>CM056575.1:31572500-34457500 GCA_029721435.1 Gymnothorax reevesii
TACGAGCATCCATTTCTAACGTTTGTTTATAACGTTCTTGGGGTTTTTAACGTTTTATTAAGGTCTACAAAGGTTGCACTGCCGCAGAAGCCTAATTGCCCCATATTTTCATATTCTCATTGCGCCACCCTCCGGCAGTAAATTTGCTGCTAATTACATAAACCACTAAGAGGAAGCTCGTGAGAGCGAGAGCGTATATAGCCAATGTATTGATTGCAAACATGCACGCCATTCATTTAACAATTTAAGAACTTTATATGTACGCAGATATGAATGCATCCAGTTTTCATTCTTCTGATATCGTATACTTCGCGTAAACGCGAACTCATTATTTGTAGACTACAAGACCCATAATGCATTCTTTATACCTGAGACGTTACGTATATTGCTGTGCGCGTAGAGTGTCCTTGGTTGAGCAGGCGCTTTGTCGATTACAGTAGACTGAAAGTAGCTCGGGTTCTTTCTTTTTTTTGCAGTAGTTCCTATTTCCCACCCTGAGATTAATTTATTGTCATGATGTTAGCGGCCCGGTTTCTTCTTCGTCGTACCATCCCTGCTTTGCACCATGCTCGACATTATGCCGACGCACCTTCCGCTGCTTCACAGATGTCCTTCACGTTTGCCTCCCCGACACAGGTAAAGAAAATCCGAGGCTGACAGTTAGGCCTCTAAACTTTAGCACAATCCTCCAACTTCCAGATCACCTTGTAAATCTCCACTCTAGCTTGATGGCACATTTCACTGCTACAGTTATCCAAATGACATCTCAAGCCATTTTAGGTGCAGTTATGTTAAAGGTCTGCTCGCAAATCTGGCTAGCAAACATTAGTTTGCATGTGACTTACCACCACTGTCTGTTGGGAAGCTTCTGAGTTGCTCTCTGGAGTAGTATTAGCCTGCCGGAGACAGTAGTGCTTCTAACTGTCTGAAACTTTGGAGATATCCTGCTTATGTTGGAATTAACAACTGGTCTTACTTGTTTTGAAATACAGTTCAGTGTTAATTCTTGCGTGAGTGGATAATGGTGAATGCATGTTGCTCATTGTGCAGACGTGATTTCTCTAAGTAATTTCGATCTGCATGTGGCACTGCATTATTACTTTCGCTTGGGGGGAATGTAGTCCTCGACTCGCCATTTGCTTGTGTTGCTCTGGGCCTCATTTCCCATAGGATCGTAGATTCCCTCTTACGACGCATCTCACGTTTGTGAAGCGTTTCCGAAAACCTTCGTAATTTAAGACGCTCTCAGAAATGGTCGTAGAAAACAGCGAGCGTCTTCAGGCCTACCAAAGAAAACGTAGCCTCAGCACACAAAAACTTTGAAATGCCTACATTAATCGCGGAAATAGCAACTGAAAAATAATACCCCGCCACCGAAACTGCAAAAACCGCAACATAAACTGTTGACTCGTAGCATAAGACTATGAAACTGCAACATCTTCTTTCGCATCCGTCTTTGCCATTTACTGCGCTTGCGCGTACCGGCCCGGGCTGCTTTCAGAGATAGCGGAATCAGACGTGTCTCCTTCGGTTGGTAAGTAAAACTTCCAAATATGACGTTATTGTTAATGCAGATGTTTAAGAATGAATTGTAAGACGTAGCTGTTACATCCACATTCTCGTAAATTCGCTTATTTTAGCATGTCACCCTGCCGAAAATGAACGATGCACTGTCGATTTCGCTAAAGTCTTAGAGTTACCAACTTGACGACTTTCTCGCTTAATCTGGTGACTGTCCAAATCGGGATTGTTTGTCCACTCAAGACGTATGTATACGTCTTGAGAAAGTCGTCAAGTTGGCAACTCTAAGACTACAGCGAAATCGACAGTGCATCGTTCATTTTCGGCAGGGTGACATGCTGAAATAAGCGAATTTACGAGAATGTGGATGTAACAGCTACATCTTACAATTCATTCTTAAACATCTGCATTAACAATAACGTCATATTTGGAAGTTTTACTTACCAACCGAAGGAGACACGCCTGATTCCGCTATCTCTGAAAGCAGCCTGGGCCGGTACGCGCAAGCGCAGTAAATGGCAAAGACGGATGTGAAAGAAGATGTTGCAGTTTCATAGTCTTATGCTACGAATCAACAGTTTTTGTTGCGGTTTTTGCAGTTTCGGTAGCGGGGTATTATTTTTCAGTTGCTATTTCCGCGATTAATGTAGGCATTTCAAAGTTTTTGTGTGCTGAGGCTACGTTTTCTTTGGTAGGCCTGGTCTTAAGACCTGCAGGAGTCATCGCAAACTGTTTTTTTTTTTTTTTCTTTTCTGTGAGTGTTTTGATGATAACATCGTATTTAATCATGACCATGATGCTGTTCGTGAATGAAAGTGAGTCGTGGAACTTAAAGATTTTTTAATATGCATTCACCAAAAAACGAACAGCAATTCTAGGCATTATATCCTTAATAATTACATTAATAAATAAAGGCAACAACAAATTGCACGTCATAACAAAGATATAGCCTATATACACATGTCAGCAAATGAATATATTGTACTAGCACTGCAGGAACCCCGAAAAGAAAAATGAAAACACAAATAAATATTTCGCTGTGGTGGTTGATGCAGCTGGAGTGTTGTTCACGGGAGGAAAAAAGGGGGACGTATTCTAAATATGCCCAATAACTTGACGTGCTCAGAAACTAGCCATAATTTGCATGTCTTATCTGGTTCACGCCTGCCAATCAGTTATCAGTCTCCTCCTCCTGGTGACGTAAGTTGTTCAGCATTGGCGCATGATGGCACAGCATCATGATGGAGATAAGCGCAGGCCACTACTGAACTTGGGCACGCAACTGAAGTGCAACTACCATCCCCCCAGCTCACTGGTAGTTGTGGGATTTGCCACTTTGGTATATGGCCAAAATGGGTACCCGCTGTACTCATGGAAACGCCAGCGGACATGGTTTTTCGCGGTCTCTTGACCATCACGTTTCACACCACACGTTGCTGCAATTTTCTTTGCACTGTCTCCCCAAATGATGGCTTTAAAGGCTACTTTTTAGTCTATTGAATAGTGTGATTTTGTTTGCCTCCACGTTATCCGACATTCTTATTTTGTCCGTAGGAAAGAGCCAACTTTCGAGGCTGCTGTTTTGTTTCCATAGCAAATTGTTTTGATTATCGTTTCACAAAATTTCCGATACTCCGTGGAAACCTTTTTTAGCCTAGTAAGGGTGATAATTTGATTACATAGTGACGATACATGAATATGTCACCAATGCTCACAGAAATATAAGAACCATGCAAGATTTTTAAATTATTTTGTTCTGAAGGGCAATAAATAAATTAATCAGCGCACACTGGCGAAAACACACCTTTAAGATTCTGACGTGTTGACCGTCAGTCATTGTAATTAACGATACCTGAACTTGGAAAACATGATTCATTATCAGCTTTAGTCAGTTATCCTCATGACGGTGAGACGACAAATAAAACGTCTTATAGCCAATTGACGTTAGGTTGCATTTCAAACGACATTATTAAATTGCGGATTCTTGCCGCGAATCTTCGTTTTCTCTGTTGTAATTTTAACAATCTGGAGGCGCTGAAGCGAAAGAGTTGTCTATCTTTTTCGAATAAAAAATATATATATATAAATATATATATATATATATATATATATATATATATATATATATATATATATATATATTTAATTGTAGCCTACCGTTGTAGGCTACTATAGCCGCTGCAATGCATGAAGATGACAGCTGTGAATTTAACTGCCGATTGATTAATCATATTATTGGAAAACTCGATCAAGAAGAATGACTGGAATCAAGTCAAGACCACAAGTTTTTTGGAAGGATTTTTTTTTCTTTCTTTTAATTTCAGCCAAGCAGCCGTCACAGGCACATCACCTTTACTTTACATGCTGTGCTTCCACTGAAATATGTTTCATTTATTCTTACTACTTAAAGCCACATACTTATCTTTGATAGGATGACGATCGCCTAAATCACACAATAACTTTAAAATACTTTATAAATTAATCTCTCCGCAATGCAGTGATGCCTTTGAAAAAAAAGTACATCAGGAAATGTTTGTATTTGACCGCCAAAGTGTGTAACCCTACTTCTTTTCGCTCGCCAAAAAAAAACACATTTCCATGACGTAGTACACATTATAGCGATTATAGCGAATCGCTATTATAGCGAATAGCGATTTTTATGCAAATATGACACACATACATCAAGTCAACAACCATCCTATTACAGTAGAGTCATCCAAACATCGCAATCATTTCTTTGTCATATATGTTGGGCTATTTACCTCGTGCGAATCCAAAAGACGACGACTTGGCTTCCTTGTTCGTTGCGTGACACGCTTATTTTTCCTTCCGGGTCTATTATTTATCAACTTGCCGACAAGGGAAACCTCCTCAATAGTTTTATATCGCTAGACCTGGGGGTTCTAAACTCGTGCGATTGTTCGTATTCGTTATATCTAGCCACTACGAACATAGGAAAGTTCTCTAAAAAAAATTCACAAAATTAAGTCTTAATTAGTGAATCCGTGAGTATGTGGCTTTAATGTATATTTTGTTTTGCCTGCAGAGCAGCGCAGGCATACATTTAAATCGCTGACTGTGGCCTTAGATCAGATAATCAAACATCTCAGCACCATTGAAGTGGACAGCAGTTGAGTAGGCTACTCCCAAAGTGAAGTTAGGGAGTACTAAACTTCTGTGCGCGCATTCCCATGTAAGAGCTGCTTCGAGAAACGCACGTTAAAAAGAGAATTTTTTTCGTAAGATCACTCGCAACAAAACCCTTGGAGAGGTCTACTATCGATTGTTATTGGGAAGGCCGTTCCACGTGCGTACGTTAGTTGGTTCACTTGACAAACAGGGCTGCCAACTCTCACGCATTCGCCGTGAGTCTCACGCTTCTTAGTATGGAGGTAAATCCCTATCTTTTTTTCAAGAGCGTGGTTTTCCGTTTCGTGCGTAGACTGTAGAAAATTTCCCCCCGAAACTAGCGTGGCATTTCATTTTGTGCGTAGACTGTACAAAAATTTTCCCCTAAGCTCTGCTCTCGCACTCAAATTGCCCTCGCTCACGCTTGGATTTTTTTTCTCCTCACACTCAAAACCGCCTCCGCGCTCTTGAGACATTTCTGCTCGCACTCGAAGCGTATGGAAGCATATAGTTAACAAAATGAAAATGCAGTGTCAGAAATGCATTTTCATTTTCAAGATACAAGCGCATTATTCGTATCATAATGAAAATGCAAATGTAATCCTCCACTTTGCATTTTCATTTTCAAGTCCATGTGTGCAATTTTTATAACAATTGGAAAATTTGAAGTGCATTCCTCATTTAAATTTGCATTTTCGAGAAGTGCCCTGCAATATCACTAACAAAACGAAAACGCTAATCGTATAAAGCAAATACATTTTCGGAAATGCTTTTTCGTTTTCATCACGAAAATGCTAAAGTAATCCTCCACTTTGCGTTTGCATTTTCAAGTCCATGTAGGCACTGGCTTCATTTGCAAGAAGTGCCCCGCAATATCACTAACAAAACGAAATCGAAAATGCTAATCTCAAAGCAAATACATTCTCAGAAATGCTTTTTCTTTTTCAAGAAGCAGACGCAATATCTGTCTCATAATTCAATCGCTAACACAGTTCATCACTTTACTTTTTCGTTTTCGTGACAGACTTTCTGCCTCACTTTGCATTTTCAATTCTGAGGTCCCACGCGCTTTTCCTAACAAAATTAAAAAGAAAATACCCTCCCTAGTTGGGTGTGGCCTGCCAGTCAGAAGGCGGGACTTCCACAATTTGGTGCAGATTGGACATTAACAAATGCAAGCCTTCTCGTTGGTTATTGATCAGAGGGAAACTCCTGCTGCATGCACTTTTATGTCGGTGCACAAATGGGAACTTGAATAGTTGCCACTGACTGTGCATGCACGCCCCCCTGGACATTGTGGAGTTTGATTGAGGGTATAGCTAAAGTTTTCCCCCGAAATACACTGCTCTCGCACTCCAATTACCCCTGTGCGTGCTTGGATTAGCACTGCTTCCACTGAAATTGCGTACTTGCACTCAGATCTGTCGATCTTCGGACGGGTTATCTGCGCATTATCTGTTTAGTAGTTCAGTCGGTGACAAAGCAAGTTCATACGCTCCTGCTCTCTTGGACGTCATGCACTTCCATTGCTTTCCTTCTCGAATTTTGAGTGAAAGGACAGTTAATATTAATACACCAGTGCTTGTTCGTCTCAATACCTTAATAGCTGGCTACATACAGTGGTAGCTGTGTAACACCTCGACCTCCAGTTCTCTATTATGCGAATCTGGATGAATCGCAGAGGTAGACTGAGCTAAGAAAGGGACAGATTCATCCTGTTCGCTTGCATCCTGCTGCTGCCGAAGAAAGTCTTGCAAAATCCATTGATCTATGATTTCTCTTGGACCGTAAAGTCGCTTGTGATAATATGTTGTAGCTGGCCATAGCCAGATGTCGACACAGTGATATAATTTGGCCAATCGATGCTTTTTTCACGAACAATTACATCATTAGACTAATGCGATGTCAATTAGCTAGCTAACTACTTTCCTGCAAGATGGCAAACAGTACGAACATCTATAGCATAAAACTTGCTTCCAGTCCATTTAACTTGACCAGATTGCGATCAGTTTTGCGCTTCCGTTTTTGTGGTAACACTATGCTTGCAGCAGGATGCATCTCTCTCCTGCAGCTCTCTGCACCCCTGCCATTCATCCATAAAATTGCGATGAGGCACACCAACTGGAAGCCGATGTGTTTGTTACCCGGCAACTCTAATATATAGCAGCAACGAAGGTAGAAGAAAAGTATGGCCACTGATGTATTGATATATATGCGGCCCTTTTATTCCAAAATCGTGAAGAAAGCCACAGAAGTAGCTACTTATGCAGCCGCGGTGGGCAGGACCCTATGGACCTGCAAAGGATAGCGTGCAGATAATCTGTCCAACCATTGATTGATCGAGTGTTAATCACACTGCTTGAGTGGAACCAGGTATAATCCAAGCGCACGCAGGGGCTAATTGAGTGCGAGAGCAGGATCACTGCAATTTTAGTCTAACGATGTGACTGTTCATGAAAATCACATTGATTGGCCGAAACACATCACTGTGTCGACATCTGGCAATGGCCAGCGACAACATATTATTACAAGCGACTTTGCGGTATAATAAGAGAAATCATAGGTCTATGGATTTCGCGAGCCTTTCTTCTGCAGCAGCAGGATGCAGGCGAACAAGATTAATCTGTCCCTTTCTTAGCTCTAACCGTTTCTAACTGTCCTTTCACTCCAAATTTGTGAAGAAAGCAATGGAAGTTCATGAAGCCCAAGAGGGCAGGAGCGTATGAGCTTGCTTTGTAACCGACTAAACTATTAAATAGATAATGCGCAGATAACCCGTCCAAAGATCAGCAGATCTGCGTGAAAGCACAGTTTCAGTGGAAGTAGCGCTAATCCAAGCGCACACAGGGGTAATTGAATGCAAGAGCAGTGTATTTCGGGGGAAAACTTTAGCCAAACTCTCTATCAGACTCTGCAATGTCCAGGGTGGTGTCCACGCACAGTCAGTAGCTCCATCGCTTTAAGTTGGCATTTGTTCTTTGACATATAAGTTTGTGCAGCAGGAGTTTCCCTCTGATTGATAACCAGTGAGATTGCTTGTATTTGTTAATATCCAATCCGTACCAAATTGTGCAGGAAGTCCGGCCTTCTGACCGACAGGCCACATCCAACTAGGGAGGGTATTTTCTTTTTAATTTTGTTAGGAAAAGCGCGTGGGACGTCCCTTCCTGTATCCTGTTTTGCGCCAAGCTACACTGTTTGGATGGGGATCACTCATACACTTACCCCTAATGCCAGTGAGATCAGCATGCTGGCCATGCGAGATGATACCTGGCGGGCTATTTAATAAAATGTGTGTGTAGGTATCCATGCTCAGAGTAAAAAACCTCTCAAATAGTGATTTTGCGTGCAATGCTCAAAACAATAACAAAGGTGAGCTTGGCCCAGGCAGAGGCCACAGTTCTGAGGCAATAGGGATAGTCTGCTGAAAACTACACATTTTGGAACTTGAAACTCCTGGCGAATATCGTTTCCCCTGGAATCTAATTTAGAGTCTGGTGACGTTATCGGGGAAAAAGCAGTTGGAGTAGCCGCTGATGGCAAAGAAAGCTGTGCCGTGGCTCAGAAATAATGTTTTTTGTTGTTTAGCCTGTTTTTTACCACTTATTCTCTCCTTGCATTTTGGTGTATATTTTTATTTTTGTTATATTCTTTTTGGTAGACCCCTTTTAATTAAAAAAAAAAAAAAAGTAGGGAATGTTGGAAAACATGGGAGGCAGTAGCGGAGAGGCCCTGTAAAGTGTTACACCTTGTGGATGGCCAATACACAACCTCGTCTGGTCCCTATGCTTTTCGGGTATTATGCTTTGATCATTTCCTTTATGTGATTACTTTATCACCCCTCTGCCCACACCCCAATTTCCCCTCACCTTGTTTGAAATCACTGCACGTAAGCGACAAGGCCGAAAACCAACATTGACTGCCTGTGACCTTCGATCCCTCAGGCTGTACTGCATCAAAAACCGACATCAGTGTGTAAAGGCCATCACCACATGGACTCAGGAACACTTCAGAAAACCACTGTCAGTAACTACAGTTTGTCGCTACATCTGCAAGTGCAAGTTAAAACTCTACAATGCAAAGCGAAAGCCATTTATCAACAGCACCCAGAAACGCCGCCGGCTTCGCTGGGCCCAAGCTCATCTAAGATGGACTGATGCAAAGTGGAGAAGTGTTCTGTGGTCTGACGAGTCCACATTTCAAATTGTTTTTGGAAACTGTGGACGTCGTGTCCTGCGGACCAAAGAGGAAAAGAACTATCTGGACTGTTATAGACGCAAAGTTCAAAAGCCAGCATCTGTGATGGTATGGGGGTGTATTAGTGCCCAAGGCATGGGCAACTTACACTTATGTGAAGGCACCATTAATGCTGAAAGGTACATACAGGTTTTGGAGCAACATATGTTGCCATCCAAGCAACGTCCTTTTCATGGACGCCTCTGCTTATTTCAGCAAGACAATGCCAAGCCACATTCTGCACGTGTTACAACAGCATGGCTCTGTAGTAAAAGAGTGCGGGTACTAGAATGGCCTGCCTGTAGTCCAGACCTGTCTCCCATTGAAAATGTGTGGCGCATTATGAAGCGTAAAATACGACAACGGCAACCCCGGACTGTTTAACAACTTAAGCTGTACATCAAGCAAGAATGGGAAAGAGTTCCACCTGAAAAGCTTCAAAAATTGGTCTCCTCAGTTCCCAAACGTATACTGAGTGTTGTTAAAAGGAAAGGCGATGTAACACAGAGGTAAAAAGGCCCCTGTGCCAACTTATTTGCAACGTGTTGCTGCCTTTAAATTCTAAGTTAATGATTATTTGCAAAAAAAAAAAAAATTCTCAGTTTGAACATTAAACATCTTGTCTTTGCAGTGTATTCAATTGAATATAAGTTGAAAAGGATTTGCAAATCATTGTATTCTGTTTTTATCTACGATTTACATAACGTGCCAACTTCACTGGTTTTGGGTTTTGTACAACGCAAATGGGTAGCTGTGCATGCGAACTAGCTTTCAAGAGTTCTTTCATCAGCTCTTTTGAACTTTACGAGCGCACCTCTTTGACTCCTTGGTCAAGTTCATCCCACAGCAACTCAAGTTGGATTTCAAGATATACAGTTCTTAGCAAGCAACATTTTTAGTCAGTACGAGTGTCCCTTTAGCATTTTGTGTGCCCTTGTTGCTCACAAATAACTTTAAGATGACAAAAACCAGCCTGAAAGAACCTGAAAAATACGGGGTGTTTACTGTTTGTACAACTGCAATTCCAAAATAGTGGGGACAAAGTGTAAATTGTGAATCAAAACGCAATGACTTTAAAATCACACCAGCCAGTACTTTATTCACAATAGAACAGAGATAACATAGCAAATGTTGAAACCGATTGATTTTACCATTTTTTTCACAAAATGAGTGAAATTTCAAGTTTGATGGCTGCTACAGGTCTAAAAAAATTGGGACAGGGGCCTGTTTGCCATGGTGTCGCATCCCCTCTTTTTAACTACTACTACGAAACCCATGCTGTTGTAATAGCTGCAGTATGTGGTTTTGCATTGTCCTGCTGAAATACACAAGGCCTTCCCTGGAATAGATGTCGTCTGGAGGGGAGCATATGTTGCTCTAAAACCTTTTAACCTTTCAGTATTTATGGTGCTTTTTAAAGCATGCATGTGTCCCACACCATATGCGCCAATGCATCCCCATACCATTAGAGATGCTGGCTTTTGAACTGAACGCTGATAACGGGAGTAGTGGTCTTTCTCCTCTTAAGCCCGGAAGACACGACACCCATAATTTCCAACAAGATTGTCAAATTTGGACTCGTCTGACTACAGGACCCTTTGCCACTTTGCTACAGTCCATTTTAAATGACCTTTATCCCACAGAACACGGAGGCGCTTCTAGATCATGCTCAACAATTGCTTCCTTTTTGCATGATAGAGTTTTAGGTGGCATGGTGGATGGTGGCTGACTGTGTTTACAGACAGTGGTTTCTTGAAGTATTCCTGGGCCCATTTAGTATTGTCAATGACAGAATAATGCCAGTGAGTGATGCAGTGGCGTTTGAGGGCCCAAAGATCCCGGGCAACCAGTAAAGGTCTTCAGCCTTGTCCCTTCCGCACAGAGAATTTCCAGTTTCTCTGAATCTTTTGGTGATGCACTGTTGATGATGAGGCCTTCAAATCCTTTGCAATTGGACATTCAGGAACATTCTTTTTAAAGAATTCCACAATTTTTTATTTATTTTTTTAACGCAAGCCTTCACAGGTTGGAGAGCCTCTGGCCACCTTCTGAGCGACTCAGCCTCTCTAAGACATCCCTTTTATCGCCAATCATGTTACACAGCTGATGCCAGTTGACGTAATTACTTGCCAAATATTCTTTCAGCTGTTTCTCTTATATATTACTAGCTTTTTCAGCCCTTTTGCCTGTGTCCCAACTTTTTTGAGACCTGTTGCAGCCATAAAATTCAGTGTCAACATTTGAAATGTTATCTGTGCTCTATTGTAAATGACATTGGCTCCTGTGATCTGAAAGTTATTGCATTTTGATTTTATTCACAATTTACGTTTTGTCTCAACTATTTTGTAATTGGGGTTGTAATATTTTAGCCCGTAGTACTTCTCAAGAAACAAAATGCTTGCTTAGAACTTGTACGTTTGTGAGCATCCCTACTGTATATCTTGTGTCTGAAATGGTCCTTTGCTATTCTATTGTCTTTACTGTCTTTGGAAGTAAAGAGTGAAAAATTAAGCCTCTAGCCTCGGCATTTTTGTATTCAGTTTACTTTTGCACAGAACGAATTTTCAGCATTGTCATTACGAACAGTCCTCCAGTGACCGGTGCAAGCCACAGATCCGCATGGGGTTGAGGGCGGGTCTGGAATAGTGTGCTGGCACAATGCATGGTGGTAGTTGCTGTCTTTACACCAAATGCATAGGGTCACGGGGGCGATGAACATGCAAATATCTCAAGCTGCTGTGAGAAAATGTGTTTGGTTTATTTCTGTGCAGCGTGAAATACATAACCTCCCATTTGAAATTTCATGGTTTCATTATGCTAATTGCCCCTTTAGTTAGCTCAAGGTATGATTTTGCGATCAGCTAGAGCTGAATTTGGCGAAAATCAGATAGACACATGCTTCCCTGCTTTAACCAAGTTCTTTATAGAAGCACTGCAATACATTTTCAATGACTCAAAGTGGTTACGAGTGAGTTGAGCTTTGCTAAAAACCAGCATGCACAGGGGGTTTCCAAGACTGGAGTTGGAGTAACTGTCTTATCACCTGTTATTGTCAGGCTGCAGACAGATTCAACTATATTCTCTGAGTGCCACCTCAGTGCTCTTTGTCACAATCACTTCAGTTTGAGCACTGTAAATGTGGACTCAAATTGTTTTTCACCCAGTTTGTGGGCAGCGTATTCATCCATGTGTGTTGTCCCTCTTATCTATGCACAAGTTGGGGGGTTTCTAATCCCCATTAGGTGCTGTGATCACTGTGACACTTGTAGGTGTTGTGAACCAGTGGAGCCCAATCTGGTACTTGAGGGTCTGCACCCTGTCTGTTTTCACTCCAACCTTAGCAAAGCACATCACATTTAACAGAGGTATTCTGACTCTGAACTGTGATGGCTTTGAAAGCTCAGTCTAGTTGTACATTGCAGGGGAACAGAAGATTGACTAACTTATCTAATTAACATTGGGCTCACTGATGTCTGATGACTTATTAAAATGAACGTTGTTTTCCAGCTATTGGAAGGAACCAATCTGTGGAATCAAAATAAAAGTTCTACATATACCAGTTTTGTGATTTTTATTATTTCTCTGTTGTTACCTCTGCCGACTTGGTTTTGTTTTTACCTGTGTTTGCTGCTGGCCAGAATTTCAGCTAGCTCGTTGGTTAGTTTGATTTGTTTGTTTGTTCCTTTGTTTGTTTCTTTGTCTCTCTGCGGCTAGCTTGGCACTCAGGATTCAAGGCCAAACATTTTCAGACTTAAGGTCAGAAATCATGTCTAGTTGGCTTCTATTATTTTTGGTGAATCTAGGTCAAAGTTTGAGATCGAAATATGCCAAAGTGAGTGACCTGGAGAGAGGAAGTTTTGGCTAGCCATTGGTCTTCGACTGAGTTGTATCGTCTGTTTGTCCATCGGTCTGTCTGTTGGCACCTTAACACAAAAAGTTATGAATGGATTTTGATTGAAATATTTGGATCCATATCCATTTGAATTTGGTGGTGTTCTGGGTTATCATCCTAATCCAGAAATTTTTGAACCCCTTATACTCAATTGTTTTTTCCCTTCAGTAGGTTTAGCCTCAAGTCAGACAAAGCATTTTTTCCACATTGTAGGACAATTTCACATACATATTCTCTATTGTTGTAATGCTTCACTGAAGCTATGTTTCATTTGTATCGAGAAAAATATTGAAACCAGGACGCTATGTTTTTTATGGCCAAAGCTGAGCATCAAAAGAAAAACAACTATAACTGGTACATCAAAAATACACTTGTCCAGCAGATTTACAGGGAAATGTATCAGATTGTTGGAAACCTTGTGATGTCCTCCAGAATATTAAAATAAGCCTGAGGCTCCGTAGGTTTGAATACAGCATCTGAATTTTACGGACCCCATATGTGGATTCCTAGGTTTTTTGGGGTTGGATTCTTCACCATTGTGGTATTACAAGATGGGGCATACATATATGCCATGCATGTAGAAATTCACTGGATGGTATGGTAGTAAAGTTCATTGCAACAGTGCAGCCAATCATAGAAATATGACGGTTTTCCTTGCTGATTTGCAAATCATAGATGACTGGACTACTGGCCTTGGTGAAGGTCTGTGCTCTTATGGCCCCTCTAGTTTCAAATGTTGTTGTATGATTATTAAGAATTGACTGTGACCTCGTGCGACCTTATGTCACCTGCAGGTGTTCTACAACGAAGCGAATGTGAAGCAGGTGGACGTCCCAACGCTGACGGGCGCATTCGGCATCCTGCCCGCCCACGTCCCAACGCTGCAGGTGTTGAGGCCCGGCGTGGTTACAGTCTTCGGCGATGATGGTTCGGCAGCTAAATACTTCGGTGAGGGCTGTCAGATGAATAGACAGACAGACAGACAGTCAAACTTTATTGAACCCCGAGGGGTAGTGTGTCCTCTGCATTTGAGCCATCCTACAGTTAGGAGCAATGGGCAGCCACAGATGGCGCCCGGGGACCAACTCTAGTTCTAAGGCCAGTTCCTTGGTCAGGGTTACTGGTAATGCATTCCAATAATGTTGTTCCAGTCGTGCCGGTGTTCCAATAATGCATGTTTTCATGGGTGGGGGAAACCAGAGTACCCAGAGGAAACCCAGCGCTTTCTAAAGCAAACATGGCTTCAGTTTACCTTCATAGTTCATTACAGTCAGAGGAATGAACATCTTTCTTGGCTTTCATTACTGCCAGACATTTTTGGGTGGTTTAACACTTGTTGCCCTGGAAGAAGGGGGGGGGGGAAGACCCTTTTGTCTAGGGATGCACGATATATCGGCATCCATATCGGTATCGGCCGATGTTCGTCATTTTTTAACATATCGGCATCGGTCCGATGAGTAAAACTGGGCCGATATAAAAAACCGATATTTATATCCGTCTAGCTGCCGTTTGTGTATGTGTGTAGGGAGAGGGGGAGAGAGAGAAGGGGGGGGATTTGGCCATGCAGTATTTGTTTGGGCATGTGACAGTGTGAACGCAGCACAGGATTTTGAGGTGTTAAAATGAAGAAGGAACAAAAAATGTAAGCGGTGTGGTTGTTTTTCACGGTGTCAGAAGAAGATACTCGAAAGGCAGTATGCAACACCTGCAAAGTCGAGGTAATGCGAAGATGATGCTTTGACGCCAATTGATGTTTGTTGGCGATATTGGTCACCATTTTACAAAAATTTCTGCGTATTTTCTTCTAATAAACAGCAAAAATGGATTAAATATTAATATAGTGGATGCATATGCGGCATTTTCCCTAGCTAGCATCCCGGTCTTTTCAAAAGTTCCTTTCCATTTTGCATTTGGCTATCCTCTTTCACGCTAGATTGGTTCGGTTTGTTTCACATTTATGCTTGTTTTCTCTGTTGCCGGTTGCGAGATTCCACAGAGATAGAGGAATGTAACACATCGTACCAATCTAGCGTGAAAGAATCATAACAATGGTTGGAATGTGTTTTAATTTCCCGATTTAATCTAGCAACCGATAGGACAGTTAACAAGCATGGAGGACAGTATCGGTTGTGAGATTGAATGGGGAAATTAATTTTATATTCCGACCATTGTTAAGATTCTTTCACGCTAGACTGGTACATTACATTCCTCAATCTCCCTTTTGAATTTCGCAGCCGGTCCCAGAATTATTTCCTTAATCTTCCAATTAAATCTCGCAACCGATACGAGAGAATCAATGAAGGGACAATGAAGGGACTTGGAATACATTATCATACAGAGGTGTACATGTGCTTCGTTGCAAACAGGATATCCTAGCCGCTTTGTGCTGATGTTGATGCCAGCGGACATGGTGCTGCAAATTTATGCACGCAGTTACAATATTGTATCACTAGATGGCACACCCGGATCAGTTATTGTACTGTACTTTAATTATATCCCCAAACGCTGAATGGCGTTCCGGGGGATATTATGTTTTTGGTCCGGCGGCCACCGCCGCACTACGTGTTAACGCGATAACTTCAGTAATATTTCAATTTCAAATTCAAAATTTTGCACATAAGTATAATAAAGAGGAAGAACTGATTCGATTTTAGACAATTTATGATGTCACACTGGCCACCAGGGGCCAAAAACTGATTTCAGTGTTAACGCGATAACTGCTGTAGTATTTCAATTAGAAATTCCAAGTTTTGCATATAAGTAAGTATCATAAAGAGGAAGAACTGATTCGATTTTGGACAATTTACTATTTCTAGATTGTGTACCAGGGGCCAAAAACTGAAAAAATCACTGTTTTTATCATATCTCTGGAAATATTTGTCCAATTGACCTCAAATCAAGTGCAAATGAAAGGTCATGACCTGAGGATGTATCCCACGATGACATTATACCTGTTTGGTTCAAAATTTTGACGACATAAAATTCACCATTTTTGCTATATCTTTGGAACTGTTTCTCCAATTGCCATGAAACTATGTGCAACTGCAAGGTCATGACCCCACAACGTGTCACATGATGACATCATACCGGTTTGATTCAGTATTTTGCCACCAGGTGGCGCTTTGTGATGTAAAATTACCAATTTGGCCATATCTTCAGAACCATTTGACCGATTGACCTGAAATCAAGTTCAAATGAAATTCTATTCAAGGTCTATTCAAGGATTGGGGAATTGGAGGATTGGGGGCGTTCGGGTATATACCCCCAGCCGTCGCCTCCGACGGCATAAGCCTAGTTCTTTAGGAGTTGGTGTGTTCTCACAATGCATTCTCACAATTAATCTGGATTTTTAAATCACATCAAAAAATTTTTCATCTACCCAGTACTGTGACCACTGATTCCGCTAATTTGCCAATCAAACCACGGCCAAACTGTGCGGAGCTAAAGGCAGACCCTGCGTCTACATTGGCTCTTTTCATATTGGACTGGAAACCTTGTGTTAAACCATTTTGCCTGATCTGGTATTTTATGAAAATCAGGGTCTTCTGATGAAAACCTTTATCAGGCCTTTGGACTGATACAAGAGCAAATCAGTCCTGATGCAAGTGGTCTTCCACCCCACTTGCCAATGAGCATGTTCCCAGTTTGGCAAGGATTCAGATTTTAATCATTTCAGTTATCTAGCTAATTCCATAAGCTTGATTTGTGAAATAAGCTCTTAAGTTATGCTAACCTGACTTAGAGTGTGAATAATTCTAAGGCGATGCAGCTGAGCAGTTGTAGGTGTGTGTAGTTGGCCACTGTCCTCACTGAAGTCATGCTGAGGATGGAACATATTCCTTTTTGCGACAATTGCACATAAATCATCTATTGTTTACCATCTAGCTTGGTGGAACATCCTTCTCCAAATCTGTTTGGCTGGATACAGTGTAGGCCATTCCTGTAATCCAATGACAGGATTGCTTGCATAATATTTTGTCAAATTAAGTGCCCAGAATGATGTTCCTTTCATAACGTGACTGCTGTTTCTACCCTTCTTTGGAAGTAAGAGCATTGCTGAGATAGCCCCAAGCCTGCATTTAATTTGCATCGCTTAGAATGCACTTCATTTATTTTTGGCCAGGCACTCGATGGATGGAGAACATGATTGAAACAGCCTCTTCTTCCACACTCTGAGACCTTGACATTATCATTTTAATTCTCGCTGCCTCATTTTCAGAGAGCAGCTGTGACTTGCATTCAAGATTGTTTTTTTTTTTTAATCACAAATTATATGGAATTGATGATCAGCACATCTCTTTCTTTCAATACCCTGTTTGATCACTTTTATCTTTGAAATTAATGATGATTAATTTAATGAAATATTTATTCAAGTATGATCTGGAACTTGAGGAGACTTCCTCTTGTCATGAATGGCAAAAAGTTCAGTATCTATTTTTAAGATGGCACCTTGGCAATTTGAGAAACATGATTTCAAAATAACCCATTTCAGCTTTCCTTTACTGGGCGCGTTATAGAAATTTAGGTCACTGGATTTTAGGTAAAATTTCATTTCATTCATCCTTTGTAGTCATTTTGCTTCATTATGTTTATTACCATTCTGAAATGCCAGAAAAGGAATTACTTTGGATGCCATTTTGGAACCTTACCTGTTGCAAGTCCTACCTTTTAGTGGATTGTGTATTATATTAAGTGTAATTATCCACTACCACTACAAAGCATGTGCAGATGATGCATGACTGCCATTTAGTGCCGGAACAATAGTTATGCATGTGCTGAAGGTGAGAGTCAGATTTATTTGGCAATTAAACTGGTGTGGGGGGCGGGGTTGGAAGGCCAGAATGGGAATTGGGCCAGGCCCCTAGGGACCAGTCCCGCCTTCAGTTAATGTCATGGAAGCTTTAATGATCTCAGTGATTCAGTAGTTCTGTTTGCATGGCTCATCTGGACGAAACCCATTACTACTAACAGCCTAGGGTCCCCCTCTCCTGTGCAGGGGCATGGCTCTTTCCTGTTGCTTTATATGTTAGGGAGGTGCTGCACCATTTCTTTGAGATATGAATCGATTTGTCAGTTATTAATATAAAAAATTAAATGTGGATTGTGCAAATAAAAAAAATGGTTGTGATTTCTTCTATTGAAATCCTTGCGCTGTTTGTGCATTCTTCGAATGTAGGCAAAAGTAGGTCCTCCTTGGTACACAGTGCCACTTTAGAAGGCTCATTCTTGGCATTTGGGCTGGGGCTGATAAAGTTTAAATACATCCCTGGCTTATGCCATACTGTTCCACTGTGGAAATAAATACTGTATTTTCTTAATTGAATGTAACTTAAGTTGCACGTTATTATCCCCCGCCAACACGAAGTGGGAGGGGGATATAGGTTTGACCGTCCGTCCGTCCGTCCGTCCGAGATAAAGGGGACAGCTTTACTCAGAAACTACTACAGATACAGCAACCAAATTTGGTGTGTAGCTTCAGACCATAAAGGCCTTGATTGAGTTCGAAAATGAGAAGCGCACGATTGGCGGGGGATGTTGTAGACCATGTCGACTTGTTCCACTTATTTTTGTTACACAATGGAAAAAACATTGACGCCAAGACGACGACCCCAGCCCCCGGATGAAGTTGGGGCTACTATGTGTATGACCTCGTCACGCGTCCCCTGCCGTCGTAGAGATTTCCTTGTGGACACTCTACAAGCCAAAAATTTCAAGCCATTTCTTTTATATTTGGTATGTATGCAGTGGTTAGGACACGCCATCTATCCATTTCAGTTGCCAAGGTAACATAATTCTCTAAATGATAGACAATTTTGTGTCAAAAGTAAGCCGAAATGGAAAATGTTGGCAATCGGGGGCTACACCCACTGGTTGCGGGCGACTGACCTGTCTAGTTTTATTATTGAAGTAGTAATGAAGAAAGTACATAATCAAATACAAAACGATTTGAAATCCTTCCACCACCTACCCCACACGAACAGCTGAAGTTAATACTGTAGCCGTGTTTCTTGAGGGTCACACGCCACCCCTCCCCCCCCCCACTTCGGTCAGTTTGTTGACTCTAGGTTAGATGATGGATGTGAGAGTGGGTTCGTCACTCGCTGGAGTGACTATCCCATGAGTTTTGTCTGTTTGCTGTCATTATCTAATCAAGAGCGTAATTGTGACCATTAGTGCTGTATCTGTGTTTGCAGTCAGCAGCGGATCGGTCACAGTGAACGCAGACTCCTCTGTTCAGCTGCTGGCGGAAGAAGCAGTTCCTCTGGACAGCCTCGACCTCAGTGTGAGTACAGCCAGAGATTCTATTCTGGAGATGCGTCAACTAGAGCAGAGGTTGTAGCAGTTTCTTAAAGTGTAGGCTGCAGCCTAAGTAGCCTGCATATCTAGGCTGATACGTCATCTCAGGCTGTTCCTTTGCGAGCATAGACTGTGTAAAAAGATGGATGCAGCTATTTTAGGCTATTTTTTCAACACAGCTTATAATGTAGGCCTAGGCGGATTTTTTCCCAAACTATGCAAAAACAAAATCGCGTCAACAGTGCCAGGGTTTAAGCGATTACGGCGCGCTTCCAGGACACGGCCAGCCGAACTGAAGGTTCGCTCGCTTGTTGCGCTAGTTGCTGGGACTCGGAGGACTGCTTTGGCCACCATGGAGTTTTACACGATTATTCTTTGTCTCATGGTATGGTAATTAATGAGAGCAATACTAAGTTTATGACCATACATGCTCCAGTAATGATAAGTTACCTATTCGTTTGAGTGATATGTGTATAGAATGGTGTTATAGATATACATATCTCAGAAGGGTCTTTACCACCGATGGCAGCACACACTCTGCTTTTAGAGAACACCTAGCTGATAAACGGAAGCACCTCAACAGGTTGATTTTATTTTTGCAAAAGAATAGCGATATGCCTTTCACTTTAAAGTGGCAAAAAAATGTTTTGTCTCTGTGTTGTTTGGACCCACAGGTCGATGAAATTACTACCACTATGTAACATTTTGGTGCTGACTGCAGAACGATTTATAAGATGAGCTATCACTCAACCTTTAGATCCTTAGTCTAACCGTGGAGGATTAAGCTGCGCACCAGTGAGTGCGTGTACATCGAGAGTAGGAAGAGGGAGAGGTACAAATTGCATTCTATCCTGCTTAAGGTAGCGTTACATCGTTTGACGAGCATATTATCTTGGCTGTATGTCTACAGCCCTCAAGAAGCCAATAGCCTATTATACCTTTTATTCGCAATTTCGTTGGGAATTGGCCCAACCTGCCCGCACCCGCTAAATGTTATTAAAATATTGACCCGTCCCGGGTTCCGGGCCGACCCAAGCATCACTTACAGCCTAGAAATGCATCCTACCTCAGCTGCAGCCTGCGCTTTGAGAAACGACCTTTGAATAATGTTGTAATGACTTTAATTTTTATTTCTTCAGCGTAGATCATGGAACATTGAGGTAACACATGTTGTATTTCGCGTTGTCCCACATTTCGCACCGAAACAGTATTGTCACAATTATTCATTTTATTTTTTTTTTAATTTGTCATCGTGCCTCATCCTTCACCATAGATTTGAACAGGAATATTGGTTTTCGTGCGTTAAGAATATACTGGAATAGAAGATAAATAATGATCAACGGCACTTTAGTTGTGCCTTTCCATGCTCGCAGTTGCCTTCCATTATTTTTCTTCAGTCAGTAATGCACTGAGCACTCCTTTATATCATTATTACCCACAATCCATTGAGTTTAGCCTCTCGGTGAATGGAATATTTGCCAACAGTCATGTGTATTTGCGTTGATGGCTAATGCTTCCATGTGACCTGTCTCTAGTAACTGTCACTGATCACTCTCTGCTGCAGAATTGCAGCACTAGGATGGCCAGCCGTTATTGACTGTAAACACTTCACCAATATGTCCAATCCAGCGTCAGCCATAAGTGTATGACCAACATGTCTAGTATGCCATTAACAGAAATACTGTCATCTAATTGCCCTGTGTATTGCAAAATGCCCAGCGTGTTATTTTCTGAAAGTGTCTCACCTCTACCCCCTGTACGATAATGGTCATAAACTGCTGACCAATAAGCTTAGTGCAATATGACCTGAAATAATGTAACCTGCCTACCCAGGGTACTATTGCCTTAAACATGTTACCAACCTTATCCAGTGTGTCATTAAGTGTGACCACGTCACCAATGTCCCCAGCACGCTATTAAATAAAAGCCTATCATTAACAGACAAAGCACTTAATTCCCTTGTAGGGGACGTAGTGTCTCGGCATGGTTTTGTGGTACATGATTGGTCAGTCTCTCCCTTGTTCGTTGAATACACTTAATTCTGAAGGACCCTGGAGAGGAACCACCCTGAGAACAAAGGTTTGGTTTCGATTGGTTGGAGACAACCATTAAACCAGGTGACTGATTTGTAGTGTGCTCTGCCAGGCGTGTTACAACATGGCATCATAAATTGTAGCCTGGTGTTCGACTGGAGTTGGTTTACACGCGTTTGTCTTCCACGTTTCACGAGCTGCTCCACTCCAGCTTATTCTTTCCGGAATAGATGATTGGCTCCCGCAGGTGAGAATTCTCGGGAGTCCGCGTGTCTAATAAGGAGGTAAAGGTTAGCGGGCTGAGAATTATTGCGCTCATGTGGCGTCCCCGCCGAGAGACCTTTCAGTCCAGGCCATTATCGCCACCTTAACTGATGTTTGTTCCTGCGAGTTGAGGCGGCAGCAGTGTACTTTTAAGCCTGGTGTCAAAAGAGACGCCTTCCAACCCTGCTAATGATGCCTCCTGCTCCTGCTAACTTTCTGTGGAATCGCCGATCATTAAGGCATTCTCAGCCTCTTCCTCGCTAAGAAGACCTCAGGCAGAGTCTAAGGAAAAATGGGGCTGTTCTCCTTTACAGACTCTTTAGCCTCTTCAAGATGTGGCATCACTGATTGGAGTGCTCTCAACTAAGCATTTTACTGTAATTTTGCAATCAGTGCTGAACATGGCAAGTAATGGAGTTCTACAGCCTTGACTTGGAATAAAAAAAAAATTCCTAAAACCTGCCCTTAAAAACCTATATGGTGTCTCTCCTAGTCTTGGGCCCTCATGCCGTAAGGGGACACGAGCATATATCATTACTCTTTTTTCTACCCCACAGGCCGCTAAAGCTAACCTGGAGAAAGCCCAGGCCGACCTGCTCGGCACTGCAGACGAGGCAGCCAGAGCGGAGGTTCTTATCAGCATAGAGGCCAACGAGGCCATCGTCAAAGCCCTGGAGTAGCTTTCGGCCTGACTGTACGTCGCCTGCCTTTAGAAATCCGGAGCTGAGCAGTCGTTCCAGAGAGGCCACTTACGGGCTCAAATCCTTGAGTGTAATTTTCCTTCATTTGTGTAAAACCTCACTGTATGTGGCTGGATGTTGAAACTCAGTCCCTGGTTTAGACCAGTATGCTCACAGCCGCATACTCCACATTCCTATTGAGAGTCTGGGCTTTGTTACAGTACATTGAACATAAAGGCAATGAAGATCCATGTCCCCCTCTTCTGCTTTTTCTTGTCTTTTTTTTTTTGGCAGGAAGATGCGTTAGTGTTAATCAGGACTAAATTCCATTTTCCCTGCCTGGGAAAAAAAAATACTACTTTGTACTTTGTACAGTGGATGAACTTGAAAATAAATGTATTTGGAATAATCAACCAGTGTGTAATTTCTGCTGTTTAGTTTGAAATGCCTGATGCCAATGTGAGCTAAATTACTGGGTATAATGGTGATTTAATTTCGAGACCAAGCTGGATTTCCACGGTTGTTGTGGTGGTACTGACAGATCGACTGAATGGTCATACAGCTAAATTCTTACATTTATTCTATGGATATCCAGTAACTCGTTGGAATTTCTGATGGCTGGTTTTAAAAAAAAGAAGAAAGAAATTATTTATGCTATTGCAAGATAATTCTGTTCTGACAAGAACTTTTGCGTTTAGATTAATTCCCACTGCGGACAACGTGGACAGATTTATGGGAAATATTACCAGTACTACTTCGTTCCAGAAGATGTCACTGTTGTGTTCTTAATAGTTACCACTGCTGAAGTGAAAACCAGAACGTTCAAGGGCCCTAGTCTGCCAGTCATATGATAACTCCTCAACCTTAGGAAGCATTTTAAAACTAGGCGTGATTTCCCCGACTGTTTGTATTTCTTCTTGTTTTGGCTTGCTTGAAAATGAAGTAGATTTATCACTCGGGTTGTCGTGAAGTCATTTACCTCTCAGGTCCTGAAGAGAGTCATCTTTGGCGAAGTCGGGTCCCGGTTGCTTCCAGATTACAATTTATTTGTTTCAAGAGGTTAACTGCTCTGAGGCGACTCATGCCATTCCGACTGTTTGGGGTTGCGTGACCCTGTCTGCGTGCTTCGAGCCGTGGGTGTAGTAAGGCGTTGGCTCCTGTGATCTGGAAAAACCTAATGAATTTATCAGTAGCTGGGATTCTTGCAACTGAACAAAAACCTTTGGATTCTGGGCTTTTTCTAACCGGAAAAATTATAGAGCCCGATTTTGACTATTCAAATAACACTAATAGCTATTGTATCAGGATTTCCCCCACTTTTAATTACCGCAAATGAGGGTCAAACTCCGTTTCTCCCAAAAGTGACAAATGTACTAGGTTTTTCCTGATCACAGGAGTTGTTCTCTGGATTTAATGTGTTGCTTCCATTTCTCCCACCTAATATGTTCACGACGGAGCAACGATGCGTGCCCATTTAAACAGTGAGGCGAGGAAGGTTGGGCCAACTGTGAGGTTTTGAAAGTGTAGGTTGCATCTTGCGTGACTTTTCCAAGGGCTGTAATAATGGCTTACGAGAGGCCAATCCCACTGCAGTGTTGTGTGTCTAGCGCGACTCTTCTAGGAAACTTCTAGTCAAGCGAGTACAATTAACTTTTGGCTGTTTACAATTTTGACTCTTCAAAATAGAATCTGTCGGGAACATTTACAGGTTCTGTAAATTTGCTTGAAATAAGTCTGCTTCTCTCGCCCAGTCACTTGCAGTGTAATATATCTAAGGTCATTTCTCTTTGTTATGTTTTCCTTAATGAAAGAGTGAGTGTTAAAACATTAACGCCCATGAACTCTCAGTTGCGGCTGGTGGTGTCTCTGGTGAGTGCCTGTGCGCGGTTGCCAGGGCCATGGCGACTATTTCCAGAAACGTCTCAACGAATTGGAAAGGTCTGTTTCTGTAGAATCAAGGGTCACAAGTTAATAGGGTCCGACGTTTTAGTGCTTATTTGTGTAATTTTCAATTATGGAAAAGGGCGCTTTGTATAACTTTTTTCCCCCGTCTATAGCACGGGATATTTTTAAAGAGCATCCATCCAACCCTGTGCTCCTCATTGTTGTGAGCGCTAACCCCGAGACGGAAACCATAACGCCCTTGAACATGCCTGAGGGACGCCAAAATGACAGCGTGGAGCGTGGCTCCTGGCTGCGCACCATATTAATTTCACTTTCTGGGGGTTGGTCTTCGCGTCCCCACATATCCCAGAAGGCGGAGGACAAAGAGCGCAGTCTCCGGAGAACTTTGCCCCTGTGGGAGGTCGAAACCGAGCTCGCGCTGCCTCTGTTCTTGCGATCGCGTGGGCTTCCCAGTCGCACGGAAAGTTCAGAAGTCGGCGGGCGTTCTTGAAACTTGCGAGCGCACTGAGCGCTGCTCATGTAAATGGATCCATGAATGCGTGACAAATCTTTCTTTTTCCAGCTCTCCCGAATTGTATAATGTCTGCAGTCCTGGCAGATAATGGTACTCCCTTCTGAGTTTGGGCACTCGCCTGTTTTGTCATTGGTCATAGTGGTAATTCGTGGCTTTATATGGGGATTACGCCGGGAACATATCTTTGTGACTTGGGCATTGAAAAAAGCGGTTTGCGAGGAACATGGAACAAATGCGAGGGAATTCATACCAGCGCGACGAAAGAAAAGAATTACCCTTATGTTTGAGTCCATCAATAAATGATTTGCCTGCCCCTTTCCTCCTGACTTCGCATGTGTCATAATATAAAGGCACCCAGGGCTTCTTCAAGCATGTGGTGATATCACAGTACACCAAGTACTGTGTGTAACTTCTAGCTACCTTAAAAAAGAAAAACACTGATGTTTCAAGCAAGCATCTTTTAATGTTTTCACATTCATTGGTGAGGTTCACTCATGAACCATTCAGTTTTTTCCTCTATCACTCATTCACATTTATATTAGTTTCTGTAGTCCGTGTCTTTCAGTGGAAACTGCACCCTTAGCATAAGGTAGCGTGCCCTTTTCTGTTGTCATACTTCAGCATCATTGGTCCAATACATGCATAAGTTTGTGTTCCACTACAGGCTAATGTGCTTGCAGACATGAGCAAAGCAGGTGGAAATGAACGCACTTTATGCAGCTGGCTGCACCTAGGAGCACAAGGCATTGTGCTTCTCGACTGGAGGCTTGACCTCTGGGGCGGGGGGACTGTGGGTGAGTGGAGGTTCTGTGACCACTTCTTTTTCACAATTTGTTAATTGAATTGCTTCCAAATTTCTTTCACTTCTTGAATTGAGCTATAACAAAATTGACCCCTGACTGCATCCCAGACCTCCATTGACATGATATCCTGAAATATCACCGAACTTTGCAGAAAACAACATTTCCTCTGGCAGTAGGGAGCAAGCTGTTGAATTTAGGTTTCCGAGGAACATGCTCTTGGCAACACCCATGTGCGAAAAACGATAAACTAAAACAAGGCCTTGGCCTATTAAATGTGGACCAGCAGAGCAAGATGAGTCTGTGTGCCTGCGTCTGTGTATGCGTCATTCAGCGTGTCTGTCTGAGGAGGAGGTAGGTTCGTGTTTGGAGACCTGACTGCTGGAGTCCCCTGTGGGCAAATGGAGGCGGCCTTGTTCTCAGCTGCTGACAGGTATGGCGCCCAGGCTTGGAGAAGGTGTGTGTGTGTGTGTGTGTGTGTGAGAGATCAACAAACCGGCTCCTCAAATTCAATTCTGGCCTTTGGTTTCGTGTCCTCTGTAATTGTGTGAATGATTGGTGTTACTGATTGGCCAAGCTGCCTTTACACTTGACTCCCAGGTAAATAGTGGTGAAAAACTGATAGTTCTCATCCCTTTATGACTTACTGTTGTGGAACATCAGGAGTATGAGGCCTGTTACACCCCTCTGACTTGTGGTGTAGAAATATTTGGCATGGCCTAGAGGCCTTGCTCAAGGTAATGATTAGCCTTTAGCTTCCCTTGCAAAATGGGAGATAACGTAATGTAGCGATGAGAGCTGGCCAGCCCAGTGAAGCTTGCCATTTTCCTAACACTTAGGTGCTCCAAACACTTGTACTACTGCAGAACTACATGGTATCGATCACTGAATCACAGCTGGTCTTGAAAACTCCATTAGTTTCTGCCTCTACTTTGTGTTTTAAGAACTGGGGTGCGAGTCGTGATTGGTTACTTTATGTCAGAAATATGTATGAGCTTGCATAGCTATACTTCTGAGAACTCTTGAAAATCTGCAGCTGTTGTGGGGACCTTTGGGGTTGTGAG
Organism: Gymnothorax reevesii; assembly: GCA_029721435.1. NCBI lineage: Eukaryota > Metazoa > Chordata > Actinopteri > Anguilliformes > Muraenidae > Gymnothorax > Gymnothorax reevesii. Next base: position 31,598,836 of record CM056575.1, read on the forward strand.
GACCGTTAGGGTGATTTTTACAGTTTGGTTAGGGTTTGGGAAAGACTTTACAGAATGAATGCATGTCAACAATATGTATTCAAAAGTATAGCTACAAAAATGTGAGCGTGTTTGTCAGTGTGTGTACGCGGTTGTGTGTGTGTGTGTGTGTGTGTGTGTGTGTGTGTGTGTGTGTGTGTGTGTGTGTGTGTGTGTGTGTGTGTGTGTGTGTGTGTGTGTGTGTGTGTGTGTGTGTGTGTCTCTGTCTCTGTCTTTGGGCTAAAGTTACCGGTACAGTCTCAGGGTTTACTGCAACAAACAGCGCTGTGCTGCTACTAACGTTTCAGTGCCAGGCGCGGGCCAGCTCTGGTTTGTGGTACTCAGGTGAGTTTCATTATTGCTCACTTCTTCTCTCCTAGATGGAGAACCCACGCGAAATGGTGTGAAGCGCTTAGAGCAGGGAGAGTTAGCCTGGTTTGTTGTGTTTTCTGTGGTTTGTCATTTCCCCATGAAAACCTTCTCACACTTCCTCTACTCTTAAGCACGTCGCGCAGACATGCATGGGAAAATGCGCTGGATGGATGCAGCCGTTTGAGGCTGCGGCATTTGCGATGGGCGTACCAACTGTTCTGCTCTTCAGGGGTTTCCCCGGCCAGCACAAAATGTTCCTAAAATGCCACTGGAATGTTCTTTCAACGTTCTAATGATGCTGCAGCATTGTGGGAATGTTCTGCGTTTCTCAGTTCTCATGAAATGGCTGTCCTGACAGGATTGAAGTCCCTGTTTATTTAAAACGTGAACATTGTGGCCGACAGGACCATTATGCACACACCTTGCACCCTAACCTGGAAACCTGCTACTGCAGGGTATTATTGTCACTTCATGGCTGCCCTGAAAAGGACAAAAGTTAAGAATTATAGCCCAAGGTTTTCTGTGGCCCTGGTATCCAGTCCTCTGTAGCGTGGCCTTCTATTGACAGTCCTGTTTGGGGTTTGGTGCAAACAGGCTGTGCATTTTGGGGACCGTTGTCCCCTGGCCTTTCTGTACCCCCCACCCCTTCCACCCAGCTGCAGACAATATGCTTTGCCGACTGCAGCCAACCCGGCTGGACGGGCGTAACATTCCGATGTGGAGTGATTCCCGGATTTGGGAACGGGAGGGGGGTGTGCAGAAGGGCTGGAATGCTGAGGTGGGACTGGGGGGTGGGGGGGGCTGTTGGAGATTATGCGTTCACCAACAGCTTTGTGGTTTTGTGTGTGTGTGTGTGTGTGTGTGTGTAGGTGGACGGAAAGGACAGTCTGCAGTCTGCCAGCTCGTGTTGCAAGTCCGGCCGTGTGGTCTGCTGTCACCACTCCCCCTTTGTTCCCTCTCGAGTGTGCTGTGAACGCGCCATACTTCGCGAGAGCCAAAATAACTGCCATTTATTCATCATCGTAAGAACCGTGGGCAGTGCCTAAAAACTCCTTATGATGAAACAAAAGTAGCCCAAAACGGCGCAGCGAGGCTGATGCCACGGCTCCTTCGCGTCTCAAAATAGGGGGTCACACCAGGACAGAGGGCTCCCGCTGACATGAGTTGACACGCCTGTTTGTGGGGTACTCGTAGGGTACCTGGAAAGGTCAAGAGATATTTCAGGCGCACCCACCTTTACCATGGGGTGCCGTCTGCAAGCTGAGAAGGAGCTGTTACAAAAAGTGGTATTTGGATGGCGATTATGCTTTTCGCTCCTTTGAAAAGAGCACGTCGGCCCTAGGTGCTGCTAGGATAAATTTGTATGAAAACATATACTAGCCTGATGGGTTGGAAGTCATCAAGTTCGAATTCTGTTATTATGGTGTTTGTGCTCTACTTCCCTCCGAGTGGGGGGGGGGGGGGAGTTTTTCAATTTGCATATGCTGAAAATGTGCGTACGTCATCGATGCCACTAGAGGTTCTGAGAAAATCTGGATGACCTTTGACTGATATGATGTTTTGATGACTGTGTGTGATTTACCTACGTGTGTTTCAAATACCAGTCTCTGATATGGTTTAGTACCAGTGCCACTTGAAAGCCAGCTGTTACTCTGACTTTAAGGTCACTGTTCCCTCTACATTGGTTAGTTATTCAACAGATATTTTTTACCCGAGGTGACTTTCAGTTTATTATACTATGCAGGGGTCAATTGCCCTGGAGCCACAGGGGGGTAAGGCCCTAGCTTGATGGCCCGACAGCTGCGACTGTTCTTATAGTGGTTATGCTAGAGCTTAAACTTCAAAACTTTATACCCTGTAGACTCAAGGCCATAGACCACCCCAGTCTTAAGTAGGGCAACTAACCCTGGGCCTGGACATCAGTGGTCCTGTAGAATTTTACTTGATCCAAGCAAGGTACACCACATTAAACTGCTAGAGGTCACATTGTGATGCTCAATTACTGGAACCAAGATGGACCAAATATGTACCAAATTAGGGTTGAGATAAAAACTAGGTGGGTCTCCAAAGTCAAAGTATCTTTATTGTCCCTTACTGGGAGATTGGTCTCAGCCAGGATACACACACAAAAAACATACAAACACACCTGACAACCAAAACGCTGGTGGATGACAATCAACACACATATTGGGCAGATTACAGAGAGGGCAGATTAAAAGTAAAATAAGTTCAATAATAATTTAAGATGCGAAGTGCAGTTATCAGAAGTCTTAATAGTTGGCGTAGAGTAAGCAGAAGCATTCTACAGACAAAAGTAGAAACAAGGGAAAGTGGTGGACTGACCAGCTTAAAGAAGAAACCTCCAGATCTTTACACTGGTGAGCTCAGCTATTGGCCAGTACACCTCCAGTTTGCCATCTTGCATCATAAAGTTTGACTTGAGCTGTACTAAAGGAGACCAAGGTTCAAAGACTACCACAGTTTCACTTCTCAGAACCTGTTTTTAACCCGCCTAATGAAGAGCTCATCTGAGACAGGGCTGCCCAAAGTGTTACTGGGTATCTTCAGCTCTGCAGGTTTTCATTTCAACCCTTAATTTAACATGCCTCATTTTTTCAAATTAGCAGCTCAAACAGGATTTGGAGCTGTTGAATAAGCTGTGCTTTCTTAGGTCCAGGCCAAAGGAAACTAAATGACTGTAGATATTCAGGAATTGAGTGGGTCTGTTCTAGGATTGGACTGCTCCTGCTCTAAGCCTTTCATATACCATACAGAACTGTAAAGGTTACCTGCCTGTGTTTTGACAAACAGGAACCAGCTGCTTGTTTACATCCTTTGGTGGCTCTTTTTGGCCATATACAAACAATCCAGGTCAGGGTACTAGAGGCTGCATAAATGTGACTAGTCCGTCCCAATACCCACACTTCCACTTAAAATTGACCCTAGCCTTAATATTTGCGCGTTCCCACAAAGGGCAAGGGTGTCCCAAACTGTAAGGTGATTAAGGGAAGTGTTTTATAGCCCTTAAAATTCCCACTTAATTGTAAGGGCCGGGCAATGCTTCCTACGAACTAAGAGGAATAATTAATTTCCCAGTATGCATTGCGAAACTATAGAGCTGGACGAGTTTTCCAAAAGCATCGCACAATTTTAAGTACTATTTCTGTAAGCATGCATGCAAAAAAAATCCAAAACATTTTCGAATGTGTTATGTTTGTGGGTATACACCTTTATCTGTAAGTGTTGATAATATGAATGTTTGAAAATCGCTAATTCACATTGTAGCCAGCATGATATCCACTGAGTTCTCTGTGTAGTAGTAATGCTGCACGCATTTGGCTAATGTTATCGTGATGCGTGACGAGCATGCCTGCATTTTACACGTGTTATATTCCAATTTCTTTGAAATTTGTGTCGTGACATGACCTGGTTTGTGATTGTGAATGCGAACATACCACGACAGCTACCCGGCTGTAGCTGCGTATGTCAACTTTCAAAGTTGCAACGATCGCTCTGGCAAGCCATGCAATGAGTCTGTAACTGAATAATGTTGGCTACTGTTCAGTGTTCAAAACCGATACAGATTACATGATAGAATGTAAATGCCGTGCAGTCGTGGTGGTTACCTGTTGTCCCGTGTTACGCTAATTTGCATGAAGTGGCGTCCCAGTTCTTAGGTGAAAATCCCTTCCCCTCAAAACTACCCCTTTGTCCTTGAGGGGAAGTCTTACTATTTGGTGCACTTGAAATCAAGGGTTAAGAGTAAGGGAAGAGAATTGGGATTGGCATTTAGATAATCGAAGAGCTGTTTACTTTTGACTGGCTATGGTGTTTAATCTACCATAGAACACAATTGAGTCGACAAAGAGCACAGGCATGGAAGAGTTAAAGAAAAAAAACACATGACAATATACTTCTTGAATCCCTGTCATTTACATCCTTCAGAGGGGTAGGTCTTCCCTCCTTTGACCCACTTTTATAACAAAAATGGCTGAGGATATGTTTTTAAAGCTGTAATTTAAAGCTTTTTTATATTAGTGACTTTCAGTATGAGCCGGAATAATGTGCTCCACCTTTTTATTGCTTCTCTTCTGATGAGTAACGCGGTAAATCTACACATGAAGTACGACCTGTCGTTTTACTCGTGAAACTGTACGCGGAACGCCCACAGGGGAGGATGGTAAATGTGCGCTTGAATTTGACATGGTGTTGAAGGCCTTTTCTGGAGATGAGGCCAACCTGTTCCAGGGCTGCAAGTTCAACTGTTGCTTGTTATTGTATACTGCTCAGTTTTGCTTGAAAACAATTCTGTTTGTAATGGTTTAAGTTCCTACTGCAAATGCTGTCTGAGAATTCAGATTGCTGTATCAGTAATAATCTACTTTTCTGTATTCTTTGTTTTATCTTATTATTGATGACATCCTTTACGGTTTTCTACACACTGTTAATACAATTTCCAGTTCTTGAAGCCACTGACAAAATATGTGGGCCAACACTGGTGACTGACTGACAGAATTTTGTCATTCCTGGTAATTTATGAGAGATTTAAGGTTTTCAGCGAAAAAAAAATCCTGAAGGAGCGGTGGAATATTGAGTCTTATGAATGCAAAAATATTTTAAAATGATTACACCAACTCCTGAGGTGAAGGGGATGGCTAATGAAAAAAATTCTGATATATTAAGCACTACAAGCAGTCACTAGCAGGAACTATCATGAATAATTTTAAGGAGAAACAAATGCTTTATAGATCTTTCGAGAGCCTTCAGGGCCGGTGGTACTGATTGCATTAATGAAGAATGCTGTTTTTTACTTGGTGCAAAATACAGCTAGCTGTATAACCTCAGTTGATATACAATCTGTTGCTCTGCTTATGTATGGAAACTGCTTAATGGAGTGATCCTAATGAGTTGTTGCTATTAGTTGTGTGAATGTTGATTGATTGGGTGCATGGTAATTATGATCTTGTATGAGGGCTAGTACTCATGGTGACAAAGACATTGTCTTATTTAAAAAATTGCCATTACTATACAATGTCATGGTCTAAGGTTGAACAAGGCCACTTGTGCTTTTCAGAGACATTTAAAAAAATATTTTGACCTATGCAAGGAATTCATTTTGGCGGAGTTGTCATGGAAGATATGATGACCTTTTAAAGTTCAGCCTTTTTTCCACTTACTTCCAGAGGAAAAAGAAAGAAGACTATGACTTTTCTAATGTCTGAGACTGTGAAAATATGTTTTTCTTGCAGATTTCAGTTCTGTTGAGTTTTCTTCATTTGTTGTTTGTCCCTGCGGTTCATTGTTTCGGATCATTGGTGCTTCATGGGTCTTCTTTTCCGCTCAGCTCCCTCTCAGTTTTTTATTTATTTTTATTTTTTTCCTGTATCCATTTGTTCAGTTTAACACTGGATTCAGGAATGTTCATCAAGGATACAGTAGCAAATCTGTGAATGACTGCTCTTTTTTTATTCATCCATTCTTTATCTTGCCCTCGTGAGGCTCATGGAGGGCTTGGTGCCAATCCCAGTTTACATTGGAAGAGAGGCAGGAAGATATCCTGGATAATTTGCTCATCCATCACTGGGCACTTATCACTCACACAGTTATACCTGTGGACAATTTTGGCCCTCCATTTAACCTAACGTCACCCTCCACATCACTCATGGAAAGGCCCAGGCCGGTGCTTAAGCCATAACATTCTTTGCTGTGAGGCAGTCGCGCTACCCAGTGCGCCACCGAGCCACCCTGCCTCCTGATACATTATATTATTACGCTGCGGTAGCTCAGCCCCCCCTCAGCTCTGTTTCTGTGGTTAACCGGTTGCGTCTTTCTCCACTGCGGCATTAGGAAACTATGCCACGCCGCAGGTTTCCACTAAGGACGACTGAAACAAGCTGAGGTCCTTTAACGAGCTCCATCGTGGCCCCGCCCACCCTTGATGGGGCCTGGATTCAAGTGCCGCAGTTATTGCAGCCCGCACGCAACTCCCGACACCTGGCTCACTCTGTGGAGGGCTACGGAGGGCAGTGTTCTGATGGGAGGCCAGGCTCATTCGTCAGATGCGGTCAGCTGACGGAGGCATCACCAGAATCCTGCTTCCAGAGGCCCCGCCTCCCTCGCCCTCTCTCTCTCTTACCCCCTCAGTGGATTGCCCCATCCATGATTTTTGGAGGTGGTCGTGGGGGGGCACCGGTGACGTTCGCAGAGGAGACGGGGAGGGCTACAGTGTCATTGAGGGCAAACTACAGTGAGGTGTTCGTTTCTGACAAGGTGACCGAATTAGTCACCATCCACTCTTTGGGCACTGAACCTGACTGATCTTTTTGAACCCTTCCCTATAGAAGCCCTCAGTCAAATTTCCAGCCAGGTTTACTGCCAAGTTGTTGGAGATCCATCCTGCCTGAACATGAGCCTCAACTGTGGGTCTGTTTCCAAAGCTCTCAAACTGTCCCACCTGTACTACAGGACATCTAGCAGTGAGACGGCTCTACTACAGGTTGAAGCAGATAAGCATCAAGTGGACACGCTAAGCATTCATTTGCAGACCAAAAAAAGCATAATAAAAAATATGAGTGCTCTTTCAGGGCTCAGGACAGAGGAATTCTTCACCGCCTTTAATGGTTTGATGACGCCATTTGCGTTTTGCTTCAAGGCATTACAGTTCCCGTAAGCAGGTCAACATGTGCTATTGAACATGCTCATGGTGACATGGCTAACTGTTGTAACAATTGATACCGTGCGATTAAGCGCAATGCAGTTCTGAAACTCTCTGAATGTTGGAAATGCATCCCGAAATGCTACTCTTCAAAGGGTCAGATTCTATTCTGGTTAGGCGGTGGAGGTCACTTCCTTTTTGGTGATCAGTTTGCTGTTGTCTTTTTGGTTATATGGGACCTGATGGACACATTTATGGTCTGTCAGGCAGGCTGAGGAATTCCCAGAACGCTGTTACTCGTCAGGTATTCTATTCTCAGTTGAGGAGTGTCCTCTAAATGGAAATCCATAGTTCACCCCCTGGGCAGTTCAGAAAAGGATTGGGGAATTTATGGCTACAAACTTTGTGGGTGGTGCTGGCCACAAATGTTGTCATTTTCAGAATGTGTCACCTTCATCAAAGAGGTTATTCAGTGGGACCTCTGGCATTACTCAGGAACAGGTCAGAATGTGTGTGGAAATGCCAAGGTCTGATTTCTACATTTGGCCACTCCTTACTTTGATTCGGTGTCTTATGCTTCACAATGGTGAACTAGACCTTTCATGCAGCAGGAAGTGGGATGGGTCAGTATGCATTGTAAGCTAAGGAGAAGATATGGGATGCTAATTAGAAAAAACTAGCGACTCCTTGTCACAGAGTGCAAAACATAGTGGTCCAACCCTGTTCCTGGAGGTCCACCACCCAGTAGGGTCTTATTCAAGCCCTAACATGGCTATTTAGATTTACTAGTTTTACTGTGCTGCATGATCGATATCAGTCGAATGTTTTCTCCTCAACTCTGTCTCCCCAGCAGTAGGGTTGTGCGGGCCTGGTTTAGAAAGTCAGGCCTCTAGTCTTGTGAAGGAATGTCAGAGCTGTGTTTTTGGGATCGGGAAAACCCCTGCTGTGGCAAATAAAACCCTATGTTGACAGTGCCCTTTGTGTGGTCGCACCAGCTTCTTCTTCAATGACTCTGAGCAGCCAACGCGCTATAGCTGATATTGTTGCTTATCCTAATATGGTAATAAAAATGCCCCTCCATTTCATCAATTTCCTCAGTCTGGCATTCTCGGAATTATTGCCTCAAAGAACATTTTGTTCATTTCAATAATGGGGGACTGTGGGAGTACTGAATTGATTTTGACAGAAGGAAGCCTGGTTTGAGGCAGAGGAGAGAGTTTTTGAGGGTGGGGGTGAAATGACTTAAAGCTTCGAGGTTTCTGTTTTGTGAATTAAGGACTTGCAGCACCATAGGCGGTGACTAGCGACTGCTCTCTCAATCTGGGCGGATCGAATCCGGCTCTCGGTGCCAAATTCACCGAGCGATGTGGGCCCTTATCAGAAATCGAGGGAGGAGGGAAAGAAAAGGGGGACCGAGCAGGAGAGAAAATATGGGGGAGGGAGAGAGTGAGGGGGGGGAGGGAGAGGGGGAGGAAGAGCTGGAGCGAAGCGGGAATGAATGACGTAGCCACCCCGGGGAGGGCAGCGCTATTTTCAGCACTCGATATGGAGCAGGCTGTCGAGTTTTTTTTTTTTTTTTTTTTTTTTTTTTTCTGCAATGCTGACGTCACAACTGAAATCTGCTGTTCTGCAGGCCTTGTCTGGACGGGGCCATGTGACGGATAATGACCTTCTGCATCAATGATTAGATTACTGCAGGGTGGTTGGAAGACCGGGGGGGGGGTAACAACAGTGTTCTGCTGCAGCAACCTCTGCTAAGAGCTTTCAGATAGACAGAGAGAGAGAGAGGGAGACAGTGCGAGAGAGAGAGGGAGCGAGAGGGAGGGTAGGAGAGGGACAGACTTGGCCCTAATTAAATTAGCCGGCGTGGAACGCCATTAGGGCCCAGGCAAATGGAGTGGATTAGGCCATAGAGAATTGTGCCGTTTGTGCGTGCCTGGATCTCTCAATGCTCTGCTCTGTCGAACGTGTTATCTGCGGCTAATGCAATTTCTGCGGATCCAGAAAGGCAGCCTGCAGCGGTTGGTTCAGGGGAACCACTCTTCCCCGGTCCCATCCCCCCCATTACAGTCCTACAGCTCTAGAGACACCCCCATGCCCCCCTTCCTTTTAAAGCAAGTCGCCCCACTAATCCGCTCGCTAACACCCAGTCCGCAAACCAGCAGTAAACAAACAAAGCTTCCACATTCATGCCACACTGGCGCTTACGGAAAAAAAAAATCTTGATTGAAATGGGGTGGCCTACAGGCAATGGATCTCTAGACCGGAACTTTGGTGGTTGAAGTTTGTAAGTAGCCTCAAAAAGATCAAGGCAGTCATTGGGCCTTTGAGCGAGGTCCTTAAAGCCAAATTACTCCTGAGGGGAACAGCCCCTTCATAAGAACAGTTAGTTCTTATGAACTGTTCGCTCCTCTGTGTCTGCTAAATAACTGTAATGATAACATGTTGCCTGGCTCTTTATGAGCTCTACCTTCTTAGCTTTATTAGCTTGGAGTAATTGGAATGCTAACGGTTAGTGTTTGTAGCCGCTCCCTCTGTGCAGGCGTTGAGCCATAAGGCGATTGTTAGCATGAGGGCGTTCATTATGCGCATTTGGCTGTCCAGTCCGTGAACATTTTGTGACTTGCCACATATGCGAAGAAACCACACTTGGGCTGTCAGACTTACTTCATGTACTGTTGAAGAATTCACAGTAATACTACAACTCTACTACGCCGAAGACCCAGCAAGAACACACTGTAAACTACCGAAGACATTTCTGAAGTTGAAGTAATATTTTATCAAAGTAATGATAATCTTTCAAAAGATTCTCTTGATAGGATACTTAACCATTTTGGAAGATTTTAGATGCTTTGCCAGCAAGATGCTCGAAATAAATTCAACACGAGTACATTTTATCCCATTTGGGCCCATTAACACTTTTTAAAATGAATGTTATCAGGATCTTCTCTACAATAACCATGTGTATTTTGTGAAATATCTCAGTAAAGATCATGTCATGTCTTCACTCGGACAGCCGTGGGTTTGTTTGCCTGTCTGGGCTTGGAATGCGATATGGGTGTATCCTCCTCGCCTCTAAGAAAATAAGTAAGACTCAAATCAGTCTTACCTGCACATGGAACCAGGTGTCGTCTCTCAATCCACCTGCAATGTGACTTTACCTGTATCCCCCCCTATTATTTCCAAACGACCTGTTTAAAATTACTGGTTGTCATTTGTTTAAACTGCCTGCTCCCATTTTAAGGAATGGGCTAATACACTGAACAAAAATAAAGGCCCCATGTCAAATTTTTATTAACAAAAAACTGGAACCGGGATTCATCTGTGAATAGCACTCTTCTCCAGTGTGCCAAGGGCCAGCATATGTGTGTGTTTGCCCATGTGAGTCGGTTCCGACGCCGGACAGCGGAGAGATCCAGACCACGGTGAGGACGCCGACCGTGCAAGTTGGCTTCTCGCAGGCGGTTACGGACTGTCTGTGGTATGATGCGTATGTTGTGCAGTCCAATGGTCTCATCCACTGTGCGTGTCGCTGATCTGAGCCGATCCCACAGGTGGACGAGCCGGATGTAGCGATCTTGTGCTGGTGTGGTCACACATGGCCGACATGGATGAGGTTGATTTGCAGTACTGCCCGTCTGTAGTAAACAAACTCTCAAACAGCCTATCGTCCGATAGTTAACATTCAGCTGCACAGCGACCGCTCTGGTGGACATCCCTGCATCCAGCTTGCTAATGGCACGTTCCCGCATGACCTGATACATCTGAGGCATGATGACTTTTGACAAAATTTGACATTTTGGGGTGGCCTTTCATTGTCCCCAGTATAAGGAGTGTCTGGGTACTGCTCATTCTGTCTGATCACCGTCTGGAAATGCCACACCCATGTACTGAGTGAAATCACTGCATCACTGAGCAAATGCTCACTGACAGAGAGATGGATTAAAATGATACACAAATCAAGAGAAATATCCCTATTGCACAAGTAAAAGTTAGCATATGGTCAGTTAGAGTTGTTAACTCCATGTGGCATCAATATTTGACATGGGGCGTTTATAGTTTTCTTCAGTGTATATACCTGCACTTAGAATGTTGTTCCCAAAATAATTAAGCAAAACATAAAAGCTTAAGAGAGAACTGCCCTTATGAATTAACAAGGTTTGTACTTATGAATATAACTCTTACTACATTGAACAAAAATATGAATACAACACTTCTTATTCTGAGAAATATGACCATGTTCAGAAGCTCATCGCACTTTCATTGAGTGTTGACAGATTGTGTGACCATATTGCACTACAATTCGATCAATGATTTAAAAAGACAAACAAGAATCTTGTGATGGCGTGATGATAAAGGGGATGGGGTCTATTGTCCAGATTTCACTAATCAATATTGGGTTTGTCCATCTTTGGCCTGCTGCACTGCTACACATCTCCGCTGTGTGGACTGTAACAAATGGTCAATGGCGACTTGGTGGACATGTTCCCACTGCTCTTCAAGAGCTGTGTGGAGTTGGCGGCTATTGGCTGAAAATGGGAACCAATGACTTACTCATTGCTTGTGGACATCCCAAAGATGCTGGAAGGGGGACAAATCTGAGGAATTAGCCAGCCATTCAAGCACACAAATGTTTTCGGGCTCAGGGAATTCTGTGCATACACGGGTGACTTAGGTCTGGCATGGTCATGCCGGATGGTTATTGTTTTGATGGATGAATGGTAGGACGATAGGCAGCAGCATCTCATCGTGAAATCGCACTGCATTCAAGTTGCTGTTCATCAACTGCAGTTGGGTGCAATGTCCCTGGAATATTCCCACCCAAACCAGCACTCCACCACCATGTGCCACGGTGCGCACCACAATGATGTCAGCATAACGATCCTTCGTCCATCCGCTCTGTGAAGTTGGAAATGTGACTTGTCTATAAAGAAAACAGTCCTCCATTGTGCCATTTGCCATCAAACGTGTCTATTCACTCAGTCGAACCAATTTTTTCATCGAGCTGAGGAGAGATCCAATCCATAAAGGGCAAAAGACGTAAAGATATGGACTTCCTGGAGATTATTTTTCATGGTTTCAGCAAAAATGGGGTGATGGTGGGGACCAGCTGGACCAGCTGTTTCCTCTGCAGTGGGAGTTACTGGTCTCAGACGATCAGAGATAAAGATTCCAGATATGGCGGTCTTGGGTGGGGTTTGTCACACATGGTCGTCATGCATGCGGGCGGTCTGCTGTCTTGCCTTATTCCTCAAAAAGGTGTTTTATGCGACTTATTGTTGAAACACGGACATTAAGAGCCCTATCAACATCCCTCAGAAACATTCCTGCATTGAGCGTGCTAATGGCACGCTCCCTAATGTCTCGAGTCATTTATGGAACTTTGGACAATGGCAGTACTGGGACTTTTGGGGAGGCCTTTTATTGACCAGAGAACAGGATGTGCCTGGGCTGACTGTACCTGATTTCAGTAGCTCTGCATCATGCCCCACCTGTCTGACAGGCCAATTTTGACAAAGAGCATGAACTTGACAATGATATGGAGAAGGTGACTGAAATGCACACTGAGCAGAGGCACACAACCTTGGTGACATAAATAAACCCAACTTAGCCAACCTCAGAAATAATCATGCGTAATATTGAAATGACTAAACGGTTACGTTCATATTTTTGTTCAGTATAGATAAAATGCTGATGTTATGTGTGGAATACATTCTTGCTCTATACATCCTGATTTTCTGTGTCTGATATTAAAAGTCGCCTTGCCAAGCCCACACATTTATTAATAAACAGTACGGTGGGGGTGTTTTTGCTCACATATATGGTGACATGGCTTTTAATAGCTAACGTGCGTGTGCTGAGGTGTTGACTGAGGACCTGGTGTGACTTTCAGGGAGCATGGTTTGTTGAGTCGAGTTTGGGGTTACGTGCGGAGTGGGTGCAAATGAAATGATCCATCAGTGTGCATACGTACACTGCGTGTGAATGTTTTCGCGTGCGTGCATGTGTGCGTACTCGTGCATGAGGTTGTGTGCGTGTCTGTGTGCTTGTTTTTGTGCATTGGTGCGCATGCTTGTGCTTCTGTGTTTTTGCTAGTGAGTAGGCTATATGTTCCACTCTTTCAAATGTAAAGTCTAAATTATGACTGGCGACCGTTTAGTGGGGACTTTGCGATGGAGGCTAACATCAACCGCTTTTCAATTTTTGCCACTGCAACACTGACTGCCAAAAAACATGCGCTTGTGCACATGACTCTCATGCACTTCGATCTTGTTTTCTTTGGAATTTGCCTTCCTATGCATTCTCAGGTGCAGTGCGGAACGAATTTCCTCTGGGGGGACGCACAGAAGGAGGAAGTTTCACGATGACATCTTTAAACATTTACCAGAACATTCCCTTCACTGAGAGAAGAGGCCCTTTTAAGTTCCATCAGTGAATTTATGTCTCTCTTATGTCTCAAGTCACAAGAAAAAACAACCTGCTATGACTCGCAATGTGACATTCCCACACCTGTACATGGGTCAAGTCCAAAACTTGTCAACCTCCAAACATAAATTTAAATGATCATATTTTAATCAATTTTAATAGTTCTATTCCAAAGAATCACAATTTAGGCTTTATTAGCAAGAAAAGGTTAATTTATCTGTTCTTCAACAAGTACTATTTAATTATAGCAGAAAACCACCATGAAGGTTGGTGGGAGTTGATTATTTTTCTGATTCTGTCCATTACGCACGCCTAATTTGCATATTTAGGCTGATTATACACAACCTCGTTAATTATCTTTGGTTATACTGCATCGGTATACCAACTTATATCAATCATGCATACCCTACCTTATTTTAACTTTCACGCTATTTTTTCAAAGGACTTTATTTCTCTGAAATTCTGTGCATAATGCTCGCAGGGGCTTTGGATCTGACCCACATGAGAGGGCTCACCTGGCCTCCAGGTTTCACTTCCTGTTTGTGCAGTGGGAGGGGCTTGGTGACGGCCTGCCGGCAGGAGTGTCCATCCTTATTGGTGATTCAGACGGATGTGAGCCACCACAAAATATACCGCTGCGTCGACTTGTTCTGTTGCGTCGCGTCCCTTCGGTGACATCGCTGGATAGGAATGCTGTCCGTCCGACCGTTTTCGCCTACGCACGCCCACTCACCTGCACCTTCGTCCCCAGTCCTCCCCCTCACTGCGGGGTCACACATCTCGCCTCCTGTCACCTGCGAATCCACAGCGTGCCACAGGCCGCTTTTCATGTTTTTTTTCCCCTCTGTAATGCATTTGTTATGTTTGTATGTCATGCATGCAGAGATGATGAATCATTGCCATTGTTTTATTCACATGACAAATAAAAGCTAGAAATGACTGTCTCTTTCCTTTTAACCAGGATGAGCCATTAACTGTATTTCAAACAGATACTCACCCTTTAACTGTCCAGCTCGCCAACTCCTGATTGGAGGTGGCTAGAGTTTATCCCAGTATTCAATGAGTGAGAGGCAGGAACACGCTCTGGACTGTCTTTCAATTTATAACTGGGCACAGGCTCACGCACAAACACCCATGGGTATTTCAGAGTCTCCAGTTAACCTGACATGCATATCTTTGAACTGTGGGAGGAAATCTGGAGTTCCTGGGGAAAACCTATGTGAACACAGGGACAGCAGGCAAAATCAACCTTTGACTCTCTGGCTGCGAGGCAACATTTTTACCTGCTGCACCGCTGCGTCACCCTGGAATTACATTATGCCAACCTCATATAAGCGTAAGGTCAGAGAAGTGGGCTTATGGCTGCAAGGTTGTGAGTCTCATGTTTTAGGGGCCACTGCTGTTGTTTCAATGTTTTGTCAATGTTCGGAAGTATACATGGATTGTATTAAAGATTGCAAGTTCTGAAAGTTGTCTCTGAATGGACCATAGGTTATGTCTCTATAATTACAAAATTTAATAATATTGGATTTTCGGACTGCTTTGTGTCACCTGTTTTTCAAAATAACTTTTATTAAAATTTATGCAGATACTAACAAAAGAATATTTATCTTCCAGTGAGCTACATATTGAGAACAAAAAAAGTAAGTATTGGACAGCAAGTGTTGTAGTAGAGTATAAATACACATATACATGCATGTACACACACACACACACAATCCCATCGACGAAGAAGTGCACCGTGTAGCATGTTTGCCACAGTTTTCAATGCCAGTAATTCCTAGTGACTGAGCTTGAGAGGTGAGTAGAATATGTGGCAGCTATGGATGTCACAACATGGGTGTGGACGTACTATGCACTGCAAAGACAAGCAAGTCCTGAATATGCTTCTTAGATTAACAAATATGAACAATTATCATTTTGCCAGGCATAATTTCCACACTGACAATAGTGCTCACAGTGTCAAAAAGGTGCCCTGACTCACAATTCTAATATTCCCAGCTCAACAAAGTATTATCTCATGTGAAAACAGTGTATTCTGCTCAGGGCAAGTCAGCAAGCTTATCCAGTATGGACCATTTGCCAGTTTTGAAGGGTCACCGGGTTCATAATTTCCCTTAGATGCATTGATGATAGCAGGGGTGTAGCGGTCCCTGGAGAAGTGGGTATGCTGTATTAGGTAGATCACCATCTAGAAAGCGGGTATACTCTCCTGCGTGTTTCAATAGCTTTTTGGCCGGTAGGTGATTATACTCTAAAGTGACCAAAAAAGAGGTGGATACACTCAATATACCTGAGTACACCCACCACTGCACCTCTGGTACATAGTACTTGCCAAAGCTTAGACTTCATTTTCAAAGCAATGAAGGTTTGATTGACAAGCAAACTCCAAGGAGCAAGGGGGATGTCTTCCTGTGTTCATAAGGAATAACACCTGTTGCAGACGTCAATGCCATTGAGTATATGTTTGAATAATGCTGTAAGACATTGAATTTAATAATTTTTTGGGTACATTCCTGCCCCCGGCAATCATAGGAATAAAAATGATAAAACTGACAAAGTTGTTGTTTCAGTAACACTGATTGTTAGAGTTCTGATTACGGAAAGTGTCGCTCACACAATAAGGTCACTTACAACTGTAAAGGGTAGAAAAAATTAACTGTCTTCGTTGTGTCCAAATGCCAGAGCTCACGGGTAATATTATCTCAAGGCTGACCTAAACACAGCTGTTCCATTCTGACGCAAGAGGCAGGATGCCATTTCTGAGTTTTCCACCGCAGAAAGCGATACCTTGCATATATAGGTATTTCAACTCTCTTTTTTTCGTGCAAAGCCATTGCACAACTCTGTGTCCTGTAAGTTACTGCGGAATAACGCACATAGGACAGTTTTTTTTTATTTTATTGTTTTTTTATTTGGTTGTTTGGAGGAAGAATCTGGATTTCTGTCGACCTGGCCACTTTAATTGAATCAGAGCTTCTTGTTTATAATCAGGTCGTCTGGCATATTTTGTGATTGTGAAGTGAAATAATTTCACTTCGATAATTAAATCAAATTAACTCTTAAACGAAGCTTAAGGTAAGGCGCAAAGCAAGTGCAGCTGAATTGATATGATAAACCCAGAGCCAAAGAGAAACAAACCTACTCCGCGCGCATGCACGCGCTCGCGCCCGAACCCAATTCCAGTAAACTTATTGTATGCAAGCGTGCGCCTGCGTCTGTGTAATGTGTTTTTCCTGCGCTTGTTGCCCGGTGACACTTCTCTTTATGTCGTCACTGCAGGGTTACGCTCTTGTAACCTCAACTGAGTTCCTTTCGTTGTCTTTTTAAGGTCGCCCTGAAGAAATAGGCTATAGCCGAAGCATTAAAGGTGCACGACACATTTAACTGGAAATGGTTGGATCATATAATAGACAAAACAGGTAAATCTGTCTACCGATGACTACCTGTTTCATTGCTCATCGGTAAGAAATCTGTAGGACACACTCAGTTTTAATACAAGCTGTTTTAAGTTAGATTACCAACTTCTGATCAAGACTATTTCAAAGAAGCACTATTTGAAAGCCATCTTCCACTTTCTGCCGTTCACTATGTACTGTTCCAAGCATGCACATTCCCTCCAGGAATTCCGTGGCTACCTTAAATCACATGCTGACCTTGCAATAACAAAATTCTCCACCCATATCCGCCACAGCAGTTAAGAAGAGTTTCAACCTCCAGGATTGCGCTCAGTGTGCGAAAGACACACTGATACGGCGTCATACTGTAAAAGTTCGGACAAAACTTGACATCAGTTTTGTTGAGCGTTCCGAGTCATTTCCAGCAATTTCTGCCGAATAGTTCAAATTCGTTTCAACGGGTGTGTGGATTTACTGGCTCTCTGGGAAATATAGAAGTTCTTCAATTTGTTCGTCTCACATCAATATTACAAAACTGGGGAAACTTAACAGAGAAAGCGACACCTTGCCAAAGAGCCTTAAAGTGTTTGCCACGATAATTGGTAAGTTACCTTTTAGCGTCTCGAAAAAATAATCAATTCGGAAGTGCAGCTTGATTATTTATTTGGTAAATCACAGTTGTCAGCCTTTTATTGCCTGAGTATTACCACAGATCGTCAAGTAAACTTGACGTGTCAACGTCAGAACTACAAACTACAAATATAGATTTATTGAAATATTCAGCGCGCGTAGTAGTAGTAGTAGTAGTAGTAGTAATTAGAAGAAGAAGAATACACAGTTGTTCTGTATTACTCTGGGAAATTAGTTGTGCTCAGAGTTATCCCAGGATAAACAACCGTTGTGACTCATTCAAATAAATGTGACTGTTTATGCATGCATTGACATTCTGTGCGTGGATCTCATATTGCATACCGCGGTCAGTTATATGTCTACATTGGCATACTGGTCACTAGGTGGATTAGTTTAATGACGAGAAGTTTAATCTGGGCGCGTGTGACGCAACGCGATCGGGGAAACTGAGATGAAAAGCGACGCGCTATGGGAAGTACGCTTGTTTGAGTGTAGATTACAAAGTGCGGAGGAACCTTCAGGGATGTCCGTCAACACTGTGTGAGATTGGACTGAAGAGCCATCTTACGACATGTTAGTCAGTTGTCACTCCTGATCTAAGTTTGAGAAAATCTTATGGGAGACGTTATGGCCTGGGTTTCACGTGCATAAAACGCGGTAACGCGACCGCTCAGTCTAGCGAGTGGCTTACACAGTGCAACTCCTATTTCTTTAACTAACATAGCAATTTCAGCTATCCATCCATCTGACATTTGTATTACCGCGCATGGGGCTGGAGCCTTACCAAGCATCCAATTAACATGCAGGTCCTGGAGGTTGTGCCCATCCGTCGCAGGGCCCGCACCACTTTCTCAGATAGGCTGGTCATACCCATGGGAGTTTTAGTGTCTTAAATTAACCTACCTTGACATGCATGTCTTTGAACGATGAGAGGAAACCGTTGCACGCAGAGGAAACTCCCTGGAAAATAAGAACATGCAAACTCCATACTGACAGGCCTTAGCCCAGGGCTCTCCAATTCCTGCCCTCAATTCCAAATACGGTCCTGGTTTTCCTTCCTTCCAGGCAATTAAGTGAACAATGAATGCTGCTGATTGGCCAGATTGTCATCTCGCCTGGCTCCCAGGTAAAGGGATGGTGGAAAACCTGCAGTTCTTGGCCCTCGAGGACCATGATTTGAGGAGCCCTGCCTTAGCCGAATTCACACCCAGAACCTTCTGGCTGTGCCACCTCAGCATATCAATTCCAGTCTCTGGCAAGATGACACAACACAGCTCAATATTTTTGAATAACTAGTCTTGCACTTTTGCAGTGTTTCAAACAAGTCAAGGAACAATCCTATTAAAAGAAATATTGGTCTTGCCTACCAGTAGTGTAGTTTGCATCCCATCAGTCACAAGTTTGATTCCCGTTGAGGACATTTCTGTTATACCCTAGAGCAAGGCACTTTACCCAAATGGCTTCATTACTCATCCAGCACTATTAATATTTACGATAGATAAAATGCAAATTGTTTCTTAGTCATCCTGAATAAGAACATGATTTTAATGCATGTGACGTACCTCAAACAACCTTCTTCACCCTAGCCTGAGTTTTATACTGCTGTCTAGAATACAGCTGTTCTGTGAAAAAAAATGTTTTAATGTACAAGTACTTTAAATAATGGGCCGTTTAACATGCACACTGGTTGTGCGTTTTTTTCTTTCAATTTTCCCACTCCCATGCAGTATTTTTTAAAATAGCTCAGTCATAAATTGTACATAATTTAATATGAACCCCTTATTTTTAGAACGGGAAGGGGTGCATGATAGTGCTATGCGTTCAGTTACCGCTGGGGGGAGATAGAGACTCATTTTTTATATTCAATGTTTTCTCAGTTTATCTTCTGACCAATATCCTGAACCATTGTTTTCGAGAGATAAGTTCAGACTTCATGCCCATAAAGATATGGTAATACTGCTCTAAATAGTTTACAACGAGCCACATTGTAACTTGTGAGTTTTCTGGAACTCCATTAAGAATGTCACTTATTAAGCCAGGCGAAATGATGTGGAACCGACAGATATTGCTTTTGTTGATCTCTAATTCAATGTTATGGCCTGAAACGGAGCGAGCTCATGGTTGCTAGGCAAGTCTGTCATTACGTTCCACCTTTTCTTTTGCTTGCAGCTGTGCGGCTCGACATGTATGAGGGCTGCCCGCATCCTTTTCGTGGGTTGGTTGAATACGCATAAAGCCCAACAGAGTCGTTAAGAATAGAAAACTAACACATCGAATGAGTGATGTTGCTCGTTCTCGAGTATTTTCACTCAATCCCAAAACCTTTCATAACTTGCAACTCACAGCCGTCTTTTGCCGAAATAGTCAAGTGGTTACACGTTTACGCGATTGTGTTGCTATCACCTATAAATTCCATTCATCGCCTCTGGTTTACTAAAAAGGTTGCAATATGTCGGCGTACCACTAAAATCGTGACGCTGCAACTCGCTTTGTAAACATAATTTTGTCTCAAATGTTACCATCTCCATACAGTCGTCTAAGATTATGTTAGCCTTATGTTCAGTCCGTGCCGTCAGATAGAGCCAGGTCCACTTTTTCGCCACAGCGCCGGTAGTTAGAAAAACTGCGGAAATAGAACGATTGCTCTATCTTAGTCCATATAAATGAGTGCAATCAATGAATTCACAGTTACTGCAACCATGCAGTCGCTCGGTTCTCAATCCTTCCCCTCTCTCTACCACTACGTTTAATATAGACAACACATTCGGTAATGAAGAATTCTTAAAGGATTTTCACTGGACTGCCATTGTGATTCTGATACATTATGAATGGCCTGAATTTGCCTGAGTGGGCGGGAACTATCGTATTCCTTGGCGTGTTTCGGTCTCGTCCCTCCTTCTCCATTGGCTCTCAATGACAAAGCTAGTCCAGGAGAAAGGAAAGGGGCGGGATCTGGCCTCCACGTGGGTGTATGAGGTTGGTTGCCGATTGGTCGTATCCGTACAATGTCTGTGAACGGTTCTCCAGCGATAGGTTCCAGAATAGACGAGGACGGGAGGCGTGCCTTGTCGTTGTGAGAGGATGAAACATTGTAAGCTGTTTTCTTATTGTTAGTTTTGCATAGGAGCTGCAGTCAGCATGGATATGCACGGAGAGCCGCACTGAACTGATTTCAGGAGCCTATTGGCAGTCTGTAGTATTAGTCTTCAGCGAATGAACAGCCTACGGCTCGCAGCATTTAGTATATCAGTACAATGACATATAGATTGCAGGCGCTAATTTTGCAGTTTAAAGCATTCAGTTGCATCTGAAAAATTGAACATTCTTGGTTGTAGCTCATACTTAACTTCCATGTGATACTTTCTCATGTATCCACTTCTGTAGCATTTTTGAAACGAGATCATCGCAGCTCTGGATGCTGGATCCAAAGCATCACATCTTTGTTAGTGACAGAGGGGAGTTATTTGACCATAGCAAATAAATAAAACTTCTCACTGAAACCGAAACATCGGATCATTTGGGTGTACTTTCGATCACAGTAGAGGAAGAAGAGGACGGGAAACGCATCAGCTGTTTTTGGCTTCACAGATTCACAAGAGGCTCGCGTAATCCGTTGGAACATACAAGAGAAAGTCTTCGGGGCTGTTTTTTTTTTATGAAACCAGCGAACTCCGGCCCAAATAGCTATTATTTTGCTCCAAAACCGCCACACTCGCCTTGTCTCCCCCTTGAACACAGGCTATCGAATGGACCAACATCCTAGCCCCCGGAGCTGCGCCAACCGCGGAGCTCCGTCCTGCGAGGCCGTCCCGACTGAACCCTCCATGAATTTGTACATTCACTCCACAACCGGCACACGCTTCGAGCTCTCCCTTCCACTGGAGGAGACAGTGGAGGGACTGAAGAGGAGACTTTCTCAAAGGCTTAAAGTACCAAAAGAGAGACTGTCATTGCTTCACAAAGAAACGTGAGTATCATTCAGAGCACGTACTCTGGTCAATTCTACGCATGTTATCTCCTCAAACGGTAGTTGGTAGTTTTACCGATTGTAAGTTGCTCAATCAATTAGTTGCAAAAAAAGGGGCAAAAGGAAAGAATAATTGCGTCTGAGATACAGTAGGTTCTGTGGGGGCTCGAGTTGCCGCATTGTTCATTGTTCACTTTATGTACGCATATCGCCGACTGTTAATATGCATCTCGAAGGGTGCTGGCCTTTATGATGGTGCCGCTTTATTTTAAAGACCGGGCGCTTTGAAACTTGCTTTGACGACAACACGGTAAAATCGGTGCAAAGGTGCATTCGCGACATTGAACTCTCTTTCGAAGAGATGGCGCGGGCACTGAGATACCGGATTGGGGGTGTGCGGGTTGATGAGAAGGTTAAGTGGGACGCATGCATATTTCCACTCCAGTATTAGATCGTGCTATTCTCGTGATTTCCCTTTTAACTCTGACATTCTCGGGATTACGTAAACGCCATTTTCTCAGCTTCTTCAACTATGTAGGGTGGCTACACAGCACTATAGCCTTTGAAAGTAATAACGCAATTTTGTGGTCCATTTATAGCCTGCAATTAGAGAACCCCTATTCTGTGAACCATAATAATGCCCCAGTGTAAACTTGTTATTTTGAAATGGGCATTGCGGTTTCGGAGATTCTTTATTTTGAAGAATACCATTGTATACAACTGCGGAGAGAACCACTCGAAATGACTGACTATTCTTGAGGACGATGAGAAGAACAATTCAGTGTTGAAGTAACTAACGCTGTTGTCTGTTCTCTGGTCGTGTTGTTCAGTGTTTCCTGAAATAACTCCAACCAAAAATCAATCATTTGAATCACATTATGTTCTTCCTAACAAAGAATAACAATAAAACCGGAGTGGATGGATGGTGGAGCAGGGCTCCTTTGTACGCCGTAAATGACTCGTTAACTGTCACATTGTTTTGCCTTTCACACGAGAGACGCTTTTAATGCCCCCCTGAAGTAATCGCCCCTAAATCACATCATCCTCTAAGACCGAAAACCTTTTTGATCTTCTTTGCCCCAAATAGCTGCCCTCGGGCGAGGTGCCGAGTCCCTTTGTTCAGCTTGAGGTGACATACGCATTTACAGTATTGTGCGAAAGGTCTCTTGCACCGGTTTGAGGGCCTTAAAATGTTACGTTTTTGACGTTAGCGATTGGGTTTGGGGTGGGGGGGAGGGTGGTGAATATGCTGAATAATGCAAAGTTAATGGCAGTATTTTCAGTGCGTCATTTGATAAGTTTGGTGTCAGAACAGCTAATGATTACACCAGCAAAGCGGTCTTTAAAAAATTCTGCAGTTTGTTAAATTACCACCAGGGCAGCTGTAAATGCTTGGCCATTGGGCATTCGTATTAGGTGACCATGTCAACTTTTCGATACATGACCTTGCGATGCATTTCTCGGACGGAACCTGGATCACAATCGAAATGGTGTTTAAAATGAGACAAAATTTGACGACAATCACAAACTACTTACTGACATCTCATTTTTTTAATCTATAAATATCAGGTGGCGTCATCAATATGTGTGAAATGAAATGTTAATCTTAAAAAATGTAAAGGTAACGTATTTTCATTGTCAGTGGTGTATTATTTTTGCACTGCTTAGGATATCTTAAGTGAGTTCCAAGTGGTGTTCGCACGCAGATTGTACTACCATATGTAATGATGATCCAGTTGTCTTTTTTTTTATTGTTATTCAGCTTTAAACCATACCGTTAAATTGCGTCCTTAATTAAACTTCTGGTTAACGTTTTGATTGTGTTCATGATTACAACAATTATTGAGGCCAGAGAAAAAAATATTTCCGCATATTGAGAATCCTCCGTGTTTTAAGCTTTTCACTTGCTGTATATCGACTTGTATCTGATGGATTTATTCTCGGCCTTGTCTTTGCCCACTCCGGGCACCTTCCTCCAATCAGGAATCACATTCTTTTAAAATACTGTCTCAAGTCATAACTTGTCAATCATTCTCCTCCCACCATGTTTTCTTCTCTCTTGCCGTTAAATTGACCTGATGTTTAGTTCTTTGCCAGATTTGCTTTGTTCAGACTGTTGATTTCATTTTGCATTTCATTAGTTTCTTTCTCATTCTTGTCCTCAGGCGTCTTAGTTCAGGAAAACTCCAAGACTTTGGAATCACTGATGGGAGCAGGTTGACGCTTGTACCAACAGTAGAAGCAGGCTTAATGGTAGGCATTCTCCTCTACACTGTAAAATATCCAGCAGGAATTCAACACTTGAGTTGGCACTTTGACTCTAAAGGGGACCGTGTGAACTCTGTAAGAGTTGATTTAATCCTGAACATTTAATTGTGTGCTCACATGACTCACTGTGGTGTGGAGCCCACCCTTGGCATTTACAAAGATAATAATGAAAACCAATATTTTACTTCTTGGGGAGTAAGGTGAGAGACCTAACAGATCAAGGCTGAGTGATCAATATTTAAACTAAGTGCTCTCTCAATGTTGACAGAAAATTAGCATCACTGTCTCAGTATTTGTCATTATTTTGGCTATGAAGCAGCCTGAAGGGGTAACTGTTTGCCAGTTATTTCTGTAATCTGCGTATCTATGGTGAGTGTGTGCCTGGCGGTAACATATCTTGTCGTTGTTTTTCCCTTCATGTAGTCTCAAGCATCAAGACCAGAACAGTCCGTAATGCAAGCTCTGGAAAGTTTAACAGAAACACAGGTAAGAGCTGTTCCATTGAAATGTCTCGGCATTTTAACAAGTTTGACGTGTGTCATTGTCCTCACAAGAATGGAATTTTGGTCCACAGTTACCTTTATTTTGATACTTTATGTTGCCATGCAGTCAGGCTTTACAGTTCATTTATTAATGTGGGGAAATGCAATTGTGAAACTCTCGAAAGGGTAGGCAAGTAAGAGTTATACAACATATAATAATGGGTGTTTATCTGGACTGACTTTTCTGACATTCACTGTCATTCAGCATGGAGGAAAGGGATGCACTATATAAACTTGAATTTTATTAGAATCACATTGTGATGTTGCAAGCTTTTTTTTAATGGCCAACACCAGGCTCATCGTGAGGCTTTTATTTGGTGGTTGAGGGCATATTCTAAGTCGGTCCTTTTCGTCTCCTGGCAACATCTGTGTGCAGCCCGAGCTGAAGTAAGCGTGGGCAAGCCCCGCCCTGCATCTGCTTAATTCTGACACCCTTCAGCGAAGCTGACCTCAGCTCTCTGTGTGGTTGAGTGCTTGTGAGAGCGCAGTGTCAATTATAAAAGGTTTCCGAGAAACGCGAGCGTACAGTGCGTGAGATAGTGTGATGTTTTTTTTTCTCTCAGTCTTGAGACCCGAGAGATTCTTCAGTGCATTGTGCCAGATATTTCGGCAAGTGCCCACTAATAAGCTGGAAATGAATCGACAGATAGATGCTTGTGTCAATTTTTGAACTCATTATAGCACTAGGGGGAAAATGCAGCATGTATAGCTTTTTAGTACTTTCTCATATTAACATTGACATGTATGCTTGCCTCGCAAACCAGTAAAATTTGTCGTTCAGTCTCAGTAATGACTCACTGCTATGATCGATATTGAGATTGTAAAATCATTTGGCTGCAGCTCCCTGCCACGACCCCTGCGATTCCGAATAACTGTGGCAGGCGCTATGACGCACACTTGCTGGAATCATTTCAGGCGTTCCTCTTCGATAATTTCAGGCTTTTGCAGATAATTCCAACCCTATCTCATGAATGCACAATGTTTTTATAACCTTCTTCATCTCGTTCAAGGGAGTTTTTTATTATTATTTTGCACTTGGAATAAGCCAGTAGGCTATTTTCATTTTGGTATTTGTGGAACGATAAAAATGAAAATTGTGGTGTGTGTGGACGAGGCACATACGTTTCAGATGAAATAAAAGCAACTTGGCTGCGGCACGCCTTCGCAGTTTTTATCACTCCTGTAAGTACCTGCTGAGAAATTCAGAGAGGAAGCAGCCTGCGTTCGCGCTGCAGAAAAAATATAGCTTCGAACCCATAGTATGGTTTGTATCCTGTAGATATTTTTAACCTGGAAATCCTGCCTTTTATTGTGGAGCCGTGCGTGGCGCTACAGTGACGACATACTAGACTGCTTGCTGCTGCGCGTGCGAGCGGGTGGAGAAGGCTGCAAATTTCCGAAATGCTGGATGGCAGGGGAAGACTTATTAATATTCATGAAAGAATCACTACCCCCAACCTTCTGAAATGTTAATATATTTCGTTTCCACATGACGTTAAAACTCAATCAGGGCTCTTGGCTACAAGTTACACAATTAACCCGGAGATATTTAGTAATTGGATTTCCGGCTCTTTTTGATGAGTCAGAACATTTGACTCAGCTCATCATTAAGAGTCGGTATTCTGTTGAGTTATGCATCCTTGTCGAGAATGCTGCCATAGCCCTAAGCGGTCACGATTTCAGAACAGAAAGCCAAACAATGGGCCCATTGTTATGCCAGTATCTTAGATTAAGTTTGTCTGTTCGCGCAGACGGCTAGAGATGGTGCTGTAGCTAAGTCATGAGTGAATTAGAAGGTTGAGCTTCCTTCCTTGAGGTGCTCATTGTCTCCAAAGAATGGGACCGCGTGGTGTCGTCTCGCAGTCAGATTTCCTGATGACTCACTCGTGGAGAGGGAGAGAGGAAAGAAAGGAAGACACATTTTCAGAGGGACTGTACTTAGTTTTCTTGGGTGGATGAATTTTTGTGGTTTGAATCCATGCCGGTGTTGGCCTTGCATCTCAAAATGTCAGAGTGACCGCTTTGAGTCACCCTGAAATACACTAATGTATTATTGTCTCTGTATTCCTTTCTCAGCTCAGGAAGTATCAAGTTGGCAATCAATTCCTTTGAAAGCTCTCAAATGTATGATGTATGTGGCAGCTTCATAAGATCACAATAGTGTTGTTGTTTTTTTTTTAAGACTAGGTCAGATTCATATCTGATAGCTGATCCGCATTGCCAAATCAGTACTCTCTGTAGCGCAGCAGCAATCTGCTGTACCAGCTTCCTTGGAGAGATCTGTTTCAGATGCCTGTGTGTAGTAAGATAGAAAGTGTTTTATGGGTAAGGGAACCCTGGTAATTATCATGCTGGTCTTTTTTCTCCTCCCCCCCTCCCATCCTCGCCTCTTGTTTCCGTTTAACAGCTCTTGTGTAGCCTATAATTTGCTGTGGTTTTGCAAGGCTAGCGTTAGCCTTCGCTCCAGCCCCGCCTCGCCTCTCGCACTATTGAGCCGGATGGCAAATGAGCAAACATTAAATCGTTTGCGGTGCAATGCCTCGGCGGGCAGGGACAATGCGTGTCTGACCAATGGCTGGTGTTTGTTTTTCTTTTTGATCCCTTGTATCAATGAATCTGTTTCCTCTGGTTAGTTCTGCATAACTGAGAAGATCAAGATTATGTGTTTGGTTTGTTCCTCGCACAGTCCAAAGAACACAGTGCTCTGTTAAACTGGGATGGGGGTGCATCGTGTCCAGGTTCAAATTAGTGCCAGCTTTGCCACACTAGTTCGCTCGTGGCTGTCTAGGCTTCCATTGGTGGCACATGTTCTTCCTCTTTGTTTTTTTTTTTTTTGCTGGTTGGCCTCAACACAATGGTGCATTGGCACCTTCAACTGAAATCAGCAGTGCTTTCACTTTGCTTTTCTACATTTCTTTTTTTTTTTTGCTTACCAAGATACAGTGAACTTCTAAAGTCTGTGGGTGTAGGCCAAAGCTTCTAGTTCCAAGGCCTTTGTTTTATGAATCTCAGAGCTGGCACTGCATTCTCTTTCATCATATCCAAAAATATAGCTGTTCTAGTGCTCTGCCTGCCCACTGCATCAACTTTAGTTATCAGCTTGACTGTTCATTTTTCTAGCTTGTCCCGGCGCAATGAGACTCTGGTAATGATACCGAGAAGAGAGGCTGTAGTTGTCAGCGTAGTGCTCTCAGCCACTAGGAACTCCAATCTTTCACGGCCACCGTGTTTCATTCCATTTAAATCATTATTGTCACTGTCGTTAGTATCCTCATCTTCATCTGCGATCTTCATTCTTCTTCCTATTCCGCTTCTTCTTACAGCATTTTTCTTATCTCTAATCATGCCACATCTGGCTACCACCAGATCTCTTCTAGAACATGCCCTGAGTTACGTATTTTGTCCCGTCGTACGTTTGTTACATCCGAGACCTCTCACTGCATCTGCAACCGCTCCTACCCTCATCAAACTCTTCGGCTGTCATTTATCAAACTTGTGTGGGATCTGGTGCAGATTCTGGTGTAAATATCAGCATTCACCAGGTGTCTGATTTACTTAAGTGTGCACGTCGCTGATTTCGGTGTAGGACTGCCGTGGCGTTGATAAATCTGGTGGCTGAAACCATCCTAATTTGCATGACGCCCCTAAAAATTCATGCTCCTGGAGGCATAGTCCTGCCTACTTTATGCCATGGATTCTCGAAAGACGGCAAAGAAGAAAGAACTTAACTGAGGAGGAAATATAAATGATCACCTCCGAGGTGGAGCAAAACAAAATAATTTCATTTGGAAGCCTTAAGAGTGGCAGAAAGGGAGCCCAGAAGGCTGCAGTTTTAAAAAACTATTGCTGCTGCGGTAAACACTGTTGGGGTGGAAAACCGGACTGCACCAGAGGTTTAATTCAATTAATTGATAAATTCAATTTATAGATCCACGATATTTCATGTTATATAGCCTACATAGCTGTCAAACCAAATACTTTACACTTAGGTAAGAGAAAGTGGTCCGACTTTAAGATCGCCACCAAAAAACGGGTTGCTGCGCTCAGGCGCAGCACCGCACGGTCTGGTGGAGGCCAACCAGACTCAAACCTCCAGCGGTCACCATTTGAGGAGCGCGTGGCAGCACTGATGGGCTCCCCCGTACATCGTGGGAATACGAGGCAGTGGGGACACGGACGAGTCCCCACCACCTCGATCGGAGCTGCATGAGGGTAGTCGTTAAATACAGTCTGCAGAGATCACTCTTCATTGTACTTTTATTAGTATTACTCCATGACATTTTATTATGTCCCACATAAAATGAGCAGCCACTCGTCACTTTACCCGAGGAGATCTTCTC
Organism: Gymnothorax reevesii; assembly: GCA_029721435.1. Lineage (NCBI taxonomy): Eukaryota > Metazoa > Chordata > Actinopteri > Anguilliformes > Muraenidae > Gymnothorax > Gymnothorax reevesii. Next base: position 31,627,452 of record CM056575.1, read on the forward strand.
TGCACCGAAAGTTTCTCTCGTCGGACAGAATCTTATTACTCTAACAATAGAAGATCTGCCATTGTCAAAATGTGATCACGGTACTTAGCTAGTTAGTTAATGTTCTTTTATAGTTACTCAGTCAAAGTGACGGCAAAATAAAGAAAAGTTTTATGAAACGAGTGTAAATGTGCAGGCACTTATAATAAATTTGATTTTCTAAAATAATTTCGCACAAACTTATTTTCCAGTCTGCCTTTAATTCAGTTGTGTTTCTTTTGTTGTTCAGTATATATCTGACTGGATGAGCATCTGACATGGGCAGTGTGGTATCTGTCAAGCCACGCATTGCGCTTAATCAAATTGATTGTAATTGTCAGCTGTCTGGCCTGACAAGCAGGTTGTTGTCTCCAAATATAAGTTTAATCAATTTCTCAAGGCAGGCATCTTATTTATTTAGCCTATTTATTTATTTCACTAATAAAAGCAACAACTGCATGACGTTCAAATCGCTGCATATTATTAATAATTTTGTTCCTGAATGTTGTTCGCTGGTTTCAAATCTGCGTTCACCTGGTCAGACCTAGCGTGAGATTTTTGAATGCCGTTCGCTCATGTTCAGATTGATAAATGCCAATCCTTGCGAGAGATTTGGTGTACACCCATTATTTTATTTTATTTTTTTTTATTTTTTTTTTTTTTTGGTGTACTCACGTTTGATAAATGAGGGCCATTGTATTTGACTAAGTAGGAGCCCAATTGGATCCCTATCTGCTGAGTGAGGTGTGTTTTGTTTTTTTGTGATTGGAGTGAAAACCCTTCAGGACTGTGTTGGGCAGCCCTGTCTAAAGCCAATAGCCTGCGATCACAGGGCAGTAATTTGGAACCCCGTGCTGGAACTGCTTCGCATGACCATCGACTAATTCCTGATACCTGTCCTCTGGGTTTGGGCCTGTGCGTTTTTATTGATCGACCCTCAATGTGCCACTGAAATAGTGTTCGAAGACAAGTCGGGCAGAATGCGAGGGCCTGTTTCGCTGGAGGCAAGAAAAACTATTACAAGCGCTGACACCATCTTTGGGCTGACGTGTTTTCCCCTGACTTTTTTTTTTTTTTTAAAGGTGGCACTGCTGTTTGAATTGGATTGGTTCTTTTGCCTTGCCAGCTAGCCCCCACCCCCTTTACCCACATGCCTCCCCTGAAACCTGCCCACCCTTGGCAGATGTAGTCAGGGGTGTGGGCTGTGTGTCTGAAAAAGGAAAGATGCAAATGGTGGAATTTTTCCACATAATCACTGCCCCCCCCATCGTTATCTCTACCACATTCTTAAGCTCATCGCCCCGATACTCCCTGTACTGCCTGTGAGGGGGTGACAAGCGATAGAATCATAGAGAGAGAGAGAGAGAGAGGGAGAGAGAGAGAGAGAGGAGTGGGGAGGGATGGAGAAATTGGGAGAGGGGATCGAGAGGATGAGTGGAGAGAGAGAAATGAGGGAGGGAGGCAAAAGTAAGAGAGGGGAAGAGACGACAGGAGCCTAAAAGAGAGGAGCGCGAGAGAGGATGAGAAGAGGGAAACAAAGGAAGAAGGGAAAGAGAAAAGAGCGGAATAGAGAGGTGAGTCGAGAGAGAGAGAGAGAGAGAGGGAAAGAGAGAAGAGAGGAAATGGGGAGAGTGAGAAAGAGAATGAGGGGAAAAGGGGGGAAGGGATGGAAAGACGGGGAGAGATGGAGATGGAGAGCGGAATAGGGGAGAGATGGAGGGAGGGAGGCAGCTGTTGGGGGGTGATGCACAGGGACGGCTGGCCTTGGTGAGTCACCCTTATTATGTACAGGTTGTTCTGTGTGCCACAAAGATACAGGAAGCACAACAGTGACTCAACCGCAGGAGAAGGAAAAAACGGCAAGGTGTGCCGCTGAAATGTGATGTTCCTCCTTCGAACACAGAGTTCTGGAACATCGCTCTCAGATTAGCCGCATGCCGGCGAGCACCTCTGCCTGCCGCAAGGCCCTGAGGCGCAAGAAAGATTCGACAACACCCAGACACGTCACGCGATTCGGCCCCACAGTCATTAACTCCGCCCCTCCCCCTGACCCCTCCCCCCGCTATAGCCTTTGCTTGTTTTCACTTTGTCTGTTTTTTTGTTAATCTGCCACTCCAACACCATTGGAAATCATTCGTTCTTAATAGCACTGAGCAATTGGCAAGTGGAAGGCTTCTAAAGCTACCCGTGGACCCTGATGGATCAATGCCGTAGCATCGGCCCGGAGCTGAAGCAGCCCCGGCCATCACCATCTCCCTCCAATGCTGTCACTGCGCATTTATACGGTTAAGGAAAATATGCCAGCTTGCTTAACTGCTATTTGTTTTTGGTAAGTGGCAGATATTGTTTTGTTTTTTTTTTTTTTTTTTTTTTGTGGTTAGAGCTTCCTGTACAGAGATGCAAATCTCAGCCAGTACCAGACATACCTGCAAAAGCAGTGCACTCATGTGTTGCTATTTAGCTGCAGGGCACTGATTTCCCCTGACAGAGACCTGGGACCTTACTCATAAATCAAGCGTTGACACAGAAAAGATGTGTACGCCATTTCCCTTGCAGATTTCAGATTCAGAAGGACAAACTTAATTTTGAAAACATGGTAAATTTATAGGATTGTGCACAAATGCAAAATTTCAATTTGACTCTGATTTCTTTGGTAAAAATGTTGTTTCATAAGTGCATGTTGTTTGGCTTACCCACAATTTTCTAAGAGATTTTTTCAAAGGCCATTTCTAATTTTTGCAGAAAAGGAGTTTTTGGGCATGAAATCTACTTTTTTACATTATATATATGTATTAGTGAGGCTCTTTTTCACTCCTACAGCCTCTGAAGCCCATTTTTAAATTTGGCAAAAACACCTCTCCCTTTTAAGTACTCAGATATTTGTGTAAAAGCCTAAACCTGTTCCTGGAAAACCAACTGTCCTGTAAACCTTCGTCCATGGGTCTCCAACCCTGTTCCTGGAGGGCGACCACCCGATAGGTTTTTACTCTAACCCAGACTCAACACACCTACTTTGGCTAATTAGCAGCTCATCAAAATCTCCAACTGGGAAAAGAGGTGCGCTTTGCATTGGTTAAAGAGAAAACCCTCAGGATGGTAGCTCTCCAGAAACAGGGTTGGAGACCCCTGCTTTAGTTGAAGCACTGCTCACTCAACACTCAGCGATCTCATTGAGCTGTTAATCAGTAGAATTGGCTACACCAAATTAGGGTTGAAAGGAGAATCTGCAAGATGGTGGATCTGCTTGGTTGCTGTGTTGCTGGCAGAGATGGATGATCCAGACCCTAAAAGTGAAGGTCCTCACCAGTATTTTCTTCCAGCCCTTGGATTTGCTAATTAGCGCAGTGCTTAAGTCAGGAGTTAGAACTTAGAGGTAGTAACAGCATCTGGCTGTGTTTGTGGTTGGAAGAATCACATGGGAGGCCTTAATATTTCTTTCCCCAGGAGTGTTCACCTCTGCTGCTGTGCAGCGAGTTCCACACACGGGCTGAGCCTGGATCATTAACCCTTTTACTGGTCAATTTTCTTCTAGGTCTTTCAGTAAATTTTTCTCAGGAATTTAAAAAAAAATTACAATAATGTTCCAAAAATTCCCCTGAAAATCAAACGACACACATTAATTGTATTGGCTGTTTATAAACCATATCTGTGGTTACAATGAAGACTTCTTCTAGTGTCGTCACTTTTCTGTCACCATTGGCTTACCAGTAATGTCTTTTCACCAGTAGAAGGGTTTTGTGTGTATAAGCAGTTGATGAGGTGATTTGTTCATGATATAATTTGGCTGGGTATTGTGCTGTGCTGAAAATGACTGATTACACGTGTATCACACGTGCAGTAAGTACGTGAGCGTGCGATGTTATCGAGACGGTGTTATAACCTTGAAGCAGCCGCCATTCAAATGAAACAGCCAGCCACTTGCGTCGTGACCACCTCGACTATTCACTCTCTGGGCGCCTTTGTGATTCGAGTGCTAAGCATCGTGACTGGGCTAATCCGAGGAGATGACGGGATGGGTGGAGGTTGGGAGGGATATCAGAATATCTTTATTTGATGCCAGTGTATCTGATGAAGGCAATTAAAACAACAAAAACCCCCTCAGGTAAGGCGTGGGAGTGTTCCTGTGACCGGAGCTCAAAGCAAACAACCGGATAGGCTATTACCAACCGACCCCCCCCCACACACACACACACACACACACGCACACACACACACACACACTCCCCACCCCCAACATATCCATTGAAAAGAAGGATTGGGAATCGGAGCGTTTGTGATGTTTATTTTTAATGTCTGCATCATTGTTCTGTCCCATTGTCTGCTGGTGAATATTCCCTGGCAGACTAATAAGCGCAAATCCAATCCTTTCACCTTTTTGTGAATGGCTGTGAGCTGTTGTTTTCTCAGATGAATTTAAATGTCGCATTCGTTTAGCTCGCCCCGTCTCCTCTGCAGCTGGGCGGCTGTTGCTGGGGGGTCTTTGTTCCTCCGCCTCCCCCACCTTGTACAACTGAGGTACGGTCAGATTTTATCAATCAGTCGGAATCAAAGGGGCCGTTCGTCGGAAGCTGCTGGTCTTTTGAGGATCAGACGGGAGACGGCGGAGAAAGGGAGGCAGGTGCTGCTGCGGCCTTATTGAACGGGGCCCCAGTCGTAAGGAGATTGCACTGCCGCGGCCCCTGAACCTTGAAAGCCATTGTGCTGGGTTGGAGGAGGATGTGAGGATTGGAGAGGTGGGGGTGGGGGTGGGGGTGGGGTGTGGGTGTGGGTATCAGTCAGGCGATCGAGGCCAGTGCCGCCACGCAGCTTCGCTTATCGTCGTCTCCTCCTGCCCGGCCAATCAGATTCCGCGATTCTGTGAGAGCAGCTGGTCTCGTCTTTTATCTTGTTGGGGTGAGTTGTGGAACAACAACTACCAGGATGTGCTCAATCCTCGAAGACGCTGCACGATTCCAAACCCTTTAAGATATTTGGGATTCGAAGGTTTCAATTTGGCCATTTATGTTTAATACCTGATTACATCTTCATTTGCTTGTGCGCAGCACCAGTTACCAAAATGGCAAATTCGCAGCCTTCCATTCTTATTGGAACGTCTGTCATTGATGTTGGGGTTAATTAGTGTAGCCATCGTAGCCTTTGCCCGTAGAGCTTGAACTTTCCACCGCTCCGATGAAACGGCTCTTTCCGGACTCTTCCGTTATCACCCGGTTCGTCTCCTCGCAGCCTGCGGCTCTATTGACCCTGAATGTCAGGTCTGTGCCGCATCCTGCCCCGGTTCCCCCCCCCCCCCCCGGCTGTCTGGCAGATGAGGTCCCTGAACCGCTGGGACCCCAATAAATAAAACTGTCAGCCACAGAGTTTTGGTCGGTGGGTGAGGTGGACTGGGGGTTGGGGGAAAAGGCCTGAGGCACTCTCCCACTGAATATTTCATCACCAACAAAGCTTCCTTTTCCATCTATAGCACCCCCCACACCCTTCCCCCTACCCTCCACCCCCACCAACACTCTATCCCTGCACCCCATCCTCCCAACAGCTACTTTTCCACCAATCTCCACACCCACTTACGTTCTCCCAACAATGCAGGCCGGCTCTATCCTCCAGTAACAGGAGATAATACCATCCCTGCTTGTAACAAAACTAAAATGGCGGAAAGTGGCGGAAGGTGATTTAATGTTGATTGAAGAGCTGCGTTTTTTCCCCTCTTCCTAGTATGGTTTTCTGTTTCCATGATTTAGATCTGTTGTTCGGTAAGCATCCTGCAGTTCTGATGCCCTAGAAAGAGGAGGGTTGTCAAAGGGACACTCCGTGCTACTTGCTAGACGTGTGATGACAGTGAATAGAAGTCAGTGGAAAAGGTGCTAATTAGCTTTTTGGCCTTAGTTAGTTGATTAATATTAATTGTCATCGCATGATTAGCATGTGGCATGAAGCGTCCTGGCTTTGTTCCAGGTCAGAGAGGGGTTGCCTTCGCTAAAACCACCTCTGGTCCACTGAGAACAACAGGAGAGCTTTATGTCTTTTTCTGGTGGGATGTCTTTTTGTCTCAACTCCTTTGGCTTTTTTGAGCCCTCTCTCTCTCCATCTCTCTCTCTCGCACTCTCTCTCTCTCCGTCTCTCCCTCTCTCTCTCTCTCTGTCTCTCTCTCTTTTAGTTTGGGTGTTTGGAGCTTTGGAATGTCAGAATGCCCAAGTGGAATTTTGAGGGCGGGCAGATCAGGTTGTGTCCCCCCTCCCTTAAGGCCCAGTCACACAGCGAAAACGCATGAATTACGCACAGATTTTCGTTTCTGCGCGGAGCGTACGTCGTATGCGTAATTCGTAGGTGGAACGAACGTGGACTGTCAGTGATTGTAAGTGGATGTGCGTCGAAGGCGGTTTGTGCGTGATTTTGAGTTTTGAACGGTTCAAAAATTTTCCGACGCACAACTGTGCGTTGGTGTGCGTAATTCATGAGTCGGCATGCGTAGTTTATGCGTCGAGTATGCGTAACTATGCGCGGGACACTCGTCGGCTGTCAGTGCTTATGCGTCAGAACTGGTTTGAATCCGCGCACGTCCACGTCCGTCCACTGATGCCCCACGTTCATATCACGCATGAAACGCGCATGTATCACGTTCATTCCACTGACATCCACTGACAATACGTGAAGCGTTCGTGTTTGGACGTGCTCCGCCGGTGATTCATGCGTTGGGCGTGCGTCGAATGTTCGTGGAATACTGCACCGTGTTTGCTATTATGCGTCGACGTGCGCGATATGTCAGTGATTGTAAGTGATACATGCGTGGTTCATGCGCGATTCATGCGTGATTCGTCCGAGATTTCTACCCCCGACACCCCGAAAAATTGGTCAATTTCTCAACGCACAAGCACGCACAAACCCAATCTGTGCGTGATTTGTGCGTGATTTGTGAGTGATTCGTGCGTGATCGGCTGTGTGACTGGGCCTTTACATGCACACAGCAAAACTCATGGCTGTGGGGTCTTCCCTTACTGTTCTGCTGGGAGAGGAGACAGAAGCAAGAGGAAGAATGGGCAAGAGAAGGATGTAAAGCGATTAGCCTCAGAGGAAAGGATGGAGAGAAAGCCAGGAAAGGGGGAGGGAAGAGAGAGAGAAGACATAATGGGAGAGTGATGGGGAAGACTGAGGAAAAGAAACGGGGTAGAGAATTGAGGATGGAAGAGGAATAGAGGGAGAGATGGTGGCAGGCAGGGGAAGAGGGAGATGTCAGGGAGCGAGAGAGATTCTCGTCTCCGGCGTTCTGCTCATGCAGGAGGGGGAGCAGGATCTCAAAATCGATACTCCGCCGCGGACCTTTAAAAAGCCCTCATTTACTAATGTTACTCCGTGAGCTCAGAGCTGAAGGATCTGAGGCCGAACTCTGCACTCGCTCACCCCCCCGCCAACCAGCGTAATGTTTAAACAATAAATGAATCCACACGGCGCATCTTGGGGAGCTCTGGGTGACTCTTTTTCCATCAGTGTGTTTTTTTTTTAAATTTTTTTTAATCTTAAGTGAAACATCTTGTCTTCCTTTCTATTTTTGCTCAGTGTCTTTGATTTTGTTGTGGTAGACGACTTTGTTGTGGATGGTTTTCGGTGACTCATAAAGACGGATTGTGCCTTAAACAGAACCAGGCCTTGGTTTATTTCGGCAGCAAAGGGGGGGTGGGGAGGGGGGTCTGAAAGCTGTAAGGTGATTTTGGCAGTTGAGTTTGTGACATCTGTGCTGGGGTTGAGGTGGGGGCTGAGCACGGCTGATCTTTAAATCTTGTGTGCAGTTGCCACACCACAGTGGTTTGGAAACACAGAATGAGCACACTTGAATGTCATCCGGGTAGACCTGAATAATCCATGCATCACTGACGTCAGGCTCACTGCTCTTCGGTTCATCAGCAGACCACTCCCCTTCGGCCAACACTGACTCTAAAAACCGTAGCCTCCCCACTGGGTCCAGGATAAGCATTATCGATGGTTACACTTTTATTTTTAAGTATCGGAAAAAATAACCTTCTGTAGCTGTGCCAGCAGAAGGTGTGATAAGGTCAGCATTATGTGTGATAAATGTGGGGTGGGGGGTCATCAGCGTGTGGTTTGGTGTGGTCAGTGTGAGGTTCGGTTCAGTCGGTGTGGGGTTTGGTTCAGGCAATGTGAGGTTCGGTGTGGTCTGCTTGACTTTTAGTTTTGAGCAGTGTGAGTTTTGGTTCGGTCAATGTGGGGTTTGATTCAGTCAGTGTGAGGTTTGAAGCGGTCATTGTGAGGTTTGGTTTGGTCGCTTTGAGGTTTGGTTCGGTCACTATGGGGTTTGGTTCAGGCAGTGTGAGGTTTGAAGCGGTCATTGTGAGGTTTGGTTCGGTCATTGTGGGGTTTGGTGCAGTCAGGGCGAGGTCTGGCGGAGTCCGTTTGAGGTTTGGTTTGGTCAGTCTGGGGTTTGGTGCTGTCAGAGGTTTGGTTTGGTAAATTTGGAGTTTGGTTAATCAGTGTCGGGTTTGGTTTTGTCATTTTGGGGTTTGGTTAATCAGTGTGAGGTTTGGTTAGGTTACTTTGGGGTTTGGTTAATCATTATGGGGTTAGGATGCTGTTTGATCTCCATCTTGAGCGCTTAACCGGCGGCTGGGGAAGAGAAAGAAAGGCTTAAGCTTGCCTGTGGCCTGCTCATTTTTGGCAATGAAAGATCAATGACCTGCTCCCCCTGTTATACCCCGGCGCACCGCTCAGCCTCCTGACAGCTGTCACTCAGAGTGTGATCTCTGAGATGACAGGTGACCTTTTTAGTTTGAGGGGTCACTCCTGAACCACAGGGTGTAGATCTGACTGGAGCCTGCTATAATAAGAACCTGGTCAGTGCTATGACATGCGTTAAGCCCCACGGTTTCGGTCATGGCCAGGGCAGGGTTTAAACAGTTCAAGGTGTTAACTCCAGCTTCAGAGAGTACAAGCCCTCTGTAGTGTTTGTTCCAGTGGCCATGATTTGCTCAGTTGCAAACCTCAGAAGCCTGTAGATTGAATAAGTGAAATCAGCTTGCAGAGTTCATGTGTGGTGGGCCTTCTTGACCCATGGACTTGCACTCCCTCCTCGCCCCTCCCCTCCCCCGAGAGCCGGTAGTGAGGTTGGGGGATCTTCGTGCGAGCCTGAGATGTTCTGTCGCCCTACTCCCCCCCCCAGCCTCACTCAGGGAGAGAGAAGAGTCTCGGGTTTGGGACAAGCAAAGGTCACTGCAGCCGTAGAAAGCTCAGGGTCGATAGAAATAAAGGAGCCGGAGATAGGAGGGGGGAAGAGTGATGGAGGGCAGAGCCTTTCGATTCTCGAGGTTAACAACAGGTCAGCGCTCGCGAGCGCGGTTACAAAGGGTCCCGCTTCAGCGGTGAATGGACTCTGCTTGCTCTTGGCTCTTCCTTCCGTGCGTTCTTAAGCCTTAAGTGCCCCGACAGCGTTACTTAGCGCTGTGCATTATTGCGTGAGCGTGCATCGGGAGATGTTTCATTCGGGGCAAGGGAAATGACGTTAGCGGCAGCATTGCTGGCTTGAGATAGCTGTGGCCTTCGTGTGACTCATTAATCTAATGAGGATGAGGAACGCAGCGTAGGGCGAACCCCACTGAAGCTGGAAAGGTTAACTAGCCCTCCTCCTCGTTGACCATGTAAGCTGTGGCTTGCCGCGGCAACAAAGGTCCAATCGGAGAGGCCGGCACAAGAAGGGGATTGTTGAGTGTCGTGGGTTTTGGATGGCAATGGGGATTTTGTGTTTGTGTGTGTGTGTGTGTGTGTGTGTGTGTGTGAATGGAGTGGGTCTTCACCCACCGGTTCTGGCTTTGGTCTCCGGGACCGCGGCACTCCTAAAATGGGCAGCGCTTCCATATCCGCTGCAGCCCCGGCGCGAACAATCGGGCATTATGCGCCTCTTTAGCCGGGCGGGTCCACATCCTGCATCTGTGCCTGATTTTTTTGGGCCCTCGGCCAGACAGAAGGGCGTCCTTTGTGCGGCTGGTGAACGGGGAGCGAAATTCGGGTTTAGTTAGAACTCTAGGCTGTGGAGGGCAGAGCGGGGGAATGTGTGATGTGGGCGGTTGCGGGGGGGGGGGGAGGGGGAGGCGGTCTTTGGCTTCCTTTCTCCAGTGCTTCCCTTCCCTCTCTTGTAGTCTGTTGCCCTTTTGAAACTTCGGTTTTAATTTTTTTTTTTTTTGGAATGTTGTTTTCCATCATTACTGGCAATGGGAAGCAATGGATAAGCTGTAGTGGACTAGACTTAGTGGTTTTGATATTCTAGGTCGAGGCCTTCCATTGCCATTAGTGAATGTTGCATCGGCATTGCAACGGTCAGTGAGGAGGTATTGACCTCACAACTTGTAGAGTTAATGCAGTCATGAGCTGTGAGCCACATGTCAGTTTAGAATGTGACTCGTGGTGAAATATTTCCGTGTGGGAATGCGTTCGCTCAGAAACCGATTCCACTGCACTTAGTGCTAGCGCTAAGAGGTTCAGTGCATATGTCAGACCTTACCATTATTTCATGGTATACAATAGTATCGATGCTAATTGAGGTCCAGGTTTTTGTTCCAACTCATTGAGACCTTTGTGCCTGAAGTAAAAACATGTTTTAGTTATAATTTAATGTTCTGCTAAATTGTCCTCTTTGTAATTTAAGCATTTTCTAATCACTTGATAATGTGGGTTTAAAACCTTGCATACTGGAAAAAGTTTAATGGACTTTATTATTTCTCAGAAACGTTTAAATCATTTGTAAATTCCTTCCTTTTGTCTCAACTCTTCTTGTGCCATTATGAAATTAGTGGAAATTTGATGATTTATGTTCTTTCTCTTCCTCTTCCTGTCTGCAGGTCAGTGACTTCCTGTCAGGACGGTCGCCGCTGACCCTGGCACTGCGCGTGGGCGATCACATGATGTTCGTGCAGCTGCAGTTGGCGGCTCAGCAGTCCGGCGGCCCGCAGCTCCAGCACCGGCACGTCATCACCCGTGGCGGGGGCTCGGAGAGCGCGGGGGTCTCCACGGGGCCTGCGAGAGTCCCCCACCCCCACCCGCACCCCCACCCACTCCTCTCGCACCCCACCCAATCTGCACCCGCACCCTCCGCCTTCCACTTAACCCCACCGCCGCCGGCCTACCCCTCCGCCTCGCCCACCCTCTGCAGCCCCCCATCCCGCCACGCTCAACCGCCCAACGCCCTCTTCCAGTCGCACCAGCCTTCCTCTCCCTCCGCATCCTCCTCATCCTCCCCGGTCAGCTACAGCGCTCAGAGCCCCACCCCTGCGACCCCCTCCTGCCCCGAGGTAAATGCCTTCCCAACCCCACCCCGCATCTCATGTCACTGCCGGACAAACAGAGAGCCATTACCCTCACACACACACACACACACACACACACACACACACACACACACACACACACACACACACACACACACACACACACACACACACAAACGCAGACTCAGATGAAAGCCCCACCCAAGGACACCAGGAATGAAACATTAACCTGTGAATAGGCGGCTCTGTTGATCATTAGCGTCCTCTCTCTCTGCATCGTAAAAGATGCATTTTTCAATTTAGTAATGTCACTGTCTAGGCAGTCTTAGATGATTAAGTTTGGTGGACTTCAGATGGACTCAAGCAAGCTTTTTGCTGGACCAGCATGGTCTGGGTCTATATCCGCAGATGTGAGTGAGTGAGTGTGTAAAGACTGACTGACTGATGGAAGGATGAAGTTACACAGTTGGTCAGTTGGCTGAGTGTACTTTCCCATTGGCTGTTGCTCATTTCCCACTCTTTTGCACATAGACGGTAAACGCTCAGGCCATACTCTAGGTTTTGACCGAGTCTTGTTACACTAATTGATGCAACTTGTCCCAGATTCATGTGAGTTAAGTTGTCCTGGGTTGAATTCATACGTGCCCCCCCCTCACACACACACACACACACACACACACACACACACACTCTTTATCTTTGTGTGTGCACATTTGTGTTTGTATGTGTGTTAACTCCATTAACAGTGTTTGCTGATGTATAGTTTCCCCTCAGGCTTCTGTCTCTGCTCATATTGTCACTGATATCAAGGGCTGCTAATGTTTGGTCTGGTTAAAATCAGGAGTGTGAAAAAGAGTCAAGAGGTCAGATCCAGGATCTCCCCGATGAGCCAGTAGAAAGCAGCCGCGTGTACTGTGGCATATTTAGGGCTGATATTGTTGGCTCGGATTAAGTTTAGACTTGGAAAGTCTGTTCAAACTTAAATTTAGTCTAGGACAAGGCTTAGAATTGGGCTTAATCTATGCCCTGCCCTTTTCCTGTCCAACATGGTCTAATGCTGTTTGGTTTTTTGGTGTGATTCAGTTATAACTGTCAATTTTTAATGATCATTTGCGTGAAAGTTTGAAGTAAGGCTGACCTTGCATGTCTCCTTGTTGCTCTGTCAAACAGGCTAACTGCACTGTAAAGAGCCCCGCCAGTAGCTCCGCCCCCAGCGCAGCCTCACGCTCCCGTAAGCCGGGCGCCATCATCGAAAGCTTTGTGAACCACGCTCCCGGAGTCTTCTCAGGGACTTTCTCAGGTGAGCTGCCTTTGGCGATCCGGTTAGCATCCTGCGCTGAACCCCCGCCATCAACTCCCACAGTTTCCTGTGACAAGGGGCCTCTTCCTGGCTGAAGAATGTGTAACATGGACCCACCTATAAATTCTTTGCCTGGGGGGTTGGGTGAACTCCGCCAGGCTGCAGGGGTAGAGACACATGCACAAAGTGCTAAATGCTTGTCGTTGTTCAGCCTCTTGAACCCTACCCCTTTCCCATGGACCTGGGTAGAAATGGGATTTTGCGTGCATCTTGAGACGGTTTTGTCGCTCCAAAACAAGCAGCTTCGTCATGAAGTTATTTACCGCTTCCTGTGATTGAGTTACCAGAGGCTGTTAAAGCAGTTTTAGTTGTGTAAACAGCATTTCCACCAGCAAAGGCCTGGGTGAGGTTTAGGTACACATACATCATGCGTCCCTTTTGGGGGTGTTTATCATGAAACACAGAGGTAAGGGGAGACAGCTGGCAACCATTGTCGGGTTGTATATCTTTTTAACCCATTTTAAAATGTGTTGAGATTGCTGGTATATTTTAAACTGGGCCTAAGAATTTATGGCTGCAACCCGGAATGCCTCTACATCTATTACTGACTACTTTTCTTGACCACTTTGTGGTTCCTTCGCCGCAGCCTGTGCTTTTGCATCTCAGTAGTTCAGTCGAATTGGGAGTACAGGTGGTATATCAGATGTAGCGATCGAGAAAAGGACGGTTTGTGGACTGGTTATTTTTTTGAAGTTTGATATTATCAAGTTCTCTGGGAGGTTGATAAACACATACCGAGGAAATCTTCTCTAGTCTGAGCTTTGTGCTTTGTCCTGCCTGGCTGTTTTTTCCAAACATTTTGTCACCTCTTCATTATGAACTGTGCTTTGGCTTTTTCAGCAGTTCAGCTGAGTTTGGACTGTAGGCTGTAAATGATCCTCAAGGTCTGAGAACTGCTGATTTTCTGCCCCAACTTTACTTCAGTCTGATCTGAGGCACTTATTGTTCAGTTGATTATTAATTTGTTGGTAGAGAAGAAAATTAGAGCCGGAGTCGAATTGAAGGTTCAGATTTGGTTGTCCCAGCTGTTATATCAGACTTATCCTCCATTTATTTCTTAATATGTCCTAGCACCCATGCTAATGAAGCCTTCGTTTGTTTCAGTTTGAGTGCACGTTCTTTACGTGTTGTTCGGATGTCACGCTAAAGGGGTGCTTCCTTTTTGTGTCCCCTAACGCAGGCACTTTGCACCCGAACTGCCAGGACAGCAGCGGGCGCCCTCGCCGCGACATCGGCACCATCCTGCAGATCCTGAATGACCTCCTGAGCGCCACGCGTCACTACCAGGGCGTGCCCTCCTCTCTCACCCAGCTGCGCTGCCAGACGCAGTGCAGCCCCGCCTCCCCGTCACCGTCCCCGCCCCCCTCGCCCGCCTCACCCACCGCCGCCTCCGCCGGGTTCGCCGGCCTCTCTGCCAGAGCTACCTCAGTGCCCGCCTCGCCCCCACCCACCCTGCACCCGCTGGTCCAATGCCAGAATCAGATCCGCATGTGCAAGCCCCCCGGTGAGTGGTTGGCTACACCCACAAAACTGTCTGTCAGTATGTCTGTCTGTTTGTTTTGTGTCCGCTCTCTTGTCTTGTCTTGTCTTGGCCCCCAATGCCGAAAGTCAGCCTGTCTATCCATCAGATACTCATGACAGACAATAAGTCAGACCATTTTTTGGTTTCATTTTTAGTCTTTAATATTAGTTTCATTTTTACTCTTTCTTTAGTACTCAGATTTAAATTTTGGGCCTTATTTTGACAACCTGAAGGCAGTCGGCACATACAAGAGGTTACGGTATCCCGAATTCATATTGGGCGCGTCAAACTCCATTCTGGTAATTTTGTTTCTTAAGGCGATAGCACAGCTTTGGCGCTGTTGTCTAAAGGAGTAGACTAAGATGAACTAATTAACTGTGAGTGTGTGGGGGGATTGGTTTTATTTAAGTCAATCAGATGAGGCACTGTCATTCCCATTAAAACCAATGGATTAACAGTATTGCACTCCAATGTAGTAATGCATGGGTTTAGGGGGATAGAGGTTGATTCACATGTTGCCAATGAAAACTATATTCAAAATGGCACTCACAGTAGTGAAACTAGGATGAGATTGAATTCATTTACTTGTATTTCTCCCACATTTAAGAAAATATTCACATTTAGAAGGCGATAAATATGCTGTTTGTGATGGATGAAATTGCGCGTAGTGTAAATGCCGCGTGGAAGACACAAAGTAAGATGGAAAGGTTTTCATTATGGTGGGATTGAAAAACAATGTTTTCTCTAGCTGAGAAATGAAGGGTGTGGTGGTTTAGACACTTTCACAGATCTCTCTGTTGCATTCAACTTGGTGTAGTATCTCCCTGGAGCGATTTGCTAATACAACAAGAGCTGGACTTGTTGACAAGCAGGGCTCTCTCTCCTCTTGGAGGAAAGGCGATAATGTGAGAGAGATGTCGTTAAGCTTTATTTGGGCTTTGTGCTCTACAGTGTTGGGGGAGGGTATATCACACTGGCTTCTGAGAGCCTGCAGAAAGGGAGGGGGAGAGAGAGTGTGAGGGTGAGAGAAAGGTGGAACAGGGGAGAGAAAGACCGAGAGGGATAGCTAGGCAGATGCACAGGGAAGAGGGAGAGAGAGGGATAGAGAGAGGCAGAGAGTGGTCGTTCTGTGTGAGAGGGCGTACCCATGTCTGTCATGTACCAGGAGTTCATTTGAATGAAATTTAGAGATGAGGCAGACTGAGAGAGAGGGAGTCGCTGAGGGGAAGATGGTAAGAGAGGGAGAGGGAGGGATAGAAAGAGAAATAGAGGGGGAATGAGAGCGAGGGACAGGGAGTGAGGCAGATGCAGGGAGAGAGCATTTGTTTAGCCTGGCTGGGAGATTCCTGTGGGGGTGGGGTGGGAGTGAGGGAGGGAGAGGCCCCTCCTCGGGAATGCGGCAGCAGCTCCACAGGCCTGTTGTGTCAGGCTATGCTGTATCAGGCGGTCGCGGTATTAGACGGGGCCCTTTGTCTCCACACTTGGGGTGTCACCACGCCCCCCCACCCCCCCCCCCGAGTGGCAGAAAGGGGGATTAACCCGTCAGCGGATGGCGGGAGGCGGAGAGGGCGAAGAGATCGCCACTCGCTGATAGCATTCAGCAGCCTAGGTCAGGTGATGCCTTTGTGTTTCTAATGCCACCAGCATACAGTGAGGCACATCCAGAGATCCCAGTCTTTGCGGTTTCTGTTCTTAGCGGGTGGAGAGAGAGACTGAGTGCACAATCAGTCCTTTTTAACGAAAATGCACTCCAGCCCTTTAGTATTTTGACGGTGGCGTTGTGTATGAATGGCTACAGTTCCTTGTGGCCTCACAGAATATGATGTAACCACTAAAGAATTAGCTCTGGTTATCTAATTGAACCTCAAAGTTGTAGTTTTCCAATATGCGACGCTGCAAAGCTGAAATTATGTTCCTGTTCTAATGCTCATACGACACAATGTAAGCCAAATTAACTGGCTGCTGGTGAATTAAAAAGCCAGAATAGGTCTGAGTATTTGACTGTGTAGTTTTTTTTTGGTTTGGTTTTTTGTCTGACTAGGGACTCTAAAACAGCCTTCCACTGCATAGCCCTTGGAGCGAAAACGTGTGCGTGCTTGTGTGTCTGAGTGTATGTATGTGCGTGCGTGTGTGCGTGTCTGTGTGTGGAGATTCTGTTTGGCCGGAATCTCAGCCCTCTGAAACGCCCTTTGTTTGCAGCCACAACCAGAAACAGAATCGGCATCGCTGTGTTGCTGGCAGTAACATTGGTCTGAATTCAAATGAAGCACAGCCATTTTCTTAACCCCCGCCCCCGCCTATTCTCGCGTCCCTGTCACCCTCCCGGCCAACTCCAACTCCCTCCGTCTCTCCCGTCAATGGGGCCGTCCCACCGTTTCCGCAGCGGCGTTCCAAAACTCTAACCTCATCCGTTAAACACGTCCAGGCTTTCCAACTCGGCCTCAATGGGCGACTTGTGTTCCCCCTGTCTTTAAATAGACAGATTTATACAGAAATGGCGAGCTCTGGGAGAATGCACATTGTGTTGCAGGAAAGAGGGGGGCAGTTGTGGTGGAATTGGGGAACACTAAGCTTTCATTCATAAACTGTTGTTTATATCTAGTCCGCTCCTGCCCACAGATTAACTGGTACTTCCTCTTGGAGACAAAAAAGAAAAAATAGCGGCTTCGCCAGGGAGGGGATCGGGATTAACGCCGGCTGAGGTTTTGAGGAACCTCTGCTGCAGACAAAGAGATTTTGCCGCTTAGTTAGCAGAAACCCAGAGGCTTACTGGGTGAGATTAGTTTCTTTAAGCAGCAGTGCTTAGTAAGGACCTCATTCGCCTAAGAGCTGCCCTCTTACTGTAGCCAGATCACGGCCGTGTGTCAGAACAATCTATGGTGTGGAGACTAGGGGCTGTGGGGCTTTACCAAGAGCTGGAGACCAGGAGTTTCGGGTCTGGGATGGACCCTTTTAGCCTGAAGGTGAGAGCGGAGGAATTTAGGGCTGTTCTGACTCAGCTGCTGCATGTACCAGAGAGAGGGAAAGAGAGCAGGAGAGGGAGGGAGAGAGAGAGAGAGAGAGAGAGAGAGAGAGAGAGAGAGAGCACTGAGCGGGGCTGAAATGAGGGACACATAGAGAGAGTGAGGGAGAGAGATGGAAAATTTTGCTTTCTGATCTTGAGACGGCGACAGAGAAGAATGGGGTGAAAGAGAGAAAGTAAGAGAGTGAGGGTACAGAATCTATCTAGGGAGAGGAGAGGGAGAATGCGAGAGAGGGAGGGAAAGAGAGGGGAGAGGGGGGGTTGTGTGTTTCTCTCTTCCTCTCACTGATCTCCTCCTCCCTCCCTATCTGTCAGGTCAGGTTAGCTTATTTTAGCCTAGCGCTGAGATGGTCTCTGTAGAGCTGTGAGCTGGAGAGGAGCGGAGGTGGGGGGAGGCGAACATTTGATTTCTCTTCGGCGCTCCTCTGATCCACCTCAGAACAAATGCCCGCGGATGCTGCCGGACATTGGAGCGGATGGGAGCAGCCTGGTGACGTCAGCCCCCGCTGTTCGATTTTGGAAGCGGCTACGACCGTTCTTGAAGCATTTTTCATTTCTTATTTTTTTCCCCCCCGCTCCAAAATTGGCTACTCCTTGACGACGAATCTTCCCAGTTGCTCGAGCTCCGATGTTTATTCTCTGCTCCTCTTCATCTCTGTTGGCCTGACCCAAAATACACAGGGTGGCATGAAAAATTCAGTCGAAAAAGTGCAGCTCTCAAGACCTCTGGCAGCTGTGTCTGCAATTCCAGCATCGTTCACAGGGTATGGATGCACAGTTTTTTGTCTTTTTTTTTTATGCTGGGAGTCTCCATAACTGCAATCCATTATTTTACAATCCAATATAGTGAAGCTGAGTGGCAAATGCAAAAAAAATGTCCAAAATGGTTACGGACAGCACTGTGCGTCGCCTCGCCTGGGATGTGACTCAGCCAACGGTTCAGTGCTGAGCAGCCGCTGTGTGCCAGCTCTGTCGAACTCCGACCTCGGTCCCCCCCTTCATTGCTGAAAGAGACCTAAGCTGATCTTTCAGCAGGGGCATTTAAGGGAATCGATGGAGTTTGAGACCCCGTCTACCCACATGGGGAGAGTCTTACCCCTTTTATTCCACGTAAAAACAGATGTCAGAGGAACTGTCTTCATATCTTATCTTTTGTTTTCCTTTGTTGGCCCTTCCTGCCCTGCTGGACAGAGGCCAGGCCGCCGAGCACAATGGCAGCCTTGTGTCGAGAGCTTGCTCCCAGCTCCTGTTTCTCCCCCCCACAGGGACCCCGGCTGGCCTGGGGAGCCTGGCTCCAGGAGTTCTCGCTAGCTCACAGGGTCAGACTGCAGCCCTACGTTACCGACTCCCACAATTATGCTGCAACGCTGGTCTGTCAATCAGCTGCTTGTGGTCGACCCTCATAGGGAAATGGCTGCACCCTGCTGAGGCATCAAATTGAAGAGTCGCCACTTTGCTCTGATTGAATCGACGAAAATGCAGGAAGTGCTGTTCGCGGAGATGCAAGGTTCTGGAGATGTTCACGCCAACCTTCGTGAAGGGCATTCCATGGGCTAATATCTCCTTAAAGTTGCTAAGCAGAGGAGTCAGGTGTGCTGAATTAGGTTTGAATTGAAAACATTCAGGATGGTCGGTCTGCTTGTGCGGGGTTAGTTAGCACTGGTTCGCTGTGATTGATACCATTCCTGAAGGTTCCCTTTGATGCTTCTCTGGAGCGAGTGATGCCAGAGGAAGATTAATAGTGTTTAGGTTCAGGTCACTGAAGACCAGAGCAGATCTTTTGTGATCCTTGTGGAATGAAAATAACTTGCACATGGCAAGATTTAATAGGGGTGATTGAAGTGTGAGCCAAACCTGGCCTCTGTACACAGAAAGGCTAACCTTTCCACTCTATACATGAACCTCAAAACACTGCAACCATTGGGTCTGTGACACTATAAAAGGAACTTTAACCCCTTAAAGTGTGAGACCGCATATATGTTTCTTATTAAGGGCTTCCTGACTGGGCCTTCTCATGGTGATGGTACAATCACAACTGGTCATCGAAAATGAATATGAACCGTCCAACCATTTTTTTTTTTTTTTTTGTTTTTTTTTAACCCACGTATATTCATCTGGTCTTTAGGAGATCATTGGTGGGGAAATCTGGTTTAATCTCCCCTGCATCAGCAGTGTGGTGCTCCTTAGCTGTGGGCTCTGGTGTGCTAACTACATGAGCCCTTGCTAATGATCCCTCATAGATTGGCTCCTGGGCCTGATGCGCGTACAAGCTGCTCTGTCCACTGCTGCAGTTTTTGCGTACCAAAAAGCAAAGGCAGGCCAGGAATTATGTTTGCCATGGTGCAGTTGAGTTTAACCATGGTGCAGTTGAGTTTAAGATTATGCGCTATTAGCATGAGTAGGGTAGCATATAGTTGAATGCTCTGTAAGCATTGATTGGGCAACATCTAGCTGGATATGCTACTAGCTCTTTCAGGGTAATGGCTAACTGGATGAAATTTTAGCACTGGTAGGCTGAGGTTTACCTCATGAGCAATGATTGGATAATGATTAGCAAGATGTGTTTAATTGCTGACACTAGCATTTCGTAGAGCTGCTAGCACTGATAGTAGGATGTACAGTTAGCAGTCATCGGTTGTGGGTACTGATAGTGTATCATTTAACAGGATGTGCCATTAGCCCTGATTGTGGTAACGTTTGGCAGGATGTGCTATTTTAGCGCTGATTGTTATAACGTTTTGCAGGATGCTGCACTGGCACTGATTATGGTGGCATTTGGAAGGATATGCTATTCGCACTAATTGTGTGAGCATTTCCGTGGGAATCTATGGCAGGGAGGTGCCTGGAAGCTGGGCATGCTCCTAATTTCAAATTTGTTTCTCCTTTTGTTTTTGAAATCATAACTGTCACTTTCCTTCCAGTCATGGGGGGTGCTGGGGGAGCTACTTGTCAACCGCTGCTACTGATCTGTGGAGGGAAGGGCTAGGTGTGCTATTGCTGTTTGCTATTGATGACTGGCCTAGTTCTGTCTGAGTGCACTTTAATGGGAAGAGGTCTATGCGGGGATACTGTGCTCTCTGAGGTAGGCTTGAGCTCTTTATTCTCGCTAATCCATCGGTGCCCTGTTTTTGTCCTACTTTTTCCTGCCTGCGACCTCTCCCTGTGACTCCTGGCTGATTTAATGATTGGGCCGTGACTAACCCTGCGGTCACGAGGTGGAATTTTTCTCGGCCGTCGGTCATATTTGCCGATACCCAGTGTGAGGTTTGCTGCTATATTTTTCCCCTGTTAAACTTTAGGAAAACCCACTTGAGTCTGGAAAAAAATGGAGAACCTGCAATTTTAAAGTAGACCTTCGAACATAATTTTTTCTTCCCCTCCAGGGAAAAATAAAATGATGGAATATAATCGATTTGATGCCACATTCAAATTCCACTTTAATTGCGGTTAGTTGACTGCTTGTTTAAATTACACTTGAGAGGGAGCGTGTGGAATATAGCGACTGCATGAGTAACGTAGCATTCGGGAGAGGATGACTAAAGACCGCCATGAGACGCGCTATCTGCTACTGTAAGCAAAAATTGTCTGTGGGGCTTTTAAACTGCTATTACAAGACAGCCAGTCTGCCACAGGCTTCGAATGGAAGAATCCTTGGCCTTCTAATATCGATGGGATTTTAGTTCATAAGTCTGGTATATCCAGGTGCTTTCTGTGTCCGGGTTTATCTTGTTGTTGTTATTATTTTTTTTTGACATGTAAAAAGTGCAGGTGGATGGTGGATATTGCATGTCCATCAGTCAGGAATGAAAAGGACACGGCGGAGCGGGTGCATATGAGCCGGCTTTTTCCATCGCGTGACGCACTGGCATCTCTGTGGGGGCCCGGGCTAAGCCCTTTAGCGATGGTCCCTTTACTGAGCTGCCCTTTTGAAAGGCAGCAGGTCCGCAGAGCTGGAAATGATGAATGCGCGTCCTCTAAATGAGGAATTGTCCTGTTCACCCCTGAGGCTGCGTGCCTTGTGGGTCGCAGATGTTCGAGCGGGTCTGAGAATATAGGTTTTTCCGTGCGAAGGAGCGCCCAGAAAAAAGCCACCTCCGATTTGAGGGCCCTTGACTCGGGATTTGCTCCATATTGTGCGTTGTGCTTGCGAATTTCGTGCAACTGGTCGGGCTGTTAGAGCGGGGCTGCCTGGAGCACCAACCTTTAGTCATGGCCTGTTAACTTTTAGCAGGATGATTACAGGTTAAAAACAAAGGTTCTTTTTTTTTTTTTTTTTTTTAAATTTCTTGCCTCTTACCGTGGGTGTATGAAGCACTGCGAGAGAGTGAGATTGTGTTTGTTCATGTGTGTGTGTGTGTGTGTGTGTTGTGCGTATCTTGCCAGTCTATTGAGGATTCGAAGAGGTGTGTGAGCAAGGTGGAGTTGTTGCCATGTTCTCCCCATGTCACACACAGGCACACAAGTCACATTCACACACACATACACACACTGCACAAGAGGGAAGTGGAGTACACAGGCCAGACTAGAGCTGCTCTCTCCTTCGCCCTCCCTCTTTCTGACTAATAATAGCTTCCTGGCAGTGGATGCAGCCTGTGCACCCCTGGGCTAAAGCAGCCGTCAGAACAGGTCTTCCAGTGACGCGCTAACGCTAGCGAATGAGCACTACGTTAGCCTATTGCCTGCAGCCTGGCTCAGCTTGGCTCTGCCGGTCCCAAAGCCCCCACCAGCACCCGACCTCTGTTGCGCACTGTGGACGGGGATGTTCCAGATCGCCAGAGGCCATGGCCGCCTCCTTTTAACGTGAGGGCTTTGCCATGGGCGACCGTGGCCCTGGCCTGATTCTGCTGGACCTAACAACGGTTCTGAGGAAACTGGGTTGGCAGAGATCCCTGAGTATTGCAAGGCCACTGTAGACCAGCCAGTGTTTCTTTAAAGGAAGCTTTCTTCCCCCTTTGTGTTATATCAGTGCTGCAGTACTGTGGTATGTACGCTTGAAGAGCTACTTCAGGGTCATTGTCCCATTTTTTTTTTTTTTTTTTTTTTGTTTTTCCATCAGTGCAAGGGATGTTTTGGCTACCTCCCCTACCCCGCCCCAAGGTCCTCTCCTCTTTTTCCTACTGGAAGTACTTTGCTATTTGCTTTTTTCCACTCTTCCTTTTATTTTTTTTTGTTTGTCTAGTTCTCAAGGGCGAACACCCCCCTCCCCACACCCAGGTTTGCAGTGGTAGCCATGGTAAAACAGGCACTTGAAAGTCAGATTAAGCCAGATCCTAATCTACAACCTCGGGAGTGTGCCCCCCCCCCCCATTGTAATTGAAGGAAGCCTTGTATGGGCCGTGATTTGGGACTATTTAAGTGGGGCGGGTGAGCAGGCTTAGCGCGAACAAAGCAGTCTTTCCCCTGCGTGCGATCGTGCTTTAGAGAGTCGAGCGAGCTCAAACGGTGCCCTTATCAGAGACTGGTTTTCACCTGACTGGCCTGCTGGGCAATGAAATTAGACTCCTCTTGATAACCCGGTGTAGCTCCGCTTTCCCACTGTTTCAATCAAGTGAGTAATTATTGCTGGAAGGCTGTAGACCATATGTGGGCTTGCTCTATTCGTAATTGTCCGGTAATCACTGTAGGGAGTGTGCGGAGTACAGATAGTTGTGCTTTTTTTTCTGTATCCTTGCAGGGGCGTGTATTCCGGAGTCTATATTCAGAGAATATTGGAGAAGGTGTATCGTTCCACGTGATGTCCGGATATCCTTGTTGTTGTGGCCTTGAGGGTGGAGGCTGGTGATTTTTGAGAAGATTTGGAAACCTCTGCCTACATCCGTTCCCCCACCCACTTAAATCCGGGGGTGGAATTCCAAAACATCCAAAACCTCTCTTACTCCCACCCTCCCCCCTTCCCATTTTCTCTGCGCCTGTCTCTTTAAGAGCTGGCGGCCCTGGTGGGGGTCGGGATAGAGCGGATGAAGGAGTGGCAGTTGGGGAAAACAAAAACCGGGTATAAGCGGCCGGCTCCCTTCGCTTACAATTTCCATTCGCTTGCATTTTCTATTGAAAGCCAATAGCACTGCCCTGGCCTGGAGATGGATGGCTGCACTAGAGCTAAGGTTTAATCAATAGGTCTTTTTAATTTGCCATCGATCCCCGTTAAAAGCTGCTGCCGCTGCGCTGTGTGTGTGTGTGTGTGTGTGTGTGTGTGTGTGCACACGTGTGCACATGTGCATGTTTTTGTGTACGCGTGTGTCCCTTTGCCTGTGTGTGTGTGTTTGTATGTGTGTGTACATGTGTGTGTGTGTGTGTGTTAGTGTAAGTGTGTGTTGTATGTGTGCATATGAGAGCGTGTTTGCATACCTGTGTTTGTTTGCATGTGTGCATTTATTTGTGCCTCTGCTTGTGTGTGTGTGTGTGTGTATGTGTGTGTGTGTGTGTGTGTGTGTATGTGTGTGTGTTGTATGCGTGCATATTAGTGTGTTTGCGTACCTGTGTTTGTTTGTGTGCGCATTTGTTTGTATGTGCTTGTGTGTGCCTCTGTGTACGCGTACGTGTGCGTGTGTTCATGCATGTTTGTGCACATCTGAGTGCAGCAGCCTACGCTTGGGATTATTGACATACTAGCCCTTATTTAATTATTTAATTCCGGGAGAGATGCTAATGGAGCTGGCTAATAGATTGCGGTTGCTTTCCTTTCCTTTCAACCCCCTGAATATATCTCCAAATGAAATTAAGCCTGCAGTGCGTTGTGTGGCCAGGCACGATGAGGCATGTAAGGGCCTCTCCCTGGAGCCCAATCCCTTAAAGCAAGCAGAGGCTAACGCCACAGCAGCTCAGCTCCGCTCTGCAGTAGCTAACCTTGCTTCTTCCAGCCCTGACACTCAGCTGCAGTTAAGCCTTTAAAAGCTCGGTCTACATCGGTGAGCACCCTGGAGAAGCTAACCATGCAAGGGCTTACAAATTTGCACCTAATTGCTAAGTGGCTAGCACTGCTGCAGCTAACTTAGTAGCAAGTGACTCTGCTGTAGCGAAGGCATGAGGCAGCTAGCTGTGCGACAGCTAATCTTGTCAGAGCTGACTGTATTGTGGCTAACAATAAGCACTTTTCTTGCAGTGTCTGACTGTCATTGAGCCGGCTCTCTGCTGTTTACATTTTGTGCTGGTTTTAGTTGGGCTGTGGCATGCTATACTAATACTTGAGCAGGAGCTGTTAGATGTCTGGAAAATTTGAATGTAATTTGAGTTCTCTGTGATCCTTGTATTTATGATTCTGTGTGTGTATGTGTGTCTGGGTCTTATGTCTGCCTATCCATGTGTGTACATATCCGTCTGCATGTTTACGTTTGTGTGTGCGTCTCTGTGCGTCTATCTGTCCTTGACTGCTTTGTGGATATCCGCTCAAGGGCACTTCCTCCCAGAACGTTAGGAACAAACAGAGCGCAGTGATAAGGGGCTGAAAGGCCAGGTGTATCTGTGGCCGAGCAGCCGGGCTGCTTACACAATCCAGACGGCAAGACCAAAGCCCTGTGTGCCAGCATTAATGGATTGCCTCTGGAGCAAAGGCAGCACATTGGTTAGCGCGCCCTCCGAACCCTGGCTTTATTTATGCTCTGATTGGCCTGAGATAACAGAGGGCAGGCGCTGCAGTCCCTTGTGCATTATTTATCCCACGAGCCTGCTGGTCTCAGCAACCTCGATGCATTCAGCTCTCGCAAAGGGCTTTACTTCACTTTAACTATGCCCGGTGACATTATGTGATCTGAGTGTTCCTAGCTGAATGTTCTAATACTAATGCAGCAGTATCTCCCGGTAACTCAAAGTAATAGAGTTGAACAGCACTGAACTAAAATGATGAGATACGGAAAGCTTTCCAAAAAAGAACTATTCTTCAAATGGTTGGTGTAAAACACTGCGAAAATGAGGTTTCGACAGAGCAAGACAAAATGGCCGCTCTCAAATTCATCAAAATCTTCATTTTCTGTTTCTCTGAAATTTATTGCTTTCAGTGTGTGCTGCAGACTGAAAATTTAAAGTTCTGTGGAAAAATAGCAGATGTCCAACCTCTCCCCAATCCAGCCTGTCTTTTTAACCACCCGCCCTACCCCCCTCTTGTTCCCCAGGCGACCGTCTGCGGCAAACCGAGAACCGTGCAACGCGCTGCAAGGTGGAGCGTCTGCAGCTCCTGATGCAGCAGAAGAGGCTTCGCCGGAAGGCTCGCCGTGACTCCCGCGGCCCCTACCATTGGCTGCCCAACCGCAAGTCCGGCCGTAGCAACAGCAACAGCAGCGTTTCCAGTGACGGCTCGCTGGACCTGGACTTTGAAGACTCGGTGTGGAAGCCCGACGTCAAGGCCGACATGAAGTCGGAGTTCGTCATGGCGTAACGGTACACGGAGAGAGAGGGAGAGAGAGAGGAGTGCGAGAGAGATTTAGCGAACAGGAGGAGGAAAAGGGGACCGGGAGACTTGGAGGAGGGCATGTTGAATTGGGGGATGGAGGAAGGAAGCAGAAGGGAATCCATACCCAGTGGCACATAGTCGGGGAAGGACCCACCTCTCCACGTTTCCTGTGACAAACCGAAAAGGAAAATAAACTCCTTTGTCAGGCAAAGTTCCCTGTCGATTTATGTGTCGTCTTGTCCTCTGCAGCCTTTTTTTGCTGAGGAAAAAAAGAAAAATGAAGAAGGAAAAAAAACTGAAAAATGACAGACATTGACGTGTGGACTTGGCTAGGACTATGTAAGACTACAAATGAGCATAAAAAGACTACAAATATGTCTGCCTTATAGGACTGAGAAATGGCAGTCTTCAGTGGTGGTGGTTTTTTATATTCATAAGGAGAACTCTGGATGGAAATCCACACTGGACTCTTTGAGTTGGGACTCTGGGAGGCAGCAGCCTCTACTGCCGAAAAAAATAGAGGCAGGAGTTTGTCCTGCACCCTGAACCCCCGACCCCCCCCGACCCCCTTCCCCCCTAAGACAAATGGGCATTCTTGGTTTAGCATTCACCAACCACAATTGAATCATTTCTAATAAGGTTATCTTTTATTGTTCATTTTTAAACTGTTTTTTTTTTCTAAACAAAAATATGTAGCATTGTTCACAAAGCATTCAGGTTTTCAAAAGAATTGAAACAAAAAGAAAAGATGTTTTATTTGCACATTTTTTCTGAATTTTTTGTTTCCCAAACAGCTGGGTTTGGGAGTGTAATGATGGAGGGAGGGGAGTGTTGGCAGCAGCATTTGGCTTGGATGAAGAGCCTTTTAAAACAGATGTTTGTTCGCGATGATGAAAATGTACCTGTTAACAGCAACCTCAGCAATGCAGGTTTTAAATAGGAATAAAAAAAAATACCTAAATGAACTAAAGGAAAAAATAATGGAAAAGTGCTTTAGAAGGTTGTAAAATCATACTTTTAAATATATATGGAAAAAAAAATCTCTATTTTTCGTTTTACTTTTTTATCAGCTGTTTTGAAAAA
Organism: Gymnothorax reevesii; assembly: GCA_029721435.1. NCBI lineage: Eukaryota > Metazoa > Chordata > Actinopteri > Anguilliformes > Muraenidae > Gymnothorax > Gymnothorax reevesii. The sequence continues at coordinate 31,654,101 of CM056575.1, forward strand.
ACAGTAACCCAATATGGCTTGGGTCAAGCCATTAATGAAACGAGTAGTTGACTAATGCGTCCATCTCACCACGCACCAGTTCACCCACCTTCAAGAAAGAGAGTATTGCATTCCCGCCCAGCGCGTCAATTTGTCTTGATTTCATACCATCTGTAGAACAGCTTGTGTCTATGCGTGCGCGTGCGTGCATGAATTTGTGAGCATGTGTGTGCATGATGCGGGGAGTGGGGAACAGCGGTGCATTTACACACGCATCTCTGCACATTGCCTCACCCATCACTGCCAAAGTCCATTTCCGCTCTCCTCAACGCCCTGCTTTCATTTTTCACAGAAAAAAAAAATGAGACACGTTGTCTCGCCAATTTGAACCAGCAGAATCCCCATAAACGATGTGCATGTATGTAATTCACACGTCATACGCCACGCACCCACTTCAGAAAGCTCATTGATGATTCCTGTGCACCCCCAGTAATGCAGTGTGTTATTGATTATGGCTGGTCTTGGGATGGAGGAAAAAAGGCATTGAATCCCCCTGAGTTTTTGGGTTTCATTTGAGAACGGTGGGGGAGGGGGTTCTGTCCGTGCCCATTGCATTTTCATATCCTCCTTTTCCGGCTTGCAGTCGCACAATTTTGTCACCCATCCAGGTCACGATATCGGATTATTCCCTTAGATTTCAACGACGTTTGGAGGAGAGGTCTGAAATCGCAAGTATGGCGCTCGAATCCAGTTATATTAAACATCAGTGCCTCCAGGTGCAGTTTCCCTTACATATCGGCTTGGACCTTTTAACAAGTGGAGAGCTGTGCTGCTACTTAGGATTTCATTTAAAGGGGACATAGCGAATTTCCTTTGCACGAAAGAGTGCGAATTATCCTGAACACTAGAGTCTGAATAAATGAAATTATAAATTACAAGGTGGTATGACAGAATGGTAATGAGGGAATTATAGTGCATGCTTTTTTTGGGGGGAGATTTTGAGAAAAAAAAATGTGCTGCTGTCTTTGATAAGAATCTTTTAGCGGTATAATTTATATGTATTCCTAAAATGCTCAAAAGGAACCTGACCAACCAAAAAGAATAAAGAGAGAAGGAACTCGCTGCCTGCTACTCTTGACATTCCTCAACTGTGAAGACGAGAGCACTTGATCGGCTCTGGCGTTTTGGAATGTTCCCCCTCCGTTGTTCCCCCAACACCGAAGAAGAATCCAGTCTGAGCTGATGATTGGCTCACGGACTTTACGGAAATGTTAAGCAAGCTGCATGTGGAAAACCAGGAGAACTATTCTGACCAGCTTTTTTTTCCAACTCGAAGAGCATTAAAAAAAGAAATAAGAAAAAAAAATAATGTGTCGACACATATTTGAGATTGCACTCACAGAGTTTGCAGTGAGAGATTACCTGTTAGAAGGCGAACCTCATGTTTTGTTAAGTGGCCTTATCTTACACAAAATGACACCCACAGAGACTGGGGAGTGTACAAGTGGGAACCTTTTTTTTCAAGACCAGGGGACACATTTTATCGTGACACCACTCTCTCTGAAATTTTGGGCAGGTCTTTGTTGTGCTTCTAGCAGGTGGAGTCAATGTATTATCTCAAGGCTGCTGTGCCTTATATTGGAGGCCCATTCAGAGAGAGTAAATTATGAAATTAATATTTACAAATCCCCTAGAGGAAAAAAAATAATTCACATAAGCTCAAGGGATTTTATCAAATAAAGTAAATTTTTGCCAGGAGATTTTGAGGTAGAGGTGTTCTGCTTTACCTGGAGGTGAAAATGGGCAGGAGGAGATATCACTTGTGTCTTCAGTGTTGAAATATCTCTGATCTTTGTCTTCCCATTTTGTCATCTCGTTCCCATTTGTTCAAGGCCATTTATGTACCGGACAACCTCCCTCTCTGTTCTGTCACCAACAAGCAGAAGAACCACAAACTATACAAAAAAGATATTTTAATAAATAAACCTGAAGATGTTTTGACTGCAGTGCTATGGCAACAAAGTGCCCTGAACCTAAACAGATACGTCCTCTGAGGATATGTGACAATGTGCACTTCCTGTCCTCTGGATAAGACCTGTTAAGAGAACAATATATCTCCCCTCTCGCCTCCGGAGGTTTTATTTAATTTTTTATATATGTATGAAATATACTCTGTGTGTGCCTCACTAAACGTGTGAAATTACAAAGCTTAAAAGAAAAAGATAATATGGGTTGAAGGGCGGGGGTGGTTAAAAAAAAGGTAAAAAAAGTAAGGAGGGGGTGGGAGGTGCATTTCCAAACCAGTTTGTTTGTGGGGTCCATGTTTTGATCACCTCATTTAAGTTGCCTGTTATTTCTTGTAGCCAGCCATTTAAAATAATAACACGAGTCAAAATACAATTTACAATGTTCTAGCTATAGACTGGGTGTAGCACATGTGTGACTGTATTAATTTATGAAACCAAAATGGTAACTGTGAATTATGTATTTCTTTGTGCATTTTTTTAAAAGTGGGAGGAGGTGGCTAAATCCTAGCCAAGGTTAATGGTTAATGCAATGTCCTATGTTGTTATTTGTCGGACTATATTGGAAATCATCAGTTTCCTGAAAAAAAAAGGCATAAAAATATATAATTATATATTTTTTTTCTTAAGCAATACATTTCAGTGTGACTTGTGATAGAACTTTTTTCTTTTTTTAGGTAATAAATTGCAAAGAAAAAACTTGAAACCAGCATTTTAAGTGTCCCAGTCTTTTTGTGCACTTGTGTCACTTTTCTTGCCTGGTGTGTCATCAGATATCTGTATGAAAGTTTGAAAGATCAAAGAAATTTGGTTTATTGCCTTTTTTGGTTTTCTGACTAATCAAGGGAATCAGTCCATCAGACACTCTGCCTACACACAGTCCTGTAATGTACTGAGACTTCAGAAGCGAGAGGGAAGGATGGAGCCAGACTGTGTCACAGAGAAAGGTGTGGGGTGATGGAAAAATCTCCTGTGGGTTAGAGAGAGGACATCATCATCCAGCGAAACAACATTTTGATGAGTAAATAGACAGTAAAAGTCATTTAAATAAAGAAAAAGTACGGTTCTCATGACAAATTATACATTTCCTGTGGGAGAAGTTGGAAGTTTTGATTGCAGAAATTCACATTCGCACAAGTGAGGGTGAGCAGAATAAAGCAGGGTTTTCAACGTTTACCATTATAGGCACCCCAATACAGACTCAAATGTGTCCAGAAAAATCCCAACTTACAGTGCTGTCGATAAGAATTTGCCTCCCTCTCGATTACTTCTATTTGAGAATATTTGTTACTCTTAAATGTTTCAGATCATCAAATTGATTCTAATATTAGTTGAAAATAACCAAAGTAAATACATAATGAGGTTTTTAAAATGACAATTTCACTGATTGACGGAAAAAGGCTATCAAACTCCGCCTGGCACTATGTGAGATTGTCATTGTCCCCACAGTAACTAAATCAACCAATAAAACAAATTTAATCGGTCATCGGACTCAAATGAACCACGGCGAGAGCAATAATCTACAAATGGACATGGCAAACCTTCCCAGGTGTCGCTTGCCAACCAAAATTCCTTCAATAGTGCATTGATGACTCATCCAGGAGGTCACAATAGAACCCAGACTAACATCAAAAGAACTACGGGACTCACTTGCCTCAATTGAGGACAGTGTTCGCAATAAGAAAGACACTGGACAAAAATGGCATCCATTGGAGAGCTGCAAGGCAAAAACCAAGGTTGACTAAAAAGAACACAAAGGCTCAATTCACATTTGCTAAAAAAAACATGTTGATGACCCTCAAGACGTTACGGAAAATAGTCTGTGGATTGCTGGGTCAAAAGTGTAACTTTCTGGAAGACGTGGGTCCTTTTACATCTGGCGTAAAGCTTACACAGAATTCTGCAATAAGAATTTCATTCCAACAGTGAAACACGGTGGTAGTGCGATGGTCTGGGGCTGCTTTGCTGTTTGAGGACCTGGACACCTTGCCATAAGTGATGGAACCATTAATTCTGCTCTCTACCAGAAAATCCTGAAAGAGAGTGTCTGGCCATCAGTTTGCAACCTAAAGCTCAAGCGCAGTTGGGTTTTGCACAGGACAATGATCCAAAGCACAAAAACAAGTAAACTCTAAATGGCTCGAAAAAACAAGATGGAGATTTTGGAGGGCTAGGGTTTTTAAGTCCTGCCTGAAATCCAATTGAGATACTATGGCATATCCGTATACAGGTATATCATGCACAAAACCCATCCAAAGTAGCTGAAATAAAACAATTTTGTCAAGAAGAATGGGCCAAAGTTCTTCCACAGTGATGAAAAAGATATATGTCTATGCACTTGTGTGGGCCACATACAAACAAACGCATACAATATATATTAATTTATTGTTTTTTTCATTATTTTATTAGTTATAAGAAAGGGCCCTGTTACTAATACCTCACAGTCTATGAAGCAGTTTGAATCTGTGGTTGTCAGATAAATTTCAGTAACTCTGCCACTCATCTTTATGTGGGTGTGTGTGCATGTGTTATGTGTGTGTTTATGTGTTCTGTTTGTCTGTCTGTCTGCTTGTCTGTCTGTCTGTTTGATGTGTTGCTCTCGCTCCATCCCCAACATCATTGACTGCTTCCCCTGTTACCAACCTCCCGAAATTGCTTTACATGCCTGGTGTTGATGATGACCACTCGTCTGACTGACGACAACGTAGAAAGGGAAACTTCCATGAATGTTGATTGTGATAGCTTGGAACTGGACACTTTCGTGTACACTGACTATAAATCACAAAGAATGGTGAATGAAATTGATCCTGATAATAACTTCTTTACAAATGCGAATAATGATTGTAGTTACCATACAGAAATGAAATTTAATAGAATGCTTAGAACAGAAAATAAAATTTCACTTATCCACTTTAACAGCAGAAGTCAATATTCAAATTACAACTCCATTAAAGAATATCGGGACCAATTTAATTCACCATTCAATATAATAGCCATGTCTGAGGCCTGGTTGAATACTGAAAAAGGTACAGACTTTAATATGTATGGTAATGAAATGTTTTACACTAACAGAAAAAAACTGAAGGGGAGCTGGTGTCAGACTTTACATTGACAAAAACTTTGATTGTAAAATGAAAATGAAAACGTCAATGGCAGTGGAAGATGTATTTGAATGTGTAACAGTCGAAATCCATATGAAAAAAAAAAAAGAAAAAATATTATTGTAACTTGTATCTATAGGGCTCCAGGATCAAATATTGAAGTATTTAATGAGTGGATGGAAAAACTGTTTTCTATAAATAAACAAAAGGACCTGTTCATATGTGGGATTATTATATTGACCTTTTAAATGCTAAAAAACATAAATTGACAGAAGAATTCATTTAAGTAATGTTCAGCATGATCCTGTTTCCAAAAATAGCCAGACCCAGCAGAATAACCTCTCACAATGCTACGTTGATAAATAATATATTCATTAACATTTTGGAGGACCGTACAGTGAGTGGGCTATTTTTGAATGATACCAGCGATCACCTTCCTGTTTTTGTAGTGTATGATGTCAATAATAGAAAAGTAACGAACACAAACAACATCAAATATCTTACAGTTAGAATGAAGATTCAATAAATGCTCTCAAATCTGACCTAATTATTCAAAATTGGGAATCAATATATCAAGAAAAAGACAGTAATAAAGCTTATACTTTATTTTTAGAAATATTTTAAAAACTTTATGACAAGAACTGTCCAATTAAAAAAATGTAATAAGAAAAAAAATTACGTAAAAAACCCAAGGTTAACAAAAGGGCTAATAAATGCTTGCAAAAAGAAAAATCTTTTATATAAACAATTATTTAAATGTAGAACTAATGATACTGAAGCAAAATATAAGAAATATTAAAAAAATTAATTAGCATTATGAGGAGTTGAAAAAACATTACTACACCAAATTACTTGAAAATAATAAGAGCAATATCAAGGGTATGTGGAAGGTGCTCAACCCAATTATTTTAACTGGATCAAATGATGTGAGATTTCCAGATTATTTTATTGATAATGATAATACTATTAGCAACATGGAGGATGTAGTTGATAGATTTAATACATTCTTTGTTGGGGTTGGACCTAAAATGGCACAAAAAAATCACTGAGAGGGAAATAATGGAAAAGGGGTCACTAGATGATTTAATTGATAGAAATTATTCTAGTATGTTTTTTAATCCAGTGGATAAAAATGAAATCTTGGATATTGTTAAGAATTGTAAAAACAAAACATCTACAGACTTTTATGGTATTGATATGACAATATTTAAAAAGGTAATTGAAGGAATTTTCAAACCATTTACACACGTCTGTAATATGTCTTTTCAATCTGGAAAATTTCCAAACAAAATGAAAACTGGTAAAGTATTGCCATTATATAAATCAGGGGATAGACATCTTTTTGCAAATTATAGGCCAGTTTCTTTACTCCTTCAATTTTCAAAGATATTGGAGAAGCTCTTCGCTTCGCTTCGCTTCGCTCTTCGCTATTGAGAAGTATAAATTGTTAACAGACAGTCAGTATGGTTTTAGAATAAATTGATCAACTTCATTTGCTTGAATTGATGTGATAGAAGAAATTACAGATTGTATAGATAAAAAGAAGTTTGCCATTGAAATCTTCATTGACTTAAAAAAAGGCTTTGATACAATTGACCATGATGTTTTGTTAAAAAATGATGGGGAGATATGGCATTAGGGGACCTGTATTGAAATGGCTGAAGAGTTATCTAGGAAGCCGGCAACAGTTTGTTCAAATTGACAATTATATTTCCACTGGTAGGGTTATCACGCGCGGTGTACCTCAAAGGTCAATATTAGGGCCAGTTCTCTTCAGTTTGTATAGCAATGACATTTGTAAAGTATCAAAAATTATGAAATTTGTACTTTTTGCTGATGATTCTAATATTTTCTGTTCTGGTGAGGATTTGCAGCAGCTTTGACAAGAGATCACACAAGAACAGCATAAATTGAAGAACTGGTTTGATATAAACAAATTGTCAAATACATTTTTAGGTGTGGTAATAGATGAAAAAATCTGCTGGAAACCTCATATTAGTCATGTATGTTTGTGAGGTACGGTTCAGGAACCACACGCGAGAGAGGGAAATCCAAAAAACGTATGCCTTTAATGGAGTCTGAGTCAGAGCCAAAAAACATAGGCATTGCCAAGCCACAATACGAAATCCAAAAACAGTGTTGACTAGACAGGCAGGGGTCAGAACCAATAAGACAGATGAGCAGAGGTACAAAAACGATGCAAACGAGGCAAAAAGTCGTAGTCGATGAACAAAGCCAAGGGTCATATACACAGGGCATCCAATCACAGAAATCATGGTCATACAAAAATGGGTCGAAATCCAGAAAGACAAAAACAATACAAAAAGGGCAATGGTAAGAATCAAAGTCGGACAATCCAGTAAAAGAGAAACAATATTCAATGGCATACGAGGCGCTCTGCACTAAGAAGTACTGATCAATGTTCTGACAAGGAGCTCGCTGTGAAAAGACTGTTTAAATAGACAAGAGGGAAGTCTCATGCTATGCAGGGAACAGGTTAATTGGATCAAACTAATTACAAAGGGATGAACATGAGGAAGTTCCTGATTACAAGAAATTGGCAAAAGTCAAAACGCAGACAGGGATCACGAAGACAGCCTACAGACAGACATACGGCTCCAGTTAGGGAATTCTACCATGCACAGAAAAGGAGAGAGAGAGAACAGAGTTAACAAGCGTGGAGGTTCTGCTGAAACGGCAGCAAAGAAGATTGAGTAAAGACAAGAGGTGGATACTAGAATAGAGCGAATACTGAAAGGTCGTTAGTCAATTAGTAAAGTGCAGCTATACAATCCGTAGTGCTTGTTAGTAAGTTAGTATTATAAACAATGTTAGTCTTGGTTAGTAGGTTTAACTAAAACAACAAACTGTTAGTATTGTTTGAAAATAGAAAAGCAAGGTGAAGGAAGTAAACGAGATTGGAAGTAATGGTTGAAACCCCAGAAACCATGAAATCACCAGAAAGTGTGGCACACAACACTGGGGCAGTGAGCGATCACATGACAAAAGACTAGACAGGGGGAGACAAAGTGCAATGCATGGTAAGACATAAAACATGGACCGGAGTAAAACTGAGGGAATGGACTATGGGAGAATATGCAGGAATAAACAGGAACAAAATATGGCATGGATCAAGACATGGCAAAACAAGAACAGAACAAGGCAGAATCATAACAATGTTCCAAGATGGCGAAGAGTATGGGTGTCATGAGGAGAGCAAGGTGTTTACTTAATCAACAATCTTTGCTTATTTTATATTATTCAATTATTCTACCATATTTGAGTTACTTTGTGGAAGTCTGGGGCAATATATTTAAGACCAACTTGCTTCCCCTGTACATCCTACAAGAAAGAGCCATGCGATGTTTATAATGTTAGGTACAATGATCACACTAATTCACCCTCAGAAGTATGTGTATCTCTGTTTGCGGGGTAATCTTATGGAATGGATTAAATGAAGATGTTAAACTCAGTAATGTTAATCAGCTCAATTGAAGTTTAGAAAAGAAGTGTTTGAAATGTATAACAGGGTGGAGGACAAAAATGGATGGAAAACTGATGAGATGACTATGGGGAAGGGGGACTCTGAGAGTGAATAGTGTTTGTTTTAGTTGTATTGATTCTGTATTGCGCTGTCTCGGGTTGGAAATTGATAAGCTTTTCTTCTTCCATCCCCTTTTCAAACTCTTGTTGGTTGATTGTGGTTGTTATAGTGTTTGTTATCAGTGGTGTCTTGTGTATTTGTTTCAGTGTATATATGGTATTTTAGTTTGAAATAAACCTTTTGAATTTAGATTAATTGCCAAATAATGCAAACATTTGATTGCCGTTGTTGCAGTCAAGGATGGAAAAATCAGTAATTAGGTTTCAGGGAGCAATTACAATTTCACATGGGTAATATAGATTTTGAGCAACTATTTTCCTTAAATAAATTAAATAATCATTTTAAATCAGCATTTTCTGTTTACACTCACTGTGATTAAATATAAAAAATATCATAAGCAAAAATAAAAAAAAATCTGAAAGCAGGGACAAACACTTTTTGACTGCAGTGTTAAAGTTAAAAAGGGGTTTTTATTTTTAAGAAGGCGAAACATTTATTCTGAGATATTTCCCCACAGCACTTCTTGTGAGTGAAGATTGAGTCTGATCAGAGACACCTTGATGTGCCTTATTGAACCCCCAGTGAGTAGCGTATCCCATGAGAGAAATCCAGTGTATTAAGGTATGCTTGGCAGGTGTATGAGATTTTCAGTGTGAGGAGGCCACCGGTCAGGAAGACAAGGGCTCAGGGAAGATAGAGGACAAGCAGGCAAAGGGTGGGCTTTTTTATGGGATAAGACAACCAGAGGACAAAGCAACACAAACCAAGCTACTTCATAAGATGAAAAAAGCGATTTCTTCTTCCTGACCCTAAAAGATGGTTTGGGGGGCTATAGAAGTGAAGATAAAACAGTTGACAATTGAAATATCAGGATTTGTATGAATGTAACGGATCCATGATCATGTGCTATTGTAAATTCTAAAATTAGCTAGCGTCATGAAAGGTGTGAAAACCCTCCATCTATGTCTAGCAAACCCTGTGCAGCTTGAGTTTAGACTGAGTGGCCATAATGAGACTAAGTAGAGAGAGGTTTTTCAGTCAAAACCGCAGGAGGTTACGTCACTGAATCCAAAACGATTAGTGGACAACTGGGACTCGGCAGCTGATCTAAAGTTCTATGTGTCTAAATGCTTGTCCCCAAGTCTAAGTAAAGCCACAAGCTGACGTCACATACACACAATTCTTCCAATGCGCTGTTTGTGAAAAACATGCAGAGCTTTACAAGTTGGAACCTCAAGAGTCACCAGCTCTCCAACCATTGCAGTGCAGTGCTGCTTCATACCATGATGTGCAATGGGATGTGTTACCCTAACTCACTATTCCCTGTGCTTCCAGTTCACAGATTGGGCTGCATTTATGTAGCGCTTTTTTAGTCTAGTCCCCAAAGCAATTTACTGTTATGCCTCTCATTCGCCAACACGCTCTCTGGAGGGGATCGAACCAGGGACCTTCTGATTCCTAGACCACCCGCTCTACCTCCTGAGCCTGTACTCTAGATTGCTGGAGTTGAGACTCATGGTGTTTTTCGTTGCTCTGATCAGATGTTTGGGGGGAAAGAAGCTGAGGAGAGAGACAGAGCAAGAGAGAGAGAGAGAGAGAGAGAGAGAGAGAGATGGAATGACAAGACTTTTGAGTTCAGACTTTTGATGTTGTTATTAAAACATAAGTACTTTCCGTTCCTTGCTTTACCCCTAAGCCTATCCCTATTAACAAAACCGCCCCTTCCAAAAACAAAAAAGAAAAACACAGTGAAAGAGAACTGGAAATAATGAGGGAGAGAGAGTGAGAGAGAGGGGGGAAGGCATTTAGACCCAATTATTTGAAAGAGGTGAAAAGCAAAGTTTTGATTAAAAGCAGGGTAATTTAAAAACATTCCCACTATGTTAAGAAAGAGGGCTACCCAAAATGGGACAGGTCTCTCAATAGTGAGCCAAAAACAAACAGCACTTTTGTGGCTCAAATTTTCAGAATTATCTGAACTCCAGCAAAATTAAAATTTCAACCAATCAAGGCAAGGCAAAATAGTCCAAAATAAACTGTCGTTTTGACGACACCATTTAGACATGAACCACACAGGGAAATGCAATAAAGCCGGACAAGGGTCCAGGATAAACCCTGGTTATATATAGCAAAGGGCAAAGGGAATTAGATATAGACCAGAGAGACAGATCAACGCAAGAAAGTGAAAGAGACAGCTAGAAGCAGAAGGTCAGAGTTGAGATGGGAAGAATGGGAGTGCCACCAAGATATTATATCTCAGCACTTCCCTTTAAAACTGTGGCTATGCCATCTTCAGTTTGTCTAATCAATCAGGTAACTACTACACCTCTTTAAAATGTCAGACAACTGTCAGAGCCATTATTTTTGAACAGCTCTATGTTAAGACATAGAGCTTTGGTGTCTACTGGCTTCCTATAATTGGCAGTGCTTGGTGGAGACTCTGATTTATCAGCTAGTTTGTTTAAGAAATACATCTAGGAATAAACATATGTGCATATTTGTGGAGGTATTTTCCAAATTTCATCTTAAAAAAGTTTTTTTTTTAATCTTCGGTTCCATTTTATCCATGAGGACTCCTTTTTTAATATTATAAGAATTCTGTTTTGTTCCCAAATTTTCCTCAGATAAACGCTCATCGATGTTTTATTGGTTGAGAACGGCTAAGATTTCAGTTGATACTTGACATGATACAACCCAGTTTTTTTAATGGAGGAAAAACAGTACTGTGTTATGGTTTGTTTCATTATGGATTTCCACTTCCTCAATTTGGTTAAAATGACACAGTGAAACACTGGAGAAAGGCAGAGAAAATGGGGATTTGAGGACATGAAAGCATTGAGTGTTGAAAGATTTTGAGGATTTAGATTCAGAGTGGATGAGAACAGAGAGAAGACCCGGAGTAGACCCTTGGGGTACTCTTCTAACAGAGGGACAAATTAGAGACACCTTTTTGGAATGAAGTGAGCTGTGTGTCATAAAAAAGTTTTATTATTGAAAAAATAAATCTCAAATTCTCAGGAGATCTACAGTACAGTGTAAATTAACAATACACCAAGATATACCGAATCACAATTTAGCAGGTAGTAACCAGTTTTACAGCACAGCTGTTAATATCTAAATGGAAGAGAGAAAAAAAAGCATAATCTCAGACACAATGGCTGTATGTGGAAACTCTGCTTGGGTTACTTTGGCTGGAATTCCTTGAGTTCAGAATCACATTAACGGGCTGGATTGTTTGTGTATTCGAAGTTTTAGTTTAACAGAGTTCACCTGGGGATATATCAGGCAGTGTTCCTCCAAACAGGTGTGTGCACCTCTATTGTAACTGCCTGTGGCTTCTGGCTTTTGCTGACATTTACAAATTGCCTGTCAGAATACCAGAGAAACCAAACTTCCCAAAGAGAACAGCAGCAAAGCAGCAAGCAGTTCTGAGGAACTAAAACAGCAGTGACACGATTGCCAGTTAACTATTCAATGACTGTTCAGTGTTCCAAAAAATAACATCTGGTCGCGAATGTGGCTAAACCTGAATGATGGTGTGGCAGAAAGTGTGTTGAATAATCAGATTTTTTTTTTTTTGCGCATATGCATATGTATATGTGTGTGTGTGTGTGTGTGTGTGTGTGGTGCACGTACAGTAATACTAGTACTTTAACTTCATGAATTTCCCCGAACAGTGAGCCATTTCTGCAAATGATCTTTTATGCATCAGCCTCCACACATGTATGTGGTGACTGAGAGACGCCGGTCTGCACCCGCATGTGTGTACCAGAAACGAAACTGCAAGTGAGGAACTGGAGAGAAGGCTTTGCTGACAGAGACCACGGTTATAACCACAAACTGACAATCCTATGAGTCTAGCATGGGGAAAGACTGAAACAGCCGTTTGTTCGACAACTGGGGTCATAAATTGGCAAAGATCTGCTCACCACATGTGACACAACACTAACGGAAATCCAGCTATTCAATCGATCCGTTATTAATATTTTGCAGATAGGCACAAAGAAAACAAAATGTCATTCAGTAAAATGTTTCACACACAAACCAGCCTTTTTCTTTGGTTTAAGAAGCCAACATACAGGACAGGTCAAAAATATCTGAACCACAACCCCATAAAAAGACTATATTTCCAGGGGGGGGAGACATGTTACTGCTTTAATATGTATGGCCTGTCCTGCAAACTAGGAAACACAGAGAAAACCATGTCTCTCCAGTACACTGTGTTGATAAATGGTTTGCGTGCAGTGAAAGGCAAAGCCATATTTGGATTTGGGCGCATTTGAGCCCAAATCCTGTTGCGCTGAAAACACCGCCGCCATTCCTGTAACTGGGAACATGGAGGATGTTGTTTTTTCCTGCACCCCTCCTACCCTGCCTCCCTCCCTCCCTTGCCCCCTCCTGTAGAAAAAAAAAAGAATGGTGATTTGTTTCACAGATAGCAAAGGAGGATATTTATGCAGCTGTGAGCTGAATGGGACCTTCGCACCCTCTCCCTCTCCTTGCTAAGTGTCATGGACTGCACAGACAGCGATGGTGGCAGCTGTCCCCTCTCATCATTGACAATGGAACCACTGCACACACTGCTCTTCAAACGCATCTCATAGGTCTGGGGATGAAAGAAAAAATGTTCCATTGTTTTCTGAGAGCCACCAACCTGGAGCACAAACACAATAACCCTGTACTGTGACCACAAATCCTGTTCTTGGAGACCTATGAGTATGGAGGTCCTCAGTCCAACCATGACTAAGCACATCTTTGTCAACAGCTAAAGAGATCATTGAAAGTCTCATCAGGATAATCAGGTGTGCCAGAGGAAGGTTGCAATTAAGGACCTCCAGAGTCAGAGGTGGTTACCGCTAATCTAGGCAGAGGATCTCAAAAAGCATCCTCATATAGGGCTGCCAACTCTCATGCATTTGGCGTGAGATTTACTGGCATATTCACGTTCCCGTGCTGTAGTCAGCAATTATTCGATCAAAGCAATGCATGTGTTTCACGATCGTTCTAATTGCTTATATGATTTCAGACCATTTGAAACGTTTTTATACAATTCAGTTGCTTTCGGCCCCTGAGTAAAGAAAAGCGTGAGAAGTCCGGAGTCATAATTGATTTCCTTGTTACTAGTGGTGAAATCCACAGTAACGCATGTGAAACTGATAAGCCTCCATGCACAAAGACTTCAAGTCCGTCTGAGAATCTCTTACAAACACGTTGATTGAATAATTGCTGACACACAGGACGGGAACGTGAATACGCCGCTGAAACTCCGGCCGAATGTGTGAAAGTTGGCAAACCTGCTCATAATCCTACCACGGTTTTCTAATATGGCTCCTCACACTCTAAGCTGGTCCGAAGATAGTCCAAGAACTCACATTTTTTTCTTTGCTGTTCTGCTGTCTAAACGTAAGCAAAACAACTGACAGAATTTTGACGACGCAAAGCTAACATTAGGAAACTGAGCAGTTGCAGAGCACAACCTTCTGCAGAAAACACCTTAAAGAGCTGAAATAAACACATTTTAATGTCTTTAAAAATGTACGAAACGGAGCATACTTAATATTTAATATATATAGAATATGTAAATCGTGCATTGCATTTTATGATGTTTCCGTTTTTTTTTTAAAAAGAGTTAAAAATGAACACCTTGGAACACCATCCATCCTCTATACCCACTTATTCCTCACTAGGGTCACGGGGCAAGCTGGAACCTATCCCAGCAGACTACGGGCAAGGGCAGGGACCCACCCTGAGCAGCTTGCCAATCCATCGCAGGGCGCACACACCATTCACAGACCAGTCACTCTCATACCTATGGGCAATTTGGTATCTCCAATTAGCCTGATGTGCGTGTCTTTGAGCTGTGGGAGGAAACTGGAGTACCTGGCGAAAACATGCAAACTCCACACAGAAAGGCCTCAGGCCGGATTCGAACCCACAAGCTTCTTGCTGTGAGGCAGCAATGCTAACCACTGTGCCGCCCACCTTAAATGTCTTTTTCTGAATAATTAGTGAACGGTCACGTGACCAGCAGGTCAAAGGTCAGAGGTCATGACGTCACTGTTAGTAGTGGATACTGCAGGTCGCCATTAATCAGCCCGAAATACCAATTGAACACACGTACGGATTGTAGAAAAAGCTGCGTTTTAGCGTAGATTCGGCAAAATGCCGAAAAATTGTGTTGTTGGAGGCTGTAGCCGGACATCCAAAGACAAATCGGCGAGTTTTTACGGATTTCCGAGCGAAGCCAAAGACCAAGTTCATACCCCTCATCCCCAGTTCCATCACTGGCCTCATTCTCACCCTCCTCAAGCACTGAGTTGTAATGTTTGTCATCACTTGATATCTCGTCTTCATTTGACTCGGATTCCATCTCTTCATACTCGAACGGCGAGTCCTTACAATCTCCTTCAAAAAAACCATTTGCTTCTTCCGTGTCGACCTCAAATTCGAGAGATGTCGGGCAGGAAAGTTGATTCAAGCACGCCATTGAAGAAAGCAGTAGTAGTGATAACGTGTTGTTTTTTTTTTTCGCATGAACTAGTTCATGAGTTCAACAACAACATCACTTGGGAATCACTTGACTGCATCATGATAATGGGATTTGTCACAGAGTTGCCACAACAGCGATCCAGTAGCCCAAATGGGCTACCTTTGACAGTCTTTGACAATAAATAACCAAATAAAATAACATCCGATTTATTTATTTAATCAGTTCGCCTGTACACCCTATATAGTTATGGTTAGTAGGTTAGTTAGTTAGTAGGTTTAGTTAGTTAGTTGGTTAGTTTATTAGTTACTTAGTTAGTTACTTGGTTAGTTAATTAGTTACTTACTTCGTTAGTTACTTAGTTGGGTTAGCCTACTGTCTCAGTTTAGGACATACTCTGCAACAATAATGTATAATCTGAACTTGACTAACGTTACCAGGACCAGTACCGAACCTGATTTCATTTTGTTTGATTCGGGAAGTGATGTAGAGAAAATTATACGTAAATACAGGAAGCTCAGACAAAAAGAAAGAAAGAAAAAAATCGCCCGACTAGTGGACGAAAAACCAGGCGAAAAACGCCTTTTTATTTTTACTTGGCCTACAATAGGGCAGCTTCGGTACTAGCTCTAATTCACATGCAATGTATCGGTGCATCTCAGCACGATGCGCGATGCAGCATCTCAGCACGATGCAGCATCTCAGCACGATGCAGGGGTGCAAATTTGTCCTGAAAGCACGGGTAAAAGGCGAAGTGGATACCACATTTCATTTTCTACTGTGATCACGATACTTTCCTTCATGTAAGTGTTGATATTTTCTCCTGAAAGCAAGCTTGATTTGTAAATTCACATGGAAATCGCTCGTGGTTGGGGATGGGAATGAAGTTCGATCGACTCACTCGATGTGTGTTGTTTTACGTGCAGCCACTGGTCACTGATGACATTGCCTTCAGCACGACTCCGTATGATGACTTAGGGGTTGCTAATTTGCATATAACGGGGATTGGCGATCGTTTCACAAACTAGCTAGAAATCAAGTTTCTCGAGTGCCAAAACCCACTTTTTAAACCCCAAATTTACAGACTTCCCGATCGAATTTTTTAAAAATTCAAAAAGTATTTTGTTATACAGAACATATTCTTCAAATGTGTGAAATAAAACAATATTTTTTTCTAAGAAATATTTCAGCTCTTTAAATCATTAGGCTGCTGAGGTCCCTGAGCGACCACCTCACTCAGTACTATATCTCTATATCCTGTTCAAAGGTGATTTTTTAATCGAAAATATAGACAGTGTTCGAAAGGACAATTGCTTCACCCATATTACAGCAAAGACTACACACAGATTTCCAAGCAAAATGACTTACCAGTGACCTCAACGGCAACTTTGTTCGAAGCAGAAAGACCTAGAAAGGTCAGATTTTGTATAAACACCCTGAAGACATGTTAGTACATGTATCTGTTTGCATAAGTTATGAAAATAGTTTTGTGTACTTGCCTAAATTGGAAGTTGATGTTGAAAAAAAAAATTGGTATGGACATTTATGGGTTAATTGTTAATTTATGGGTACACTGGGAATGACAGTTACATCAGCACTGGAGTGTTCAGCTGAGAACATCTTTATCATGCATCTGTGTTCCTGTATGCCTTAAAAGGTTAATATATGGTCTTATGCCTTCCCACCTGTTAGCTGTCTGCGGTCGCTCGCAGTTCAAAAACGTTTGCGGCTTCAGCTTCTAACGTGCAACCCTCTTCCAGTTCAACAATGTGTTTTCTCTTCTTCTTTTGAGTAAAATAAACAGGGACACAGTCATCCCTCTGCTCTGCTCTGGTGGCCTCTGCCAGCTGTGCAGTGGCTGAGTGCCTTTGCTTAATTTCAGTGGGGCCCAGCCGAACTGAAACGCAGTTTCCCACTGTAATCACCCGCCCACAGTCAGTCGCAGGATACCTCAGAAATTAATAATCAGCAGCCGCTGGCTGATTGCTCATCTCATTTACTGGCCGTGACACAGAACCTCATCTAAACCGCCCGTCATGCAACAGAGTGTAGGTGGGGCAGTGCTCAGATGCACTTGCCATGTTACCTAATTAGTACCTGTCCAATCCAATTGCGTTACGCGCCGTAGCCGTCGCGGAGCCGAGAAGGCCTGCTGGACAAATTGTGTGATTTATTATGCGTCCCTTCAAAAGGCCACAGTACGCTCGAAACTTTACCTCTGTATTAACAGGTGTCAGTTTCGAGGGAGCGGGTCTTCTTCTGGTCGTAGTTCCTGGAAAACTGGCATAAGGAATGCCCATTACTCCAGGAGCAGCAGCTGAGGGGGTCACCAGTACTTGGCAATGAGCAGTGAGACACCGATTCGGAGGGTGACAGCACTTGGCTCTCCTCCCCAGTGAACGAAAACAGGGGCCAAACTGGCTCAGGCTAGAGGGACACTTCCAATGAAAATAGTCCCTGCAATCTGCCACTTAATCCCTTCAGGTGTAAGATTGCAAATATGACATTTGCTGATGTAACATCCACCTGAAAGTGACGATGTTTAAGAAAAGGGGTTCTTGATCTTGCTCGGGAAGGGCCAAAATGAGCGCAGGATTTCATTCCAACCAAGAAGTTACATGCACGCCTGATTCCATTTAGCAAAGTCCCTCACGAAGACCCTCAGGTTGACTGGTAGAGTCAGGTGTATAACAGCTCGGTTTAGCAATACAGAAAGCTTGCACCTTCAACAGCCCTTCCCAGAAAAGATCAAGAAGCTCTGTTCTGGGACACCAAGAACTATAAACAATCCAAGAGAATTTAAAAAAATAATAATTTCAAAGGGATTAAAGCAACTCGTACAGCCAGTGGAAATGTTTACCAAATGAACTTGTATCAATATATTGTAAAACACCATATGCTCAAATGGTGGCTTAGTGAAGCTAATTTGGCCTCTTTACTTCTGTTGAAGCAACATTTCATTATCTACTTGGTTTCAGGAAGCCAAGAATTCTCTGCATGAACATCCGTACCACCAAAATGCCAGATTGGATGAGCTGGAGTGGTTCACTGGAACAGTCTGTGTCAGTGGAAAAAAAGAAGAAATGTTCTGCCCACACACGCTTAACTTCCAAGCTGAGAGCACATTTCACAGAGCTCGGGCGACAGCGTTTT
The DNA here is from genome assembly GCA_029721435.1 of Gymnothorax reevesii. NCBI lineage: Eukaryota > Metazoa > Chordata > Actinopteri > Anguilliformes > Muraenidae > Gymnothorax > Gymnothorax reevesii. The sequence goes on from CM056575.1 coordinate 31,672,449, forward strand.
TTTCTACCTGGCTTTCGTGACATAACAGCTGCCTGCACTGTGCAATCAGAGAAGCAGAGGAAAGAAAGATTACTGAAAACACAGGTGTGTTTGCAAGAAAAAAAATCTTCCTCCCACCAATTTCATTTGCAAGTTTTTCTGTTTTGGTTTGTGTCCACACAAACACGGCACAGTGCATTTCCTCGCACTCACGTATTGGGAGGGGGGATTGCAAGTTGCATAAAATTACCAATAGGTTTCATTAATTGAGAATCTCTTCAACCCCAACTCCCCCTGGAGGTAGTGCCGGCATTACAGAATTTATGTAAGTGCTCTTTCACCCATTTGGCTGTGGTGTTGGATGTTTCAGATTGTCTGAGGTAGCAAAAATGTTTGATGTTGTTTGAAAAGAGTTCACTTCCTTTGGCAGTAAAATTCTGTTGTTGGTCACCAGTGATAGAAAAAGACTGTTTATTCAACCTGCAAAGGACAACTGAAATTAATTAAAAAAAAAATTACCAGGTACTGACAGCTGCCAAGCCCGAAAGGTCTATAAGCACAATATTCTACTCAGGTTTTAGCACAATATCACCACTCGCATTCTTGCCGTCTAAAATTTGCACCATCTGAATGAGTGCGCGGATGGCAGTAACATTTTGAGTAGGTGGGGTTAAGACTGGAAATGGGCTTGATGAAATAGCTCTGTCGAGATACTGTCACGCAAACCAAGATTAATATAGCCTCTGACCGTCATTGCTCGCAGAAAGACTTTTCTGTGGTATTGCAAATGCATTTCACAAACTCTGCTGTGGGAACATTAACACTGTCACAAAAACTGAATGAACACAGGAAGCCTTACTCCGGCAGGAAGCGGGGATAGTTGCCACGGCAACAAACCAAAACCGTGAGCTCTGGGCAAGCTTTGCCAATCCCGTTCACTTGACGTCATGCGTAGTACAAAGAGAAAAGGGGAGAGAGAGAGAGAGAGAGAGAGAGAGAGAGAGAGAGAGAGAGAGAGAGAGCAGCTGTTGAATTATTAAAACAAACAAACAAAAAACAAAGAGCTGACTTCTCTTGCTCACAGAATTAATACACAAACTGTACCAAACGTATGGATCTCACTAACCTCTTTCTGCTGTATTACAGGCCAAAGGGTCAGCAAATTATGTTTGTACATTTGCAAGAGCGTCCCATATCTATGAGCATTTAATGCTGGCCATATTGGTGTGTGCATTTGGCAGCTCTGACGTAAATGCAAATTACCTGTCTCCCCCAAGACAGGAAAATCTCTCTCTGGCCGCAACTTGAGTACTGAGCTCTGTTGAAAGCTAAAACACAAGCCAGTCACTTTGCCTTTACTCCTGTCTCTTAAAATCCAGCTGCATACCGCCAGATCACCATTGAAAAAAAGACTCAACTGGTTTTATCTGGTTAAATAAAGGATGTGATTGATTGATCTGCCAGTCCTCTTTTTCGAACAATGTTCACCTTTAAATTGGCTCGACATAATGCTGAGCATTTTAGAGCCTGTCCTCCAAAGAAAAACAACGGCAGATGTTGAAAATGCAAGCACTCAAAATGACTTATGGGTTGTATTCACAGACATCATGGATCTTTGCAAATGTTCCTACAATGTCCACGTACCACTGCAACAACAAACAATGTATTCTAACTCCAACTGCAAATATTCACATCAAATTATTTGCTGCTAGCATTTGTCCGCTAACTGAATTTTAGTTTTGTATAGGAATTGATGTTTGCGACAACACGCAGAAAAATGGATCCGACAATATGCAAAAGATGTAGGTTTTTGCTGCTGGCCCATGTTCACACACATTTCTTGCTCCATCTCTCTGTGGAACCAGGGTCCCCCGTCTCTCACCAGAGGAAGGCGGGCTATGCTAATTTTGTAGGTTAGGCTACAGATGAATGTTCTCGTTGCCATCTTCTTATGTGGTTAATGACTTGCGCTTGACGGCAGTATAAAGAAAAAGTTTACGCCTATTAGGGAACATGCGTTTCATGTAAGAAAAGGAGGAATTCACCAATGCCATTAGGCTACTTGAAATGGTTAATTTATAGCAGAATTCACACTTTAGCCAAGTGGGAGATGGCTGTTAAAATCAATACAACCCGATTTGATCAAGATGTCTGGTCACCTTACATTGTACTGTACTGCCCTGGCAACCCGTAAAGTTCAATATTAATCATATGTTTTTATTTAAAGGAGCTGCGTCATTATTACTGCGGATGGTCACAAACTTAAACGAAGTAAATCCGCTTAACCTGCAAGCAAAAATCTTGAAGTTATTTTTGTTCTATGATTATTGGGGATGGAAACCAGGTTACATTATTCATATCCCTTCGCTACAGCTTAAAATAGCACTTTGAATCCTGAAATTTTTATAGAAAACTTCTTAATATGTATAATAAGCATAATAACAAAGTAACTAAAATATACTCAGCAACAAAAGTTTCTGTGACACCATTTATGTGTATGTTATAAATGACACGCAAAGATCTCAATGCAATCAATATGTTTATTTAACAGGAGAAACACTGACTTTTCAGTGCCAACGTCACTCAAAACGAAAAATGTCATTTTAATGCGTCATGAAGCACTTGTCTGACGTCTAACCAATTGTGACCTTCACACTTCAATACCGGGTGTGACTTCCTCGTGCCATGATGCAAGCAACGCATCTCCGGCGCATGGACCGAATCAGATGTGCCAGAAATTGCTGTGGGATGTCATTCCAAATCTGACGTAGACGTTGTCGCAATTCCTGGAGTGTAGCTTGCGGGTTATCCAACCGCCGCAAATGTCGATCCATCTCGTCCCAAAGATGCTCGATTGGGGACATGTCTGGGGATCTGGCTGGCCATGGCTGGACATTGACATGTTGTTGCATCAGATACTGCTGTACAATCCTTGCAACGTGTGGTCTGGCGTTATCATGTTGCAACGTTATTCCGGGACCATGTTGCATCAAAAACGATACCACCAATGGCCGTAGCACTTCATCGCGATATCTTTGACCTGTCAGATTTCCATCAATAACAAGCAAATCTGTTCTGTTTCTAGCCGTGATCCCTCCCCAAAGCATGACACTACCACCTCCAAAACGATCAAATTCCTGAACACAGTTGTTGGCATAACGTTCTCCACGTCGACGGTATACACGTAAACGACCATCACATCGGTTAAGCATGAATCTTGATTCATCAGTGAAGAGTACAAGATCCCACTGACGTTGGATCCACCGTCGATGTTGTTGTGCCCACTGTAGACGCAGTCGTCGGTGTTGTACTGTGAGTATTGGATGTCTTGCTGGCCGACGTGGGACAATGCCAAAATGACGGAGACGGCGACGGATTGTCTGTGCAGACAGTCGCCTCAAACCAGGTATCGTTCTTGCAGTTATGGTTGCAGGTTGGAATCGATTTCGGAGATGGGTTGTTCGAATCCAGTTGTCCTGTCTGGGAGTGGTTACTCGTGGACGGCCGCTGCGAGGACGGTCTCTGACATGTCTTGTCTGCTGATGACGCTGCCATAAGTTCCAAATGGTGTTTCGGTGGACATTCAGGCGATGAGCAACTTCCCTCTGCGAGGTTCCGGATTCAATCATCCCAATGGCCCTCCACCGATCATTTTCAGACAGTCTTGGCATTTAGAGGGTAGAGTTCCTGATCCGAAATGGCTGTGTTTTCGATAAGTGATGCTTCTGTCGTTCATCAGGCACAATGTGAACATTCCAAAAATTCTCCTCTTTTATTGCCATCCACAAGCATGATTTACGCACATTTTCACGTGCAAAGTCATTTTCTCGCATTTTCATGATTTCCATTTCAATGTTGTGTTTACGTGTACTGTTTCAGTCTGATATCACCATGTATGACAATTTCATAATTGCGTTATGAAAAATAATTAACAATATTGGTGTCACAGAAACTTTTGTTGCTGAGTATATATAAATACAATGCAAAACAAAGATGGATTGGCAAGGAAGGCATCGGATTATGATTTAGAGTCCAGCAGATTCACTTTCTTAGGATGTAAGTTATGAGCTTGCTTTACAGAGTATTGGGGAGTGTAGGAAGGAGGGTGAGTTTACCATGGCAATATGGAGAAAGGGACTTTTTTGCTAGTTAGCTAGATTTGCAAACAAGGAAGCATAACATTGGCTACCAGTTGTTTCCTTAAAAGTTGGCTGGCTCGACTCAATAAACTAGCTTACTAAGTTACGAATGTAGAATAAAAAAAGTGAACTGTATGTTGTCATTATTATTGCGAGTAAGCTAGCTACTAATATTTCCACCCAACGTAGTGTTTGCCTCGGTCTGATAATTAGCATATGCTGACTCCTTGCTATCCACATGAATATTTCAGCTAAACTGTGGCCTAAGACAGTAGAATACGACAACGGAGACCCCGGACTGTTGAACAACTTAAGCTGAACATCAAGCAAGAATGGGAAAGAGTTCCACCTGAAAAGCTTCAAAATTGGTCTCCTCAGTTCCCAAACGTTTACTGAGTGTCGTTAAAAGGAAAGGCCATGTAACACAGTGGTAAAAAGGCCCCCGTGCCAACTTTTTTGCAATGTGTTGCTGCCTTTAAATTCTAAGTTAATGATTATTTGCGAAAAAAAAAAAGTTTGTCAGTTTGAACATTAAACATCTTGTCTTTGCAGTGCATTCAATTGAATATAAGTTGAAAAGGATTTGCAAATCATTGTATTCTGTTTTTATCTACGATTTACATAACGTGCCAACTTCACTGGTTTTGGGTTTTGTACACAAGATGCACTTAATTAGGACAGCTGATTAAAATCTTTTGATTGCAGTTGTGGTTGGACAGCCATACTGACTGACCTGAAGATGCACAAGAGACCCAGTCCCAGGTCAACGCACAAAGCTGGTGTTATAAGAATGGAACTCATATTAACATATAAGTGACAGAAAACTAAAAGGGGAAATTGGATGAAATCCTTCTATAGCAGCAAAGTCTGTGAAGGGAGGAGGCCCTGCAAAAAATGTGCAATAGGAATCCTATAGGACAGTTCAAAAGAATTCTATAGAACTTTAGTACCTCAAGTCCTATAGAAAAAAATTCTATAGAAAATTTCTATAGGAAACAGTTCCATAGAAAATCTCTATAGAACAACTTTTTTCTAATTTGGCATCTTCAATCCCACCTGAATCTGGAAAGCAACAAACAAAGCAACCATGTTACAGTACCCTTCCCAATTCTCATTCCTGTAGCATACTGGCCAGTTGTGTGCTGCTCTGACCGGGGCTCAAACGTGGACACGTATGCTCCGCAACTTGGTGCTTTGACCAAGTGAGCCATCCGGCAACTGGGAAAATGATGATTGAATTGAATTTGAAGGAACTGAGTGCCTTCGCTGAAAAGGAACGTTGTGTCAGTAATCCTGTTAGGTGACCATGATACATGTATAAAGATGAGGGGAATAAGTCTTAGCAGACCTCAAATTATATTCAAATTAATTCTAAATCTGCATATAATCTGTAATCACATGCATGCAAATGGAAAGGAATAATTTGATTTAATTTTTTAGATTAAGGGAAAAGTTCAAAAACTTAAATTTTCAACATAATTCTGTCTTCATAAGCAAAAGAGGAACACAAGTTATACTAGTTATACATTTTACTATACTATAGTATAGTATACTATACTATACAAGTTATACATTATGGGATGATAAAGTTGTAATGCCTTACATTTATATTTTTGAATTGCTGCCGAGGAAATGGAAAGAGGTCATCATATACCGCAACTGAAATATTGCTAAGTTGTGTGATCAGTCAGTCAATCAATGGTCTGATCAGAGAATCGATGAGTTGGTATGTGCCTTGGTTGGTATGAGTTGGTAGGTGATATTTCAGTATAGTGGATATCATTGCATATTGTACATTTTCATACCTTTAGTCCGGTCTCTCAGTTCTAGAACCCGGGTACACATAAGGTAAATTAACCCTTCGACAGAGCATTGCAAGGAGTCATAAGATTTATTTTTATTTTTATTTTTATTTAACCCTTATTTAAGATGTCCTTCCAATTAAGCTTTTGTTCCATTAGAAGGTCCTGAAGACCATCAAAGTCCGATAGAACAGGTTTTTCAACTAGAGTGTTCTATAGGAAGGTCTTATAGAACAGTAATAATCTTATAGGACTTTCTTTTCCATTGAAGTGCTCAATAGGTTTCTAGCAAATTCCTATAGAACACACAGAAGATCCTATAGAACATGCTGTTCTACTAAAATTTTCTATAGAGTTCCACTGATGTTCTATAGAGTTCTATAGAATTCCATAGAAGTCCTATAGCACATTTGTTGCAGGGCATTCAACTGCTTCCTGTTTTCACTCCCTCACCTGCGCTGCTCTTCGCTCATTGTTACTTTTTTATTGTTCCCTCATTTGTAACCACACGTCCCTGCATGCTTTAAGTGCCAACCACCTGTACCCCATTTGATTTGGATCTCAGTTCTCCCTTTACATTATCCCCCAGTGACATTTGTATTTCATGCATTTCCCTGTTACTCACGAGCATTTTCTAAATTTCGGAGTGTCCAGGCTGCAGTTCTGGTTTGCCTTTTGGTTTACAATTTCTGCTTCGTCCTCAGTGTACAGTCTACCTGTGTTCGATTTCGTTCTTTGGCTTTTGGTTCCTGATTTATCAACTGTTTGGGTTTGGCATACCAACTTCCTGGTTTTCCGATCATTGGACAGTTATTTGATTACGAATCGAGATTTGCAAGTCAGTGCTGCATTATCAATGCTCGTGTTCGACCCTGCCTGTGCAACTATGCGTTCTAATAAATTCACTGAACTGGATTCCCTTCTGTGCCTGAGTTCTGTCTCTGCTCCCTGTTACGGCTCCCTGTTACAGACTTAGTTGATATTCTTTCCAGTTTTATTATCCTCCACCAGGCAAAAGCCCAAAAGGGGGATGATGTCATGGTGCAGTCCGTCCATCCGTCTGTCCATATCAGATGGCACTTTAGCTGGTGAAATCAACTCCACCTACAATTTTCGTAGGACATCCCTGAAACTTTGCGCATATGCTGCAGATAAACTGATGCGTATATGGCAGTCGCGACTCCGGCAGGGAGTGTTGTGCTCTCAGAGCCGGCTTGTTTATAATTGTCAGTTCTGTCACCATTTGGTTAACTTCAAGCAACCAAACTATTTGGCAAGGTTTAGACACCAAACTATATTGTTCGATCCAGAAAAAGATCATTGTTTGGGTTAAAACAGACCCTTTCACTATGTTAACCACATCCTCAAAAGGCTTTCTAACAGAAACCTTTCTGGCAGAAAGCCTTCAGGGCACACTTCTCCTATGTGCGAGTGCTGGGTGGGAGAACAGAACAAAGGACTTTCCAATGGGAGAGTAATGGTCAATTCTTATTTTCAAGTGTGAGTTTAACTGTGACTTCAAGACACGACTCTTTTTAAAACCATGATAGCCTCTCCCTAAACCATAACCTCACTCTAACCTCATCCTTTACAAAGTAGCAACTTTTACCAAAGCCACAAGTCCCAAACCGTTTATTTTGGAAAGTATGGTGCCGTTGTTATGGTGATGGAACTGTCAGCCTACAAGGTCATTTGGGTGTCAGGACTTGTTGGTATTCTGGGCTAACTTGAATTTGTGCGGAAACAATTTCACAGCACTGAATGACAGATTTTTTTTTGTCTTTTCTAGTTTTCTTCTGCTTCAGCGCAAAGAACATTGCCTTAGTTGCAGTTGAACTAGCTAAAAGTGAATGTTAGCAACACAGCAAATGGTGACGCTACAAGTCTTGACTCAACGAACAATGGCAGTGAAGCTGATCTTGGATGTGGTAATACTGTGTAGCGAAGTAGGTCCCTGACCATATATGCAAATGCAGATATGGGGCATTGGCAAACTGTAGGGCTGGAAGCTGAATAAGTCGCAAATAATTCACTAAAGAACTACTTGGGCTACCAGCCAAACCAAAAATAATAAGAGATACAAACAGACAATATTACATTTACAGTGAAAACAATAAAATGCTGTACTGACTTTATAAAAATGCATTTTTAGATATCATTGCTTAAGAAAATGGTGTTCCCTTACAACATTGCCGGGCAATAAAAAGGCTGCATACTCTAATATTTTGTTCTACAGCCTTTGGCTTTCATTATGGTGAAAAGTCAGGGATCAAAAATCCCGTTGATAGGATAAACTGGTCATTCAGTGCATTTAGGCCTTTGTCTGACCTCATTTCATAGCTGAATAACATTGCTGAGCTTAGATCTGACCAATCGAAGCAACCCCAGATCTGACACTGCCTCCAAAGGCTTGTAGAGTGTGCACTATGCATGATGGGTGCATTTCTTCATGGGCTTCCTTTTTTACCATGACGTGCCCATCCCTCTGAAATATGGGAAACCTGGACCACATGACCTTATTCTATTGCCCCGCAGTCCAATTTTTATGCTCCATGGCAAATTTAAGTCTTTTTTTCTCTCAGATAAACCTCCTTAGCAACTGGCTCTCTTGTGGCCATGCACTTATTTAAAGTTATTTATGCATTATGCATGTGGAAAGGCTTTAACTTTCACTATAAAACATAGCAATGAGTTTTACTGATGATGATGAGACTTTATCAGTCATTTTTTGTGATCTCCAATCACAATCATTCATGATCTGACACATTTCTTCGGCAAAGTTGCTTCACCACTATCCTTACAGGTTCATTGGACTGTCAGCAACTTCCTTGGTTGTTTGCTCGATGTAGGCCAATAATTTGCCTCTTTTCAAACACAGTAACATCTTTCCCGTGACCTTGGGATACATCTTCCAACATGGTTGATTAAAGAATAAAAAGCTCCTCACTGCATCAGTAAGGGTCAAAAGAGTTTTTTTCCTGCTGAAACATATTAATCACAGCAATAATAATTCAATCATAGGCTCTTAAGTATTTGCTTATTTACATAAATCAAATCAGTTACTTTTTTCCAGGCAGTGAATCCAAGGTGCAAAAGCTTAGTTGGCAGCACCATAGGTCTTCTAATTTAGAAGAAAGGTTCTATTTGTACAAATAGCAATAAGTTGTTTTCTCACCTACTTTAGTTGAGTGGATTCATTTAAAGTTGATCTACGCGACAGCACCTGCTAAATTCTCAGCTACAAGGTAAATAAAACAAACAAAAAAAAAGCTAAGAGTTGTAACAGGTCCTTTAACAGTGTTGCTCCTAGTCTATCTGTATCTGTTTATGTCACAGGGAAGCATGCATGCTCTTGTTTACCTTTTGGGTTAGATGCCAGGATTGAAGTGAGAAAATGCTTCTATTACCTTGACTTCTCACAAAATACTGATACTTTGCTTTTTGTGAGCACAAAAATAACTTTGGTAAAAGGATCCATTTCTACTCTGAAAATTATACAAGCGATTGTACATGAGATGACTTAAATATAGTGTATGGGGAGATAAGTCTCAAACCAAAGAAAATATATACTTTTCATTTGGTTCTGTTAAGCCATGAACAATACTTGTGTATTTATAAAAAGCGGTCACACTTTATTTGAAGCGTTGCTCATTAAGGCTTTATACAGCATGTATAATGCCTTCATAAAAGAGACATAATGTCTTCATAAATCATACATAAGCAAATGTCATATTTTGTAAAGGTTGAAATAACACATCCTTCTTCAACATGTGAGGCCAGCTGTGATATAACTGACAGTGTCAATTAGCTAGTGGGTAACTGCGATAAAGGGCGACATTGTCAGCTTAAGTGACATTGTCATTGATACATCTGGCATCACATGCTGAAGAAGGATGTGTGATTCCACCCTTTACAAAGTATGACATTTGCTTATGTATGATTTATGAAGACATTATGCCTCATTTATGAAGGCATTATACATGCTGTATAAAGCCTTTATGAGCAACACTTCAAATAAAGTGTGACCTAAAGAGCTTATTAATTTCCTTGTCTATGCTGGTGTGAAAGCCCTTCCAGCCACAGTAAATGACCCCAGCTGGCATTTTAACATTTTTTCACAGTTGAATCAATGTCATGAATCATAGTTGAATCACCGCTGAATTATGTTTTGATTTTGAAAGATGAATCAATTTTGATTAATAACTTTTTCAATGTTGTTTCAAAGTTGTTTCTACATTGAAACAAATCTTGTTCAAATTTCAGTGTTGATTTGAGATCATTTTGTCAACCTTTTTACAACCATCAGAGTTAAACATTGTTTCAATAGCGTTTCAATGCTGAAACGACAACTGACATAATTTCAACCAAATTTCAACCATATTTCAACGTTGAAGGTCGGTCGTGTGCCGGCAGGGACACGCCTTTCCTGTCAGATATAAATGTGTTTGTGCCTTAGTGGATTAATTGGTCAACAGAGAATGCTCATGCATAAATGTCACAGGCTAATCCTCATGTCCCAGCCCAGAAAACTTTATTATGGAGTACTTTTGATCCCCATGCCGCTCAAGTTTGAATTATTCCAATGCTTCACATTTCATTAAGATTAATTTATGGGCATGACTCAGGACTGGGGAGAGTGGATAGGTGGGTGTTGAATGGTCAGTTTGGATGATTAGTCGTGTGGAGTGGTTTCCCCAGTAAACTGTAGCAAGGGGTAGGGAGGTTTCCCTGAAAATTGAGCTTTTGACTTTGTAAATCTTGAATTTGCCACACACACACACACACACACACACACACATGCACGCACACTCACTCACTCACTCACTCACTCACTCACTCACTCACTCACTCACTCACTCACTCACTCACTCACTCACCAGAAGTGTTTCATATCTACATTTGTTTGAGTGAGATTCATTTCCAGTTTGTAAAAGAGGGTATAGGCCTCCTCTGAGACCTTAAGATCAGGTCCTAATGCCCAGAGATCCAAAGGTATGGACTTCCATACTAAGCTTTTGGTTTCATAATTTTGGTTTCCTGGCAAATATCCTGAGAAAAGCATCCTACAGCCTCCTATCTAAACTTTGATTATTACAACGTGGAAGAGCGCAGTGCCTGTGGGAGCATTGCTAAGAATTCCAGGCCCCCTGGAAGATACTGTCCTGCTCCCCACCCCCCTGCATTTAGAATAAAATAGATGGTCCCCCTCCCGCCCTGGCACCCTTAGCAATGGGGGTCTAGAATGGATCACCCCCCCACCCCTGCTTTCACTCCACCTGCGACAGCATTGAGTACATCTAAAATGATCTCAGATAAATCAAATGACAGGGCAAGTCACTTTTTCATTTTCCCTGGCATATTTGCGTTATTGCTTAATTTGATTTCAATTTCGTTGATTGCTCTGAAATGAAATGTTGGGCGTTGAAGTGTGTATTTACATTAAAAACAGCTCCCCGTGAGCAACCTCTCGTTAGCAATCAGGTGCAGGTCAGTCGCAAGAATTTCGTACTGAAGATCAAAATTAACCACCACGTATTGAAATGACTTTGATGGGACTTCATATGTTCACATATGCCTTAAACTGTATGTACATATTTGAAAATCTCATGTGTGCTGCCCGTTAGCCATTTGCTGACTCAGCTGCCTCTCTCCGAGCTCGATCTACCTCTCTGTGGCGGGAGAGCTTCACTCTTTAAATAGGCAGCTGATGTTCCATATAGTAAATATTAAATTCATTTTTCATTGGGACGATGGTGCAGTCTGTGGCAGTGTCTCCTCACAGCAAAAAGGCCGTGGGTTCAAATCCGACCTGCAGCCTTTCAGTGTGGAGTTTGCATGTTCTCCCTGTCTTTGTGCAGGTTTCCTCCAGGAAATCTGGTGTCCTCCCAGTCTCAAAAGACTTCCATTTCAGGCTATTTGGAGAATAAAATTGCCAAGAGCTATGTGACTGTGAGTGAATGGTGTGTGATGTTTTTGATGGGTTAGCAAAATGTCCAGAGTTCGCTTCTGCTTTGTGCCCATTGAAAGTTAGTATGGCTTCAGCTGCCCATGACCCAGACCAAGAAAATGGGGATTAGGTAATGGATGGGTGGATTGTAATGAAGTCTACAAATGAACAGGCACTCTCTTTGCGACCGTATTCAGGAGAGAAGTATACTGGCTAAACCTGACTTGATTACGTTTCATGTAGTGTTTCTGAAACGTTCCACTTTGGTTTGAGTTACTCCTACACTACACCAACCCCCCAATCAACCGCCCCTCCGCCACCTGCAGCGACGTCTGCTTATTTGCCTTAATGTTTATACTCAGCTGGTTTCATTTGTCCCTGGTCATCCCCCTCCCCCACATGCTGGTTATCTCTCCTGGGACCAGTTGTGGGGAAGCGTGGCTCGCTCCCTCTCAAACGACGTCCGTTGATGAAGAGGCGATGATGATAATGACGAGCACTAGCCGAGCGTGCCCGCCAAGGCCACTCCGCAGACACGAGCCCCGCACAGATCCAGAGATATATTCCGTCATTATGTTGCACAGAGTAAATGAAAGCGATAGGGTTTCTCTTGACCTTCGCCTGGAAACGGTTTCGGCTGGCTGGCTCCCTTTAAAAATACAGCCTTCATTCCATCACCTCTCCCCCAACTCAGGCAAACTTTGTTCCTTTTTTTTTACATTCAGGATTATTTTTATGCGGGCAATGGAGCAACGGGTAGCACTGCTGCCTTTCGGAAAGAAGGTGTTGGGTTCAAAGCTGGCCTGGGGCCTTTTTGTGTGGAATGTTCTTAAATGTTCTCCCAGTGCTCGTGTGGGTTTCCTCTCAGTACTCTGGTTTCTTCTTGCAGTGACCTGGATATTCAGCTTATCGAACACCCCAAATTGCCATATCCGTGAATGAATGTGGTAGCCCACTGTTGTATTGGAAAACTGTCCCAGATTTGTCCATGATTCATATCCATTGGATGCTGCAATAGGCTTCAGCCCCCTCATCCTTGTCTTGAAAAAAATCGAGTTAATGAATGATGGATGGACGATTTTTATTTTTATTTGTGTTGATGTCGATGTCAATGGTTCATCGCATTCTGATTCTGGTCATCTGCTTGTTAGCCTTCTTGTGGACATTTAAGCTAGCCTGGAGGAACTTTCTCCCAAGGGACTTCGCAGAAGGCCAAAATAATAGCATCTGAAACTGCATATGGGGATCAGCAGTGCTCTCCGACCGGCGGTCTCCGGCGCCAGGATGGCACCATCGGACTCACGGATCAGGCTTTGACATTTATGAATGAATGTTCTTCTTCCAGCCTCCCTGCTGGTCCATCTTGATGGTCTGTCAGCCTGATTGGCTCCCTGACAGGCAGTCCGGTTGGTCTGTCCATCTGTGTGCCTGCTTGTTTCTGTGTCCATCTGCCTGCCTGCTGGCTTCTTTGTCTGCCCGCCTGTGTGTGTGTGTCTGTCTGTCTGTCTGCATATCCATCCATATATTTCCCTAAATTTATGCTACCCATTCTGTCTGTTTGTCCATCTTTTAGCCTCCCTGCCTGCCAGTCAGCCTATATATCCATCTCTTTATCTAAATGCCTGCTTGACTAGCTGCCTATTTCTCTGTCTGCATATCTATCTTTATAGCCATCATAGTATCTGCCTACAAATCTGTCAGCCTGTTTGGCTGTCTGCATATCCATCTGTATATCTACCTAAATGTCTGCCTGCCTGCCTGCCTGTTTGTCTGTTTGTCTGCCTGCCTGCTTGCTTGTCTCTCCAACTGCTTATAAAACTGCTATGTACCTAAATATCCACCCATCTATCTTTCTAGAAGTTTGTCGGTCTGCTAATGTATCTGTCTATCAACTTAAATGTCTGACTGCTTATTTATCTTTCAGTCTGCCCAGCCTATCCATTTGCCTATTGACCTAAACGGCTGCCTGTCCGTCTGTGCCCTGCACAGCCCCACTGTTGTTCGCCATCGCCCCCTCTGGGCTGCATTGAGCTTCCCACACCACTCAGCTTGTCAGTCGCCCACCATTTTGCTGCTTTCTGAGGGATCCAACCCTTCAGGCCATGCCTAGGTTCTGCTAAGCGACACCTGTCCTGAAAGCGAATACTTTGGCTGAGACTGAGAATCTCAACAGCTTGATCTGTGAAAACATCTGAATCCCGTCGTGAGCGCCGTGTAACTCAGCGACACTTTGTCACACATTTACAATGCTTTCACAGTCGAGAAATATGCCTTAGACATTGTACATTAGTATTGCTTTACTATCGCTTTGCAAGAATGTTTTGTCAGTGAAATTTAAACCTTTGAATACTAAATACTGTAATAGGAATCAGAGTTACCCATTGGATATATATCATTTTTGTGACTTCATGTCATTCTGAATAATTTTCATTTGACCAATATTATTCATTTCGGAGACAGGAATTGGTGCTTTTATGTCCCTGTAGTATATTATTGTGGGATAAATGATATCCAAAACAGTTGTAAAACAATCTATATCTCTGATATCATAAATTCAGTGAAACGATGAGACAACTGATGTCTACTTGGCAAGGATTGCATAATCAGAGTGAGCTGTCAACATTCAACAGTCAGTTGCAACTACTGATAATTCCCTGCTGTCTGAATTTTTTTCCCAGCATGAAAGAGGCATTCCTAAATTACCGAGCTGGCCCAAATGTAAGGGTTTCTGGGACTAATATATCCCAGCAGGATATTTGGAAATATTTTGGGACATATGTGTCCTATTAGTACTGAAAGGGTTAATGCGCTGCATTGTCAAACTCCTTTTAATTATTATTTACGTTTGGTGCAAGGGGCCATTTCTCTAGCTGGAATAGAGGGAATTTGTGTCACCATCAGGGTAAACAGGGGCTGTGAATCTACGTAGAGTGTACATAACGAGAAATAATCAGGTGAGAGGCAAGGACCAACAATCACATTTAAAAACGCCATAATTTGTTTGATAAGTAGCAATTAGTGCGTGATTTATACCACAAACTGGTGCTTAGGTTATAAGTGTTACCTGCCACCTTAATGCAGAATAATTATAACCCTCATTAAACGGGGCTGGCACACAGCAATCATTTGTTGTTTTTGTTTATTGTTAGGATCTGGGGCTTTGCTGGACAGAATACCAGACACAAGCTGAAAGATACATTTTCTATCTGACCAAATTTATAATATGGAGTTTTGAGTATTGAGAGACCTCACAGTTTCATCAGTTTCAACCATCAATTCATCTTTTGTATTAGGCAAGAGTAGACAAAAGACCTTATGTGTTTGCTTTCATGAATTGCAGTGAGCCTTCAGATATGACGTTTTATCAATGGAACAGGGGGGATGGGGGAGCAGTTGGAACAAAATTTCCAGGGGAATATGGATCGCCAACTCCCATGGCAGCAGGGAAACACCAGTGGTTACTCATGGTATTGCACCTTATAATGCTAAAAAGCAAATCTCCTCATGGAAGTTCACCCAAAACTGGGACTTCACTGAGGTAACATTATTCACTTATTGATTTTATTTCCAGGTCTTTTTCTTCTGTTTAGGTACCCAGTGCACATGCTAAGATGTCAAAGAGGCCCATATAGTCAAATATGGCTGCCTCCATGAATTGGCACCATGTACCACTGAGCTGCTCCCATAGAATTCCATGTGTGTTTGGTGAGCAGAGGTGTCAGGGCCAAGCTCTTCATATATCTCAGAGGGAGAGTCCCACAAGATGGGTCATGGCTGTGACTGATAAGATGCCTTGCAGCATACCCGAGGACCCAGGGAGATCATTTTGTGGGCCTTGTAAAGGGTCATTTTATTTATCGTCAAAGCCAGGAATCAAGTGCAAAGGCAGAGTAAAATCCAACTGGTAGGTTATTAACAGCTTATATGGTAATATGGGGACAGAACCACAGAGGAAGAGGGAGGTACGAAACTCTGAAATACAACCCCTATTCCGAAATATTTGGGACAAAGTGTAAATTGTGAATAAAATCAAAATGCAATGACTTTCAGATCACATGAGCCAATATGTTATCAACAATAGAGCATAGATAACATTTCAAATGTTGAAACTGAGACATTTTACATTTTTATCCACAAAATGAGCTTATTTCAAATTTTGTGGCTGCAACAGATCTCAAAAAAGTTGGGACACAGGCAAAAAAAAGGGCTGAAAAAGCAATGAATATATAAAAGAATCAGCTGAAAGAACATTTAGCAAGTAATCAAGTTAACTGACGTCAGGTGTGTAACATGATTGGCTATTAAAGGGTTGTCTTAGAGAGGCTGAGTGTCTCAGATGGCCGGAGGCTCTCAAACCTGTGAAGGCTTGTGTAAAAAAAATAGTGGAATACTTTAAAAACAATGTTTTTTACAGTGCATAACATCATAAAAAGATTCAGAGAAACTGGAAAAATTTCTGTGCATGAGGGACAAGGCTGAAGACCTTTACTGGATGCCCGTGATCTTCAGGCCCTCAGACGCCGCTGCATCACTCACCCACGTGATTCTATCATTGACATTACTAAATGGGCCCAGGATTACTTCAAGAAGCCACTGCCTGTAAACACAGTCCACCGTGCCATCCACAGATGCCACCTAAAACTCTATCATACAGAAAGGAAGCCATTGTTGAGCATGATCCCAAAGCCTCGCTGTGTTCTGGGGGCTTATTTAAAATGGACTGTAGCAGAGTGGCAAAGTGTCCTGTGGTCAGACAAGTCCAAATTTGACATTCTTTTTGGAAATCATTGACGTCGTGTCCTCTGGGCGAAAGAAGAGAAAGACCACCCTTTCTGTTACCAGTGTTCAGTTCAAAAGCCAGCATCTCTGATGGTATGGGGATGCATTAGTGCATATGATGTGGACACTTGCATGTTTTAAAAAGCACCATGAATGCTGAAAGGTATATAAAGGTTTTAAGGCAACATATGCTCCCCTCCAGACAACATCTATTCCAGGGAAAGCCTTGTGTATTTCAGCAGGAAAATGCAAAAACACATACTGCAGCTATTACAACAGCATGGCTTCGTAGTAGAAGAGTCCGTGTGGTGAACTGGCCTGCCTGCAGTCCTGATCTTTCGCCGATTGAGAACATTTGGCGCATAATTAAACGAAAAGTTCGTCAAAACTCTCCAGCAGCAGGAAGCCTGTATTAAACGGGAGTGGGATCAAATGAATAACTCAAGAAACGTGTCCTCTCAATGCCCAGACCCTACCACTCTGTGCAAAAAAGCAGAGGGAATGCTACACCATGATAAACATGCCCCTGTCCCAACTTTTTTGAGACCTGTAGCAGCCATCAAATTTGAAATGAGCTCATTTAGTGGATAAAATTGCCAAATTTCTCAGTTTCAACATTTGCTATGTTATCTCTGTTCTATTGTGAATAAAATACTGCCTGGTGTGATTTGAAAGTCATTGCGTTTTGATTTCATTCAAAATTTACACTTTGTCCCAACTATTTCGGAATTGGGGTTGTACAGTCTTGATTAGGCTTGTAAGCTTGTTCCTATTAAACTGGACTGATGAACTGATAAAAGCTGTGTTAACTTGAATGCAGTCCCAATGCTGGATCTTAATTAGGTTCGGAAGCTTGTTTGCATTAATTTAATTAAGAGGAAGGTATTTAGGAATCGCTGTCATTAAAGTGCAAGTTGCACTTAACAAAGCTAAAGTCTCTACTAATTATACTAACTGTTATTTAAGCACAAAGGCAAAATACAATCCAGCAACTTGCAACACAAAGCAGAGTACTTAAATACCCGTCTAATGGCAATTAGAGAATAACCACGTAACCAGTTATAGCCGGGGGCTGGCAGACACACAAGACGTTAACCAATCAAAGGAGACATACTTCTAATAGGCTCGCAAGTTGCTGAATAGGAAGAAAAACAAAAGGCATTCACGCGAGGACTGTGACACATTCTGATATTTCAATCTCACGTGTCAATTTGATGGACGTAAGTAAATGGATCCTGAAACTTGCAAATGTAACCCAGTGTGTACAGTAACACTATTTCTACCAGTCAGGAGTTTTAGTGCACTTAGCGTGAGTTTCCGGTCATTTTTAAAGAAAATAGAAATAGAGAAATGAGAAATAGAGCTTTTACCTATATAACTACCTCAGGTGGCACAAAGTAAGATGTGACTCGGGAAAAATCTGAAAGGATTTTTTTTTTTTTTTTTCACGAAATAGTGACCTAATGGTAATAAAAATGCATATTTAACTTTTTGTAAAAAGGAGGTAGACTGTTTATTTCTATTTTCCAACAAGAGGAGTAAAATCACACTAACCTGTGGCAAACTGGATGATAATCAAGGAAGAAGTAACAAAAGTGCAGCAAATTGGTGGAAACTTCGAGAGGCAATGGGTGCGAACTTTAAGAACCATGACTGTTTTTGTAGAACAAAATACTCAGCAGTTATTTCATTATTGATTTTAGCCGGCTATTTTGATTAATCTAACAAATGTTTATACGAATATTTACATAAACATTTATACAAATTTTTATGTAAATATTTTTTCATGTGTGACCACTGTCAATGTTTGAATGTGCTAAAACCTTTGTCTGATTGAAAAGGATTCGCAGTCTGATCTCAATAGATATGTCTGCTCTGAAGATGATTGCTCACTGAGCTGCAAAGGTCTCTCTCCACAACTGGATCTTGGGCTCTGAATTATATGTCACCTGAGGACAGAAAGCTGAAAAAAGAAAACTGACACCCTCATTACTGCCGTCTCTGTTTAGATTTGTACAACCCAAGAATTTGTAGAGAGCGACCGTTCATGTCCTGGCGTTTCATATGTGGCGCACTGACCATCCAGCTGATTCCTGCCCGTAATTGACATGCTGCAGATGTTGAGTCTGACTGAAGAAGTTCCTCAGACAGAAAAACACGCTCCTGTGCAGCGAAGCGGAATGAAACTGATGCGAGCGCGGCCAGCGGCCCTTGCTGTTCCTGCGAAAGAGGGGTTTCTCAGTATGATTAGGGTTGGATCCGTATTGAGCTCAGTTCTGGTAAATAACTCCGGGGCAGCTGATAAAAATGCAAAAATAGTTGCCAGCTCTGTCATTTCAGTAGCTCAGTCAAAAAAAAAAAAAAAATGCACACAAAACCATTACTGTAACTCCAGACTGCAGACGCCTCTGCTTGCACCATATAGTACCGTTTTTGCATATTAATGCATTACAGAACAGTAATTATGTGGCCGTCCTCCATTTTGCATTCCTATCAGGAGGGACACAGTGCAGTGTTCAAGAGCTAGTTGTTAAATTAATATAGAGTGAATATGTCTCCAAGAAGAGCCATATGTAATGAGAAGGAGTTGACCTAAAACTACAATAGGCAAAAATTTTCCCATGCAAGCTTGTGTTTGCCAGCAATATTTTGCATAAATTGTTGCCCCGCTGTAACAGGGCGCAGGTACAGAGGAGAGTTTGACTCACACAGATGCTTTTAAGCAAAATGCAGATCGGCTCATTCTGCCGTCCCCACAGTCAAAAGGGAAACAGACTGGGCTTCCTTTCAAAGAACAGTCGGTCAGATTCTACGAAACAGCCTTGTTTAAACCGCCAAGGCGTCAGAGAGATGAGTAGTGTCAGAGGTTATGATCGGGGAGCCCAGACGATCTATTACGTGTGACAAACTGAAGACCTGCTCCCCCCACCTTCGGCGTCACACTGCTTCCCCTCTGCCCCTCCTCCATACTTTGCCCTGTGTGCCCCCCCACCCCCACCCCCTGCCCGCCCCAAACCATCATACCCCCCCTCCCACATCCTAATCACCAGGATTTACTGCTCAGTCTGCCACAATTTGTGGTGAGTCTCGTTCGCCCCCTCCATGTCGATCTGGGTCGAATTCAATTTGTAAGATATTATGTATTGATCTGCAGTGCTCTGGCCCCTCCAACAAGAGAGGGTGAACCTTGACCCCCCTCCCTCCCCCCTGCTCCCCGCCAGCGTTGACACGCTTTCCCAGCTCTTGGGCCCTGGGCCCTTCAGTCCAAAGCTGCGGCTGGGTCAATACATGGCCAATCCATTGTACCACCATCACCACAACTGCTTAAATGGCAGAAGGCCTCAAGTGGGGCCTGTACAGGTGATGGCCAAACTTGGGTCAAATTGATACGTGAAAAAACGTTGACCTTGTGGATGCCTGTAATGTTTCCTGTAGATTAGGCCTTTAATTTACAAGAAAAATAAGCTCCTTGTTCTGAGTAATAATAATAATAATAATAATGATAATAGTAATATTGCATTTTATTTATAATTTTGGTCACACTTTAGGTGAAGTATTGCTCATAAAGGCTTTATACAGCATGCATAATGCCTTCATAAATGAGACATAATGCATTCATAAAACATGCAGAAGCAAATGTCATGCTTTGTAAAAGGTGAAATAATTCATCCTAATTCAGCATGTGATGCCTGATGTGACAATGACAATGTCACTTAGCTGACAATATCACCCTTAATGACATTTAACCACTAGCTAAGTGACATTGTCAGTTATATTACATCTGGCATCAGATACTGAATAAGGATGAGTTATTTTGCCCGTGACAAAGTATGACATTTGTTTATGTATGATTTATAAAGACATTATTCTCATTTATGAAGGCAATATGCATGGTGTATAAAGCCTTTATGAGCAATACTACATCTCAAGTGTGACCATAATTTTTTTATGATTTGTTCTTTTACGCAAGAGCAAGTGAAGTGAGTTGTAGTTCACAGGAAATATAAAGATGAAATTCACACAAAATAGCAATCAAATAAAGAACAATGATAATCGTTAAAACAAAAAATAACTATATTCAGATCAAATCAGATTTTACTGCTCAAAGCTTACTTTTACACAGCTCCGGAGACAAAATTGTGATTCTCACTTCTTTCTCATCTTAATTTCATTTAAGATTCTTCTTCGTTTTATATGGAGAAATAGGTGAGACATAACACTGAGCAACAGGAGTCATGTTTGAGACTTAGAGGAGATACCTTGCTAAAGCTCAATTTAGTTGCATTTTTGATTTTATTTTGTGTCATATGTTTCTCCTAAAATTCACAAAGAGAAATAGGTTGAGCCAGAACAAAATGATAAATGGGCTGCATTTATATAGTGCTTTCTAGTCACATGACATGATTCCAAAGCGCTTTACAACTATGCCTCACATTCACCCTGATGGCGGGGCCTGCCATGCAAGGCGCCAAACTACACATCAAGAGCAGTGAGGGGCTCAGTGTCTTGCTCCAGGGCACTTCGACACATTCTCTGGAGGAGCCGGAGATCGTACCGAGAAACTTCTGATTTCTAGGCCGCCCGCTCTACCTCCTGGACCATGCCGCCTCTTTAATAATATAGTATATATATATATGACTTGTGTATATATATATATACACACATGTATATGTTATATAAAAATATTTTTTATGTATACATTATATATATACACAAAAAATGTATAAACGCACACATAGTAATAACCAACAGTAATAACCAAAACAATAATCAAGGACACTTTTACCAATGCTATAAGAAAAACCCTTTATTAGATTTTTCTGAATGCTTGGGCACTATATTTGAAACATTAGGCTCCTTTCTAGATGTTTACCTGCCAGCCACATATAGGGCTGAACACGAAAATGAATCATTTGACTGCAAAGTTATGATTTACAATTTTATTTAAAAGGAATAATATCGCAATTTCTTATTACTTATTACTTATGAGAAAATTTCCATGTGGATGTATTATTGTAGTCACCCCCAAAATGTTGATGAAATATCCAGTCAAAAATACTGTAATATTTGCTTGTCAGTGTTATGTAACCCTTCTGTTTCAGATGTCCTAGGTTTTTGTTTCTTGTAGACAAGCATGTAATATCAATTAAAATGAGAAGTCTCAGCATATGTGTTCACATTTTCCTAGCAATGGTTCGAGGGAATATCTTAGTCATGCAGCTCCCTCTATAGATTTATTTGCCACCAGATATTCATGAGTGCAGTTTAGGAGAAAAAAAAAAGACATTAATGTCTGGATGAGAATTCACTGAGTGCTTGCAGGGAGCTCTTTATTTGCTCTGTCTGAGATCACCATGAGATGCATGAACTGAGTAATTAACAAAGACTTTAAAAGGCTAGGATGAGAATACAGTGAGGTCAGTCACAGAGCTCTCTGATCTCTCTGCCTGAGATCAAAATGAGGTGGTAAAGTGGAGAAAATCTGAGACTGATTTTAGAGCTTGGTGAGATCTCTTTTGAAACGTAAAAGGAGGCAAATTTTAACTCTTTTAGAGGTTGATGAGATCTCTTGAAATGTAAAAGGAGGCTCATTTGAGCTAATTTTAGAGCTTGATGAGATCTCCTTTGAAACATAAAAGGAGCCTGATTTGAGCTCTAAAATCTGAGACAGATTTTAGAGCTTGATGAGACCTCTTTTGAAATGTGAATGGAGGCTAATTTGAGCTCTAAAATATGAGACTGATTTTAGAGCTAGATGAGATCTCTTTTGAAACGTCAAAGGAGGCTAATTTGAGCTTTTGTCTGTCTTTTTGCTCTGGAGAAAAAAATGAGAGACAGAAGAAATAAGCTATAGTCTCACTCGGATTTCACACTGATCTCATAGTCTCAGAGAAATAAATGAAACATTTCTGAGAGCTCTTTTCTGATTTTCATTTCCTCTGGGTTGGTTAATAATGTTCTTAGTGAAAAATTAGCAGCAATTTTACATCATACCGTGGTCTAAATGAGAGTGCTCAAATATGATGTTTTTAACCCTTACATACTGTTCATCTTCGATGCCCTCGCGGTATGGTCTGGGTCAAAATTGACGCGGACCAAGAATATCCTCATTATAAGTGTCTATACTGAATTTTGAACTAAAGATCTATTTTGAATGTAAAAAATAGCCTATCTGACATTAGTTAATGTACGATTAATCCTTAATTGATGGTTCAGAGAGCAAAGAGAGTCTATTATTTAACCCCTTGAGAATTGCGCCCCGGTACTACGCCCCGGTACCGGAGCATAGTATTACGCATTATAAATACAGCATTTTTCCAAATCGCGACATTGTCAATTGCCATATCCATATTTCGCGAAGAAACTCGGCCAAAAGCTCATGTAAACCATTTTTACCTCAACCGAACACAATTCAAGCACCAAGCTACTAAATAAGCATGCAGCAGAACATAGGATAAAATTACATCAGCGCTGAATCGCCAGGATTTCTGCTGAATTCGTGCTATGCATAAAAAAGATACCTCAAATAAAAGAGGAAAGTCCACAGAATGCAACGATATGAGCCGTGTCATTTTAAACTGACACCACATTGAAAGAACAGCAGGCATACACTTTACAGTCTACAGAGATGAGCAGAAAAAAATTCTTACCTTTGATATTTTGTAATTAAAAAAAAAACTGCAGGGTAAATCTGCGCTTGCTATTATTAGCCCAATGTGTTTGTGTTATAACGAAACTAGATCTGCCGGGATCCGAGCATGTTCTCTCCCAGGGCGTTGCTTCAAATATCTCAGCACCGTAGCATTCAGCTTCCTTGCAATGTACTTTCCTGTCTGCTTTCGGCTTGTGATGCTGGCAGTAAGACTACGCCGGTAGGAATTTGATTGTATGAGTCCTGATGAACTCTAAACCACCTTAATGGCAGAAACCAAGCCTGAGCTACAGCCTTGTGTTCCGTGAGCGTCAAGCTGAGCCCATGGGGCATAAGCATGTTATTGAATAGCGCAACAATATAAAAGCATAACTAGTTTGTTTGAGGTATAGTCCGAATAATTATCCGCTAAATATTCAACATTCATTTTCAAAGTCGTTTTCTGACAGAATCTTTGCACTACTCCGCACAAATACTGAGCCTACAACAGTACAGTACGTATTTTCCTTAACCATTCGTTGAATGGACAATTTGACCATAGACTGTTGTCGATTGGCGCAGCCTATTGGATAAAATGCCGCGCTGCTGAAAGGAAATTGTGAAGGTATGATTCCTGATCAGGGTACCTTTTTTAAAATTATTATTATTTTTGGAAATAATCGCAGTTACCTTCTATAAATAATCGCTGGGATTTTTGTTATTCTTACTTTTCTTTAACATATTTTCACATTGCCTTTGTATTAATCATTTTACTTTTTTTTTTTGTTTTTTAATAAATATGCTCCAGTGGAGTCAAACTTAATTTTCATTGTATGTATTATCTTTGAATGGGAAATTGTATAGGCAACAAAACTGGCAGAAATAATAATAATTTTTTTTTATTCTAAAAATTAAAAAATGTTGTATTTGGATCGAATGGATGCCTGTAGTGATATATAAGAGAAATTTTATGGGTTTTACAGCTTGGTATTTAAGAAATCTGGAAAACAAGGTACCTAAATTGCCAAAATGGAGAAGCCACCTAGACATTCCTCTCTAATTTTGCTCTGATTGATCTGATCAGAATAAACTTTGGCACAGATTATAATGACATTTTGTGCTGTAATTTTTTAGAGGTTTCAGGCCGCAACTCAACAAATTTACAAGGGATCAAAGTAAAACTTTGTTAGGTGCAAAATGAGATCTTTCATTTACACTGTATTCCATCTCCATTTACTCTGACTCAGTGACATATATAGTGATTTTTACACCAGGTATGAAATCCCAAATGGTTTTACCTTTATTACGATACCAAGATTATTCAAATGGTCCAAGCAGTCGCAGAGATATACTAATTTCATTTTGGGCTTGCCAAAAAAGAGGCTCATAGCTTAAGGGGTTAAATTGTGGCTTACAGCATTTGTTTTTGGAGAAAAATATCTAATATTACTCAATATCATATCCTGTCTTTCCAAAGACATGAAAATTTAACAGCCATTATGACTGAAATATATTTTATTATCAGTGAAAATGGCAAGAACATTCTGGAACTGTTAGGATTTATAATATAACCACATAACCATTGCAAACATTAAACATTGCTATATCATGAAATTCACAATTTTAAGGATCACATAATCACAATTATCAATATTGATTCAAAATTAATTGGCATTCAGAACACAAAACATAAAAAAATACTTATTCCAAATTAGCTAACTAGTCTGTGCACTGAAATCAGTGCTAGGACACCTTGCATGAGTGGGACTTGCAGATGAATTTCCCACATTTGCAGCAGCTTGTCCCTGTTTTACGGCGCCAGAGCAGAAATTGCATCTCCTTCTCTTCTGTCTCTTTGTGTTAACTTCTTGTGTGACTTGTTGATGAGGGCCCCCCACCCTCCCATCCCAAATTTATACAAATTTGTAAGTATTGTTGTCGATTATTTTGTTACATCGTAAGGGCTTGCAGGTGCAGTTCTCGTGTCTGTGTCAAGTCACCCTCTGACCTCTGTATGACCTCTGTTCCTTATTTGTATCATATATGATCACTCCTATGGTATTTCACTATTTGGAGATTTCCCCCTGACTTCTCAAAGGCCAACAGGTACCTGTCTCTGCAGGAACCTGGGCATATGTGGTGGGACCACAAACAGGTTTCATGACAGTTTCAAGGCTCCCATTGAACTCTCTCACCACTGTCCCATAAAAAATACACACAGACATCAAATGTACAGTTTGACAGTTTCAAAATTCCTGAAAACCACCATTGTCCTTGATTTGACCCACACTCGTGGATATAAAATCCATCTAAATAGATACGGGTCAAATTTGACCCGGAACAGTGTCAGCAGACAAAAATTTGTAGCACCTGTGCCAAAATATATAATTTTAAGATGTTTTCATTTTTATGTGTTTTAGGTCACTTTGGGAAAAGTCATCCATTTTCAGGCTCAAAGAATGACATTTAGGGTATGTTTACTGCTATCAAATGTCAAAACGGGTGAAATTTGACCAGAACAGTATGTTAGGGTTAAGCGCAGCGTTTCTACACGTTTGACCTGCTGATCAAAGGGAAAAGAGTTCCACTCTGATATAACGGGTCTCTCACAATTACTGGACTGAGAGTCCTTAATATAAGTCAGTTAAAAACTGAAAGATGAGAACCGAAACTGTGACCAAACTCATTTCGAACTTGGCAAAATTAATTTGGAAAGCGAAAAAAGAAAAGAAAAATTAAAACTAGTCTGAAAGAAGACAGAAACAAAGAACTCGGGTCACATTTACATTTCCTGGTGAAGTAAAGGCTCAGTTAAATGAAACCAAAGGAAATGTGTCATTTCTGGTGAAAAAACGAAGGGACACAAGTTGTGTATGGGTGGCCGCCTGTATGCTGCAAGATTGATATGCCATATTGAGACCTCCCACACGCATATGAAGTATTTCAGAATGTATTGGTGTTAAGCAGCTGTTCTCCATCTGCCCAATCAATGTTATTCCCTGAGGCGCTCCATCATGGCTGCTTTAGTAAATTATTCAGGTCAAATTATTAGGTGAGCCCATTGCTATTAAAAGGAACGTATCGTGTAATAAGCTGAGCTTTGAGCTGTCAGCACCACTCTCTCTCTAACATGCCCCGCAATAAGTGACCTGTAACCTTTCACTGTTGTTCATCTAGAAGTGGTTTGATGAAGAGAGGTTAAATACAAATTACGGTACAAGTTTAAAATGGAAGAAATTTTTAAATTTTTTTCTCCCCTACTTATTGAAATGGTAGACAAATGACAGGTTTCCCGAAATACACTGGAAACATGAATTCAGTTAAGGCAGAATTACAATATTCAATCTCAAAATTGAAAATTGTACATTTTCATGCTGAAGGACCTTGAACATTGACGCAGAATTTTGAGAAAATAAGATTAAGATTAGAAGATTAATCATTCATCAGTTACATCTCTACGTTCAGGAAATTGTAGTCATGTAAAAAAAAAAAAAAAAAAAAAACTGTCAGGAAGCTGGTGATTGCTACAGGCTTAAATTATTAAAAAGGGGACATACTGTACTTCTTTTTAATCAACTTTCTTGATAAATTCAGTTTCATTTTCAAAAGGAAGAAAAAAAAAAAGCTTCACCAGTCGAGCTTGGCTTTATCAGATGAGCCTGCTGAAATCAATGTGCACTGACCATTTACAGTATTGGGTGCGTGACATACAGTCATATGCGGGATGTAGACACACATCAATGTCGATACATTACAACAAAAGAAACTCTTACGGAAGGAAGGATTATGCAGTTAAACTAATAGACTGTATGACAAAGTGTCACACTCCGTGTGATACACAGGTAATAAGTGTCAGTGTTCCCTTTGTTAGCTCATGGTTAAGAGAGGTCTGATATTGGAATGCATTGTGTGACATTTTATAATAAGGACACCCCCTCCCAACTTTGGTTTCCAGGCAACAGCAACCTTGTCCTCCCAGTTATGTATCCATCCAAATACATATACAAAGTTGGCAGGAGGAGGTTACATGATCGGTGCCGTTTGTTTTTCTGTTTGTTTGCGAGCAACCTGCAGGATTTGATCTCATTATTACCATTATTACTAAAATTTAACTATTGCTAGCCCTCGCCCCAAATAGAGGCCTATTGAATTTAACCTTCGTAGGTCAAAGGTCAAGGTCACAAAAAATTCTGAAAAATCGAAAATTCCCTAGTTCACATCATTGGCAAAATTTCAAAAATTTCAAAAATACCTCCATCTACAATGAACAGATTCATCTCAAATTTGATAGATTCATACAGGGCCACAATATGTAGCGACAGACTACCGACAGCTCTAGTTCCCTGCTAAATCACACTACACTAGTAAAGCTGGTTCAAGTTGTGATTTTGACACTCCATGCTGGGTTTTCGCTTATGGTCTACCAAAGTGGCCACAAACTTAATCTCCCAATTTCACCTGTTATAGCCAACCACAAGCAAGCGATATCCAGCAATAAACCAGATAAGACTAGCAAGCAGTGACAGAAACTCAGACTTGGTAAGTATCCTGGCCGGCCTTTTTTGGATTTCTCAACAGGGTTCAGCGACATTTTGGCTGACATAAATGTTCCGGAGCTCCACAAACATTCAGCAGAGATGCTAAAGATTTTGTTCAAAGGATGAAGCTTTTAAAAGTAAATAAAAAAATAATATGAGATGTGCTGATATAATATCATGTTTTTACCACTGATAAGGTTGATGAAATAATATGGAAATTACATAAGAATTTCAGGTAAGCCCAGGGCATAACCTAGCAAACACTCCAAGTAGAATGCACTGGCACAGTTAAGGCAGACAAAAAGGAATTTGTTTGCTCCTAAAGTAAATGGATCAATACCACCTTTCAACGAGACAGCTTGCTTTCCGAAAGAGGCTTACGCAAGAGCTCAGTCATACTGCAGATAAAGAGATGACCCATGCTTGACTCACAAGCGTTACTCTGGTCCATAAGGGTGCACAGCAGCTTAATATGTTGATCCTCACCTGATGTGATGGCAGAAGGATTGGTGAAGGATTAGCCAACACGTCAGAGGTACGGTTGAGTCATATTGTATTGCATGACTTGAACCATAGAAGCGGCGCAGACGGACTGAGCCTTTCATGTTACTCAGCCATAGGTCTGAGCTGAAGTCTCACTTAATAAATGGGGTGTGTCTACCCATTTCTTGTTGACTTGACCCCAGTTGAACCCTGCATCAGATTTAACCCTTTGTAAGGAGCTAGTCCTTATCCACTTCAGTTTCCTTGCATCCCTGTGCTGCCCCAGCATGCCACTTAATCCAGGTCTGACTGCACTTCAGAAATGTTTTGAAAAGAAAACTGCTTTAAGTTACTGTGTCCGTGACAAATTAAATTTTCTTATCCTATTATCAAGTCCTCTAATGAGTGAAATTGAATCAATTAATTCAATAAGGGCCCAACTCCATGAGACAAACTTTTTTCAGGAAAACATCCTCATTTTTTTCCTCGAAGTATGGGCATGAGCTTAATATATTTTCGACACACATAGTACTCGTCCAAATGTAATAAATGACTAATGATAATTAGTCAGCTCAATGACCAAATAAAGACAGCGGGATTAGACTCTTTTTGAATGAAATAACTGAATCATCTATATGACAAGAATGACATATTGTCTTGTTTCTTGAGAATCATTTATTTAAAAATAAAACACAAAGTGAACAGTCCAAAGAACCTATTAGTCACTTCCCTACATCATCAGGATACTTACACTTCCCTACATCATCAGGATACTTACGCTGAGATATAATGCCTCATCTTGGGGTGTGTGATTGATCTACCATTGATCTACTTCTTTGCGTCAAAAGTGATTAAATGCATCCAAACTGAGCCCTCTAAGCAACTCATTTTATCCTCAAAATCTAACATCCCCGAATTCTAACTCTTTGTCTGCACCACTATTATCCGTGGCCACTAACTTATCAAGGGAAGCCAAAGCCTCAGGTGAAAGATATTTGGCAAATTTCTTGACATCTTAGACTTTGGCAGTCGTGACACTCAACTGCTCAGTATAAAGTGCTTGCTGTGGATGAGTAATGGCCCTGAAATTAGGCTTTACAAGGTGGAACCTGGTTGTGACTTGTGGCGACATAATTTCAGAAACCTCATTATCATTTCTGAACAACTGACCACTTTGTACTCACAACCCCAATTCCCCAATTTAGTGTTCTGTTGGGACGAAGTGTATATTGTGAATAAAATCAAAATGCAATGACTTTCAGATCACATGAGCCAATATGTTATTTACAATAGAACATCGATGACATTTGAAACGTTGAAACTGAGACATTTTACATTTTTATTCACAAAATGAGCTTATTTCAATTTTTCTGGCTGCAACATATCTCAAAAAAGTTGGGACAAAGGCAAAAAAGGGCTGAAAAAGCAATCAAAGGAGCAATATGTAAGAAATGTATGTTGATTAATCATGAAATGGCCCTGATATATCACCAGACATTAAGGAATAATGTTAATTTCAAACACTTATGTTACTGACAACAGTAATCTAGCCAAAGTATTCACATTACAAAAGCGAAGTTGCAGCCCACAACTAATGTTTATGTTGTCATTTTGTGTTTTGGCCCGTTGCGCCGCCCTCCATCAATCTCCCAATCATGAAGTCGGTAGCATTTCGGCATTCTGGTTGCCAGTTACCACTGAGCTGCAACTACCAGCATATTGGAGCACAAATTTCTGACGTTACTAAAACTAAAAGGCCTCGTTATGATTCCGAAATACGTTGTGACAAAGTCAGAAACAACACAAGGTCTGTATAGGACATGCCTTTGAAAGATGGAGACGGCTGAAAGCAGAGAAGAATTTGAAGACCGATGGCAAAGATGCTCATTTTCTCCTGGGCAGGTAAGATTTAGCTAAGTTTGGCTAACTTAATTCTACTTAATGTAGGCACGGACATTTCAAATATTCTCCACAGTCAAATGACATGATGAATGTTCGTTCATGGTACCTTAGTGCGTATGCATGTGGATCATTGAATTGACTAGGTAACAAATTGTTTGAGAAATAAAGGTAACCGTGGCTGTCCTGAAAACATTAGCAATGCATTATTAGTCTGTATCTCTGGCTTTATGCTGAGACGCTGTGGAAACCGTTCCTTCATTAGCACAGCCATTATGGCAATATGAAATGTAATTGAGACAGTACATTGGTCAAATGAGTCCTCATTCATTCTTTACGCATATTACAGTATGGACTTTTGTGGGCTATCCACACAGAAGAATGACGAGCAAGTTGACCAATATGACCATTGCTGAAGTTAGTTAGTCATTAGGCTTGATCTTTTCTGAACTGGACTGAACTGAACTGAACACAATCCTGTCAGAGCAAATCATTGGTGATATTGAAACATAGCCATGGTTGCTGCGTGTAGTAGACGTTCTTGCTGGATCCGGCAACCTAGCTGGCAACCTCTTCGTCTGGGGGAGAGGAGGAGGGGAGACCGCGCTCCGCACTATTTTGAATGAGACTGCACTACCAGTTTTGGCCACAAACTTACATATTGATCCTTTAATATATAAGAGAATCAGCTGAAAGAGCATTTAGCAAGTAATTAAGTTAAGTGGCATCAGGTGTGTAACATGATTGGCTATAAAAGGGATGTCTTAGAGAGGCTGAGTCTCTCAGAAGTAAAGATGGCCAGAGGCTCTAGAACTTGTGAAGGCTTGCTTAAAAAAATTGTGGAATACTTTAAAAACAATGTTACACAACGTCAAATTGCAAAGGCTTTGAAGGTCTCATCATCGACAGTGCATAACATCATCAAAAGATTCAGAGAAGCTGGAAAAATCTCTGTGCGTAAGGGACAAGGCCAAAGACCTTTACTGGATGCCCTTGATCTTTGGGCCCTCAGATGCCACTGCATCACTCACCGGCATGATTCTGTCATTGACATTAGTAAATGGGCCCAGGAGTACTTCAAGAAACCACTGTCAATAAACACAATCCACCGTGCCATCCACAGATGCCCCCTTAAACTCTATCATGCAAAAAGGAAGCCATTGTTGACCATGATCCAGAAGCACTTGTGGTCCAAGGCTCATTTAAAATGGACTGTAGCAAAGTGGCAAAGTGTCCTGTGGTCAGACAAGCCCAAATTTGATATTCTTGTTGAATATCATAAGCGTTGTGTCCTATAGCCTAAAGAGGAGAAAGACCACCCCTCCTGTTATCAGCGTTCAGTTCAAACGCCAGCATTCAGATGGTATGGGGATGCATTAGTGCAAATGATGTGGGACACTTGCATTTTTTAAAAAGAACCATGAATGCTGAAAGGTATATCAAGGTATTAGAGCAACATATGCTTTCCTCCAGACGACATCCATTCCAGGAAAGCACATATGTATTTCAGCAGGACATTGCAAAACCACATACTGCAGCTATTACAACAACATCGCTTCGTAATGGAAGAGCCAGAGTGCTGATTTTGCCTGCCTGCAGTCCTGATCGTTCACCTATTGAGAACATTTGGCACGTAATTAAACAAAAAGCCCATCAAAGGAGACCCAAACCTCTTCAGCAGCTGGGAGCCTGTGTTAAACAAGAGTGGGATCAAATTCCAAAGCCTAAATTCAAGAAACCCATCTCCTCAATGACTAGACGCTTCCACTCCGTGTTAAAAAAAAAGAGGGAATGCTACAACATGGTAAACAGGCCCCTGTCCCAACTTTTTTGAGACCTGTAGCAGCCATCAAATTTGAAATGAGCTCATTTTATGGAAAAAAATTGTAAAATTTCTCAGTTTCAACATCTGCTATTTTATCACTGTTCTATTGTCAATAAAATACAGGCTGGTGTGATTTGAAAGTTATTGTGTTTTGATTTTATTCACAATTTTCACCTTGTCCAAACTATTTCGGAATTGGGGTTGTACTTACGAAGTGCTCAGATCACTGTTGCTGCCACCTATCAGCCATGGCAGAATTACAGCAGGGGCCAGGAGCCTGGAGTTGCGTATGCCTTAAACTCATCATGTAAAATGCTTGAAGAATGAACACCATTTATTCATAGTAGATGAGAGCTTCTTGCAAACAATCAAAAGCCTTGTCACATTAAGAGAGCAAAACATGCAAAACCTGAATTTTGAAAATGTGCGGAGTTGGGCCCTTATTGAATTCACCCTTTCAATTTCGTCACATTATTGGCAGACTTTTTTTTGTCAATTTGAGCAAAACAAAATATGGGAAATACAAATCATAAAAATTAAGACTGATTTTTTTTGTTGGCGTTGATGAGCAAAGAATAGGAGCTTACATAAACCACAATACTTTACAAAACTTCACACCATATGCGCTCATAAACATATGCTGCTAGCTAGCTGCCTTGTGAGCAAGGTACCCTAAAATAAATGCATTTTGTCGCTCTGAGAAGCTGATAAGCCTGTCAGGCACATGGAGACCTCCTGTTCATGCAAACAGGTACAAGATACCTTGAACTCCAATAACAAAAAAGCTAAAAGAACATGCAAAATGAGGACAGATTTGACCACTAACCTTTAGTTTTATTGTCATCCAACAACAGACATTGTATTCGGCCTTGTGGGCCAGTAAGTAGACAGCAGCTACAAAAGGGCATTAGAATAGGTACAAATTCCAGCTATCAGGGTCAGTTTGAGATGTCAGTGAGCAGAACCAGCAAATGACAAAGATGCCTACCCTCACAGTTATGGTGATTACTGCCCAAGGCTGTGAGATGACAGCTTTAATTGTCTCCTTTAATTGATTTATTGTCTTGTTTCCTCCCTTAATCCTAGGCGAGATCCATTATGTCCCCTGCACCTTTTACTGTAGGTGTGGTCTGGTGTATATAAGTTTACTTTCTGTCAAGCGTGGTTGCTGGATTGTAATGCTTTGTCCAACTAACCCTACCAGTCAGTTTTTATCCTCTACTTTTGAGCTAAGTTCTTCTTATGAGTGTTATCAGTACTTTAATCATAAAGAAAAACTGAATTTAATCTTTGGAACATTGTTTTTCGGGATTTTTTTCTCTTTAATTAGACAGTTGTATACTAGAGAGTGACAGGAAAGCTGGGGAGAAGAATGAGGAAGACATGCAGCAAATGACCCGAGCCGGAATCGAGCCGGGTCGCCGCGGAAAGGCCACAGCCTTTAGGATGCGCGCACTTAGACCGATGTGCCACCGTGGCGCCCCTCTTCAGAACATTATAAATAAGAACAAACTGAGACGCGGGTACTATTTCTTTAAGGATCTGTGAGCCGGGCTACGGCGCCTGTGCAGACTTGGGCAGAGAGAGAAGTTAGGTTGGTCAGAAGTTTTTGGTGCTCACGCATGTCAATATTTTACTTTTCGTCACGCAACGGCTCCGTTTGTCCTGTTTCTCCCTTTGTTATTTCATGAATCTGTTCATGTATGATACGGTTAGTGTGCCGCAGCGGCCAGGCATGGTACGGTCCAGGCTGAAAATGAATAAAGCTGCATCTTCTGGTACTGCCAGTCTGATTGCCCTGCATGTTCAATGGTCAGTGACAAGCGTTACAAAACTTCCAAGCCTTAATATTGGTCTCCAGGATTTTGACCGTTTCTCTTAGCCATCTGTTCTAATCTATTCCTCTGATCCAGCTTATTAGCAACACCTCCCAAACCTTCATTAGTTTTTCTGGATTGCAACTGCATTCCTGCTAACTCTTCATTCCCGTTGTCAAGCTGTCTTGTTTTGCTGAGGAGAAATGCACCACCTGACTTCTGCCCCAAGATGCAGGCTCACCCCCAACCCCCTCCAGTCATTATTAACCAAGCTGGACTGCCCCTGTCAGAGGTCTGGGCTTTGGCCAACTCTCCAGCATTAATGTATACCTATCAATACATATTCCTTTGTGGATTTGACCTTTAATCTGCATCTGGTTCCTTGCTGGATCATAACACTCTGTTTGCCATGCGTCCAGCCTCACTGTTTTTGCTGGTTCTTTTTTTTTTTGCTCTTTTCACCGCTATTTTGCTATACTGCACATCCAACACCACCCAAGCCTTCACCTTTTTTTTTGAAGACCTGCTTTGTATACTCGTGGGATTTTGTGTTTCATGTTCATGTGGTTGATGTAGCATCTCCATATATTCAGGGTTGAGCACGGCTACGTGCATCAAGTGGCCAGAGCAGATCTATTGGGCACCAAACCAACAATAATGTTCCACATTGTACTCTATAAATTACTTTTCATTTCAATATGTGTGTTGTACTGACTGAAATATACATATATTGAAGCTTTAGGGAGAAAATCTATTGAATTAGTTGCCTTACAACAACTGCTTGGCATTAATAACTGAGAAAATCAATCAAAAATATAAAATGACTCTCTCACCACCACCCCTCACACCCCCACCCCCGCCCCACCTCCTGCCACCCTTGGGCAATAATTAACAACATGCACAATGACCACTGCCACTGCAATATTACTGGATGCGGTCTTCCTATTAAATCTCTAAATTGTGTCATTTATTCTGTCAAGATCATATAATTGAAATTCTAGTGATGTGGAAACCATGCACCTCATATAATTTTTTTAACCTGTTCATTTCTATATACTGCATCAGTGACTCTATGAAAAAGTTTGTAACAGAACAAAAGCCCTAAAGGCATCGTGTTTGATTGTGCGAGATTGGTTAAGACACTTCAGTCTCTTCAACTCAGGTTCTAAGACAGAAAAAAGCTTTTTTTCATATTGAAGGACAATGTCACTTTCATATTTTGTGTCTGCTGGTTGCAGCATTTCATTGAAGTGACATTATACTTATATTGAGAAAAATATTCAAACCCAAGTTACTGTGTTTTTATGGCCACAAATGCAAAAATTTATAGTTCTTGTACATCATTCTACACACATTTCCCAGTAATTCAGCAGAAGATACTTGGAACCTTGGGATTTCCACTTGGTTTTACTATAGGCCTGAATTTCCATGGATTTGAATACAGCAACTGTATTTAACAGACCCACATAAGGGTCCATATAGGTTTCATGTCGTCAGCAATACCTGCCATTCAGTTCTTTTTTTTGGCGTCACAATCCAAATGACATTCTGGGGACAAACGTCCCTTAACCCCAGAAAAGTAATGGATTTCTTATCGAAAAGGAAGCCTTTCATGGAGACATGAAAGAGAAGGTGTTCTCAGTACTTTTAGAGATTAGCGCTTCTCCTACTGCAGTCTTATATAACCCGGGTGCAGATTGAAGTGTTTGTTTTATTTTTGCCACAGCAGGCAAGAAGTAGCTGTCCTTGTTTAGTTATTGCTGTCACACGCTGTTCCACTTATCACTTCTGACTAGCTTCCGCAGTGCAGAGATGCATAAAGCCTGTGCTCCAGGCAAGACCAAACTGAGCACCTCTTACACTGTGTATACTGCGCGCCCTCTAAGTGGTTCAGCCATCGTTTCATACACTAACCTGCTTATAATTTTATTGGGGGCGGGAGCTGAACCCTATCCCAGCATTATATGGACAGGGCTAGGGCTATACCCAAGACACTCTCGTAATGTTTCCCCGGTATCACTCATTCATTCATACCAAGAGGTAATTTAGAGCCTCCAAGTAGCCTAGCATGCATATGTTTGGACTAAGGGAGGAAACCCATGTGAACACGGAAAGTACATGCAAACTCCACGCAGAAAGGCCCTAGGCTCCATGGCCTACTTGCCCATGCTGTGAAGGTCATCCATTGTGCCTCCCTCAGCACCACAGTGCTGCCCAGGGACAGTAAATACTATCGCGTTCCACTCCTGTGTCAGTTGGTTATCTTCGCTGTCTGGCTGTCTGTGCCTTTTTTTTATTTGTCTTCTGGTCTTCTTGATTTGATTATTCAATCATTGCCTCCTGCCTTCGCCCCTCCCTTTGCGCTGTCTCGCACAGCAAATCCTGGTTTTTAATTGTTGTCTCTGTGTTTTTAAGTTTCTGGTTTTTGTTTTCGTTTTGTCGGACTGTTTCTTGACTTTCCTCTGTGTAGCACTGGCGATCATTGGTACCGCGCAGTGTTGGGGTAGTTACTCTAAAAAAGTAATGCATTACACATTACTAGTTACTTTTTTAAAAAGTAATCCCTTGCTTTACTTAGTTACTCATAGCTGAAAGTAAATTCTAACACAACTAGTTACATTACTTTTGGATGACTTTTGGATGTTAAAACCTGCCATATGCCCAGATCAGCACAAATCTTTATTCTAGTAAGGAGGACACACACACACAAGATCTCTCTTTCATGCTCCTTAATAAAGCCCAACTATCGGCCTTCCATCCAGCTGATCGTTGAAAATTTTAAAGTAACGCAAGTAACTGAATTTATTTGTCAGTGACTATAATGCACATTTTATTTTTACATTTCTGAGTCTTGATCCTGCATTTGGCTCCACTCCTTCCTGACGTAATAATACAGTATGTGCATCTCGTGGATCATGAATATGTATATATATATATATATATATATATATATATATATGTATTTAATATAAATATATATATATATATATTTAATATAAATATGTATTTAACTGTTTTTTATGCATGACAGTAAAATACTACGACTGTAAAACATGGGCTAAACAGACAAGAATGGGCACAAAACGATAGAAATAAAACATAATCAAACATCAAAACTGCAATCGTGCAAACACAAGTTCATAAACTGAAAGCAAGACTAGGCAGGAGGCTTCTGTTTGGTCTCACTTAAATTTGGACAGCATGCGAGTTATGATGGGTTCAGACAGTTCTATGGCACTGAGGATTAGAGGTCTGAGTCTCGGTGAAAGGAATTTGCAGTATAACAGCCTACATTAGACAGTTATTTTACCTGAGTCCACATAATGAAGATTTTGCTTTCTTAAATTCTTCAAGAGTTTAAATGTAAAAATTGACTTTCATATATACTCAGCGGGACATCAAAAAAGCGAGCAAGTAATCAAAGCAAAAAAAAAAAAGGAAGAAAGAAAATGTGGTAGACTGGGGTGTACAGTGGCCAGGGGGCTACGTTTGATGAAGGTCATACTGCTAAGGAGTGGGTTGATCTTCTGAAAGGTCAGCTTTTGTTCAAAATCCATGCACCTGAGCTAGTAATTAACCTTAAAGATCGAATTAAATTCTCACATTTTCATGTATTGTTGGAGGACCAAACTAGAAGTAAAGCTGACCAATATAATTTGCATTACCTGTCGGACATTTGCCTGCATGCAGTTTTCCGCATCATTCAAGAATGTTAATAAGTGGAGATGGGAGGCCAGGGTAAGGTTAGGAAGAGAAGGCAAACTCGGCATCCTTCATGGAATGTATAAATAAAGTTGTCTATTTTGAAAAGCTTTTAATGTGTGTTGTGTGGTTTATGAAATATCTATATTATAATAGCCGCTCGGTGTCATCACGTTGCTTATGGTGTTTCCATAAACACCAAGGTGGCTGTCATGCGACCGATGTTTTTATAGTAACTAAAACTAAGTAACCATCAAGGCGAATACGCTGCCCTGACATTCCGCGCTCAGTGGAGCACGAAGTCGCCTGCAAGATGGAGCAAAATAGCGTCGCTGACGTTATGCTGCAGATTACGCGCTAATTTTTCTTGCGGCCTGGCATCTGTTTGTTGGGATTCGGGACTCCAGTGGATGAATTGGCTTGGGTTCAAAAGGGGGAATCCCCAGGAGAGGACAAAGGGGGAATCCCCAGGAGAGGTAGATACCAGGGTATTCCCCCTGTATGTCTATATTATAATAATTGCTCACGTTATGCTGCAGATACGCGCCCAGTGGAATCTAGCACTGGTGTACGCGCCGGAATCTAGCACTGAGTGGCCGGACGGACACACACACACAAACACACACACACACAGGCCACTCAGCTATTATAATATAGATGCATGTATATATGTGGCCTTGAGTTGTACTTAAACAAAAATGCATGTATATATGTGGCCTTCAGTTGTACTTAAACAAAAATGCATACATGTACATATGTGGCCTTGAGTTGTACTTAAACAAAAATGCATGTATATATGTGGCCTTCAGTTGTACTTAAACAAAAAATGCATACATGTATATATGTGGCCTTGAGTTGAATTTAAACAAAAATGCATGTATATATGTGGCCTTGAGTTGTACTTAAACAAAAATGCATGTATATATGTGGCCTTGAGTTGTATTTAAACAAAAATGCATGTATATATGTGGCCTTGAGTTGTATTTAAACAAAAATGCATGTATATATGTGGCCTTGAGTTGTACTCGGTCAGGCAAATGGCAAAAAATCAGAAACACTTTTCATCTGCATTTAAAATGACCTCCTTTCAAAAATCAATATATAGACAGCAAAATGTTTCTCCCCATTAATTTCTCATCAGTTTTGAAAAAAGCAAACATCAAAACATGGCACGATGCAGTTGGAAATGCCAAATGCCTCACATGCAAGGCAAGAAATCCTCCCTGTTAATTGCATGTAAAAAATCAATAGCCCAGCAAATAGACTCCACGGCAGAGAGCAGTCCAGCATATCGATGAACGTAGAACTAGCATAGATCCTGCTTCTTGTTGTGCTATTTGACTGTGTTAATACAATTATCGGGGCAAATAATGCAAGTTGCTCAGTTTCAGAAAAGGCAAGCCGACAGTCGCTATACATGGTGAAAAAAAATTGCTTATAGAATTAATGAGTTATCATGCAATTATAGTGCTGTGAAGAAGTATTTGCCTCCTTCCTGATTTCTTACTTTTTTGCATATTTTTCACGTTTCATGTTTCTGATCATCCAACAAATTTTAATATAAGAAAAAGATAAACCGAGTAAATACAAAATATAGTTTTTAAATGATCATTTGATTTATTCAGGCAAAAAGCTATCCAAACCTACCTGGCCCTATGTGAAAAGGTAATTGCCCCCCCTTCTTAAATCATGAATTAACTGTGATTAACCACAATTTTACTGGCCACACCCAGGCTTGATTAATGGCAGACCTGTTGAATCAAGAAATCGCTTCAATTGAACCAGTTTGACAAAGTTAAGTAGGCTAAAAGATCTCAAAAAGCAACACGTCATGTCGCAAACTAAAGAAATTCAAGAACAGATGAGAAACGAAGACATTGGCATCCATCACTCTGCAAAGGGCTGCAAAGCCATCTCTAAGGCTTTGGGACTCCGGCGAATGATGGTGAGAGCCATTATCCATAAATGGAGAAAATTTGGAACAGTGGTGAACCTTCCCAGGAGTGGCCGGGCTGCCAAAATTACTCCAAGAGAGCATCGATGACTCATCCAGGAGGTCACAAAAGAACCCAGAACAACATCTGAAGAACTGCAAGCCTCATTTGCCTCAGTTAAAGTCAGTGTTCATGATTCAACAATAAGACAGAGACTGGGCAAAAATGGCATCCATGGGAGAGTTCCAAGGTGAAAACCACTGCTGACCAAAAATAACACGAAGGCTCGTCTCACATTTGCCAAAATACATTTTGATGATCCCCAAGACTTTTGGGAAAATATTCTGTAGACTGAAAAGACAAAAGTTGAACTTTTTGGAAGGTGTGCCTCCCGTTACATCAGGCGTAAAACTCACACAGCATTTCATAATAAGAACATCATACCAAAAGTGAAACATGATGGTGGGAGTGTGATGGTTTGAGGCTGCTTTGCTGCTTCTGGACCTGGACGACTTGTCATAATTGATGGAACTATGAATTCTGCTCTCTACCGGAAAGTCCTGAAGGAGAATGTCCAACCATCAATTTGTGACCTCAAGCTCAAGTGCACTTGGGTTGCGCTTCAAGTCCGCTTGAAATGCGGTGGCTGGACCTTAACTAGGCTGTTCATGCTCAAAACCCCTCTAATGTGGCTGAATTAAAACAATTCTGCAAAGAAGACTGGGCTAAAATTTTTCCATGGCAATGTGAAAGACTCATTGCCAGTTATCGCAAACGTTTTGATTGCAGTTGTTGTCGCCGAGGGTAGCACAACTGTCTTTGTCTAATATTAAAATTTGTTTGATGATCTGAAACATTTAAGTGTAGCAGATATGCAAAAAATAAGAAATCAGGAAGGGGGCAAATACATTTTCACGGCTCTGCATGTAGTTTTTTTTAGTCCTGATTATTGAAGAATTACATGAAAATATTAGGAACCTTTTTTGTTGTCTGCCAGTTTTATTTGTTCTTGTCAAAAATTTTAAATATGACTTAGACCATGCCTTAATTGAACAAATAGAATGGT
Organism: Gymnothorax reevesii; assembly: GCA_029721435.1. NCBI lineage: Eukaryota > Metazoa > Chordata > Actinopteri > Anguilliformes > Muraenidae > Gymnothorax > Gymnothorax reevesii. The sequence goes on from CM056575.1 coordinate 31,712,990, forward strand.
ATTCATGTCTTAACCCAATCCGGGGTTTTTCAAAAAATTGTGGAAATCGAGGGAAAAAATGATGTGAGTGTTAAAACTGGTGGACCTCTTCTAATTCAGATCTGTGAAGCAAGTCAGGAATAGCTTTATTAGCACTTCTTAACATATTGTCTCCATATATAGTCTAAGACACATTGGCAAACTGTGGAACACATCATGTTTTACCACTTAGGGTGATGCAGAATGCAGAATGACCATGTTTTGACGTAACCAAGATATCCAGGGTGACATTGCCTGACGGGAGATGTGGTGGACTGTGTGCCACTGATGAGGTTGAAGGCCCTGTGAACCCCCATCCTGACCGAAGACCTCCCTCTTTGTACTTTTCACTTCCTGTCGCTGTCGGAGATGAGGAAATGTCACCATTTGTTCAGGGGACACATCTCACCAGACAGCCCACCAATCTCCTGTCTCGCACACTTCCTCTCTCCTTCCCAATTTCCTCTCCAAGGAGAAAGGTAGAAAGATCCTTAATTCACTCTCAATGTGAAATGGGGAGCATTTGAACATTTTTTCTCTACAGCATTAACCCTTTTCAGGTGTTTAAAATCATAAATATACAATTAGAATGCTTTGTTGCAATAATCGCCATGGAGATTACAAGCTGAGTACCGCCCTAACTTTTCTACAAAAAAAAAAAAAAGTTAGAAACGTCTTAAACTCAGGCTTTTGCAATTTTTTTCAAAAGAGTTAAGAAATCACTCCGAGAGCACCGTCTCTGCGAAAAGCTTAATGGAACACTCTCTTAAAGTTTGCCGCCAGAAAATGACAGATTTGCAGTTTTGAATTTTTGCGTATGCATTTTCAGTGTCCTTATTTCCTCGTCCTTGTCTCCCCCCACCCCCCGCCATTACATGATGAAACCCGTAACCTTTGCTTTGACATAGGCATGTGACGAGCAAGCAGAACCCACTTCCTTTGTTTGGAAAGAGGTCTTTGTTAAGTTACAGAGCAGATGGAGCTAACTCAGCCTTAACTGCAGTTCCTGTTTCATGAAACAATACAGGTCAGGTCTGCACCATTGCCCGTAATGTATTCCGAAATGCGATATAAAATTTAATTAATGTAACTCATTTATTGTCCCTGCCAACAACTTTAGCTACAGACTCCCACTATCAGAAACTGAGAACTGACAATCTGCAATGAGAACGTGCTTGAGTGCATCAGCAAAATTATTTTTCTGCAGAATGTAACATTCTGCTTCCATCTAAAAAGGTACCAAAATCAACTGCAGAGGGTCAGGACAATTTGAGTCAGACCCGACCACAATTAATGTGGAATAAAAAAAAGTTGATGCCTTCATTTGTATTTTATTGATTTGATCAGTTACTGATTGGCAGTCAGCTCATATGCTGAAGATTTTTTCAATATGTGCATAGGCCACAACCAATTTGCAAAGTGGATTCCTGGCTGGTTTCAAACCCAAAAAAAAGACTATTTATGCAATTTCTTTGCAGAGAAATGCTGGTAAAACCCTTTATGCTCCATTAAAAATTCATGGGTCGGGTAATTCACAAGAATTCACAAGGATCAACAAATATTCACTGTCAAAATAAATTATAATTTATTTGTAACCAACATTACTCTAAAACAATAAATGACATAAAATGATCATTCCTTTGAAAGATACAAGGATTAACATTATTTTGACTTGGAATCAAGATGAGAAGTAAAGTTCCAGTTTTGCTGGTATTTGATGATTTGCACACTCTCAACAACAACAAAAACAAAAAAAGTTCTGCAGCGATATTAAAAAAATTTGCATGACTTTATAAGGTAAGAACAAGAAAAAAATAATTTGTACTTCAAAAAAGCAGATAATAAAAAAAACCCCCCAAAATTAAAAATTCACAACACGTACATGCATGAACTTCAATAATTTGCAAACACTTGCAATGGTCACAATCTCAAAGATTTCTTGGGAAAATCTTGTGGATATTTAATCATTTGTGTTTCAAAAGAATTTGAAAGTTTTTTTTTTTGCTGTTCAGCTTTCAGTAAATATAGTATTTATAAAGAAAATCATACAAATTTACCTATCTATCCAGTAAATGAGCTTACAGGGGAACAAAATTATAAACAAGGAATTAAAGTTTGCAAACATGTTAGGACTCTGTAACAAAAATAACAGCTCAAAAATACAAAATAATAATTGATCTAAATGACAAAACAGCCAAAAAATTCAAAACTGCGAAAATTGCAACAATAACACTCAATATTCGAAGATCCTCAAAACTTTTTGCATCTCTTGAAAACGTAAGGTGAACAACTTCAAGATTAGAGCAAAGATTCGCACATGCACATTGTGATCCTGCCCCTTTAAATCCATTCCAATGCGGTGACATTTTATGCACCAATAGTGTAGTGCCCCATTGGCAAGCATTGGACCTTTTCAGAAAACTTCACTTTATCATACTTTTTTTTCTGTGAGCATGACATAAATTGCTGAAAGTTGATGTCAGGGATGAATGCCATTTATTTACGCTGCTGTGCATGCCTGGTTCCCTCAGGTGTCTCAGTCATGGGCTAAATGTCATGGGGGTGTCTGTGCTGCGTCTGGCCTGTCTAACGTCACATTTACCAACAGAGGCCAGAGCTTGGAGCAGGGGGAGGGCTGGGTAATAATGGAGCGGTAAAGAACTGCGCCTCTCTCTCTCCCTCTTGCTCTTCCCTGCCTGACCCTAACAGCCTCTAAAAGCCTTCTGTTTCACACAGCAAGATGAATGGTAATTTAAGCAGATTGCAGAAGCCAAATCTGTTTAATTTCAGAGAGCCAGGGACATTTCTCCTGCTTACTTTGACCTTTTGTTCAGATAAAATTAGGTTGCTCTTCCCAGAAGAGTATATTTCTGGGCCGGCATATAGCAAAGCAGGCAAAGAGGCATAAGGCTGACTGCAAATTAATCTTTTATAACCAAAGAGTAAAAGCACAGTCTAAACTATGATCATTATTAGAAAAATAAATCACTTTTTTTTCCTGTTTTAAAATACTGCGCGCGCTGGTGGTCGAGCTAGAGGTACCCTTTATTTATTTTGCAGCTCGAACATGAAAAGTAAATCACTTGCTTGGGCTTTCCGAATATAAACTGGATAGGGAAAGGATGCATGTGCTGGTTTGTCGTATTTATTTATTCTTCCCATTCTCTACCTTAAAAGAAATAAAATACATCATCAGGATATTATGACACTTCACAACGTGCGAGCACATATAAACATTACCTTTGCTTTTAAGTTCTGCCAGGTGTTTTTGTGCTAGATGGCTGTAAAAAGACGTTTTCACATTGTTCTCCGAAAAAGGTCACAGAAATTCAAGACATTTCCACATTTTTATCTTCTTCAGTCTCTCTCCTGCTTGCTGTTATGAGAACTTAGCACAGTGACTGTTCCTCAACCTCCCCCCAAGCCTTGAAACCTGCACACTCAGATGTCTTTCGCCTTGCACCTTTCACCTCGGATCAGACACTAATTATTGATCATCTGTGATTGATCTGGGGTTCGGTCCATCTGTCTGATGCCTCCATCCGTGACATGAGGGGAGGCTGTCTGCTCGGGCCAGCTGGCACTGATAACTAATCTACTCCTCCTGTCTTTCTGACAGACATGAACCGAGGCGACCCGATATCAGGGATTAATAAACGAACCAGTCCTGCATGCGTTCGTTCAGATGTTTGACGGAGAGAAACTGTAGAAATATATCACTGGGACAAAAACACAAGCAAACACACACATACACGCGTGAGCAGGTGCACGCGCGCCCGCACACACACACACGCACACAAACATACACCCTTGGGGGGCTCAAACACGCATAGATTGATGACACATCTTGGCTGATCAGTCACGTGACCAGATAGTCATGTACACTGCGCATTCTAGTATTTAGCTGATTTAAAAATGAACACAGAATGGTTAACCATCTGATTAACCACAACATCAGAGACCACACTAACTGTCAGAACTAATGAGACAGATGTCATTACATCAACTTTCAACGGAAGGCTAACAGAAAAAAAAAAATGGTGCGCAGATTGAGACTGATAATGCACTGTTTTAAGGGGCACAACCATGTCTTCAAGCAAAATCAATTTGAAATGTGCTTCTCCATACAAAACTCAATTTAGTTCAAGACTATGCTTATCTGTCCCTGTGAAACCAGCTCAGTGCTAAACTGCTCTCAGCGAGGATACTCAATATCAGCATTCAGCACTATGCCGAAGTTGTTTTTCAACATTTTGTCACGAGATATACTGTAGGCCGACTGCATTCTCCAGGAATGGGAGCTGGGGCTCATAGCTATTACCGCACCCTACCGCGCCCTCACCCCCACCCGCATCGCATTCTACCCTGAGTATCATGTCACCAACCCCCCAAACACTCGCCTTCCCTCTCTAAGCCTGAGGAACACACCTGAATAAAAGAGTGAATGAGGTGGGGAGGGAGGCAGGGAAAGACCTTGTAACTTTTTGTGTTCCTTTATTACGTAAAACATAAGATATTTTCACGACACTCCTCAAAACCTACAGAAACCCCCATTTTGAAACCAAAAACCCACCCACATCCACCCCCAAAGGGCAAAAAAAGACACAGCGAGAGAGAAATGGAGTGAGGGGTACAGAGAGAGTGAGTGAGAGACGAAAGAGAGAGAGAGAGAGAGAGAGAGAGGAATAGACACTGACTTTTAAAATTCTTTATTTAATAACTCAGGGCATTTAAAATACAAATAAAAAATGTCCAGTAATTAGAGCAATAACACAGTCATACATCTATTGCCAACTAAACCAGCACCAGAGACCAAGCTAAAAAAAACAAAACAAAACAAAACAAAAGAACACAAATGTGTGTGTGTATTTGCGCATGCGTGTCTGTGTGTGTGTGCGTGTGTGTGCGAGAGAGAGAGACAGACAAACAGAAAGACTGATGGTCTCTTGTTGTGGATGTTGACAGGAGATTGATTTATGGCAAGGTGTGCATTCACTGCTGATCTGTGTGATGTAAGCACCGCAAGGGCAGGTAGAGAGGTATGTCAGCAATGCCATTATTATCAGCAGGAAACACAGAGCCCATCTGTTTAGTGCACCTACAGGGCCAGCGGGCACAGGGTGGGGATGGGACAGGTGTACAGGTGAGGAGGAGCATTCAGTATGACTCCAGGCCTGTAATGCCGCCGTGGGCACTGCACTGACAGACATGGGTGGTGTTTACTGCACTGACAGACATGGGTACTGTGTTTACTGCACTGACAGACATGGGTACTGTGTTTACTGCACTGACAGACATGGGTGGTGTTTACTGCACTGACAGACATGGGTACTGTGTTTACTGCACTGACAGACATGGGTACTGTGTTTACTGCACTGACAGACATGGTCGCCGTGGATACAGCACTGACAGACATGGGTACTGTGTTTACTGTACTGACAGACATGGTCGCCGTGGATACTGCACTGACAGACATGGGCACTGTGTTTACTGCACTGACAGACATGGGCACTGTGTTTACTGCACTGACAGACATGGGTACTGTGTTTACTGCACTGACAGACATGGGTACTGTGTTTACTGCACTGACAGACATGGTCGCCGTGGATACTGCACTGACAGACATGCGGTGTGTTCTGCACTGACAGGAATGAGTGGGGTGTGAACTGCACTGACAGCATTGGTGCCTTGGTTTCTACACTGACAGACATGAGTGAGACAAGAGAGATGGCTCAACATGTAGGCCCATCTGCAACTCTGCTTTTTAACCCCCTTTATACAGCAAAATCGCCTTTGACAGCTCAAAATAGAGTAGCAAATAACCCATGGATACCACAAGGAGGATTTTGGGGCCCCATGCAAAGACTAATATTAAGGCCCCACAACCCCAAAAAATGCTGCATTGTAATATTTTTAGGGGCCCATGGTGTCGCCATAACCTTCCTCAGCCTTGTGACACCCTTGCTGCCATGTATGATTTGAGTGAGTCTGGAGGATGGAAAAAGGCAAGACGTGAGAAATGAAAAGTAGCAGGGCTGATATAGTACTTATGGATGTGAATAAAGGGAAGAAACACAATTTCTGTTGCTGCAGTCCATACCTTTTGTGGCCTTCATCTGGACATTGAAGGATCAGCTTCACAGGAAGCCCAGCTTGATAACACAACAGCTAAAACACAGAGACGACATAGTACATGGTAGACAAGTACCACGTTCTAAACTAAGCATGACTACTTTTGGAAAATGGTATGGAGGATAGAGTGGACTTTGAAATGATAGATATGCCTATAAGGTATATATTTTAATGACAGTAATTTGGCATGGACTCACTCGGTGAAACCTTGGAAATCCACGAGTAAATATGTATTTTAAGTATTGTAAGCATGTCTGCTGGACAACTTTCTCAACCTAGGTATTCAATTTATGCATGCCCTATAAGCAAGTAAGCTGCTTCAGACACAGTCCTGCTCTTTGTCTGTCATCAGATTTGGCAGCCATTTTGGAGAGAGACACACACAATTCTGACCCAGGTTACCTGTCTGTTAGAGCAGTCTGAAAAGGAGCAAAAAATTAATTTTCTCTTTGAGGGACGCAGTGGCGAGCATCTTGAGTAGTGAAATAGAATGACAAACTGATTGAGTAAACTAAAGTGAAAGTCTATGTTCTACTTGAGCAAAGGAAAAAAAAAAGAAAAAAGACATTTAAGATACCAAGCTTCATATGTTGCATTCGCCAGTCATGCAAAAATTTGCCATTTGCCATAGCAAGTAATAAAAAATTTACATAGACTGGACATTCGTGCAGAAAAGGCTGATATTTTTTGCAGTCTGGTCAGTAATCTTGACAGTTTCTGGTAAGCTCCACGCCTTTTGAAAAGCCGTGGGTGGCAAGGGAGATTTCTAGCAAAGGGAAGTGGTTTTGCGGCCCCAGTTTAGCCCACCTTGTTGAGAAATGGCCACATAGCTGTTGTATCAGATGTCCTTAGAAGTGGAGAGATGCAAGCTATTGTTTCTCCCAGCAATGGTCCTGTAGAATGCCTAAAAGTTGCCAAAATGCACAGTCACTCCTTTTTTATGTTCCCTAACTGTTTCTCGAAAAACACAACATAGGTAGAGATTTTGTAACTGGTCTCACCACGCAAGAATAGCAAATGCATGATTCTGGTGGTTTCTATTTACTCAAACTGTGCCCTGTGTGCAAAATAAGTACATCTCGTGGTCCTTTGTGTTGCTGAATTGTTGCTTCTGCTGAAAACTGTTTATAATGTATTAGCCTTTTGTTTGGGCTGCTAGGATTACTGGTGAATGACAGAGGGAAGGCATCAAGGCACTGAAGTAAACAATAGCGGTAGCTTAGCTACAGCACAACCAGCCCTCTCTGTTTTCATGAGTGAGTGCTGCTTCATCTCTACCACCTCCCCCAACAAACGCCTGTCACCAATTGAAAACCATACTGCCAAAGCTTCAAAAGACAAGCAAAAGCTTGGCCTAAACATTTGAGCTACCCAGACACAGCCCTCGAGCCAGGGAGTGACTGTGGCGAGCAGCCAGGACGGCAGAAACAGGCCGTACCCACGAGCGCTTTTACGTGTTTGATTCTGAAAGGGAAGCAAGTTTCAGAGAGAACCGATCAAGCCCAAAAAGAAAGAAGCGACAAATGGCCATTGAGTATGAGGCGCATCAGAGGAAAGGCCACCTTAAATAGCTACAATGCGTAGCCCTCCTTGCAAGTTATAGCTTAAGCCAGCTGAAGATAGATATGCTTTGAGCAGTTTTAGCAAACTTCAAGATGGTTTTAGCTGATTATTCAGCCGTTGACCAGCTAAGTTTCCCAAGGGCATCTGCTCCACAGTTTGCCAACTAAATAAGTCTATTCAGTTAACCAGTATTCATCAGAGACAGGCAAAAAATGACCAGCAACAGAGAGGTTTTTTTCCCCCTTCTAGAAGTGGAGTGGAAAAAACAGAACTTCAATCAGCTGAGAACCCCAGCTGGCCTAAGCTGACTTTTTCAACTGAGAGGTTGTTCTTGAATATTACTTTTTTCAAAAAAGACTGAGTCATTTCAGTGCGTGTGTGTGTGTGTGTGTGTACGCGTGTGTGTGTTTGTGCATGTGGAAGTGACAGTGATGAATGGCTTGTAGTGGGAACTGAGAAGCACAATTAAGATTCCATCAGGATAAAGGTAATGGTAAATTATTTACATTAACGAAGGGGCTCGTCTCGTCCTAACGCCGCTCCAGAAATGGAAGAAGTCTCCTGATTACAAAACTGCAGCCTCCCGTAAATTACAAGTGTCTTTTAATAATGAATCAGCCAAGCCAGAGGAGGACATTTTGGCTCGTGAGTGCTGTAGTAAGCCAAGTAGTAATTTGATGGTCATTTAATGGTGCTGGACATATTATTAATCATGTATGTTGTGGCTGTTATTTTGAAATGGCTAAAATTAACAACGCAGGCTATAGCTCAGTTCAGCTATACTTGCTGATCTATTCCCAGAATATTTTTTGTTTGTTTCCCTGCATGTATTCCTCATATTATACCGGGGTAAAATGCAAAGGCATTTTATCAATTGACCAGCTTTGTGCTTTTCAGGAGTTTCATGATACACTTTCACTGTTGCTTCCAAAAATGGTATTTTTCCGCCTCTACGAGATTTCCAATATGCTGAAACACTAAATCACGTCAACTCAAACATCTGCATGCATTCCTCCTAGTTTGATGTGTTTTTTCGAGGGCAATTCTAATACTGGGGAAGTGGCAAAAAAAACAACATTTTCACAGTCTTTTTGTGTTCATAGTGGTGATTACAACAGTCTTGAGATATGCACTGCAGCAAGATGAATATGCAAACCGTTCCAACAAAACACTCAGTTACGCTCAATTAAAACAGGGCTTAGTGAAAGCAGGACCTCTAAGACACGGTCTCTTTAATTATCTCCTACCTCTTCACTGCTAATGTCAGGTTTGTGCTTTCTTTCCACAAACATTTGTAAACACCCTTGTGCTGCGCTCTCAGTTTCCTGGTGTTCAAATTTTTATTAAATTACGCAGTATTCTCAGAATTCTTCATTTGAGCATAATTACATCTCTTTTTGCCCCATTCTTAGAAAATTTAGGGAGATGATCTCTCTCTTCTCAGAAACAGAATGGGGAACTTGGGCACAGAACAACAGCAAAAAAAAAAAAAAAAAAAAGCTATGGATATTTGTTAGACTCCTCTTTGGTACTCTGAACATTTCTTCCGTCTGTCCTGCTGATAATGACATGGCACTTATTCGAGAAGTAACCCCTCTGTCTAAATCTAAATATAACTTTCCAGTCTCGGAATGCTGCTAGAACATTGTGATGCGCTCAAATTAGCATGCTATAAAGATCTATGAGCAGACACCCCTGGTCATTGAGTCACCGGTTCTTGTCAGCGTAGTCACCTCCTCCATAGGTGCTGAGTGGGCCATCATTAATACTGTCATCAACTGAATACTGTTCAACCTAGCAATTTTCTGCGGGCATCCTTAGACTAGAGAACCTGGCTGCATCCATACTCTCTTAAGCTAGCAGTCTAATTCCGTTCGTCTCCATTTTTCCCTGACCTCGCCAGAAAATGTCACATAGCTCAAGGGAAAGTTGCAGGGAGATTTTGAAGTTACCTCGGGGACATATGAGAAGTATCCTGTCCTTTTCTTCAGTGCATCATGATCTGGACAGGGATTGATAATGACTTGACTAAATGACGCACCCATTTCCTACGGTGGCGAAGGATTGTGTTCAGTAATCTATGATTCCTTTCTACAAAGGTTTGTCCTTTGTTTCCTTGTTGGAAGGAGGCAAAAAATGAGTTAGTTAATTGCCGGCTTTCTTTCATGAAATGGACAGTTTAGATGCTCCTTGTCAAGGCTACGAGCTAAACTATATCATGTCCATGTCCATAAACAGGGAAGGTTCTCTGCTGGTTTTTTTTTTTTTTTTTTTGGAGAATCAGGTGCACTCATGTTCTTAATGAAATTTCCGAGAATATATAAAGGCTAAAAGTACAATGAGCATCATAATTCATTGGGAAGTGACATTGGTTTTTTGGTTCTGTTCTCCAAAAGGATACAATGACAATAATGTAGAAGTGCAGAGTATAAGCTTTAATTTGAATGTTTTTCATCCAAGTCGGTAAAGCCTTTTAAAAATATTAGCATTTCTGTACATATTCCCTACATCTCAAATAAATTGGACAGTGAGCATAATGTGCAAAGTTGTGGAATAAAGTAATCTTTTTTTTTTATATTTGCATTCAAATACTGCTTGAAGTGATGCATAGAGGTCATCAGGCGATGGGCATCTTCTGTGCTGATACTCTGCCAGGCCTGTATTGCAGCCATCTTCAGTTCTGGCTTTTTTTGTGGACTTTCTACCTTCAGCCTCTTCCTCAACATGAAAAATTCATGCTAAATTGGATTCAGATCTGGTGACTGACTCAGCCAATGGAACCAAATTAACAAAAAATGTGTCATTGTCCAATAAATTATGGTCCTCACTGTGATTGGATTTTCTTGAGGTTGTTCATACCTCCCCTCCCGACTTGCTATCTCACTGCTTTCCCAGTTCCTCACCCCCACCCCAGCTGCTGAGTTTGCGGTTCTTCATGTCAGACGCTATATTTCTCACTCTGCTTGGAGCTGTACGACATGGAGAATGGGATCAGATAGACGTTTGATAGATGGATAATTATGTTTTATGTTCCCGGAACTAATGACGGTCTTATCGTTTGAAGATAATGACTGACTCTGGAAATATCAACACAATTATTTTGGATGTGCCGTTTTTATGGAAACGAATATTTAAAGCACAAAAGGGGTGTGTTTGGTTTGTTTCGGGGTATGCGAGTAAAGTATACATTTTGCACAGTCTAATCTTTTTTTTCTGAATTCATGGGGTAACTTAGCAGCTGTGACCAGGCTGTTCTGACTGCGTCGAGCAAAAGACAAAATGGAAACTTTACAATACCCCTCCTTACCTCTAAGCAATGTTACTTTTCAGAAACCACTGCAAATGCATGCCTGGTACAAAGCTTTGTTAAGAAGGACAGGAATCTCCCCCATTTTGTTACGTCTGTTGCAAGACGCCCCCACTTCCTCCCTCCCTCCCTCTGCTGATGGAGGTCCTCTTACTGGGGGGTAGGGGGGTCGTGTGAGGGGGCGAGGTGGGGCTGGGCGGGTGAGGTACACCTCACCCAGCTGCCACAGAACCAAGTGCTCCTCGAGCATGCGGCTGCGAGCCTTGCAGACGGAGGGTGCCTTTTCTGTGGCCCGCCTAGATAAACCTTCCCCATCCCACAACCTCAAACCCCAGCCCCCGCACCCAGAATGCAGTGCCTCTGAGCCTTTGTCTGGTGGGCATGCCAAATTCGGCAAAGCACCGTAATCCCACAGTCCTTTGTGCTTCTCGGGAGAGGTGAAAAGCCGAGGAAGTATTCACCATCGAGAGTGAACAAAAAACCCAAGAAATAATCCTCTAAAAAAGCCTCTCCGTAGATATTTCCTCTCTGACAAGTCTCCTAGGAACTTGTACCGGAGGTGCCTGTCAGACTGTGGCAGGTACGAGTAGAGTGCTCTGAGGGACTCCATGAATGTTCCACTGATATTTCTGATTAACTCCCAGGGTGAAATTCCTCAGGTGTAAAATACCTGTCCCAACGTGAAAATGCCAGAGGGAAAGAAAAACACTGAAATAGGTCAGCCAACCGCTAACATCTCTGTTGCTGTGCACTCCAAAATAGCAAATTTTGGACTTGGAGGATGCTATTATCAGAGTCTTGTGCACATGTGACGTTGAAGAAATGTGATTTATTCATTTGGCCTAGAATCATTGAAGCTAGTCAGATGTCTCAGTGGCATGGAACTGTTTAACTTATCTTTAGTAAGTAAAGCCAATATTAATTTTTTGAGTGTGGAGTTGGTAGCTATTCCCATGGTAGCAGCATGGAATATGGCAGCTTCCCAATTATCCTTTTCCTTTTGAACTGCCCCACGCTGATGGAAGGGAATGCGGTAATTTAGATCATACTGTGGCTCTTAATACATGATTTACAGCTCCCTAACAAGAACAGAGGTGCTAAGGGCTGGTCTGTGTGTTGGGCTTATTTTGCTCACATGAGGAGCAGGAGTATTTTGTGTGTGTGTGTGTTTGTGTGTGTGTGTGCGTGTGCGCGTGTGTGCACTCTTGTTTTTGTGAGAGGGTGCTCAGCAAAAATCCCAGCGTTAATTCAACTCCAGTAGAGTTTATATGCGACCAACCCATCTGAACTCTAATTTGAGTTGAATTAACACTGGGATTTTTGCTGTTTGATGATTTGTTTATACACACTTTGTGTGTGTGTGTTTGTGTGAGTGAGACGATTTGTTTTTACATATGTGTGAGAGTGTGTGCATGTGTGTGTGCGTGAGTGTGTCTTTTAAGATGAGAGGAGCAGCAGTTTTTCCCCACTACGGATGATTTAGGGATCCCAAATTCAAGATACAAACTATATGGCCTCTTAAAATAAGTGACCTTTGGATGCAAACAAGAGCACTGAAAACTCTCTTGCATGATTGCAGGACAGACAGAAGTTCCAAGGGACAGAAACTCTAAGTAAAACTGTTCTTGGGAAATGTGCCTGTGGTCAATGCAGCTCGCTAGCAGCCTCACATCTGCTTGACTTCACCAGTAGTTTAAATAAAAAATGGCCTCGTGTTTACCAAATTTCCCTCTCCAGTGGCCTTATCTGACCTTTCTCTTTCTATAAGTGAATGCTGAGCCCTGGCATTTTAATTCTTGCCGTGAAATCCTTTTATCCAAACCCTCAGAGTTGACGGATGAGGGCTTTTGGACACGCCGTCAAAAATAGCTCCTGTTTCTGCTTCTGGCCTTTGCCTTGCCCTCCCACCCAAAACGCTCCATCAAGCTTACATTCAGACTGCTGCTCTCCTGTAATTTATTAAGGATTCGCCTTGGAGTGCCTCCAGGCCCAAAGGTATGGAAACACTGGCATTGTGCGTCTTCTCTGGGTTTTGAATTATTTCTCCTTCCTTTGCTCACCTCTATCTGTTATATCAATTTTCTCTATTGGTATGGAGGGCAATGAATGACAAAAAACTGAATATGTTTTGAATAATGAATAATGGTAAACCCAGGGTTCACTCAGTGTCTGTGTTTTGGTTCATCGCAAAATCATACAGATAAACAGTCCACATGAAATTTTTATGAAATTTTGCACATCATGCCTTCCATCTTAAATCATTTTTATTTCTGAATTTTTTAGGAACAATAGTCAGGCTGCTCTATACGAGGGTGTGTCCCTTACTGACTGACCTCCGTGCATCTTTTTTTATTTTGAAATGATTGTGCTTGGCTAATAAATATGGGAAAAGGAGGCAGATGCACAGTTGCCTCCTGTGAGGATAACCTCAGCTTTATACATGATAAATTACTAAATTTCCGATTGTTCACATGCAATACACTCTCCCTGTCCCCTGGGCTGGACTTAAGTCTTTTCATATGCTACAGATTGAAGCTGTGCTCTGAGACAGGCAGGCTGCTCCTCTCTCAGCTACGATATGAAATACAGACAAGAGTCTCCTTTGGCATCTACTCCTGTTTGGAAAGGCCTCCCATTTTTGGACAGTGCCCAGAAGATCTGAAGGACCCAGGTGACTCAATCGGGCCCTGATAAGCCTATTTAATTACATTGGGCCAGGTCTGACCAGGCCGCAGTGCTGGAGGGGGAGCAGCACTCTGTTGGCTGAACTGCAGTGCACACTGTACGGGTGCCATGCATAGTACAGGTTAACATACACACACACGGACACACACACACACACACACATACACACGGTCTCACACAGTCACACAATCTCATAGCTGATGTAATATGCTCAATCGTACACAAAAACACACATACATGCGCGCAAACACACATACTCAAAAAACAGAATTAGAGGTTCTTACATTAATTGGTGTGTCCTTTGAAAGATATGAAATGAGTTGAGTAAATTTTGCGTTTGTTGCGAGCTAGTGAGCAACAAACTCAATATTTGCTCAACTCATTTCATAACTTTTATTGACACGACCAAGAATATAAGATTCTGTTTATCAAATAAGTGCAATTTAATAGAACAAACGTGACTTCCGTAAGCGCCTTAATGCTAATTTGCATTATGTTAGCATGTAAGCTAACTACATCACTGTGATAGTACGTCGGTCACTGAATCACATTCACATTCATGTTTGAACTGGCCATGGTTTTTAAATTCTCATTCAACAGAGATGCTAGCGAAGATACTAACATTACATAATGGTTATGGAAAGGTCCAGGGTGCATGCTAGCTAGTTAAGTAGCATTAACTTAGTTATGAGAGTGGTATTTACCTGGCTCAGTATAGCACTAAGCTATTTCGAGTTCACCAACGTTACACTTGGTATTAAATTCAGCTAAATATTAAGAACGTGATGTAATGCGGGGAAATTTTTCCCCACACTTTCAGCCAATGAAATTTTCACAATATGTCATGAGCTGGGCTATGGAAAAAGTACTGCAGTTGTGTGATAAATATATACAAGAACAAAATAACACGCGTGCACAAACATACGCATATATGCATACACTTGCAAGCACACTCATGAATAGTAGACAGACATACATCACTGTGTATTGCAAACATGCACAAATACACCACGCGCGCACACACACACACACACACACACACACACACACACACACAGAAAGATGTAGGCACCAAAGTGGGCAGAGATAAATGGCAGAATCAGGTCATTTTACAGGGCTGAAGAGGATGAAGAATTCTGCCAGATATATCGCTCCATGGTGCTTGCAGTAATGCAGTATCATTTGCATAACTAGCAAAGGAAAACTTTCCATGTGACAGATATGTCAAAATGTATTTACGCCCCTCCATAAAACTGTTTACAGTGGAATGTCTTTCACTGAGTATGTGCTGCAGCGGACAATTTACCCAATTTGTCTTGTTCTATTCAAGGCCTTAAAAAAATGTGCTCAATATGAAAGCTAAGTACTTGTTTGAAAAAAAAAAAAGTCATCAGACAAATCATTATTTATACATTTCAAATATTAATATTCATCAAACCTCTGTATGTGTGTGTGTTTGTTTGTTTGTGTGTGTGTCTGCGTGTGTGTAAGCATCAGTTAAAATGTTTAATGATTGGTCATGACCTGTTTTCAATCATTCATTTAAATTACCATTACAGAAACTCCGATCACTCTCAACATTATCAGACGTGGCCAGTTTTCATTTATAACGCATACCAATCACGACTCCAGACTTCTCATGCTTTTCTTTATTCAGGGATTGGAAGCAATGCATGTGTTTCATGATTGTTAAAATGAAAAAAGATCATTTGAAACGTCTTTATGCAATTCCATCTCTTCCAACCCCTCCAGTGCACAAGGACTTCAATTCCGCGCGAGAATCTTTTTCATACACGTTGATTGAATAATTGCTGACTACAGCAGTGGAAAGTAAATATGCCACTTAAACTCACACCAAATGCGTGAGAGTAGAGAGGTATGCGTTATAAATGAAAACTGGCCACACCTGATAAAGCTGTTTTCTGAGTTTCTGTAATGTTAAGTTGTGACCAATCACTAATTTTAAGGGATTGTTTCGAGCTTCCCCTAACACCAGTTCATCAGCTGCCACTGGTAGGCATGTATGTGAGCGTTCTTGTACTTGCAACATGTTGCAACATGTTCTTGTACGTGTACAACTCGTAAACTATATGGGTGGGAATGTTTTTGGGAAGGATGCACATTTTAGCCAGTCCCCATAACTTCAACAGCTATTATTGGCTGAGGTAAGGGTCAAGATGAAAATTCAGAATAGGTTAAGGCTTCAGGGAAGGGTTTGAATTAGACATACGTTGGTTATGGCTAAGATTAGGTAAAGGCTATAGGGACACATCAAGAATAAATGGAAGTCAATGTAAATGTCCTCAATGAAAGAAGTATAAGGGTGCGAGTATATTAGTATGCATCCAAGTGTTTGTGTGTGTGTATGCATGCGTGTGTATGTGTGTGTGTGTTTGTGTGTACTTCTGTCTGCCTTGGGAAAGGAGATCAGCTGGAAGTAAACGTGTCCTTGAGGGATTATTAATGAAAAAAGATAAATACACACCAGTGTCACATGGGGTTGGGCTGTTTATTTGCTGAGTGACCTAACTCAATCTCACTCGTTTCACGTAAGATTCTCCCCTGCATTTGCCCCGTTCTCTGCGGATCATTGCAAGCGTACCCTTCAGTGTGTGAGAAAGGAGAAAACCCCCTTCGATTGGCTGAAAAGCCATTTCTCCGTGCATGTGTACAAGAACGAGAAACCCTGCGGTGTCGTAACGCCAGATACACAAACAAACATTGTGCTCACGCTCCAGAACAGCTTATTAAATCGCAGACTGCATAGCAACCGCCTTCCGCCACAAGTCAAAATAAATAAATAAAAAACGCAAAGCCCATTTGCGTTCACTTCAGATTTGGTATTTAACCTTCGTCATCAGCATTGTCTTTGTCTGCCAGACAGGACAGAAAAAAAAAACTTTACGCATTGTGATGTCACGAAATGGAATATTCTTAACAAAAAATTTTAATGCTAATATCACAATGACTACTTCCAAGCAATGGAGCTCATTGAAGTTCTATAGCACAAACTGTTTAAATTTGTTTAAAAATATTGAGAAAATCCAGCTGTTCGAAGGGTTAATGTGTATTCCAGAGATGGAGGGATGAGAGAGAAGAACAAAAGGCAGAAACTGAAGTGGAAAAGTGGAGCTGAGAGGAGAGGACAGGTAGAAGAGCGAATTTTGAGGAGGCGGTGCGTGTTGTAGAGGTGTCAGTTCCCCGGCGGCCTCCTGTTTCTATAGCGCGGCGTGTCGAAGTGGAAAAACAGTGCAGACAGTGCGGGAGCTGAGGTTTCTCTGGAGAGCTGTGGGGGCGAGTGATGAGGAGTCTGTCTGGACTGTCCCAAACTCTCCTCTCGCCTGAGGCGAAAGCTGCTGCAGGAGAGCCGCAGCCAGAACAAGCGCAGCCTCTCTCTTTCTCAAAAAAAAGAGACACTTTACCGCTGCATGAAAAAAGAAATATGCCAGGTTAACACATACTTTTTTGGAGCAGTCAAGTATCACAACTTTACATAAGCTACATGTGGCGAAACGTCGCATTTACGGTTGAAGTGAAGCCTTAAAAATATGCTGCTTTCTTCTGCGCTTTAGATTCAAAGTATCCAGTATAGATTTGAATTTCCCTTTGTCCTTCTAATTAACTACCAGCTACCTCATTTTCTTCCCATTCCCCCCTTTGACTTAGTTTCTGTGACCAGGACATGCCCCCCCCCCCACAAGCGTCTCCCCTCAGTGTGGAGGGGGAGAGAAGGTTATTGAGGCTTGTCTGTTTTTCGTTGCCTTTTTAAAAAGAATTTACCTCTCCTGCCCGCTGCTTGCCAGCTTCCTTCCCAGAACCGCACCATGCCGCCTGCCAAATAATTACGGAATCGAAACGGCAGAGAACGCGTCACGGCCTTTCTTCGGTTCTGCCTGATCTCGGCATGATGCAACGTGCCAGGGCATCGAAGAAACTACAGGAGCCAGTTAGCTTAAGCTACACCATCTATGGCACAAGTGTGCACTTTGTTGCGATTAGCAAAACAAATGTCAATTTTTTTGGCGCTTGGCTCGCATCTGGAGCTAATGTGGCGCGCTGACAGGAGCCAAGCACCTCACGCAGGCAGAAGCAGATTTTGATAATCCTCTTTCTTTGGGATTTTCTGGCCTCTCTGGGTTTTTCGCGCCCAGACTTGTTTTGCCAGTGCAGGCTTTCAAGACTGACATCGGTATCCTTCTCTCTCTCTCTCTCTTTCGCTCATTGACTGCTGACTGAAAACCACTGAAAGTGGTTTAATAGACGTTTTTCTCAATGTCATCTTTCTCTCTCTTTCTCTCTCTCTTGCTTCTGTGCTTTATGGTTTGGTTGGGCTGGCACTGCCATATGAGTGGCACACCAAAAATGTCCACAGTGATATCAGCCATTCAGGTCTTGAGCTATCGGCAAACGTCCGGCGACAGCAGTCACTTGTACCTGTGTTATGCCAAGCTCATTTTCACATGCTCCCCAATCATAAGCACTCATCACTCTGAGGCGTCAAAATTAAAATGGCTTTCAGAAATTCCATGCTCTACTATTGCTGTCAGTGCTGGATGAACTCTATTTACCCTCCACCATCCCATCAGTCACTTCTAAGTAGGGTCTTCTACTGAGTAGTGCAGGGTTTCAGGTACTGTGCTGCAGGTAAGTTTGGGGGTATTGTGTAATTGATCACACTGTAGTACCCAAGCAAATCCATTTGTCGTTGAACCTAGACATTTTACTTATAATTTTAAATAAAATATCAAATCAATGCATGGGTTTTCTTGACATAGTGGTCTGCAATGTTGAAGCAGGGTGTTTGAATCCCAAGTGGGGTGGTGAGGCAGCACCTCTGGGAATACTGCTTTTAATCCGAATATTCTCAGCGGAACCTTACAATGGTATCAATGCACAGTGTGTGAACATTGACTGAGTCACAACCTATGATGTTTTTCAACCAAGGGCTCAGACCCAAAATATGTCTTAGAAGCATGACTGGTCCCAGATCTAGCCTATCTGTGGGCAAGTCCCAATATTAAAAAGTTTAAGAGCCAATTTAGTAAAATAATCTATCTGGAATGAGTCCCCATTGGTTTCAGGTGTGTTTGGTGTTGAATTGATGGTGGGCATTTTACCATAAGTGTAATGAAATTGGCATATGGATGAGAGTTTTGAACGCAATGGAGAGAGCCCAAAACATTGTTCGCTTTGTTCAGGTGTGAGTTGATAGAATGAATCCCAGCGTACAAACTCAGCCAGGATGTGTCTTCTAAGCTGATTTTTGTTCTCCCCGCATGCACCTTGACCTCCCTTTGCTCTCCACTGGGCCTAGATGACCTCTTGCACCCCCCACATTCACCCCTCCACATCCGCTGCCCCCTAGCCAATTGGAAGAAAAGGAAGCAGTCTGTCCAACAGGCATGAACTTTGACCCCGACCTCATAATGTATGGTTCTGGAAATGGTGCACGTTGTTGTTTTAGCTAGACTGAGGGCGTGGCTCCAATGATTTGGGGGTTGGCTGGAAGAGGATGGATTTAGGAATCTGAGGGAAAATGTGGCTGGGGGAGGGGCTTGAGGAGAAAAGGGGGGCGGGGGTGTTTGCCTGTAAATGGCCCCCTGTAATTTTCCCAGGAAAACAAGTGTCCACAGTAACAATACTGAGTGCACTATGCAAAGATATTCAAATGACTACATTTTTATCGGTCGCCAATGGTCGTTTATGATGTTAGATTTTCATTTTATTTATTATTGATGAATAACATCGCCGACAACTGTGCTCGCCATTCAGCATCACAACTCCTAACTGGCAGCGTTACACAGACCACATGGTGTCAGAAATTAGAGTCAGATTGATGTTCCTCTCCTCCAGTTTGACTGAGTGAGTAGTTTACGAGGCTCCAGGCCTAGCGTGTCCTGACCTAGCAAGAGGGGCTTCTTACGCTATAATCAGCCATTCACAATAGAGGGAATCCACCAACATAAAGGGTTACATGTTGAAATTTCAACAGGAAGGATGAAAGGGTGCCAAAGAAAAGACTCTCAGGAATAGGCGATAAAAAACAAAAATGTTAAAGGTTTGCAACCAACGATCTGACTGCACCGTAACAGTCGCAGCAGATTTACTTGCTTTGATCCTTTGTATTTTTCCCCCATTCATCTAAAGTGGATGCAGATGTAACAACTGACCTCAAGATATCTCAAAAAAACTAAATTATTTGTTCTGCTCAGCCTATTCAGAGGACCGAAAGTGGAATCATCTGCCCACTGAAGGCAATTCTTATTTTGATTTATCACTCGACAACACCTACCTTCAATTATTGTCCCCTTGTGTAATCCACTGTACTGAAAAAAAAAAAAAAAACATCCACTGAGAGGTTTAATTTACAAGAATATATGAATAATATTCACTTCCTTTTTTTATTATGGATATTATAAATGCTATTATACATACTATTTTCATGTACTACTATAGTTAATATCTCCATTATGTAAGATTAAAAATCTAAATGAGGTAAATGCAAATGTGTTGCATTATTGACACTTTAAGTGCTCCAGGTCTTACCAGCATGAATTTTTTCAATAAATGTAGAACAGTGATGTCTTGAAATGTTGCTGTTAAGTAAAGCTAAATAATGTTAATTGTTTTTGCGAAGAAAGTGAACTGTAATGTGAAGATTATGACTGCAAGACTGGGATGAATAGCGATCCATGACAATCTAGAAAGAACTCCCACAACCTATGGTTTCTTTGTTTTGTTTATTTTTGGTTGCTTAGCTTGCATTTTTCATTAGGCTATTGTCATTTAGTAGAAGCTTTTAGCTTTTAGTGAGTGAAAAAATTGGCTATATTTTACACTGTATACAAATATCATCATGAAGATGCATGTCTCGAGGCCAAAAACGGGACTGGCAGTTCTTCTTTAAATGATTGAATATCAACACATAGCTTTGGGTCTTGCCTCAAAAGGTGAATCTGCACATATAGTGAAGAAACTTAGGCTAGTGAATCTGCTGTCTTTCACAATTGAGAAATGGTAGCAGAGAAAAGTTGGTATTTCAAGGTTCGAGGGGCTGTCAGTTTCGGAACAAAAAATAAAATAAAATAGGTTATATACTGAATATGTGCCTTATACATCCCTGATTTAGCAAACACTTTTAATGCATTTTCTATGTCACATACGCATTCTCAATGTGTATACACGGTCGTTTGTCCTCTCAATTTAAAATTCGGAATGACTGAAATACAGCAGGAGGCTGGCTCTCGCGCTCTCGCCGGAGTCAAGCACCTTCTGCGCGTGGACAGCCGCGAGTGCCGTCACCTAGCAACAGCGGGGAAGCTGAAAGAGAGAGGACGAAAATAAGAAAGGATCTCCATCTAAAAAAGAAAAACACTATGTTCATTCGCGCTTATTCACGTCTTTGTTTGGAAGGCTATTTTAAGCCCAAGAACATTTTCCCCTCTCTTCCACAGACTAATTTATTTTTAGAATGGAACGATCATGCGTATCTTTTCTTTATTTTTATTTTTTTTCACAGGACGTACTTGACGCATTTTTATTTTTGGACTGTGGCGGTGTTACCATCAGTATATGTGCACTGTGTGGGTGGGCATATTTAGGGAAGATTTTAGGTTGAGGATGGGGAAGAGGAGCTAGCTTCTTTCTGTTGACACAATGAATTATTTTTCTTAAATCAGAAAAGGCCTGTCTAGTGTACGGGAACAAAGGGAACATTGAGCTGTCATATTTATTTTCTCGTTTCTTAATTTTAGCTGAAAAAAGGTTCACTTTGTCCTAATAACGTTCACATTAATATACCCTGTAGGTGTATTACATCCCAGAAACAATGAATGAGAAGTTTTTTATTGCATGTTCAAAATGCCATTTTACATCATTATGCCGTCTTCAACCATTTGCAAGTTTGCATTCAAAAACCTTTCAGAAATGACCTCTGTCTGTCTGTCTTTCCATCCATCTATCTGTTCATCCTTTGCTCCTCTTTCTCACTCTGTTCTCAATCTCCTCTCTCTTTTCTTTCACTCTTATTACGCTCTCACGTGAAACCAGCATTCATCATTCAATATTCATCTTTTTCTGCCATTTTTGTCATTACTTAATTTACTGGATATACAAACAACAAGGTTTCTCGACTGTCAACAAATATGTCCCTCAATACCGAAACAGATCTGTATATTTCCAAACCGACAGTGATTGGCAGCGTGTGGCAGACTCTATGGACTGCACGAAGACAGATGCTGCTATCAAGCACGTTAGGATTTGTTGCGCTAAGGCTGCTGCGAGAAAGAGGGAAGGTCAAAGCAAATCCGCGGCCAAATGAATGAGCGTGATCGCAAAGCCGGCTTCGCAGCGCCGAGAAGACTTGAATTCAAATGAAGCTCAAATCCATTCCCAGCACACGCCGCACGCACCCACATTAAGCCTCTCATCAGCATTAATTCATCACAAGCCAAAAGCAGGCAGGCTAGCTCTCTCTCTCTCTCTCTCTCTCTCTCATTTCCTCTCTTCTTTTTAAACAATAAAGTTCAAATTCACACCTGTTCAATGGAACAAATCATGCATGTGCATACACACACAATCCACGCATGCCATACGCTGTCCTGTTCCATTCCTCATAAACACGCACACACGCGCGGGCGCGCGCACACACACACACACACGCACACACACCCACACAAATAATTAAACTATAAGCATTTTAATTTAATTTCATGTTTTCGGAGGTTTGTTCCAGCTGAAGTCATTATTAGATTTGCAGGCATGCAGTGTTCACTTAATGCTGGGCTGTAAACACACGGCCCAAGGTCCTCTAATCATTACTTTCCTTCTTGTGTGCCCACTGGAATGTTCCATCCCTGATTTCATGCAGGTTGATCTTCCCAACGGGTGATGCTCAGGGAAAGAGGAATGAGGTCAACCTGAAGAGGAGGAGCAACCTTCACTGCCAAGCTCAGAAAGGGAGGGTCTCACCCCCTGGGTTTTTCTCTGTCCGTTTTAGAACTGGCCTTGTGACAGGATGAGACGATGAAGATAAATGGTTCGGAGGAAAAGCAATTACTGAGCGAGTTAGATGCAGTTAGGCTGAAACTGACCATCATGACCTGGCTGGTGTTTGAGTTTGCAGTATATTTGAGTATGACTCCATTGCACTAAAAACTGCACCTGTCTTCTGCTCTGGGTCACAGCCCTCCTCCATCCTCTCTGGCTGGAGTGTGTTTCAGTATGACTGTACAGTATGTCAAACTGTGCTTGTCCTCCATTTTGGCTCAAAACCCTCTCCATCCTCTCAAGCCAGAGTGTTCCTAAATAGGCTGGTATTGCACATCGAATTGCTCCCGTCCTCCATTTTGGCTCAAAGCTGCGCCCATTCTCTTTAGCCATAGTTTGTTTGGGTATGACTGGATTGCATAACAATGTACACCTGCACTCCATTTTGACTCAAAGCCTACTCTGTACTATGAAACTGGCGTGTGTTGTGTTTGACAGCATAGCACATAAGATTGCACCTTTCATTCATTTTGGCTGAAAGCTTTCTCCATCCTCTGTAGCCAGAGTGTGTTTGAGTATGATTGTATTGCTCATAAAACTGCCCCTGTCCTCCATTTTGGCTCAAAGTTGTGCTTATTCTCTCAAGCCATAATTTGTTTGGATATGACTGCATAGCATATCAAGTATTCTATTTTAACCAAAATCCCTCTCCATGCTCTCTGACTGAAGAATGTTAGAGTATGAAAACATAGCTCATCACAGTACACCTGTCAGCCATTTTGAATCGAAACTCTCTTCCTTCTATAACTGGAGCTCGATTTGAGCATGACTATCAAGCGCATCGAAGTGTACCTTCCCTCCAGTTTGGCTTTACTCTCACTATCCCTCCCTTGCTGATTGCATCACCTTTTACCTCCAGCTGAAAATGCAATCTCGACACAGCCTTGCGATTATTGCATTTACAATGGGAAGCGCAGAAACACAAGCAACGAGTGAGGCCTGCTTCAAATGTATATCTGGAGATCTGGAGAAAAGATGAAACACTGTTTGGCAGGTAACGCCGCCTTCTTCAGAGTCCCTGACCTCTGTGCCCATGAACAAGACACATATGAACCACTCATCACTCAAACTTTCTCCTACAAGTGGGCAGAATGAAATCAGGTAATAACAAACAAGCTCTTTGCACAAGCACAAGCATACTGGGTCATGCTGGATAGTTGCCCTGGCAACCAACTGTATCATAGGCCTTGGTTGGCTGCAAGTGCCAGCACATGGGGGTCTTTCCTGGGCCAAGGGTCTAAAATTTCAGTGAGAACAAAGAGAGCACCTGACACCCCTATCCTGCGTCTGGCCCTCCATGAACCTGTATTAGGAGCCCACTGTTTCATGCTGTGTCCTGTACGCCTCATATTTTACTTTATTTTCAATTTTTTTCACCCTTGCAGACCTCCGCACACTTCATTCTGAGGCATCTCGAGTGAAACTTGAAACAACCACGTACAGAGAGAAATACATGCATTTGGGTGATTGACGCTAGTTCAAAGGGCTGTAATTTCTTCACAATCCACTCCATGGGGAAATTGATGCACTGAAATTAATGCAGCGGATGAAGGAATCAAGACTGCATAGGCTTGGATCACTGTTAAACTATGTACAGACCTTGCTGTATGTTAAACAGAAGCAAATCCTGGAGCAGAGCCCACATTTGAACTCCTGCAATGTGTCTGTTATCATTTTCCATGGTTTAGTCTGAAATGGGGAGCCATGCAGTAGTGTAACGGGTAACACTTTTACCTTACAGCAGGGTCATAGGTTAGAAGAATGACATGCATGCTAGGCTAACTGGAGACTAAGTTTACCTTAGGTGCACGTGTTTGAGTGAATGATGCATGCGTCCTTCGATGGACTGCCCTGGGTATATTCCTGCCACTTGCTGGGTGGATGTTGGGACAGGCTCTACACTGAGGAGGGGGGGGGGGGAATGCACTAGAAATCTGATTAAATCTCTCTTGAGAAGCAAATGTTAGCTTGTTTAATGTTGCACTCTGTTTGACAAGTGAAATCTTAATTTATCGGCACACCTTAAAACGAATCAAACTGCTGTCTTCAATCTGACCTTAATGGTCCCATCCTTATTAAGTAAAAAAATAAAGGAGATGAGATTTTAAGTTGACATACTAAAAAAAATACTTGTAAACTGGAGGCACTCCATGGGAGCAAACCTCTGTAAAGGCAGCACAGATGAAATCTTGCTAAGGGTATATGGCTCATAAGAAACTGAAGGTATCTGCAACATAGGATTTTGAGATGATTGCTGTGGAGGGCATATTGTCTGACCGATTGCAATTAAAATGAATAGGGTCCATCCCTGATGTAATAACAACCCACTCACAAAAATATCAGAGATATCTGTTAATTACTTATTGAGGTACCTTGTACACAAACAGACAGACAGACAAAGCAACACTGGCAACAACATAATCTCCTTGGTGGAGGTAAAAATGGCTTCTTATTAAAGATCTTTCTTAAGTCTGACTTAACTAGGACCCTTTCATTTTTGCAGCACTGGATCCCTTGTGACCCTTACCAGAAATAAGCAGGTCAGGAAATGAAGGGATGGATGGATGGATGATGTGTCGATGATGGATGGGTTGTCTGAAGTGCTTCCAGCAGGGACCGTGGAATAAACAGTGCTCACTGCACATCACTGTCCTCCAGCACCCTCCTGCATTTATATGCGCCGTCACGGGACGCTCGCAACGGGAGCGAGAGCGCTTTCTACGGAATCCATTTGCGCCCAGGGTCAGTGTGACTGGAACATGCCGTCCCTCTAAAGAGCGTTGTGTCCCCATACTCCCCCAAAAATTAGATCACCGAAGCATTGCGGCAGTTAACCTGTTCCCCGCCACTCACAAAATTTTCTGTCAATTATGATGGAACGCTTCCTCCACCGTTGACCAGATATTCCAGCAAGCAACGTTTTCACTTATACATGGTGGGGGCGTGGTGAGAAATCTTCCAACAAAAATGGGTATCAAAAAACATGAAAAAATACACTGGCTGGGAAAGTGTTAAGTTCCAAAAACGATGCCTCAAAACTGGCTCTATTTGGTATCCTTGCTTGACTTTTTGTGCTCCACAAAACTTAAATTGGGGCCGTGAGTGAGATAGCTGTGCTTTCTTTGGATATGTTAATTCCTTTTCTTTCCTTTCTCTCTAAAAGTGAATACACAATAATTCAGTGGATTCCATACTCCAGGAGAGTAGAACGGAAATGCGTCGGGAGTTTGAGTCAAAGCAGGACACTCCAAACAAAGGCGTTTCTATTATGCCTTGTGAAGATGGATGTGATGGAAGGTAGGTGCTAAAGGAAGAGTGTCTGTGTGTGTGTGTGTGTGTGTCTGGGGGGGGGGGTGGGGGGCGCAGAACAATCTGCTCGCTGCCTGTGAGAGCCTGACGAGCGGAGAGGCGAGGACGACGGAGGACAGTGGGTATTTATGCTGCTGGAGCCGCACCCTCGGTTCTTTCTATAACCAGCACTATGAAGACAGACAAAAAAAATCTGTCCAAACAGATGTCCACTTGGAGACTAATTTTGCGTGTTCTTCTTCAAGCAGATAATATTAGCCTGCTGTTAGCCTGGCAAATGAAATAATCTCACCCCATTATCAAATCTTCAAATGAGTCAAATTATTTTAACACCTTGGCAGATGTTTTGTCTTTTTGAGCAAAAAAAAGTCATTGAAATTTTAATTCTAAATATAAGGTATTATATTATTGTACATACAGTCATGCCCAAAATTATTCATACCCCTACCCATTTTTGGGTTTATTTGAGATATTTTTTGACAAATCAAATTTATTCTTGCACAAATGACACAGTAACTTGACATCAGGCTGTAAGAATTACAGTAAATAATTGTTTGAGAAATACAATACTTTTTGGCATTTTATTTGACAGATTTACAAAAAATGCCATGTCCAGAGTTATTCATATCCTTCTCTCAGTAATTCATGGTAAAGCCTTTATTTATGATTACAGACTCCAAACGCTTCCTGTGGTTGATCACAAGGTTTCTACAGGTTTCCATGGGGATTTTGGCCCACTCCTCTTTGGCAAACTTCTCCAGGTCCTTAAAGTTTAAGGTTTCCTTGCCATGACCTTGGTCTTCAGTTCCCTCCAGAGATTCTCGATAGGATTGAGGTCAGTGCTCCAAAACATTCACTTTGTTGTCCACTAGCCACTTCTTAACGGATATGGCCATGTGTTTAGGATCATTATCCTCTTGGAAGATCCATTCCTCCCCAAGACCAAGTTATTTGCTGGATTGCTTGATGTTTTCACTGAAGATCTGGATATACTGGTCCTGCTTCATAATGTCATTTACTTCAACAAGGTTTCCGGGCCCATTCGCTGAAAAGCAACCCCAGAGCATGATACTCCCGCCATCTTGTTTGAGCATTGGGACCGTGTTTTTCAGGTTGAACGCTTCACCTTTCTTATGCCAAACAAAAGCCCCATCTCTGTGCCTAAACAGCTCCATCTTTGCTTCATCTGTCCATAACATAACAGCCAGAAGCTTTTATCTTCATCCAGGTGAGCTATTGCGAAGGCTAGACTAGTTGTTGTGTGTCTGGGTTGGAGAAGTCTAAGTGGCGTAAGAAAGGTGAAGTGTTCCACCCGAGAAAAACTGTCCCAACAGTCAAACACGGTGGTGGGAGTATCATGCTCTGGGGTTGCTTTTCAGCAAACGGGCCCGGAAACCTTGTTAAAGTGAATGGTATGAAACAGGACCAGTATTTGAAGACTGATTTGAAGACTGGAACTCAAGTCTTATTAAGATGGACATTTTACGGTGTGCGAAGAATGCAAACCAGCAGCCCTAGATCAGGTCCCCCTGACATCTGCGCAGCATTACACCTCCTCAGTGATTCGGGAGTGGGTTTGACGGCTTGCAAACAGTGCCTGTCAAAGCAAGTCTTTTAATCTCACTATGAGACTTACCGTCCTTATTTTATCTCTCAAGTTGAAAACATTAGCTTATTTTTTACCATTTTCCTGACAAATGAAATCGCCTTATCCCACGGGGAAATCTAGAGATGAATCAAAATTATCTCACATCATTGGCAATTTTTTTTTTTTTTATCTTACTAAGGACATAAGTGTTTTAAGTCTAAATACAAGATTATAATTCTTGGTAAGATAGACTTAATTTTCTATTTTGTAATGTGTGTGAACCCGAAGGTGTATGTGGAAAGAAACAAAAAGGAACAACATGTATGCATTGTGTGTGTGTGTGTGTGTGTGTGTGTGTGTGTGTGCGTGTGTGTGTGTGTATTTCTGGTTCAATTCCTCAGGGACATTAGTTTAGGGACAGTAATTTTGTTCAATGCGTGTCTGATAATGTGTCTGCACACCTGTTTGTGCTTACACGCATGCGTATGTACGAGTGCTTGTGTGCTCCTGCGCATGAGCATGTGTGCAGGTCATCACAACAATACAACAGCAGGACGTAAAGCAGCGGTTAGACAGCTGAGCCACTGCATTTAACATTCCTACAATCAAACATAGGCGCAGATTTCAATTCTAGTATTACGAGCACCATCATAGAATTCTGGGTTTATATCATTCGCTAAATATTATATGATCAGAGCAGGCAGATGTCCTACTGCCCATTGCTTAGGCATGAAGCATTATCATATTTTTTCAACAATGAAATAGTGCTATCACACACAAGCATGCGTGCTATGCTCACACATACACACACACACACACACACATGCACACATTCATACAGGCGCACGCACGCATGCACAGTTAATCGACAGCTGATATGCACTAGGCAGCAGTGGCAGTGTTACGGCTTCAGTTGGTTCATCTGCAGTAGTGCTGCTCTTCAGACAGTCAGAGACATACAGTACTGTATGCTCACAGCCACTAAGTCTGCAGCAGCCCACTCCAATTGGCGTCATGTCCTTGACATCTCCGTGCCAAGGAACTGTTGGTGAGACACGACCCAAATTCAGCTGATGCAAAATTTCAGTTTGCAGAGGGAACGTTCTGTAAAAGCGCAGCCCTTCCTGAAATCCGCAACAGTTGAATTCGGCACATTTGCGTCTCTCACAATGTCAGCTGAACTAACTATCAAGTGAGTAGAGAATGCAGAGGCTCTGGAATGCGCTTTATGTACACTTAGTGCACTTGGGAAACAAGCCATAATTGTCAAATGGTGAGCAGTTTATTGCAACTGTACTTCAACCAACAGTGGAAAATTCTATGGTGAGGTATTGCATATCTTGACATGTGAATGTTCTGCTCCTGAACTTAGCCAGCTGAGCGCACTGATTGACTCAACCATTTGGCTAATTGAGCCAGTAGTTGGAATGAAATATTGGGAGAGGCTGTTGTTTTGCATGTTTGACTTAAACTTCAATCAGAGGCCAGTTGCGCAAAGGCTTTTTTTTTTTACATGAACTCACTCTGAGCTCCACTAAGGCCCTGTCCACATGTACCCGTGTATTTTTAAACAGGGGTTATCCCCCATTATTTCTGAAAAAAAAATTCCCTCTACTCAAAGAGTTCATTTAAGTCCCTGGAAGGAGGGAAAACCAGAGCTGGATTCCAATTCGAAGGCCCGATTTAAGCAGCCCTGGTCTAAGAAATGCCAAACCAACAAGCTTTGATGATATAATTTCATGGAAGACCACATTGGCAGATCACAAGCCTTAAAAGCTCGTTATGAGGTGCACGCACGCTGATGTCACGAACCAAAAACTCAGTTTTCCGTGTCCACTCGCAACAAGTTTAAACAAAGTTTCTAGAAATCTTTACCCTGGAAGCCGTCTTCCAAAAGGTTCACTTTCAGTGAATGAAAAAACAGTTTGCGTGTGGTTGAAAGGCCGAAGCACATGGAAAATGCAATATTTTCAAAAATACCCGTGTATATGTGGGACAGGGCCAGTGTCACCATCAAAGTCGTTAAATAGATAGTTACCGAAGACGTGGTCTCCAAATCTGGACCAGGTTCTTTTTTAATGTCCCATGTACTGTATGTAGAAGATCACTTAAAGCCTCTATTTGGCTTGACTGCCTTAGCACCTGATTTCCAGTTGACGGGAGGTTGGATAACCAGCCATTATTCTCAGGCCTTGAGGGCCGCGAGTTGAAAACCAGGGAGCTGTGAGGTCTAATCTTGTATTTACCTAAGCGAGAGGTAGCGCTACATACTCCTTGCCTCTGGTCTGTCTGCTTGCTGTCCATTGTATCTTTCATTGGGCGTAGTGTCTGAAAACATGTTCGGAGTTGAAATAACAAGGAGAACAATGTGCACTTCAATTGTGAGTTGAGTCAACCCAAGTTACCTTATGTGTCGCGCTATTAGAGTGTGTGCCTTATCGTCAAAATTCACCCTTTGATATACCTGCACTGAAAGACTTTTTTTCTTCTGAGTTCATGCCAAGTTCAAGGCGGAAAACTAAAGGATTTGGTTGACACAGGCTCTGGTAAGATCTAATAGCATTTAAAAGACATAACATAGAGCAGCTCGACGAGTGAGGGTACACTGTTTACAAGCCAAAAGCGTAGCCAAAAAATTGAATGAGATAACTGAAATGAAATGAAATCTAGCATGCTCCAAATTTTGGCATATTTATGTATTTATGATTAAAAATATCCTATGTTTACGTGCAAATCAAATTTATGCACTTTAAACATTCAAAGGATAATTCCATGCAGGACTCCCCCTCCCCAGTTGGATCATTTGTGCATTTTCAGTAGCGATTTCATTTGTGTTAGTATTGGAAACAGATGTTTACACATCTATATTTAGCCTGATTTCCTATCACTTAAAAGCACTCAGATATCCTCTCTGAAGATCCAGAGACTCTGCTGGGAATATCAATGAAAACATCTGCTGTAGTGGGCTTCCATTACTAACGTTCGCTAGGGTGAATTGACATATGAAGCTTGAAGCTTGTGCAGATGTGAGAGTTTGCCTCTATTATCACTGGAAAAGTCATTCATATAATACAATTTAATAATTGATCATCTGAGGAAAGCTTACATTACATGCATTAATGATTACATTTACAGTGTTATTTTTAGCCCTATGAAATATGGGGTTGTTATTCACACCTTTATCGGAACTAATTTTGTAGCCAATCAAACCAACAGGAATGCTGTTGACTCAGAAAACAAGTGGATGAAGCAAACAGATTTAAATACCACTCTGCAAAAAGGGGACTGGGAGCTGGGGCTTATTTGTGTGGACCGTGCATGTCTCCCCCCATGTAAATAGTGATGCCTGATCCCTGCTATAGATTAGCAGTTTGTCCAGGGTGTGTTTCTGCTTCTTGCCCATTGTATTGTGGGATAGGATCCAGGCCACAGCACCACACCTCTCAACACTGGCCGGGAATGAGCGGGTTAGATAATAGACAGGTGGTTGATTATACTGTACGAGCTTCAAAGATTCATGAAGAGATATGGAGCCCTGAAGTCTATTTGTTAATAATACATTGAGTACAATATTCTGCGCAAATGTATGCGAGCAGCTGTACGTAGCCCTTTACCACTCCAGCTACTGCAACTGAATAGGGATTATGAGCCTTTCATTTCAATGCCTAAGATCACCGATTTGCAATTAGTGTGCTTGAATGCTTATGCAACAGTCAATTCTGGTGGTTATAAAGGCATTGCAGTTCTATTACAATGGGTGTGTCCTCATTAGAATGAAGTTTCAAATTAGCTGGCTATTTTGCAGATTTGAAATTAACCTGATGTCAAATTAGCTGGCTATTTTGTTGTGAAGACGCAAATAGCCCGCTAATTTGATCGGGATATTTTCCCAGAAAATCTTGGTCTAGTTCGTGAAATAGCCAGCCATTTGTGTTGCATCTTCATTTCTCAGGCGGAGGGTTTTCGGGCTATTGGAGAAGCAAATTTGTACTATCGGGCTAATTTCCCTATCCGCAAAATGGCTGGCTAGGTTAACTTCGTTCTGATGAAGATACACCTGTTGGCCCCATACATATACTCAACAAAAAAGTTAAAGATCACAGAATCTATTCACTATTATTTTCTCTTGTTCTGAGTTTTCCAAGACACTGTCAAGCTGTGGCGAGAGCACGTGGTTTTCACAAAAAAAATTTTAAATGACCTTTGACTTTATTTGACGTTTTGATTGAATGGTCAGAACTTAGTGTGATTCTCGTCTTCCCCGTGTGTACCCCTGTTTTGGGGTAATAAAGTTGTCAGATCAAATGTTTTGATGCAATTTGGGTATTGGATTAACACCAATGACATAAACGAAACCTAGGATTTACGTTGAGTTCATACATTTCACATTCTCGGCTTATAATACTGTGGTCCTTTTTTTGTTGAGTATAGAACACTAGATTGCTGATAGGGTACGCTCAAGTGAAGCATCTGTTCTAAGAGCCTACACACCCGGAAGTAAAATTCGCTCATAGGCTCCCATTCATTTTCGCCTACTTTAAAGTCACATTTTCAAAAACGCTTGCGAGCGAGTCGGTGTTATTTTGGAATCGCTGTGCAGAGCAACATTTTGTCTCCCTAAATATGTGCTTTTTGGAGGATGGAAAGCAGCACACTTTCTAAAGGAAAGATCGAAATGTGACTCGGTGTCAACGTTAAGGAGCTTGGCAGTATTCGCCGTTAAAGAAACGCCCGTATAAGTTATTATATTACTCTCTGGTTTCCTCACTTCACTGTGCCCTGATTGAGCACATTTTCTGTCAACCAAATTGTTTATATTGAATCATATGGCTAATGCCAGCATTATTAAAAAGAAGCGTAGTTAACTCTGGCTACTCCTTTGCTAAGCTAGGTACGGTAACAGTCGCTAGAGGCGCCATCGCCGTACCACTGGCGTTTTCGGCTGTGTTTATGAAGTACACTCAACCCAGGCAGAGGCCGTTTCTCAATACCAAGAATGCTGAGAACGAACTTGCATTCTTGGGAGGAACGTTCTTGCTAGTCGTTCTAGGAAGAGTGCACTTCCAAGGCTACGAGCACTCAGAACGCTGTCGACGGTCTAAGACGATGCGTTGTCGTTGGTATTACGCAATACGCCAGCCAGTGAGCCGCGACTTCCTCCGTCATCAGCCTTTTTTTTCCCCAGTATTGTTATCTGTGGGGGAAGAGGGGTCTGTGAGCGTGAGCTAGTTAAGGTGCTTAGCTTAGCTACTTCCGCCGGCTGTTGCGGAGTTTCTCTACTATGAAAACATTGGAGCATATTCGACATAAAACATCGCAAACAGCCAATATTCCAAATGTACTCTGGTAATAGTTCCTCACCTGAAAATTAGCAGAATGGTATTTAGCTAAGAAATAACGAACGAACACCGACAGATTGCATTCAAAGTCAATGCAAAGAAGGGAATACACGCGTTTCGGGTGAATGCTTTGAATGTGAATCTGTTGTGCGAAAAAATTGTTTCGCGTCCGCTGTGAAAGCAGCTTTACTGATCCTGGGGTGCATTTCCCGAAATCACACATGCTAACTTACATAGTTGGACCCTTTGACTGTGAACGGACGAACTATGTAAATTGCTAATTTAGTTAGCAGCTACGTTTTTGGGAAACGGAACCCCGGCCTTCTCTCTCAGGGGCGTCCCGCTTAGATGCCGAAAAGAATTCTGGGATATGCGTGCTGTCAAGTTCACACAAAGGCTGCGCTCCAATCCGAAAAAATGCTTGCTTCCTTGTGTTCACTCGCCCTCAAATCGAGGGGGGAATCCCCAAAAAATCCCGGATGTAAGATGGCTGCCACTTGTAGGGTCGTTCCAATCCAGTTTCGCGGAGGGAAGGGCGCATTTTCATTTGCTCAAGCCCTCAAGTTTGAGGGTGAGGGGCATCGGTTTCACATAATTTTTTAAGCCTTTGACTTTACGTTCATTTTCGCTGTAGCTAGCCTATAGCATCCGCGAGGACTGTTGCGGAGCTAAATGCCGCTTTCACATCGGACGCGAAACAAATTTTTCGCGCGACAGATTACATTCAAAGTCAATGCAAAGACACGAATGCATGCAAACCACGTGTTTTCGCGTCTTTACAATGACTTTGCAATATGTCGGGCGCAAAATTTGTTTCGTCTCTGGGGTGAAAGCAGCTTCATTTTCCCATACAACAGTCACAAGTGGCGCTGCAATCAAATGAGCACGCCGTCTTCTACTTGCCATAAACATGCGATACGTTCCCGCGTGAACTGTAAAAGGTAAAACGTACAGGTAACTAACTCAGTTGGCTCCATGGTAACACAAACTTCCCGCTGGCTTGTCTACAAATGTCGAAGTGCGGAAGAAACGCAGCGTGGGTTGTTCCAATCCGATTTCCCTCAACCCTTCCTTGAAGTCCCCTGTATTGCCCTCCCTTGCATGGGAAGGGCTTACTCGCCTGCTACGTCATTCGGAGGGCTCACTCGAGTGGAGGGAGGAAGTAAAGGGAGTATCTTATTTCGGATAGGAATGCAGCCAAGTTACCATCCAGTGTATCCTCGGAAAAACGGGCGCGTCAAGAACACTTCCGGGACTGGTAACCGTTCTCGTCGAGATGCGAACTTTGAATTGAGACAGTACATGGCCTTAGAGGGATGACGTTTCTCAAGTTCACAAGAACAGAAGTACAGAGAAGAACACATATTGAGAAATGGACAGGGTTTTACCTGATTGCACGTTGCACATACATCATAGAATTTTCCGTTATACAAGTTTCGGTTTTGAAAACTTATATATGTGACAAACTTTTGATGCAATTTTTGCCGAAATTTTACGGATTTAACCCTCATTACACACCAAATGAACATTTCAAACGAGGGATAAGCAGGTAAGGAGTCCTTAAATTCACTTTTTGATGCGATGAATCGACTTTTTGGGCCTCTATTCATGTAAGATTGATGATGTCTTCCAGCTGGCTCCTTGCGGGAATTTCGAATTGACTTCCAAAAAAAGGTAGTCGAGTCAGGCTGGGCCAAACATGTGTGGACGGGCGTGGGCGGGGTTTGTGGGTAATGGGGAGGGTGGCATCCTTGACTTTTTTCATTTATTGTTGGATGCTTGTTACAATTTAGTTTGTAATAAAGAACAAGGAGTCTATTATATTATATCATTATCATATCAAAAATAGTAGTGGGCTGTTGTGAATTCCTTTTCATTTTATTATCAACTTATCATTTGTAATCCTTTTTGAAAATAATAAAAATAATATTAATTATTATTATTATTATAATGCAAGTGAAGCTAACGTGTTACGGGTGGCTAGCAGGGCCACCAGCGATACTTAGCTCTAACAACTGGCCTCAAATGTAGGCTTTTTAAAATAAAATATCTGAAGATAAAGCCTGTATTGGTAGCTACTGTCCGTGACTCACAGACACAGAAGCTGTAAGTTGCTTTTACTGCATAAGCCAACCTGACGTGATAGTCTGTTGATTGTGGCTGTAGCACAGCGGCTAACGTAGCCAAGTTACTTTTGCTAATGTTTGTGTCCTAAATATGCAAGAGTAATATCAGGGGAATTTCTACAGAAGGTGTGTGAACGTAAACCTTATTTGAAGCTAACTTTTAATACTTGTTTGTAATTTGAATGTTTGGTACAACTGTCCATGGTAACAGAACTTGCTGTCTGTAAAACGTGTATTGCAAGTTTGTCTCCGTGGTTATGACTGCTCTGTTACCAGCTACTGCATGTTAGTTTGCGTGTCGTGCTAATTAAAAATGCTCCTGCTTAACTTACATGCAGTAATTCTGATCTGTATGCTTGTGTTACTCCGGTAAGCGTCAATGTGGCAGGGTCATCATAACGCTGCCCGATTGTAGCCGCTACAGTTAGTGATCGCTTCACTTATCCATGACCGGGATCAGCCGGATACTTTACAAATGTCTGGGCAAGCTCTCTGGTGCTACCGTGAAAGCAATGCAAAACGCAGAAGCTGTACCGTGTCTGGTATAAAAAATGAATCCTCTGCACTACCATGACATATTTTCATCCCCCTTTAGAAATTTTTATGGCTAATAAAAAGCCAAAAAATGCGGGGATTAATCTGGAAATTCTTTCTTGTAGAAGTGATCGATTTGCTAGCTCCACATAAGCAACTTGTCCGCGCTAACGGAACTTACGGTCTGCAAAACCTGTATAATGTTCATAACATAACCAAGCTCTCTCTAGCTGTTCCATACTATCCATAAAGCTGCTTTCACATCGGAGACGAAACAAATTTTTCGTGGGACAGCTTAACTTACATTCAAAGTCAATGCAAAGACGCGAATACATGCATTATGGGCGCGTTAAGCAGCTTTCACACTGGACGCAAAACTAATTATTTAACGCAACAGATTACATTCAATGTCATGACCACTTACCGGCTACTGCATGTTAGTTCGCGTACTCTGCTAATTAAAAATGCCCCTGGTTAACTTGTATGCAGTAATTATGATCGGTATGCTTGTGTTACTTCGGTAAGCATCAATGTGACAGTTTCATCATAACATTGCCTGATTGTTGCCACTAAGGTAGAAGCTAACCGGAGAGGTGCAGTTAGACCAGACGTAGGTTTTGCAATGCTTAGGGTGCGTTTGGGTGCTTGTGAAACAATCGCTTTACTTATTGATGACCTGGGTCAGCCTGATACATCTCCATTGTCTGGGTAAGCTCTCTGATTCTACCGATGAAAGCAAAAGGGATATGCACAGGCTATAAAGTGTCCGGTATAACAAACGACTTTTCTGCATTGCCATCGATTGAATAGCAAATTCTTTCCTGTAAAAGTGATTGACTCGTTAGCTCCGTATAAGCAGCGGTTCATGCAAACAGAATTTACGGTCTGTAAAACCTGTATTTTGTTCATGACATAACCAGGGCTCTATCTAGCTCTCGTGCAATATCCATAACCTGCCCATTTTCCGCGGGGAAAAGCTGGTCATTCCGCCGCAATGAGTAAACTATTACCACAGGCAATTTCCAAAAAGGCCGTTTCGCCTGGAGCTTTCGCCCCTTCGTCATACACCAGCGCAGAAGCTGTTTGTTACTCCATGCTAACAACACACCACAGCTATGCACACAAACCACCAGGTCCTAATACACACTGAAGCAGTACATAAGTTGTTAGTCCACTTTTAGCCACTCCTCACTGTCCGTGTTTCCCTCTAAACTCAGACCCACCGGATTTCTCCAGTCTCCAGTCTACACTTGGGTTTGTCGACCCGTTCTACAAATGTGTCTATATGGGGTGGATTCTAGCTTTCCCTCAATCCTAGCTAGAATAGAAACACCGGTGTACTCACCATAGTAGCCGTAGGTTGACAGCAAATTCAAGCTTGACCTGCCAGACATTCGCACAGTGTCCTCCACTTTCGCCATTGCATTTATTAGAACAAGTTAATTTCATTAAATCTTTACTCATGTACTGTGTTTGATTGCAGAATATGCCCGTCGATTTCTTCGGAAGACGCGTCAGTTTCACTTTGAGGAGCCATACCCGGAAAACTGGGTTCTGCTGTCTCATCCTGCCTAGATCCACCCTCCACAGAGCTGGCCAGTCAGAAGAAAGTGGGCACACGGGGAGTGGGGGCCATAGCGGAAGAGCCACCCCGATGAGGTGTTTCAGGCAGAGACTACTATGGACTACAAATGGGGTTTTTTGAGGATGGCAGTATGAGCGAAAGTACTCTAGGGGAGTCAAAGAGCAAAATATAAACTTGGAACAAAAGCATAATGGGTCACCTTTAAGAGTAACATAAAGGGAGCCCAGAAGGCTGCAGTTTGGAAAACTATTGCTGCTGCGGTAAACACCGTTGGGGTGGAAAACCGGAGTGCAGCAGAGGTTTGATTTAATCCATTAATAAATCAAAGTGACCATTTGCACTTATTCAAATGCTCCCAAGCACAAAAATTGACCGAAATTCTTGTTAGACGCACTTATTAGTGTGGCCAAGATGCACATTTCTCCATTGCCCACACTTATTTTATGTGTGTCCAAAGCTAAAAAATTTCTCATGGCCAAACTTATTTTAAGCGGTACTTTCTAAGCGGCACTGGAATGGTCATCAACTGGCGCACTTATAAGTGTGGCCAAGAAAAAAATTCAGCATTGGTCACACGCATAAGTGCGAATAACATCGGCGTTAATTAATTAAATTTATAGATCCATGACACTTCATGTTATATAGCCTACATAATTGACAATCCAAATGCTTTACATAGGTTAAAACAAAGTGATCAAGGCATAATACTGAGCCACAAAGGAAACACAAGTTTGCCAGTTAGTTAATGTACTCTTATGGTTACTCAGCCAAAGTGACGGCAAAATAAAGAAAAGTTTGATGAAACGAGTGTAAATGTGCACGCACTAGTAATAAATTTGGTTTTCTAAAATAATTATGCGTTAACTTATTTTCCAGTCTGCCTTTAATTAACTTGTATTTCTTTTGTTGTACAGTATATATCTGACTGGATGAGCATCTGACATACCACATTGCCTATCTGCCAAACCACGCATTGCGCTTAATTAAATTTATTGTCATTGTCAGCCGTCTGGCCTGACAAGCAGGTTGTCTCAAAATATAAGTTCAATCAATTTCTCAACACAGTTGTCTTATATATTCATTCATTCATTCATTCATTCATTTATTTAGCCTATTAATCTATTTAGCCTATTTATTTATTTTACTAATAAGAGCAACAACAGCATGATGTCCGCATCGCTGCATATGGTTTATTACTCATTTTGACTGCTGGACTCGTTCCTGCTTGTTGTTGGCTGGTTTCAAATCTGCGTACACCTGGTCAGACCTGGCGTGAGATTTTTGTGGACCGTTTGCTCACATTCAGATTGATAAATGCTGATCCTTGCGGGAGTTTTGGCGTACGCCCATTTTTTTGGCGTATGCACATTTGATAAATGAGGGCCATTGACTCTGACTTTTGAGATAGCGCTCCGAGCGACTGGCGACGGAAATGGTTGGGAAGAGGCTCCACTCCCTTGTATTAAGGGCTGTATGACCCTGCATGTGCTTCCTCGAGCTCACGCCCTGCCTCCCTGAAGGTGGTCCTGCCTGGAATAACTCTGCGTGATTGAACTGCAATGAGTGACCCCTCTCCACCCACAACAACCCAAAGTGCTATCTAAGCAGCCTGGCCCTTGACAGATTAAAATGATATTGACGGTGGAATAAATTTTCCAGTCGAACTGGCAGCCCCCCCTTCGCCTG
Organism: Gymnothorax reevesii; assembly: GCA_029721435.1. Taxonomy (NCBI): domain Eukaryota; kingdom Metazoa; phylum Chordata; class Actinopteri; order Anguilliformes; family Muraenidae; genus Gymnothorax; species Gymnothorax reevesii. Next base: position 31,751,910 of record CM056575.1, read on the forward strand.
TAAGCCAGCAACTTGCAAACCTGCCCCTCCTCCACCCTTCATCCCTCTCTCTACCCCTCCTTTTCTCTCTCCCGCCTCTTGCCCGTCGATGTCTTCGATAATGACTTTTCTTACTGGTGCTTAATTTGCCTGCAAGAAATAACGTACGGTTCCCACAGCTAATTTTTCTAAATTAAAGTGAGTGTCTCAAGACGGAACGGGAGCAAAGGGCAGCGGCAATAGTCTTTAGACTCTGCTTATGTTCCGAGCATTCAGACGAGCCAGTTTGTGAGATATATGAGCTGCTACAGATATACAGTGTTTACATCAGTGAATCATTACGCTAAGCACTTTCACCCAGCATCCGAGACAGCATCAAACAGCTATGAGCATACATGTTTACCGCGGGGAAATAGGGGACCTGTTTGAAAAGCGCTGTAATTTTTTCACGAAGACAGTAAAATATAGGAACGTATGATTTTTTCCCCTGAAAGCTGCAAATCTGCTGTTTCACCGAATTTGAGGTGTTGAAGTACAAATCAAAAGTCGTGGAATAAAGAATCAGACTAAATTTAAAAAAAAAAAGAAACAAAATATTGTATTTGTCCCCGGCATTATGGAGCTGACTATATCAAAGAAATTTGCTTGGCAAAATTCTATTGTGTGCAAACTATAGTTTGCACTGAAAATCAACCAGGGCCTCAAGCCCCGGCAGCAAACAACATTGGCTAATTTTTAACGAGCGAAACCAAAGAACTGTTTTAGTGGTGTTTTCTGCCCCGCCCCCCCACCACAGAGTTTCCGAACAATCAAACCAAATCGCAAAGAAAGAATTAAACATATTGGACACTAGGGAAGGTGATTTAGGTTAAGGTGTAAATGTGTCACACTAATGGGAGGAAATGTGTGCGGCTGACAGTTACAGCTACTTTAATGGTGCTGGATGAGGCAGGCTGGCTTGAACTGGTTTGAACTGGTTCTCCGGTCTGAAGCGAACGCTCAGGTTGACTCGAGTTATAGCATCCCCTCTATTCCAGTGGTCCACAGCAGAAGTCAATGGGCTTATTTTTCACAGCCTTTCGCCCCTTTTTTCCTAACTTCTCTTGCTCTTCGCTGTGCCCATCGGGGGAGACAAGAGTGAAAACTCAGTTAAGAGGGAGTAGTCAATGAAACGTAGATTTGTTTATTGTTTAACAACACTTTCAGCACAGTTTTACAACTATATCATGTAATTTGTCATACTTTTCTAGAGGTCTACGAATCAAATCAAGTGTTTTTCTCTCAGCTACTCATATCTATGGGCAATTAAGGGTCTCCAATCACTGTTGACGGAAACTGGAGTGCCTGGAGTGCATGCCGTGAACATAGTGAGAATGTGCAAACTCAAAACAGAAATGCTTCTGGGTGGATTTGAACCTATGCCCTTCTTACGCTGAGGTTACAGCCACCATGTTGCCCAGAATTAGAAAAGCAAAATATCCATGCTCTTACAGTCATTGGTTTGAGATGACATCAGTTATAGACAAATTCAGTGTGGTTGATTCATGGTGGATGTAATGACATAGTTTCACTGGTTAAGAATTGATGCATCAGTCATTCAAGGAAAGAATACTTTTTCAAAACATGGTCTGGATATTCTTCAATGAAAGTTACTCTCGGGATTCCCATTTCCCAACTCATTCAACAGATTGAAATCTTGATGACGGCTGACCTCAATCGATGTCTGGGTCTCACTCAAGGAAGGAAACAAAGGAGAGCAAAATAAGCATTTAGAATGAGACACACCCTCAAAAAGGGCTTGCCTTGGACTGGCCCCAAATGTAAACTTTTCCCGGCGACAGCACATTCACACCAGCCACAGTTTTCACAGTGCCTGCAATGAAAAGAGTCACATAGCTGAAGTCATTTTCCGGCCAGGACTGTGGGGAAAGGATTTGACTTTAATGGAATGTGACATTATTATTTTCTTAACCCAGAAAGACCGCTGACAGTTGGCGTCAGAGGCGACTGTAAGGTTTGTGTTGCCCTAAACAAGAATGTTTGGTGGGTAACGTTGAAGGGGTGGGTGGTTGTGTCAAAATCAATTTGAGTTGGGGGCCCCTAGTTTGGCGTGGCAAAGCAATTGCAAAACGGAGAGCTGATTTTCACAAATGCAAAAGCTTCAAAACTGCTCAGTTCAAATGAAGTCCAAGGATATTCAAAACGTGAATTCTGTGGCACAGAGATAGTTGTGACCCGAACCAATTGTGATAAACAAGGCTGCTATTTTATGTTTTCGGAGTTCCACTATCCTGGACCTGTTTATAGCATAATTCACGTCATAGATTGTACTAATTAAGAGCAGAATGACATCTCTAGCTGTTATATGAGATGTTCTTTGCTACGAGTGGCGTGATGAACTGCAGTATGGTCAGGGCTGCATTAATGCATGGGCTTACCTGGGCTGAAGCCCTGAGGCCCGATGCGTGAAAGGGCTGATCGCGAGGATCGGGATGAAAACAATCGTCGACGGAAATGCAAAATAATGCTTATAGGACTAGTTTTTGGCTACAAACATTGACGTCATATTCAGACATGCACCTTAGCGTGGTTGGCAAGAACAAGCATAAATCAATACAACAAAACGGGGAAGTGTGGCATCCTGCATTATCGTAACCGATTCGGTGGTCTTTGAATATGTACAAAATCTTGACAGTTCAGCAAAGACAAGATATTTCCCTAAGCTTAAGTACAACAAAGGTTTGTGTGGGCTTCCGGATCCTAACGAGCTGAAAGGTTGGAGCAACGACCCTTCTTTGGGTCTGGGTCAGCTGGATCATCACTTGATATCCCTTCATCGAACAAAAATTCTTTATTTGTTGATCATCGTTGAGCAGTACGTTTACCGGAGCAATATTAATAGGGGATGCCAATATATTTTGGGGGGTTTTATTCGTGATAAGGGGGTTTAGAATTTATCATTAATATTTAATATCGCAAATGCATATACTGCGCATTCCCTCGCCAGCTGGGGTGTCATCAGTAACAGGGCTGCCGCCGTTACAGCTGCAGTAGACATTAAACTCTAAATTTTTTTGACTGGATGTACGAGGGACGTTTTTACACACTTGAATGTTTCTCTAGGTATCCAAAAGTCAAGATAAGCCGAAAGTTCTGTTCTCAGTTCATACTGATGACGGTTGTAAACGGAATTATTTCCAATACTAATATCTGAACTGTCACTTACTCGCTATTGGAAAGCATAAGGAACCGTTAAAATTAACCTACATAAAAAGCAAGATCTTTCCTGTGCTATGACCGAATAATAAAATGTGAAAACTTAGCAAAATGTCATGTTAGAAATTATGGAAAATAACTTGCGACTTACCCGACAGATAGTGAATAGTACAAACACACGAGTGGGTCGACGGCACCCAGTTCTTTCCTGGAATTGAATTGATCAAAGCGGATTTTTAGGTTCTTGTTCAGGAATAAGAAGGAAACATATTCCCGAGCCCGTAACGAATGGGTTTGTGCAGTTAATTACGCTACAACTAAGTGGTATTATTACAGAAAATGGAAGACAACTGTACTTCGCCTATTAAATCAATTTTAATGTTGATACTTTTTGCAAGCCCCGCTAGTCAACAAACCCACGTGACCAGGTTTGTGACATCACGAGAACTACTGCTATACAATGCTCTGATTATTGTTTGTGTTGGGTCTGCCCTGGAACGGGACGAGGTGCATTAATATTTTCCATAAATAAAACACTGTGATTGGTTAATGGACGTTGTGCGTGCCTATTGTTACTGTCCAATGAATGAGTCGTTGAATTTGAGCTATACAAATACAGTTGTTATCTTGCTCCAGGAGTGGAAATTTAAGACAAAAGACACTAAAAGGTGGAAAGAAATGTGACTGCGGGGCTCAAAAATGCACAAATAAACTTGGGAAATTGCTGTGGGAGTCCCAGCTTTTAAGAGAAGAAAAATAGCCAAGTTGACTGGATATTTCAAAACTCCGAGCCTCAACGAGACAAACCCCTCCAGCATTAGCGGCTATCCGGGCGATGCTAACTAGCTAACACCAGTAAGGTTGTTGAGCGCACTGGCTGCTGAAGATGGTAAAAAAAACCGCATGCAGCTGGTGCTGACACAGGATAGATAACAAGCTAGGCGGTTGGTAGGTCGGTAGCTTAGTACAACGACAACATTAGAAAACATAGGCTCTAGTTTCAGTTATGCTTGTTCCAGTCTACTGTAACTGAAGAGTTTCACCGCAAGCTACTAAGTTCGTGATTTGGTGATTTTCATCTGCTTTTGCTGTTCAGTATTATCATTCAAATTGTGGTTGTATATACGGTGCAAACAGTTATTGTTCGTATGAATAATAATTTCTGAAATTGGGAAAAAGTTAGTTTTTTTACACGGCCCTTCCTCGGCGAGTTGAGTCGTGATGGAATTTACTGTCTGATGGAGTAAACCGAAGTGATGCTAAATTTGATCCGCTACAATTTAACGGTAGCACGACAGAAAACTATTTTCCATGTATGTACGAAAGACTGCTCGCTAGTTTTATGGTTTCACTGTACAGGAATTTGTCATTTAGTTCCAAACGGAATTATAAGATGGGCAGCTAAAGCCCCTAGAACGTTCTGATGCTTCGTCGTTTTTCTGTTAAAAGATTGGAAGTACTACGGAACCTGCACTATGAAATTGATGCTTATTATGCATGCTCATTTCTCACATCCTTTCTCGATCATGTTTTTTTTATTAAAGTGCGCAACAAATGCTTTACAGTGCATACTCTGTTCATTTCTTCATCTTCGAGTGCACAACAAATCAAGCCAATTGTAAGCTTTCTTAGTGAAGTCCTGCAATATTCAGTGTAGGTGTCACTTTAATAATTTTGATGCTATTTATGTGGCGGGGGGTTGGGTGGATGAGATATTCATGCTGGTTCAGTTAAGTTAGGTTGAAAAATCTTTACGTAACAAGGGAGTTTGTATCCCCATTCATGTGACTCAGAGGGTTTGTTTTAACATTATGACATTTACTGGCCCAGCGGAGTCACATGCCGCGCCATTGACAAAACCTGCAAAGAATCGTTCACGGCACAGCCATGAAATTTTGACGTGCGCTGAGTGGCTGACGCTTGAGGGACCTGGCAGGCCGAGCGCCAGCCAATCAGCGCGTGTGTCAGAATCTCATGGCTGTGTGGAGTTTTGCCGCGAACGATTCTGGGCAGGAAGTTAGATTTCAGGGGTGAAGTTTTGCCTTTTCCAGACTTATTCTTCGGGACAAGAGGGAGTTACGATGAACGGTTGGTGCTGAACGGAACTTAAATATGTCGATGTCACGCTGATACCAGACACAAAGTTAGAGAAAAGAAAGTTTTGACGCTAGCAGCGGTAGAAGACAAGTGGTGCCTGGCGTTTTCCATTTTTGCAGGTTAGGCTAGGGAATTTGATGCTTCTGCAACTCTTAGAAGGAAGATGACAATCAGTTTTTTAAAATTATTATTATGATTTAAATTTAGAGAGTGAATCCTTGAATTTTTTTACTAATATTTAAGGAGTTGTATGGTTGTTTGCAAATTTTATTTGCCATTAGTAAATTGAAAAATTATACTTGATGATCAGAGTGAAAACACGTGCTATGGAGGCTAATTTGCTCTGTCGCCTTTTATTAGAAATTCGAACATTCATTCAAACCTGAGGGTGAAAGTTCATATTCGAACTGAAATGAGACGTTCAAAGTCAAAATACACCCTCAATCAGTGCATGAAAGTAGGTAAGTCTCGCGCATTTTTTAGGCTTATTCGCCGTAGTCCGCAATTATTCATTTAACGCTTATTAAATGTCCACTGAAGCATCAGTTTCACTTGCGTAAAGGTGGACGGTCACCGCAAGAAAAAAGCGGGGGACACACTACAAGATTTTTGGCCAAATTTTATCCATGATTTGCAGTTGTGGCTAGTCTGCGCCAGTCAGCTCTATTTGAGGACAGTCGTCATGACAGTCAGCGCAGAATCTGTTAGTGTGTGATGTGGTACAGATTGGAATCAGCAGGTGTGTGAGGTGACTTCAGTTGCCGAAATTCATACATGTTTGAAATTTTTGAGCCGACTCCGGACGCAGTTGTGCAGCGTGTGCTCCGTCATCTGCTGCAGTCCTTAAATGTGTGATCCCCAGTCTTTACTAGAATCTGCGGAAGCCAGTCGTGTAGTGTGTGCTCCAAGTCCTTTCAAATTCTGCAAAGACTGTGAAAATCTTATAGTGTGTCCCTAGCTTAACATGGAAAGCGATTATGACTTCCCGTGCTTCTGTTTACTCAGGGATTGGAAACAATGCATGCGTGTTTCATGATCGTTTAAATTGTTTAAATGAAATATGACCATTTTATACGCCTTTTTGCAATTCCATTGCAATCCCTCAGCGAAGACATGCCTGAGAATTCCCGAGTCAAAATCAATTTCCGTGTCACAAGTAGGGAAATTCACCGAATTACACGTGAAACTGATTAACTTAATGCACAATGACTTAAATTCTGCGAGTGAAATTCTTCAGTGCGCGTTAGAATAATTGCTGACTACGGCACAGGAACGTGAATGCCAGAGATGTGAGACTTGGCATCTCTGCAGATATTGTCATTGTTTTGTACTACTGTTGAGTAGTACTGTGGGGGGGTGGGGGTTGAATATATTCGAACATCACGTTGTCATATTCTAAATTTGTTCGAAGTTGTTGTTTTTTTAAAAGGTGACAGCCCTGATTTAAATACAGGTTTGCCTTGAGATTTTGGCTGGCCCTTTGGTGGGCCTTGGGCGCATAAAGTTTGACAACCACTGCGCTTAACAGTTGGAGCCTGTTGGCAGTGTGGGCATCTATCTCCATCACTGATCGGCAACGAGAATTTTTGCTGTCAGCAGAAAAACTTGCCTGGTGAAAAGCGATTATTGTTGATGTTCATGCATAACACTGGGATATTGCGTGTTGCTAAGGGCTGAATTCGGAACGTCAACCGGCTTGTCAAAAATTATCTTCTGGCAATGGTGGTTCAAAAATGTCCAAAGTGGCGTTTTTTGCATTTTACGATTGTTGTGAGTAGAGAAAATGATGCAGGCGAGCTGTATGTGTTGTGTGCGAGTTTTCGGAAATTTATGCTCCCTTCTATTGCGACCGTTGGGAATTATTCAACAGGGCGCTTATTCTCGGCTGATGTAGAGTGTGTGTTTGCTTGCTTGTATGAGCGCACAAATGTGTGAGTTATGCATCAGAGAGATGTATATTGTCCGACTGATATACAGTCTTTATTCTTTTTGGTGACGCTATTTCTGTATAATTTTATTGAATATATGTAAGCCTCTCTGATAAAAGTATTTTCTGCTATAATAGTCATGAATTGAAACTGCAGTTACAAGTGATTGTTGATGCATTATTTCATAGACAGTAAGAAGGGCTGATGTTGCGCAGATGGGACAGGTCAGTAGTTTAAGTATGATGGTACTTGGCGCGGGGGGAGAGACCTTGAAAAAGTGGTATCCCCGGGGCCCATGGTTCTTTAATGCGGCCCTGAGTATGTCACATTTTCAGGAATAAGATTGGGTAACCTGGACGTGGACTGTTCAAACCAGCAGAAGACTCTGGTTGGCATGGCTGCAGCGTTTGGTTGGAGGACTGGCTTTGTGCTTGCTGACGTTTTTTCGAATGCAGCTCTGCTTCCTTTCCTTGTTATGTTAACATCTTGTGTATGATCAGCTGTACTGTGGATATCCTGGGACCCTCCAATCCAGTTCCAGCAGCTCTAAACACATTGCACCCTTTCTTCAGTTCAAGTGGTCAGATGACTGAAATCTCTTTGTTGGAACGGTCAATATTTGTGCTCAGCGGCTATGTCGGAGCTTACCGTTGTCCTCTGGGTCTACAAACATTTGACAATGTTCTCTCATAATCTTCTCCTGCTATCTTATTCAAGTGAAACATGCGGTCATGCAGGTTTTTTTTTTTTTCTTTTTTAATTTGTATTCACTTTCAAAAACAAAACATTTTTTAAGCATGAGTGAGATGGTCTATGAATCAGTGAGGCATTATTGAGGCAAAAAAATAATACCATAATGATGCAAGTTATGCAAAAGAAGGAAAAACTGTGTCAAATTTATAATTCTAGCTGATTAGTAGTACCTATAATACTTACTAGTAATACTAATAATACCACCAACACTAATACAAATGCTTTGAGCTTCAGGAATAGGGTTCAATACAAAGCCAATGCTTCAAATGTCAAATTACCGGTCGTTCCGCCGAGTGAATGACCAGGTCTGTCCTCCTCCCTCACTGTCTCTCTTCCCCTTCTAGACTGTGGTGAATACTTCTTTTGCTTGAATCTGTGTCCACATCTGCAGCTCCATTCATAAAAATGTGTGTTAAATTTATATGAAATGTTGTGTGCTTGCGAAACGAGAAGTGGAGTATTGTCAAAAATATCCAAATTTGTAAAACAGTGGGTACCCTAAACAGCATGCAATTTTTACTTAATTAAATCTATCTTGAAATTTTGTAGCCACACGTGACGTAAGCCTGTGAGAATGTGTTTTTAAGACAAGTTCCTTTTTAGCAAATCCACATCTTCAGGTGAGAGTGGCATATGAATCTTTTTTGATCATTCATACTGTTCATATATGAGGGCCCCGGTGACTGTGGGCAGTTCCATTTCACAGCCCATAGGAGAACTAGTCAGCCATCTTGGTTTGACACCATGAAAAAAAAAACAGGATTTGTGGATTATATCCCTCTTTTCAGTTTATTCAGGCTTGTTTTGCAAATATGCAGTGGAGAAAAGAGCTCCTGACACAAAATGGCCATCCATTTTTAGCACAGAAGCCATCTGTCTGGCTCAGAGGCTAATATAGCATCAGCAATGCAAAATTAGCAATCATGTCCTAGTGCCCCCATCAGTTTCCAGCATTTGGTGAATGATGCCTGGTTGAACATTCTAAAAATGTTGCATCATGGTTGTTCCTATGTAATAAATAGCAAATTTATTTTGCAGCTTGTAGTAAGAGGAGTGGCAAGCATTTTAACCCCCAAGAGGATTTTGGGATATTTTTTTTGTCAGAAAATTCTGGGTTGGGATTCTCAAACTCGGATAGCTATGTTTGTTAGATCAGTATTCTGTAAAAAAAAAAAAAAAAAACATTGGATAGCATATTTTTTTTCTCATTCCTTTTATGAATTTTCGGCTCACCAGGACTGAAGGTTCAGTGGTCTTGTGCTGTGGCATGCTGGTCCATCCTTGTCAGTTGTTCTCCACTGAAACCACCGGGTCAATGAAGCTGAAACTAGACATGCATCCTATCCATGAGGGCAAAGTTTAAGGCGTCCAGTACTAAAACTCATGAGCACAGATGCATAAATACAGGTGCAAAAACACAAGGACGCACACAAAAACATACACTAGGACATACAATGCATAAACAGACCCACTGGCATTGTCCCTGACCCCCAGGCCCAAGGCTGTCTCTACTCTCCCTGCTTCCCCTTGCTGTGCACCCCCCAGCAGCAGCTGCGTCAACACGTTCACCCTCCCAGCACTTCTGGTGAGCCATTGTCTTCCCTCCACTCCTACATCAAATCAGAGGAAGTAGTGGGATGATGAACTCCAAGACTCGCGGCTGCACAGCTCCAAAGCACTCGCTGGCCGAGCTTAACATCACCTTGCCGTGAATTCACATGGTTGAAGCACTGAGCACTATTCTGAACCCTCTTCTGCTATTGTAAGGCCTCATATAACCAGCTAAGTTCTTGACATTTGCTGATTTGGTGGTGAACAATGGGAAAATATTTTCTTTGTCAACGTGGTTTGAGAAGCTAGATGACAAAGAGACATTTTCAGAAATGGATTTTGATTATATGACTGTTAGTATTACTGTTGGAAAAGGTGCTGATTAAAATGTATCTTTCAACATGAAAATCTTATCTCTCTTGCCATCTCCCCTACTTTTGTTTTGTCCCTAGCTTTTTTCGTCAACTTTCAGCCAGTAAAATAGTGTGTTTGTATGTTTCTATATTGTTTTAGAATTATGTTTATTATCCCTTCAAACAAACTGAGCTTTTTCTGCTGCCTTGTTTCTTTTATCACATACATAAACTGATGCTGCTGACAGTCGCGCCAGGATGGCACTTTTGACCAGAGGGTTGAGGTGGATGTTATTATAGCTGCTGGACATTATTTGTCTTTCATTTTAACATCTTCCTGTCTCTGGTTTCCAGTTTTGTCTGTTTTTCTTTACCCAGCCTGTTGTTTCGTGTCAAAATAAACTTCTGCCCCCTCGATCGTGCCCCTTCCCCCGTGTTTTTGCAGGCATTACAGAGAGTGGCTGTGTGAGAGAGCGAGAGTTATGTTTCCACTACAGAGGGCTGTTGTTCTTTGCATTAGCATTGTATGGATTTCAGTATGCTAACAGCGCGCAAAGCATGGGGACGACCTGAGGTCATTTTTTGTGCCGCTACACTATGTGGCAGTTGGGATTTTGAAACGGAGGACTGACATAATCCATAAATCTCAGAAAAAAAAAATGATAGGAAGCTTGTGATTTCTGACTTAACCCTGAGATATCCACTTCCACCAAAACTTTCTGTGGACTTTCATAAGGCACATAAGCTGAGTTGATTGTCAGCGGACCCATTTTGATCTGTGATGGATTTGAAAGCACGGACAGTGATTTGAGAACAGATAATTGACCGATGCGCTTAACCAAAGTCACCCTCACTGATACTACAGTACCCCATGACCTCATCGTAAAAGTAAAATAGTTTACCAGAGAGTGGGAAGAAACTGTTACATACAATAGTGAGAGAATGAGGTGCAGATCCACAAAAAAGCTTTCAGGGCTTTCGAGGCCTAGACGGAACAGACAGCTTGCCACTCTGAGCCGGACTGCATTGGGAGATATCCCTAATAAAACGGTTGCCTGTCTCTAATATATCTAAAATGGAAGGTAAGGAGCTTTAAGAAGAAGTGATTAGGACACAGAGTAAAGAAATAATGAGGAAGGAACACAGACCAGGAACTTAAATACACGCAAGAACAATTCATGAAAGGAAACAGGTGGGAGCGGGACCTCAAAGGGAAAGCTGATGGACAAGACAACAATTAAATAATGAGGACTAATTAGGGGAAACAGGAGGGGAGATCTGATAAGGGCAGCTGGATTGCAAGAAAAACAATAAAGAAAGACTCAGGACCTAACACAAGTCTTTCCAAAAATACAGAAATGGTAAAATCTTATTATTTTAGAGCCATCAAAAAAATTTTCACATATTAATTCAAAACTGAGAAAATTCAGGAAAAAAGTTTTCGATTTCAGCTTTGAGTTCAAGATGGTCATTCTCTGCAGCTAGAGATCCAGGCCTGTGCAAAGTTCAGTCCCACTGTAACACGGATGGATGGCAAGAGCATTCCACTGTTTCACTGAGTCCATGCCCCCAAGAACAGGCTTTATCTCAAGAAGAACCACAGAGTGAGTGACTGAGAGAAAGACAAAGAGAAATATGCTAGTAAAACTCATTCAAATTTGAGTTCAAAGAGAAAACAGTCCTAGTGTAAGGAGCTGGACACTCTTTAATAAGACAATGCTTTTAATCCAATATTTACTTTATATTGGGTATTATTAATCATTATTTTACTTTTATCTATTTTGTTATTGTTTCTGCAACTAACTTTCATTCTTCACCAACCTTATGCTATTTGTTATATATATATATATATATATATATATATATATTGAATGCCAGTAAAGCTTTTCGGTTCCTCTGTGAGGGATTTTAGGGACAGAACTGGCTGTACACATGAATGATTTTGCTGTCCTTTCGTGCCGACTGTAGGCTAGGGAAGACCACTTCTGGCAGCAATGCCAAGCAGGCTTACATGAAGCCACTGAAGTGTCAACCTCTTATTCCTAGGCCACCAGAAACTCAGCAGCTGAAGCCGTCCTGGAGAGAACCCAAGTAGAAGCCCTTCAGCCGAAAAACGATATCACCACCTGTAAGGGACTAAAACTGGAAGCCATCTGGTTGAACCTGCCATTCTGGAGCAGAGATCATCTCACAGCTGTCTTTTCAGGTGCTGTCATGTTTACGTCCTAATTTTGTCTCGGGAAAGGCCAAAGCCGGTCACTCGCCTAACGTGAACCTCAAGGCCACTTCCTGTTGTCCTTGCCCTTTGACCTTTCTGAGAACAGGCTGTGAGATGAAGATCTATGGGTCTTGGATGCTGATAAATAGGCCACGAGAGATTGTGAGAGACAGAGAGAAAAAGATTGGGAGTGGGAGATGGAGAGAGAGAGAGGAAGAGAGAGGGGAGGCTGACAAACGCAGCTCAAACAATGCTCTTTGAAAATGCCTGTTATTACAACACCCCCTTCCTCCTCTACTGGGTACCGTCCGTCTCACAGGATGTAGTCTTTTGTGCTTTGTTTTCACAACACCGCATGCAAAGCTGACCACACACCACAAGCGCCGCGAGAGACCATGTGAGAGCTCGGTAACCTTCACATTAAGCTGACCATTTGAAAAGGGAAAAAAAGCTCTTAAATACCACAGTTTTGGCTTCACATGTCCTCGCTGCTTTCAGATGACCGCGTGAGATGCCCTTTAAGTGGGGTTTCAGAATGTTTCTTTCCCCCTGACAGTCAAAGTGAGTGTTCTACCGCTCATTTGCTTTCAATAACCGGAAGTGATTGTGACATTAGTGTAATATTCCAATCTTGTATTTTTGTGATGTCACACCGTAAATGGCGAAAAGAAACCTCTCAATACCCTCTACGCAGAAAAAAGGAACTTTTAGTTTTACAAAATCACGATGAGCGTTATTTACGCAAATAAGTTATGCTTCTGCTCTGTACACTACGCAGTCAGTTTCGATTAATTCAACCCAAAAAAATGTATTATATTGATTAAGCCCATCGTAATAATGTGGAACCGAAATCCATTATTTTATTGAGAAAGGCCAATGATTGTTCTTTTTCCAGACTTCAGAGGAGGCTGCTCACCAGCCCGCGTCTCATTATGGATGATAGCAATCAGTCGGTTTAGCACCAGGAGCTTTCAAATCCGCTTTCCAGCTCAGCTTGAGTCACATAAGAGATCACAGAATTTCGAGCTGATGCTGTCGTTCCACATTCCTTATTTCTGTACAGCTTTGCATATATTTCCCGTCCTCGGTCAGCTCTACCTAAGCGTCTCATTACTCATCTGCGGTATAAAAATATCACAGCGTGTTATTTTTTATTCCCTCCCATTTGGGGCATTCGCTTTGTAGCAGGAACCTGACCAGCCAAACACAAAATTCGATGTGCCTATGCTAAACGTTTTGCTTAGCATGGCCTGTTTTACTCATGGCAGAAAGCTTTTCTTTCGGCCGTTATCAGTCGACATCATTGCACCTTGCTAACGTAACATAAGCAGGGTATCACACAATGTGGTGCCGTGGATGGCTAACGATGCCAATCTGCTGTGTTATTCAAACAGAGAAAAGGTTGGCGCTGATTAGCTGCTATGCTCGGGGCCTGTTTGTGTATGTTCGCTGATAGCATTCAGAGGGGGAATTTGCACCATTCTGAGAAATGGTGTGTGAAGCATAAACAGCCATTAACACACTGCATTTTCACCTGACACTTTCTCAAACACTTTCTGCAGCTCTTCGTCAACACTGACCCAGCTGAGAAGAGCATCCAAGGTAGAGTTTAAGGCAATGTGAGGATAGCTTAAACCTGCTTGACATTATAAGCATCATCATCATTACATTACCGTCATATAGCTGATGCTTTTATCCAAAGAAACTCACAGTGAATTAGAGCAAACCCAAACACTACTGGAGCAGTGTGGGATTAAAGGCCTACCTCACGTGCCCAACACCTGTAGGGATCTAATTATTGGGCGTAGTGGGACTTGAGCCAAGAAACTGCAATATCTTAATAAAGCACCATAACCATTTGGGTACAGGTTGTGTCCCATCATTTTCATTGTCGTCATTGTCGTCGTTATCATCATCATCATAATAATTCTGTCTCTCTCTCTCTCTGAATATAGATTAAGTGGTTTTATGTTTTGTTTTTTGTAATTAGCCTGCTTTTTTGAAGTTTGGCAATTTCGGTTTTCTCAAACAGTGTCCGTCTGTCCAACCCGACCTCACATGCTGACATTTCCGGGGATAATAATACCCAGGCCTTACAGATCCTATTTTGTGTAACAGCTGATGGACTCTGTCACAGCTCCAGAGGCATCAGGCGGCTCAGGCATGTCTGACGCGGCGGTCTGTGCTTCACAAGCAACTTCCCGCTGCCAAAAAAAAAGCCGCTGACATCCATGATTCATTTTTTCAGAGCGTGCGCAAGATCACCGGCACGGCCGAATGGCGATTCACGGCCGAACCTTTTTACTGCGCAGATATGAAAAAAAAAATACCCTCGACTCAGTTACAGAGGCCGCATAAAATGTCACTCTGAATAAACAGATTAATGACTATGGGAAAAAGTCCCGAGGGCAAGATATTACCGCATTAAAAATATGACTCACGAGTCTCTCAATCAAGCAAGCACTTAATAAAAATGAGAAGAACAGTATTTTGAACAGATAGCTAGTGCGACAGAAGGGGTTTGGAGCAGACGTGTGTCGCTAGTTTTTTTTTTTGCCCGTTCTTGCTTTTTTTTCTGAGATGGGATTAGTTGGAGGATTGTTGGGAGTCATTGTAGTCTGAGAGGATCGGAAATGAAATCCCCTTTTCAGGTACACGTTCTTATCCCCGTCCCTGTGTTCTTCTATTCAGCTGCCGGTGATCGGCTCTACACGCATGTAATCGCGGCGACAAGAAACAAAAAAATAAAAAAAGGCAGAGAGAGATTTGAGGGAATGGAATTGGTGGGGAGAAGAGGCCGGGCTGGGTGGAATTCAGGACCCGCGGATAAAGGAGGCGCGGGCGCTCACCGCGGCAGATTAAGCACCTCATCTTAAGTACTCTGTGAGGAAGCGGTCACCCAATGGGAGAATGACAATGCACAACCCCGCCCTGCTGTCTGATACCAGAGAGTGAATAATTTATCCTTAGCTTCAAAACCTTGAATTATTTATGGATTGTGAGGTCCGTAAGTATTTGGGCTGTGGAGTCGTATAAAAGGAGATGCAAGTCCTACATGACATGCTGTACATTAATGGCAATACCTTCAGAATTAAATATGACTGTCTGTACTTCTCTAAATACCCATTGTTGTTGAAATCCAAATTTATATGCATATTGCACCAAATAGTAATCTAGAAAGGCACTCGGTAGAGAGCAGTCCCCAGCCTGCACCATTATTTTTGACCTTTTCTGTTACCTTGACCTTGACCTTTTACATTGACCCGTGAAAATCATATCACCTCATACAGTTGGAGCATTTACGCAACCTTCCCACAAAGTTCCATCAATATCAGTCCAGAGCTTTTTTCGTAATCTTGCTAACAAATGGACTGACAGACAATCAAATTAAATGGCAAGAAGACGTTGTCTGTCTTGTTGAAAGACCGATGCCTCTTGTGACAATGCATCAGGTCTTTGTGACATCAATGTGTCAGTTTTATGATCACATCAGTCCACTGTAAATTTCTCATAATAGTGTTTCAGCTTTCTTATCATATGACTTGTCCTTGACCCTTGACCTTTGATTTATGAACAAAAGGACTTGGTAAAATATGGAACACTAATATTGAAGTGATATGCATGTGCAATATTTCATTTTTAATCTAAATTGAAGGATTAGATTTTTTTTGTTGAAAAATGTATTTTTGCATCATGGTATCGTCATATGATGTCATATGAGCAAAAGGGGAACAGATTTGGAAAGCACTCATCAAGGGCTTTTATATGAGGTATCACTCAGTATGGTTGCTTATATATTTATTTACGATCCGATTGTTGGTCAGCTTTGACCTCAGGCACTTAATAATGAAGGTCAAATTTGATCGCTTATTCCTGGTGCTACTTTAGGGGCCTCGATATTTAGTATATTGTCATGCAGTTTTGTGACAATTAGACAAAAATTGCAAACAGGAAAGTTGTTTTTCAGATTTCTATGTTTGACCTTGCTGTGACCATGACCTTTGACCTATGACCTACGTATGAGGTTCATAAGGACACAAGGACATGGTAGATTGCAGAACATCAATAGCGCAGTGATTATGGACATGCAAAATTGCTGATTACATTCAAATTGAAGGTTTGAATTTTTGTGGGGAAAAAAATTATTTTTGCATCGTGGCTTCATTATATGATAATTTATTTACAAAAAAGAGACAAATCCGGAAAGAATTCATCAATACCTTTCATATGAGGCATTACTCGATATGTTTGTTCCTTACATATTAATTTTTGACCCATTTACAGGTCAACTTTGACCTTCGGCATAAACCATGATGTCAAGGTCGATCACTTATTCCAGGTTATGGCTGATGCACCTTAAGGCCAAGTATATTTTCAATAGGCTTGGTAATGATCAGTCAAAATTTGTGAACAGAAATACTATTTTTGAAATTTTCATGTTTGACCTTGAACCTTAAAGTGGTAATCCGTAAGATTTGAATTGTTTGTTTATATTGACATCTTTGGCAGTAAGCTGTAATTGTAGGTGCGCTTCTGGACCTCATTTCCCATAACCCTTGTTGAGACCCAACAGTGTCACCTGTATGACGTCGATAAATTGACGGCTCTTACCAGTTCCACGCCTCCTCAATTCTCATGCAGAAGGGAAATATTTCCTTTTTCACGCGGCAATTGAACTCAATTAAAATAAAGATGATGTGACGTTAGTCATCCAGTAGCGTCATCTCATTCCAGTAACATGTTGGGCTATTATGATGAATCGATTAACTTAAAGGGCTGCCGAATCTCACGCATTCGCTGTGAGAATTTGTGCTTCCTTCACATTCCCATGCTGTAGTCAGTAATTATTCAATGAACGAAATGTGTGTGTTTCCCGACCGTTCAAATTGTTTAAATGGAATAAGACCATTTGAAACTTTTTTATGCAATTCCACTGCTACCAACCCCTGAGTGAAGAAAAGCGTGAGAATTCCGGAATCATAATTGTTCTCATATTACTAGTGGAGAAATCCACCGTAACACATGTGAAACTGATGAACTTCAATGCGCAAGGATTTCAATTCCACCTGAGAATCTCTACAAACAGTCTGATAGAATAATTTCTGACTACAGCACGGGAACATGAATATGTCATTTACTGTATATGTGAAAGTTGAGAGTCCTGTGTAAATAATGAAAATGGTAGTTGGTTAACAGGTCATGTTATAACTTTTTTATAAAAATAAAAATAATTTGTTGAGGCGGTTAACGTAGCTTTTTTTCCCGTTTGCTTCCTGAAATTACTTTATAATTTTAGTTTCAATAGTCAACTCAACTGAGACACAGCTAACGTTAGTTTCTACTGTGCACAGTATAGCTGCACAGTATGGTATTAGTCATTGCCATTAGGTGGACGTCAGAAGGGATCCAGTTGCGGTACTTTCCGCTTCATGGAAGGCTGCATTTTTAACAGTCCTCCCTTAATTCCATCCGTAAAACTGACATGAAGTGTAAGGGACAAGTTAGATTTATGGTTAGGGGATAGAGCCAAGGTTCAGGTAAGGGAAAGTACCACAACTGGATCCCTACTGACGTCTCCCTTGCCGTTGCTTCTCCGGGGTTCCTCACTTCCTACAAGCTAGCTTGCGGCTCCTCCTACCTTCTGGACAGACCAAACACTGCTTACTGATGTGTAAAGCGTCACTAGATGTGCGCCTGTATTTGAATATAGCACGGGAATGTCGTCGCAGACACACTGATTGCTTTACCTGGCAAAGAATGAAATACAAGTGCTTTCATTAGTGGGTCATAGGTCCAATCACCGTAATTTAATCCCCCCTCTCTGATAGACACTGACTTAACAAACAGTAACGAGACGGAAATCTTATGAATTACCACTTTAACCTATGACCTTCATTTGATGTCAAAATATACTCTTATGAATGGTTATTAATTGTTCAATGTGATGTCTATAGAGCTAATGAAATATAAGAAATGAAAAAAAGTAAGTTGTAGACAAACTTGCAAACGCACATACAAACATGCAAATATACAAGCAAACACACTGACAACATAGTGTTGTTAAAGACTTCCGACAAGACTAACAAACAGACAGGGTTGAAAACATCACCTCTCTCCAACTAGTTTGTGAAGGGAAAATTTTGTTTTTTAATGAAAATACACGTAAATTTGTGAGATTGGTGGGAAGGATGTCGAGCCTAAATTGGTGGCCGACCTGGTTGCTGCTTTGTTGTCTTTTTTCGTTTCAGCTGAACCAGGAAAAAGCAATGTTCATTTCACTTTCATTTGAATGCTTTCTGGCTGTACTCGTTTTGTATTCTGCATCTTTCCCCAGATGTCCTCGTTTGTTCGCCAGCAATAAAGTGCTCATTTTCTTGGTGGGAAAATGAGAGAACCCCATGATTACTATTCAGCATCAGTAGTTTGAACATTGGTTTTGCTTTGAAGAGGGTCGAAACCAGACAGACCCTGCTTGTTTGCTATTATGGAGGTAATCCTGCTTGGTGCTTTGTTTCAAATGAACACATATTTGTTGCATAATTGTTGTTTACACCATTGGTTCCTCTGTATTTGTGATCTCTCTCACGTTGTTTTGATGACAG
Source organism: Gymnothorax reevesii (assembly GCA_029721435.1). Lineage (NCBI taxonomy): Eukaryota > Metazoa > Chordata > Actinopteri > Anguilliformes > Muraenidae > Gymnothorax > Gymnothorax reevesii. Next base: position 31,770,607 of record CM056575.1, read on the forward strand.
AATTTTTTTTGCCTTGCTAAAGCTCTATTTAAGTAAGGCAGAGAGAATGAGAGATATTCGAAGGTGAGACAGGGTAGCATTGAAGAGTTCTCGTAATTGGGAAGCTGTCTCCAATGACCTGCACTCATCTACACTGCCGGTAAATTTTCTAAGAAATAATAGTGTCCACTACATTCCCCTTCCAGTTCTAAGTTCACAGTTCAGCATTGACAGAGTCCTCTGCTTTAGAATAAAATCGATTTAGTGCAGTTTAACGATTTTCATCCCTGAAAAAGAGGGAATGATTTCCACACAGCCTAAAATTGACACCCGGTGGCTGCCTCGTTCACTACATGAGTAATTAGCTACCCAGGTCGCGTCTACAGTAGCGCACTGTCTTTCCAATTAGGTTTGGCTCGTCTGTAATGTAAGAACCGTTCCCCTCTCCTCGGGTCAGATCCTGTTTTACGAGCCAGAAACTCCCTTCTGACCCATAAGAAGGTCAGAGGGTTTCTTCCTGGATGTGTTTTTAGCCTTTGAGAGCACGATGATATGAGCAGATCTGGATCGCTTTCCTTCAAACCCACTGAGAAGGCTTTTTCGAACGTATTCATAACATTTCAAGCCAGTGCTCTAAAACTCTATTGCCTTTTTAGCAGTCACTATGAAATCAACATAGAAATACTGAGTTATGAACATTCCCATGTGCCCGTGCATCTGAGATGTCACGTTTTAAAGGCCTGAACCCCATACTCCATTTTTAGTGTGTTTTGAGGGAAGGAGAGGAGAAGTAGGTCAGCAGTGGCCACTGGGAGGTGCGGTAGAGGTTAAAAAAGGAAGGCACCTCCCCTCTTTACCCGCACGCCGGTTGTTTTTACATCTTCTCATCCTGGTTCTGTCTCTATCCACCTCTCGGTGTTGTGTCTCTGCACAAGGAGGCATGGGGGCCCAGACACCTTGGAATCATTCAGTGAGTATGTCGAGTGTGGGAGGAACGGAATGCGCTCCCGGATAAAAAGAAAAGAAAGAAAGTGAAAGAACAACAGAGCGGAGAGAGGGGGCGGAGAGCGAAAAAGGGATGGAGAGAGACGGAGAAACAGAGAGAGAGGGCTGGAAAAAAGATGTGACACCTGGAGTGGAGGAGGTTTGACGGAGGGGGTTGAAATGGGGATGGGGGTGGGGTTGGGGGGGGGGGTTGAACAGACAGTATTGAGACGAGAGTTAAAAGAGAGAAGAGGAGTGAGAAGGATTGACAGACAGTGGGAGAGAGAGAGAAGGAAACAGCATGAAAAGCTGGCAGCCCACTCCATGCCTAATGTTCCCCATTAAGCAGATTTCTAATGGCTTTCGCAGGTCTCGCCGAGAAGAACATCTATTCCTATCACAATGCAGCCTACACACCTCACTGTGACGAGGCTACTGTCTGACAGGCTGAGTGGAGAGAGAGAGAGCACTGTGTGTACTGTATTGGACAGTGGAATAAAATGGGATAACAGAGGGAGGAAGTGGGAGAGAGCAAAAGCGATAGAGTGAGAGAGGGAGAGAGAGAGAGAGGAGAGAGTACAGGAGACAGACAGAGAGAGACGGCACAAAAGAGACAAACATGCACAGAAGTGTTTATTATTGTTGTTGCTGCTATTGTTTTATATTACATGCACCTTCATTGTTATTATCCTAATGGCAACCTTATTATTATGATATCATTATTCTGCATATCTCTTACATGCGCATTTTGGCGATAATTAGCCCTTCGTAATTCATGCCAATAGAGCAACTTGAATTGAGAGTCAGATATCGACCTGAACATCTGAATTGGTAGAGGGAGAGAGAGAGAGAGAGAGAGGTGGGGGGGTGGGGGGGGGTGGTGGAGAAAGAGTACAGGAGAGAGTGGGAGAGAGAGCTGATATAAGCCATAATGAACCCTTCAAATTGAGAACAGAGGACACCGGGGAGTGGAGATGGAGTGCGTTCCCGCTGGGCACGCTCAGTTGTGTCTAGCTCAAGCCGTGACAGGTCAGAGCAGTGCTCGGCAAATTGGCAGCTTGCATTTCATTGGCCCGAGAAATACCTGTGGCTGACTCCACAGAGGTCCAAGTGCAGCTCCACACTCTCAAGCACTGCTCGCCTCTCAGGAATTAATTTACTTGTCAAGAGAAAAAGAGAATATCATATTTAATGCGCAGGGGAAGGTGGAAATGATTGCGTAGTCTTGGCATGAGCGATTGCCTCGCGGCTGATTCAGAAGCTGTATTTTCCTGCTACGCATGTAACATTAGCAACTCGCACAGGCAAAAAAAAAAAAAAAAACATTAGGATTACTGGGGTGATATTATGAAGGCATATTCCAAATCAGTGTTCGTTCTAATGAGTTCAAAATGGGACATGGTTCAAGGCTTTGAGTTTGACACCCATTTTCAGGCTCCTCGTACAAGCCATAATCTGGAATAGAAGTTAAGCAGTTCAGAATGAAACCTGTGGGCGAGTTTTCAGCAGCCAGCAGTAGCAATTCAGAGCAGTGTACACCCGGTACATTTTATTCGCCATTACACAGGTCATTAACCACGTGAAGTGAGCGAGCTACTATACTGCTAATTAGCATACCACTATGTGCTAATTATCACCGGTGGTAATTGACAAGTGTCAATTACCAATTCTGACTATTCAGGGGTTAGTAGGTGCTGCGCACACTGATCGTCAGATATTAGTTTAGTACTGTTTTTTCAGTTTAATGAATGCTGACTGGTTTTTCCATTATTTATTCTCCCTGACCTTTTCCCCTCACATTGTTTTGTCTTTCTTTGTCCTGTTTCCGTCTCGTCCCACGTGCTTTGGCATCGCTGTCTTCTTTTCTCCTCCACCCCCCCGTCCCCCCATCCCCCCGCTGCCCTGACTCCCACCTCTTTCTCTTGCTCCTCTTAATCTGCACCCCCCCCCACACACACACACACCTCCCTCAGCCCCCTTTGGCACAGTATGCTGAGGCTGACAGCTCTGTGTGTCCACAGCCTCTCTGATCAGTACGACTGCAGAACTGGGGCTCCCTCCACTGCTAGCCTATTCCGTCAGAATACCAATGAGATCCCGGCAGTCATGAGGGAGCACAGGAGAGGGGCAGGAACGCCACGCTATGCTGAAATTGAATCCACCGCTGGCCCGGGTTTTGCTGGGGAAAGCTCTGGACCTTCTCCTTGGGAATCTCCCAAAGAGCGAGAGAGAATTCTGGCTCTCTAGAGGAAAACGACAACAGGCGTATGGAATGGGAATGTCTCCTCTGTGAGGCTGGATATGTGGTCATGTGACTCATCTGGAGAGCAGCACAGTGAGCGGGATTTGTTTGAAGCGTGCGTGGCGTTTATCACGGTGCACCGACTGAAATTATATGGCGCGTTTAATTTATTTACTCTCTCAAATACACCATTAGTGGCTTCTCAAAATGGCCGTCCTGCTGTCTCCACACCTTGAATACCAATGTAAATAAATTACCAAAAAAAAAAAAAAATGGACCACTGTGTCTCCACGGCAACATTTCCCGCTGATGTAAATATGCACGCGTATTGTGTTCGCGGAAACAAATGGAAACTCTCAGTCCTTGAGGACCCTGGTAGACGGACTTAAAAAGCTATTGACTCGCAAAGACTAAAAATGAACTCGCAATGGTGACCCCATGACCTGGCAGGTAGGCGGTCACATTCAATCTCACTTCGCACGCTCAGGTTTCCCCTTTGACATCGAGCAAAGACCATGTCGCCTGACCTTTAGTCCCTCCGAATCAATGGCTCATGACCGACACCCTAGACCGATGGCCTTTGGCCAAAGGGAATAATGACTATGGGGGCGGGAGGGAATAGTTGGGAATGAACTGTGGTTAGTGGATGGGTACCAAGGCTTTATTTTTTAAAATCAGAATAAAATTGTAATCCCATTAAAATACTTGGAATGGTTACAAACTGTGTAATTATTGACTGAAAACTATCTATCTGTCCTTTATTTAAAAGGATCTCTAGTTAGGGTTACAGGAATTCAGGGCTGGAGCCTAATGATGATTCAATACATAATGGCCCGGAAGCAGGAACACACCTTGGGCAGTTCGCCAATTCATGAAGGGGATCACACACCATTCAGTAACACACTCATACCTACGGGCGAATTCAGTGTCTCAGATTTACTTATCATGGATGTCTGTAGACTCTGCTACCCATGACACCATAGTGCTTACCATCAACCAAAATCTAAAAAACTCCCAAAGCCTTGCGACACATTTTTCGAATGACGGAGGAATATGGCTCCAAAAACAGGCGGTCATCTTCATTTGCATTAACAGATTTAAGTCTCCTCTCAACAATTTCCAATGGAAAAACGATGAAGTCCTCGCATTTGTATTGTACTCTTACTCTGATTTTTCTCCATTCTCCGCCCAGAATGAGGCCCAGGCTTCAGTCTCCCTCCAATAGGCCCCGTCTGCGTTTGTATACAACATGCGGTATCGGATCTCCATGGCAACCGGGGCCTTCATAGCTAAAAAAACGAAAATAGCGGGCTCTTTTCACGGCGGCGTCTGACTCAGGGTGCGAGAATCCCGTTTCCTCTGTGCAGACGGGGCCGTGGCGTTGCTGGAACAAAGGCGAGCTGTGCAGTAATTACGCCGGCGCTGAGTCACTTGCAGTATGACAAAGGAGAGGCTGCCGAGTCGGCCCGGCCCAGTCCGAACCAGGGGAGAGCGCCTCCCATAGCTCATTGCGCACTCAGCGGTTTTCACCCTCCGCCGATCTCTGTGAGGAGCGGCCTGGCGATATTCGCACCCGACCCCGTCCAGTCTTGCCCCGCCGTTCGGATGATTGACAGGAATCATCCCGATTGGGCGAGCACAAAGAAGCGCCCTGCGTGCACAAGAACGAGAGACGTTACAGCACTGTGAGAGACGGCCGGAACAGAGAGGAGTAAACAGAACGGAACAGAAGCACCTGGTAACATCTGCTATTTATTTGGCAGAGGGAAAGAGAGAGTGTGAGAGAAAGAGAGAAGGGGGGAGAGGGAGAGAGGGGAGAGAGACATTTGAAAAATGTCAAGCCAATAAATTATTTAAATTTGAGATGGAAGGAGAGAAACAGAGGGAGTGCAAGCGAGAAGAACTGAGAGAGAAGGTAAATGAATGAGTGTGGCAGAGTGCGTGTGAGATAGAGGGGGAAACGTTATGAGGTGAACTGCATGAGATAGAGAGAGAGAGAAATGGAGAGAGAGAGAGAGAGCAAATGAGGCAATAAGAAAGTGATAAAGTATATCAGAGACAAACAGCAGAGGTAATTGTGTGTGTGGGAGTGTGACATAGAGAGCAAGCATGGAAAAGGTAGTATGTGTCTGTACTTGAATGTGTACATGAGAGAGAAAGAAACAAAATATATTTGTGCGTGCGAAAGAGAGAATGGGAAAGATGGGGACGGGGATGTGGATGAAAATCACACGCGGTTGTATAAGGTGTTAAGAACGAGAAGATCAGCTCTGGTAGGAGCAGTTACATTAGACCTCAAGCCCAGAGAAGAGCGGCCTGCTCAGTGTGCTGGACAAACAAACAAACCTCATAATGAGAACATACACTCCCCCCTTTACCTGAGCAGCACATCAACACACCGCCAGCCGTCTCTGTCCTCCAAATAGGCCTCTATTGACTAACCTACCCCCCAATCCCCACAGCCTCAATTCTCCTCCCTCCCTCTATCCATCCCTCTCTCTATCCCCCTCTCTCGTCTCCCATCTCCCGCCTCCTTCTCTTATATTCGACTTCTCTTTCCCTCTCTCTCTTTACCCCCGCCTCTATCTCTCTCCACGCATTCTCCTTTACCTCCCTCTCTCTTTACCCCTGCCTCTATCTCTCTCTCCACGCATTCTCCTTTCCCTCTCTCTCTTTACCCCCGCCTCTATCTCTCTCCACGCATTCTCCTTTACCTCCCTCTCTCTTTACCCCTGCCTCTATCTCTCTCTCCACGCATTCTCCTTTCCCTCTCTCTCTTTACCCCCGCCTCTATCTCTCTCCACGCATTCTCCTTTACCTCCCTCTCTCTTTACCCCTGCCTCTATCTCTCTCTCCACGCATTCTCCTTTACCTCTCTCTCTTTACCCCTGCCTCTATCTCTCTCTCTACACATTCTCCTTTACCTCTCTCCCTCTCTCTACCCCTGCCTCTATCTCTCTCCACGCAGTCTCCTTTACCTCCCTCTCTCTTTACCCCTGCCTCTATCTCTCTCTCCACACATTCTCCTTTCCCTCTCTCTCTTTACCCCTGCCTCTATCTCTCTCTCCACGCATTCTCCTTTACCTCCCTCTCTTTACCCCTGCCTCTATCTCTCTCTCCACACATTCTCCTTTCCCTCTCTCTCTTTACCCCTGCCTCTATCTCTCTCTCCACGCATTCTCCTTTACCTCTCTCTCTTTACCCCTGCCTCTATCTCTCTCTCCACACATTCTCCTTTCCCTCTCTCTCTTTACCCCTGCCTCTATCTCTCTCCACGCAGTCTCCTTTACCTCCCTCTCTCTTTACCCCTGCCTCTATCTCTCTCTCCACGCAGTCTCCTTTACCTCCCTCTCTTTACCCCTGCCTCTATCTCTGTCTCCACACATTCTCCTTTACCTCCCTCTCTCTACCCCGCCTCTATCTCTCTCTCCACGCATTCTCCTTTACCTCTCTCTCTTTACCCCTGCCTCTATCTCTCTCTCCACGCATTCTCCTTTCCCTCTCTCTCTTTACCCCTGCCTCTATCTCTCTCTCCACGCATTCTCCTTTCCCTCTCTCTCTTTACCCCTGCCTCTATCTCTCTCCACGCAGTCTCCTTTACCTCCCTCTCTCTTTACCCCTGCCTCTATCTCTCTCTCCACGCATTCTCCTTTACCTCCCTCTCTTTACCCCTGCCTCTATCTCTCTCTCCACGCATTCTCCTTTCCCTCTCTCTCTTTACCCCTGCCTCTATCTCTCTCTCCACGCATTCTCCTTTACCTCTCTCTCTTTACCCCTGCCTCTATCTCTCTCTCCACGCATTCTCCTTTCCCTCTCTCTCTTTACCCCTGCCTCTATCTCTCTCTCCACGCATTCTCCTTTCCCTCTCTCTCTTTACCCCTGCCTCTATCTCTCTCTCCACGCATTCTCCTTTCCCTCTCTCTCTTTACCCCTGCCTCTATCTCTCTCTCCACGCATTCTCCTTTCCCTCTCTCTCTTTACCCCTGCCTCTATCTCTCTCCACGCAGTCTCCTTTACCTCCCTCTCTCTTTACCCCTGCCTCTATCTCTCTCTCCACACATTCTCCTTTACCTCTCTCTCTTTACCCCTGCCTCTATCTCTCTCTCCACGCATTCTCCTTTCCCTCTCTCTCTTTTCCCCTGCCTCTATCTCTCTCTCCACGCATTCTTCTTTACCTCTCTCTCTTTACCCCTGCCTCTATCTCTCTCTCCACGCATTCCCCTTTACCTTTCTCTCTCTTTACCCCTGCCTCTATCTCTCTCTCCACACATTCTCCCTTTCCCTCTCCCTCCTTGCATTTTCTCTCTCCCTCTCTCGCCATCTTTGCTCTCAAAAGGGAAAAAAATACCCTAATTTCCATACAAATGGAGTGGAAGCCTGCTGCCCAGGGACCCGATGGAATTGCAAATATTTCATCTTCGCCCGCGAGCCTCACCGCTATTACTCCAGTGCCATTACCCCGATCCCTCGCTCCATCCATCCATCCATCCCTCCATCTCATCCCTCGCTCTCATCCCCCTCCTCTCCACCTCTCCTTTGGCCCGCCTAGCACAGCAGCATCTGCCGGGTTGCCACGTCCGCCCAGGCTCAGCTTGTCTGGCGCTCGGCCTTTCCTCTCCTCTCCTCTCGGCGAGGCCCGGCCATGTGGACCGCAGGGTCTGACTGAACTGCAAGGCTGCTGGATTGATTACGCGGGCGATCTGCCTCCTTGCGTCGCCCGATCATCTTGTTAATGTCCCACCACCTGGGGACCCCCACCTCTCCGCCAGAGGCCCCCCCCCCTCCAGATAAACCGCCATTACTGGAAGCCATATTTGTTAATTGTTTTTATTTATTTATTTTTTCCTGGTTTCACGTGGACATGTAAATCATGTAGAACACAGCAGAGCAGAACAGGCACAGATGGTCAGTGTGTAATGCTGTTAGTGACAGTTAGCGAATCGCCGGCCATGGCAGAGGCTCACATTACAGGCGTATTATGATCTAATTCGATTCGTCTATCTGTCTCTCTGTCCCTTATTTCCTGTCCTGCTGCAGTGTGTGTGTGTGTGTGTGTGTGTGGGAGAGCCATGCCAGGTGGGGTGTGTGTATGTATTAGGGGGAGTTGGAATGAGAGAGAGGAGCATCAGATTCTATTCAGGCCGCAGGAGTGAGTGACTGGGGGCTGTGGGGGTGAGTGGATTCAGTAAAAGGTGGAGGGCGGGGTGGTCGAGAGTGTTTTTGGGAGAAAAGTCGATCAAGGCAACTTTATTCCTCCGGCAGGGGAGAAGCATAAAAATTGAATGAAGGGATGAATAATTCAGTCTCAGTTTTCAGCGAGAAAACTGGTTTTCTTGACGGCAGCGCGGAAATCAATGCACCTTCTGTCTTGTTATACACACAGTATAGAGATAGAGAGAGAGAGCGGGGGGGAGGGAGAGGATGAGGGAAAGAGAGAGAGGGAGGGAGGGGATGAGGGAAAGGGAGAGTTGGGGAGAGGGAGAGAGGGGGAGACGGAGAGGGAGGAGAGAGAGAGGGGGTAGGGAAGAAGTGACTGCGTAGCCTTGGAGAGGACGTCAGCAGTTCGCATGACTGACTTGCACGATATATTCTCCTCTGTGGTGCAGATTGTGTCAGTTTAATCACACACTGCAGGAACGAGAGATATATGCCAGGGAAAAGCACAAATCCTCATCAAGGATTTCAGAAAGACGCTCCATTCAAGAAAGCACACTCACAGACGGAGGAGAGAGACAGAGAGAGAGAGAGAGAGAGAGAAGAAAATAACCTTTGCTTTCCAGAACATGACAGCTGCAGTTGAAGCTTGTCCTGGACTCAAAAGCTTTCGGCTGTGCCAATAGCCAGAGTGTCAGCATGGTCTAAGTTAAGAATATGGGCATTAAAAATAACAATGAGCGCTCCCCTCTCGCTCTCTGTCGAAAATGTCGAATTTGACCGCCCGCCGAGCATTACCCTCCAGTCCCTTTCCAGATCCCGCACTACTTCTGTGGTTTTTCGCAGTATTTCTTACTGGCAGCTCCTGCGGTATCGCGACGCGCCCAATTTTTTCATCGACAGCCTGAGACGACGTAAAAAAAAAGTTTTGTGTCACTGCCTCGTGAAGGTTTCCTGGGCGCTTTTAAAGGTCTGTCGATTGTCAAACTACGAGAAAAAAAAAAAAAAAAAACATTTTCTGAAATGTAGAAATAGAGAGAGGATAACAGAACATGCGGGTATATATATAATGTTCAGCAGCCTCAGAGTGCCATGAAATTGCATGGAATATTCTGGAAAGAGGGGCTTCTGTAGAGCACCTGAGTGGGGCCTGCGGAATGTTTTGTAGGGTTTCTGTGTAGTCAGGATATTTGTCATGAGTGAAAAAATCCCATAACTGTACAGAAAGTGGTTGGTCTTATTTTAACCCACACATTCTCCCGGGTGAAAGGAAATTGAGAGGGAGAGTGACGGACAAGGACAGAGTGTGACTCCAAACGGTAGTCAGCTCTGTGTGTAGGTGGTGCTGCTAGCACAACTGGCTCAGGGGATGTGCGTGCCTGTGTGTGTGTATGTGCGCGCGTGTGTGTGTGTCTATGTGTGCGGTTGTGTTGCTGGGCCGTCGTCGTAACCCGCAGGGCAGACATTATTTAGGTAGAGAGACACTCTAGGACTTGAAGAATTTTGATTTGCATTTTCACTGACAGTCACCAGAATTAACCGGCGGCAAATTGCTGCAAGGTTAATAGTCTTCCACTGTTTTTACCACAAAGAAATAAACATTCCCTGCCGCTCGTTTGCCTTCATATTAAATTTTTTTCTTTTCCATCGTGGGAGACGATCAGCAAAAAACAGGGCCGAGGCGTGGAGATAGAGTTAGAGAGAAAACAGAGAGATGACAAATAGATGATATTTCGTCCCCTCTCTGACACCCACCCACCCGTCACACTGAGCGCTCCGTGCATCCATTTGCTAAGTGACAGGAAAATATCCCTCCTCTTCGCTCTCTTTCTCACCGGCTCCTCTGGTCCCACCCACTTTCATCGGTCGAAGGTCAAAGCTCCTGTGCCTGAGGCGCCTGAGGCGCAGTCACTCTCACCCCCCCACTCCCAACATTCATCCATCCATCATCCCCCTCCCACTAATAATAGCTCCCAGCCCCTTTCCTGAGCTGTTTATTAGTTTACACCTCATGTATTTTCAATGGTGTTATCACTTTACAATGAAATGTATTCAAAGGTTAACAAAATGTATTGAAGTATTATTGCTGTTAAAAGCAATGTCAGCATTTTTGCTTCAACTACCGTTACGACTACTACTGCTACTAATTATAATACTACTGTTAGAAATCGCTGATTTATATGTTTTTTTTTTAGTATATTTTAGTAGTTTTTATTGCTGTTTATTTATTTATCATATTTATTCGTTTAGAGCAGAGGTGGGCAGCGAGGGCCGTATCTGTCCCTGGTTTTCACACCAACGTCTGGTCTTTAATTAGTTGATTGTCTCAATTAGCCAAACCATTTATGAAATCCGTTTCATGCGCATTTCTTTAAATTATCATGAAGCTACAAAGACTAGTCTTGTCTCCCTTCATAAAACATTTTCCTTTGATCGAATCATTGCGAAAATCTATATTTGTGCATGCAATCAATTAACTCAATTGGTCAGGGTAATTGATAGGAATAAAAACCTGCATACACACCGGCCCTCCAGGATCGTGATTGCCCACCCCTGGTTTAGAGTATGTGTGTTTCTGTTACGATTGCGCTGTCTTTAGTCTTGAACGTTTTCCTTTCGTTTCCGTCTTGTAGCGTCTTGTCAGTCTTCACACTCTCTTCCCTATACTTCGATGAGGTAATTCCACTTCCTTCTCTCTGGCTGTTCTCATTGGCTATCCGCACCGAAGAATAGTTAGCGAGGCACGGGTGATTAGTTAGATCAGAGTTAGAACTCCACCTGTTTCCCCTCGCTTTCCTATCGCCGTCCTTGCTTTTCTAGTTCCGCCTCCCTCTACAGCTGACCTGCATTCTAGCTGGGATTACACTGATTAGTTTGTGTTTAAAAGACGCATTTTTACCGCAGTTCCCTGTCGACTCGTTTCTTCCCATTGCTCGCCTTGGTTAAATCTAGTTTCTGCGCTTTCTTGGTTTCGATTGTTGTTTGCGCGTTTCTTGTTACTTCTCCCGTAAGTCTCGTTATTGCTTGTTTGTATTACGTTGTTTGATTGCTGGCTGATTGTTTAGTACTCTGTACTCCCTTATTCCCATTTTGTACCCAACTGTTAAGTTTCTCCTTTGTTCTCCCTTATCCCATCCAACTCCCTTTTTCCTTCCCCTTTCATTCCCTTAGCTCAGCCCCTTTGTTACTGTCTTTGTGCGGATTGATTCTCTGGTTACTGAACTACTTGCTTGTCCCCTGACTTTGATTCTGACTATTCTGTATTACTCTTGTTTGCTTGGCTATTGATCCATTTCTGTCCTTGACTATGAGCTTTGGTAAACCCAATAAACGCCCTGCCGATGCTGAACTGCACTTGGAGTCTAAGCCCGTTCCTTTCAACTATTTGTACTATTACTACTACTATTTTACCGTACCGTAAAATGGGGTTATAAGGCACGGCTGGCTAGCAAGGGATAATTTTCACAGAAGGTTTTCAAACGCAAACTCAAGTGTTTGTGTGTGGGGTTTTTTTTTTTTTTTTTTTTTGTGAATAGGAGTCAAGACTGACTCCTGGCATTTTTCAGTTATCCTAAATGTATCTTTGGGTTATGTATCTATCCAGAAACGTGTGTGTGTGTGGGGGGGTTTTTTTTTTTTAAACACATTCAGAGTCCCTTACAACCCTTGTGTATAATGGTGCAATCAACTCAAATGAGTGTGCATCCCTTGTAGCCCTATGCATGGGGCTATAAGGGACACTGACTAACAAATAAAGTCACGTGACCCCACATGCTCAATATGTCCAGTAGTAATATAAAGCCTGGGCACTAAGTCACAATGTGACACATACCTGGCCTGCAAAGCTATTAAAGTATCTCTCAAGTTTCTCTTATTACCCCACACTGTTTTAAACTTGTAACTTTTGTTACCAGTTAATTCAACTGGCAACTCTCTTGCCATATATTTAATCTGTAATTTTACAATAAGAATTATGACAGAGTTCCATGTATTTAAGCGTAAACCACAGTTAAATGCACGCAGGACTCCACTTAGTTAAAATAACTGGCAAAAAGGGTGCAAGTTTCTAACAGTGCATTTACTACTAATAATCTTAGCAGAATGAACTAGGTAAGAGAAGCGCGTTAGTGAGTTATGCTTTCTCTATGGTGTTACCCAACAGGGAGATTAAATTGTTGCCCAAGCCACCAATACATAATTAATTTGCACTTTTTTGCTTCTAAAACGTACTTATTAGAATCAAAGGAAAACATTTAGTATGCTTTCAGCGAGTGTTTCCTCTCCAAAGCGCAGGATCTGATTAGAATTTTCTTGACTAAAGTAACTGAAAGAGATTGAGTTCTAGAGCACTGGCAACCTCTGTTTTGTCCTTATTTTAGTAGAGAAAGCCCCAGTAACTTTCCAGGCATTTCTATGGCCTTTTGTCATTGATCTCTATGTCTGTGTCCACCTTGCAAAGGTCACCTGCTCTTACACCACGCTCTGTTGTGGTTTGGTTTCCGTGGTAACCCGGGGGCGAATGGCCGCTGCTACCTCTCGTGCTCAGCCGGCAGAAGATAATGAGGTGAGCGTGGGTGGAGCTCACTCGGTGGACTCACACCTGGAGAGCATTGCACTTGTGTGGAGATCCCCCCTCGCACATTATGCGCTTGAGGACGCCCTTAATTAGTCACAGAATGATGTTTAATAACACAGTGGGAGCTGGTGGTGGGGGGTGACGGGATTGGAGGCTGATCAGTGCCCTAAAAACCACTGCAGGACCCCCTGAGACAACTGCTACTGAAGTAGCGGAGGGTGAGACTCAGGTTGCTCGGAATTGCATACTTCTTTGCTACATACTACTGGATACTTCATGCAACTCACCATCATAGTGTACGGCGTAGTAGCCCATGGAAGCAACTGTGTAGTTTGCTTCATAGTCACATCACCACACAGATGCTAAGATCAGCTTGGACTTAGTGGAATGTTACCATTGATCGTGTACACCACAAAGACAAGTTCTGGCTTTGTGCTGTGAAATTTGAGAAGGGTAGTGTGTCATCCAGGAAGCTTTGCCATACTTGTATATTCCATGTTGGTCATTTGCTGCATTCTGTTTGCTAATTTTGACCACCGCAGTCAGTTAGAGTAATAAGCAGAGCAAGTAATAGGCGATTCTGAACATGGACAACAAGGCTGTCAAATAAACAAATAAAGAGCATAAGACAGTCTCAAAAAGAATTTTAGTCTCAATTTCATGTGTTTAGATTTAAAATCCAATTTATTTTGCTTTTTGTCCCCCACCGCGCGAATGCGCGAAGCGGCGGGACATAGTATTCACAACCGTTCGTACGTCCCGAATCCTTGTCAGCGAGATATCTCAAGAACGAATGGACGGATTTCTTTCAAATTTCATGTCAACATGTATTAGGGTGGTGCCCCGCCGCCAGTTGATTTTGGTGACCTTCGCGTCACTTTCAAGGTTACACCGAGACACTGTTCATTTTGACACGATTTGCCATTTCCTGGCAGGGGAATAAGACACCTTAGTGGCAAATACTTGTTTTACTTGTATTACTTCACATTGCCAAAGAGGAGAGATATTTTGAGTCACTTCAAATGGGGCTATTTGTTACCCAGTAGGCAATTTCAACTTTAACCAGTCAAAGTAACTAAAGCTACTAGCTAACTGCACCTTACCCCACCTGCTTAACTAGCTGTCACCACCCTCGTCTAGATGTAGAGACCAGCTTTAACCACCTTCGTCCTGCTATGACCAATGCTAATGGTGTTGAAAACGCAGCTTAGACCATCTAAGACCAGCTGAGAATTCTAGCAGGTATTAGCTGGAATTTTCAGTGGGGGTGATATCACTTGTGAGGCAAACAATAACTTGTCATAATTTATTAATATATTTCACTTGAGAGAGATATTTATGTCTCATTACTCCACTGAGGAACTTGTGAAGATGTTTTTTTTTTTCTTTTTTAGTGAGGAGACGGGTGACGTTACAGTGGAGGCAGGCTGGTAGGAGGTTCGGGCACGATTTCAGTATTACATGGGGGTCATATTCAATGTACAGTTGCAATTAAAATTATTCAACCCCCATTGCAAATTGGGTTTACTGGCAAAATTTACAAACTTCAGCTGTTTGTGATGAACAGATTAAACAAGAACATTTTAAATAGCTCAACACAACTAATATTACTAGCGGTTTCTCCAGATTTAACTCCAAATGCCACTTTTAATGACTACTGCAGTCTCAAAATTATTCAACCCCCTGAATTGAATCCGTCATAAGAGCAAATTTGCAAGTCAGGTATTGTTTCAAGCACAACTAATGCAGCTAATCAAGAGCTTAATTAGTTGCATCAGGTTTACTTGCGATAGAACACATCAAATACTTGCACTCACTAAGGGTTTGTTGACAATGACATGTGATTCAATATCAGAATTATGGCTGTCTAGAGAATTGTCCAAAAAGCTAGTAGAGGTGATCATTGCATGGCAGAAACAAAGAGAAGGATCCAAAAAGGTAGCACAGGCACTGAATGTTTGTAGAGGTAAAGTTGCAAGCATAGTTTTTTAAAGGTAGAGTGGCTACAGTACCAGGATGTGGCAGAAAGAGGAAACTATCAATGGCTGCCACCAGATTCCTGAGGAGACAGGGGGTCAAAAACCCAGAGGTGACTACTGGAGACCCGCAGCAAGGCTTGGAAGCAGGAGGCACTGAGGTTTCAGGTCACATAGTAGGGCAAATTCTAAACGTTGAAGGTCTCCAAGACACACACCACAACTGATCCAAAAGCACAAGCTCCAATATCCTCAAAAGCATCTAAATAAGCCACAGAAGTTTTAGAATACTGTTCTGTGGAGTGATGTAACAAAACTGGAACTTTTCAGGCTTATGAATCAGTGGTATGTCTGCAGGAGGAATAAAGAAGGATATGCTGAAAAGTACACCCTGCCTACTGTGAAGAATTGTGGGGGATTTTTGATCTTCTGCAGCTGCCTTGCTTCCTCTGGCACTGGAAACCTGCAAAGTGTGGAGGGCAAGATGGATTCAGTGAAGTACCAGAATGGCGAAGGAGAAAATGTCCTGCTGTCTGTACGGAAGCTGACGCTTGGGCATCGTTGGACCTTTCAAAAGGACAGTGATCCTAAGCATACCTCAACATCCACCAAGGCTTTGTTTCATAAGAAGTCTGGGAATATTCTAGAGAGCCCATCACATTCGCCTCACTTGAACCCCATAAAACAATCTCTGTTAGGATTTGAAGAAGGCAGTTGCCGGACGCAAACCCTAGAATATTAGTGAACTGGACGCCATTGTCCATGAGGACTGGGCTAAGATTCCTTGGGAATGCTGCCAAAAGCTGACATCTTCCTATGCATCACATTTCCAGCAGGTCATAGTGGCAAAAGGGTGCTCTATTAAATATTAAGGATGCTTGCCATGAAGGGGTTGAATAATTTTGAGCCAGCTGTAGTCATTGAATGTGGAATTTTATGTTGAATTTTGAGAAGACACTTGTAATATTTGTTTTTTTGAGCTATTTAAATTGTGCTTGTTTGATTTGTTCATTGCAAACAGCGGAAAGTTTGTAAATTTTGCCAGTAAACCTAATTTGCAGCAGGGGTTGAATAAGTTGCAACTGTATATCACAGCCACCTGCAAATATGACCCCCATATACCCCCCCCTCATCGCAAATTGTGCCTGTGGTCGTCTATTTCTCAATCTGTGAGTCAGCACCACCCACCTGCGGGCCCCTAAACAGGCTCAAGCCACCACCAGCCCCCGAAACATGTGAAGTCATCATGAACCGTGATATTTCACCACTCCTCACCCTCCCCCCGCCTCCCCCTCCCCGGCCCCCAGCACACTCATGACCTACTCGCTTCTGGCCTCTTTTCGCACAGAGTTATTGACTTATTCATTCACTTATTTATTCATTTTTAAATCAAAAGATTGCCATTTAAATGTTCCAGAATTATAAGTCAAGTGCAAAAAAATATATCAGGGGTTGTTTTATATAACATTACACCTGAGGTCACTGAGATGGTGAGAGAGGGCACAGATAGGGCACTGAAAAAACTGAAAAATAAGTCCACCTTACCAAGCACTTTAATCTTGTATTAAGACTTAAAACACTTATTCCTAATACCCTTCTTCTCAGTAAGACAACAATTTTAAAATGGGGTGAGATAATTTTGACTCATTTCAAGATTTGCCAATGGGGTAAGACAATTTCACTTGTCAAGCACATGGTAACTTAAAACAAGCGGATATTTTTTATTTGAGAGAAAAAAAAATTAGGAAGTTAGGTCTCATGTTGAGATTAAATGCAGACAGATGGATAATCGGAGATTAAAATGAGAGATTTCTGATTTATAACTCAATGAATTGAGTTATAGAAAAATATTCATCTGCAATGACCAACAAAAAAAAATTAAAAAAAAAACCCAAAAAAACCTTGCAAGCAGAGATGGAGAGAGTGTCAGAAGGGACTCCCTGTTGGGCCCTGTGCTATCTAGGTCACAAAAGACCCCTGGGTGTTGTTGTATCCTGTCATGACCTCTGGGGGAGCATCGTTAGCATAAGCAGCATAGCACTGCTAATTCATATATTCCTTAGATACCTGTCCTCACTGGTTTGCGTCTACCATGGGATTTGTTCCATTACGGGATAGGTACCGCTTTCACTCAAACATCAACCGAGGCAAACCTTTGTCTTGTCTGGTCTCCGACAATGTTGGTTGCCATAACAGAGAGCGAGAGGGTGTATAGCAGCAAGGATTCAGTGAGTTCTTGCCCTCAGCCTCTGTCAGGACACCACAACCAAGACTTTATCAGCAACTGACAGCCTCCAGAAGCAGTGCTTTCTCACACAATGGGGAAATGATTGACTTGTCCTTTTTATTTCTTCGAAGAATGTGCAGAATTCAGGCCCTTGTCTCTCCCGAATGGAGAAATTGTATTGTGCCGGACGTCGTTATGTAATGACTCGTTATGTAATGACTGGTAAGACTGGTCTCATTTCTTTGGTAGATTCTTCAGTTATGGAAATGTCAATAGTTTGTGACTGAAAGCAGGGCTTCGGCACAACTTCTGTTCTTCTAGACGGTGCAAATCTAAGTGAATATGTCCTTCAGTTCAGAAATGAGCAAAAATGGCAATCTTAATAATTTGTTATTATTTGCACTATTTGGGGAAATGTATCTCCTAATCTGGAGTGCATTTCAAGAAACCGTCGGTGCTTAACTTGATTTGGTGTTTCTGGAAAGGGTCATTAGAAAGCTGAGGGCCCATTCATACCAGAAAAATTTTTTGGAAAATGCTTGAATATTTTATTGTTTCGGCCTTGCATTCACACGGAGAAGGCAAAAACGCAGCTCAAAAAAGGTATTTTTTGAAGACGGGTTCCAGAGTGAGAAAATCTGAAAACGCCATCACAGCGTTTTTGTGTGGACAACTAAAACAGGTTTTCTTTTTAAACGATGACGTGATCTCCCCCATCACAGCGCCCACCCCTAACCTAACCATAAGCCCAAGCGCGCCAGTCAACAACAACAATGGCGGATAACATGCTTGTGTTCGTGCGGTATAAGCATGCTTGCCGCTGCCTTCTCCATTTTTGGTTATTTCCGTAGAAATGCTACAGCGCCACACACAAGCCTGGAATATTTACTATGCGTTTTGGGTCATTTTAGGCGTCTCCGTGTGAACTCAGATATTTTTAGAAACTATGCCGTGCGTACGGGAGATTTTTTACAAACAACAAAAAAAAGACCGTTTTCGAAAATCGCCATCTCCTCGTGGACAAGGCCTTAGTTGCAAGCTTGGTCACTAAGTAACGAAACCACCGTAAAGCAATGGGACCCCTTGCATCCAAAAAGTCTCACTTTAGGATCCTTGGTCCTCAGAAATATTGCTAAGGATGTCATTTTTGCCCAGTCTCTTTCTTATAATGGAATTATTGACACTGACCCTAACTGAAAGAAACAAAGCCTGTAGTATATGTTAATGTGAGTTTTTTGCTACCTCCTGAGTGAGTCATCAATGCGCTCTTGGGGACATTTTTTCAGCCCGCCACTCCTCTTGGGGGCATTTTTTTCAGCCCGCCACTCCTTCAAAGATTCACCACTGTTACGAGTTTTATCAAAGTGTAGATGAAATCGTGTAGTCTGATTCCAGCATGACCATTTTGAGACTGATAAATGTCAGTTACTTTTTTTCCCATCAGTTCTTGAATTTCTGTGGATCGCAGCATCATGTGCTGCTTTTTGCCTACATCACATTGCCAGACAGATTCTATTTAAGAAATGTTTAGAATTATGCCTGGTTGTGTCTAATGAAATGTATCCCCAACTATCAATTCAATTTGTTTTATTGGATGATTTATTTACGAAGGGGGCAATCATTTTTTTCCACACTGAGCCCGGTAGGGTTGGATAGAGTTTTCCTACAATAAATTAAATCAATCTTTAAATAGCATTTTGTAATTACTCTCTTTACCTTTGCCCAACATTAAAATTACTTCAATGATCTGCAGTGGTTAAGTGTGACAAATATGCAAAAATAGAGGAAATTAGAAAGTGGGCAAATACTTCTTCACAGCTTTGTATGTCCGTGCGTTTTTGTGGGTGTGCACGTGTAAATGTATATGCGTGCATACTGCACTCGTATGTGTGTTTGAGTGAATATTCGTGTGCACATGTGCATGATTGGTGTTTAGCAGTTGGGATGAATGGAAACAGTTCCGGAGGATGGAGGAGGAAAGGATGGATCAACTTCGCTCCCCAAGCAGAAACACACATGTTCGTCCGAGTCATTCTGTTTACCAAGTGTACTTCCTGCACATAGTTCTACTTCCTTTTCACTTCCTTAAAGCAGGTTGAAGCCGGGGCTCTATGGGTGTGGGTGTCCGTAGGCGATTCTAGCGTAAACATCTGGAGTGTGTGAACTTGTTGTTCTGTCTCATGGGAGGACTGGCAGTTCTTGGCATGGAAAACTGTAATCAAACACACCCAAAACCCACACAATATCATTCTGCCCACCCACACGCAGACGCACACTCTCATGCCCTAACAAACTCACGAGCATAAAACTATGAATACTGTAAATACACTCTCCCACACACTGACACGCACAAGTGTAAACACACCAACACCCCTGCATTGTCACGTGAATTCATAAACACAATCCCACCCACCTCTCCCACAAGCAGATGCTCACACACACAGGCACATGTGTGCACGCCTTCATGCCCTCCCACACACGTTCACCTACGCACAATAACGTAAACAAACTCTTGCCCATGCACAGTCGCATGTACACACAAACATTTTCCATCCCTTCTGGACCACACACATACTGTAGACATACACACAGACACACATTCACTCTTATTTAATTCACAATTTTTAGCCTTAATTTGAAGCCACACCTTAATCTATAGCATGATTCTAACATATAACCTGAATAATAGACCTAGGCCCGGTTGCTCAAAGCTCCGTTAATTTAGCAGCTGGTTAGTGCTAAACACCTGACGTTATGACCACTCTCTAAATACGAATGCTCTTCACTACTTAAACTAATCAAGAGGAAACCTACAAAATGCATCAAAAACATACAGACATTTGTGCTTTCATTCAGAGATATAGATACTGTGGTTTAAACATAATCAGCTGTTAAAGTTAACAAAGCTTTGGACAACTGGGCCCTGGTCTTCAACATAAGCCCAGTAGTAACGTTAGGCCTAAACCAGGACCTTGGCTCAGAATTAAGCCTTTTCCTCATAGGGACCCTAAAATGTATACACAGCGCTATTTTTGTCAGAATTCACTATACTCATGGCGCCTTTAAGTCCCCACTAGGCATTCTTTAGTCCCCATAAGTATGGACTAACATGTATACAGATATAAACACACACACACACACACACACACACACATACATACACTCAAACACACAGACACAGACACATAGTCACACACATGGGTACACAAGCATGAACCCTTATACACTCAGACACACACTCTCACACAGGTCCACAGACACACTTGTGCATACACACCTCCGCAGACTAACACAGTCAGACATACGCACTCACTCACACACACACACACACACACTTGCTCATACCTTCTTATGAAACAAATACAAGTACTCATGATTAAAAACACACACTCACACACTCAGGCACAAATACATATGCATGTGCACATACTCACATGCTAAGACATATACCCTTACCCACTTACGCAGACACACAAACTAAAGAACACGAAGACACACCCACATACATCATCATGGCTTTTTCCCTCTTGGCACTTGATTGGCCTTGGGGTGTGCCTGCATGGGTGCCGGAAAACTATTTCCCAACAGGCGTGTGAAGTCCCCTTTGTTCATCATAGTATGTAATTCTTGTGGCCTGTCCATAGACAATGTCTCTTCGAGTTTGCGCCACTGCTTTTGGATTGCACTATTGTTCTTGCGGCAGACATGCGCAATGTACTTTAAATATTGTATGTGACAAAAATATGATATTGGATGTGTTTGGAAAATCTCATGCAGTTTCGCATTGGATATCTTGTATGCCCAGTCCAGTTCCCCATCCACTTGAATTTCTGGTTCAGCTCTACTTCTCCACAGTCTTTGTAATGCCGCATTCCTCCAGAAAATATCATTTTCCCCAAGACGTTGTTCCAGACTACAGTGATCTTACTGATTTCCAGATTTGTAAGCTCCTATACTGTATAATGGGCGGGAACGGACAAACGCTGTTAGAATCTTTATTCAAGTACTGAGGTATATCTCACGATCTGTGAAGATGTTCTTTAATTCATTCCATTTCTCGTAGGCTGATGCTATTCTAAGGTGCAGGCAATCTGATGACCTATTGTTGACTTTAGAGATCAAGTGTTCCAGATACTTGAATTTTCTCGCATTCTTTATAGGCGTTCCATTATTAGCTTGTAGATTTAGTTTTTCTACATTCATTTACATTAAAAGCCATGGTTTCAATTTTTTTCATAAGGCATTTTTATACAAAATCTTCTGAAAGTGTTATTATATACTCAGAGGCAATAAAAACGCAACACCAGTTTGGATTCAAATAATTTTGTGACTCAAATTTATTTTCTTATTTTGACAATTCAAAAATGTTGGGTGGGTTGACTTTGATGAATGAAATGTGTTAATGGGCCAATTTGGACGATAATGAACAGAGGCATTAAACATAAAGAGCACAAGTTGAAAATGAAAAATCACAACAAGACTGAACGGAACACACATTTAAAAATGAACTCAAAATAACAGTCAGTATCGGGTGTGACCCCCACGTACATCCACACAGGCAGTACAACGTCTCCTCATGGACGTGACTAAGCGTCTTAGGTTGTCTTGGGGAGGTTGTCGCCACTCTGCTTGTAATGCATTCTGGAGTTGCTGCATGGTTTGAAGTCTTCGTACTCTTGATGAAAGAGCTTGTCCCAGTTGGACGTACTACACCCAAAACGTACTGATGCTGGATGTACAACACCCAAAACGGTGAGCCATTTGCTGGGCACTTACTCCCGCCTCTAGCATATCCAGGGCCCTGTTCCGTTTTTTCAGTCAACAGACGTGGCATTATGACACTTAAAAATGTTTTTTGTGTGGCTTTTATCATGCCTTTATATAGGGAAGACAACCCCTCCTCCATTTCAACAGCTGTACTTATACAACTCCTAATCCCATATGTTGTACTCAATATGGATTGAGTCCAACTCATACTGTTAAGTTACTTGATGATCATTCATGTGTAACGAGGTACACATTGTGACCCTAATGGTCACTTATGAACTCAAATTGGACTACTCAGGTCCTGAGCAAAAATAAACCAAAATTTAGAGTGTTGCCTTTTAATTGCCTTTGTGTATATATTCCTTGTATTCTACTCAGCTCATCCAGATCTTCAGAGAACACCACAATGTCATCTGCATACATTAACTCGGAAACTCTGATTATGTGATGTACTAGTACGGAGGTAACGAGATGATACTTTGTTTGGTATAGAAATTTCTATTCTTGCTTCAGTGTCAGGAAATATTTGGGATATTTCATGTTTGGCTCAACGCATGACAAAATCCAGGTATATGTTGAATATAATAGCACTCTCAAGTGCTCCTTGTTGGCATACTACGTACATACTAAAATAATGTCCCACATTCTTTATACAGACCTTAGTGCCAGTATATCAAGCTTTTAGTATGGAGATGAATGCTGGGCACTGAAGGCGGATCTCCAGAACTCAAGAGTGCCTCTCGAGGAATCCAATCATAGGCTGCTTTTAGATCTATGAAGCACACAAACAATGGGTGTCGTTCTTCATCTAGTATGTGTCTAACGATGAAAATGGCGTCAGAGGTGGAACGATTCTTCCTAAAATCAAATTGCACTGACATTCAGATGTGTTCGTTGACTGTTCGTATTTTTTCAAAAATGATCTTGGTCAACTGTTTGGAGAGTGTGTCGATGACCTGCCGTTGGAGGTCAGTTAGGGTAGGCAAAAACCTCACCGTTAAACAAACGATAACATTATAACTTTGCTTGATTGTAACTAATCTTGTAACTAATTTACAAGACTAAACGGCAAAATGGTGTGCCATCTCTGTACACAGCATTACTGCTCAGTGCATTGAACTTAAAATACCCACGAGATAGCAAGTTTGTTCATATTTGCTTAGAGGAAGCTAACGCAGTGCCATTAACAAATATTAAAACCTTTCTTAAGCGGCATTCAGTGTGTGGTCAAAATGTTCACGATAATATTTCCCCCCTTGAACACATACTTTTGAAAGCCATTTTTTTTTAAAATTGGGAGTTTATTTTCAGTCTTCTTTCTGGATCCGATAAACGAAAGATCAATATAATATATGGAATTACCGAGAAAGCTGAGTTTTTTTCCTAATTAATTTGGAATTAATTCCTAATTAACCTTGACTTCCTTGCAGTCTCAAATCAAAGCATGAAGGTGAATTCATATTTTGTCACATCACCTCTTAATCATATACAGGCTTAATTGACCAGAAAAAAAGTCAAATTGATTGATTGACAATCAGGCATAGTACGTGGAAACAGGTTGACAAAATCTAGCGATAAAAAAAGGAGAAGTCGCTGCCTATCCTGATCGCACGTCCCTGTGGACAACCCACGATAGTTCTCAGCCAGACTTCTCAGGCCCTTTTTGTAGAGACATGCTATAGATTATAGAAACCATGTACAACGTTGTACAATCCTCTATTTCAGATATATGTGGGGGGGGGGGGGGGTGAATTCATCAATTGGCTCAATGTCTCCAGGAGGGTTGATATGTGGGAAACCCTCAGGATTAGACCGTTCTGGCTGCATATTGAATTCCCTTTTGCCAAGGTGTTGAGCAAAGTGTTCTTCTAGTTTTTCAGGTTTGATGGATTGTCTATATAACTTAGAGAGTGCTGTGTCGTTTTTAGCCAGTCGGAACTCTTCTTCGGTATTACTTTGCTCTCTAGCGATGTTGATCTTATCAGCCTTATCTTTAAAGTAGGTCCTTTTCAGTTTAAACCATAGTTCCTTTATTTGATGGGTTAGTTCTTTCCTTGTTGTGGGATCCCTTGCCTTTCGCCTCTTTTCAGCAAGAACTAAGAATTTTTTCTTGAACCCACGTTGCGATCTCTCTGCAAGGCTGAACAAGTGGCATCGACGATAAGGCATGCATCCTCACCCACTCACTCACACACACACGTTAGTATTTCTACATTTGATAACACCAAAAAAGATTTTTTTAAATCTAAATACTATTCCTCTACTCATGAACCCTCAGGACAAATTATAATCTTAACCCCATCCCAAACCCTAACCCTAACCCAAACCTTTACCATTATTTAAAAATTTCCTTTGAAAGACCCCAGTATAAACCTTAATTTAACATAAGACCTTATCGTAGAGCTCTAATTCTGATACTTATCCTTAAAACTACATTTAGTCCAGAACATAAGTCCTATTGCATCCTAAACCCGAACCCAATGCCCAGAATGAACCTTCAAATATTGAGGATCAGAAAATGTCCTCATAAGTCAATTTTCCTCAGACTTTATTATAATTGTGAGATCTTTTGGTTCTCACCAGCCTAAAAATACAAGCACACACAAAGACACATACACACACACCCACACGCACTCGTGAGTAGGGCCCAGGTCATACAGCATCTCTAATCTCCTAGGACTTCTTGCTGCAACAGCGATCACATTCTCCTCTGATCCACCTACGGCTGCCTCGCTGCCGCCCATTTGGTTTAGGCAAATCTGCCCCTAAACTGGGTCCCCACGGTTCGGGTGGCTTCCCGTCACGAGACCGGAGGGACAGGAAGGCGAGCATCTGGTAACCCACTCTCCCTCTCCCTCTGGCAGTCAGGCCTCACCACAGAGCGTGGCCGCGCTGGTGTCAGTGAGTAACGGTAAAAGTTCTCTCATGCCCTGACTCAGTCACGCTCCCGCCCACCGGTCACACACACTTGCTCACCAGGATCCCCTTCCGTGCAAACAGCCGAGCGAAGATATTTAAAAAACGTGGCCCGCAAATTTCTAGCAACCGCAGCCTCTCGTTTCGCAGGGCTCGGGCTCTCGTGTCTTCGTTTGATGCCTACCTCTAATGACCTCATTTTTTTCTGGCCTGCAGTCACACTTCGCACGTCTTCACTTTTCACTTCTTTCCTCCTCCTTCTGTGTTTATCTTGGGGTCTGGGTCTGAGTAGAGTGGTGGCAAGGGCACTTCCTGCTTCCTGTCATTCTTTGTGAAAACCCGGCGGCGTGTCTGGGCACTTTTTCCCGAGAGTACCACGGGAAGGCTCGAGGAAGGAGATGTGCAAATGTTTTGTTTGTCTTGGCCCCCGTTCTTATTCAAGGATGCCATCTGAGGCCATGTCCGGTCAGGCCCTTTGTGGCAATGAGCAAAATTTTGCAAAAAATATCTGTCTGAAATGTTCTGCAATCTTATTGTTGGCTGGTCCAGTAAACTCCGGCCCTACGTCCATGGATGTCTATGGATGAGTGAGTAAGTCAGAAACTGATGGAGTTCCACCATTGGTCAGCCGGCAGAGTGTAGTGTCCATCTATAACAATTGCTCATTGCCCACAATTTCGCACATACATCATAAAAGGTCCAGTCATATACATGGTTTCGACTTGGTTTTGTTTTCTCTGAAGTAGAATATGTTCACAATGTTTAATTTCTCTTTTTTTTTTTGAAAAGTGACATTTTCTTACACTGATTTTGCTAATTTGTTGATTGTCACACCTCACTGGCAATACTTATGCCTTTTTTAAAATAATACGATTAGGCTTCTTTCAAATTAGCATTTGCTGTAGAAGTGAAGTTTTCATCCTTGTTGGCAAACTGGCAAACTCTGTCACATCACTGGCAATATTTTTTTCTTATTTGAAGAAAAGTAACATGATGAGATTGAAGTCAAAGACTAACACTGAAAAGTGTGTTGAGATTGCATTATTTCGTTTTTTTTTTTCTTTTCGCTGTGAAGAATGGAGGTTGTTGAGTCGTTCCCCTCGTGACTCTGCACAGTCAAGTCTTCCACACGAATAGGCTCATCTGCCGCAGTGGATTGTGTCGCTGAACCTGGCCCCTGTGGCAATTGCACAGATGTCTATTTCCCACCCACGCGTTTCTGCACCTTATTTTGACAAATAATCTTTTATCTTTTTCAGGTTTGTAGTTGGCGATCCAAAGGGATTTGTGGCGACAGACCGTTACATGGACGCCATTGGCCATTCCTTTGAAATGTATTATGCTGTCAATTAGTGTTTGATGTGGATGGTGGGGAGGGACATTTAACCATCGGGAGTCCACGGACTGGTTGTTTACTCAGGAGTGTGTGTGTGTGTGTGCTCTGTGTGGTATAATATGTCGCAGGGTCAAAAATCTACTTTGTGTACATGACTGTGTGGTCAGTCGGTGAGTGTCTGCGTGTAGCTGTGTATCAATTTCCCTTGATCCTTCTCTGTAAAATCGCAGTGACGCCTCCTGCGGTGATAACCTCATGCTGTCAACACTCAGTCCCCCTCATTGGCTGAATCTTTTTCAGCAGTGCTGATTTGAAAACAGCCTTCTCGACTACCAGAGGCCTGACACCGAACTCCAGATGCATGCAAATCAAGTAAGATATTCTTTTCTACCTGCTTACCTGCCACTGGCACAGGCTCAATGGAACTAGAGTTAGTCCTTAGCCGCGGCACTGTAGCCTCCCACAACTTCTTGTTAGACTGTTAAAAGGAGTTTCTTAGGACTAATTGTCCCATGAGGCAAAGCAGATCTTATATCTTTGCTTCAAAGAGTTTTGATAGCCTACTGAAGCAGAGTCTCGTCAAATCTTATCCGAGACAAACTAATCTGGCTGCAGGTTTTTGCTCTGGTTCAGCCCTGCCTCTCCTTATTCAACTAATTAACTGATCTCGGTTTCCATCAAGTTGTGAAGTGCAGGTTTCAGGCTGGAGTTCCTCCCTGTGTGTTGCACTGTGGCTGCTCACTGCTTTTAGATGGATGGCTAGGATGGGTTACATGCAGAGGACAATACCGCCTTTCCCCCCAGGGTGGTGCAGTAAAGTACGCCTTATCGTTTGGCTTCTGAGGTTTTGGATATCCTGCTGGCTCTTTCATCTAAATGCAGGTTTTCCTGGGTTAACCTCCCATCCGCTTTGTGTCTCTCCCTCACTTTTCTCTCCCTACTTCCCCCTGTCTCGAACCCCCCACCTCAGCAATGCGTGGGCTTTTTCCCAGGGGGCCGTGCGTGCCGGGCGCATTCCTCTCCTCTGACTCTCCGTGTTTACGCCTGACGTCCGTTCTCCGGCTCGGACCAACGCGGGCGCTTTCTTGCTCTCCCGCCGCGCCGAAAAAACTTCGGCTGCCCTTTTGTTTGGCGCTTCAAACCGTCTCCATTATTCTGCAAACGTCTCCTCGGTCTCCGACACTCCCCGTTTTTAAACTCTCGCTCTCGAAAGAGACATAGGGCACAAGCGGGAGGCAAACATGTTGGGGAGATTAACTTAAGTGAACTGAATGACTGTTCCTGATAATGTGAATGTGGGTCAATAGGTCTTTATTAAGAAGCATTATTCACCTGACTGCTTTAACATTACTGCGGGGTTACTTCTCTCGCTGACGTCAAGCACAACTTGACCGTTTGCCAAGTCTTTTCACCACTGCTGAAGAGAAGCTACTGCCCTGGTGCAGATAAAGCACAGATCTAACACCTGCGGTATGACGTGCTCGTGTCAGATTTTTTTTTCAAGTGTCTCTCGATAAATCAGTGTCTCGGAAACAGCACAGATGCGGTCAGATTCGAACGCGAAGATCAAGCAAGGTAACCGACACTCAATAGAGAAAGAAAACAAGGAGAGAACGAGTATGTGGCAATACACAAGGGTTCACTGAGTGCAAGAGCGAGAAAGTGAGAGGGAGAGAGAAAGAGAATAATATTAGCGGCTCCCCTATCGAAAAGGTCATCTTTTTCCTTTGTGCGTACGTGTCACCTGCAAAGAACACCTCCATGCCCCCCCCCCCCCCCCACCTTGGGACCTGTGAGCACACATTCAGATTTCATTGCCCACATTGCCTGTTGCATAAGTTTCTTGCTCTGTGGAAAATGCTGGCCCAGAATGCAATGCGTTGACCCATCCTATTTTCCACTTCAGCAGACAAGCACTGCCCTGCACTGTCCTAAACCACCCCCTTACTTAGGAAAGTGTGTCACTCATTGCAAAAATCACGTCCCGGTATCTTGCCAAGAATTATCAACGTTTCCATTTGATTTTCATCAGCGAATCGCAGTTTGCCTGGGTGGCTGTGCATGTGGTGCCAGTTGCCAAGGGGACTTTTAATGTCTGATATAAGGTTTTTTTTCCCTTCTGTTGGTTTGTTCAGATTGAAGGTCAGCACAAGGACAAAGTTTTTGGTTGATAAAAGCTCATCCAGGAATGATTTGTGTGACGGCAGAACCCTGCCTGTAATATTTATGCAAATGGGTCTGAGCTCACAAAGCTCTTCCCAGGCTTTTCTGTGTGTGTGCGTATGTGTGCGTGTGTATGTGTGTGTGTGTGGTTTCCGGGGTGGGGGGGTCGGTATAATCACATTTGTGAAAACCAGCTTTTGAGAAAATACAGATGTTTTTAAGACATTTGGGTTTTATGTGGTCATTCTCAGTGGTCCTCACTGATGAATATCCAGTATTATGGTTGAAGTTAGGTTTGTGGTTATGGTAAGGGTTGGGTTAGGGTTAGGCATAATTTGGTTTTTGTTTGGGTTCAGGAAAGGCTGTACCGCATGAATGTAATACTATGAAATGTCCTC
Organism: Gymnothorax reevesii; assembly: GCA_029721435.1. NCBI lineage: Eukaryota > Metazoa > Chordata > Actinopteri > Anguilliformes > Muraenidae > Gymnothorax > Gymnothorax reevesii. The sequence goes on from CM056575.1 coordinate 31,799,325, forward strand.
ACAAGTATAGCTAAATTAATGTGTGTGTGCCCTTTGGTGCTTTTCTTTTTGCTGTGTGTTTATACGTGCGTGAGTGTGTGTGTGCGTGAACATGTGTGTGTGCATGTCTGTGTGTGTGTGTGTTTGTGCGCGTGTTGGTGCGTGTGTGTGTGTGCGCGCGCGCATGTATAAATGTGGTGAATGCTTCAGGACTCTGTCCCCTGTAATGCGCTGAAACACACATCGCTCTATAATGGCTGGGTGCAGATGAACCCATGTTGACTCTCCAGCTCAGTTCCCTGTTCTCAGAAACACAGGCCCTCATTCAGTTACTGACAATACAGGCTTATCGCCCTACACCACTCCCCAGTGAGTGGAAGTGTGCAGCTGCCAGTAACACATTCACTGTGTGTGTGTGTGTGTGTGTGTGTGTGTGTGTGTGTGTTTGAGAACAGGTGTTAATCTGTCTTCATTTTTGGCGTCTAGGTGTGCGTGAGTGTGTTTGTATGTTTGTGTGTGAGTGTGTGTATATACCAGTTTTTTTTGTGTGTAGGAGTAAGTCCATATGTGGGCTGGTATTGCTATACTTGAGAAAACCAACTCTTGAGAAACCACACTGTGAGGACATTTGGGGTTGCGAAGACATTGTGAATATGTCTCTGTTTTTTCAACCTAGGAGTGTGTGCTGTGTGTGTGCGCGCGCGCGCATAGTGCGTATACTGTGTTCTTTAAGTGAAGGCGTGTGTCCCTGTGTGCACAGCTTTCGTGTGTGAACAGGTGCACACATGTGTATATGCTTTTTGTGCGCATGTTGTGCTTACAGATGTGTACATTTGTGAGTTTTCTGTGTCTTTCAGTGAGAATATGCGCATGCGTATGAATACACAAATATGTGCCCCAGCTTTTGTGTATGGGTAGTGCGTATGTTTGTCGAGGTGTGCGTGAATGTGTTCTCTTTGTGTATAGGAGAGTGTTTGTGCGTACAGGTGTGCATGTATTAGTGCAGTTGTCTGTATGCGGTGTACAAACCAATATATGTATTCTTTTCTGTGTGTGTGTGTGTGTGTGTGTGCAGGTGCACATTTAGCCCCAGCCTCTTTGTCTGTGGCAGAACACTGCTCCCATTTAGGTGCCTCCCTGTGGGGACAGTCAGGGGTTAAAGCCCGTACTGTGAGCAGGGGGAGGGAGGAATATGAGCTGAAGGCAGCGGATTCACAAGAGCACAAACGCCGCACTTTTTTACGCTGCTACGCCCCTGCACGGCCGCCCACACCTCCCCCCAGATCCGACAGAGACGGCTCCAGCCCTCTCTGCTCCCCCGCAGCGGCGCCCCCGCTTCGAGCCAACACGGGCCAGGCCCTCCGATAGGGCCCTTGGGGTGTTCTCCAGACAGGCTTTAGCACGCTAAACTCTCGCTAAAGTGCAAACACACTTTGGCGTTTAATCGGCTTCTTTTTCTCCTACCACGCGGCTGTCCCGTCGCCAATCATCCAAAGTGACGATGAGTTAGAAAACCCACCAACTCGCGACCTTAGCATTACAGTGTTTTTACTGACATTTTGGTCAAGATTGAGTTAACTATTGCACATAATTGGTGATAAATAGCTCTATCTAATGATTAAGTGTGGGTATTCAATACATTTGTCAAATTGGGTTCAGATCCGAACTACAAAGTTTCAGTTCCGTAAGTGTACACTGAGCCGCCAAACTTTGCAAGCAAATTTCTCAACACTTTGCAAATCTTAGTAAGAACCCTGTAATTCTAAGGTCTAGAACTGGGGGCCTTTTAACCTGTTCACTGATCCAAAATGCAAGTGCTTTGCCAGCCTGTGGAAATCTAGATCTCACTCTTGAAAATGACTGTCTATTTTTTATTTACAAGATCCGCCACCTCTTTGCTTTTGGTGGTAAGCAGCTTGTCAGTGAATTCACTCATACAGGCCCTGTAAAGTGGCCTTAGCCCAGCAGTGCAGTTTCACCCTCATCTCATTGTATTCTATACCAGCCCTACTGCTCAAAAGCAGTGCTGCTTCACAGGCTAGTTTATCCACAGAAACTCAGCACCAGGGAAGTCACAAGAGATTTAAGGATGGGTTAAGCTTTTTCCACGAGGGTCTGGTCTGGCATGTTCTGTCGATGATGTAAATTAATAATGTGCATTATTTGAACAGCACTAAAATAGACCAAGTAATGTCTCTGTTCTGTATTCAGGCTACAGTGAAGGAAGAAAGCACAATTAATTTAAATCATTTAAAAAGAATAAAAATAAGAGCAACATTAGAACAGCTGAACTTGGTAGGCAGCATTTTAGAGGGGGAGGAGCATTGTAGAGGGGGGAGGGGCAGGGCTCGCCACTAGAACATCTGTCGCTCGCCTGGGCGGGGGAATAGACCAGGAGAGCTGCTCACCTGTGCGTCATCGCGTGTCACGGCGCGCCGCGCGAGAAAAAAAAAAAAGGGAACATTTGTCATGGAGCCAGAGAGTAAATACCAAAGGAAACAAACAGCCATCTGTCTCGGCAGATTGATTTTCACAAGCAAAAAGCAAATAAGTGCCCTTGTTTGCGCTCATGCCCCTCCCCTGTATAAGAAGAAGAAAAAAAGAAATCTTTCACTGACGCCCGCAATTCTTTTGATAATCTGCAGATAAGGTCGAACGCGTTTTATAAACGAAATCGGCGTCGAGATGAGGGCGTTTGGCTCGCTGTGCCCAAACGCAGAAACCTGGGATCGAGGTGACTCCCCGGAGACTGGGAGAGAAATGTCAGGCTTGTCAGGCGCATTATGCACCTGTTTCTTTCTCTTTTTTTCCCCAATAAAAACCAGGGAAAGTCACCGACATACGACGCAAGCGGGAACGAATGTAGGCCACGGGACCTAATTCCGCAGCCCTGGCATTTAGCTGCTCTTTAGAAAACAGGAACACGTCTCTCTCTCTCTCTCTCTCTCTCTCACTCTCTCACTCTCTCTCCCTCTCCCCCGTACGTGCCGAAATCTGCCATGTGTGGGGGAAGGAGACCCCAGAATGCACAGGCCAGGGTAATTAACGCCCTCTGTCACAAGCACCTGCCTCCACTTGTTCCTTAGACAAGACAGCCAGCTTCCCAGACAAAGATCCTTTAGTCTTGGGCGAACCGAATAGTGCGATCTCCAACCCAGGGAGAGCGCAACACAACATCCCATTTGTTCCATGTGTTCTCTTGGTTCCGGCATCCCACATTTGGAAGTGGAACAACGAGCAAATAAATATGTCTTTGCGCCACCACGGCAATGTCACAAGAATTGTTTTATTCTAAATCTTAAGCATACGTTTACCCCTTTTAGGAGTACGATCAAAAATGTGTGATTAGGATGTTATGAACTGAGCATTGAAATGCTGGATAAGCAGCCACTACCAGTGATTCACAGCAATTGAGGTCCAGAACGCTTGTTTATGATGTTGATAAAACATTCCAAAAAAATCATATATTCAAATTAAGTTCTACAACCGTCAATTTTTTTTTTTTTAAAGGAACTTCCCCTCAATGGCAGCTCACAGATGGTGCTTCTGCTATGAACTACAGAGATTCAGTGATAGAAGGGGGCCTCCAATCTAACTGTACTAGAAAGCACGTAAGATATCCGTGCAATATTTCCACACAACATACTGGTACATCTGGCTTTGGCTATGATCAGCTTTTTTAAGCGAGAAAAGCCTGCCAAGCCATTGCAAAGTGCTTCCATAGACTGCAGACGGCCAGTAGCCACTCTTCGCTTCACCACATCAAGCTAATTTCATTGAGCAGAATTTTTTCCAGCCAAGTCACACTTGACTTTTTTTTTTGGTCAGTTTGATTGCAGAAGTCTGGAGTAGTACTGGAAGAGTCAAAGAGTAAGGCCCTGTCCCACACTGTACACAGGTATTTTTGAAAATGTAGTATTTTTTTAATGCATTTTGGACTTTCATCCGCACTCTACATCTGCATTTCATCTCCATTTTTAGTAACTGAAAATGGGCCTTTGGAAAAACACCTTCCAGGATAAAGATTTCTAGAAGCTCCTTTTTCACTCTTCATGTGTAGATGGAAGAAAAACGAGTTTTTTGTTGGTGAGGTGAGATTGTGTGCTCCTCATAATGAGTTTCAAGGCTAGTTATTGGCATGCATGGCCTTGAACTAAATTATAGCATTGTTGTCTGTTGGTTTGGCATGCTCTTGAAAACACTTTAATCTTTAGCATCTTTGCGTGGACAGAGATTTTTTTTCTTGAAACAAAGGATAAAAACCCTGTTTTAAAAATACACGTGTACGTGTGGACTATGCCTCAGAGAGGACCGCTTCGGCTGCTGGCAACAAAGACCGGCTCTGTGGGAAAAAAGAACCAGGCCAGCCTGTAGCTAAATCTTCCTGAGTCAGTCTCTATAATAGGAAGACATGAAAAAACAACGCTGCTTACTAATATGTTGCCAAGCTAATATCATGAGTCAATGATCTTTTTTGGCTCAGAGTGTCAGTGTCAACAAAGCAATTCTCTGTGTATTCACCCTACAACCCCCCTCAACCCCACCCCCTCCCTCGAACCCAGACACTTTCAAACTTGCTTTGCTCGATCAGTGATCACAGTTTGATTTCACATAGCGAGGTCCGTATTTGAGCAGTGACACGGTTTTAAAAAGCTGGAATTCTGACAAGTGTGGCACGATGGATTTTAATTTTTTATTTTTTTTTGTCTGGCAGTCTTTGCTTAAACAACCTTACGGTTTGTTTTCAAATCCAGCAAGCTGGAGCGTAGAGCCAAGAACCAAATGGCATGACACTGTCCAAGTATTTACGGACTGTGCAGATCTTCCCAGAAAAGGCATGCCTGTGTGACTCGGTCTGACCCCTAATGCGCACAGGTCTCAGTCACGACTTTGCGTGAGACCCCGTGAGCGCACCGGGGAGGTTCGGGGGGAGGGCTTTGGGGGGTGGGGGGAGTGATGAGTGAGACATTCCTGAGCTGTACCAACATCGGAGTTCATCTGAGTTTAAAAGTATTTCATAACTCACTCTGCCTGCTCCCTCTGTCTCTCCCTGTCTCACTCCCCTGTGACTCCCTGCCCTAAGCACCAGCCCCCCCACTGGCCCACATTCCTTTCTGAGTGGGTGGAAGGTTCACCCGGGGCGCTTCAGCCTGAAAGGGGGAAAGGGTCTTGTTGACTGGGGGGGGGGGGATCTGACTGGAGTCGGCGGGTGGTTGGGTCCTCCTCCCTTCCTGCTTTTTGTTGCTCTCCCTCTCAGATTTGGGCGAGGAGAAATTACGGGTGCGGACACAATAATGGGTGGTGGTTATAGTGGGTGGAGGACTGGGGGTGGGTGGGGGGTATTGAAGAGGAATGAACGCTCCCTGCAGGGATTACTAGGCTGAATTCTGCAGCTTTTTAGAACAGGCCTTCAGTTACTTCAGTTTTCTCAGGGCGATCTGAGAGATAGAGAGGGAGAGGGAGGGAGGTAGAGGGAGAGAAGGGGGGAGAAAGAAAGGGAGAGAGAGAGAGAGAGAGAGAGAGCTGGCTTGTGGTGTTATCAGTGAGGGACCTCTGCTGGTCACGCACTGTCACTGCGGCTCCAAGGAATTAGTCCACGTCAAACAGACCTGTATTTTCCCCCTTGCTGCCAGTGAAGTGATTAGTATAAACTTGCGCCATGGAAGCTGTACTTACTTTCATAAGGATTGATTCACTTGGCGGGTAGCGGTGAGTTCGATGAATCGTGTTTGGTTGCTATATTGTTTACCTTCATTGAACCCACATACAAATTAGGCATGTGTAAACAGTTTAATTCATTTCAACTCCTCTTGTGTTTTCAAATTTAGCCTCGGTTTTCAGAGTGGGACTCCAGCCACATCTAACCCATGGGCCCACGTAGAGCTCCTCCACCTCGTACATCATTCGGTGCATTTTTACTATGAGTTCAGTTCACAAAGCAGGGCTCTTTGTCATAACCAAGCAACAACAGATGATGAAAACACACATTAAATCATGTTACAGTGAAATATGTGAGGGTGGGATTTGAATGCCTAATCCCTCTCTATCCTTATTCAGTCTGTGGGCGCAGGAACTGAAACAGAAGACAAAAGGAAGCATTCAGGAGCTGTTTAGCTTAATGAATGTGGCCATAATGTTGTGCTAAGTAGGTTACATACTTAAGTTAAGTGAGAAGAATAATGGAGCTCATTTGCTATTCGTTATAATATAGAATACAGAGAACCTGTTGAATAAAGGCTTTCGATGCCAGACTACAGCTGCCCAACCCCTTTCTGAAGATCTACGGTACTGTGGATTTTCGCTCCAGCCCTAACAAAGCACACCTCATTTATCTGCTAAAGATCACATTCAGCTGCTAAATAGCGGAGTCAGGAGTTCCCAATAAGGGTGGAAATGAAAACTTATGGGCTGGCAGATATCCAGGAATTCAGGGTTAGGCAGCCCAGCCCATGACAGCCGCCGACTGCCAAAATGGCACAAATGGATCTAAAATCAGGACTGTAATGTTGCATGCTTGATGCCTTTTTTTTACCTTATGCAGATGATGCTATGGAAATTCTGCTTTGCAGGCGTTAACCTGGTGATGGAACAGGCTAATATGTCTTTGTAGAGCACAGATAGTTCTAGGATTTGTACAACCAGTGTTCCCCGCTACTGACTCTAGACAGATTTTTTTTTTTTTTTTTTTACACACAATATGTTCTTCAGTACATTGTTAACTGTGCCCTGTTACAGGCACAAAACCATCTGAAGCAAATTGTACCCAGCCTCATCCCAAGGAATGTCAGGTTTCTATTCTAGCTGAGCAGAAAGAAACCAGACCCAGCTAGCTGGGGTTTTGCTTCAAGACCATGATGAGTTTACATATTGACTCGGGTTCTTTAGTACAGGGCTAAGACAAGGACCAGCATAAACAACAGCTCTTTTGGGATATGACTAGGCACCTTGGACCTGAGCCCTTACCCTGAAGCCTACATAAGACTTTTTCAAAGCTTCTCTTCATTGCATGCTGACTGCACAAATAACTAGTGTAGTCCAGCATAATGGACTGAGACCGGATACAGCCTAAGGCAGGGGTGTCAAACTGGTTCGTTAAAGGGCTGAGGGGCTGCAGATTTTCAATCTGACCAAGCAGAAGCATACCGGATTCAACAAGTCAACTGTGCAGACTGCGATCAGTTGATTATATCAGGCGTGCTTCTGCTTGGTTGGCTTGAAAACCTGCAGCAACTCAGCCTTTTTACGGACCAGTTTGACATCCCTGGCCTAAGGTGAGAATGTTGTTAAAGATATCCTTTGCGGCATGTCCCTCTATTTCTATTTATTCCTTGATGACACCCTGGTCTTCTCTCGCACCCCGAGGGACCACACCCACCATTTCTGTCTAGTCATTCAGTGAAGTGCAAATTCCACCAGACTTTCATACAGTTCCTGGGTTTCATCGTCTGCTAAGGGGTCCCAGAGATGGACAATTAAAAGGTTCAGGCAGTGCTGGAATGGCCAGACTTGGGGGACTGGAAACAGTTGTAAAGGTTCCTTGGTTTCACAACTTCTATCAGGGGTTCATCAGAGGGTACTCAGCAGTGGGTGCCCTCCATACAGCTCTCATCCAAGACCCCCTCCTGCTAAACTCATCAAGCAGTCTCCACCTTCCAGGGACTCAAGTACCCCTTCACCAACACTCTTGTACTCATGCTCCCCAATCCCCAGCATCAGATGGATGCTTCGGACGTTGGCCCTGGAGCAGTTCTCACCCAAGGAGTGGCTGACAGCAAGATCCATCCTATGCCTTTTTCCTCCACCGTTTCTCCCCAAGCAGCATCAGTGAGAGTGAGTTTAAGGGGGCCAGTACCCCTTTCCTGGCCTGGGCAGATGACCATAACCTGGAATACCTCTTCTCAATCTTGGTGGTCCCTCTTCTCCGCCTGTTTTACTCTCATCCTCACTTATCGCCTTGGCACTAAGAACCTTAAGCCTGATGCCCTGTCTCATCTCCATTCCCCAATGCTCGATGAGCTACCCACAACCATCATCCCGGAACTGTCTCCCCTGGCTGCTATGAAGCTTCAACTCAAGTGCAAGGTTGAGGAGGCTCTCTGGTCTAGTCCCTTTCCACCGGACACCCCACTCAACCTTCTGCCTCTTTGTCCCTTAAGGAGCCAGGCAGAATCCTATCTCGAGCTCCTGCCTCTCTGCTGGTTTTGAATGCCATTATGTTGCAAACGCTATCCTTCTTCTGTTGTTGCATCTGGTGCCCATCATTTGCTGAGTCACCTGGGAGTTCTTGGCAGCCTGTCAACCCTGTGCCCGGTGCAAGTCTGGTAATCAGTCCCTCAGCAGCCTCCTTGGAGGGTCCTCACAGGCTCTGGGCATACATCGCCATGCATTTTATCTTTGGGTTGCACGAGGCTGATGACCTCACGGTGGTCATGAACATTGTCAACTGGTTTTCTATGGCAGCCCACTTAACCCTCGGGCAAGGCTGCCCACGTCCAAGGAAATAACCAAACTCCCTCCACCACATGTAGCGCAGACCCATAGTGTACCCCAGGTGGTGGTTTCTGATCATGATCACCAGTTTACCAGCCCCTCTTAGAAGGCCTTCTGCAACCTGGTGGGCACCACGCCCTGCTTGTCCTCCAGATTTCTTCTCAAAATCAATGGCTAGGTGGAGGAGCAAAACCAGGAGCTGAGTGAAACTCTCTGCTGTTGATGAGAATGTGCCCCCTCCAGATGGTCTTGTCTCCTTCTATGGGTAAAGCCTGCCCACAACTGTCTCCCTGTGGCAAGTTTTGGCATGTTTTACTTTTGAGTGTTGTCTTGGTTGCAAACCACCACTTATTCAGTCAGAGCTGATCACAGTTCCCTCAGCTCAGTTCCTAGTTCAGCGCACTTACAAGGGGTGGAAGCCCACGCCCTTATGGTAAACAAGTCAGCCCTCTGGAAGCAAGGGAACTACTATCATTGCCCAGCCACCACCCATCATTCACCACATCCAGAATATTCAGCGTTGGGGGTGCAGTCACCAGATCCAGGTGGACTGGGAGGGGTACGGATCTGAGGTGCATTCCTGAGTCCCTGAGCATCACATCCTGGGCCTGTATCTGGTCTGTGACTTTCTGTCCCAGCATTGGCTTCAGGGCCGCCCGATGGCATCCTTCAGGGATGGGGCACTGTCATGTCTAAATTGTTTAATTATAGTCTTGTTTTATTCCCCTGCCCTCCTTGTCTCCTTTCATGCTCCAAGTCCTAATGTTGATAAGTGTCTTGTTTATATAAGTTGCTGAGTCTGCGTCATTCTTTGCTGGATTGTTCTGCCTGTACTGTGAGTATAGCAAGTACCTGTTTTGAGCTTTTCAAACTTTCTACTGTCGGTTTTTTAAACAAAAATAATCTAACATTTGAACTTTATTAGGGACATTCTCTCCCTGCTCCTCTGCAGTCTCCTGATATGCCTGTGGATGGACAGTCCTCCAGGCATTGCCAATCGGCTGGGCCATCCGGCTGCAGACCTTGGATTAACCACAGACAACTACTGATTTCACCCTTTCTGATTCTTCAATGCACATTGCCTGACCCACACTACTACCACTGGCTGAGCTTTTGCCCTTGGACTAAAGTGTTTCCTCTATTTTCTGTGCATGAGAGCCATTATTAAAGTGCCTATTTTGGCTTCTTCAGTTGATTTGCGTCTGCCTTTTTTGGTGAGACATAAGCTTTTAGCTTGAATTGTTGGGCCAAAAATACAGCCTTGTTGCCATGCTCACCAGATCCTGATGTCACCTTAGTGAAAATTAAAACATTCAAAGATGGTTAAGCTCTTTAAAGTAGTGTTTTCAAAAAAGGTTTTAGCTGATTTACAAGCTGTCCACTAACTGAGCATCCGATGGTGAACTAGTCAAACAGTTTGGCCTCCAACTAACTCTACCAACTGAACTAGCATTAACCAGCAACAGACCAGCTATGAGGAGCAACAGACTAGCTATGACCAGCAGCAGACCAGCTATAACCAGAAACAGACAAGGTATAACCAGCAACAGACCAGCTATGACCAGAAACAGACAAGCTATAACTAGCAACAGACCAGCCATGAGCCGCAACAAACCAGCTATGGCCAGCAACAGACCATCTATGACCAGCAGTAGATCAGTCATAACCATTTAGATCAGCTATGACTAGAAATAAACCTGCATCAGATTGGTCATGACCACCAACATACAAGCCATGTCTGGCCAAAACCAGCTATGACCAGCAATTAAACAACTAGAAGCATTGAAAGTTCAATGTAAACCATCATAGAATCCCGACTGTTTCTGGCTTGACTTTTCAGTAGGATTTGCTCATGCTCCCCAAGGAGTCTTTCTGTCTGTTCTGGCACTTTTTATACAGGCTGTCTCAGCCAGCCCACAGTCTGATGCGCTTAGAGCATGCCAGCGTGTGCCTGAGTGTGCAAACAAGTGCATTGATTACATTTTATTACATTTATAGTTATTCAGCTTCTGCTTTTATTGGAGCATTTACAGATCATCAGAATAGGCAGGGGGTCAATCCCCTTGGAGCAGCGTGAGGGTGAAGGGTCCTGCTCGTGGGCCCAATGGCTGCTCTCATTTTATTGTGACGACAGGGTTTCCCAGTGGTGGGTAGTTTAACTGGCAAATGATGAGTTGCTGGTTCAAGCCCCCATGGGGCTTGGGATTTTGACTTCATCTGGGGAGAAGTTGGAAAGAATCCCGCCATTGGGCCTTTGAGCATCGCCCTTATCCCCAAACTTGCTTCCAGAATTTTACCCATTTGTTTCTGGCTCTCCTCACTTGTAACTGGTCTATGAGAAATTTCTCCTAAGAGAAACATGTTCTCAATGGAATTTCCCATGTGAAATAATGGTTAAAAAATGTGTGTCTGTATGCTGGGGCTTCAACAGCCAACCTTCTGACTCTCAAATAAATGTGCTGACTAATATAACATATCAAAGCGCACACATAGCATCTTCATCTAAGAACTAACTGTGGTGCACTCACACCATGCAGTTGCTTGAGTCAAGCCATGCTTTGAACTTGCATGAACTTGCATGTCAATCAGTGCCTTTCCGTGGATGAAAATGCTGTGTTCACCAAGGGTGAGGCAAAAATTTGGCACGGGCAGGATTTGTTTTGCATTATGAAGCTGTTATGATTGTATATCCTTTCTGCCATTGTGTTCTGTTCTGTCTGGATTATGAAGTCAGCTTTGTTTGCATTAACCAAAACATGAATGGATGAATGTTTGTTTGCTATTTCATTTCAATTGACTCATGGAAACCGTGATTATGCATGTTTTAGCTTCTGTCTAAAAATTATATACTGTAGTATCACCAATTGACTTTTTGTATGAAAATGTGAAACAACTGAGAAAAATATATGGTCAGGCTAATGGAGCTCTTTGAATCACATTGCTGTTTAGCTGTTGCTGTGGTAACATTAAAAAATCTCAAATATTCTGGTGTTGTTTCATTAGGATAATAAGTTCATACCATTTTTTAACATTAAGATTTGAGACTCCTCCACATCATGATGAAACTATAAGAAGGCAAAGCAATTTGGAAACTTTTATCTTTGTGACTGTTTTGCGCAATTCAAAGTGATGTTTTTTTTTTAGCCCGCTAAGGTAATTCACTCCAACCTTATAATGTAAATTCAGCCATTGTTGTGCAAACAAGTTCACACCATGTATTGATCCAACTCATCACGCATAATCAAAGTTTTCATTGATGGTCTGTCTCAAATTGTTTTGTCTCAGTATCAAATGTGTATTTGTGCAGAAGCGACTGCATTGATTTCTTTGATTTCACTATTTAAATGAAGGCTCAGTATACTCTGAAGTTGTACAGCACGGGGCAATCTACTGCTCGCATGTATCCACCCTCATCGATGCCTTGTGGTATAATGGCTTTTTACATTTAATTCTGTGCTACTTTCCAGAGGCTATTCTCTGAGCATTTCCGCCTGTCTGATTTTCACAAGCTCACAAAGAACCACGAGAGCTGAAGTGTCGATTTGATTTTGGCAACCAATCTTTAACTTGTTTTCCTGACCAATAGATTTCCAACGAAGCAGGAACTGCCGTCCGTTTATATTTACCACTCTTCAAAGTAGTCACCCTCCCATTTTTATGACCCGTCCTCTCTCTCTCTTACTCTCACCCTTTCTTTCTCTCTCTCTCCCCTCTCTTTGTTTTTTCTCCACACTTGAAGTACTTCTCCCTGTCTAACATGGTTGTAGAAGCAATGCCAGTCAGTGGACTGCGTGGGGTGGAGAGACAGGAAACGGTGGGTGGCCAAACCGACTGCATTTCCTCTTCCTGCAGCTCCGCTCTGTGCCCTCGAATTATTAAAGGAGCTCAGACTAGCCCACCATAACGCCCACCTGAGCTCATAGACTGAGCGCGTGCACACATACATGGCATAAATACAGCCCACAATAATGCACCCTCCGTTTCTCTGCTCAGGCCCAGATACGACATAACAAATCATCTACCTTGGAGACTGCCAGGACGCACACACTCAAATATTTATACCCACACATATACACACACTTGTGCAGCCAATGCAGGCAGACACATTGCATACACTTTCAAATACATTCTCTCTCTCTCTTAGGGCTGTGGAGTTACATGACCAATCACCTACTTTGGGGACTGTTAGGTGCGCTCATGCACACACACAAATGTGCATAAACATGTACACTCACGCACATTGTTGGGTGCATGCACACACAAATGTGAAAAAACTCACTCACATACACACATGCACAGACTCAAAAATGCACTCTCTCCCTGCATGAGCCCAGAAATAACAGGATTAATCATCTACCTTGGAGAATGTGAGGTGGGAGCGGACACCAGTACTCTTATCAGCACACATACACACATCTATCCATGCAAACTCACAAACATCCATGCGCTCACACCGGCGCACAAACTCTCACTGCTCATGCTGAAGAATAGAATGACAAATTATCTTGTTTGAAAATTGTCACGTATGTCTACACAGATGCACATATCCCCATGCACTCATGCACATGTGCATACGTGTATACAGAGGCACACGCGCGCGCACACACACACACACAAGCACGCATTCTCTCTCTCTCTGCATTGACCCAGAAAGAACACAGGAAATCATCTACCTTGAAGATCATTAGGTAAATGCACACATTAATGCAGGTACTTACACAAGTTCAGGCACTCACACTCTGATGAAAACACACACAGAAACCAGAAACGGAACTGCAAAGCTACATAGAAGTGTACGAGGAATCTTTGCACACACAGACACACATACTTGCCATTCCTGCACAGGACCCCATCACATCAAAGAGTCGAGTGTGCTGTACTGCACACAACATCTTAACCCTTGAGTTTCAACAGTGCATCAAATCATCTCTGTCACTGTCTAGCTGTGTTATTTTCATGCTTTTCACATTTAGTTTTCTTTTTAGTGTCAGTCTGCATGCTTGCCCTGTCTCTGTCAGCGGCAGGAACAAATGTGGGATGACAAGTGCAGCCAGCTCAATTGCACTCTCCTGCTCGATCTTTTTTGTCGCACAAGCTTTAAGTACAGCCAACATGCCAAGTCCTGGCAGTCACGTGCGTGACACATGCTTATGTACCGTGGCCCTCCTCCTCCTCAGAAGCGATGCTTATCTGAGAGGATATGGAATGGCACTGAATCACTGATAATCGTACTGTTCAATTATACAGCGCTGGGAAAGGTGGCTCATTTAACCGTCATCTTCAGTTATTTATAAATCCCAGGATGCTTTTCTCATAATTATGAGCCTCTGAAGAAGCTCACATCAGGGGAGCAAAAGTTGCTTTGATTATTTTTTTTTCTTTTCTTGAAAAGAGAGGAAACTTAATTTTTTTTTTTTTGGCCTTTTCTCCTTTTGTTTCACATTCATTCCTTTTGTTTATTTTTCTCAGCCTTTCTCCCATCTATTCCTAAATAGGGGGGGGGGGGGGGCAAAGAAGAAAAGCAAATTAACAAAGTCAAATGTCCTGCTCCCTCAAGCTTCTTTCAAAGCCACTTAAAATTATTAACAATAGCAGGTTAGCAGAGGAATGGCACAAGAACAGAGTAAAATTCACAGGTATGCCTAATATGTACCTCATATATTTAAAAATTTTTTTTGATGGTCTCCACATTCCTTATCTGCAGTTTCCTCGGGGATACTTTTTTCCCTCCCCCTCATTTAAAGGACTGAAATCTCCTAAACCCCTTAAACTATAACTTTTCACTTTAGTTTTTTCTTAACTAAGTTTGAAGTCAGAGAAAGTTTTTCTTTTCATATTGTCGGAAAATATCACACACATATTCTGTATCTGCTGTTTGCAATGCTTTACTTAAGCTACAACACATTTATATTGAGAGAAATATTCAAACCCAGGACGCCATGTTTTTAAGGGCAATGTATCACATGAAATGGAAAATGTATGAATCTTGTGCATCATTTCCCAGTTATTCAGTGGGACATGTTTTAGATCTTTGGAACCCTTGGGCCCTCCACAAGAATTTAAAATAGGCCTGAAATTCCACAGGTTTGAATATAACAGCTGCACTTGACAGACCCATATATGAGTTTGCAGGTTTTATGGGGTTAATCGCCAATCAATTTCAGGTCAGGCAACAGGTAAAAAAAAAAAAAAAAGAAGGCAGAAAAGAATATGATTGCGTAATTGAAAGGAGGCAGAGGATAGGATTCATTGTATAGATTTGAGAGTACATCAGGAAGGAGGAGTTTGTTGTAGTTGAGAGTTACCTGGATAACTGTGCAGAGTAACACCCAAAATAATAGGCGTCTGAGGCATTTTTCTTTAGCAAATAAACAACGAAGTAAAATGTCTCTATACATTTGAATTCATATAGCTCATGAAATGCACAGATTTGCATACATTAGTCAGTGTGGCTTGTTAAGCAATAAGGTACGAGAATCCATTCTGTTTTTATCATTTCTCAATCATTACAGGTCATGTATTGGTCCTTGTTGTTCTGTCTACAAATTATTTGATTGATAATCAGGTGAATGAGAACAGCTTTTTTCATGCTGTAAAGGGTGAGGTTACCCTCTGAATATCTCGACACGCCACTGGGCCTCACTGTGTGGATTTAGAATGTTCTCCCCCTTTTTGCATGAGTTTCCCCCAGATCCAGTCCAAAGACATGCATGTCAGGCTAAAAAGAGACTATATTGCTCGTTGGTGCAATTTAAGAGCCTTGTGCTAAAAGTACTTAAGTCACATTTTCACACACTGTGATGTGAGGATGAAAAATCACCTTTTATGGATACCAAATTTCATCTTCTCAATTTTCTAAAAATGAACTTTGAGAGACTTCAGTGCTTTTTTTTGCGATGGGGTCTTCAATTAGCAGATTTTATGAATCTATTATATATGAAGACCCTTTCTTCTCAAAGTTGACATTTTGTGACATAAGTACTCTTAGAACTAGGGTCTTCAATTGAATGAGTGAATAGTATGTGAATGATCTGTGCGCCCGGCCATGGATTGCCTCACTGGCCTCACTGCCTTTTGCCCGTAGTCAGTCGGGTTAGGCTCCAGCTCCCCTGTGACCCTTTTGAGGAAGAAGCAGTTTAGATTATGGATGGAAGTGATTTCTTTGGTTCTTATCCATGGGAATTAGGTATGGATCCAGCCTGAAATAATGGCTATAAATGGCAATCCATTTTGACATATCATTTTCAACAAAGCTAAATTCTCCATACACCATTTATTTTATAAAAATACGTAAAAAAGAGTCTAAGGCACTAAATAACTCATTTGAGAATTGCAACATCACTTTTGTCGTGTACAGGTTGGAATGTGTATGTGGGTGCTTTTATATAGGCCGTACTAAACGGAGACTGAGGGATAGGTTATCCGAATATATTAATGCCATCAGAACAGCGAACGACAAATATCCCATGGCTAAACATTATAGGTTGGCCGGCCATGAAGACCCAAATTCTTTGAAAGCTATGGTTACTGATGTGGTCCATAGATCTCGAAGGAGGGGTGATCATCTTAAACGTCTCCTACAACGGGAGACGTTTTGGATTTTCCAGCTCAAGGCTATGGAATTTCCAGGTTTAAATGAAGAAATAGACTATTCTCCATTTTTATGATATACTGCAGGTTTGTGTTTCTGGGTTGGATACGTCTTATGTGAGTTTTTTTCTGATTTGTTATTTTTTCTGATTTGTTATTTCTCCTTGCCCTTAATATGTGCGATATTGTGTCCTTTATTGTTGTTTATGAGGTTTTATATATCCTGTTTTACCTGTTTTTTTCATGATGTCATTTCCTTTCCTAATCTATTTGAATGGTGCTTTTGATTCACAAATGGTTTAGTCACCCTGATGAAGGCCTTGTATGGCCGTAACACGTAGGTGCGCTTTTTAATCTTGCCGATGCATTAGCCATTTAATAAAGGCTTTTTACTTTTTTCACTACCAGAAGCCTGAGACTCTTTTTTCATATTTTTGTTACATTCTTTGCCCCTCGCCAAAGAGCACCTGGTACTGTGATTTTTATTTTCTACCCTCGACGCGCTCCTTTTTCCCCGATTCAACCATTTATTTTATGTTTACCTTATTTAATTTACTCTATAAGTGCTATTTTATTGCAAAGACCATTGCAGTGCTGGCCTATGTACTATGAAATGTGCTTTATACAGGTTGATTGGTTGACTTTACTTTCCCTCTCTGACTTCTGAAATACGGTGGATGACAGAGCAAGAGACAATGGGGATCAGAGAAAAAGAAAAGAAAGGTGAGAATAATATGGTGCAATGTGCAGAAACTATGGGACAGGATGTGTCTTATGCTTTAGTAAACCTGTCAATCAAGAAGACAAATGAGTGTCACTGGAATTATAATAAACTTCATTTAAACGCAGGGCAGCAAAGAATTAAATCATCAGTGTTAAAGTAATTAGCAAAGGGGGATTTTTTTTAATCAGAAAAAAAGGCTTCGTGTGTTTTTTAAAATTCCATTTCAAACTGTCACAAAAGCTTTCAGATGACAAAACAAGGCTGTCATTTAACAGAAAATTGGGAAATTGAATTCTGCTTTCTGTAAGCACGAAGGCTTCGATAAACATTATAGTTATCTAGCTGGTGCATTTATTCAATATTACTTAAAGTTATTTTGACCAAAAATAGGGTCAATTGAGAGCAAGTCCTGATCTTATTGTGGTTCCACAGGGCATGAACTATTCACCAACTGAAGGACAGGCAAATGTGGTTGCTACAAAACTATAGGCCAATCTCAATGACTACAATCTCCATTAACAAAAAGGCCAGCTTTGTAACCTAAAACCTTCCGACGTGATTCTCAGGACACTGCTATTGTCCTGTTAAGTGGTTTAGTAAATCTGCATGGCTTTAGTGCACCGTACTCTGTATCCAGCAGTAAAAATGGATGCAATGGGCAAATTGCTCAGGATAAGCGCGTCTGTAATGCAAATGGTAAAACGCTGCAAGAATTGGAGGGCACGTCTCACAAGAAGTGTTGGAGAGTTGAATAGACAACCATCTTCCACTCACTTTGAGAACATCATGCAATTTATTAATGAACTGTTCAGGGCCCGTATTCACAAAGTATCTTATCTTACCGCAAGGAGAACTCCTAAGTCACACTAAAACACTTTATGTAGGAGTAAAATCTTAAAAAGTTATTCACAAAGCCGCTGAGAGCGACTTTTAGTTAAGAAAACTGGTAACTCCTAGACTAGGAGTAGCTCTGAGATAAGGGGGAGTAAATCTCTGTTGCTATCGATGACATCAATTCTAATGCACATGCCTTGGGAAAATGAGCACGGTGACTGGTTGTTTGGTGACAGGGCGGCCCTTTCAAAATAATATCCCATATCCAACCCAAGGAGGAAAAAAAATGAGGAAACAGTCCAAGTGGCTGGTCTGTCCTATGAAATAATAACACGTTGAGTACTCCTGGAAATGCACTCTGCACAGTCCCCACATATCACGCTCTAGGCAAATAAACACACATAGGAAAGAGATAGTTGTAAAAACGTCAATAGCAAAAAATGAGGCAATAATGAAACGCGTCATTTGCCCTTATAATCGGCAACTTATTACCCAATGGGAATATATTGCGATCATTTAAATGTTGGGCCGTTCAAGTTTGTTTGCCTGCCTGTTGTAGCTAATTACTTTGCTGGCTCTCTCTGGGCTGACACACATCCCCATGCAGCACATGAAACCGGGGCTTCAGCCGCCCAATACCACGCTCCACCACACTGCATGTCGTCTTGATGAGCTTTAACATGTACGTAAAAGACAACAGCAGACTAAACATTTGTAATTTACAGTATGCCATCTTCACATGTAATAGCAACAATGACCTTCCTGTTATAATTTTGCTGTGGTTCCGGTTGTGGATTCAGGTAAGGGGTCAAGAGCCAATGTTTGCAGGGTTAGCCACTGTCCCCGATCAAGTGGCATCCCACAGGCACACAATGCCTGTCAAATAATTGGCATAAGCCGCTTGCCATTAAAATGCGACAGTCGTGCGTGGATCCAGGCCATTTCGCAACAATGTCCAAAATATTGTATTCAGCATC
Organism: Gymnothorax reevesii; assembly: GCA_029721435.1. Classification (NCBI taxonomy): domain Eukaryota; kingdom Metazoa; phylum Chordata; class Actinopteri; order Anguilliformes; family Muraenidae; genus Gymnothorax; species Gymnothorax reevesii. The sequence continues at coordinate 31,817,919 of CM056575.1, forward strand.
TTGGTGTTGATGGAATTAACTTTTTTTTGTATACAAAAACCTCTTGATCTTGGGTCGGAGAAATAATTCAAATATGGGTCCCGTCAATAGCATCAATGATACAGGCATAGGCCTACCTGAGATGTGCATGAATTCAAGTTTGATTCTGTGTTGTTGGCAAATGTCCATTGGAAACCAGATAAACTGTCGAATGATATGGGGGTTCACAAAGCGCATTGATTGTTTATTGAACTGAGCAACTTGCAGATGATTGTGAAACCCCTAAATTGTCCATTTTGCAAATTAGTATTTTTCCGGTGAAAATGTTGGGACGGTATAGAATATGCACATACCAGAAAACAGGGATTTTGAAATTTACTTTTGGGATGGTATGGAAAATGCAGATGACATATGGCAGGGATTTTGAAATTTCCTTTGACTTGTACTTCATTGCAGACAGTATAAAGACGAGATATATAATGTTTTATCTGGTCAACTTAGTTTTTTTTGTAAGTATTAATCCATTCCTGCAGTGTTTCCCAATAAAGTTGAAACAGGGGAAATTTAGGATTAGTAATGAAGTAAAAAAAAAAAAATAGAATACTTATGTAATTTGAGACTGCCGGTGTCAGCAGGTGATTGTAATCATGAGTTGGTACATGTCAGGCTATGCCTCCAGCATTCAAACTCACTGGTCTATTAAGACCCGGACCGCATTCTTCAGCCCGGCGATCATTGCATACATATGTTGTTCATTTCCTCTGTGTGGTAGTGTTGTGTTATTTCAGATCGAGCTTCGTACTTAGTCTATGCGAAGTCTCCTAAGCCACATGCCTGTGTTGTATCACTAGTATAGACTTATTCCGTGCGTATGGCGTGGATATATTCTAACTCTTGAGCTTAGTGCTGTTTATTGTTAATATCAGCACTTTAACTTTATTGTGTGATTGCTTCAGTGAAGCAGCACACTCTATTCTCTTACTTCTTCTTCTTATTATTATTCTTTTTCTTCTGCCGCCTAAATTTGGCTGACTAACTCCCCCCCCCCCCTGCCCCCCCCCCCCCGCCCATTGGCCCCTCCAACCAATGACTTCTGTCAGTTCTTCAAATTTTTGCCATAGCATAAAAACCATAGATCATATAATGGGCGGAACAAATGTGGTTTTGTCCAGGTATTTACCGGACACATTTGTTACCATACATAGTTCCCTCATGTTTGGGGTGGGAGGCAAAGTTTTTCTGCAGATTGTTTTATTCCATTATGTGCATCAGCCAATTACAGCTCAGGTGTGGTACTATTATATGTGGAATCAGCCAATCACAGCTTGGCTGTACTCACGCATCAATGTGAATAGAAAAGCATTCGACCTTATCACTGCCAGGTGAGTTGTGCAAGCGGCGAATTTATAAATGCTCGTCTGACAGTAAGGATGTAAGTGCTCCAAAATGTGCTAAATTACAAGTAAACTAGCCAGTCTGCTGCAGAAGTCCAACAGTCTATTTATTAGGCCTTGGCTTCGGTGACTAGTACTGCGGATCGGAGACCAAATTTTGTGATATCAGAAAGTGAGGATGATGTCCGACATTATTGGCCCCAAAAACACAGCCTGCTTCATGACCGTAGACTGTTTGTGACACAGGCTCCGATTTGAGGCATTGAGCTGATTAGCATATGGTCATCACGTATGGGAGTACATTGGGGAGGCGTTACCAGTTAGTTTCTGAACCAGTATCTGCTGCAGTGGACAAAATACTGTTCAACTGACCACTGGGTAATTATCGGGACCCCAAAGAAAATACACTGTTAGTCTATAAGAACCACAGCTTTTCTCATCTTTATTGTACTCTCTTGAAAATAAATCATTTTCCACCTGAACCAACCAGTCACCGATTTCATACATGCTGCTGAATAATTCTCTAAAGTGTGGGACTTCAGATCAGAGTGGAAGGGAGCATCCAATCTAATCCATCAAGATAGAGAATAAGAGATTGATGTTGATACGAGCCATGGATGCATGCGTCCAATGGCAAATGGTTTTATTTGGCTTGCTCGTATCAACATCAATCGCTAACCGTCTATCCTGATGGATTATTGGATGCACTCTTCCACTCTGATCTGAAGTCCTGCATGTTCATGATTAGCGGCGCAGCATGTATGAAGTCTGGTGACTGGTTGGTCCGGGTGCAAGGTGATTTATTTTCATGAGAGTACGATAAAGATGAGAAAAGCTGCGGTTCATAGATTAATAGTCTATTTTCTTTAGGGTTCCGATAATTAGCCAGCGGTCAGTTGAGTAGTATTTTGTTGATTGCAGCAGATGTTCAAACTACTGGTTCAGAGACTAAGTGGTAACGACTCCCCAATGTGCTCCAGTGACGACCATATGTTGATCAGCTCATTGACTCAGATAGGAGCCTGTGTCCCCATGATATTCTCCTGCCCCATCTAGCCCCCCACTGAATATTGTCTGCAGGCGCCACTGCCTACACTGTTTAAGCTATTGATTCCGTTCAAACTTTTAAAAAATTCACCTTGTTCTGAATTCCGTTGCATCTGTACAGATTTTTGATTTTCCTTTTAGTTTTTGAGATATTTAATTTTAAATGTCATTTTTTGGGGTCCCATTAAATCAAGCCATTTTGGTGCTAATTCAGTAGATTCAGCTATTTTCTGCCGCTTGTTTTTTAACTCATACTTTTACCTAGAAATATCATTCAAACTGCAAAATGTCAAGTTAAGCTTGTATAATTTCTTCAGTCTTCACTGTTCAAATTTTTCATAAAAATTATAATTAAAAAATGATCGAAGTTAAGGATGATATTTGTCACAATACAGTGCTATGAAAAAGTATTTGCCCCCTTCCTGATTTCTTACTTTTTTGCACATTTTTCACCCTTAAATGTTTCAGATCATCAAACAAATTTTAATATAAGACAAAGATAACCCGAGTAAATACAAAATGCAGTTTTGAAATGATGATTTCATTTATTAAGGGGAAAAAGCGATCCAAACCTTCCTGGCCCTCTGTGAAAAAAGTAATTACCCCCCTTGTTAAATCATGAATTAACTGTGATTAACCACATTTCTGTAATCCAATTTCACCAGCTACACCCAGGCCTGATTACTGCCAGACCTGTTGAATCAAAAAATCACTTAAATAGAACCTCTTTGACAAAGTGAAGTAGGCTGAAAGATCTCAAAAAGCATCATGGCATGCTGTGAACTAAAGAAATTCAAGAAACAAAGAAATGTACATCTATCAGTCTGGAAAGGGTGGCAAAGCCATTTCTTAGAATTTGGGAATCCCGCGAATTACGGTGAAAGCCATTATCCACAAATGGAGAAAATTGGAACAATTACTCCAAAAGCGTATTGAGGACTCATCCAAGAGGCCACAAAAGAACTCAGAACAATATTTAAAGAACCACAGGCCTCACTTGCCTCATTTAAAGTCAGTATTCATGATTCAACAATAAGAAAGTGACAGGGCAAAAATGGCATCCATGGGAGGGTTCCAAGGCGAAAACTACTGCTGACCAAAAAGAACACAAGGGCTCGTCTCACATTTGCCAAAATTTGGGGATCTTGATGATCCCCAAGACTTTTGGGAAAATATTCTGTGGACTGACGAGACAAAAGTTGAACTTATTGCAAGGTTTGCATCCCATTACATCAGGCGTAAAACTAACATATAATTTCATAAGAAGAACATCATACCAAAAGTCAAACATGGTGTTGGGAGTGTGATGGTTTGGGGCAGCTTTCCGGCTTCAGGACCTGGACGACTTGTCGTAATTGATGGAACTATGAATTCTGCTCTCTACCGGAAAATCCTGAAGGAGAATGTCCAACCATTATTTGGTGACCTCAAGCTCAAGCGCACTTTGGTTATGCAGCAGGACAATGATCTGAAACACACTAGCAAGTCCACCTGTGAATGGCTTAAAAAAAAAAACAAACTGAAGGTTTTGGAGCGGCCTAAGCAAAGTCCGAACTTAAATCCGATTGTGATGCTGTGGCATGACCTTAAACAGGCCATTCATGCTCAAAAACCCTCCAATGTGGCTAAATTAAAACATTCTAAAAAGAAGAGTGGGCCATAATTCCTCCACAGCAATGTGAAAGACTCATTGCCAGTTATCGCAAACACTTGATTGCAGTTGTTGTCACAGAGAGTGGCACAACCAGTTATTAGGTTTAGGGGGTAATTACTTTTCACACGAAGCCAGGTAGATTTGGATAGCTTTTTCCCTTAATAAATTAAATCATCATTTAAAAACTGCATCTTGTATTTACTCGGGTTGTCTTTGTCTAATATTAAAATTTATTTGCTGACCTGAAACATTTAAGCGTGACAAATATGCAAAGAAATAAGAAATTGGAAGGGAGCAAATACATTTTCACGGCACTGTATATTCTAGGAACTTGAGTGTGGTGATGTCACTGTTAGAGTGGCAAACAGCTGTAAAATGGTCAAGAAGTCTTCTCTTAAACTTGCTCTAACTCCCAAAGTTTTCACTCCACATAAATATTTTTATATCCAAGTTGTAGTTAAAGTTGTGCTGGTCATGAAATGTAACAATGCAAGCATTTGGAGAGATGGTTTTGCCAGTATGAGCTGAAAAGCAGCAGGAACAAAAACCAAAACTCCATTAACTCATATCAAATGATACACGAAAATTCTGGCTGGGAAGCTGAAAAACCCATTTTTATAACTTGCTCGTGTTCCCACAGTTTTGGCACTGCACACGTAATTTTGACATATTTTGCTCAGCAGATCGTCCACTTCAGTATGGTACTTCCATATCATAGATTGGACTTGGACTATCTGTGAGGTAGAGGCAGTGGTATGTAAGAGACGCCTTCGCTAAAATCTCCATTGGACCAAATGCTTCAATCATTCCCTCAAATGGCTCAGCGAAATTGTGGCATAGCAGTATTGTGGCTCAATTCCGCCCTCTGCTGGACTATTTCCTGGACTCTGCATTATCATTGTTCAGATTAAGATTGATACGACTGTTAGACAAATCTCATTCTTCTGTGTCTGCACTTTTGTTCTGATCTTGTGCACTTTTGTACGTCGCTCTGGATAAGAGCATCTGCTAAGAGCCTGTAATGTAATGTAATGTAATGCGTCAAACTCGGTGAAAGATTTTTCGGTATCGTCGTTTGTTCAGTCACTCAAACCAGCTCCAAGAGAGCACATTTAGGGCAGCAAAGACAAGTCGTTTTGCAGTGCATGTCCACTAGAACACGTTACAGTGAAAAATTTCAAAGCAGAAAAGAACTGCTCGAGCTCCTATTGGAGTATATACAAGCAACTGTTCGCACTAGCTGGATATATTTACGATTGTATCTAAAACAGGCAAAATATTGGTATCAAAATAACCATAACTGCCATCCTTGCTAAGCCAGCAGACATAACTTTTCCATACTAATTGAGTAATTTCATAGTTAACGTTAGCTAGCTATTGATTATGTCAACTGCAGTGATGGCAATTTCAATGCTGAAGTTCGGCCTGTTTCAAAAACGATCTGTGCACTGTGTGTCCGCGAGCTTACTAGCTAATAATAGCACAGAAATAAAAAGGGAGCTGTGAATAATATCACAACATCTGTTAACGATATCTTGCACCTTGCTATTATTAGCTATTTAGCTAGTGAACACACAGTGCACAGAAATGAACAGAGAGAAGCAAACAGTAGCATTTCACAACTTGGCCAGGTCAGCGTTCTACAGTTCGGGACTGGACAGGCATCTCATAAACCCCTACAAAGACATGCCGAGAGGTGGCCTTGGTCTATTTTTTCAAGGTCACTGGCCTGAAAATGTCACCAAAAACTTCAACATTTTGCTGTATCTCATCAACCATTTCAGTTACAGGGTCCTAATCATTACTGGACATGTATCTCATAAAGGCCAACAAATGGTGGCCTAAAGGTGACCTTGGCCCATTTTTTCAAGGTCACTGGCTATTTCAGTTACAGGCTCCTTATTTTTACTGGACTTGCATCTCATTAAGGCCTACAAATGACGTGCCTAACGGTGACCTTAGCCTATTGTTTCAATGTCACTGGCCTAAAAATATCACCAAAAATTTCAACAATTTGCTTTATCTTATAAACATTTTCAGTTGCAGGCTCCTAATTATCTCCCCTTGCCCGAGTGGCGCGGTAGCTATGGTATCGGGCTCCATCCGCACGTGCGTCAGTCCATGCGTGCCTCTGTCAACAAAAACTTTGACACTTTATTTATCTTAACGGCGAGAGCTTCTGGGGCTGCCAGTGCCCTATATTCACTACTTATAATACATTCTGACTGTAGCTAAAGTTAAGCGTTAAGCGTTTGTATTACTAATAATGCAATTCAGGAACCCCAATTCCTCTTTGTTTTGTATGCTTCATATGTGCCTTCTTGCTGCGCAGAAGGCATGATAAATACTACCAAATCCATCCTGAGTCCAGTCGTCAACTTCTTTTCCTCCCTGCACATCACCAGTGTGCAAAGCACAACCCTTACAGTACAAAAGCAGTATCCCAAAATGCCCAGTTTTTCAAGTACAAAGATGAGCAGAGGACCACCAATCTGCCCACAAATGCACGAGGGAGTCATTGAAAGGTTTAAAGACAATGTTCCTCAAAGAAAGATAGGGAGGGATTAGGATATTTCACCCTCTACAGTGCATCATATAATTAAAAGATTTAAGGGATTTGGAGGAATTTCTGTATGTTAAGGGCAAGGATGCAAGCCTGAGTGGAGTATCTGTGATCTTCGATCACTCAGGTGGCACTGAATCAAGAACTCTATTTCATCCAGCATTGATATAACCACCTGCTCTTAGGATTCATTGGCAAACCTTTATCAAGCACAACAATGCATAGTTACATGCAGCAATGCCAGTTAAAACTTTATGCAAAAAGGCCCTGTGGTAACAGAGTCTAGACGCGCCGTCATCTTCTGTGGGCTCGGAGGCATCTGTGAAGGATCATCACACAGTGGAAACCTATTGTGATTAGCCAAATTAATATTTGTGGTCTTTTTGGGAGGAAATGGATGCTTTGTCCTTTGGACCGAAAAAAAAAAACGATCCAGACTTACCATCAACAAGTCCAAAAGCCATGCCCAGTCATGGTATGAGATTGTATCAGTGCCCTTCACAAGGGTAACCTGCAATTCCGCGAGGGCACTATTAATGCTGAAAAGTACACTGACATTTTGAAGCAACATAATTCAGCCTTTATGGCAGGGCTGGGAATCCTTAACTAGAAAGAGTCGGTGTGGGTGTAGTCTTTCATTCCAACCAAGCAGATAGACACCTTATTCCACTAATTAAGGTCTTTAGCACAGTCTCCAGAGGTTGAAAGTAGTATCGGGTGTGTTGCGGCTTGGTTGGAATGAACACCTGCAGCCACATCAGCCCTTTCTGGATGAAGTTCCCCACCCCTGCTTTAAGACATGACTCCTGGGGATGCCCATGCATGTAACAAGGAAGCAATGCTGAATTGCATCCTGCACACATTAAAAATGCACGGCTGCTTTAGAAGAGGGTGTGGGCACAGGATATGCCTGTCTCCAGTCCTTATTTCACCCCATAAGAGAATGTGTGGTGCATTTTTAAACGCAAATGTGACAATGAAAACCCTGTTCTGTTTGCGCACTTGCTTGCGGAAAAAATGGGACAAAATTACACCAGAAACACTAAATCACTGGATGTTTTTAGTATCTAAATATTTCTTCAAAGCTGTGACGAGGAATAGCAACAAAACAAAGTGGTAAATGTTTTACTGTACCAACTTTTTTTGAAATATGATGCCACAGTCAAAATTAAAATGTGTTTATTTAAAAAAAAAAAAAAACAAGGTGAAACATCAGATAATGTGCCGTTGTATTTCAAACATCATACTGGTCAAGGATAATTTACAGATCACTGCTTTCAGTTATCATTTTAATTTAACCTTCAGTCCCAACTTATCCTGAATTGGGGTGGTATAAATGGCAGAGTCCTTCTCTGTTTACATGCTCTGTGTTCTTCAGTCAATTGTTAAAAATGCTGTCAAATCAACACTAAACTACATTGAGCTAAATTTATCAATAAGTGCCACCATAATTTTTATTATCTTAGCTTAGCACTCATCTTAGCTCCTTGGTCAAATTTTACTCTGATTAGTTAATTAGTTGACTTATCAGCTTTGGGCTAACACAAAAACCAATATTCAAGCCTATTATTTTGGATATAATTGGGTACCCCTGACCTTGAGCCTTCTCTCCAAGGCCTGCTAACTAAGGCTTTATCAAAGCCTCTACTTAGCTCCCAAGTGATCCACATCTGGCAGGTCTGACTCGCATTTGAATAGCAAAATCCACAGACCTGCAAGCAAGTGTAAAAAAAAGAAAAAACCCCGCAATTTGCACATGGAGAGGTTTACTCATTATTTGTCCACCCCTGTGTGAAAATGCATTATGAATCAACAAATTTAAATTCTAATTCCGGCCCAGTCAACAAAATCAGGAAATGTCTCTCCCCCCCCCACCCCCGCTCAACAAAATGAAACCAGCATTATCACCCCCAAACCTCCTCTCCTCTCCTCTCTCCTACCCCCTGCTGAACAAAATGAAAGTCTGGTTATGGACGAGCATTTTGATCCTTCAGACTTGGGAGGTATGCCCTGCATCAATCACCGGGGTCATGGAAAGGGCAGGAGTCTAGCCCAGTGTCAGGCAAGGCAAGAGGCAGGGATACATTCTGGACAATTTGCCAATCCATTACTGCGAACACCCATTCACTTTTAGGCCATGTTCCCACTCAGGAAAGCTTACATATTTTTATAAAGGCTCAAAGATTCTAACCGGCTCTCTATCCCAATGAAAACACAGTCTTAATGGGACATTAAAAGTCTTCAATTAGCCTAACATGCATGTTTGTTGACTGCAGGAGGAATCCATAGAACTGGAAGAAAACAAAAAGTCCAGATTAAGAACCCACAAACATCTCGCTGGAATGTACCTACGCTACATACAGTTCCAACTTTGTTAGCTATGAGACACAGATTAAACGGTAAAATCCACATAACACAATTGCGTCTCCTAATTTATGACCACATGACCGCAGTAAAACTTCAATATCAAGACACGTACTGGAAAGAGTGTTTGATGGATAGTCACACTCTCAGTCATGGAATCCTCATTCTGGAGCAGACTTTTGTTTCAGCCTAGTCCTTCGTTAATCAAGGTGATTGATAACACGCATTTTAATTCCACCATGACTTAGTCTTTAAATGGATTTTGGCTGAATACACGCTTGGCTCATTAGCATTTGCATTGTCTTAATTTTCCTATTCCAGGTGGCGCTTTACAGGAACCAGGTGTTCACACTTGCAACATTTAGGACTGTGGTGTGATTGTCTCTTCTTATTAGTTAATCAGTCAGTCTTGCTAATGGCCATTCTCTTTAAAGCACTGCCCACAGAGCGCATGAGATTGAGAACTGATGAGACTGATTAGCACATACTTAGGGTAAACAGGTACTGCGTGCACACAATGTAGCCTTACAGAGGGAATTAGCAGTTGAAGAGTGTAGATAAATTAGCTGGTTGTTATGCCGGGGGAGTTGCATTTCAAGTCCGAATCAAAACCAGCTTGTGTCGTTTTGCAGGATTTAGTTGCCTCATCCTAAAGGAACACTGAGTTGCTGAACAATCTCAGTTCATAATGGTTAGTAGAGTAGGCCTCCAGGCATGCCGCCAATGCAACAGGACGTGCAACATATCCACAATTCATTGGCATTCCACTCCTGTCAGGACAAAAAAAAAAAAAATTCACTTTGTTGTTTTCAGTTCACATTTTCATTTATGTCTTAGCATTCCAAATCATGCATGGGAGAAGTTCAAGGACGTGCTTTGGAAGAAACAGTTTTGTCACTTTAGAATAGCATCCATATGGGACCTTGTTCCATAAAGCTGGATTAACATACGCGGGGTTTCTCTTAGTTATCTGGCTGCACTTAACCAGACTTCCGCATTCCTGATAAGCGGCACCACAAAGCCAGTTATGAACTCGGTAAATAAACCCAGGGTTTTCCCATCTAGGTATGCGCGCGTTCACATAGAAGGGGCCGTGTTTGAAGCAAATGACCAATTGCAAACATGGACAAACCGACTGGAAGCAAAGCTGCGGACCTTTCAAATGCAGAGCAGGAGCTCTTAATAAAAAATATGAAGAGAATAAACATATCAGCCAAATACAGAAAGGACAGTTCGCAAAAAATCACTGACCATGAGAATGCATAAGTTAATTATAATGATAATATCACTGCAAATAACTCCCGTGTTCATGATTGCATGTGGGCTATTGCTGCAACAGTGATGATTTAATTTGACTTCTGCAGCAGTAAATCATGGCAAAGGGCGCTATTTAGGCTAGTGAGCGCATCTACCTCCTTTTCAAAAACGCCATTGTCTTCTTACGTAGGCTAATCAGGGAGAACAAGCAGCACCTGTTAAGTGTGGACTGCTCTCAGCGTGAACCTTCTGTTAATCATGAAAATGTCTGAGAACAGTTCAGGACTAATAACTTTTAAACAGATGTTTTGTCACAGTTCTTAGTTCTGGTTTTGCCTCTGTACTGAATTTAGCCTATGATTTCATCGCTGCTCCATCGCATATGGAGAGAAACTATGTCTTCACTTGCCAATTGTGATAATTGGAAAACGCGTCAGTAAAGGAAAATGATTGAGAACTAGCCAGGACTAAATGTCATAAGGGGACGTGTCTGCGCCCCCCCAATTCCCGGAACCGCCACTGTCTGAAACAACTTACCTCAACTAAAGCAGCTGGATGACTTGCGGTAAGTGCTGGTGAAGGCGAGCAAAATGCAAAATGTAGCCTAGTCACATGATAGCTAAACTGGTATGATATGAATTCAACATCTTCATTTGCACAAAAGACTCAACTGAAGCTTAAATGAGTGTTATACGCAAACAATATTAAGTACTTAATTGTTTTGTGGTCAATTTATGCAGCTGATCCGTTTGACCCCGTCACTTTGACCCCTGTCTGTGGGGACGAACGGATCAGCGCGCAGCTGCATTTTCCTGCCCGATTACGTCAGACTCGTTTATCCAATCATAGCAGAATTGGTTGGGATTTGTGGAGGACATATGTATTTTGATCACAAAAAAAAAATGGTTACCTTAAAAAATGCGTCTCTGTGCAGAGAGGGAAATACGAAAAAATAATCCATTGGCCCCCGCTCTCCCCTGTTTCTTGGGATTAAATTGGCCCACATCTAAGTTTTATTTTTTGTGCAGGTACACGGCAAGTGAACTTTTAAGTATACTGTGAGTGAAGTAGTTGTATACTTCTTGAATACTTTTCAGTGTATGAAAGTACACTTTTAAGAATACAGCAAGTAAACTTACAGATATACGCTAGTTTATAAGTTATATACTTCTAGTAAACTTTTCAGTTCATGAAAGTATACTGTTAGTAAACTTAAAGACTGTCATAGGATCTTTAATGACCATACTGAGTCAAGACTTCAGTTTAACGTCTCATCTGAAGAGCAGCATCCCCATCACTGCTCTGGGTTATTTAGCATTATTCCGCCAGAAGGAAAATCAAAATCTACTGAGCTACCAACATCTCCTCCAGCAGCAACTCATTTTCCCAGGTGGTCTCCCATCCAAGCATTAACCAAGCCCACACCTGCTTAGCTTTAGTCACACAACGGGTGCATATCAAGTATCAACTGCCAGTTGTAAAACTATCATACGCATTTCATTGACATTTTATCAGGCCAGATAGCACTGAAGTTTCCAGTCTTCTTTACTCGTTACCACTCCGGTAACATTTGCCAAAAAATGCCTATCCAAGGCCTACCCAAATTGAAAGCTGTCCTTGTTTTTAACTTTGGGCCGTCGGGAGTGGCAAGTTGACCTCATGAAAGAAAGTACTGCGTACTACTTCATCTGTGAATCTGCACACAATGGCCAGCTAGATTTAACTAGTATCTCAAATAAAATACAGCAATTTTAAGCATTGGTAGAATATGCGGAGCTTTGATGTCCACACTCTTGTTTATCTGATTAAATCATTTATTAAAAGAATGTACCATCTTCCAAGTATACAGCACAGTTGCATCTTTTCTGTAGTTGGTCATATGTTTGACTGTGATACAGAACTCCATTAACCGAAATACGGCTCATCTGTGTACTCATTTGGAATATATCATCAGGTTTTTCTTTCCTCGAGTTCCCCAGCCTACTTGTCAGGCTGAAGGCATTGCTAATTCACGTGATTCATATTTATGGTTCCATATGAGAGAAGGAGGCAGTTTTTTGTATTGAAATGGGATTTTGATAAGAGTTGTCATTGCTGCGTTCTTATACTTTGGCATCTAATACAATATTGTGTTTGAAAATGTAATTTATGAAAGAATTGGTTTTGTTCTCAATCCTGAGTATGTGTTTCATTATGAATTCTTAAAAGCACCTTTTAGCTGTAAATTAATAGATTTATTCCCAACCACTAACTATAGAAGTGTATAAACAAGGTTATGTCTTCAGTCTACAGTGGATTGCATGCCACTTGAGATGGCAGCAGCAATAATCTTGAACTGGCTGTAAGGCCTGTCTTTAAGAGATGATAAATGAATTATTTCACTGAATAGGGCATTTTCTTTATTACAGATCTTCTAATGAGTACAACTGGAACATTTAAGCAACATTTGTAAACAAAGTGGAGGTTCCCTTTAAATGTGGACTTAATTGGCGTTGCAGCTACCTTTCCAAGTAAGAAAAAAATGGCTGCAGGTTGTCTAATGAATTTGCAGGATGCGTGATTTATAGAATTTAGACAGGGACAGCGTCAAGAGTAGAGCGTGACTGCGAGTGCCACCACGTGCCAGATCACAGAGCAGAGCTGCAATCTAATCGTGCCACGGCACATCTGATCATGTGCAATGATGTCCATCTGTTCCGTCCCAAAACTCACCAAACCAGCAGGACTCTGTTCCGGCACTGGACAGTCCAGACGGAATATACCGCACCCAATAAATAGGAGTACATCACGCATTTGCATGCACTTATCAACAGTTTCACAGTGAGGCTTGTTGCAACACATTGGCATGTGCTGGTCACAGGCATTCTGGACATTTGAACAGTCAATACATCACTTCTATTGATATTCCATTCAAACCATTGAGTATAAATATGAAAAAATGTAAAGAAAAGAATGGTTGTGCAAAAACAAATGAATGTTTGCAAATGGTCATTAAATAATTATCCATTAAAATTCACTAGGAAATAAATCAATAAATATTGTAAAATACAGGCCAATCATGAAATTTTTTTTATAAATTTTACTCGTGGGTTTCTGAGATCCCCGTACTTGATTGGATTGTTGGACTTCTATGCTTTTTCGTTCTCTTAGTTTTTTTGTGTTTTGCACCTCAGAGCCACCGTACTTATGACTAATTTGTTACAAACTAGGCAGAGGGGAAGCCAATTGCTAGATTTATAATGAGGAAGATGAGGAGAAATGGAAGAGGGCTTGGAGAACCACATGTACGTGATAATTTGCACACAAACAACTCAGCGCCCTGGAAGAGACCCCATGTAGGATAACAAGAATTTAGGGTTAGAGGTTAGATGCAGGGGTCTCCAACCCTGTTCCCGGAGAGCTACCATCCTGTAGGTTTCTGCTCCAACCCTAATTCAACACACCTGATTCAGCTCATTAGCAGCTCGTCAAGATCTCTTACTGGGAAAGCAGGTATGGTTTACTTTGTTTGGGATGATAACCTTCAGAGAATAGGAGAGTTAACATTTTTACTCATTTTACTCATGCTGTAATGTACCCCAAAGGACTATGTATCCAGTGAATTTCAGATCTCCGTCTTGCTGAGTAAATGAAATAATGCCACCTAAACATAGGCACAATCTGCTATGAAATGGTCAATTTTGAGTTTTCCTCCAACTTTGGCTCCTTCTAGCTTGAATGTGTAGATACTACCAAAGAAATTCTTAATATTCCTGAAAACAGAGCTCCAGAAGCACAACAAACAGCATTTATCACCATGGAACATATCTGGGTTACTGAGCAAATATACCGCAGACATGCACCAAAATCAATTTCGACCATCTTTCCAGCCATCCATTGCACGAACCCAGCAAGATACCAAGGGAATATTAACTGAAAATGATAGTTTTGTAGTGAGTAAACACATAATAAAGCATTTAGTTTGATATTTTTCTGGGATATTATTTTATTCCTATTCCCATTTTCAATTTTTACCATGGTATCTCAAATAATTCCGGCTCAATAACATAGTTATCCAGCTTGGCGCTGACGTGGTGCTAATGTCTATCCAGACTTGAAGTGTCACAGGTCATGATAAAAGTACACATCTGGTACTGCGTACCCTTAAGTCATAATAATTGATGTAAAATATGGTGTCAAAAGCAAAACTGTGCCAGTTTAGTGTCTATCCGGTGGTGCCACAGGTAGATTTCTTTTCTCCCGGAATGGCTCTAAAACTATGAGGCATTGGTACTCAGATGACAATAATATGCAAGAATATTCTTTACTAAAATTAATATAAACTACTGCACAACAGCTATTAGATCTTAGGTTGATATTGTTAGCAATAAACCTGCTAACATATCAATCAGGGCTAACAGCAGTCATTTTAGTGACTTTTCTTCTTCTTCGGCTTCAAATTTGTATGGAAGCATGTTCAGGCCTTGTGTGTGTGCACATGCCTACCATATGTGTCTATCACTTTGGCAACAGGACGTCAGAGCTGTTCATTGGGGAAACCCTGGGGGGATAGAAGTTACATTGAACATCCTGTTGGATTACTCGCAAACAAAAGATTATCTAACGGAGAAATTGCACCTCTCAGGAATGTAATGTAAATTAAGTATTTACAGCTAAACATTGGATTACATTCAAGACTGTCAATCAAGTTCATGCCATTCCTGTCTTGTTTCCTAAATTCGAATTCCTCGCAAACTATGGGCAATTAGCTTTTAAACATATAATTAGTCTAACCAGCTTCAGGAAAACAAACAACACTAAAGTACGGCTCGTCATATCTGGTGCGCTCTTGCTATGAGGAAGACGACTATTTAATTGTACTCGCACTTTGTTCTCCTCGTTTGATTGGCACTCGTTTTTGTGCCATGGGAGGAAGAGCGAGATCGCTGCCTCATCCACCCAAACAAAACTTCAATTAAAAATAATTTGTCATGCGAGAGAACGTTTCAGTCTCGTCTGGTGCTTTATCCATATTTGTTTACCATCCTCAGCCTTGGCAGCAGCATTGGCACAGTCACGCTTATTCAAATATTACTGAAAATAAAACTGTCCTCCTTTGTCTGATTATAAAACACTGCAAGGCCCAAGGGGAATGAAGTCATCCTGAGCAGCATCCTTCAATATCCCTCCCGGAACGCTCTCTGCAAGCTACCAGTGTATCTGACCAAAAGCCTGGAAGATAAGAGAGAAGGTTCCAGAACGGAATCAGTAAAGGTGAAATACCTGTCCCGTGGAAGTAGGTGAAAGTTGAAGGCCTTACTTTATTTGCTCACATGGACCGGTGCGCGTTTGTTAGAACCCTTGCATACATGCACGCCCATCGGTTGCTGTGACAGCCTCTGGGTTCGTCAGTTTCAGAGCTCACCTTGCCTGCGTTGGTGACCTGTTGAACACATGCCCACTCCATTGGCAGCAGGAAAACTGAGCCGGTCGGGCATCGTAAGTGCGTCATACACCCAGGAGGAGGGAGACACGCCCACAGCAACACTAGCTGTTTGTGTCTCCGATCCCAGGATACTGAAACACAGGGCGGAACTGCTGACTTTTACACCAGGGTATAAAATCAGATAAAAAAAAATTAAATAAACGTCCAAAACCAGGCCTCCTCCCTGACTGACAGCTCTTCTCTTTAGGCTGCCTAAGAGCTCAGATACTATGGAGCCTCAGTTCTGTGAGAATATCCTGCTATTCTGCTTATAAATATGAATATACTTCCATAGCATGGAGCTAATGCTATTTTTGTCTTCACTTCTGAAAGGTCACTGTGCAGATCTACTTTTAGGCTTTGTGGCTTTTAGGACGGATTGACGTCTGGCTTATTTGATCGTCTGGTGTGTGTGTGTGTGTGTGTGTGTATGTGGATGTGTGAGTGTGCACAATCGTGTGACTGTGTGCTTGTGTGGGTATGTGAATGTGGACATGAGCTGTATGCATTTGTGCCAGCGTGTGTGTGTGTGTGTGTGTTTGTGTTAGTTTGTGCACACTTATGTATATGTGTATATGAGTACACAAATGCGTGTACCTGGCTGCGTTTGTATGTTTGTGTATGTAGAACATGTGTGTTTGTGTGCGTGCGTGCGTGAGTTTGTGCTCATTTAGGGCCGCGGTATTCTTAATGCTTAATCGAACATACGCGTACACAACACGCTGTGTCTGTGTCCATACTTGCTGCAACAGTACGCGGCCAAAACGCACAATACTGGGTCTGCACTTGGGGCAGACAGCAGAAATTAACTCGGAAATTGTGCAAAGCTGGTATTGGACATATTGCCAGGCGGGTAGTTCATGCAATGGTCACCGTGTCCATTTGCATGAACGCCTCTAGTGGTCATGTTAATACTGCATCTCGCATACACGTCGCGTTACCTTGCGTCGAAATGTGCGTCCGATGCCTCAAACGAACGCAGAATACGCGTAGCAGCCATAATGCATATGCGTACGCGTCCTTAGCAGCAAGTATACCGCGGGCCTTAGGCATGTATTTATATGACTACATATATATGTGTGCACCTATCTGTGTGTGTATGTAGTATGTGTGAGAGAGCCTATATATGTGTCTGTATGTGTGTACGTGACTGCCAGCTTGGGATTGTGGGTATATGTGAGTGTGCACAAGTTTGTGACTGCTTGCATGTGTATTGTGTGTGTACACGTACAGTATGCACCTGTGTGGGTGATTGTGTGCCTATTTGTGTTCACGCACGTATTTGCATGTGCATGTCTGTGCATGCAGTATGACCAAAAAAATCTCTCTCTTTTCCCCACACATTCACTCCATGCCGTCCATCCTCTCTTGCAGAGGGAAGAGCGATAGGGGGAGGAGGACACGGTGGGTTTCCATGGCGACAGCTTTTTATTTGCGCTCTTTTTTTCCTAAACGGCGTTGGTGGTGGAGAAGAGGGTCTGCCGGTGTTATTAGGCTGTGAGACAGGCAGGCTGGTGGGCCGGAACTGGGCAGGCGGAGGCGGGAAAGCAGTCCTTCTTTGTCTGGAACAGAATGTCCTCTCCACGAGCGGCTCCGCAATTAGCCCCTCGATCTCGCCGACGCTAACTCTCCGGCACGGAGCGTCGACGGAAAATGCTCGCGGCACTAATCCTGTGAAAGGTGCACTCCTGAACCACCGGGGGTGGGGAAGGGGGGACTGTTAGACGCGGCCCTTACGGAACATGCATACAAACTGCACTGACTTCCCTCACCAGTGTACTCAAGAGTATCCTCGTCTCCTGCTGTCTCTTCTTACTTCTTCATGTTTCACAGGTGCAACCTGGACGGCTGCCCATAGCTAAGTGAATTTGGTGAATGTGTCCGATTCTGGTGGTTCAAAAGCTCCTTTGCTGTCACAATAAGGGCTGAACATGTTTGCCTGCTCCGATGGAAATGTAATGTTTATGTACAGGCGACCCACAAGGAATTTTAGGCCCCATGATTCCGAATGTACCACATACATTTTACACAGTGCCCTTATACAAGCTTTACAGCTCTCAGCCATGCTTGAGATGTTTTTTTCAGCCACGGGTATTAGCCTTGATAGATATAAAACAAAATGTCACGAACGAACATGCTAATTGGCCACTATGGCTGTAAAATTACTGGTTGAATGTTGGAATTTACAATTTACATTCAAAAAGACTGCTATTACTCCACTGAAATATTCCATCACTTTCTCTTGAACCTATGCCTTTTCATTTCAGTGCAATTTCATAATTCTCCTTAGTATTGTACTGAACACATGGCATTCTAATTCAATTTAATTTTATTTGCATTGCTGTATTTATTAGACTTTGACGAAGACGCTTCACAGTAATGGTCACAAAACCTGTTCCTGGTGATCTACAATGCACCATCACTCTGGCAAAGCATATCTCACTCAAAAGTTAAAGACCCTATGGTTGTTTATTGGCAGAGTCAGGTGTGCCAAATTACGGCTGCAATATGAAAACCTAGATGATGGTAGATCTGCAAGAACTGGGTTGGTATCCATTGCTCAACAGTGTTGAATTACAGGTTCCTACTTGCATCAATGCGCATCATTTGAATTAAACTTTATTCACTTATTACTGAAGGCCATTTATGAATTCGGAAAACATCCCCCTCCCCCTCCTGCCCCTCCCCCTCCCTGCCTTCTGAATATCCAATCCACGCACACAAGATTCAATAAACTAATTTCCACCAAGTTCTAATCAGTTCAGCTGGTTACACGTTTGAATGATTGTTCTTGCATTTCTATTGTCAAAAGTTGTGGATGGTACCAAAAGAACTGTTTCAAGCTGTCCCATTTCCTCCGTTGGGGTAACAAGCACACTGGTCCAGTACTATTGAAAGCTAGAGCTAGAAACGCTGTAGCCTGTCGACAATCCCCACTCTTGCTCGAAAAGGACTAAAAACAAACCTCTCACTTCTGTTGTTAACGCGGCTCTTACCATCTGGTAGCAACCTCGTCTACATTTAAGAGTACTGTCTATGGAGGAAATGACCGCATCTCGGATTTAGGTACTGCTCTGTACAGATTAGATACTGGTTCTGCAGGTACCATGCCGGATGTTTTTGGTGGAAACGCAGCTTATCACAACACACAAACCCCACTCCACAATGAACAAAACGTGAAGGTCAAAGCTCAGTTAAGACATTTAGTCAAAGCCACAAGCTCTCGCATGTAACACAGCAGGTGTGGCGCTGCCTCACCAGCGCAGGTGAAGTCTACAGGAGACCACAGACGCACCTGGATCACCCATATCAACACTGAATGGAATCCAGGCTGCCCTGATGCACCGCTATAATAAGCACAGGGTACCCTCTCTCTCTCAAGTATATTTGTGGTCTCAGGTAGCGCGTTTGATGAGAGGCAGACCCCCAGACATTAATGAGTCATTAATGTTAGGAGAATGACTCACATCTTTTCCATCTAGAGTGCTTCCATTCCTCTGCTCTGTTCACTACCTCTGTACTGAGCAAAATCCCTTTCATCCATTCCTGCTCGGGGGACGCATTATTTGAATAATGCTAATTACCCTCAATTTTCCTTCAGGGGAAAACAAATTCTGACTCATTTCTCTCTTTTTTTTCCTTCCACCTGCTGTGAAATGTTTGATGTCCTCATGTGAGAATAGAAAGAAGGGATAATGACTCGCGTGTTGGGCACGTGCTCAAGGACAGGCCAGTTCATACCTGGTTCTTCACAGGTGCCCCGCCCCCCTCATGGGAAAAGGGACATTCTTCTTTAATTTAGCGGGACCTCACAGATAGGTATGTAAAACTGTAGCCCTTGCACATGTTGAAATTAATGATGCGTATCTTTATAATGTAAAAGATGGAGAATGGTACCCTAGAGAGACGTAAAATCAGGTTCCAAAACTGAAGGTTCACCTCTGAGTTTTGTTGCAACCACCTGGATAGGATAAGCCACACAATCCTTCTGCCAGAAAGTAAAACTAATTCATAAACTCAGCTGACTGAATGTGGAACACTTTCTGACTCCAAGGGTGTATACCTCTTGCATCCAGATACAGAATAGCAAAACAATAACCAGCATATTCCTGGTCAGGGTCACAGAAGAGCTGGAGAACAACAGGCAGGAGGCAGCAACAGACCTTGGACAGGATCGTGGACTGTTTACTCATACCAATGGGTCACAACCCTCGCGTGTCATTAATTGGCTCCTCCCTGATTCCAGCAGTCTGCGTGTTTTTGAGGTTTGTCTCCTTTCATTAATTTATTGTCTCGTCTCCTCCCTTCCTTCCCAATGTCATTATTTGTGTGCCTTGCCCCTTTTGTGAATTGTCCGTCTATATAATTTCATGCTGGTGTCAGCGTAGTCGCTGGATTGTCATGGTTCATACTCTACTAAACCTTCCAGTGAGTTTGTGTCCTCTACGCTGTTCTTCCATGTATTTTTGTACATTAATGATAAAGAAAAACGGAATTACTCTTCGGAGTCTAAATAAGAACAAGCTCCCAAGCCCTAATATCGGTCTCCAGGATTGAGACCGCATTCTTGTTAATCCTTTGTTCCTGCCCATTACCATGAGTCGGTTTATTAGGGACACCTCTCAAGCCTTCATCGGTCTCCAGGATTGGGACTGTGTTCCTGCTAAACCCAGTTGCCCTATCAGCAAGCAGTCCAGCTTCAGTGAGGGGGATTCACCACCTGGTGTTTGCCCCATGACGGCCACTGGCGTGGGAGTGTACATGCCCCTACCTTCTCCAGTCATTACCAGTTTAATCGTACTGTCCCTCTTCTGCTACTGTATTCCTCTTAATAAATATTTCCTCATGGATTTGACCCTGAATCTGCATTTGGTTCCTTGCTTGGCTCACAACACCAATGACTGCCAGGGACGGCAAGGCAAAAGGAACCAAAAGCTGGACCGATAGCTGACAGTCCAAGATACGGTATTAAGTAAACCACAGTAATACAAGCAAGCAGATTGCAGCTCGGGGAAAAGCTGGGTCAAAGCTGCTGTGAAATTGGGGCAGAAAAGAAACAAGAAAGAACAAGCAACAAGCACAAAGCAAAGCGAGACAATCTGACCCTGAATAAAGAAACTGAGGTGCCTAAATCAACTGACTGGAACTTATCGCCCTGAACAACTTGGAAAACGCAAGAAAAGCCAAAACTTCCATCAAACAGATGAACAGAGGCAGGAGACATGACAGATCTCATGACAGGTCTCCAATTAGCCTGGAGGAATAGGCAAACTCCACGCAAGTTTGAACACTCAGCCTTCTTGCCGTGAGGTAACGGCACTACCCACTGTGCCATGCCTGTTCCATAAAACCCAGAAACATACCTGCGACACATCTATGTGTCTGAGAGTGTACAGAACAGGTACCTGTTTGAGAGCGATTACCTCACTGTTTCCCCAGACAGTGCGTGTTGTGCTTTGTGTAAAGTTCAGTCCCGCAGTTATTTTGTGGAAGGGAACAGTACACCCTCCCCCAGCCCCACAACCCCTCCCAGCCTCTGTGTTTTGGGAAAGGTCGTCCCAGACAGACAGGCTGGTGGAGTTTATTTGAGGATGCAGATTAGCCGAGCACAAATATCTTTACCTGAGTGTTTGTCAGACAGTACAGACCGCCCAGGTTGAGACTTTGAGAGGGAGGCGGTGTAAGACAATGGCTGGCTTTGGCTTAAAGGAACACTCATAGCCATAATTATAGACCAGCCACAATGGACTGTGACAGCAAGACACACTGATACAGAGAAAAAAAAAACTATTCTAACTGAGGAAGGCAATGAGGACAAAAGGATCAAGGATTGCAGAGCTTTCCCCTTTCCCCTATAGGCACAAATTGGAGCCCTAACCTGACAAGGTCGATCAATCTTATCTTAATTTCAATTTTAACAACGTTGGGTGAGGCAGCCTCATCCAGCGAGACCAAATGTCAGTTCAGTTACTTTTGCAATTTAAACTATGACGTCCAGCATTTGGAGGTCTTGATCTCAAATCCTAGAGGGCCATAGACTGTGGCCGATTTTGCTAGTTCCTTTCAAACATTGACTTATGATAAGCACATGAGTGCCAGAACACAGCAAAAGCCTGAAGAAGCAGAGACCCTCCAGACAGGACTGGACCATCAACCCCCATCTCAAAATTTGTTCTTTCTCATTGTATCACCACATGATACCTTCTGGAATTCAGAGACATCACAATCTTCACTCCAGATCATTGAACCGTAAAGGCTGCAGTCTCTCTCTCTCTCCCCCCCCCCCCCCCCCCCCCCGCTTTCTTTGAATAGGCTTCATCTTTATTGCAAAAATGGGACCTAGGGTAGATGATGCTGGAAGATTCAGAGTCACCTAGACATAAGGGTGTGGAAAAGCGATTGCCTTGATTTCCATGCCATCTAACAAAGCCAGTGGGCATTGAACCAGAAGAAAATGAAGAGCGGGCAGCTGAGTCTGTGTGCAGGCCTGATTGAGCGCCACTCTAAGGGTCCCCAAAGTGCAGATTCAACTCAAATCTTCCCCGATTCACCTGGCTCCTTTCCCTGTGGCAGACGTCCGAGCGGACTCCTGATGCTGACTTTAGCAATGGGCTGGCTCTCATACAGAAATCACTCTCATATCTGCAGAGAGCTGACTAATTTTGTTAGTTGTGACACAAAGAATAATAACAGGGATTTTAGTGTCTGCTGCTGATGGTTGCAGTACAGGAGATCATTGTGCACACCCAGACCCATGTACTGCTCCCGTCCCTCATCCTTCTCTTCCCTGTATATCTCTTTCTGTCCTTTCTCTCCATCTCACCTGGTCCTGCAGCCAAACTGAAGTTTTCAGACTTCTACTCTTCATCGCCACGACATCATTCCCCCACATTTACATCCACTTTGTTTTCCATATGGGTTGTATTTGTATGTCGTCATCGGCCTTTTCCCCTCTAGCTTTTGGTCCTTTCGTGGTGAAAGAATATTATTCTCATAGTGCCAGAGGTCATCGAAGGCCTTCGATAGGATAAAACCCTGATAATTAGGTCAAATTGGGTTGACAAAACTTACGAGCTAAGTGGAAAGAATGATAGTTGTGGAAATGGGCTATAATAGGACAAATTATCTCCGAAGATTAATCACACTGTTCTATATTATCCTGTTCCCTAATAGACAAAGCAATCATATAGCCTTTCAGTGCAAAACATTAGCTACCAACATAATGGTTTTGAATGAAAATGTTTATTTATAACCACCAACAAATAGCATATTGTACCTTTCTCTTTCAGGAGTTGGGACTTTGGTTCCAGAGAAATGAAGCAAGAATCTGCGTGAGTTGGTTTGAGTCCCATGAAAGAACAAACTAGCAAGCTAGGTTGCTATCTGATGTGAAACTGCAGGATGCTTTTCCCCTGCTGAGAGTTAGGATCCTGATTCCAGAGAGAGATGAATCACGCAACCGTTGGTAGCTGCCTAACTCGGTAGCTAGATAGCCAGCTATCTGTGGCATATTGTGGGATCAATGCTTTGAAAGGTGTCCAGATAATCAAAGCAAGCCATTCTCTACTGAAAATTATACAGTGCTAAAATGAAGCCAGAAGTCAAAGGAATCACATTATAGCAAATAATCTGTTGTATGTATTCGCTGTTGAAGTTACAATGCATTGTTTGTTGTTACTGTAGTAAGGGAGCATAAGGCAATAAAATTGTGGCACGCTGTGCATTGTGGGAAAGTAGAAATAAACCTATGAAATCTGTGGATACATCCTACAGCCAACATTCACCTTCATTGTCACTGTTGACAAACCCAGAAAAAACAATACAGAGCTTATTTTCTACTTAAAGGCGCAGGAACAGGCCTAAGACCACCAGAAGGTTGAATCAAAAGAAATAGGTGAAAACAAACAGGTGAGCTTGATGCCTCAATGGAAAACATTGCTTTGCAGGTAATGTTTGTTGAATGACAAGAACTTGTACATACACTAAGCGTTATTGTACGTACCGCTAGTGGTGTATGCCTCGCACTCAAACACAAAATGTACAGAATGTGTCTAGATTGTTTCCATCATGTTTATGGATTGCCAAATTTAGCAGGTGGGAGACAACCCATCCATCCATTCATCCATTTATCTGATCAACAAATCCCAGGACAGGAGGCTTGGAGACTATTCCAGCTCACAATGGGCGAGAAGCAGGAACACGCCCTTGGAAGTTTTCAATCACCATTGTCTCATTCAAATTTACAGGCAATTTAGAGGCTCTACTTAGTTTGACGTGGTTGTCTTTGCATTGTGGGAGAAAATCATAATCCTCCCCACCCAGAAAAAAATGCAAACATGGGAAAGAGTAAAAAGTCTTACACTTTTTCCTGTTCCCTGTTACTTGCTTGGAAATCTCGTGTTTATACTATTCATAAAACTCTACCATTACATTTTGCTGCATCACATTGCTGCTGTTCCCACCCAGGCAAATTGGTGTGTGGGGCAGAGTTGCATAGAGAGGGACAAGCAGATAACTGACTGGTGACATGAATCTAAGACTGGAATAGCACTGTTAGATGTTAGTGCACGGGTCTCAAACTCCCACATTGAAATGTCATCATCTCTGCTAGGAACTATGATTTTCTTGCATTCAATCAACAGTTTAGGGCTTGGAGGCAATGTGTAAAGCTTTTAAGACCAAGGATGACTTAAATTAGGAAGACAAACACCTGAAAAGGCAGCATACACATTTGCCCATCGGGATTTGAGTCTAACATTTGTGCATTATAGTGTACAATAGATCAATAACAACCGACACCTTGCTGCAAATCAACGTGCTGTGAATTCTTTGCTGTCAACGACAGTGTGGGAGTTCGGCTCTGACAGTGTGGCGAAACGGCCAGTTGCAGGATGTTCGCTCACACTGCCATCTAGTGTCTAGTTTATATAAATTGCTCATTAAAAACTGAAACTTGATGCTTGCGAGCAAAGGCATTGAATTCAGATTAGCCCACTTTCCTCTCCCTCCGTACGTTCATCAAACTTTGGCGACTGAACTCCGACTGGACAGCGATAAAGTACGCGATCACTTCTCATATTTTTGTCATCTTTGCACCTCATAGTTTTTACAATTTCTTTTATCTCTATATCTCTTATTCGTCTTTAACATGTATTGATATTGCGACATACTTTTTAGGGAGATGCGACATCCAAAAAAAAAAAACAAAAAACCCCATTAGAGTATTTTTCAGTCTATGTATTTATATACTTTACATAATGAAAGTGCATAGGCTGCATTAAAGAGAAACGAGGCCAGGGGGCCGTGGTAACCTATATAAACCTGCAGCCCACGGAGAGAGAGCGTGATATGCCGGGCCTGAATGGAAAATGGACGCGAGTCGGAGGAAGCCACAGAGCGTGTGCGTAGGTGTAAGGTGGGTGCGCGCACTGTTCTCACTGGCCCAGCGACCTACATACTTACAGCATGGCTGCGGTCCGCTAGTCCGTTCCAGTACGACCGCTGCTGAAAATAGCAGTTATCTCTGGGGACTGCAGATGGCCTTAAGTGCTAGGTTCATTGTGTCGCATAATTGTTTGTGTCCGCTTCTCAAGAAAGTAAATAAATCTGAAGGTTCATTTAAGAAAGTATGAGCACTTTGGATCACTCATTAGCCTATTTCTTTCACTTCACGAACACGCTGATATAAAACCTGCTTGAATGATAATGGAAACAACAGCAGGTTTTAATACTTGCAACGGGACAATAAAATCGTATTACATTATTTGAATTATATTAACTTATGTTTACTCAATATTCGTAAATCTTAGAATTTGTCGGAGCATGTCTGGCTTGTTTGCGGCATTCGGTTGTTTCATTTCGAAAAAATGCAATAATATGTGAAATACAGTTTTAAGCCTAAACATAAAGTTGAATTAGGCTGTGCAGCAATTAGGTTATATTATTCATCTGCACTGAGTTCAGTCAGTGGGAGTGCAGCTATGACTAATTATCCCCTGTGTCTTTTGCCCTTAGATGTATACATTTTTTTTAAATTAAGTGACCCGTACTGTCTTTCCCAAATGAACCTGGTGGAAAATCTATGCTGTCACCAAGCATAGGACATCGTACTCCCACTGATATTTAACGTTAATGATTGCCGCCCTTGATCGTTACGGCCGCTAGAGGGCAGCCTAATCACTAGGGCGTTAATCCCTTCCTACCTGCCAGCGGTTCGCGCGGTCACCCCATGACCGCCCAATCAGCGGGCGAGCCAGGTCTGACGTCACTTCCCATCCTTTTTCAACATATGGAGAACAGTACGGAGCCTGCTACTATCAGTACCTAAAGATAGGGACAATTTTTTCACAATGTCAATATTTCCGTACTGCTCGAATACATTCCGTCTGCTTTCATTTTTCAGATCGGTGACATCAAGATTATAATTGCACTTCTCCCGCCAAATGTCAACACGACCCGCAATGCATTATACTGACAAGTCGACATCGAGGCGTACATCGACGCTTGCGAACCGCTGTGAGGCTATAGTGCTTATAGGCGTTAGTGAAGTGATCGGACGCATTGGAGCGGAACCGAACGGCTATATCATATAGGTTAACTGATATTCAGACAGTGTTAGGAAAACGAGGTAAGACAGTCTGTTAGCTGTTAGTAGTGAGTGATGGAATAGGCTACTTACGTACAGTACTGTGAGAAATGCATCTTCCCGCTTCCAGATTTCTTAATTTGTTTGCTTATTTGTAATGTTTAGATATTTCAGACCATCCAACTAATTTTGATATAAGACGAAGTGAATTTGAGTAATGCAGCTTTAAAATGACAATTTCATCTATTGAAGGTGAAGAGTCACTCAAAATCGATGTTACCCTATGTGACAAAGCAGTTTCTCTCAAAAGCCAATACATGATTGCGCCACTCCTGGATATAATGCTATGTATAATCCAGCATATGATGTAATTACATGTGTGCCTCTTTACTTAACTTTGAGAAAAAATTGTTCTTCTTCTTACTGGATAATTGTTTTCATTAAGCAACACAAGGTTTTTGAGCCTGAACTGCCTGTCTAAGGTTATGCCACTGCATCCATCAGGGATTCAAGTCAGG
Organism: Gymnothorax reevesii; assembly: GCA_029721435.1. Taxonomy (NCBI): domain Eukaryota; kingdom Metazoa; phylum Chordata; class Actinopteri; order Anguilliformes; family Muraenidae; genus Gymnothorax; species Gymnothorax reevesii. The sequence goes on from CM056575.1 coordinate 31,844,744, forward strand.
ACTTTGTCTGGCCAATCCAAAACCTTAATTTTGTTTCTGAGACATTCATAGTTGGACTTGCTTGTGTGCTTTGGATCTTTATCTTGCTGCATAACCCAACTGCGCTTGAGCTTCAGGTCACAAATTGATGGCAGGACATTCTCCTTCAGGATTTTCTGGAGGAGAGCACAATTCATGGTTCTGTCAATTCAGCAATGCAGCCCCAGAACATCACACTACCAATGCTGTGTTTGATTGACGGTGTTATGTTCTTAATATGGAATGCTGTGACAGATGCAGAGGGACCTATATCTTCCAAAAAAGTGCACTTTTCACCCAGCAGTCCACCGAATATCATCCCAAAGGTCTTGGGGGTCATCAAGCTGTCTCATGGCATATGTGAGATAAGCCTTTGAGTTTTTTGGTTTTTTTTTTGATCCCCGGTGGTTTTTGCCTTGCTGCTCTCCCATGGATGCAATTTTTGCCCAGTCCATTTCTTATTGTGAAATCATGAACACTGACCTTCAATGAAGCAAGTGAGGCCTGAAATTTTTTTTTAGATGTTAGTTGGGGCTCTTTAGTGACCGCCTGTATGAGTCATAAGAGCTCTCTTCAAAGGACTTTGGGGGTCTGGCCACTCGTTTTGAGGATCACCACTGCTCTGAGTTTTAATGGCTCTCGCTGTGGTTTGCTTGAGTCCCAGAGCCTAAGAAAATGGCTTTGTAACCCTCTCAAGACAGACAGATTTCAACGACTTTGTTTCTCATCTGTGTCTGCATCTCTTTAGATCGCAACATCATACCCTACTTTTGGCCCTCTTTATATAGCCAGACAAGCTCTATTTAGATTCAAAAGGGCTGGCAGTAATCCTGCCTGGGTGTGCAGTGAAATTGAACTCAATTATCAAAAAATTCTATACTTGGCAATTTATGACCGCTAGATGGTAGCATAAGCTCGAACTCCTTTTGTAAATCAACAAGACACACTGGGTTTAAAGTGCTTGAAAGTCTGAAAAAAAGATAACTGAAACAAGACCTGTGTCATTTTGTAGGTCTTAGTGAGCAGATAAAGAAAATGCAACAATAAAAAAAATGGAGAAAATCCATTTTTTATGTGGCAGTCATCTTGAATCGCAAAATCCTAAGAAAGGGGTTAATAACTGCAAGCCATCATGTTTTTTTTCGATAGTTTGACTTATTAGATAATCATACCACAGGGTCAGATTGGTGAAAATACAAAATGGTTACCATGGTAACCAAATTTATTGTCAAAATAATGAAAATATTAAATCCCTGAATATAACCCATCAAGTTGCTCAAAATGTTGGTCGGCTTTAGTCCAATAGTCCAAAACTCTCCTTTTGTGTGGTAGGAACAATTGGCAGCTGATTACATCATGTAAAATAGGCCTATTCATTCATTACCTCAGCTGGAGTGGAAGTAATGCCCACGTCGTTTTCATCATTATTCCTACTTGGGAGTTAATGCAGCTTAAAGGTTGCATAACCTTACATTCATAAAAGCCAGAGCATGCGTAAGACAGGCCTTTCCATGACTGACGTCGTACCATTATGGATCACAGCGAAGCTCACTCAAGAGTTTGTTTGCTTTGCTTTCGTAAAGGGAGTTTCTCCATTGTGGGTGAAGTTCACCTCATCAAAACAATTCAGGATAACATAATATCTCAGTATGACGTACATGACCGCCGTTTACCAACATCACTTTGTGACACTTGTAAAGCAAAGGTTTATAAGATAAGGCTAGGTAATCTTGACCAAAAATTCAACTGTCTGTACCACCTGGAAAAGGTAATTGAAGGCCAGCGTTGGATCAGCCCCAGAGTTCAGTCCTGTGACTGTTTGCTTTGCCAAGTGGTGAAAGACAACGGATTCAAGGCCAAGCAGATACAAGGTAGCCTCAAAAGAGGGCGTCCAAAAGACTCTGAAGAGCAGGACACCTCTTTCAGCCTGTGTGGGCTCTGTTTCAGCAGAATACAGAGGCTGTATTCAATGTACAATGTACAGTGTACCAATGTACAACAGCCAGAAAGCTTGAGCGTCTGACATCACTGCTGAGCCAGAAGGAACAGGAAAAGGTTGCAAGTACCGTGCTACGAGAAAGTGCTGGTGCATCCAAATCCAGCTCTGAAATGGTGCACCTCTGCACAGGTGGGCATCCAATGTCAGTTTCTCTTGCTCGCCCTCAGCCACCTGCCCCACAAATAACGCATCAAGATGTCAGACACATTCAAACTCATGCAAGTCTGAGCCAAAATCAAGTCATGAAGATCTGCGCGTGATCATTACATTTAGCTAGATGGAACATTTTTGCCACGTGAGGGTTAAAGAAAGGAGATGGAATACTATTACTATTTTTCACATTCTTTTGATCGACAACCCTGCAGAGGAGACTTTCAGAAATAAATCACCAAAGCGCAGAAGTTTTTTTACACTTTAACGTCAATTTGAAAATTTGAAGTTGGGTGCCGATGAAAAAGTGGATTTTCTCCAAAAATTCCCTACAGATTTTTTTTATTTTTGCATTTTCTTTATCTGCTCACCAAGACCTACAAAATGACAAAGGTCTTGTTTCAATATCTTTTTTTCAGACTTTCAAGCACTTTAAACCCGATGTGAAGAGGCTCCTCAGAGCCTGTACTCGGGCCGGGTTTAGGCCTAGGCCAATCGCGAAACTGCGCGCGCGTGAGCAGGACAATCGCGACGCAAAAAAAAGATGAATGGAGCATAAACGGGGGCTGCATCCGAATAGTCAAAAAACTATGGCCTTTCCACTAATCCCTGACTACTTTTCTTTAACCTTTGTAGAAAACGTCATATGGGAAAGGAAAGGTGTTTAAAGGAATCCCTAACGACTTCCTAAAGACACTGCGCTAATTAGAGAGTCCGAATGCACTTACACTGGGCAACGTGATCATGAGTCCCTTGCCCATCATATCGGTTTCTTTACGCGATTGGCCGGATGAGTGGTCACCAATTTAAATGTTGCTGCTGTGCAGAATGGATAGCTGTATCTCCTTTCTTTTCGAAAAGGATGGTTTTGTGTATCCTGTGCAAAAGGTGGTAAATTAGAATGCACGGAGGCACCTTTCCTTAACATTTGAAGAATTCAAATCCACTTATCTTGGCTGCTACATAATCATTTCCGGATCATTTTTAGGAGTTACAAACTTTCCTAGGCGAAAAAGAGCATTCGGATGCAGCCTTAGACTTGTGGCCTACTGGCCCGAGTAATAAAGGCACTCCTCCCTCCCCCTCACCCCAGGACTCCTTCCAGAAGTGGTGCATCATACAGGAGTGCATTTCCCAAAAACGCAGTTGCTAAGCTGGCAACTTACAGTACATAGTTTGTCTATTCACAGTCAATGAGTCCAACTATATAAGTTAGCATCTGTGATTTCGGGAAACCCATCCCAGATTGGTGTGTGCTGCTTGTGCATGCTCTCGTCATCTTGTGTTTTGGATAAGCCAGCAAAACCAAATCCTACAAAGTTGTTTATTAACCTAATCATTGCCTTAACCCCAATACTAAACTTACAGGAGACCTCACACCTGAATTTATCGTTAAACAGAGATAATTATTGAATTTTTTTGTGATCATCCATTGGCAAAAATACACTTAGATCATAGCTCTTTGTATCTGTAGGCAGCAGCGACTGCAACTAGACATCCCCTGCAGATTTTCAAATGACTTTTACCTTACATTCAATTAATTCTCAAATAGACCATCATAAATATACATCTAAAAAGTGCTTAAATATATTGGCATTTAGGTTAACTAGATGATGCCCAACAAATACCCACTTACACAGGGGGTCTATCTTGAATCAATATATACCCAGTTGAAATGGGCATACAGTGCAGACTATCAATTTCTACGCAACATTAAAACAATGTTTTCACAACTGAGTGTAAGGCTTAATATGCAGTCAACAATGTGTACAATGCATTTAGCAATTGACTCACTAAGATTCCATGCCTTCGTGTTGGGGAAAAGGACACAGACTACAAAACCATTGGCAAGAGGGCAATACTGTGGACCAATACTATGTGACAGGTTGCAGCAATAAGGTGGTGTAAAATAGGTCAAACAAGTGAGGTACTCTTGTTAGGGCCCGAGCCGACTGAAAGTCGTCCGAGGACCCTATTGAAATCGTACTGTTTATTAGGTCTTCAAGACGAATGTCAGAAGACCTATTGTTATTATTAGGTCTTCAAGACGAATGTCTGAAGACCTATTGTTATTGGTTTTAGATTTTGGATTATTATTATTTTGCTACCTCGTTTTTGTCTGGACGATTCTGAAGTAACCACTGGACCGATTTGTATGAAACTTTCTGAAATGATAGCTTTTATGATGTAGTTGTGCATAACAGGGCCCGATTTTTGAATTTTTGCCCCAAAAAGGGGAGATAGCCCAAAACGTAAAAACCGTTCAATGGCAATATCTCGAAAACTATAAGAGATAAAAATGTTTTGAAAAATTCCTCAGGTAGGTCTCATCATGTTCTATATGACCAACTTCAGCCGGTATGCTCATTTTTCCGTAAAAAAATAAAAACTGAAATTCCGAGTGAACTTCCCGGTTTTGACCCCACCCGTCTTTAAAAATCTTCTTCTCCAGAACCGCAATACATACAGCTTTCTATTATATATCATTTTAACCTACATTGAGTGGACTTTAAAAATTGTGTAAGGCATTTTGAAAATCCAAATAGTTTTTGAGTTATCTCCCCTTGAACTTGACCCACGGGAAAAATTCAAATTTTCGGCTACATCTTCAAAGGGGCATAACTCGGACATTTTTCAACCGATTTTGAAACTGATTCTTTCTTTGTGTTTAAGATGTTCTGTTTAACAATCTGCTTAAGAACATTATCGTATAAAAATTTATAGGTTTTTTAATAAATAATTTTATACTCAAAAGTTCATTTTTTTCATGAATTTCACGATTCGTGAATTTTAGCGTCACAATTATGCATCGGACAACTTTATGTTCAACATAACATCTGTAGGGAATTCAATTTTACATTTCATGTACTTTTTTCAGAACGATATCTCTTATAGTTTTTGAGTTATCTGACATTGAAGTTGGCAAGTGTAAGGAGAGCACACGTTCAAAGAGTCATATCTCAGCCAAAATACACCCGATTTCAAATCCGTTTGTTGCAAACTGTTCAGTATGGAGAGATCTACAATCCCCTTAAGAACCATATGATATAAAAGTTGATAGTTAAGTCGCAAAATGCGATGCGTACCCTACTTGCGACAGGAAAACTCTTAAAATGGGACAGAGCTAGACTGGGAGCCAGTCCCATGCAAGTGCAAGGCAGCACAGAGAGACTCCCAGTCAGAGATAGTTGAATTCAATTTTACACATGATTATTGTTTAAAATTGTTAACGATATTGTTGAAAATTGTTTAAACCCATAGTCAATTTGGCTTGTTATTTTTAAATAAATATATTTAATACAAGATCATGTTTCACCGTTTTTGTACATTCTACTTCACCGAAAAAGGGAATATGTTTACTGTTCTTTTGATTGAAGAATTTTACATGATAAGATTTGGGGTCTGAGTCAAAGCGGAAGTCTTGAAGACCTAAGTACTGCCGCGGCAGTCCTAGTTATTATAATTATTATTCTTACGACTTTTCAAAGGGCAATTTCAGCCCTTTCCCAAAGGTGAAAACGCGTCTAACTTTCCACATACGTCTGGCCCCATCCAAAATTTGATATTTTTGTGCGGTCGCACAGGTTTGACCCCAAATGCCGAAATAGCGCCCCCTAAACACGTTTCAAAATTCCCATAGGGAAATTCGGTTACTTTATCGTAGGCAGACGAAATTTGGTATTTATATGCTTTGTAACAAGGCATACAAAAAACTTCATTGGAGTTATGCCCTAAACCCAACAGGAAGTCGGCCATTTTGATTTGAATTTTTGAATTTTAAAACGAACTCCTCCTAGGGATTTCGCCGGATTGACTTCAAATTTGGTAAATATCATCGTCAGACCAACTTGATTGAAAGTTGTGCTCTGCAGATCTGTAAGTCAAAGGGCGTGGCTGCTAGGGCGTGACAAATTTTAATGACTTGAGGAAAAAATTTCACAACAATCTCACACCCAAATACTTGATTGGAGTAGCTTCAAACTTGCTGAACATGATGAAGGCGCCGCCCTGAACGGCCTGATATACTAACTTTCTACTTTGCTAATAGCGCCCCCCTGTGGTAACAGGAAGTGACCACTCGTTACTTCCACTGATACTGATGACACAATGTTGAACCAATCAACTTCTTTCTTCTTGTAGAACATTCAGAACAAGTTGCTGAAGCTACATTATGAACATTGTGTAGCTACGAGTAATGGCGTCCGTTTGGCGAAGCGGCGACTTTGGATCCCTCGCCATGAAAATACGTTTGGGATTCCCAATGCTCTCACGCCCACATACTTGACTGTAGTAGCTTCAAACTTGCTGGACATGATCAGTGCTCCGCCCTGAACATCCAGATACATTAAATTCCCACTTAACTCCTAGCGCCCCCCCTGTGGAAACAGGAAGTGACCAGTTATTGCTTTCACTTGTACTGATGACACATAGTTGAACACACCAACCTCATTCCACTTCTATTACATGCAGAACAAATAGATGAAGCTACCCTATGAATACTGTGAAGCTACGCATAATGGCCTTTGTGTAGTGACGCAGCGACTTTCCATCCCTCGCCATGAAAATACGTTTGGGTTTTTGATGTCTTTAATAAACTTGTATCATCATAAAAATTAAATGACAGGTCAAGGGTGTCAAGCTCTCACATCTGATTAGGGCTTTGCTCATGAGAGCAGCAAAATGCCTCGATAGCGCCCCCTTGAAATTTTCAAAAACCCCTCCCCATACAGGTTTTTTTGGAGTAGAAAGATGAAAATTGGTACAAATATGTATTTGACCAGAACGCAAAAAAAAGTCTCTGGCATCATTCATCTACTCCAAACAGGAAGTCGGCCATTTTGATTTTAACGTGTCATTTTTGCCTGATTTCCACATATTGTATTTTAACGCACTCCTCTGAGAGATTTCATCCTTTCAAAACCAGATTTATTCCTAAACATTGAGAGACCATGCTGATCAAAAGTTGTGCTCTACAGGTCTGTAGGTCAGTGGGCTTGGCTCCAAACAGGAGGTGACCAGTTTTTACTTTCACTTGAACTGATGACATATTGTTGAACCCATCAACTTTATTTCCCCTGTACAACATGTCGAAGAAGTTGCTTAAACTACCTTACGAATGCTGTGATGCTTCGAGTGATGGCGTCCATGTGGCGATGCGGTGACACTGGATCCCTCGCCATGAAAATACGTTTGTGTTTTTTATGTTCTTAATGAATTCGTATCATCATGCAAATTGATATGCTGGTCAAAGGCTGTGGGCTCTCACATCTGATTAGGACGGTGCCCATGAGGGCAGCAACATGCCTCGAAAGCGCCCCCTTGAAATTTTCAAAAACCCCTCCCCATAGGGGTTTTTTTAGAGTAGAAAGACAAAAATTGGTACACATATGTATTTGGCCATGACGCACAAAAAAGTCTCTGACATCATTTGTCTACTCTAAACAGGAAGTCGGCCATTTTGATTTTAACGTGCCATTTTTTGCCTTATTTCCACATATTGTATTTTAACGCACTCCTCCTAGAGATTTCATCCATTCAAAACCAGATTTATTAAAAAACATTGAAAGACCATGCTGATCAAAAGTTGTGCTCTGCAGGTCTATAGGTCAGTGGGCGTGGCCGCTAACAGGTAGTGACCAGTTTTTACTTTCACTTGTACTGATGACACATAGTTGGACCTATCAACTTTTTTCTCCCTCTACAACATGTAGAACAAAATGTTGACGCTACCCGTCAGGATCTCACCACAACCCCAACGTGCGCATGGGGGCGAGGGCCCGTTCAACGCTGCTTGCAGCTTTAATTATAATATAAAATGCTGCTCTGAAAAAATGACCTTGTCCATCAAGTGCAAAGATCGGTTTGGGCTCATCAATTCCTAACAGATCTAAAAGCTTACAGTTTATCATGGATCAGACCAGGCACCTTCTTCCGTTGCTCTGTAGTCCAGTTCTGATGCTCACATGCCCATTGTAGGTGCTTTTGGCAGTGAACAGAGGTCAGCACGGGCACTATGGCTTGTGGCAAGACAGCCCCATACGCAGCAAATTGCGATGCATTGTGTGTTCTGACACCTTTTCATCATAGCCAGCATAAAATTTTTCAGCAATTTTTGCGCTACTAGCTCTTCTGAGGGAACAGACCAAGCGTATAATCTTTCTGTGATCACACGCACCAATGAGCCTTGGACGCCCATGACCCTGTTGCACGGTTGATGGCGGTTGTCCTTCCTTGGACAGTTTTGGTACAACCCCAACTCAGAAAAGTTTAGCATTGTACAAAATGCGCTTAAAAAAATGAAAGTAGTAATTTCCATTTTACTTGCATTTCATTGCAGACATTATGAAGCCAAAGTACTTTATGTTTTAACTTGTCAACTTTATTTTATTTGTAAAAAGACATACATTCCCACCATTCAAGCATGCAACGCATTCCAATAAGAGTTGAGACAGGGAAATTTAAGACTAGGATTGAGCCAAAAAAATTGAATTAGGAGATGTGAAACAGCTGATGTCTGCAGGTATTTGTATTCATTATTTGGGGCAAAATCAGGGTTTTAGAAAAGTGCAGTCCTTCAGGGAAAAAGATGGACTGAGGACCACCAATTTGCCCACAGATGCCTGGGAAAATCGTCGAAATGTTTCAAAAATATTGCTCCACAAATAAAGACAGGATGTAGATATTTCACATTCTATGGTGTGTGACATAATTTAAGTTTTCAAGGAATCTGGTGAGCCTTCTGTGCGTAAAGGGTGAGATGCAAGCGTAAGCTGAGTAGGCCAACCTGTGATCTCCAATTGCTCAGATGGCACCGTATCAAGAATCGTCATTTATCTTTAATCACATGGGCTCAGGATTACTTTGGTAAAGCTTGTACTACAATGTACAATAACATTCACTAATGCCCGTGAAAACATTACAGTGCAAAAAGGAAGCCTTATCTCAAGTGGCCAGAAGTGCTGTGAACTTCTCTGGGCTTGGGAGGACTCTGCGATGGATTAAGACGCAGTGCATATTATGATCAGACAAATTCACATTTCTGGTCTTTTCTGGAAAGAAATAGAAACCGCATGCCTTGCACCAGAGAAGAAATAACCATCCAGACTGTTACCAGCAATAAGTGGAAAAGCCATAGTCTTTAATGTAATGGGGTTGTGTCAGTGCCCTTGGCAAGAGAAACTTGCACTTCTGCAAAGCCAGTATTAGTGCAGAAGAAGGTACGTTAAAATGTTGTCGCGACAAACGCTGCCTTCAAAGATATTTTTTCTGGGGACAGAAAAATAAAACTTTTGTCCTGATTACCCAGACCTGAGCATCACAGTGCAGCATCAAATTTTGTCTTCAAAAAGTATCAAGAGATATAATGTCTATGAGTGTTATTGTATTTACGGTAACAGAATCATATTGCAAAGCAATTTAATGTACCTATATGGATGAAAACCATTTTCATGGTAAGACTGAGTAGAATGTTGCCCACCACGAGATGGCCGCAATGTGAGGTTTTACAAAATGAACCAAGTGCAAACGCCAGTAAAATGCAAAAAGGAGGCTTTATTTCTGAAGGGGGAAACTCCCCAACAGAGCAGGCAACAGTACAAAGTCCACAATTCAAATTCAGAATCCAGGGGGCGAAATCCAGAATAATAAACAGGGCACCAATCACAAAAATCGAAGTCAGACAAAAATGGGTCAATAAACAAGAATGCGGCGAAGTACAGGGATAAGGCAAAGCTCGAAGTTTAGAACGGTCCAGTCAGAAAGATAATCACAATGATACAAGGCGAGAGAAGCTTGGCACATGTAGCAAGGAAGTAACGATCTGACAAGGAAGTGTAACAAACAGACATCTAATATACATTTCCGGGTGACCACATGACAAGGGAACACAGGTGCAATCAATGGGAATGATAATCATGGAGATACACATTGGGAACAAACTAATTACATAAAATTGGCCGTAGCCAAACGCAGATAGGGATCACAAGACAAACCTATAGAGAAACAAACAGCTCCAGTCACGGAGTACAAAAAGTGCATAGTTTAGAGAAAGGAAAGCACAAAGCAGTTTGTGGAGACCCACAGAAATCGCAGCAGAGATAATTAGGGAAAGGCAAGAGGCGGAGACTAGAATAGGGCGAATGCTGAGAGATCGTTAGTCAATTAGTAAGTGCAGCTATACTATCCCGAGAGCTCGTTAGTAAGTTAGTCAAAATATACAAGGTTAGTGTTGGTTAGTAATTATCAAAAACAACAAACTGTTAGTAGGTGTAAGTAAAATAGTAAAAGTAAGAGGAAGGAAGAACACGAGATAATGAAAGAAGACTGAAACCCAGAAACCAATAAATCACCCGAAGGAGTGGCACGCAAGACTAGGGACTGTGAGCAAAGACAACACTCATGACAAGACGGGGGAGACGAAGTGCAATGCATGGAACTGAAACATGGCATGGTAAAAACGGAACTGAAGCATGGAAAATAATAAAACATGAAAATCTGAATAACCTAAACTCAATACATAATCAAAGACTGGTCAGACAGAAGCAGAGGTCAAGAAACACATAGGTCAGTCAAACATGGCACTAGGCCAGGCACAGAACTTGAAACACGGGCATGGGCATAAACACGGAACATGGCATTGCAGAAAATGCAGGATCACAACACGCAAACGTCCATCTTTTGCTGCACACGGTCATAATGTCAGTAAAGTTATTTACACACTCACTCTTTTATTCAAATTATGTTCTGTTGAGGATCATATTTCAGTATTACTCATATCATCACTAATCATAATAGGCAACCATATTTTGTAAGCAGCAGTAACACACATACCCACTTACACACAAGTAGCTCACACATATGCAGTTGGTTTCTGTAGTGGAGGATCAAAGGATTAATCTGTTCAGTTCAATTAGTCAATATCTGTTCAGTAAAATCCTCAGTCATATTCATTACTGGAAAAATCAGTTAAGCCATTTACGTATTATTGATTTGTATCCTATTTTTAAATGTGTTTTTCTTTATTTAGAATGTTTTTTTCTTTCTTTTTTTAAGAGAACAATACCTCCCTGTGCCTGTCCCTCAGCAATACAATATTTTTTTTGCCTACTTTTTTCGCCTTACTCAAGAATTTTTTGCTTATACCATGGCTTCCAGAATGAATGCGAGAGGGAAATGGGGAAGAACCTAGACGAGAACTTCATTTGCGACAACATGATTGGATAGAATGGAATCAGGCCGGGATAAAACTTACTTTCTTTAAAAACATCTGGATATAGAACGAGATGGACCTGAAATGCACCAAAACAGGGGTCGTAATTCTGGCAGATGTTGACAAGTTTAAAGAGTTAACATCCCTTACCCCCTGAGAGAATATCAATGTGGGCCCCCGACATTTTTTACGACAATGGCTGTTATTCATTTTTCTGTTTCTCTGTGTTCTTGACAGTGCTAGATTCAAAACACCCAATTTTTCCTTTGTTTTTTTTACAATTAACCACTGAACACATAGTCAAGAGTATTATTATGCAAATTCTGAATTATTAGATGTGGATATTCACAAAAGAGGCTACCTGAAACCACATTATTACACTTAGTCTGATCAGAAATAAATGTTCATTAAACCGCTCAGCAAATGGGTACTGGGTATTCTATTGTAAAATATTGAGTGCTAATGTGCAACAGACAATAACTCAAAGTATACTGGCTAAAGATACAATACAAGGTGGAAATGTCATAGTGAAATCACAAAGGTAGCTATGTAACTTAACTATTTGAATTTCTTGCAAGTAATATTGACAACACAATGAAATACTTTCTTGAAAAATAAATATCAAAAACTAATTTTAAGTCTTCCCTTCTCTCAGGTTGAACTTCAGTTATTTTGTTTGTCCACAGCTTAAGGTCTTTGAAGTCCAACTGTCTGCTTAACTGACTTCCAATTGAAAGTCTGGCAAGGCTATTAAACCTCTCTTGGGTTGTTGTAGCTGTAGCCTACAGCTATGATCTGCTTCACTATTCCCTCCACTATCTGAAGTAGCCATGCTTTGGGGAGATGGGCCTGGCTCTGTCAACAGGATGGATAGTGACTTAAGTAGACTTATAAAAAAATCCAGACTATTTTCCCATTTAATTATATAATTCAAATGGCTGAGAGATTGACCAATACGTAAGTAATTGCCATTGGTACAGTTCCCTAATAAATCTAAACAGCCAACCAGTTTCTGCCACACTCACTCACCATCAAAAACATCTTCAGACTGCTGGTGGTGAGGATCTTCTGCTGGGTCAGGTTCAGATGAAGTGACCACAGCTGATTCTGGAGTGGCAGTATATAAAGGTTTAATAATTCAATTTCATATTGCTTTAGTAAACATTTAAAATCATATTTTATGGACCAACTAATGAAGAACTAACATACCTAGTCTTGGAATAAACCAAATTTAGATGGGCTTCTCTCTCAGTACCATAGCTCTAAGGGGCAAGTCACGCTATTGGCGACATGGTTGTTGAAAAAAAAAAAATTCTGAATCTTTATAAAAAAAAAAAGTGTGACATCTTGACATAGGATACCTATAGCTCCCGATAATGTATGATTCAATTTCGTGACTCATGTTTTTCATATGCAAATGAGGTCATTAATATGAAAATCAGAGAAAATATCGCTACGGACGGGACATCAGTTTTTTGGCTCTATGTCATTTAATTACTTGAGTACAATCATAAAATATGGCGTCAGTGAGTACTGACATGTGATATAGAGTGATACATATGCGAAAACTGCATATTTTTCTGTGTTTCTGAAAAAAATGGACTTAAATCAAGGAATGTTTACAAATTACAAAAAAACCTACTCAAAGTTTCCCCTATTGTTTTGATATGAATTAGAGAATGTTGCAATTAATTTTCCTCTCCTTAGGGATCATAAATAATGGTAGTAAACACATTCCAGGCCAAAAAAAAATTCAATCCGGAAAACAAAGGGTTCAAATTTTGTCCTGTCTGTAACAAAGACGGTCGCGGAGAGTCCGGATTTGGTAGGAACTATGATTAAATGTGCTAATTTAGAATTCTGAGGATGAATTAATGTGGACTCGAAAACCCTTTTTAGTTTGCATTGTGGCAGAAGTGAATAAAAGTCTATTGGTGATAACTAATTACTGAAGTTTTCACTGATGTAATTAGCTTGCTAACTGGCTGTCATGGGTGACACTGAGTCTGCGTAGCACCTGACAAATAAACTTCTGACATGTTTGTACATTGTTACCAACAGTAAATTCATTGTGAAAACAAACACTATTCAAATCAAAGGCCAGTAAGTTATAGAAAGTTACTGATGTGGCGCAGTTTAGACAAAGGTGTCAAATTCATAGGGATGCCAGTAATGCTCCAGAGATATATAAATATGGGCCGGCCCAAAGTCAGAATCAGTTGCAACTATGCCGAAGACCGTGAAAGAACAAGCGCAGGACCGCATAGCCAAGATACGTGAAGATGAGGAACGGCTAAAAGAAGCGTGGGCAAAAGATGCAGCCAGGAAACGCGAGGCGCGGACATGTAGGAAACTGGCCACTACAGTAGCCGTACAAAATCAATAATCTGTTTGATTGGTGGCAATTGGTTATTACTAGTAAGGTGCTCTTGAATTGATGAGAAATGATTCTCAATTTAGAAAAACTAGAAACTTACTCTTTTCCACATGTATTGATTATTCATTTGTGTATCGATTTCTGATTATTGATTCCCAGTAAAACTGTTCTATCTACGTACCAAATGTACTTGTCAGTCCTACTGGAAAATGTTTGGCGCATAGACTCCATAAAACCCTGTCAAATAGCCCGGAAAACAAAGGGCGACAAAAGCGTCTCTTCCGTAACGTTCTGAAGTGTCCCGTCCGTAACGGATGCTTAATGAGCCTATTGCCTAAAAAAAAAAATTTTGTTCGAAATTTTCATTTGACGTTCTAGAGAAACTCTCTAGCTATCATGTGAATGAGGAAATGCTTTGGAATTCTGCATGAATGAAGAGAATTTTTCATTTCCCCAAAGCAACTAGAAAGTCATGTCACCAGCTGTCCCGTCCGAAACGGAAATTCGATGCAATTTTTTAAGCCACTGGAAATGGTCAGACTGAAATTCTTTTTTCATCTCACACAGCCCCTTAGGGTCAATACTGTGACCCCAAAGTTTTTTCTCTTCAATGCCCATAGACAGTCAGTGAGACAAAAGGCCTTCTTAATGTCCCGGCCGTAACGATTCAAATACTGTGACTTGCCCCCTAAGCACACAGCTTCACTTTGATATAGTATGAGGAGGGCAAGCTCTGTAAAATTACCCCCACAGTAACAAGATTTATGGCAACAGAATAAAGTAACAGTTTAGTTTTAATGGACACTTTTGTAAGAAGGTAAAATGTCAGCCTTGTCAAACGATTGTTTCAGTTACACCTAAGGTTACCACAGTGACTGCATGTAGTTCGCTATCCAAACCTAGCCTGTACAGTCACGACAGCCAAGGGTGCAGTAACCACTCATAATAAGGATGGAGGCATGTGTCCTACTGTTACCAGATATATTATATATATGGTATATTATAATGACTGGTGAATGATAACCTTACCGATCTTTTCTGTTGATGATACCGATAATAACTGAGGAATGTAATTTCTTGTTCGCCGATTATTTACTCAGCTGACCGCATGTAACTTTAAACTAACGTTAGCAGCTGAACAGCCAGCCCGAACAGCTAAGATAGCAAGCTACTTAAATACTCTCACCTTTCTTTGAAAAGAATTTTGTAATTTTCTGGGCCCCGGCTCTGCTGGCCTCTCTCTCTCTCTCTCGTGCTACGAGTGAGCCCTCGCTGCGGAGTGCAGGACATCAGTCCCCCGACCCCACCCCCTGATGTCCCGACACTGCACATTCCCTACCATTTGGCGGCGGTAATACCCCTAAACTTTGTTGTCAATCGGTCCAGGTTTATTCCAAATTTCTGAAGAGCGGGGCTGCGGCCGAATAGTCTTTTTTGCCTAGGAAAATTCCTAACTCCTAAAAATTGATCCGGAAATAATTACGTGGCAGTCATTCAAGGGGATTTAAATTCTTTAAATGTTAAGGAAAGGTGTCTAAGTACTTTCTAATTTACCTCCTTTAGCACAGGGTACACAGAACCATCCAATTCGAAAAGAAAGGAGATAACGCTATGCCACAATTCTGCGCAGCAGCAATATTTAATGGGTCAAGAATAGGTTCAGAATTGAAAAAAAAATTGTTTTTTCCATTTTGTTAAAAATCTTTCAAAACATTCATAAAAGATGATTTTAAGACCAAGAAACTTTTAGAAGAAAACCTGCAGCCTCTTGCCCCTCCATGGCATCAGTTTGACACGTGCTGTAAAGAAAAAGAAAAAGAAGATTGTCGGTATACCCAAACCAGTTCTCTCCCTACAGATTTTCAAACTACTTTCTTGTTCTGCAACTAAATTTGCATTATACTTTTTGGGAATGACCAGAAAATCTTAAGTGGATTTTTATCATATGAACGCCTCCATGGCATTCGTTTTGCGAAAAAAATGTGATTTTCTCGCATCGCAAAATGTCATAGTTTATCAGGTTTGTGGGGGGCATAAAATCCACATTTTTCAAGGTATTGCTCAGAAATTTTCACCATAGCATCAGTTTGTTATGTTCTATACAATGACATAGCCATTTTTGGGTAGGTAGATACATGATGTATTTATGATCCATCTGCCAGGCAGGTTCTGCCACCCATTTCTAAAATTCTACGACCAAATAATTTTTCAAAATATTTTCCCATGGAAATACCCTGAATGAGTATGTCATTGTGTAGCTGGTGATATTAGCTTCAAAACAAAAAAAAAAAAAATAATTACTGGAAAATACGGTGTAGTTTCTGAGATATTGTTGCCACAAGATTTCGCATTTTTCACCAATAATGTACGGTTTTCACAGTAACAAACTTATTAAATTTGATTAAAATAGAATTCCACTCTGAACATTTTTCAGTTGACACAACTTTTATGTGTCTTTAGTGTTCAGAAGTACTAAAATTGAGTGAACCCAGGCTTGACCCCTTAAACCGACGACCATTCATCTAGCCAATTGCGTAAAGAAACATATATGATGGGCAGGGGACTGATGATTACCTTGCCTAGTGTCAGTGCATTCAGATTCTCTACTTAGCTCGGTTGTCCTCCTAAGCCGTTTGGAATTCCCCTTTACACCTTTCCTTTATCTTATGACTTTTTCCGCAAAGGTTAAAGAAGTGGTTAGGTTTTAGTGGATAGGATGTAATTTCTTTCTATTCGGACGCAGCCCGGGACTCGTATTCCAGAAAAATGACAAACTGGTCACCCGCCACTTGGTTCCGTCAAATTTCGGAAAGGTGTAGGTATCACCGCATTACTTTTTAAAATTTGATTCCTTTCTTCAGAACATTATGACCACCCAGCTGAAGAGGGTGACACCAGTTCACCCCTTTCCCCGCTGCCCCCGAGCCTCGGGCCTTTTGGGCGGAGTCACCTGGCAGAGAAAGGCGTGCCCCGGGGGGGTTGCTGGGCCGTGGGGCGGGGAGAGTTTTTGGCAAATAATTCCGTGCTCCAGCACACTATCAAGACTGGGTTTGGAGGGGGCAAAGGTGGGGGGGGGCCCTTTCTGGGGACCCCCAGCTGGACCCAGGGCGTGCTGGTAGTCGGCCACAACAGGCGCGAATGTGTTCTGGCCCCCGGCCTCCCCGGGGCAGGCAGGCCCGAGTAGCTACCTTGCTGGATTCCGGGCGGATGGGCTGGACGGGACGAGGCCCCTTGAGGAGGGTTGTGGCATGGCAGAGGCCCGGGGGGGGGGGTGGCTGTGGAAGGCGGCCACGCCTCGTTGAATTATTACCTGGATCTTTGCCCTGCGACCGGCTATCAGGACAGGGTTTGTGGCGGGTTGAAGCTGGAAAGGAGCCCTTTCTCCAAGCCCCTGGCTCAACCCGGGATGCGACCGCAGCAGGGCCAAGATCTGCCCCCTCTGATTACTTTTGGCCGTCACCTTCCCCTTCCACCCCACGTGGCTCGAGGGGGCTGGGCCTGCTCCCCAGTCATTCCCAGGGGACCTCCCTTTCGTCATCCGCTGTCTCTTGAGTCTTCTATCAACTGCGCTACTTTGGTATCATAGTTTGTCATTGTGAAGCAATTTATGTTCTGTTCTCTGCGTGAGTTAAAATGTACAGTGAGTTGGTCATTATTGCGGAAAACCCCTTCAGGGCCATTAGATTAAAATATTACACACACACATATATATATATATATATATATATATATATATAAGGGATAAAATATTTATGAAGTAAATTTTTAATTGTATTTTAACATATTTAGGCTTTAACTTAAATACATTTACGATTTCCATAGGGTACAGATGAGTATTTCTTACAGTCGTCCAGCAGATGATGCTGTTCTTGTCATTGCCATAGACCACACCTATTGGATGTCCGTCCCCACCTCTTTGTCCAACCCCGCCCCATTCCGCGGCCAGCAGCCTTGCGTGCTATTGCTGACTGCCGTACTTTGCGAACCTTGCAAGCAAAAACGCAGACAATTTTCCAAGAGAAGCACGAAGAATGGACCGAACCATTTTTTAAAAAGGGGGTTGTTTAAATTTATTTAATCAATATTGCAGGGCTTTGTGATTAACTCTGGTGCATTAGTCTGAATAGCAGTAAGGTGTATACATAATAATTTAGTCATGGCGGTTACCGTGGGTTTTGTGGGCCCCAATGGGCTGTGGGCCCTTATAATTGTCATCACCTTTCCCCCCCCTATACGACGGCCCTGCATGGGGGAGAGAAGCCGTGTCTTCAATTGCCACTTGATTATTTTTGAATTGGAAGACGTGTTAGTAAAGGAAAACCATCTAGAATTAGCTAGGACTAATTGTAGTCAGTGCCTTAAGTGGGCCGGTACGCACCTAGATTTTAGCCCCCGTGGTACAGGGACTTTTTACGGCGTTCTGGGACTTCATACGAGCTCGTAGTATCCCGTCCTGCTCTATTTCTCTCTTGGCGATTCATGATCCTATGGCTATACTACATTACTCACTGTGCACTAGTACGCGCCGCACGCCTGTCCCTTTACTCTTGAGACGTTCACTTGCAAGGAGATCTTAAGGAGGAGTGGCATGACTCTCAAACATTTTTTGAGCTAGCCGCGTGATGCATTGGCAGTCTCATCGCGAACGATCAATGGCAAGTTGCAAGCAATTTTGGCCGCAGATCGGACTCATTTCGGATGGGTGTTGCTGTGGAGAGACGGTTTCTAGCTGTCCTAGCTAATTTGGTGGGGGTGTTTGTAATCATGCTCGCTAGCTACCTGCCAACACGTGGAATTTGGTCGTCTCTGAAATTATAACTGCTTTCAAATGTTTACCGGCACGTAGTGATGGTGTGATGAGGCCCCGTGAAGGTATCGAATCTTTTCAAGCAATTGATTCATAAAAAGGCTGATAATAGCTCATTTGAGAGTGCTGACATCTACAGGTCATTTGAAGTACAGCAGTGCTACTGTGACGTTCACGTGGGCTACATCTGCAAACACATCTCTCTCACACTCTCTCTCTCTCTCTCACTCTTTCGACGTGATTGATTTTAGCAGATGTATATTATGTTTTACCCTATTGGGAGATATCATATCGGAATGTTCTAAACGGACAATGTCCTCCTTTTTGTTGGCTCCATTATCTCCAGTGTTTTGCATGTACCTCACTAGATAACGCAGAACACGTCTTGAATGTCTCGCGGCTTTTTCAGTTAATCGAATCACGCAACGAGGCAATCACGTCATTTCAGAGAACCGAGGCCTCTTGTCTTTGGTCACGTGATATTCTGAAAAATAATGCAGGCCTCGAAACGGGATTCATTTGGGCACGCCCCTTTTGATCTATACGGACCTCGGGGCTTCATAACCTGTATGATAGAGTCGTCATCTTGCGCTCCTCAGACTGACTGTCGCTATACTAACGTCTGTACGCGAAAGCTCTCAAAGTGCTTCGCGCGGCCTCGTTATGAGTGGGAGGCTTCTTCTTCTTCTTTTTGGTTTCATGGCGATTGCCAGACCTGTTGGTGTATTACCGCCAACTACTGGATTCATTCAACATAAATTTCCCTATTCCTCTTATATCGACTCCCACCAAAGCCTCGCCAAAGTGAAAGGTGCACTGTGTCTAACAATGCGTTTGCACTCTGCATGTGTTCAGTGTGATTACACTTTCGATTCGTGTAATCTACGAGCAGAATGTAGACGCAATGCATTGAAATGTCGCGATGGTTTAGATATTCTCGGTGAATTAGCAAGTGTGTTTGGAACTGATCGCGTGGTGTTACTCAAATCAGTAGCTAACAAACAGGAAGCCTTCTTGTGCAAAGAATGTTTCAGACTGCTGGAACAATATAGAACTGCAAAAAACAAGTTGTTAAGTGCCAGTAAATCACTCATTCTCAAGGGTTCAAAAGGAGCATTCAGCGGCTTTTGCATTAGCGGAAGACGGCTTTTGAAGAAGGAAATGACGTCAACACCAAAGCTGCCTGCTGATTGGTCCAGCCAAAAAAATTCAGGCGAAGCGCCACGAGGTAGCTTTCCTTTACGCCCTGATGGGAGCGATCATCAAAGCCATCTAGCGGACACAAGGGCGTTAATCATTAATGTTAGGGGCTTCAGTGTCAAACGTACAGTGGCTCCAGTAAGTATTTGTACACTACTTGAAAATTCGACTACATAACAGCTTTTGTATATTCGGCTAAATGCTTGCTATTGTGTGTAAACGTGATTAAAATATTTGATAATCAATATGTTTTAAACAAATATTTAATATCAAAATGGCATATTTGGTCAGAAAGGCGATTATCTGACCCAATAAGTATCTGTACAGTTCCATTAGTGAGTCACAAAACTTATAATACTCACCTAAAATTGACTCAAGATGTTTACAGGACATGGTTGACTCACTTGGTCTGATTTGGTCAAGCGTGACCATACTGGACACTCCCTCTGTACACAGACTGGCCTATGTAAATGGCCTGACCATGCCCATAATGTATTACTGTGATATATGGCTAAGACAGACGAGATACCCCATCGAATGCGGGAGCAAATCATTCAGCTACATAAAGAAGGCCAAAGCACCAGAAAAATTGGAACTCGGCTATCGTTACGCCACACGACTGTGCAGTACATCATCAAGAAGTACAAACAGTCTGGACGCATAGCCAATGCTGCCCGGAAAGGACGTCCCTGGAAGACCAGCCAGCGCACTGACCGGTACATCTCCCTGCTGGTACAGAGGGAGAGACAGTCCTCGGCCTCCAGTCTTGCCACCAAAGTGGAGGAAGCAACTGGAAGCCATATTTGTGCCCAGGCCATCCGTAACCGGCTCCATGAAGTACAGTAGTGTACAAATACTTATTGGAGCCACTGTATATTTCATACAGAATTGTTCATAAGTTAAGAAATTGCCATTCGTGTCCATCAAGTCAACTATAGACCATATATTCCTCTCATACCAATTTTCAAAAAATAAGGATTTACAGTGGCTTTGGGAAATCACGATGTCTAGAAAACATAAGCAAAATTTGGCGGGCTGACAAGGGCTAACGTTAGCTAACTTCAGATCTCATGTATTTCCACGGAAACAGAGAGAATACTCGCAAAAAACGTATTTTTTGAGAGCGAAATGTCCATAGTATGAATACATTTAGATTATGCATTTTATTTTGGTGGTAATAGTTGTAAAATCGCGTTATTACACTCGAGGGTGTGCTTGAGTGTCATTCTTGTCACTTCGGTGATGCTAACGAACTCAGCGCCTGGCCGCATCACTGTCGTTACAAGAATTACGGTCAAGCAAACCCTCGCGTGTAATAATGCTTAATTAATGTTAGCTCTGATTAATGTGGCCAAGCCCCCAAATGCAACAGTAGGGAAACAGTTGAGCACGTATTACTTGAGTGCCAAGCATATTGTATGCAGATATTAATGCTCTTAGATGATGTTAGTGCGATAGGACAGACCAGTCTGACTCTTGAGGGCTTACTCGCTTTCTCTATTCTAAAGCCTATTGCCTGGTCCCATGTAATGGCATTTTTAAAAAGAACAGTATTATTTAGCAGAATTTAATTTAATTTTTTTTTTTTTTTAAACAAAATATCGTGTCCTTGCTCCATCGATGCTCCACACCTCTATAGTTGGTGGCGGTAATGCACCTAAGTGTTTGCAAATCGCCAATAAATATTAAAGAAGAAGAAGAAGAAGAAGAAGAACGTGGCCAAGCAGCGAGAGTAACCAGCAACATTAAAAGCTGAACAGAGTTGCATAATTTCAACCCCACCTTTCGGGGGCTTTCGCATATCACCTTTTCAGACTATTATCAAATTACCTCTGAAATAAGCAGTTTTCACAGATCTGTTGATTTATTAAATGTTCATTTCAATGCGCAAATGCAAACAAATTGACAAATTAGTTTAATCAATGGCCTAGGCTTAGAAGAGGCAGAGTAATATTTTCAGTGATGAGGTATTTTTCACAGGTTACCCGTACTGTCTTGTTCATTTGATAACATTCTAAACGTCTAATTGACAAATCGGATTGCTCTGTCAGATCTACATGTTGGATAATATGGGAAACTGGAGAGTGTGGTGCACTGAACGCCATATTGGGTTCTTCAACTATTAGCTAGCTTGCTAGCATAATTACAAAAAAAAGTGGCTGATGACATAGTCCAAAACAGACGAAAATACTGTGCGTTCATTGATGAATCCGCCACAATCAATGGAAAGTCTGTGTTGGTGGTGTGTTTGTGGTCAGCTATTGCCAACGCAGAGCCAGACACAATATTTTTTGACTTGCTTGAGCTGGATGGGACCACAGCAAATGGTATAACAGAGAAACTGCTAGCACGTCTTCATAAAAATGGCTTTGATGACTACTTCTTGGGTGAGTGTTTTGTGGCATTTCTGCCGGACAGAAGAGTTGCTGCACAACTTTGTACCAGATTTCCAGACCTGTTTGTGTGGCAGTGCTCAAATCATCTTCGGGAATTGGCAGTTGACGATGTTCTCAAGAAGGTTGGTGGACTTAACCATTGTAAGATCTTCTTTGACAAGCTCTACACTCTTGGCTATATCATGCCTCACCCAAAAACCAAAGAGAACTGTGTCATTGTGCAGAGTGTTGGGCAACATCATGTTCTAGTATTTGAATGTTTCACTAAATGATCTGCTGGTACCGACCGCTCACCGCCTAGTTAATTTACCTGCCAACAGTTGAAAAGGGGGAGTACCGGCACTGATTGTAGTCAATAAAGGGATGGATATTTTCCCCCAAATTTTCAGGTCTAGCACCGGCCCTGATATTATATATAATATGTATCATTAATAGATATTGTATGTAATAATTATATAATATTATGAAAGCTGAAAAAATGATCGATACAAAACACAAACAATATAGACTTACCTGAAAGGCCCAGGTAGTTGGTGCGCTGGCAGTACCCGCGTTCTGGGTGTCTTCTACTATATAACTGGCGATCAAGGCAATTTAGTCCTATCTCTGCCATTTCCAGTCACCTGTGTGCAAGACAGTTTTCAGCGTGTAAAGGCAGATTTCAAACGGCTGTCAAAAATTCAGTTATTAAGACAAAAATCCAAAAATACACAAATTGCATCTAGACAGCATGTAGATGTTGGTAATTTGTTTTTAACAATGATTTATTGGCTCCATAAGCGAAAAACTGATGTTTAAAAACGCTATTTTGCATTGACTTCAATTGTTCGCATGAGGGCAAAATTCAAAATGCTTAAAAATAGTTTCAAAGATAAAATTCTGATAATTTCCAAACATCACCTACCATGACTCCAAAATTTTGTCATTTTTTAATGAACATTGAAAATGTATTTAGCAAGAATTTGCAAGTATATGTTTACAACACCGGTTACAGCCGGACATTTTGATACACTGTAGGCTCAATTTTCGATAAATCAAAAATCTGTGTGGATTATTTCTGTAGGACAGTCTGAAGATGCACTGTAGCAATTTTGGTGTCAATTGAGCAAAAATTGTGGGAGGAGATAGGTTTAATAAGTTTTACAGTTTTTGAAAAAAAAACAAAGTGAATGACTTCATAATTTGCAATAGGTTTAAATGTTCAAAAGTTTCTTCAGAATCGCAGCTACATTTTGGTGTTAGTTGCAAATCTTTTGCTCATATTGTTGATTTGTCGTGAATTTTCAAAATTTTGAACTTTAGAGGCTTGCTGTAGTGCCACCATTTGGACTACTGGCCTGTTTTTGCAGCTGAGGCAATCCGGCATGGGACTGGACCTTTGTGCCAAGTTTGGTGATTTTTTTGCACATGGGAAGTAGGATTTCCTTGGAAGAAGAAGAAGAAAAAAGAGGAACATGCAGGATAACAATGCTACCTCTGAATTGGGCCAGGTGACCTGATTCCACCTGCTGGCTGTAGAATTGTGCCAGTTTGCAAATCCAGGGGGCTGGAGCAAAATACTGGAGCGGATTTTTACTCTTTGAATCTGGAATGTCCACCTCTGGCAATATGGGGCCTTACTAGGTCAATGGATTCACGGCCAATTTATACCATAACATGGTCTATGAGAAGATAATAAATCCCTGTACACGTGAAAACAGCTTATTAAGAGAAACTAACAGCACATTAACCTCTTCAGCACAATGTTGCCATATGGCAACATACCCTTTCTTTGGCAAATTCCTGAAATTTTAAAATAATCTTGTGCACTGATTGGTCTAAAATGCAAGGTAGAACACTGAGCTTACCAATTATATACTTTGTTGACCTCACATGTGTAATGTGGAACCTTGACCTTTTTTTTGTTAAGTCCAGTCTGGAGCTAGGTTTGTGCATGTCCTGGGCATGTCTGAGATGCTAAGTCCCAGTGATTAAAAAACGTCTAAAAGGAGGGAGGGGGCTGCAAAAGAGTATATAAGGAGAGAAATTGACAGTTAAGTAGTAGGAGAAATTGCAAGGAGAAGGATACATTTGACCAGATCTGTCTTTTTTTTTCATGACCTGTGGAGCTTTTTGTGGATTTTTGCCTGTGTTGGAGTATTTTCCTCACTCAGGACATCACCAAGCAAGCCCACAGAAGGGACTGTCAATATTTTTGTTCTTGTATTTTTCAACCTTGGTCAGTGGAGTAGATAGTAAATTAGTTAAAAGTGTTTGTTTAATTGTCCCCCGGCGGGACGGGGGACATAGAAATGCTGTTCGTCCGTCCGTCCGAAAACAGTGTACTCGCAATAACTTTTGACAGCTTTGATGGAGGATCACCAAATTCACACCACATATGCCTCTCGTGAAGGCCTCGCTCAAGCTCAATGATGAGTGACCTTGACCTAGTTTTCAAGGTCACTGAGCAAAAAGATGTGAAGAACACTGTACTCGCAATAAATTTTGACAGCTTTGATGGAGGATCACCAAATTCACACCACATATGCCTCTCATGAAGGCCTTGCTCAAGTTCAATGATGATTGACCTTGACCTACTTCTCAAGGTCACTGAGCAAGAAGATGTGAGGAACACTGTACTCGCAATAACTTTTGACAGCTTTGATGGAGGCTCACCATATTCATATGACATTCTTATCAGTTTGTTTGGAAAATCTCAGCCATGGGCACAAAACTATACCTTGGCAATGCGTCCATCATTCACAAGTCATGAAAATTGTAATCTCTCTCATGACCCATGGTTATATTTAGCTCATATCACAATGATCCATCCCTCATATATCTCTGTGTTCAACCAATGACCAATGAGCTACAGTGTCATTGTACTTCACATTATTAGTCGTACAGTGCACCACATTATTTTCAGCCATCAAAACAGTTTTTGCCACATGTTTCTGGTCACTTGTGCGACGGGGGACACAAGGCCTTCAGGCCAGCAGGCCATTTTTAAACCTGTTTAAGTTTTAAATTTTTGTCTATCATCCCTCGCTGTCATATACAAAACCAAAACCAGTGAAGTTGGCACGTTGTGTAAATCGTAAACAAAAACAGAATACAATGATTTGCAAATCCTTTTCAATATATTCAATTTAATACACTCCAAAGACAAGTTACTTAATGTTCGAACAGGTAAACTTCGTAATTTTTTGCAAATATTAGCTCATTTAGAATTTGATGCCTGCAACATGTTTCAAAAAAGCTGGCACAAGTGGCAAAAAAGACTGAGAGAGTTGAGGAATGCTCATCAAACACTTATTTAGAACATCCCACAGGTGAACGGGCTAATTGGGAACAGGTGGGTGCCATGATTGGGTATAAAAGCAGCTTCCAAGAAATGCTCAGTAATTCACAAACAAGGATGGGGCGAGGGTCACCACTTAGTGAACAAATGCGTGAGCCGAACAGTTTAAAAACAACATTCCTCAATGAGCTATTGCAAGAAATTTAGGGATTTCATCATCTACGGTCCGTAATATCATCAAAAGGTTCAGAGAATCTGGAGAAATCGCTGCGCGTAAGCGACAAGGCCGAAAACCAACATTGAATGCCCGTGACCTTCGATCCCTCAGGCGGTACTGCATCAAAAACTGACATCAG
The DNA here is from genome assembly GCA_029721435.1 of Gymnothorax reevesii. NCBI lineage: Eukaryota > Metazoa > Chordata > Actinopteri > Anguilliformes > Muraenidae > Gymnothorax > Gymnothorax reevesii. The sequence continues at coordinate 31,870,535 of CM056575.1, forward strand.
TGTGTAAAGGACATCATCACATGGGCTCAGGAACACTTCAGAAAACCACTGTCAGTAACTACAGTTCGTCGCTACATCTGCAAGTGCAAGTTAAAACTCTACAATACAAAGCGAAAGCCATTTATCAACAGCACCCAGAAACGCTGCCGACTTTGTTGGGCCCTAGCTCATCTAAGATGGACTGATGCAAAGTGGAAAAGTGTTCTGTGGTCTGACGAGTCCACATTTCAAATTGTTTTTGGAAACTGTGGACGTCGTGTCCTCTGGACCAAAGAGGAAAAGAACCATCCGGACTGTTATAGGTGCAAACTTCAAAAGCCAGCATCTGTGATGGCATGGGGGTGTATTAGTGCCCAAGGCATGGGCAACTTACTCATATGTGAAGGCACCATTAATGCTGAAAGGTACATACAGGTTTTGGAGCAACATATGTTGCCATCCAAGCAACGTCTTTTTCATGGACGCCCCTGCTTATTTCAGCAAGACAATGCCAAGCCACATTCTGCATGTGTTACAACAGCATGGCTCCGTAATAAAGAGTGCGGGTACTAGACTGGCCTGCCTGTAGTCCAGACCTGTCTCCCATTGAAAATGTGTGGCGCATTATGAAGCGTAAAATACGACAACGGAGACCCTGGACTGTTGAACAACTTAAGCTGTACATCAAGCAAGAATGGGAAAGAGTTCCACCTAAAAAGCTTCAAAAATTCTCAGTTCCCAAACGTTTACTGAGTGTCGTTAAAAGGAAAGGCGATGTAAAACAGTGGTAAAAAGGCCCCTGTACCAACTTTTTTGCAATGTGTTGCTGCCTTTAAATTCTAAGTTAATGATTATTTGCAAAAAAAAAAAAAAAGTTTCTCAGTTTGAACAATAAACATCTTGTCTTTGGAGTGTATTAAATTGAATATAAGTTGAAAAGGATTTGCAAATCATTGTATTCTGTTTCTATCTACGATTTACATAACGTGCCAACTTCACTGGTTTTGGGTTTTGTATGTTGTAACAAATTGGGGCCATAACACGACACCACTTTCCCTGCTAAGTCCCATTTTTTCTCACACTATTGAGGACTCTGAGTCACTGAAGAAACACTCCTGAATCTGTACAGATTTCTCTTGATTTTTCAAATGTCTGCAACATTAAAAAAATATTGCAAGCATCTGTGGTAAGTTCCATTTTTTTAAATTCATTTGAATATTGTATTTATGTACAACCCCAATTCCGAAATAGTTGGATAAAGTGTAAATTGTGAATAAAATCAAAATGCAATGACTTTCAGATCACATGAGCCAGTATATTATTTACTAGCTGCTACCCGCTACCCGGAGTGAAATTCCAATTTTTTTTTCCGTGCATGACAGTTTTTCAAAAATCAGGCGCTGTCAAGTCCTTCCTTGTGTCCAAGTGGATATTCACACCAAATTTGGTGATAATCGTTTGAGAAATGTAGGAGAAAAACGTGTACATACACACAGACGGACAGACATCGACCTCAAATATATTATAGATAATAGAACATAGATAACATTTCAAATGTTGAAACAGAGACATTTTACATTTTTATCCACAAAATGAGCTTATTTGAAAATTTTCTGGCTGCGACAGGAACCAAAAAAAGTTGGGACACAGGCAAAAAAGGGCTGAAAAAGCAAATAATATATAAAAGAATCAGCTGAAAGAACATTTAGCTAGTAAATAAGTTAACTGGCATCAGGTGTATAACATGATTGGTTATAAAAGGATGTCTCAGAGAGCCTGAGTCTCTCAGAAGAAGGCTAAAGGATCTCCAATCTGTGAAGGCTTGCGTAAACAAATTGTGGTATACTTTAAAAACAGTGTTCCTCAACGTCAAATTGCAAAGGCTTTGTAGGTCTCATCATCGACAGTGCATAACATCATCAAAAGATTCAGAGAAACTGGAAAAATCTCTGTGCATAAGGGACAGGGCCGAAGACCTTTACTGGATGCCTGTGATTTTGGGGCCCTCAGACGCCACTGCATCACTCACCGGCAAGATTCTCTCATTGACATTACTAAATGGGCCCAGGAATAATTCAAGAAACCACTGTCTGTAAACACAGTCCGCCGTGCCATCCACAGATGCCACCTAAAACTATCATGCAAAAAGGAAGCCATAGTTGAGCATGATACAGAAGCACAGTCGTGTTCTGTGGGCCGAGGCTCATTTAAAATGGACTGTAGCAAAGTGTCCTGTGGTCAGACGAGTCCAAATTTGACATTCTTGTTGGAAATCATGGGCGTTGTGTCCTCCGGGCTAAAGAGGAGAAAGACCACCCCTCCTGTTATCAGCGCTCAGTTCAAAAGCCAGCATCTCTGATGGCATGAGGATGCATTAGTGCATATGGTGTGGGACACTTCCATGTTTTAGAAGGCACCATGAATGCTGAAAGGTATATAAAGGTTTTAGAGCAACATATGCTCCACCCCAGATGACATCTATTCCAGGGAAGGTCTTGTGTATTTCAGGAGGAAAATGCAAAATCATATACTGCAGCTATTACAACAGCATGGTTTTGAAGTAGAAGAGTCCATGTGCTGAACTGGCCAGCCCGCAGTCCTGATCTTTCACTGATTGAGAACATTTGGTCCATAATTAAACGAAAAGTCCGTCAAAGGAGACCCGACACTCTCAAGCAGCTGGAAGCTTGTATTAAACAAGAGTGGGATCAATTTCCAATTGCTCAACTCAAGAAACTTGTCTCCTCAATGCCCAGACGCCTCTACTCTTTGTTAAAAAGAAGAGGGGATGCTACACCAAGGTAAACAGGCCCCTGTCCCAACTTTTTTGAGACCTGTAGCGGCCATCAAATTTGAAATAAGATCATTTTGTGGATATATTGTAAAAACTTCTCAGTATCAACATTTGCTATATTATATCTGTCGCATTGTGAATAAAATACTGCCTGGTGTGATTTGAAAGTCATTGCGTTTTGATTTTATTGACAATTTACACTTTGTCCCAACTATTTCGGTAATTGGGGTTGTAATTACTGCCTTTTAATCCGACAAAATAGGTATGTTGCCGTACGGCAACAATGTGCGGTAATGGAACAATACTGCATGTGGTTTGAGTGAATACTTAGGCAGTAATACAGAGTAGTTTTGTATGAGTTTGACAAGTAGAAATAAATTATGGATGCAAAAATAAAAAGTGCATGGATGGAGAGAATTACTCTAGACTTTATTTTAAGAAATGTATGTTTTACATATCCATTATTTTGTTTAGAGAATGAACCTGTCAGTGTTCTGTGGCAAGGCTCAGAGGAGGGCTGAAATGAGGGTTCAGGTGGCTATTCCTCCTGATGAAAGTGAGGGTGAGTAAGGGATCTGCGACGAGGAGTATGAGTGAGAGGCAGAATTAGGCCTAGCTCATTCAGAAGAAGAAGAGACAGGTATGTACCACATTTTATTCAGTTATGTTCTATACTGTATAAAATTTAGGTTATTTGCTGTTCTTTGGCAGTGTTGAGCTGAAGATGGAATAAGTGTAAAGTAGGTCAAGAATTTGAGGATTTTTAAACCATTCAAACCATGTCATACATGAAAAATGTAATATTCTAAGGAATATAAGTGAGCCTTCGATCCCCATACACCCTCCATGTAAACATGCATGGGCACTCGCATGCATGCACACACACAAGTATGCAAATCATATTTTCACTGTTTTACATTTGAAATGGAATTATGACAGCTGGCAAAGCTATATTGTAAATAAATTGTCTATTTTTTTTTCACCATTTTCAAACCAGTAATGTGAATGCCATTTGCCATGTTATGAGAGAGAAAAAAATTGTTGTAACCTATAAACTTTGAGGAATGATATGAGATTCCAGCAAATATTTAGTAAATATTGTTGCCAAGTATCTTTTAATTGCTGTTGTATTTGTTAAACAATCCCCTGAATTGAATGATGGACATATTTCAAGGCTTTTTACGCAATAAAAATAATTTCATTTTTGTAAGAAAGGTCTGTAATCTTTTCTGAACTTTATCTCATTTTTGGGGAAAAAATACGTTCAGGTGTTCCATTGCTGCATAATGTTGCCATATGGCAGTGCACCTCAAAGTATTCCCCCAAAAAATAAAGTCTAAAAAATAAAGTTAAATTTGTTTATTCGACACCATTTTAAATGATATGCTACAATGAAACATTTTCCCCCGTGGTTGCATAATCATGCGTGCAGTAGAGGGTCAAATTCAGAAATACTAACCGTAAATTAAATTTTGAGATTGTGATTGTAATTGGAGCAAAAATCAACACACGCAAGAGTTGGAATCATCGATATTCAGGATAGCTCTAAACTGCGCTATAAAGTAGTATTGGCTCATATGTGGTGGAAACAGTGGACCCCTTCCAGAAAAACTTGCTCCCTATCCCGTGTACACTTATGATTATGTCACTTTTGGTGTGTTTCATTGTGAAAAAATGATCTCAGCCCAGGTTATAGTTCTTTTCGACGTTACGATATTGCATATTGCGCTGCATTGAAATTGTAATTAATGCATTTATGCACAGCATATCAATCGAATGAACTAATCATCGCTATCAAATTCTCTGACGTCATATTCTCATCTTTGGTTTTTATTTGGCGCGTCTCTCTGACGTTTTTCATTTATTTTTTAATCGAAGGCGGTAGGAGGGTCTCTGGTCCGCTCTATATTTGCATATTCATGAGGTGGGGATAGACGAGTAAAGCAGACTCCATCTTACCTTCCTTCAGCTGTTGCCGCCGTTATACGAGGGTCGACTCTAGAAATCTGCCGTTGGAGGTGAGTACGCTCTGCGAAGAAAAATCTCTTGCTAAATAGTCCAACCAGTCATTTGTTAATCCTAATTGTTTATGGAAATCCTAACTGTGAGATAATCACTTAATCTTATTTTTATTTTAGATTTTAAATCCGATTATAATTAAAAACTCGAATATTGTGTTATTGCGTCCTGATTTTCTGATTACATTGAATAAACGGGAATGTATTAAGTTTGCAAAGCAATATTCTTAAACAGCTCATGCTTTTGTACCATATGATTGTAATACATCTTGCTAGCGTAAACAATGTTCGTAAATACAGGGTAACGTTGGCTATTTCCGAACAAAGAAATGGTCGTTCACTCAACAAAATGGCCGGAGGCGGCTAGTGAGCCATCGTAGCTGGTTTATATTAACGGCATCCGCTACAACGTTACTTTGTACGGTATCAAACCCCTGAGATTTGGCTCATCTGAGTTCCGTTACTGTGGTATTGCTTGGCTGTTGTTACCTCATCTTTTGCCGCGAACATTTAAGTGAAATTAAATTTTTTAGACGCAAGAAAGTATGACTGCGTGTAATCTCGGCACTTGCTAATCGGGGGAGGGGGGGCTTGGTGGCGTGTTTGTGGTGAATGCCGTTGCCTCAATGTGAAGTTTGGCCAGCGATCGGTGTCGAATTTCTTGGAAATTATTTCTCAAGCTAAACCCCATCCGATCGTTTTTGCTCTCACAACCAGCACTGAGTGAAGTCTGTTTTGTGGTGAGCGTAAATTAAGGTGAGCATGCATTGTGAAGACTAAATTTTGGGTTGTTGAAAGATGGCCGCTCTCCGCACCCTCAATTGCTAGCCGGCATGGTCCCAAGCACCGTTATGTGCGGGAGAAAATGGCGTAGGTGGTTTTATCAGAAGACTTCCTCGTTCGCGCCCGCTGAATGTATGTGTATTGGTCAGTGATTTTTTTTTTTAATTGTTTCCACCCCCAACTAATAATTAACCAACTTCGCTGGTGTGAGATTATGTGAAAATGTGATTGAAATGTAACGACCTGGTTTTCCGTTAAACGTGCTGGCTTCTCTCTGTCCCTTTGCAGGAAATTCAAGATGTCTGATGAAGGAAAGCTTTTTGTTGGAGGCCTCAGCTTCGAAACTACAGAAGATTCATTGGAGCAGGCGTTTGTCAAGTATGGGAGCATCTCAAAAGGTATAGCTTACTAATTATTGTTTTGACAATCATGAAAGATTTCAGTCCTTTAGTGGGGGGGCGCGCGGTAGGTTTATAATATTTGTAGTGACTGCTTCGATTTGATTGTCATTGACAATACCTTTTCATTTCAGTGGATGTCATCAGAGACCGAGAGACAAATAGGTCCCGTGGTTTTGGCTTTGTTACATTTGAAAATCCTGATGATGCCAAGGATGCCCTGAATGCAATGAATGGCAAGGTTTGTATATACTTTGAATTTATGTATATACTTTGAATTTATTGTCTCCGCCTCGGAGGTTACGTTTATACTTCCTTTTGTTTGTCTGTTAGCCGGATATCTCAAAAACGATTGCATGGATTTTAACCAAACTTTGTAGGATGTTAAAGGTCTTCTGCCACCGGAAATTTAAATGATATTTGTTTTGCGGACTGCTTTTGATAAACATTTTAATATTAGTTCTGCAAACAGCGTTTCGATAAAAGTAATAAAAATAAAAAAAAAACATTTTTGGAGTTACTATTTTAGCCAATTTGCCAGTTCTTATGGCCAGCCTCCAAAAATTGGGGAAAAAACGATTATGCATGAACACATGCGCCTGTGACGTACACTCAGGAACGCACCTGACATTTTTTAAGCTTGGCGGTGTGTATTCGTGCAATATTTTATCTACAATTTGCTTCAGTACTTGAAATGCCAGGTCGGTGCATCGTCGGGGGTTGTAGAAAAACAACTTGAGAGCAAATTAACAATTCTAAGTAGGCTGTGATGTGTATACGTACCTATGTCAGATTAAACGCGTACCAACTTCCTTGCTTGGCAACCTCAAATGCGAAAATGGAGAACGGTCAGACTTTCTGTCTGGCATTGCCTACTGTTCATGATTGCACCCCTCGATCGTGCTACTGATCTTGGATAATATCAAAAAAGACACTTTACCGCTTAGTGAAGTATATGCGGAAGTTGAATATGGACAGTGTACGGTCTGAAAAAGCACATGGCTACTTAGGCAGAATAACGTGCATTAAGTAGCCATGTGCATGCTCTTCATCGGAGCCAACCCTCATCAGCGTTTATTAGAAAAAATGTTTCCATTTCAGATTATGCGCATCAAGTTTCTTATGCAAAAGTGAAAATTACTTCAAGCAAGCGTTAAAATTTATTTTTTTTTTTTGTGCAAATCAGAGGAAGTATTTTTGAATAATGGTGTTTCCATTAGGCTACTTTTTGCTTCAAAATTTGCATTGAAACGGGTCAATGGAAACTCTGCTACTGACATCGGCTAGGCTAAACCTGCAGCTAATATGAAAACCAGGGACGTGCACGCGTTCATATCTCACAACTGAGTGACTGCTTTGCATAATGAATACCTATGAAATCGCATAGGTTCTCATAGGCACCTGAAATATTCTCCTCTTCTGATTGTTCATATTTGTTATACATAATTGTAGACTGGTTTTTTTTTGTGTACAATGTTGGTCAATTTTTAAGGAAGCGCGATCGGTGTTGGTCAGGATTGTATGCAGGATCTATGAATGCCAGGTTTGGGGCAGGGCTGAGCGTTCGAGTATACATCGCACCCAAACTGCCGAACAGTTTTGAAAAACAAATTTTTAGGGGTGTTCCCAAACATAGTTGTTTTGTTTAGATTTATGTAATATAGAATGATTTTAGGCAAAAACTCTGTCATATTCGAATTCAGGAAGAAAATTGACATAAGTTCGAATTGTAGTTCCGTGGCAGAAGACCTTTAGTTTAGCGCAAGAAGAACAAGTGATTACATTTAGAGAGAGAGAGATCAGATCCATCTATGCTGGTGGAGGTATGGGCTCTCACAAGTCCAGCTTTAGTCTCTAAATTATCTCTCTTAGCTAAACAAATTAATATGGTGGGTTTCTATAGATGAAGGTTGTAATGCTTGTTAAACTTAACACTCTTTTTGCAGTCTATTGATGGAAGGGCAATTCGTGTGGATGAAGCTGGTAAATCTGGAGGAAGATCTGGGGGTTTCCGGGGTGGATCTGGTGGAAGAGGAGGTGGCTTCTTCAGAGGCGGCAGGGGTAGAGGTGGGTGTGGTTAATCAGGAGGCACGGGCTTGCAAATATGAAATGGTTTTTTCCATTTGCATTATTTCTTGCCCTCAACATTTGTTTACTTTCATTTGAACTTTTTCATGATGGAAGCTATGGTTTGTTTGACTCCTTCAGGTGGTGGTTACAACAGTGACCGTAGCTATGGGAGTCGCAGTTACGAAGATCGCGGCTACGGGGGTGGCGACAGGAGCTATGGAGGTGGTGACAGAAATTATAGTGCCGGTTATTCCAACAGAAGTGGTGGATACTCCGCTGGAGGTGGCGGATATTACAACAGAGACAACCGGTAATTGCACAACAAAGAGACAGATTTGTCACTGGATTGATAGTTCTGCTGTGCAAGTTTAATTAATTCACTTAATTATTCTATTATGTTTTGTAGGAGTCAAGGAGGGTACAGTGACCGTTCAACTTACAGAGATGGGTATGACAGTTATGGTAAGTGTCTGAGTAACTTGTTGCTAAGTGCGGACCTCAATTGTAATCGAGGAGATGCGAGTACCTGTTGGATGTGTTTACCAACTAATGGAGATCTATTTGGTAGATGAGGCCATTCATGCTCTACTGACACAAGTTTTCTGTTTTAAATGGAGCCACACCTGCCTGAGGGAAGGTGTCTTTTGGACATTGCAAATCCAGTCTTCTGGATGCAATTGTGTGTGCCAGTTTTGAATCCCTGTGTCAGCTGCTGCTTGAACGAGGCATTCAGCCTATTCGTTTTGATGCTTGGCTATTCGCAGCCTTTTGGTAAATCAGTGTAACCTGCCCTTAACCAAAATTTATTTGCCACAGCTCATTACGTTTTCTCTTGGTGCTCTGAATTTGGGGGTCAGTTGCTCATTACGTTAGTGTCTGAGGTTGCCATGGCTGGTTAATGTGAAACCTGTTCAGATTGCTTCAGTGCCTTTACATGTCTGCCACTTCTTGTTCTCAGCTGGGCACGAGTAAATCTTCCTGATTTCAAGACCTTCACGTCACTGGCCGCATAATAGAGATGTGCTACGAAGACTTCTTTTTGTTTTTGACCCCAAAATGTTGATCCTCACTGGTTGTGGCCTCATTAAAGCAGCCTGACAACACATTTCTTTTATAAAGGCTTTTTATGTTCAAAATAAATCATTTCAGCGCCAGATTTTTTTTTTTTTCCCCTTGATGTCAAGTTCTGAAACTTTTTATACCTTGATATACTTCAGCTCTGGTTTCTTTAAAAGTTTTTCCATTTTTAGTACACTGAAAATATAATTGGGAAGATTAATCATTTTACAGCTGTGTTTAAGAGAGCTCACCACCTTGTTAATTCTGATGTAGTTCAAAACGCCCTGATGGCTTCTGAAATGTTTCCAATTGTTCATTGAAAGAAATGCATTACTGCGGAAAATTACAAAAATGTCAATTTTGTTTTAAAGTTCCGCGTGACCGTTTCCAATTTGAAAGTCCCCTTCATCTAGAAGCTTGATGGACCTAGACTTTTAAGGCTTTCTGCACCTTGAATTGTAATGCATTCCTTCAGTGTGGCTAGGATAGGATGCTACTAGGAAACTTGTGTTCCTGGCAGTCCTCCTTGATATAGCAGAAGCTGTGTAAATATTCAGTACTCAAAGAGTAAATTACTTTCAGACCGGTGAAACTCAACCTGAAGTTGCCCAGCTGTTCACTCGCGGTGCTAATTTCCACCTGCTGCCGTTTTTGCTGGAGGTATTTTGCTCTTTGCAACTTGTGTGTTTTTAATGTGCTCTACGGACTGGACATGCTCATGATCAATCTAAATGTCAAAGACCAGCGCTGTTTATCTGGTAGTAAGAATTGTGCTTTCTGTTTTGTGTATCAACTTATAAAATTATTTTTTTGTAAACTTTGGCTTCATGAAGCCTATTAAAACACTTGGATGAAAATGCTCTGATTTCTTGTGCCTCCAAAGAATTGTTCATGACTCTGAAAATCCAGCTGATTATGGAAAGAAATATTGGGAGTTTGGAAGGGGTTTGGGGTGGCCTACATTTTAAATGAAACACGAAGCTGTAGCGTACTTGGGGAAACAAGTCATAAACTGGTGCAGTCTGTGCAAGGCCACAGTACAGGTCTCATAAGCACAACTTCGGATTTGCATCACTTGCGGAGTTGTTGGGCACACCGAATTGTGGGAGAAACATCACCTGGCACTGGTTCTGTTTAATATTCATTGCGTCCAAGAGTTCTCTGCTAGCTTTGGGGAAAGTCCTGAAAGTCCATGGAGACTGAAGTTTTGTGCCTACCGACAAGTGCATCATCAGGGATGAAAGCTGCTCTCTTGGCTAGTTCAGAGAGATAGGCCTGTAACGTGAGGTAACTACTTTTGCTCTCCTGTTCGTAATCCTTAAAACTGCATCTAAACATTTTGGTCATTAAGACTTGATCCTCTGCAAAGATGTTCTATGCAGATGTCGCAACCTCAGACCTTAAAATTGGACTTGTGTGTTTACATAGCTGCATGATGTCAATGGCCCATCTCAGCTTTGGGATGTCCTGAAGTCCACAGAAAGTGCCATTGTGCACGCCCCAGCACCAGGTCTTGAATTTAAAATCCTGACAACTGGAGTCTTTATCTGTGAGGACTTGTCCTTCATGCGTGGTCCATCCTCTCCCTGCTCATCAAATGGATGCTTGCTTTTAATCGTTCACCGTGGTCTGTCTTGGAGGCCATTAATTTTTCCTAATTCAATGTGTTGTAATCTGTAATTAATAGACTCAAGTGGGAACATGGTCTATGTAATGGGCTCCATTATGAGAGGGAATTAAGAACCCAGCTAAACTATTTCGGGGAGGAAAAATAAATTATCCAGTTGGTCTGATATGGGCATGTTTTTGGGAATGCATGTTAATTGGTATTGTGTTTATAGAGGAATACCTACTGAAGACTGATTAAAGTGCTTCTTTCTCCCATTTTTCTAGGATGAAATTGACCTGAAAATTGCATGTTGGATGTAGCCTGAAGTTATCCGGGAATGGTGCTGTGGTATTTCAAGTCAAGCTTGAGGTTAGTTGACAGGATTGCTACTCGATGATCTAAAATTTCTACAACATCAACAGCTCACTGATAAAATATTACTATTTTTTTTCTGATAGTGTCACTCAGACGTTCGTCCTCATGAATGGAAATTGGGAAAGTGTAAAGTATTACTTTACAGGACATGTTTAACCATATAGGGGAATTTTAACTAAAATAAGTATTTGACACTTGTCTTTGTCCCTCGCCACAAAATGTCAAATCGTGTCAAAATGAGCAATTTCTCGGTGTCACCTTGCGAATGGCGCGAAGGTCCGCAAAATGGACTTGCTCCGGGGTATCACCCTAATACATGTTGACATAAGATTTGAAGTAAATCCGTCAATTAGTTCTTGAGATATGTCGCTGACAAGGCCATCAGTGTGAAAATCCACAATTTCTCGGTGTGACCTTGAGAATGGCGCGAAGGTCACCGAAATCGACTGGTGACGGGGTATCACCCTAATACATGTTGACATGAAATTTGAAGTAAATCCGTCCATTCGTTCTTGAGATATCTCGCTGACAAGGCTATCTGTGTGAAAATGCACAATCTCTCGGTGTGACCTTGAGAATGGTGCGAAGGTCACCGAAATCGACTGGCGCCGAGGTATCAGACTAATACATGTTGACATCAAATTTGAAGAAAATCCGTCAATTCGTTCTTGAGATATCTTGCTGACAAGGATTCGGGACGTACGGACGGATGGACGGTCGTGAATACTATGTCCCAGGGACAATAACCAGAGCACCCTGATTACAGAAGTAAGTGCACACACACCCCCCCTTCCCTTGAAAATAGTGATATTTTCCCGCGACATCAAATCTTTATGTCTTACGAAATTTCTAGACTTTGCAATTTTATCAGACTCTTTGGCAAGGAAAAAAAAAATTCTTGAGCCTTCATATTGCCATGGGATCTTCTGCATATGGCTCTATTTCCATATGTTTTAAAGGGATTAAGGTTTGTGTTCTTGATTGGGTCATTCTAAAACCTTTGAATTTGCTGAAGCTATTCCAGGGTTCCCACAGATCCTGAAAGTCATAAAAAGTATTGACTCAGATTTTGGAAAAATAAGGGCTTACATGTCTTAAAAAGTCTTAAATTGGAGGTGAGAGGTCTTAAATTTGATGCTTTTAGTAAATGTCCAAATACTTAAGATATATCTTTTTTTTTTCCCTTTTCTGTACAAAACAGGTTCCTTAAGTCAAACAATATGATTGGTTCATGGACATTTTCAGGCCCTCTGATTGGTAAATATAGTTGCATTATGCTGTACACCGTAAGTGAGGAGGAAATTCAAAGTCAAGCAGCTCAAGGCGACAGCAGGCAGCCAAACACTACAACATCGGATTTTAATATGCTTTCGCCTGTTCTTCTGTCCTGTATGGTTTTAGTTTTGCCATTATTTCGTTAATGTTATTATTTCTGAGATTGTTTGTGAAGCCTCTGCCTCATGCATTCACAGTTTGAACACCGGTCAAGGGGACGCAGCCATTGGTAAGAGCAAATTCAAAGAAGTTGGGATGTTAGATTACAAGTACAAGGACTGGCTCTTTAGTGGCAGCGCCAGAACTGGAAATTTGTGAGCTACTGAACATCCCTTTAATCCTGGGTAGTTCTCAATCATTTTCTTTCATTGACACGTTTCACAATTATAGTAATAATCCATTGGCAATTGAAGGCACGGCTTCTCTCCCCATGTGATCTAACAGCGACGCAATAATGGGCTAAATTCAGTGCAAAAAAATAAATAATAAATGGACCTATGCTTTACGAATGACAAACTGCTCTGAAACTTCCACGCAACCTTTTCCCTCTCATCAGGCGATTTAACTTGCACTTCCTGATCATTTAAAAACTGAAACTTCAGTGCAAAAGACTTCAATTCCTTGTGAGAATCTCTAAAATATGCATTAATGACTGCTCCGCATTCCATTGAAATATGGCCTTTCACTCTCTGTTGCTACAGCGTGAGTTGACTTAAAAAGTGGGTGTTGGCAATTAAATATTATTATTTGCTGAGTTCAAGTTTTTTAATCTTCACTTTCAAGTGAAAGATTACATACTGTGGCATGAGAATGTGATATGCCTCTGAAAAGGCTGAAACTTGTGCCATGTGTATGATAGTTGATGTGTATGCAATTGTGAATAACGCTGCATCAAATTACGTGTTCAAATGAATTAGTCATACCTAAAGACGGAGAATTTGCAGCACCTGATAGTGTGGAGTGCTCTTGGAGTGAGTCTATTGTTAAATTATGAAAATGATTGAGAGCAAGTCTGGACTAATAATTGTTTTAGAGGGATGTTCTGTAACTCCCGAATTTCCAGTTCTGGCACCGACGATATGGCTCTTCAAAGCTAGTAATGAGTTTGGAGCCAATTGCAAGATGTGTCAAATGAAATTTAAAATTGGAACTATGGGAATAAGTACTTTGGACTCGCACATGAAATCAGAAAGACAAACGATATCAGAGTAGTGTCAGTGAAGCTGTCCCTATGGAGTTGTATTATCCATCTGCTGCCTCTCACGTTAACGTTTCCTTCAGTGGTAGTGTGGAAGTTTCAGAGCAGCTTGTCTTTCGTAAAGGATAGGCCTATTTATAGGTCAATTATTTTTACCCCTCAGCCCTAACTAAGGGGCAGAAGGTATTGTCATCCCCCTTCGATGATTGGCGGGCGGGTGGACAGGCGTCCAGCCATTGTCCAGGCAGTTTCTCTGTAACCGCTTGGGTTAGGAACTTCACTTTGTGTATGTGGACATAGGTGGGTCGCTGTGACTCGTCGAGGTTTCGTACCTGAATGATCCTAGACCTTTGCTCAGTGACCTTGTCTATGAAACTTGGTCCGGGCCGCTTCTCTCAAACCGCTTGGGTTAGGAACTTCATTTTGCATATTTGGACTCGACTTGGTGGGTAGCCATGTTTCAGGTATTTGTACACAACATTTTTCTTAAACTCCTTCAATTATGGACTTCATTTTCCCTATGTTACTCTGGCTTGCTGGTTAAGTGTACCACGTGAAGGTTGCTTGCCACAGTGACCTTTCACTTCAACTAAGTCACCTTCACCTATCATTCAATATTTGGGGGCTAAGGGGGTACTGCCGTCGCTCCTGCTAAGCACATTTTTTTCTGTACTGAAATTTGCCTTTTATTTAGTTGCAGTTAGAGCACATGGGGAGAGAAGCTGTGTCTTCAATTGCCAATGGATAATTACTATCATAGGAAAATGTGTCAATGAAGGAATATGAGAACTTGCCAGGACTAACTGATGTTCTAAAGGGATGTTCTGTGGCCCCCAAATTTCCAGTTCTGGCGCCACCACTGGTTGCCTCAGTTCTGGCTAATGTTGCCACTAATGTTAACGTTACCACTGGTTCCAACCATATTATAGCCGCGACAACCACCACTGAACAGCCTGCCATTTCATCTAGCTTGGCAGCAGCAACTACTGAGGGCCGAAGTGCTTTGGGTGCTTGAGACCATAAAGCGCCAGTCATACAATTCTAACAACAAAATTTGATTTATAGTGGGCCTGAAATGCTAAAATATCAGCAACTTAATTTTCATGAAGTCTGAACTTGGTATGTGTTCAAATGATCGACTTGTCAACTAATTGCCTGAAAGCCAAATAGGGGCTTGGTAAAGTTAATAGGTGAAGCTAGTACAGTTAATACTGATATTTAGTTTTTCACATTGTATCTTTTCGGGATATTCAACTTGGCTTTTTTTTTTTTTTTTGGGGACTGCTAGCAAATGAAGCTAGTTGCTTTCCTTTTTCACTACCTTAGATTGTTGATGGTATGCATTTCCCCATTCCGGTGTCATCATCTTGGGTATCTATGGTACTGAAGAAGCATGTAGGGGAGGCTTCACAAAATGAACAATCTCTCGAAACCTCTTCCCCCCCATTTCTTTCTTTTGGTCAAAATTGTTATTAAGTCTTAACATTGGGTTTCAGAAAGCATTGTTTTGCAATTCATGAAAATGAATTGGTGTATCAGCCAAAAGACGTCATCTGCATAGGATTGTTTAAAAATTCTATTTGAATAAGGAAACGGTTGCACATTGTAAACTTGTATTTTTTCTTGTTTATTCCGCTGCGTGAATGGTCTTAAATTTCTTTCGTTTTGGTCTTAAAAAGGTCTGAAAAAGTCTGAAATTTGAACTTAAAAACTGTGCAGCAGCTCTGCATGCCTTGGTCAGTTTGGACACGCACTTTGGGTCGATCCGTGAACTTGCCCTTCATCTGCTGCCTTCTCATGCCCTCGCCATGCTGAGTTGAAGCAGTCCCCAAACTGAGCTTCATAGTTCGGGTTGTGTTCCTTGAATGATGTGTTATATGGTCTTCGTAGTAAGCACATCATCTAGAATTCAGGAAAAAAAGGTTTTGGGATGACTATTGGAAGTATTTTAATGGCATACCCACAATTTTGAAAGGCTTGGATTGTTTTTGCGATGGAAGGTTCTTTCCATTCTACCTTGCAGCCGAGATTCGCAAATTATTGGTTATTGTTGTTGCATGTAAGGGGTGACTTGTGCCTGCTACAGAATAACAGAATATTTACTTTTACTTTAATGCCGCTGTTGGCCTTTCGGTAGCCTCCCTGGTCAGTTTTTACCCCTCAGCCCTGAAAGAGGCTGTGGGGTATTGTCATCACGCACTGGGTCAGTCTGTGTCCATCCATATTTGATTCCGTGTGATAACTGAAAAACGCCATCGCCCATCGTCACGGTTTCCGGTTAGGACATCACAGTACAGTTACTACACAAGCCTATCCATTTCGGTCGCAATCCAAAATCATATATGGCTGTCAGAGCCCCCATCTTGATTATCTATTCCGTTCAATAACTGAAAATGGCCATCGCTGATCATCATGACTTTTGGTGGGGACATCGGGGTAGAGTTTCTACACAAACCTATCCATTTTGAAATCAAATATGGCTGCCAGAGCTGCCATCTTGAATTTCCATTCTGTGTGATTGTGTCTGCTTCCATTAGCTGTGTTTAACACGAAAGGTACACACGCTTCAACTATGCATGGGGCTGACGCAGCTTTTTTTTTTTTTTCTTCGTCTTCATTGAAGGGTTGTCCTGATCCTGGCAGTCCCTCTGCCACATTTTACACACACTTTCAATCAATTAATAGATTTTCACCATCACTGATTTTTGCCATCAGGTCAATATTGCAGAAAAAAAATAGTGGTGAAGATGGAGGTATGTACTCCGCAGAGTGCTGTTGTAGTTCGTCTACATTGATATTCATTCATTCATGGCAGGTGTATTCTAATTGACCCATTATTGTAGGACATGGTATTCATGACCGTCCGTCCGTACCTACGTATGTACGTACGTCCCGAATTCTTGTCAGGGAGATATCTCAAGAACGAATAACATGTATTAGGGTGGTGC
The DNA here is from genome assembly GCA_029721435.1 of Gymnothorax reevesii. Taxonomy (NCBI): domain Eukaryota; kingdom Metazoa; phylum Chordata; class Actinopteri; order Anguilliformes; family Muraenidae; genus Gymnothorax; species Gymnothorax reevesii. The sequence goes on from CM056575.1 coordinate 31,887,041, forward strand.
CCCGGCGCCAGTCGATTTTGGTGACCTTCGCGTCACACTCAAGGTTACAAGGAGACGCTGTTCATTTTGACATGATTTGCCATTTCCTGCCGGGGGACTAAGACACGTTAGTGGCAAATACTTGATTGCTGGTTGTCACAGAGCTTGTAAGCGGTATGACATCACGTAATACATGTTGTTTTATAGAATGTGACTCAGTAAAAGACACATTCCCATTTGATTACAAATCTATAATCTTTGTTTGCGGAGGGAAGAAAAGTCCCAAACATTTTTGGGCAATATGTCCATTGAGTAGAAGTCAGGGTTTCCGCTACACTTAATTAATTCTGGCGCACCGCATAGGCAAAATGAAAGCTGCAACGCCTATGTGAAATGAGTAAGTCCAAAAATCCTAAGGACAATCAGGTGTCGCCAGTTCTCCTTAAATTAAAATGAGCGCTAATAATTCTTGACCTGTTGCTTGATGAACGTATTTTCCAATGAATAAAAATCGGCCATCGGCAGTAAAATGGGCTGCTTTCTTCTTCATGCAATATGCAACGATAAGAGAAAAAATATTTTGTTCACTTTGCAAGACGATAAACTACGATGTTAACTTATGTGTTTGCTGTGAGCACATCCTGCTCTACCTAATTGTGTCTTCACGATTATTTAATTCAGAGTCCGGAGTCATAATCGGTTTTCATATTATATGTGAGAGCCACCGTCACGATCGTGAAACTAACAAACCTCCGCGCACACAGACTTCAATTATTACATCGTCTACGTGCTGATTAATGAAAACTGGCCACATCTGATAATGCTGAGTTTTGACCCGACGCTGAAGCTCTCTGCCGCAGTTTTAAAAAATCTTGGAGAAAACCCTGAAAGTGTCTCATTTTCTTCAAACAGCTTTTCGTGGCATTGTAACTTTATCATCTGTTCAGTTTGTGTGAGTTCAGTTGCGATTTCTCCCCCAATGGTTTGTGCGAGGTTCTGGGAAAGCTTGTGTGTGACATCTTTCTGTTCAGGATAAGGATCCAAAGTATGCATTGGTCACAGGGTGTGAGCAGAAACTGGCAGGCCTGAAGATTACATTAGCAGTCTCGGTGTACTGATAACCTAAGCTTGCCATTTCAGACTGGCATTGTTGGGAAATGAGCAACACCGCTATCAGTCAGTCTGTTGAGACTGTTGCCAACAATATTGGTTTCCTAGGTAATGATAAAGAATATTGACCACAGAGGAAGCTGCTTTGTATCTGCAAAGTGAACAACATGCTAGAAGGAGAACCTAAAGAAACTTAATTGTAAGCTGAAGAAGATGGCATTAATGTTGGACAGGCTATGTGGTTGGTAGCTTGAATAAAACCTAAATTGCCCATTAGCACAGGGGCAGATCTGTCCCACAATCTTGCCATCTTAAATATCTGCATACTAGAGATTTGGCTTCTTTTTAAAATGGATCTGTGATATTTCCTCTGTCTGGTGGTGACGTTTTGATGTCATGAACCATGTAATTAAGGTAGAATACTGCTATTAGGCCTGAAAATCTTTATTCCATCACATTAAATTTCTTTATGGGAAGCAACATTCAAATTAGCAGGGATGGAGGTGATTTGCATCAGTTATGTAAATAAGGTGTCCAAGATGGCCATCCGCAAAGGGTCATATCTTGACAGTTTCAAAATACCACATCTCGGTAACTAGTTGACATATCAACTTCTTATCTTGCACATTATTTAGCCTGATCCAGCATCTATGGGCTAAACCTCTTCAAGTTGGATACTTTAACAAAATGCAAAGGGTTTTTGAAATTTTGGAAATGACGCGTGAAAAATGTGGAAATGGTAATGGTATTTTTATTCAGACAACGTTTCGGCCTGTGTGGCCTTTCTCAAGTCTTGAGAAAGGCCACACAGGCCGAAACGTTGTCTGAATAAAAACTTGGCAGTAGGACAAGAGTGTGCGGTATCCTTCTCTTCAAACTCAACTACTACCCACTACCTGCACCTCGTAACCTCTGGAGTGCGTTGGCTTTCCTTCTTCAAAAATTGTGTTTTTATAGCCGTAATCTACCTCAACCTTCCATAACAAATGGCAGACCATCGAGGCAAATTTTTCATCTCATTTGTGAACCCCTCCTTTTCCCCCTAAATGCTTGAAAAGAGGTTGCAAGTCGATTGCTGCGGTGTGACCTACGTCTATGGCCTTACAGAAAATGTACTGCTTCAGTTGTTTACATTGCTCTTGGTTATACAATTCAAACAAAAACAAGGGGTATTTTCAACCTGTTAATGGGACTAAACACTCTTCTGGATGCGGTTTGTCTTGCCTCGCAACAGTAGATGAGGATGATCAGGACTCGACTGTGGCTCAGTTCCCAACTGACATGTTTGTCAATGTTATTGGAAAATATCGAACATGGCTACAAACCATCATGAAAGGGTGTGCACAATTGTGCAATCAGAATCTTTTTTTTTTTTTTTTTGTTTGAATGTTCACTCTATTAGTGACTGTTCTTTGAATTTAATTGGAAGATCACAAAGATGGAAGATTAACATTTATTTTTGACTCTACATATCGAAAAACTTCACTTTCTATAAAGATGCTGAGAATTTTGTATCCAAAGCTTCAGTGTCTGTAATTTTGTTTCCTCCCTGATCTCGTTTTGGACATTGACACACATCTCTAATACTCTAATCAAACATCTGACTTGAGTTTATTATAAGAATTGGACAATTATTCACTTGAGGACCTGATGAAAAGCAGTGGAAGTCATTTTATATAAACATTTCTGAATCCGATGGGCCTAATGATGGTGTTTTGAAGTTAGATCTGCATATCTTGCATCATCCATAAAGCGCATTGTCTGCCAGGTTGATGAATAAAACAAATGAGATATGGGAAGTGGGTTTTTTTTTTCTCTCCCCCAGTTATAGACGTTGTTAGGAAAACTGAGGAGGATTGGCTTTGTTTCACTGTCTTCCTGCATAACCTTACTACATAATCTTGATTTCAGGTGCATCACCTTTTATCTCTGCCTTAAATATTGGGTCGATGATGAACAGCTGCTGTTTGGAGTGACGCAACGTGGAACTCTGAAGTGAAAAGGTTTAATGCATCATCATAGTTGGTCAACGGCTGAACTCCCAATTTCTGAACATTTCTTTGGATTTATTTTGCAGAATTATCTGGATGTTCTACGGGATGGTTTTGGCTTTCTTAGAATTTTTATTGATGCTAGTGCTAATACTGATGTGTTTGAAGTAGTAGCATAGGATATCTCGCAATGGATATCTGTATTACCAGGGTCAATAAATTATGGACATCTTCGCATTGTTTACACACATGTAACACCTTGTTCACGCAAATTTTGTTGCTTGAGGTCAGTTGGGTTTATTTTTGTGTGAACCTACATGGGTAAAATGCATTTTAAGTGGAAGTTGATGTGTATGACTGGTATTTGTATTAAATCATGCAATTTTTTTTTATTGTTTGGTCTGATGCCTGCTGTTACATGCCTTGCTTGACCAAAAGTGAGGGGATCCCCAAAGGAGATTGTACTCTGTACTCTGAGCTGTACTCCTGAGATGAGTGTTCTTTTTTCTTCTTCCCAGTTCTCCCATGTGTAGTGCACCATATCTCTAAATAAAACCGCTTCTCCAAAACATTGTTTTCGGCTTCATCCTTTCAAAAAATGCACTTGCTCATCTCAAATGGTCTTTGAATGGTTATTTTCCTTGTAACTTTTTTGGGGGTGAAAACTGAGTACTTGGATAAATTGATCTAGTCCATGGTGGAACCTACTTCAGGATACGCATGGGCACACATCTCCATTTTTCTTTTGGTTTGCCATGCTTCAATTTATCCTTTCGTCCATTTTAGTTAATACCTCTGAATGGATAATACTTGGACTGATGGATTATATCCTAATGTTCCTGATACTGATAGTTATAGTTCGAAACTAAGAGGGGCTGGCTTTGCATTTCTGCGCTGCACGGTCGATTTCCTTGCATTGATCTGCTGCTTGTTTGTCTTGATCAGATGGACCTGAATAGCGCGGTGGTAGAACTGACGAGGGCTCTCACCATGAAGTGTTACTGGTTCTTCCGCAGCGGCAGAGGAGGTCGATGTGTTTGTTAGGGACGGGCTGTAAGTGCAGTTGCAGAAGAGTAGGTACCACTATGTTGGCCGCCCATACAGAAACCTTATGAATTATGATATTTATTTGCTATCGTCGTGTTTTGCTGAGTCTGAGATTTGATCTCGCTCGCAAACATTGTTTAGATGGGGGTTTATTTTGCCGTTGTTCGTAGTTAAATTTCATTGGTAGAGAACTAACGGATTGAGATAAAAAGGGCTGAGTAAAAGAGACGATAACACCAGGTCTACTATTAGTGATATTTTACTGAACATTGCTCTTGAAAAGTACTTTTAAATGCCTGTTAGTCGAGGATGGGAAGATGATTGATCATTCCGTGCCGCTATAGACGCCATCTCTGGGAAGGAGGAGGAATGTGGACAATCCTACTACTTGAATATTTATGAGGGGGGTGTTGCACACTGGCTGGATATATAAAGCAAATTTTTTTTCATTGTCTTCCTCATCTGCCGGTAGAGCACGAAGTATCCACGGGGAAATGTGAGTGGAATCATTCATTAATGTTTTAAGCGTAATATTTTCTGCTGCGGAGGCAATATTTGGCAATTAATTAGATTGTATCGTGTTTGAAGTTTTATGGGTTCAGCCTCACTATTTAGATCTTCGGGCAACGGCCCATGCATGTTCCACCCCACCGAAGATCTATACTAAATAATTCAATCTAAATTGGCTGGTTATTTAAACTGAAAACTAGCGATGAATAGATATTAGCCGAAATTGGCATTGCACGTAAGCCAGTTTGTAGCTTGCTGCCGTTCTATTGCGGGCTCTGGTTTGCTTTCTTCATGACGCAGTGCTCCTGCTTGTGGTCGTACCGTTATCTACACAGAATTAACGGTACCAAATCAAAAATGGCGCCGTTTAGTGCAGTGCTGATGAAGAACGAACAAAAGTAGAACCGCATTCCCGCCGCACGTGTGTGTAAAAACATGATTGTGGCGACGAAGTGGTGGATCCTGTGAAATTGGCCATGTGTTGGTTAATAAGATGGCAACTTACAAAGGGCGGAGGGGGGTAGCCTTCTTATATTTGGCTCTAACATCGTTGGTTGGAATTGGCGTTCGTGAACGGAAACGGGAAAACTGACTTCGGCTCAAATTCGGTAAATAATCGTAGCAAGTGTGTTGGGGTATTTTAAACCTCATTTAACATCGGGTCTCCAGTTGATCTATAATCTGAATTGACCCTGGTTGCGTTAATAGCCAAGAGTTATTCATAAGCGCCATTTTCCCTCACTGGCATTTAGGCTGCTAGGTTAAGTGAATGTGGTGGCCCAGATCCAGTTGGCCTCATTCAGTGGGCCTGGAAGTACGGCGCTAGCTGCTTGGATCCTGATCGCATGGCAAAGTTCATTTAAGTTCAGTGCATTTCTGGAGTTTGCTAATGGTTCCCGATCATGCCCCGGAATAGATCCTGGTTATAACGTCTCATTACTGAGCATTGGCCAACGTAATGGTTTGGCAGAATCACTGCGTGCTAGTAATTCGTTGGACTTTGCTTTTTAGGTAACTTTCTAGCTAACTCTGCATTAGAAACGAGCAGTATTTGCTACGTGAACAAATGAAGTCCCGTTTTTTTGGGGAGGGGGGGTTTGAGATGGCGGCCTCAAGCTGCTTTCACATCGGACGCGAAACGAATTTTGCGCACGACAGATTGGTCAAAGTCAATGCAAAGACGCGAAACGCATGTATTCCGAGTCTTTGCATCGACTTTTGGTGCGAAAAATTCGTTCCGCGTCCAGTGTGAAAGCGGCTTTACTCGGCATATCTGGCGTTTGCTAATCAGCGGCAATTTTTTTCGCTCAAGCTGGACGCATGGCGGGCTAATCGCGTGTAGTCACATCTACTAGTGAAACCATCTTGGTTGTATAGTGCGGAGGGAGGTCTGCTAGCTCCCTGGCTACATCATCTAATCTGAACTTTTTCCAGCTTTCTTGTTGGCTAAAGTTGATGTCTGGTTAATTTCATGAATTTGGGATAACGTCCATATTAGTTATTCCGTTTCAAATGACGTTTTCAGTCGAGACGTTCAGTTTGGAAATGACCAGGGGAAGCTGGCCAATTCGTCATCCCTCGGGCGATGTGCATACGGTGTAATCGCTTGTGGCCTATCTGGGGCCTGAGATTTTGGAACCACCTTGGAAACGTTGATTGGCTAATTTAGCTTGCTGTCAATCAGAGCTCACGTTACTTGGGTAGCCAATGTTGGCTATGAAAAGGTAACTTTGGACTTAAGGCCTGCTACCCATCATTGTTTAGCTGCGGAGGAATGCATAGTTGAGCCAGGTTGGTTCGGCATTGCTGCAAATTGGCTACATGCTCAGTTGGCTTGCTAGGTTCTTGCTAGCTAGCTAATTTTGGGCAGACTGCATATCCTCATTTGTCTAAACCGTCTGCTGGCATACAAGTCATTTTAGAAAGGCTGCTGTGTATTGGATGCGGGGGATGGTAAATTGCGGTCACTTGGTGGGATTGGCTCCTTGGGACCAGACAGATGGCTCGATTGTCACATTGTGGAGCCTCGAACAACGGAACAATGACAATTTTGAAATCAATGACTTGGGCTCATGGTCAGGGAAACACCTTGTCATCTGCTAATAAGTTTTGTGGTCTCCATTGTTTTTGCTCACATCAACAAACGGTATATTTTATGCATAACTTGTTAAATTATCGTGGAAATGCTATGCGAGTCCAACCTAACAAGTTTCCCTTTTTGTAGTCCTGCACCGCAACCATGTCCGACGAAGGGAAGCTATTTGTAGGTGGCCTGAGCTTTGAAACTAATGAGCAGTCTCTCGAGGACGTCTTCTCCAAATACGGACAAATAACTGAAGGTTGGCCTTTATTTTAATTTAAGTTTAAAGTACAAGATTGTCTGCATATTCTTATTTAAGAAAAATGTGTTTTTTTTTCCCCTTGTATTTTATCATGTTTCACATGAGCTGCTGTTAAGGTGTCATGGAAATATTCATATTTGTAAATGTGCAAGATTCTCTTGTACCACAAAAAACACACAAGTTCAATGCATTTCAATGGAAATGGTCTTTTTTTTCTCCTCTCCCCCTCTCCCTTCACATGTAGTTGTTGTAATCAAGGACAGAGAAAGTCAGAAATCCAGAGGTTTTGGCTTCATCACCTTTGAGAATCCAGAGGATGCCAAGGATGCCATGTTGGCAATGAATGGCAAGGTGAGATTATTAACACTCCTTTTGAAGGGGCTCTGAAAATGACTTTCCCTGGTTTTTTGCCAAGAGGTTTAATGTCTTTTCCCCCTGAATGGGAGGCTTAAGTTCAAGGTTGGAAATTAGAGGTGAGCGAAAGGAAGAATGCCCATGTGATTCTTATAAATGCCCCTGAAATCACAAGATGGGTGATAAAAATTGTTTCTAAAATGATATTCAGATGATTTTGTCCATTATCTTCAAAGGCTGTGTTTATTGTCTGTGTGGTAGACTCAAGTGCTAGTTCTGCAAAGTGTTTTCTTTTTTTGGAGGGTGGGAGGGACCAACCTCTTGGGTTCTTTTCAGTTCCTTGTATTTTCCTCATTGCTGCCCTCAAAGGTAAATAAATGTTATTTTGCAATTTCCCCAAAATGGAAAAACAATGAAGTACTTAATAGTCTCAACAGCAAGTGATTGGTCAGGAAATAAGCAAGAATTGATGCATGGCACAATCACTGTCCTCGCAAGGGATAGGTAGATAACTTCATCTTGTTTTTGGTTTTAAGGACTTTAGTGAGGGCAGACCTGTGGATACTGTTGATTTTCTGTTCTTGATACTATACAAGCCAAAAGGTGTTGAAATTGCACCCTCAGGAAAAATAATGGAAAATCATAGAAAAATGGGGAAAATTTCTTATGCAACTTGTAACACAATGTTGCTGGTCAAAAGAGCTGCTCAGTGATGCAACAAAAGTGAACAGCACAGATCCCTCCCTCCTTCAAAACTCATTAAATACGCAATCCAGCAGCTCCAAAACACTCTTGGACAACTTGGGGACCTGCACATTCACCACACTATATGATGATGATTTAGATGTATAATTCAGACAGTTATTTTCAAGGCAAATGCAACCCCCCCCCCCCAAGGCACGGATAACCACAGGTAATGTTCTGACTCATAACTAAAGGGAATAGGCCACTTATGGCAATAGGCCAATTTGCCAAAATGTTGAAATATCCCATTAATGGGTGAACTGGAGAGAGCTTTTTACTAAGAGTCAATGTGGTTCCACTTAATGTTGATGGCCTCAAACAGCTGTGGTGTAAGTGTTTTTGGTTAGGTTGTGTTTAAGATGAGACCAAAGATTCTTGATGGGTTTCGGATCTGGGGCATGCTCAAGGTCTTGCGAGGGTAGGACCCGCGCGTTTTGAATGACTCGTTCTCACACATTTTCCAACATGGCAGCCAACTAAGCTTTGCATCAAATTCCGTAAACGAGCTGTGCAGAAGTGGACATCATTTTGAAAACCATAGCGAGACTGCTCGTCTTTGTTCTTGCTCGTCTTCACAAGACCAAACATTCAGTCGTTCAAGATGCAAGAACTTGTGGGTTCTCGCTTGACCTGGCGATCTTGAACATGCCCCTGGACTCTGAAACCTCTTCCTCGACGTTCAACTGTGGTTGAGATGCTCATTTGGCCAATTTTCAACCTGGTTGGAGTTCGTATAAAAGACAAACCCAGTAATGTAACACGCCACAGTAAAACACCTTAAAAGTCCACTATTGCGCCACCAGATGCACAGCTAACTGGCCACTATGAGCCGGTTCAACAGCTCCCCTTCCTGACATTGCAAAGGGGAGTGACCGCCCAGAATAACGAAATCTGTTTGGCTGCTCGGCTGAGGTTGATCAGTTGCTCCTGCCTCTGGTTAAGAGAGGATAGATTTTGAAATGGCTTGTAATAACTAATTGACTGTGCGCCTGGTGACAGTCAGTTATTGATCCCAGGTGCCTAGCATTCAGCTGCTGGTTGCTGCTGACCTCAGAGTTGAACAGACCCCCACCCATGGCATGCCTAATTCAGTCGTGTTCTCCTCATTCTCACGCATCACAGTCCCTCGATGGAAGGCAGATCCGCGTTGACCAGGCAGGGAAGTCCGGCGGCGGGGGCCGGTCCGGTGGAGGATACAGAGGGGGTTACTCCGGTGGCCGAGGTGGAGGCGGCGGATATTTCCGCGGAGGCAGAGGTGGTGGTGGAAGAGGTGGGCGTGCCTTCTCGCGAGGCAAGTTTGTTGTTTTTCTTGTGTAAGGATCCTCCCCACCAACCCGCTTGTTTGCCGTGTAACGAGCCTGGAGACTCCCCCCGTCCCTACTCCAAAGATGTAATCCCTACCTGTCTGCAATTATGGTTACAGAAGTAACTAGTTTTCACCATGTCCCGTCCCCTCATAACTGCATCACTTATTTCCTTACCCCCGCGCTCTCTCATCCGAAGTGCTCGTGAACTTGTGGCTCTAGGTTACTGGTGCCCAGTAATATGGCCCCTTAGGGCCTAGAGCATCCAGGCTTTCATTCTGAACAGTCGTTGAACCTGCGGTTCTCATTACTGCTGCGTCTCATGTGGGAGCCCATGTATAATAGAAAAGTTTCCCAGTGGCAATAACTTTGTTAGGCCATTCATATTCGTGCTACTCGTGAATGTGATTTGTCTTTACAGCACACGGGGGCTGGGAACTAAAATGAGCTCAACCAGAGAGGGGGTAACCAATTTGGGATTCAGTTTGTGAAGTGGTTGTATGGAATGAAAGCCTTCATGCTGTTCATGACTCATAAGCTGGCTACTGCTGTAGTGGAAACAAAAATGATGTTTCAGTCTTCAGACACTGACTGTAAAACATGGCAGTAACCATGGCAGTAGTGTTTCTCTAGCATTTCTTCTTCAGTATAGTAATAGTAGTTTGTGGTTCTGCGCCAAAACTTCTGACCAACATTGTACCTCATCGGCCTTGTAGTTCATGGTTCTGTGCTTCAGAATTTTGCCCATTATACTATTATAAGGGAACCTTTTACGTCTATTTCCACAGCTGATGCTTTAACGTCTATGAAAATTACACAGTTCTGTTCAAGGAAGCTGACCTATATTTTCCCAGTCCTCACACCTCATTCGACCAAATTCAAATTGCATTTGGTATAGATCAGTTCCGTAATGGCAGTCTGCCTTTTCTCACTGGGGTTAGTGTAATAATAATGCATCAATTTTATATTGCGCTTTTCTGCTTTCTGGGCACTCGAAGACGCTTCACAAGGATACATTATTCATTCACTCACACATTTACACTCTGATGGTGGTAAACTACGTTTTTGTAGCCACAGCTGCCCTGGGGCAGACTGACGGAAGCGTGGCTGCCAGTATGCGCCTACGGCCCCTCCGACCACCACCACCAAATATTCACACCGTGTTCCTATATTGCATGTTTTGTGGGTGGGGGAAACCGGAGTACCCGGAGAAAACCCACGCGAACACGGGGAGAACATGCAAACTCCACACAGAAAGGCCCCAGGCCGGATTCGAACCCACAACCTTCTTGCTGTGAGGCAGTAGTGCTAACCACTGTGCCACCGTGCCGCAAAATGGAACTGAACTTCCATTTTGTGGAATGCATGTCCCAGAGTGAAATTCAGTGTCCCCGCGTGCTCCCGACACGGCATGCGTGAGATTTTACCACAAGCTGCACTGTTTCTCATCTAACCATCTTGAATGCAGGTGGAGGCGATCGCGGATACGGCGGTGGGCGTTACGATGGAAGCGGCGGTGGATACTACAGCAGAGACAGGTGAGTAGTTGGACTGCTACCGTTTGGTTTTGAGGCCAACCATTTATCTCTCCATTCTTGGGAGCTTCTATTTTCTGTACAGATCTGAATAAAGTTGTATTGCGGACTGCTAGCTACTTTGAGGAAACTGCAATTAATCCAATGATTTCTTCTCTCCATTTGCAGAGGACAAGGTGGATATGGCAGTCGTTCTGGAGGTTTGTACAGAGACGGCTATGATGGTTATGGTGAGGTTTCTTGGTCAAGGTCTTTCACAGATTCAGGGGTGGCCAGTCTGGCTCTTGGACAGCCAAACCACTTAAGTGATCTCGAGATGTGGAATTGGAGTTGTCGATCTCAAGCACATCGTTGTGCTGTCCCTCCGCTCCTATAGTATGAGCGCTCAAGGGAATGGTTCCGATTGAGCAGAGAGAGTCCGTGCAACACTTTTTTGAAACCAGGTTTGCCACCCTTGATGGAGCTGCAAGCATGTTACTTGACGCATGTTCTGCATGATTCATATTCATTCTCCAGGTTGCGATGACTCGCCTGTCAACTGAGACATGAGTGTGGGGAAACCAGTCTACCATCTTTGAAAAAGTATTGGATTTGAGGAAATTGACGGTATTGTCCCTAGTCAGTCGACAAGTTGAACATGATTTGAATCTGACGTGGGAGCACAGATTTGCAAGTATATTTTTGGAGGGGGAAAAAAAACTTCAAAACTGCTTGCAATCTAGGAGATTAATTTCCTCAAAGTAGAAGGACTTGGGCAAAGAAGTTCTCTGCTGTATTTGATGAAAGCCAGACGTTTGCTCCTTGTGTACTTTGACTATTGCTGTTCATGGTTTCTTCCTTTTGACATAACTAAAAATGTCTAAATATTGGTATAACTCCACTTGGCAGTCAGAACTTCCCCACTCCTCTCTCCTTGCTCTGTGCTAAATGAAAGTAAATTTCACCATCCTGTTAAATGGTATGATCTGAAATCTCAACCATCTGGCTGCTCATATTTGATGTCCTCACGCTAGGCAGCCGTCTTTTAATTTATCACCTCAGATTGAAACTGAAAAATATCCTTACGAAGACTTGAGCCACTATATGCTCACGAAGCTACTAGCAATCGGTCATTCCCCTTTACATCATCTGAAGTAATTTCTACTCCGAACTCAAATAATCTCCTGGCCTTTTCTTTTAGGAACAGGAGAGGATGCCTGAGCTCTTCGGATGCCTAGTAGTTGAATTGTTTTGAAGAAAATAAGGTCCGTTTTAGCACTGCCGAATTGGCGGAAAGGTAGGCTGGGCTGCCGTGTGCATGTGACAAAAGCTAGCCGTCGACAGGGCCTTGCTTTAGGTATGCTCGCCTCTCTTCTGGCTTTTTTTCCTCATGAACTGGTTTTGGAGCTTCTTGGCCAGATTTTTTTTTTTTTTTTTTTTTCTTTTTCGCCATCGCTTGGAACTAGAGGGTGTCGCGCAACTTTCTTATTTGTGATCTGTTACCACAGAAAAGGGTTTTGGGCTTTCTTTGTTGGAGGAAGTGGTTAGAATTATGCTCCTCTTCTGTCCTTCTGCCCTTTCTGTTCCTTCTGCCAGTGGTTTGTGTGGCTGCTTTGTTGCCCTTGAGGTAGAATTGTGTTGTACAAGATCTGGGGTCCACTTCTGTCCCTGCTTAGAACTCCGCCAGTTAAAGAAACCGATGGCTTTTATCCGCAGTTTGATGCTAATTTGAACATCTCTGCTTAATCTTTTCATTTAAATAAATCCAGTTTTGAATTCACCAGACAAACACGTCTGTAGCAGCTCGTCATCAACCTTAGAATGCTAGTACTTGTTTTGAACTAGACATGTTCTGTATTAACCTCAATTCTGTGGGAGGAGTTTATCATTGCAAGATTTAGTGTTTATTTTGACATGTGGGATGTACTCTTATTTTAAAATTTGGAATCTATAATCCCAAGATCTGGAATGTTCAATTGGCAAACTATGCATAAGCATGCCTTGTACAGGACTCTACCCATTTCGGGGAATGCAGACAGTTTATGGTTCTTCTTGGAAGCGTGCACCTGCCAGCTGCTGCTTTTTTTTTTTTTTTTTGTTTGTTTTTTTTTTTTTCTTTCTTTCTTTCTTTTAAATAAAAAAAAACCCTCCGCCCTAAAGGCTGACGGGGTATTGCTATCCTTCGTGCGGTTGGGCGGGCGGGCGTCTCCAAAAACTTCGACATCGGGCTGAGGCGTATTCTTATTTTTTCCTTCTTCAGTCATATCTTCAAACCTCTTGAGCGCAGGAAGCCCGAGCGTAGCTGCTCAATGTAACAGACAAGGCCTGGATGGCAAGCAGGAATTGCTTGGGCAGCCAACTGCTTATGCTAACTGACTGTACCCCTCTCTTGTGCCTGAGCAGCGCAAAGCCAATCATGCACCGCTCGTACAAGGCCGCTGGCCAGTCTGTGCTGTGTGTATGTGATCCGATGCCATGGTGGGTCACTGCACCACAAGCGGCGCCTCAACTGAGCTAACTAGCTGAGCAGCTGTTTGTTTGGATTGATGCGATGGGCTGCCAGTCAAAATCATTTTCAAATTAACAGGAAATTGCTGTTGCCTGACCTGCTTTGTAAAATCCAAGTGTCCAGGATTTTTTTTTTTTTTTTGGTGTGGAAAATCAGTAAAAGGCCATCTTTTAATTAGTAATTAAATTGTCTAACTTGTCTGAACATTATGAATGGTCAACGGATTATTACAGTGCAACCTACTGATGCTCTTTGCAATAGGAATGAGTCTTCAAATCGTGCAGGCACCAAGTGCTGGTTACATAGAATTAAAAAGCCTTCATTAAATTGGGGTTTTTGCATTAAAAACATTCTGCAGACCAGCTGTGACCCTATTAGGGTCCTGATTAAGTCTATTCTGGCCAAGCATAATGACCATTATATGACTGCCCTGTAATACTATACAGCTTGAGTTGAATGCCTTTGATGCTTGCTTAAATATTGCGCAGAGTTCTTGAAGGAGGAGACGGCACATCAGCAAAGTATATTTCAGCAGAAAGTGGAATACTTGAAGTGTCCAAAACGCATAATTTTATAAACTTTAATGTTGTAATGGTCCAGTGCGACGCATTTTTAAACCAGCAAGTCTTCAAATTGGCTTCAATACCAGCGGGCAGACATTTTTACTTGGAATCTTCTGATGCTGAATCTGATCTTCGGAAACCTCACCTTTTAAAAATGCTTAATAATGCTTAATAACTTTAACCTCTCGCAGTTTACATCTCCCGATTAGCCACAGTTGCTCAGACTAATAGGTAAAAACCGACAACGGTCAAATCTACTCTTGATAACATTATGCATTGCACCGCAAAATTGAGGCGTCTTCTGCACGTAAAATATCAATGTCTTTATAATTTCAGCGCTCGTTAAGCAGCACACTTATGCAGAAATTTAGTTTGCGTGGCTGCAGGAATCCATTCTTTATTCTGAATGTCGTGACTTGGCTAAAGCCTGCTGTAAGGTTGCACAGCTGCGTGTCAGTCCCAAGGACGGCAAAAAATGCAAAGTCAGCAAAAGTTTTTGATTTACAATGCCATATCAATTATAACTGTAGGCAATGGGAATTTACCTTTCATTACCGTTACTAATTTTAGGTCATGTATTGGTCTTGGTCGCTCAGTTGATAAATTGTTTGATTGTTAATCAGGCCAGCTTAAATGACAACAGCTTGCGGGTAGCCAAGCCGTAAAGGGAGAGCTTGCTGAAGGCCCTTTGAACTAAATGACCTGAAGAAAAGTAAAGAGAACAACTGAGGTCACGAAGGAGAATACAGTGGCTCCAATAAGTATCTGTACACTACTTGAAAATTCGACTACATAACAGCTTTTGTATATTCGGCTAAATGCTTGCTATTGTGTGTAAAAGTGATTAAAATATTTGACAATCAATATGTTTTAAACAAATATTTAATGTCAAAATGGCATATTTGAAAGGCGATTATCTGACCCAATAAGTATCTGTACAGTTCCATTAGTGAGTCACAAAACTTATAATACTCACCTAAAATTTACAGTGGGTCTCTCGGGGTATCTCGCCTGTCTTAGCCATATATCACAGGAATACATTATGGGCATGGTCAGGCCATTTACATAGGCCAGTCTGTGTACAGAGGGAGTGTCCAGTATGGTCACGCTCGACCAAATCAGACCAAGTTAGTCAACCATGTCCCCCCATTTTGAGTCAATTTTAGGTGAGTATTTTAAGTTTTGTGACTCCCTAATGGAACTGTACAGATACTTATTGGGTCAGATAATCGCCTTTCTGACCAAATATGCCATTTTGACATTTAAATATTTGTTTAAAACACATTATCAAATATTTTAATCACTTTTACACACAATAGCAAGCATTTAGCAGAATATACAAAAGCTGTTATGTAGTCGAATTTTCAAGTAGTGTACAAATACTTATTGGAGCCACTGTAACTGACGCACAAGCACCGCGGCACTGGCGTTTGATTAGATAATGAATTCGAAATGCACTCACCCACTATATAGGGCACTGTGTAGTGAATGTTCTACATTGAGAACAATATAGATGGCGAGTGGACAAGTGTGCAATCCAAATGCAGCCTTAGATTCCCCAAGTAAAAATGTCTGCCCCTGGTATTGACGCCAATTTGAAGACTCACTGGTTAAAAAATGCGTCGCACTGGATCATTACAGAATTAAAATTTTATAAAACTGCGTTTTAGACACTTCAAGAATTCTACTTTCTGCTGAAATGTGCTTTGCTGAGGTGCAGTCTCCTCCTTTTAAAGTTGAGCGAGGCTATATCCTCAGCCTATTCTATTTCCCAAACCGCTGTCCACGTGCTGTGCTGCTAAGTGCCACGTTAACGCTAGCTCTCAGATGCAGAAGGGGACTCCAGTTTGGTCCTGTGCCGTCGCCGTGCGGTATCTACAGCTCCTTTGTTGCTAATTTCTCTCCGCTTCCTCTGCAGGGGACGAGGGTGGCTGGTGAAGCGGCTGAAGAGGATGCTCGCTGCCCTGGCCCAGCCCTGCCCACCAGCCTGACCCTGTTGACCAATCCTGAGCTCCGCAGACAGGCCTGGTCCCTGCTGGTGTGACGGCCCGCAGCTTGCTCTCACTCGATGCAAACTTTAATACTTTTTCTGAAACCGACTTCGTAGATACGAGCAGGCCTGGATAAGTGCGGGAGGGCTGGCTCGACTCTTGAGCTAGACCCAGACCGGTCTGTTCCATGTTTTATTTGAATTTATAATCTTTCTTTGTCCTCCTTCCTCTCGATTTTGAGTTCCCCTCATAGGCCTGGGGTACCAGCTATAGTTGTCAATTGAACAATGGCTATCGTTTAAAAAGGTTGTGCTAATCTCAGAGGGCACAGTTGCGAGTGAGAGAGCATAATGCACTTCTGTGACTCTTTTCCGTTCATAATGAGATGTTCATGCATTGAGGGTTTATTGCGAGGCATATCTGTTCTAAAGCACGTCCATCGGCACTTTTCCCGAGACATGTGGAAATTGATTTGCGCAGATTAGTCAATTTTGTTTAGTGTATTTTTTTTTTTAATGTTCTGTACTGTCATGGTTGTACCTTTTCTTAAATAAATGGAAAATTGGCTGTATGTTGTGAGTTGTCCATATTTTTCTGTGAAATGTGTTGACAGATTGGGATTATGAATTTAAGAATACAGGAGGCTGCTTTTCTATTACATAAAAGACTAGATGACTCCTCCCACCACCACTGATGTTCAGTTCTGCGGCACAGCTAGTCCTGTGCAGTTTGCGAGGGACTTGGTACCTTAAATGGACCACATGACAAATTTAAAGGTCCCCCATTATGTCACCAGATGCACAGCCAATTTGTTATTACGAGCCATTTCAAAATCTCTCCCCTCTTGACATGGGGAGGTAACCAACCAGAGGCAAGAAGAGCTGATCAACTTCTGCCAAGCAGTCAATCAGATTTCATTTTTCAGGGTGATCTCTCCCCCTTGTGATGTCAGGAAGGGGAGATTTTGAACTGGCTCATAATGGTTATTTGGCTGTGCACCTGGTGGCATTATGGGGACCTTTTAAAGTTTGTGGGGTTTTTTTCTGGCTCTGCACGACTTCGTCCAAGGGTCAGGTTCTCTGGGAAAATGTAGTGGCTTCACTCGGCATCCATGTAGGACCTCTCCTTGATTTACCTGTCTAAACAAATTTATCGTCAAAGTTCATGTCAAATGTATATTTTTCTCTTGCCCTGTATAAGATGATGTAAAACAGCCATGTGCTGTGTTCAAATAGGAATATTCCAAAGCAAAAAGAAAGACTAACTCCTGGAAAAATGACCCTGATATTTCCATGGCAGCCGTAATAAATATAAAAATTTTGTTAACGGTTAAGGGAAGGTGTTCGTGTTTCCTAACTTGCCTCTTGTAGCATAGGGTGCACCCACAGAGCTAAAGAAAACACTTCAGTGGACACGAGACCAGTTTTGACGAGATTTGCGTCCGCCATCCCTATTGTATCAATGTAAGTCAGCATATACTCACTTAGTGTTGTCAACTCCATGCGGCATCAATATTTGACATGGGGCATTTATATTTTTGTTCAGTGTAATTTAGAGGTGGAATATAGAGAGTGTGTGTGTGTGGTGTTTTTTTTTTTTTTTTTTTTTTTGCGAAGTAGGATTCTAAGGGTGTGTTAATCTTGAAGTTTGTATGAACATATTGTTGGCCTGCTGATAAAACCTTCTATCCTCAAAATGATAAACAGGAGAGCATTAACATTGTTTAATTTTGCGTGTAAGAATGCAGTTGAGCTGTTCGGGTAGGATGACTTTTTTTTTTTCTTTCAAGAATGCATTTTGTGTTTTGCAGTGTTCATTATCGTGGACGGTCGAGTTTTTGATTCTTGTCAAATTCGGAGATACGAGGTTTTATCAGCAGGCCGACGTTATGTGAAATCAGAGGAGAACCCTCAGGGCCTTCTACGCCTTCAGAGAAGGCCTAAAAAATCTGGACCAAAAAGTAGGACTATTAAATAAAAAAAAAAATAGAAATTTTAAAAACAATAATTCTCATTTAATAAATACATTTAATACTTTTTCTCTCATTTGTGTTTTAAGTTAAGCTTGCCGTCACATCAGCAATGAAAAGGTTTCTGTCCTGAACACGTTGTCCAATCAGAATCGCTCGTCTATAGAGACCCGGTCGGCTGGCTCATTAATTGGTTCATAAATAAATATTCATAAATCCGGGGGAAGGCCATGCTATGCGTAAAACCAGAGCCATGTAGAGAGAGTCGCGTCAACGGCGGTCCAGAATTCTCGACCGTCACGTGGTTCGTGGAGACGGAAAATAGTTCCCGGAAGTCGCTGGCGGGCAATTTAAATGCATCTGTCAAATAGGCTGCAGAGAGACTTACCGGAAATTCTCGGTAATGACTAGTCAATAAATAGCGTTATTTCTGCCTTGTTTGCATATTTGAGGCTTGAATGGATGTCGCCGTCTCAGTCAAGTGACCCCAACGTTAAACAACCGCGAAAAAGCTACATTAAACGGCAGAATTTTGAACATTTGCACTCAATACAGGCAGTATTCGAGCAGTTTTAGTGCCTTCGAATTATTTAAATAATTAAGATGACTAAAATGAGACTAAGTCAGTCCAAAGAGCATGTTCCTGTTCTCTATTGCTTTGAATTCTTGGTTTTTGCTTTTGACAACAATGCTTGTTTAATCCCATCCTAATGTTTATCATGCAGAGGGAGGGGAAGGAATGTTTCAAAATTGTTTAATTTTCTACCATTTCTTCATTTGCTTGGGGTTTTAATCATCCCATGGATATTAAGGATCTAAGTTACCGATTCAGTAATTAACTGATGTAATCTTTATGACTTTCAGAAAGGACAGAGGACTGACAGATGACTATCAATGAGTATCAACTGACAGCACAATTAGTCCCTGCATTATTTAAAACAGCATTATGTTCAGTGTGGCATCTTAGAAAATCAACTGGTAATAATTATAATTTAACTGCTCACAATTTTATGCACATCTGCACTTATCACTAAACTCCAATACATAAGTTCAGAACAACTTTTTCATTGACTTTTTGCATGCAGAAGGTATACATTTATCTAGGCTTGCATGTATAGTAACATTTTCAGGAAGGGCTCATTAAACACTATATCCAGACAGAACAAGACACATTAACATACAAACTTTGCTGTTATACCCATATATTTTCTGTACATCTTTTTATGTACTAGTTACTTCATGAAACAGAAATCTTGAATAAAATTAGTAACATGAATAGCATGTGAGGCAGCTTGTCTGTGCCCCCTCCTCCATGTTGTCCTTGTATATTATCTCAACCATGGTTCGCTGTGCTGCGTGGAGATGCTCCAATCGCTGGGGGAATGAGTACAAATGTTCAGTTTGTAGGCTCAATTCAACAGAAGAAATCAAACAATCATTCAAAATTACAACAACAAAACTGTGTGGTGATCATATTCAAACACTGCACATGCATTTTTTCACAACCAAAGACCACACGATTTGGAAGCTTATTGTCCAGTTTATTAAAATTAAGGAATGGGGAAAGGCTTGTATAGCTTAGGGAGTTAAGACTCCGGGCGCAGGGTCTGTCTCATTGCAGGGATTTCTTTCGCTCATTTTTAATTGTCTGCAGTTCTTCTGCAGAAAGAGAGAGGGGGAGAAAAAGACAGGAGAAAGGGTTAGACAAACCTATATGGGCTTGGGTGGGAAATGGTGCTGAGAGATGAGGCTGGTCTTTGTATCCCAGCTTAGCTCATGGAACTCAAGTAGTTGTGATCAGCTTTTGCTGCTGATGTTTAAGAAAGTATGATGAGTGGCATCAGTAACATGTAACAAGAATTAGTGTAAAGATGGATCATGTTCTTTGCAGTCTTTCAGACAAATAATACAATAAAGCTCAATATTTATACAATTCAGTATTATTCCCTACTTAGTCTTCTATGTTTAATTTTCCAAATTGTTTGGGCTATTGAGCCAATACTTTCTGTTCTCAATTTTCTATTTGGACCTCCAGCTTCCCTCTCCCTTAACCATCAATCCAAAAAAGAGCAGCGACATAGTATTGACAAGCAATTGTCAATTGAATCTCAAATCCTAAAAACTTTAACTATAGATAACGTTTTAGTTAATTGAATAGCAGTAAAAAAATTAGCTCTAACAATCAATATTAATAGCGATGTATCAGCAACCGATTGCTTCCTGCTTTAACATTGTGTAACGTCAACTTTATTATAATAGCTAACGTTAGCTACCTTGTACTCAAAGAGAACCTTACTTCACCTCCTCCACTACTATAGCCAGTCTGATATTTACGTTAATTCTCTGACATTTCACTCCTCCACCCCACTCCGCAAAAAAATCACTAAGAAGTCTTTTTCTCTAATATCGCGTCGTTGGATGAAATGGATTTTTCTCTAATATCGCGTCGTTGGATGAAAGTTTTCCATTATGCTGCTGCTCATGGTTGGCGCTAGTAACTGTGTCGCTAACTGCACCTAGCTAGTATCCTAGCCTAATTTTCTGCCCTTAAACGTTCAATATATCTCGAATTGTACGAGGGATAATCCAAGAAAACGCTTTACTGTACGTGTTAATTTAATTCAGATGTGCTGACAATACACAGTCTAATTCTTAAATCGTCTTACCTTTGGAAAGATCATCACGAAGCGTCCATTCCGCCTCATCTCAGCTACTGGACGAGAGTTCGTCGCTAACTTCCTGGAACTATTTTGAGATACACGACCTGCCATTACTGTAAAAAAATTGGTCAGTTGGAGTGAACGGAGTTGACGCGACTCTCTCTCTACATGGCTCTGCGTAAAACTATTCTGTCCTGTACACGTTGTCCAATCAATCGCTCGTCTATAGAGACCCGGTCGGCTGGCTCATTAATTGGTTCATAAATTAATATTCATAAATCCGGGGGAAGGCCATGCTATGAGTAAAACTATAGTTGCGTCCGAGCGCATCTGAAGCCGGCTGCGCGAGATTCCCGAAAAACCACCCGAGAATCTTGCCAAAGTTGCGCGATAAGCCCTTCAAACCCCACGACAGCTGCAGCCATGGCGGGGTTTGGAGGGCTTATCGCCCAACTTCGGCAAGATTCTCGGGTAAATTTTTGGGAATCTCGCGCAGCCAGCTTACTTGCAGACGAGCTCGAACCCGGCTTAGGCCTTCGAAGTTCGAACATCGTAACCTCGGCAGAGTGCTGGCGGGTGAGCGTCAGAGTTAAATGGCGGAAGACGAGAGCGACGTTGTGGCTAGCTTGATACTATCGCCTTTTTCAAGGTGGCCTTTCACAGAAAAACTTCAAATAATAATAATAATAACAGTAAATAATAAAAAACAGATGACCAACTCCAGAACTGGAATTAAAAGAAAATGTTAAGAAAGAGGAAAGGCATTTCAAGACGGAAAATTACCAGCGCTCTCCGTGGACAACGGTCTGTGAAAAGGAGGTGTATGAAGTACTCAACAACAACAAAAAAAAAAAGAAAAACTAAGTAAAAGTAGAAGTATCATAACTGAAAGTCACCCATAAGAAAATTGCTTCAGTAAAAGTATCTTGCGAAGAAATATTCTTAAGTATCAGAAGTACAAAGTATTTTTCATAGTACACATAGAAAGATTCAAAACGAGTATCCTCTCCTTGTTCTCTTTAATCGACTTTCAGGTGAATGAAAGTATTCCAAAAACATAGGCAATCTCTGCTTTATATACTTCTTCCTCTTCTTCTTCTTTGAGTTAATGCTACAATTGACTATAATTAATAGTAGAGTGACATAGGATCAATACCATGTCGATTTTTTGCTTCAGAAAAATGATTTTTCTTTACTACAAATTCAGATACCATGGACTCACTGTAGCTGAAGTGGTTGCTACAGAGGACAACAATTGTTTCTCTTGCAAGAGATAATTTTTAAAAACTGTTAGATAAATAGCAAGTATATTGAGCAGTTTGCACATCAGGCATAGCTGAAGAGTTAAACTCAGGCAATTAATGAAATACAGGGATTGGAGTGAACTCGTCCATACTCTAAAATAAATTGTGTTCCAGCTCAGGCTTGCTTGTGAATATTCAATAACTGATCCGGGTGTGCCATCTAGTGGTAGAATATTGTAACTGCGCGCATTTATTTGCAGCTTCATGTCCGCAGGCGGACACATCTGCACAAAGATACCCCGCCGAGCACCGTTTCTATTCTCGAACACGCCAAATCCAGATAGTCTTTAAATTATGAATTACATTCGTATTTTAATTTGTAACAAGATGGCCAGTGTGAAAGTAACAAAGTATAGTTTTTATGTTTTAAATGTAGTAGAGTAAAAGTCATGGTTAAAAAACTCAAGTAAAGTACAAATTCTCAAAATAACTAAACCCTTTCAATTCATCGTAATGTTTCTTTTTTCCGTAATGACGTTCCATTCTCGGCGTTTATGACTGAGGTGAAGGCCCAGCTGTAGGGCTCACGGTTCGCCACTTTGAAAAATAGACCTGAAAGTGAACTTGATGCCGATGAGTCTACCATTAACAGATTTACCACTTATCATACATATATTTTTACTGCGGAATAAATCAGTGTTTTGCATTTCATTTTATCCAGTTGCATATGCACAAGTACAGCGTTTAATTGCTCAATTCCCCTACCGATTCCTCACACAAGATGGGGGATGCGTCTCAAGTTTTCTGGTTGGTTAAGCCAATGACGTCCACTCTAGTGTTTTCTTTAGCTCTGTGGGTGCACCGAACTATCTTTTTTACAAGAAAGGAGATAACATCATCCTACAATACCATGCAACAGTATCATTTTAAGCAGGGGTCACCAACTCCATTCCTGGAGAGCTACCATCCTGTAGGTTTCTGCTCTACCTCCTATTCAGCACACCTGATTCAGCTAATTAGCTACTTAACAAGATCACGAGTTGGGCACTTGAGTGGCTAAGTAGTTAAATCAGGTGTGCCGAATTGGAGATAGAGCATAAACCTACAGAATGGTAGCCCTCCTGGAGCAGAGTTGGTGACCCCTGATTTAAAGTGACACCCATCCATCCGGCCAATCACGAAAACAATTGAACATAACGAGCTGGTGACAGACGATCACGTTGCTGAGTTCATATGCATTCGGATCCACTTAGGAGTGTGGTTGTCTTCCTAAGCCTTTGCGAATTCACCTATAAACCTTTGCTTTACCCCTCAGCGTTTTCCATGGAGGTTAATGACAGGTAGTTCGACAATTAGACGATAGGACATAATTTTTTACTTAGTTGAACACAGCCTCACTGGCCACCTCATGAGGTACACCTGGCTAGTCCCGGGTAGGACCTCCTTTTGCCATCAGAATTGCTTTATTTCTTTGTGGTATAAATTTAACAAGGTCTTAAAAACAATCCTCAGGAATTTTGGTCCATATCGACATTGTAGCATTACGCAGAAGCTGCAAATTTGTTGGCTGCACATTCTTGATGCAAATCTCCCATTCCGCCACATCTGAAACATGCTCTGTTTGATTGAGATTTGTTGACTCTGGAGGCCGTTTGAATACAGTGAATTCATTGTCATGTTCAAGAAATCAGTTTTAGATGATTTGGGCTTTGGGGCTTGGCACATATCCTGCTGGATGTAGCCATCAAAAGATGGGTACAATTTGGTCATGAAGGGATGTACTTGTCAGCAACAATACTCAGGAAGGCTGTGGCATTTAAACAATGCTCAGTTGGTACTAAGAGGCCTAAAGTGTGCCAATAAAACATCTACCACACCATTACACTGCCATCGTTGGCCTGAACCCTTGATACAAGGCAGGATGGATCCATGCTTTCATGTTTACGCCATATTCTGACCCTAACTATCCGAATATCGTGGCAGAAATCGAAACAAGTCAGACCAGGCTGCATTTTTCCAACTAACTATTGTCCCATTTTGGTGAGCCCATGCAAATTATAGCCTCAATTTCCAGCTCTTAGCTGACAGGAGTGGCACCCGGTGTGGTAACTGCTGCTGAAGCCCATCTGCCTCAAGGTTTGATGTGTTGAGCATGCAAAGATGCTCTTCTGCATGGTTGTAGCGTGTGGTTATTAGAGTTACTGTTGCCTTTCTATCTGCTCAAACCAGTCTGGCCATTCTCCTCAGACATCAACTAGGCATTTTTTTCCCAATTAACAGCCACTCACCGTATATTTCCTTTTTTTTGCGACCATTTTCTGTAAACCCAAGAGATGGACGTATGCAAAAATCCCAGTAGCTCAACAGTTGCTGAAATATTAAGACTAGCCCGTCTGGCACCAACAACCATGACACATTCAAAGTCACTTAAACCACCTTTCCTCCCCAGTTATGATGATCGGTTTGAATTTCAGCAGACCGTCTTGACCATGTCTAAATGCCAAAATGCATTGATTTGCTGATTATATGTTGGCATATGTTTGCGTTAACGAGCAACTGAAATGGTGTGCCTAATGATGTGGCCGGACTGTAAATGAACTGGCGATTTCGTGATTTCCTTCTTTCGAGGCGCAGGTCAATTTTATTCCTCTAGAGGGTGCCACAAGCCTTATTTCAGTTCAGTTGGTTGTCTCCGCCCAAAAGGTTATGCCTCCGCCCTTTTATTTGTCTGTCTGTTAACATGATAACTCGAGAGGTTAAGAGCGGATTGGCTTGAAATTTGGTGGGATGCTAGGTGGTAGTCCAATGATAAGTTGAATAAATTTTATAGGTGATCCGGAACATATTCTGGATTCTAAATCAGGATAAAAACAATGACACTTCTGGTTTAAAGCCGGAGATTCGGAGAGCACAGGGCCGCTGGATATTGTGTTTGGCAGAAGAAAAACTGCTCGCTGTTCACGAACCTGCAGTCAGCGAGAGGAGAGAGACCATCTCTCGACTCAGGGTTCACGAATTGAGACTGATACGCAATCAGTTGGATTTACCACATTCAAAAGTTCAAATTAGTCGAAACCGTAATCGAAAGACGTCTGCGGTCAAAACAGACATGCGCACACCACAAGTTTTTCATTCCCACTTACAGTCCGCTCTTTCTCAACTACCACGATAATTTGGACACTTAAAACGTCCGAAAACTAGGTTGACATTGTTTTCATTTTAGCTGTTTCAGCACACATTTCTTGCATTGATAATTTGGTTTCGCTTTTATTTGGACAACATATTTACTAGCGATACATATCCGATAAAGTTGAATTTGCTTGCCAGTTAGTTTTGCGGACGTTAATGTCATTAACATCAGGACCGTTGGCTCCAACACCGTAATGGTCAGCTTAAAGCAACAGTGTCCCTGCGACAAATTCGCACTGTTCAGACAACCGGATAAGTGCTTAGGTACACATGTAAAGGACAAGGCCAAGACATTACAAATGGAAGGTCTGTTTTCGTGAATGAATGGCAATTCTCTGGGCGCTGTGGTGGATAGAGGAAGAAAAACCAGACAAAATTATGATATGTTCAGACTCTGCCGCTGCTCTGGTGGCAATAAGTAGAAGGAAATCAAAAGGCCGGCCGGATTTTATTTATGAGATTTTATTGGATTTGTGTAGACTTGAGAAGGCTGGCAGTGAAGTCAGGTTTTGCCGGGTGCCAGGACATGGGATTGAAGGAAATGAAATAGTTGCCCAGCCGACACTTTAAAGTTTTTTTCACTGTTGAATCAACGTCATAGACCATAGTTTAATTACCGTTGAATTATGTTTTGATAATGAAAGATGAATCATCGTTGATTTCGCAACGTTTTTTCAACGTTTGGCATCATGGATCATAGTTGAATCGCCATTTAATTATCTTTTGATTTTGAAAGATGAATCAAGGTTGATTTCGCAACGTTTTTTCAACGTTGGGCATGAGTACCATACACAATGTTGAATCAACGTCATGGATCATTGTTGAATCACTGCTGAATTATGTTTTCATTTTGAAAGATGAATCAAGGTTGATTTCGCAACGTTTTTTCAACGTTGGGCATGAGTACCATACACAACCTCCACTTTTTAGGTTTTTTTTTTCCTTTTTCTTTTGCCAGAACGATTTTAAAAGGGGGCACAAATTTTTTTAATTTTTTTTTTTGGGGGGGTTAATGAGTGAGAAGGGGGTTTAGAATGATGGGGGAAACTATAAAAGGAAGGGGGAGATGCGGGCCGAGGAAAAAAAAATCTTTGCGATAATTCCAGTTTCCATCACCGTGTGCTTCCCTCGTGATATTCGCTCTGTGTACGATATCTCCACCTCATTTTGCCCTTCTTTTTATGTTTTCTTTTCCCTCCTCCATAGATGAACCTTTGATCAAGGGTTTACACGTTAAATTAGACATTACATTCATGCCCTAGTACTCAAATCATGGTCCTCAAGGTCCGTGTACTGCTGGTTTTCCACTCTCCCTTCACCTGGGAGTCAGGTGCACAGATAGTCTGGCCAATCAGGGATAATAAGTTTTCATTTACTTACACCTGGGATAAAGGAAAACCTGGACTGAATTTGGATTTTAGGTCCAGATTTGTGGATCCCTGCGATTAGTGTCTGCAGCAGGATTTGAACCTGGAAATCTGTAGACAAAGCAATAGTGAAGTGAACAGTGAAGAATGTATATACAGCAATGAATATATATATCACCGCCCCTCAGCGATGAATGGAAACTGATGTGCTGAGCTGACAGCTAACTCAGTTGGTGTAGTAGTTAAGACCACAGTGTATGGTGTGTTTGAAATTGCTTTGTCCATAGGTGTCCAGGTTTGAATCCTGTTGCAGACACTTATGTAATATATAACTTAATATGTAAACCTTTGATCACAGCTTCATCGACGGATAAGGGGGAAAAAAAGACAACACATAAAAAAGGTCAGAAGAAGTTGGAGAGATCATTCACAGAATGAATATTGGTGGAAATTGGAATTAACGCAAAACTTTTTTTCCTCACGATGCATCTACCCCTTCCTTTTAAAATCATTCTGGCCTAAAAAAAAAAAAAAAAACTCCAAAAGTGGAGGTTGTGTATGGTACTCATGCCAAACGTTGAAAAAACCTTGCGAAATCAACCTTGATTCATCCTCCAAAATCGAAACATAATTCAACGGTAATTCAACTATGGCCTATAACCTTGATTCAACAGTGAAAAAACTTTAAAGTGCCTGCTGGGTGATTTAATGGCAATGAAAACCTTTAAAAAAAAGAAATGATAGACATACATATATTCCTGGAAAAAGTAGAGTCCAGGGATAAAAATCAAGGAAGGCGTTCTAAAAGAATGGCAGGGGTTGTGGGAAAAAGAAAGGGGGAGGCACTATTTCTCTTTTCAACCCCATGTTACAAAGATTAATAATTGTTTACGGAAATAGGAAGGACCCGTAAGAATTTTTAGGTTGAAGCAAGGCCACTGTAGGATGATTTGGTAAATGCACATTGCGGGATAACATCCCAATGGTTTACGTGAGTGTGGGAGCCCTGAAACGGTGAGGCATGTTCACCTAGAATGTAGCTGGCATAGATGTGAAAGGGGAAATTTAAAAATGAAAAGAAAAAAAAACCTTTGCAGATGTTGCCAGGCGCTACTTCATTTTCCTTCCACTCTTTTTTTTCTTTTTTTTTTTGCCAAAGTGAGAACCACCATCCATTGATAACGAAAGCAGTGGTACAGTTCCTGCATGATACAAACAAAGTTACACAACAGAATATGAACGGTTGCACAGACAGAACGTAGCAATGTGGAATCCTACCTGTGGAGGGCAGTAATATATGGAATTATATTTGTGCCACAATCCTGAGCGAGCAATTGGACATTTTGAGCGCAGAAAAATATATTTCGCAAGCACACAAATCTTGTTTAGAGAAAAAAGAAATTTTGTGAGCAAACAAAACCTTCTGATTGGGCGAACAAAACTATTCTGTGCTCAACAAATATTTTTGCATGTTTGCTATGATCAACATAAACGTGCAATATTAATCCTCTTCCCTCAGTTTCACTCTATACCCTCTCGAAAACTCATGTTCTGCGCGCTGGCAGACCGCAGCATGCTCGCTCAAAGCACGTCTCTCCCTCTCTCTCAGTCTGACCTCTCTGTGTGCGCTCAGCTTCACCTGCGCGCTCGCTCCAGCTGTGCAGAGTGTTACAAATGTGCCACGATTCTGATTGGCTGCTTCGGTCTCCAATTAGATGCATTATGCCCAACCACCAAAGAAAAGGGGGAAAGGTAATGACGAAATTCGTCTGCGACTGGATAACAGTATTGCCCTTGTTTAGGACAGGTTAAGTTTAATGTTAAATCTCTAATATCTTGAGACATCCACTGTTGTGTGACTCTTGACTCATATACCTCTTAAGCAACACTGGCTGCTGCTAACTATAGCATTGCACAATGTCTTCTGAAAATCAAAACCAAAATGCCACACCGCAGCCACGAGCACCATGTTTTATGGACCTTTATGAAATTTTGTTGGTTAGTCTGTACACCTTCGGCTTGCGAATCAAGTTAGCAGTCTAGTTAGGTTGCTAGCGTCAGGTCAGCCAACTAATGTCCGGAGAAAAGCAGAAGATTACTGACGTTAATGTTATTTCCATGATAGCTGGCAAACTCGACAGTTTTAAAAAATAGCTTTGGCACCATTCTCCGGCTGATTCATTTCAACATATAACGCCTGAAGAAGGCACTTTACAGATAAGTCTATCGACATAAAAGTTTGCCTTGACGTTTATTCACAAATGAACCAACCGAAATAATGACCTTTACCGTGGAGAGTGCTTCGAACTACGGGACCGTTGGTGCCAGCGTCAGCTCAGCTCACCAGTATCACCTGGCGCTAATATTCGTGAAAGCGTGCGTTCGGTGGCGCAACGCGGGGCTTTGATGCGCGTGTCCCCGCTGGCAGCTATGAAGGCCGGCATTGCACCACCGGGCGCCGGCTCCCTGGCTCCGGACTGATGGGCCTCTTCAGCCGCGCATCGTGTGTTATTACCGTGATCTGTTTCGGCATATTTCACGAACATTAGTGCCAGATGATACTGGTGAGCTGAGCCGACGCTGGCACCGGCGTTCCCGCGGTTCGAAGCACTCGCCGCGTTAGAGGTTATTTTTCCGGTTGGTTCATTTGAGAATAAACTTCCAGGTTTTTCCAAATGTATTCCACATAGGTTTAGATTATGCTTTCAGGTTATTTGTCTAAAGCAGTACCCCAAATATCACTAAACAATCACAACTGCTGTAATTTGACACCACATTATCTTTCGTTCTGTATATACATCCATGCTGCAGTATTAAGCCAGCACAGCAACACCAACACCGGGAACGGCAGCAGCACCCTGGTTTTGTTAGCTACACCAAAATGCAATATTACCCCTAATTAATATCGTTTATCACACCTGCACTTGCTCTGCTATTTCAAGTAAAACTGATTGCAAATAGTGTTTAAGTATAAGAATGAGATGTCAATCACTGCATAAAACACGTGTCTTTGCTTTCACGAAATTAATCAAGGATGATCGTGTACTTCACTTGTGGATGTGTAACATTAGATGATCAGACTTGATATGCAGGTTATAAGTGTAGCCTATTTCAGTTTATGGCGGCAGACATATCGGCAAAGTTCCTTCTTCAGGGGTGTTGAAATAAATCAGCTGGGATAAAGGTGCCAAAACTATTCTTTTTTTAAGATTGTCAAGTTCGCCAGCTATCATGGAAGTAACGTTTAATGTCTGTAAGCTTCTGCTTTTCTCCGGACATTAGTTGGCTGACCTGACGCTAGCAACCTAACTAGATAGCTAACTTGGTTCGCAAGCCGAATGTGTACAGACTAACCAACAAAATTTCATAAAGGTCCATAAAACGTGGTGCTCGTGGCTGCGGTGTGGCATTTTGGTTCTGATGTTCAGAAGACATTGTGCAATGCTATAGTTAGCAGCAGCCAGTGTTGCAAAAGAGGGACACGAGTCACACAACAGTCGATGTCTCAAGATACATAGAGATAAAACGTTAACCTTAACCCGTCCCAAACAAGGGCAGCACTATTATCCAGTCGCAGACGAATTTCGTCATTACCTTTTCCCCTATTCTTTGGTGGTTGGGCATAATGCATCTAATTGGAGACCGAAGCAGCCAATCAGAATCGTGGCACATTTGTAACACTCTGCACAGCTCGAGCGAGCGCGCAGGTGAAGCTGAGCGCACACAGAGAGGTCAGACTGAGAGAGAGGGAGAGACGTGCTTTGAGCGAGCATGCTGCGGTCTGCCAGCGCGCAGAACATGAGTTTTCGAGAGGGTATAGAGTGAAACTGAGGGAAGGGGGTTAATATTGCACGTTTATATTGATCATAGCAAACATGCAAAAATATTTGTTGAGCACAGAATTATTTTGTTCGCTCAATCGGAAGGTTTTGTTTGCTCACAAAATTTCTTTTTTCTCTAAACAAGATTTTTGTGCTTGCGAAATATATTTTTCCGCGCTCAAAATGTCCAATTGCTCGCTCAGGATTGTGGCACAAATATAATTCCATAGTAATATGCAAAAAGGACGAAGAAGAAGGCAGAGACATGATAGACTGAACGCAACATATCTGATTTCGGATTCTCATTTGTGCTGAAAACAACAACGCTGATGACTTGCCTTACCAAAATCTTAACGATATAGCCTTTTAAGTCTATGTTGCGCTGAGGGAGTCAATTTTACTGTGTAGAAGAATGATGAAGCTTAGCCTACATCGTCAGGGGGAAGTAATTTCGTATCCAACTTCCAATTTCTTCGGTTTTTAAAACCATTTTAAAAGGCGGAGCCGATATATTTTGTAGGATTTTATTTGTGAGAAGGATGTTCAGAATTTAATATCAATATTTAATATGGCGAGTGCATTTGCTGTGCACGACCTAGCAACCCGGTGTGTCATCAATAACATGGCTGCCGTCTTTGCATGCTACTACCGCACATTGCAGTACTAGAAATTAAATTCTTAAATTTTCTTGACTGGATGTACGCTTGACGTGTTCACACACCTGAATGTATCTATACTCTAGGTACCCAAAATATTAAAGTAAGCCAAAAAGGTCCCGATTTCATTCGATATAGGTAGAGGTTGAATAGAATTCAGAATTCTTTCTTCGCCAGGGTCTACAAAATCGGCCCTCCTGGACACAAAATGTACAGTTCACTCCCTAGATGTTCCTTAGGAGCAAAAATTCTCCCTGCTTGCAGCCCGCATTCATGCTGTTCCCTGCCTTTTACCACAGAGTAAGTAAAAAAAAAAAACAGAATGCTCCCCCCTTTCTCAATCAGCCTTAAGCTTCCTCCACCATACGCATTCTACGAAGAGCTTGCGCGCCACCCAAATTTCGCTGAAGCCGAAATGGTCTATATTGACATATGACGTGAAGGAGGGGTGCGCCCTACCGAGTGCCTTTCAAATTAGCCTGTTTAAGTCACCAGTTGAATGCGGGCCAATACATTAGTGGTACCAGGCTGGGGTTGATTTTTTCAGTTGCCTCCCTGTTCTCCAATTTGACAGCATCCTTGTCGAGAGGAAACTGCTCAACCCTCTTTGTCACGTTGAGCTATGTAATTTTATTTGGTTTAGACTAGAGCAGTGGTTCTCAAATTCGGTCCTGGCGCCCCCCTGTGTATGCTGGTTTTTGTTCCAGCCGCAACTGCAATTCTCGGATTTTAACAAGCTGTTGATTTGTTTTAATTAGGTGCATTTATGCAAATATCCACAGGTTCCTCATTGGTGAAACTCTTAACATATGGAGGTAAAACCCGACAATTTACTTGGCAAACAATGGAGTCACACCTGTTGTGTTTTCTGTTGATTTTTTTTGGTTCAGGCAGGTTATTTGGGTAAAACTCAAAACACCTGCATTCAGAAACCTAATTTGGAGCTTATTGATTTTCTCAGAGTCTAATTAGATCTGTTTAAAAAAGTTTTCACCTGAAAATCCCAGCAATATTGAAAATTAAGCACAAGATGTTCAAGGGTTTTTATTCTCCATAGCAGAATGGATGTGTCCATCCAAATGTGACTTAAGATGGTAAATAACTACTCTAAACATGGAATGCTGCTAATTAAGTGAAAGTAACAGCTTATTAAGATCCTAGAATTGCAGTTGTGGCTGGAACAAAAACCAGCATACACAGGGGGGCGCCAGGACCGAATTTGAGAACCACTGGACTAGAGTGTATTTATTTTCGCTAGCGTGACTTGTCCACCAGGGTGCATTGTTGCCCCCTTGTTACAAAACATTTAGTGTATAACGGTATTCAGTTGGATGTGGTTTATACAAATTAATAGTCTGGAATTGGGTTTGGTTCCCACTAATATAAATGTATACCCTCTCAAGATGATAGTACTACTGTATCTAGGCTACTGACAACTGTCTTTTAAAATCAGTCACTGAACAGTTAATGCACTTGATAATTTCTATATTAGACAGCAGGATGGTTTACCTCACATCAAAGTTGAGGGTTGAAGTCTGGCCAGATGGAATAAATGGGTTGGGTTATTCAAGGATAAGTTTATACATTGATTATCATCATACTGCTAAAAAAAAAAAAAAAAAAAAAACCTTGAATAAGAATGACACAGTGACTTGGTTTCATTTGCCACTTATTTATTCCGGTGTGCATCATTGAAACTGAGGTTGGAGATGTGTTTACATGCTTATGTAAGTATGATGCACTAAGCCATTTTTTGCCCACCTGATTGCCTTATCAACAGAATAGTCTCGCAAACAGATAGCTGAATTTGTTGCTCAGCTAAGCATGGTACACATATGCCAGCCAAAAAAATACCCTTTTCGGTTTGGCATTATGGGTAAGTATTCATAATATAGTTAGATTATCCAAACCACCATGAAGCAATGGTAAGATTTTTTTTAAAAATATATATAACTCCAAATAAGCATTCTCCTTCAAGACTGTAAAGTGTCCTTTCTTTCCCAGGATGACCAGCAGCTCATGTGGCTGGAAAATTTGTGGTAATTATTCAAGAAAGCTTTACACAGCTTGTCTCAAAGGAAAAGGTTTTTCTGCATAAAGCCAGTGAAACAAATGCACAGTTAGCAGTAGTCGCTAACATACAAAATGGCAGAGTGGCCAACATGGTGCGCATCACCATCAAACCTGAGTGATGTTGGGTCAAATAAAGGCGGCAGCATTATTTTTATATTGTGTTATGTGTGCTTCTCTAAAACAGATGGCAGAAAACAGCCCTTCATATCATTTAATTTTCCACTTTAAAATGAAACAATAGTCAACTTTGTCATTTTTATGTTTCAATAAAAAAAAATGTTTTAAATCTGGTATGGTGCAATCATAAGCGGCCTTACCTATGTTTGAACCGTTTCAGTTGAAATGGGCCCCACCCTCCAGGGGGCCCCCAACTGCCAAAAATAGCCTACAAAAATAGGGACAAAAAAAGGGACAAAATGGCCTATACCAGGTATAAATCAATGGTTTTACCACTGTTGCTATGCATGAACGTGATATAAGTTAAACTGTGGTGTAACTTTAAACCTTGAATAGGGAGCCGTATGCTCCAATATGGAATTGCATAATATGTGTTGTAAATACTGCAGATTTCCTGGTGTAACTTTTACCAACCAAGGGGTAAGTATAAGGAGTGGAATAAGACAATTTGTAGTCTGCTTTCAGTGGATGTCTCAAAACTGTGCCTTCTGTTTTTAAGATACTGGCGAGAAGTGATGTTCAAATTACCTTGTATAGATTGACACTCATTTGGAGATGTAAATTTTCAATTCATTTTTTACTTGTCTTAACCAAAAAAAAAAAAAAAAAAAAAAAGCGTAACTGAATGCCTGAACAATCATTCAAGGTTGCAGTGCAAATTCATTTAACCGGGATATGATCGGCAATCAGCCTGGCCCTGACTGGAACCCCTTGCATATCGAGGGCTGACTGCAATAAACAGTAATGTCCAGATGTTTTACATTGGACATAACTGTTTATTGCAGTTAGCCCTCGATATTGTCCTCGACATATTGTCCTCATTGTCCTCAGCATCAGCGTCACCCTATTGTGATTAGGAGCCCCAAAACGTGAAGGCGAACGTCCATCTTTTGTGCGCTGACCACAAAAACAGCAGTCGAACAATAGATTGGCGTTCGCGTACCAGCTCGCGAAAATTCCCTATTCTGAGTAATGAAGCATGATGGCAGGCCTTTTAATAGATTTGCGGTAAACAACAGCAATAAATCATTGAATAACCGCACGACTACGGAATTGCTTATTTGTACAATATTTTTCCGCAAATAGTTTCGCGCATACCAATTTTCTTACACCACAGGGGCTGCAATTACTATTCTCGGTATAGGCTTACACCCAGTACAAGTCAGACCTCGTTCATGCGTACGGGTCTGACTGTATGAAAACATTGAGGCGCACCGCCAGGAGAGGCAAACTGGGCAAACATTTGCCCCCTCCAACAAAAAGGCGAAAGTTTGCAATCCCTGACGACCACTCAATTTGGCACATTTTGCAATGACTTATAAAAACCCCATTAAACGTTCTGTGACTGCTTTATTGCGCACCCCCAGCCTGTGCCTCAAAAGCCCGCTAAACGAGGTTGGAGTTGTGGCGAATGCGGAGAATGTATGACTCTCCGTGGTACGAGTTGCTGGTTTTCTCCATCAGATATATTAGTTGCATTGACACTGAGCTGGCCAAGAAGGGTAGTAATTATTCATCGCCTTCAATGATGGTAGCTAAAGAGCTATGTTGGCTAATACTCAGTGAATTTCGGAAATACAGTGGTCACCTTAGCCAACGTTGCTAGCGCCTCGTACTTATCAGTTGGTATGTGAACAAAAAAAAAGTAGTAATATGCTTGCTGCATTCCAGGGGCATTTAATATTTAATATAATAGTGAGCTTTGATGTTTACATTTTAAAGCATTATCTTGCAATTTTATGTGTTTTTTACACATTACATTATCCATGAAGATTATGGAAATTTCTGGATTCCGGCTAGGTCATGGTCCGGTAGCCCATGAACCAGCCCAGTCAAAATACCCAGCTAATGCACAACGTTGTGAGCACGTTGTGAGACGGTTTGGTTGTATCTGACATTGTCACAATGTTGTGTGCACGTTGAACTGCAACGTTGTGGTACAACCTCCTCACAACGTTGTGGACTGATGTTGTCTGCTTGTTGTCAGCACGTTGAGTTCATAACATTGTTTTACAACTTTGTCACAACGTTGTGTGCACACTGAACTACAACGTTGTGGTACAACCTCCTCACAACGTTGTGAACTGGCCTTGTCTGCACGTTGTCAGCACGTTGTGTTGATTTAGTCATTTTACAACTTTGTCACAACGTTGTGAGCACACTGAACTGCAGCGTTGTTGTACAACCTCCTCACGACGTTGTGGGCTGACATTGCCTGCATGTTGTCAACATGTTGTTTTCACAACGTCGTTTTACAATGCTGTAATAACATTGTGCTGATGTTTGTGTACAACTTCATATCTCAAGCTTCTGAGAATACTGTTTTCATGTATTATGTGAAATAAAATGGTATAAAGGAAATAAAATATGTCTGTGAATTTTTGAGTATGTGCTTTCTGGGCATATTTTCTTTAGGCAAGAGTACCACACACATCCTCCTGCAAAATCCAATAAGATCACAACTTTTTCTGTTTACCTTAATGTTTAGAAATCAAGTGAAATATTCGGGCGCGTAAAAACGTTGAACGTCCATCCAGTAAAGAGAATTTACTCCTTAATTTCTAGCGTGGCTCTACATGCAAATGGCATATAAAGGCGGTAGCCATGACACCCCAGGTAATTATTGGATGTTGTCACATCGTTGTGAGCATGTGTGTTTTTGGTGCTGAGCACGTTCTATCCTGACGTGCTGAGTTCGTAGAAGTGTAGACTCCAGATAACTTTGTGAAAACGTCTTGTTGGGATGTTGTGACAACGTGCAGAGCACGTCCTCACAACGTCCAGAGTACCTTGTGACAATGTTATGTCGATGTTCCTGAGCATGTTTTCGCGACATTCAGAGTGCATTCCCAGGTAATAATTGGGTGTTGTCACAACGTTGTGACCACGTTGTGCTTTTGGTGCTGAGCACGTTCTATCCTGACATGCTGAGTACGTAGAAATGTAGACTCCAGATAACATTTGAGCAAAAAAAAACGTTCCTTAATTCACATGGCATCGCAACTGAATTGAATCATTAATACAGTGGACACGCTGAAAAAGTATTGATGGTTTTGTATACATCATGGCTATTGCAAAGGGAGCCTCATTCTCTGACGAAGCAGAGGGATACTGCATCATCTAGAGCAGTGTAATGTTTATGGCTATGTAAGTGTGAATTAAGCCCTGGCAATATGAGTCATCTAGCGCTTCTAAACCTAGTCCACTCAAGCGACATTAAATTATATTGGTGGGATTTGGAAGTTTGAGTAACAACCAAATTTTATCGTATCATTATCCCAGTGATTATGTTGCAGAGCTATCCAGTAGCCCCGTCCGCTGAGAGAAAGAGTAAGTTTGCGGTGCAATTTGCAATGCAGTTTAGCTCGTTGGGCTGAGTAGCACATTTGAATTTTTTAGCATACCGGCCTATAGGGCTATTGTCGAGGTGTGGCGTCCGTCGTCCGTCGTCTGTCGTCTGGAACATTTTTAATCTTTTTTTGGCCTGATTAATTTTTGTATAAATTTGCCATAACATACTACTGGACCATAACTCCAGACTTTTTTTTTTTTGTTGATTCATTTTTTTCCGTTTTATGGGCCCTTGAAATTTTGGTCCCAGTGTTAAAGATAGGACTGAGAAATTTTTAAAAATTATTTCTTAAAAACTGCGCGATAATTTTTTTTCTAAATCAGGCAATAAACTTAGCTTGGTACCGTCAATGTACAGTGCGAGTACCATTTCGACTGAATCGACGGAAGTGAGTCTAGTGGGGGCGCTGTACTTCATGAATAAGCAAGATGGCCTGTGGAGGCCAAATGGTAGCAGATAGAGATTAAGTTTGTATTATGGACATATAAGAAGTCATATATGACCTGTATTTTGGCTTTGATAAAGTTGACTGCAGATGACTTTGAAAGGTCAAATTCGAGGTCAAGGAAAATATATACACTGTTAAAAGATAGGACCTGAAAAAAGTGTGATAACTTTTTTTCTAAATCTGGCAATCACCTCACCTTGATACACTTTATGTTTAGTGCTAGATCCATTTTGATTGAATCAATGTTTGTATTATTGACATATAGGAAGTCATATATGTCCTATAATTTGGCTATGTTAAAGTTGACCTCAGATGACACTGAAAGGTCAAACTTGAGGTTAAGCAAAATGCTACAATTTTCAAAGGCTATTGAAGATTGGGAACATATGCGTATTGGACTCTTCATTCGGTGGCCTTGAACATGACCTTCGGTGACCTTCGAAGGTCACCCTTCATATAGTGAAATTTCATCATCAAAACTATTACAGGTAGAGCTTAGGGTTGTATTGTGGGCATATAGGAAGTCATGCATGCATAAGGTGACCTTGAACTTGACCTTCAATAACCTTTAGCAGTCAAACCTTACAGTGAAATTTCAATGACCTTCTGTGACCTTTAAAGTTCCCAATTGACATATTGAATTTTAAATGACTTGTTTCACTAAAACCTCTTCAGAGCTTAGGATTGTATTACAAGAGGTCTTATAAATGTATGTGAACTTTCATTTAGTGATCTTGGCCTTGACCTTCAATGATTTGAAGGTCAAACTTCACATTAATTTTCATAACTTATATCATCACTGCAAGATTGCTTGCCGGTAAGCGACAGTACCCTTGGTCCTATTTTTGACAAATTCATCACATTTACACATGTGTATATTTCATTGCCAATTATTTAATAAATCATCACAAATAAACATCAAGTTTAATAATAAACATCAGCCAAAAAAGTTGAAATTTCACTGGATAAGCCAAGGTGTAAGCTTTCATCCAGCAAAATGACAAAGCTCTCATGTTTTATAGGGCCCCACATTTGCTTTTGAAACGGGCCCCCAGATGCTTAAGGCTGCCACTGGGCACAGTGTGTAATAAAGTAGCTCGCATGCTGTTTTGCTTCATTTTGGTTTGGAGGACGAAGAAAAACTGAAAGAGTGCTGTCTTTTTTTTGCTTCCTTTAGGCCTTCATGAATTTTTACCATTGTTGGTTTTTTTGGGGAATAGTTTGAAAGATCTAAGATTGATATGATGCTATTATTATGCTTTGTTGGCGAGCTAAAGTCAAATGATCACTCGAGAATTTAAACAAGCCTCGTGTTGGGTACTCACATGCGAACAAGATGGTATCCACCTATCCATTATCAATCTACTAATACCTGGGTCAGGGTCGCGAGGGTGCCGGAGCCAATCGCAACATTAAATGTGCCAGAGGCAGGGCCACATTTAGAGAAAGTTCATCAAACCATTGCATGGGGGACCACAAATCTTCAACAGACACTCATACTTACGACCTGTTTGTACTCCAGTCGCACAGACTTTCATATTTCCTTAGATTAAGGGAGGAATCCAGGGAATCCACAGAAAACCCACACTGACAATATGCAAACTCAGCATACCAGGCCGTACTCAAAACTACAGCCTTCGTGGAGTGAGGCGGCTGTGTTACCACTGCAATACCCAAATGTTGGAATACTTTTACAACTTACACTTCAGTAATTAATTAAGATATCTATTTTTTTGTGTTCCTGGAGTACTACTTCTATCGTACACACTGTTCAGATTTACCCATACATCCCTGCATTTTCTGAACTGTAGGTTCCTGTGTTTTCTCTTTTTCTGATTAAGAAGAGCGCGAGTCTTAATTGAGCTACAGTGTTTGGTACTTGCGTACCATTGGCAACCTCTTTCGATCATTTGTTTTAAAGGCACCACTTCAGTGGATCATTTACTTGATTCTGCTGACGTCCTCTGACGTGCACTTTGTTTCGTCAATATCAGCACCAGCAGAGACCTTTTATTTACTCGGCGAGACCTTTCATAGAGACGCAGAGGTAGAATCGCAATGGGCTTATCAGACTGCACTCACTCAATTTTCCGCGATTGGTTTCCTTGCTCCCGGGAGGAATTTTCTATTCTTTGCCGGGAGACTATCCCATTCATCTGCAAAGAAATTGACACCTCTTTATTCATATTCCCGCACAATTTTAGTCGACAGCAATGAAGCTTCTGATCCCAGATGCGATGTTAACACCAGAAGGCCTGTTAGTGTGTAAATATTGCACAGCAGTGGCTCTTGGTTTGTGCCTGACAAAATCACCAGAAATTGTGACTGTATGCATTTGACTCAAATGTTTTATATTAAAAAATGATATTTTTCATGATTTTCTTTCATATAAAGTGTGGTTTGATTTGGCCTCACTCACTCATTTACATCAATGGTGAACACAACTCCTCACCACCCCCTGACATTGTCTGCATGTGTTCAAGTTTAATCGCTCCTTTATTAGAAATGATGGCATATTAATTGAACTCATTTATTTTTAGGACCTTCACGTGATGAAGTACACACCGTCAGTATCTTTTTGTATGAGCGTTTGTGTGCTGAATGAAATGGCGCTGATCCATATTTTAAATGACGCTGATCCCTTATGGTATTGGTTCCGGTAACACCTGATTGGGGTCAAACTGTGAGGAAGACAAATTGTTAAAACATATCAATACTTTCCAGATTTCTTCTTTGTGTTCGGTGAATTATGCTGACAACAAAGTGGTTCATTTGGGAGAAGTACAATTTAAGCCCAGAGGTTCTTGAACCAGCATTAATATGCAATGTGCTCCAACTTTTTTGGTCAAGATGTCTTTACAAGATATGTATAAAACGCTCAACGCTCTAGAACCACAAATGGATTAAAAATAGCCTTGCTCTAATGTATTTCTTTTGGCTCAGTGTATGCATGAAACTGACCAAAGGGTACAGGAATGTTCATTTATTACCTTTAGAGTCTAGACTAAAATATGTCAATCTCATACCTGAACCACAAGCTTGTGGTATAATTATTACTGAACTGAGGGTAACGGCGGTTTTTTAGAAAAAGAAGAAAAACCCAATTGGGGAAATTTCAGGGAAAACTGGAGCTGAATCGGTAATAGGAATCACAGGAGGTGGCTTGGGTTTGGATGGAGAGGAGCCATCCGGCCATTCATTATTTAGGTATTGGGGGGAGGGGGATTTAGCGAAGACCAGTACATTGGACATTGTGCCAGAAGCATTTTGAACGCCTGACGATAGCTCATTGATTGAAGCACAGATAGCATATTCATTAATGAAAGAGAATTGACGAATATCACAAATATCACATTCTTGTAGCAACCTAATGCTTTTTGCGGAGCATCCAACTCAACTGCCCTCAATGGCTTTTGCATGTGTCTGGGGTCCGTGGCCCGGCACAACCTGAGGAAGGATATGTCTCGATGTTATTGCGTGTGTCATGACCCATCACATCCACACATTCCTGATCCACTCACACATTCCAAGGAGGCTACATAGACATTTTGAATTGCCACTAGAATAACTACTGGTTTTCGAGCACCTTGGCCGCTAATGGCACCTGGTCCCTGTAGCAAATACAGGGAGCGCTGCACTGCAGTTAAACCTAAAGTTTCCCACAAAACAGGCTCACGTTGCCAGTCTGATGCCATGGTAGGTTTGCCCACTGCGCCATGTGTTGGGCAGGTCGACACTACCCATATTTGCTGGTGAACAAATGGGCCAATGGTCTGTCATTGGCAATATCAACACAGATAAAACACTCAAAATCCAAGAAAGGTTTATGACACAACTCAAACCATGAAAAAGCAATTGTCCAACAATTCTGCTCTCCACAGTTTTCAAAAACTGTGAGCCAGGCCTTTTGGAGGGCCTATAATTTTGTGATTGATCATGGTTTAGGGCCCGAATTTGTGAATAGGGCATTTAATGATGCTATAAATAGGAATGCATGTTAGAGGAGGAAGCTGGAGTGCTGTTCCCTCTCAAGTATTTTGCATTTTTCTTGATTAATTATTACAGTCTTAGTCATTGTATGCACTATCATGTGCATTTTGGCATATGAGCGTGCATGTTTTTACATATTTGCGTATAAGTGTGTTTTTCTGTGCATACATGTGGGTGTGAGTGTTCCTGTGTGTACATACATGTGTGTCCTGTGCTTGGTCATGTGTGCTTATAGGTTTATGTGTACATGTTTGCTTAGGAGGAATAAATCAGCGCGTACACATGAATTCCCATGTCCTCACTGTGATGCGAACACTCCTTGGTATTCCACAGAGCTTTGGGACCTACAGCTGCCAAACAGGGGCGCTGTTGGTCAATACAGAGTGAAGACATAGGGAGCGCAGTTAACTGCAGATAAAAGAGAGGTGTCAGTGAGCACCCAACATCTGGCTTTTTTAAAAAAATATTTTGGTCATTTGGACCCTGTTTCAATGGACATCTTTGGGGACTCAAGTGCAGTATAAGAAATAAGAACATACAGAGGGCAATCATACTCTCCACACAAATTGTGGAAAACTCAGTTTATGTTTTTGATTATCTTAGGCCTCCTCGTGTTCCAATTTTTTAAGCTAGTGTGCTATTTGGACAAAAGAGTAATATTTTGCGGACGACTCAAGAGCAGATGACATCACTGCATCCAACGTGCTTAAATGGCGACTCAGACTCAATCTGCAGACTGTTGCTCCAGGTTGTATGACAGCGGAAATAGCCAAAAACATGCCAAAACACTTTTCACCAAACAAGGAAACTCAAGTGGTGACACTGTAGTAACTTGGTCTACATATTTCTTGGTCTATGGGTGTCAGAAAGAGCTGAAGCATTTCAGATAACTGGGTTCCCATCTCTGTGGCTGTTGCTGGTGCAGACTTGGTCTCTGAGGACTATACTTTCTGAAGTTTATTTGTTGAAAATGTATTGAGCTTTATTGAAAAGCCAGGGTCAAAAAATTATTAAATATGAATTCTTGTGCTTTTACTATTGTTTGCTGACAATGGGACCTTTCTCCATCTATTACCTTTTGAGATACCAAAGAAAATTGCACTAAATTAATCAAAATTGAAAGTATTTTTTCACCATCCTCATTTCAGTGATGCAAGCAACAAAAGCAAAAAGAATTCTTCATTAAAGTGCCATATGTATGATGTATATGTATTGCCCTTGTCCTGTATGATGTATATTATTAGTTAATGTAGGCCATATTGTAAATACTAACATTCTTCTATGCCTTTCAGCTTCAGGTAGGCTTGCCAAGTCTCTAAAGGTGGGTTAAACTGGTTTATATAGCCAGATAATGCATGCTAAGTGAAAGCGAGTCCTCATGCAATGCCTGGAACATATTTGAACAGCTGGAACTCAACTCTGGGAATTCAGCTGGTAACGTAAGCTCTCCCAAAGCTGCAACGGCAAGGTGCAACTGTTTAAATGTACTCCAGAACACAAATAACGGCCCATGTGAAACACTCGAAAAATTTTTCAATAAATTTGATAGCATGTGCTTCCAGTTCAATGAACAGTTAAGTGATATGTAGGTTTGGCAATGAATGGATCAGCATCATTACAGTGTGCTTGCCTGCTTGCATGACCCTACCTAACTGGGAGCATAATATATCTTCCCTACTAAACAGGAGGAATATATGAACCCCATATTACCTTGAAACGCTTCCATAAAACCGGCAGTAGTGGGGGTGTTGGACGGTGAGTACGATTATGTAACAGCATGCAAGATGAGCAGTGGAGCAGGCGAGACATGGAGAAGTTCTGAGTGTTGGTTTATGTGACTGATGTGTGAAGGTGATTGGAGATCATGTAAAAATGAATGTGTCTGTGATTGGTTGAATGAGAAATACTGCATATGCACATGCGAGCTGAAATTGGCGAAAGTTTGGCTCTCAGTAAAAGTTTTCTTATGAAAATTGCTTTGTGCATTGAATGTACTCTACTCACTCCACTCGGCTGAATTGAAAAAGCCCCATCATGACATTGAAGAGTAATCCGTAACAAAGATAGCCACATTTAAAGCGTAATACTTTAATGTCCCATTTACACTGAATTCAGTTAAATAAATATGAATTTAAGTGAAAGTTTGATCAAAAAGACTATTCTTCTCGTGCATAGGCTCATAATTCCCGTCTGTATCCTGCCATATCTCACATCTGTCATGCATGCTCTCTTGTAATTTCCCTTGCTGTCATTGTCCGGAACCATCAATTGAGCTAAAAAATATATCACCTGTTCACGTCTATCCAATAGCACAGAGACACACCTCCATTGTTAGCCTATCATCTTACTGCTGTCCTATTAAATGTCTCTCTTTATGCTTAAGAGCCTCATGCTGTTGTCATGCACCCATCTACCCTCCATCACCACCTTGCCTTTGCAAATTCATCAGTGTCACCTCTTCATCAGCTTTATTATCATCAGCCATCTGGACTCCATGGGGGCTTTATAATGCTGCTGCTTAAGGTTGATGCTCCTCGATTACACTTCTTCCTTGGGAGACATAAATGTTGAGATCTAAATGCGGAAATGTAGAGATTGTAGAGATTCCTCATATTTGCATCTTAGTTGTGATACATTGAGAGAACTAGACAGGCAGCCACATGCCTCATTCGCTGCCTGGTTCCAGAATGTAGCAATATAAGTTGGAAAAGTTGGTGACTAATTCCTGGGCAGGGATCTCGCAATGTACTGATTGTGCAAAGTAACCTAACCAGATATGTTGATGTTCATATTTTGTTTTGTAAGTTTAAATGTAAGTTATTTTTTAATGAAACCATCAGAAAATTGATGAAAATGTCTTGAAATGGACATAATATAAAAAATTCACTTTTTCAGTTCTTGTGCACATCCATTTTGATTTCCAGACTGCCGACAAACCCAATAACTGTGAAGTAAAACAATCCAGTCATTTTTTTGTGGGCTGCCTTTTTCCAATCAGTGTGACATTTGGCATGACATTACAATTTAGCTCCTGTTCCTCCGCCACATGCAGGTTTGCGAGAATTATTCTTCGCCTCATCTGAATAGCACCCCCAACAACTTATTTTTTATGGCAAAATCCCAGCTTCAATCGGCAAGGAGAATCTGTTGTTAGCCAGCTAGGTAAGGGTTTCCAGTTTCTGTTAACCCTCTATTAACCAA
Source organism: Gymnothorax reevesii (assembly GCA_029721435.1). NCBI lineage: Eukaryota > Metazoa > Chordata > Actinopteri > Anguilliformes > Muraenidae > Gymnothorax > Gymnothorax reevesii. Next base: position 31,931,146 of record CM056575.1, read on the forward strand.
ACCCATTTCCAATTGCATTAAAATTATTTCCCTGTGCAAAAATGTTTATTTTGGGCCATTATTTCCCTGTGCAAAAATGTTTATTTTGGGCCATTATTTGAAAAACAGTCGACAAAAATTTTTTTGACACATTTAGCCCACCTCTCCAAATTGTAGAAAATCTGCTACATTGGGTAATAATGCTAATGAAAAAATTAAAGTGACATACCATTCAAGTTATTCTGAAATGTTTATAAGAAACAAAGCCAACAAGGTGTCCAGGCTGTTAACCCTTTTACTTCATGTAGCAGATATTCTACACTGCTTAATACAGGGTTAATATACGCACTGAATTCTAAGTGTAACCTTAGGCAGCGTTGCACACTTACTGTACAGCGCTCTGTGTAGTGAATATTTTATATTGAAAACACTGTAATGTGAATGAGTGAGTGGAAGAGTGTATGCTCCAAATACAGTCTTAGTTCAATTTGTATTGCTTGGTTGTTGATATAGCTAGTTAGTTGGCAAAGTGCCACTCTCAGAACTTACTTAGTTAGCATGCACGCTCACATTAAGTTACCTTCCTATATTCATTGTATGATTTAATATGTAGCCACCCAGCTAGCAGCAAAATTGACTGTGAATTCTGAAGCCATTGCTATTTCAGCCAGAAGCAATGTATGAAACATGTCAATAGGATCAGATAGAATAGGTGACTTTTATTAATCAAATTCAAGAAAATGTTTGCTAATGGTTGCTCCTGTACAGATGCTAGCTATGGATCAATCTTTACGCTCAAGACTGAATCACGAATATAGTTAAACTATTAAAGGGACTGCAAGTCGCACTTCTTTGTGAATGTAACATCCACGCTTGCTGAGCCTGCAGTCATTACCTTGCCTTTCTCATTGTGTAGTTTAATAGCTAGCTAGCGAGCTGCCTATGCATTCATCGGCAGCCAGACATTAGCCAGTGGCTGAAGGATAGAATTATGACATCATCGTTCCATTGACACAGTGGCTCTGTTTGCTGGCCAATTAGAACAGAGCTCATTCCAGAAATCATAGAATTTTAGGTTTTTACCCCTCAGCCCTCAAGGCTGACGGTGTATTGCTATCCTTCGTGCGGTTGGGCGGGTGGGCGGGCGTCTCCAAAAACTTCGACATCGGGCTAAGGGGTATTCCGTGCATTGCACGCCTATTTTTTATTTATTTATTTTTTTTACAAAAAAGTTTATAAACTTGAGCTGCCGGATAGCTCACTCGGTTAAGGCACTGAGGTGACTATCACATCGCGGGTTCGAGCCCCGGCGTACCCACCGGCAGGGGTCGGCAGCTTTTTCACAGTAGCGCACTATTGGCCATCGCGCTACAGGGTTCCAAATTGGGAAGGGACTGCCGAATATGGGGATAAAATAGTAGCTTTGTTCGATGCTCCAGTGCCTCCTGCTGGCCAGACGGGCGCTCGTCAAGAAGACTCTGGGTTTGTTCATGTCCGGGTATCCTCCGCCCTCGTTCTGAACTTACGAAGATTCAACCAATGAGTGTATAAGAATCAGTGGCTGACGGGCACGTGTTTCTGAGGAGAGTCGTGAGCTGTCTTCACTATCCTGAGTTGGCAGCAAGGGGTCGCATACGAGCAAGTTTTGTACATAGTTCACCAATTGGGCATTCCAGATTCGGGTGGGATTGGAGATGCCAAATTTAAAAAAAAAAATTAAAAAAAAGTTTATAAACTTTTTAAACCTTTTGTGTATCCAAGAATATTATAGCTTGAAAATAATTTTAAAAAACTGCATAAGAATTAATAAAGATGCCAGACCTCTCCTCAGGTACCCTCAATTGGGCACAAGTATTTGATGTCCACCACCTTTATTACACTGAATACCACCTTGGTCAGGTAAATCTGGTTTGCTTAAGATGGAAGACATTAGATAACTGGGTCCAGCTGTGGATACCCAGAGAGAGGTTTGCGAACCACTGGTATTATGTAATGAAAACTATAACATTGTGTTGGAAGGGAACACATCATACATGCGTTCTGTCCCGTGGCTTGAGATCCAAATGGCATGCTGTCATTTATTCATTACGTCCGAAAAATGTTAGCACCCTTAAAATGTCGGTCTGTGATTATTAATTGGAAACATATTGCATACTTATGACATTCTCAAAATGTCATATTTATTGTAGTATCGATTTGGCATGCTGGCATTCATAACGTTTCTTCTGTATTTGCCGTTAGTAATGGGTTGTGTCGTGTATGACATTCTCGCACCATTTTAAATGAAATTACTTGCTCTGAGCAAGATCGCTGGTGATGTGCTGAGGTCTGATTCTGGCACATGATGTTGCCTTATATAAACGGAAAAAGCATCTAAACTCTAAAAATGTGTCTTCTAAATTATTTTGCTCTATTTCACCAAGTCCAAATAGGTGGTCATTTTTATCCAGACATCCCACTCGAGATTAGTCTTCTAACACAAATGAAGAACTTGATGTGCTCCTTTTAAATGGTGTTCATTAGCATGGAATTCTGGGACTCGAAGTGCAGAAACAAACTTTTCTGACAAGCAGTGACCACAGGACATTGCTAAGTCTACCAAAACAGAAAATCAACAAATAAACCTTATTGTTTTTTTTGTTTTTTTTTTTTGCATGAAGAAACTTGCCAGGGTGCACCTGCATATCAACTGAGGATGTCCAGGCGGAGTCTGTGTACATTTGGGCTCAAATGTTGAATATCGCCAGATGGATTTCATTACCTGGCCAAAATACAAAGCACGCACACATCATTGTCTTGAGTTTTGGTGAGGATAAAGCTATTTTCCACTGCGTATTTTTATATAATTTGCCAAAAACATGTCCCTGCTTCAGATGAAGTAAAACAGATTTTAAAAAAAAATTGTATCTGTGAGAAGCTCTGCAGCATTCTAAACAGGACTAAAGGCCCCTGTGCTTTAATAGGCCTCTGATGTCAGTTTTGGCCTTTCTTCGAATGGGTCTGTCATTCCTGCATGATGCTGGGCTAAATCTTTAACGGTGATTGGAGATCAGCTATTATTGCTCTATGATCTCAAACCTCTGGAAGATGGCTTATTGAGGCTGATGGATAAAAATGTGTGGGAAAACGCTAAGACCTTTGCTTTTGCTGTTTGGGCCAGCATTTCTCAGTACTGTACATCCTGACTTCCCTCACCGTTCCCAAAGTTTTTTGAATTAACTTTTAAAACACTTTTAAAGCAACAACAAAACTGCCGCATGAAATTACACATATTTACACATATCAATACTGTACGAATCTAAAATTTTGTACTGACTAAAACAGGCGCTGTTTCCTGAGGTGTTTGAGATAATTTGCCTAATTATAATCAAATTGTGAAGAAGCAATGTGCCTAATTCAGTGATCGGAGCAGTTAAATGAGTACTAGACTCAATTCTTGAACCGTGTTTGAATGTCTAACAAGGGTAAAGCAAGGCGTAGCATTCCTTCGCTTGGTACAAATGTTGTACATGTACATGTCTATATACGTCACAAGAAGGTACTTTCATTAGACTATACTATACTACTAGGCAAGGAAGTTCTTAATACCCTGGGATTGGATGTACAGAAAGTTTACTACTTTATGGAATGACCCATGAGAATATATGAAAATAAAATATATGTTAATTGGTATTGAGGATTTAATAAAAGAAGGTGAATAAAATCAGGGATTTACAGAAGAAGATTAAAGCATATATGGAGAGGTCACAAAATGAAAGACGAGTGAAAAGTGAAAACATAATGTGAACGTATCGAAATCGAACTTATTTTGATATAAAGTACCTTCACATCAAATTTCATTAAAATTTGACCTACATACTCTGAAATTGAACCTAGGCTGTATTTTCATACCATGTACCTTCATATCAAATTTCATGAAAATCCGTTGAACACTACTCAAGTTATCAAAAGGAAACCATTTTTGCATATTTAATGAGTTATGACTTTTGACCTACATACCCCGAAATCAAACTTGGCCTGTATTTTGATATGTAGTATCTTCGCATAAAAAAAAAAAAAAAATCCATCGCACATTACTCAAGTTATCGAACGGAAACCATTTTCGCATATTTAATGACCTATGACCTTCGACCTACACACTCCAAAAATCGAACCTAGGCTGTATTTTCATACTATGTACCTTCATATCAAATTTCACTAAAATCCGTCGAACATTACTCGAAATAAAATCAGGAATTTACAGAAGAAGATTAAAGCATATATGGAAAGGTGACAAAATGAAAGGAGTGAAAAGTGAAAACATAATATGAACGCATCGAAATTGAACTTGGCCTGTATTTTGATATAAAGCACCTTCACATCAAATTTTATTAAAATCGGTCAAACATTACTCAAGTTATCAAACGGAAAGCATTTTCACATATTTAATGAGCTATGACCTTTGACTTTTGACCTACATACTCCGAAACTGAATTTAGCCTGTATTTTGATACCAAGTACCTTCGCATCAAATTTAATTGAAATCCGTCAAACATTACTAAAGTTATTGAACAGAAACCAGATTTGTTACGGAAGGACGGACGGATGACGGCGTTACTATATCCCCCTCCGATAACTTTGTTGGCGAGGGGATAATAACAAGGTTTCCAGAGGACATCACCGGTCATTGACTCGTAATTCTGGAAGGACATAAATTATGTCGCTTTTCTGCGTGCTTTGCCCTTCTGTTTGAGTCATTTTCATCCACAGAACATATGGTGGCCATCTACTTTAAATGTGGGATATGTATTTATGTGTATCAAGTGTACAGTAGAGGAGATTAAAGGGGAAAATCTGAAAATAAGACTCTGCGTTGGGTCTAATTGATCCTTATCCAGACAAACGAGAGGCAAATTACCTTAGCATGCCTTTTATTATTATTATTGCTTTTTAATATAAATATTTTTAATCGGCTCAAAAACAGAAGTGGTGAAAAAATGATCACTTCTGCAGAGGCATTGTAGATAAAGCAATTGTTTCACACAAAGCTGAATAAAGAAATATCAACGGCGATTATGGATTCAGCTACTGAGCAGTCAAGCTGTGTGCCGATGTTTCAGTTTAGCATGAAAGATGATTACTATTAAAGACGGTCATCGTGTAGCCTCAAGATGATCATAGCCTCAGAGGGCCCATGTAACTCCAGACTCATTAGTCAGACAGAAAATATGTATACTGTATATGAATACCAGAGGTAGAATGCCCTGTGAAAGAGTCAGTCAGCCCTAGAAATACTAGCTCCAGATAGTTGGCAATTCTGATGAATGCCCTGCAGGAAGTGTCTTGACAGAGGGACATGACTTCGCAAATGGGGGGGGGGGGGGGGGGGGGAAGGAATGTGTTGTGATTGGGTCCTGTATACATTTGGACAAGTTAAGGTCACTGTTTGTGCAGTGTGCTGCATATGTTTTACCCCTTTGCACAAAATACAAAATAATGCCAATTTTGCCTGTTATGCATGAGCCTGTTTAGGCTTTATAACTCAGTATTTGTGTCACAGACACTTTGGAAAATCATTTCATTTATTTGGAAATTCAATTACCAAATTGTTTAGGAATTAAATTTCTGAATTTACGGACACAGGAATCTATATCCACACAAAGGGGTTAAGAAGAGTCTACCGTGCCCTACTTTAGTTTGTTATGTCTTGGCCAGTTCCCAACTGACAGAGATGACAGTTAGAATGGACACTCGCTCCAGGATAAGTAGGCTGTAGACCAAACGCCTAATTATATAAAAATTTTTTTCAAAAAATGGGGCCACCTGAAAGACCACCTGAACATGACAAAGTCCATGTTCACACACAAAAATGTGTTAGGATGTGCTACAATGATCTCATATCCAGAGAACACTTGACCGCTTTTTTTATGGGGGCATACGGGTTGCAATGAGTGGAAACAATTAGGGATCTATTTCCTACATTTTTGGGAAGAGACCAAACACAATAAAGAATAGGGCTGTGTCTATCTCATAGGCCCAGGAGTAGAAACAAGATGAAAACGGGGGTTTTATAATAGATTTAATTATATATTACAGACAGCATACCGCAGCAATGCAACTTTGATGTGTCAAGGGCTCAAGTGATATCAAGCTCAGTTGGAAACTGTAAACTCTGACTTTAATATTGATTATGTGTAGAATAGCATGATAAACAAATCTACACAGACATAAGTATGCAGTATCCTCTGGTGATTTTATGGATAGTAATGATGACAAAATTTATATTTATGGTCGTGAGGTCTCGTGGCTAAACTTGTTACCTCACAACAAACAAATTTTTAGATTTTCTGGGATTTTTTTTTTTTTTTTTTAGATCTTTTTTCCTCTTTGAATTACACAGTTACCCATGAGTTCCCTTACTAATTTATTACAGAAAAATTGCCCAATTTACGAGAAATTGTTGAGTATGTAATCATCCACACACACACACACACACACACACGCACACGCACACGCACGCACGCACGCACGCACACACAAGAATGAATGAATGAAGAGAATGCATTTGTCAGTTTATAGGGCCAATGATTTTCTTGCATGATTTGAATTTATTTTTGAATGTTAAACCATTTAAATTTCACGAAATCATGTGTTCTCTAAAGCGGGTAATATATTTCAACTTTTTACGAACATTATACATACAACATTGTACGTTCATACACACCTGTATGATGTATACACTTAAACGCAAAAGTTTTAAAGACTTGCAGATATTTTGAAAGTCTTGCGGTTATAATAATATAAATGAGTGACTCAAATGAATAATCATAAATATTCCCTCATTTCCCAGAAGCACAATCCCAAGGGCTCCCTCCCTTGGCAGAGATTGAAAAGGTGATCTGATTGCATGGGAAAGAAATGGATCCAGAATCCTGTGCTGGTATTCTGAGTATTTGGCTGTGGCAAGAAAGGGAGGCAGATATTTTTGTGAAAAACAGAATAAATGGCAAGAAAAACAAAAAGAGATGTGGAGGGGTGAAGGGGAATGTATTGTTGAAAGGGTCCTGTTGGCTGGGGTATCACCAGAAGCAGACAGTCTGTGGAGGCCATTATGGAGGTCTTCAGGATGGACAAAACAGGCAGAAGTCCCTCTCAGCTGAGGTTCCTTTAAAAACAAGATCAAGTTGGGGGGGAGGCGGGCATGGAACACTGTGTACTGGAGCTTCCCATCAGCCACCACTCTCAAGCACACAAACATACATGAAAAACATGTCTGCCCGAACCACCACCTTCACCACTACCACCCGCAACTGAATTTTTGCTCAATGAATACAACCGGGAGGTCTGATATTTTAGCTGCTTTGCCATTTTCCCCCATAGTTACATCAATTTTTGCGCCCTAGTCCCTAACGTGAGAGGTGAAATGGATTCCTGATTATTTACACTTGTCCACGTTCCACTTGCTGGTGGCCGAACCGATTTTGAATGGGAGCACCATTGACCTATGAACTTGCGATGGGGCCCATGCCAGACATCCAGTGGCGGTCCTACAGGAGGGGCGAATACACGTCCCTTTTAGTCCTGGCTAGATCTCCATCAATTTCCTTTACTGATGTCTTTTCCAACAAGGCAATCAGAGATAGCAGACCTGGCCCCAGCCATGGGCTGACAGACAGACTGACAGAAACACACACACACACACACACACACACACACACCGACATGATCATTGCTTAACCTGGCCCCCTAGGGGAGGGGCCAGGTAATTGTTGTAAGTGGCAACTGAAGACACAGTTTCTCTCCACATGCGATCTAACAGCGATTAAATCGCGGGTTAAATTCAGTACAGTGGCGGAACAGAGAATTGGGTTGCACAAAACAGTCGTTGAAAACGATTATAAATCCTCACCTGTTCTCAGTCATCTTCATGATTAACAAAAGGTTCATTCCGACAGTGCTCCGCATTTAACAGGTGCTGCTTTTTCTCGCCAATTAGGTAAGACGACAATCATTCATCTGGACGTGTATTTGCTGTATTTGAATCTACGTTATTCAAAATTGCTTAGCCTACCTGTTGACTCTCGCTAATTGCTTGAGCCGCACGCTTTTTATAAGCTAGTGCCGAGTGCCACCGTTTTTTTTTTTTATCAACCCACAAAATACCGAGAGTGAGAGTCTGCGTTTCATTGGAATACGGACCACTTCAATCACGCGAAGCATTGGCCAATTAATAAGCAAATTATTTTCCTGCACTGAATTTAGCCAATGATTTCATCGCTGTTAGATCGCATATGGTGAAAAACCGTGTCTTCAGTTGCCAATATCGATAACTGGAAAACACGTCAATAAAGGAAAATGATTGAGATCTAGCCAGGACTAACAGGGCCGTGTCTTTGCCCCTCCTGTAGGACCACCACTGAAGACATCACTACTACAGCTGTGCCACCTGCCAATAGGGATAAACTACTTCCCAATGGGATCACCTCATTTTCAGGTGTTCAACCTCTGGCAAGTGGAAGCATTCTCAGGGGCTTGCACACATATAATGCAAGTCCCCATCAATTCAACTATTCAAGCCAGTTGTTAGGCTGGAGTTGGACTAGTCTTTAGGAGGACAAATAGAAGCTGAGCTGTTTGTCATTTTACATTCGTCTAACTGTGGGTCCTTACTTTGATTAATTATCTCGTCCCATTTTCTTCTAGAGGCCTGATTTAGCTGTGATTTTCAAAGCATTGCTTGAATAATAGAGTAAAATGCACATGTACAGTTGTGTATATGTGCGACTGCATGCCAAAAATGGCAGTGCGTTTAAAAAACATGTATGAAGTGCAAATATATTTTAATAGCCTTCAGTTCCATAATTTCAAATGCAGTGGAAACATTACACATTCAATTCCAAATCAAAACATCAGCAAATGTTCTTATTCTTTCACAGGAAGCAAAGAAAAGCAATATTAATCTGTTTAAAAAAACAGCAGTGTGGATGATTTTCTCTGTATACTCAAACACTAAATTTGACTCAAGATATAACTTCAGTTTAACCCTTAAATGCCCCCTGTGACAAATTTGTCCCATAAGTTGGGCAGTGGCGGCTCGTGAATTGGCAACAGGGGAAGCCCAAACAATCCCTTAATGTTAATGATTGTTCATCACTTGTTTTCAGTCGTTCATTTAAACAGTGGAGGGTCGTCGGCCATAACAAAGTTAAGCCAAAACCTCGCCCTTCAAAGCTTAATGACTTAATCCTTTCGCAGTTTACTTTTCTTGATCAGAAGTTGCTCATACGAATTGTTAGAAGAACAGTCCGTTGAGTCAAATTTATTTTCGATGGCATTGTTATACATTGCACCACAAAATTGAGGGGTTTTCTTTCACACATAAATTACGACATAAATTACCATAGGCCTACGCTATAAATTCCGCGCTCAAGAAGCACACGAAACGGCATAGATGCGCAAATTGATTAGTGAGGCTCATTAAGCAATAAGCTGTGCAACATCGCATTCTTTTCTTATATATTAAGATTGTAGAAAATGGACTGTCGTGTCTTCTTGTGAAAGAAGCCTCGCAAACTAATTTATAAAGACGTGTTGATAATTTGCGTCGTCATTTGCTATCGAAAATCAATTTGATTGTCTTTCAAACAATTTGTATGAGCAACTGCTGACAAAGAAAAGTGAACTACGAGATGTTGAAGTCATTAAGCTTTGATGGGCGAGGTTCTGGCTTCCCTTTGTTACGGCCGACGAGTCGCCGCTGATGTTGGGGGTTGTCAAAACCACTGATCCCGCTTAAATTTTGCAACCTAATGCCCATAGTGACATATTTAGTCCATCAGTGCTGCCATCTGATGCATAAAAATGGAAATGACATTACACTGGCTGCACCAGCTAACCTTTCCAATATGGCCGCCCCCATGGTGGAATCCACACAATAGATCAGCACCCATTCATCATTGGAAAAAGTAGACAAAAAGGTAAGCTAATGAGAAATAAGCTATGCCTAATACTTCAGCTATATGTCAACTACCAAAACAATGATGGGCAAAAGTTCTCTTTATATCCTAGAAACTTAAGAGTGACATATATGTCACAAAACTAAAATGAGGTCAAAGCTCACCAAAAATTAAAAATTGCTATTCGGTTTTTATTAGCCCATCCCCATTAACAGAATACATAGATTTTTCTTTCAACTTTTACTATAGTTGGGCATTTAAGGGTTAAAATACTGAACTAGTTTTTAGCTGCCTAACCATTGTTTTTGATAACTGTTCCCCATCTGCGTTGCATCAAGTCAACCAACGCAACTAGACTGAACAAAAATATAAGCACCCCATGTCAAATTTTTTAGTTTTTATGAACAAAAAACTGGAACCGGGATTCATCAGTGAATATCACTCTTCTCCAGCGTGCCAAGGGCCATTGAACGTGTGCATTTGCCCATGTGAGTCGGTTCTAACGCCGGACAGTGGAGAGATCCAGACCACGATGAGGATGCCGAGCATGCAAGTTGGCTTCTCGCAGGCGGTTACAGACTGTCTGTGGTGTGATGCGTCTGTTCTGCAGACCAACAGTCTCATCCGCTGTGCGTGTCGCTGATCTGAGCCACGGGTAGATGAGTAGGATGTAGCCATCTTGTGCTGGTGTGGTCACACGTGGCCGACATGGATGAGGTCGTTCTTCAGTACTTCCCGTCTGTCGGAAACGAGCTCTCAAACGGCCTTTCATCTGATAATTAACATTCAGGTGCACAGCGACCGCTCTGGTGGACATCCCTGCATCCAGCACGCCAATGGCACGTTCCCGCATGACCTGAGACATCTGAGGCATGATGACTTTTGACAAAATTTGACATTTTGGGGTGGCCTTTTATTGTCCCCAGTATAAAGAGTGTCTGGGTACGGCTCATTCTGTCTGATCACCGTCTGGAAATGCCACACCCATGTACTGAGTGAAATCACTGCATCACTGAGCAAATGCTCACTGACAGAGAGATGGATTAAAATGGTACACAAATCAAGAGAAATATCCCTATTGCACAAGTAAAAGTCAGCATATGCTCACTTAGAGTTGTTAACTCAATGTGGCATCAGTATTTGATATGGGGCGTTTAATATTTTTGTTCAGTGTACATTCCCCTTACCATGATTTTTGCACCACCATGCTTCACTGTCTTCAGCATGTACTGTGGCTTGAATTCAGTACCAGGGAGTGTCTGCTATACTGTCGACGACCACTAGACCTGAAATGTAAAATTTTAATCTCATCAGTCCACAGAATGTTATGCCGTTTCTCTGTTAGCCAATCAATGAGTTTCTTGGCAAATTTATCTGATTCTGCACATGACTTTTTTTCCACAGTGGTGCTTTATTGGGGCTTCTGGCCAATTGCTTTGCTTCGATCAAACATCTTCTGACCGTAAAAGCACTTCCAAGTAATTTTATATCATCTTTGATTTTTACCCCTCGGCCGACTCTGGCCGGCGGGGTATTGTCGTCATCTCCTTGTCCATCTGTCGTCCGTCGTTCGTCCATGATTTTGTCCGGGCCAGTACTCGGCATCTAATGCTCGCAGCTTTGCCAAATTTGGTATGGTAACTCACTATGACCAATAAATGTGCAACGTCAGGGTTTTTGCTGGATTTGACCTTTGACCTTAGCGCTGTGACCTTGACCCTGGAAATCTTGTCCGGGTGACATTTTCCAGGCCAGTACTCAGCAACTAATGATTACAGCTTCAGCAAATTTGGTATGATAACTCACTATGACCCATAGATGTGCACCGTCAGGTTTTTTTGGTGGATTTGACCTTTGACCATAGCTCTGTGACTTTAACCCTGCAAATCTTGTTCGGATCAGTACTCGGCATCTAATTATTGCAGCTTCACCAAATTTGGTATGGCAACTCATCATGACCCATGCATGTGCAGTGTCAGGTTTTTTGCTGGATTTGACCTTTGACCTTAGCTCTGTGACCTTGACCCTGGAAATCTTCTCCGAGTCAGTACTCGGCATCTCATTCTAACAGCTTCACCAAATTTGGTATGGTAAGTCACTGTGACCCATAGATGTGCAACATCATGTTTTTTGCTGGATTTCATGTTTGACCTTAGCGCTGTGACCTTGAGGCAGGAAATCTTGTCCGGGTCAGTAATCAGCAACTAATGATCGCTGCTTCACCAAATTTGGTATGGTAACGCACTGTGACACATGGTTGTGCAAGGTCATGTTTTTGCTGGATTTCACCTTTGACCTTGGCGCTGTGACCTTGAGGCAGGAAATCTTGTCCGGGCCGAGGGGTATTCAGCAACGCGTTATGTTTCTGGATGTGATGACTGCCTGAATCTTTGCTATTCTGACTATTGTTCGATCTGTTTTAACAGTAGTTGCTCATTTACTTCTGTGTTTCAGGTTTTTGTTGCCATTTTAAAGCATTTGGGATCATTTTACCTGAGCATCCTATAATTTGCTGCACTTCTTTATACTTTTCCCTTGCTCCAATCAACTTTTTAATCAATTTTCGTTGATCGTCTGAACAATGTTTGTAATGGCCCATTTTATGTCACAATTCAGAATATATTTTATCACAATGTGTGATACATTTGCTAATAAAGGACAATTAATGACACCTGTAATTAAACTCCATACTGCAATTATTTTCATCACGCCCCTTTTATTTACTCAGAACAAGCAGCGCACATGTCATGACAGCTGGGCCTGTTGTTGTTGTAAATTATTTGACATGCAGAAGTTTCACTACTGCTAATAACATAGGTTCGTCATGTGTCAATGTTGTACTGCTATTTTTTAACACAATTGTATGGAGTCTGAATGAAAAGGAGCGCATCATATCGTAGGGGAGGAATGGAGAATTCTGTAGAGGAATACAGCGCAATCTCTATTCCTAAAATTTCCTGTTATCTGGAATAGATTTTCCCACGCCTTCAAAAGTGTGGTTCTGATACCTCAAGAGGATGACAATGATGCATACAGGTTCTCCATTTGACCAAACTAGTTTTAATAAAAAATAGGGACAGATTGCAGAGTTCAGATGATATTGGTGAATTTTCAAGAGATACCATTGATCAAAATTTTCTTTGTTCTTGCTTCATGTCATGAGTTCATCACAATAGCAAGCAATAGACGCAGTCTGCTAGTTAATGGAGTGAATGAAGCCTTGTTTATTCAAAGTTGCAGTGAAGTCAGCAGCCTGGCGAGAGCAAAAAACCTCAATGTTTACACAGTAGCCAGTGGAAATTTCTCTCCTCACTCCACGTCAACCGATTAACAAACGTACTGCTATTAATGTGCAAATGATGCGGAATAGAGGAAATGAGCCCTGTGATCAGGTATGGTTTTGCTGAAGTGGGACTGGTTGACGTAAGGTTGCGGCTAATCCTTGGTCGGACTCACTGTCACCATATGCAAGTACTTACATATTCAGTTTCTATTAGAGAATCCTTATTCATGGGATCACTCCCAAAGTTCCCCAAACCCTTGACCAAAGTTATAACTCTTCTTCAAACCTGGTGGGGATAAAGTGGAGAATCAATTATTTTACAAGGCCAGTAAAACTGAATGAAAGCCTCTCTCCTTTGCAAAAGCCATAGCTGAAACATCCAAGGAGACGGCACTGTGCGAATGAGAGCGGTTGCATGTTATTCTTGGTAATCCTTAACGGTATGTCTTACTGGCAAGCTCCATTCAGTATTCTTTTATGCTATATTTATGTCTGAGTTCTGCATTTAGAAACTTGCTGAGCTCCCATTAAGACCCTTATAATGAAAGGATGTGCCACATGGTCAGGCAGTAATCCCACAGGCTGAGATACAGTCGGCTTTAGCATTTTCCAAGAGCATCAGCATTTCAGTGGGCCAGGATGGCGGCCTTTCTTACCTCATTAGCGATCCCCTGCTGTCTGCTTGTCTGCCTGTCAAACCGTGACCAAACCGTCTCCCTCCAATTCATGTTCGCGCAACCCGGATTTTCAAACTGGTCAGGTAACGAGAGGGAGCACCCTCCATTTTGAATGGAAGCGCAGTACTGTTTGAGACAGGGCTCCAGCTGAAGATCTTCTAAAAACCGACAGCCAAAGATCTACCATCTTGCACATTTCATTTCAACCCAAATTGGCACACCTGACTCCTCTGCCAAGAAATATCAAGCTCAGTGTAATTATTTTGTTGAGTGCGATGTGATTAGTTGGAGCTTTAGTAAGAGTCTACAAGATGGTCAGGACCTGGACTGGTTATCATGTCCCTAATACCAAAGTTCCTCCCAAATGGGCAGATAATGTAATTTTCAACAATGGGTTTTGATTCATATGAAATTATTCATTGAAAATCAGGAAGAAATTAGTGAGAGGGGAATAAATGTTGAAAAGGAGGCATGTAATTTGATGTTTCTCAATTCAAAGGCTTGGAAGCAGGGGTGCTTGGGATTTTTATTTATTTATTTATTTATTTATTTATTTATATTATTTAACCCATATTTAACCAGGGATTTGGTGTTAATGCTGGGGCAATTAAAAACCCAAAGATTAACAGAGAGTGACACACACTCAACCCAACCAATTTTACTTACAAATGGCCGCTGAGTAGAATTCCCCTAAAAAAATGCCATTATGAAACAACTGAGACATCAATTCAGAGAAAAAAAAAGCGTGGCTCCACTCCTATAGACAAGCGGGTCAAACCTGGTGGACCACCCTAAAAGACGGACGGAGTCTGTGGCGGATGCCTGAGTGATGGCGGAAAGGAAATGGAGGGTTCCCTGCCCGCAATGGCATGCCTGAGATAACCCTGGTGACAGCCCTAACAACAAATGGTGGGCCATTGAAGTGAGCAAAGAAGGAGAAGGGGGATAATAGCTTGCCCTGTTCCATACATGAAGAGAAGTGCTGTGTCGAAATTAATACCCACATCCATGGCATTGATGAGAAAAACACATTTTGCCAGCAGACACTGCAAGGCTATATTCCATTGTTTCCTGAAGCAACTCGCCACTTCTGCAAGATTTGTTTAAGCTGACAGCGACTTCCTGACAGACTCCGAATTCCTAACTTGTACTCCGAATTTTTGGCTTTGGGTTCATTATATATCCTCTTAGACTCTGTAATCCTATATGTGGGTTTGTAAAATGCAGCAGAATTTTTTTTTTTTGAAACCTGTTGACCTATTTTACATTCTGGAAGGGATCTAAAGGTTTCCAAAGAACTTAAAAATGCCCTGCTGAATTACAGGTAAATGTGTGTAAAATGATGGACAAAATCAAGATATTTTCTATTTGATGTAATGCTTCAGCCATTAAAACATAGTGACCTAGGTTTGAATATTTCAGAACAAATAGCTTCAGGGAAGCACTGCAACAACTGTGTATGTGACATTGTCCAACAATACAGAATAAAAATCTTATTTTTATATTGAACCAACTTCCTGGGAAATTCATGCAAAAATCACAACACCAACCAACAGAATTCAGCAAAACTGCATATCTGAGCCATGAGGGTAAAATTTGGGCCATTTTGCACGTGACCCTGTCCAGCCATGTCAAAACTTCCCTCAAACTACATTCCCGCCTTTCTAGAAATTTCTATTCCATTTTGTACTCATTGGGATACTGGCATGCATTTCAAGCATGATTTATTTTGTTTTGAGCTACTCATTGAGTCGCAATGACACGGGGAATCAACAACACAAACCGTTTTAAAACCTCACTGTTCTATAGACAGCAGTGATTTAAGGCAGGTTTAGTGTTTTGAATGTTTGCTATTCATGTTTAATGAGGCTGTATTTGTTTCAACAAAAAATGAGTACAATATTTACTTGTTAAAGAGTAGTTAATATGGATTAGACTACTCCGCAAAGTCTCTGCTTCAAAGTCTATATGATTCAGAACACCAGCATGACTCACAATTTATTTTTATTCGCCTTTGGAAAAGTGATTTATGAGATTTTGTGCTTCACTGCCCAACCCAGTCTCCTCTGAATACGAAATACACGCAAAGAGTAGATTGGAATGGTATGTCATGACTAATTTTCCAAAAGCTTTATTGTCACTACAACACTTACTGTTACAAATTTCAGAAAAGGTTGTGTGACCATGCACAGTGGGCTTCATAATTATCATAACCCATGACTGGCAATGCACGGAAAATGCTGCAAAAAAAAAAAATAACATTGCAGAGAAACTCAAAATGCCAACATTTGAGTGATACAACTCTATTAATATTTCAATCTAACCAACCAAATGTATTTATTTATTGAAAAATGAATTTCTTCTGTACACAGTCCAACCGTGATAAATCTCAGATGCTATGAGTGAGAACTTCTCACCTTGGCATTACCAATTGTGCAGTTCCCTCTCAGGTATACCAGAAGACCGAAATATCTGACGTGTGAAGGAGCGCCTGTCGGCTAGCTGAGCTGCCAGATCAAGAGTAATTTAAAGCTTAATTGTTATGATCTGATTCCAAATTGATTTATACTTAACTATAACATTGGCCAGCACAGGGCCAGCTGTGAACACAGTCGGCCCACATATGGCATTCCATCATGTAAACGGTGCCATCATTACCAGATCTGGCCGACATCTGGGTAACAGACCACTTGCCATGCCAGCAGTCGCCCAGCAGTGCCGGCTTGATGCCGAATCCGGGCCAGACCCGTCTGCTTTGTGGAGTGCAGATACCCAAAGACCTGCGCATGTGTCAGCACTCAAAATTCATATCTGTGAAGTGAATATCAGTCAGAAAGGAATACTTGGTTCAGATTAATACAACGCCAATTCCGAAATAGTTGGGACAAAGCGTAAATTGTGAATAATATCAAAATACAAAAACTTTCAGATCACATGAGCCCATGTTATTTACAATATAACATAGATAACAATTCAAATGTTGAAACTTAGACATTTTACATTTTCATCCACAAAATGAGCTTAATTCAAATTTTCTGGCTGCAACAGGTCTCAAAAAAGTTGGGACTCAGCCAGAAAAGGGCTGAAAAAGCAGTTAATATATAAGAAAATCAGCTGAAAGAACATTTAGCAACTAATTAAGTTAACTGGCATCAGTTGTGTAACATGATTGGCTATAAAAAGGATGTCTTAGAGAGGCTAAGTTTCTCATAAGTAAAGATGGCCAGAGGCTCTCCAACCTGTGAAGGCTTGCGTAAAAAAATTGTGGGATACTTTAAAAACAATGTTCCTCAACTTCAAATTGCAAAGGGTTTAAAGGTCTCATCATCGACAGTGCATAACATCATCAAATGATTCAGAGAAACTGGAAGGCAGACAAGGGACAAGGCAGAAGACCTTTACTGGATGCCCGTGATCTTTGGGCCTTCAGACACCACTGCATCACTCACCGGCATGATTCTGTCACTGACATTACAAAATAGGCCCAGGAATACTTCAAGAAACCACTGTCTGTAAACGCAGTCCACCGTGCCGTCCACAGATGCCACATAAAACTCTGTCTGTCAAAAAGGAAGCTATCATTGAGCATGATCCAGAAGCGCCGCCGTGTTCTGTGGGCCAAGGCTCATTTAGAATGGACTGTAGCAAAGTGACAAAGTGTCCTGTGGTCAGACGAATCCAAATTTGACATTCTTGTTGGAAATCATGGGCGTTATGTCCTCCGGGCTAATGAGGAGAAAGCCCTACCCTCCTGTTGTCAGCGTTCAGTTCAAAAGCCAGCATCTCTAACAGTATGGGGATGCATTAGTACATATGGTGTGGGACACTTATATTTTTTAAAAAGCACCATGAATGCTGAAAGGTATTCAAAGGTTTTAGGGAAACATGTGCTCCCATCCAGACAACATCTATTCCAGGGAAGGCCTTGTGTATTTTAGCATTACAATGCAAAACCACATACCGCAGCTATTAAAACAGCACGGCTTCGTAGTAGAACAGTCCATGTGCTGAACTGGCCAGCCTGCAGTCCTGATCTTTCACCGATTGAGAAAATTTGGTGCACGAAAAGTCCGTCAAACTCTCAACTCTCCAGCAGCTGGAAGCCTGTATTAAACAAGAGTGGGATCAAATTCCAATGGCTAAACTCAAGAAACTTGTCTCCTCAATCCACTGTGTTAAAAAGAAGAGGGGATGCTACACTATGGTAAACAGGCCTCTGTCCCAACTTTTTTGAGACCTGTAGCAGCCATCAAATTTGAAATGAGCTCATTTTGTGCAAAAAATTGTGAAATTTCTCAGTTTCAACATTTGCTATGTTATCTCTGTTCTATTGTGAATAAAATACTGGCTGGTGTGATTTGAAAGTCATAGAAATTTTAATTAATTTACAATTTACACTTTGTCCCAGCTATTTCAAAATTATTGTTGCATAATTTATTTACAGATGTCTGAATTTCATATTCAGCAACAGAACAGAATGCAAGATAAATGACTATACGCAAATGTCGCGCAGGAGCCCATGTTAAAGAGTCTCCCAGAACCATTCCACTCTTTCGCCTATATACCCAAAGATCAAAGGAAAACCAAGTCATCAATATAGAGATCCAATGAGCAGGAAACAGAAACATCAATAATCACATGTGCTGCATGCTTACACATCAGTTGCACCTTGCCTGCCGTAAGTCATACAAACAAAGATGACCCTCCCACGTGATTACACAAGACAACAAAATGGCTTAAACAATGCTGACCATCCTGAGGTTTAGAACACTTGCAGAAATAGCAAAATAACAGGGTAACATAACATCATGACTAAACAAGAGTCCCTTATTGTCCCCCGCATATCAGCTTTGTAAACAGTCCTGTTTCCTCATGTGGGGACTGACAGGGGCACACTTCTGTAAACATCCTACACTTCCCAATCAAGGTTTCAAAATGAATGGCACCCCTAAAAATTATTATACAAACCCCTATTCCAATGAAGTTGGGATGTTGTGTAAAACGTGAATGAAAACAGAATACAATGATTTGCAAATTCAGTACACAACAAAGACAAGATATTTAATGTTCAAACTGATAAACTTAATATTGGAAATATTAACTCATTTTGAATTTGATGCTTGCAACACAATCCACAAAAGCTGGGACAGGGGCAACAAAAGACTGGGAAAGTAGAGGAATGCTCAAAAAACACCTGTTTGGAACATTCCACAGGTGAACCAGTCAATTGGAAACAGGTGAATGTCATTATTAGGTATAAATGGAGCATCCCCAAAAGGATCAATCGTTCACAAGCAAGGATGGGGCGAGGTTCACCACTGACAACAACTGCGAGTGCAAATATTCCAACAGTTTAAGAACAAAGTTTATCAGCATGCAATTGCAAGGGATTTAGAAATTTCATCATCTGCAGGCCATAATATCAAAAGATTCAGAGAATCCAGAGAAATCTCTTCACGTAAGTGGCATGGCCCGAAAACCAACCTTGAATGGCTGTGACCGTTGGTCCCTCAGGCAGCACTGCGTTAACAACCAACATCACTCTGTAAAGAATATTATCATGTGAATTCAGCAACACTTCGGCAAACCATTGTTCGTCGCTACATCTACAAGTGCAAGTTGAAACTCTACTATGCAAAATGAAAGCCATATATCAGCAACAACCAGTGAAGCTGCTGGCTTCTCTGGGCCCGAGCTCATCTGAGATGGACTGGTTCAAAGTGGAAAAGTGTACTATGGTCTGACGAGTCCACATTTTAAATTGTTTTTGGAAATCATGGACGTTGTGTCCTCCGGCTAAAGAGGAAAAGGACCATCCAGGTTATCATCAGCACAAAGTTCAAAAGCCAGTATCTGTGATGGTTTGGGGATGTGTTGGTGCCCATGGCATGGGTAACTTGCACATCTGTGAAGGCATCATTAATGCTTAAAGGGACATACAGGTTCTGGAGCAACATATGCTGCCATCCAAGCAACGCCTTTTTCAGGGATGTCCCTGCTTATCTCCGCAAGACAATGCCAAGCCTCACACTGCACGCGTTTCAACAGTGTGGCTTCGCAGTAAAAGAGAGCAGGTAATAGACTGGCCTGCCTGCAGTCCAGACCTGTCTCCCATTGAAAATGTGTGGCACATTATAGAATGCAAAATATTCAAAATGAGTGAATATTTCCAAAAAAAAAAGAAAAAAAAGATTAAAGTTAAACAGCCTGAACATTAAATATCTTGTCTTTGTTGTGTACTCAATTGAATATAGGCCGAAAAAGATTTGCAAATCATTGTATTCAGCTTTTTTTCACGTTTTACACAACGTCCCAACTTCATTAGAATTTAGGTTTGTATACAAA
Source organism: Gymnothorax reevesii (assembly GCA_029721435.1). Taxonomy (NCBI): domain Eukaryota; kingdom Metazoa; phylum Chordata; class Actinopteri; order Anguilliformes; family Muraenidae; genus Gymnothorax; species Gymnothorax reevesii. The sequence continues at coordinate 31,951,365 of CM056575.1, forward strand.
AGCTACCAAATTTCAACGAGGAATGAAATTCTACTTATTAATGTCCATCCAAGTTCTGAGGAATGATATTATGCCATTACCTCACTTTCTTTTTCACTGGGGTAAAAAAATGAGGCAACATGCATGCAAAATCCCTCTGTCATCCAGCATCATGAAGAAAAAGAACTGGCAGTTCAAGAGAGACAAGTGGTCAAGGATCTTCATAAATCTTGTAGTGACATCAAGAAGATTCAAAAAAGATTACATGTTCCGCTGAGCACTGCCAGGGGGTGGGGATGCTGCCGATCTAAACACGCAATGGGCCACAGACTAAATAATTTCTCACGATACCTCGCTGAAATCATACACCCGTTTATACACACGCTCACACTCTCACCAATGGCCAATTAAGAATCTCCATATATTTGGACTGGGTGGAATTCACAGTAAAATTTCACAAACATGCAAAATAGGACTAAGGGTCCTGTAGCTTACTGGCAAGTAGTCTTATAGTGATGATACAAGTTCTGAAAATTTCATGTGAAGTTTGACATTTGAATTAATGAAAATCAATGTCATGGCCACTAAATAAAAGTTCACATACATTTATAGGACCTTCTGTAATACAAATACAATCTCAAACTCTGAAGCAGTTTTGGTGATACAAGTAAGTGAAAATTCAGTATGTCAATTGTGAAATTAAAGGTTACAGAATGTCAAGTTGTAGTCAGCAAATGGACTTCATATATGACTTTCTAAATATCTCTATACAAACATTGGCTCAATCGGTGACCATTTTGGTGATACAAGTCATTGTAATTTCATTGTCAAGGACCCTCAAAGGTCACTGACAGTCAGGTTGAATGTCACCAAATAAAAGTTCATACATGACTTACTAGATGTCAGTAACACAAACCTAGGCTCTAGGATCTGTGACCATTTTAGTGATACAAATCATTGAATTTTCACTAGGTCACATTTGACCTTTGAAGGTCAATACGAAGGTCACCAAATGAAAGTTCATATATGACTTCCTATATGTCTCTAATGCAAACTTAGACTCCTGTGACCATTTTGGCAATACAAGTCATTGTGATTGTATTATGTCAAGTTTGACCTTCAAAGGTCACCAACAGTCAAGCTGAATGTCACCAAATGAAAGTTCCTATGTCAGTAACACAAACCTAGGCTCCATCTGTCACCATTTCAATGACAGAAGTCATTGAATTTTCTCTTGGCAAGTTTGGTCACTGAAGGTCAAGCTCAAGGTCACCCAATGAAACTTAATACATTACTTGCAAAATGGCCACAATACAAACCTAAGCTCTATCTGTAATAGTTTTGGTGATAGAAGTCATTGAAATTTCACTATGTGAAGTTTGACCTTCGAAGGGCACCGAATGTAAAGTTTAAGGCCACCAAATGAAAGTTCATACGATTTCCAACAAATGTTCAATGCACATATGTTCCCAATCTTCAATATTTTTAAGCCTAGAAACCTTTGAAAATTGTAACATTTTGCTTGACCTCAAGTTTGACCTTTCAAGGTTATCTGAGGTCAACTTTAACTCAGCCAAAATATAGGTCATATATTACTTCCTATATGTCAGTAATACAAACCTAATCTTTATCTGCAACCATTAGGCCTCCACGGGCCATTTTGCATATTCATAAAGTACAGCGCCCCCAACAGACCCATTGGCGTTGATTCAATCAAAATGGCGCTCACACTGTACATTGACAGTACCAAGGTAAATTGATTGCCTGAATTAGAAAAAAATTTATCACGCAGTTTTTGTGAAATAATTTTTAAAAATTTCTCAGTCCTATCTTTAACATTGGAGCCAAAATTTCAAGGGCCCATAAAACGAACAAAAATGATTCAATCAAAAATTCAAGATAAAAGCCTGGAGATATGGTGTAGTAGTATGTTATTTCAAATTTACATGAAAATTCATCAAGCCAAAAAAAGATTCTGGACGATGGCGGCCACCCCACAACAATAGCTAATCAGCCCATTGGCTAAAAATGAAAAAGCCATTCAGCTTTTCCCCAGGATCCTAACTTGTGACCACTGTTGCCATTACAATTACATATATGCATCCTGGTTTTTAGAGCGCTGTCAGGAGGAAACCACACAGGTTGAACAGAGAGTCTGTAAATATTCTCCATGATTCTTCATGAAAATTTGACTTCGAAAAATTAGGGGGGAAAAAAAACAGAAAAAAGTTCAACGATTAGAGGAATCAGGAGAGTCGAGCCTTGGCTGGCTCAACTGGCCTGTATTTCAGTGTCGAGATAAGCCAACTCTATTCTATTCAATTTATAATTGAGTTAAATGTAAGTTTCACCTCTTTGAGCATTGCGAGTCAGACTATTTTTTCCCTCGTTGGCACTTGAGTCATTCTAGAGACTCTGGAGCCTTGAGAAGAAGCCAAGCCAGTCTTCAGTTGCGCTATATCATGTGAATTTGCCACCAGTGAGCGCTGAGGCCAGAGTTTGCAGGAAATAGGAAGTAATTGACCAGCTAAATCCAGCTGCGAACCTCTCGTAATTTTATTTCTGCTCTTGTGTTGGGGAGGCACCCATAAATATCATTTTTATGGCATGGAAAAATGGTAAATGGGATGACAAGTCAGTTGTTGACAGATGAGGATTGGTTTTCCAAGAGAACACAAAATAATTCATGAAAGGCACTGCCACCCAAACAGATTGTAAAATCCTTGCTCAAAATTCTCTACCATTCTGTAGTACTCTCTCCTTCACTCTTTCCCTCTCTCTCTTTCACTCTCTCTAGGAGGTTGAGGAGAGGCCTGACATAACCCTCTGCACTGAAATCGGGTCACTTCTATATCATTTGCCTATTGTGTCTCCAGGGTTACAGGTGATGACGAGACAGAACACTTAGTCTTTGGGTTAATGTGTGGAAAGAGGATTGAAACACTTGGAAATAAGCATAGATTTCAAACAGGTCCCAATAGAAAGCCTAGTTTTGACAGCTGTCTAAACTCCACGAGCTGTGGAGTTGGAAACAGACGCCCAATTCAAACAAAAACAAAAAAAGTAAACACTAGAGTTAATGCTTTCCCAAATCGATCCAAATGTAAACAGAATTACCTCAGTGCAGTGGATTTTCCCCGGCAGATAATTCTGTATTCTCTTCTGGTTTACCTTGAGTGAGGTCCAGAGGTGAAAGTGGCCCAAAGCAGCCAAATCTCTCTGCCACCCAGACAAAGGTGCTTTCGTGACTCACTCCAAGGTAAGTGTGGCACAGTGCTGGATTCCTGGGGTTATGACCCGGCAGACAGTCATGGCCGAAAGTTCAGCAGTACTGCCGTGGCTCCACCTTTTGGAGCAGCAGGCCATACGAGCTTTTATGCCCCTCCATGGACCACTTTGTACCCCTTACGGCCTCTCAAATTTATTCAAGGCTTTGTGCAACTACAGTTGTACCACCAGCCCACTGCCAAGTCCTTCTCACTGTCAGATACTTAAGAAGAAGATTGATGATACTGTTGCAATGTGCATCATCTCAGTGAATAACCAGACGCTCAAACTCCGCAGAGGAAAGTGGCAATAACCCACCATAATTCATCTCCCATTGCATCATTGCTGTTTTTGTCTGTCTTTCTCACTTTGATGACATCCTGAAACATCCCTGCTCACTGCTAGAAAAAGTCACGTGTTTGTATGGTTCAGGAGGCAATGACCCCATTCATTTATCCCAAATCGTTGTTGATTGGTGGTTGTTTATGCCATGTGACTGCACATTCAGGGTACATTGAGCGACATTCCAGCCTAGCCAGCAAGCAGATCTGCAGATAATACCTTACAGAGCACCAGAGTTACAATAATTTTACGATGTGGTGATCGCGTCTATTCTCTTGTATCAAGAATTGTGTTTAAAGGTAATTCCTACTGCCTATATAAATATTTTTCCACTGTTACGGCTTAGAATGCATAATATCACACTGCACTTCTCAGGCTAGAGTTGCAAATTGGTTGTGATGTACACCTTCCTCTCCTTACGGTGAACGACATCTAACCACTTTCACCCTTCTTTTCCGGCAGAGGATCCTGTTATCCTCCACAGAACTGCTCGGGCGAAGACCTCCGAAATTGAGCAGAATAAGGCTGTCAGACAGGCCTCGAGAGCAGGCAGCAGTACGTCTGGACGTTATAATGAATGATGACTAGACAAATCGGGAGAGAGTCTCGAACCTGATCTTTTTAGCAGGACTGTGTCTAAGACGGAGCTCGGGCAGGGGGTGAAAAAGAGTCCCAAAATTATCCCCTCATCATACAACCTCCCGGCCCCATTCATCCAAAACCCATTTACAAACCACACGGCGGACAGTTCCTTCCCTTAACCCCAGCGCAAACCTCAACTTTCATTCATTTGCTGGGAGGGCAAAACCACCTGTGCGCCATCACTTTTTCTGGAAAACAGAATAAAGTTACTGTTCCCATTGGGGGAAAAGGCACGAGAGGTTTTTTTAAGGGGCCCTTGGATGATTCAAAATAACTTTCAAATCATAGTGTCAAAGCACACCGAGAAGAATACATATTTTGGGTAGTTCACTGGAAAAAAAATCAGAGCAGCCTATAGAGCTTCATGTGGCCCATTTTCTACCAAACTAGAACTTATTTCTGCTTTTAACACACAAAGTTGAACCTTTGAGGTGTCTTGACCAAAAATAAATTGTTTCAGGACCTTTAAAGTTAGTTCCCGTTAAATAGTAAGATCTAGTGGGGTAACCCTGATAACATCACGAGTGGGCAATAGTTCCGGTACAAATCCCTGAAATTTGGTGGAAACGCTAGCCGGTTCGCTGGACAGCACCTAGGTTCAGTGGATATTTTGAAGAACTGGTTAGCAAACCAGTTCTGTTAGTCGAGAAGCACTACGTAAAATCTAAGTGAAATCCAAGCCTTGCTGAGTTCTGTGATTCTATACAGTTAAAGACTGCACTGTCCAAAACAAACCCTCTCTCTCCACATTAGAAAACAGGGAAAGCATCCAGCTGAGTACAGACTTCCGCCAACAATGTCCTCTTAACTGATCGTTCCCAGTCTTGGCAGTCCAAACGTTAATTTTCAAGATGTGTTTGGCTTGACGGTAGGGCAACAGTCATGAAGTCATCAAAATCCATAGGCTTCTTTTCCTTGAAAATGTGACTGCGCACATCAAATTTCATGGCTATGTGGTCATGACTTTTCAAGTTAGGGCTACAAAAGGTAGAAAATGACACCATTATATAACTTCCTTGGCAGGGATAACCATCTCTCAATCCACTCTAGACTCATTTTTTCGATAACAAAACCTGTCCTCTTTGACTTGCAGCATAGCAGTAGTGTTGAGATCATTCTAACAAAAAATCTTCCAGTTCTTTGCTCATTAAGTAGCACTTCATATACCTGCAACTGATTGCTTGCACTTGATTTATATCACATCTTGTTTTCATACCTTGTTAAATGATAGCTTGTTAACATTCAAAGACGGATAAATCATTCAATAGCCCATTTTTAAAAGCATTGAAGTTTAGTTTGGAATATTTGCACATTGAGTGATGAATAGCACAATTAATTGTACAACCCCAATTCCGAAATAGTTGGGACAAAGTGTGAATTGTGAATAAAATCAGAACAGAACGACTTCCAAATCACACCAACCAGTATTTTATTCACAGGGCCTGTTTACCATGGTGTAGTGTTCCCTCTTCTTTTTAACACAGTGGAGGCGTCTGGGCATTGAGGAGACAAATTTCCCGAGTAGAGCCATTGGAATTTGATCCCACCCTTGTTTAATACAAGCTTCCAGCTGCTGGAGAGTTTTGGGTCTCCTTTGATGGACTTTTCAATTAATTATGCACCAAATGTTCTCAATCTGTGAAAGATCAGGACTGCAGGCAGGCCAGTTCAGCACACGAACTCTTCTACTACAAAACCATGCTGTTGTAATAGCTGCGGTATGTGGTTTTGCATTTTCCACCTGAAATACACAAGGCCTTCCCTGGAATAGATGTCGTCTGGAGGGGAGCATATGTTGCCCTAAAACCTTTATATACCTTTCAGCATTCATGGTGTTTTTTAAAACATGCAAGTGTCCCACACTATATGCACTAATGCATCCCCATACCATCAGAGATGCTGGCTTTTGAACTGAAAGCTGATAACAGGAGGGGTTGTCTTTTTCCTCTTTAGCCCGGAGGACACGACGCCCATGATTTCCAACAAGAATATCAAATTTTGACTCGTCTGACCACAGGACACTTTGCCACTTTGCTACAGTCGACTTTAAAAGAGCCTTGGCCCACAGAACACAATGGCGCTTCTGGATCATGCTCCACAATGGCTTCCTTTTTGCATGATCGAGTATTAGGTGGCATCTGTGGATGGCACGGCGGACTGTGTTTGCAGACAGTGGTTTCTTGAAGTTTTCCTGAGCCCATTTAGTAATTTCAATGACAGAATCGTGCCGGTGAGTGATGCAGTGGCGTCTGAGGGCCCGAGATCACGGGCATCTAGTAAAGGTCTTCGGCCTTGTCCCTTACGGACAGAGATTTTCTAGTTTCTCTGAATCTTTTGATGATGTTATACGCTGTCGATGATGAGACCTTCAAAGCCTTTGCAATTTGATGTTGAGGAAGATTGTTTTTAAAGTATTCCACACTTCTGTACACAAGCCTTCACAGGTACACAAGCCTTTACTTCTGAGAGACTCAGCCTCTCTAGGACATCCCTTTTATAGCCAATCACGTTACACACCTGATGTCAGTTAACTTAATTATTAGCTAAATGTTTTTTCAGCTGATTCTCTCCTTTATTAATAGCTGTTTCAGCCCGTTTTTTGCCTGTGTCCCAACTTTTTGAGACCTGTTGCAGCCAGAAAATTTGAAATTAGCCCATTTCGTGGATAAATATGCAAAATGTCTCAGTTTCAACATTTGAAATGTTATCTATGTTCTGTTGTAAATAACATATTGGATCACGTGATCTGGAAGTCATTGCATTTTGATTTTATTCACAATTTACACTTCGTCCCGACTACTTTGGACCATACTTAAGATGTGGGCAGCATGGTGGCACAGTGGGTACTATTGTTCACATGGGCTCCAAGTTCCTCCTACAGTCTAAAGAAATGTATGTCAGGCTAATTGAAGACTTTAAATTGAGCCCCTATGTACCATACTGGGCCAACCCATGTTGGGGTATTTTGAGAAAATGGGACTCAATGCTGCCAGCCTCCTATGTCATCTAGAGAAACTAGCAAAAAAAAAAAAATGCTGCATATGATACAAACTCAAGATATGTAAAATAAAATACATGCACTTTTTGTGCAGGGTTTGAATGGCCTTCGGTTTCATTTTAAGTGAAACCTACCTCCTTCTGAAGAAGAACCATCATCTTCTGATTCAATTGGGACAAACTCTGGGTCTCTGTCATATTCCACTTCACCATTATCATCAATCATAGCAAGCAATTCCTCATCAGCGAGATACCTTGCTGATATGTTAACAATGAATTATGGGAAAGTTGTGGGATGGGATGGCCCACTATGGCTTAAACAGTGCAGTGCATATGTACAGTGGCAGAGAGGACGTTTGCTTGTATTAACAATCAATGAGGGCAGATTGGGTCGGCCCATTTATAAAATGTACATCTCAGTTTTCTGCACATGCTGACTAACTCAACTCAATTTCACCAAAAGTGCAGGATGGCCTGGTATGGTTCTCAGGGGTTCAATTGCTCATAGGTATGAGTATGTGCAGCCTGCAATGGACTGACAAGTTGTCCGGAGTATGTTCCACCCTTTTGCCCATAGTCAGCTGGGATAGGCTCCAGCTCCCCCATGACCTCGAGTGAGAAAGAGGCTGCATAGATAATAGATGCTGGATTTTTTTTTTTTTGTATGATATGGCCCAAATTTTGGAGCAAATAAAAAAGTCATAATTGGACAAATAAATCAGTAAATAAGTATGGAACTTTTCTATAAAAGGATTTCAAATCAATTTTGGGACAAATTAAACTGCATAATTCAGAAGTTGTTCCTGTGCTGTGCAACTGCAACAGTGACGGAACTTGAGCCAGTGTTGAGTGTAAAGGTACAAACCATATGACTCCCTATGGAAAAATTGGCATGAACATGCAAAGCAGTTATTATAGCAAAGGGGGATATTTTTATTCACCTATGATTCTGATGTAAAGAAAACAAACCAGTAAAAGTACAAGGTGCTAATGTATTTTAGATTTTTTCCATCTCTTCATGTGTGAAAAGTCTTTGTGTACGACAGCTTTTGACTTGCATTGTAGCTACCACAGTAATTTCATCAATGTGACCGCATATGTTTCTCAGAAAAATACTCATTTAGCATCAGTAATGAAAGATTACGAGAGGCTAGATGGCTGCTCTGTTGTCAATTTCATCACTTCCTCATTCATCAGGCCACCTAGGGCACTGTTTTCCTTTAAGAAGAGAGGCATGGAGACGAATAAGCTCAATCATTGCTTCTGTACCTTTTTTCTCTCCCAATTTCTTTGCGGAGACAACTCTAAAATAAGAAGATTACATGTGGCGGTCACACTGAGGTGAGATTAATCTTGGCCCATGTCGAATGCATTTGCTGCATGGAGGAAAAAAAAACAGACCAAGGTCACAATGAATGGACATTTTGATTAAAAAGCTTTCCAAGCATTTAAAACAATTTTAGACTTTTAAAAACCCCAAAGAAGTGAATTGAAAACTACATTTCAAGGCTATATTTCCTGTTGAAATCCCTCAAAGTAATTTTTGGCAATATAAAGTATCAAAGAAACTGGGGTGGTAGAACACTCAATTTTCAATGCGGCACAGGCAGGCTAATAGCAATAGAACCAAAATTGTGGAGACACAGATGGCTTCAAAAGCAATACACCTACATACAGCACCATTCAAATTTTTTGGATCACGCCAAAATGTTTATAGTCCTGAATGCAACTAATACCTTGATTTACCTAAGCAGGATTAAACGGATGAAAAGAAACAACCAAGACTGTGACAATAATACAAATAAAGAGTACTTCCAGAAATATTTTTTTTTCCTTACATCTGCTTGCTATTACTCCTGGGTACTATCAACTTACTGTCACCTCATCCTTCAAGAACATTTTTCTTGGTGCAGGTGAAACTACTCATCTGTCATTATATTAAGTGCAGCAGAGGGTGAAAACATTTTTTTCCTATTCCTGTGGTACATTTTTCACTGCCACCATACAAGGTAGCACAGCAAATTAAAGACGGACATGTATAGCCTCTGCAGCCCTAAATATAATGGGATTGGTCGCTCTATTAAATTAGTATGTGAGCAAAATTACTAAATGACTGAGTGACAATTAGCTGCTAGTAAACTGGAGAAAAACTGAAAAAGCTACAATACAGCAAAAACTGGCCCTTGCATGCATATACTATGTATTGTATGTACAGCGCCCTCCACAATTATCGGCACCCCTTTTTAAGATGTCAAAAGCTTTAAAATAAATTCAATTTTTATTGCAGAAGCATACTCTCACACTGAAAATTGTAGAAAAATGTAACCTTCAACTCAAGTGAATTTTAAGGGAAAAAAATCCCTGACTAAGAAATAATTATTTTTCATAAAATCACCGGTTCCAAAATTATTGGCACTCCTAACAATTCCTAAAAATTAAATGTATTTGAAGTATTTCTGTCATTTCTACAGTAGTTTACAAAGTTGATCAGAGTATCTAGGAACATTTAATTAGTAAATCATCACTTCCTGTTTCCCTGGGGTGTAAATATGATGTGACACAGAGGCCATTTCTCTTATCCACTCTTCAACATGGGAAAGACAAAGGAACACACCATTCAAATAAGTGTGTTGACCTTCACAAGTCAGGCAATGCCTACAAGAAAATAGCCACTGGCCTGCACCTGCCCATATCTACTGTCAGAGGAATCACTAAGACGTTTAAAACAACCTGAACAGTGGTAAACAAGCCTGGAAGAGGATGCAAGGCTATTTTGCCACCACACACAATGAGGAGGATGGTAAGAGAATTAAAAATTCTCCAAAGCTCACTGTTAAAGAATTGCAACAAATGGTAGCATCTTGGGGTCACAAAGTCTCCAATACAACCATCAGGTGCTATCTACATGCCAAGAAGCTGCTTGGGAGGCATGCATGGAAAAAACCTTTTCTCACTCATGATCATAAACGCAAACATTTGGAGTTCGCTAAGTGGTATTGGGACTTCAACTGGGACCGTGTGCTTTGGTCAGATAAGATCAAGATAGAGCTTTTTGGCAATAAACACTCTAAGTGGGTCTGGCGGAACACAAAAGATGAGTATGCAGAAAAGCACCTCATGCTCACTGTGAAGTATGGGGGAGGATCGGTAATGCTGTGGGCCTGTTTCTCTTCTACAGGCCCTGGGAACCTTGTTAGGGTGCATGACATCATGAACGCTTTGAAATACCAGAACATTTTAAATCAAAATCTGGTGGCCTCTGCTCGAAAGCTGAAGATGAGTCGTCATTGGGTCTTTCAGCAAGATAATGACCCTAGACATGTGGCCAAATCTACACAGAAATGGTTCACCAGACACAGAATCAAGCTCTTCCCATGGCCATCTCAGTCCCCAGACCTCAACCCCATTGAAAACGTGTGGAGTGAGCTGAAGAGGAGTGTGCAGAGGAGAGGACCCAGGTTGCTGGATGATTTAGAGAGATTGTGCAAAGAGGAATGGTCGAAGATCCCTCTTTCTGTATTCTCCCATCTTGTGAAACATTATAGGAGAAGATTAGGTGCTGTTTTGTTGGCAAAAGGGGGTTGTGCAAAGTATTAACATCAGGGATGCTAATAATTGTGGCACACATGATTTGATGTAAAAGAATTATTTCTTAATGTGGGATTTTTTTCCCACTGAATAAATGCACTTGAATTAAAGGTTGGATTTTGCTCTTTTTTTCATTGTGGTCCTATATTATTTAGAAAAAAAACCTGAATTTATTGGAAGCTAAAGAACATATCTTAACCAGGGGTGCCAATAATTATGTAGGGCACGGTATGCAAGTATGTATTTGTGTATACAGAAAATCAGAGTGAGATTGCCAGTCTTGGCTGTATATTTTATTTACACAATTCAACCTCGAATGTATTCATTTTTCCCCAAAACATAAGAATGTCTTCATAATTCCATACTTTTTAATGGTACAGTACAGGCATACATAAAGCACATAAGAAATGATGTGCTTTGAATTCCTGAGTAGCACTGATAATATCTGAATAAAAAATTGACAAGCGATAACAAGAGCTACTTGAATTTATTGTGAAGGAAAGTTACTTTGTCTCTTGACCTTAAATGAGCAAGTAATTGCGTGACTGACAGCACCTGTCAGTAAACTTTAGGAAACCCTGTGGCAGTTGAAAAAACTGGCAATCTCAAAAAAAACCCATGCCTTGAAAATTTTCACAACATATGCTTTGTGACATTCACTTTTCACTTACATGTCCTTTTCTAATGGTGTTTGGGCAGTTTAGGACTTCCCTTTTATGAACACTTTCGTGTTATGTTTTGGACGAAGCAGGAAGAACAGAACGCCTCACCTTTTCTGTTTGGTTGAGAGTCAGAACAACAATTTTTTTTATTTGACAAGCGTATATTCTGCAGGGAAAAATATTTCCCATTTTCGAGAATATTAGTTTCCGAGCACAAGGGAATCAGTACTGCATCATATACACACCATATACAGCACGTCTGCTATGTTATTTTAACATGGTTGGAATTAGGGGAGGAAAACGTGACAAACTGCAACACGTTTCAACCAATCCAGTTATCCTCAGCTAACAAGGGCATCATCAGTGTGGGTCAGCTAATACGTCCTATGAGAGTAGCTGAGGATGCCATCCTTCAGCGTGCCAGTGGAGGCTAGCGAGAGCAGATGCTGCTATTTTTCTGGCACCAATGCGAGCCGTTAGCTCGTGTTCAGTTGTTTAAATGAGAACCACACTTTTGTAAGACCCATTGTCCAGAGGTAGTCAGTGAATTAGGGGCCCTTGGAGGGCGGTTGCTGGGAAGAAGACAGTTGTTTTGGGGGACCTGCAGTAAAATATTGATGGATGAGCCTTCTAGCTTCATTGGTAGCCAGATATCACCTCTGAGATCCTCATCATGTAGTAGTATGAACAACTTTGAGAACAGCCACATAGCATTTGTAACAGGAAAGCTCAAAAGCCAATTTTTTGAGTCCTCATTTTGAAACATGCCTGAAAACTGCTGTCCTGGAATGACTGATTCCTTTCAACCCATTATGGGTTTTACATCTGATTTTTTCCACAAATTGACTTTTTCTTCTTAGAATCATATAAAATTTTTTCAAGAAAACATTTTTGGAAGTTGGGTAATTTTAACCTATTTAGCCAGTCACGAGTTTCACATTTTTCCATTTGGTATGTCACAAACACCTCGGAGTAGGGGAGTGGTGGATGGATGCCTGCCATGATGTCACAAGTTTCAAAGCCCTGGTTTTCTTCACAACAGTACATTATGGCTAACAGTTTGGATGCCAGGAGTTTGCCCTGAAATGCCACATGACTCCATCTTTAATTTCACATTAAGTGGGTGAAGTTTATGCAGTTATACATTTCCACAACACGTGCATATCACTGGCATCACAAGCAGCCAAAAAAAGCAGTGGAAGGGCTTGTCCATGACATTACCACCTTTCGTAAGATGCAAAACTCCTTCCGAGGCAAATGAAGAACGTGCGAAGAACGAAAAAATCGTACATTTGTTTCAACAGTCTTTGTTAAGAAATGCAGACATTTCATAAATGATTGTTGGAGGAAACTATAAGCTTTAAAGAGTTTTAATTTCTCTCAGTTCGGTTTCTGAACGCCAGTCACAAAATGTGCAGCGGAATGCGGCAAACCAAAGACAGAAGGAAAAATATGCCATGAGTTTATACATTGTATTCTCAAAATTCCCAAAAAGAGTTGTATTTCCCCTGAAATACATCTGTAACTACAGCAACTATAAAGAAAATGAGGCCGTGTGCATCCCCTTCTATTAGCTATTTAATCCACTGAGTGCTGATATAAACGGGGCTATAGCCAGTGGGCCCTGCCTCTATCAGATCTCAGTGCCTGCAAGTTAGTGGGATGAATCTGAGATCTTGGTTCCAGGTCTATTATTTACGCAATATAAATCACACACATTTTCAAGTTCAACTTAATCTGTTACTTCCAACTAGGCCCTATCTGAGGCACCGTAACCCATAAATCATCCACTTGCGTCTTTTACAATTTCACAGATTTAATACCATATGACTACCAAGTTCTCTCTGTTCCACGTGATTTCCGTTTCACCAGACGGTATAGCATTTAGTATTTCTTAACTCAAAGGTCATGGAGATTTGTGACATTATCAGAGTCCTTCCTTTTTCAGTGAATTCAGCCAAGCAACTGTGGAAGGAAGAGGGATCTAGACATGGTTTGGATTGAATTATTGGGATGAATATTTTCTGAGGAAGCAGGGTTAAAGGAGCTGTGCCAAGATTTCTGCCCATGCTCAGAACATACGTCCAATAAAAGTGAATCTGCTTGACTGCAAGTCATAATCTGATTCCATCCTTGCAAATCTGTCTTCTTTTTGCATTGTATGTATATATTTTAGTTACTCAGCCATTATGTTTTTTTATATTGATGAGTTTTCTATGGAAATTTGAGGATTCAAAGCACTATTTTAGCGCTTCAGCCGAAGAATACTAGGAATGTAAGCTGGTTTGACAACGGCCAATAATCACAGAAGAAGAAAAGTATCTTTCATGATTATTGGCAGTTGGTAAACCAGTTTGCATTCTTCATATCCATCAGCTTAAGCACTAAAGTAGTGCTTTGAATCCTCAAATTTCCAAAGAAAACTCCTTTATATAAAAAGCACACTGCCTGAGTTACTAAAATGTATACAATGCAAAACAATGACAGATTTTCAAGGATGGAAGTAGATTTTGACTTGCAGTCGAGCAGATTCACTTTGCTCAAAGTTGTGAGCATGCAGAGTAATCGTGGCACAGCTCCATTAAATCCCGTATTTTGACAAGCATCAAGAGATTTCCTAAATCTTTCATTAATTTGGTTTAGCTACTCAGCTAAAAACAGGCCCCATTTCTCACCGAACACATTTACTACCCCAGGGCACAATATTTACTTACGAAGACTTCCCCCTATAGCAGTGTTTCTCAAACCTCTCCTGGAGGACCACCTGCCCTGCCTGTTTTAGATCTTTCCCTGCCCCAGCACAGGTGATTCAAATAATCAGGATGTTCTCAATCAGCTTTAGAGGGTCAATAACGAGCTGATCATTTTAATCACCTGTGCTAAAACAGGGAAAGATCTAAAACATGCAGGACAGATGGTCCTCCAGGAGAGGTTTGAGAAGCACTGCCCTATAGGCTCATTAGTAAAACTTCCAACAGAAACGTACTTTACCAAGAGGTTACAGCTCGTATACTGGAAGTGGCTATTCGCCCCGCAGCGGTGTGAATTGGGGGAAAGGGATCGGTTATCTGCCACGCTACTGGGTCGACAAGAGAAACAGTTCTGCTATTCGTACCGCGATGGAACGGATAAAGGAAGCACTTCTGCTATTTTCCCCGCAGTTGGGCCAATAAGAGATTTCATTTTATAATCCGCCCCGCTCTTTGATTTGTCGCGCTGAACCGCTGCGGGGCGAATAGCCTCTGCCTTCGACAGTTTAATTTGTTTACAGGTTTGAGATTTGGGTTTGGCCTGTTGCTAAGCAGCCTCCTGCAAGAGAAGCAGTAAACTGATGGCAGCACTGATACAAAAATCATCATTGATAACTGTCATAATACACAATACACTCTGTCATGATGTATAATGAATGCAATAAGCACAATTTTACGTATCTGAGGACATACTTCAAGGGTTAGGCAAAGAGGGATTTGTTGATTCATTGCAATGGTTGCAGCTATTTTTATATTCTGAAATCAAATGTTCTGTCAAATAATTAAAAATCCCCAACGAGCAGCAATCTTGTAAACAGCAGATGTACTAGCATTGTTCCTCCATTAAATACCCCATAAAAAACCTTCGCACAAGAGAAGATAATTTAATACAGCTGTAAACCTGGACACTGATAAAATTATTCTATTTACACAAACAAGTCCTAAGTTTACTACCGCAAGACAAAACGCCGACTGGTAACCACAAATTGCTCTGCAGTTCTAAATGACAGCTTTTTAAAGCTGGGAAAATCTATAGCAAATGTTTCCAGCGACTATATTTTGGGAGAATTTATTTATTCTTTCATTAGGACTTTTAATCTTTCACAAATTTGCAATACGAGTGGCTGACCAGCTGAATGAAGTGCAATGTAACAGACATCCTTCTATGGAGATGAGCTTCTCGAACTTGATGTTCAGTTACCTACACTATTTGCAGCTCCGCTTTCTTGGACAGCCAGTACAACCATTTGCGTTAATGAATTTATGTCCGCGGGAAGATTGGTAAAGGGATTTGTTCACTTGCAACCGTGAACAGACGGGGCTGCCGAAGTTACTAATGGCTTCTGAAAATGATGATAATACACTTCATTCGGTTTCATGGAGGTTGATAGGCCCAGTCACGGAGCTTTCCAAGAGGCAATGCCGACTGGTTTACTCCAGTCTCGGCTACAGCTCGGATGTTTGTCTCTTCTTCGTAAAGGGAGAATTCTTTGCTATGGATGCTCGCTGCGCTCACGCTGGTAAGGGTAAATCGGGTTGCCGTCTGTATTCATCCGAGTTGTAGGTTGGGTTCGGTTTTAAAAAACGACGTGGAACGTGTTTTACTGACTATTTCATGATGAAAGCGCATAGAAAGACAATGTACGCTCTAACATCGATAGCTAACCTTCTTGTGAGAACATAAACATGAAATTTACCGATAGTTTTACGCTCAACACTACTGTAAAAGGCGTTCTATGTGACGCATGGTGTTCGTTTACCTGTGAGCTGCGGAATCCTGAGGGATATTGAATTCTGATGTTCGCGTGCACCATTTAAAGTCCTAATAACTGGAGACATATCGTTACACTCAACAACAGACGCTATTGTTCGTCATTGTAAAATTTTATTCAGCTTCCGCTTGTGAAGGTGCTAATCTGGGTAAGATAAACGTGTAGGCTACGAAGACTTTTTTCATCGCCGAAGCGGGATGTTTAGAATACGGCTCTGATACTGATTCTCTCTAATATGGAAAAAAAAATTATGCTACCGCCATTTTTGTTTTCAGAGTTAAATCGAACCCTTCGCCAGCTGAAGTTCAGCACAATGAAAACATCAATCGAAGAATCGCGAAAAATCTGGTCCTCTACAGTTATGACACACTATCAAAAACAGAAAGGCTCGGTGAAAAGAGATTCTCAGATGCTTCTCTGTGTGACTGGTAGGGGGACCTCTGTGCGATGGAGACATTGAAGAGGCTGATGGCATCCTACAGGTGTTCTGTCCCTGGCATGATTATGACTTCAACATCAGGACAGGAAAGTCCCAGACAGGCTTACAGGTGGGCCTAGTTTGTAAAATATATCATAACATGCTGTCTCAGGCTTTTAACAGAGGTACCACCACTGGGCTAATCTAACTCTGCGTGTGTTTCCTTTAGTTATTATTTCTCGGGCCACCTGTAAAGTAGCTGGAGTCTTATTCTAACATTTCGTCTGTCTATCAATTGTCTACGTCAAGCACTGGAAATTGTCCTGAGGAGTTTGGGTATCACATAATGAAAACAAGGCTACACATGAGGTCACTACCTGTTTCCATCTAGGTAAAGGTTAGCCCAAGTGTGTGCCTTCTGGAATCTAGTCTAAAATACTCTGTACAATCTCAAGTGTCCATATCAGTAGCTTCAGTTGTCCCTTCTTACAGCTATAAGTGACGTTGCTAAACAAGACCAGTTTATACTTTTATGGATTTTTATTTCTTTTACATTAAACATGATTAATTGCACAAGGGCTACCATGCAATACAATTCTGGGTAACAGAGTGAGGGAATGTGTAGTGCATTATGCAGAGAGGAATCCAAGGAATTTCAAGAATTGTAAGTGATCATTGTGTTTTTGATGTGTTTCACCGTTTTAGCAAAAAGTGTATGAAGTAAAGGTGGAGGAAGATGGAGTGTATGTGAAGCACTCAAGTCCACTGTCTCTGCAGCCTTTTCCAACCATCCCAAAGAGCTAAAATCTGAGCTTCCTCTGACTGGTGTCCTAAATAGAGTCTCAGCTCTAACATTCCTAACAGTGTCTCAGATGTGATTTCAAAGCCCACATCATCAAAGGACATTCCTCACCTTATCTGCTGTCCTGACAGTTTTTTTTTTTCCAAGTGAATACAGCCACAAAAATATGCAGGCACAATCAAGAGGATCGTCTGAAGAGGAAGTTACATCATCTTGTCTTGTTTTTTTTTTTTTTTTTTCCTTTTTTGTAAACTATGGGACTTGAGCGCCTTGCTGACAGTGAATGGAAAAGGTGACTGGGTGTTTGTTCTGAACTTAGGGATAAACCTGACACTCAACATTTTCTGTTCCACTGTACTTCTTCCAACTTTTGGAGTCTGAATTTACCCCTACAGTGCACAGCAGAAACACTGTTTCAGCCTTCAAAGGATGTCAAACATCAAGGGATGTATTTTTCATGCAGTATTTTCTAAGTCTAAAGAAAATGTTCCATATTTGAGATGGAGCGTCGCAATAAATGTGTCAGAAACAGTTTGCAACCATGTTCATTGTACCGTAAAAAGTAACTTTAGATTCTTGATATTCAAAAATATGCATTAGTTTTTATGAACAAAACTATGGAAGATAATTTTTCCAGTTCATTCCACCCATGCAGTGGTCCACACTGTAACTAACAGCACATTGAGGGTTGAGTTTGAGGACCCACTTTAGCGGTGAGATCCCTTTCTCCGCCACAGCAGATTTGAAATTTGTTTCCTATGTCACAAATAGACATGCTGTGCATAGATCACGTCTGCTAGCTGTGTCTGTATGACATGCTTCTTCACAAAGCCTAGTTTAACCTTCCTAACATTCACTTACATGCGGCGCTACTGTTCAGTTCGGTTCGTCAGCCAATCAGAGCGGAGCTTATTATCACAGCCGGGACATCCTCTCAAAATGGCTAGCTCCTTTCAGTTTAGAGAATGATAGGGAGTGAATGGTACAAAATTGTGGATTTTTATGCTTTTTAAATTTTTTCTTTGTAATTTTTATAAACTTCCCTTTTGAATATCCAAAAATATTGTAACTTGGGTTGGGGAGTGTGTGGACAAAAAGTTTGCGACAATTCCAGCAAAAGGATTTTTTCAAACTAGTAAGCAAAACATTTTTGCATATTTCAATTCATATTCATACTTATATCACATTGTGTCAATCTAAGCTGTGATTATTTATTGACAGAAATGGCAATGAAAACATGAAGAATAAGGCTTTAACTCCAGCAGAGCAGGTTAGTTGTACTAAATCCCAGTACTGGAAATTAATCTGGTGTCTTCATCAGCTTTTTAGCTGTATACCTGAGGTGAAGATGTAATTTGGTTTTGTACGGACATCTTTTTAATTTGTCCATTGTCTTAATGCTGTCACTGAAACGCTCATTTTTAGCTTTCCTGGCTATGGTGTTTGTATAGGTATATTTCAAACTGGCAGTGGAACTAAGATGGGGCTGTGGTCAGTTGGACTTTCCTGGAACAACATTGGGATGCAAAGCACTGCTGTATTGGTGTTGTTTTTGCCATTAATCAGGCTGCCAGGTCATGTTTTTTTGCACATGGACATCTTCAGGCCATTAAAAAAATGAAACAAAAGTGTGCAGGGATATTTTATTTTCCCTGTCACACCTCACTTGTTCCATGTTGTGTGTTCTGGCGATTGGAAAAATATTTTCCAATAGTTAAGATGAAAAAGACCTTGAAAGCATTGCTCTTCGTGCTTATTGAGAATCATTTGATGAAGCCTCCTTAATCTTATTGTTTGGAAGTGTATTGGCTTATGTTTTTCCAGTGTTTGTAACCCTGCCTCGTAATTAAATATTTTACAAATGTCACTGTTTGATGCGTAAGTTATACGCCACTCTCCACAAGCTCACAGTCATCATGATGATTGTGGTTTCTTAAATTATTCCCGGGTTTTCTGTGATTATGACCGTTTGCAGTGAGCTCATGAACTTTGCCTTTTTTTCTTTGACTGCCTTTCTTTGCATAAGTTTTCCATGTGACAACATGGCTTTATAGTTTTCCATCAAGTACAGTAGTGTGCAGTGATGATTATTCCGCACCACTTTAGTCTAAAAGGGGTCTGAATATATTACTTTTGTACTTCTCTCAAATTTTTGGTGAAAATGAACTGAAAACTATAATTGTAGGCAATGAGACAAAAAAAATCATTGCCACAAGTATACAGACGTAAAAATATGCATAATAAAAACGCATAAAACATAAATTTTTTATAACTATTGAAAAATGTAGCAAATTTTATTTTTTGACTCTTGCATAGACTGAATGCATGTTTGAAGACTCATTTCATGATTATTGATCCTAAAAAAATTTGTTTAAACTGGTTTGAGACAAAATTATTCAGCAAAATAAGCTCTGATGGTCAATTGTTCCAGTATATATGGTGACATGAACTTTGAGCAGTGTCACTGAAGTAAACATGATGGCAAGACTGAAGGAGCTCTCTGACATTGTACATAGCCGCATTGTGGCCTTACATGATTCTGAAGGCATTAAATGCTGCCATGGTACTGTAAAAAATGCCATCAAGCATTTAAAAGAGACCGGTTCACTGTAAACTAGTGGCAATAGAGGTGCAAAACGGAAGTTAAGCTCCGTTTATCTGTGTCCGTTTATCCGTATATCTGTATGAAAAGTAATAATAATTAAAAAAAAAAATCGGCAGTTGATAGCACAACAACTCTGTGATGATATTAATAGCGCCAGAAGTGAAGAGATGAAAATATCAAGATCTACTATTTCCAGACAACTGTGTGAAAATGGTCTGATTGGTCCTGTTGCTGGCAATATCAAAAAAAGTCAAGTTTTCCAGAAAATTCCAAGAATTGGGCACCAATAGACTGGGACTGATGAATCAAAATTTCGAATTTTCTCATCCGAATGCAGACCTTATATGCACTGTAGAATTGGCAAACATTTTAAGAATGACTTTTTCGGCCCTTCAGTAATGCATGTAGGTGGTCATATTATGGTTTGGGGTTCAGTCTGTTGGGAGGGAACTGGTGATCTCATTAAAATCGATGGAATCATGGATCAAAAGAAGTATCACAGCATCCTTGTGAGGCACGTATTGTCATCTGGATAGAGACTGATTGAATGGGGATTTTATCTTCAACAAGATAATGACCCTAAACACACTTCTAAGTTGTGCAAGAATTATCTCAGTTGGAAAGAAACATGCGGTGACATAAAAGTTATGACGGCCTGCTCAAAGTTCGGACAGCTAATCTGTGGTAACACTGAAAGGGTCTCTTTGGAATTAATTTCGAACCATATGGAATAGTTTAGCAATTGAGGAAATAAAGAATATGTGAAAACTATGCCTGAAAGATTAAATGCTGTAATCAAACCAAAGGATGGCCACACTAGATACTGACTTCTCTCATTTTTATTTTTACTATATGTTGTTATCTGTTTACTTATTTTCATCAAAATGATCCAATATTATATGAAGTAAATACTAGAATTGTGCTTGGTTTCTGATTTATCTTCATTTTGTGAAGTGCATAATCATCACTGCGCACTACTGCACTTCATCAGCCCTTTGGAATGTTTCATGAATTGTTGCAGCAGTATGGAAAAACCAGTGTCACGCAAAACCAAGTTTACAAGTTTATATTTACAGCATCTCAAAACATTTTAACATCCCTTCAATACACAATGTACACATAAATCAGCACCAAAAGTATTCAAAATGCAGGGTCAGTCATGCAATACATGATACATATTGATTTAGACAGATATGAGGGATTGCTTGGTATTCATATTTCTTATGACCATTCCAGATTTAATTTTCCAGAGTGAAATGGCAACAGCACAACTGTGTCCAAGAGAATCGTATGAAAAATCCTAAACAAGATTTTTATTGAGGATGTTCTGAAATAAGTTATAGCCTCCCTGAGACCTGGCAGAGAGCAGTGGAGCAGGCAGATGCTTAAATGTGTGCTCCAAAAAATGAATAATTGGACTTACTTTCAAAATTAAGGACACTTGCATTTAAGGACACTTCACTTGAATTTATCTGTTGAAATCTCATACTTTATACAATATTGTGAGAAACAACTGCACAAAATTTTATTATCTCTCTTTCTTTAAGTGTTTATTAACAGCTGAGTCCACATCGACAGCCATACAGTGGCTACCTGCTACATGGCAGCAGTAACTGCTCATGGAAGCATGCTCTTCTGTGGCTTGTCCTTGAAACCCTCCATTTATGGAGACTTGGCGGGAATTTCTTGGTTGGATAGACTAATGTATTTCACAAAAATACTCATTTGATTGATTGACGGCATTTGAGGTTTATGCAAATATATTAGCAGAAGCTGCTCAGCTTAAGCAATCATCGGCCTAAGGAGTAGCCATGAGGGGAAATTTGAAAAAAAAAAAAAACCATTTGGTTTCAAAACCATTTAAATGGCAAATACTATCCTTTAAGTTTATCTTAAGAGAGGTGGAGACGAGCTTCATATCAAGAGGGTGAAATTAAACAAAAAAGTAATTTTCCATCTTTTAAAAATGTATCTGATAAATCTTTAAAATTTTGGTTGGCAACCAACTCTGGCAACCTGATGGTGCGATTTTCTTAATGAAGCTCAAAAACTCGTGGTAAAGATGAGAAATAGTCTGTCTTAGGTTTTGGGTAACTTTACAAGCAAACTCCTGTTTTAGTGTTAAGATGCAATAGCCTCCACTATTGTGCCAAAAGACTCAAAGGAAAATGGGCAAATTGAAGGTCATGAGTTGTGCCATCTAAATTTTACATTTCTTTATCTGGAAATTCAAAATGAACATAAACAAAGTAGCCTTATCATACTACAGAGTTGGCAGGATGTCATTAATTTCAAATGTTGTAAAATTGACTTCTCAACGTAAGACATATGCCATCTAAAGAGTATGTAGGCAAGAACAATGAATTACAGATATGAACATTCTGGATGAGAAGCAGAATTATACGTTGCTTAACAGTTGTACTTTTGTATTGTGCGATGTACCAATATATTATCAAAAAATGCTGCTTATTGTCCTAGTTATACTAAATATCTGTGAGATTGTGTATGGGTGGTAGGTTATATACAGCAACTAATCCACATTGCATATGAATTATTAAGGTCACATGTACTATCGGTCAGCTCAGCACATCATGGGCTGCAATCAATTTGATACAGGATCCTATAATAAATTAGTCTGCCCTCCTGGACATTTTTCGTCAGGGCAATCAAGTCAACATTAACAATGCTATTGCACTTCAAGTTACAAAGACACCGACAATTAGAATACACAGTCAAGTATACATTATAGGTTTGGCTAATTCTCCTTCATAAAATTCATAAGATTTCTTTTCGGAAAAGATGTGGAACTCATTCATGTGATGGTGGAAATGGGATTCATCCTAGACACGTAGGAGGAATTCATTATCAATGGAAAGGTGTTTCTCCACACAAACATTCAGTTCCAGGTGTTACATACTCCTTCATCTGTTTAGTCAACAAGTGAGATCCATTTTGTTAAGGGATACTTGTCCTGGCAAAGCCCTGCTGCACTTTGCTGTCAAAGCAAGGGTTGGCAGGTTTCCAGTTGGCACTGTAAGCATGTTCATTTAGCATGGGACATAGATGCTTGTCTTTCGAGTCCTGATTCCTAACATTTTTCAAGGTAGACTAGAATGTCCTCCATTGGCAAAACAACATATATTAAAATGTATTTTTCACAGGAATTAATTTATCACTACTGTGATGGCAGGCCTGTGTCACCGTGGAGTTTATGTTCTCAGTTTTCATGAGGCCTTCAAAGAACTCTATCCTATACGGGGCAAATGGGAATTCGGAATGCAGTCAACCCTTTAAGCGCTAGTCGTGGCTATAGCTGCAATAACAATAATCATTACGGCTGCTGATTGCGGCTGTTGCCGCGAGGAAGTTTCCGACCGCAACTGCGACTCACGACAAAGGATGTTTTGGGGGGTAGGTGTATTTCACTGTACCAGTCAGATTTTAGTATTTACGGCGCCACGTTGGGGATTGGCTGCTGGGGCCTCGGTGTGCGCATTGTAGCAATTTATTTGAACTGCATAACCATCCTATCCATGACCGGATCATTACAATAGTCTTGTTCCATGGATTTTGACCACACATTTTAAAATGTCGGCATTCAAGAAATTGTCAAGTGATGGCAGTGAGTTTAACAATGAAAATGCGGAATATGTAGATATGTTGTTTTCTGAAAGTGATAGTGAAAATGGAGCTGACTTTCTTGGCTTTGAGGAGTGAGAAATTCTTATCTGATCGATTCAGCGCTGAAGTGTCCCATGTGAGAAATATTTTGAGCGGTATGTTGGTATTTTATAAAAAAATAATTTAGCACTTAAAGGGTTAATATACTGTATATATCATACATTTCATTTACTATTCGGTGGTGGTGTCTGTTATTTTAACTTTGGTAATGTGGCCCAAATTAATCTTTCTTTGCTCTGTACTTGGCGGGTACATGTTACGCACTTGTCTTTTGGCTCTGCTTTCTGGGAGACACATGTATGCTCCATGGCTATCAGGCAAGCATTCATGTTTTCATCGGGCCGTTTCAGCTCAGGGTCTCCATCTTTGTTTTTTGAGAGGATGTCACTTTATTTTCACCTTTGTCTCATAAATAATCCCACGTATTCTTTTATCTGTCGAAAGATGAAGAAACAAAAGACATAATAAATACTTAAATATGAGCAATCTTTCCTCTATAAATCAATTAAAGGAGTAACGTTGTAAATTAGAACTGAGACAAGCCAGACAAAAAGCCAGAAAAAAAAGATTTATATGCTGCACCTACTATATTAATTTGCTTGGAGTAGTTTTGGGTTTTTGCCCTCACTAAGTAATAATTCTGTTTGCTGACACATCTATCCATAGCAATCACAGTTTATTAAACTAGGCAGGGGCCAATCCCCCTAGCGCAACAAGGGGTTTACAACCTTGCTCAAGAACCAAACCGATAGTCATTTTATTGTGGCTACATTGGTGCTTGAACAACTAACCTTCATAGTCAAGCACCTTAACTAGACAACAAGCTGTCCCTTGTTAAATATTTGAAATTCAACTGCAGGCTCGAAACTTACCGAACCATAGATCTACTGCGGGACCTGTCTCTTGGTTTGAGATCTCCGCCTGCTGGTGCTAGTGCTAGTGCTGGTCCTGCGACTTTGGGTCCGGCTCTGCTGGCTTGAAGGGTAGGTGACCACACGGGTGGTACCTCTCCTTACTGGCACTCCACCAGCATCCCTGATGTCCTGAGCCACCTGAGCCAGAGTTTGGGCAGGGTTGGTCTGCAGGCGCTGGAAGAGGCTCTCTCGTGTTACAGTTCTCTCCGGGCAGGCGAAAGTCAATGCAACCCCAGAGTCAGCCTTCATCTCTCGGGAGAATCCGTCTGAGGTACCATCGAAACAGCGCCCGATTGCGATCTCCTTAGCTACTCGAGGGTTCTGGTCAGTGACTGTGTAGATGCCATAGTTGTGCCCAAGGGGGTCGACTGGGGCCAACATGTTAAAGGCAAAGCTCTCGTTGTTCTGCATGACAGGAGGGTGCTTGGTGAGGTACTCCTGCAAGAGGCTGTTGATGCCCACTCGTCGGCAGTTGCCCTGGGGGAGGACTGTGATGAGCGTCCTGTCGACAAGGTTCTGATCGAAAAGCATTCCACCGCACTTGAATTCTAGGCACGCGGAAGAGGTGTTAGCCAAATGCGCATCTCGAGTGCTCCGGATGTCCCTGATGCCATACATCTGGCCCCTCGTCACCGGGTGAGTTCCGCCAAAGTTCCGTGACCTCACCATGACCTCGTTGGGCCCATTGATCTTCACTTTGATGTAACAAGCTCGGAATTCTTGGGGGTTAGGCCACCAAGCAAGGTAGTCGCCAGTCCAAGTTGTCAGGTCGCTCTCCTCGAACGGAACCACATTGTACTCGTACTTGTCCTTTTCCACACGGAAGAAGCGGAAGTGATTGGCATCAATAGGAGCATTCTCACAGGCTATTAAACTCTGATAGGGATATATTGGCCCATTTGTTTCATCAAAATTATTTGGATTGGGCTTGGGCAAATTTATTTTGAAGGCAGTTTTCTTAAGTGCTGGATCCTCATGGTCTGATCGCCTGTAGTCTATTTTTTTCAGGCATGTCTGGGATACTCCAATGATATTGGGATTCATCTTTGGGGCAGACGGAGCTGCCTCTAATTCTTCTCCACCCATCATAGCTGTGACATAGGCTGTGTAAGCGTCAGGTCTTAGGGGATCACAGAAGGCTGGTAAGCAGGCCCCATTAGGTCCAGTTAACACACTGTCAAAACGGCCCCATGCTCTCGGATTAGCAGCGTATCCAGGCTTGGGCTCTAGGTTAATCAAGCTTATAACGACTCCTTCAAGCTGTTCATTGGGAAGAAACTTGTCACTCATGTATGCCCGCACCTTGACATAGCAGCGGCGGTTTTCTGGCACGTCCAGATTGAACAGCCTACGCTCCCTGATTTCCATGTTCCCAATAAGGAAGGTGCGTTCCTCCCTCTTGCGTCTTCCATTACCGCCACTCATGGCCTGAGTGTAGTGAAAGTCACTCTCTTCCTCCCAGATGCCCGTTTCTGGGTTCAAGGACCACAGCTTCATGCTAGAGATGTGTTCTGGCATTTTGACATGCTCTGTGTCCAGAAGCACTTGCACCGACCCAGCCCCAAGGGTCTCCTGGTTGCTATCGTCCCTGAAGTCAACAGAAAACATCCCATAGGTCCTAAGAGGGAACATGTCTCCTTCATTATCAACAAAGTTGAGGTCTCCCGGTGCCGCAGAGGCTGTGGTGATGTTTCTCGGGTCCAGGAAAGTAACGCTGGCTTTTACCGTGCCCTCGTAAACCTCCCCAGTATTCTTGTGGAATGAATTTGGTGGTATGACTATCTGTCCGATGGGGTCCTCATCCTTTATCTCCCCCAGGTAGATGGTGTTAGTCTCCGTCGAGTTGATGTCAACCGGTTCCTGTTTCCGCATCACCTTCACATCATGATAGACAGCGCCTCCTCTTCTATCGAAGATGAAAACTTTGACGGTGTCAACAAACTTCTCCAGCCGGTCTACAAAATTAACCACCAGCCTCTCCGTGTCTGGGGACACCTGGATGGAGAAGCCTCCCTGGTATCCGGTGGTGCCCACCCTCTCCTTTCCAATGTAGATGTGCCCAAAGCGAAGGGGTTCACCATTATCTGCAGCAACCACCCTGCCCCGCACCAACACCTTGGGCTCCACACACCTCTGGCAGCCGCATTCGGCAACAGCGCGGATTGGCAGCACATAGCTGCCGCAGTCAATCTCACGTGGTTCCAAGCGCTTAACCCCACAACAGTAGCTGCCGCCGTCTTTGCAACGGAGGTCAAAGTCCAAGGATCCAGCACACTTGTTATGGGGGCAGCTTCCGGCGTCGTAGAACATGGAGTTGGTTCCTGGCTGCACACAGTCTATTGGTAGCTTGATTAGGTGGCTTTCAGGAGTGGATACACAGGCAGGAGTGCCTTTTGCTATAGGGTATAAAATACAGATAGGATTAATTCCTTTTGTTTAAGCATTCAATACACTGTTGGATACTAAAAACTTATTTTACTCTTAAGAAAAACATATGTTTCAGACTTCTTTCAGAACAAAATATTAAGTGTAACCTTGACTCCACAAGAGAATGTTAATTCTATTACGGTCACCTTTTTTCTCTTTATACGCTCATTTTACACTGCTTGAGTTGAATGGCACCACTCATTTTGATGTGGATGTCATAAAAATGGGCATTTAAGGATTCACTTCATACTGTAGGTCTTGCAGTTAGTCATTTGGTTGAAAGCTGTTCAAATTGTTCTTGTGAACATCGGCAAAATTCCATGGAGTTCAAATTAAACGGCAAATAATTTTTTTTTTCACCAGAATGATTCTGAGCTCATAAGCATTGCCAGCAGTCTGGTTAAATATCACTTTGGGTCTAAAACATAGTCCAGAAGCTTTTTCTCATATAGCCACTGTGCTTTTCTTTTGAATTAAAGCAGCAGTTCATTGATCTGTTTGGAGAGCTTTTCTTTTGAACCCACTATATTAGCGATTCCAACAGTACATTTTTTTGTGGTGAAAAACTGATGATTATTTGATCCAGTTATACATACTCCAAACAAAATACAAGGATGAAAAACCTCTCTGTGTTAAATGAGAGAAAATGTTTTTCCAACAACCAAGGAAATTAAAGTTGGAGTGCCAAGGTACTCTTACATGACCTATGTCATGACAGGGCTATCCAACAAGAGCTACTTTTTTAAAATGCTGCTGCACCATGCATTCCTCCGCTTCACACAAAACTTGCTCACCATTTGGCAGTTATGTGAAGTCGGTTGCTGCGGATTGAAACATTTTCTTGAACACAAAACCCTGCCAAAGCTCATTTATAACCCTTCAGTCAAATATGTGCTCAAAGAAATTGTCTCGTAATTGCTAAAATGTTTTCCACAAAGTTAAACATGCCAGCAAATCTTCGTAAAACTGATGAAATAAAATGGCTCAGAAAGAAGGAATACAAATTTTGGATTTGTGAGGCCCAAGGACGGATGACAATACAACACCTATTTCAAATCCAGTGTCCTTTATGCGCGTGTGTGTGTGTGCATATATATATATGTACACACACACACAACCCCAATTCCAAAATAGTTGGGACAAAGTGTAAATTGTGAATAAAATCAAAACGCAATTACTTTCAAATCACACCAGCCAGTATTTTATTCACAATCGAACAGAGATAACATAGCAAATGCTGAAACAGAAATTTTGCCATTTAACCCCAAAATGAGCTCATTGCAAATTTGATGGCTGCTACAGGTCTCAAAAAAGCTGGGACAGGGGCCTGTTTACCATGGTGTAGCATTACCTCTTCTTTTTAACACAGAGTGGAAGAGTCTGGGCGTTGAGGAGACACGTTTCTTGAGTTTAGCCATTGAAATTTGATCCCACTCTTGTTAAACCCTTGTATGGTGTTAAGATTTTTGTTACTCAGCCAGTGTTCATGGGTCTGGGACCCGATAGAGTTTTGGGTTTTCAAAATTGTTTGATTGTGTTGTTTTATGTTAAAATGCTCAACAGATGTTTACTTCATCCCAATTACAAGTCATATGAACAGCAAATATGGTTTGATGAAAACTGAAAACGGGTCCCAAAGACCCAAACACCATACAAGGGTTAATACAGGTGTCCAGCTGCTGGAGGGCTTTGAGTCTCCTTTGATGGACTTTTCCTTTAATTATGTGCCAAATGTTCTCAATCAGTGAAAGACCAGGACTGCAGGCAGGCCAGTTCAGCACATGGAATCTTCTACTATGAAGCCATGCTGCTGCAATAGCTGCAGTATGTGGTATTGCATCATCATACCATCAGAGCTGCTGGCTTTAGAACTGAATGCTAATAACAGGAGGGATGGTCTTTCTCCTCTTTAACCTGGAGGACGCGACGCCCATGATTTCCAACAAAAATGTCAAATTTGGACTCGTCCGACCGCAGGACTTTGACACTTTGCTACAGTCCATTTTAAATGAGCCTTGGCCCACAGAACACGGCGGTGCTTCTGGATCATGCTCAACAATGGCTTCCTTTTTGCATGATAGAGGTTTAGGTGGCATCTTCGGATGGCATGGCGGACTGTGTTTACAGACAGCGGTTTCTTGAAGTATTCCTGGGCCCATTTAGTAATGTCAATGACAGAATCATGCCGGTGAGAGATGCAGTGGCGTCTGAGGGCCCGAAGATCACGGGCATCCAGTAAAGGTCTTCTGCCTTGTTCCTTACGCACAGAGATTTTTCCAGTTTCTCTGAATCTTTTGATTATGTTATTCGCTGTCGATGATGAGACCTTCAAAGCCTTTGCAATTTGACATTGAAGAACATTGTCTTTAAAGTATTCCACACAAGCCTTCACAGGTTGGAGAGCCTATGGCCATCTTTACTTCTGAGAGACTCAGCCTCTCTAAGGCATCTCTTTTATAGCCAATCATGTTATGCACCTTATGCCAGTTAACTTAATTACTTGCTAAATGTTCTTTCTGCTGATTCTCATATTTTAATTGCTTTTTCAGCGCTTTTTTGTCTGTGTTCCAACTTTTCTGAGACCTGTTGCTACCACAAAATTTGAAATGAGCTCATTTTGTGTATAAAAATGTAAATAGCCCTAGTGGAATGTTATCTGTGTTCTATTGTAAATAACATTTTGGCTCGTGATCTGAAAGTCATTGGATTTTGATTTTATTCACAATTTACACTTTGTCCCAACTATTTTGGAATTTTCGGTTGTGTGTATGTATTAATGCATGCGTGTGTATGTGTGAGTATATGCATGCGTATGTATTTGGATGCACGTGTGTTTGTGTGTGTGTGTGTGTGTGTTTGTTTGCATGTGCACGCGTGTGCTATATCCATTTCAATTTAGTCACACTGCAAACAAAGTGATGCTAATGCTACCCACGATGACAATGTGTCTTAGCTTTTTCTAAAGAGTGATTATTGGTAGGAGCAAGAAATAACAATATTCTCTGTTAGTGTACTGAATATGTCAGTTCACCCGCATCCCGTGAGACAAGCAGGAAGTAAGAATAATAATATGCGTCAATAAATTACTTCTCTTGTCTGTAAAATGATTCCATGGATGACATCATGGCTAAGTTTTCCAGTCCAATGATAACAACATTTTTCCAACATAAACAGATTGTTGCTGAGGGAAGGAATCATCACCAGTGCAACTACTGTGCAGACCATTCATTAAAAATGGTACTTTTCTATACTTCTACAGTATACACAATGATCCTAAATCATAGCCCGCTGAGAATAACTGTCGTACTGGCATTTCAAATGTGAAGAGGGAAAAAAGGTACAGTGCTAATCATGGTTTCAGCAAAACAGGTTCATCATATTCTATGCAGCATTGCAGTCTTACTGAATTTTATTCATTGGCACCATTCTCTCCTCCTGCTGTGACTTGAGGCATAACTGATCCTTTTCAGGAAACCTTACGCTAATGACTTTAGCACACCTCTCAGTAGAACTTTATGGTTGATCTATATATCGGCTAACAAGCATCAAGGGATTTTGTACAATGTGTTTCTATCCCTTGTGGATGTGGAAATGCATATTTGTCTGACTTGACAAGAAAAAAAAAAGCCAAGCAGGATTTATTGGGAATCTTGGGTTTCGATTCAATGTGCAGGGCTCTTGAGTGTGGCAGTTTGCGGTTTTACGCTATCAGGGGCAATCTCTTGGGCAAATCCAAAGAAAAAAAAACTTTGTTTGGAAAAGGTTCCTTTCCAGTAATGTAAACAGACACAAGCAAAAAAAAATAAAATTTATTTTTGTTATCAGTCACGCTGGTGTAGACTGAAGTCCCAGTCCTTTTTCTTTCCAGAATTACCAGATGCAATGCATTTACTGCTATTTAATTGCGCTCAATTTTATTATTCTGGTTCAGTTTTAATGAGCAGATAATATACAGATAGAAATGCAGCATTTATAAAGGTTAGATGATGATAGCAAGGGGTGTAGCTGATGGGAGAAAAAAAGTCATAATTGAAGACCTGTCTGCACAATAGACGCATCACATCGCAGATAGTTCGTAACTGCTTGTGAGAAGCCAACTTGCACGCTCAGCGTCCTCAGCGTGGTCTGGATCTCACCGCTGTCCGGCGTCAGAACCGACTCGCATGGGCAAAAACACACGTTCGATAGCCCTTGGCACGCTGGAGAAGAGTGCTATTCACAGACGAATCCCGGTTCCAGGTTTTTGTTCATAAAAACTCAAAAATTTGACACGGGGCGTTTATATTTTTGTTCAGTGTAATACATATATATATATATATATATATATATATATATATATATATATATATATATATATATATACACACACATAAATAAATATCTACAGTGTGTGTGTGTGTGTATATATATACTGTATATATATATGTCTGTTAGGGACCGCCTGATCAGTCAGTCCACTTGCAGAACCACTCCTTTGACTTTCATGCCAACCATACCTACCAAGTACAGTAACGGTGGCTGGAGAGGACTTGATGCTGCCTGCTTCACTGGTGGCCTTGCAGTGGTACTCTCCTGTTTGCACTGGCTTCAGGTCCCGCAATATCAGGTCCTCCGCATACTTGAACACACTGCGATCCAGCAGCGTCCCATTGTGATACCTGAAAAATGCAAAAAAAAAAAAAGTCTTAATCACAGTCAGATTTATTTCCATTTTCACATAGTGAAAGGAAGCTCTCCCCAGATGTGCCAGCTTACACACACAGATGTACGTATTTGCCTTTTTTATGTGGTGTATATATTTCTCACCTGAGAAAAAGTTGTTTATTAATAAAGCCAAAGTAAAAGAAAAAACAAGTCTTAAGCCAGGTTTCTTAGTAAACTGCATTGAAGAGCCTAATGGGGTTTTAATTTAATTTGTCAATAATGCTCTGGCTAACAGGCAAACACCCGAGCATGGATTGTCATAGCCTCACCAGTAGTACTTGTCGGGCACTGGAATCCCAGTGGCTTTACAGCACAGTGTCGCTCGCTGGCCTTCATACCGAACTTTGTCCTCGGGGTGCTTCTCCATGTACGGTTTCTCTGTACAGCAGCAGACCAAACACAAGATACAGTTAATCCCCACTGCCACCTCTGCTTAAGACGTTAAGACATGAGTTCTTGAATGTATGATTTGACCCCCTCACCATTAAAGAGTAGTTTTCTTTTAAATGTGTTTTTTTTTTTTTTTTTACTCTAAATAATTTCTAAGTGAGCATTCTAGACTTCAGTTGCTTGGTGATTATTTTATCTGCGCTTTAAGACCCTGTGAAGTGTATTGTAATCACATATTAGTGATTCTTCTGCAGGGTTAACTGAACATTCTAATTACAAATTTGGGATTAGAATAACTGAACATTCTAATTGCAAATAAGTGATCAGAATGTATTTAACCATCTTCTATCTTCTATACCCGCTTATTCCTCACTAGGGTCACGGGGCGAGCTGGAGCCTATCACAGCTGGCTACGAGCAAAGGCAGGAATCCACCCTGGACAGGTTGCCAATCCATCGCAGGGCACACACACCATTCACTCTTTTGACTGTGGAAGGAAACCGTAGTACCTGGAGAAAACCCACGCGAACATGGGGAGAACATGCAAACTACCCACAGAAAGGCCCCAGGCCATATTTGAACCCACAACCTTCTTGCTGTGAGGCAGCAATGCTAACCACTGTGCCACCGTGGTCGGCATATCACACTAATACACATTGAATCCAAAGATGAATGAAATCGGTCAAACCGTTCTTGAGATATCGCGTTCACAACAAATGGAATGTGACGGACGGATGGACGGAGCTGAATACTATATCCCCCGTTCTGCTTGCTACCATGGCGGGGGACAATTACAATTAGTGATTAGTGATAGTAGGAGATTATTAATGATGCTAGCCAAATTAATGGTGATGTAACAATATCCCTGAAAGCATTAAAGCAGTGGTCATCAAGACCTCTGACCCAGGCCTTTGAAAAGCCATTCATAAAAACGTCAGCGCTAGGAATAGTACCACTTTGGCCTCAGATGGTGTAAAACACAGATAATGATAATGTACAAAATATACATTAGTGTGGGACTCTGCCCTCATTAAACATCACTGTTTTGAAAATAAGATGCGAGCCCCAGGCCTCTGTATTCTCGCTTCAACTACTTCAGGAACCACTTATAAAAGAAAAACAGGTGTTCATCTCTCCAGAGGCCACTTGTGTTGCGTTCTTCTTCCCACAGTCTGGGCACTGTGCAGGGATGTCTGCGTGAACTGAGCTCAGAGGTCAAGGCCCCTGGCATGCTAGCTTGGTGATGATATCATTAGCAAAACCAAAGCTCTTTCCCAAGTCTCACCGGATGACTTCATCACCGCCCGGACCCAGGACGTTCCCGTGTCGTTGCTGGACGTTGCCATGGTGACCGGGGAAAACTTCTCCCTTTGCATGGTGACAACGGCAGGAGCGCTCGAGCAGACACCCGGGATGGTGAAGAGACCCCTGGCGTTCGTTTGCGCTCGGACGAGCTCTGGCTGACTGTCCAGGGTGATCCGGGCCCCGGAAATGGGAGCACCGCTGGACCCCACCACTTCGCCATATAGAACGTGTCCTTCGCACTCGCAGCGGCTACAGTCTTCGCTTGGGCGGCCCTCGGAGCACACGAGCTGGCACACCGCTGCACACACAAAATACACACATATGCATTCAGGCACACACCCACGCACACAAAAATACACACATATGCATTCAGGCACACACCCATGCACACAAAAATACACACATATGCATTCAGGCACACAAATACACTCACGCACACGCAAACACACAACACAAATGCACAGCCACACACATACAAACTCATACAGGGATGCACATGCAAACATATACCACAAACATACAGGCACACACTGCTAACATCTTCCAGTTCAGATTCAGATCAGTGAATCATAGGCAGGAAGAGCATGCATATGCTGTTTTTGTATCTCAATCAAAGCTGTATCTGTTGCTACACATTCCCAAGCAAACTAATCTGTAGCTATCAGTTTGCAAGCTCTGCAAAGGCAGGCGGCTTTCCATCCATGCTTCTCAGGGTACAGACTGTGCCTTAGACTCGACAGATTGGAGAGGAGGGGGGCCTGCACTAATGGGTTTCTCATTACCCTCGAGTGGGTTGGTGGACCCTACCTGGACACGGGCCTTTCCCACATTTCTGCAACTCTGCGGGACGTCCCGTGCAGTGCACACTTGGAGAAGACCTCTGGCAGGTTCGCCTCCTAACCCTTCGCCCCTTGCCACAGGTCACTGAGCAGGTGCTCCACGGGCCCCAGGGACTCCAGTCAGCTTCAGCGGGAAGCACAAAAAAGGGAACAGGGGATTTATTTTGGGGGGAACATAACTTTGGAGAGAAGAGCTGGGCCCGTTAGAGAATGGTCCAGACGATGGCTATGACTGCTTCGATTAAGGAGAATTACTACACCTACTGATACTCCAACTCCAACCACAACTATTGCTACAACTACCACAATCACTAGTCCTGCAACTATGACTACTACTAAATAATAAGAAGAAGAAGAAGAACATTAATAATGCCTTGTATATCTACACACACTAATATATATGTGTAGGTCCACCTGGGTGATGTGCGATGGCCATTTTGCAACAGCATGCCGACCGCCCATCAGAAATTGCCACAATAGCACTCTAGGGAGAGATTTACCCTGGCCGGCAGCTCTGATCAAAGCCCAGATGCGCAAAGCTGCCCAACATAGATGTTGCGTGCGATTTTCTGGCAAAATGATAGTTTCACATGCCACAAGCAGTCTGCACAAAAGGAGTAATTGCATTCCGTGGCTACTTTTTTATGCGCAGATGTTAAGTCTGCCAACGCACGAGCCTCATTCATTCGTAACGTCTCCCTGCTGCGCTATCGTGTAGCTTTCAAATTTAAACAGGCAAATGGGTCTGTATTTGGACATTAAACCATGTATTGTGAAATAATTCTCCTCTGGTAGACGACGGTGTCGAGATATCCAACCGCAGTAGACTGTTCCTGAAGCAGAATCACATTTTTTTGTACTTTAAATTGCTGCATAAAAGCTATAATTATGTTGTGGACTGGCTGATATTAGACATGTTGTCTGAAGCAAGAAAAGGGTCAAAGCTAATAGGATTTCAGACAGTCTGGATGGACTGACATGCAAAATGTGTCTATATTTCAAAGCGAAAGAAAGTGAACCACATTTTACATTTGCATAATTTAACATTAATGTCTGGACTGCCAATAAAACTACATCACATGATATACTGTAGGTTGACATAATCGGCC
The DNA here is from genome assembly GCA_029721435.1 of Gymnothorax reevesii. Classification (NCBI taxonomy): domain Eukaryota; kingdom Metazoa; phylum Chordata; class Actinopteri; order Anguilliformes; family Muraenidae; genus Gymnothorax; species Gymnothorax reevesii. The sequence continues at coordinate 31,986,558 of CM056575.1, forward strand.
AAGTAGCTAGCCTGATTATATCGTAATAACTATTTCAGTAAGTATACTCTACACGATGTCTGCTGCCGAAATGATATTACCTACAAAATTTGATAATATCTGGTTCGTCACCTCAGAAATAAAATCTGCTCAGACCATTAACTTTGTCTCAAATATCAATGCGATTTTAAAGATACTCTTCATGACCTCGTCGATACAGATTTTCTTTCTGAAGTTTTTTTTTTGGTTTTTTTCAATGTAACTTCTAGTGCTTTACAGTTGGCAGCAGTTCATTCTCCAACTTTTCAGGCTATTCTGAAGGATGATGATAACCATATCAGCAAACACAGCATGTGAGCACTTTCTGTTGGCGTAATTTGAGTTTCACAGTTCTGAAAAGTCTTTAGGCTACTGCCAAGCTGCTGGCATATGCACAGAACTTTCTGGACGGTGGGAACTGAGTCTTCACCTCGACAGGGAGGGGAGGCGCACTCCTGCCTCTCAATGTGAGGGCCGACACAGGGTGGTGAGAGGTGATGAGATTGAGGATGTTTGGTCACACACTTCCTCTCCCGCACCTGGATGCCCACGTCGCTGCAGGCCGTGGCTGAGCAGCTGCTCCAAGCTGTCCAGTCGGTCCAGTAGGCATGGACTGGAAATCGACATGTACAGAGGAGCGGGTCAGGCTTCGATGAGGCCCTTCACACCATACAAATCAATTCAAACCTTCACAAACCTGTTTATAGATTACATGACACTACACTATGTGCAAGTCGAACAATCTCACGGAGTCAACAAAGTATGAGCTTATAATAGGCAAGTTTATAGGATACAAACCAGGCCCGGCGCTAGAACAGGGAATTGGGGGGGCACAGACACCACCCTTTAGTCCTGGCAAGTTCTAAATCATTTTCCCTCATTGACGCCTTCTCCAATTATTGTAATTGGCAACTGAAGACACAGTTTCTCTCCATATGTGATCTAACAGTGATGAAAACATGGGCTAAATTCAGTACAGTGGCGGAACCAGAACTGAGAATTGGGGTTCACAAAACATCTGTTTAAAACAACTATTAGTCCTGACCTGTTCTTGGTCATTTTCATGATTAAGAGAAGGTTCAGTCCGAGAGCGCTCCACACCGAACAGGTGCTGCTTGTTCTCCCCGATTAGGTAAGACGACAATCATTCATTCGGACGCGTATTTGCTGTATTTAAATCAATGTTATTCAAAATTGCATACCTGTGCGAATAGCTTGAGCCGCATGCTATTCATAGCCTATTTAACTGCCGATTGCCACTTTTTTTTTTCCACCCACGCAATACCAAGAGTGAAAGGTGATATTTCATTGGAATGCCGACCAGTTCAATCAACGCAAAGCATTGGCCTATTAATGAGAAAATGATTTTTCTGTACTGAATTTAGCCCATGATTTCATCGCTGTTAGATCACATATGGAGAGAAACCGTGTCTTCAGTTGCCAATTACGATCATTTAAAAACGCGTCAATAAAGGAAAATGATTGAGAACTTGCCAGGACTAAAGGGACATGTCTATGCCCCGCCCCCAATTCCCTGTTCTAGCGCCGGGCCTGGTTTGTATCCTAAACTTGCCTATTATAAGCTCGTACTTTGTTGACTCCATGAGATTCTTTGACCTGCTCATTTGACCGATCCTAGCAGCAGTATATTGGCGTAGTTGGCAGTCAAATTACAGTGCCCAGGACCAGCATTGGATCTAAGACCAATGCATCTGCTGAAGGTTATGTGGAAGTGTAATTACAAATACGTACATACGGTTTCCAATCTGGTACCTTGAGATCTAACATGCTGTAGGTCAATCGTAACGCCGCATATCTCAAAAAAAATTGTAAAATATCTTACAGCATTGTAATTTAGAATTGCAATCAATTGCCTCAAATTTGGATTGAAATGAATACTACAGGATGATATCTCTGGAAGCAGAGTAGGGCAGCCCATGTATATGGGTTCAAAGTTGGCCTCCTCATGGTCTACATCACAATCCTTCCCCCAATGCTGTTTATGCTCATTTTCTAATAAGGGGCACTGGATACCTGGTGGGCACTGGAAGCGTACGTGGTAGTTGGAGCAAAGGCGACCATATGGCTGCTCTTTGTTGATGCACCAGAAGCCTTTCTGAAGGCTGGAGTGCACCACCTCCCCAGTGTCCGCGGCCGCCACCCAATCAGTGGTTCTGGCCTCCAGGGCTACGGGCCGCATGCACACCCTCTCGCGGTAGTAGAAGCGGATGGCCTCTAGCCTCTCGTAGTCTCCGTTTCCCCCAGGGTGGTCAATGTTGAACCAGGAGGTCCACTCTGTCAGCCCTGTGAGGAAAAGTGAGTGGAAGTCTTGGGTGGGCCAGACCCTTGAGGCACGCCGTAACAGCACGGCAGTGATGGTCAACCCTAGCTGGTCAAATAACTGCTCAGAGCATAAAACTCAGACTTCCTAATTCCAGAATAATAGACAAAAGTAAAAAAAAATAAATAAAAAAAAAACAGCTGTCACGGGTTTTACTTTGCGCAGTTATCTAGCTAACTCATTTATCCTGCTTTGTGAAACAGGCCTCAGTTGATGCAGGCTGGCAGTGTAATCACTTGCTTCTGTTGATGAAATGTCTGTTTGGGATGAAAAACTAGGAAACCCAGCAGGACCAGGGTTCACCTCCTTTACAGTAGCAGGCTTTTTTTCTGGTGATAGATGCCAGTCCTCTTTCAAAGAGTTTCCCCAGGGATCTGTACAGAGTACCCGAGTATCACAGTTCGGTGTATTTGCTCTGGGGGAAATACCTTACAGACAGCTCTGTGGCAGCCTGCCTTGCATTTTTTCCTCAGAATTACTCATTGCATCACGCAAAAGACACTCCAGGGAGGTGTCATAAGTAAATTCTGGAAATTTATGTGAGTCAGTTGTCAGGAAGTTACCTGTCACAGGGAAAGCATGAATCTGGACCCGATAACCAACTCTTTCCCAAATCAAAAACACTTGCAACATTGAAAAAACAGCATCTTAACCTTTCTTAGCCACAGATCATACACATAAAAGCCTTATTGTTTAGCCCCCCTGTAATGACTGCAGATTTAGCTTGATTATTTCTTAAATAAGACCATACATAAGGAAAGGCTGAATTCCAGGCACAATTAATCTAAATTCCCTCATTGTTTATTTTAATATCTTTTTCAATGAGTATAATAAACATTCCAAATTGATGATTTCATTCTGTTGCTCCCACTGATTATGATCATTACATTGACTTGCCAGACAGTTTTATCCACTGCAACATGACGTAAGGTCATTGGAACAACTGCTTCCACGATAAGGTCCAATTCACATAAAATTAGCAGTTACTGAAAGCCATGTGCATCAATACTGGTTCTCATGGTCAATAAGGTCAGATATAAGTCAATAAAGTTATAACGCTTCAAATAAGGCATGACGAGCTGAGGCCTGATTACAAGAGATGTGGAGCAAAACTCTTTCATCATTATGGAGCAGTAAGTGTGATATGAATATGCAAACTGAAGACAAAATTGCGACAAAAACAGGCTAGAAGATCAAGAACAAGCAGTCGACCACAGCAGCACAACAGTAGAGGTGATCTTGCAAAGGACTGTCCTCAAAGTTAAAGTCAAGGTAAACAGGAGGTAAAAATCCTCCCCAAAGCTTAAACTTCACCGATTTCCTGATCAACACAGTCGTTTCAGCCAGGCAGTCAAGGTAATTAGCTTGGTTCAAAAAACAAATGTCAGGACTTATACTTCTGGCCTCTGTACTGCCCACCTTTGCTGATCTATCTTGGAACAGTAAGCAACCAATAAGAACAGAAGATCGATTATCTGAAGCCCTGCATGGGACTGTTCGGCTTGTGTTGAGTGCTTTGAGCTTCACCTGTGGTCTGTGGCTCAAAGACGGTGTTATAGGTCTGCATCCTGTTCCTCCCCCTCTGGCTCCTCTTCCTCACCTGAGAGTTGCTCCAGACAGGATCTGTATGAAATGAGAAACGAAGGGGAAAGATTCCGGTGAGGTAGCAGGGCTGCCCTAACTAGGTGGCTCCCAGAGTAATCCCGGGCATACCTTGCAATTCTGGTCCGCCTGCGTCCACTGTCTTATTTTACATTTTTGTGGGCCGTCTGGTCCCAGGAACTGTCACCACTTTTTGTCCAAGAAACAACATCTCTGCTTATAAGTGTGACCTGAAGCACCTGGTCTGTGCGCCAATCTGATTAACTGGTGCTTGTAACATGTACTGAGGCCTTCGCATGAGTTTTAGCGCTGGGACTACACATTAGAGCAGCCTGTCTGCAATGTGTTCCGTCCTCGCATGAGTGACCGTGAATTTGAGAAGGAACGTCGTGGTCTGGCGGGTGGGGGGGGGGGGTTGATATGCAGACACACGGAGTTTGAGAGACACACGATCTTCTGTGCAACCCCTGGGTGTCTGCGTTCAAAGTCCCATTAAGACACAGCTGACAGTCTAACCTCTGCTTCCTTCAACCGCCCCCGCATAAAGTGTTGTCGCTGGGTCTGTCTGGTCCAAGCAGAGCCAGACGTGTTTCAGCTCTCCAAAGACAACCGATTCCCCTGGACTCATGGACCAAGTATGCCTGCTCTCCATTCTGCCCTCCTCCCCCTCACCCCTCTCCACGCCTGGGGCTGTCTGGTTCTGCACAGGAATAGTCCTCTCCAACAAAGAGCAAGGGCGCATATGGAAAATCGCTGGTGCCTGATCGTATCTGCACTTTGCTCTTTTTTTTTCTTCCTCTCTCTCTCTTCAACTCAAAGGCAATCAGGAGCGAAACTATGCGCCGGAGCATCTTTGAAGGAACGCTGAGGAGCAGCCGAGTCCAGGATGCATGCTGAGATAGCCAAGCGGAGACAGGTGGAAGTGGTTCACTGCTCTGACATTGAGCTATGTTCCACATGCACAATTACTCCCTACCTTTCCCAGACACACATTACTGAGTGTGCTAGTGTGTGTGTGTGTGTGTGTATTCGTAAGCTCACTGTCATCCTGCAATGGCAGAAATTCATAAAGGTGCCTCAGAGTACGAGCTACCAACTACAGTAAAGTCAGTTTTTCTGTTAAGATCAAAACATATGGATGGAAGAAATCTGATCATAAATCAACAGACCTCTACTAAGAAACTATTAAAATACAAGCCATTGTATTCAAACATTCTCAGATATGAATGTCATCCTCAGTAGCTACAGTGTCACAAAGGGACGGTAAGCTTTGATAAATCAAAGCTTGTTTAACCATCTCATAGATGCAACTCTGCAAGAATTGTATTCAAGCATGAAGTCCATGCCTTGAATCAACAGCCGAGGCCTAGACTGTGAATCACATCATTCTTCTGCGTCAGCATTACTGCTCCCACCATTTTCTCAGTTGTAGCCCAATCATTAACGAACCAGAGCCCCCACGGTCTTAGCATTCTGGTCAGCTGAATTGATCAAAGATATGTGTTATTCCATCCCAAATCAAACAGAATGTGAGAAGTGCGCCTGGTCACTGTCTCAGAAAATTCATAAAAAAATAACAATTAAAGTACTACCCAAGGAATGAATGTTTGCTGAATTTCAGGTCTCAGGTAGTTGCTGAGATATGGCCATTTATATTTTACGACATTTTTTTTTTCGATTTTTGCAAAATGCATTTTGGATCAAAGACTGCTTATTTACAGCAAAGTAATGATGCTGCAGGGTTGCAATCTGCTTATAAGGAAAATTTTTTCCTGAATTTTTCATTTTTAGCTTTTTAAAAGGTGAGTCTTCAGTCCGGGTCATCTGCTGACAACCCAAAATAGAGAAAAAGCTGATTTTGCAAAATTATGCTGCACCTTTGCAGTACTGCTGAAGGAGAATGGCTCATTGTGTAGATCTGAAATTTTTCATGATGTCTGAAGTGATGTTTGCGTATGTGTGCAAGCAGTCAGAAGTTATAAATAACCATTTCTTCCAGCTCCAGAGGCCTATTTACATTAGAAAATTTTATGTTTTTCCCAAAAATAGCCCATATTTCACCACAAAAACTATTGAATGACAGTGAATGACAGCCTTGAAATTTTTACCATGTATTGGCACATATTTAAGAATGACACATACCAAGTTTCATCTGTAGTATCAGATTGGTTCTATTTTTAAAGCTATAAAATTTTTGACAGTTTTTACACTAAACGCTTCCATTTAATATGAAATGCATACCTAAGACATTCAAATTCATTCAGAATACATGTACACTTAAATTTAAGATAGTATTTCGACATTTGCACACAGCAAAAACAATATTTTTCTAAATATCTTCAGTTTATATGATGAGTTTTTCATAGTGGAGAACAACCATCATGACGGACATAAATGTCTATTAACCCTTAAATGCCCGGTGTGACAAATTTGTCACATGAATTTGGGGGTTGTCAAAACCACTGACCCCACATAAATTTTGCAACCTAATGCCCACAGTGACGTATTTAGACCATCAGTGCTGCCATCTGATGCATAAAAGTGGAACTGACACTACACTAGCTGCATCAGCTAACCTTTCCAATATGGCCGCACCCATGGTGGAATCCACACGATAGATCAGCACCCATTCATTACTGGATAAAGCAGACAAGCAGGTAAGCTAATGAGAAGTAAGCTATGACTAATACTTCAGCTATATGTCTACTGTTTTATCATTCAAGTCATTTTAGCAGTAAGGTCCCCAAAATGCCCATTAGGTCACCAAAAATTAAAAATTGCTATTGGGTTGTTATTAGCTCCTCCCCAGGACATATTAGCAGAATACATAAATTTTTCTTTCAAATTAAATATTCTTATTTTTTGAGGTACCTAATCAGAATCAGGGATTAGAAGAGCAAAAATTTCTAAAATAATGCAATGATAAATCATAATACTCATCATAAGAAAATATTGTCAAGACATACAAGTAAATACAGAACCATCTGAACCTCAATAAATTTTTCAGGAGCATTTAAAAACTGCAACACATTGTTAAAATCTTCTTGACTCAAGACATCGTGACAAGCACCTCTGTCTTGAAAACTTGGTGCATCAACAACAAACCTAATTCCAAAATAGTTGGGACAAAGTGTACATTGTGAATAAAATCTAAACGCAATTACTTTCAAATCACACCAGCCAGTATTTTATTCACAATAGAACAGAGATAACATAGCAAATGTTGAAACTGATAAATTTTACAATTTCATCCACAGAATGAGCTCATTTCAGACTTGATGGCTGCCACATGTCTCAGAAAAAGTTGGAACAGGGGCCTGTTTACCGTGGTGTAGCATCTCCTCTTCTTTTTAACACAGAGTGGTGTCTTCTGGGCATTAAGGAGGCAAGATCTTTGAGTTTAGTCATTGGAATTTGATCTCACTCTTGTTTAATACAGGTTTCCAGTTGCTAGAGAGTTTTGGGTCTCCTTTGACGGACTTTTCGTTTAATTATGTGACAAATGTTCTCAATCGATGAAAGATCAGGACTGCAGGCAGGACAGTTAAGCCATGGAGGTAATATAATAGAACTGGAGAGAGCGAGGAAGTACCACCCCTATTACTTTCAATGGGAGATACTAGGATAGCTACTTCAGCTCAGGAAGTACGGAATTGATCGACGCCATTTTTAAAAATAACATTCCATGGGTGTTTATTTCTGGCACCATTTCATAAAATTGCCAATCTGATTACACGGCACAAATTGCCAAGAAAGTGTGTCGTCTGTCCGGATTGGTGAATGTTTTCGAGGGTAAATGACGAGTAACACTGTTAATCCGAAACGCGAACATACTTTTCACTCTTCTCGTTGAACTGCTGCAGTCAGGGCAACAGCGGGACAACCAAACTCTTGCACGAGCTGTCATCCAGCTCTAAGTATCAGTTTTTATTTTACAGGCCCTGTTGAAAACATCGAACAGTTGCGTCAGACAAAGAGCAAAATAATGAAGGATTATCGAATACATTTGCTTTTGTTTTCACTTTATTTGGCCAGGAAAAAATGTGCACTTGGTGTCTATGGAGCTGCCGCCTCTTTGGCCACAAAATTGTCTCCATTGGGAAATGCGGAAGCAGGTTGCTAACATGCTAACTGGTTGAAGCAAAGGTACCTCCTCATTCTCTCTGGTTCTATTATATATCTCTATGAGTGCAGCACACGGACTCTTCTTCTACGAAGCCATGCTGTTGTAGTAGCTGCAGTATGTGGTTTTGCATTGTCCTGCTGAAATACACAAGGCCTTCCCTGGAATAGATGTCGTCTGGAGGAGACCATATGTTGCTGTAAAACCTTCATTTTCAGCATTCATGGTGCTTTTTAAAACATGCAAGTGTCTCACACCATATGCACTAATGCATCCCCATACCATCAGAGATGCTTGCTTTTGAAGTGAACGCTAATAACAAGATGGGTGCTCTTTCTCCTCTTTTGCCCAGAGAACACGACTCCCATGATTTCCAAAAAGAAAGTCAAATTTGGACTCGTCTGACCACATGACACTTTGCCACTTTTCTACAGTCCATTTTAAATGAGCCTTGGCCCACAGAACACAGCAGCGCTTCTGGATCATGCTCAATAATGGCTTAATTTTTGCATGATAGAGTTTTAGGTGGCATCTGTGGATGGCAAGGCAGACTGTGTGAACAGACAGTGGTTTCTTGAAGTATTCCTGGGCCCACTTCGTAAAGTCAATGACAGAATCATGCCAGTCTTCGGCCTTGTCCCTTACGCACAGAGATTTTTCCAGTTTCTCGGAATCTGTCCATGATGAGACCTTCAAAGCCTTTGCAATTTGACATTGAGGAAAATTTTTAAAGTATTTTTTATTGTATTTTTTAAAGTATTCCACAATTTTTTAATGCAATTTTTTTATGTGATATACTGTATATGTCACAATGGGCATTTGGCAACCTTATTGCTAATATGACTTGAATGATAAAACAGTTGACATATAGCTGAAGTATTAGGCATAGCTTATTTTTCATTAGCTTACCTGTTTGTCTACTTTATCCAGTGATGAATGGGTGCTGATCTATTGTGTAGATTCTACCATGGGGGCGGCCATATTTTATTAGGTTGCAAAATTTATGTGGGGTCAGTGGTTTTGACAACCTCCAAAATCATGTGACAAATTTGGGGGGCAATTAAGAGTTAATTGCTTTTTCAGCCCTTTTTTTGCCTGTTTCCCAACTTTTTTGAGACCTGTTGCAGCCAGAAAATTTTAAATAAGCTCATTTTGTGGATAAAAATGTAAAATGTCTTGGTTTCAACATTTGAAATATTTTCTGTGTTCTATTGTAAATAACATATTGGCTCACATGATCTGAAAGTCGGTGAATTTTCATTTTATTCACAATTTACACTTCGTCCCAACTATTTCAGAATTGGGGTTGTAGACATATGATGTGTTGGAAGGGGACCCAGCACTCATCCTTCGTTGATGCAGGTGGTCAAGACAGCACATTGTTGCCAGCTGGTCATATCGCATTCTGCTCATTTCACTGACAGCGCAAGACATCAATAAACTATTTATCTCACTTTGTCACGGCAAGACACAGTGTTCTTATGTTGGATTTGCAGCGTCTCACGCCAGGAAATAAATTGCTCTAAATAAAAAAGATTCGAGAACACAGAAACAGAACAGCTAATCCCCAAATGGTTTTTAAACTTTACTGCCATTTCTTTATTTGTTTTTCTGGTTTCAAAGGCCAGAGTGCTCACGCATTTCGACGTCAATGGATGCGTTTAGTGTAAAAATTGTCAAATATTTTCTAGCTTTAAAAATAGGACCAATCTGATACTACAGAAGAAACTTGGTGTGTGTTATTCTGAAATATGTGCCTATACATAGTATAAATCTCAAGGCTGTCATTCACTGTCATCCATTAGTTTTTGGCAGTGAAATACGGGCTAGTTTTTGGAAAAATGTAAAATCTTCTAATATAAACAGGCCCCTGGAGCTGGAAGAAATGGTTGTTTAAAAATTCTTACTGCTTGCACACATGCATAAACATCAGTTTAGAGTTTAGACATCATGAAAAAATTCAGATCTAGATAATGAGCCATTCTCCCTCAGCAGTACTGCAAACATACAGCATAATTTCGTGAAATCAGCTTTCTCTTCATTTCGGGGAGTCAGTAGATGATCAGAGACTGAAGATACACCTTTTATAAAGCCAAAAATGAAACAAATTCAGGAAAAATGAACCCTGTGCAAGAATACAACCCTGCAGCATCATGACTTTGCTGTAAATAAGCATTCAAATTTGGTCAAAAATGCATTTTGCAAAAATCGGAAAAAAAAAAAAAAGCCTTAAAATATAAAGGGCCATATCTCACTTATAGACCTGAAATTTTGCCCACATTCATGCCTTAGGTAGTACTTCAATTGTGATTTTCAGACTTTTCTGAGATAGTGACCTGGGTACCTTTAGTTGATTTGGAACGGAATGACCCATATGACAGAGAACAGATAATCATACAGACTGACCACCAGTAAACCACTCAACACCTTCAAGGCATGAGGTCATCTGGTACTGAGGAAGCCATTTTGCATGTCTGGGAAAAGGTTTACAGCTTTTCTGGAGGAACTGCTGACTTTATTGGAAGGCCAGGTAAAGGACACTGACCCCACATTTGGTCCAGTTTGACAAACTTTTGCAGTTTCTTCTGCCAGTTTTTTGTTTTACTGCGCCAAATTGCACAATATCATTTTTTATGTTTTGGTTTTTTCACTGTTTTGGCACAGAAGGTCATCTCTGTAAATAATGGGTACCAATTGTACTCTCAGCCAATTGAAATATGAAACTTAGAGAAGGGAAACATTTTATTTTATCTCTTAAACACTTTATGCTACTCACTTTGAGGTTTCATGCGATGTGGCGATTACTGACCACAATTCATAACTTTAAGGACTAATATAGTAATTGTTCTCAGTAAACACATAAACCTTCCCACAATATGGTTGCAACATTCAGGTGATGTAATGACATTATGGAGAGGGAGATGAACCAAGCATAAGCAGGCAAGTTTTAAAACGCTGTCACCCTCAGGCTTACCCTTAAATCTCAGCACATGTCCAACATGCGTTTTATGTTTATTTTTATGTCCTTTGGCAAAGCCTTTATTGGATGAGCATGACACTTGCTTTGGCCACGGTTGGATTTATACAGCTCTCAGGGCACAAATGCATGTTAGGTGAATTTCAATTTGCTGTCAAGCTAATTATACACTGTGAAGCAATAAATCAGAATGATTATATTAGCGCAAATGATCTGCATAGTGGAACAGTGGGGGGGGGGGGGGGGGGGTGTGAAGGTTAGAGACAAAAAAAATCTTTCTGGGTCACTGCATGACTTCATCATGGGCTTTTTATGCGTTAATTTATGTTGCCAATCAAACCAAGGGCATATAAAAGACAAATGAACAACTCTGAAGTTAGCAAGTTAACTGTGCGCTTAACCATTTCAAAATGCTGCGGTGAGTGGAGACAGACGTGGTTATGAAATCACTGCCTCGTCGTAGCACTAAGAGAGGGTCACTTATGATGCAAAAAAGAGAAATGCTCTTAAAGGACATATTTCATGTGTTTGACACATCATCACCATCTGAAGACCCGACATAAGTCATCCAGGTGCTCTGCCTGGCGCGTTCCAGTGATGGACTTTATAGCTTATATTACCTTGGCGTTAACACTTCCCTGTTAACACATTTTACAGTCATTTCAGTCTGAATGACTTTATGTGCATTTTTATGCAATTGGAAGCCTAAACAGCTTTTCATTGACTGTTCACTGGAAAAATTCTAAATTCTAGTTTTAGAGGCATCGGCTTCGTGCACTGTTAAAACATCATTTCATTGGTTGGCCTCCATGATGTGGCCCCGTAGAGACCATAGAGGCCCTTGTTAAATCTTAGTATGGTAATGAGACACTGGGAAGGACTGGCGCCATGGAAACAATGCATGATCGCTGAAACGAACACAGTGCTCAGGAATACTTAACCAAACCTAGAGCCATTTCCATCAAGTCAGAAGCTGCCTTCTAATACAGTGAATCTGGTCACTGAATGGTAGCTGAGTTGTGACTCAATAACAGTTTAAACAAAGATAAATAATCTAGCACCAACAAGACTTTTTTCTTCCCCCAAACACTACATTGAGCAACAGTCTGCAAAAAGGGCAAGCTCACTTCAATTTTTCGCCAGCAGCTAATAAACCATAATGAAAAAACAGAAAAACATAATTAGCTTTTACTCAGTGGGTCCCTTCAGAATAGACTGTCTGCAATGCCAGAAGTGGATTGGCAGTGATGCAGTCCTTTCAATTGGTTTGAGCTGTTTGTATGAATGTAGTAGTTCAAAGCCGTCCAGACCATAAAGGGGAAAAAAAATGTCAAAACACTCTTCTGTGTTATGTAAGTCTTAGAATAAATGGTACTTGCTGAAAGTTACAGTGTTGATTCAGCCACACCACGGCTCAGCACTTGAGTGCAATAACAGAACTGAGTTTAGAGCATCAGAGCACTACCAGCCAGCATAGATTTATCGAGATTTGGATAACAGGAATGTAATTTATATCTTAGACATTAAAAGTCCATTTAATCCAGGCAAGGGCTTTGGTAGAATCAATGGGGCTGAATTGTGGACTGTACGCCCCATTAAAAATTAATGAGTCGAAAGGTTTTCCTCCCAAAGTGAATGTGTCTTTGTCAATCTGAGGGAGGCCATTGTTTGGGTTTGGCGCTGGTCTTCAATGAGAGAGAGAGAGCGATCTTTTCTTGACTCTCCGGTATTGGACAAGCCATTGACAAAACACTCCCGCGAACTAGAGTCATTCTTATCTCATTACAGTGTGAGCATCTGAACTCATTTTTTTTCTAGACACAATTTCCACTCAGACCATTGCATTAATGATGCAAATAGACCCCGGCGACTCCCTGTGATTAAAGAGAAAAACAGTAGCTTTTGGAGCGCAGCAGCTTGATTTTTCTGCTCATGATCTATTTCTGACTCAGGATTAGAACAGAGATTGGATTTAAGTAGAGTAAGTAGAGTAGAAATTAAAATAATGAAAATTGTATAGTGACAATGGAAATGTAAAACAAATGACCGTATTAAATTTCATTGGCCTTGAGCGACTGATTTTTGTCATTTAGCTCCCCCGTTCAAACTTTCTTTAAAATAAGAGCAGAAAACTCTGTGTGAGCTACGGTAGAATCCATTTGATAGAAGCAACAATTTATCCGCAAGTAAGCGTTCCGAGATTTGAGCTCATAAATGGGGCAGATTACGAGGCGGCGATGTTTAGGCTACTTTGCTAAAACGGCTTAATCATGCACACGAGTGAGGCTCCGTATCAAAGCTGCCTAGTGCAGATGAGCAAAGCTAGTTATGGCCTCGCCGTGCGGTTCGTTTGGTTATTTAAAACACGGCCCTGAAACCTCAACTTAACTCCGACAGTGTTAGCTTTAATGTTCCGTTTCTGCGGCGCAGAACTTCCAGGAGCAGCAGCTGCCCGCTCAAATTGGGAAACGAAACATAAATTCAAAGAGAGAGAGAGAGGGAGAGAGAGAGAGAGAGAGAGAGAGAGAGAGAGAGAGAGAGAGAGTACCAGCAAGCCATTCAGGCCTGCTTAACTGTCACTCACAGGAATGTCCTGAATCCACCGGTCTGTGCCTTTCTGATGCGCAAATGAAATACCCTTAGAATAGCATTTCGGGTACATAGTGTTATCACAGTCACTCTCAGATGGGCACCAAGCCTGATGTCTCTCACTAGTGAGTGACAGTTCAATTTCATTCCCATCTTACAAGTCTCAGAACTTATCAGAGGACCGCAAGAGTATGTGGGATGGGAGGGCAAGATCAACGTCATCTTATTTTAGATTAGCCGGAGGAGGAATGGCGAACATACTAAACCAGAAGCTCTTAAAGGATTGAGATCACCCAGAAACTGATGTTGCAATACACTGAAAGGATATGAGTAAAAAAAAAAGAAAGTGAAATTGCATTCCAAACAAACTAAGGCTGTTTTTCAAACAGTAAAAATGATATTTTTTTATCCTCTAATCATGCCCAGTAGTGTGCGGCATACTTTATTGTAACCTCACCAGAAGAAAGAGCGATGTTGTTTTCAGTGGAATTTGTTTGTCTGTGTGCCAGCCTGTCTGTCTGCAGTTTAGCGCAAAAACGGCTTGATCACTGAATTTTTAGGAAAGGTGTGCAATGGCCCGATGATCACCAGATCAAATATTTGGCCTAGTTGAGTCCGGGTGACTGAAAAACAGAAAAATCTTTTCAGAAAAAGCTTTTGTGTTGTGCCTGGCCCCACTTGTTAATATACTCAGCCAAAATAAAAACTTCACACGCATTTGGAGGTTGATAAGTTGAACATGCAAGAAATGAAGTTTTAAATAATGATTTTATTTAATTCTGTACTCATTAAAGATGGTGTATCATAAAAATAATGTCCATAATGTAACCAGTTCCACCGGAAATGCTACGGAAATGTCCAAGAGTGAAAATGGTAAGTTACAACTTGAATAAGAGCAGTGCGCAGGCGATTACGTATGGTTTGTGCAGTCACACGACCTCGAAACAATTAATTCCTAGTGGATGTTGCAGTGACAAATCGATTATGCAAATGACATAAGACAATTTGCTGATCTTCTGCTTTTGATGTCACTCGTGGGCTACCAGAACGAGGTCGGTCAGCTGTGGTGCCAGTTTGTTGGAGACGTGTCCGAAGATCATGGATAGTCCGTCGACTGCATCCCATAACCCTTGCAACGTCAGTGACAGACGTTTCCGTATTCAGCATGCCAATGGCACATTCACGCTGAATGTTAGACAGCCAGGGCATTGAAAATCAATGAATAATTAACTGTAAAAACTTGTTTTTCCGAGATGTAACTCTAACGTGATAACGTGAGCTCAGTTGCACATCTCTCATATGGTCACGTGACTAGGAACGCGAGAAAACATGGTTTTGGCTTAAAGTACGCGCACGCGTGTTACGTACCTGTACACGTCGGAGTTGATGTGTGTCATGATGTCTTTGACAACGCATTTACCCCTAGTGATAATAAAAACTCTTTTATTAAAAGTTCCAAGAAAATATTTACAAATTTATGAGTGTAAAGTTTCTTTTTTGACTCAGTATATTATATTGTGTTACAATTAGTCTGCAGATGCTTCTATCCAAAGCGAGTAGGTTCACCAAAGCAGGGCCAGTCCCCCAGGACCAATGTGACGTTAACAGCCTTCCTTAAGGGTCCTTGCAGTTTCATAGATCTTATTGTGAGCTCCAACCATCAAAAAGATGAGAAAGAACAGCAAGTAAAGTTATGAAAGATAGAGGATTGGAGAAATCTGAATAAGCAAAATGAAAAATCTAATTCCCACGGACATTAGTTTGAAGCCACAAAAGTTACTGACTGTTACCAACATATTAGATGTGTGTCAGATGAGGGGTTTTGCTGGTCAATCATTTATGTGTTACGCGCTCTGGAAAAAAATACTTCCGTAAAGCATGGTTTTGATGCTGGTTTACCGGAGCTGTCTTGACAAAGTTGCTTTCTCTATTTCCCATCTCATTTAACTGATAGGTATGTCCGTAACTGATGGCAAATATCAACTGATTTGCAGGTCAGGGGTATGATTTGAAGGAAGGGAAACAAAAAAATTGATTGGAACAGGCCACCTTTAGGCTGTCCCCATAATTCAGTAACTATCTACCATCCCCACAAGCTTTGGACGCTATAATTTATTTTTCTTTGTTTGGCTTTATAGTCAGGCACTTTAGGTTTGAAATGGAATAATAATCTAGGTTAAAGAGCTCTGTCAGCATGAATTTTTGAGTAAGTTTGTCTTAATAATATCTAAACCCTGTATTAATTACAGTCTTATTTACACATAATTGTGGATTTCAAGGGAGGGAAAAGTGCTTAACAATTTTCTGCTCGGCCGTTCCTTGGCCATTGCTTCTGCTCCCTGCATTGCTTTCCCATAGCAAGCAACCTGGCTGACTATGGACCAGCACAGTAATGGATGACCAAAGACCACTTTTGGAGAAAAAGACCCCTTTTTCAACAGAGCAGATCTGAACAAATGTGAGGCAAAGTAGTGGGTCACTGACCCCAAACATAACAATAGTCAAATGACGTCAAATAAATTCATCAAGCACCTTAAAAACACCAGGCATCAACCAAAGTGTTGTACAATCAATATGGTAAAATGTAATAAAATGAGGTAGAACCATTCAGGTGAACAGACCAATGGAATTGGGCTTACAGCAGTATGAACAAAGGAGAGACGAGTATCAATCTAGGTGCTGCGTAAAGGGGCATGAAAACACTTCACACTACACACTGTGCCAAACTGGAGATGGCCCAACCCACAGTGCAAAGTAGGATAATAAATATGAATATAGAGTGAAGCTGGATCATAATCATAAACACAAAGTATAGCCGGACAATAATGATGGACAAAGAGTATAGCAGGACAATAATAAACCATGAGTATAGCAGGAAATTAATGATAAAAAAGCATAGAAGGACAGAATTGATAAACACAAAGCATAGGAGGATAAAGATGAAAGACACAGGATATAGCAGGGCAATAACAATATACACACACAGAGTATAGCTGGACAATAATGATAAACATAGAGTATAGCAGGACAATGATGAACAACAAGTATAACAGAGCATTCATGAAAAAACACAAAGTACAGCAGGACTATCATAAATACTGAGTGTAGCAGGACAATAATGATCAAATCAGAGTATAGTACAACAATAAAGATGAAGAGTATAGCAGGACAATAATTGTAAACACAGAGCATAGCAGTACAATAATAAACAAAATGCATAGCAGAACATTAAAGGAGACTATCATAGCTGGGAAAAGTGGGTTATACTATACCAGTATATCATGAAAAAAGCTCCTACGACTTTTTTAAAATTTATTTTGCGATTTCTTTCATTTTTATGAACGATTAGTGGGCCGTGCCATTATCACCACAGCAGACAAAAATTCAGCCTCAATTTTGAAAATATCCGCTTGGGACACCCCTAATCGTGACGTCGGTGCGGCTGCCAGCGCCATGAATGTCCATTGTCCTGCAGTCTTGCATTGTGATTCTTGAATGAATGAGATATTCCCGCTTCATCTATGGGGCCGAAAGACGAGCTTGATTATTACCTTTTTTCTATCCAACACAATTTTAATTTAGAGGTGAACTAACATCAGAGGTCACTTGAAATGCTTCCGGAAAGAAAAGTGCGATTTGAAGCCTGCTTATTACCAGCGTGGCTAGACAGCTGCCGTCACCTTGGCATATTTAGCTCACCTCAAATCAATTCCCATGTACTTTGCCTAACTTGTAATCAAGCCATGTATTCAGCCAGCTGACCAATCAAAACCAAAATCTAGCCAATAATGATTTAGAAGATATAATGAGAAGCAGACAAACTGAACCAGGCTATTGAGTTAGATTGAAATAATGACAGTAATCTGAATAAATAGCGGACTTCTGAATTCCACCTCTCATCGGAAAACTTTAACGTATTATTAAAAAAGATTTCTTAAAAATAAAATCATGTTAAGATTGCCCTGGTTTTCAAGCGTCTAGAAATATATGCAAAGTAAAAAACATTGTGTGAAACGCATCAAACGTGAATGAGAGAGAAATTATTTTCTCATTGCAAGCAATAGACAATTACGGCTAATTAATGATCATTTAGAAGAACAGGGGGTATGTATGGACAAAAAAATTGACCGTGGATATTATTTTGCAGATAAGTACGATAAGATTATGTCAAAACGGGTAGTTCTGTATAGTCCTCCTTTAAAGTGGTAATCCGTAAAATTTGAATTGGCTTGTTTATATTGACATCTTTGGCAGTAAGCTGTAATTGCAGGTGCACTTCTCGACCTCATTTTCCATAACCCTTGTCAAGACCCAAACAGTGTCGCCTGTATGACGTCGGTAAATTGACGGCTCTTACCATTTCCATGCCTCCTCAATTCTCATGCAGAAGGGAAAGATGTGATGTTAGTCATCCATTAGCGTCATCTCATTCCAGTAACATGTTAGGCTATTATGATGAATCGATTAACTTAAAGGGCTGCTGACTCACGCATTCGCCGTGAGAATTTGTGCTTCATTCACGTACCCGTGCTTAATTATTCAATCAAGGAAATGAGTGTGTTTCATGATCGTTCAAATGAAATAAGACCATTTGAAACATTTTTATGCAATTCCAATGCTTCCATCCCCTGAGTGAAGAAAAGCGTGAGAATTCCGGAATCATAATTGTTCTCATATTACTAGTGGCGTAATCCACCGTAACACATGTGAAACTGATAAACTTCAATGTACAAGGATTTCAATTCCACCTGAGAATCTCTACAAACAGTCTGATAGAATGATTTCTGACTACAGCACGGGAACGTGAATACATCATTTATATGTGAAAGTTGAGAGCACTGTGTAAATAATGAAAACGGTAGTTGGTTAACAGGTAACGTTATAATTTTTTATATATATATATAAATAATTTGTTGAGGCAGTTAGCATAGCTTTTTTTCCCATTTGCTTCCTGAAATTCCTTTATAATTTTAGTTTCAATAGTCAACTCAACTGAGACACAGCTAACGTTTCTACTGTGCACAGTATAGCTACACAGTATGGTATTAGCCATTGCCATTGGGTAGACGTCAGAAGGGATCCAGTTGCGGTACTTTCCGCTTCATGGAAGGCTGCATTTTTAACAGTCTTCCCTTAATTCCATCCGTAAAACTGACGTATAGTGTAAGGGACAAGTTAGATTTATGGTTAGGGGATAGAGCAAAGGTTCAGGTTAGGGAAAGTACCGCTACTGGATCCCTACTGACGTCTACCTTGCCATTGCTTCTCCGGGGTTCCTCACTTCCTTCAAGCTAGCTTGCGGCTCCTCCTACCTTCTGGACAGACCAAACACTGCTTACCGACGTAAAAAGCGTCAGTAGATGTGCGCCTGTATTTGAATATAGCACGGGAATGTCGTCGCAGACACACTGATTGCTTTACCTGGCAAAGAATGAAATACAAGTGCTTTCATTAGTGGGTCATGGGTCCAATCACCGTTATTTAATCCCCCGTCTCTGATAGACACTGACTTAACAGATAGTAACAAGATGGATATCTTATGGATTACCACTTTAATGAAAAACACAGAGTACAGCAGGACTATAATCGTAAATATCGAGTATAGCAGGACAGTAATGATGAACTAAGAGTATAGCGAGACATTTATGATTAACATGGAGTAGAACAGGAAAATACATGATGAGCACAGAGTATGGCGGGACAATAATGGTATACAGAGTATAATAAAACAATGATGGTAAACAATAAAGCCACCAAGACCAATGTACCAAAGTGACATGCTCTTCTTTGGCCATATCCATCACCTGTCTTGAATCCAACTGGACATGTGCTGCACTCGCTGGACAAGGGACTGAAGGCAAGAAGCCCCAGTAATAGATAGGAACTGGAGATGGCTGTAATTTAAGCCTTTTTGCCCATCACCACGAAAAATTCCCAGTATTTAGCAATGTCTATGTGTTACAGCCATCTGGCAGCTTGTGGAAGCAAAGGAGTGAAGGTTGTGAAGTCTCAGGAGTGCAAGTGTATTTGATTGATTTGCAACCATGTGCCAGTGTTACTTGGACTAATTACTTTTGCTCGCTTATGAGTGGGACTTAACAAGGGCGCTATTTCCCACATGGATCATTCTTTATCTTCTTGTTTACAGTAATGTTTCAAGTCCTCTGTGCTCAAGTAAGAAGCTAAAATAGGGCAGATACATTTGACTGTATATAATGATGATAATACTTTATTTATGTAATAATATTATCATTATACTATAAATCAAGGAATCTCAGTCTGTGTCTGTATGCGTTTCCTTCGTATATCTCTCCAGCCGTTCATCCAATTGACTTCAAACTTGGCAGGTGTGTTGCAGAGGACCCAATGAAGTACAAAGTTGAGTTTGAAGGTGTTTGGCTGAGCTTTTTTTTTCAGATATGGAGAAAACTGCAAGCAATAATACCACTCAACGAGCAAATAAAAAAGCATTATACCACAGAAGAGGCTATTGAAAGGGCCATGCACCAGGAATGTCAAATTGGTTTTCCTCCGGAACAGTAACACAAACTAGCGTAAGCAATGTCTATTGAGGCTGATGCGCATGATCCCTGATATTTATAAGGGTCAATAAATCGGCTTAAGGATTTTTAACAAGGAAGAATATTTGCTTATTCTACATATTTTTCCTGAGATTGTAGGCATGCTAGATTCGCTGTAAAACATCTTGTCTGCTTAAACACACCCATACACACATAGCACAAACACTCGCTGGCACGCATGCACACACACTGGAGACTAATTTTGAAATGACAATGTGTTTCACTGATGCCTTGTCAACACCAGTCACCACCTCTAAAGAGATCTTCTTTCGACTGACCTCAGTAGCTCTCAGGATGATTTATTCATCCAATGAGCTTCCCCTGACTTTCTATGGAATTCACATTTACCGAAGAGACACATTGTTATGCAACTGATGGTTACCAAGACAAACAAATGTTGCTATGCCATGGACTCTATATCAAACCTCATCAAAAAAATGTCAAAAAATAAATAATAAACTAGATACACGGGCGGGTCAGTTAAGATCAGAGACATTCTACAATTTTGACATAGTGAAATACTAAATGTCAGTATGTGTCAAAAGAGCAAGTGTAACAGCATAATTAGAGTTTATTATAAACAGCCACCTCTTTTGGCACATATCTGAGGGTTGTCAGTTGCTATCATAAACAGACATCCACCCTAAGGGTACAGAAAAAGACTGCTTAACCCATGACTGGGTTACTGGCTCTTCAAAATTACAGCTGCTTTAATACATTTTTTTTTACATGAGTTTAATCTGTTTGAACTTCAGCCCCATCAAATATTTGAGTTCCCTCTTTTTTATTTGAAATGCATGAAAATGTCTAACAAACCTTTTTCACTTTCTTGTGGCTGCTCTGTTAAGCAATACTGTAGATAGATGTAATATAAAAGAATGCCATTACATAATTTCAAATAATTGTAATTGCAATTAGAGTATACAATCAAAATCTCTCTCTCTCTCTCTCTGTCTCTCTCTCTCACAGACATAGACAGACACACACACACACTCACACACACACACACACGCACACATACACACACAAACACACACACACACACACACACACACACACACACACACACACACAAAACATGAAGGAATCATTAGTACCTACCGTGTGCCAAGGTCACTGTGAACAGGATGGGCAAACAAAGAGTCACTGCCTTTAAGTCCCACATGGTCTCTCTTCTCTGTGTTATTGCTATAAGTATCACCTTTGCAATCAAGGTGGCAAAATACAAAGAAGCCTTTTACAAATTTTAATGATATAAGTTTCCAGACACAACACAAGCTTATATGAGAAAAGAATTATTGGCAATTTCAGAGCAAAGTGATACTGGCTGTAAATCTTCCCCTCCTGTAACTCTGGATAATTGAGAGTTGTGCTGTGCTCAGAGGTTTAAAAGAAGGTACATCCAAAAAGAGGTCCAATCCAGCCCCCTTCGGCTTCCCATTGGTCAGCGGGTGTTAACATCTGTGTTCTAGTGATCACTCCCAAAAAAAAAAAAAAGAAAAAGGAATGGAGAGCGGAATGAAAATACCTTCCAAAAAAAGATAGGTGTGTTAGTGATTGTAGCAGCAACATTGCCATATGTTCAGGGCTTGGCTGTTTACATTGTTTATATATTTAAAGAATTTACTAAATGTATTGTGTTGCAAAGATGACTAAATGAGTCAGGAAAATTAGTAAAATAAATCCTATAATATAAAATCTAAAAGCATGTCAAAGTAATCTGTTGTAATCATAATCATAGCACTCACTCGATGGATGTGATTTTATCCTACGGATCATTCCATTTCCTTCTGCTCTGTGTAGCACATAGTCACTTATGATTGTGAATTATGCTGATCCAAGAGAAAATCAGTTTTTTAACGATTATTACCCTGCCTGAAGGGAACTGTCTATAGTGGCATTTGTTTGTCTGTACATTCTTTTGTTTACATGTTTGTCTGTCGGCAGTATCATGCAAAAATGGTCCACTGAAATTTCAGAAAATTTTCAGAAAAGGTGGACAATGGTCCAATTATTCCCTTGTTAAATTCTGGACCTAATTTGGTCATGGACAAGGTCATGCACACTGAAAAACTGGGGCATGTTGTGCCTAGCACTACTTATATTCTTTTTATGGTTCCACAGATCCCATAGCCTCTTTAACAGGTCGAAACACATTTAAGCAACTTTATCACCCAAATATTTCATTAGTGTTTCTTCTTTTATGGGAATCACTATACTTGACAAAAAAAGTCAAGGACCACTGAATCTCACTATTATTTTCTTTTGTTCTGAGCTCCCCAAGACGCTTTTAAGCTGTGGTGAGAACACATGGTTTTTTCACAAGATTTTGAAATGTCTGTATGGTCAGAATTTCGTGCGATTTTTTTCGTCATCCCCATGTATATCCTGCTTTGGGGTAACAGAGTCGTCTGATCAAATGTTTTTATGAAATTTGTCTCTTGGATTAACACCAATGACATAAACAACACCTGGGTTTAAGGTTCATTTTGTACATTTTATATCTTCGGATTAAAATACAGTGGTCCTTAACTTTTTTGGTTGAATATAATGAACTTTTTTTTTTTTTTTGGTACAAAAATTCTGCACAAAAAACCCCGCTCACCTTTTGTTTGTTAACTCCTCAAAAGGCATTATTCCTATGCAACTATTAGGTTCACTTTGCTGACTTACAAGCCCTTACGTGTGCTGCTATGCCTGCTGTTCTGAATAAAGGTAGAGCTCAGCTTGCTGCGGTCGTCTTCAGCCAGATAGTATGACAAAAGCAGATGGTGAACCACCACAACAGCTTTACAACTTTAACAACTGCTGATTACCTTGTGCTGTCCTGGCCGAGGAGGAAGTGAAGCTTCACACGGTATGACGCTCAATAAACACCACACTAGACATACATGAGAGATGAAATACCGTAATGAGTTCTTGTTAGGCATTTAATGTAACTCATATGTGATTTTTATTTTTATTTTTTACCTTTAATGAGCAATTAGCATTCGAAAAAGCTGCATCACTTCTCTGCTTGATAGTGCACCTTAGCAAGGGGAAAGGGGAAACTTAGATCACATTTTACGTACAGGTTATTTCTTGAGCTGGAGTCTATTTATGTTAATTTCTTGATCAAAACCAACAGAGAGCTTAGAAATTTTTGGGCAATGTATCCCAGTTTTCAATCTGTGCAGTTTCACTGATGGTGTATTGGTCTGTGTAGAATTTGCAGGATTGTGATTTTGGGATGAAAAACAAGGGCTTGTAATTTATGGGCATCTATATTTATGGATGAGTGCATGTGTGTTCATGTGCATGTGCATGTATAGATACATAGCGTATTTGTAGCAATATTTATTGGGTCAAATTTGTATTGCATAATTCTACACCTGTTTCTTGGGATGATTATTTTTAGTGTTGTGTATATTTGCTATTATTCTATACATTCTCATCCCATCGGAGCTGTTTGTTAAGACTTAGCAGAAGAGTTGACCTTTTCCATTAAAATCAGTTTTTGCTCTTTAAGCTATGAGAACTCTATTGACCTAGTGGAGCCAACTGTGAAGTCCGCCCAAAAAAGGTGGTGCTCCAGTCTCAGAACCGTTTAGTCTGATCAAATATTCCTTTTCAAAGTTTATTAGTGTTTTCATCAGAGTTCAGCCACATTCCTAATCTCTTTTTTCCCCACACCCATCTAATTTTCACAGAGAAACAGATTAGTTCGGTCCAGTCTTGTGTAACTTTTTGTCTTTCACATCCAAACTTAGGTTTAAATGATAATTGTTTTCATTTCCTCAGCATGTTATGAACAGAATGGATGAAATAGATCAGCATTCCACTACGATGACCTTGATTACCACCCACACCGTTTGCATTTTTCTAACCTTTTCAGGCTGTTCCAGGCCTAAACACACTACCTCATACATAAACTGTTCCATACTAACAGACAATATACACAGGAGTGAAACCGGTACAACAAATATGGCTCATCCAATTATTCCCATTTGTGAGGTCTTTATTATTCACAAAAAAGACTGAGGTTGCCTTGGTTTATACAGCAATAGTAAATAGAGTGCTGCGACAAGTATTTGCCCCCATTCCCAATTTAATCTATTTTTGCTTAATTGTCCTATTCAAACATTTAAATACGATTGTCACACTTTATTTGAAGAGTTGTTCATAAAGGCTTTGTACACCATGTACAACGTTGTATATTGCCTTCATAAAAGAGACATTATGTCTTCATAAATCATACATAAGCAAATGTAATGCTTTGTAAAGGGTGAAATAACACCCTTCTTCAGCATGTGATGAAAGATGTGTCAATGACAATGTCACTTAGCTGACAATGTCACCCTTTATCACATTTAGCCACTAGCTAATTGACATTGTCAGTTACATCACATCTGGCATCACATGCTGAAGAAGGATGTGTTATTTCACCCTTTACAAAACATGACATTTGTTTATGTATGATTTATGAAGACAGTATGTCTCATTTATGAAGGTATTATACATGCTGTATAAAGCCTTTATGAGCAACATTTCATCTAAAGTGTGACCAAAATGACAAATAAGTAAACTCATTTTAAAAGAAGACAAAGACAGTATGAGGGAACTCAAAATTCAGCTTTTAAATGATTATTTTATTTATTGAAGGCAAAGCGTTATTAAAATATCTATTTCACTCATATTAACAAGTAATTGCCTCCCAAAATTTAATGAGTAATTAGGCCTCCCTCGACAGCAACTGCTTCAAACATTTGCAATAAATGGCAATGAGTTTTTTTCCTTCGATGTAGAGGAATTTTGGCCTTCTTTTCCTTGCAGAATTGTTTTAATTCACCCACATTAGAGAGTTTTTGAGCATGAACTGCCTGTTTGAATTCATGCTGCATCCTCTCAGTCAGATTTAAGTAAGAACTTTGACTAGGCACTCCAAAACCTTCATTTTGTGTCTTTTGATCAATTCAGAGAAGGCCTTGCTGCTGTGTTTCAGATTATTGTCCTGCTGCATAACCCAACTGCGGACAAGCTTGAGGTCACTAATTGCTGGTTGGACATTCTCCTTCAGAATTTTCTGGTGAGGAGCCACCACCACCGTGTTTGACTGCTGATATGATGTTCTTATTGTGGAACTGAGTAAGCTTTAAGCCAGAAGTAATGGAACCCATGTCCTCCAAAAAGTTCCACGGAACCAAAGAACACTACCTCAAGAGTCTTGGGGACCATCAAGATTTTTTTGACAAATGTGAGAGACTTTTTGTCCTTTTTGGTCAGCAGTGGTTTGCCTTTCAGCTCACCCAAAGATACCATTTTATCCTAATTCTTTCTTTTTGTGGAATCCTGTATTCTCACCTTCAGTGAAGCAAGTGAGGCCTGCAGGTCCTTAAATGATATTCTGAGCTCTTTTGTGACCCCCTAAATGAGTTGGCAATGTGCTCTGGGAGTAATTTTGGAATTTTGGTAGGGCACACCTAGGTAGATTCACCACTGTTCCAAATTTTCTCCATTTATGGATAATGGCTCTCAGTGTGGTTTGCTGGAGTAACCCTTTCCAGTCTGATTGATGTCAGCAAGTTTGTTTCTCTTCTGTGTTTGAATTTCTTTAGATGGAGGGATCATATGCCATTTATTGCCCACATCATATTGCCTAACAGGTTCTGTTTAACTGATGTTTAGATTCCACAAGGCTGACAGCAATCATGCCTGAGTGTGTCCAAAAATATTGAGCCCAATAAAATGTGAAATTTATATATATATTATTATATATTATACTGTAATATATAATAATGTCTATTATATATTTATTATATATAATTTATAATTTTATAATTCAATAAAATTTGCGGGATTGAGTAACTAAGGGGGCAATTACTTTTTCATATAGGGCTAGGTGGAGTTGAATACTGTTTCTCCCTCAAAAATTGAAATTGTCATTTAAAAACTGATTTTTGTTTGTACTTGGATCATTTTTGTCAAATAGTAAAATTAGTTTGATGATCTGAAATGATTAAGAGCGACGAATATGCTGAAATGGAAGAAATTGGGATGGGGCCAAAAACAACCTTTCCATAGGATTGTTTATCTCATTGAAGTGCAATATCATGTCCTCTCTTAAAATAGTGATGACTGGTACATTTGCCAAAATATTTTCTTCTGTGTAAAACACATGCATTTCAGCATATTTTTGGAATATAGTTCAGTTGAATGAGGCCATAAAACAGAGATCATTTTGAAAACAGAAGATTATGACCTTGTCCTGTCCTTTGAGTAAAGCGTGAATGTGTTACATCATTGCAATACATAACATTGTGATGCCCTTTTTCCACAACTTCATGTGATTTCAAAAAGACGTGTAAAATTTTGTTTTGTCCAAAAAGAATCAAGCTTGGAAATTGAATGCTCATTCAGAGGAAAGCACTTTCTAAGTGGGTTATTTTGATTTTACGATCTATAAAAAGTTAATGCACATTTCCACTGTACTTTGTCAGTGGCTCAATTTCAAAGGCCTGTAATTCCGACACCTTTCACTAGATATTGACATACGTACAAAGAATTAAATTATGGACTGCCACCTTTACTTCAAGGGCCTCTACGTCCAAATGGAGTGAACCGGTCCTCTAAAATGCACCACTTGGCAAGTACTTGTGGATTTACTGTGAAGTGTACCGTGTACTTTTTGCCGAGCCTCAACTGGAAGGGGAAAGAGTAGGTACAGCTTCCCCAAGGTCTCCGAGGAGTTTTTTTAAAAATAATTCCCTTGAGGCCATTTATGTCTCGGAACAGCCAGCAGCTCC
Organism: Gymnothorax reevesii; assembly: GCA_029721435.1. Lineage (NCBI taxonomy): Eukaryota > Metazoa > Chordata > Actinopteri > Anguilliformes > Muraenidae > Gymnothorax > Gymnothorax reevesii. The sequence continues at coordinate 32,013,571 of CM056575.1, forward strand.
TTGTGAGGTCGCCTGAGTGAACCTGCTTCCGAAACAGACACTGTCATGACTTTCATCGTTATAACCATATGCTTTCATCTACTCCTTGATCTTATGGCATTTCTTTGTCTTTTCACAGGGGTTATGTAATTTGTGCCAGGGAGAATCTGTTTACAGAATTAGCAACCCCTTGCACATTTGAAGAAGCCTTTGTAGCACTGCTTGATGTACGTATTCCTTTACATTTGCTGTTTATCCCATGCAAGTTCATGTTTTTGTAATAAGGTAAACTATAACAGCTCAAGCTGGAGACACATGGTACTTTTTCCATTTCTGTAATACCTAATTTCATGTTGTTATCACATTAACTGCTATTACCATCATCATCATCACCTCCATAATTTTCAAAAACTGAGTTTCCCTGACCTTAAGAACTACAGCCAAGAGTGGTTGTAACGGTTGATCTTCTATTGCCAACTGCCATTATTGTTTTCGTTCTATCTGACAGAGAAACAGACAGTCTCAACAGCGCAGCTTGAAATACCGTGTTTTTTCCAAACTGACTGGAGAAGGCAGTGACCACTTTATCACCCTTAACTCCCTCTAGTGGTGTAATCCCATTAGTGTCATTCACTTAAAAAATGAGCGAACCAGAAAATACATTCAAGCAGGGCATAAACCTCCAGGGATGCAGATGAAGTAGGTAATTGTCTTTCGGCCGATTGGAGTAGAAATGTAATCAACTCTTTCTTCGTTCAGGACAAATCTTTCCATAAAGTTTAATGTAAATCCACAGGTAACTTTTTGAGGTATTTTCATGATGACAGCCAGCACAAATGCAAAATACCGCCTTCAATCACCCAAGGGGAAGGAAATCACTGAGTGCATTGCAGAGGAGAGATGACCCTTTCTTCGGCTACATCGACCAGCTCCAGCAGTGATGAAAACAGTAGTTTGCCACATGTTGTTGATCAGACATGCAAATACTGATTTTGGAAATTAAACAATGCTTCCGGAATTCCACGGGAGGTGAGTCTTGATGATGATGACGCTAGGGAGCGAGGGGGACTAAGGTGATTGGTCAAATTTGCAGAAAGGTGATTGGACAAAATTGCAAGGCCGCGCAGAATTCGCGTGGATTGGTTGAATTGGCGTTAATAGTTGCGATCGCGGCTCAGCTACTTTCTGAAGGGACTGATTGAAGATCAGAGCAAAGAACTTACTCAAGTTGCTTTTTCTTCAAGTAGGGGAGAGCGGGGCGGGGTGGGCTACGGGGCGCGTTGGGACCCGTTGGGACGCGGCGATTTCGAGGTGATCCACTTTTGCAACAAAGACGTATTTTTGTGAACACACCCTCAACGTGATTTCTGCCAAACCCAAAAGAAGCCGGGAAGATTAAATTATGTCTGCGAATTTACTTGGTAATTAACATTGTTAATCCCATGTAAATTAATAGTATGGCCGGAAGTGCTTTTCCTATGGCCGCCTTCTGTACACATGAAACAAAATCCAAACATACGCCGTTATAATAAGTAGTCTAATGGCTACAAGGTAGAATATTTTTAATGTTTCATGCTAATTAGCAGTGAGTGACAGGTAGGCAAATATGCAGTCTGCTGTAGGTGGGGCGCTTTGGGACACTGCGTCCCAGCACGCTCCCCGACCTCCCCGAATGAATGAAGGAACAGCAATTTTCTTTATCTATATTGACAGCATGCGAAATAGAAAGTGCACCACTGCAAGAGGAGTATCTAGGGAGATCCTAGAAAGAGCTGCCAGGGATGTCAAGAGAGGCATGACAGTTCGTGGGGTGGCAAAATCTTATGCCATCAGTAAGACCCCCTCTGGCAGGTTACAAATGTAGGAGGGTCTTACAGGCGGCTGGCACACAACATGTTTCTGTGAAAATGTATTGTTATTTTCTGTTGTTTTTAAGGTAATAAACACCAGCCGCTCTTCCTACCCCCTACTTGCGGTCCAATTGCTCGAACCATTCCTTCCTTCTTTAACTTCATTATATTTTCACCTACATACATTATAGGATTTGCGGCAGCATCTTGTGTGGTTGTGACGCTATCGTAGTGACAACATCTGTCCACAGACAGACGGAAGCACCAAGTGCAGTACACAGAGCTGTTTCTTTGGTAGTTTCTTCTACAATAGACGTCTAAAGAATATTTTGCCAAGGACACACACACACACACACACACACACACACACACACACACACATACACATACACGGACACACACGCACAGCTGATTAATTGCAGCTGCTAATTAAATGTTAGGACACTTGAACACCATGTACTCCCACAGAACTTTGTCCCTTGAAAGACTAAATCTGTGCTGCACTTCTGCTATTGCGCTGATCCCCAATAAAACCAGCTGCAAGGGACCGCACTGTTCCCGTTACCTGTCCCCAAGTCCCAGCTCAAACCGAACTTAAATTCTGAGAAATATTGGCCTCTTCCTTTTGACTGCTGAATCATCCTCTTTCTCCAGTCTGCTAACTGCTGACACATTTACTCACTGGCATGTAACAACTATAAGATTGGGGAAATATTGCAATTTATGGCTATCGTAATACTGTTTGCTGCCAAAACCACTCTTACAGCTAAATTCAGCACGAGTGATATCATAAATTACAGCGATGTAGGTAGTGAAACTAAAAGGGTAGAACATTTTTACAGGCTCGCAGGTGTGCAAATTGCAGTATAGCATATCGTGTGGATGTTATTGTGTGATACAAGCGACAGAGAAATAAATTGTTTCATAAATCCTCAATTCCAGCTGGAGAAAATTCAAGGAAAATATGTTTCCTGCTTTGCACATGGTATTCCTAGTTTCTTTGTGAGTGTCCTTCAAGGCTTTTTACCTTTTGTCAAGCAACCCACTCCATTTTTCAGAGCAAAAGAAAAACAACCACCTTCTGGGATTCACACAAAAACAAAAGCTTTCTCCCAGAGTTATGTAATTGAATCATTTACATATGTATTTGGGCGCTTTGTTTTTCTTTTCCACAAACAGCCATATTCAATTGTGTTGTCCAGTATTATGTATCTCGTACATGTGATTCTGTCCCTTTATATCTGGGACTGTTCAAGGGGTTGGATAGGGGTTGAGAAGAGTGGGACCGTCAAATTGTTTCAAATTTTCAATTAAATAAAATTTGGTCACAAAAAAAGCTTGATTTCTCAACAAACTTTTAATAAAACTAAGAAAGAATAATTCCTACAACTGCATAATATCAAACAAGAGTGTTTTTTTTTTTTTTTTTGCTGTATGACAGAAATGCTATCTTTAATGTCATATAAATGAATAAATGTGAAATATATATAAATACAGTCTGGGAAAAATTGACATTGAGTTATTAACAGGAACAGATGTTATTTTACAGAAGATGTGGACATCTAAAACAGAGGTCATTAGAATAAATACGAAAAGAACAACACTGGCCAAAGATATAAAATACCTTTGCAACACAGGAATTCCTTGTAGTTTGCCATTGGGAAAATAGTCCTGCCTGTTCGCAGGTGGGTAGGGGATTATATAAAGAATCCTGCGATTAACAAGAACAGCCTTCGAGCTAGTCCGCAAGCATACTTCATAACCTGAAACTCAGACCACTCACATATTCTAAATATAAATATATCATATTTCTCTCTAATTTTTATTAGCAGAGAACTAAAAACTCTGACTAGGCCACAATATGCTTCTGACTCGTATTTTAGATCACAATAACAATATAGCACTGTAACAATCTGTAAAATACAAAAAGGGGTTTTTTTTACGTCATTTAATAGTTTTTTTTGTGGAAAGAAAAGTTCAGGAGCTCTCACTACAATTCTAAAAGACAGTCTGTACCAGGGTACTCTGGGAGATTGAGTTCATATTTCTTCTGGATGTCATAAGGAAGGAAACGTCCAGCCAAATAATGCTTCCCCGGGAAACTGGCAGCGCACTTCTTTGGTGCCATGAGAGAGATCAGGACCTCTGGGCGTATTCCATCTGTGCTGCCTTCGTCCGCGTCCCAACCTTGAATTATCATTGGGGGGAAAAAAGTGTTTCTTTGTGCCTACATATGTAATCATCACCTCATGGTTAAAACCAATGATGAATATGTCATGAATAGTATCATAAAATAATTTTGAAACCACATAATTTGAAAGAAACTGGTAAATAAACAAGTTGAAGACAAATGATAAGCTGGAGGACTTTTTTATATTTACATTTTTGGCCATAACAATAATAAACCATGTATCTGCTAACTTATCCAAACCATCTAAACTGGGTGAGGGTCCTGGGGTGCTGGAGCCCATCCCAGAATTCAAAGAGCCAAAGATATGGATACACCCTGGACAGTTTGTCAGTCCATCACAGGGCACAAACAACATCCACTGACACACTAATACCAATCAGCAGTTTACAGTCTCTAACTAACTTGACATTATTGTCTTTGGACAGTGGAAAAAAAAACAAAAGTGCTTACAGAAGGGTCATACAAACACAGGGAGAACATTCAAACTCTAAACAGCGAGGCGGAGACTGGATCTGAACCCACAACCTTCAAGTTGTGAGGCAACAGTGCTAACCACAGCAATAATAATAATAATAATAATAATAATAATAACATCATGAATCATCAAATCATCGTTTTGATTAGTCATCATTTTGTTTAATGTTACCACCATCATCTTTATCATCATCCTTTCTCTATGTCATGGAAAACCATGTTGCTCTTCTCAATGTGTGATTTTAAATTGCTGTACTGAAGGGCCATCGAACTGAACCAGCAGATTAGTGGAAACCTGACATTATGACTTGATGGATTTCCATAGTGTACTGGTACCTGATGGTACATCCACACTGGCGATTGGGATCTTGATCTGCTTTAGGGTGACCAGGATGCTGGTATAGGGCTCTCTCAAGCTTATGTGATCTGTCTCTGGGCCGAGGATGGCGTCGATCACCAGGTTATAAGCGTCATTTATCAACTGCACCTAAAGGCATGAAACAAAGCACAGAGACGTCTTCGTCAGTGCACATAACTTCAGACACTGTATCATTAAAAAAAAACTTTTTTGAGCATTTCCAGAACCCTTTAAATTACATTTAAACTACATGTCACAATTATGAGCACACAAAAAGTACAGCCATTGCACTTCACTATAAAACTGACCATCAAAACATAAATAAATGGAAAGATAACCTTGAAGAAAAACCAGGAGGAAATTTTATCATCCATAACTTCATCTCCTGTTTAAAGTTCTTGACTGTTACAGGTTAAACTAAGCTTCTCTAAATCCCGGTTCATTTATTAGTGAGTAATTAAATCAAAAATGAAATTTTCAAGCAAGTCCCATGTTCTTTTAAAGTTCAGGTCACATTCCTTTCAGTACATCTTCCACTGTAAAATTCTGAAAGCGGGCATTAATGGTTAATTGCCAATGGGATGTACTAAAGCTATGGAAAAGCTGTGCACAGAGTTAAGGAAAAATTAACTTGCAGAAGGAAAATTACTGAAATAAAGCTCTAACAACCCTGAAAATGTACCCAGCTGTTAAATGACCCAAACTTAGACACACCGATAAGCCACTTACCCAAAACATCCCTCGGCTGTGGCTTTATTGCCACAGAAACATATCCATGCAGCATTACAGGACAGCATGTCACAAGTAAATTACATTTAAAGGAGGTTTTGCAGGATATAGGCAGGTTTGCCCACAGCCCAATTTGAACCATCTTCTGGTTGTATGTAACTACTTGTGGGACTGTCCAGAAAATAGATTTAAAGTGTGATATGCATACAGGAAGTGAGCGGTGACCTATTTAGTGATTTCAAGATTTTTGCGGGGCAAGGCCTCAAAAAGTCCATATTTAAACCCATAAATGATTTTTCTGATAACCAGATGATTTTTAATGGCTACACAACAACATGATGGGCATTTTGATACCAAACATAAGTCTATATGTGGAAAACTGAAGATGTTTCAGACAATTTTCCATTGAAAAATGCATCTGTCTTGATGCAAAAAGTAAAGTTCCTCTTGAAAAACAATCAGGTTCCCATGAAAACACACCAAAGATATTTTCACAAAAGTTGCCTCATGTACTTGGCTAAATAATGTGTGAGTATCGCTAAACTGCAAGACCGGTAAGATGGTGCGCTCAAGCCATTTTTATTAAATACTACATATTTCTCAGAAAACCCATTTAGATGATTTCATAAACTGTTGAACATTGTATTGGTTGTATACAGGGCTTGTGGATTTTAGGATGTAATTATAGACTCTGAGAATTCTCGTATCGTTAAGCATTGGTCATCGTATTGTTTACAAATGGAACACCTTTGATGTGATGACGTTCCATAAATTAAATCAACAGTTGGACAGGATACATTGAGAGGATTTCCTTGGATAAGGTCTTCCTCATCTGCCAAGATTTCCTGAAGAAACACAGTCTCTGTTTCATCAATGTCATTATTTAATGTAGTAACATCATCAGTTGTGTCATTGTCATTGTCTGTGTCTGGTTTTGGTTGTTTTTTGACATATGTGAAATAACATTTGCTGCATATCTTGTCACTTTCTTGTATTGTCATCCCCTCATTCGCCAACAATGAGTATAGTCATTGATTTTTTTGTCCATTTAGGTCACGAGCACCCTTACTACACTTTGCACTATCTTTGAACCTCGTAGTGCAATTGTTTATCGCACATTTCTTTGACATAATTGTGTTTGTGCAGTCCAAATGCACTGTATATATGTATATATATTATAATAGCCGAGTGGTCTCTGTGTGTGCGCGTGCGTGCATGCGTGTGCGGCCACTCGGTGCAAGATTCCGCCGGGCGCCTATCTGCAGCATAGGGTGAGCGATGCTGTTTGGCTCCGTTTTGCTGGCGACTGTGTCCGGCAAATCAGTGCTAGACTCCGCCGGGCGCGTATCAGTGCTGGATTCCACCGGGCGCGTATCTGCAGCATAGCGGGAGCAACGCTGTTAGGCTCCGTCTTGCAGGCGACTGTGTACGGCCAATCAGTGCTAGACTCCGCCGGGCGGGTATCTGCAGCATAACGTGAGCAACGCCATTATAATAGACATACAGGGGGAATCCCGCAGTATCCCCCTCTCCTGGGGATTCCCCCTTTTGAACTCAAGCCAATTCATCCACAAGAGTCCCGAATCTCAAAAAACAGGTGTCAGGCCGCAAGAGAAAGTAGCGCATAATCTGCAGCATAATGTGAGCGACGCTATTTTGTTCCGTCTTGCAGGCGACTTCGTGTTCCACTGAGCGCAGAATGTCAGCGCAGCGCATTCCCCTTGATGGTTACTTAGTTTTAGTTACTATAAAAACATTGGTCGCGTGACAGCCACCTTGGTGTTTATGGAAACACCACAGCAACATGAGGACATCATAGAGGTGCATGTGATGACATCATAATGGTGCATTGTTCACTATAACATAAAGAAAAAAAAGTTACATAATGTTACATAAAATAGAACCGAGGGATCCCCATGGGCAGAGTGCTAGTATGATTTATAAAATGCATCACATGAAACAGGGGGAGTATGTAAAGCATGAGTATACAACAGGGGTAGGGAACCATCTCCAGAAAGAGCCACTGTGGGTGCAGCTTTCATACCAACCAAGCTGCTACACACCTGATTGTACTAATCAACCTCTGGAATGTTTGTTAAGGGCCTTGATTAATAGAATCAGGTGTGTAGCAGGCTGGTTGGTATGAAAGCCTGCACCCACAGTGGCTCTTCCTGGAGAAGGTTCCCTACCCCTGGCATACAACAATGTTGAATGCTTTGTGGTTCACAAAATCATTGACGTGTGACCACAAGCGCAGACTATACTTTGCCCAATGGAGTAAAAACAAGGCCTGGGAGATATAGAACCTATACAATGTACAACAATTCATGAAATCATCTAAATGGGTTTTCTGAGAAATACACTCAACAAAAATATAAACGCAATACTTTTGTTTTTGCTCCCATTTGTCATGAGATGGACTCAAAGATCTAAAATTCATTCGAGATACACAATATTACCATTTCTCTCAAACATTGTTCACAAATCTGTCTAAATGTGTGATAGTGAGCACTTTTGCTTTGCTGAGACAATCCATCCCACCTCACAGGTGTGCCACATCAAGATGCTCATCAGACACCATGATTAGTGCACAGGTGTACCTTAGACTGTCCACAATAAAAGGCCACCCTGAAATGTGCAGTTTTTGCTTTATTGGGGGTCTGGGGACTCAGAACCAGTCAGTATCTGGTGTGACCACCATTTGCCTCATGCAGTGCAACACTTCGCATCTTCTTCGCATAAGGTTTATCAGATTGTCAATTGTGGCCTGTGGAATGTTGGTCCACTCCTCTTCAATGGCTGTGCGAAGTTGCTGGATATTAGTGGGAACTGGTACGCGCTGTCGTATACGCCGGTCAAGCACATCCCAAACATGCTCAATGGGTGACATGTCCGGTGAGTATGCTGGCCATGCAAGAACTGGGACATTTTCAGCTTCCAAGAATTGTGTACAGATCCTTGCAACATGGGGCCGTGCATTATCTTGCTGTAACATGAGGTGATGTTCATGGATGTATGACACAACAATGGGCCTCAGGATCTCATCACGGTATCTCTGTGCATTCAAAATGCCATCAATAAAATGCACCTGTGTTCTTCGTCCATAACAGATGCCTGCCCATACCATAACCCCACCACCACCATGGGCCACTCGATCCACAACATTGACATCAGCAAAAAGCTCACCCACACGACGCCACACACGCTGTCTGCCATCTGCCCTGAACAATGTAAACCGAGATTCATCCGTGAAGAGAACACCTCTCCAACGTGCCAGACGCCATCAAATTTGAGCATTTGCACACTCAAGTCTGTTACGGCGACGATCTGGAGTCAGGTTAAGACCCTGATGAGGACGACGAGCATGCAGTTGAGCTTGCCTGAGACGGTTTCTGACAGTTTGTGCAGAAATTCTTTGGTTATGCAAACCAATTGTTTCAGCAGCTGTCTGAGTAGCTGGTCTCAGACGATCTTGGAGGTGAACCTGCTGGATGTGGAGGTCCTGGGCTGGTGTGGTTACACGTGGTCTGCGGTTGTGAGGCCGGTTGGATGTACTGCCATATTCTCTGAAACGTCTTTGGAGACGGCTTATGGTGGAGAAATGAACATTCAATGCCTGAGCAACAGATCTGGTTGACATTCCTGCTGTCAGCATGCCAATTGCACGCTCCCTCAATGCTTGCGCCATCTGTGGCATTTTGCTGTGAGACAAAACTGCACATTTCAGAGTGGCCTTTTATTGTGGACAGTCTAAGGTACACCTGTGCACTAATCAGGGTGTCTGATGAGTATCTTGATGTGGCACACCTGTGAGGTGGGATGGATTGTCTCAGCAAAGCAAAAGTGCTCACTATCACACATTTAGACAGATTTGTGAACAATGTTTGAGAAAAATGGTAATATTGTGTATCTGGAATGAATTTTAGATCTTTGAGTCCATCTCATGACAAATGGGAGCAAAAACAAAAGTGTTGCGTTTATATTTTTGTGGATTGTATGTAGTATACTATAAAAATGGCTTGAATACACCATGTTACCGGTCTCGCAATTTTACTCTCGCACATTATTTAGCCAACTATAGCAGGGAACTTTTATGAAAATATCTTTGGTGTGTTATCATAGGAACCTGGTTGTTCTTCAAGATAAACTTTACATTTTGCATCAAGACAGACGCATTTTTTAATTGGAAAATTGTCCGAAACTTCTTCAGTTTTTCACATATATACTTGGTATTCACATATATGTTTGATATCAAAATGTCTGTCATGTTGTTGAGTAGCCATTAAAAATCATCTGGTTTTTCAGAACAATCATTTTTGGGTTTAAATATGGACTTTTCGAGGCCTTCCCCCACAAAAATCTTGAAATCGCTACATAGGTCACACTTCACTTCCTGTATGAAAATTTCACATTTCAAATCTATTTTCCGGACAGTCCCACGAGTAGGTACATATAACCAAAAGATGGTTCACATTGGGCTGTGGGCAAATTTGCCTATACCCTGCAAAACCTCCTTTGGGAATGCCTGTGCGTGAAATGAACCGCTCAGTTTTTGAAGATAAGCCTCCTTTTTGCCAATGGAAAAATATGCTACTTCACAGAACCAAAAAAAACAAAAAAACTGTATTGTACAGCACAGTAAAGAAATATGACAGCAGCCTGTCTCCATTCACTGTGTATGATAAAGTGATTTGCATTTTTATTGCATTTATTCATTGTTTACTTCACAGATACAATCATGAATCATTAAAACTTTGAATGACACCATTCTGGACCAGTCTGAGATGCTGATTATACTGACTTATTTCAATTTTGAATGAAGATTCTTAATAAAAATCTCAGTCTAGACCGAGACAAAGATTAATGTTTATTTCTGAAACTCCAAGAGGAGGACAGCACTGAGCAGTGAGACTGGGAATTGGCCGGTTGCAGGCCTGCCATTCACCTCTGTTGGAAGATAGGAAAGGAATGGAATGTCCATCTTCTCACACTGCACTGTGAAGTCCTGATGCAGGCTCTGAGGAGAGCGCTTGGGGTAGAAGATGGTGGGTTCATATTCCTGAGGAAGAGAAGGAGAAAGTAAGAGAAAGAGAGAGATTTGCCTCTATAGTCAGAAGTATTTCCATTATGGTATTGCAATTGAGGAGTTTGTTTCCAAAACACCATTTTTGAGTAAGTCAGGTTTTTCTGACGACGCTTATTGCATTTTATTGAAAAACACCGACTTTGACCTCGAAAAAAAATACACCTTATAGTATGAATTTCTAAAAACTAATTTTTGATTTATGAGTAAGAAGCACAGGGCTATCGCTCAATGGTATTATCTAAATTTTCGTAATTTTGGCACTTATTGTGTTTTGGAAACAAACACTTCAATTATTATTGCCACTTTTATTTACTTTCGCAATGTTCCTTTTTTTATCCAGGAGGCTTTGGCTATACACGGGTAAAGAAATCTGTCATGCCAATATAGTAATTTGAAATTGAAATTGAATTCCCAGAGAGAGAGGTGACAGAGGGGAGAGAGTGAGAGGAGACTGAGAGAGGGAGAGACAGAGAGAGAGAGAGAGAGAGAGAGAAAAAGGGTGAGTCAGAAAGAAAGAAAATTTAGTGCTTGCATTTTTCAAAGTAACACCACAACAGTTAGTTTTAACAGACGCAGCGTCTTTTGAAAACAATTTTTCTTCCTCTATAAAAATACATAAACTGGTCTTCCTCCCCTCTGAACAGCTGTCTGTCCTCACCATTTTGCTTTCAGGATGTAGCTCCTTCCTAAAAACTGTAAATTTAACCAATTTAACTCGACTTGGAGCCGCTGATGCATCAGTGTGATTTAGGAGAGATGTCAATCTATGTCAGTCCGCATTCTGTTATATCCATCACTCTTGTTCTGGGTCTTTGGCCCTGATGAGTTTCTGGGGACTTGATTACACAGTAAAAGATGGGGGGTCAAAATTATCGGAAACGTGGCTGTAAATTCCAACTTTTGCAGTGTTGTTTTTGTTGAAACCGGTTCAGATACATGTAGCTTGATTCAATTCTGTGGTACTTCTCGGTGCTTTAGTTCTGTGGTTATCAGCTGCTCTCCAAGTTAGTGTCTGTCTGTCTCTGATGGAGAGCTTTGACTTGCAGACATGGTCCTTTTTTTGCTGTCGCTGTTCTTTGGTGTTTGGCATATGTTGTAAAAATTTTTGACACAGTTCCCCTCGCCACCTTAAATAGTTTTGTCGATTTTGTGGCCAACACTCCTGCAACACTCCACCAACTACTTGGCCTCTTTGGAACTCTGTTATGCACAGCTAGCTTTGGAGAGCCACCGAGCAAAGGACTTGTGGTTAAACCTCTTTAAAACAGACATAAGATGCTAATTTCAATTTAAATCAAAAACTATAGCCTGTGTTGATGCTTTCATGGTTTTAAGACATTATTCAGGGGTGCCTGCTATATTTTATCCACCACCCTGCATGATTAAAAGCCAAGGGTAGCATAAGCCAGAGAACAGCAGCTAAAATTGGCTGCTAGCGGCATCCCATAATATAAACCTGAAGTCCACATACAGACAGTACACATATATAGACTGTCTCCGCTAGGTATGTTTTTGTTGTCATGCTAGGCAACAAGGTAGCGCCCGGCGTAGTGCTCTCCCTTGTACTTCAGTCTGTGTAAGGATTGAGGGGTCACAGGGGAATGGTTCGCCCTGTCAACATGCGCAGGACTGGCCCCCTATGACTGTAAATCAATGGGGTCTTAATACGAGGAACGGCTGGCCGCATATCTGGAGCCTGTTTACGACAGAGCCGGAGTTCGCCGAAGAACATCACGGCAGCTGCGCATTGGAAGCCAGAGACACCAACGAGCACCCTCGGGGATCCTCTGTGCCGCCATTGGCTGCGGATTTGCAGCATTCCTTTCTGATTGGTCGCTGGCGTAATGGAGGAACATTTATGGGGGTTCCCCTCTCTCTGAGTAAAGAAAGAAAAGATCAGGTCACCAGTTCATTCTTATTCTAAGGCCTCAGAACACCCTTCGCCTGAGTTTCACCCTCAGCCAAGTAAAGATTCTTGCAAGTAAACTGCTGTTGCGTGACATTGCTTTGGTCATGGTATATAACTGCAAACAGCAGTGGGCCTCAAGGAAAAAAGAGAAAACAGGCTATTTCCGAACAGCCAAAGCAAGCCTTCAGCGAAAGCACGAAAGGGTTATTTGGATAGCTTAATACTTCAAAACCTAATTTATCAAAACCTTTTCTTTATCATCATCGAGTTTCTGACAGCAAGTTATTTTAGTCTTAATTTGACCAGGGATGTTCCATGGTGAGCATGTTTTTCGTTCTCAAGAAGGCCCTGGAAAAATGCCAACTGGAACACTTACAGGTTGGGAATGGTGGGCAGAAACAGAGGTGAAGACCCTAGATAGGCTTTGGGGTGAAGGACCTTTCTTAGGGGCCTAATTCTTCCCAACCTCCTCTCTCCTGATGCTGGTGAGAATCTCAACCCCAGACTGAGATTCAAATCAACAACTCTCCAGTTACCAGCCGAGCATCCTATCACAAGGCTGCTCCTGCCACCTGACCAGTGGCAAACCACAAAATAATCTTTTATTTTAATCTTATCTTACTAATTGAATCAGATAAATAACATGGGATAATGTTTTTTGCACAACTGCCCAGCTTATAACCTATGGCCTGCAGTATAACCAACAAGCTGACTTGTTTGTAGCACTGAACGATTGGGAGTAAACTCAGAAGTTCGTCTGACAAGTTTTACAACAAAATACCAAAGGCTAATGAAAATGATTCTGCTATTTAACTGATAATTTTATCCAAAGTCATATACAATTGATTAGACAAAGCAGGGGCCAAATTTAGGGCTTAATTACCCCCTTGACAAGAGCAAATATTTAGGAGGTTTAAACCAACAACGCTGAACAATGAGCGAAGATTTGCAGACGTACCCAACCAGGATGGATGATGGCATGCATGTCGTGTACCCAAAAGTTCAGGCCTGACTGACAGGGCATGGCATTCCAACCGAGCGCGTTTGTTATGTTTGTTTGTTGGGTTATTTAGAGCACAAAGAAGAACATGGCCGCAGGGAGGCGCCGCACATGTGGTGCCAAGGACATAGAAACAGATGCCAAAAATCAAACGTGGGTGAGTCAAAATCAGCTCCGCTCAACTGCTGTGGGCAAAACACAGGACAGAAACAACTGAAATGTATTCCTGTGTCCTCTTCATGTGCAAACGAGAGGGCCGAGGTTCAAAGCAGCTCTCGTGCCCTCCTAAATGCAACCTGGTATGTTTTGCCCCTCTGAAAAAGCACTGGAAACATCCCTCATACATTTTATTTTACTTTCAACGATTCAAGCAAGTAAGTTACAATTTATATGATGCGAAGGGAGAACTTTGAACCCAGACTCTGTTAGAAATGGCAAATAATTTCTTGTCCTTAACTAGACATTGAAGGTTATTGGAAAAGACATGTCATAAGCTTAGAGAATGTGATCTTCGAAGCACGAAGAAATGGTTTGCCCTTCCTAAAAGACTAATGAGAGGTCCTGGAGGTCACGTCTTAGCAATGATAATTTTTTGGGGACAAAGGGTGCCTTCAGAGTTGTCCACAGCGTGCAATACATGGCATGATTAAGCTTCAGTTCACTTCAGCCTGACTGGAATGGTTGGCCGACAGTCTTGCACCAACTTTTACAGGGAAGAAAAAATGTTTTCAATAGAAAATCTAAAATGTTCCATAAATCTTGCCTCTGAAGTCCATATGGCAAAGTCATGCGCTGCATTTGAAGCTTTTCAAGCATGCGTTTCATAGGTATTGGCTTGACTATTTTAGCAATAAAACTTCTGCTCTCCAAAGCCCACGGATCTGTCTGGTGAATGTCTGTTGAATGAGCTGTAATGTCTATTATTGTATGCTATAAGTCTGCGAAAGATCAGAAGCCACCAGAAACAGTTTTGTTATTAAGTCCAGCCAGCCAGAAATTTAAACTGTACATGAGACCTGCTTACCATGAACGGGCCACTGGCGCAGCTGTGATCGTGAGACATACTTCTTTATGTAATGGATGATGATACACTAAATACATCAATAAAACCATCAGAAAATTATGATTTTCTAAAATAGACAGCCAAAGACAGCTGTCAGTGCTACTACAGTTTGGACACTTATTTCTCTGAAGAATTTTGTGATTGCGGTCACGTTTACTCTGCCTCGTTTTAAATGCTAATTTAAATTTTCTGTGCACTGAAGGGAAGCAAACTGTATGCAGGACTGTAATTCTTCTCTAATGACAAGCTGTAAAATTTGCATGTCTCAGTGATCACAAGGTACCGTTAAGCCAGCGTTTTAAAGGGGCATTAACACAACACACAACACAAACGCACGTGTGGACTTTAATAATATACAGAGATTTACAACCCTCCAACTCATCCAATTTGAAGCAATAATATGTGACATATAAGCTAGAGTCATTTTTGGCTACCATATTGGAATTCCTATTTGGACCTTTTGAACAAATCCAAGTGTCCTGACTGGCAAAAAGATATCCGTAAGTTTTTTGCTTTATTTGATCAAGAAGGTTTAGAGACGATTGTCAATTATTAATAAAATTTAGTTGCATATACTAATGACAGTGGTCAAATGAAGGTCAAATACATTTCACAGCAAAACCAAAAGTATATGTATTGAGTCTTGCCGAGTAGTACCTACATACAGAATTTCAGCCTGATCAATGCAGAAATAGTTGATATATGGGTCAAGTAGGAATTTTAAAGATGGCTGCTGTTGTGGCCATATTTGAAATTTGATCAGAATGCCTTCAACAAAGTTTGATGGACTCATGGCTAGGAACATGCGTGCCAGGTTTCAGCTTCATTGGCCCAGTAGTTTAGGAGAATAAGGTTTTTAAATTCAATAATGAAATGTAGTGATGTGGCCTTACGACAGAAGTGAAATCAAGGTCGAAATGGAACGCATACCAAAACTTGTATTTGTGTTGATTTTGATACTTAGTATATTCGTATCGCATTTCAGCTAAATTGTTGCAGAAATGATTGACAAATGGGTCAAAATTACATTTTCAAGATGGCTGCCGTGGTGGCCATACTTGACAATGGATTGGAAGGCCTCAAAGTTTTGTGTCCCCATGGGTGGGTACATATCAGGAATCAGCTTCATAAGCCCAGTAGTTTTGGAGGAGAAGATGTTTACACTCAGAAAACATCCGTCGACTGATGACCGACAACAACACACAAGCTCGCCACAACATTAGCCCACCGGGCCTTTGGCCAAGGTGAGCTAAAAATAGAAAAATCGATATCTTGCAGTCTAAAAAAAATCACTTGATAATAAATTTCCTTTCTTTTATCATTTGAAGGCATCATGAAGAAAACTAAAGTTTATGGTACTATGGACTCAACAAGTCACCAAAGAGTGATCACATCAAGTTGCAAGTACGAAATGTAACATCAGAAACTTCCCAGTAGCAAACTGTCACACATTAAATACACTCACATTTGTACATGCAGACGCACACTCACAAGCATGCACACACGCACTCAAGGATTCACAAGCACATGCGTACATGTACACACACACACACACACACACACACACACACACACACACACACACACACACACACACACACACACACCCAAGCATGCACACAGATGCTCACACAGACTTCCAGCGATACAAAAGCAAATAATAACATAATCAACTTCTAACACGCTGACAGGATGAGTGAGTGGAATGCTTTTCGCTTGATTGATTAGCGATATGCGCCGTGACAGAACCAGCTGCACTCTCATACTGGAACTGTCAGCCTGTTCATTTCCTGTAGCTGCCCGGTGCCTGAACCGAGCCCAGCTTTACTTACAAAGATGCGCAGGTGTCTGGCGCACACCAGACCGATGGAGCCATTCTGATCCGGACCGCAGACCACCAGCACTGTGGGCTGTTTCTTACTCATAGACCTCAGAGGAAAAGCCTGCAGGGGTGAGGGGAAAGATGGAGGAGGGAAAGAGTCAGAGATATAGTGCATTTATGAAAGGTATTGGTTTATATAACATACATATAGGAAATGATCCTTTCATAGCCCTGTAATCATTAATAGCAGTCATATTAGCTGAGTGATTGCTATTTGAATGAGCATTCACTGTTAATAAGAAACAATTTCATCTTCATGTATGCTGTTATTGTTGTTTATGTATGGTTGTTACTGAGAGTTATGCATCAGCAATATGCATTCGAAAATATGTTGTGCGGATGAAAGCATTTCAAGTAAACTGAATTGACAGTGGGGGAGAGAGAGAGAGAGAGAGAGTTAGTTTCTGGATGACCTGAGACCACAAGGACTCACCCATAAACAAAACATTTAATAATAAAAAACACACACAAGACACAAACAAAAATGTGAAATAAAATGAACAAAGCAAAAAACAAGAACAGAAAATGAGAAACCCGGAAAGGACAAAAATATACACTTCTTACACCATAGAGAGAGGATGGAAAGGGAGATTGAGAAAGACAGCAAGTGAGGACAGAATTCTATATACTGACTTCATATAGGCAATATAATATCACCTGTAAAAGCCAAAAAACATTAACATGTGGAGAAGTGCTTAACTCTGCCCAGGCTCACTGTGTACAGTGCCAGATTGCTTCACTGGCAGCAGAACAGGTTTCCATAGCTATGTTATTCTTACAGCTCCAGGAATCTCTGCAACGTGATAAACGTTGAAGACTAAAAAGCAGCTCTATTGCACCCATGTTCACTAACCTGGCTAAATACATAAATCACTTAAGCTTTGTTGAAACTTAATTTATTCACAAACAGGCTGTGATGCAAGTAAAACTGATTTTGGTCCTGCAACATCCAACATTTAACTTGATGTATACAGTTTAGACATAGTTACTTACGGTGTTTTAGGTCTCAGAAGCCAGTATGCTGTAGATTTGAACCTCGGCAATGCCGTAAGCTGATCACAGCTCTGATTCACCAAGACTAGTTTTAACATCAGCAAAACCTATCAATAAACACAATCGACTGACACAATAGGTGCAAAACACCAAGACCAATGTTATTGTCATGTTATTAGTTCTGCATGCCCTGAAAAGTTTGGCATATGTTAAAGATGCTGACGTAAATCAGACTCAATTACAATGTGTCAGAGGGCATTTTGGGTAATGAAGTTCTCAGGCAACAGATGCACGAGTCCACCCTGTCATTCATCAGGCGCTTAAAAGGCAACTGTCTACATAACTACAAAACACATTTCACCTCTGATTGGCCCCAATGGTGCTACTGAGACGCCATGTGACCGATGGGGATGGAAATTGTCAATAGCTGGCAGGAGCTTCAGAGGTACAGCACACGCGTGGGTGAAGGCGGAATCATGGTAACTGGGTAACTACAATTATCACAGCGAAACCTGGATACAAACACAGGGTCAGCACACCAAATGAAAAAAAAAATCAGAGCTCTGCCATCTGTTCCCGCGTCTCTTTGAGCATCAGTGCATAAACTGTGGCAAATTTGTTTGGCCTGATTTTAGTTCACACTTGCTTCAGTCCATTCATTTCTGTATTTAACTTTTAAAGTAATTTTCGCTTGTTTCGCCGTTTTGACCTGGCACACTGGGATACACTGCTAAATTCGCGGGGGTATACATGCTCGAGGACATCCTCTGTTAGCCGCACGAAATAAAATACGCATGGGTTCTTCACCAGTTCCAAAGTACATATGAAAAAAGCATACATCCTCCATGGTGCACAAAAACGTTTTCAATGGTCCAACTGCAAAGCCTGTCTCATTCTGGAGGCCATATTGACAAGTTGCTTTCCAACTGGCAGTGAGGAGGGGAGTGGAGGCCTGCCCACTTAACAGGACACCACCCTCTTCGGGGTGCCAGTCGGGCGGGGCTATTACAGCTTATTTTGTTTCCAGACTTACCCAGTGCACAATATCATTTACATTTGAGAAATGAGGGTCACTATTGTACAATGAAAGGTGAAAGCTTTAGCTTTTTGCAATAAGAGTTCGGGGAATGCAGATGGCATGATATTAGGCACACTACGCCGCCCATGGTACATTTGTGTTGTCCAGCTCTTGAAACTTCTTGAAACTCAATATTACCGCCATTTTTAAACCAATGTATCAGTCTATAGCACTTCAAAGACTCAGCACTGGTGAGACTGCTCAACATTAAAACACTCTGAAAGGGAATATAATTCAGTCTCAAGTATCTATTGCTCTGTATTTTGGATCTCAAATTTGGGGGCTACATCCCTGCAGATTTTGCACATTTTGAAGACATGATACATTGTCAAAATGCTACTGTGTTCTATTTGGAACCGTGTACTGTATTTAGATTCACCCTCTCAGTTGTGCTTAGCGGTGGAGGAAGCGAGTGATAATCGACCCGGGTGCAAGAATTTTTTCTGCCCCGCCCCCAGCCCACTCATTCACAAGCATGTACCTGATTTAATCCTGTCTATTTGTGCATACTAACGGACCCACTGATGGCAGTATTGGCAGAATATTATGGTATCGCATCAGTTTGTGTATTGGGACAAGACACAATGAGCATAACATCTTTGATTCTGTGTCTCTATAATATAAATATCCCAATGTAAAATAGCTTCCAAAAATCGTTCACTACAGACCAGAAGGCCCACCATCTAACAAAACAGAATACAAGTTGATAACTGTTGCTAATGTCATAATGAAAATGTTTTATGTAAAAAAAAATAGTTGGTTAGCATCCCACACATTTCAATTTTCAGGAATAAGCAAGAGATTTATTTATTTTCTTATTTATTTTTTCTGTAAATTAGAGTTTGAGATCCAAATTAAACAACAAATCCAAATCACAAGTACATGTATTAACCGAAAGAATAAAATCTGAGGGCTGCCGGATAGCTCATTCGGTAAAGCATCGCGGTGCGAAGCGGAAGTGACTGCCGCTTCGTACCAGCCGGCAGTGGTCGGCAGCTTTTTCAGAGTAGCGCACAATTTGCCATAGCGCTATAGGGTTGTAAATTGGGCAGGGACTGCCAGGAAGGGAATACAATAGTTGCCTTGTTCGTTGCTCAAGCGCCTCCTGTTGGCCAGACAGGCTCTCGTCGGGAAGATTTTTAGTCTGTTCATGTCCGGGTATCCTCCGCCCTCGTTCTGTACTTGAGAAGATTCAACCAATGAGTGTATAAGAAGCGGTGGCTGACAGGCGCGTGCTTCGGGAGAGAGCCACGAACTGTCCACACTCTCCTAAGTTGGCAGCAAGGGGTCGCATACGAGCAAGACTGTACATTGATTGGGCATTCCAGATTAAGGTGGGATTGGAGATGCCAAATTTAAAAAAAAAAAGAATAAAATCTGCCAAACCCATTACTGATACAGTGATTGACAGGAAAAGACTGTCTGCTGCATAGACTCACCACCTTTTTAGCACTATTTTTATGGATTTTTTTTTTCAAAGTAAAAGCAGGTGGGAGCGTTTTTTGGGGTGAGAGGGTTTTTCTGCGGTGTCGGGGATGGAAATCAACTAAGTTTTTTTTTCAATATGGCCATATTAGCGTTTATTATGAACATTGACAATGTCAAACAATTGATAATTCATTCCTCAATTTATCATTTGATCACACAATAATATGTTGCATTATTAGCCAATGTTTTCATTATCATAATTAATTTGCTCGATAGCTATCCAGTTGACGATAGAGCTATGGCCAGCCACACAATAATAGCTACACAAATCACAGACCTAAGAAATGCTTATAGCTAACGTTACCGAGTCAGTTTCTGGGTACCCTGACATGCCACATAATTTCTACATAAAAAATTTTTTAAACAGAAATGTTCAAAGAAGATTTCAGATTTGGCATTTTTAGACCCATGTTAATTTACTCAGAAATTTTCTTCCATCTTTGAATGCATTTTTGTTCATCTAAAAGTCAGTGTCCACTTGGGCTTTGTACGAAAACTTTGTGCTAGCTCGGAACCTACATGCAGTTAGCTAACTGTCTTGAGTAGGCCAAGTGGTCGAGCAGGGAATACTAAACCAGTAGCAGCTTAAAAAATTAAATCCGAAGCCAGGGTGAAATTAGGCTAAAAACTGGACTCTGCAGCCGGTTAAGTAGCCCAAAGTCTAAGACCGTGGTTAGGTAACAGTTGATGTCAGTTTATCAAAAAAAGCTTACCATCTGTTTGCCTTTGGCTGTACTACTGCTGCACATCACAGGAGAAGAGAAAAAATAAGAACCCAATTTAGGCAGTTTTACCCTCGCCTCTTCCTCTGTCATTTTTTTCCCTCCCATTAACGTGTTTGTCCTTTGTTGCCTGCCCCTTACTTTGATATTTGGCTGGTGACAATATTCTGCATAAATCTCCACAACAGGTTAGCAAGAAAAGGATATTTTCAAAAATATTAGCTGAAAATAAGCAACCTAACCAATGCCAATTTCAATTAAAAAAAAAATAATAAGAATTTCCAATGTCCCGACATATTGACATGAGCACTAAACATAGACTAATGAAAAACTTTACAATGTTTGTCACCATGAAGCAGATTGGATTGATTTTGGCACTGTCAAAAATGCGAGAAATACTTCAGTATAACTGCAAATCTTATGATCATAACAATGCCAGCACTGAATATGTAAGCTTTGGTACTTCATCAGAAGTTTTTCAATAGCCTCATGTTTACTTGTCAACAGGCCCCCACATGCAGGCCCAGGTGCAACTGCAGCCCTTGCACCCCTGGTATTTCTCCAGAATCTCCACTGCACTGTACTCTTGTGTCACTATGTAGCTCACTATTTAAACTAGTGTTGTTAATTAATAGATCCAGCAAGACAATGTAATTACAGTTTATGAGATGTGGCTGGGGTGGCACAGTGGTTAGCATTGTTGCCTCACAGCAAGAAGGTCGTGGGTTCGAATCCGGCCTGGGGCCTTTCTGTGTGGAGTTTGCATGTTCTCCCCGTGTTGCGTGGGTTTTCGCCGGGTACTCCGGTTTCCTCCCACAGTCCAAAGACATGCATATCAGGCTAATTGGAGACACTAAAAATTGCCCATAGGTATGAGTGTGAGAGTGAATGGTGTGTGCGCCCTGCAATGGATTGGCAACCTGTTCAGGGTGGTTCCCTGCCTTTGCCTGTAGTCAGCTGGGATAGGCTCCAGCTCGCCCCGTGACCCTAGTGAGGAATAAGCGGGTATAGAAAATGGATGGAGATGTGGCTGATGTTGGTGATGGGGCTGATCATTTTAATTAATTTTTTTAATTTTAATTTCCAAGTTTTTGAGGGAATATTTTTTTTAGTGGTTGACTGAACTCTCATTCTAGTACCCAGAAATGAAAGGAGAGGCCGGGAACAATATGGTGGTGCATTAGGTAGCACTGTTGATCAAGAGTTTGAATCCAATCCATGTCTTTTAGCGTGGAGTTTGCACATTCCCCTAATGTTTGCAATGGGAGAACTCCCTCTTTCTCCCTCAGTTCAAAGACATGCTCATCAGGCAAATTAAGGACATCAAAAATGACCATTTGCGGGAGTGTGCAAGTGAATGACATGTGAATGAGTATGCATTGGTCAATGTTCTAGAATGTGCTGGAACCTCTTTCCCACTGAATGCTGACTTAAGCTCCAGCTTCCCAATAACCTTGACCAGGAATACGTGGGTTGGAAAAGAGATGGACAGAGGGAATTGTGGGGCTCTGCTGGAAGAATACTGTGTCACATCCAGCCATCTGCAGTGATACATCTACTACCTAATTCCCAGCCACCCATCCTGTCACACACAGTCAGAGTTGCCACAAGGATTTTGGCAGCCAGGATGGCAGATGTTGTTGGAAATTACAGACCAGGGAACTATTACAAGGAAATCAGCATCAAAGAAACTACTTGCAATACTGCACAATTACAAGATCTTCCCAAAAAATGTAAATTTAAAATTTGAATCGAGTGGCCGGCTAATGGTTATGGAACTACATTACTGGTCTAAGGGCTTCCGCTGGACCTTTGCATAGTCAGCTGTGTGCGTAGTGGACCTTGGCTTAGTCATAACAAACTACTCAAACATTCTGAGCATGTAGGAAATTAGTTTACCTGGAGTACATTGTTGGTGTGCTGAACTTCATAAGATAAGTTTTTGTTACTTTTGTGTTTTTATGCATAGCGTGAGAAAGATTGAAAAGTAAAGACAAACTTATCTAAACTTGCAATGAAAAGGTCATTGCAAATCATCAATATTAGCATGGACCAACAAAAAGTTAAATACAGAGAGGGGGAGAAAATGACGGAGAAAGATTGATGAGGATTGAAAGATGCAGATAAACATAAAAGATGGGGGACACAAAAAGCATTAGCAATTGGCGGTTTGTCTGGCTGTCCCTCACACCAGCTTAAAGGCCCACACAACCTGTCAAAAGGAAAACTGGCTCTCAATCACTGCCAGCTGCCTAGTCCACGACGGGAGCCGCCAGGAATTCTCGGCAGTGGCATCCCCATCTTTTTTTGAAAGCCCAAACCCATCAAAATAAACTCTGACAGGATCGGAAAAAATACCAGCGCCTGCGCTCCAGTATGTCAGCTTTATATAAGGCATTTTCCATCGTACGTCACTCTGTCCTAAGCTAGGCTAGGCCAATTGCCATAGCCTTCAAGACTAACATATCCCCCACTAGTCCATCTCACCCTGCCTCCAATTTTTCAGGGATAGCATGCTACCAAAGATACCTCCTCAGATGTCATTACTAAAACTGTACCTAAAGGGTTGGGGGGTAAGTTTACCACAGAGTTCAGAGCCTGTTCAGTGAAAACCACGGTTAAATGAGTGAAGGACATGGTTTACACTTTTCGCGCATTTAACCGTGGTTTACACTGAACATGCACTGGTATGTTCAGTGGTACATACCATGTGGTAAACTTATTGTAAAATTACAGTTAAAATAACTGGCAAAAAGGTGCCAGTTAGATTACCTGGCAAAAAAGGCTTCACTTTATTTGTATATTATTAACAATGTATTCGCAGAAACTGAAACTGGCGCGGTTTCATTTACATACTTTAGTTCTGAGACTCTACACTGATCCCAGTTGGGGCAACATGCAATATCATCCTGTTATCCATTGTCAGGGCAAAGACAGATTAAATGAAGACAATAAGTAGGTATGAACACTTCAGAATGAAGTTGTTCTGATCGTAATACACAAAGCATCCATATAAATTCATATGCATATAACGACTAGTTTCTTCCAGGTATAGACCTGAGACAGACTCACAGGCACAGCTGAATGAGAACGCTTTTTCTCTGAACGAAACAAAAACGTGCATAACTGAGCGATAATACAAAGTTAAGGCAATCGTAGAGCTCATTAGCTTTGCCAAATAATGGAGCGTAAATATTGTTGATTTATAATTCCTTATTTGTGTCCTTTTTTAAGTGTGAAAAGATAAAAAAGAACACGTAAAAAAAAAAAAAATAATTTGTCTACACCCATGCGTACTGTTTAGGCTACATGTGCCTCATTAAACATTTATACGCACACAAGATGGCAGAGCAATTCTGCCGTGGACACTTTGGTCCAGCCAATGACGTGGGCACTAGTTTTTTTTATGTCTCTGTGAGCACGACGACCTTTTGGGAACATAACGGCCGTATACAAAACGGCAAACCGCGTCGGCTACACTCATTGGTCACCCAGTTCAAAATGCGTTTACTTCTACTGTGTTTCGCCTTCTTGTCCTACTTCCTGGAGTATTTTTTTTTTCTACTGCACCCTGTCTTTGTGGCGAATAGTGTAACGGAGAATGCGCCAAGTATAAATGCCTCCGTGCTCTCTTGAGGTGCGCGCGCAATCCGCAAATGGAGCCAGGCGAAGGTATAACTTGAGGCTTAAGGATCAGCCTCATTTTTTGTTCTTCTTCTTCTTCTTCTTTTTTGGGGCAGGGCGACGACACACAGCTGAAATGTTTAGCCAACCACCGCACCCTGCTAACTGTGATTTGGGAGGAAACAGCCGTGGCACATGATTCCTCCAACTCTGGCTTCTATTGCACCATGCAGTCGCACCACCAATCACAACACTGGCATTGCCATCAGAGGATAACACAGAGAAAATGAGCCTGGCAAAGCGTAAATTTCAAATTTTAACTGGCTTAGTCCCTATTATGCCAGGCAAAACTGGGCAAATTGTTGCCTTGTCCATGCAGACCTCCTACCATAGCCTGAAAGGTCCACATCTCTGTCGATACAACAGCGTGTTTGCGCATTGACGGAGTTGGACGACAATAAATTAGGCTATAGCCGGTGGTAGCGTGGCTGGAATTCGAACACCTGACCGCAGGGCTCTGAGATAAAAGTCTTAGCTGTGAGGCCCTGATTTCTTTCTAAAGGCGGTTGTATGGTGCATATTCAATAAAGCCTCTCAAATGCATGAGCACTGATGTAAGGTCAGTTTTACTGGCCTACGTCTTCATCCCACATCCGCGATGAAAGGAAAAGTCAAAACTGGCCCTAGATCAGTGGTTTTTACTCTGAGAGGCTTTTTGAATAGGAGCCCATATTGTCTAAACTCTGCTTTGAGTCTCATTCTGTCAGTCTGGAATCTCCAACCTCACTGAGTACCAAATTACAAAACACTGTCTGGATTCCCAGGTCTAAACAGCGTCCCAGTTTAAAATGCTTAATTTGAGCTGAATGACCCTAATTAACGCAAACAGGGAGTCCGGACCATAAGCACAATGAGATCATGTCCAAGGTATGTTTTTTACGAGGTCATTTCCATTTCACGTTCACTTCCTTGTTTACTTTCTCATGCATTGAGAACATAAATAGCACATCATTTATGGCGATAATGAATGTTCTTTTCCATTATCTCAATAATGCTGGAAGCAAATGTAGAGCATTTTTGTCTCTACAATGCAGGCCTTATTAAATGACTAAATTAAAGAGGCGGGGGGTGTTAGCATTACCAGCCTGACCCGATCTCACTCTTACCAAGCCCAGTCTCTTGACCTCTTTCTTTCTTTTAAAGTTCTGGTTACAGCCCTGTGGTGAATATATGCCTGTCGAAGGCAAAATGGTCCCTTTCATGGATTTTTCCAGAACTTTGATAAATAAGAAAAAAGAAAATGACACAGAAGTAACCTCTGCATTGCCAAGCCTGTGTACAGTAGCCTCTATCACATTCCGACAGTTTCCACTGCTATGTCCGCGCCTCTCTGAAAGAATGTTAATTTTTCCACTCCTTGTCTAGGATCCCAGCAGGTGGCCCTGGTCCCATCCAGACAGTGTAGAGCAACTGCAGTGTTTACCCAGTGCAGCATCCTGCCGCTAATGAGGTCCCCACAGACATGGCTCCCAGTTGGCTGTGCTAATTAGTGCATTACGTGTTTCCATTCAGCCGCCACCTCTGCCCCCCCAACACTACCCCACAAAATTGACTGATGTAACAATATTGGCACCATGTAGGTCCATCTTAAAACAGTTACTCCAGGCCAGTAGCAAACATCCACTGTAGATCAGAAGGGGAACACTGTGAGAGACGTGGTGTGTGGGTTAGAAACTCTGGGGTGAGCAAAAATAAATAAATTGATAAATAATAATAAAAAAAAACCCGGTCAAATGATTCATTCTGCCAACTGATTAAGCTAATTAGAAACCTAATCTCATTTTCAAAAAAGTATGGACAATATGGAAATCACAAATAAAACAGAAAATCAGGAATTTTTTGGACATGGGGTGGTGCCTTCTGGCTTAATAAATGCACCAACTGACATAAAATATGAGTAAAACTCAGGAGTATAGAAGAGTTTTACAGTCACACTTTAGATGAAGCGTTGCTCATTAAGGCTTTATACAGCATGTATAATACCTTCATAAATGAGACAACATGTCTTCATAAATCGTACATAAGCAAATGTCATGCTTGGTACAGGGTGAAGTAACACATCCTGATTTGGCATGTGATACCAAATGTGACATTGACAATGTCTCTTAGCTGACAATGTCACCCTTTATACCATTTCGACTCTAGCTAAGCGATGTTATCAGTTATTTCACATCTGACATCACATGCTGAATAAGGATGTGTTATTTCACGATTTACAAAGCATGATATTTGCTTTCGTATGATTTATGAGGACATTACGTCTCATTTATGAAGGCATTATACAAAAGTACATGCTGTATAAAGCCTTTATCAGTAGCACTTCATATAAATTGTGACCAGTAACATCTATAATATATTTGAGGTCGATGTCTGTCTGTCTGTGTGTATGCACATGTTTTTCTTCTATATTTCTCAACCGATTATCACCAAATTTGGTGTGAATATCCACTTGGACACCAGGAAGGACTTGACGTCACCCCAAAAACAGTCATGCACGCACAATAATGGCAATTTCACTCCAGGTAGCGGGTAGCAGCTAGTGCTGTATAAAGCCTTTATCAGTAACACTTCATATAAATTGTGACCAGTTTTACTTTCTGAGCTTGAATTCTGACAAGTATTCTCAGTCATAAAAGAAAATTCATATCAAGCAAACAGAGAAGTAGCCCGGAACATAACATAACATAACATAACAATGTGAATTCTTGCAATCTCAACCGTTTTGTTATATTCAATACAATTTAACTTCATTTTTGTAGCTATTGTCACACGATTGTCACAACAATGTCATACAACAGGGGTGTCTAACATCAATCCTGAAGGGCCACCGTTTCTGCTGATATTAATTTTAATAACCAACTAGCTACTGAGTCCACAGACTTAGGCACTAATTGACTGCCGATAGGAAGTAGACCACAAAATGCCCAGGACTGGAGTTAGACAACCCAGTTTGGGCTGGGCTGAATCTTCAAAACGGCAAGATTACAAAAAAAAAAAAACAAAATGTGGGGGAGCCCGTCATTCACTGGCCACAAAGCATGTTACTCTAAAAAATAAAAATGGTTTGCCATTTCACTCCACAATACTCTGCATTGCCATTTGCAAACTTATATGATGCAGCATAACCGCATGTGTCACAGTCAATGACATTTTATGGTAAGTCAACTACTTATATGAAAAATGTTATGATTGTTATGATGCTTCTGACTGATATGTGCAATTTGATGCTGACTGGTATCACAGAATGCAGTTGTAGCTGCAGACGGAAATATACTATGGCTGCACTGTCTCGCTTCGGATGATGATACATGACAATCATATTCCCAAATTACACTGCATTAGTTAATTATTTTATGGCTACACGGTTCATACCCCAATACAGAATTAACATTACAATACCAGCAGATGAACTGATCAGAACCGACAAAGTAACGCTCAGTGCTGCTTTCAATAATGCAAAAAAAAAAACAATACCATCATTACGTCAACAGAAAACCCATTTTTAAAGCAATACATATTAACTGTGCAGAGCTTGCAGAGCTAGTTAAAACTCAAGATATGCCCATGGTCCCATAGAAACTCCCAAGCATATCAGACATCGCTCTGTCCCTCCAGTAGGTGTCATGGTTTGGTCCCGCCGGCAGAAGTCAAGAAGCCGGCGGGCACTGGGACCATGTACCCAACACCGGAGGAAGGGACTCCAAATGCACAGGCTGAGTATAATTATAAATAAATATTTAATTAAAGTTAAAAACCAGGGAGGGGAGCAGCGGCAACTAATAGGGCTCCAAAACAAACAGAGTAAAAACCACAGAATGCAGCTGCACTCCCTGTTTGGGAGTGCAGCTCTTTTATACTCTTAACAGCACCTCCACCTCAACGAGCAGCAGCTGTGGCTCGTTGAGGTGGAGGTGTGGACAGCAGGAGGGGGGAGGGCCTGCAGGACAGGACCACCACAGTAGGTGGCTTATATTCATACTCATAAACTGCTCTCCTACAAAACATGCCTTTGCCTGCTACTTCACTGCTCTGTTCTCTGCTGCTGCATCACACCTGCCTGCTGCTAGTTAACATCCCATCTCCACACAAACATCCACCTGCGGTGCATATCCTGACACTCCCTGCTCTTGTCCTCAAGCTTAATAGGCTGCAAAGTGTGTTGAGGTCAAAGCTTAGATGCCAAACTATCATTGTATCTAATTGTTCCTACCGCATTTGACTGTTTTCATGTCAGTTATACGAGAGAAAAAAAATGATGCAAACCAATTTGTTCCGTAAACAAAACTTGCATGCCACGTGAAGGGCACAGCAAAGCTAATTTTCCCCATATGCTGGTTCAAAACCAACTTGCAGTTTAAGAAGGCCTCATAAGCCACAGACCAGCTCACAATAGACCGCGCTTGTTGGCATTTCATAGTGCAGCATCCTGTTTCACAAAGCGTGATTATGGAGTTAGCTGAATAACTGCTCTCCACACTGAAAAAATTTGCATCAAAGTAAAAAAATTGCGTCAACTTGTTACAGCTAATTCTTTCAATTTTTGTCAATTGAAAAAAGTTAACACAGGTAATTTTTTTCAATTGATAAAAACTAAACAAATTAGCTGTAACGAGTTGACGCAATTTTTTTACTTTGATCCAAAGTCTCAATTTATTCAGTGCATGAAACCAAAAACCCTACCAAATCAGGAACATGAAATCAGTTAAAAAGAGACATTCATGGTACAATACAGGGCCGTTATTCGGCCAACTCAATAATCCTGCTTCCCCCAGACTGACTGTATGAGTCAGTGCTGGAGAACAATTTATGAGCTCAGACTTCACGTGTTGAGGGTGACATAATGTTTCACTTTGCCAAACCGGATTCATTCCACCAATGAGCCATCCCGCTCTACCAATTCAGCATCATTACCGAATTCTGTAGAAGTCAGCTGCCGACTTCACAATTGATGCCCCAGAGCTGCTGTTTTATTCATTCTTTTCGCAAAAGCCAGCCAAGACCCTCTCATGTGCTTTGTGTCTCTGTTAATGCTATTGATAAACGAAAGGGAATGGAATGGTAGGACAAAAATAGAGGAGCTGAGGAAGCTAAAGAAAGAGGCTCAAGATGGAGAGATAAATTCACCGTGGCTTAACGTTGATAGCAAGGGCGGTCAATTCCAGTCCTGAAGGGCTGGTATCAATACAGATTTTTATTTCTGTAAATTACAATGGCTAACTGAGCCAAGTGGTCAATGCTGGTTCACTTCTGGGATTAGATCACAGCATAGTGTTTCTTGTAGAGACATAAGAACAGTGTTTGGCTATTACTCATGAACAAGGGCGTAGGTTTGTATATGGAAGGTAGGGACATGTTCCTACCAATATTTTTGGAAGCCACATTGTCCCTACCAATATTTCAGCGAACTCGTTCTTATCATCTTTCCACATAAGCCATATTAGACCCAGTTGTGGAGGATACATCTCTAAGACTACCTATTTATGCGTTCTAGCATTTGATTAGTTGAAAGGGCGGGGCTATCTAAAGGCTAAAAGTCAAGAGTAAACTTACCACTCTATTCAGGTCATGAATATACATTTTTGTCTAAAGCGGGGCTGGAGACGTGCAACTGGATCGCCAGCGTTGATTATATGTGTTTGCAATGGCTTACCCCTAGAAGAGAACCGTAATTTGGCATTGCATAACTATAGCACTTCTTCCATTGCCCAACTCATGACATACATTGATATCACCTTTGGTACGTATCAGTTTTGTGGTAATTTCATTGTCTGAGAGCACGAGGAAAAAAAAGTCGCTGCTTGGTAAGGTTAAGTTACAGGCAAAACTCAAATCCTTATATCTTCATAAAATCAGATAATTTGATCATAAAATGATATGTTATGACAAGGAAAGCATATTTACTGATTGTTGTATTATTACGCTAATTAGGTCATGTGATTCAAGATGGCCGCCACCGAAAAGTGACATATAGAAAATGCAGCATATCTCAAGAAGTATTAGGAATTTTATGAAGATATAAGAATTTTTGAGTTTTGCCTGTTACCTAACCTTAAGTCATGCTGCTAATATTTTGCCAAACTGAATGCCAAGTGTAATGTTGGTTGAATGAGTGATCTAACTAGTCAGAAACAGATAGTTACTTAAAGTGAAAACTTGCTAGCTACCTTAAGTTAGTTTTTACCAGAAAATAATGTCAACGAATGTTAATTAAACATGTTCGCTTGTTTCAACTAGTGAACTAAACCCGGTTTCTGTCACATGTTGGTTAGTAATCGGGTTACAAGCAGTAGTAAATATAAGCCAGGTGGATAAGTCAAATTATGAGGTGAATTTTAGTGGAGAAATCCCTAGAAGGTGCCATTAATAATTAGTTATTTCATATGCAGGAACCACAGCAACAAGCTAGAGAAACGGAGCATGCTGTTGAGGATATATATCAGGGCTTATATCAGGGCTTCAGGTGAGGTCATAATTATGACTTGTTCTGTGGAATTATAGGGAAAGCATTAGAGTTAGTCTCATGATGTTCAGCAAATATAACCTTTTGTGACAGTTGATAGGTCCTGTCACAGGAAGTGTCTCCTAATAAGTACATGCCCTGGCTACCTTGCCAACGAGCCTGGCTCTTTGGCGACGTGGTCAGCGCGCATGACTCTTACCCGGGAGTCTGGAGGTTCAAGTCCCCGCCTGGGCCCTCCTTCGGCCTGCTACACTTTGAAAGTCAAAATGTCCCAACCAACTTTGGCTCAGTGGGGGAAATGAAAGAGACACGTAATCGTAAATCTAACATGATCCAGTCCGTTAATACGCTCAGTTTGCGGCTTGTCCTATTCATAGTTGGTGGTCCATTTTGACGCGTTTATCACGGCTGCAATTGCCTTACGGCATATTAAGATGCTTAATAGAGAGGATTCCGAGCTGGCTTGCTAACGTAGTTATATATCCACTCACTTGGTATCAATGTCCAGGTTACTAGATCTAAGCAGGTTTCGTGAGTGCGCTGAGATGGTTTGCAGCTGTCAGTTAAGGTTGTGGAAAGTTTATGTATGTGGCATCTTTGTATGAAAATTTTGAAAGCACCTTGCATAGCATTATTAAAAAAACAGAGAAATACTCATTAATCTCTATATACAGTAAAGGCAGTATCTGCACTCAGATTTACAAAAATTTTCCATACCAAAAATTCCAAAATTTTCACATACACATCCCTACCAATTCTCACATTAAGCTACGCCTTTGCTCATGAACCTATCAAGAAACCTGGCGATGTTTGAGATGGAACAGAACAGGGGTCCTCAAATCTAGCGCTCATATGCAAAGCTTGCCCTGCCTTTTCTTTCCTCCCAAGCATTTTACTGGATAGTTAGTGCGATTGGCCAGGCCATTGGCATGCCAGACTGCTAAGCGTACGGTGGGTGGAAAATGAGTGATCCGCCACCCTCAAGGGCCCTGATTTACGGAGAAGTGGCATGGGCATTTTAGCTAATAGTGCAGTTAAGGTCAAAAATTGGCAAGAAATGCAAAAACTAATAGGGCTCTCATTGCCAGCCACTAGCTAATATAAAAAGCATCCAGAACTCTTGCCAGTAGCAGAAGAGCTTACACGTCTAGCCAATAGAAAAGGAGCACAGACCTTGGGCCAATTAGAACAGAGTACAGATCATTTGCCAAACAGTGCAGACCTCAGGCCAATAAAACACACAGCACAGCTCTTGGGCCTGTAGGAAAACATCACAACCCTCAGGCTAGAAAGAAAACAGCGTAGACCTTGAGCCAATAAGAAAACAACACAGACCTCAGGCCAATAAGAGAAAGCACAAATCTTGGGCCAATAGGAAAATTGTGCAGACGTTGAGCCAATAGGAAAACAGCAGAGACCTTGGGTCAATGAAAAAACAGCCTAGGCCTCAGCCAATAGGGAAAAGCACGTACCTTGGCGATGGCGAGGGCACAAGCGTGACCCCAGATCTCGATGAGCTGCTGCTGGCCGAAGCGGTAATCCTTCAGAAGCTCGGACTCAATGGCCGCCACGTCTGCTTTGCTGTGGGCAGAAGATGGAGGTTACAAAGGAATGTGTGAGGAATATGTCTGCCTGTCGGTGCATTTCATCAAAGGTTTACACTGGAATTAATGCTTTATTTCTGTAAAGTCACTCAAGGTTCACTATCCGCCTCTAACAACTGAGCCTCCCTCAGTATATGAGGAGTTCAAGGTTAAACAGAAGTGAACTGAAAGTTAATATGAGAATAGCATAGCCTGCTAAGGTAAAATTTCTCAACTGGCTTTCTCGAACACTCAGGCACGCCATCTGTAAAATTTGTTTTCAAAAATGCAATTGCACTGAATAAAGAAAAAACTTCAATGAGCAAAGCCCATTCACAAAAGCTAAAATAAGCATCATTAAAATGCAGATTGCTTCATCAAAACCCCTAAAGAATATTCAGGCCTACTCTTGATGAGCCACATTAATTTCATGCCACACAATCAGTACGACGCTCGCTCTTGAGAGTGGATCCCGAAGAGATTTTGTACATTTGGCCGCAGACTGAACAAGATTGGGAAAAAGCTGTGGGTTCATTCCGATACATATAGTACGGATTCTCCAATCTTACACTCATCTCAAACTCCTATCAGGAAGTAAGACGGGAGCAGAAAAAAAAGAAAATCTATTTTTTTGATCCCCAGTAACAACGGTTTTGCGATGGTACTAAAATGAGGCCCGTCTGTGTGTCTGACAGTGCACCCATCCGTCACTCCTCATAAAGCTCACGTTGGATTGCTTTCTAATTTACGGGGTTTATGCGCTACATGGTTTCATTTTTTGAATTAATTTCATATCTGTGACTTGAATAAGTGTAACTAGTTCAGGCAGGAAGCTTGAGTAGAGCTACATCAGCTGACAGCAGCATGGTAAGCTACCAGCCACGTCAGCATCAGCTGACACACAACAATTGGAGGATACACATTGCATGAGGTAGTACAGTGGTCTATTTAAAAGAGGCAAGCTCACTCACTTCTGCTGCTGTTTGCAATGACTTTTCATGCTATGCAACACGCTCTTTGATTTTTGCTTGCCTCCTCCACCCCAGCCTCCACCTGTTTGGTTCTGCTCCAATCGGGGGGATTTAGATATCTGTTCACGATTAACTATGTTTGTATGTTTGCTGTGCCTAGGTAGGGCATTCCTCCAGTGCAGAACCGCCACCAAATACAATGTAATGCTTGTACCCATGAATAAATTGTTCTATTTTATTGAAGCGTGAGTTTTCCTGACTGAATTTGCATAATTCATGCACATTTTTGATGGTTCTGAGAAAACTCATACTGTGAATGGTTCTTCAATGGCATGACAAGGCCTCATTGCGGGGTACATAGTTGACTGTCTCTGTTTTAACGGGAAAGTTCTCCCCAAAATCAAAACAACATATTTATCCTCTTACTTCTAGTGCAATTTATCTATCTAGATTGTTTTGGTGTGAGTTGCCAAGTTTTAGAGATATTGACCATAAAAATGTCTGTCTTCTCTTTTGTATAAAGGGGCAAAACCATGGGTGCAGCTCAGAGAGAAAATAGTTTGGTAAAAGGTTCAGTAGAAAGAAAATGGTTCCTATTTTATTCTGCTCACAATTTATTCAGCTGATTATCCTCAGTAACCAGACCATGATTTCTGGAAAGAGACATTGCCTTTGAATTTTTCAATTTTTCTATCTTTCTTTTTTTTTTTTTTTTGTTGTGCTTTGAGCCCCACAAGAAAAAAACAATGTAGTTGTATTTGATTGAAGACAGAAATTTCAATGGTTGATATATCCAAAACAAAACTACTCACACCATAATACTTGAGATGGGTAAATGGCACTACATGCAGGAGGAAAAAAGTGTATGTTTGATTTTGGGATGAGCTGTCCCTTTAAGGCTCTGTTTCAGTGTATCGCTAGGCCCCATTTTCTAGCAAGCAATCTAAGTCTGGCCAGTGCAGACTGTGGCTGATAGGCTGAAAGAGCAGCATACAGTTGGCTCTGGCATCTCCAAAGGATTGTAGGACTTCAGCTGGCATGGTATGACTGTGCCTTCTCACTAGCAGCCCCTGCTGGTCATTCAGGCATCTGTCGACTACACATGATCCAGCAGCTGTTGAGCAAGAGGGGGAAGCTCGAGCATTAACTGGGCGCCCAAAGGAAGCCTCTGGCCCGGATTCCATTGCTATTTCTGATTGTGACACTGCCAGGTGGAGTCAGGACAGAGGTGAGAGTTACATTGTCGCCATGGGTAGGCATTTTTCAGTGTGTTGAGTCAAAGCTGGTTATCCTTCTTCACATGACAAAAGGCCGTTTTACTGGTTTTCTATGAGCCCCTGGTGTCTTTTTTTTTTTTTTTTTAGCTCCCTGACTCTTCAGGGACAATGGCAGTGCCATACGTTTTTTACAGACTTCATAAGTGAGACTATTATGAATTGAACTACGTATAATAGCATACTTACTTGTGTGCAGTGCAGCACCAATAAAATAGGCGAAAAAAGATATCAATCTGCCACATTTTTGAAGACTTTAATCCATTTTTTTTTATCAATTCCATCTTTTAATTGCTGCTATTACTCCATTTTCTATATAGCTGAATTTTCTGAAAAATATGCAAATAAGTTTGTCAAAGGTTAATAAAAAAATTGCTTGGAATTAATTGGACTTCAGGATAATAGGATTGCTTTGAATTCAAAGTCTCCAGTCTGAGGCAAGACTTGCACATGAGTTTATGAGATGGACCCTGAACACATCATATAAAAGCAATTTGCCTTCCTCACCTGAAGGTGATACAAATTATAATGTGCAATGCCTTCAGCTGAAGGGCAAAATCCAAAGGCATTAGCCTCTGATGAGGTTAACAGCTTCTCAAGAGGCAACAGTTACTACACTAGAGACACCTTGTGGATTCTTCCTGCACTGCTCTTCAACTTGTTCATGTCGTGTAAATATCAGGTTTTATATTAAATTCAAAGCTTAACCTCATGGAACGATGAGTTGTCATCATAAAAGAGCCAAACCTAAGAACGATCTGCACATTCTCAACATGAAAAATGAGATGAACCCAATCTGTAAGGCTATGCTCAATAATTCATGTGTAACTTCAACATTTCTCACACTCTGACTCTTTTAGTCATCATAGAGAAAGTGCCTGTCCAGCCTGGTTGCATTGCTAGAGAAAAATACCATACTGTTCTACATAACAGGATCACCGAGTTCGCCAGATATGTGGATTCATGGAATTAAGTAAAACATGCACTCCCGCATTTTAATATTGTGCATTTTGTTCACTAAACTCACACAGAAAGATGTTAAGACTAGTGAAATCACTGCACTCCAAGTCGAATACATCCTGCTCTGCCTAGAACTGGCTCAAATATATTTTGCAAGATTTTTTTTTTTTTTGACTCTGAGAGACCTGATTTAACCCTGAACGTTCCACTGTGCATTAATCCATCTTTGTAGTAGGCCTCAGGTGACATATTGGATGAGCTCATCAGTTTTCATTAAATTTGCATGAATTCAGTCGAAACTGTGCTTATCTCTCTGCTGACCCTTGATAAACACATCGTTAACAATCAGGCATAGGCATATCCATTACTGCAGTGGTAGATCATTATTTGCCACATTTTTCTGCCACCAGATGGCCAGTGTTACAACCAATAATTTTTTGCAATGTTTTGACAGATGAGCTCGAACAGCTTTTACCTGTGATCCTTGAGCTTCTGAAACATTTGGCAATAATGTCAGCATGCATTGCAAAGGAAAACTTACAACACATTTCCATTGCCTGTTTTCTCAGAAAAAGAAAATTCTGCCACAGATGTGAATCATCTTGACTCATTTCCAGATTTATCCATGGTAGAAGTGAAATTTTCTAATCCCACAAATCTAGAAATGGGTTAAAACTATCTCACATCAGTGAATAATTAATTTCTTTCTGAGAAAAAAAGGTAATAAAGAGGACTGTTCTAAGTCTAAATGCAAGATTTAAATGCTTGGAAAGATCTTTTTTTTTAACAAAACATAACATAACATAACATGAATGGCAAGAATAGGCCTTTCAGCCCAACTACACTTGGCAGTTTCTTTATAGTATTGTGAATATATCCCTTCAGTTGTGATCTGTGATTCTGCATGTCATGTTTAAGTTCTGTGCCTGGCTATGCCATGTTGTTTGATTCTGTGCTTAGTGACCACTGCATATGTCTGACTATTCTTAGGATTGTGTTTTGTATTGTGGTAATTTAGATTTCCTGTTTATTTTTCATGTGTAGATCATTTAGTTTCCATGCCATGTTTTCATTTCAATGCTTTGCACTCTGTCTCCCCTGTCTTGTCATGTGTATATCTTTGCTCACGGTCCCTTGTCTTGCGTACCACTCATTCAGGTGATTTATTGGTTTCTGGGTTTCAATCTTCTTTCATTATCTCGTGTTCTTTCTTCCTCTCTTTTACTGTCTTACTAACACATACTAACAGTTTATTGTTTTTGCTAATTACTAACCACACTAATCTTGTATATTTTTACTAACTTTCTAACATGCACTCGGGATTGTATAGCTGCACATACTAATTGACAAACGAGCTGACAGCAGTCGCTCAATTCTAATCTCCGCCTCCTTGCCTATCCCTAATTATCGCTGCTGCAAGTTTCTGTGGATTTCCACTTATACTTTGCTTTCCTTTTCTTTAATCTTGGCACTTTAGCACTCCTTAACCGGAGCTGTTGTTTTGTACTTAGGTTTGTCTTGTGATCCCTGTCTGCATTTTGGCTACAGCCAAATTCATGTAATTAGTTTATTCCTCATGTGTCTCTCCCAGATCATTGTTACCATTGATTGCACCTGTTCTCCCTGGTCATGCGTTTACCCCGAATGTGTATATAAGATGTCTGTTTGGTTCACACTCTTGTCAGATTGTTCTCCCGTGCTACGTTTCTCGCCTCGATTTCTCAGTGTTTATCTTTCTGACTGGATTGCCTGACTTCTGATTTTTGCCTCTGTGTTTTTGGATTACTGTTGCATCTGTGCGTTTTGACCATTTTTCTGCCCGACTACGAGATCTGTTTGCTGCCCTGGTAACGATTCGGATTACGTCCTGTGGATTCTGGCTTGTCTCTCTGATAGTACTATTCCTGTGTACCAGACCCATTTCTGTCCGACTACGATTACTGTGATTGCTGCCCTGGTTTGATACTATTTTTGCCCAACTGGATTTTGACTTTTGGATTGGACTCTGTACTGTTTTGCCCTGCGGGGGTCACCCTCCTTTACCAATAAAACAAGCTCTACTGCATTTCCTGGTTCTCGCATCTGGTTCCTGATTGCAACACCTTCAGATACTAAATGACTCAATGGTATCTAGCTTTAGGTCAAGCCTGCTCTTAAACCCCCAAGGTCTCTGCCTCCAACATTTTTATTTTAGTGTGGTGGGACTAGTTAAATTAATAAGCACAAGTGGGCAAGAAACTCCAGAGAGCCATCTTTGCTCTTCCCCTTCATGCTGACTGATCTTGGTTCAAAAAACAATCTAATTCAATCTGATCACTGGTAGCATAGGCATATAATAGCAACTTCATTTCATCCCTTGATTAAAACTGACATTTTGAGGTTTAGCAAAAAAATGTATATGAGGCATAATTGACTTTTAGCACGGGGTTAAGCTACCATGTTAAAGAGTCTGTGGGACATGGATCATTTTGTTCCTTCAAGATAATGACAAACGCCTCATACTGTGTTGCCAAGGCAACAAAGAAATCCATTAGCAGTGTGCAGGTCAGTACGGTATTGCCTATGGTAAACGGCCCCCCCCCTCGCAACAACCCAGGTGAAATTCATAGAACACATTACTCAAGCTCCAGCCTTCGGGTGCTGGTGTGTGCATGTCGTGTGTGTTTGTGCGTGCGTGTGCATGGAGAATGGGTCAAGCCCTCTTAGCTGCCAGGGAGCAGTCTATCTGAACCAAATTCCCATAGTACCCCACAACTCTAACCATGCCAAAAAATTCAGATGAGCAGAGAATTCAATTACCCATTTTTGTAAGAGCATCATCCTCTCAGGACCCATAGGTTTTAGACATGTAAAGTAACCGGTTTTCATGAAAAACAAGTTCAAGCCTGTTGCCATAACAATGAAGCAGCAAGTGATCTTTTTCCAGCACATACAGTCAGCTGACAAGCCAATGAAGGAAGAGGACGTTACAGAGGGTATTTCCTTACCCTGATAATATTTTTAGTTCCCTACACTGTGGCGTGCGTCATGTCATTTGAAATCTACCATCAGTGGGAGGGTGCTGTTGAATGTCAAATTAATCTTTTACAAAGGACATTTTCTGCCAGATGATAATCGCTTTTGTTAATGATTTTTTTAATTTTTAATTATGAGCCACCAACTTGTTCACCCTAAAGGGCATTACCTCGCTCCTCAAATTTAACCTTCTGTGAAATGCTAGGACAACCACCGCTCTCCTTGAATTACCAGTGATGCCATTTCTTACTAACTGTTTGATTAGACAACAAATCCTTTGAGCAGTAACTTGGTAATCACCCTGGTCTATATGAGTAGCTTGTACTACCAGCCAAAGCAAAACATTTTCTGATAATGCTTCTAGAATGTTTTGCCAATGTTGTAACATTGCCACAATGCACCAGTAACATTGTGCAAACATTTTCACACTAGCGGGGAAAGCACTGGGGTAACACAGGACAAAAAGGTTCTAGCATGGAGCAAAGAAGCTGGATAGGATTGTGAAATCTTGTCAAACAGCAAAGGCAATGCCCTAGATAAGCACACAGTGGGTACATCTCAACTCTCCTTATTTTGATTTACCCTTGTTCCTCTGACCAGGCCTGAACCAGAAGTTGTTCTGAATCTGCCATCTTTTGGGCCGTTTCAGAGCTTTGATTCCTGCCGCGAGGAGTGTGGATGGAGCTCTGAGGAACCACGAGCAAAGATACATAAAAACAGCCTTGCTGGAAGACCTACAGCTGAAAGGCTGAAAGCTATGATGTCACTCAGTCAAAATATATATTGGCAGCAGGTCCAGCTATACGCAGTCATCAGAAATGGACCTTGCTTCAAGTGACGCTTCAGAGGAAAGGATGGCTCATTTCTCTCTAAACATATTTTCTCCTTACTTCCCTCCTCCCTCGATTTCTTTGCGTATCTCCATGCATCCATGACGGGAGGGACAAAGACGCAAGGGAAAGACGCGATGAGCAAAATGTGGACGCAATTTAAGAGGATTGAGACACACCCAAAGAAACAGTCAGACACATAAAGGAAGTCAATAGGCAGCTAGGGGCTGCACATTGTCCAGCAGGTTTGCAGTAAAACATACACACACAGCCAGGGGAGGCCTTGCAGAAGAACATCTGTCACAACAAACAGCAGGGAGATGGAGGAGAGAGCCCCATCCCCCCACTCCCCCACCCTATTTTCTCACAAAATTTCTAATTAATTTCCCCACGTGAGGCATAAACCCCCCAGGCTGAACGCAGCAGCCCACTCCTGTAGTCACATCCCTAATGAGAACGTTTACTGTGACATCTTGACACACACGGCTGCACCCTGGGTAACACACTACCACGAAGAGACCCAGGTCCCCTGTGCAGAACTCACTCATGCACTTGCACTGCCTGGCCAAAAAAAGTTGCAGTTTGGATTTTAATAAGCAATACTTTTGAGCCTATGATTTCACCCTCCTATTATGTTTGGGGTCAGTTTGACCAGATTCAAGGTTCACCGTCTCTAAAAACATGATTGACATACTTTTATTTTTGGCTACTTTTTTTCCGAACTTTGCAGGAAAAACATGAAATCTTGGGTCCTGTGCACATGTTGAAAGCATTGGTGTTGTTTGGGTCATTTTGACCCCAGGATGTATTATTATATAAAACCATAATTTTGATGTTGCTTTTGTTGTGCTGCCTAATACTGAGGGCATTTTCAAATTAATTTTGTATTCATTTCATATTTGGTCTCATTCATTTTGCTATAATCATGTAAAATCAATGCTTAATGCATAAAGGGAGGATGAGTAGTAGTTACTATTAAAATGGTCAGTAGAAAGGCATAAATGAGCCGACAGATTGGGTAACACTTTCAGTTACAAATATCTTATGTAGTTTTACACTGCGGGGATCAAACTGACCACAAACCAAAAATGGTTTATTCATTTGAACATAATAGGAGGGTTCATCATTAGTACAGGGATTACAGCGTTTATGCTGACAACAATTATTTTAACCCTGACTCATGCAGTGGGTAACTTCTCATTTTTTAAACAATAAAGCTGAAAAATGTTTACTGGTTATGATATCATGAGTGCGCTCACAAATATGATGTTTTTCGTTGCTGGTAAGGCAGATGACTCTTGCAAAAACGTATCAATGTGTGCATGCCTGCCATTTTGGAGGGCAGATACAATCACATCACAGATAGATGCAGGTGGCTTGTAACTATGAATGTGAACCATAGACTGTATAAAAAGATGGACGAAGCAACCGTGACGTCACCCATTGGTTTCAGCATACTGTTATGTATGAGTATTTTATGTAAAGCACTGTATATCATTGGAGATTTGTTAAATACTATTTGTGCTGCCTTACTGGTCAGCTATTTGTTTATTTTATTCATCATCTGGCACCCTCTGGTGGTATGTCTGTAGAAAAAAATGATCTGATGCAATAACCACTTCTTTGTGATGAAATAGACTAGTGCTTTCTAGAAGTTTCTGGCTTTTTCTTGCCTGGAGGGGGCGGGATCACCCAGGAATCCTGTAGATCTTTCCAGAATGTTGCTAGTGTATATAAATGCTGTGATTTTGGTCAGTAGAAGCAGAGTTTTTGTTTTGGCTACAGAGATACACAGTGGCATTAGAGTGTTATTATAGGATTGAACAGCGGATTATTTGTAGAATTTTTATTTATTTTTTTTGATCAGTGAAGAATAAATTTGTTTAAGTTGTCATTGCTGGTTTTCTTTGTTGTGATTTTCAAGTCATAATAATACCATTTAGGAAGCCTCGATTTTGGCAGTTCTGTCATTTTGAACAGCGCTATTTTGTTATTTTGAAACTGGATGTGAATTCTGTTAGGCAAGAATGTGATTTGAAGATCCAGGGAGGAGTGAGGGGTGGATCTACGTGTGGATCTGACCGTATCTGACCAGGACCAGAGGATAGCCACGCCCCCGCAAGCATATCTGGCTTTATCCTGAATTCTAATCTATTTGGGACCATTATTTACAATAAATAATAAATCAGGTGGGAAAGTGGGGTCATTTTCTCATAGACTTCAATAGCATTGAACTTCTTTCTGCAACCACCAACATCGCTATCTGCTTTCGATTAAAGAGAATGCAATTTTCAGAGATTTCCGCAGTGGCCTCAGTTTTCAGACCTGGGTGCTGCATCCATCTTTTTATACGATCTATGAAGTGAACCATCAAGATAGGCTAATCTGATCCAGGCTAAAAATTGGAACTGAAAAACTAGGCTTATAATGTGATCGTTGTGCGTAGAACCCCATGAGAACACCAGGAGGAATTCGAACAGAAACAGAATTCAGATTTTGAACTCGAAACAGAGAAGCCGCAAGCAGAATTTGAAGCACTAATTTTCTTGCTGAGAAATGGCTGTGCAACCTACTGTGCCCTGTACTGCAAAGCTCCATTATAGCATGTCAACAAGGAAATTACATTAATATAAAGTACTCTTTCCAAATGTTTTTTAAAACAGGCAAAATAACGGGCTCCATCAAGAAGCCTGAGAGACAATGAGCGAATGCATGACATCTCCCCTCCTGTAAGTGATAATTAGCTTAACAGCATCTAAATCTGGGTCCTCCTGATAAGCCATCTTTCTCAACGCACGTCTGCAGTAATTACCCAGCTCTCAAGACTGCTAAATAACCACATTTCCAGCACTTCTTCAACTGCCACTCAAGCCAGTCCAGGGCTTGATGCCCTAATCTTTCAAGTGCCATTTATGCAAAAAAAAAAAGGTCGAGCACTGTCCAATGTTAAATACTGATTAAGAGTAGGAAAAAGAAGATGATGAAGGTGAAGGGGTAACACTTGCTCTTCAGCAGCGATTCTCAATGTTGTTTCTGAGGGACCACTGTGAATGCTGGTGTTTGTTCCAACCGCAATTACAAGTGTTGAATTTAAACAAGCAATTCATTTGACTTACTCAGGTGCAATGCATGTTTAGAGCAAAGATTTTCTCGCAGGCCACATTTTGACAGGAATATTCATGCATGCTATGAAGAATAAAAAAAGTCATTAAAATATTTTGCTTCATCTCCCACATTACATATAATTTCCAGCAATAACGTTTTTGCGCAGATCAAAATTGACACGGAGAAAATCGGTAGGCTCCCAAATAGGTAGCTGAACACCAGTGTTTTAAATTAATTCAAAACACCATGAGTGAACACAATTGCGTAAATCTTGACACGAAATAGGACTTTTTTTTTAACTTGCTGAATAAATGGTTAGTTTTCACGACCATCCGTCAATTAGTTCTCAAGAATTAGGAGCCAACATTTTTTTTTTTATTTGATCAGTAAACTTTTTCCTACATTTTATGCAGTTGAATCCAAAGTTATAATGGTATGGATATGAAATTTTTATCCTTCAAGGCATGCATGAATATTTCTGTCAACCCATAGCTTGCAGTGCACATGACATGAAAATGTTCTTTAAAATATTCAATAAACAAAAACATTTTTTTTAGAAATGATGAAAAATATTCTTTAGTTATTTTCTGTCACCCAAAATACACTGATTTTCCCTCTTAAATTGTGCCACAGACTGGGTCCAAGAATGTCTGCTCGTGACGTCAGTGTAATTGATTGCAGCTTCAGCGTGATTCAGCTTCAAGTCATTTCACGCACGTTTAGTTGCTGAAATCAATGCCGTGCCACTGCATGAATTTCACCCATTTTGCACTCTAGGTGGGATCTGGGAGAAACAAATGCAACCTACGTCACAAGAACAACTCACGTGACTTTTTTGGCCACAAGTCCTTTTGACAAATTTTAAGTCAAAATAGCGGTATTTTGAATGGAAAAACGGGCTCAATTAAAGTTAAAGTTTTTTTTTTTTACACATACTGTATCAAATAAAGAAATACCAGCAAAAAAATGCCATGTCATATACACTTTATGTAGGCAAGCAACTATTGAACAAATTAAGACAAATTAACGACTTGTTAAAATGTTAAAGTTCCTATTTTGGTGGAAACTAAAACAACACATACAGCAGGCCCCCAGGACTGACGCTGAGAACCACTGCTCTACAAGGAATGTC
This sequence comes from Gymnothorax reevesii, assembly GCA_029721435.1. NCBI lineage: Eukaryota > Metazoa > Chordata > Actinopteri > Anguilliformes > Muraenidae > Gymnothorax > Gymnothorax reevesii. The sequence goes on from CM056575.1 coordinate 32,057,387, forward strand.
CTCTTCCATTTCAAAATGATGTCCACTTTGTGCTCAAGCCTGATTTAGCTCTGTTTGCGCCAATAATTCTGTTCAACATGCAAATCCCCAGACAACAGACCCTTAAATTTCATGCCATTCCGTAATATATGTTGTTTTTTTTTTTCACTTTGATTTTCATCCAATAGGTGCGATAGGTTAATTGCATTTACCAGCCAGCAGAGCAATGGAGAAAACGAACACACCGCCATGCTTTTAATTAAACTGTGCACTGAACGACGAAGTCATTTCATGGCTCACCTGAAAATACAGGGGGGGCACTAAATCCCATCGTGTCATTTGTAGGCAATTTACTGGATTACAAGCAATGTCCAATACGCAATCAGCAGTAACCACTTTATCTTCAATAGTACCAACTCTCCACAGAATTCATTTAAAGTTCATTCTAAGTTAATTAGCGAGCTCACAGTCCAGAGCTAGTATTCCATAAAGATTGATATCTTGGTTACATCAGTAGCTCTGATCTTTGATTGGGAAACTGAGAGGTTTTTTGGAAAAGCTGACACTGCAAGCCACATTGACTTTGGAATAGGCTCCTCCAAGTTTTAAATCCAGTAGCAGGTGCAAAAATGGCTGACAGCTCTGTGGGCATTTGCAAAGGTTGGCTGAGCACAGGAGCAGGTGATCGTTGTTTGGGTGAGAGATAAGGGAGGGTGAAGAGCAGACACCAATAATAGAGTGCAGAACACAAAGATTAGGGCAGCAGGCAACACAAAAGAGGTGCATCTCATTGGGTGCATCTGAAAGCGTAGGCCGTGGCCTTCGAAGGTTCCGTTTTTAGGGGTCGTCACTAAATTCCACCGCCAAACTGACATGACATCATTTCATCTCTGGTAAACAGCCTTGGTCGCATGTCATGAGGCGGACCACAAAAGTGGGACAGGGTCAAAATGGTCGATTTTTCAATACTCCTAGTGCATATTGCATACCTTCAGCCCAATCAAACACAGTAAATTGAAATATATTATCTCATTCCGTTCTAATGTTATTGAGAGTAACATGTATTTAATTAACAGGTAAATGCATTGAAAGCCGCTACTAAAAGTCAGTTTTTCTCGGAGTGGACCCTTTTTACAAAAACTAATGTTATTTGGTTGATATTCATTCAAATTCACCCGGGTTTGTTTTATTTTGTTGATAACATCCAGTTCATAAAAGATTCACTGCCTTACCCTGGAGTAACAGAACATTATAACCATAATATAGCAGCTTCTTCTCCGCCACCACTCCACCACCGCTCTGATCCACCCCGTTATTGCTTTTCTGAAAAGGCCGCTGAACCAAAAGTATCCCACCAAATCAAACAAAGTTGGTGGCAAATGAAAGAGAACTTCAACAGCAACAATTTAAAACTAAAATTTCAATAAAAGACCGATAAATCTCAGAGAAAATACATTTTGAATGAGCAGTTTCTTGGCAGAGTGTCACAGATCCACCCTTTTTGAGTGCCCATCTCATGACATGCGACCCCTTGGTTTAAGTTCTGGTTTCCCTAACCTTAACATTAACCCTAACCACTTACCCTGAACTTAGCCCCACACCTAACCCGAACCCTGAATTTATCCTTATTCATCACCCAAAACATTAGTTTAGCGTATGAAAGTAGGTGAGGCCCCCCTATAAATGCAGCCTTCGAAGGCTGCAGAGCTGTGCTTTGAGATGCACCCAGGGAGTCGGCTCGTTAGGAATGCTGGTGTGGATTTCATGGATTGAAAGCAGCATGATCTGTGGTGAGAAGGTTGCTCGGTTGGGGCCAGGTGACGCAGGGTTTTATTGGCTGCAGAAACACTCAGCTAAAGCAGGGGAGCACATCCTCCAATGGACACTAATAAAGGTAATAACACAACAGAGCACCCATGAGAAGAATTTCCTCTAAAAAAAAAATCTACTTTTCTGAGTGAACTTTAACTTTCCTACAAATGTGCTACGGTGCAGGAACTGTAAACTAGCCCACAACAGAACTGCTTCAGCACATGGTAAAATGGCTACGGGGATTTCTCTTTTTGACTTTTACAGTTAACCCTTTAACCTCTGTATCTGAGTGGTCTGAACACTGGAATCCCAAATCATCACAACACATTTTGAGTTTATGCGAGGACAGTCAACTTGAGCTCCTGTTGCCTCTTTTCCGCTGCACAGAGGTACTCCAATTACCATGCAGAAATTTTCACCAGACGCGAGCTCAAGCAAATATTTCGGTATAAATTTGAACATATGAGAGCCTATATATTGGCACAGCAATTTAACTTTCCTTTGAGTTATGAATGTGTATTAACAAAAACATCACTGACACAGAGCAAAAGTTCAAAACAGAACAAAAAATCATTTCAATTAAATGTTGCTGTATTTCCATCAAAGGTCCCTTGTTGTTTTAGTTCCTGTATCACAGAATATATATGGAAGTTTTGTTTTTCTTTAATTTATTTATTTATTTATTTCAGAAAGATCAGAGACTCCAGTTTCCTGCAGGGGAATATATTCATTGTCTGAGGTTTAAGAAGTTTTGATAAAATGACTCCTGCACGTCTTTATATGAGTAGAGGCTGTAATACTATGCTTGAATGAACACAATTTCACAACAGAGAGCCATCACCATCAATCCAAATAAAGTTTAATTACAATTTGACAGATGCAGAAAAGACACAGCAAGAAAACTACAGTAAACCCAATAAACAACAGCCCTTTATTGATAATAATCCTCCTTCTCCATCGCAGTTTGTTTCAGTTTGTTGTGGTAATGTCCAAGAAAAGCAGATCGCCTAAAGAGGTCAGGTGGGCAGGACCTGCCGCCTGCACCTATTCCTTTACCTGGCTGCCTTGGGGACTGTGATTCTAGTGAATGATATTCATTCAGATCCGCTTCAGATTTAAATGAGGGCAACTGTGTCCACTGTACCTGAAAATTGCATCAGAGCTCTTGCACAGCTGGCTAACTTTGTAAAGCCTTCTCAGCCCTGCCATAAGGTATCAGGTCAGGAAGCGAGGATGGGGACGAGCAAGCGTGTGAGATTTACCTGCAATTAATTTTTCCCCTCCCCTCCACCCTTATACTGCCTGTTACTCGAGCAAAGCCTCCATTAAGGCTATTATTAAACTCTGAAAAGGGAAACTGGTAATAATTATAGGATGCATTAATTTCCTTTAGATTTCAGGGGCTTTTTTTCACACTCCAAAACCCAGTGAGGTATCAGGGTAACCTTGTTTGGGAAGGCTTGAGGCCCATTTTCTCTACGATAGTTGGGCACTCTTGTAATACCCAAGCCCCCCCCCCCCCCCTCCCTCCTCCTTGCAGCCTGAAAATGTCATCTGATATTAGAGAAAAATGTGACCCAAGGTCCTGCACCAACAACTAGCTTCACCGATTCTCCTAAAGACATTTGCAAACCCACGCTGGCTGTCATCATCAAAAGGAACAAAAGGCCCTGCGGTGCAAGTATATACTTTTGCACGACACGTGCCTTTTTGGCTCGGGTCAGTAATATTTGCTCTCAATCACCTTTACCTGCTGAATTGAATGTATTAATCCCTCTCCTTTATGAAATATCAGGGTCTGTAAATAATGGTTTTCTTCCTCTCTTTACAAATGCATTATTATTACCTTGTATCAAATTGAACAAGAGCATATTAAGTTCAATAATGTATTTGCTAACCCCACACTTCACATCTGAGGCATCCTCAGTTTCCAAGGTCCTCATCTCATCACTTTGTTTATGTGATAGCTACTGAAGGTGGACGTCAAGAGCAGCAGCCAAATATTAAAAAATCTCACAGCATAAAGAGAGACTAAAAACAGATAGAAATAACAGGCTCGAGCTGCCAACAGACCAGACGCCGTCCGTGGTAGAAAGCAAGTGAGCTCGAGGAAAACAAAAGAAAAGGGAAATAAATCAAAGATTCCCTTACTCACTCACACTGATCCCCTTATGCAGCTAAGTCCCTAACAATAATCTCTCAAGAGACCTTACCGGCTAAAGCGCCAAAGATGCACTGACACTCTAGCAAGGAATGCAAGGCGAAACTGGAGCTTAAATAGAGTCCAGGCTACGCCCCCAATTACTGCCAGCTGGTCCAGGAATCCGATAGGGAGCAAAATGATAATGTCCCGTACCAGAGTAACAAACAGAGCTCTCACAGCTCCCAAACCATGGGAGGACCACCGCCCCCTCCCCCTCTAAGGGACAGCTCCAGAAGTCCCCAAGGAACCCCGCGCACGAAACTCTGAAATTAGCGAGCGATCCAGAATATCCCGCAAAGGGACCCAGCACCTCTCCTCGGGACCATATCCCTCCCAGTCAACGAGGAACTGGATCCCACGACCTACACGCCTCTCGGCAAGAATGCGGCGTACGGCATAAACCGGCCCCCCCTCAATCATTCGCGGCCGTGGCGGGGGTGTGTCGGCGGGTGCCAGGACGCTAGTGCTAACCGGCTTGATCCGAGAGACATGGATTGACGGAAGTATGCGTAAAGATCTCGGGAGCTTCAACTGGACCGTGACCGGATTGATGTTCTGCACTATTTTGAACGGGCCGATATAGCGGGATGCCAGTTTTCGGGATTCTACCTTCAAAGAGAGGTCCCGGGTAGACAGCCAAACTCTCTGCCCAACCCGATAAGACGGGGCCAAACGACGCCCTCTATCAGCGAAGGATTTTTGTTTGCGCCCCGAATGCAACAGCGAAGAACGGACCTTAGTCCAAACCGACCTAGAGAGCCGAATGAACTGGTTGACCGAGGGAATCTCGGAATCGCTCTCAGTCTCCGGGAATAGTGGGGGTTGGTAACCCACTTGGGCCTCAAACGGGGAAAGCCCCGTGGAGGAATTACAAAAATCGAATCCACGATGAGGGATTATCCGCCGCCAAACATCAGAGAGTGTTTTCTAGAGACTGATTAGTCCGTTCCGTCTGCCTGTTGGTCTCCGGATGAAACCCAGAAGAAAGACTCACTGTGGGCCCCAACTGCTTGCAAAACGCCTGCCAGAATCTAGCCGTAAACTGAGGGCCTCGGTCAGACACGACATCTTGCGGAAGCCCATGCAACCGGAAAACATTGTTGATCACAAGATGCGCTGTCTCCCACGCCGAAGGCAGCTTAGGTAGCGCGACAAAATGAGCCGCTTTAGAAAAACGGTCAACCACAACCAAAATGACCGTTCTGCCGTCAGATAGAGGCAGCCCAGTGACAAAATCCAACGCAATATGCAACTAAGGGCGCCTGGGAACGGGCAAAGGTCGCAGCAAACCAGCGGGAGGGAGATGGTAAGTCTTATTCCTGGAACAGATGCCCCAGGCAGCAACAAACTCCCGAATATCCCTCATCATATGCAGCCACCAAAAACGTTTGGCCTGGAACTGCTTGGTCCGATGGGCCCCCGGGTGCCCCGCCAATCGGGAAGAGTGTCCTCACTGGAGGACCTGTGAACTAACTCTATGCGGGACAAATAAACAGCCAGGAGGCTCCCCCCCAGGACCGGGATCAGACTTCAACGCCACCTGAACCACCGCCTCAACCTCCCACTGAATGAGTGCCCCGATCTGCGTAGTAGGAATAACAGGCTACGGGGTAGGATCGAAATCAGTGCGATCATACATTCGTGACAGTTAAAAAGTAATGACCATCACGCCTGTCGGGAATTACGCCGCTTGGTTTGCTGAATATATTGGAGGTTTTTATGGTCGGTCAATACCACAAAAGGGTGCCCAGCTCCCTCCAACCAGTGGCGCCACTCTTCGAGGGCCAACGTGACCGCTAATAACTCCCAGTCACCAATATTATAATCACGTTCCGCGGCGGACAAAGACCGGGAGAAGTACGCGCATGGGTGAAGCTTATTATCCCAACGAGGGTGCTGGGACAAAATAGCACCCACGCCCACCTCCGAAGCATCTACCTCCACAACAAATGGGAGGGCGGGATCGGGCAAGACCAAAATAGGCTCTGAACTAAAATGTTTTTTTAATTCCTGAAAGGCAGCATCAGCTGCAGGATACCAAAAAACGCTGAGGAGATATTCTTTTTTAGTGAGCGCAATAATGGGGGCAGCAACCGCGCTAAAATTATGAATAAACCTCCTATAAAAATTCGCAAAGCCCAGAAAGCGTTGAACCTCTTTAAGACTTAAAAAAGGCAAATCTCACAATGTAAAGAGAGACTAAAAACACATAGAAATAATAAGGCCATAAGACATGACGCCGTCCGTGGTAGAAAGCAAGTGAGCTCGAGGGAAACAAAAGAAAAGGGAAATAAATCAAAGATTCCCTTACTCACTCACACTGATCCCCTTATGCAGCTAAGTCCCTAACAATAATCTCTCAAGAGACCTTACCGGCTAAAGCGCCAAAGATGCACTGACACTCTAGCAAGGAATGCAAGGTGAAACTGGAGCTTAAATAGAGTCTGGGCAACACCCCCAATTACTGCCAGCTGGCCCAGGAATCCCATATGGAGCAAAAGGATAAAGTCCCGGACGAGAGTGACAAACAGACCTTTCAAAGCTCCCACACCATGACAGTTTATCTCTAGAAAGATTGTTTATGCCTCTTTAGGGCTCAATAAACACATCAGGTCCTGGCTAAGCATTAATACAAATCTGGAAGAACAGAAAGCGCCATCATTATGAATGACACTGAAAACCACTGGATACTGAAAACCCCTGAAACTATGACATTCCTTTGGAGAGGTGACCTCAATCAACAAATATGAGAGGAAAGATTGAGATAAAAGAAAAGAGGAACATATGCAACATTCCCTCTGGTCCAATTAAAACCTCTGCTTTTTTCCTGACACAAAATATTAATAAATCAACAGGATGATTACCCCCTCAGACAACAGTTATTGTAAAATGGCTGGGCCAACTTGTTTCTACTCACAGAAGAACCATCCCGTTATCACAAGGGCAAGGCATTGCACTTCCAATCTAGTTAAAGAGAACTTTTTAAAAACTTCTAAACCCTCATTGCGTCCAACTGCAATGAATTGCTGGCCTTTACTGTGGAAATATCATGGACATTATTCTGAGTCACGCAGGTGTTCAAGGTGGCCTAAAGTCCAGAGGTACATTTCCCAAAACCTTAATTGTATAGTTTAAACCATATACAGTCAATGGTCCAAATATGCTAGTTAAGTTTCTAGGAAACATACCAAAGATTGTGTGTTTCCTAGCAATAAGGGAGGACAGCGGAATGAAGCGCCCCGCAGCGAATTCGGCTCCGAAGCAGTCTGAAGTCTCACCGCCTCCCTACCTACAGGGAGATTCTCGCAGAAATAATCAAATATTAAACTTGTACACCGTTGCCAAGGAAGCAGCTGCTCACACTTTACCGAATGAGCTGGAAGACTTAATGTTTCAGACGAACGAAAGCGGAGGAAGAAGCAAGCGAGCATCAAGAGAGGGGGAGCAACAGAGGAAGACAGGAGGGTGAGAAATGACAACAGAAATTCTGAATTAATGGACACTCTCAGTCTCCAGCCAGAATACCATGATAACAATCATCACATCACTTGTGTACGCCCTCCGCAAACACTGTATCGGAAAATAATCCTCTGGCCATAAAACACATAACAAGCTGATTGTAGTGATTCAGAATCCAGGAGTTATTCAAGCCACAACAGACAGAGAAGCCATACAGCTCAATGAAGAAGCAAATTGCAGCATGTGAATCATGCCGCGGCAATACTGTTAAGCTATTCTCATTGACTGCCTTCGATCTAGCTTTTTCAAAGTACAGAAAAACAGTAAGGCACTCCAGAAAACCATTGAAAAGCCCTTATTGTGGAGTTAAATCACAATCCAAACGCATGATGATTTAGCTGCACAATTAAGGTTTCTTAGTGTTCTTTCTTATTGTTCTTGTTCTGTCCTTTGAGTATTTGGGGTTTTTTTTCTGAGTGGATGTGAGCCAATGAACACCTCACCATTTGTGTAATTTTTCGACCAATTTGACACCATGGAAACATACCTTTTCTATCCGCTTTTGTGGCATTTAAATGCATGAATTTCACGCAAGTCTTTCAATACAAAGAAATCTTGGCTGGGAAGCCATTTAGCCAGGCAACTGATACAACATCAAGCAGGGGATCACAGGATATGCAGCCAAACCCCAGGAGGTCAGGACCAGCCCAGCAGCCAAATGTATTCAGACACGCTGAGCAGAGGGCTCTGAAAATAAATGCTTTGAAGAACAAAAGAATTGGAATTGTGAGAGGTGCAATCAGAGCCATCCCAATGCTTTTGGCTTCCCAAAAGTACTGGCACCTTCTGATTCTTCAGCTCGGAAATCAGTGCTTTCAGTACAGCTTGGGGCTTTAGATACGAAGGCTGTTCTGCGTAATGGGTGGAGGGGCTCTGCCAGCGTCTTTGTGACCATCCAGAATGTTCTCTGGCCTCACAGAGCGGCCCATTAATCGTGAGTCATCCTGCTTAGATTGATGATGTCACAGATGAGAAGCAAACAGGTTGAAGGACCGCCAGTCACTTTCCACCTGGAACACAGCACAGGTGACTCATAATCTCTCGGAGGCGGGAGCGGACTGGAGCTCACGGCTCAGAAAGCTCATTGGAATCACACATTCAGTATGGAGCCCACAAATTGATAAGCGAAGCAGATCAATACTCCTCTACGACCTCGGTTCTGGCGAGTGGTCTGCAGAAGGGTTGCTTCACAGCGCTCATTTCTCGCACTGTTGTTTAGTCGATACCATTCTGTATCATGAGATCTATATCTTTGGCTGCTTGGGGTCCCTTGCTTGTCTTAATCAGAGCAAGCTGACAATTTCATTACACTTTGAAATATTCTGCTGTATCATGTCTTATAATGAATGTTAAAATCCTTTTTTTTGTTTCAAGTAGAAAATATTAGCTTTGATGTAGTTTGAGTGATTTTTTTTTTCCAGTGGGGTCATTGACATATTTGAAAAGACTCATACCGTCTCATTAATTACCTCCGCCAAGAAGGTTATGTTTTTGCCTGGGTTTGTTTGTTTGTTTGTTTGTTTGTCTGTAGGTATCCAAAATAACTCAAAAAGTTATGGACAGATTTTGATGAAATTTTCAGAGATTGCACAGATTGGTATAAGGAAGAAATGATTCGATTTTGGAAGTTATCCTGATCTCCGTCTGGATCCAGGAATTTTTTAAAGGATTCTTTAACATTAGGAGATAGGACCATTTTTGACATTTATCCATATAACTCCACCAAAAATGGTCAGGGCACTTGGAAAAAAAAAATACAGGACAAGTTTCGAACATGTTCTGCAATATATCAAAGACCGATTCCTGAAAATGGAATAATTCCGGATACTATGACACTATGATCCAGAATACGAAAGTAGGGGACCTTCAGAACTTTCAGTATAGGAAGAGAACAAATGAAGCTACAAACATGCGACAAACACCATTATATAGCCAAGATATTGCAGAATTAGGAAGGTGTCACCAGATAAATCTTCAATCTTCCTGTATCTCCAAAAGCTAGAGACCTAGATCCAGAAGAAAACCACTATTACGGAAAAATTGATTTTCGTGAATAACCACTGAACTAATATTGATATCATTATGAATTCAGTTCCTAGTGATATGATTTCTTGGTCAGGGAATCTGAAAAAATAGATGAAATAAATGTAGGACTAATATTTATGTGTAAATCACAACATGAGGGGAAATGTTGCATGATAAAAAAAAACAAAAAAAACAAATGAAGCTAAAAACATGCAACAGACATCTTTAAACAGCCAAGATGCTGTGGAACTAATATTGATATAGCATTATGAATCAAATTGCCATGTTTTCATGGCCAAAGAATCTAAAAATGAAGATAAAATAAATGTAAGACTAATATCTATGGTGGAAGTCGCAATATGCAGGGAAATGTTGTGCTTGGCGGAGGTCTGCGCTCTCCGAATGCTTTTCTAGTTTAATTTTGAAATTGCGCAAAATCATACCTTTGTCTAAGACTGGGCCTACTCTTAATCTGTGTCTACAATACTGACTTCTCACGTCAAAATATCATGAAACAAAAATGCTTGTCGTGATCAATCATGCTTTAGTTCTTGTGGAGTCATAGAGAAAATCAAATTTGTGGAAGGTATATTCTTCCTCCCTACCTGGCGCACCATCCTTTTTTTTCTTGCTTAATTTGTTCCTTTTTCTGTGATAAAGCTAGTGGTGGCACAAATCAACAGTTCAGGAGCCTGGCATTTAGGCCTTCTCTCGGGATGGATAAGAACACATGACGTTCCATAAGACCTCTTTAAAAGGTCAGCTGTGTTTCTTCCCAGCAACAAAACTGCCTCCACACACTCTTTTTTTTTTTACAAGGCTTCAAGCTTACCTGACAAGTATACCATTCAACAAAACATCTACAGGCCAAGTTTGCGAAACAGCTTGTCATGAACCTTTCAGAACAAAAGTGGTCCAACTACTGTTCTTTTCTTTTGTAGGGTGACTGCACTAAGGTCAAATATACATGAAAAAAATCATCACAATACACTACATTATGTTTGCATGCATATAGTTGCTTTGATTGTTTGATTGTTGCTTTTGATTTTATCTCTGCAGAAAAAAGTTCTTTGTCTTAAACACCCCATTTTCAGAATTTATTCATTTATTTGTGAAATTCCTGGAATTTTGTAGTGAATATATTTTTCTGAAAGTTATAGAATACTAAAAAATCTAATAACTCATTGAAAGACAGGAAAATTATCAGACTAACCTTTAAAATGGAGTACTTCTTATTTACACTGAACAAAAATATAAACGCACTGAGTGATTTTTTTTTTTATCAATCTGGAAATATTTCAACAAAAAGATTATTATTTTATTCTTGCCTTAATATTCAAGTTGCAGAAACATGACTAACAATTTACTGTAAACAATTCATGAGTTATCACAGCCTGAACCCAACAGGGGTCAGCAGGCAGAGTTCATAGCACTCAGTAACGAGTGTGTCCACCATCGGCATCACATAAAGTGGTACAACTCTGGCGCATGGAGTTCACGAGGTTGTCAATAGTGGCCTTTGTAATGTTGTCCCATTCCTGCAGAGCAACTTGGAGCTGGCATCAGCATAACGCTTGCCCACACGTCGCCTGACGCATTGTCTGCCATCACCGCGGTACAGTTGGAAATGCAATTTAATCGCTGAATAACACCGTCCTCCACCGTGCAAGCGTCCAGTGAAGGTTACATTCGGCCCAGTCGAGTCTGTAGCGATGATGGATGGCGGTCAGGTCGAGACCACGGTATGGTCGGCAGGCTCGGAGGTCTGCCTCCCTCAGACGGTTTCGGATAGTCTGAGCTGATATCCGGCTGTTGTGCAGTCTGACGGTCTCGTCAGCTGTCCTGGTGGCTGGTCGTAGCCGATCATGGAGGTGCTGGATGCGCATATGCCGATCCTGTGTGGGCGTGGTCACAGATGGTCATGGGGCATGTGGATGATTCACAGTGCTGCCAGTCTCTCTGAATCGAATTCTCAACCGGCTGATGGTGGAATGATGCATATTCAAGTGTGTTGACACGGCTGTCACAGATATCCCAGCATTCAGCATGCCAATAGCATGCTCCCTCATGACTTGTGACATCTGTGGCATTGTGACTTGGGACAAAAGTGCATATTTTGCAGTGGCCTTTTATTGACCCTGGTGCAAGGACTGCCTGTGTATTGGTCACACTGACTGACCAACTCAATGTTATGCTCTATGCAGCTCAGGAGCAGAATAACTCAACGAGCGAGTAATCTCACAGGGAGTGAACAATGAGAAATGGGTCACCAGATTTGAGCAAAACAAATCAGTCAGTACACCAATAAACACTATTTGTGGGCATGTTTCATTATAGTTTAATTTAACTGAGCATTTTTGGTTTGTGCGTTTATATTTTTGTTCAGTGTATGATTAAAAAAAAAAACTTGTAGAGTGCCTCAGTCAAGCTAGTACTGACAAACGCTTCGCTATACATTCTTCTAAGGTACCAAAAACGAGAGTCAGATACCATAAGTGTATTGGTCCAAATTAAGGCAGAATATTCAAGCAGAAAAGGAAAGTTAATAGTCTTTATATTTTTTCATGAAAGTACATCAAGTGCACTGCACAGTTTTATACTCAATTAACAACCCACACAACTATCAACTCAGCAGCTATGTATGCCATATGAATGATGAAACAGCGTGATCCTTATTACTAATAACTGTTGTCATTCCAAACTACAACAGGCAGCACCTATTTCCACTGGCTGACTGAAACAGAGAAGCACTTCAACGAAATGTCACAAAATGGCACTAATAAGATACTATCAAACTAGATATCAATAGTATTAACTTAATGAATCTTCAATCATCCTCACAATCTCAAAATCAGAGATTTTTTTTTTAACTACAGCATGGTTGTTCCATGGATGCTGCCATATTAGATGGAATTGGACTGCCTTGCTCTGGCTTTTTGGAAGTGTTGGTAGCTATTGACCCTGTTTCACACATGCATTGGCAAAGATCTGAATTAGTTAAGTATTGCACTATTCAGATCTGAGTCTTATCTCCTGTTCTCCGTGTCAAACTTAATAAACATGAAAAGTGTAATTTGACCACTCTTGTTCTGAGGGGCTTATATTACTTTATGAATGGCTCCAAGACAGATGTTGAATAAAGGTTTTTTTTTATTTTTTTATTTCCATTACTATTAAAAATAGTATTTCACTGCCCTGTGCTGTTATAACTAAGCTTTATTCCATGGTTTCTGATCACTACAGCAGATGAGATTAAAATAACACATTGAGCATCATGTTTATTGTTGACACAGAGAACAATTATCTACAAGCCAGGTAAGAAAGCCCCATGACAGATCTCTTTGTGATAGAAAAGATTCCATTTGCACTTCATGCCGACACCATTGTCTAAGTTTGCAAAAGAATGCAGCCCAAAAAGGGTTCAACTATCCTCTGCAGGGTCCTGAGTTTAATGGCTTTTTCGATAACAGCTTCTTTTTAACACAAGCCATTGACCCGGCGTGACCGGAACAGAGCACCTGCTAAAATCACAAAGCAGGGACCAAAATGTAGGAAACAAAAGTACAGAACAGAAGCTAAAAGTTTAACACCAGAACTTTGATGAGAAGGCTGATCCAGGGAAGCAAACGGGTTGTGAAATTGCCAACACAGCAAAGGTAAGAACGGCTGAGTGCCTCTTTGGACTGTGTATCCTAATCCGAGTAAATCCTGACAAAGCTAAAAGTTTAAAGAAAATATTGCACTGGCCTCTGTCAGATGAAAATAGGGCAGATGAGATATGCGGTTGTGTATTTCACCTGATATAAAGCGAGATCGGCATGCATGTTGAGTGCGCACTCCTGGATAGCCTCTAAGGCACCCCTCCCGTTGATGAGAGATAATGAGATCTGCCTTTGTCGCTACACGTGTTTCTCTTTTTGACAGCTGGAGAAAAGGCAGATATCATTACAGCAGTGAAGGCAGGATAGCAGGATATTTTTATCCATCTATTTCTGTGAATTTAATACTTCCTCTCTCCCTCACTCTCCCTTCCTTTCTCTGACCCATCCTAACCTTTTGACAGAAACCAGGTTGATATCCTCGGTGAAATTCCAAGTGTGTTCATTGATGTCCGCCGTTAAATTAAAAGACAACAATTCCCCACAACCAAAGAAAAATAAATAAAAACATTGATTAAATACAAAACCCAAAAACAGTGAAGTTGGCACGTTATGTAAATCGTACATAAAAACAGAATACAATGATTTGCAAATCCTTTTCAACTTATATTCAATTGAATACACTGCAAAGACAAGATGTTTAATGTTCAAACTGAGAAACTTTAATTTTTTTTTTACAAATAATCATTAACTTAGAATTTAAAGGCAGCAACACATTGCAAAAAAGTTGGCACAGGGGCCTTTTTACCACTGTGTTACATCGACTTTCCTTTTAACGACACTCAGTAAATGTTTGGGAAGGGAGGAGACCAATTTTTGAAGCTTTTTAGGTGGAACTCTTTCCCATTCTTGCTTGATGTACAGCTTAAGTTGTTCAACAGTCCGGGGTCTCCGTTGTCGTATTTTACGCTTCATAATGCGCCACACATTTTCAATGGGAGACAGGCCTGGACTACAGGCAGGCCAGTCTAGTAACCGCACTCTTTTACTACGGAGCCATGCTGTTGTAACTCGTGCAGAATGTGGCTTGGCATTATCTTGCTGAAATAAGCAGGGGCGTCCATGAAAAAGACGTTGCTTGGATGGCAACATATGTTGCTCCAAAACCTGTATGTACCTTTCAGCATTAATGGTGCCTTCACATATGTGTAAGTTGCCCATGCCTTGGGCACTAATACACCCCCATACCATCACAGATGCTGGCTTTTGAACTTTGCGCCTATAACAGTCCGGATGGTTCTTTTCCTCTTTGGTCAGGAGGACACGACTTCCACAGTTTCCAAAAACAATTTGAAATGTGGACTCGTCAGACCACTGAACACTTTGCATCAGTCCGTCATAGATGAGCTTAGGCCCAGTGAAGCCGGCGGCGTTTCTGGGTGCTGTTGATAAATGGCTGTCACTTTGCATTGTAGAGTTTTAACTTGCACTTGCAGATGTAGCCACAAACTGTAGTTACTGACAGTGGTTTTCTAAAGTGTTCCTGAGCCCATGAGGTGATGTCCTTTACACACTGATGTCGGTTTTTGATGCAGTATCACCTGAGGGATCGAAGGTCATGGGCATTCAATGTTGGTTTTCGGCCTTGTCGCTTTCGTGCAGTGATTTCTCCAGATTCTCTGAACCTGTTGACGATATTACGGACCGTAGATGATGAAATCCCTAAATTTTTTGCAATAGCTCGTTGTGGAATGTTGTTTTTAAACTGTTCTACAATCAGCTCACGCATTTGTTCACTAAGTGGTGACCCTCGCCCCAACCTTGTTTGTGAATAACTGAGCATTTCAGGGAAGCTGCTTTTATACCCAATCATGGCACCCACCTGTTCCCAATTAGCCCGTTCACCTGTGGGATGTTCCAAATAAGTGTTTGATGAGCATTCCTCAACTCTCAGTCTTTTTTTCCACTTGTGCCGGCTTTTTTGAAACATGTTGCAGGCATCAAATTCCAAATAAGCTAAAATTTGCAAAAATTTACAAAGTTTACCTGTTCAAACATTAAGTAACTTGTCTTTGCAGTGTATTCAATTGAATATAGGTTGAAAAGGATTTGCAAATCATTGTATTCTGTTTTTATTTAGGATTTACACAACGTGCCAACTTCACTGGTTTTGGGTTTTGTAAAACAGTAGTTACGTCCGCATTCTTGGAACTAAGTTAGACTTGTTTCCAGTTGGTGTTGGACTCCTTGTACCTTGTAACCCATTTTTTTTATGACTATCATCGACAGAATATCAAGGTACAGATGAGGCTTGGAGGGTGTCCAGTTTGGTTGCCTAAAGGTAGCATCTCTGCTGTTTGCAGACGATGTGGTGCTGTTAGCTTCATCGCGCTGTGACATCCAACATGCACTTGAGTGGTTCACAGCCAAATGGGAAGTGCTCTGAATGAGGATTAGAAGGATTAGAACCTCTGAATCTAAAGCCATGATTCTCGCCAGGAAAAGGTAGATTGTTGCCTCATAAGCTGGACATAAGCTGTTGCCCCAAGTCGAAGAGTTGAATTACATTGGAGTCTTGTTCGCCAGTGAGGGTAGGATGGAGTGGGAGATTGACAGGCGGATCATGAAGCATTTGCAGTTATATAGGCACTGCACCCAGGGCCGGCGCAGGCACTTTTGCCGCTCTAGGCGAATATCAATGATGCCCCCCTCTAGTTGCAGTGTACCATGATAGTAACACCACACAAATACCAATACGTCATACAAATAAAGCTAAAACCAGCAATATATTAACGACAATAAGCCACACACACACACAACAGAAAGCCGATCCAGAAATAGTGTGCCCGAAGTGTCAACAATATGCAATATGCAGGCATTTTAGCGATCCATATGCAAATAAGGCAACTAAAAAGCCTGCCTATAACCAGACAAACACCGATAACCTCCTTTTAAAATATTTATAGCAGACACCTGACAACATACCGGCTAGCCCGTTTCCAAATAAAAAAAAATCTATACACCACTTTCACCTGTGAGGCAAACACACGTGCTTACACGCATTGAATGTCAGCAGGCAGGTATTATCAACGTTATATACATGAAATGCAATGTAAATTCGGTGTCTCCTTGACATTGCTTACCCACTGTAAAGAAACTGCCGGAGACCGAACTAGTGGCATTGCCGATGACCAGTAGAAAGTACTGGATTCTAAGGAGCCACCGAATTTACATCGCATTTCATGTCTCCATGAATGCTGGGGACGATTTGTCGAATATTGCTAGCCAGCTATAAATGAACCTGGAGCGTTTAATATGGAACTACAGACCCATGTGCACACAAAATGTAAATCCGTGTTGACTCTGTATTTCTGCAGAGAGAATATTCCTGTACTCTCAACAGCGTATTTTCGTGCATGAGTGAATTTGCAAGAGCGTGAGGTACCGCTCCAAATCTTTCTAAAACCAGTTTCAGCTGCAACCCCTACTGGATTAATAGCAGTCTATTCTCTTCGCCGGTATGTAATCGTTTTGCGACTTCAGGTATTCTAAACCATAAAGCCATATGAAGGCGAAGTTTAAGTTTTGAACAGCTCTTTCCGGTTAATTATTTTGATTTTGACTGAATGTAACGTTACATTTGAAGCCCAGGAGCTTAAACGTGTAGGCTCGC
The DNA here is from genome assembly GCA_029721435.1 of Gymnothorax reevesii. NCBI lineage: Eukaryota > Metazoa > Chordata > Actinopteri > Anguilliformes > Muraenidae > Gymnothorax > Gymnothorax reevesii. Next base: position 32,074,197 of record CM056575.1, read on the forward strand.
CAGCCAAATACATTCACTCATACCGATTAGGAGAAAATGTGACAATTCTAACGAACGTTAGCATTACTGACTACGCCGAAGAAACGCAAGAAATTAGCGAACGTATTTACTGATGATCTGGGGCTAACTCAGGGTTAACTGCTAAAGATTAATATGATGAGCCAAAACAAATAAACTGATGAAGAGCCGAAATTTTGGTCAACTTTTATCGGTGTATTGTTAGGTGGGTTTAGAATTCGTTGAGGTGCGCTTCAAGCAACCAATCAGTGGCGCCAAATCGGGCCTTATGGATATAACGGGCAGAAAAAAATTTCGCGGCCGGGGAGGGGGCGTGTGCAGATGGTGTGTGTGTGTGTGTGTGTGTGTGTGTGTGTGTGTGTGTGTGTGCGTGTGATTGACATATTCCTCAGCCTTTCAATATCTCCCAGAATGATTGAGCCTGCCGGTCTTTGTTTCTCCAAGATTGTACTCACTTGCCCCATTTTGCCGCTCCTGAGAAAGTGCCGCTCTAGGCAATTGCCTAGTTCGCCTATATGGCCGCGCCGGCCTTGGGCTCACCCTTAAAGATAGAGTGAGAAGCTTGGACATCTGGGAGAAGCTCAGAGTAGAGCTTCTTTTCCTTTACATTGAGAGGAGCCAGCTGAGGTGGTTTGGTCATCTGGTCCAGATGCCGCCTAGTCATCTCCCTTTAGATGTTTACTGGATACGTCCACGTGTGAGGAGGCCTTGAGGCAGATGCTGAACACATTGGAGGGATTATATTTTCTGGCTGGCCTAGGTATGGCTTGAGATCCCCCATGAAGAGTTTGAGGAAGTAGCGAGGGAGGGGGATGCCTGGGCTACCTTGCTGAGTCTGCCACTCCCGCAAACCCAGCCCTGAATAAGCAGCTGAAATTAGACAGATGGATTTAAAAAATCCATTAATGGGATAACCTGGTCCATCAGTATATTCAGATAGTCTGCTGACATCATTTTATTGCTGCCTAACTTTGCTGAGCCTCGACTAGACAAACTGAAGCAACCCCAGATCATAACACTACATCCTTCGACATGGTTCGTTCAGAAATGAGAAGCTACACACTTGTATCAATTAGGGTTAAAGGAATAGATGCTGGCTGAAACATGTTAATCACTGCAATTATGATTTAGTCATAAGCTTTAAACCTCTTAAACTCTGAATTTTTCACTTAAGTTCTCCCTGAAGTAGGATTACTGACAGAAGTCATTAAAGTTTTCTTTTTTTCATATTGTTGGATAATGTCATGTACATATTCTGAATCTGCTGGCTGCAGTACTCAGTTGAAACTACACCATACATATTGAGAGAAATACTGAAACCCAGGATGCCATGTTTCTATGGTCATAGCATAACACCACATGGAAATTATCTAGATCCTGAACACTATTTAATACGCATTTCCCTTTAAATCAGCAGGGCATATTTTGAATAGCTGTGAACCTCAGGATCTCCACTATAATTTAAAATAGGCCAGAAGTTTAACAGGTTTGAATATCCCAGCTGCATTTGACGGACCCAGGTGGATGCAAAGGTTTTAAGGGCTTAAGTATTTGCTTATTTATTTCTCCCAGTTTGGATTCAGGGATGGCCTGGGTATTGACCACGCTTGTTCTTTTTCTCACGACTGTGTTAAGTAGTTTACTTCTAAAGGCAGTCCTGTGTATGCCTGAAGCTTTGATGCGGAAAAAATGATTTGATAGAGTTTGGCATGATGGTTTTTATCATCAACTGTCCAGAATTCTTGAAACTTTTACTTTTAATCATTTTGCCTACGCTGATGACATAACTTTGTTTGCAGCTAATGTCCCTGGGTTACAGGCCCTGATTGACAAGTGTCATAATTATGCCAATAGATGGCGTATTAGTTTTGGCATAGCGAAAACGAAGTGTTTGACGTTTGGTAACTGTAAACTGCAGAAATCTCCTCAGTGGCATCTAGGCTGTAGGGGTATTTTAAATTCTAATGTCATTGATGTTCTGGGTATTTCCTTTATGTCCACAGCACATGCTGAAAAGAGAATCAGCTCTGCCGGACGGCGTGTCTGTGGTCTCCTTGGGGATGGTTTTTCTTACACTGGTCTTGTAACCAGAGTTAAGAGGTACCTGTGGAATGCTGCTTTCAAACCTGTTTTGATCTATGGATGTCACTGTATAAAGTTATGTGCAACAGATCTTAAATGTCTTGAAAGTTTTCAATCAAACAAAATTAGGAGTGCTCTGGGGCTTCCGAAAAGAAGCCACCACACTAAGCTATTACAGGCTTTAGGCTTGCCAACGTTATCTGTTTCTGTTGCAGACCTTAGAGTAAACCTGTTAAAGCGTATATTTCTTCGGACTTCTCCTGCTCGGACACTAAATTCCATATTCATAGCCAAATGGCTGACTGATGGCTGTGTTGTGAATGGTACTCTGATGTGTGCAGAATTAGGGGCTGGTCACTCTCCGATTGATATTGCTTTTTCTTGTTGTCTGTACCTGCCACATCCAGCTTGTAAAGTGTTTGTCCCTGAGGATGGGATGGTGGATTCTCTTAACTCGCTCATCTTCAGCAACCAATACGACAGGCCGGGCTCAGCAGAGCGAGCCCTTACTAAACATTTCGTGAAAGCATTTAAGTCTTTTTATCAACGGATCTCTCTGTGTTTTACTGCGTGTATTTGTATTTATTCTCCCATTGTGGAAGTCAGCAATAAATAATAATAAATAATTTAATCTAAACCAGCGACTTTTTCTGCTTTAGGCCAGATGGTGTATAATGACAGCAATAAAATTAATCCTCGTGCAAGGCATTATATACACATTTTGTGCAGACCAGGGTCTCAGAAGTCAATTTTACACTCAAACCATTGTGTTTTCTATTTGCTACCGTTCATGCATGGTGATGTACATGATATAAGCTGTGAAAGAAGCCAACACAAAATTACTTTGAGCCATCTGAGCAACACCAACCATACCATCCCCTTAAGGTAGACTATTGGCAGCAAATAAAATCAAATTCTATGCTGGATAATCTGGGATCTCATCATGAAGACCCGTAATTAATTAAATTCTCCCCTTGAATAGGCAGGTAAAGAAAAATTTGCCAAAACAGAAGGGTGGATTTATTGTGAAGAGAAACTTGATATTTGCCATTTTATATGTGCGGCTGCATACCTACATTTTAACCATTTGTCTTGAAATGGTTGTTGAATGTTAATGGCAGTAATAAAACATTTTGATTTTGATGAAAAATGCATAATTCCTCCTAACCTATGTCGTTTGCAGGTCCATTTACAGCCTGTTTCGGTGCAATCATGCAATCATTTGATTTCCCCATTGAATTAGTGATAGTTCTACTTTTTATAGGTTTGAATGTCCTTTAAGCACTTCTTATGAGTGGAGTAAACTAAAGCCATGGTATATTTGGTGTAACAGTACCATTAGAATAGCACTGAACCAGTATTGGCTGACAACTAGTTGGCCTATGTTTGAGTTTCATGATTAAGACTGGAGAGATAAAGTATGTTGACACTTGCATTTTGTTAAGCTCTAATTAATGAAAGTAATTTTCCGCTGACACTAAACTCGGTATGGATAGCCCAGTTGTGTTCTGATCAGGTATTCACATCGTCGAAATAAGCATTCCCAGTGCTGAACCTGTTCCAGCCACTTCCGATCATCCACTTAAATCCCCCACCCATGCACTTGTAGTTGAGAGAACTGCTCAGGGACAGTTATTTTAAACATACTGAGCAATTCCAGTGTTGGCCGCACATAAATCTATAGTGCTCAGGTACTTAGCATGTCCGCATACCAGGAACAGGCACTTTAGGACGGTAAAATGTGGCAATTGAAGTGCAAGGTGGGTTGGAAATTCTCCTTGTCATGACTGCTACAAAAATAGAACTTGTCTGAGTGCTACAAAAACAACACAGGTGGATCAGGAGGGTGCTAAACAATGCTAGCACACAATGGTCTTTGGCATGTACTATAGGTTTGCAAGCTTTAAAGTGCCGATTAGAAATAAATATCCAAATATCACCATCCACCGATGCACGCTGGCAACTTGAATGAATGATGATAATGAATGCATGATAATGAATTCAAAGTTATAATCACTGCTACGTAGTGTAAAGTCCCATGGAGAGAGCTACATTAAAGTGATCTTTTATTGAATTCAATACAGTAAAAAGAGAGAGGAAGAAAACTGGTGTTCAATGAGCAATCGATCGCTTCACCTCTAAGAGAGCAGTCAGGTATTTGCTCGCCACTTCACATGAACACCAAGCGTTCCTGAGTCTTTTCACCATATAAATTTTATTTGAAAGGACAAAGGAGGAATGAAAGTGGAACGTCATTTCATTTCCACTCCAGGGAGCCTGCTTCTCTTGTATTCAGGACTTGACAAATACTACAGCGCATAGCTGTTTCAAAGAGGAAAGGGTCATGTCCAGGTACCTCATTCTTCTTTGTGCCTTCTTTCCATTTGCAAATGAGGCCCCGGGAGAGTTTCTCTTGCTGACATGGTCAAGCAATTCAGGACTGCAATGCTTTCTATTACAGCACTGGCTAAATGACTGCAGTATGCTTATAGTGGTGTGAAATAGTATTTGCCTGCTTCCCGATTTCTTCTACTTTGGCATATTTGTCACACTTTTAAGTCTCAGATCATCAAACAAGTTTTAATTTTAGACAAAGCTAACCTGAGTAAGCGCAAACTGCAGTTTTTAAAATGATGATTTCATGTATTGAAGGAGGAAAGCTATACAACCCATCTTGGCCCAATGTGAACAAATTATTGTCTCTTTAGTTGCTGAATCAATTAATTAAACAAATTCTATTGATAATTGGGGTCAATTTCATTCATCACAACCAGGCATGATTACTACTAGCCCCATTGAATCTAAACATGATTTAAAGAGAACCTGTGTGGTAATACTAAGGAGGCAAAGAGCAGCACACAATGCCATGATCTAAAGAAATTCAAGATCACATGAAGAACAAAGTTGTTGGCATCTATCTAGGAAGGGATTCAGAGCCAGAAGGCTCAGTGACTCCCTGAACCACGGTGAAAGCCATTGTCAGTTGGAGTGGCCTAGTTGAAGTCCTGACTTGAATCAGATTGAGGTGCTGAGGCATGACCTTAAACAGGCAGTTCATGCTCGAAAACCCTCCGATGTGGCAATCCTTGCAGACCATGCAATAGGCAATGAGACATACCTTAGACAGTTTGCTAATCCATTGCAGGGATCAAAAGCCATTCAGTTAAATATGCATTCCTATGAGCAGTAACCAGAGAAAACCCATGCAAACAGGGGGAGAACATCTGAACTCTACACCCCAGGACATGAGGTTTCCATGCCACCCACTATACCACTGTGCTGCCCCTTCTTTTGGTAATGTATCCATCAAAATCCTAACAGATACGTGAAGTCCAACAGGAAAGGAAACAAGAACCTTATGCTTCCAGTGTTGCTTTTCAGTACACTACAAGTGGCATGTTTTGAAAGGAAGCTAAATGTTGCACCCGCGATTCATGCTTCCCAAAATACTCGTCTCCCCACACACGTCACACTTTTTCCAGGCAAGGCATCTTTCACATAGAGAGACTCATGAGGATCAATGTACAATACTGAAATACCAGGAGAACCTGGAATCATGCTGCAAGGAAGCAGACAGCCTGGGTGCACAACTATCGTCAGCTAACTGTATAATTAATGAAGGGGGGATGCTGTTTTGGGGGTGCTAGGGGAGTATGAGGGGCATGACTGTCACATGAACCCTGGAAGTCGGTGTGCATGCACCATGCTGACTTGTGACAGCAGTCGGCGGGGAAGGACAAACTGTTCTCTGGTCGTCTGCCGTCACTGTAGAGTGTGGGAGGAGGAAGGGAGGCTATGCGCAGATAACGCTGCCTCATCGCCTTTGCTGCATTCAGGGCCTCGTAAATCCACCGTGAGCTCCTACACAAGTACGCGTGGCTCACGAGGGCTAAAGGAGAGTTTAGCATCGAGCACGGCTGTCGAGAGGCGCTTTCATCCTGCTCTTTTGAAGTTTTACAGCTCTGCCCGTGCGCTGTGAAGTGCCAGCGTACACGCTGCCTTCGATCCTGGCTCTCGCACAGTCGCACACACTGACGGCGCTCGGCGGAGTCCAGGAGAGGCCTGCCAGTAGTACAAGCATCCCACACACACTGCTGACAGCACGCCTGAGTCAGGCCTGCAACAAAAACAAGGGGAAGAGAGCAGAGATGAAAGGAGACAGAGGGATGAGGAGAGGAAGTGTGAGTATATTAGAGAGAGAAAGAGAGCAAGAGGGAGAAAAATGGGGCAATGACAATGCTCTGCGATTGCTAACTGAATGTATGATAGAGAAAGAAAGGGCAAGAGGGAGAGTGAACATCAGTGTCAGGTACAGAGTGAGGGGGAAGCGAGTGTTTTAGAGGAAAACGAAGAGAAAGAGGAAGACGGTGTGCATGAGTGGGGGCCCCCAGGCAGGGGTTGCATGGAAGAATTGACAAAAGCAATCAGTTCCACCTAAATTACAAACCTCATTACCTGTAGTATTGTAAGGTCACACCTCCAGCCTTCAGAATCACTGGTATATTAAGACCTGGACCGCATTCTTCGGCTCCACAATCACCTGCTATTCATTTCCACTGTGTGGCAGTATAGTGCTAATTAAGACCGAACCTCGCACTTAGTCTTTGCGAAGTGTCTTAAGTCACATGCCTGTGTTGTATCTCTAGTCTTGTATAGACTTCTTCTCCGCGATTTGCGCGTATACATTCTAACTCTTTAACTTGGTGGTGTTTATTGTTGATATCAACACTTCACATCTAAGGAACTGCGTTTCCTAATTCCTTTTCCTATTTTAGTAATGCATAGTTACTGGAGCCCAGCTTTGTATTACTAAAAGCATAATTAAGGAACCTTGTTTCTTTTTTTAATATATTGCTTTGTGTGTGGCTCCCTGCTGCGCAGGAGGCATAATAAATACAACCAAGTCCATCCTTACACCTGAGTCTGGTCCTAAACTTCCTGTCCTCTGTACACATCTTCAGTGTGCGAAGCAAAACCCTTACAAGTATCCAGTATTATTTTCACACAAGCCAACCCATTCAATCAATCAGCAATTAAAGCAAACCTCTAAATCATTCATGATGAAAAAATAGTCAAAAATTTACTGCAATAAAAAAGCGGTTACATGAAAAAAGTATAAATCAACAGGGGAAAAAATTTTAATATCCTTAAATGAATCATCAACCTGGAAACCCCAGATTTGGCTAAGGATTGGAGCTACATCAACAAACTCACATGTAAAAAACAAAAACAAATTCACAAAACTTGTGTTGATATCGACAACTATTCCTCAAGGCAGTTCTAGAAAAAATGTTATCATTTACAGAAATCAAATCAGGAACTGGCTATATAACATGATGAAATCAGTGGGGAAATAAACACTCACTAAAAAATTAACTCGATGCAATCTCAATTCTCATATTCCAAAGCAAAATATGCAATAAATTTTAAATAATACGATAAGCAATAGAGATGGGCCAAAACCTAAGACAATTCAATTGTTTCAAAACAGCTGAAAGAACAACTAAAAAAATCCTACATAAAAATGTGTGTGGCTCATTTATCAGAGCAAAAATGCTGAAACACAAAAACACTAAACTCCAGAATATCATACTTCAGCTAAATTATTCAACCTGGTTCTATGGACAAGATGTTCTTGTCACATCTGTAACTGTAGATCAACATCCCCAATTTAGAAAAGTTGACACAAACTGCAACCTAAGCATCTATCTGAGCAGTAATCTGGAACAGGTTTTCCGCAGTACTCTAGACAACAGAATGCAGGTCATCCTGATCGAGCATAATGTCTTGAGTTAAGGTCAGATGACCTTTCTTCCACAACCTTGCACTAGTGATCACATTTTTACCCTATACAACTTTATTAATCAACATCATGAAAAAATTTGCTTGCTCTGTAGGCAAGAAGAAAGTATTTGATTCAATTTGATTCAGTGATGAAGGTGATAAAGGCTATATATATCAGATAGAAGTATGAGATGAAAATGTTGTTGAAAAATTAAATTATTCAGTCAAGGGTCTTGCAGTTTGAGTGAGTGAGTGAGAGAGAGAGAGAGAGAGAGAGAGAGAGAGACCGACCAGGAGCAGTTGCTAACACTTTTTCTTACACATGCCTTCCCAGCGGTCACACTCTGTAACAGGAAATTTCCTCAGGACTCCAGAAGGCACAAGGTGTATCAGGACATCCTCTGGGAAAGGCCTTTTTGTGCCATCATCTATCTCCATGAACAGAAACTTAGTGACAGCCCATGTAATTGGTGAGTCTGGCCTGAGTATAGAAGACAGTGCAGCCATCTCTTTGCTCCTTCTACCTCCAGTCTGGGGTAATTTATCATAGCCACATAAATCAGGACACACTCACAGGTGTGTTGTGCAAGAATCACTAGAAGTACGGATACCTTTTTTGTTTCAGATAGTCGGGCTGTGGATACTTGCACAAATTCAGCTAAGGGAGAATAATATCCACGTTTATATGTATTCGAAATAAATCTAAATACAAATAAAGGGCACATTCCCATGTTAGTTTTAACTATTACTAAAGGTTATAGTTATTGGCCCATTGAGACTTCATAAGGCTATAACAAATGAAGAGAAAGGGTTGCAAGATTGCAATTTATGCCCAAACTGACTTTCTTCAATCTATTATTATAACAACCCCAATTCCGAAACAGTTGGGACAAAGTGTAAATTGTGAATAAAATCAAAACGCAGTGACTTTCAAATCACACCAGCCAGTATTCTATTTGCAATAGAACAGAGATAACATAGCAAATGTTGAACTGAGAAATTTTACAATTTTATCCACAAAATGAGCTCATTTCAAGTTTGATGGCAGCTACAGGTCTCAAAAAAGTGGGAACAGGGCCCTGTTTATCATGGTGTAGCACCCCCTCTTCTTTTTAACACAGAGTGGGGACGTCTGGGCATTGAGGAGACAATTTTCTTAAGTTTAGCCATTGGAATTTGATCCTTCTCTTGTTTAATACTGGCTTCCAGCTGCTGGAGAGTTTTTGGTCTTCTTTGACAGAATTTTTGGGTAATAATGTGTCAAATGTTCTCAATTGGTGAAAGATCAGGACTGTAAGCAGGCCAGTTCAGCACACAGATTTTTCTACTACAAAGCCATGCTGTTGTAATAGCTGCAGTATGTGGTTTTGCATTGTCCTGCTGAAATACACAAGGCCTTCCCTGGAATAGATGGCATCTGGAGGGGAGCATATATTGCTCTAAAACCTTTATATACCTTTCAGCATTCATGGTGCTTCTCTGGTCCCTTACAGGAGATTTTTCCAGTTCTCTGAATCTTTTGATGATGTTATGCACTGTCAATGATGAGATCTTCAAAGCCTTTGCAATTTGATGTTGAGGAACATTGTTTTTAAATTATCCCACAATTTTTTTTCATGCAAGCCTTCACAGGTTGGAGAGCCACTGGCCATCATTTCTTCTGAGAGACTCAGCCACTCTCAGACATCCCTTTTATAGCCAATCATGTTACACACCTGATGCCAGTTAAATTAATTACTTGCTAAATGTTCTTTCAGCTGATTCTCTTATATATTAATTCCCCTTTTTTGCCTGTGTCCCAACTTTATTGAGACCTGTTGCAGCCAGAAAATTAGAAATAAGCTCATTTTGTGGATTAAATTGTAAAATGTGTCAGTTTCAACATTTGAAATGTTAGCTATGTTCTATTGTAAATAATATATTGACTCGTGATCTGAAAGTCATAGCATTTTGATTTTATTCACAAGTTACACTTTGTCCCAACTATTTCGGTATTGGGGTTGTATTATTATTATTATTATTTTTATGTTTTTCATCCCAACAGGAAAATACAGTGTATGAAATCTGGTCAGAATAGTCCCTATTCCATTGCGATTAACTTTAAAAGATTCAGATGAAACTGTGATTTCTTTGGGTACAGAATTAAATGAGTTCAAACAACCCAGGAATGCAGTTTAAGGCCTCGTCCACACGGAGATTGCTTTTTGTCGGTTCTAAAAAATCTTCCATCCACACGGCATTGTTTCTAAAAATATCTGCGTCTACAAAAACCCAAAACGCTGTCGTAAATATTCCGGGCCTGTATGTGGCGCTGTATGGAGCTATAGCATTTCTACGGAAATGAATCAACAGAGAAGGCAGCAGCGAGCATGCGTATAAAGCTTGCACTCTGTCTACAGGAGGTGGGGGCTATCACATCACCTTTTAAAAAGAAAAAAAAACAGTTTTTCTTGTCCACACGAAAATGCTGGGGTGGTGTTTTCCGATTTTCTCATTCTGGAACCTGTTTTCAAAAAAATATCTTTTTCGGGCTGCGTTATCGCTGTCTCCGTGTGGATGCAAGGCTGAAACGATAAAATATTTATGCGTTTTCAAAAAAAATCATTCTTGTGTGGACAGGTCCTAAGTTTAAAATAGAGCTGAGTTCAAGTGCTGCTGAACCCACAGTGGTGGATCAGTCCTGCAACTGGATTTCAGCAAGTCAGCAAAAGTCAGCAAGCAGCAGAAGGCCCACTCAAAATACAGGCACCAGCCGCCCGCTACTAAGTTGATTTGAAAGTCTACTGTACAGTATTTCACTTCCCAGCTTTAATTATATACCACTTTCCGCTCGTCCTATTAAATATGCATTCAGAGGGAACATAAAGAATATCTTAAATTAATAAAACTCCAATAACCTGTGGCATACACCAGTGCTTGCTAATGGAACATCTGCCTTTAAATTTTGGAAAGCACAGACAAGCCCATACGCTGTTGCCACAGGACACCAAGAGAATGTTTTTATAATACATTGGCTCACAAACTGAGCTGTCTTATACATGACCTGGAGGAACATTCTAGCGCTTTCACAGAGTACCATAACACAGCATCTTTTCTAGTGTATAATAATCAATGGCAGGTTATCTTTTGTTTCTATGTGCGTCAAGTTTAACCCTTTAATGTGTAATGGTGAATAAAGTAACCCAAACCCACCCATCACTGTTAATAGCCAAAGAGGAAAAGAGTCATGCAACAAAGAGTATTCCTTCCCTTTCAGGAAAGAGATATTACAGGACACTTATGTGAACTGTTTCAACACAGAGTGAAAAGGTGAAAGCAGGTCTGAGACAGAATAAGTGGAGAGGCTTTTGCTACTTAGAGACCGTCGGTAAGAAATCTTAATAAGAGGGACATTAACTAGGCGTTCAGAACACCTAGAGCAACCTGTGGGAAGTGGTGCCATTTATTTTATTTTATTTTATTTTTTTGCCATTTCCTGTGTAATTATCATTCCAATTAACATCAATCAAAGCACTTTAGTGTGTAGGAGAGCCAACAGATTCCAAGATTATACACCATTTCCATCATCATAAAAAAGCTATTTGAATAGATGTTGATTTCAGCATGAAGCAACCAACTCCCCTTGTTTTGTTAGTGATATACTCTTCTATTTCCCACACTTCAATGTTTCAGATCATCAAACAAATTTTAATATCAGACAAGGATAACCTGAGTAAAGACAAAATGTTATATTTTCAGGATTATTTCATTTATTGAAGGAAAAAAGCTACCTAACCTAATGTGCCCTTTGTGGAAAAAGTAATTGCCCCCTTGGTCACAAAGTTAATCAATCTAGCAAATTTAATCAACAATTGGATTCAATTTCAGTCGATACACCCAGGCTTGATTAGTGCCAGCCCAAATAGAACCTGTCTGGAAATGTGAAGCAGACAAAGAGCAGCACACAATGCCACAATCTGAAGAAATTCAAGAAGAGGTGAGAAACATTTTCTTAGGTCTCCGGTATTCCAGTGAACCATGGTAAAAGCCATCACCTACAAATGGGAAAAACTTAGAACACTGTTGAACTTTCCCAGGAGTGGCCAGCCAACTAAAATGCCTCCAAGAACGCTTTAACGACTCATCCAGGAGGTCACAAAAAATGAAGACTAACATTTAAAGAACTGCAGCTCTCACTTGCCTCTGTTAAGGTCCGAGTTCATGATTCAACAATAAGAAAAAGACTGAGAGAAAATGGCATCCATTTTGTAGCTGCAAGGCAAGAGAACTAAAGCTAACTGAAAATAACACAAAAGCTCATCTCATGCATGCCAAAAATTACTTGATGAGCTCCATGACTTTTGAAATAATATTCTATACATTGATGAGTAAAAAGTGGAACTTTATGGAAGACATGAGTTCCGTTACATGTGGCGTACAGCCAGCACAGCATTCCACAATAAGAGCATTATACCAACAGTCAAACACGATGGTGGTAGTTTGATGGTCTGGGGCTGCTTAGCAGCTTCAAGACCTGGGCGACTCTCCATAATTGATGGAACAAAGAATTCTGCTCCCTTTGGGCAAATCCTAAAGGGGAATGTACGGCCATGAAATTTAACCTACACCTTAAGTGCAGTTGGGTTATGCATCAGTACAATGATCCAAAGCACATGAGCAAGTCCACCTCTGAATGGCTCCAAAGAAACAAAATGAAGGTTTTGAAGATGCCGAGTCAGCAGGACTTGAATCCAAATGAAATGCTGTGGCATCATTTTTTCCCTAGTTCTTGCTCGAAAACCCTCTGATGTGGCTGAATTAAAACAAATTTGCAAAGAAGAGTGGGCTGAAATTCCTCCATAGGGATGTGAAAGACTCATTGACAGTTTGATTACAATTGTTACCACCAGTCATTAGTTTTAGTTTTAGGTTTTTAATTGCTGTTTACCGTAAATAAATGAAATGATCATTTGAGAGCTGCATTATGTGTGTGTTCTTGTTTTCCTTCTCTAATGCTAAAGTTAGTTGAATGATCTGAAGCACTTAAATATGACAAATCAGCAAAAAAGAAAAAATCCGGAAGGTGGAAAATACTTTTTCATAACAAGACATGCACACTATTAGTACACAGTCATGCATTTTGATATAGCCTTTACTATTTGCTAGACACTGAAGTAATTATGAACGCACAAAATGTGAGTCAACATGACATTATCATCAACGGTGGGGTACAGCAGCAGTTCCATATGAAGATGGCAAAAATTGGGGCCTTGTTTCTAGGCTCATGAACAAAATGTGAAAGACACTGAGCCCATAGTCAACATAATTTTATCTATACAGGATTTGTCCTGAGCTACGAACTAGGAATTCATGAAGATTGAGCTTCTTGCTTTGTTATGCAATATTAAAGGTTCTGAGGTCATCAAATTTAATCAACTACACAAGAAACAAGCGCACACTGGGAACAAAGCTGATTATGCCTTCTCAGAATGCAGGTTTGGATTCATTCAAATTACCCTGGAAATAAATTCTTATCTCGTTTGCTGTTAATGTGATGGACTGACTGGGATAGTTTTGTTGTTCAGTGCTTGTAGGCTGTGGATTAATTTTATTCCTTTGATTTGAGGGAGTACAAACTAATTTGTGAGATAGGAAATCTCCAAAATCACCAAGCCTCATCTCAGGCTTGCATTGTTGTGTCCCTTGCTGTCACAAATAGTCCTAAAAACAGCCTCAGTGACTATCAGATAGCTGGCGGGGAGCCTTTTTTCTCTATAATCACATAATGTGCCATCACATGGATAATGAATCTTATAAGTAGGCAGTAGATGTGTCAATTCAAGTCGTTAACGGTCTCAATTTCTTGTTTTTATGAATTTGTAGATCAAATGAATGAATGTGCATTAAAATAAAATCTCCAAAATGTATTCTATGCAAATGCATAAAAAAGATAACAATAATTCTCAGTGTAATTTGGGTTTTAATAATTTGAAAATCAACTTTACTATATTATGCTACAGATATACTGATATGCCGCGATATTAACAAACGGCAGAGTTATATATTCATGTTCGTGTAACTGCAAAACATAAATGTTGGAGTTTTTTATCCACCAACAAGAACCAAAGATCTGCCCTTACTGATTGACGGGAAAGAACTGAGTTGACCTTTTACATAATCAGAATTCTCAGACAGTAGCCACTGTGGTTTAACTGGAGCAAAATGGCTGCTCTATAAATATCTATCAGAGGGAAGCATTAGGCCCACCCATGAGTTAGGCTTTCCTCAGTCCACTTACACAACTGAAAAAGTATCCAAAGCAATAGGCACTATTCTAAGGCCTTAAAGCCATCATATTCATTGGACAAAATACTTTGTTTATTATTTTTTACATGAGGATTTTAAAAGAAATTTATCTTGAAAACAGATATTGCAGACAAATGCAGTGAATCAGATTCAGTGGTGGACTGCAATATTAAAGAGAGGATTGAGAAATAAGTCAGTGGTGCATAGTTGGTGAACTAATGTTTTGGCAAACTGTTTTTACTGCTGAAATTTAACTGATTTCCTGAAATATCTCCCTTGCCAACACTGGAATAAATACGACAGGTAAATACAAAACTTAAATTTACCTTTTCCATTTTTTCCAAGATAAAAGAAATTATAGGATTTAAACTATCAACTAAATTTATGTCGACCATCTCATAAACACCCTCACTGCCATACCCAAATGGAAGCCAAAGAAAAAAGTCCTGGAGGTTCTGTAGTATAGTGGCACAATTTCCTTCATAAAGCAAATAAATATGAACATCGCATTCACCAGGAAAGACTAAATTTGTGGCTGAGAGTCGAAAGATTATCTAATTTTCCCCCATTTGACAAAGCGCAAATCTGTTGACGAGCAGAAAAGCATGAAGGAGCCAATTTCCAGTCCATTAAAACAAGGCAGTAAACCAATAAAGGAGGCATAAGCCAGACTGCCAGCCTCTGTCTAGACAGTTTGCCCAGATTGGACAAAAGTGTATTAGATCGCCAAGGCAGGACTGCATTCAGTTTAATGTATTTCAGATTCAGCTGGGACAATACAATCTGATTTCTTTCTAAAGGAGACACATATCTACCTTTATTTCTATGGGCGAGATCAACTATGGCAGCAATGGTCTATTAAGTCTTCCACCTCCTGAACCGATAGGCCATTGGTTTTTTAAACGAAAACCAGGCTACCTTTGCAGACATATGCAGAACATGCAAAACAGTGATAAAATATGATTAGTGCACATTGTAAAGGGTAATGTAAATTATGGGAGCACACAAAAACTTAATAAAAAGAGGTTGTAGCTTTGTTCTTCATGTGCCATTAGTTAACAGGCTTGTGCAATAAATTGTCTGGTGTTCATTAAGCTCTACTTATTTATGAGTCCAATAAGGGCCAGACATAAATTTTAAAGACAAATGTAAACCTAAACAGTATGTTGTCTCTGCATTTAATAAGTGACCATTTTGACTTTCCTGAGCTCTCCAGACTGACTCATAGGCTAATATTCCAAAATAATAGGTTCATTTTGAAAGTCAATGACCGTGTCATTTGAGCCACATAAATGCTAGCAGCTCAAGTATTTGGAGCTTCAACACCCAGTGACAGATTACCAGAACGGTTGTAAAACTGTGAACAATCAATAACACATAGGGAAAGAAATTACTTTATACACAAAAATAATTGCTCCTCATATGCTGAAGAGTTGACACTGATATACTGCGACAGCGACTGATTGAAGTGTCTAAAATGAACAGGCCAGACTACTGTTATGTTGTGCTATTAATACAAAGGGATATTCATCCTGAGTGTACTAAAACTGTTGAAATTGCTTGAATTCACCTTTGCTTTTGATAGAAGTATATTCAAATTGCACCCAACCCCCAGTGTGAAACTAACGGGCACACACACGCATTAGCCTTAGCCAAGCATCCCCCGCCAGAATTCGCAGCACATTTAAGGTTTCTATGGCGACACTTAGGCACACAGGAAATATGAATGGCAAGTGTTGATAGCTGGTGAAACTGCAGCATTTCTGAATGGGGACATCTTTCTTTATAAGGTAGTGTTGAGACTCTCTCACCCGCGTGCTCCTTCTCCTAGCACATCATACCTGCTGCCAAAAGCTTCACAGAAACCATGAAAATGCTCAAAAATGATGCATTATGACATCATACATACAAGCACAAACATAGCAAGCATATGGCGCTGTGGAAAAAGCATTTGCCCAGTTCCTAATTTCTTCAATTTTTTTCCATATTTGTCACACGTTTCAGATCATGTCACATATTTTAATATTAGACAAATATAACCCCAGTAAAAACAAAATGCAGTCTTTAAATGATGATTTCAAAAAAAAAAAAAAGGTATCCAGCCCGACCTCACCCCATGTAAGAAAATAATTGCCTCCATAGTTACAATATCAAATTGAAAAAATTCAGTTGGTAATTGGGTTCATTCCCATGTAACACACCCAGGCATGTTTACAGCCAGTCCTGTTGAATCTAAGCATCAGTTAAATGAAACCATTCTGGAAATGTGAAGTAGGCAAAAAGCAGCTCAGGATATAGCAATCGAAGGAATTTCAAGAACAGATGAGAAAATGTCAACATCCATCAGTCTGGAAAGAGCAGCAAACATGTATCAGTCTGGAAAGAGTTTCAAAGCCATTTCAAAGACTCTGGGACTTCAGAAAACCAGAGAGAAGCATTATCTACAGATGTAAAAAACATGGAACGATAGTGAACCTTCCCAGGAGTGGACATCCTACTGAAGTACCACCAAGAAAACATCAATCACTCATCCAGGAGGCAACAAAAAACTAACATCTAAAAAACTGCTGGCCTCACTTGCTTCAGTTAAGGTCAGTGTTCACAATTCCATGTAGGAGACGAGGTAAATATTGCATCCATGGGAGAGCTGTTAGACAAAAACCTCTGCTGACTAAAAAGAACACAAGGGTTTGTGTAACATTTGCCTGCAAACACTTAGATGACCTACAAAACTCTTGGTATGATATCCTGTGGACTAATCAGTCAAAAGTGGAACTTCTTGGAAGATGTTGGTCTCCTTCAATCTGGTGTACAGCTAGCACAGTATGTCACGCTCAGAACATCAAACTAACAGTCATACATTTATTTATTTAACATTTATTTAAATACTAATTATTTAATTTTTTTACTTATTTATGTACCTTTTGGGTTTTTATGGAGTATATATGAATAATAATAGAATTATTATTCTTTTAACATGAGTGGTTTTTTAACATTTAAGGTTATCTATTGTTAGATTTTATTTATTGTCATTTTAGGTGGTTGCCAGGCTGTGGTCTAGTGTGGCTCTGAGCACTTTTGTGTCTGTGTCAAGTCTTTGTGTATGTCAGTGTTGTCCCATATGTTTAATGAGTTGGATGCCCTCTGCAACTGCAACACAAATCAACAGTATGTCACAAAAGTGAGTACACCCTTTACATTTCGACTATTAATTTAATATATCTTTTTAAGGGAGAACGTTACAGAAATGAAAACTGAATATATTCTAGAGTAGTCATTGCACAAAATGTCTAGCAGTGTAGATTTACTGCACTGTCCAAATAACTGAACAAACAGTCACTATTTCCAAAATGCGTGGCAACAAAAGTGAGTACACCTCACCGTCAACATGCCAAATTGTGTCCGTAGTGTCACACGTATTTAGTGTGACCGTCATTGTTGTCCAGCACTGCCTTGATTCTCCGAGGCATGGCATTCACTAGAGCTGCGCAGGTTGTTGCTGGGGTCCTCCACTCCTCCATGACAATATCACGGAGCTGGTGGATGTTGGACACCTGCTGTTCCTCCACCTTCCTCTTGAGGACGCCCCACCGGTGCTCAATGGGATTCAGGTCTGACATACTTGGCCACACCATCACCTTCAGCTTCTTCAGGAAGGCAGTTGTCATCTTGGAGGTGTGTTTCAGGTCGTTATCATGTTGGAAAACAGCCGTGCGGCCCAGTTTCTGAAGGGAGGGTGTCATCTTCTGCTTCAGAATCTCACAGTACATGTTGGATCCATTATTCCATTAAAGAAGTGCAGCTCCCCAGGACCAGAAGCACTTATGGAGTCACAGACCGTGATGCTGCCGCCACCATGTTTGTCTGTAGGCAGTACAGACTTGTTTTGATACTTCTCACCAGGGCGCCGCCACACATGCTGGACACCACCTGAGCCGAACGAGTTTATCTTGGTCTCGTCAGACCACAGAACATGGTTCTAGTATTTTGTGTTCTTGGACTGGTTGTCTTCATCAAACTGTTTTCGGGCTTTCTTGTGGGCTAGCTTCAGAAGAGGCTTCCATCTTGGCCGACGGCCATGCAGACCAACTTTGTGCAGAGCATGGCGTATGGTCTGAGCACTGACAAGCCGTTATCCCACTGCTACAACCTTGTTAGCAATGCTGCCAGCACTCCTGCGTCTGTTTTCTGAAGCCAACTTGTGCACCTGACGCAGAGCATGAGGACTCAACCTCTTCGGTCAACCCTGACGAGGCCTGTTCCGAGCAGAACTCATCTTGGAAAACCGCTGGATAACCTTGGCCACCGTGCTATAGCTCAGTTTCATGGTTTCACAGATCTTCTCGTAGCTTAGACCATCTTTGTGGAGAGCAACAATTCTCTTTTTCAGATCCTCAGAGAGTTCTTTCCCATGAGGTGCCATGTTGACCATCCAGTGACCAGAATGAGAGCATTGCACCCAAAGCACCACAATATAACCCTTCAACATGTTACACAACCTCATATGGCCCAGTCGTACAGACAAAAGCATGAACATGATGAACAAGTCGCGTTTCATTGCTTGGTTGACCATTATCAATTGGGGTGTGTACTCACTTTTGTTGCCATCCATTTTGGAAATAGTGACTGTTTGTTCAGGTATTCAGACAATGCAGTAAATCTACACTGCTACACATATTGTACCATGACTACTCTAGAATATAAAGTTTCACTTCTGTAGCATTGTCCCTTGAAAAGATATAATAAATTAATTGTCAAAATGTGAGGGGTGTACTCACTTTTGTGAGATACTGTACCCACGGGTATCAACAAAGTAAGCTGAACCTAAACATGATGGTGGAAGTGTGATGGTCTGGGGCTGCATTGCTACTTCAGTACCTGGGCAACTTGCCATAATTAGTAAAGTCATGTATTGTGTTCTTTACCAGACAACTCCAGAGGAGAATATCTGGCTATAAGTTTGTGACCTAAAGCTGATTACAGTTGGGTAATGCAGCAGGACAATAATCTGAAGCACAAAAGTCAGTCCAGCTCTGAGTGGCTCAAAATAAACAAAATGAAGGTTTCGGAGCAGTCTTATCAAAGTCCTGACTTGATTCTGATTGAGATGCGGTGGCATGACATTAGTATTTGCCTCCATCCTGATTTATTCTCTTTTTGCATATTTATCATGTTTACATTTTTCAGAAAAGACAGCGTGAGTGAGCACAAAATGTACCTTTTGCCAAAGCAATTCATTCACCTAAAGCAAATAATTATATAAAACCTTTATCACCCATGAGAAACAATCATTGCCACAGGTAACAGGACCCATTTTTTTTTTTTCAAAAAAAAATATTCCTCTTCTGACTCATAAGCCAAAAGAGTATTTATCCCAAAAGTTCTGAGGCTCATAAAAATGTTGTTTGGCAAATTTCACCATTTGCAGATCATGACTCTCACCTGGCATTGTGACCCTTTCCAGACTTGATAGATGTCAATGACTGTGTTTCACATCAGTCCTTGAATTTCTTTTGATCACAGCATCATGTGCTGCATATTGCAAAGCAGGTTCTATTTAAAAGACTTTGAGATTCAACTAAGTCGCCAATTACTGTTTCCACATAGAGCCAGATAAAGTTGGATAACTTTTTTCCGTCAATGACGAAATCATCATTTAAAAACTTCATTTTGCATTTACTCAGATTACCTTTGTCTCATATTAAAACAAATTTGATAATGTGAAACATTAATGAATGGCAAATGAGCAAAAATCGAGGCTGATTCTTTTTCACAGCACTGCATGTAGACACACTTCCTCCCAGCCTCCACTCTCTCAAAGGTGTCAAGCTTTTATTCAGCAGTGGTTTTATTTCTACATAAGCTAAATATTTGTCCAGTCTAAAAAAAAATAAAAAAGGTTCATTTCATCATTCCCCTACACAGTCTTGCATGATTTTAATCAGTTGCCAAAACATGATTTAGGGTGACATGCAAAGCTAATCTTTTTGTGTGGTGGTTCTCTCCAATAATGTGCACAATTCACACTGCACATACATAGATCATACAGCATTTCCCATCACTAAGCTCATAGGATAGCAAACTTACATTATTTATTTTTAAAAATATAGTCTTTTGAAAATGGACAAAGGTGAAACAATGGTTTAGGGTACTCGAGGCGTGTCAGCGCTGCAGCCCTGTTGGAATTTGGCCTTTGTCTGTGTAGGTTTGGCTCAGAACTCTGGGTCTTGCCGTTGCCATAGAGATGGAACTGCGCGCTGGAGGGCTTTTCGACGGCTCATGAACAGATCCTCCCAGCAGCTATCCCCCCCTCCCCTAAACACACACACACACACAACCACACACACCTCATCCCTGCCCACTGCTACCCCCACACCCTCTCGTCTCACTACATCTCCCCAACAGCTTATGACGGAGAAGGGCACAGTTTGCCAAGATGAGGGCTGTACAACACGCAACCTCCACAGAGAATTTCGCCCATCCCTCCCTCCCCGTCTCGCTCCCTGACTCTCTCTCTCTCTCAAATTCCCAAATGGCTTTATCGGTATGAATGGAAATCAACCACTGTAGCCAAAGCCAATACAACGGAACAAACAAATTCACATTGAGAAGGAGAACTTCTACCGCAAAACAGAAAGCAGAATTGCTCCTAATAATAATGATCTATTAAAAAGCTCTCTTATTCTCTTCCACTCTTTCATCATGAAGGCTGTTTGTATGTGGATTTTGTCTGATAAAAAAAGCGGTGTATACATCTTGTGTAATGAAAATCGGCTGAGCGGCAGTACACCTGAGTGCACAGATCCCCACTGACTGTGGTCACGGTGCAACACAGGGAAGTCAACTGAAGATTTCCTTTCTTATGATGTCCCTATTTGAACTGAAGACTCAGAGGTCCTGGGACCAGAAAATGACACTGACTGATTCCGAGAAAGATTCAGTTCTTGGCAGGTGTTTCTGAAGTAAGCAGAGCCACTGAGCCGATTGTTCATATAGTCGATACACATCTATCTATTTCTTGTGGTGCTAAAGCCTGACCCAGCATGCTGCAGCTGAGAGAGAGGAACACACCCCGGACATTTTAAAAATCCATTACAGGGCACGCGTAGCACACATGGGTCACCAACACCACTGGTGTTCAACCTTGTGCAGGAAGGACTGGTGTGGGCACAGGCTATAGTTCCAGTCATCAGATTACACATCTGATTTTAAAACTCAAGGTCTTTAGCAAAGACTCTAGGGGTTGCTCAGTAGACCTGGGGGTGTAACTGCATGGCTGGACAGAAAGCCTGCACCAACACAGGCCAGTCTTGGTCAATGTTGAATACCCCTGATATCACTGATGGGTGTTTGGCTGAAACTAGAGGAGGCAGAAAAAAAACCCTTTTAGCTAATACGTAATCACCAGTTTTCAATCATTTCCTTGCAAGAAAACCTTTGCTGGACTCGAATGTATATTGTATTTGTCTCGGAGGTAATTTAATCTCAATGACTCCCCAGTCTTTAAAGATCCATCTCTTTAGGCTGGCTTCACCACTGCCTGCGCTGCTGGCAGATCTGCACCCCACCGAGCTGAAGTGTCTTTGAAGACTGAATCATCGGCAAAGATATAATTGAATTAATTTCATTGTTAAAAAATGTTTTCAACTTTAATTCCAGAGTGTTCCTGATTGAACTGTTTCAATGTTGTGAAATGTGAGGCTCGAGCGTCACGCACTAATCATTAAATCAACCAATTTGCCATTAGCACAACCGCGGGCAGTAAGAGAAATGACCTTGGCATGTGTCACCTGCCCCTTAATCACAAACAGCTTATCCAGGAGTTAATGATAGTGTCACTCCACAAATTCAGATTTTTAGCCCAACAATTCACATGTGTTTAAGACCATAGTTCCACCGAGTAGAAAACATTCCACTGTTTAAATTGAGAGTCTGACCCCAGCATATTTAGAACATACGAAAGGCAAGATATGAACTGCATGACTTAGGATGGGTAGAGCGACAGCAGAAACAACAGCAGAGAGATGGAGGGTAATGGGGAGAGGACCTCCTGAAGGGCATTGCTATCGCAACCAATTTTTAACAACAC
Source organism: Gymnothorax reevesii (assembly GCA_029721435.1). Classification (NCBI taxonomy): domain Eukaryota; kingdom Metazoa; phylum Chordata; class Actinopteri; order Anguilliformes; family Muraenidae; genus Gymnothorax; species Gymnothorax reevesii. The sequence goes on from CM056575.1 coordinate 32,096,455, forward strand.
AAAAACCCAGGGCCTCTTCCAGTGAGACGCACATGGGTCAATGATGTGACATGCACATTTTTGTGTCCGCGCGCACTACTTTGGTTTAAAATAATTTTTAATGATTCATAATGAGCATCATTTTATGCTATAAAACCTGTTTAATTTGAACTTATTTCCAGTATATCATAAAGATGATATATATATGTTTTGCCTTCTCAAACCCTCAAAATGTCAGGTGGTGTAACCGTCCAAGCAAGTTAACACTACGTGAAATGTATTACGAAAATATCGTCGGCCTTCTGATAAAACCTTGTATCTTCAAAATGATTAACTTTACAGGAAAATAAAAAAATAAATATAAAATAAAAAAATAAAATTATATAAATATATAATTTAAAATATAAATAAAAGAAAAAATGTTTAATTTATCATGATAGAATAGTGGACATATGAGTTTAAAAGTTTCTTATCAGTTTGGAGATACGAGGTTGTGTCAGTAGGCCGACGATACGTAATTTAAAATATGAATGCATATAACATTAATATGGGGGCATAATTTTATATTGAAAACCTTTCCAATAAGTTAAATAGTTTAATAGTTCTTAAATTGTTTGGAAAACCAAAATACCCGCCCCCTAAAATAAAGAATCCATAAGTTACTTTTAATACCCAGCTCAAATACAAAATAGTAATGTTTTAGGCAGAGTAGACACTCTCAGGTATTCTTATTACTTACTAAGAAAGTCACTTAGAAAAAAAAAGAGGGAAGGGGGTTTTTTTTTTTTTGGCTGGTAAATTGCAAATACAGTCTAAAACTGTACTAAAACCCTGTAAATGTTCTGCAACCATTAAGACTTATTTAAACACACTCTTCCAACTTCAAATAAATGTATTCAGTACATTTTTAAAGATTTATATATATATATATATATATATATATATATATATATATATATATAAACATCTCTAAAAGGCTTATTTATCATTGACCCACACACCAAATTAAATCTCCCTGAGAGTCAAAATGTAACATCCAGCCTTCCGCAAAAAAATATCTGATGAAGACTGGGAACTGTCCATCTTACTTACCTACTCTAACCCCCCCCCCACCCTTTCCTCCACTCCCCCCCTCCTTCCCCCTTCTCCTCCCCAGACTCTTCACTCGACTCCTCCAGCTTTCGGAGATGAAAGAGGCAAGCAGAGATGAGGCGCAGCTGAATTATGTATTGAGAATTTCTCGGTGTCAGGGAGCTAATTCAACCGACAAATTACCATCCCCTAGATCTGTACAGCGTGTGCCAGAGGAGAGGGAAATCCCAAACACTCCCTTCTCTCCCCCCACGCACACCACCCCCGCACAAGTGATAGCATAATGAAAAGCAGCCTAGGTGACTACGACAGTTTGCAAATATTGTCCAACAGTCCAAGTCTAGGTTCAGTTTTCTGTCCTCTGAGGTAAGTAACTGAACTAGTGCTTGGCTTGAGCAAAGGAGGGCAATGAGGGTAGTGTCTCTTCCAGACCAGTTATCTACATAATCGGCTTAATTAGCCGAACGATTTTTTGAAATCAGACGTCTTAGCCACATTTCTCGAAAAAAAAGCTCTTGATGGAATATGAGACTGTTCTTGCTCCCCTAAACTGAACGTTTGACTGTAATCTGATCCAAGGGTCCACACACTTGCTTGTACAGTTAGTTAATTTATTCAGAATAATTGGTGAAAACAAAAACTAACAAAAACACTGGCCCTTCAAAACTGGACTTGCCCCTTATTATGATTAGGTGCACTATTACTCAAAGTAATGCATGCTTTTACTCCAATCATATCTGCTTATTCAGAGATATGGCAGAAGACAAGGGAAGGAAAGGAGGATGCATTTTTGGAGAGCTGGGGCACACCCCAGAGGATGGGCCATAAGACGGCGCCTTACGTTAAAGCATGAGAAGACACACCGCTCATCATGGTCAGTCTCACAGCAGGCAACCAATCAGACAAGAGAACGGGCAAGATTTGTATTTCCGCTGGTCCACTTTCAAAAACTGTTACCGTAAAAATGTCACAATATTAGAAGCAGGTAGCGGAGCTGTCATCTGTTGTCATAGCAACGTTTCAGCACGTCTCCTTTTCTCCTTGCTTTTAAAAGACGTGCGTTTAGTGGCGAGTCTGGCATTTTTTTACATGCAAGCAAGTCTCCTACGTGCACAGCCCCTAAAATGGGCAGGGCAGGGGTACTCCAGGCGTGAGGTTGGAAAATACTGATCTATGGCCCTGAGATTATTTTGGAAGAAATTCATTAATTAGGTCCAGTGCTCTGGACACTGACCAGTGTTTATTTCAAGAGCAGATCAGATATTTGCTCAGAGCTGTCAAACAGTAATCCGAGAGGCCGAAAGTGTCAGCTGGTTTTTAGAGCATTGCCCTGCAACCAATTGGCTCGTCACCTACCCTATCCCTGGAAATGTACTGTTCTGTAGATTTTTGCACTTGTGTAAAATGTCATTTTTCTGGACAAGGCACCTTCAGTGTGGGATTTCTTAAGATCCTAACTCAGCCTCTGTGGACTCAGGATTTTCTTCCAGTCACAACTGCAATTTCATTATTTAAACAATCTGATTATCTTTTTTAAATAAACACTCTTCATGTACAGATGGTTTGTTGACCCTTAAGCCATATTATGTCAGTAATAGCCAGGGACAACATGAATATTTAATATTATGGACTAAACTAAAGTTTCTCATGGCTAAGCATATTCTTGTATATTGGTAAACTGGCTGTATGTATACAATGAATTCTGCCCATATAATAATTAAACTTTAAGCTTCTTTGGCTCTCATGCACAGCTGACTTGGCAGATTTCAGCATCGCAGGGTAAATAGCAGGAATGACGGTAGAGAGCAACACAGGAACACAGAATCGCTCGCAGCTCGGTGAGCAGGCAACAGCTGCCTTTCTGATTCCAGGGTTCTGTCAAGCACAGATGTCAAAAGGAGGTGGGTCTATGGCCCATTTGCCAATGAATTTTAAAGAGCCCATAGTGGCATGGCGATCACATATCTCAAATGTTATCTGGGTGGTAGAGAATGATCTCATTTTGCTATCATCAGTCCAGTTGAGCCAGAGTCCATTCTGTGTGTGTCATTAAAATCAGTAGATTGAGGTGTGTATCATTTTTAATGGTCTTTTGGATCAGTGACATACTGGTGCATGCAGTTTGTATACACCGCTATGACAGCATGAAAAACAATCTGAAAGTTTGGAAAGGTAACAGCCAAGACGATGTTAAACTGCAATCTCCAGTCAACTGCCATGGTGCTAGATAGGAGAAAATCATTGGCAATGCCAGTGGCAGGTAACATCATGCTGAGGAGCGCCGAGAGAATTTTTGTTAATTGCTACCCTCTGATGGCAATAGGGCTATACATGAATCAAGCTTGCCGGATGGGAGATCCAGAGCAATTCAGCTGCAGTTTTTATTGATGGATTTCTGACTCAAATGGGATGTGACAATCAGATTTTTGTTGAAAGTATGAACAGCATGTTGAGCTATCTCAAGTTTTTCATTTCGTGCTAGTCTTCTATGTAAATAACCCCTCAAGACTTGTTGAGGGTACAGCTTTCAACCATCTTTTGAGGCTGTCTATATAAGTCTGCTGTCTCTATTTTCTCAAGCTAATAATTCACTTTCTCACACTCATGGGAAAATAATAACATGTTTCAGTGGATGTCAGATGGCTTCTATATGAATCCAATATGATGTCAATATGGCAGCTATTACCCTTGATGCGGCAACAAAGCAACAAGGGCTCCGGCGTAGCGCGCAGTGGGAGTTAAGTAGCAACAGAGTGCGCTAGCAGCAATGGTTTTGCGCAGCCGTTAGCTGCATTACGCAGAGCACTGAGACTGCGTGGCATGAAGCACTTCGAGCATTAAATGTATGGCTCGCTGAACTGCTTTGTAGACCCAGGTTCGCCGAGTTTCACACGACAAATTGCGTAATGAAATTGGATGGCAGTTGGGCTTAATGCACTCTCATATTGAGCGCACTCTCAGTTAGCTGTTGGCTTCTTAAAGCCAAATTAGATTGATACAATGGGAGCCGAGAATTGCCACACAGCAGATATTTGAAAATAAACATCAGTAATACAAACTTAGACGGTTGGTATAATAGATTGGCTAATCTTACCCCCTAAGACTGTTCTTGCGTCTAGTCCAATTCCCTCTCCATACTATAGTAAATGGGATCGAATGTGAAAGAGGATCAGCAGGGAAATCTAGCATGTTTTTTTTAATCCTCTTCATAATGCAATTGTTTTTTCAGGAGCGCATCAGCCCACGTGTCCCAATCACACACACCTCACTTCATTCGGAGCCGAAATGAGAGCTCTTGAGTCTAATTTGACTCTAATGGGGGCCTCTTTTACAGGTCGTGCACAGCCTGCTAACAAATCGCCCAGCCCGCCCCTCCCTCTTCACCCCCCGCCAATGCCTCGATTGTTGCATCAGAAAATTACGGCCTATAAATAAACCACCGCCAGGCAGTAAAGGAAATGGGGCTTCTCTGCGCTATGAATTGTGGGAAAGGGCTACAGAGCTGCCACAATAATAACAAGCCATTCATCTCACCCGGTCGAAGAGATCTGGCACTGGAGTGAGCAACAACCTTGTGTTGTTACGACCACAATTTCAAAAGAGTTGGGACAAAGTGTAAATTGTGAATAAAATCAAAACGCAATGGCGTTCGAATCACACAAGTCAGTATTTTACTCGCAATAGAACAGACATAACATTGCAAGTGTTGAAACTGAGAAATATTACAATTTTATCCACAAAATAAAATCGCTCATTCAAATTTGATCGCTGGTGCAGGTCTCAAAAAAGTTGGGACAGGGGCCTGTTTACCATGATGTAGCATCCCCTCCTCTTTTTAACGCAGAGTGGAGGCCTCTGGGCATTGTGACACAAGTTTCATGAGTTTAGCCATTGGAATTTTATCCTACTCTTGTTTAATATTGGCTTTCAGCTGCTGGAGTTTTGGATCTCCTTTGACAAAAATTTTAGTGTAAAAATGCGCCAAATGTTCTCAACCGGTGAAAGATCAGGACTGCAGGCAGGCCAGTTCAGCACACGGACTCTTCTACTATGAGGCCACGCTGTTGTAATAGCTGTAGTATGTGGTTTTGCATTGTCCTGCTAAAATACATAAGGCCTTCCCTAGTATAGATGTCATCTGGAGGGGAGCATATGTTGCTCTAAAACATTTATATACCCTTCAGCATTCATGGTGCTTTTTAAAACACGCAAGTGTCCCACACCATATGCACTAATGCATCCCCGTACCATCAGAGATTCCGACTTTTGACCTGAAAGCTGATAACAGGAGGGGTGGTCTTTCTCCTCTTTAGCCCGGAGGACATGACGCCCATGATTTCCAAAAAGAATATCAAATTTGGACTCGTCTGACCACATGACACTTTGCCACTTTGCTACAGTCCATTTTAAATGAGCCTTGGCACACAGAACACGGCAGCGCTTCTAGATCATGCTCAACGATGGCTTCCTTTTTGCATGATAGAGTTTCAGGTGGCATCTGTGGATGGCACGGCAGACTGTGTTTGCAGACAGTGGTTTCTTGAAGTATTCCTGGGCCCATTTAGTAATGTCCATGACAGAATCATGCCGGTGAGTGATGCAGTGGCGTCTGAGGGCCCGAAGATCACGGGCATCCAGTAAAGGTCTTCGGCCTTGTCCCTCATGGACAGAGATTTTTCCAGTTTCTCTGAATCTTTAGATGATGTTATGCACTGTCGATGATGAGACCTTCAAGGCATCTGCAATTTGACATTGAGGAACATTGTTTTTAAAGTATTCCACAATTTTTTTTATGCAAGCCTTCACAGGTTGGGGAGCCTCTAGCCATCTTTACTTTTGAGAAAGCCTCTTGAAGACATCTATTTTATAGCCAATCATGTAACGCACCTGATGCCAGTTCACTTAATTACTTGCTAAATGTTCTTTCAGCTGATTCTCTTATATGTTAAATGCTTTTTCAGCCCTTTTTTGCCTGTGTCCCAACTTTTTTGAGACCTGTTGCAGCCAGAAAATTTGAAATAAGTTCATTTTGTGGATAAAAATGTAAAATGTCCCAGTTTCAACATTTGAAATGTTATCTATGTTCTATTGTAAATAACATATTGCCTCATGTGATCTGAAAGTCATTGCATTCTGATTTTATTCACAATTTACACTTCGTCCCAACTATTTCAGAATCGGGGTTGCACATTAGATCAAAACAGATGAGGCCATTTTATTTAATTAAAGAAATAGAGAGTTGCTTTGTCAGTGAGTAGACAGTAACATAGAACCTGCAGTTCCTGAGGTGAAAATGTGACACCAGAGTCTCAGAATCTGGCAAGAAGAAAGCTAGGAAACTTGGTTCTATCCATCAACAATCCCTTGAACTGACAGTCACTGAGACCAAAAAGGAAGCACAATGGGGCGCCAGGAGTTGTGATTAAGAAAAAAGAATATCAACTCGTGCCCATAATAAAGCCTGATCTGACGAGACAGAACAGAGTTTAATTTCTATACTACCTCGCCCTTGTTCAACTATATAGCCTTGTCATGCAACTTCTGTCGGACAATTGCTCCAGCCTACACATTTGTAATAGAAGGTACAGTTGTATTTTAATTTGGAACACAGTCAGTCCTTCCCTTAACAAAATGTCCACAAGTTATAAATATAACAACCCTAAAGGCACAAGCTGTCCATCCTTTTCCTCACATTATTCTCAACCTGTCTGGAATGTCTCCCTAACTAGTGTGCAGCATGGATTGAGAGCCCGGACACAAATTGCTCTTGCACCAGTCACTGTGAAATCAAAGACTGTGAGATATCATGTGTTCCCCAGTGCAATATGCACCATGCTTTCGGAACATCACTGTTGTGCAATGTTGTTAAACTGTGACTCATAACAAAGTTGCGCGTTTAACAGAGAAAAATCTGTAAAAATATTAAAACCTTACAACAGAGGTCGAACGATAAAAACAGCAAAATGCCCCCTTTGCATAATTTATTTTTTGTTGTTAAAATAAAATAAACATAGGATATTGACTATTCCCAGATTTGATTTACACTTGATATACATCCCCTTGTCACTCAAAACTGGGATGACGATGCTACACACAGTGACCTTTCATTTCACAGCAAAGTTACAGGTCCCTTCAGGGGGGTGTTTCCCCCCACTCTACCCTGCCCCAAAAAGCGTCTAATTTGGAATACAGTCTGATGGGCAGAATGACAGCGTCAAATTTTAGTTGACGTTGGCACGGTTGTCCATGAAGAGTAAAATGAAATTTGATTTACCATCAATTAAGTCGCTATTTCTCGTCTCTGCTTTTTTTTCCCCAAATTTCCCAGAATATCGCAGTAAGGATTTAGTCCCATAAAAGTATTAAAACTTGCTGTATAATGGCAGGCAAGTTATCCTTTACACTGTTGATCTGTTATATTGTAAAGTAGTGGTGACATTAACTTGCAGGCACTATCGCAGGTTAGTTTGGGAAAAGCTCGCCGGTGCTTATAAGCATGAAATGCATAATTCTGGGTTGTTGCATGCTAAAAAAAAATGCTATTTTGGATATAGAGGTAGGTAGGCTACAGCAAATTATTGAGTGCACAACATGAGTAAATTTTGTAAACAAACTGCATCTTTATTTTAACTGCCAATGCAGATAATAGTAGCCGGCAGCAGAGTCTGCATGCTAAAATGGCTAATAAGTCTTTAGGAGGCACATCCATCTTCTCCCTTTATGTCAGTTGAAATGTTTTGACTTTTGACAACATGGCGTTTTGACGTCCAGGGGTGACAACGGCTCCATCGTACCATTTTCATTAACGCCGCTCTGTCCACCATTCTCAGCGGCGCTACTGTCACAGAGTCAGCCGCAAGCACCCACACGGAAAGAACCTATATAAACATACAGGTTTTAATATAGGGCCACATATAGGTATATATGCGGCATACATAAAATTGGCCATTTTCATATATTATAGGTACATATATGCACCTATATGCACATATATGTACCTATAATATATGAAAACAGCTAAATAAAACTTCCACATTGTGCTTTTTTTATTTGGCTTTTCCAATCCCACCCGAATCTGGGATATCCAATTAGGGAACTTTAGGCCCTTTTCCACCGAATAAGTTCCTGGTTGGGGGGCAGGAACTACTACAGGAACGTCCTCTCACTCGGCCCTCACAACTGCCGTGTCTCCACCGAGAGGGCGAAGCAGGAGAACTCCTATTAAAAATGCGACCCCTCGTCATCTGCTGAGTTTTAAAAATGCCGCCTATTTTCTTGCTTTCCGTAGACGTTATATCCCGCCCTGAGTAAATCCAATCAGGGCCAAGTAAAGCCCTACCCAGGAGTTTTTCGGGGCCGTTCAGAGTGCCTACTCCGAGGCAGGGACTTTCTTAGCCCCTGTAAAAGTTCCAGCATTCTGTCCTTCAGGGGTGGTTCCAGCGGTGGAGACACGCAACAACAGCCCCGGCCTTATAAAAGTGCTCTGAAGTTCCTGTGGTGAAAACAGGCATTATGTACTACTTCTATGGCTTATTCACATATGCGGCCACCTACTGACAATTCAGGAGAGTGTACACAGCTCCTGGCTGCTAGCAATTGCTTTTTTTCAACTTGCTGGGTGGTCCTTTGCAAGCTTAGAATGAGGGTGGAGGATTGTCAAGTACAAGTCTTGTCAGAATCTTATTTATGAGCACTTGTCTAACCAACAGGACGCGCAAATGGGAACTCTAATCTACATAACCCTTCCCAGCAGGCCCTTCGCAATTTGCATCCCTGTAGCACATTGGCCAATTGTGCGCTACTTCTGAAAAGAGCTGCCGACCACTGCCGGTAGATACAAGGCGGGGATTAAAACCTATATGTTTATATAGGTACTTTCCGTGTGGGAATTTAAGAATCCTTGTTATTTCGTCCCTGTAGGAGAAAGTCTGGGACCTTTAGTTGCTATAAAAGCATCTCAGATAAAAGACAAGTGTCTGTTCATTAAAAATGTGAACAGAAATGTTGACTTTGTCCTAAAATTCATTAACCACAATGAAATGCTCAAATAGATGTGGGGATCAAAATGACTTTTGAAAGGCATGTTTACTTAATGTATGTTCTTTTTTGGTTTATTTTGCTACAGTTTGACTAAGGACCTCTGAGCCATATTCATCTAGAAACTGCATTACAGACAAGATAGAAAACATTGCATTTGGTGGATGCAACAGTGTAGTGTATAACCTTTCAGTGGATGTGTATGAGCTGTAATGATGTGAATCCAATTTTATCTGATGTGGTGAATCTGGCAGTGACCTAAACTTGAAAAAATGCTTAATTGATGAAATGAACATAATCCAACCATTTTGTTTTTATACATTTCCTTCTCTTCCACAATACACAACTCAATCTTCATAGAATAGAAATAAGTATGGTCAAGAAAGAATTGATGACCTTGTTATTGTTAATGTTTCAGGAAAAAAATGAAACAAATAGTATTAGACATTTGTGTTGATATCATAGCTTTTTGTCTCCTCTCACTTGCCATAGTAAATAATGACTGGTTTACACATAACATACCGTTGTCACATGTCAACATGTATTTAGATGATGCCAGTTATTGCGTGAAATTCTTGTTATTTCCGTAAGGTACTTTGGACTAATATGCAGATATTACCTTGAGAATAAAAATATGAGCTAGGCTTCATGTATGACAGTTGCAAAAGTGAGATATGAGCTGTACAATAGGTAAAACAAACAGAACCTGCCACTGGGTATATGAGCTATATAGGAGACATATACCTTGTATGTACATCAAGGGCCTATATGTGAAAGTAAAGAAGCGATATAGGAGACCTATATGCCCTCTATAAGCACATATATGTACCTGAATTTGGTCTATATGCCACATATATGCAGCATATAGGTTGCATATATGCGCATATATGTTCATATAGATTCTTTCCATGTGAGCACATAATGAGGCTGGACATGGATCTATTCATGTCAAAGTATGACAGAGGGCTGCTACAGCTTCAATTCTGTCCTGTAATTGGCCCTCTTGTCAGGTGAAAGTGAAAAATTCATGAAACCCCTTGTGTGATGTGACACCATAATTACACAGCGAGAGCAGGAAAATGATTGTGTCTATCTGAAGGCATGCCAGTCTCTGTCAGCCCACACACCATTTGCGGGCAAAGACATGTTTAACCTAAAACTGTAGTGGCTCAGAAAATGCAAGCTTAATTGAAATCAGAGACAACTTAGTCCTTATAAGCACGGTTAAATTTAAGTCAATGTTCGTCATCAGTAAACCCTACTCTTTTCCAGGCAAAACATCACTCTAAATTACTGGGAGAGAAGACAGGAAGCAGTATTAACCGTTTTAGCCAGCGTCTGATCAGAAAAATGTGATTGAAAAGCTCTGAACCGAAAATTCTATAATGCTAATATACTAATCACTCCTGGCGATTGAAAACTGTGAGGGTGTAGATCATAGAGCTCTGAAAAACGCTCGTCAAAGGCTTAAATAAGAAATCATAAAAAGAAATGGCACACAGGCACTGAATACACTCCCCAAACAGCGTTGTTCTGTGTGAGCAAATCACGGTCAAGTCACACTGAACAAACAAACACCAACAAATGCCAACATTCTAATGTTGGCTGTTGAGTTCAGAATGTCGGGTACATTAACCGTATTGGGGAAAACCGATTCCGACAGATGTCAAGGGCGTAAAGCACTGATCAAAAAACCTCCAACAAGTGTAGAAGGTTAGTGTTTTTTTTTGGACCAGTGTGAATTTTACCTTAGTAGTGACACAGATCACAGATATAAACATGAGAGGTATGTATGGAATCGGGGGGTGTGACTGTTTGTCAGCAGGGAGGTGGGGGATATTGATGGGATGAGTGGAAATTTCTTTGACATGCTGACATTATACTGCTAATCCATTCATGTTAATCCATTGTGTCGTCATACCATGAAAATCACCTCGTCCTTCACCGGCCACTTCCACATTGTAGCCAGTGCATACAGGCAAAAAAAAAAAGCAGAAAAAAGTGCTCCAGCTACCTCTCAGACCATGAAGCTGCTAATACTAGCGTGAGAGTTTCAGATGAAAAGCACATTTTAATTTGTGCCATTCAATAAATCTGAGAACTCAATATCAAAACATAAAGAATTATCCACAGAACAAACCAATGCACAGAATGCAAAAAAAAAAAATTTAATTAAATAAATAAATGAATTCATAAATATAAGTACTTATTTCATTTACATCATCATTTACACTTGTCAATTTATGTGAGCCTGGAATTAAAATTAATTGTATTCTTTTCATCACTACATTATCCAGAGTTATATGAATAAGGATTAGAATATGATTCATGTATTTATCTACTTATTCTCACAGTAAGACATACTGTTATTCATTTACAACCCTACTTCTCGCATATTTAAAACGTGATGTGGTACATCATTTACAAGTCTACTTACAGCACATGTTAAATGTGATAGGATACACAGTCTTTACTCAGCAGAACGTTCTATTCCAATGACGTAGGCACGAGAGGGCACAGGACATAACCAATTGTGATTTTAAAAGAAGTATCTTGCCTGTAGTTATGGGATGAGTAAGAAATGCAAGTCCAGACCCCTCAGGAATTATTCTCAACTGAGCTGATTTTGAAGGGAATCCTGACACGAATGTTATCGAAACTGTGAGAAACACATTTCTGAATTCAACTGTCGTGTTCTTCTTCTCTCTTCCATCAATCATCCTGACAAGGATTCACGACACACATGGCACTAATCTGCTTTTACACCAGTTACCTCTATAAAGGGGGAATGCCTGGCAGGTACAGTTACTCTGCACCACTGAAAGGTCTTCCTACATCTCAATCCTCAGAGTGACACCTGAGCGCACACACATGCACTCGCACACACCTACACGCACATGCCTGCATGGACACATAGCATAGACACACAAATATGCATAGAGTACAAGTGCTTGCGCACACACACTCAATTAGATGCGCGCGCACACACACACACACACACACACACACACACACACACACACACACACACACACACACACACAGGGTGTTGTCTGAACCCAATCATTCTATTTAATAATTACATACATGTACATACAGCAATAAATGCTTTTATACACACACACACACACACACACACACACACACACACAGACTCACAAAGATTAACTAGGGGTGTATCTGACCCCAAAAATTCAAAAAGAAATACAGAATAGAGGTATTTCCTTGAGCAATTACATTTCATATATGAGATTTATGGATGAAAGAAGTTTACCAAAGGAAATCTGGAAAAATACGATCAGATGGAACTTTAAGAGAACAAGACATACTCCCAAAGAACCCACTTGTTTCCAAGAACCTCCCTTGGAAATTTTGAAATATTTGTGAAGAAGTCATTCAGTCAATTGCAAAGCTAGTGTTGTCGCTCATCCCTTAAACATACACACAGAAATGCCTGCACTTTATCGCTTTATTGAAATGCAGACAGCAGCACAGACTGAGTGGTCTGAACAGGCGAGTCCCCTGCTGTTTCCACAGGGATCTATGATTTCATTGGAGAACGCAGATACAGAGCAGATTTAGATACTCGCATACGTGCACACACACAAACACACTCACACTCAAACACGCACACATAGGCACATACTCTCACACACACATATGCACAAACAAACCTCTGACTGAAACCTCAAATCCCGCAGTTAAAAACTATAGCCTCACACACACACAGTAAGCTAATAACACATTCTTATACAGAAGCAATGATTCCATAGTGCCCCTTACAGTTCACTTACGTTCCTTTCCCGGTGGAAATAGTGTTAAAAATGACAGGATAACCTCACACTGCACTGCTGCAGACACAACAGTGAAACGGTTGCCCCAAAATCCCTCTCAAAGACGGGGCATCACCATAACCACGGTTACTTTCCCTCTCATACACACACGCTCATCTTACCTGAGGTACCGAATGGGTTCAATGGGCTCTGGCTCTTGTTCAGTGGAGCTGTGGTTCATGTTGCTTGAAGGTTGATAGACTATCACAGATTGCTATTTGTTTTTTGGCAAGGGGTAACCAGTGCTGGCTTCTCACAGCACCGTCAACCACCTCTTTCTCTTTTTTTCCTCTGTCTGTCTTTCACTTAGCGCCTTTTCTTTCTTCTTCTCTGTCTCTCTCTCAATCGCACACTTGCACTGGACTCGCTGTCTGATACAAGTAGCGCTGTGTGTTTATATCAGCCGTCCTAGCTGGCACCGTCAGCCAATTAAGAAGAAGGGAGACCCTGTGGGAACGATCTGATTGGACATTATCCGTGATGCGCGCAGCGCATTCATCCATAAGCTGCAGCCCTCAGACGATGCTCCCAGCCTACATGAAGGCAACAGAGACCAGAACAGTGGAGAAAGCTGGTCCAGGGCATAGACTTGCACAGACAAAAAAACAAAAAAAACCACCACAGCGATGTACGATTCACTCTTTAAAGCAGAGATTTGACACGGTCTGATGAGTTTAATTGTATGACCTGACAAAATCTGTACTTGCAGGGAGCTCAAATGCTTAACCCAAAGAAAGGAAAAATATCTTTGTGACTCGCATGATGGATGAGACATGTAATTGTACTCACAGTTCCAGGCGGAGCGTGTCGCCTCTGACAAGACGACAGCTGAAAAGCAGAGGGTTGAAAAGGGTGTTGTTTTCCCCCTTTTGTTTCACTTTGAATGCGTGAAAAAGGGGGAGCAAGGGGGAGTGAGCAACAGGCATTCTCAGCGTAACCTTTTCTTATGAAAGTGAGGGAGAGTGATTTACTGTGGCCTACAAGCAAACAGACAATGCTACTGCCAGGCAGGTGCCTGCAAAATAACCAGGGTCTTGATGGACGAGCGCTGGCCTGAGCTGGCCTGAGCACCCGTACATGGTGCCAAGAGCCAGTAAGACCTGGCGCTAACCCGCGGGAGCAAGCTAATCCACAAAGAGCCACATTCTTTCTGTTCCACCCCTAACTTCTGGTGCCCTCACTCCCTGGCCTTGCAGCATACAAATCAGCTGGCAAGCCATGGGTGGGCACTTTCAGTCCAGGAAGCCCAGTGTGGATGCAAGTCTTTCAGGAATTACCATGACTAAATTTTCTAATTGGCTCTACAAGCAAACAAGAGCTTACTCATAGATTAGATCACTGTAAATGTTTCATTTAAGGACGTAAAAAAAGGTAATCTATGGGCATTCAAGAGCTCTTCAAGAAATACAGCAAAAACATGAGATTTCAAAAATGGTCCGGCTAATTACTCTAATTAAGTAATTAAAGACCAGAGGTTTGCAAGAAAGCCTGAAATTGACATAGCCCTAGTGGCTCCCCTTCTAGCTTTAAACAACCTGATAGGCAGTAGCATGGTAGCATGTATGTACAACAGCAAACCTCAGTACTGAATCAATAACCATACAGATTTGCTGAGATACAGAAAGTACTTTTCAAGAAATTCTATGGCTCATTTTAATACATCTTGGTTTCCTTATTATAAAATTTGGATATAAGAGATTGAAAATTATTTTCTTTCAAACTTGCTGAGACCACAATGATGTTGAAATCCACAGCGGGGTATATAATGAAATTTTCACTTTAAAAATGTGCCATCAAGATCTCAAAGAAAAGGTAAGATGCCCAAAATTGTTTTAAATTGGCACTGTGTACTCTAGCATTACAGTGAGGAAGCTGTCAAGCTGAAGAAGGTGGCCTTTTGGGCTCAGCTGGACCAGGGGACACCTGATTCAGCAGGCTGGTATCAGCAGGCTAGAAGGACTGCAGCTGTGGAGGTTACAGAAGCAAAAGCTCGGGTTTAGGAGTTCGGGGAGGCCATGGAGAAGGACTTTCGGGTGGCCTCAAAGAGGCTCTGGCAAACCATCATATCACTAAGGTAGGGGAAGCAAGTCTTTAGCTAAGCTGTTTTCGTCAGGGGTAGGGAATTGCTGACCTTGATTGGGAATATTTTTTGGCGGTGGAAGGAGTACTTTGAGGAACTCCTGAATCCGGCAGTTATGCTCTCCGTTGAGAAGTCAGGGATGGAGGACTTGGGTGAGTCTCATTCATAGAAGAAGTTAAAAAAGGTGGTCTAAAGGCTCTCCAGTGGCCAGGGTTGGGCAAGATTAATTCTGAGATGGTGATGGCATTGTATGTTGCTGAGCTGGCATAGTTGGCACGCCTGTTTAATATTGCATAGATGTCAAGTACAGTGCCTTTGGACTGGCACACCAGCATGGTGGTTCCGATTTCAAATAATGGGGACCAGAGAGTGGGTGCCAGCTATAGGGGATCACACTGCTCAGCCTCCCAAGAATCGCTCATGCTGGGGTGCTGAAAAGGAGGCTTCACCCAATTGTTAAATCTTGGATCCAACAGGAGCAATGCAGATTCTGCTCTGGCCATGGAACAGGGGACCAACTTTGTACCCTAGCAAAGATACAGGAAGCATTGTGAGAGTTTGCCTATCCAGAGTACAAGTGTTTTGCAGACTTCTTGAAGGTTTAAGACCATGTCCTAAGAGGTATCCTGTAGGTGGTGCTGCAGGAGTATGGGGCTTCGGGGTCGCTCAAGCCACCAACAAAAGCCGGAGTTGGGTCTGCTTTTTCAACATTGTCGGATTTGTTCCCAGATAGTGTTGAACTTCACCAAGGGTGTCCCTGATCACCCACTTTGTTCATGATTTTCATAGACAGGATATCAAGGTACAGCAGAGGCTTGGAGGGAGTCCAGTTTGGTGGCCTCAGGGTTGCATTTCTGCTGTTTGCAGATGGAGTCCTGTTAGCTTCATCAGGCTGTAGACCTTTGGTCTACAATACTCCAAAGTGGTTCACAGCCAAGTGTTTAGCGATCAGAATGAGGATCAGAACCTCCAAATTTGAGGCCATGGTTCCCTGCTGCAAAAAGGTAGATTGTCCTACCCCCCCCCCCCCCACACACCCCCGAGAGGAGAGTGAGTTGTTACCTCATGTGGAGGAGTTTTAGTATCTTTGCGGTCTTGTTCACGAGTGAGGGTAACATCAAGCATGATATTGACATGTAGGTCGAGGCAGTGTCTGCAGTGATGCAGGCAGTGTACTAGTCTGTTGTGGTAAAGAAAGAGCTGAGCTTGAAAGAAAATCTCTTGATTTACTGGTTGATCTATGCTCCAACCCTTACCTATGGTTAAGAGCTTTGAGTAGTGACCAAAAGGACACAATCACTACCGCAAGCGTCAGAAATGAGCTTTCTCCGCAGGGCGGCGGGGCTGACCCTTAGGGATAAGGTGAGGAGCTTGCACATCCAGGAGAGGCTCACCGTAGAACCACCGCTCCTACGTATTGTGAGGAGTCAGTTGAGGTGGTTAAGGCATCTGGTCTGTATACCTCCTGGTCAAAAAAAAAACCTTCAGAGGTTTTTCATGCATTTACAATTGGGAGGAGCCCCCAGAGTAGACCCAGGACACGCTAGAGAGGTTATATCTCTCGGCTGGCTCGGGGACATCTGGGTTCCCCCAGGTAGAGTTGATGGAATTAGCTGGGGAGGGGAATGCCTGGGCCAATAGGCTTAGTCTGCTAACCCTGCAACCCAGCCCTGGATAAGTGGAAGAAAGTTGATGGATGGATGGATAAATGGATGGATGGATGGATGAATGGACCATACTCAATGCAATAAGCAATAATCTAACGATAGCATAGGTGTTAAAATTTTATTTGGAGGCAGGAGACTAAAACCCTGTTTACATCGGACTTGCGAGCAGGTTGCGACCGAAAAATGGACAAAAATCGCCATCACTCTCACTGACTCTTGATGAGGTTGCAAGTAACTCTCAATAAACTCTCAATGGTCTCAAATTCAAACTCTCTGACCTCTTTCACTCTCTATCGATCTTGAAGGGGTTTACGATTGTTTTGAGCTATTAAAAAAAAAATCGCATAACTTTTGCGAGTGTGAGCGAGTGGTCAGAAATAAATGCAGATCTCAAAAACAATCGTAATGAGCTCTCATAACTCTCAAGTCACTCTTAACTCGGTCTCACGGGTCTTGATGGACTCTTGATGGACTCTCAAACAGGTTGCATAAATAATCTCCAAATATTGGAATATTTTTCATTATGCGACTATGGTGATCGCTTTTGCGAGCTGAACAAGAGCCCATTGCAATGCCTTCAAGAGCAAAAAAGTCATGGCGAGTGAAATTGCGAGAGCATCAGTGGTGGATGGGATCGAAATTTGACCAATGGCGATCAGTGTGAGTGAAATTGCGACCAATGGCGAGCTTCCATGCGACTCTTTCTGAGAGTGGGTTCCCAATATAAAGCCATTGTTTTAATCAGTTCATCACTTGCTGCAACGATCGCATCAACAACACAAGACCAAGAGAGACTAAACAAGAGAAAGGAGAGTGATCGTAAATGATGTCGTATAGATCGCCTAATTTTTATTAATATATCTCAAATGTGGTCTCACTGGAAGCTTGGTGTGAACGCAAATTAGCGATTAGATTGGAGTGTATACAAGAGTATACATGACTTGTGAGAGTTCATCAACCCCTTGTGATCTCACAAGTCGCAGCAGTCGCCATTTCAGTCGTATTTTGGTGTAAACAGGGAATTAAGCTCATAGCCCCATTAAGGTAGAAATATGGAGAGTCCTCCTTGCACTCTCGGTGCAAAGCAGCACCAAGCGCATTGCAAGTGTCTTTGCTAATTTCAGATTGAAGCAGTTGCCATTTTCTCATCCAGTGCCCAAGGGCATGTTGCTTTTATAATGAGGTGTCGTCAGGTGCATTGATAGCACATTCCTATCTTACGGCAGGGGAAAGTGAGCGTTCTACTGACTAACAAACACCTCGTCTTAAAGGAATAGTTCACCCAAAAATGAAAATTCTGTCACTATCCATAACCTCCCACCTGGCTTAAAAAAATGTTCATGACTGTATGCATCCAACTCCCCAGTGCTTCCTTATTTACCCAGCTACGAAAAGGCAGGGTGGGTGCATGCGGGTTGTGAACTGGTTTTTAGATATAATGGCTGTGATAAAAATTTATGCTAAATAGTGGTGTAATACAAGCCTTTTCCAGTCACTGTGAGATTGTTTGGCATCAGGAGACGTGGGCTATGCTGAACATGCGGCATGGAGTAACTTCATGGTAATTATTGGCTGTATCTGGGGCACTAGAGAATGCTAACGACTGAGTCCCCGCTGACTGCAGTTGTCTTGGATAAGGCCGCTACAGAGTTTTGCTGGTATACTCAAAATTTATTGAAATGATCAACAAACTTCACCCGTATTTCAGTCAACATATAGGTGAGTAGATAATGACAAAATTTTAATCTTTAGGTGAACTGTTCTTTTTATGTCCATGGCACTGTATTTTACTGGCATTTTAATGGGGAATTACAGAGAGGGTACAATGCACCAACAGAGGCAGGTGCTCAATGTGCACGTTCCGTTTTTCACACACAGGGATGCGGAGCAGTGCAAAACTAGTGGTTGGATGATTAATTAAAGCCTCAATCATTTGCTCGGGTTGCAATGAATGTTGAGCGTTTTAGCCGAAATTCTGACTGCTGAAGCAGAGCATAATTCTGCATCACTTTCACAAAAGAAAGGAAACATAAAACGTGAATAAATTGAAAGTCATGGAGGTTATACAGATTCCCTTGAAATGTCCACTTCATAAACGTGAAAAATAAATTGAACGCATTCTATAGGTTTCATAATTATGATAAAATACAAACTCACTGAAATATACATTGCTGACATCATTCATCAGAAATGCCTTTAGGGATCAGTGCAACATAAACATATTTTAGAGGGTGATATTACCACCATATAATATATAAGATTGTTCAATGGATTTCCATAATGTTTTCAGCATTACAAATTCTCTCATAGAGACACATTCTGAGCCAATGAATATGATAATATGAAGAATCTAACATTCACTTTTGAACACATAACATTATGTATTATACAACCCCTATTCCAAAATAGTTGTGACAAAGTGTAAATTGTGAATAAAATCATAACGCAATGACTTTCAAATCACACCAGCCAGTATTTTATTCACGATAGAACAGAAATAACATAGCAAATGTTGAAACAGAGAAATTTTTATGAAAAAAAATGAACTCATTTGAAATTAGATGGCTGTTACAGGTCTCTAAGAAGTTGGGACAGGGGCTTGTTTACCAGAGTGGAGGCGTCTGGGCATTGAGGAGACAAGTTTCTTGAGTTTAGCCATTGGAATTTGATCCCACTCTTATTTAATACATACTTCCAGCTGCTGGAGAATTTTTGGTCTTCTTTGACAGAATTTTTGGGTAATAATGTGTCAAATGTTCTCAATTGGTGAAAGATCAGGACTGTAAGCAGGCCAGTTCAGCACACAGATTCTTCTACTACAAAGCCATGCTGTTGTAATAGCTGCAGTATGCGGTTTTGCATTGTCTTGCTGAAATATACAAGACCTTCCTGGGAATAGATGTCGTCTGGAGGAGAGCATATGTTGCTCTAAAACCTTAATATACCTTTCATCATTCATGGTGCTTTTTAAAACATGCGAGTATTCCACGCCACATGCACTTATACATCCCCATACCATCAGAGATGCTGGCTTTTGAAGTGAACGCTGATAACAGGAGGGGTGGTCTTTCTCCTCTTTAGCCCGAGGACACGACGCCCATGATTTCCAACAAGAATGTCAAATTTGGACTCGTCTGACCACATGACACTTTGCCACTTTGCTACATTCCATTTTAAATGAGCCTTGGCCCACAGAACACTGCGGCGCCTCTGGATCATGCTTTTTGCATGATAGAGTTTTAGGTGGCATCTGTGGATGGCACGGCGGACTGTGTTTACAGACAGTGGTTTCTTGAAGTATTTCTGGGCCCATTTAGTAATGTCAATGACAGAATCATGCCGGTGAGTGACGCAGCAGCGTCTGAGGGCCCCAAGATCATGGGCATCCAGTTAAGGTCTTCGGTCTTGTCCCTTATGCAGAGATTTTTCCAGTTTCTCTGAATCTTTTGATGATGTTATGCGCTGTCGATGATGAGGCCTTCAAAGCCTTTGCAATTTGACATCGAGGAACATTGTTTTTAAAAGTATTCCACAATTTTTTTCACGCAAGCCTTCACAGGTTGGAGAGCCTCTGGCCAGCTTTACTTCTGAGTGACTCAGCCCATCTAAGACATCCCTTTAATAGCCAATCATGTTACACGCCTGATGCCAGTTAATGCAGTTACTTGCTAAAATGTTCTTTCAGCTGATTCTCTTATATATTAATTGCTTTTTCAGCCCTTTTTGTGTCCCAACTTTTTTGAGACCTGTTGCAGCCAGAAAATTTGAAATGAGCTCATTTTGTGGATTAAAATGTAAAATGTCTCAGTTTTAACATTTGAAATGTTATCTCTGTTCTCTTGTAAATAGCATATTGGCTCGTGTGATCTGAAATGAATGTGATCATTGCATTTTGATTTTATGCAGAATTTACATTTCGTCCCAACTATTTCAGAATTGGGGCTATAAATAATTACTCCTGATTGTGCTTTAGCCGAGTGCAAGTGGCATTTTGATTGAATAGATGGAAGTGGGTCAAGCGAGGTGCTGTACTTTAACATTGGGTCTTGTGGAGAATGCGCAAAATGGCCTGTGGAGACTGAATGGTTGCAGAAAGGGCTTAAGTTTGTATTATCGACATATAGGAAGTCATATATGACCTGTATTTTTCCTGTGTTAAAGTTGATCTCAGATGACCTTGAAAGGTTTAAATTGCATTAAAGCAAAATGTTAAGAATGTTGAAAGATAGGAATTGAAATTTCAATAAATTATTTCTCATAATCTATGGGATAAACTTTTTTCTAAATTAGGCAATCAACTCACCTTGGTACCCTCAATGTATAGTGTGAGTGCATTTTGATTGAATTTGTGGAAGTGGGTCTAATGGGGGTACTGTTGTTAAACATTGCGTTTTAAGGACAATATGCAAAATGACCTGTGAAGGCCAAATAGTTGCAGAAAAAGCTAAAGTTTGCAATATCAACACAAAGGAAGTCAAAGTCAAGGTCAAGCAAAATGTTTAAATTTTCAAAGACTTCTGGCTTGAAAATATTGATGATACAGAATATATGTGTAGTGAACGCTTATAGCAAGTCATGTATGAACTTTCATGTGGTGGCCTTCAAATTTCAAACTTGACATAGTGAAATTACAATGACTTGCATCACCAAAATAGTCACAGACAGAGTCTAGGTTTCAATTGGTGAAATATAGGAAGTCACTGATGAACTTATTTGGAGGTTCCAAATCTCTGTATTAACACCATACCTTTTGCATTTATTGTATATTGGTTGGTAACCATAACTTCTCCTAGGATGACAACGTTTGAAAATTAAACGTACAGAAGTACAATTTCAATAACATATTGCCTTCAAAACTACAACAAATATGACACCTACTAGCATAGCATATGTACTACTAGCATGTGCTTTAAATAAACAATTATAACATATAATTACTTCTGCCTTGATTTGAAGTTAATAATGTACATTAGAGATTAGGTGACTGTAAGCCACAGGATCCTTTGTCTTATATTTCATGAATGAAAATGGAAACTAAAGAGGAGGGGAGTAGAACATGACAATATTTAAACTAGAAGGCACGAGAAGAGTCCATTATCTCCAACATGTTGCTATTCCTTGATGGAGGAATTAACATTGAGCCTGAGTGTTTAATGACTATTGACGGTGCCTTCTTAACGTCGTGAAGAATATTTTCTACCGTGGAGTCAAGTTGGGACCGATGAAGTGACACACCAATGACCACTTTCCAATTGAAAAGCCTTTTATTACAATGCGCAAGGGAGGATCCTAGCGTCCGCCGTAGCAGTCGCAGAGAATCCTGACACACTGTTCACATCTCAGGGTTTAAGTACAAGATCCTTAGTATGGCAAGTGGTGGATGTAACACCTTCCCGTAGCCATCCAGCCAAACTTACAGGATGTTGATATTACCCTTGATCATGTACCTTCCTTCTGAGCAATTAGTGTGACCAGGTGCCAGGCGCCCCTCACTGTGAGAGGATATTGATTTAAGTGTGTGTGTGTGGGGGGGGGGCTGGGGTAATCAAGGGGAGGTGGATGGGAATGGGTGTCTGTGTGTGTGTGTGTGTGTGTGTGGGGGGGGGGGGGGGGGGGGGGGGCTTGGGTAAGCAAGGGGAGGTGGCTGGGAGTGTGTGTGTGTGTGTGTGTGTGTGTGGATCTGTGTGTGCTGAGGGAGAAACCTTCATTCAGAAGCTCAATCCTATCAACGTGAATAGATATTCTTTCGGCTCATGGATCAAGAATAGGAGTCAGATCTTCTCCATAATGTAATCACTACCTCCTGAGCATCGTATCTATCATTATGCAAAATTTAATTGACACCCATCCATTACATTGTGAGATATCCTGTTAACAGACAAATGAACAAACAAGAGCAATTTTGAGAGTGCTACTTCAAAAAACGTATTTATATTTATGTAAATTTCAGGCTTTTCGAGCAATTTAAGGCACTTCATCATTATACATTTTCTAAATGGCATTAATCCATCTAAGGGTCATCCATATATCAAATTTTAAAAAAAGTTACTGAACAGTTAGCAGAGAACTGCAATCAAGTTAAATTACGGCCAATTTGGGCCTATATTGATTCAAGGCGCTATCTTCGTTAAAATTCTAATGCTGAAAATTTGCTATTTTTCACATTAAAAAATTTGTTGAGTAAGAAATTAAACTTCTAAGAAGTTTGAGGATAAATATGAGGGATTTACAGTGCATAGTTTCATCACCCGAACATTTCGTTTGATTAATAAAAGTCCTTATGACAAAAATGTAAAAATGTTTTATTTTGCTAAAAAAAAACAAACTTTGTATGAAGACAAACAAAAAAAACAATATTTGAATGTAATTATCAGAAGTAAACGCTAACAGTCAAGTATTCCAAGACAAAGTTTGTGTCTATCAGCACAAAAAATATCAACAGAATTCCATAAAAATTCCGGATGTCAGAGAGGTTTTACAATTTAAATTAAAATAGCCACCAAGTCCGCATTCTAGACCTGCTCTGGATCAGATTCATGTAGTTGATGAGACTTTACAATACCTTTCCATCAGTCTAGTATCTATCCAATATCTGCATATTTGGCCAAGTTATATCAAGACATACATCTAAAATAGGGTTTTCAATACTAATGGTCACTACATCCACAATTGGGATCTGATCTGAATGAAACTAGATGTCATGACCCTACATCAGTGGCCCAAATTAGAATGCAATTGAACCCATTTTGACGGAAGATATGAATCTTTGAAATTTTGTCCAATGTTTTGATTTTGTGATTTTTCTGAGTCCTCACCCTTGTTGACCCAATTTTCACCAAAAATAACAGAGTTCTTCAAAGACTGAATTTCTATGAACCCAAAATGAATCTGAACGATAAGCAAAAAATTGCGAACAGTAGAGTGCAAACAGACCGACAAACAAACAAAAAAACAAACATGATGACTCTCAACATACTTTGAAAATGTACATTTTCGAAGTAAAAAAAACACCAGTAAAAACATATTACCATCCCTCCTGGCGAAGGTGTATTAATGAGAATCAGTCAGAGAAGTTAAACTGAAACCAACAAAGACTCCTAGACTGCAGTGCAAAAAATTAAGAAAACACTCAGGATATGACATTTCTTCTCATTAAATAAAAAATATTGGAGTCAAAGTGCACATTTTCTGCTGAAATTCATACAAAAAAAAACATAAATCACAGATGAACCCACCTTCTGACATTATTTTCCAGTTAATTACAAAAACTCTGCCACAAGCAGAAGCACTGACATTACATGACCTTCACAATAATGTCACGGTGAAACAACAAAGCATTGGCCGCAGGCTCTGATCTTCATGTTTTAGAGCCCTTTTGAGACACCCTTAAAATAACATACAGCCTTTGGTCATAATGACTATCAGCAGGTATGCATTCAGACCTATAGCAACACAAATACACGCACCAATGAGGATACCTGCATGCAAGCACAAAAACAGACACATACACACGGCTGTATAGCTATACTCGCAAGGACCTTGAATTTAATTCCATTCATTTTGTACAGCCTTTCCGGAGCCCTATGCATAACCAAATTATGCCTTACACTAACCGTAACTGTATACGCTACTCTGACCTATGCTGATTGGCCGTAATCCTCTGTAAGGACCGCGCAAAATGTCCTCACAATGCTTTAAATTCTTACACTGTGCAAACCCCAGTTCCAATGAAGTTGGGACATTGTATAAAACGTGAATGAAAATAGAATACAATGATTTGCAAATCCTTTTTAATCTATATTCAATTGAGACCATTACAAAGACAAGATGTAATGTTCAAACTGTATTGTTTTTTGGAAATACTCATTTTGAATTTGATACCAGCAACACGTTCCAAAAAAGCTGGGACAGGGGCATATTTACCACTGTGTTACATTGCCTCTCCTTTTAACAACACTCAATAAGCAATTGGGAACTGAGGGCACTAATTGGAGAAGCTTTGTTGGTGGAATTCTTTCCCATGATTTGCAAATCATTGTATTCTGTTTTTATTCACGCTTTAAACAACATCCAAACTTCATTGGAATTGGGGGTTGTATGTGGTTTTTGAAGAGATGGTTACAATACACACACACACACACACAAAATATACAAACACATATACACATTTCCATATATACATGCGCAATTTAAACACACACAGACCTACGAAGAAAAACATCTCTGCCCTTTCAAACCATTCCAATTTAATTATTCCAACCATTGTATTTAGAATAGCAATAAAATGTATTTGAGCATATTGCAGCAGAAGTGGCCGTTCAGTCAATGCAAGTTTTTTTCTGCACAATGAATGAAGTGACCTTCTACTTGTACATACAGGCTTACACACCCACTGGGCCTTACAAATTAGGCTGCAAGGCTGAAGCCTTATGACATCAATCTACCCCTCCTACTGTATTATATCATATAAGTTTATTTATTTTTGTATTCATTGATTGATTTGTGAGGGAGAATCGCAGAAACACTGACAACCACAAACGCATTGTCAACGTTTTCAGTGCACATTTTTGCCAAAATCAATCTTCAACACTGAGTCGCAAGTAAAGCAAATAAACAAACCGAGTTCATTTTTACTATGTTAAACCATCCAAACCACAGTAAAGAGGAATTACAGCAACATAAGACACTCAGTCGAAGGGGAGAATGTGGACCGGTGAGGAACTCAAGGAAATGCAATGAAAAGACAACGCAGCTGGAGAATCCCAGGAGTTCTCCAATAGCCTGAGGGCTGATGTTTTTGACAGGCATTATGACTTAGACAAACAAAAGAAACTGAGCTCGCAGTGCAAGGCACCATCTGATCTTTAACTGATTCTTTATACCAGACGCTTACACCGAATCCCTGCTGAGCAGTTCTGTCACAGCCAAAGGTCCCCACACTCATCCAGACAGCCCCAGCCTCTCCCGCTGGAGTTTCCATTGGGGAAGAGGTTGAAGGATTCTTTGTCACTTTGCAAAGAACTGTACAGATGTTGTACACAAAGCTCATTCAAATTTCTTGATTTTCTTTTTCAATATCCCTCCTTCCTTTTCTTACTTTTAGCTCAGCGAGCAATGAAGTAAGCCAGGAAAGGAAGTGAAAACAGGAGACTCAAATAAATGTAAATTAACAAAACGAGAACATCCTCACTGCATCAAAACTCAATTTGAGACGATGACTGTGACAAGCGGCAGATTAGGATCAATCTACAAGTCGATCCAGAGGTTAGTCATCTGATGGATTTAAATCTACCCAGAAATCGCAAGTCTCTAGCAATTTTCGGTAAGATGGAAGAGCAAGAGGGAAAGACAAGACAAATGGTTGATCTGAATGAGCTCCCTGTCTCAGAGCAATATGTCGATTCCCTGCAGTTCCTCCCTGCTGAGCATCAATTCCAGGCGGCGGGCGCCCGTTTGGTTCAAATTTAGGGAAATTTTATTCATTTATTTATTTATTTTTGCTCACCATGCTGACACATGTCAATCCAGCCCACAAGCATTACAAGTTCTGGCATCACTTGCAAGCAAGCTGGTGGCAGAGTCAACAAAATGTGCGATTGACATGCTCCCGACGATGTAGGTGGAAGAATCTGTCATTCCCCATCAACATGCGAAAGAAAATTGAGCATTTGCTGTGAAGGATTGCGCCGTACATGGACTGACAGAATTGCATTAAGTGCAAGGTAACCATGGACCTCTGAAAAATATTGCTCCGGGCCCTTCTTAGCTAATAAAACCTGGGTCCTCTCTAAATATGGGCTGCCCCAAGCTGGGGTAATATACAGCTGCCTGTTCAGCATCTCAAACTACAGGAGCTGAACGATAATAAATAAACTTCATCTAGCTCCATATTCTTTCCAGCTTCACTGGGGTCATCTGCAGAATCCTTAAGAAAGCAGTCAGAATTCCTAACACGGTGAATGATACTGCACTGATTTATCAGCAGGCTGAATAAGGTAAAAATAGGCCACTGTTGGATGTCTTATCCGATCAGATTGAGACTTAAGCAAGAGCTGAGCAGCGTTTATTTTGAGCACACAACTTGTAATTCAAGATAAGTTGTATTTTCACAATGTTGATTTCAAAATTTCCCCCATTCAGAAGCCACGATAAAGATTTAGTGTTCTACTCGGTAGAGTATGCCTTCCTGTCAGAAGGCTCAACCTTCTGTCTCCTTGAGGCAGTTACAATTCAGCACCACTGACTTTTAAACAAAGTCAGAGTGTGTGTGTGTATAATATACAGCGTGTGGGCGTGTGAATAAATATATGTCCTTATGGCTTGTAGGGAAAAAACAATAATGATTTTCCCTCATTAAATGTACTCTAGGAGCATAATTATGAACCAGACTGGGGAAAAACGGTCTTCACAGTAGCAGGGAAGTCACCTTCTGCAAAACACTAAGGGTTTGG
Source organism: Gymnothorax reevesii (assembly GCA_029721435.1). Lineage (NCBI taxonomy): Eukaryota > Metazoa > Chordata > Actinopteri > Anguilliformes > Muraenidae > Gymnothorax > Gymnothorax reevesii. The sequence goes on from CM056575.1 coordinate 32,123,594, forward strand.
AAAAAAAAAAAAAGATCATTATTTTCTAAAGATCTTTAAACAGCAGTCCCTGTGTTGTTGATGTGTTACCATCAGTAGTAAGCAGCGAGAGTTGAGCATGCATTAGCATATCATTATCGCATCAAGCTCTCACATTAGCCTATGTTGAGTTTTAGTCTGAGCAGCAAGGAATCTTACAAAGTCGACTGAAGTGGAAGAAACAGGTCCTTTTGAAAAGCAGGAAACAGCCACTAAGGGTAAAATCCAAGGCCTTTTTACAATAATGAGTTCTAACTCTCATGAGCTTTTCTGGCACTGTCTAACTGCCCCGATATTGCATTCACAGCTAAAAAACACACAATTTAGAATAAAACAAGTAGGCCTACCTGCTATTCATGAATATTCCTTTTCTTGCATCTCAGAAGGTTGTTTCTCCTCAGGATCACTGCCATCACCACAGTAAGAGGAAAGCACACTGCACAAGAATGATCTGCTTATGTGCACAACCCCGTGGGAAAAAGAGGAAGTAATAATACAAGGTGACAATACAGCACAGTGGTTCTGAAACCCCAATTTATCGTGGTCGAGAGATTTTGGTCAATAACGAGAAAATTAGGCTAGTGCAACAAAGGCTGAGGCTGTATACGTACAGTGTACAGCTGTTACCTCAGAGCGCTCGTGTACAAGTCAAGGCACATGGAAGTTAGTGCTATATATAAAGTTGCGCAACCCCGCTCGTAAAGACGGAGAATCTTGTAGGTTTTCCCAACAATCGTAGAATAACACATTTCATTCAACTGCTTGAGATCTGTTTGAGAAATTAATCGGTCCAATCAGTGGAGAGCACACTGACAGGATAGATGACTCCCAGGAACAAGGTAGGGCAGCCCTGATGTAGTCAGTCTAGAAAGGAAGTATAGTGGGAGAGTTTCCACTGGGTCATTTGGAAACGGGCATAGACAAGTTCCTCTCAGCCTTGAAGGTGACAGCCAAGCTGGGCCAGTCATGGACCAGTCATTGACCAGTCCTGCGAAGACTCCTCCTCACATCAAGATTCCAGAATGAGACAGTCTTAGCCCACAATCTTCATTTCAGTCAGGACAACTTTGTCAGCATAGAGAATTTATTCAGATTTGGCATTAATACATTTTGGGCGTATGGCTCTGTTCTGGAGCCCCCTGCCCTTCCATTTACACATATGGATGCCCTAAGGCAGAGAGGGCAGCAACCCCGCCTCCCCCCCGCCCCAGAACAAAGCAGGCAAAAAACCCAAGGTGGAGATGGGGAGGTGGTGGTTTGCAAAAGGTGCCGGCAGGGAAAGGCATATGATTGGAAGGCAGCTGGCAGCTTTAAATAAAGAGCCAAACTTGATCTCATCCATTTGAAAAGCTTGGGTAGTTATTGACCAACACAATCAGCTGTGGCAAATCAGCTAAGCCAGAGGCGCTTGCCTTAACTAATGAGCGAGCCAGGCAGAACAGCTTGGGCCGTGCAATCAGCTGAGCAGTCAGCTGGGCCCCGAGCTGGGCGAGAGGCGCTTGTCGCAACTAATGGCTAGTTATGCTGAACAGCTTGGGCCGAGCGATCAGCTGTGCTAGATGGGCAATTAAGTTTAAGGCGTGACTCCGTTGCCTACCTGAATTAACCCTATGCTCAATTTGCGGTCCCGGAGAGCCACGAGGTTGGCAAGATTTTGTTTTCCCCTTAGTATCAACTATCAATTTGGTCCACAGCAACCAGGTGAGGTGAGTTACCTGTGTGAAAGACAGCTTTAATTGATCAATTAATTGATTTTCAACAAAAACCAACAGACACTGTGGGCGTAGCTTGAAAACTTAAAGGGAAGCCTCGGGAAGAAGTCGAACATGTAAAAAAAGAGACCATTCATAGAGGATGGCAGGTTAACAAAGGATTCACTGTAGCAAGTCTTCAAAGTTTCTCCAAAGTAACCTGCATTTCTATGCTGTATGAAAAAGCTCCTCCTATATGTAATAGCTCTGAAAAACTGGCAGCTGGGAGACAGTACACCTCAGCTGCAGCCTTCACATTTGTGAAGCTCTAATTATGTGCCATATAGTGCATCCAAATACTCTAAACGGCAAGGAACCTTCCTCGCTAATGAACGTGATCTGGAATTAGTTTGGCAGTTGGCCACGACGAGGAGCGACTAAACTGCCCATTTCATAAAGGAAAGGAGGCAATTAGCTTCTTTTTCCAGCAAGAAAACACAGGATGAAAGGGGGAAAAAATCCTCAAGGGAAGGTCCCAGGCCCAGGAGAAGGTAGGGAGGCAATGGTCTATGAACTTGTAAATTTTACTGTCCCGGTCCTGAGCCTGATATCCTTCCACCAGTTATCTAACCATCTTATTCCTGGTCATGGCTGGAGCCTATTCCTGCACCCAGTCCACAAGAAGGCAGGAAAACACCCTGCGCAGTTTGCCTACCCGTCACAGGACATCTATGCCATTGCCTCACACATTCATAGCTGTGGGCAATTTGGTCTCTCCAATTAGCCAAACATTAGCCAAGTCTTTGGACTGTGGGAGGAAACCAGAGGACCCAGAGAAAACACATGAGAAGAGGAAGAAAATGTAACATGGACAGAAAGGCCCCAGCCTGGATTCTTACTGCTGGCTGACTTACATGAGGCAGCTGTGTTATCCAAGTGCAGAAAATATACTTCAAAATATAATTTGTTCCCAGGACCTACAACAATTTAATCATAAGATTTGGTCTCAAGCCGAGGAATACAATAATTTCACTAGACAGGCCATTCCTCGAGTGGGCTTCAGCTTTTACATTTTAATGTCTTGTCCGTGATCCATTTTAATTGGGTCAACATTCTCACCACAGATTGATCTCCTATTCATATGCCTGACCTCTCATTGGGATGACGGATGACCCCTCAAGCTTTACTGCTGACTGCAGTTCAATAGGAATGAAGGAAACACACTCTGCTATCGATCACAGGGGTCACTTCTATGAACCACAACCAAGAAATACCAATGACTCAGTCTAATAAAATGTTCATGAATTTCCTCAATAAGGAATGCACACAAACTGTGATATTGTTGCCTGTGCTCGAGCATACATCAAATTTCTACCCACACAGTGAAAATTATTACGCTACAACACCTCAGAAATGCAGGTGTGAAACTGCTGCCTTAGGAGCCAGTTAGATATTCACAGAAATACGTAACTGTATCTAAAGATCATGTGCACTTATTTATTTATAGAGGTGCAAACTTATCAGGGGTGAAAAACTAATTTAGCAAATAAATGAAAACATTCTAAAAATAATTGCCATTTTTCTCAGGGTTACAGCAATAGATAGGCCTACAATGATTCAGCTACTAAAGGAAACAACCACTCTCATTCATGTCAAGATCACAGGAATTCTATGTTTGTTGTTTGCTCACCAATATTTTTCCATTCAAGTATGATGCAAAATTGAATGGGGGAAGTTTACAGGAATGATTATAGGTGCACATTGCCACCATGTGGAATTTGTATTCAACTGAAAAGTTCCAGCCAACCATCTGAAAGATGTGGCAAAAAAGCAAGCACGATCTCAGATCTGTTTAAATCACAATATAAGAATATTTTAAGAAGGACACATGAAATTGCATGTGGCGCACTTCCAAAAAGGAGGCTCGCTGTATCATATGGCCATAGCAGCGTTTTTGAATGCATGCCGTACTTTGAAATGCAAGGTAAAATACATTTATAATTTCAGAAAGTAGCATAATGTGCATTTACAAAGTGCACACTTACCAGAGTGGCACTGAAGCAGGATAATCTAGAGAGAAAAATTCATGCATCTCAAGTAATCCATATTCTCCTATGGTACACCAGATCAGCCATCCAGCCCAGTGGCATGTTTGAAATGCCAAATTATTAGTGACATTGCAGTTTTCCACAAAATGTCTTACTTACTCTGATAACATAATGTCTCAGGAGCAAAAAGGATGTCACCTCTTTCTTTTTTTTTCTTTTTTTTTTAATTAAAAACTAGTGAGACAAAGAAATTTCAGCTTTGGGAGATAAACACCCAAATCAGGGGCTGGGCTGCTCTGCTGCCATTCCCTCTGGTCTTTGAAAAAAAAATAAATAAATAAATAATTTTGGACATTATTTTGAATTCTATCCACATGTAGACTATTGCGGCCAATGGAAATGGAGCATCTTTAAATATCAGTCAGCAAAGGAGGCAGATGTATGTTGTGATTGCCTTGGGCTAGACAAAGCAAATTCCTTTCCAGTTAATGGAAGAACCAAACTGTCGGAGTAGATATAGGAAATGGTGACCCCCAAGTTTAGCAACAGAATGCACAAGAAAAATGGCCCCGTAAATGTGTGTGTCCTGCTCATTGTATTTCTTTGAAGCCCTAGGATTCAAATTTAATCAAACTCTGAGATTTTAGCCCTTTGTTGCATGACTCTTTTCCTCTTTACCCATTTATGGCAGTTGATGGGTTTGGTCACTAAAGTAAACACAATGCAACAAAGGGTTACAAATCATTAGTCGGTTTTAAAGGACCCATTAATTTTCCTGGGTTTATTTAGGGACATTGATGGTTCTACAAAGACTGTCCATTTTTAAATATGCAGGCACAATCCAGTCCTACATCGGCAGATGTCTGCGGCTAAGTAAGTGAGTGACCAATAAAGTAAAACCACTGGTCGGCCAGCCAAGGGCACTCTTACCATTGGCCATAACTCTTTCAAATGAATTTAGTGCAAACAGTTATATTGCATCATCAGGGGGCATTGACAGCAGATCCACAGTTTTCAACTTCGTACGCAGAGATGTGAATCAAGATCAGGTTGTAAATATCCCCTGGTCTGCGTCATAGTATGTGCTGTTAAATAATATGTACACAACACTGTTCAATATTATCATTTTTAGTAACATACACAATGATCAGTTGCACCGGAGCTGATGAATTTTCCAGCTGTTTAGATGCCGAGGCAGCGCCTACTCGAAAGCCAGTTTGTACTATTTAACATCGTTATGGAGGAGAATTTTAACATAAACTGATTTTGAATTGAAGAGTTGGAATGCAAAACCCACAAAGTCCACTCAACTTATTTTGTTTTAATTTTTTTTTTTTTTTACTCAGCATATTATGGTGAGTAAAAAAACACTCAGTTTAAAACAAAAGGGGTTGAGTGGACTTTGTGGGTTTTGCATTCCAACTCTTCAGTAGTGATTTTTCTAAATGAAGCTAAAAACAGTTGACTAGGTTCATGCATATATTCATTTTGTATTTTTTTTCTGCTTTATTTGCTGGTTATTTTGTGGAGATCCAACCTGGGATGCCATAATTATCACAATTAGAATCTCTGATGCCCTTTGTTATTGATTTTTCTTTTTTTGACTTAGTTATTAAATATTTACTTGCTTGAGGGGTTTATTATCACTTTAAAGTTACATCTGAGTACCTTAGGACCATTCCTGCCGAGAAATGATAACACATCCGATAAGGGAACTCATTCCTGTCAGGTATATTGCCTTGATTTTGGTACTAAATGGCGTTGGCAAAAACATGTAGTGTCCACAACGGTTTACTGTCAAGCATATATTTCTGTAAAGACTTGGTCAAGTGGGATTATCTCACCTACGTAAAATTATGCTCCTAAAATAAGGTTTATATTCAGGAAAATCAATTCAAGATATGGGTCCTTTTGTGGTGCAGAAATTTATTCAAATGTTGTGTGTAGTGTCCACAACAGTGTGTAGTGTCTACAACGTTTTTTTCTGTCCCAAGTGGAACTTAGTTTTAATAGGAAGATTTTTAACTCTCTTACAGTCAAGGTAAATAAAATCGCCCAACAGTCTTGCATATTCAACATGTTGAAGCCGGTTTTGAGTGTTTTATTGGAGCTCAATTGACAGATTGTCCATTGATGTGATTTAATTCTTATGAAACATCATCCTGCAATTTTATTTGATGTTAATTATTAATTTTACTGAAGCTACATAACTTTTACATTGCCTGTCATTTAATGACACCACTGAAGCACCAGAGTTACAACAAACTGTCTGAAATAGTCTTCTGTACATAATATTGTGTATTGCTCGTAACGTTTTGGTCACCTTTAAACGCCATTGTATTCTCCACCACACAGGGGTGGAGAGGTAGTTTACTTACAGTATTAAAAGATTTTTATATGATTATTAGTTTATATTTCAGCCTGATTTTTTTAATGAATAATAGTAAAGCCTCCACAAATTAAACCGATATGCCAGTACATTCTAAGGTGAGAATTTCAGCTGTTGATGTTGTATTGAAAGGTGGGTATAAAAAGTTATATTTTAGGTATGCATCACTAATGTATGAAAAAAATTGCATTTTTTCAGATTGATTTTACATTATGATAAAAGGTGTGTGCATATAGCATTTTTATTGAACAAAATTTGTTTTTTTCCAAGACATTTAAGTCATTACTCTTATTGCTGTTGTGTCCGCAACGTCACAAAATGGATCGCAGGTATGCATACATTTGAGGCGATAGAATTTTTAGTATTTGAGACTAGTCCATGACATTTGAAGCGGTTATCAGGAGAATACCATAGTTACTAAAAGTAGCACAAAATGTTAAATTAGATGCATTTCAAGTTTTATCCCCAGTGCCCCTAAAGGTGCAACCTGATCTTGTTTCATATCAAAGGCCTTTTTAGTGGCCTGCAATATACCACTGCCTATGCCTGTAAGACATAGCTGTTAATTTTGCACAGATCATAAACGGTCGAGGCATGCGCTACATTTTGACGAAATTTGATATTTATTTATTGCAAGTTCAGCTTTATCTCTCTAATTTGGCAAGATGGATTCAAAACATGACAAGGCAGAAATAATCTCATCCGGCCCTCAAATCCAGATCCAACCCTAGTTTTCTTTTCTCCCATGTAATTAACAAATTACCTGAATGATTATTGCTTCTGACTAGCCAGACTGTCTTTACACTTGACGAGGAGTGTGTAAAACCAGCAATTCTGAGCCTTTGAGAACCATAAGTTGATGATCCCTGTAGTGCAGGATATTTTCAATACTTACAAAAGTTATAGTGGGCTTGGACTGATGGGGAAGGGTCATTTAGGCATTCTTGACCATTAATGTACTCGACTCGCTTTGTGAGAAATGCTGAGGATTCACTTTGTGGAGTCTTTTGGACCATCCGGTATAATTCCTCCTCCCACAAAATTACATAGTTTGATTGAGCCCAAGTGCAGCAGAAATCCTCACCAGTGTTTTCTGCACAACAGCATTTGATTCTCAAACAGTGGGAAATAATTTCCATACACTATATACTGAACCTGTGATATAGTGGATTTTCTTTATTGCTTGCCAAGCGAAGTGAACATCATCACTCTCTTTTTTTAAAGTCAGCTTCCCTGTCAAGGAGATTGACTGCAATGTGCTTTTCCTGGCTAAGAGGGTTTAGAATGACATGATGCAGCTTTGTTTGTAAAGCCTCAAGATGCCTTCCCCCGTCATCACTCAAAATGGCAGCTCAAGTTGGGTCCCTGAATTTTTGCTGAGGCGGCATTGCATTGCCAAAATTAACCCCTTAAACTCTGATTTTCACTCGAATCTCCCCTAGAGAAGGTTCAAAGATAGAAAATAGGGTCAATGGCCCAGAAGCTCACCGGCCATTAATATATTTTAATCATGAATGGTTGGAAGCTTGGATGAAGAGCAATTTCCTGACTGTATGTTCATAATATGCCCCTGTTCATAATATGACTAATGTAGGCATGATGCAGCCAGCGACAAAGTAGCCATTCTAACATGAGCTACCATACAGCTAGTACGATGAAACATCATGAACATGAACACAAGAAAATTATATTAATATACCTGAAACATAGTGTGACGCCGTTGGATGATGGGATTACAATATAGGATCTACAGATGGAATGCATGGCACATGGGGTAATGGAAAAGTAGCATGCCAGCTAGACATGCATGCGCTTCTGAGTGTGTAAAACAATTTTAAGGGCAATGGTTAACTTACAGCGCCCTCCATAATTATTGGCACCCCTGGTTAAGATGTGTTAAAGGCCTTAAAATAAATTCAATTTTTATTGCAGAAGCATACTCTCACACTGAAAATTTTAGAAAAATGTAACCTTCAACTCAAGCGAATTTTAAGGGAAACAAAAAATCCCTGACTAAGAAATAATTATTTTTCATAAAATCACCTGTTCCACAATTATTGGCATCCCTAACAAGTCCTAGGAAATAAATGTAACTGAAGTATTTCTGTCATTTCTACAATAGTTTACAAAGTTGATCAGAGTATCTAGGAACATGTAATGAGTAATTCATCACTTTCTGTTTCCCTGGGATACAAATATGATGTGACACAGAGGCCATTTCTCTTATCCACTCTTCAACATGGGAAAGACAAAGGAACACACCATTCAAGTAAGGCAGATGTGTGTTGACCTTCACAAGTCAGGCAGTGGCTACAAGAAAATAGCCACTCGCCTGCACCTGCCCATATCTACTGTCAGAGGAATCATTAAGAGGTTTAAAACAACTGGAACAGTGGTAAACAAGTCTGAATGAGGATTCAAGGTTATTTTGCCATCACACACAATGAGGAGGATGGTAAGAGAAATAAAAAGTTCTCCAAAGCTCACTGTTAAAGAATTGCAACAAATTGTAGCATCTTGGGGTCACAAAGTCTCCAAAACAACCATTAGGCGCTATCTACATGCCAACAAGCTGTTTGGGAGGCATGCATGGAGAAAATCTTTTCTCACTCACAATCATAAACGCAAATGTATGGAGTTCGCTAAGCGTCACTGGGACTTCAACTGGGACCGCGTGTTTGGCTTAGATGAGACCAAGATAGAGCTCTTTGGCAACAAATACTCTAAGTGGTCTGGCAGAACACAAAAGATGAGTATGCAGAGAAGTACCTTGTGCCCACTGTGAAGTATGGGGGATGATCGGTGATGCTGTGGGCCTGTTTCTCTTCCAGAGGCCCTGGGAAGCTTGTTAAGGTGCATGGCATCATGAACGCCTTGAAATACCAGGACATTTTAAATCAAAATCTGGTGGCCTCTGTCCAAAAGCTGAAGATGAGTCATCACTGGGTCATTCAGCAATATAATGACCCTAAACATGTGGCCAAATCTACACAGAAATCGTTCACCAGACACAGAATCAAGCTCCTCCCATGGCCATCTCAGTCCCTAGACCTCAACCCCATTGAAAACCTGTGGAGTGAGCGGAAGAGGAGAGTGCAGAGGAGAGGACCCAGGTCACTTGATGATTTAGAGAGATTGTGCAAAGAGGAATGGTCAAAGATCCCTCTATCACATGATTTGATGTGAAAGAATTATTTCTTAATGTGGGATTTTTTTCCCCACTGAATAAATGCACTTGAATTAAAGGTTAGATTTTCCTCTTTTTTTCATTGTGGTTCTATATTATTTAGAAAAAAACTAAATTTATTAGAAGCTAAAGAACACATCTTAACCAGGGGTGCTAATAATTATGGAGGGCGCGGTATGTGAAATGGATTGTGGAGCCTTATCGGCATATAAAAGAACATCGTCTGCGTATAAAGATATGTGATGTTGAGTGTCACAGATGGAGATAGGCGTAACCATGATGGATTGACGAATCCTCTGCACCAATGATTTGAGTGAAATAGCAAAAAGTATGGGGCTAAGAGGGCACCCTTGTCTAGAGCCCTTGGCAATCTCAAATGGTGATGATAAGTTCCTCCCAGTCAGTAGTAGTCTCCTCGTGTTATCTGAAGTCTTGTCATTCTAGTCCTAATGAAGCCTGTTTGATCACCGTGAACTAAATTAAGCAACTGAGTTTGCAAGCGACGCGCGAGTACCTTGGCATAGATCTTAAGATCTAAATTTAACAGAGAAAGTGGTCTATAATTCCCACAATCCAACGGATTGCGAAGATATCAATGCTGTGTTGACATCTCTGGCAAAGGATCCCTTCTCAAAGGAAAACAAAATCATTTTATGTAAAAGAGGGTCCAAAATGTCCCAGAAAGTGAGATAGACCTTTGGTGGTATCCCGTCAATAACCAGGAGATTTGCCCTTCTGCATGTATTTAACTGCTTCTCTTAGTTCTTCGAGGGAAATGGAGTGGTCTAAGTAAGGTGACTCATCCACTGAAAGACTAGGCATGTCAAATCACTCAAAAATGAGCTATAGGCAGCAACATCGGTGAGAGTTTCTGAGCAATAAAGCTGAATGTAAAATGATCTAAAAACTGAATTGACTTGTCATGGATCTGTACAAAAAATTCTATCGCTGGCCTTAGCAGCAGCAATATTTTCAAGGTGTTCAAGGTCTGGCACTATTAAAACAACAATTTTGTCTAACCCTATGATCAAGAAATTCTGAGCGTTGTTTGAGCAGAGAGTTTATTTCTTTTTCAACTAGATCACGCTGTAATGCAATGGTATCACTATCACCAAGTTGAAGAGAATTATTAAGGCGAGCAAATTCAGATTCCAATTGATGTAATTACTCCATTCTGACCTTATTTAGTTTGGGGGAAAATAGCATTGTGTTTGATCTTATGAAGCCTTTGACTGCATTCCAAAGCACTCTCGGATCATCAACAGATCCCTTATTGATGTTTACAAATTCTTTCAACTGATGTATGAACTGCAATTTAAATGCGTCACTGTGTAGGAGAGTACTGTTAAACCGCCATCTTGCTGCCCTATTAGGCACAGCACTAAGTGATGCAGAGCACACCACTGCTTTATGATCAGATGGTGTAAATGGTATATGGAGCACCTCAGATATTTTGGAAAAAGGGGTTTTGGAGGCAAAGATAAAATCAATCCTTGAATCAGATCTGTGTCTTGCTGAATAACATGAGAAATATTTTCCAGAAGGATTGATTTGGCGCCCCAGAGCAACAACGCCAACCACATTTTCCCAAAAGCGGAGAGCAAGGGAAGCCTGCTTCTGGTGGCTATTCTCTGTCGCCGATGATCTGTCGATTTTAAAATCCCACACTGCATTAAAGTCTGTATCTACAATAAATTTAAAAACAGCAGACTCCAATCTAATGGTGGTCAAAGAATCATAGAAACTGGTTTGGTGTGTAGGGAGAGATCAGCACAATGTGTACACACTCTAAGTTTGATTTTGGCCACAGCAATTCTTTCCGTAACAGCCCAACCTCCAAAAATGTCATGAATCAGATTACAACGATAGGCAATTGCAACGCCCCTGGATCTAGAGTTTGTTGATGATGACACAATCACATGAAAATGTCTGTCAGCCAATCAGTGAGTGTCTTTCGGCACTTCGACTCATGTATCAGTGCAATGTCAAAAGCTTTCCGTCCAAGTAAGTCTAAGAGCATTGTACGTTTACTGGGCACATTAAGACCCCTAACATTCAAGCTCAAAATCTTAAATTTATTCATTAATTGAGTTCTGTATCCAATACAAGAGAGTCATCGTAAATCTATTAATATAGTTCCTGGTCTGCAAGGCCCCCCCAATAAGACAGCCCAAAGTGAACAAAGGAAAAATAAAAATTGATCAAAATACCCAAAACATGGCAAAAATAAAAGGTATTGATGAAAGGATAAACCACCAATCCCTTGCATCTCGGAGAGTGATAGTCGCTCTTAACACTCCAAGAGTTTAGCAACTTATCAAAAAACATTAAAAAAAACACACAAAAACCCACTAACAAAGCTGCTCTTTGGTTTTAACTTAACGACACATGGGTATGGGGGAAAAGAAAAACGCATTAAAATCATACTATATCAAGTAAAGAATTAGAGAAAACATCCCCTTCATTAAAATAGCCCTGAACCTATGATGCACTAAATGACACCACTATAGGCCAGATAAAATAATCCACTCTAATGAGTAACTTGTTATGTGCAAGACTCCATTTCCCCCACAAAATGTTTGATTGGATTGCTTACACAATTCTTTACGAAATTAATTCAAGTACCTCAATAAAGCTTGTTATGGCTAACCTGAACTGTTGTGAGGCCTGTAAATTGTATACCTTGTGTATAAATGCATTTAAAACAAGTTGCAGATGACAAAGTTGGTCTTTTACTCTATCAAACGCAATTTATAAATACTGAAAGGCCTCAGCAGGAGTGGGTGCTGTGTAGTATATGATAGTGTCATTAGCGTAGAAATGAAAAGTTGAGTTTGGAATACTCTGTCCAAGATTATTTATGTAAATAGTAAGTAATAATGGGCCCAGCACAGAACCTTGAGGGATGCCCTTTTTCAGTTGCACTACCTCTCTAGGAAAAACCCTCCATCTGAACAGCCTGAGTTCTGCTTGTGAGATAGACAGAATAGAGTTGGTGGCCAGAAAGTCTTTTACCTGTTTGCTGACCAGAGATTCAAGAATCTTTACCAGAACAGAGAGTTTAGAGATTAGTCTATAATAGTAGGTGATACTTCAGTAGAATTGTCAAAATTGCATAGAAAACCAGAAGAAATGAAATGATTATTAAAATAATAAAGCATTTCTCTTCTACAACTTACTCTGAGACCATCAACAAGTATACTAGGAGGAAAATGGACTGCGTTACAGTGAGCAGACAAAGATTTGATCATCTTCCAGAACTTCTTTGAGTTTTTGAGGCTTTCTGTTGTTATGGAAACAGAAAAATCTGATTTTACTTTCCAAAGGAGAGAGGTAAATTTATTTCTCAATTGTCTTAAATTCAGCCAACCCGCTTCTAATCCTGACTTGCGGGCCCTGGCCCAAGCAGCATTATGCTCATCCATTCTATTATCATGGCCTTGAAAGCAATTCTTACCTTTCTGGCATTTTTACACTTTTCTTTTGTAATCTTAAAATGACTCCTAATAAGCGAATGGCACACTAAAATGTAAAGGAAATCTACCAGGTGTTGAAACTCTTCAATATTCAATTATCATATATTTCTGATAAAAGTCTGACCAATCACTTTCTTCGGTCCGAATAAAATGATTTTCCGAGCTTCCTGTCTGTCATCCGTCGCTGTGCCCCTTCCAGTTGCCTCCCGCTGTCACCGCTTGCAAGTCGCGCACCTCTCTGGCAGAAAAAAAATGACGCATTTGACTGTAAACAAACGGGTGCTAAAATGCTAAATGCTATAAAATTTCGATAATAAATAATTAATGGTAGTTTGTCAGACTACAAAGGTAACTAAACGTTATGAGGGCATTTTATTTTATACCACATATAGAATTGAATATTATGTAATTACTGTTGGTTAGTTTTCACTTACCAGTGCCTCTGAATCTGAATCCATTGACCCGTTTCACCCTCCTACAAAATAAAATATAGCGTGCGGTGCGAGGAAGTGAACAGCAGGTGAGTGAAACAGGTCAATGGAGTCAGATTCAGAGGCATCGGTAATTAAAAGCTAACCAACAGTAATTATATGATATTCAGTTCTATATGTGGAACAGAATAAAATGCCCTCTTAATGTATAGTAGCCTTTGTAGTCTGACGAACTACCATATATTAGCTATATTTTTTTTCGTAGGAGAAGTCGGGGAATCGGGAGATAGAGAGTGGGACTTTGGAGGGAGGTGGAGTTGTTCATGTTCAAATTTTTACTAAGTCCTGTGCGACATGCCAGAAAGGTAAGAATGGCTATTACTCTAAATTTGCGAAAAGGGACATTTTTATTAACTATACTCAAGAAGTTTTTGTGGAAATATTTCCATGCCAGTTCAACATCAAAAAGAACAATTCTATCCCAGTTAAGAAGATACAAGTCATGCAAAAAAGCTTGCTTCTCAAATAATTTCATGTTACGTTTTTCAACAAGACGAAGCTTGCTTTTAGAAATTCTTGTGTCTCGCATTGCTGCAATCTCACAAGTGTCTTCAGCAATGGTGTCCTGTGTGGTGAGCGTGCAGGGGCCATAGCATTTGAGTGCATAACTTATTGTTTTCTTTGAAACAACTGCACCTGTTAATTTCAGGTCTTTCTGAAGTTCTCTGCAAGTGGTTCTTGGCTCTTGGACAACTCCTCTGATTATTCTTTTGATTCCTCTGTCAAAAATCTTGCAAGGAGCACCTGGTGGTGGCTGGATTATGGTGAAATGATGTTCTTTCCACTTCCGGATTATGGCCCAAATGGTGCTCAATGGAACATTCTGAAGTCTAAAAATACATCTGTAACTAATGCCATCAGTATGTTTTGCAACAATAAGGTTGTGAGGGTCTTGAGAGAACTCTTTGCCTTTTCCCATCATGAGATGCTTTTTGTGTAACACTTTGGTAAAGAGAAACCTTTCTATAGGCCAGAAATGAGGACGAAACCAGCTGATATTAATTTGCACTGATGGGGGCTTGATTACTTTCTAAATACTGTCAGATTTCAGCTGATTTTCCATGCCTTTTTGCACTTCCTTTTCTTCATTTGTTCAATACCTATTCCCTGTGTCATTCCACTTCATTATACATTACTTAATTTATGGACTTGTTTTGATTTCTTTGTGTGGATTACGTGGGTTGTTACCGACATCTGGTGAAAATTTCACGTCAGTAGCCCCATTAGAAATAAATTAACTGAGAAAAAAGTTGACGCGTTCAATATTTGTTTTCCCCGCTGTGTATTGTACATAAGGAAATTGTGAAAAATCCAGTAAACTGCAAGCTAGCATTGGAGACCTTGTGCCAATGAAGTTCCACACCAAATATGAAACAGTGTGGCCTGCGGTATTTGAGGAATATTTCGCAGACAAAACACGATCACGATGACGACTCCGGATGCCGCCTGATCTCAATAGCTCAGCTTGCCTATCAGCCAGTGAAATAAAAAGTACTTTTTCCCCCCATATTGCAGGACAATGTCTCATACATATTCTGTATCTGCTGCATCTGCCTTGATTTTGGCAGGGATTGTCAGGATGTGTCCCAAGCAATTTTCAGACGTAGCAAAAATATCCCAACCAACTTTGGATCAATGGGGAAAATGAAAGAAACATGGAATTGTAAATCTAACATGATCCAGTCCAAGGTAATGTTTGGTTTGCGGTTTATATAATCCATCAGTGATCAGGGGTCCAAGCTGAAGTGTATATCTCGGCTGCAGGCGCGAATCTACCATTTAAAGAATACAATACTGCACATGAAGATGCTCAATAGACAGGATTGAGAACTGGCTTGTTAATGGAGCTATACATCCACTCACTTGGTTTCAATGTCCACTCAACTAGAACTGAGCGGGTTTCGGGAGTGTGCATATTTGATTTGTTCAACCCCAATTCCAAAATATTTGGGACAAAGTGTAAATTGTAAATAAAATCAAAACGCAATGACTTTCACATCACACTAGCCAGTATTTTATTCACCATAGAACAGAGATCACAAACCAAATGCTGAAAATGAGAAATTTTATAATTCTATGCACAAAATGAGCTCATTTCAAATTTGATGGCTGCTACAGGTCTCAAAAAAGTTGGGACAGGGGCCTGTTTACCAAGGTGTAGTATCTCCTGTTCTTTTTAACACAGAGTGGAGGCGTCTGGGCATTGTGACAAGTTTCTTGGGTTTAGCCATTGGAATTTGATCTCACTCTTGTCAACTCCCGCTGCTCGCAGTGCGGGAGCTACTGTATCGGGCTCCGTCCGTGTGTGCGTGCGTCATCACATTTTGCTTTGTCTCATCAAC
Organism: Gymnothorax reevesii; assembly: GCA_029721435.1. Classification (NCBI taxonomy): domain Eukaryota; kingdom Metazoa; phylum Chordata; class Actinopteri; order Anguilliformes; family Muraenidae; genus Gymnothorax; species Gymnothorax reevesii. Next base: position 32,139,236 of record CM056575.1, read on the forward strand.
GATTTCAGTCACAGACTTCTAATTTTTACTGGACATGCATCTCATAAAGGCCTAAAAATGACATGCCTAAGGGTGACCTTGGTCTATTTTTTCAAGGTCGCTGACCTAAACATATCACCAAAATTTTTGACATTTTGCTTCATCACATCAATACTTCATTTTCAGGCTCCTGATTATTACTAGACATGCAGGTCAAAGTCCTACAAATGACGTGCCCAACGGTGATCTTAGCCTATTTTTTCAAGGTCACTGGCCTAAAATTATCACCAAAATCTTGGACAATTTGCTTTATCTTATCAGCATTTTCAGTTACAGGCTCCTAATTAGCTCCCACCGCCCGAGTGGCACAGGGGTTGTGGTATCAGGCTCCATCCGTGCGTGCATCCATCCGTGCGTGCGTCAGTCAACAAAAGCTTTGACATTTTGTTTATCTTAACCACGGGAGCTTTGGGGCTGTTAGAGCCCTATATTTTAATATAGGCTTCCAGCTGCTGAAGAGCTTTGGGTCTCCTTTGACAAACTTTTCATTTAATTATGCGTCAAATGTTCTCAATCGAAAGATCAGGATTGCAGGCAGGCCACTCCAGCACACAGACTTTTCTACTACTAGGCCATGCTATTGTAATAGCTGCAGAATGTGGTTTTGCATTGTTCTGCTGAAATACACAAGGCCTTCCCTGGAATAGATGTTGTCTGTTGCTCTAAACCTTTATATACATTTCAGCATTCATGATGCTTTTCAAAACATGCAAGTGTCCCACAACATATGCACTAATGCATCCCCATAACATCAGAGATGCTGGCTTTTGAACTTTCTCCTCTTTAGCCCGGAGGACAGGACGCCCGTGATTTCCAACAAGAATGTCAAATTTGGACTCTTCTGACCACAGGACACTATGCCACTTTCCAACAGTCCATTTTAAATGAGCCTTGGCCCACAGAACACGGCGGCGCTTCTGTATTATGTTCAATAATGGCTTCCTTTTTGCATGATAGAGTTTTAGGTGGCATCTGTGGATTGCACGGTGTACAGTGTTTACAGACAGTGGTTTCTTGAAGTATTCCTGGGCCCATTTAGTAATGTCAATGACCGAATCATACCTGTTGCAGCAAGAAAATTTAAAATAAGCTCATTTTGCGGCTACAAATGTGAAATGTCTCAGTTTCAACATTTGATATGTTTTCCATGTTCTATTGTAAATAACATATTGGCTCATGTGATCTGAAAGTCATTGTATTTTGATTTTATTCACAATTTACACAACGTCCCAACTATTTCAGAATTGGGTTTGCAGCAGTTAGTAAAGGCTATGGAAAGTGAATGATTTTTTATTAACCAAAGCCCTATATTAACCCTCTATTAACCAAACCCATTTCCAATTGTGTTAAAATTATTACCCTATGCAAAAATGTTTATTTTGGGCCATTATTTGAAAAACAGTCAAAACATTTTTTGACACATTTGGCCCACCTTTCCAAATTGTAGCAAATCTACTACATTGGGTTATAATGCTAATGAAAAAATTAAAGTGACATACTATTCAAGTTATTCTCAAATGTATTTGACAATAAAACAAAACCAACAGGGTGTCCAGGCTGTTAACCCTTTAACATCATGTAGCAGGTATGCTACGCCGGTTAGTAAAGGGTTAATATTCAAGTACCTGATGACTAATAGCAGAAACGACAGGGGTGCAGTTGCACCCAAGGACACTTGGATGGCTGTGGTTGTGGCGATATGATCGCTGTGGCAGTCTGGGAGAAAAAGCAACAGTAGGATGGAGTATACCAAGACGGAAACTATTCCGCATAGGTCTAAGGAGATGCACGTTTTTACAGTATTCTATACGACAGCCAAGACAAATAAATCTCAGTCATGGGAGGGAAAATATGTTAGATTTAAATTTGTCAGTGTTTAATAATCATGTAAGTACGTTCGGGCCTACGTCACATTAATTATTTCTTTTTATTATTGAAATTAGTGGTGGATTGGCTGCATATTTTCCATTTATATGATGGAAAATAGCGGCCCACTTGCTGCCTTTTTGTGGAAATTTATGGGAAATATGATGATCAACTAATGTCCAAGTAGGCCGTTTAGATGAGCTAGTTTGCCTTTCTCAGCAACTTCACTGAAAATGCAGTCATCGAAAAAAAGGGAGAATAAAGTAGAGGAAGATGAGGCCAGGGTAATACTGCCAAAATTCCTATTTTTGTCTCCTTGTGTGCTGTGCAGCAGAACACCTGATAAAAATCAGTAGAGTTACCTTAGCTAGCTACGGTGAGTTTTGACTAGCTGGCCAAATAACTGGGTACAGAGACCTACTCCTGTCCTTTGGCATGGGACATTATTTTACATGTTGGTGGTTTATAGCTTCCACCTGGAACATTTCACCTACGCAAGGCAGTTGGCAACTGGATGGGAGTACCTAGTTAGCAGAGAGGCAAAAGTAAAGGTCCGCACTCAAAAAAGTGAGCCACTTAAAAGCAAATTTATTCTGAGAAGGAAATGCTTCGGCTACTGCTGTTCTCAACCTCTGCAATAAATTCGCTTTTATGTGTCTCACTTTTTTGTGTGCGGACCTTTGCTTCTTTATTGATTCTACCTAGATTGATAGTCTGGCCTTTCCATCTTTTTCAGTGGGTATGAGACCCAACTTAAATGGCCTCATGTTCGCTTACCTACTGGCACACCAACCGAATCTTCACACGTCATATATTAGTTTGATTCATCTTCGACTAAACAATCGTTCAATGAGTACAATCATGTTATTTGTTGCCATTTGTTTTCTACCATGGCATGACTGGCGATTTCTGAGCTAACGTTGTGCGAAGGATGGTACTACCGAGTTGACTTTAAAGGCACAAGACAGTGCTATCCAATATCTGGTTCATCATCAGTAATGAACAAAACTTCGTATTGACAACAAACCGTTCCTACACTGCTGGATTGGTTGTCTGCGAACTCATGGCTGTTAAAATACATTTAGGCAATTACGATAGTCAGCCGGTAAGGTAGCTTTCTGTAGCCAAACTCAACAGTTCTCAAGCTCGGTCCTGGGGTGAACGCAGCAGCCAGTTTGGGCCTGTTTGCAGTGCTGCCACCCATCCAAGTTGTGACGGGGACATCTGTTGTTTACTTAAGGATTCCAACAAATTGTGCACCAAACATTGACCCCACCCAAAGTTCAGTTTAAAGATTTCCATTAACTGAAGCTAAAGTTAAACATTTTAAATTAACATATGACAATTCCACTAATTCTGATTGCAACAGCGCAAAAGTCCGAATTTAACATTTTGGTCAGGCTTCTCTCTTGCTCTGTTACTCCCAGACCACTGTTTCTGACACATGCCCATAATGCTACACTGTAGACACTTACATTTTGCAAATGAATCGTACCATGCATACAGTGTGCCAGAAATTTCCAGTCAGACAACCTCTTTTTTTCACCATGCCTCGCTTTGCATCCTTGCTAGAAAGTCTACGCACCACTTAAACTATTTTTGGTAAGTGCAAGGTGGATAGCTTTTTGCTTATTGATTCAGTACCTAGTTAGCACCCATCTAAGCTTTATCTAGGCTTCAAGAATGCATTTAATAATGGAAAATTTGAGTTTTTCTTTAAATAATTAACTTGGGAGTGCCAGAAAATGCCAAATAATGGTTCAGCCAAGTGCAAATTAATTGGATAAAGCAGGCTGGAGAGAAAACCAAACATCAAAGTTTTTCTGGCTTTTTATCACTTTAATAGCATCTACATTCAGCACTGAGTGAGATGTGTCATCCAGAGTTATTGATAAGCTGTTCCACCCATTTTGGCACGGAGCTGACCAGGTTTTTGCAGGTTGCCTTGATTTCTTTGTCATAATGCCACACCTGGATTACTGAATTGATGACTTTGACTTTTGTGGTGCAGCTCTTTTGCTGCAGGCTTGACTTGATGATGGACCAGAGATTCTGAATGGGATTGAGATCAAGTGAATTACCAGGCCAGTCCAACACAGTTACAGAACTGTGTTGATGATGCAGTCACATTAGTTGCATCATACAAGTCAAGGAAATTAATAAAATACAGGGGAAAAGCACTATGCAGTGATCTTTGAGGTGGTCATGTAGAATGTCCATCACTTGGCACAGTTATTTGCCCTCTATTCAGCTCATTCTATTGATCTCTTTATCCAATTAATTTGCACAAGACTGTACTTCCACAAAAACAGTTCCTTGCATTAAAACGGTTATCTAACACACATGGGAACTATGTACAACCCCAATTCCGAAATAGTTGGGACAAAGTGTTAATTGTGAACAAAATCAAAATGCAATGACTTATCAATTCACGTGAGCCAATGTTATTTACAGTAGAATATAGATAACATTTCAAATGTTGAAACAGACATTTTACATTTTTATCCACAAAATGACCTTATTGCAAATTTTCTGGCTGCAACAGGTCTCAAAAAAGTTGGGACACAGTCAAAAAAGGGCTGAGAAAGCAATTCATATAGAAGAGAATCAGCTGAAAGAACATTTAGAAAGTAATTAAGTTAACTGGCATCAGGTGTAAAACATGATTGGCTATAAAAGGGATGTCTTTGAAAGACTAAGGCCTGTATTCAGAAACGACTCTCACACTAATTGAGTGCGAGTGAGTACTAAAACTTACTTAGTGTCAGGTTATACTAAATGAGTCAGAGGTTGTCCTAACCCTCATTTGCTTTCAGAGACCTCACACTGAAAATAGCATCTCTTTCTAAGTGAAGGTTGAATGCAGGGAACACCTCCCTTCAGCCGCACTAACTTGCGCCAGTATTTCGTTGTCATGGTTTTCAGTAGTTACAAACAATAGAAACTCTTGATCATTTAAAGCCACCTGCTCAACGCAATCCCAACTATGCAAATTTAAACTCTAATGATGATAATGATGCTGGTAACTTACTAACTGACCACCTGGTTTCAGTGTTTACGAACTGCACTGTGGTGAGCTCAAGGTTAGCATTTGTGTACCCACCAGTAGCTACTGGTGAACTGACAATAGGGGAAGCTCAAAACCATCCCTTAAAGATAATGATTGAAAAAAGGTCATATCCAATCATTTAATAAAATTTTATCTACTTGAACTACAAAAAGCCAAAGGATTATCATGTATCGCCAGTTTTACTTGTTAAGTTAGCCTAATTATCAATCTATCGCCCTGTTTTCAAATCATTTAAATTACCATTGCAAAAACTCCAAGAACTCTCGACATTATCAGATGTGGCCAGTTTTCATGAATGACGCATATCTATTAACTCTGACGCATTCGGATTTCTCGCGCTTTTCTTTACTCATGGGTTGGAAAATTCTGCGCTCAACTGGCTCGTGGGGTGCGTGTGGATTGGTCTGTGAGGCTCCTGTAGCTGTAAGTCACGAGAATCCATTCTTTTCTTCATTGCTGAATGTAGGGGGAAATGTCTGGCACATTTCACAGCTTGTTGCGTAGTGAGCCTCGCGCGCTGTTCTGCGCCTTTCGCGAGCCACTCAACCACAGAATTTATGAAGATATGCTGATATTTTACGTCGTCATTTATGTGTGAAAGAAACGCCTCAATTTTGTGAAGCAATGTATGACGACGCTATAAAAATAAATTTGATTGTCGTTTTACCAACTAGTCCGAGAAACTTTCTAATCAAGAAAAGTAAACTGCATAAGGTTTAGGTTATTCAGCACTAAAGGGTGAGGATTGAGCATCCCTTTGCAGCAGCCGACGCACCGTCTCTGGTACCCAGTGCCCACTACTGTCAGTTATGCTCGAGTGACATTTTATGAATAGCAACTGGCGAGGAGAGGGACTGCTCTCTCGGTTATGGTAGATCGATCACTTTCTCACACTCCAGTTACATTTCAGTCGTACTCACTATTTGGTGAGTGGAGGGTGAGTGTGAGTGGCGTTTCTGAATACGGGCCTTTGTCTCTCAGAAGTAAAGATTGCCAGAGGCTCTCCAACCTGTGAAAGCTTGCATAAAAAAAATTGTGGAATATTTTTTACAAAATGTTCCTCACCGTCAAATTGTAAAGGCTTTTAAGGTCTCATCATCGACAGTGCATAACATCATCAAAAGGTTCCGAGAAACTGGAAAAATCTCTGCGTTAAAGACGAGGCCGAAGAACATTACTGGATGCCCATGATCTTCGTGCCCTCAGACGCCACTGCATCACTCACCGGCATAATTCTGTTATTGACATTACTAAATGGGCTCAAGAATACTTCAAGAAATCACTGTCTGCAATCACAGTCTGCCGTGCCATCCACAGATGCCACCTGAAACCGTATCATGCAAATAAAGGAGCCATTGTTGAGCATGATCTAGAAGCGCCACCGTGTTCTGTGGGCCAAGGCTCATTTAACAAGGACTGTAGCAAAGTGGCAAAGTGTCCTGTGGTCAGACGAGTCCAAATTTGACATTCTTGTTGGAAATCATGGGCGTCGTGTCCTCCGGGCTAAAAAGGAGAAAGACCACACATCCTGTTATCAGCGTTCAGTTCAAAAGCCAGCATCTCTGATAGTAAGGGGATGCATTAGTGCATATGGTGCAGGACACTTGCATGTATTAAAAAGCACCATGAATGCTGAAAGTTATATAAAGGTTTCAGAGCAACATACACTCCTCTCCAAATGACATCTATTCCAGGGCAGGCCTTGTGTATTTCAGCAGGACAATGTAAAACCACATACTGCAGCTATTACAACAGCATGGCTTCGCAGTAGAAGAGTCCGTGTGCTGAACTGGCCTGCCAGCAGTCTTGATCTTTCACCGATTGAGAACATTTAGTGCATAATTAATTGAAAAGTCCGTCTAAGGAGTGTCAAAACTTTCCAGCAGCTGGAAACCTGTAAAAAGCAAGAGTGGGATCAAATTCCAATGGCTAAACTCAAGAAACTTGTCTCCTCAATGCCCAGACACCTCCACTCCACAGGGATGCTACACTATGGTAAAAGGCCCCTGTTCCAACTTTTTTGAGACCTGTAGCAGCCATCAAATTTGAAATCAGCTCATTTTCTAGATAAAATTGTTGAAAAAATTTGTTATCTCCGTTTTAGTGCGAATAAAATGCTGGCAGGTGTGATTAGAAAGTCCATGCATTTTGATTTTATTCACAATTTACGCTTTGTCCCAACTATTTCAGAATTGGGGTTGTAGTACAAACTTCGTTGTGCAGAAAAACAGGTTTCATCAGGAATGTCACTTACGACCTTTTGTTATTCATAGGACGAACCATCAACTGCAGACGAGTGCATCGCTGGCATAATTGGGGAGACCTCTGTCAGGAATTATACGACATGCCTCCACTTTTTTTTTTTTTTAATCATCATTCAACATGTAGAAAGAATGTGTAATCTATTGAGTCGATTCACATAGATAATTCACAATCATAAACCTAATCTAGATCTTAAACCTGCCAGCTGCCAACAAATTTAACTAAATGTGTTATGCTAAATCACGTGTTTCAAATACATCTGCATGTTGTGTATATAACAGAGTGCAATATGAATAGTAAAGTAGTAATTTCCAAAAGTGACAAGCACCATTTATGTGCTTTCTTAAATTTACACAAGCACTACGCGTAGTCAGCAGCATGTGTAGACTTTGTTTGCAGCTACAAAAAGATCGGAGCTACTAAAATATTGATGAATGCGGAGATGCACGTATATTTCTGTCTGCAAACAGTTAAACAAATTCGTTCAGTTCACGTTTCGTGAATGAGACCCAAACATTTGCTTATAATACAACATACCATCATGTTATTTAAGGATTAGTGTGTAAGATTTAGAGCCATCTAGTGGTCAGATTATAGATTGCAACCAACTGAGAATTCCTTTTCTCAGAAAGCCTACGGTGGCCACAAAACTTACGATAACGTGAAATGCGCTCTCGTGTCAGCGCTTCATTTGTTTACTTTTTTCCTGCTCTGGGCAACTGTAGAAAAAATGGCGGTGCAACATTGCAGCCTCCATGGAGGTGGACCCGCTCCCATGCAAGTTAAAAGGGCTTATTCTTAGCGAAATAAAACTCAAAGATTTTTTTTAGTAGTGTATAATCATGTGAAAACAAAGCAGTAGTGAATGTTTTATTCCATTTCTGCCAAAATATCAATCTAAATTTTACACACTGCTCCTTTAAGTAACTAAGAAATGGAGAAAAGCATCGCAGTTGTTTGTTAGGCAAGCAAACTTTGACAGGATGCACTCATATCTAGCTGAAATAAACTGGGAGACACTCCTGTACAGTAAGTCTATAAATGAGATGTGGGAAAGATTTAAGGGGGTTTTACTTGAATCACAATGGAGATTTATTCCGAAGGTGTCAAAAAGTAAGCTGAAAAAGCAGAATCCTCAGTGGATGAGCAAAAGTATTCGTAAGAGGGAAAAGAGGAATCTTTATAAGATGTACATAAAGGATAACAATGAGAATACTAGGGCTGAGTACTGTAAAATGCGGGGTGTGGCAAAAAAAAAAAAGAGCTGAGGAAGGCTAGAAGACTGTATGAAAGACAAATTGCAGAGGGGGCAAAAACTAACCCTAAGCGCTTCTTTCAGTACTGTAGCAGAAAAAGGAAAGTTAAAGAGCAGGTTAAGTGCATAAAGAATAAAAATGGATCGCTGCTATATGATAACAAGCATATTGCGAATGCCTTAAACAGTTACTTTGTTGAGAATTTTACCTCAGAGCGGGTCTTTATTTGGCCGGAGGGCATGTCAAATGCTCAAGATTATTTAGCGAAAATTGAGGTCCGGGATAACGAAGTATTAGACAAGTTGCATAAACTAAAAGCAGATAAGGCGGCGGGTCCTGATGGCTTATATCCTAGTGTGTTCAGGGAAGCTGGTGAGCTCATCTTTAAGCCGCTATCCGCCATCTTCAGACGGTCTTTAGAAACTGGAGAAGCACCAAATGATTGGAAACAGGGCAATATAATACCAATATATAAGAAAGGGGACCGTACCGAGCCAGGAAACTACAGGCCAGTGAGTTTAACTTGCATTTTGTGCAAAATATTGGAATCTATCATAAAGGATGAGCTGGACTTATTTCTTGAACGTAACAGTATCTTGAGGGATAGCCAACATGGTTTTCGGAAGGGAAGGTCATGCCTAACAAACCTTCTGGAATTTTTTGAAGAGGCCACCAGGACTTACGACCAGAGCGGGGCTTATGACATCATATAATTGGATTTTCAGAAAGCATTCGATACAGTACTGCATAAGAGACTAATTTTTAAAATGAGCTCCATTGGAGTTACTGGAGGTATTCTGAAGTGAATTCAAAACTGGTTACAGGACAGAACACAAAGAGTAGTGGTCAGTGATATCTCATCTGAGCTGGGTATGGTGGGGAGTGGCGTCCCCCAGGGATCAGTGTTGGGACCCCTGCTATTACTCATTTACAAAACCCAAAATCAGTGAAGTTGGCATGTTGTGTAAATCGTAAATAAAAACAGAATACAATGATTTGCAAATTCTTTTCAAACTATATTCAATTGAATACACTGCAAAGACAAGTTACTTAATGTTCGAACAGGTAAACTTTGTAATTTTTTGCAAATATTAGCTCATTTGGAATTTGATGCCTGCAACGTGTTTCAAAAAAGCTGGTACAAGTGGCAAAAAAGAGAGTTGAGGAATGCTCATCAAACACTTATTTGGAACATCCCTCAGGTGAACGGGCTAATTGGGAACAGGTGGGTGCCATGGTTGGGTATAAAAGCAGCTTCCCTGAAATGCTCAGTCATTCACAAACAAGAATGGGGCGAGGGTCACCACTTAGTGAACAAATGCGTGAGCTGATTGTCGAAAAGTTTAAAAATAACATTCCTCAACAAGCTATTGCAAGAAATTTAGGGATTTCATCATCTACGGTCCGTAATATCGGAGAAATCACTGCACGTAAGCGACAAGGCCGAAAACCAACATTGAATGCCCGTGACCTTCGATCCCTCAGGCGGTACTGCATCAAAAACCGACATCAGAGTGTAAGGCACATCAACACATGGGCTCAGGAACACTTCAGAAAACCACCGTCAGTAACTACAGTTCGTTGCTACATCTGCAAGTGCAAGTTAAAACTCTACAATGCCAAGCGAAAACCATTTATCAACAGCACCCAGAAACACCACCGGCTTCGCTGGGCCCAAGCTCATCTAAGATGGACTGATGCAAAGTGGAAAAGTGTTCTGTGGTCTGACGAGTCCACATTTCAAATTGTTTTTGGAAACTGTGAACGTCATGTCCTCCGGACCAAAGAGGAAAAGAACCATCCGGACTGTTATAGGCGCAAAGTTCAAAAGCCAGCATCTGTGATGGTATGGGGGTGTATTAGTGCCCAAAGCATGGGCAACTTACTCATATGTGAAGGCACCATTAATGCTGAAAGGTACATACAGGTTTTGGAGCAACATATGTTGCCATCCAAGCAACGTCTTTTTCATGGACGCCCCTGTTTATTTCAGCAAGACAATGCCAAGCCACATTCTGCATGTGTTGCAACATCATGGCTCCTTAGTAAAAGAGTGCGGGTACTAGACTGGCCTGCCTGTAGTCCAGAACTGTCTCCCATTGAAAATGTGTGGCACATTATGAAGCGTAAAATACGACAACGGAGACTCCGGACTGTTGAACAACGTAAGCTGTACATCAAGCAAGAATGGGAAATAGTTCCACCTAAAAAGTTTCAAAAATTGGTCTCCTCAGTTCTACTGAGTGTCGTTAAAAGGAAAGGCGATGTAACACAGTGGTAAAAAGGCCCCTGTGCCAACTTTGCCAACATGTGTTGATGCCTTTAAATTCTAAGTTAATGATTATTTGCAAAAAAAAAAAAAAAAGTTTCTCAGTTAGAACATTAAACATCTTGTCTTTGCAGTGTATTCAATTGAGTATAAGTTGAAAGGGATTTGCAAATCATTGTATTCTGTTTTTATCTACGATTTACATAACGTGCCAACTTCACTGGTTTTGGGTTTTGTACATTAATGACCTCGATAGGAATATAGAGAGCAGATTGGTTAAATTTGCAGATGACACTAAATAGGGGGGTTTGGCAAATAGTTTAGGGTCCACTAAAGTGATTCAGGATGATTTGGATAGAATCCAGAATTGGGCGGAAATGTGGCAAATGAAATTTAATCTAGCAAAATGTAAAGTTGTACATGTAGGTAATAAAAACATTAGACGCGATTACTTCATGGGAGGTTTAAAACTGGAATGTGCTGCACAACAGGAAGATCTGGGAGTGATTGTTGACCAAACCCTCACAGGTTCTAGCCATTGTGCCGTAGCAGTTAAAAAAGCTAATCGGATGCTAGGATACATTGGCAAAAGTATTGAGTACAAATCTAAGGAGGTGATGCTTCTTCTGTTCAACACGTTCGTTAGACCACACCTGGAGTATTGTGTACAGTTCTGGGGACCATACTTTAAGAGAGATATAGAGGCTCTAGAGAAAGTTCAGAGAAGAGTCACTAAGCTTATTCCAGGTATAAAAGATGAAAGCTACGAGAAGAGGCTGAAAATCCTTAATCTCTAGTCTTCGGAAAAGGAGACTCAGGGGTGATTTGATTGTTAATCCCTTTAACATATTTAAAGACATCAAAGTGAATCATGTAGGATTCCTTCGGCAAAGTGTTGTTAGTAGAACTCGGGGGTCACAAATGGAAGTTGACACAAATGGAAGGTAAATTTAGCACAAATATTCAGAAATATTTCTTCACCCAAAGAGTAATTTCAATGTGGAATAGCATACCTGACCATATTGTTGAGGCAGAGACCTTGGGGGTTTTCAAGAGCAGGCTTGACCTAAAGCTAGATACCATTGAGTCATTTAGTATCTGAAGGGATATATTCACAATACTATAAAGAAACTGGCAAGCCTAGTTGGGCTGAAAGGCCTGTTGTTGTCATGTCATCATCCTTAACTTCATAAATGTTCATAACACTTGGAAACTTGTATTCAAAAATCAAATCATAAGTATTTGGATACAAAATAGAATCAAAGTGACACTATCATTTACTCCTGGATAAGCGAGAGTTTTAACGCCCGCAGTCGTTCGAGCGGCAGATTGATTGATTAGTGAGTGACGCTCAAGTCTCATCACAACACTCCGTCCTAAGCTTCAGTATTGAGGAGTAAAAACAAGTTCAAGAATATGGCATCTATATACAAAAATTATGGAGGCACCTCGCTTAGCATCATCAAAAACATGAAAGAAACAGGCATTAGGATAATCTCTGTACATGGAAAAGGCAGATTTGCACTCAAATAATATTAAAAATTTTTTTCCAGTTTTTGTGTCCTAACCAACTCTCACATTAAACCTAAGCCCTTGATCTGCTGGTTGCAGCACTTCAATAAAACAACATCTCCCATATAGAGTGAAGTATTCAAATCCAGGACACAATGTTTTTATGGCCACAGAATTACTTCAAATAGAAAATATCTACATTTGGTGCATTATTTTAGACACATTTCCCTGCAAGTCAGCGGGAAGTTTCTTGGATATTTGGAATCCTTGGGATATCAACTCGAATTTAAAATAGACTAAAATTTCCACAGGTTTGAGGAAAGCAGCTGCATTTGACAAATTCAAACATGAGATCAGCAGAGGTAAAGAGGTTAATTAATAATAAATAAATGAAGATTCCGATATTCCTTGAAAACTTCCATGATGCCATAATTTAACCAAAAACACCCTTACCTGATTGCAACCAATTTCTCTCCACTTAATTTCACATTATTTCACTCTTAGGTCTTAGAGTTGCGATACACGTACAGAAATGGATCACTAACAGTAGTGTACCTAAACTCTCAACCCACCAACGGCTGACTGAAAATACAGAGACGAGTTCTCAACGCTTCCCCAGGAGTCCTCTTCCACTTCAAAAAAGTGCTGATGCGAAAACCATTTCCATGAAATATTCTGAGGAATATACAAAAGCCTTATACAGTCGATACGTGTGAACAATGCACATGCCTTCTTGAAATATGAATAGGCCAAGGACAAAAATTAGCACATGCTGTTGAAATATAGAGGAGGCTAGTACAATTGCTTCACTAACCATCCTAAGAACAATGGTAATCTTCTGAGTGGCTGGTGAAATATGAGCAATCACTAGGCATTTGACTGGTGGACAAATAAGTTAATTTTACACTGTGCATGACTATGAAGTTATATCCAGTGACAACTGATGTGTAAAGGCATTGTTTAGAAAAAGACCTGCGCACACAGTTATTGAGATGAAACCAGACATGACATTTTTACCTCAAGGATGAGAAAAGCAAAGGCTGCATCAATGATGAGCCATGTCAGAGAGCAGAGAGAGGACTGCATTTCCATTTGAGCTTCTGAGAAATGGGTTCTTGGGACTTCACCCCTCTCCCCAGCACACATATCACTTTCCATTACAGCAGTGTTCCTTACACCAGCATTACAATGTCCAGTATAGACCTCAGAGCAAGAGGGTTGTAGGCATGAATCCAGCTTGGGGTCTTTCTGTATGGAGCTTGCATATTCGGTACACTGGTTTCCTTCCACAGTGCAAAGAATGAAAGCAAGGCTAACTGAAGACTCTAAATTGCCAACAGATATGAGCATATGATTGCACAGTGTGGTGTTTAAGCCCTGCCCTGGACTGGTGAGCTGTGTCCAGGGTGTCTCCCTGCCTATTTGCCCATTGTGGTCAGGGATAGGTGCCAGCGCCCCCGAGACCCAAGTGAGGAAAACAGGTTTAGATGATGGATGCTGCCATGAACCACAATGTGCCCTTTGGATGACAGTTATCAAGTGATTCACATGAAAATAAAAAATGGGAAAGGGATTAAAATTAGTTTTATTACTTGATAGAGCAGAAATAACCCAAAACAAACTGGAACATGAATTGTACAATCCATTATGAGGGGTATAATGCAGTAAACAGTACTAGCTAGCACCCCTAGGTAACGGAATGGTGTTAGTTTGTTGAACAGCAGCAGCCAGAACAGTCACGCGGCCTGAGACGAAGCCCGCCCCCCGCCAGTCTACTGAACTCAGCCACGCGACCAGGTGTATGACTAAGGGCGAAGAATCCAAACAAAACCTTCTGCGGTCTCAAGTAGCGGCAGCAATGGAAAACGAAACAAACGTCAACGGGGCAGCTGAAAACATGAAGCCGTCTGCATTTTTTCCAATCCATTTAAAGGGGAGGAATCTGCCAACTACATCGGAACAGAAAATCAAAATGAAAGAGTGATCCGACATCGTGGGAGCTAGCATCCGCGGGGTTACGCAAAACAGGGCGCCCAAGATCTGGAGCTGCTGACGTTACACACGATTGGTCATAGCTATGATGCAAAAACACACCGGTCAGCCAACAACTCAGATTTTTTTTGCTTTTTTTTTTGCTTTTCACCTGACCATCAAAAAAACAATAGAGGGGAGCTATTTTTCAGTACAGTATCTCCGATGAGGAACACAAACAAATGCAGGTGCCCAATAAATTAATCTGTAACTTTCAGAACTGAAGCATTTTGTTTACTTTGACTTTGAGTGTATTCCATCTGCGGAAAGCAGGATCAAACACAACCCAACACACGCAGGGCTCCAGTGTAATAAACCGCAGGCCAAATACGAGTGGTAATCAAATCTGTTCCAAGAGAACCACTTTCCCGTAGGTGGTCATCACTGCCTCAGCCTGGCACACCTGACCGCACTACCAACCAATTCTTCAGAATCCGTAGCTTTTGTGTGTGGTGAATTGTGTTATGGCTGGAGTAAAAACCTACAACAGAGTAGACCTCCAGGAACAGGGTTGGTTACCACTAATCTAGCAGTCACTCATAACCACAGGCCTTTATTTTAACTGCTGAGGCAGTGATGGGGTTCTTACAATCCCCAAACTGCTGACTTGACAGCTGACATCACCCCCCTTGGAAATGCGACATAGCGTAATGCAACTGGTCATCCGCGCGGCTACACAGCAACCGCGACACACACCAATTGCAACATTTTCACACTCCCTTTACTTTACAGGGGTGAAATCTCCATTCTGAATGGCATCCAGGCCACTTATCAGACAATGGGGAAACAACAGGAACCACCTGACATGTAACAGAGCAAATCTAAAGTGGAACTGGATAAAACTTGAGACATGATATACAGGAGCACAATTTCTTATGACTACAGTGACAATTGTAGGGGGGAGGGGAGCTAAGAAAACAAAAAAAAAAAAAACAAAAAAAAAAACAACAAAAAAAAACAAAAACACAAAACAAAATAATCCAAGACAAAAAGTACAATTACTCTGATGTCAATTCCACCCCACCTCAGAGCATATTCATGCTTCTGGTGCTTAAAAAATATATCCTTTAACACAACAATTGGAAGATTTCCCACCCTGATGTACTCAAATTTTAATCTTTTGCAGAGTACTTTTTTGCAGGTTGCAGAAATCCACAACAAAATAATTAATCCAACACTCCCCCCAGCTGAAATAAAACCACCTCAACATCGATATGACTTTAATCCAGACCATGAAGTCCAGACCAAAGAACATGGGGAGGAAAACTTACCCACCCACATCGTGTATGACTACAGATACAGTTATTACAAAATAACCTCTTGAAACACAAACTTGCATCTCCCACCTTGCAAACTGTCAATTTAACAAAGGAAGCAGTTTGGTTTGCCGATATACATTTTTTGTCTTTTTTTAATCATTTAATTTTTTTAACATTTTTGTTTTCATTTTTTCCCAGCAGTGCAGAAGCAATCTAGAACTCTGCAGAGACAGTCCGCAAACCTCAACCACAATCACTGCCACTGTTCCGGTGAGCCCGTGTCCTGCCATTCCTATTGCGGACATAGAGGGCGCAGTTGAGTCTTTCATATTGGGAGGACCACTGTAATAAGGCGCAATGTTCTGGTTACGTCGCAGTGCCGTCCAGGAGGCTGGTGAGCCCACCGAAGCACCCCCCCCAAGTCCGGGTGGGGCGGGACGATGACAAGGCCCCAAAAGCCTCGATGAAGCAGGCTGTCAGCAGAGGGGGAGGGAGAGAAGGAGCCACAGACTGCAAGTCGCCACCCACCTGCCTGGGAAAATTCTCCTTGAACAGTGTCTCATCCCTCCATAACTTGAGGCTATAGACTTGGAAAAGGAGAGACAGAAAAGGGGGGGGGGGGGGGACGGGGGGAGGAGAAGAGACTGGAGGCGGGGGCATTTTTCCTCCTTGCCCCTCCTTCCCCCTTTTATTGGTCGGTAACTTCATGGAACCGCAGTCGTATGTCCAGGGGCGGTCGATTACTATGGTGAGAATGGAGGCTCTTACGATTATTTCTCATTAATAATAATAATAATAATAATATTACGCAGCGTTAGCATTATTTCCATGTGTTCGCAGTCTGGGAGATGGAGCGGGAGGGGATCATGTCCAGGAGGTACTCGCGTTGGCGGTCGACGGATGAGGTCGTCTTGTGTACGGAGAGGCTTGGGTTGACGTAGGCCATGGTAACTCCTGTGGGAAGAGGAGAGCACATACGTGAGTGGAACACGCATCAACAGAGCATGAATACAAAACAGTGCGTACAGTATCCGTAACGGTGCATTCAGCATCCCTAATCATCCGCTACAAAGGCTCCTGGGCTGCACTCTCAACCCTCTTTCCTTTCACACACCACAGAATTACCACCTCAGACATGTCTGGAAATACAACTTTTTGATTTACACTTTAACCAATATGAACCCATGCTGGCACAGGATTCTCAAACCCTTTTTCAGAAATGTGCTCGATGTAGTCCATTTGGTCCGGTTTATATCCTCCATAATTTCCCTTTGACAAAAATGCTATCTGGCCTCTTATGGGTTTGGTGAGCAATGATTGTTTTTTTTCCTGATGGCAACTTATATATTTTAATATTCTCCTAAATATTGCATTGAACTCTTTGTTTAATAGTCGTAACTAAATTGACCAAAACCCATCCACTGCCCTTAATAGGAAGAGAGGTAGAGTCCTGTGACAAGGGCTTAATAAGGTTAAATCAAGAATGTAATCTACTTCACTGCTTTGAGCACCAGTGTTAACATGTGAACTGATCTCAACATTAAGTATTAAACAATAAAAGGGGAAAGCTTTGAATACAGCAATTGCACAATTACAATATTTAATGGTGATGGCAAAATCACAGTGGGAGGACATACAAAGGCTAAAAATAAAGATGAGGCCCACCACCGGAGGGCAAAGGGGAGCGCTGGATCCAAAGGGAAAGGCAAAAGAATTAAACCAAGAAACCATGAGATGCCAGACTGGCATTATGGGAGCCTAGCAATGGTAAAACTAACCGAGGAAGATAGCCTCTCAATTACATGGACTACTAATGCCAAGTGAGCCAGTTGCATCTAAGACAAGGATTAAAAATTAGCCTTGAATGGAACACCCAATGACAGTGAAGCAAAGCGTGGCGGCAAATGCCGAGTGTCATCTGACGTTCTAAAAGCTCACTAAGGATGTTAGCAGCTTGACAGATGACAATAAGAGAGAGAAGCTGTTACCCATGGGGCACTCTTCCTATTTTGTTGACATTATGCTTACATTGAGTATATATGACCGGTAGTGCAGAAATTTACCACTGACATGTAGCCGTCAGGATATATTAACTTCATGGATTTGTTTTACCTCATGCAGGTAGCAAATCAGCTAGCTAGTTTACGAACAGTAGAATTCTCAATATTATACATACCTTAAATTAGCAGCATAGCTAGCTAACGGTAGATTACTAGATAATTTAAATGCTAGAAAAAATAATTGGCTCCACTACTAAAACTACTAAAACTACAACATCGGTTTTGACTGCTACGCGTCCCGGGCTTGAGCTTCAGACGTGCCACCAACCATGACTAGGTGCCTAAAAATCCTGCGAATTGATTAAATAACCGAAGGGACGAATGGAATTCTATGTAGTTGATAAACATGAAATAGAACATTGATGTTAAATGAGAAGTTGACACTCAGTCACATGCCGCCAGTGGTCATTACTCCACTAGAATGAGCAGAACATATTTTCTGACACTTCGCATCCCACCAATGGGCAACAAGCTAGTAACTCAGATGGGTGGGCCAGTTTAACACAAATACCGGTGAGAAAGTGGCAGCTCAAGATGCAGGTTGTTCATACCACAATCCCAATACGCAAAGTGATGTACAGACTTCAAGCAGCAAAACAACTGGCAACGTCCCAGATCAGAGAATGGCTAGATTCTCTGCGATACAGCTTCCAGCAGTTAATGCGGCTGGTCTGGTTCACTCAGAAAAAACCCCAGGTATAAACTCGGTGGCAATATGACGTGGTAAGAAGCAAAGAGGCTCAGATTCATTGTGCAGAGCTAACCTGGTTGGTTTTCTCAGAGGGAATGTTGTGAGAAATATTTTGTCATTCGTTTTGAGGACATTAACCCTCTAATGCATGAATTATGATAAACTCAATCAGAATTTTTTTTTACTAAGTAGTTTTATACATCCTTAGGTATGTAAAACAAGGCTTGAAAAGAATAATAATTCTATCTCTATTCTATAAATGACTACTTTTTCCCCATTGCAATGATGTTTGGGAATGGGATTTTTGTATGGGATGATGCAATAGCTTCCACTAGAGTGGACTATATGCAGCAGTGCCCAAACTTGCAGGCATATATAGAGAAAAAACACTTTTAAACAGCAGTACACTATAGTGACCTCCATGCATGAAAGGGTTAATGTAATATGGTTTACCTACATAAGGAGAATGGAAATGTTCAGCCTTATTTCTACATATCACATCAGATTTTAAGCATGTTTTGTTTCATATTACACCCGATCTACTTTAAACAAACTGAACAATAGCCACCCATCCATTATCCTACTCCCTAAACCTCACCAGGCATACAATGGGCAAGAGGCAGGAACATCCCCTGGACAATTACTTTCAACAGGACCGAAAAAGAATAATGGAGACAGCATGGAGAAGGGAATGTGGTGAAGGGGGAAAGAGAGGAATACAAAAGTTGTGAGGGGAGAGAGGGGAGGGGTTGGGGGCAGGGTTTAACCAATGGTTGGACGAAATCTACCTGCAGTCGGGTTGCTCTGCTTCCTCCAGGGTCCTGGGGAGGGGCCAACGCCGCCACTGCTGCTGCTGCTGACCTTTGACCCCGGGCGGATGGCATGCTTACCCGGCCTGCTGACCAGCGCCGCAGCTGACACAGCGCTCTGCAGCTGGGAGGACGGCGAGTACGAGTGGGTTACCCCCCGCACCCCCATCGGCTGCACACTCCGGGAGATCTGACCTGGGCTCTGATTGGACGAGAGACGAACAAAGCGGCACCCATGAGTGGCACTGCATTAGAGCATGATTACAGTAGGCCAATTCAGCCCAACAACCAACACTACAGGGCGTGAAGATGAACCAACAGCAGTCGATGAACCAAAAGACTCATCGTAAGAACACAAGAGACGGCCAATTCAGTTATCAGTCCAATACTGACTGCATCAAGAATAGGTGAGGACTGGTGAATTTAGTATTTGGTAGCATGAAATTTTAATATATAATTTAGTACATTGATATGTATACCCATTCTTCATTATATTTATTAGTATTTAGATGTTTATTCACCTCCGCCAAGGAGGTTTATGTTTTTGCCGGCATTTATCGGTTTGTCGGCCTATTTGTCTATTAGCTGGATATTTCAAAAATGGCCAAGTATATTTTAACCAAATTTTGCAGGATCTTAGAGTAGCAGAAGAGGAACAAGAGATTAAATTTTGGCATATCTAGGCCAAAGTACAGCTGAGATATAGGCCATAGTTCAAATCCAGCTAGGCCGGCAGATATTTCAAGTCTTTCCATTGGGCCAGATTTCCAATCGGCGTGCTTTTGGGTTTTGCTGCCACCTGGCGGTGGAATGCAACAACACCCTACATCAGCTAATGCGCTCTCCGAGTGCTCTGTGTATTTACAACATTCTGTTTTACCAAGTCAGTAAAACAGCGTTTAAGTCAAGTATGATGTTGCCTTATGCAAGAGAGAATGATCAGTCTCTTCCACACAGTGAGACATACAGCTTACTAATCAAATACTGGAATATAATCAGTGCTCTGTATCGATCGATATCCAAAGCCCAAGTATCAGTATCAGGTCAGATTTGTACTGGTGCATCCTTACACAGTCCACCAACACTAGAGCTCAGGTGTACAAAAAACATTGCGGAAAAAATTCCCAAAGCATCAGATTCACATCACTTCAGGCTCACAACTTCAGGTTTTGTTCACAATTCACGTCCAGGATGCTGCCAACAGCTGCTCACGCAAAATTTGAACTTGATCAGACCAACGATCGAGGTGTTCAGCCCGTCTGCTTGCTGTAGCACCACCTGCTCACAGATTTACACCCAGGTGCACTTAAGCCTAATGTCTTACAGATGCCGATTCACATTCTGCGATTTGACTTCAGAATTAGAGCAATTTGTAAAAAAAGTCACACCGAGGACACTGATGTTTAATCCATTACTGCCCAAATTTCTTTTAAAAGTAAAAGTTGAAATTTTATTATCGGTTTAGGTGTACAATGAATGTGCAATGCTTAAATTCAGGTGAAAAATAATTATTTGGACCCCAAATATACGTCTCATTATTGGGATGGAAGATCATGGCACATGAAATGAACGCAGATCGTTCAAAGCATTGACAAAAAAAACAAGATGTGTTTGTAAAACACTCATGCCCCTGTATGCCAAGGTCAAGAAGACAGGATCAAGGCCTAGATCACCTTTCTTCAACGAGAGGAATCGTATACCGAAGTATCAAAGACGTACCACTAACCAGTCAAAAGTTATGGCCAAGGTTAAACTTTTATGAGAATGTCACCGATGCAAAGGTCAAGGTCACGAGGTGAAATTTGATGACCTCATCTGAAAGGTGTCGTCACGAGGGATGCACATGCCAAGTATCAAAGACTTACCACTAACCAATCAAAAGTTATGGCCAAGGTTAAAGTTTTTTTTCACTGTGGACAAACAGACGGACGGACGGACAGACGGACAGGTGAACAAGTACAGGGGCATAAAAAAAATGTAACATCCATCTCCAATTATTGTTCTCAGAGTTGCATAAAAATGTGTCTCAGAAAAAAACGGCACATTCACCTCTAAGAGCACTGCACAGTGCTGCAACAGATTGAAGAAATTCATACATGCAAACAGCGGAGCCCAACCACTGCTATAAAGGGAGACTACTCTCAAAAGCACGTTTCCTGGATGCAAGTTACTTCCCTTGATTAACCTACTACAGCATAGTCACAGTAACACATTCATTTGGGTTACAGAGGTAAAAACGTGCTGTGTCCCAAAAATGGAAAAGAACCAACTTCAATAAAAATGGAAATATTCAAAGTTATTGGTCTGGATTGGCTGAGCCGCAAACGTTTGTACAAATTGCTCAAAGTGTGTGGGAGAAAGGCAGGAAATCTAGAGTGTAAATTCAGAGAGCAAGATGCTTTTTGGTTCATTTGGAGTGAGGGCACCTGAGGGGAACAAAAACATTGACAAGCCATAATACTTGCTGTAGTGCCACCGTGTGGCTGTTTTTAGTAAGTCTTACAACAAGCTGCGCAATAATCCATCTTGTGCAGTGAAAACCGCAGGCTGATTTGCCGGGAATTGAACACACCAGGATGCCTCCAACATGATGTTGGGCCCCTTGGGGGGGTCTTCAAACCATCCAAGGGAGGCACATCATGAGAGATCAAATGAAGGTGCCTATAGAAATGCATTTTTTGAAAGGCATTAGATGCTTAAATGCTTAGTAGAATTTCAAAGTGGCATCCACATCGAGAGTTCATTCAGCTGGGAGCCCCTTGTTAGCCACCATTTTCATGGGTGCAAAGTGTGTTCAGTGGTGCTTCATGGATGTTCTTAAGTACGCATCAAGCTCAAAATATTCCAGCACTGAATTCAAACATAGCATTCAAACACAAGAGTGCCACATCTAATTTCTCTCAGCATTTCTCAGTACAATCACGTGAGATAGTAGGCCTTATTCTCTTCCACTGCAAAAATAAATGGCAAGAAAGTAGTAGTTGCCTTTAGTACCATTTCGGATCATCCATATGCAATTTCAATAAAGTTTTGCTGTTTTTCCATATATTTAGTCTCTCAGACTGACTTCTGACTGACCAAAAAGCAAATACCAACCGCTTATTTGTGGTTTCAAAAAAGTAACTGCGCAACTGACATTCTAGTGAAATTAGCTTGGCAATGCCACCAACATTGATGAGGCTGAGACGGACAGGAGCTGAGTGTGATTACATACTAATGAAAAAGTAAGATGCTTCCAGCACTCTTGTCACGGAAGATGACTTTGAAAAATGAAGACTGGTGATGGACGCCTCACATTTTGGTGCTGATAAAAGCTTGCACAATGTCCCTGGCCCTACATCCTCAGAAGACCAAAGGCAGTCCACCGTTTGGCCAGGCATGCATCAATCCAAATTTGTCTGTTCGAATACGGATACCTGGCTGATGCACAGTACCAATCCCAAGCCAGAATTTGCTGAATATTTTTCATGTCCCCTATAGAAGAGACTGGGGCAATTCTTATATAGATAAGGCAACATCAGGCTTGGATTCCACTTTGTCTTTCTAACTTCATGAAACAAAATGTAAGAAATTAACACAGAGGTATTAATTCAATTAACTGCTGTATATTAAAATAATTGTATACAACTCCAGACAGGTCAGATATCACCAATGCCTGATCCAGCTATTTGGATAATTCCACGTCAAATCGGCAGATTGTAGAAAATTTCCCCACCTGACCATCTTGGATTTACTTCGTACTTCATGTAAATAATGTCATTGTACCCAACAACTATACCAAAGTTTTCGCTTGCACCTCCTCTAGTTTCAGAGATGCACCAGCTTTAAAACGCCTTTGTCCAGATACAGACGCCGGCGTCCGTAAATTGCGAAATTTAATTGCTAAATAATTCTGTAATTGAATTTCAAAATGTCTTGCTTCACTGGAATCATTTTCCACAGTGTCTGTGAAACAGATACAGAGTTATAAAGCCTTAAATTGGCTCATGCACAACAGGAAAAAATAGGCATTATTGCGCAAAGAAAAAGGGGTCAAGACCCTGATATTAGGCTTCTGTTCATATGAACAGGAATCACCCATGAGTCACTAACATCCGCCATCAGGATCAGCCCATCTCTGCGTGCTGCACCGACCCCGAAAACGAGGGTCTGAAAAGGGGTGGGGGTACCTGTTTGATGGCGGAGTGGTGGCGGCCGACCGTCACGCCCCGGCTGTGGTGGTGCTGCTGTTGCTGCAGCAGGGACGACATGCGGGCCTGTTTCAGCTGCTGCGACACCAGCGCCTGCTGCTCCGCCTTGGTCACAGAGGAAGAGGACGAGGAGGAGGAAGAAGAGGAAGGAGTCTTGGATGCCGGCGAGGCCGCAGCAGCCTGCTGCAAGATGCGCTGCTCGATCTCCTGCTCCTGCTGCAGGGCCTTGACGAAGGCCGCCTTCAATCGGTTGGTGTGCTCCGTCTTCAGGGACTTCTTCTGGCTGGAGGTCATGCACTGCTCGCACATGATGGCACCGCCCTTCTCCTGCCGCCAGCGCGAGGTGAAGTCCGTCTTGCACTGCGCGCAGGTGTACGGGTCACTGGGGGATGGGGTCTCGGCGGCCGTGGAAGGAGCTGTTGGCTGTTGCTGCTTCCCTGTGAGGAGAGGCCTAACGTTACACTTAGCAGATGCCGAAGGCTGCTTATATGTAGGTTCTTAGTGTAGCCATACAGATGCTATATAATGCAAATGCAAGTCTGTGCAAGTAGGCAAATGCTACAAGATGCTAACATTTAGCTTCTTCGTGCAAATATGGAGATGCTACAAGATGCTAACATTTAGCTTCCCTGTGCCTGTATGCAGATGCCATACGATGCTAACATTTAGCTTCTCTGTGCAAGTATGCAGATGCTAGACAAAGCTAACATTTAGCTTCTTCGTGCAAGTATGCAGATGCTATAAGATGCCAACATTCAGCTTCTCTGCACAAGAATGCAGATGCTATACCATGCTAATATTTATCTTCTTCGTGGAGGTACATAGAGGCTATACGATGCTAATATGCAGCTTCTCCGTGTAGGAATGGAGATGGTGTAGAATGTTAATTTTCAATTTATCAATGTAGCCATGCAAATGTTATGGTAGTCCCCCCAGGAATCAGCGAAGAAAAAGTGTTGATTCCGCGGAGAACATTCCTGATTCTGCGGGGAGCAATTCTAGATTCTGCGGCTTGAAAGTTGATTTTCCGCGGGCATTAAAAAAAAAAACCTAAAACGACCAGTTATAAAGCAAATTTAAGTAATAATGAAGCAAAAATTCTGTTATGAAATTATTTGCAATACCAAAACACTGCGAAACATTGTGGTTATAAAATAAGCAGCATCAATATTCTTTTTGTCCCTCTTGAGCAGATTTATTTGCATAACTTATAAAGTGCAAAACATTTCACCAAACTATGGGTGAACGAGGCTTAGTAACTGAACAAGTGCCAAAGATCAAAGTAAAGATTTAAACAAAGTGTACACTATTCACTGTATCCTCAGGATATTGTAAACGTTACTGCATACCATAGACTGTATAAAAAGATGGATGAAGCTACCGTGATGTCACCCACTGGTTCGAAGATGAATAAGTGAATCGAAGATCCGGGGAGGAACGTGGCTCTGGATCTGACCGTATCGGACGAGGACCAGAGGATAGCGATGCCCCAGAAGCATATTCTGGCTTAATACTTTATTCTAGTTCATATGGGACCATAATTCACGAAAATGAATGTCATGATATATCGAAGGAGACCTGAAACTTGCTATAGCTAACATAAAATGTGAAAAATCATTATTTAAATTAAAAATCAGGTCGGAAAGAAGGATCATTTTCTCATAGACTTCTATTGCATTGAACTTCTATCTGCAACCACTGACGTCGCCATCTGCTGGCCATTAAATAGAATGCCATTCTACGGTACTTCCACATGGGCTTCTTTTTTCAAATCAGGGTGCTGCGTCCATCTTTTTATATAGTTTATGCTGCATACAGCAGAAAAAAAATCAGTTTCCGTAACCGGCAGCACCAGCTGTGAGTCTTAGATCCCGATTATCTGACCGCAAAATCTAGCGGCCAGGATGAAAAATACATGTAAAATATTAAATTCTGCACCTCGCCCTATATTCCGCGGACTGCTTTGATTTCTGCGGAGGGCTTTGAAATCTGCGGTAAATTCCGTGATCGCGGAATCGCGGATTCCTGGGGGGACTATTATGGATGCAAATATTAGCCTTCTCTACGCAAGTTTGAAGATGCTATTGAATGCTAATAATTTTCTTATCTGTGTAGGTAAGGAGATGTTATATAATGCTAATATTTAAATTAACTATTGATATGAACAGGCTATAAGATGCAAACATTTAGCTTTTGCATGCAGCAGTACAGGTGCAATAGGACACCAGTGCTTGGCTGCTCTACAGGTATGGACATGTCACAAAATACCAATTTAGCTTCTGTGAGCAGATAAGAAAACACTAATGGAAGGTGATATTTAGCTTGTCAGAGTGACCGAGATGGCAGTTACCAGACGCTCTTCACAAAAGCAACACGGAACACTAAGTGCGTCAGCCAGAACAAAAATGTTGAAAACCAAGGAAGTAACTAAGTGCACAAAGTGACGACAGGGACAAACCTTCAACCCTGTAGATTAATTTGTACAACAGAAGTATCAATAAAACAATATATGCAGACATAATAAAGCAGAGGTAAGCACTAAGGGCTGTATCTGTGCCTGTGTATCTGTTTTTTTCCCCCCAACCTCTGGCCTTAAACTACTTTGAGATCAAATGTTAAAATCCTATTCCAGTTGCAGTTTGCAACATGCTCATGATTCATGAACGCCACCAAAATGTCAAAAACCCAAACAGTTCACAGTGATCTAGACAGTAAGTAAAGCTATATTTGCGTCCACAGCCTACTCGCCAATTTAGTCAGGGTAATAACGTTAATTAAAAATGTACGCTCAAACTGGCTCTTCAAGACAAAATTGCCCATCCCTCATATAAAGTTAATGTAAGCTGCAATCAAATTCACCCAGATAAGAACAGATTGCGAGCACCACAGTGACTGAGGTTTTTCCTTCCTTTCAATGAGCCAGTTAAAACTAGATTTAGTCAGTAAGCATGGCTTACAGGATACCCCCTGCATGTATATCAGTACATTCATACTGAAACCATCAGACCTACAACGAGTAGTCGGGCAGTACCACAGTCAATAGACCTTCCATCAAGAAAAAAAATAAAATTTTTCAAAATCGGATGAGTAGGTTATGAGATCTAGGTCCGGACGCACAGACGCACACGCACACACACAGACACACGCACGCACGCACACACGGACGGACAAAGCAAATCCAGTATACCCCCCTAAACTTCGTTGCAGGGGGTATAATAACTTGAGCAAAATTTTCATTCAAAGACAAATTAATCTTGTGCACAGGAACACAAAGACGAACAGGCACTGTGGCCCCAGGGGACAGGCGTTTGATGCGCTTGGTTTGAATTAACCCCATAAGGCATGAAATCACAATTGTGACTATAATGTCTGTCTGTAACTGAACACTCCGCTGTAAATGTCACAACTACCACTGGCAATTAATTAACACTGGCAAGAGAGCTGAGAAAAACGACCAACAATTAAAAAGAAAACATTCCAGCAAAACTACTATAAGCGTGTATAATCAGGCAGGACGTTGATACCAGCCATCAGTCAAATTACAGTAAACTATCTGTGACCAGTGAGTTTGTTTAATCTACCAGCAACTTAGGCAGATTTCTGCTTTTCCGCTCCAAATATCAAGCTGTCCAGAGAAACAATAACATTAGCAATTGCTGGCCAGTTCATAGATTTTCATAATCATCTTCTGCATAATGTGCGACAGAGGAGGCAACACCAGCAGACCAATCCCTATACCCACCCTTCCCAATTGTATCCAGAAGGTTCTGCACCACCTCTTCCAGCCCCACCAGATAGATAAACTCGTTGTTGGCGGCCGAGGGCAGGAAGTTGAGCTCGGGGGCGGGCGGTTTTGGTGGTGGGATCTCCAATAGGGTCTTCTCCAGCTGCTTGCGCAGGGCGAGCTTGGCGGCCGCCTGGCGGCTGGCGGGGGAGTCATTGGCGTTGACCGTGGACACTGCACTGGAGAGTCCCGCCTGAGAGGTGATGGAGGAGCCCTTGAGGCTGGTGGGAGAGGCCTGGAGTTTAAAGTACAGAGGTCAGACTGGATTAAAGCCTGAGAGGGTAACAAGCAGTGTTGGTGAGGTAGGGCTGCAGGGTTAGTGATCTACAAGTGAGGGAGGGAGAGAGAGTGAGTGGTGCTCTGTGTTAAACAATCAATGACAGAGTGACTGACAGTGATTGAGAGACTGACTGACCAAATAAGTGACTGAGGGGGGGTAACTGACTGAATGAGTCAATGAATGAGCGAGTGACTGACCGAATAGGTGACTGAGTGAGTGATTGATCAATGCGTGACTGACTGAGTAATAGAGTGACTGATTGAGTGATTGACCGAATGAGTCAATGAATATGAGAGTGAGTAACTGAGTGATAGTGAGAGACTGAGTGACTGAACGAGTGTGATTAAGTGTCCGAGTGAGTGAATGAATGAGTGACTGAGAGACTGAGAAATAGAGTGAGTGACTGAGTGAGTGAATAACAAAGAGTGATAAACAAAGCGTCTAAATGAGTGAGATAGCGAGTGAAAGAGTAAATTTGAGAGTGGGTGGGTGAGTGGGGCGGGAGTCGCTGTGAGAGCAGAGCCCCTTTAGCGGGTAACGCTAGCGCTCGTGTTTGGTGCTGACCTGAGGGATGTTGACCAGCACACTGGTGTTGGGCACGTTGGCCACGCGGATCAGGCCCTGTTGGATGATCCTCTGGCCCTGCACCTGCACGTTGGGCACGGAGGCGCGGGGGGCCAGGAGCAGCGGCGGGGGTCCCGAGGAGGAGTGCTGGCCCTGGCCCTGCTGCTGCTGCCGCAGACTGTGGATCTGCTGGGGAGACACAGAGAGGGGCTGAGGAGGAGATGGGAGGGGACAGACCAACGGACGGACAGACATGACACAGAACAAGGACCAATTAACGCCCTTCAATTTTTCTTGCATCGTGAACTCAAATCTTCAGCAAAATTAGGAGCCCTCAGCAGCAAGCAAGATACACTGTAGATGTTATATATTGGGTATAACCGTTTATTGCAGTCAGCCCTCGATTTGCACCTCTACAGACATAAAGAACGGTGCAAAAAAGTGCGAAGTCCTGGAATGAATTTTGGGAGAAATATTTCAAATTTTTCTGTGTGCAAGTCTGTCATTTTTAAAAATAAGCAAATTATTTACAGAAAAAAAATTTGGCACATAGTACTTTCAGCCATCCTCACAAAAGGTCATGACGAGAACTTCTGAATTGACAGACGGTCGAATAATGGCAGCTGGCTAGCTGTCCAATATCAGAGTGCAGATGAGTGTTTAACACGTCAACATCATGAATGCACTCTCGATCCAGTTGTTGTAAGAGAGGTCCAGTGTTGTCTGACCGCCTACTTGTTGACCACCAACACAGTTGCAGGGGGAACGCTCTGCAAAAATTCTGTCCAGCAGTGACTCCCACCAAACCAGTATTGTAAGAATGCAACAAGGTCTCATTTTCATTTCTCGATATGGGCCACTGTCACATCACCTGGCCCTATCTGGCAGATTCAGAAGCTTCATTTAGGTCGCAGAGGGTTAGTTAGTCATCCCAGAGTTGGTCATTGTAAAGCTACGTTATTGAAGAGATGACATCATAAGGTCTGAAACCTCCACTGTAAATCTACATTAGGTCTATTATGACATCTTCAGACCATTATGATGCTACATTAGTGCAATTCTGACATATTTCAGCGCTAGCGCTTTAGCCAAGGAGTTCTCACCTGTGCCCCTCTCACCAGAGGCGGCATGACAATCTGCGCATTCTGGGAGCCAAGCTTCGAGGAGACCTGCTGCCCACCCCGAACCAATGGCGGAAGGATCACCGCACTTGAGCTCCGCCCTGACGTCACCTGTGCCCGGAAGAGAGCGCCGTTAATTAAATACAATAACAGCAGGTGTTGAAAAATCCAACAAAAGCATGAAAAAGTTACTTGCACTCCAAATAAATGTGTAAAGTATACAACCTGAGTGAACACGTAAGAGTGAAAAATTAATTCAATCACCATATTAGCAAAATTGCATGCCATTACCATTACAATATTGGATGAGCATTTATGAAGTTAAAAAAGTAATATGATGCAACAGTGTGACATCCATCATGCTACTTTTACGTCACAAAAATGAAAAATACAAATATTTTCAAAATTGCCATTTTTATGTTCAGCCAGGACTCCAATGTTTCATAAATATCAAACCCTCTGCATCAGACTAAGAAAAGTCTTTTTGTGACACCCGTGCAGCGCAGGATACTTATAATTTTCTTACAACTCTGGAATATTTTTGCAACTGTTTTCTTCGACTATCCATACGTCCAAGCAAATGTGCTTAAAATATGCAGTTATAGAATTTATCATATCAGAGTAGTTTGTCATTTGTTTTGTGACCATCTTTCCAAATGTTGCATCCTTCATGCAGAAACTGCCCTGTTAACACTCAGAGGTGAGGTTGACACTGGTTGGGTTGCGACTCACCTGCAGGGGCCCTTTGCTGCTGGAGTTACTGCCCCTGATGAGCGGAGGAGGGGCAGTCACAGAACTGGACGATCCTGTGGTCTGGAGGAGAGATAAATAAACCAGAAATATAACACTTCATTAGTATCATTTACATTCATGTTCCAATTTCTACATTTGCAGTGCACGCGCACCTCCCCAGTTTTAACAGGCCAAAAAAGCATCCTGAATCTCAAAACATCCAATCAAGTGACTGGGTGTGAGATGTGAATGACAGGTCTTCTCAGTGAGCCAGAGGCCTCTCAAAAGAGGGAGACAGAGAGTGAGAGTGTGTGAGGTGATGAGTCAAATCCGTATCCCAGCATACACTGGGGTCAGAGTGAGCGAGGACATGACAGTGAGCGTATGTGAGACGGAGTGAGTCAGGGCCGCATCCCAGCATACACTAAGGCCAGAGTAGGAGAGGAAGTGAGAGTGTGCGCGGGTGAGACAGAGTCAGGGACATATCCCAGCATACACTGGGGTGAGAGTGAGAGAGAAAGAGATTAAGTGTGAGTGTGTGCACGACAGAGTGTGTCAGGGCTGTATCCCAGCATGCCCTGCTGCAGTACCTTCTGCAGGGAGCTCTCCTTCTGGATCTGACTCTGCCTCAGCTTCTTCAGCAGCACCAGTTTGGCCTCCTCCAGCCGTAGCTCCTCCTTCAGCTGCTTAATGATGCGATCCCGCTCGTCCGGACTGCTCTTCTGCAGGAGAGACACGGATACAGACCAATCACACAGTCAGGGAGCTTCACTGACCAATCGCACAGTGAACTTCACTAACCAATCACACAGTCAGAGAACTTCACTAATCCATCACGCAGTCAGAGAGCTTCAATAACCAATTATGTAGTCAGAGAGCTTCACTAACCAATCACAGTCAGAGAACTTCACTAATCAATCACACAGTGAGAGCGCTTCACTTATCCATCACACAGTCAGACAGCTTCACTTATCCATCACACAGTCAGAGAGCTTCACAAACCAATCACACAGTCAGAGAGCAGGGCTTTATAGTTAGGGCGGCCACCTTGACAACAAATTCCCCCCGCCTTGACTTCTTCCCCCCCGGAGAAAGAAGGGGAAAGAAAAAAGAAAAAGAAAAATTCTGCTGCATCCACGCATGCATAGACAGTAAAATAAGGCCGCATCGCAATGAAGCCGAATAGCGGCCGGCATCTGTTGGTTAACTGCGCCATCTTTCACCTAATGCTATACGCCAACATTATTTTTTGTATCGGGAAGAAGCTAATTATCCAGATAAACAATAACCTGTCGTCGTTGTGGGAAGGACATGTGGAGGCAAGAGGATTATTTATCTAAACTAAACATTTGAATAGTGTCTCCTATCAACTGCTTGCCCAGATATTCTGTTCCATTAAAATAGGTTAAAGCAATTTGTTTAGTTTCTTACAAAGGCTACCGATATGCTTGCGCGTGGCTTTCTGCCATGTTTGACAATTGCACATGGTTTTCTCTAGTGTACAGTAATGGATGGAAAAAAGCTGTCAAAAATATCAGGTTACTTTATTCAAAGAAGCCGGTGTTCAGTCAAATTTTGCTACCCATCAAAATATGCTACCTCACAGTTCTGCGCTTGCGCAAACCTAAAATCTTGGGCTCCATGTCTTCGCTCACATCTCAAGTATTTTCAACTAGGCTTATGCCGGAGGCGGCGGCTGGGGGTATATCCCCGAACGCCCCCAATCCGCCAATTCCCCAATCCTTGAATAGACCTTGAATAGACTTTCATTAGAACTGAATTTCAGGTCAATCGGACAAATGGTTCTGAAGATATGGACAAAATGGTAATTTTCCATCACAAAGCGCCACCTGGTGGCAAAATATTGAACCATACAGGTATGATGTCACAATGAGACACGTTGTGAGGTCATGAACTTGCAGTTGCACATAGTTTCATGTCAATTGGACAAATCATTCCAAAGATATGGCAAAAATGGTGAATTTTATGTGACAAAGCTCCACCTTGTGTCAAAATTTTGAACCAAACAGGCATCATTTCATCGTGGGACACATCCTCAGGTCATGACCTATCATTTGCACTTGATTTGAGGTCAATCGGATTTCCAGAGATATGATAAAGTGATTTTTTCAGTTTTTGGCCCCTGGTGGCCAATCTAGAAATTGTAAATTGTCCAAAATCAAATCGGTTCTTCCTCTTTATGATACTTACTTATATGCAAAACTTGAATTTTCTGATTGAAATATTACTGCAGTTATCGCGTTAACACGTAAGGCAGCGTGGCGGCTGCAGCTGGACCAAAAACATAATATCCCCGGAACGCCATTCGGCGTTCAGGGATATAAATATCATAAATACACATCTTTTATTCGGTGTGCCTTTTGACCGGTACGCGTATACATATTTGCATGTACACGCTGGGTTTTCCTTAATGCACAGAGATTGGATGATAATGGCGTGCGGCATCTTTAAACAAACTTACCCAACTCATTATAACATCTGCTTGTTATAATAAGCTAATAAATAACAAAGTTACTGCTGTAAACGGATTCATATTGCAATATTTAGGCGATAAAGACTTTACGATCGCTTTGCATTACAGCAGCAGTTTTTGCCAAGGCAGCTCAAATCGTCAGAACAACGGCCTACTTCACCATCTGCGCCACCTCCACAGCCTCAGCCCCCGTCCTCTAAACATCGAGTAGTGGATGAAACCCAGAGTGGGCTGAGGACCCCAAATATTCAGGTTGGCTACATCACACAGAACACTGTGAGTGTAGCATTAATCTTTTCTCAAGATCTCTTAATTACGAGATAAGGTGTATGTGTGTATATATATATATATATATATATATATATATATATATATATATATATATATATATATATATATATATATCTATTTTTTTAAAATCCTGTGAATCCAATGCGCTTCCGTACATAACACTGTTCTCCTCTCCCCAAACATAACCACAACCACAAAGCTTTTGGGGAATTGAAGTCAAAACAGATAAATACATTTTCCGTCCTAACATTAATTTTCGTTCAACCCTTAAGTTGTGCGCATTTAATGCACTTTTCATTCTTTTTTTTTTTGATAATTTTGCCTGTGTTCATGAATGTAGCATGAATTTTGGTAAGATTGTGCTTTTATTTCATCTTGTTACTTCCAGCTCAGCTCTTACAGCAAAATACACTGAGTACAAGCAAGTGTTACACTAAAAACTTTGTAATAAAGTTACAAGACTGCCAGAGAGCATCACATGGACTAGTCACACACAGCTAGTAAGTTTAACAAATAAATCTCACAGCCAGAGAGAATCACACTGACTAATCTTACACAGCCAGAGAGCATTGGTTTGACAAATCTCACACATCCAAAGAGCATCACACTGACTAAACTTGCAGTCAGAGAGCATCGGTTTGACTAATCACACACTGCCGAAGAGCATCACGCGGACTAATCTCAAACAGCCAGAAAGCATTGAATCAACTAATCAAGCAAAGCCTTAGAGTTTAACAAATGAATCTCACACAGTCAGAGAATCACACTGACTAAATCTTACACTGACTAAATCTTACACCGCCAGAGAGCATCAGTTCGACTAATCACACACAGCCAGAGAGCATCACAACGACTGATCTTTCACCGCAAGAAAGCATCACACTGACTAATCATACACAGCCAGAGAGTTGAACAAAGAAATCTCTCAGTCAGAGAGAATCACAGTGTCAAATCACAAACCCGAAGAATAAGCTGGTTACACTGCCAGCAGTCATCATACTGACTCATCTTACACAGCCAGGCTACACTGTCATGTTCTTAAGACCCATGTACACGAGGCAGGGTTGTTACCATGAGAAGCTCAGTGTCCATCTCCTTGGCGTAACTCAGGCCGTTCATCTGGGGGCTGGAGGGCTCGTTATCCGACAGCACAATGACATCATCGGGGGAGGGCGGGCGTCTCTCCTTCTTGAAGTCACTGGAAAAGAAGCATCACAAGATCTTTATTCTTCTTCACGTTTAAAGTTACCATGAAACAGAAGTTACATCAGAGCGAGAGTCCATGATTCAATGTACATCTCGTTAAAATGACCCATTTCGAATGAATCCTTGAAATTAAATCTGGATGCCCATTCTGCTCTGCAGTCATTCTGAAAACTGATAAAACCTTGCCTGAAGGGGAATGGATGATACACAGATATATTTGATCAACACCACACCCCCTGATTCTCCATGACGTCATATGCTGTGTAGCCATAAGTGTGCAGACATTTCGCTGATACCTCATTGACATGCACAGAAAGCAAACATTTTTAAATTATAAATCTGACATTTTCATTGATTGAATTAATTTGTCCGAATGACCAGAAGGGACAAGCGTTCAGCTTCCATTTGAGAGCATTACAATTCAAATCCATTATATCATATGGATAATGTAGCACTTTGTACATCCCTTCACCTCCTCCCTTAAGACTCCAGTGAACGCAATTCAAGTTGTGAAGAGGATGGACAATGGCAGCCATTTCCAAGCTGTGAAAAGACCCTCAAATGAAAGCTGAAAGATGGTCTCATCAGCCTTTAGTGACCAATTAATTCCACACTAAATTAAACGGTCATATTTAGAAGTTTAAAACGTTCCAGTTCAGCATTTGTCAATGAGGTTTCAATAAAGTGCCAGCACGCCTTTCTCAATACAATGCACTAGAGGGATAATTGTTTTCTTTCATTTCTGAGGAAACAATCTGTAGAGCACAAAAAAATTGCACAGCCGTATTGTTTTTATTTGAAAAAATACTTTATCCCTTACAATGCTAAATGCAAATAGTGTTGCTCAATGATATCACTTTTAAAGCTGTTGAAAACCCATCATGTGGTGATTTGTTTAAATAAGTTGCCTCATGTTAGGTTTTCAACAGCACATTCAATTAACTTTTTGAAAATTTATTTCAGCGCTCTAAGGGTTAAATTGCTCTTGCACAATGATTTGGAATTGACATAACGGTGGAAAAGCAGTCTTTGATCTCGACTTGTCTATAAAACTTTAAACATATTTAACAATGGACTTCGGCACAGAGTGACATGGGCTCAGAAACTAAAGAGAATGGCAACGGGACAGACACTGACACCATCCCTCCAACTTGCCCCTCTATCCCTGACCACAACGTGAAGTCACTTCCTTGGAATGTGTTTATTTTCTCTGAAACAGTGGATGTGTCCCTAGAGATGGCAAAATATGAAATGACAGTTGCATAAACTATCCACAAGAGTGCAGCATACTGCCATTTTTTTTTTTTTTTTTTCATTCAGTGGTCATACCATACAGTCTACACAATTGAAGTGGACATTGACCTTTGATCAATAAGGCCAGCTTGGCAGTAGAGTGAATGGAGATGGGCACTGTTCAACGCCTTATCTGCACACAGGACTCAGAGATCAGTAAACTGTTGACATAAAATGGCTTCTCACTGCTCATCAGATGATGGGATGTTTCAAGCGCTCAGTTTACGCATGTAAAAGGGGAAAAGGTGGGACTCGTTCAAAGACATCTCCCTTGTGAACCGTTACACTGGGCACTTGATCACTACGGAGACATCTGATCATACTGCCCTAAGGCT
The DNA here is from genome assembly GCA_029721435.1 of Gymnothorax reevesii. Classification (NCBI taxonomy): domain Eukaryota; kingdom Metazoa; phylum Chordata; class Actinopteri; order Anguilliformes; family Muraenidae; genus Gymnothorax; species Gymnothorax reevesii. The sequence goes on from CM056575.1 coordinate 32,174,650, forward strand.
GACACTGAAGGCCAAGAAGCACTGCATGAGAGCTTTGTTCAGGGCAGGCCCAACAAACCAGGAGTGTGATGCACTTGGAAAAACAACCTCTTTCAACAAACGTTCGTCTTACTTAGGAGTGCGGGTATTTGGGGGGGGGGGGGGGTGTCATTCTGACAATGAGGACAGTATACAACCAGCAACACGCAAAAAGTTGGGGGGGCACCTCTCCCTGCCTATTGCAAACCTAAAACATTCTCACAATGTTAGTAGAATGTTTAGCCAATGTTATGCGGCTACTGGTGCACAAATGCATTTGCTGGCCGAGTGCACATTGTAATGTACATACATGGATGGTCTCTGTTCATCTGCACAACCATGCTGGGAGACCAGCGCGGCACGTGCGCATGCGTGCTCGGTGAGCCACTCAAAGCCAAAAGCTCTCCCGCACGCGCTGCCGAGCTAACGGCCCGGCAGAATCAGCAGCAGGATTATTCATGTCCCAATGCAGCTGAAGGGCGAACACGAAAAGAGCCCTGCCAATCAGGACCTGTCGTAGCTGGTCCAGATTTCTGCACTTGCAGCGACTGCCAGACTGTTGCCAGTAAGTTCCACGGGACAGCATTCTTCAGTCCTTTTGTTGACTGGAGCAGAAACCTCTGTGGCCCCGATAAACGTGCCAGGAGCGCGAGCGGCGCACGGCCTGAGGACGAGGGTTTCACAAAGCAGCTGGAAACCTTAACGGGGTTTTATTGTGAAGGATCTTACACCACAGGAGAAAACATTCACTATGAAATAAAACGCCCACAAACAAACAAGAGACTTTTTTAGCACTCTGGTTTCCAGTCTCAGAGGATATTAAGACAGAACTGTGATGTAATAGAGCTACAGTGCTAATACTGGAGTTTGCTCAGCACTTCATAAAAGTTCACTAGGCCAACAGGATTCCCTCTTTACTACATAACTTTTGGATTTACATCCAACAAAAAAAAAACAGCAGAAAACCCAGTTGAATGAAAGCTTATGGTGGAGATTGGTGATGGTAATGCGGTGAAATTGTTTACGGTTAAATGTAATCATTACGCCCCATAAAGACTATTTAAAAATAAAAATGAAAAGCGGAAGTAGAAAACCCTTTGAACAGAATCCTCTGCTTGAATCGAAATCACTTCTAGTATATTAATCACACCAATAGGGCGGTCACATGACACAGGCATTTCCCTCCATGACCATGTGACACACACACACACACACACACACACACGCGCACACACACATCCCCCCCCCCCTTCTTTAACTGTTCCTTCCAATGTGAAAACCATGGCAACGGCTGGCTGAAACCGGTCTGTGACACATAGCCTTCATTTTGTGAAGAGAAGGCAGAGTTCAGGTGGCAAAGAAAATGGAGCTGCCTCAAACTTTCAGGAGAGGGGGCGAACAGTGCCAAGCGGGGTGAGGTTTGACTTCCTGCGCGAGGGACCGCACTTTTAATCCACGCAAGTTTCAAACTCCTCAGAAATGGGCTTGTTGGGCCTGATGAGAATCGACAGCAGCAGAACTTTAGAACTTCCTAAACAAACCCCCCCCCCCCAACACTAGTCCGCCATATCGCCGCCCTGTGGTCCCAATCATAATACATTGTCTTCAATGTCTTCAGCGTAGATAAAACAATTCTTTTGCACTCACAGGCAAAATGACCATCTGCTAGGAAAAGGGCCACTTCAAGCAGGTCAAAAAATCTAAAGCCAGGCCATTCCTCTTTCACAAGGCCAAGAAATGACAGCTTCTTCAACCCCTTTGCGCGGAATACAAAATTTTGCCAATTTGTCCTGTTGTGCATGAGCCTATTTAAGCTTTAGAACTCAGGATTTGTGACACAGAGATTTTTGAAAATTATTCAAGTGAAGCTAGACATTTGGAAATTCAATTACAGAATTGTTTAGGAATTAAATTTTGGAATTTACGGACGCCGGCGTCTACATCTGCAGAAAGGGGTTAAGGATGTTTTTAAACTTGTATTTAGTTCTTGCATTCCAGGAGGGTAAAAAAGCAGTATCAAGCACCCATATAAATTAAAATCAGGGCAACAATTGTAAATTTAATCTTTCCAAAGACAGTATGCATCCCATTCACAAATCAGAGGGGGAACACTTGAAGGGGAAAAGAAGGAAAAAAAAAAAAAAAACAAACACTAAAAATCCTTGAAGAGCACCCCAGAATATGAGGAGGGAAGCAGCTCCTCTGCACACAGATATATTTATATCACAATTCTAATATTATTTTGCTCCGGGGACATCGAACAAAGTCCCAGTAGGGGAAAACCTGACGCAGAATAAAAGCCAGTGCTGTGATCATTAATTTGATACTTTCTGATACTCTCCAAAAAAGCAGCACATTTTTTCATAGCAGAAGTGAATGCTCCCATCACTGCCTATTCCAAACTGACCGCAAAATCTCCAGCTGGCAGCACAGTGACTGAATTAAAGAAACACGGGGCTAAAATGGAGGGTAACAGGCCCCCATTTCAACACAAGGTGAAACTTCCACAAAATTCAAACAATAACGCATCAGGTCCAATACAGGCAGCAAAAATGCAAAAAATAGTGAGGATGAGATTTTCTAGAAAGATCACTGATCTACATGCTTTTCTGGGCAGGGTGTTCAAATGGTCACTTAAATCTGAACATAAAAAACACATGCCAATACTGTCAAAACTCAATGACTGAGGTCACCTTGGCCCAAAATTTCTTCCACAGCAAAAGTTGGTTATCTCTGAGCATGGCGCAGCTTAACAGTAAGACTTCAGGCACCAGTGTCACCACGATAAGATCAGTGCAACTGCAGAGCGAGGCCCGAAAGTCACTTTAGATAAAGGCACCAGCTAAAAGACTAATGAAATGCAAGTCCCCGCGATGTAACCACCCAGCATTGCCAAGTCCTCACCATTTGGATGTGCTCATGTCCACCGGCTCGTCCGTCTGTAGCTCCACTTTGATCGTGGCCTTGACCTCGCCAGTTTTCAGTAAGCTGGGGGGCACCTTGGCCCCTGCATCGGTCTTCAGCAGGCCAGGGCCCCTGGCTCCCCCCTCAGTCTTTACTTTGAGCCCCAGGCTGTCGGCGGCCCCTGCGGACTCACTCTTTAAGTCCCCCCTTTCTAGCTTCACCTTCTTGCTGTCGGCCTCCACTGGCAGGTTCTCCCGCTCCAGCGCCCTCTTCTGGCTGCGCGTCTGTCGCACCGCCTCCTCCGACATCGCCGCACCTGAGCAAATCGGATATATGTTAGCGTGCTCATGATGTACAAGCAGCATGACTCCTTCCCCATACCTGCAGCTAAGGGTCAGCATCCTGTAAAATCTAAGCAGTAGAACATCCCCATACCTGCAGCTGAACACCAGCATCCTATAATATCTCAGCAGGAGAAATCACCATAACTGCAGCTCAACATTAGCATCCTATGTAATTTAAGCAAGGTAACACCCCCAAACCTGCAGGTAAACGTTTGCATCCTGAAACATCCAAGCAAGATGACATCACCACACCTACAACTCAACATCAGCATCCAACTAAAATCGAAGCAGGATGACATTCCAATACCAGAAAAGTTGGTAATGGTATCCCATGAAATTTAAGCAGGATGATATCCCCGTACCAGTAGCTAAATTTTAGCACCCTGTAACACTGAAGCAGAATGACATCCGCCCCACCTACCAAAAAAGTGACGCGTTACTATTATGGTATCAGCATCCTATATGATTACCACACCTGTGCAGAAAGTGTATTGTAACTCAGAAAACCAGCACAGCTGCACAGCCAAACAGGATTAGTCTTTCTGCACCATATAAAAAAACAGTACTGTATGCATACACCCGTCAACATGTACTTATACAGCCAAATGATGTTGCCATTTATCACATAACTGTAGTACTTTTCCCAAATCCCCACTCAGGATATTACCCCAGGTATATATCAATTTTGTGAAAATTCCATTGGTTGAGAACATGGGGGGTGCTCTGCATTAGATCATGCTGTCAATATTTAGCCAAACTGAATATAACAAGTGTAATGTTGGCTAAATCGCTATGGCTTAGTGCTGTACCAGGTTAGCAAAGTGCCTCTCTCATAACCAAGTGAACAGTACTTGGCTAGCTGGCTAGCGTGCATGGTGCGGCTGTCTATAACCATTATGTAACATTAGTGTGTTAGCTAGCAAGTGAATGTTAGCTAGCTGCTCAGGTGACTGGGAATTTGGAAACTGGCTAGTTCAAATGCGAATGTCCAACTTACTGGCTGACTGAATAGCTGAGTTATGAAGGTAACTCACTGCTAACATAAAGACACTTAAGGCACTAACGAAAATTCCATTCGTTTCCCATAACGCCTTTCAGTTCTGTGATTAACAATATCTTAAACTCTTAGTCATCTCATTCGAAAGTTATGAAACTTGAGTAAATTTTGGATTTGTTGCGAGCAGCAATGGCTAAATGTCAAAGAGGAAAAATAGAAGGCTATGAAAACAAGCCACAGCTCAAGTCTGAAAAGGAATCGCACAGAGATCCACACGCCACTCGGGGGCCCACGGCCCAACACTAGTTGCGTGGCGATTCAGCACTAATTGCATTTCATTTTGGGGCCTGTACTTGTATAATTTTCAAATTACAACTATGACGGCCATTCCCACTGATGGATAGGGGGGCACTGTAAATGCACACAGTAGTTCACACAGCGAAATGAAATTCAGTTGGAGGTAGCAAATCTTCAAATGTCCAAATATCGCCGCCAACTCATTTTATACTCACGTCCACTTGGCTTAAGTCGTTCCAAGGTCAACGAGACGCAAACGGAGCCGAATAAAGGAAAGACAACAAACCTACAGAATGTAAGCCAATATAATTGTTATTTTAGGAGCCACACATCTTTGCATACATGATGCATCGATTAATTTGCATTCGATGAAGGCTTTTTCGCCTCTGATCTCTAATGTGAATGCCTAGCGAATGTTCTTTGCAGCTTTAGACATTCATGCGCTTAAGAAGTATGAAACATATGCAGGGCAACAAGCATTCGAGGACATTTACTTTCCACACTGGGAAGATCTCAGCAATTGCAGCAATTTCTTTCCAACAGACTGTCCGGGAGACGCACAACTAGCGCAGTGCTTTCCCACACGGTCACCGTAAAACTCCACACACCGCGAGGACATCCTATTCAGACGCGGTGAGGAAACGTCTGCCCTCGTCTCGTCTCATGCCCTTCTGAGAGAATGATCCGAATTGCAAGTAAGCAGCAGAAATGCTATTTTAGGGCAATGACACCTGGAGGTTAGCCGGGAACCCAGTGTTCCCGATGGATTACTCACGTTAGCGCATTCATTACTGAGGAGCTCCCCGTCACAGAACAGTCACTACTGACCACTTAATATTTCATACAAAACTGCCATTTAAAATTAAATTGAATGTTTAATCTAAAACAAAGAACACTCCAGGCCGATCTTTTAATTACAGACAGAGGAGACCAAACTGACCATTCAATACTACATGTATTGCGACTGACCATTTGTTCTTCTGAACTGCCCAATCTGACCATTTCTCTTACACAAATAACAGTCTAGGGAGATCATTTAATCAAAAAGAAGAGGCCAAAGTGACCATTTACTACAACATGTACAGCTATTCAAAATGATCATTTAATGATACATAAATAACACGAGCCATCTTCTAATCGCATAGAGAAGAGCCCAAACTGACCATTTAATACTACATGCACAGCAAGCAGAACTGACCATTAAATATTACACTCAGGACAACCCAAACTGGCCATTTGGTGTCCCATAGAGAACATTCTGAACTGACAATTTACTACATACAAAAGTATCCAATCAAGGGCTGCGCAGTACAAGGAATTTTAATCGATATGGCTTGTGAGAATAATGCAAGCATATTGCAATGGTGTGAATTAATTCCAGTTTCACAGAATTGAGACAGAGAAGCGTAGACGTGATTCTCTCTTGCTGCAGTTTTGTGCGCACGGCGCAATGTCTGAAGGCCAATTTATGCCCCAATGTAAAGCACATGTACAGAGCGTCTATATGCATTAATTTCCCACTCCACGTCGAGAGGTCGCACTCCTCTTCACATTGAGAGGGCACACTGTTTACCCTCTAAGAGCAAGGACCATAGGCATCTTTAATGTGCCCTCATTTTCCAGTTTCATTTAAAAAAATCTGAGCCGGCTTCACACATTAATGATACCAAGTGCAACATTTTTTAATCACATTCTACTGCCAATGATTATATGGACTGTTACATCCTTTAAAAAAAAAAAGACAGAATTTCATGCTTGCGGATAAAAGCCTGTGCACTGATTTACACAAGAAATTTATTTATACGTAACATTGGCTTAGGAATGGAGTCCGCTTTTGTCAACAAATAACTGGCATCTGCACTAGCGCTCGCGCACACAATCAGCAAATCCTTACATTGCCTTCGGCCAATTTTAGACAAAGGAATTTAAATGCCAGGCACTGATGCAAAGGCTGTGCAAGGATGCTTCAAAGGAGCATTAAAACAAAAAAAGTTCAATCGAGGACACGGACGCCTCGCAGGTTTCATTCACTGACATTCCCGTGCACGCTCCCGGGGGAGGGAGCTAATGAGTGATACAAGATCGATGAGGAGGCAGCAGCGGGGGAGGTACAGAGGCTGAGGACCACACACACGCGCACGCACACGCACACACACACCTCAGGGTGAACAGCCAGCTTGTTGAGGGGGTGTCCCGTCCAAGCAGTACCCGAGCGACGACACCCCACATTTGGACCCCAATCTCACACAAAGACATAAGCGATAATGGCGGACAGCCAACTCAGGGGTGCGTTTCCCGAAATCTATGGTAGCTCACATAGTTCGACCCATTGACTACGAATGGATGATCTATGCAAGTTAACTCGGATAGCAACTACGCTTTTGGTAAACGCGCCCAAGGTCGGCCATACGGTTCGCCCCAGACACACAGCACTGTGGTCAATGCAAGATATTCCCAGAGTCACAGTTATGTAGTGTTAATGCAGTAACGTGGGCTAAATCACTGAAACTGAAATTGAGGACAATCAGCCTTAGTGCAGACACCACTTCGGACAAGAACAACTAGAGGCACTCGAGGAGTGCAAACCTCCGCCAAGGCAGCAGAATCCAAATCTTCATCAGTGGGACCAAAGTTGAGTTATCGCGTGTCATAAGATTTCAAGATAGCTGCTGTGGCGGCCATATTGTTTCACTGATTGTGGTGAAAATCAATAGGGTCCTTCCCTAATGTAAAAGCAATGCAATCCACAAAATTTCAGATAAATCCGTGCATTACTTTTTGAGTAATGTTGTTCAAAGACAGACAAAAACAAACGGGAGAAAACATAAGCTCTGCCCCAACTTCGCTGGCGGAGGCAATTACAGGTAACAGAGGGAGTTTGGGTTATTCCTGCCCCACCTCTGGGGCAATTCAGGGAGCCAAGGTGGGAGGCAGGGTGTCAATAGTCGAGTATTTATGAATTGGGCTACCTGTAGGTCGCCGAGTCCAGGTCTGTCATTTTATCTTTCAAAATCAATCTATCCATCTATTGCAGTGTTTCCCAAACCTCTCCTGAAGGCCCACCTGTCCTGCATGTGTTAGATCTCTCCCTGCTCCAGCAAAGGGGATTCAAAGGAACAGATTGTCATCAATCAGCTTTAGGGGGTGATTAACGAGCTGATCATTTGAATCACCTGCACTGGAGCAGGGGGAGATCTAAAACATGCAGGACAGGTGGGCCTGCAGGAGAGGTTTGGGAAGCACTGATCTATTGTATATGCCGAGAATTAGAAATTACCCAGAAGCTTTTGGCAATTGCATCATCAGGGCTCTGTGCATCATAAATATGGTGCTACGTCCAAGTACAAGCCTACTAGGAGTTTTGCATTCACTCTAGAACTGCTGTTGGCATTGAATAAATAATACATAATTTCAACACAGCCCTGAGTCGGAATACAGCAATATAGAACAGGAAGCGTTCAGGTCCCAAAAACATTAACCCCTCAGGACACAGAGCACTTGGAGAAAACTGCCTCTCCTGGCCTGTCATCCCCCCCCCCCCAAACACAGGAGACCCTGAGCTCTCCAGTGCACTCTACCTGTAAGTGCACGTCTGTTCAGCCACATAACGCTGACTCAAGCTCTTTCTCATCCCCTGTGACATCACTACAGCTCCTCATGACCATTCCCAGGATTCCATGGGAGACACAAAGCACTTTTTTCCTGAGAACCGGTCAGAACCGGCTTGGAGGCAGGTTTTTTTTTTTTTTTTTTAACCCCCGGGGAGATGGACGGGCTGTGGCAGAGTGTGCAAGCCAGAGGGAGGGAGGGAAAGAAAGAGTGTGACCGACGATGGGCGGACCGATGTGCGAAGGAGAGACGTCGTCTGGCATTCCAAAACACGAGTCTATATGGGGGGGGCTTGCCGTTGCCTTTTCTTTGACTTTTAAAGGGATAGTTTGAGGGAAAACTGTTCTCCCAACAAGACCCTTCCGTGCATAACGCAGACCAGGAAATTCAGAAAACCTCATGCCCTGTTAACCCTTTGAAGGGCAGGTACTTTGAAAACAATGTCAAAATTCTAGCCACTGTTCTCAAACTCCATTGCTTCCAATTACTGGGAATGACTTACATTTTCGGATGAGAACATTCTGATCACATACACATCACCTTCCACACAATGCTGTTAATCACGGTTAACACTCCAGAAACACCATGAAAAGTATCAACTCTTTCAAAGAGAACCTCCATGAAAGAAAACCGCCAAAGTATATTTGATATAAATATGAAAATTTATTATGACACAATAGGCTAATGCACGCAAGCTAAATTCACCGTAACTTGCAGGAAACCGTATTGGGAAATAAACTTCAACTTGGATCTGCTAGAAATAATTTCACACTAACCCTGAACATCGTCAGGGTGCTTGTATTGTCTAGGACAATAGCGTGACCCTGAGAAAGAATGCTGTGTACCCACTGTACAATGCAAACTTTACATAAGCCAAAATGGCTGGGGGACAACCTTATCCTCACAGATCCACATTAAAGATTAACCACCTTCACTCACAAACTTTGGCTCAGCGCAAGTTACCCTCTCTGCAAATAGCCTTCTGCTGACCTGTCAATCAACAGATTAACAGTAATTTACTGCATAAATGCTTCACGACCGGAGGCCGGATGTGAAATGGCCTTTAACTTTATCACACCTAAGACAAATTGAAAAATATCCAGACCACCACACATCTCATGTCATGCGCTGCATAAATGGTTAAATGGAAAACTATCGGGACAGCGACAATATTTCTACAGTTCTCTCCCCCAACTCAGGTTCATTGACTTTGATTCTAAAATGGTAATAATAAGCCTTTATTCATGTGAAGTTACTTTCAAACCGAGTGATCAGAGGTCAAAATAGAGCCACTTACAAATAAACATAGGCCCCTCATTTTCGAGCAGTAAAAATAACTGCACAAATTAGGAATGTGAAAAGGTCCCATCACACACCAGTCCTAGCATGCAATGTAGGGCTCAACTGCTGACCAATGAATCATGAAAAAACATCACAGACAAAATGCATGACAAACAGAACTAAAGGAACTTTAATAATAAATGCACCAGGATTGCTGCAAATGGGATTGACAATGGGTGATTCCGCAAGGTTTAAGACTTGGGCAAGATCACATTGCGCATAATCAAGAGGAAGTGGTCAGAGTCAAGACTCACACTGCTTTAATATTTTAAGATTCTGAGGTGACATATGCAGCGAAGTTCCAAGGCCCGAATACCTCAGTGTTTCAGCCGCGCTTCAGTGCTCTGCTGCAGGAGTTCGGAGAGGAAGCACGTCCATACGTTTGGGATTAATGCCTCTTCACAATGTGCTTCGGGTGTCAACTGAAAACAAGGCTGCTGTACAAATGTGTGGATGTTTCCACTTCCAACAGTGTAGAGGACTAGCGGATGGCAAACATAAAATGGCCGCAGCGTGTTGACGTGGGCCAGGCTCAGAGGAGTTCCCCACACAGGAACTGGGTGCTGGAGGAGGGTTTGTGGGCTGGTTCCCTGGGGCAAGTGAGCAGCAATTCCTACCAGTAGCACTAGCCTGGATAAACAGCCTGCTTAACCCTTTATGTAGTGGGGTCACAGCTGTGCAATTAGTGTTCTTCACTGAGCATTCTAATGCTGATGTCACAATCACAGCTGGTGATCCACATACTCTAGAACACACATTCAGATCTGCCTGAAAACCCTTAGACTATGTCGATATTAATGCTTTCGTTTCAAAACGCATAATTTTTGCTATGTTTTCGCCTGGTGTCCACACCACTCCAGAGTTTTTGAACCTGAAAAACTAAGACCTTTGAAAATGCCGCCAACCAGGCATTAGTTTGAAAACTCCTGAAATTCTCTGTTCACATGAAAAGGCAAAGTTTTATTTTTTAAACGCCGTTTTAGAATGAAAACGCATTAGCGTGGACGTAGCCAATAACCACATATGCTAAAATTGGATACTGTCATGGAAATCCACCCCTGGTTTGATTCTCTACTGTCCACCACACACATCCACGAGCATAAAACAGAGCCACTTCCTGTTACGCTCGGGACTGCGAGCAGTTGCAGGGCCGATTCCCACAGAAGTACATGAAAGCGAGTGACTGACGCTCCTCCAGTGGCGCGGCTTCACTCTTGGGCGTTCAAAAACCTGGTGTGAGGTCATGAATGACCATGGTGTGAAGAGACAAATGACCTGGGTGTGAGGCTGCAAGTGTCACTGGTGTGAGCTCCTAAATGCCTCAGATAGTTCTCAATTGAAAATTCTAAACCTGATTTCACATTCAGAATGGTACGAGATCACATTGGAGTTCTAGAAAAATGAAATAAATAAATAATATCTTTCAGAGATGAAGCCATCGAAACACCTTCAGACAAGAAAAAGACTTCACTACAAACGCCCGGAAGCCCAGGTCGCGGAGAAGTCACGAGGACTGTTACAAGGGGGACTGACGGCGGGCACAGATGAAGACTGCTTAGCAACCTCCAGAGAAAAGGGAGGTGTTCAAACGGACCTCATTGTGCTCGTACAGGTACACACACACACAGTCACACACACACACACACCTCAGGCATAATCACACATGATTGAGTCTGGTAGCAGCACACAAAAAGATGCCCTTATTTCTACTGAGGAAAAAATAAACATGAGAAACGGCAAACTTAACGTTCTGTGCATGTTATCAAGGAGCAGGGCAGACCTGACAAATATTTGTATGATGTACAGAGGATGATGGAGGAGGGGGGTGAGAAAGGGGGAGGAGAGTCTATACATGTGGAGATGGGAGTTTTTCTGAAAGAAGATAAAGCAAATGGGGACACATAATAATCTAGGACTGGAGTTTTGTGCAAGACCAGCGTGGCCTTCATCAATTTTGGTTCACGGTTGGGCTGATAATGCCTGTATTTCTCTGGGCACAAAGAAGTCAAGGAGTTCGTTCATTTCTTCAAAAAATATGTCCGATTCAAATGATGAGGTTTCAGGCATAAGAGGATTCTCAATGCCAAATTTCACTTAACCATGGCAGTGCCAAGGACAATCTTCTTTAAAACTCAAAATTACACAAAATGCTTTAAGCAATTGCTGGGCTTCCAAACATATTGATAATTTTCCTGTCATAATGTTATACACTGAAACCACAGGCCACTACTGGTACAATCTTGCAGTACACAAATACAAAATTATGAGCCAGTTTTCATAGGAGTCAGGCAGGCGGTGATTCATGACCCCTTCGGTTTTGAATGAAATTTTTTTTCATTGATAGATGCATGTTAGAAATGAAAGGAGGAGAAGAAAAAAAAAAAAAATCATATTTCCAATCTTTAATAGGGACTGCTTTTTTAAGGGGTCCTGTAATAGTGGCGTCAAAATCAGCCAAAATGGGGAAAATCACCAAAATTAGGTTTTTGAATGCTTGTATTTCTGTGCACCCTGAGTGAGCCAAATTGATTTTCAATTATGCAAGTCTATCTGGTTTGGACGCAACAAAAAATTTGAAAATTTTAGCGGCTGACTTCGGGCGCAGCCCATCGGTGGCGCTGCAAATCGCTACTTTTGTAATTATGCACACTTTCCCAGGGGTTGTGTGGCTTGCGCTCCAAGTCAGCCAGGTATTTTATGCATGTCATTATAAGTTAGGACCTCTTATTTTGATATGGATGAAAATTAGGGCAGCTGACTTGGGGCGCACAAATATGGGGGGCGCTTTTTTCCGCCAAAAGGCGAAATCATCACATTTGCAAACTGCGATTTCTCCATGCGCCTCAAGTCAAAAGTGATAAAATATGGCTCATGTTGTCACTCAGCATCTCTAGTGCCAGTGGTAAAGAGTTTCATGGCTGGTTTCGGCATTTACCCTTTTTGCACCGTTTTTCTTGGACCACTTCACGAAAAAGCCAAATATAGTAAACTGGGAACTTTCTCCGATTTTCATGAAATTTGCAGGATTTTCTACCTTAACTGGGAGAAAGGTGTTCTGTAAGTTTGAGTGCAGTGTGGCAAGCCACTTTGGTTATAGGCTGCCACTGGGTGGCAAAATGGGAACTTAACTGCAAAAAGTAGCATTTCAAATAACCTTATATCTCATAGATGAAGTAAAGAATGCAAATCCCCCAAGTTTCATGAAAATCGCAGAAAGTTCCCAGTTTACCATATTTGACTTTTTCGTGAAGTGGCCTAACAAAAATGGTGCAAAAAGGGTTAATACCGAAACCTGTCATGGAACTCTTTACCGCCAACACTAGAGATGCTGAATGACAATGTCAGCCATATTTCATTAATTTTGACTAGGGGCGCATGGAGAAATCGCTGTGTGAAAATGTAGCAATCTCACCTTTGGGCGGCAAAAAGCATCCCCTATACTTGTGCGCCCCAAGTCAGCCACCGTAATTTTCCAAATAAGAGGTGCTGATCCATCATGACATACATTAAATACCTTGGCTGACTGAGGGTGCAAGCCACCCCCTGGGAAAGTGGGCATAAAAAGTATTGAATTGCAGCACCACCTATGGGCTGCGCCCCAAGTCATCCACCAAAATTTTCACATTTTTGGAGAGTCCATACACAATAGGCTTGCACAAATGGAAATCAATTTGGGTCACTAAGGGTGCACAGAAATACAATATTCAAATCCTAATTTTAGTGATTTTGCCATTTTGGCTGATTTTCACCCTGATATTCAATGACCCCCCCCCCCCCCCTAAAAAAAAAAAAAAAACAGACGCTATTAAGGAAAGAAAATGTGATTTTTGTTCGTTTATAACATATATCGTTCTATAAAAAAAAAATTCGGACAAATCCGAAGGGGTCATGAATCACCCTCTAATAGAAATCTGCCTGGGTCTTATAAAAACTGGCTCTTATCCTGTATCCTACGAACACCAAATTTCATGGCAAGAAATCCACAAGTAAATTGGAGCGTAACCTCAGCCATTTTGATACCGAAGACCAGACAGACAAGAGTTGGCTAAAGACTTTTACAAACAGACAGATGCGTGCAAATCATTCACTCAGACAGATGCATCACACTTCTTTTCAGTTGCTGGTGTTGGAAAATCCCCGAATGTGACCAGAGGTAATTTCCTGCCACAGATACAGTTTGTTCTATACCTAGACAAATTTGGAACTAAAGAGCAGCTGGTTTCCTGCACGTCACTCAGTGCATTCAGTGTTAATGTGGCACATGGGGGGCCTCAGATCTCTAGGTAGGGGCCTCATGGATGGACACAGTAATTCAACACCACTCAGATACCATAAAACCCAGGGGTATCACACTGTACCCAATCAGCGCTAATGCCTTAGAGTCCTTATTTCAGGCTCTTATATACGTAAATACATATAAAACATAAATAGGGCAATAAATGCTCAGGTACTCCATTCCGATCCACGGCGAGATATTTAAATCCTCCCCAGGAAAACTCGTAAAAACAATGACCCCCAGAGACCCCTAGTTAAGTAGCCGATCAATGCACCTACAAAATTTGGTAAAGAAATATAGAGCGGTTTCTGAGTTATGGACCGGAAACACTTTGGGGAAACACTCTGATGGGAACAGAGCCAAAAACAAGGAGGGGTACTAGAAGGGGTAATTTCTTTGACCCAATACATGTGTCTTTGAGGACCTCAACATATAAATTCATAAACATATTGCAATAGTGAAAAGACTTGAAAATTTACACTACCATTCGGAGAGGAGGATTCAGCACTGTATCATGTACCCTGCAGGCCAGTTCAGCACAGAGGGGCTGAGTGATATGAGGTCTATATAGTTGTTACACAGTACACAACACAAACATCTCCATCTCTTCAAGTGCAGGGCTCTGCTTTGTGAGGGCTGAGCTGGCTTTATCAGATGGGGTCGGCCCAGGAACTCCCAAAACAGCTGCGGAAATACATCCACAAACTCTTCCACGTAGTTTTCAGCAGTACGCTACAGTTCAGAGGTGTTTGACTGGACAAAGAAATGACCGGACGATCCCAGCCAACACAAACCATTGGCATAATGTTTCTGCAATGCTGTGGCGATAACATATCAACGTTGACAAATAATTCCAGGGACACTGCGAGGACATTTAGTGTTAACTTACTAGTCAAGCTGCTGCGGAGCTGACAGTTGGCACAGAGAACTGCTACTCGCATTGCCAACTTTTGGTTAAAAAAATGCCATTATTCAAATCTGAGTTCCAACAACTTTTCCACAGTCAAACTAAAGTACCTTTCAAGCATTTTAAAGGAGCATTTTCAAGATTTCCGCACATCTTACAACCGTGATAAATTAGTTATCAAACTACCAAGATGGCAATTTACTATGAAAGTGATTAAATTGTTACCATTTGAAGCACTTTAAAGCATCTTGTTCAAAATCCAAGCACTTTTCAAACCTAGGAAATGCCAAATTAAAATTCAAGCATTTTCAAAGATTTCCAGCACCCGTAGGAACCCTGTCAAATGGGCACAGTCTAAAGATCGCCACCTTCCCTTGCAAATCCAGCCAAACACAAAAACTGCATGAACCAGTTTCAGACATTTTGCCGGGAAAACTTTCAGATTTCAGGGACATTAATAATTCAGTTCCATTCAAATGTAGTCTGGTGCTCCAACAATGTGCGATCAAGAAGGGGATATAATGAGGGTATACCGAGCAGCTGAAAGGCTCCCTATACAAACACGACCAAGCCTTACTGAAAGGATGGGAAAAAAATACAAGCAAACAAAAATATATACTGATGTGGCAGAAACACAATGTTGAAACTACCCAATATTCACATAATTACACAGAGGACCAAACAACCAATTAAATTCATGATGAGGCCCAGCACTATCCAGTTATAGATTAAAAGGGATAATGACTACACAGGCCCGTCAACAGACGTGTGGGACTCTAGCACAGGTTACAGAACGAAAGCATTAAATGAAGCCAGTCAAGCCACAAAGAGCAGAACCCACCAAGTGAAGGGCGCAAGTGGGGTTAACAGGCACGTTTTATGGAGGATGCAATAAAAGAGGTGAGTGAAATAATGAGCCAAATTACCCCAGCAGTTACCCTTAATACAGCCTAATTGGCAAGCAACCCCAGTACACACTGGAATTATAGACTCCACGGGGCTCAGTGTCCTTCAGCGCAGCAATGAGAAAAGGCAGCTTGGCCCTTCAAATGCAGGGTACAACTTGGTAGAACGAATCACGCAGTGCAAATGCGCATTACCTCAAGCAAGCATTTTAAAACAAGTTTTGGCTCTGCATGTGTTTAAGTGGTGTGAATCTCAATTGGGGTACATCCATTAGTTAGTTTAGAGCACTCCCCATCAGCTCCTTAGTAATGTCCCACAGTTTTTTTTTCTTTTTTACTGTGATTATTTAAAGATCACATCCTTGCACTTGGGTCCTCCACATTTATTCACACTCCTTAAGACATTCTTGGGTACCTGGAGCATTACAATGTCACATGCCAGGAGACACATACATGTCCCAACATGTTCCAGGGGCAGTACATTTGACGAGTACATGAACATGCATTAAAAAAAAATTCACAGCCCTAAAAGGAAGCTTTGCAACGATACCAAATTTCTGTCATAACATCTTCAGAAGCATTAAGAATGAAAGGTAAAAATTTGAAAATGGTAGTGAACTGCCCACATGGTCAACTATGGGCATTTTGAGAAATTTTGAAATCACTCATGATTCAAAAGAAGTGTTCTGACGCTCCCAGAGGCCTTTAGATGGAGAGATACACAAGATATGCTTGATTTGACAAGATATTTGAATTCTTTAGAAAAAGTTCCCCAAAACAAATGATTTCAAAGTAGAGCTTGCCATAGTACAGCAGAGATGGCTGCCTCAAGTTGGTCCGAGCGCATTCGGACAAAATGTAAAATTAATTAATATTTTTAAGGCCTACAATTTCAAAATGTTCAAACATCTTGACCTAATACTTGATATTTTACCATCTTTTAGGTCAAGGAGCTAGCATGAATTTTTTTCAGCGGTCGCATGGGTTATGCAATACAAACCAATGCAAAATGCAAAAAAGCTCTCTCGCAATTCTCAAGTCGATCCATCGTGAGCGTGCATGTAGGTCAGTGGGCTTTAATGTTAAGTAACACACACAGTCAAATGCACGTGCACATTTACACAAAGACAATAATGTCACAAGGCCGGTCTCTTCCAAGGGCACAAATCTCAAGAGCATCCTTACAGCCCTATAAGGTCAGACACAGCAAAGGTTTAGAATGTTCTTCACCTGAGTATTTCTTGCTGTCACAATTGCTTGGTACCAGTAAATGAAAGCAATGGAGTTCTAGAACAAAAGCTTAGAATTTTAGGAAATGAAAATTCCACAAAAGCCTGCACTAAAGAGTTAAGCCTAGTTTTTCCCAATCTAAAGCAAACACGCAGCGGACATGGTTCTCTAGTCTCTTCCTGAACAGTACATGCGAGACAAGCGCATATTTGCATACTGACTACGTGGAGGCTTCATCGTTTCAGAGACAGGGAAGGGAAGTTCCATAAGCATGCTTTCATTTGCATGCAACAGCCGCTGCATTAGACAGGGGGTGGAAAGGCACACACATGTACACACACACACACTCACCAGAGTTGGTCTGAATTCCCCTGGGGGGATTTTGGGGGGAGGACCAAGAGAGAAGAAGGGGGAAGAAAGAAATTTGGCATTTGGATCTCCCGCAGAAGATATGGAAGAAAGCCTTGAGGGCTTCATGCAGAGGACGTCTGCCAGATAGACAAAGATGAGGAAGAGGACAGGCAGTTGCACCCTGCATACGGTGGCAAAGAGGCCTGCAGAAGCCTTCAGGCACAACGAACGCTCAGAATTATTTATTTTTTCCCAACACTTTACAAACCAGGTTATCTTTTTCTGCAAGTACCCAGTAAGCACTGAGCAAGCGCCGGTCTTTCAGCCACTGTTGGAACTGACCTTACGCAGTTTAACAACACATTAACGGTGAGGGATAATTTCATTATCTGCTTGAACACAGCAGAGGAAGGGCATCTAAAAGTGCACCGCTGCAAATTTCACTGCTTCTGCAGCCTCCACAGTTTCACTCTCACAATCCAGCAGCAGTCATTGCTTCCATTCATCTCTGCTCCACGATGCATCACCACCGATTAGCCTTTGCCATAACTTACACAGGTCTACACAACCTCAAATCCTTTTCACGGCAATCAGACATCACAATACCACCCTGCTTTCGCCCATTAACAACATGCAAATGAAGCAAGAATGCATTCTTAAAAAAATTTAAAAAAAAAACTCATTAGAGGTTGTGTCATGTCCTGCAGCCCATGCAGAAGACGTCTCAGAAATGGGACCGAACAGGGAGGGAGCCAAACTGACGGAGCAGATGAGCACCTATAGTATGATTGCGTTTAGAACAACCGGCCAATTTGACAAGCACTAGCTCTAAAGGCTACTCCACTTCTAGCTGATAAATGATTAAGCGCAGGGGCGTTCCACGGTATTTGCGACATGGCTCCAGAATTTTTTTTCCCAGAATTTTCATGAAATACCCGGTGGGTATGTAAGTTGACGTCCAAAAGTTTCTGAAAAATGTATTTTGGCTTCACAGATCATTGTACTCATGGAAATTATGTACCATTGTCGATTTCACGACGGTGACCGACATCAACAGCTGGAATTTTGTTTAACCCTCTATTAACCACCGTACCATATCTGCAACATAAAGTGAAAGGGATAACAGCCTGGACACCCTGCTGGTTTTGTTTCTTATTGCCAAATAAACATTTGAGAATAACTTGAGGTCCATCAAAAATTTTTTTTTTTTAAATTATTTAAATAAAAAAAATTATTTTAAATATTCTTCCAAATATTGGCTCAAAATCAACATATTTGCCTAGGGAAATGATTTTTTACACAATTGGAAATGGGTTTGGTAAATAGAGGGTTAAATTTACTTTTTCCAAATTAATCATGCAAGACATTGGACTTGGATGCATGCATTTACGTTGTTCAACAATTTTGTACATGTTTATACATATGAGGCTGTAACTCTTGGTATTTGGAATTAAAATGACATATTTCTTATTAAAAGATATGTAGCTGTCCCTCTCACTAAGCAAATGTATATGGGTGATTTTTTCAATAGGGGCACAAACAGTGAAAATTCATGTCCGGGCCTGTAAATTTTTAGTAGATTAGTGCTTGGAAAAAAAATATATATTTGTTATAAAGCAGGTTAAGCCCCAAAAAGCTCCAAAATATTAGAACTGAATTTCATCAATTTTTTTGTGCTTCAGCATTGAACGTCAGTTTTGCTTTGCAGATGCATAATTTAAGCCGATAGGTATTTAGTACCTATCAGCTTAAATAGAGAGAGAGTGATAACTTTATGCCCCTCACATAAAACACTGAAAAATTATCTAATTTAATATGTCTATTTAGGGGCAATTTTTCAGTTCATTTTTGTGGCATTCTTGCGTATGTTGAGAGGCATCCTTTCATATCAACTTAATTTTCTACTTGAAAATAAGTGTTTGGAGATTTTATTCCATACAAAGATTCAAATTTAGGTGTAAGCAAAAAAAAAAAAAAAAAAAGTTCTGTGAAGTTGCTGCTTTTTAATGTTAAGAGCATTTCCCTTTTATTATGGTTCTATGGAAAAGACATTCCTGCACTGTGCTTGGTTTTTTTAAGCTGACATAGATGAAGTACTCTGGAGTCACACTTGGAAAAGTTTGGGACACGCAGACCGTACACTACACTTAGCTGGAATTTCAGTAACACGCCCTTCCAGTGATGTCATCATTTGTCAGCTGTCTGCTGAGGTGATCACATCAGACAGACTAAATACAATTTCCTAAGATTTGTTCTGTTGATTTTTATTAGCATATTTTCTTAGGTTTATTGCAATTCTAAGGACTAAACTTTCTGTAAAGGTTTGTCATTACAAGCTGCCGTTTGTAAAATAAAATACTGTTTACAATATATTTGGATTTAGTACCTTATTACATGTACACTTGGGTACAGTTCTATGACAAGGCAAATGCAACAATTTCCACTCCGTTACCAGCATATTCCACTCCATTACCAAATTCCTCTACTCAGTTATGAAGGCCCTGCTCGACGTAATTACTGTGCATCTCCAACAAAATGAATGACTATCTTCAACAGAAGTGACAGAACCATAAAAGATCTGTTTGGATATGGTTACATGTGCATATCATTGTACTTTCAGTTTTGTCGGAAAAAGTAACAGAGTGGAAAGGCCATGTAAATAAAAATTGCCCATTGCGAAAAGAACAGGAAAAATCCAGCTCTGCTGGTATACTGATCACTACAGGGCCCACCCTGTCGACCATAGTTGATTCAGTCAGATTCTGCAACCTTTTTAATCAGTCATTTGCGGTGTCCTAGTTGTGCCTGCATTGATAAAAATCACCCATAAATACTATTGATCAATACAAGTTTTAGTGTTAATGAATTGATATTTATATAGAGTGACAAAAAAAGTGTCCTTTCCGTAACATTTTGCTGTCCTGTCCATAACGCACATTGGCACCCCCTTCCAATTCACCTGATCAGGTATTTTCTTGAAAATTCCTGAATGATATTCCTTTGATATAAGGGTACATCACTGGATGGCTGAATATGAAGAATATCCACTGATCTATATAGAATAACTGGATTGCTGACGTGATTGAGAACTGCGTTGGGAGGTGGGAGCAAGCGGAAGTGGTCGAGTGGCCATTTCACTACAGGTGCTGGTCAACGAATTAGAATAATTTGAAATAGTGCAATCGTTGAATTTTTTTAAGGCATTTTTTGTGCAGAAAGCAAATCAGGTGTTCACCGCGCCTGTCCTACTTGTTAGAGTAATCACAGAACTTGCTACCTGTAAAAAATTTGCTCAGCTGAGCTTTCCAAAAGGCCCACTTAGGCCATTTAACTGTGACACTGTTGTTTCATTGAATTAGAATAATTCATAAGTCATTTCATTGAATTAGAATAAGTGCTCCAATTTTTGTTTTCTGTGAAGAGTGTTCACTGTGCAGTATAAAGTCAGGGTTGAGTAGAATTTCTAAGTTGTAAAATCAATCATGGGTCCGCAGCGCAACCTCTCAACCGGAATAGTGGCTCAAATTCAAGGCCTTCGCCAACAAGGCTTGACTCAAACTAAAACTGTTGAGCAGCTCGGCATCAGCCAGTCTTCTGTCGGCAAATCTCTCAAGAAAGACTGCAGCAAGCGCACCAATTGTTCTGGCGTCCGAAAAACTTCTGCTCGCGACAAAAAACAGCTGAGAAAGATCGCAGTCAGCAACCGGTTCAAGTCCACTTCCGAGCTCAGCGACTTGTGGAACGAGCAGACCGACGCCAACGTCGAGATCAACCACTTACCATCGTCTGCGCGAACTCGGCTTCAAATCTCGCGTTCCAGCAGTAAAACCGATGCTGAACAAGAAACAAATGGAGAAACGGCTGAAGTGGGCCAAAGAACACGGCGAGTGGACTGCTGAAGACAGGCAGAAAGTGGTCTTCAGTGACGAAACACGCTTTTGCATCTCCTTCAGTGACCAAGGTCCTCGTGTGTGGCGTCGTGGTGGCGAAACCTACAACCACGAGTGCGTGAAAAGATCGGTCAAGTTTCCCCAGAGCGTTATGGTCTGGGGATGCATGTCCGCTCGGGGTGTAGGGAAACTCTGCTTCCTCAAGACGACTGTCAATGCTGCAGTATACCAAGATGTTCTGGAAATGTTCCTGATTCCGACTGTTGAGGAACAGTTCGGCGAAGAAGACCTCATATTTCAACAGGATCTTGCACCGGCTCATGTGGCAAAGTCGACCAAAGAGTGGTTCACCGAAAAATAGCTTGAAGTTTTGGCATGGCTGGCCAACTCGCCTGACCTCAATGTCATTGAAAACCTTTGGGCCATCGTCAAGCAGAAAATTCACGACAGAAAGCCGACTACGCTGGACCAACTGATGCAGAACATCGCCACTGCCTAGGAAGCTGTGAGTGCAGAAACTTGTGACAAGCTGGTCAAATCGATGCCACGGAGACTTCAGGCAGTCATACAAGCAAAGGCGGCAGCCACAAAATACTGAGAAAGTGATGATTCTAGTTATAATAAAAATTATTCCAATTCAGTTAAACGGTTTCTCCATTATTCTAATTCAATAAAACAACAGAGTAGCAGTTAAATGGCCTAAATGGGCCTTTTGGAAAGCTCAGCTGAGCAAATTTTTTACAGGTAGCGAGTTCTGTGATTACTCTAACAAGTAGGACAGGCGCGGTGAACACCTGATTTGCTTTCTGCACAAAAAATGCATTAAAAAAATTTAGCGATTGTACTATTTCATATTATTCTAATTCGTTGACCAGCACTGTATGCCCCGTAGTAAGCAACAGTTATATTGGGTGCGTCTCAAAGTGTAGGCTGCATCCTTTGAAGACTGCATTTTTAGGGATCGTCACTTAATTCCATCTGCCAACCTGACATCAATTCATTTCTATTATACTGCTTTGGTTTAAGTAAGTACTCATTGATTTCGCTAACTGTAACCTAAACTCTAACCCCCAACTTTAAACCTTGCCCCAAACCTAACCAAATCCCTTACCCTAAATGTTAGTTTGGCGGATGGAAGCAAGTGATGACCCCTAAAAATGCAGCCTTCAAAGAATGCAGCCTGTGCTTTGAGATGCACCCACAGTATTCTATGGAAGAGAAGCGTTAATGTGCAGCTTTCCAATGCAGAGCAACATTTTTTGGGGGGGACGTGGCAAGACAATGAACTGGCTATAGTAAAGACAGATACACATAAATGAATTTCAATGAATATATTGCCACTGGCGATCTACCTTAACGGCAGATGACGTGTCAACGTTATTCCAGCTAAAGGTTATTATTGGAATACTTCACATTAATATTAGCCAACATGATCCATCAGTTAGCCTAAAGCTACCTAGGTTACTGAACTGATGTTAACAAGATCAATCAATGTCACAAGGCATAAATTAGATAATCCAGTAAAAGATGTCTATAATGTTAGACCAGACTAACTAGACAAAACCAGGTGTTGACTGGTCAAATTATTAAGGCTAATTTACGCCAGTACTAAAAAAGGCTAACGTTTTGCTGCCACTAGATTACCGTTGACAGACAAATTCAATTTTGCCAGGTTATCAATGAGGATGTAACGTTACAGCTACTTAAATTAGATAATGTGATTCACTCTCTACAATGAATGGCAGGCAGTTTTACATACATCTCCATAACGCACAACTCACTGCACTTCCCATGTGAAGGCTGATTTCGTGACCTTGATAAATTTACACTGCATTCTCCTCAACGAACCCACTTTCGCATCGTAGGAAAATTGGCCTAGCTTCCTGGCAGCTACTGAGCGAAGATATCGCAAGAAAAAACTCCATACTAGACATCCATTGGGACTTCCACGCGTTATGCAGGATTGAATCTCACGCCCAGTGTTTCTAAAATAAAGTCAATGGTTGACAAGATGCAAGCTTACGGCCAATTTATTTTTTTTAAATACCCCCCACACAGAATAATAATAATACATGCAGGATTGACTTCTTGTCTTCAGTCTGAATGACTTTGAACTTTAATTTCATTGTACCACTGCCCCACTCAGGCGAGATGAAGGAAAATCCGTATAGATCTCCTATGGAAAGCACTCATTGGTTGTACATATTGTCAAATGCAAAATTGTCCACTGAAAATGTTAATGGCACGTACAACTGCTGCCTACTGTGGTTAAATCAGCGGTCCTTGAGGCATAATAAATAAAAAAAAATAAATAATAAAAAAAAAAAAACAAGAGTTTGTCACTAAAGTGATTATATCCCCCGCCGTTAGGTCACCAAAACTGACTGGTGTCTGCGCATTCCCGCTAGGAAGGTTGGTACCAAAAAAGAATTGAAATAGGTGACGCCTTCTTGAGATATCGCGCTGACAATGCTCGGGACGGACGGACGGAGGGAGCCGAATACTATATCCCCCGCTTTGCGCTAAACGCGCGGCGGGGGATTTTAAAAAAAAAAAAAAAAGAAAGAAAAGAAGACATTTAATATCCCTGAGGGGGAAAGTACAGGTTCTGGTAAAACCTTTAGCAGTAATGACTGAACATTTCCTTCAAGTGTCCATCAGAACCCTGTGATCCAGGAAGAATTCGGCCTTCCTCACAGCATTGCCTCAGCTCTGACTTTCCTGCACCTGAAGACCAGAAGTGGCAAGACTTCACAACACAGTGCAGACACTTGTGCAGGCATGGAGGACAGATGGACGGACAAACAGTGAAACAAGGTGACAGAGAGACGACACCCACACTGAACCCCTGACTGAGCGCACATCCCGCTGCACCCCTTTTTTTTGCCCGTCAGGTTAGGTTAGGCATTAGCCATCCACTATATCCTAACAGTAACATCTTATGAGGGGGTTTAAAAAAAAAACTGCAGAGATACCAGCAGTGTACCACTTTATACTTCATATGACCATAAAAATATAATTAACAAGTGTTTGCCACTAACATGGCAATATCCCCCACGGCCTCAATTTTCTGTGTTCGTACGGACGTACGCACATACATACGGAGCGAGCCCAATGCTATATTCCCCGCTTTTCGCTAATCGTGCGTTGGGGGATAATAATTCAAGTGCAGTTACTTCATTTATCATATTAAAGCAATTCTTACCTTTCTGGAATGTCGCACAGCTCTTCTAAAAATTTGAACATCAACAACTCCGCCTCCCTCCAAAGTCCCACCCTCTTCCCCCTGCCTGACCTCTGTCTGATGCTGCCCTTTACCCCTAACGCTTGTGTTGAGGAAGTGAGCAGCGCCAGTGAAACGGGTCAATGGAGTCAGACTCAGAGGCACTGGTAAGTGAAAACTAACCAACAGTAATTACATAATATTCAATTCTATATGTGGTATAAAATAAAATGTACTCATAACGTTTAGTTACCTTCGTAGTCTGACGAATTACCATAAACGTTATTATCGTAATTACAGCATTTCAGCACCCGCTTGTTTAGTCAAATGCATCGTTTTTCGGCAGAATTCATACATATTTTCTTGCAAAACTGCTGTCATAACTGCCGTCTGCCAGAGAGGCGAGTGACTCACAAACGGTGACAGCGGTAGGAAACTGGAAAGGACGCAGCGACGGATGAGAGCCAGGAAGCTTGGCAAATCATTTTATTCGGACCGAATAAAATTGGTCAGACTTATCAGAAATATATGAGAATTGAATATTGATGAGCTTCAACACCTGGTGGATTTTCTTTTACATTTTAGTGTGCAATAGGCGTAAGAGCATTTTAAGATTACAAAAGAAAAGTGTAAAACTGCCAGAAAGGTAAGAATTGCTTTAATTAACATGAATTAAGTGTATCAAATTAATTAATTTAATGTCAAGTATGCCAAATAGTCTCACAATGGCCGAGCAAACTTTTAACAGTGAAACCATGGAGGTAATATAATAGAGAGAGCGAGGAAGTCCCATCCCTATTACTTTCCATGGGAGATGCTAGGCTAGCTACTTCAGCCCAGGAAGCATGGAATTGACAGACATCTATAAAAATGGCGTTCAAAGGGTGCTTATTTCCGGCACCATTTCATAAGATTACAGAGCACAAATGGCCAAGAAAATGTGTCGTCTGTGCGGTCTGGCGAATTTGCACGAGGGGCAATGACGAGCAACCCTGTTAATCTGGGATGCGCACTCACTCAACACTCATTGGCTGAACTGCTGCAGTCAGAGCAACAGCTAGACAACCAAACTCGTGCACGAGCTGTCATCAAGCTCCAAGAAGCAGTTCTTATTTTACAGGCTCTCCTGTAAACATCAAACAGTTCCATCAGACAAAGAGCAAAATAATGAAGGATTACCGAATACATTTTATTTTGTTTTCACTTTATTTGGCAAGAAAAAAATGCAGACTTTTAAATTGGTTTCTATGGAGCTTGCGGGTCATTGGCCACAAAATTGCATCCTTGGGAAACGCGGAAGCAGGAAGCTAACATGCTAACAGGCTGAAGCAAAGGTACTTCCTCGTTCTCTCTTCTATTATACATCTCTATGAGTGAAACTAGCATGGTTTACTCTACAGATGTGCCCATGTATGACTCAAATGAAAATATCAAGCAGGTCGCAAATCGCAACTGCCAAGTCTCTGCAGTGCTTACAAGCAGAAGGGTTATGGACAAGCACTCATATCCACTCAGGTTCACAGTGCCAACATAGAGCAGCAGTGGTGCAACAGTATCTCTAATGGAAGCAGCAACAATACATCTGTAATGAATCCCCCCCCCAACTGCTAGGTCAGACATCAGCAAGGCAACATCACTCCGTTCACACGTGCATGTGTTACTAAGCTGACATGTACTAATGAAAGGGAAGAGCCCTGAGGCTACACACACCAGCCTGAACAGGAAGCCCTACCATGTACAGTGCAGTCAAATCTATGGATGTCATTCCGGTTCAGCGACTGGATTGGCCATGTATCAATACGCATTTTTCCTTCAACAAAAGCAGACTCCACCTTCAGTGTCCTGCTCAAAA
Organism: Gymnothorax reevesii; assembly: GCA_029721435.1. Taxonomy (NCBI): domain Eukaryota; kingdom Metazoa; phylum Chordata; class Actinopteri; order Anguilliformes; family Muraenidae; genus Gymnothorax; species Gymnothorax reevesii. The sequence goes on from CM056575.1 coordinate 32,200,794, forward strand.
ACATGGCCTTTCAAGACTGAACTAGCTGTTAGAACAAACAGAAAAAGGCGGAATTTGAGTGAAAACCTTGGGCATCAACATGCACAATTATCATCTTAAGTTTACACCTGATGTTTCAGTTCAACCGTTTCAGGATCTGGCGTGCTAATGAACTTTATAAAAATTGAACAGTGTCGGCAGTGAACATTTTAATAATTAGACAGCCCGGTCACCCGCAACCAATGGGTGCAGCCCCTGATTGCCCACATTTTTCACTTTGGCTTATCTTTGATACAAAATTGTCTATTATTTAGTGAATTATGTTACCATGGCAGCACATGAATTATACCATGGCCTAGCAGCAATTGCCATGGTTGCCCCCCTGTATGTCCGTAATGCCCGACTACTCAAACGGCCAGTTTGGCTTGCCCTTTTTTCAAGTGGCCGTGGTGCCAAAAAATTACCCCAAGTGGCGATTTTCGAATCAGTGACTGAGCTGTGCGGCTCCCGTTATTGACGCTGCGCTGAACATCTGAGCACTTTGTGCGACCAATGACACGCCCACTCGCTCATGAATTGGGTGAGGTTGGTATCCTACAACCATACATTATGTTTAAAGCGCAAGCAATTAAATTCAGTTGGTGTCAAGTATAAATGTGTTTTTGGGCTGGGTGAAAACGGTGTTCGTATAACTTTCCTCGATGGAAACTAAACTTTGAGAGTGAGCCAGAGAGAGCATCCGCTAACAGTGTTAGCCTGTGCTGTGCGTCCAGTGCTGTGCCAGACAGCAGTAACGGTCCGTCAGCAGTAACAAAGGCCATCGGAAACCTAATCTTTCAACCCTTGAAAACCAAAACTTGTCGCAGTTTACTTCTCCTGGGTAGCAACAATTGCTCAGACTAATTTGTAGAACTGATAGTATTCTAATTTATTTATCGTTATTGCACCATAAAATTGAAGCGTTTTCTTCCACACATAAATGACGACGTTTAATATCAGTATGTCTGCATAATTTCTACGATCCAGTAACTCGTGAAACAGCACAGATTTGAATAAATTAGTTTTCAAGGCTAAGCAACAAGCCTCGAGAATCCGTTCTATATTCTAAATGTAGTCATGGCTAAAAGGTGTTGTCTGGCATGATGCACAGCTGAGTGACACCTGTAAGGATGATGAAAATAAATGCCGCACAGGGAACGAAAGTTTTGGATTTTTGCAATATATTACCATCCTTAAAATGTCCATATCAATTATATAAATGTTGGCAATAGGCACTCACTTTTACATAATCATTTGTAATTATTGGTCATGTATTGGACTTGATTTTTCAGTTGATAAATTGCTGCAAGTTGAATGAAAAAATTGACACTTGAAAAAAATTAAAAGATGGTTTTCAATGAGCTAGTAATTATGGATTTACACAGTTTTATCCACTGTACATACAATGTCATTACCTCTGATTTTTCTTGCAAATTCACCCATTTGGTTTTGGCCTTTGGTGCCCCACATTTTGGCCGTGATGCCCCAATTTTAAAAGGCCAAGTGGCCTTGCCCTAAAAATGACTTAATTTGAGGCCTGCCATGGCAATCAAAATCGATAGGCACTGCGTCCTAACGACTGCCCATATAATTACAAAATATAAAAGAAATTGCTTTAAATCTGTGGCCTGTAGAACATCCACTAGGTCGGCGGCGGATGCATGACAAGGCCAAATCCATAGGAGTCCCGACTTCGTTCGATATATACAATAATCTATCTCAATTTAAAAATATTCATTAGGCTGCTGCGATCAAGTTATTCTGCTACGCAACGTGGTCGAAAAAACTTAATGAGAATGTTACAAAATGCATAACTTCTACACTAAAACTCATCTGTAATGTGATTACACATCTGCTTCAGGGTCAAAATTTGAGAACCAGTTTAATTCATATTACATCAAACACGTTCCCAAAAGGACTAAAAGATTATAGTTTGCGGCCAACTAAAAACTGGCACCAAACCAACCCCAAACTATTCCCTCAAAATTTTATATTGCAGCTTTCAGACAATAAGCCACAGCACAACGTTCCCGACATTATCGGAGAGGCTTCGTGTCAGTGCAGAGGAACAGACCAGCTCAGTAACACAAACGGCAGTGAGGTGCCAAAACCAACTGAAGAGATATAACGAGTAAAAACAGCCCCATGAAAAGTCCTACACTTCCAAAAATCTACAAAAGCTTGCAAAATGGCTTCATTCAAAAACTTTGATGAGAAGCGCTCCTGGTTTATAGGGCAATCCTCTGGCTGAAGGAAGAGTAAGTCCTCGCCAAACGAGCGAGTCATTTCCCGCACCCCCCCCTCTCCTAAGACTCTACTGTGCTTTCCATTTCCCTGCAGATCTGATAGCATAAGGAGGGCCAAATGTGCCTCAAGCTGGCATCGTGTCCAGAGGGAGAGTCTCACGCGAGTGTGGGATGAAGAGGGGAGGGGAGGGATGATAGATCAGCCACTGATCCCCCACCCCCTCCCCTGTCCGTGCTGTGCAGCCCGCGCTCCAGTTCACGCTCACAGCCTCGGCTCAGCCCAGCGCCTCGAGGGTTAAGCCCTGCCATTTTAGCGCCACTGACAGATCAGGCCATTAGGGCGTTACCTAACAAAATGGAAGTGCTTAACCCTGTGTCTGCTGGAGAATCCACCTGGCTCCCCCCCCCCTCCCCCCCCATCGCCCCCTTAGCAACACGACGGCAACAAGATCAAGTCCAGGAAGTGCTGCGAGCCCCCCCCCCCACCTACCCCAAACACACATGGGCACAAAGGAATGTTCAAATGCACGCGCACACACACGAACACACACACACTGAGGAACTCACTGACACACAGGAACACTCGCTCACACACACACGCACACACAGACAGACCAGACACAGAAGAACACGAAAGCAGACATGCATGGAAATGTACGCATATCCACACGCGGGGATATAAATGCTGCACACCCAACAAACCACATGGCACACAAACCCCTCTCGCGCACACACTGAGCATGCCGTAACGCGCAATCTTAATTAAGGACAAGCGGTCGGCCATTCTTCTGCAGCTATCGCAGCTATTAGGAAATCGGAGAGAAGAGGCTGGCCACAGCGGCATCAAAGCCAGACAGAGCAGCACCTGATGAGAGTTTATCATCACACGCATCTTATATCCTCTCATTTTTAACATCTTTATGCTCCGCCGTGCAGAGGACTGACAGCTACATGTTCTGAATAATCCAGTGTGTAAACTAGGCTGTATACATAGGGTAGGAATTTTTCCAGGGTATGAAATATGTCTCAAAATGTTTCTGAAATCATACTCCAGGGGTTTAAAAAAAAAAAAAAGCTATTTTCACAAAAAATACTTATACATTTTACTGTATCTTTTTAATTAACTAACTATCCCAAAAGCAGGGTTTTCTTTGAGAAAATGCCACCCAAGTCATGGGAAGGTTGATGTCTTGCTGACACAGCCAGTCAGGCTGTGATCCTTTACACCACTGAAACTTTTTACAAAAGCAAAATGAAAATTTTTCTGTGCTCTTGATTTCGTACAGAAGAAGGGGGTGGAAGAGCTGTCCCTATGGGGGGGGGGGTCAAATATCCCACCCTCCTCCTGACTAATCAGACGAGTACTTCATTCAAGTTTGATGGAGTTAGTGTGAGAGCCATCATCATGCAGGGCTCAATGATGCTCAGGTTTTAAGCATCAATCACTCCTGTAAATTAACTAAAACAAGTATTTACCAGTGCCAATAAAGTGTCTTTGTCCCCCGGCACAAAATGTGAAATCGTGTCAAAATGAGCAATCTCTCGGTGTGACCTTGAGAATGACGCAAAGGTCACCGAAATCGACTGGCGCCGGGGTGTCAACCTAATACATGTTGACATCAAATTTGAAGAGAATCCGTCAATTTGTTCTTGAGATATCTCGCTGACAAGGATTTGAGACGTACAGTCGGTGGTGAATACTATGTCGGGGGACAACAAAAGGAAATATAGTGAAAGGGCAGGTCTACATGTGGGGTTGTATTAGAGCGCTCCCACATTTCAGAATGTGAGGAAGAAACATTTGCTTGGAGCCCAGGTCAGTGACTAATCTCTACACTGTCTGAGTGAAAACTGAGATGATCGACAGCAGGTGGAAAGAGGTAGAAGTCTGTTAGCATTTCACTCAGTGACAGCACCAGCAGGACAGTCAGTCACAGGATGAGCAGAACAGTCAAATTCACAGGATGAGCAGAGCAGTCAGTTACAGCACCAGCAGAAAAGTCAGTCACAGGACAAGCAGAGCAGTCAGGCACAGGACAGGCAGAGCAGACAGTCACAGGACGAGCAGAGCAGTCAGTAACAGCACCAGCAGAAAAGTCAGTCACAGGACAAGCAGAGCAGTCAGGCACAGGACAGGCAGAGCAGACAGTCACAGGACGAGCAGAGCAGTCAGTAACAGCACCAGCAGAAAAGTCAGTCACAGGACAAGCAGAGCAGACAGTCACAGGACGAGCAGAGCAGTCAGGCACAGGACAGGCAGAGCAGACAGTCACAGGACGAGCAGAGCAGTCAGTTACAGCACCAGCAGAAAAGTCAGTCACAGGACAAGCAGAGCAGTCAGGCACAGGACAGGCAGAGCAGTCAGGCACAGGACAGGCAGAGCAGACAGTCACAGGACGAGCAGAGCAGTCAGTTACAGCACCAGCAGAAAAGTCAGTCACAGGACAAGCAGAGCAGTCAGGCACAGGACAGGCAGAGCAGACAGTCACAGGACGAGCAGAGCAGTCAGTAACAGCACCAGCAGAAAAGTCAGTCACAGGACAAGCAGAGCAGTCAGGCACAGGACAGGCAGAGCAGACAGTCACAGGACGAGCAGAGCAGTCAGTAACAGCACCAGCAGAAAAGTCAGTCACAGGACAAGCAGAGCAGTCAGTAACAGCACCAGCAGAAAAGTCAGTCACAGGACAAGCAGAACAGTTAGGCACAGGACGAGCAGAACAGACAGTCTCACGGGACGGGCAGAACAGACAGTCTCACGGGACGGGCAGAACAGACAGTCTCACGGGACGGGCAGAACAGACAGTCTCACGGGACAAGCAGAAGCCAGTCAGTTGCAGTACAAGCAGAACAGTCAGTCGCAGTACAAGCAGAACAGTCAGTCGCAGTACAAGCAGAACAGTCAGTCGCAGTACAAGCAGAACAGTCAGTCGCAGTACAAGCAGAACAGTCAGTCGCAGTACAAGCAGAACAGTCAGTCACAGGAAAAGCAGAACAGTCAGTCACACAACAAGCAGAACACTCAGTCACAGGACGAGCAAAACAGTCAGTCACAGCACCAGTAGAACAGTAAGAGTCACAGCACAAGGAGATCAGTCAGCATCACAACAAAAACAAACTTAGTCACAGAACCAGCAGAGCAGTAATAGTCACAGTACCATCATAACAATAAGAGTTACAGCACCAACAGGACAGCCAGTCAAAACACAAGTAGAACAGTCACAATTTATTTAACTCCGCCTGAGGCAAACAGGTGAAATGATATTGTACTGTTCAAGTATATGCTGACCTGAATCTGAGAAGCGCTAAACTATGGACAAGGGGACATCAAAATGAACAAAATTAAGCATTCACAAGAAAGCACTCACATAACTATTAAAGACATTGTCACATGATCCTCGGAAGCAATAATCCAAAAATCATGCAAAAAATAAAATTATTAATATTTTATTACAGAAAAACCATTATTAATTAATTACAGGAGAGCATTATTACTAGCACTACATTGGGGGACCAGAGTCAAATTTGGCCAGGCACTCCAATCGTTGGCACACAAAGCCCAGCTGTCACGCTTGACTTGTAAGAGCCATTATCTCACTTTACAGAATACACGAGTCATACACAAATGCTTCCACGCAATCAAATATTTATTATCTGCAGAGGGGTGTCCTCGCGTTTTAGCCCAAGCACACCACTCTCTCGTGCACACCATCAAATGAGGAGTATTCCCGCGTGGGTAGCATAATGGGGAGCCATAGTTTCCCGAACAAGGAGTGTTTAGACATGCGCAAAACCATGAAATTAACACAGGAGATTCAAGCCACATGGGGTTCCAGCTGTTTAAAGCTGACTCAGTTTATGTTTCAGGTAAAACCAAAGAACATGAAACAAGCTAGAAAAAAAAATAGGATCAAGGGTCCTGTAGCTTACCAGCAAGCAGTCTTACAGTGATGAAACAAGTTGAAAATTACATGAAAATTTCGTGTAAAGTGTGACATTTGAATCAATAAAAATCAATGTCAAGGTCACTAAATAAAAGTGCACATGGATTCTAAGACCTTCTGTTATACAATCCTAAGCTCTGAAGCAGTTATGGTGATGCAAGTCATTAAAATATGTCAATATGTATTCAATTTGTCAATTGTGAACTTTAAAGGTCACAGAATGTCAAGTTGTGGTCAGCAAATGGACTTCATATATGACTTTCTCAATGTCTCTATACAAACCTTGGCACAATCTGGGACCAATTTGATGATACAAGTCATCAGTCATTTGGTGAGGGAGTTTGACCCTCAAAGGTCACTGAAAGTCAAGTTGAATGTCACCAAATGGAAGTTCATATGCAACTTCATAGATGTCAGTAACACAAACTTAAGCTCCATCTGTGACTATTTTAGTGATACAAGTCATAGAATTTTCACTAGGTCACATTTGACCTTTGAAGGTCAATACGAAGGTCACCAAATGAAAGTTCATTTATGACTTCCTATATGTCTGTAATATAAACAAAGACTATCTGTGACCGTTTTGGCAAGACAAGTCATTGTAATTGCATTATGTCAAGTTTGACCTTCAAATGTCACCAACAGTCAAGCTGAATGTCCCCAAATGAAAGTTCATGTGTGACGTCCTATGTCAGTAACACCAAACTAGGCTCCATCTGTGATCTTTTCTGTGATAGAAGTCATTGAATGTTCTCTCAGTCAAGTTAGACCTTTGAAGGTCAATATGAAGGTCACCAAATGAAAATTCATACATGTATTCCTATACTTCTCCAATACAAACCTACACTCAACCTGTAACAGATTTTGCTGATATATGTCACTGAAATTTCACTGTATAGTTAGGCCGTTCAAGGTCACTGAAAGTCAAGTTCAAGGTCACCCAATGAAACTTCATGCATGACTTCCTATATGGCCACAATACAAACCTACGCTCCACTTGTAATAGTTTTGGTGATAGAAGTCATAGAAATTTCACTGTGAAGTTTGGGCATTCAATGTCACTGAAGGTCAAGTTCAATGTCACCAAATGAAAGTTCATACATGACTGCGTGTGTTCAATGCACATATGTTCCCAATCATCAATATTTTCAAGCCTAGAAACCTTTAAAAATTGTAACATTTTGCTTGACCTCAAGTTTGACCTTTCAAGGTCATCTGAGGTCAACTTTAACACGGCCAAAATATAGGTCATATATTACTTCCTGTATGTCAGTAATACAAAGCTAATCTCCATCTGCAACCATTTGGCCTCCACAGGCCATCTTGCATATTCATGAAGTACAGCACCCCTAATAGACCCACTTATGTGTTATGGCCCCAATTTGTTATTACATTTATAACACAACAGCAAGGGATGACAGACAATTTAAAACTTAAACACATTTAATTGAACAGACAAAGACTAATAACAACTAACTAACTGACCAACTAAGACCAAGATTGAATTATGTACAAAACATAAATATTTACAATCCCTTTTCGTGGGGGTGGCTTGGTGATGTCCTGGATGATGAAAATGCTCAGACACAGGCAAAGAAATCCACAAAAGAAACGTCACAGGTCTTGAACAGAATGGCAGGTCTGGTCATCTTCTTGCAATTTCTCCTACTACTTTACTGTCTCAATTCTTTTCCTTATATACTCTTTTGCAGACCCCACCCACATTTAGACCTTTTTTTTTATTTTCGGGGACTTGCCCCAGACATGTCCAGGACATGTCTAAACATAACCCCAGTCTGAGCTTAACAAAAAAAAAGGTAAATACTGCCATCTAGTGGCCTCTATTCACATCACATGAGAAATGATTTTGTTTTTTTTCTCAGTCCTATCTAACATTGGAGCCAAAATTTCAAGGGCCCATAAAACAGACAAAAATGATTCAATCAAAAAATCTGAGAAAAATGTCTGGAGATATGGTCTAGTTACTGCAAATTTTCACGAAAATTCATCGGGCCAAGAAAAGATAAAAATGTTCCGGACGAGGGACGTCGGACACTACACCACAACAATAGCATATTGGCCCATAGGGCCGGTAAGCTAAAAACCTGGGTTTCAAAATCCAAATTCAGTTCATCACAACTACACCACAGAAAAGATTAATATGGCAATTATGACTTAATTTCTCAACTGAGGTGAAACCTGCCAAGAAAAGGCAATTTGGCAATTTTCAGGGTAAGGCTCAAAGACATACACACTATATTTAGTAGAATAATGAATCAAGGATGTCAAGGAAGAATAGCACAGATTGGATCTAAGGTTTAAAAAAAAAAAAAAAACCAATTAAGTTCCTTGGATGAGCAGAGATCTACGCTTGGAGGCTGACTGCATTAAATGGTTAGCTTTGTTGGAATTTAAAAACTTGTCACTTAATTAGAAGGTCCATTTTAAATCAAAAGAACTGAAAGGGTAGATGTACAATCCTGGCACAGACACACACAAGGGCCATCCCATGTTCCGTGCGTCACACAGTTCAGAGACATACTCCCACAATATGTTTGATGAAAACTTTTTGTTTGAATAATTTTTCTTTCTGAATTTCTGTGCTTTCTGATCCTTAGCTGTTACTCTTTAAGGAACAAGAATTTTCCCCCTCTCTCAGACCCTTTTCTTACCATACCAAAGAAATGGTGTTACATGCATTAAACTCAGATGGAAAGGAATTTCTAAACATTCTTTTAGCCAGAGAAAGTGTCTGAACAGTGATTTTAAAAACAAATGTCATTTTCAGAAAATTTACTAAATTCTCAGAAACAGGAATTTTTCATGCATTTTTGCAGCAGAAAACTTATAATCAGAGAACTTTAATGTTACACGTATTACAGAAAAATGTTACGAGCATTATGCTGCTGAATTGGCCAAATTAATTCACCATTCTATGGGCATTTAAGAACAATTTTGGTATATTTCTCCATTTAGACAATCACTCCAAATAAATGTAATGCAAAACATAAAACTTTCTTCCCAAGTAGTTCAATGTAGCCTGATTGTTGGCTAATGGCTGCAGTGAAGCCAACAATGGGGCGATTCCACAGTAAACTTTTTGTTGCGGACAAGACATTATGAGAATTTAATTAGCTATAACTAATTAACTATTTGATGTAGAACTATAACACTTAATTCAAAATATAATGGACCATAATACTTTGCTTGGGTGGAAATTTGAACTTTCCACTGTTGTGATAATTGATTCAATTAGCCCTAATTAGTTGCGTTGCGGACAGGACACTTTGCGACATGGGTTTTAACAACCGTTCGAAAAAAATTAAATTTCTCTTCATTTAGTTATCTTACTTCTTTTCATCATATTGATAGATAATAAGTTACTTTATATTATCAAAGTAATATTTTGTGAAAATATTTTTTTAGAAAGAATTTATTGATGAATATATTGCGTTGCGGACAGGACAAGGATTTTGTTGCGGACAGGACACATTTTTCCAGGCTGGCTCTGGCACAAACAGAAAATGCAAAATTTAAAATTATGCTCAGACTGTTCATATCTTTTCAATTTAAGTAGAATATCAATGTATAGAAATATTAAACTTGTGCTTTTATAAAGAAAAAATTGGCAATTTGGGCAAAATTAGTTTTAAGCGAGAGCCAGCCCTAAATTGTCTGCAATAAATTCCACTTCATTACCATAACCAAACCACAACCAAAACCATAACCAACCATAACCAAAATGATTAACAAAGAGTTATATACATAGATTACATTTATTACGGTTATATTGTGTGAATATTATACATATATTATTTACAAGAACAATTCATTTTCAAAATAATACATTCTCTATAATGACCGCCAATCACATAGCACGCATGCATTTTCAAATGATGAGAGAAAAATGTTGTAGCTTCCACATTTGTGACAATACGTATACATAAACCTAACGCATCTCAACTACAGTAAACCAGTAGTACATTTTAGTCGAGGCGAGGTCGAGTCAAAAGCCGAAAAATGTATTCGTGGCGGCCAAAATTTATTCGTGGCGGGTCCCCACGAATAAATGAACGTGTGGGAAACACTGTGCTTGTAGCATATCCTTCTCAAAACTGAATTTGTTTACTCTTAGTATGTATTTATATAGGATGCCTATTCTGATTAGTATTTGGCATTTGAGACTTGGAGTCTAAGCTAATCAGGAAAAGGCAGGTACATCAATTAGATCTAATCACATTTCAATTGGGTGATTTCCTCCCTATTGTTTATTTAGCAGCAATTAACCTGTGTCTATAATCTACCCAATTGCAGAATTGATTAATTAGATTAGCTGACCAGCCAACTTCCTGAAAAATTGCTCCAGTTGAGAAACTAAAAGTGATTTACAGGCGTTTCTATTGGCAGGTAATACAGTGACATGTCCTGTCCGCAACATTTTGTCCTGTCCGCAACATAAGTATGTAAACAATAGGTTAAATTAAGGCTAATGTGATTTTTCTCAAAGTAGATTAGTTATGTCACCACATTGCCATAGTAAGAGGAAAATGAATTTTAGTGATATGGATTTTACCATTAGGATATAATTAAAACTTTTCCTTCTCAAACGTTGCGGACAGGACAACTGACATGTGACATGCATTTTCTCAAGAGTGACATGAATTTAAAAAATTTCTACATGGTAATATGATGTAATCTAGTACTACAATAATGTCCAGCTAGTTTCATTATTCAGTGGTAGAAAATAAAGGATTTAATTAAGGAAACGTGTTGTCCTGTCCGCAACGCAGAACAGTGGCTTGGCTAATTAAAAGTGCAATTAACACGGCTAATTAGTCAATTGACAACAATAACATTTTTGAAGTATGAAACTTAGGGCATTTGGCTATGGCATGCCATATTTATTTGAAGGATATTAAGAAGTTGATTTTTTAAAAGCCATGTCGCCAATACTGTGGAATCCCCCAATGAAGTAATACGGTCTCACTGAACGCATTCGGCTGAAGTTCAACTTTTTCGTCATTGGATATCAGTGTAATCAAAGGATAAGAACAACTACAGTAAATTACATTGTCAAATAAAGTACCTGGTCTCTGCAATACAAAACAAGTGAAAAAGTTTACCAATACCCCCGACGTCCCCAATCATGCAGTTTCCGTTGGTGATTATAGAAATCATCACATTCTGAAAATCAATTTTGACAAAAATAACAACACATCTATGACACCACTGCACCTCTCCATATGTTAGAAACTGTAAGTGGCAAATTTGAAGAGAGTCCACAAAATAATATTTGAGATATCAATCAGACAAATCGACAAAGAAATTTTCAAGTGGGTTCAAAGTCCAAAAACAGGAAAATGGCGATATTCTTGTGAAAAATCATCCCAGATGGCCGACACTTTGCACTGCACCTCTCCCTGTGGTAAAAAATGTGTGCGCCAAATTTGAAAAGAATCCAATGAATAATATTCGAGATATGGATCGGACAAATAATGTCTTCGGACGGAATTCTTGGTATATAACTACATGCCACCGACATTTCATCGTCGGGGGTATAATAAGCCTTTTTTTTTGCAACTTGCAAACTGCGTGCAAATGTTGGGCGTAGGATAGCCTGAGAAAGCCGCCATGTTTGTTTGGGCTGGAAGAAGATTTCTGCGTCGCCCGGGCTGGTGGCTCTTTTCTATTAAAGGTAAAATGATGAAAGGTCTTATCAGACAGGTTTGGATTGCCTGTTTTGTTAGAATACCCAACAGCCCTGAACTGCGGCATTGTGGAGGGGGGGGGGAACACAGATTTCAAGCAAACAATCGGTTGCAATTCAAACTGCTGCTATCCCTCAAAATACACTTCATCATCCGAACAACTTTCAATGCTCATACTGTGACTCCATACACTTGAAAGACATGTCTAGCCCTCACGACATCCTGCACTGGTCTGGGAAGACGATTGGTCAACTATTTTCCCTGGTGGCGAAAGCAGATTCTGGAGTTCCTAGGCTTATGCAATGTTTGAAAGCGGATAACACTGTATTAAAAAAAAATAAATAAAAAAAAAGAGAAAATAATGACTCATCAGTTTGGACAGCAAACATTACATACTTTATTTGACAATGCAAGTTTACCATAGGTTCTCATTCTTTACCATCAGATTCATAAGCTGTGAGGGGATTCCTAGTAACATAACAGTGCGACTTGAATAGGCCCTTTCATTACACACATTTTGGAATACTGAGTGTATCTTTCAGAGAGTGAAGATGATCAATATTAAAGTCAGGCAAATTCTTTTTTTGGTCTAGTTTCAGATTTCTCTGCCATAACCTCAATTTACCATGAATTGACACATTCCTGTTCTGATGGGTACATTTAGCATTTGAAATCTTTAACTTTTTTCCATGACAAAAAGCGATGGCCCACAGTTAAAATGTACTAAACAAATGTGGATGTAAAACCATCAGGTACCTTGGAGTATCAAGTTTATAAACTGCTCTGCATACAAACTTCAAGGTGGGTTGATCCATAAGACTTCTCCTATTATTTTTCTGAAAGATACAGGCAACTAACCATAAATATGCATCTGTACCTGTCATAACAGGGACACAAATATTTGATAAAAAAAATTTGAGAAAAAGGTGACCATTTTTTGTGTGCTTTTTTTTTTTTTTAATTGCTCATATACACGAGTCATTGGAGTATAAGCACAGGTGCTATCCACAAGCACTGAAGGTGCCACCATTATTTTAAGGCAGTTCAGGGAATTTGGTTTTGTAATCCCAGATGAAAAATTCAATACCGTATCCTGCCATCCTAGAACTTTCGCGGAATTTTCCGCAAGCACACACATCCATGAAACACAAGAGCATGAACACACACACACATACACAAAAGCACACTCTCTCAAGAGGATGCAAGAACGCGGACTCTCATAAGAGCGCGCGCGCACACACACACACACACACACACACACACACACACTCTCACAAGAGCGCGTACACAAACACACACACGCACACACAGAGATTACAGTGTCAGATTACATTTCATGGAATTACCCTCAGGCAGGAAGTGATCTTGAGAGGGCAGAAGTGAGAAGTGCACACATGTAAACTGGGCCGCATAGATGGAACCTGAGGGACCTCAGAACAAAGAGCAGAGCACAGTGACGATACACTCTACAGCAGCACCATATGATCACAGCCTGGATCTTGGGGAGGCCCTACCTAGAGACCATTGGCCAGGGCCCTGGGGGCAGTTACCCAGGCAGCCTCTACTCAATGGACAGCTGAGCTCCGACAACACAGCCCCACCCACGCACATAAGGGCACCTCCTACACAAGTGTGATGTCACAGCCTAGATGTGTGGGCAGTTGTGACACAGGTCACCCATTCAGGGCTTCCTCTGGCTTTTATTATTTTGTAACCAACCTGTATAGCCAAATCATTTATTTAGTAGCCACTTGATTTTTATCCTCGCCAGGTTTTTTTTTGTAGCCATTTGTCCTCTACTGTAGCCACCACCCCCTGGGAGTGGACCCGGGGCCAGTGAAAGGACTGTTTTTCAACATACGATTGCCACTTTGGCCTGGTTATCTCCTTGGCTTGTAGAAGAATCCATTCCAGAGAAGGAAGCCTACATGGACAGCCCTGGGAGTTGAAGGTCAGTCAACAGGTGTGGATCCAGGAATTTTGGAAGGGGGGGGGGGGTCGCAGCCCTTATACGAGCACTAAAGGCGCAAAGCCTGAAGGGGGTCTGGGAGCCCTCCCCCAGAAAATTTGAATATTTAAGTGCCAAATACACCCTTTTCCTGGCATCTGGGAACAAAATTCAAGGTATATAGTATTATAGTTATATTTAGCTGAAAAAAGCATTTTTTTTCCATTAACAATGATCTCTATTTAAGGTATAAGTTTGCACTTGACTCTGCAAAGACAATCAAAACAAAGAGACTTGGACGAACGGTGAAAATGATCAAAAGCATCCATCAGGATACATCATGGATTGAACATTTAAAACACAACACTAAAGTTGTTTTCTTTCACTTTCTCAATCAACTTTAGGATCCAGTTGCACTGGCACAAACATTCTCTAAGATATAGAGCTGTTATCATTACTTAAACATTATAGCTTGTCTTCTAGTTAATCCATATAGGACTGCATACAACAGTGTACAGTTGTCAGAGTTGAATAGTCACTTGTTATTTTATACACTCAGCTATAGAAATCAGTATTGAAGAGGCCTAGTTAGAATATAGCATTTAAACTGTAGTGCAATAAATACTCAGAGGATTAACTTAACTAAAAGTGTGAACATCACAATGCAAATGCTTTCATAAAAGTAGAAATCCTGCATTTAAATTAGGAGTGAACTCATCCATAAAACCGTGTTTCAGCTTTGCTTGCTTGTGAATGTTCAATAACTGATCCTGGTGAGCCATCTAGTGATATAATATTCTAACTGCGTGCATAAATTTGCAGTTTCATGTCCGCTGGCATCAACATCTGTCCAAAGATACCCTGCCGAGCACCATTGTTCTTGAACACGCCAAATCCAGATAATTCTTATGATGAATTACATTCATATTTAAATTTGTAACAACAAATTGTTCAACCATTTACACGTGCCGGTACATGAACTTGAACTGGAGGGAAAACTTAACAACAGCAGCCTACAGTGAGTGTATCAGTCTCTAACATCTCAAGCTGAATGATGGGTGACTGTCCCTCAAGAATTCTCTGCTCATGAATTACATAATTTTCTCAAATAAAACTTGAAAGAACACAAAGCAACAAAGCTGGAACCCTTCTTCGTTCAATTGAAAACAGGGTGATTAGTCACGCAGAGAACACAGCAATGTTTGTGTGACGCCACCGACCGTGCATAAAAATTTTCTGCATGCGCCGGACTGCAGGTGTTCCGTCAAATTTTGCTCCCTTGTCAAAAAATGCTACCATAATGCAAAGCGATCGTAAAGTCTTTGTTTTCGCCTTGATATTGCAATATCAATCAGTTTACAGTAGTAACTTCGTTATTTGTAAGCTTAATATAACATAAGCAAATTTTATAACGAGTTGGATGTTTGATCAAAGATATATGCCCATATACACCATTATCATCCAAATTTCTGCATTTTCAGGAAAACCCAGCGTGTACATGCAAATAGATGAATGCTTCCAGGTCGAAATGCGCACTGAAAGTAAATCTATTTTTATGATTTTTGAAGATAAGATAATGAGCGAGGAAACAGCCCGAGATTTTAGGTTTGCGCAAGTGTAGACCCGCAAGGTAGCATATTTTGATAGGTGGAAAAACTTGTCAGAACACCGGGGGTCCAAAGATCGATTCGCATTTCAATCTGAATTCCAGGCCTCCCGGTGCCTGCACAGTGCACTACGTTCAGTGCACGCGATCAATACTGGATGCGAGGTTGGGTGCGTAAAGACGGTATGGGATATCTGACTGACTCTATGCACAGTGCAGAAGTGAAAACACCTGTCTGAACACCTGATTGTAGATGGCTTTTAAGGTATTTGGGAAAGATTTTCTTTTTTTTTTTTTTTTGATATGCCAAAAAAATTCGCCTAATATTTCCCTTAGTAGCCCAACATTTAATTTCGCTATTGGCGAATTTGGAGAGCGCCATGGAGACCCTGCCCATTTGCTCCGGTATCCTGGGCAAGTGCCTGATCGCTGAATGCAGGGGTGCGTGCGCGCGTCAGTATACACTGCCTGGCCAAAAAAAAAGTCGCACACTCAAATATTTAGCAGGAACCCCTGTAGCTTTGATCACAATGCATATACGTCTTGTCATAGTTTTGACAACTATATGCAATGCCAGAACATTTCTTTTCGATCAGAAATGCCATGATTTTTGTCCAAGATCTTGTCTTCTCGACATAATGGTTGAACCACTCGGTGGTCTTGAGTACATCTCAATAACTTTTATTATGTTAAAGGTTAGGACTTTGTGGTGGAAAATTTGTTTGTGAAAATGATTCCTCCTGCTTGGTTTTGTCATTCATGGTTTTCTTTGCTAAATACAGGCCAATAACTTGCCCGTTCTGAAATACTGTGACATCGTTTCCACCATTAGGGAATGTGTTTTCCGACATGATTTTGTAAGAAATGAATAGCGACGCACTTCATCAGTCAGGGTTAAAATGATTATTGCCATCTGAAACATATTAATAACCGCAATAATGATCCAATTTTAGAATTAGTTCATTAACTTCCAAACGGTGACTTTTTTTTTGGCCGGGCAGTGTATGTGTGTATTATGAAACCAAGCGCATAAGTACGCATACATGTGTCTGTCGGTATGTGCTCGTAAATACGGTTGTAGGAGCTTATATATGTGGGTGCACATACGGTGCGCGTGTGTGTGTGTGTGTGTGTGTGTGCGTGTGTGTACGCTCACACGAGACCATCCGAGTGGCCGCACAGATGAGAGAGTATATACGTGGACACATTACATGTTAGTGTGTATATACTTTTGCATGTGTCCCAAAGTGCATTTGTATGTGTGCGTGCGCATTTGTATGTGTGCGCGTGAGTACACACTTGGCAGCTCCAGTGGCGAGTTGCAGTGTCAGCACTGGCCAGTTAAAACAGACAGTGGATTCCATTGTTAGAGGAAAAGCGGGAAAATTGTCGGCAGCTTCTTCCTCAACAGTTGATCAGCGCTGAGCTCCCTGCTGCCAAGCCAGCAGCCTAGAAACACTTCCACGAACAATATCATTAAGGCTTCCTTCATTATTCATGCAATCAAATTCACTCTAATGTGAACACACCTTCAAAAAGAGAAAATGGGGAACTGTGATCTTCCCCGCCACTCAGATGAGTCAGTAATTTCCAGCACTGCAGTGACATATGGCACTCCCAGTCAACAGGTGGCCTCTCCCCTGAGGTAGAGACCAGGTCCCACCCCACCCCCACTAGGTCTTTAAAATAAGCCCCTGTCCATAAATCAACATGGGCTGTGAAGAACATCTACACTACATACACGTGAGTCTATACCTGTGTATTCACTGCGAAAGGGCACAGCCACATTAACACGAAGGCAAGCGAAAAACTATCGACTGCCGAGGCTAAATTTTTATCTTGTCATGCTGAATATGGGCAGTGCACGATGTGACTCCAGCCGAGTGGGGTCACACTCACAACTTTGATATTTGCGAAGGTTGCAATTTCGCCTTTCAAAGTTTACCAAAGTTGAACTCCACATAGAGCGAAGATGCTTCAGCACTGGAAACAATAGCTTTATTCCCTCCTTGGAGAGTATAGCAAGAAAGTTAAATGGGAGGCAAATATTAAACCGCTGGATCGATACTATGGGCAAGGATATTGACCAGTTTGCACATCAGGCTTAACTGAGGAGTTTAATTCATGCAACTCTTGAAAAACAGGGAGTGGAGTGAACTTGCTCATATTCAAAACCGTGTTCAAACTCTGCTTGCTTGTGAATATTCAATAACTGATCCAGGGGTGCTATCTAATGGTCGAGTACAGTAACTTCGTGCTTAAATTTGCAGTTCCATAGATGCAAGCGTCTACATCTGCAGAAAGGGGTTAATGACATTTTATGTCCTTGATCAGATCGGTGAACATTAAGACAGAGTTGTTATATGTTAGCAATAGTAATGTGAACCACATTATTTATAGGCTACTTATTTATAGGTGCATCTCCAATATATCGCGAGCAGTCCAAATGCAACTTGAAGTTAAAAACCGTCGTAAAAATAGCCACTGTCTTAACGCAAACTTGGAGCTGAAGGCTGCCAGTTTTGTGCCGAATTAAGACTTCAGAGCACGGTTGCAGATGCTGGTCAATGCAATCTGACTAGCAGAATCCACTGGAATAAATTTACAGCCAATTAACCAAATAAAACCTGCACCTTCTGCATGGAAGCTATCATTTATTTGTATAATGCGTGATACCATTTAAAACTTCACGTTGCGGAACATTCACTAGGCAGGTATAGCATTTTTTGCGCAATTCAATGGTTTATTAATGTGACAACTCTTAAGATGGTACGTGGCTCTGGAGGGTAAGTTTTTACGATGGGGAACCATTCATGTTCACTCAGGATTACAATTAATTTGCGATTTGAGGCATTATGCGTGAATTTCCTTTATCCAACTTATTACATCCGCCAAGGACGTAATAAAATCGCCTCGGTTTTTTTGTCTGTCTGCCTGTGAACAGGATAACGTGAAAACTGATGAACCGATTTCCATGAAAATTCGCATATATGAAGATCTCATAACTCGGAAGACCCCATTAAATTTTGGTGTTGATCCAACTCCGGATCACGATTCGACGGACGTCAAAAATCTCTGATTGCTTGTTTCTTTGGCAATTTCTCTGTTATTAATAATATATAGCGTCATTCCATATAAAATCTACGCGTGCTTCCCACCTGACCGTTCTAGTATGTACAATAACTTAAGTATATTTAACGAATCCCCACCTAATAGTACCTTGATCTTGTGAAGATTTTTGAGCTACAGGCTCAAAAAGAACTCGGGGTAAGTCGAAATTTCAAGCTTTCTAACTCGCGTCACTTTTTCTCGCATTTTTGAGCCCTCATAACTTCATTTGTATTAAAGATGGCGAAATGAAATTTTCAGAGCTGAAAGACATATCGGAGGACTGTTAAAAACTGAAATTAAATCAACTGTATGCAAATTATAGGTATCACAATCTTAAGCCAAAATCTGTATTTTCTTCAACAGGATTTGTTCTGAAACAAACTTCAAGCTTCAATATCATGGGAAGTATGTGAAGTTTCAACAGCAACACTGCACCAATTTAATAATAATGATTCACAAAAAAGTACTGGAACCATGGATGTGTCATGTGTTTTCTTGTAATTCACCAGAGAAAACTTGGGGGGGGAGTGTCAAGAAAACTTTCACGGGGTTGAATCACCATGTGGGATAGACTCATCCTCAAGCCATGATTACTTCTGTGTCAAATAATTTTCAGACTTGTCAAAGTAGAGCTGCAGCCAGTGCCACGACAAGATGGTGGTGAACTGTAAGGAGTCAAAAACTATCAACTTGGAGCCATTTACTACTCTTCCCAGCAGACTAATGCCACAGGCAGCAATTTTACTGAACGATTGAAACCAAAACGGGCGATTTCCCTCGTGTATTTGAGTACATAGTCTTGTCTTATGTAATAAGTAACGATTCTTTTTTGTTTTAAAAAAATATTCTAATGCCACACATTAAAAGCAAACTGTATGTATCCGTTTGTTTTTAGCATTATACATGCAAAGCAAAATGTACGCATGTATATGAAGTATACATTTTGATTAAATGAATGTTATGTTTAAAATTATTTGCGGATTGAATTTTGAGAATGGCCCATAGATTTTCCATGACACGGGCCATTGGTCCATGGGCCTTGCTGCCAATTACCCGATGTCTGCTCCACATTGTCCTGCGACCCATTTTTGGTTTCAACCCACAGTTTATGAAGCACTATTCAAAATGAATGGAAAAGAGGAACTGCTCATTGAGTAGAGCTGATATGAAAAGACAGCAGGGTAACAGTGTCCTCATAATAATTTACCCTCTAGGATGGTCTGGGGGGTCAGACAGACAGGGACTGTCGAGCCATGGAGATGAATCATGTGATCCACATGAAGCAGTGCTGGCAATCATATTTTCTGTTACACCTAATACAATTCAGCTACAATCCTAGACATCAAAGCATACAGTACAGTCAAGTGACTGTGCATGGGTACAAGTAACTGATAGACGTGTATATGGTTAATTTACAACAGGTAAACAGAGAAAAGCTGTGAAAGCGGAGATGACCACAATCTAAGGTGATCTAAGGTCACTTACAGCCTTTAATGGAATTTTACTGCTATACAGAGTCCACAAAGCTCTTGTCACAGGGAAAATTAAAGTGCATGCTACCTCATTATGAAGTCAGGAGACTTATTAAATGTGTAGTGTCAAAACAGGCAATTTACCAATATGCTTCTTCAGACCTGTCAGTCCAAAATAACCCCTTAAGACATTGGCCAAAACTCTACTGAAGAGGTGTCAACTTCAAAAGAGGAAGTTGCTTTGATGTAAAGCTGCAGCTTCTTAAGGCTAAACTCACGGTCCCTTGATTCAATCACAAAAGTCATGGAAGGCCCACTTCTTTTGACACTAGCATTGGATTGACGATTAAGGGAAAATCCTGGATGGGATTAGATCCATTGTAATGAGCAGCGCGGTGCCAATTCTGCCTCCACGACTACCTGTTATTCTGGTTTCTGCATGGACGCCAGAAGTCATGACCTCTACTATAGAACTTGGATTACAAATGTAGGACGTGTCAAAATAACCGGTAACAATTTGAGGAAATTGAGGCCAACCTTTTTTTAGGAAAAGAAAAAAAAAATGGATAACTTCTCATTCACTGATCACAATAAAATAACAAAAACAGGAGTTCAAACAACTTAACACACCGGGCCCCTTCCCAGTACTGACCAGTTTAATTTTTACAACCATTTACAACACTCGCAGGTATAACAAATTTAGCCTTTACATTCACGGGCCTTCACGACCTTCACACATCTGAGCAACCCCTTTAAAAGTAGCCAACAGAAGTGAAAATAAAACATTTATGACGCTTCCAAACACTACCAACAGGCAGCCTTCAGGATTAAGCCCACGCTGTATGTGCCTGAGCAGACGAGGGACTGATGCAGGTGAAAGTGCCTCTTCTCAAAATCCATTAACCCAACTTTTATGAACTTCAACTGCCTATTAACACTTTGCACTGAGAATCACGCTTATAAACCCAAGATTGTGCGCAGGAGTCCCAGAGGGTCAGGCCGCGAACAAGGTTCACATGACCTGTTGTAAGCCTGGGGACGTGCAGTCACAGCAACAGTATCACATTACAAATTAGCTACATTGTAAAGCAAAAACTACAGCTTTGTGAATGAACTGAAAATCAAAACTTCTCTCCTAAGGATGCAATCAAGACTTTACTTGCACGATGTGCGAGAGAGAGAGGCAGAACATAGTTTGACGAGTGAGGGGAAAAAAAAGGAGATTATACAGGATGTTGCAAGATTTTGCAATATGAAACATTTTCTTTCTTTGCTCAGAAAGCTTTCATCACCTTTTTTCCAGCAGCTGAAAAGCTGACTGACTGAATTTTAAGCCCAGTCAGTTTATACCACGATGAAAGAAACTCTCCCACATTCCAGATGTAGATCTGCAAAGCCCTGGGTTATGGATTAACACCCCCTGAGGTGGCAGAGTATAGCGAGTGGTTTAGTACGACACTCAGTGATGCAATATGCAACACAGCACAGGGACTATAACACAATTTGGGGGGGGGGGGGTCAAAGGGTTTATTTACCTTTGCTGCCCCAAGGGGGTTTCATGTCAACCAAAGGCAAGACATTGCATGAGTGGGACCCTGGGGGACTGCATAGCCACATTTTCATGCCTCTTTAGCACAAGAGCCCAGGTGGTAGTGGTGGGGTATCTAGGCAGGGAGGGCAGGCGGGGGGGCGAGGTAAGAGCCAGAGCTAAACTAGGGAGAGGAGGGATGGCTGTATATCGGTACCACACACACGCAAATTCGCCTGCATTCCTTGAACCAGCCCCCTGCCATCAGGATGCCAGGTCACCAGGTTCGCCACTCCGTTGGACGTCACTGACTGCTCCGGGAAGCCACACGCCGCTCCCGAGTTTCCCGTTTACCCCTCAACATCACTGCCACGAAGTAAGCAGAAAGACCAGAAACTGGCAGCTCCATGTGCCAACTGCCATCTCCCACGTTTCACCTGACTTAACCAATCGTCTGATCTCCAACCAAATCATTAATGAAATGTCCAATACTCACAATCATACTACAGGTGCTACTGATTAGAGCACTCATGTTTTTGTACACTGGCATACATTTTCACTGATTATAAAATAATCCATTTAAGGTCTCCTATTGTGTAAGCAGGTGCACGGCAAACTAGCCACAAGCCACTTCAAAACCTTTTGCTTTGAGACATCACACGGTTAAGTGACCACCCCAAGGCAAGAAAGACAAATCAACTTCAGCCGACCAGTCTATGAGTTCCTGTACATTGTGGGTGGTCTCTCGTGATGTCACGAAGGTAAGATTCTGACATGGCATGTAATGGATAATTGGCTGTCCACCTGGGCCCGGTTGTTAAAAGCTTTAACTTTAACCGGTGATGAAGTTTAAACCACAGTATCTATATCTCTGAATGAAAGCATAAATGTTTATGTTTTTGATGCATTTTGTAGGTTTTCTCTGGATTAGTTTAAGTAGTGAAGAGCATTCATGAGAATCTTATTTAGAAAGTGGTCATAATGTCAGGTGTTAAGCGCTAACCAGCTGCTAAATTAACGGAGTTTTGAACAACGGGGCCCTTCATTACTTACAAACATCTTTATCCACATTTGTTTACCAACAGCTATCCATGCTCCCTTCGATTCACAGAAGACATGCAAACCACACATTTTATCATTGCTCTGGATACTAGGTGCACCTCAGTGTGCTTCCATAATGTGACCAGTAAACTATCGTTCAGACTCCCACAAACTCCTTGGTTCTCTTGCAATGCCAAAGGAGAAAAGAGGAGAGAGAGAAAAAAAAAAAAATTAAAAAAAAAAAAAACAGGTTTGACCTGCTGGCTGAAACAAACGCCTCATCACCGACCCAAGCTGCCGCTCCGTTAATAACCGGCCGTGCCCCCATAAAGCTGACTCACAGCCGAAAATGAAGTGCTAGCCAAGACTGAGCACAGCTCAATGGTTTTATGAGTCCAATAAAGCAAGATTTGATAGCGTCCGACTTCGCACCAACAGTTATAATGAAAGTAAAACAATAACCAGTAAAAAGAACGGTTCTAGTCCTGCCCTCGCAATCCACAGCATCACTCATAACAGGGCTCTTAACTCATGAAAATCCCATGATAATTCCACAAATCCAAGATCTAAGACCCCATTCACAAGGGTCGAAAGAACATTGACAAGGCATCCCGCAGCATTTGCACGTGATTGCACAAGCATCCCATAAGGCACTGCAGGATCTCCATCCTAGCGGTGTAAACGCAATGCAGCGGGTGCACTTTTCTAGTGATGAAAGAATGAAGTAACTGCAAAAAAATGAGCCGGCTTAGCGCATAGCACTACCAGTACCTCGCTCATTTGAGCCAATCAAACCAAACAAATGCAGTAACCATAGTCTGACCAGTTCTAACCAGTCAAGGACTTGGCGAGTTAAAGTGCAACCTTTTTAATCGTCTCCCCCCCTCAATATCTATGCCATGATATTGCAAAATCCAAATCTGTATCCATTAATAAATAGATAAATAAATCAATAAAAAACTTTTCACAAAGGGAGGAAGCTTTAAACTCTGCATCTTATTGAACTCTATGGTACCCAGGAATCTGCCTAGTCAAGACAACCAAACTCTGCTCTATGTGGTACTGTAAAGAGGGTGGACTAGGTTTGCCAAGGTTCATCGAGTCCAGTTGAAAACAAAATGACCACAGACCCCCCCCCCCCCAGTACCACAGAATTCAGCAACGGCTGATTAAGTTCTTACAGTCCTGTGAGACCACCATCTACATTAGACTTTGGAGGCTCCAGGAACATGCTGAATTATAACTTATTTATTTATTTATTTTAATTCAAAAGACAAAAGGTTTTGCACGTTCCTGAAAATTATTCTGCAAAAATAACAAAAATTTCGAATAGAAGCATAGTTCTCCAGTACTAACCTCAGTAAACACACATTCACTACTTCATAATCTGAAAGGTCATTCACATTCAGTCAACTAAACCTTTGACCCTCGGTAATCAAAATAAAAAAAAGGAAACGCCATAATGGACTAAAGGGGTCAGTCAGTTTAGATCTCTACATGTTTCAACTGAGGACAAAGCAACTCATATGAGCTGAATATCCAAAGAGAATTTCCAAGAGCTGCACCAAACTCACCACTTCATGGAACAGCAACACTCTCTGGCCCTGTGAAGCCACCAGTATATTGAGAAACACCAACAAAAGTTCCTTCTGATGGGTTTAATGTTGCACTTACACAAAACACAAGGGCAACTGCTGAACCTCTTCCAAGGGATCCATGTATATGGTGCATCTACTAGCTGAAGCGGAGTCTGCCTCAGACTTTTCAAAGTCAATTTAGACATCCAGCTGGACATTACCATGGCTCAGCAAAAGTCCATGTGACATTGCAGGCCACAAAGAAACCCTCTGTCATTATTCGCTGGAACAATTGGCTGCTCGTTCCAGAAGCACACACGTTAAGACTCGTGAGTAGAACCTTCTCATTGCATTTCTATGATTTTCTTCCTGGTTTCTAAAAGTACCAGGGTTTTTCTGAAAGAAAAACCAAGATAACTGCACAAATGGGATCATTCAATAGCAGTTCATTTGAAATGAAATGAGATTTCAGAATGATCTTGATAATGATGAGGTAATTTCCCGCATTTACAAACCTGTTAACCTGCCAGTGTATTTACATGAATGTTCACAAGACTACAAACCCTAGGCAAAATACAAATCTGCAAACAGTCCCAATGAGAGGAAATTGGTGCCATTAAAACGGATTGAGGATTCTCTGCAAGAACTCTGTTTCATTCTTCACTGTGTACTACAAGTAGCCGACCATTTACAACCTCTAAACTTTTAAATTCCTAAACAAATAAGGTGTGGTTTAAGCTCTGGGCACACTAGAAGGTTATTAACTCAAATTGAAAGCAGGATCCAAAACTTGTCTCGTGTGGGGTGATCATTATATTTATACATAAACTCTAGATTTCTGATAGGGTATGGTCAAGTGAAGCATCTGTTTTAAACGCCTATACACCCGGAAGTAAAATTCACTCTCAGACTCCCATTCATTTTTGCAAACTTTAAAATTACATTTTCAAAAACACTTGCGCGCGAGTCGGTGATATTTTGGTATCGCTGAGCAGAGCAATATTTTGTCTCCCTAAATATGTGCTTTTCGGAGGATGGAAAGCGGCACACTTTCAAAAGCGAAGATCGAAATGTGACTCAGTGTCAAAGTTGCAAAGCAGTAAAGTTTAGTTAACGTGACCGAGGCTTTTAATGACCGTCTGAGAAGATAATTGCTTGGCAGTTTTCGCCGTTATAAGAAACGTCGATGAATGTCCGTATACGTTATTAAATTACTCGTTTCCTCACTTGATTTTACCCTAATTGAGCACATTTTCCGTCAACCAAATAGTTTATATTGAATCATATGGCTAATGCCAGCATTATTAAAAAGAAGCGCTAGTTAACTCTGGCTACTCCTTTACCAAGCGTCATCTTTGCCAGTCCCGTTAAAACGCTGCTCTCAAAAATGATCACTGCTCAGCACAGATCGAGGGGACAGAAGGTTTTTTCTCATGATTTCTAACAGCCAAGCCTTTCTCCCCTCCTTGTCTTTTGCAACTCTGTAGCTCACAACCAGACAAAGTGACTTGTCCACTGTTTTAAATATTATGCAGGTAAAAAATATTGTCGTTGAATGTCAATTACAAGCTAGCTTGTTAGCCACCTTGCTAATCTTATGAACTGCTAAGTGAGTGCAGTCCCCGCGACGTTAAGGGTACCAAGGTAGCTCGCTGGTGACCGTTATCAATCGCTAGCTTTTGGTTTTAGTCAGCAGTCTACTCAATTCAATGGGACGGCTAATTAGCTACCTAGCAAAACGCAATTTTTTCTATTAAGTGACAAATTTGCATTTCTACCTTAACTTACGCATGAGACGTTGGAATAAAGACCTTCAAATTAATATTGCTGCAAAAGACAGCCACACGTCTCGGCGCTGTAACGCTTACATCGACTTATTTGAAATTGGCCTCATAGGAAACTATTCACTTACAAAACCCAAAACCAGTGAAGTTGGCACATTATGTAAATTGTAGATAAAAACAGAATACAATGATTTGAAAATCCTTTTCAACTTATATTCAATTGAATACACTGCAAAGACAAGATGTTTACTGTTCAAACTGAGAAACTTTATTTTTTTTTTTTTGGCAAATAATCATTAACTTAGAATTTAAAGGCAGCAACAGATTGCAAAAAAGTTGGCACAGGGGCCTTTTTACCACTGTGTTACATCGCCTTTCCTTTTAACGACACTCAGTAAACTTTTGGGAACTGAGGAGACCAATTTTTGAAGCTTTTTCAGGTGGAACTCTTTCCCATTCTTGCTTGATGTACAGCTTAAGTTGTTCAACAGTCCGGGGTCTCCGTTGTCGTATTTTACGCTTCATAATGCGCCACACATTTTCAATGGGAGACAGGTCTGGACTACAGGCAGGCCAGTCTAGTACCCTCACTCTTTTACTACGGAGCCATGCTGTTGTAATGCATGCAGAATGTGGCTTGGCATCGTCTTGCTGAAATAAGCAGGGGCGTCCATGAAAAAGACGTTGCTTGGATGGCAACATGTGTTGCTCCAAAACCTGTAAGTACCTTTCAGCATTAATGGTGCCTTCACATATGTGTAAGTTGCCCATGCCTTGGGCACTAATACACCCCCATACCATCACAGATGCTGGCTTTTGAACTCTGCGCCTATAACAGTCCGGCTGGTTCTTTTCCTCTTTGGTCAGGAGGACACAAAGTCCACAGTTTCCAAAAACAATTTGAAATGTGGACTCGTCAGACCACAAAGACTTTTCCACTTTGCATCAGTCCATCTTAGATGAGCTTGGGCCCAGCGAAGCCGGAGCCAACTTCACTGGTTTTGGGTTTTGTACATGAAGAAGTTGGGTGTATCAATATGGCGGACGGGTGCTTCACTTTGGATAATGTAAATATGACATCATTAGCAATCTAGTGTTCTAAATATATACATCTATGGAGGTGATGCAGAATGTGAAATGCAACGCGACTTGGTTGACAATGTCAGTTAGCCAGATTGGCCAGCAATGCCTCTTTAAAAATCTGGGATTAGGTACTGCGGTTCTACAGTAACACAGAAGGGGTAATCATGCGGAATGCATGAATTAAGACAGAAAAATCAATTCTGAACCAAAACAGGGGGCAGATCCTCAGATTTATGATCTGATTTTAAAACCAGCATGCTGCGCGCTGTATTTTAAGTGTTTAAGGGCAAAGTAGGACCCGAGTTTCCATATGCTGCAATAATGGCGGGAAATTCTCTTTTCAAAATTTGAACGTCCACCAACCAGTGACATAAATGTCCAGACTACCTAGCTTCTCAAAAAAAAAAATATCATTGTTTTGCATCTGAAATCTTCCAGCCCATTTCATATTTTGCCAGCATTCGGCTGGTGCCAATTTCCCATCCAGGCCACAATGCACCTTTTGTCATTTAGGCATACAACACTATAATTCAATGAAGAGAGACACATTTAATCCCACTTCTAGTACTTAGTTTGAAAGGATACAAAGACAATGAGGATGAAGAGGAGAGTGCCAGCTTTATTTTAAGGGTGCTTCCGTCCATACTGAATGAGCCATTTAGAAATGACAGCACATTGTGTGCACAGTATTCCCCCTCCCTCTCTTCCCCGACCATTTTTGAGCATTTCAAAAAAATACTGGATAGGATAACAATGTAAAACAAAGTAATCATTTTTAATATTTGCTCACCAAACTCCTCTCTGCAATGACTGCTTGAAGTGTGTGAAGCACAGGCATCTTCCCCAGTGATGCTCTGCCTGGCCTGTACAGCAGCCATCTTCACTTCCTGCCTTTATGTGGGAGACTTTGAGCCTTCAGTCTCCTCTTTGGTAAGTAAAAGGCACATTCAACTGGATTCAGATCAGGTACTCAACTCAGTCAATAAAACCAAAATAACAAAAAGTGCCACCGTCCAATGAACTGCAGTGCTCACTGTATAGAAAAATACTGTAAGTGCACATGCATTGCCTAAACCATGAGACACAAAAGACTTATTGAGGATAGGATGCAAAGCTTCAGGGATACAGAAGCGTTCAAAAGATTCTGATTGACTAGGTTCAGCTCTTTTACCTCACATTAAAAGGGAAACAAAACAGGAAAACTGTCTCACAGGTGGGTGTTTAAGACACGCGCGCACAATTGTTATCGGACTCCCAGCCTGGGGGAGCAGGTGCTGCAGCGATCAAATAAGAGCACAGAACAATTAATGGGAGAAAACCGCAGAGGGTCAGGCGTGGAGTAACCAGCTTCAAGCATGTGCAAAAATCAACCGTTCAGATCCAACATGCCACAGGTCCATACACATCGTGGCACAGCCTGCGTGAGCATTCGGAGTCTGGTACAGAATATAATGGCACTAGGCATCGTGGCCAGTGGGATCATTTTTGACATAGGCTAAGGAGAGCCAATGTAAATTCTGCAGCTCCAGCACTGCAGCTGAAGTTCCCTCATCTGCTTCCAGGAAGCCATCTTCCCATCAATATTTTCCAGAAACAATATTTCCACACCACAGAGCTCACAGTAAACTGGCCATTCTTCTATCGTCTCGCCAGTCATGCAGTCTGTTACGCCCCTCATATTTTATCCTACACACACACGCGCGCGCCATTTCATGCTGCAAACACTTTTCTCACATACGCAAGTTGACATGAACGCACCGCTTCACATATCAAAACTCATGTCAGCCATAAACCTCAATCTGTACAGCTGGAAAAAAAAAACCCCTTGCCTGGTGGCACTCATTTAGGTATCAGCCCGCCATCTGATCATATCAAAGCAGTCTGATAACCATAGTGTCCAACCATTCTAGGCAGCATGTACCAAACTGATGATCCAAAAAGGATTTCCTTGGAGCAATAAAACAAGGCTTTCTTCTCCATCAATATGCTTTGTTCAAAAAAGTCATTTGTACACGAGAGAGTAAACTGCCAAGTGTTCAACCTAGAAACAGCTGCCCACATCAAAAACACTTGAGGTCACAAAGCTCAAAGGACAAATGGAGAGGAAATGCTGCAGTTAATATATGAACACGCAAGGAAACAAAAAAGTCAAACAAGTCCCAAATTATTTGATTCATGACATACCCGATATCAATCACAAGTTCGATACACTTGGGGTGCTTCACAGGACCACGTTTTACTACTTAACATGCTGAGGGGTATCTGGTGGCCACTTATAATGGTGAAGTGATCTGGTAATTGCTGCAACAACAGGTGGTCCAATTACTGTTTATGTTTGGAGATTTTAGCTATTTTAAGACCAACGTGCGTGAGCACACATTTTGAGATACACTTTTTAAAAAATGAGCAAGACAACAAGTGGCAGTAGTTCAAGGAGCATCTGCTGTAATTTTAAGAAATGCATATTTGTGCATCGGCAACAAACATAAGTCTCTAAAAAAACTGGGCCATTTTTGCCATGTATTCACATTGCAACTTGAATAGCTATAGTATAACAGACAAATAAGCTGCATGTTTACAAACAATCAATTTACTGCCGCTCTAGGCAATTTACACATCCTAAACAGTGCGAGAGTATATAATGCATGTCAATGCCTTCATTTCACATTTCCATAGATTATGGAAATTGTTCATCTCAAGTTTTCATGAAAACAATTCACTCATATTAATAATTTATGTCTCATTATAAAGAAGTGGCTGTCACTTATTTAAAAAAGGAGCCATGACTAATTTGTTGCTAACCATAAAACATTCCAAAACTTGCCACAATTCCAAACAGGAAATTCAACACTGCTCAGGCTTAAGAGTGCGGGGTGGCATGACATATGCGCGCGTGCGTGCCTGAGGGTGAGCGTGTATGTGTGTGTGTGTGTGTGTGTGTGTGTATGCGCGCGTTGCGCGCGCGTGCGTGCGTGTGAGTGTGTGTGTGCGCGCGCAAGCGCGTCTACACCTTTAAGACAAGGAGGAAGAGAATGACTTCGTGTCGAATCTGTCGATAACCCGACTTTTATTCTGACACATAGACATACTGGCTGCCAGTAGGGTTAAGTGCCACGACTGGGGTCTCAAACCAAGGCACGCAGTTACCGTCCACCATTACGCCACTATCGACACGCCTTTTCCAGCAACCAAATTCCAATCATCACATTCTCCTCAATCAAGTCTCCAGACGCCGAACTTGACGAGAAAGCCGGTAGTG
This sequence comes from Gymnothorax reevesii, assembly GCA_029721435.1. Classification (NCBI taxonomy): domain Eukaryota; kingdom Metazoa; phylum Chordata; class Actinopteri; order Anguilliformes; family Muraenidae; genus Gymnothorax; species Gymnothorax reevesii. The sequence goes on from CM056575.1 coordinate 32,231,116, forward strand.
TAACTAATACTAACGAATGAACTTAACCATTGTACTTCACGCGCTGTGTCACGGAGACGGATAAAAAAATAATAGTAAAACACTAACTTTTCCATTTGCAACAACAACCTGGCCGTCTTAAGGGGCTGATGGTCGTTCGTTTTACATCAGTTGCGTCAAATTCCAGAGAGCTACTTCATGGTGAAAACCAACAATCGTATTTTTAAAACAAAATCAGCCCGAAACGATACTGGGCACCATTAATGAATGCATACCGTGAATTCGAGGCACTCTTAAGAGCTCTAACCTCAAAACTACCAGGATTGTCCCAGATCGGACATCGAGTTAGCTTGTTGAGTACTAGCCTCGCTTGCTACCTACCAGGGACACTTGCCTTGCTAAAGCTGATCTCTTGGCACACTCGGCTTCAACGATTATACATCCGAAATAAATTCATTACGTTCACGACAAAGATAGATAAGCATGCATAAAAGACCGATGTCGAAGAATAAAGTAAGGTTTGATGTATGGACCAAGTTTGGCTCCCTGACTTTTTAAACCTCCAAAGATCAAAGTTACACGGATTCTGTCGACTTTTTCGTCCAGTCGTTTGTTTTTGGCATTCGAGGTGTGATGGCTAACCTAGCTAGCGAAGTAGCCAACAGGCGACTAACAAACCATTACCTTGCATTCGATACAGAAGGCTAGCCAGCTAGCGAAGAGAAAACTTCCCTCAGTTTAATTTAATTCAAAGCAAAATCATGTACTACTTGAAAACTTTACACAAATCTCAACTTACAGAGTAGATGATGTGCGGCAACGTACGTCTTTGCGTCTTCCTTGCGGTCTAGATAAATATTTAACCCCGTAAATCGGCGTAAAAAAAATCCAGGGGATACCCTTTCACAAACCCTCCCCGTAGCTTCTCCGGTTGCCAAATAATGCGCTTCTTACACATGGAGCTGCGGCGTCACCGAACTGGGCATGCGCATTTGGGTACGCCGGGGGGACCGAGTACACAAATACTGACCACCGCCAAGGAGCGAAAAGCCCGTACTTTTGCTCAATTTCTTTTCAGCACAATGCCCAGCGCTATGCAAGGCCCCCCGATTCAAACAAATAGTCCGACCAATGAGTGGGGGAGGGTCGGTATAAGAGCTGTCACTCAACTCGCTAAATCCTCATCACTCTACTGATGCGGAAATTGACTAAATAGGACGTCCCTGACGTCCTAATTCAATGAAAATGGTCACATTCAACGATTCCAAGAAATAGCTCAGTTCTATTGGTCCAGGAATTTATCAAAATTTGGACGTATTACCATGAAGTGCAAGAATATTTTTCTTATGTGTGATTAAAACTCGTACAAAGTAATGCATCAGTCCAGCTGATACGTTTTTGACGACCTTAAGTTACAACGTGTAAAATAGATTGCTTCAATTCAGGCCCTGAAAGTTAAATTTGGCTCTTGCTCCAGTGAAATACAGTAGGTTGATGCCACATATCATGCAACACTCCACAGCTGTAAATTAAACCTACGAGGAGGACCACCCCATAAAAGTACAGCATGTCCTCCTTTTCTGCTGAAAAGCACACAGGGGGCAGTGCACAGATTGATGCAGAATTAGCCTCAGGAGGCTAACCTGATCAGATTAGCTCCACATTCAGTCTTAAAGAGTAACCTTCCCCTGACAGCATTAATGCTCACATATTGAGAAAAATGAGATTCTTTCTTGATTATGAAGCAGGTCAAGGCGCTACATCAAAACTGGGAAAGTATCGAAACATTTGGTCCATGATAAAAGGCATACAGCTGGTATTCAGAAACTGTGCTCTAATAAAAAACCATTTGGACTTCCATATCTTGGTGGCATCACAACTATACACTCATTTACAGAACCCCAGCCTCGGCCTCACCCACCTTCCCAAGACTTGAGCGAAGTTAGCTTAAGGAAAAGAAGGTAAAATCACTCATCTGCACAAGCCAAGGCTGCCCCAGTTATCTGTGATCCACCACGCGAGTTTAACACTCAACTGGAGCAGCAATGTTCTCAGCAGACTTTTGAAAAAATGAGTACCTCACAAACTGCTGCTCAAAGCAATTTTTCTCTCCTTACTGGCTCAATTTTGCAGTTGGAAATCTTATCTGGGAAAAAAAAAAAGTTTTGGCTTCATGAACTTGTTTGTGGCACATCCTGTCACACAACAACATTTTGGCATTCCTATTATTTCAGCTGGTAGTCGAAAAAGACAAGTCCCGAACGTGTTAAAATCCCTTTCGCCCCCTGATTAGATTGTGGGGCAATGTGCAGAATGACTAGCCACTACCAGGTGTAAATAAGGGTCAAATTTCCTGTGCATAATTCACAGTTAGCAGCTTGTATCTTCATTGTCACATATGCAGATAGGAAATGTGTGTCCATCTCTCTTATTTCGTGAAACCTCTATTCTTGCACCAATTTTAATTAAAATTTTCATATTTCTATGGCTACATTTTTTTTTAACAAAAAAGCAAATTATAATAGTGTGCAAATGAACAAAGTTTATTTCTACAGCTACAGAACATTTTTTATACAAATGCATATCATCTGTGTGCACAGAACTTTTTCACTGGCTCAAAATATTAATAACCCTATTTACTTCCATAGAAACATGGGACACTTCGCTGAAACATTGTGAACAGAGCAGAATTTTAGTGATGCAACAATATTCATAGCTGAAACACAGCAGATATGGCCGTGTGCGCCCAATAAAAGACAGAAAAAGTGCCAATGTGATTGCAAGATTACTTTAATATTTAAACTGAATTCCTAGAGTTGTGATAGTTGAGCGTGCATGGCTTTGTTGTCCATGTAAACAAGAGCCCCTGAGGTACTCTCAAAATTGACCAATAGCTAAGCCCCGCCACCTCAACTGACTCAAACAATCAACATTTTAGAACAGGCGCTAATGGCTGGTATCACAGTCGGAGATATTTTTCAGGATGCCATCAATGATTCTTGGCGATAGAAGGCTCAAATATCCATGTTGACCCTTGTTAGCTACGTTAAGCTGATAGCAGGGTCTTCCACAAAGATTTATCCAGAGGAGACACTTCTCTCAGTTACGATGTGGCTTTGGGAAAGGTATAAAATAACGTTACACCCCACATCCCAGCCTCTTGGGAGACCTCGTATCGGAGTTACATTTACCCCAAGCACAGCGTTTGACCTTTTTTTTTTTTACTTAGAAACATTTTAAAACCCCATTCAAGAGAAGGATTCTGAGTTTCCGTGATGCATTTCAGTGGAAGTTCAGGCTCAGAATGTCCGAGTTAACGTTAATGATTACCGTCCTTGATCGTTACGGCCGCTAGAGGGCAGCCTACTCACTAGGGCGTTAATCCCTTCCTACCTGCCAGCGGTTCGCGCTGTCACCCCATGACAGCCCAATCAGCGGGCGAGCCGGGTCTGACGTCACTTCCCATCCTTTTTCAACATGTGGAGAACAGTACGGAGTGTGCTACTATCAGTACCTAAAGATAGGGACAATTCTTTCACAATGTCAATATTTCCGTACTGCTTGAATACATTCTGTCTGCTTTCATTTTTCAGATCGGTGACATCAAAATTATAATTGCACTTCTCCTGCCAAATGTTAACACAACCCACAATGCATTATACCACCAAGTCGACATCGAGGCTTACATCGACGCTTGCGAACCGCTGTGAGGCTACAGTGCGTATAGGCGTTAGTGAATCGACCGGACGCATTGGAGCGGAACCGAACGGCTATATCATATAGGTTATGTCTGAGTATATGGAAAGAGAATACGCATTGTATTAGCTCATCGCATTAGAGGGCGGGGCTTAGCCATAGGTCAATTGCTTAGCATTCACACACTACCTGTCCAAGACTATTGTGAATTTTTTTTTTTTTTTAGCAAGCTACAAAATAAAATGTAAGTGTAAAAAAAACAGTTCTTAGTTTAGCCAGACAGGACGTACAACACATAGTAAAAACAAGTAGAATGGGTGACTACTTCATTGAATCCCGTTGCTGAAAAACAGCGCAGCCATTTGCAATGAATGGACTGTTATCAAACAGTCGCAAATGCAACACAAATACTAGCAATGGACCACTCCTAACAATATTGACCAAATTCCAAATCTTGTAAAACTTTTATGGCGACGGCATGCTACCCTTGTTAGTGAATGTAACGACAAGCCTCACAGTTGTTCAGCCAACAGACACTACATTCAGACAGACATACATATTTGCTAGCCAGCTACTAAGACAGCAGGGCTCAATCTTCCTATTCTTTGCCACCAGCCAGTCGGTCTTGCAACAGAAAAAAGTCATTAGCCCAACTGCTCCATGAGGGTAAGTTCCATACCAAATATGAAGTTTCTAAGTGGCATAGTTTTTGAGTTCTGTCGCGGAAACGAGACAAAGTCCATTTTCTGGGCTGTTTATGGTGAAAATTTCAAAAATTTTGGGCAGCATGGAACTGAAAACCTTTATGGCGACGGCATGCTACCCTTGTTAGTGAATGTAACGACAAGCCTTACAGTTGTTCAGCCAACAGACACTACATTCAGACAGACATACATATTTGCTAGCCAGCTATTAAGACAGCAGGGCTCAATCTTCCTATTCTTTGCAACCAGCCAGTCGGTCTTGCAACAGAAAAAAGTCACTAGCCCACGGAAGATTTTACAGCCTGACTGTTTTGGGATGAACTTGACATGCATTTCTACTACTCTCTTTGAGAGAAAGTAGTCCAGGCCATGCGGTCAGGCCTGTTCCATGCATAGACGTACATACGTGAGCTCACAAACTCCTCCCCACAACTAGGAACAACTAGACCATAAGGGTAAGTTCCATGTCAAATTTGAAGTTTCTGAGTGTTATAGTTTTTGAGTTCTGCTCCGGAAACGAGAATGATTACGGACGGACGGACGGACAGACGGACGGACGGACGGACAGGGCGATGACGGTATTCATTCGTTGTAGAAATCAAAAATTTGGGGCAGAATGGAACTGAAACCCCCAAAAGGCACAACTACACCATCAGAGTAAGTTCCATACCAAATCTGAAGTTTCTAAGTGGCATAGTTTTTGAGTTCTGTCGCGGAAACGAGACAAAGTCCATTTTCTGGGCTGTTTTTGGTGAAAATTTCAAAAATTTTGGGCAGCATGGAACTGAAACCTGCAAAAGGCACAACTAGACCATAAGGGTAAGTTCCATGTCAAATTTGAAGTTTCCAAGTGTTATAGTTCTTGAGTTCTGCTCCGGAAACGAGAATGATTACGGACAGACGGACGGACGGACAGGGCGATGACGGTATTCGTTCATTGTAGAAATCAAAAATTTGGGGCAGAATGGAACTGAAACCCCCAAAAGGCACAACTACACCATAAGAGTAAGTTCCATACCAAATTTGAATTTTCTAAGTGGCATAGTTTTTGAGTTCTGTCCCAGAAATGAGACAAAGTGCAATTTTAGGGCTGTTTTTGGTGAAAATTTCCAAAATTATGGGCAGCATGGAACTAAAACCCCCGAAAGGCACAACTACACCATAAGGGTAAGTTCCGTAGCAAATGTGAAGTTTGTAAGTGGCATAGTTTTTGAGTTCTGTCCCAGAAATGAGACAAAGTGCAATTTTAGGGCTGTTTTGGTGAAAATTTCCAAAATTATGGGCAGCATGGAACTGAAACCTCCAAAAGGCACAACTACATCATAAGAGTAAGTTCCATAGCAAATGTGAAGTTTGTAAGTGGCATAGTTTTTGAGTTCTGTCCCGGAAACGAGACAAAGTGCAATTTTAGGGCTGTTTTTGGCGGAAATTTCTCAAGTTATGAGCAGCATGGAACTGAAACCCCCAAAAGGCACAACTACACCATAAGAGTGAGTTCCATAGCAAATTAGAAGTTTGTAAGTGGTATAGTTTTTGAGTTCTGCTCCAGAAATGAGAATGATTACGGACAGACGGATGGACAGGGCGATGACTATATTCCACGGTATTCCATACCGGTGGGATAATAAGGAATGTGTACACAAGGTTTGTCCCCGAAACTCTGACTGGCCCCTGAACCACAGAAGTTTTATTCTTTCCGTCCCACAAAATGTCCGTCCATCACTTGCGTGATGGACTGACATGCTGTGGGACACTTTCACTTGTGCTTATATGCCTTACTTTTATGCAATATCTCTTGGTACTAATATGATTTCCGAATGGTTAAAAGAAGTTTTAGGATAAATTCATTAACGGTTGGAGTAAAATGAGCACTTCACAAACAATCACGTTCACCTTCGACTGCATCAGATGATCAGCAGTGATTCACGCCCTAATTAATCTAGCCTATTCCCTACTGATCAACTCAAGTGTGTCAAAGAATCAGAATCAGATATTCTCCACTTTTAAATGCCATGTAATTGCAAACAATCAGCTGCCAATTGATGAATCCAGGGAATGCAAGGGTCCCACAATGTCCGTCTGTCAAAAATCCATCTACAAGTGCAATCATTGCAAAAATGGATCCGTGAACACTTTTACTTATTTTTTTATATTTTTGATAAATTGGCTGGGGCAGCACCCTGGCAGCATGTTTTGCAATTTCTTAAAACATGTTTATGTCATAAAACAGCTGTGATTGATGAAATTTTGAAGCCAAAAACAATTCTTTCAATTTTTATTGCATTTCAAGATTACATAATTGAGGTTCTGAGTTTTCTAAGATTTACTGCTAAGATGAACTGAAAATAGTACGAACTGGCATCATAATTTTTTTCAGATGTTCAATTCGGATTGGATTTCAATTTGTCGTGTGACAAATTCCCAATGCAGGACTGTCCCGCAATGTCAGTCCATCACAATAGTAGTATGAACAATGCTGTGTAATGTGTTAAGATGTACTTTGATCCACCTGAACCCTTTCACCTGTGTGGAGTTAATGTGTTCATTGATGTGAGCAGAGTTGTCGTTCTAGGTCCCCTATCCCCTATCGTATCTAGGTCCTCTATTATGCTGTATTTGGTCATTTAAAGCATGTCCAATGGGGTTTTAAAATAATGTTAAGTTACTAAAAAAACCACAAGCAATCAGGCCCAGTGAGACCTCTTCTCTCACCCATTCTGCGCCGGCCTGAAACACAAGCTGTTTTGAGTGGGCGGGGAGGCTATGCTAATGAGGCACTGCTCTGATTGGTTGCTTGGCCCCTTCAATTCCGGGGAAGGTGCAGACCCAAAAAACCAGGAAACCAATATGGGAGATATTTCAGGACAGCTCTCCGTGGCATGTTTTGCTGTGAGACCATACTTGTTTGATCCTGAATCCGATGCCTAACGGGAGGAGGAAGCCATTGAAGTATTGTAGCAAAGTTCACAGCAGAATTTCAATGAGTGGCAAGTTGAAATTTTTGTGTTTTGCTCGTGCCATCTCGCCTTGCATGCATATGATTGTAGTTGCACTTTTATATTGTCATGTAGTATACCCACTTGGCTATCTGGAGGGAACTTTGCTAAAAGTCCCTGTTAACCATTTCCACCAAAATGAAACACAATTCCGACACCAAGCAACTACATGAGTTCAGAACAAAAACACAAACCGTGTAAGCGTTGCTTCTGTGGAGCAAGTGACTTGAAAACTTTTACAGCAAAAAAATCCATATTCGTTCTCCACTTTTACTGGCTTTTTATTCGCCAGAACTATTTTCAAAGGAGGATGAAATTCCACCATCGCAATGCAGAGAAATCGTTTGGGATACCAGACACGTTATTAATGCATTTCGCAATCGCATTCACTTCGGTAGCCTCATAGAACTAACCCACAAAATGGCCAAGTACCCGGTCATGCATAAATAAAAACGATCATTTCACAGTAGCAGTAAACAAACCTGAACACATTCCCCAAGCTCTGAAAACCTATCTGGTCTAACTGCAGCCTTTTCAGCCCAACTTTGCAGACACATACAACATCTCTCCAGTTAGCTTGAATTGTAGTGGCTATTATCCGGCAACGTGATGAAGCTGCCACATTGATGCTAACCGAAGTAACACAAGCATACCGATCAGAATTACTGGATATCAGTTAACCAGGAGTATTTAAGACGCAATGAATTTTAAGCCTATTTTTAATAAACATGAAGCGTAAATTGATGGTTCCAGTGAAAAGATTGTTTCCACACTGCTTGTTCTCAGATGCATAGGTTATGTACTTCGATAAAAATCGAAAATTTTTGGAAAATAGAAAGGTTTAGTTTTCTCTCCAGGTGTGACACATATGATGACCAGCATTGTGAACATGCTCTTAAGGGCTTGTGCTTTTGTGACTACATGTAGCAAGCGAGGCTATATGTTTTAGCTCAGCCCTTTCGTGGGCTTCAAGTGTAACAACATTACTGTTTGCCACCCCAAAGAACCATCAGAAATTGCATGCATTTGCTAAGTGACTTTTGGGGGCAAAAAGCCGCTGTGTTGTCCAGACCAAAGACGACAAGGACAATACAAGCTGGCATCAGAATCAGGTCCAAAAGCCGGAGTCAGTCATGGTATGGGAGTGCGTAAGTGCACACAGCATAGGTGTGCATAAGTGCACACAGCATAGGTGTGCGTAAGTGCACACAGCATGGGTGACTTGCACATTTGCGAGGGCACTTTTAACACCGAAAGAGGCAGACAAATTTTGGAGCAACCCCTGTGCTGCCATCTAAATGCTGTCGCTTTAAAAATCACCCTGGCATTTCCAGGAAATACAAAAAAAAAAACGCATTCTACACACACTTCAAGTGCACGGCTGCACAAACAGAGACTGTGGGTGCTAGACTGGCCTGTGTGCAGTCCTAATCAGTCCAAGATTGAGAATACATGGCGCAGTGTGAATATAATATACAGCAATTAAGGCCATTTGTAATTTTAGACCTTTCACATTGAACAAGCTTTATCAGCATAAAAATGCAAGGACCACCTGTTCCAATTTTTTTTTTAAGTCGACATTGAAAAAAAAGCACTAGATTGATCCTTCGTTTTTTTTTATTTTTTTGCAGTTGCAGAGTAATACCCCATCACTAACTTTGGGAACATTCTGAACAATGTTAACGGCCATGTCAAAATAATTCCACTGCAAAGTCTGGTGTTTTGTCCATTTTTTTAAATAAAAGATTAGCAGTTGGTACTCAATTTTGCTCCAAAAGAGAGACAGAAATACATTTAGAATTAAAATTGAAGAACTTTAATGAAATCGCTGTTTTAGGGCCAAGACGGTGACAAGATCCCAATATCTCAGCCAGCATATCACCCAGTGAGCTAAAAGCCCAACGCACACTGGAGGCGTGAGACGCACGTCAAAAAATTGGTTACATTAATTTCAATGGAGTAACGCCCACTGGCAGCATGTGACCTGTGTCTCAATTTCTTGAGTGTCAACTCAATAGAAACGCATTTGTCTTTCAGGGTATTTAACTATTTCGCTTTGTCATGGTTGGTGGCACACATTTACTGGCAACCTCACATGCAGTTGTCGAAAATGTTATAACTGCTTTTAGCAAAGTCGCAGTTTTGAAAGGAAATCCATTATTTTGTGGGCATTTAAATTTACTTAATTTACTAGACGGCTAAATTTAGGAGGAAAATTGTAACTGTATTTTCTCTTGAAGTTCATAAAAACATGTTTTTTTCTAATATTAGTTTATGGTTCCTTTTTTCCATATCATGAAGCCAGTAGCACTCACCATAACTAAAGCGAAAAATTTACAGCCAATCTATGTGATCAGTATCGCTGATCGACACTCATGGCTGATCGGTATCGGTGATCGGCAGCATAAAACCTGATCGGAGCATCCCTACTTTTTGGTCATTCCATAATAAAATCAACCAAATCTGAAAAAGTTCTCACCTGACCCCCTTCTGTACATTTAATGAATCCTTGTCAAATTTTACTTTGATCTAGAAATATTGTTTGAGTTAGAGGCTCTAAAATTACACGGGGTTTGGTTGAAATTCCTAGCAGTTTTTTTTCCTAGCATTTTTGAGCCCTCATAACTTAATGTGTACTTGAGATAGCTAAATAAAATTTTAGCTGAAAGACATACTGGAGCACTGTCAAAAACTGCAATTAAATCAACTGTCTACCCATTCTAGTTGTCACAGTGTTAAGCCAGAATCTGGATTTTCTTCAACAAGATTTTTTCTGTGACAAAATTCAAGCTTCAATATCATGGGAACCATGGAAGTTTCATAAGCAACACCGCACCAATTTAATAACAATGATTTAGTATAGTAAAAACAAGTATTGGAACCATGCATTTGTTTTCTTGTAATTCTCCAGAGAAAACTTGAAAATATGCTGGTTATGAAAACTTCAGGGGTCATATCACCTTGTGGGATAGGCTGATGATCAAATCAAGTAACAGCACTTGAAAGATATCCTTGAGATCCACATTTTGATATCAGGTTAATCTTTTAGCCATAATTCCTCTTGTGTCAAATATTTTCACACCCCTCAATGTAGAGCTACATGGGTGTTGCTAAATACCAACAAATAACTCACATAAAAGTATAGTGAATGTGAAATTACCCAATTTTTTGACCAATGCAAACATAGTATTACTTTCAGTGGGCAGATGCCATCAGTAACTACGGCTAAGCCATAAATTGTGAGTTTGTGATTTCTTTTTTTTAATTATTATTAATCTGACGGAGATATCAATTATTGCATTGTTTTGCTTCTGCTACCAATGAAGGTAAATATTTTTGCCAAATGCCTGAGCAAATGTGTTTTACATCGTTCACCCTTTTCCATAACATCTACTACTAAACTCATGTGCCTCGCCGATCTTCAACCCATCAAAAAGTTTATGACAGCATCCACCCCCTGAAAGTGAAGAGTTGATGATGCCTATAGAGGGCTCACAAGTAAGACTCTATGGACGCAGTGGTGAACGTGGCGTGATGAACGCTGATCCAGCATCCCCAACTCCTCGTCCGGGGATACAATTATTGCATTTTCTTTCTGACCAAGCCCATAGATTTCCCTCCCCACCTAACTGACAATATCCATCAGTTTAAAAATTAATTCCAACAACACACAACCATCAATCAAGGCTCACAAGTTGATAGAAGTTGGAGAAACCACGCTACATGCCTTAAATTAGGAGAGTGTAGTCCTGATAAGGAGGGCAGGGTATATCATGCTTATTACTATCCACATATTTCCACAGGCCATGGTGGGTCTGACATCAATTACAACAATTACTCAACATTACAGAACTTGACAGACACACTTAAACAAAGCGACATGTTCAAACCCAGTTTTTGATAAAATCTGTGCAAAAAGGTTGGGCACCTTTAGGCAAAGAATGACAACTCCCTAGCAGGAGCTCAATTCCTTAACTATCATGCAATGCTGAACCTCCCCACAATATACTGGCCTGTGTCAATGCACATACCACCTTAAAACCCTCCACTGCCCCAGACAAGCTAAACTGACCCATCAGAACTTGGAAATGCCAAGTCACACAAAAAGTGAGAATCAGGTTCACTGGAATTTAAACCCTTTACAGCACAGGCCAGGGTAAAGATTCTGCATATCAAAAATACATTCCTATTCATGCTGCTTTATAGCTTGAATAAAAATTAAATAAAAAGCTTTATAAAAAGCAGAGATCTAACAATAACTCATGGACAATCTTCTTTTGATTACTGTTATTTAAATTTTAGATCAGATCAAGGGCATATAAATTGTACAAGCCTACACTGGTCAAAAAATGCCAAATGTACTCTGGTATATCAAGATAAGCAGTCCCGGTCTGCACAACAGGAGTTCCACACAAATAACAGAGTGGCCTCAGCATAATCCTCACTTAAGTACAGTAACAATGCAGGAAGTACCCCTCCCTGTCACAATCAGCTGGGCTCACTATTTGGCAGGAAGTGTCTCCTTTCACCACAACCTCAAAGCCTGTACTAGCCAACTCACATTCATCAATGCCTTGCATAATAGTTTTTACTTCTCAATGTCTCATTCAATAAATCCTCACAAAATAATGCAGGATGCGAAAACTGATCATTCGTCAGGAGGACCGCCTTTCATTCTACAATAAGCTGAACTCAAAGTTGTGTTGAGCATGTCTTATCAGAGGAACGTAACAGATTCTGCATAGCAGTCTGGAAATAAAGACAGTCATGTGACCATGCCTGCAAGACGAACCTCCGTGCTAGCATGCATCCCCGCTGTAAATCACAATCAAACATGGCTCAAAGGCAACCTCGGATTGGAATTTTAATGTGCTCCACTCATCTCGCAAGCGAGTGTGCGCTAAATCCATTCAATAATCTCTGATGTTGATTAATATTCAGGCAAAAGAGAATTATAGAGACATTAACAGTCTTGCATCTCATGGAAGAAATCGTAATGAGTACTGCACGGTACCTGTGACTATTTTCCGTAGCACTGCATCAATAAAGTCAGGCAAAGCATTAGCAATTCAACTGGAATTATTCTCTAGAGCATCTCACAAGACTGCTAAGCACAACTTTCATGCTCTGCTGGGTTGTTTTAAATTTGTTCCCAAATGACCTCTCCAAGACAATTATATTTTATAGACATGGCTAAATAGGATCTGTGCGTTTGAGAGTTCTTCTAGGAGAACTACGGCTGATACCAGAAATATCTCCGCAAATCTCTGAGATTAGCAGGCTCCGTCCACCTACAGTGTCCTCCATTGTCACAAGAACAGGTGCTGGGAACAGGGAGGAATGAACTGCACTCCAGGACATTCCTTTTTGTTGCATCAGCAATATAAGAGCTTTCCACAAACCAGTACTAAGTGTTGATTCTTGCACCTTCAGTTCTGTTGCTACAAAGGTAAATGGTCCAGAGGTTATAAGCAGGGAATGGAAGGTTCCCGTTTCTCAGCAAGCTGGGCTTAATATTCCACTCTACATAGTCTAAAGTTCAAGACACTGTCTTGTGTTTAAGTAGCTTGCCCTGATCCTAATCAGGAAGCAAAAGTACAAACAGCAATTCAAGGTTAGCCATTAGGTCAAAGACGTAGGCCAGTATTCGAAAAAGTGCAGTGCTCCCAGTCCGAGTGCATGTTACTGATGATTCCCTTGGATGATAAGGTCCCGGCTCACAGCCCTTAACAGTAGTAGCCATGCACTCCTATAATGCAGCAACCAGTTCATCTGACAGTCCAGCAAACCGCAAAATGCAAGGATTTTAACAAATGCACATGGTCCTGTGCACCCTCTTGCGAGAGGTGAATACTTAGTTCAAAAATGCACGCTTATGTACATCACACAATAAAAAATGAAAAACAACTGTGGCGTATACAACCCCATTTCCAAAAAAATTTAGGACACTGTGTAAAATGCAAATAAAAGGGAATGCAATGATTTGCAAATCAATTACACCATAGATTTTATTGAAAATAATACAAAGACAAAATATTAAATGTTTCAACTGAGAAATTAGGTTTGTTTTTTGAAAAATATCTGCTCATTCTGAATCTGATGCCAGCAACACCTTTCAAAAAAGTCGGGACAGTGGCTACAATGGACTAGAAAAGTTGTACAATGTGAAAGAAATGCATCTGGTGGAACATGTCACAGCTATTTACTCTAATTGGCAACAGGTCTGTAACAATTTGGTATTAAAAGTCTTTCAGAAGTCAAGATCGCAGGACTTCATCACTGTGAAAGACTGCATGGGCGAATCATTTAAAAATTTAAGAATAAAGATTCTCAAAGTAAAATTTCAAAAAATTTTGGCATTTTTCCCTCTATAGCTATGTTTACATGGACACTCATAATCGGAATAAAGGCCCAATCAGATTAAAACACGTGTAAACACGTCAATCGGAAGATTCTGATCGGATTCGGTCCATTCAGAAATAAATTTAATTCCGAATGTGAAAGGTGGTTTATGCCGATCATCATCCCGAACAACGTCCATGTACACACCCATTCGGATCCTGTCTTCACGGTTGGGGTAAAACTGTCTTCACTGCGCATGTGTGCTACAGAGAGCGAACGAGGACGTGCAGCGTGAAGACAACGTGGCGTGTGTTTACAACAGAGGCGGAAGTACAGCTTTTTCGTCTTCTACTTCTTCTAATATTTCCGTAAAATTAGACGACTCCGTCCATGCCCAAATAAATCATTCTGATTTAACGCATGGTGATGTATACGCAAGTCATGATCGGATCATTTCATTTAGTGTCCATGTGAATTTGGATTTGGAATTTCTGATCAACCGAGGATAGGATCTGATTGGAGAAATTTTGCGCACGTAAACATAGCTAATGATATACAATATAATTTTAAGAACCAGAGAACCCGGAGAAATCTCTGTACATGCAAGGGACACGGCCAGAAAGAAATATTTAATAGCCTCGAGCTTCAGGCCATCAGGCTGCACTGCATTAAAAAAGTCAGGTTTCTGTCATGGAAATCGCTGCATGAGCTGAAGAACACATCTGTCAACTACTGTAAAAAAAAAAGTTAAAACTTTGCCATGTACACATTAGACCATATCCAAGCAAAATCTGGAAATGCTGTTGCCGTCTCTGGGCCCAAGCTCATTTTAAACGGACAGAAGCAAAGTCAAAAACTGTCCTGAGGTCTAACCGATCAAAATGTGAAATTCTTTTCGTGAATCATGGATGCTGCATCCTCTGAGCTAAAGAGCAGAGGGACCATCCAGCTCAATATCAGCACAGACTTCAAAACCCAACATGCATGATAGTGTGGGGGTGCAGTAGTGCATTTGGCATGATGGGTAACATGCACATCTGTGAAGACACCATTAATGCTGAATAATACAAGTTTCGGAGCAACATACCCTGCCATTCAGAGATCTTTTTCATGGAATGCCTTGCTTATGTCTGCAAGACAAACATCATATTCCACACCTATTACAATGGCATGGCTCAATAGTCTAGGAGCTAAACTGACCTGCCTGCAGTCCAAACATGTCCTGCAGTGGGATTATTGGTGCATGATGACACACACACAAAAAAAAAGACACAGAAGGCTGCAAAGGGTTGACAGCTAAAATCCTGCATCAAGAAAGAATTGTAAAATATTTTGCTTCCAAAACTACAGTAATTGGTCTCTTCAGTTCTCAAATACTTAATGAGAGTTGTTAAAAGAAGAGGTGATGCAACATAGTGATGAACAAGCTCCCTGTCCCAACTTCTTAGAAAAATGTTGCTGGCATCACATTCAAAATGAGCAGATATTTTTCAAAAAACAATATCATTTCTCATTTTAAACATCAACAATGTTGTCCTCTGACCATTTTCGATAGGATTCATGGTTTAAGTGATCTACAAATCGCATTCTGTTTTCATTGACATTTTACACTGCGTCCGAACTTTTCTGAAAATGGGGTTATAAGATGCAGATTAAAGATAACCTAGAAGCTAGTTTGCCACCCCTTGCCAGTGCACCAATAATGGAATTCCCATTCACTGCTACAATTTTTGTCATTATTCAGCTCATTAGTAACTAGCAGGCAATGCATGAAATTCTTTAAAAGCTGGAAATTTGCCAGCAGCAATAATATAAATTCTTGAGCTCTCCCAATGGGTGTGACACTGTTGAAATGACTAATCAGCAAGATAATCACTTTAATCATGCGATTATTTTTTCTGACAGTTAATTTGAACTTAGATGAAATGAGACCTACACTGACACAACTGGGTACACTTAGGTTGTCACAGTCCTCAGTATTGTTCAGTTGCGCAGTTGACTCAAGCCATTTTTCTTGATCACGCAATTTTACAGTCAACAAAAATTTGTTCATTTCAAATTACAGAAACCTGAAAGACTGCTCAATCACATCATTCATACAGTTCACTTCTTAAACAATTTACGTTGGCGTCATCCTATTTGCACCTGAGAAAAATTAACAGACTGTACTGGAAGCTTAACACAGTACAGACTATTCAACAAAAAAAATAAGACTGAATCACTGGTCGTTTATTAATGTGGTGAGGTTCAAGAAAGATGCGCAGCCGTGTAAGTGATCTGATCCCCACTAAAAATGATATTTAGAGGCCTCCAGACTCAAGCGGTAACTTGTGGCACTCCATCCACCCCCCATTAACTCTGGATAATATCTAACTCTTGAAAGTACAGCTCGAACGGCTAAACGTTTGATATGCTTTTACATTACTTAACATTACACAGTGATGGGTAAAACTGGTGAGATTGCTTATTGTGCCACATAACTCAATTAAGCCTCTGTTCAATGAATTCAGGACTGGCAATACAAGACACAAAGCTCAAGGGGCCCCAGAATCTGACCACTGAACTAGGCTGCTAGCAAGTTATTGAAGCAAATGGCAAACTCATTTTTCATAACAGGACACTCCAGAATAGACAATGCTTCCACTTGACATTAACGTTACAGTAGAGGTAAGAGACACGTCTGTTTTATCTAAAGTACATGATCAAATGCCTTGACCATCTCGTAATATCTAGCCAGCTAGGTGCTAACTAGCCAAAAAATATTTAAGCGAAGTAAGACAACTTTAACCTATCTAGCTAGCTGACTAGCAACATCATCAACTAAAACCCAATGTTTCCTACAGTCGTGTTTGGTGGTCAGCGACCAACATAACCTACTTGGCCAACTAGCCTGTTGTTGGGTTATCGGACTGCGTGTTCTGCCATCACTGTGAACACGATGGTTGACGTTAGCAGGGTAGGCTACTCTACCTCGCAGGAACAGAAAATAGGCATAACCCAAACTTTACCCAGGAATCAATGATTCGATCCAATACACTGAAATGTCTAACTTTAACTAACGTTAGCTAGTTTAGCTTTCAATTTACATAACTCGCCAGCTAACTAGCTAGGTAATAAAAATTCTAGCTAGCATATCAAGTTAATTTACATTAACTAGCTAGTTAGCTTGCAACATAACAGTTAGTGTCAGTATAGCTAGCTTGTTAACGGTTACTAGCTAGCTTACTTGCTTTGCTTACTCAGTTAGCGAAGTCAGTTTAATCACCAATAACGGAATCTGTTAACGGTAAGTTAGCTACCAAAATAGTTAACGTTAAGTTCCCAGTGCTGTATGCTGTGTCCTGCTGCACAACTAGCTTGATCATTTGAAGTTGCGTCTCAAATTGTCAACATGCTGACTGAGCTCGAAGCTACAGACCGTTAACTTAACAGTAGCTATACGTAAACACAGGATTACAAGCTATAACGCCAGTGACTGACAAACGTAAATATATTGATCAGCAAACGCTACTTGACAATAAATGCAACTAAGCGAGTGAAGTCATCGACTGCGAACTTAGTTTAACGTTACTGTGACATTGATAAAATTTTCACGGAGAAAAGCAGACGAGTTACTTTTACCTTACTTTTTATATGGGGCTGTGCTGTAATGTAACGCAGCTAACAACACTGAGTATGAGAATTTCTTAAGATGTCCTTTTCTTCGCTGTTCAGCAAAACAACACTTCATACGACAGATAACTACGGACGTGTCATGGTCGAGAAGTACCACCGGACCGCCTGAGGTCAGGAACTCGCCAAGAATTTCAGGGATCCTGAAGTTAGTTTAATTTCACAAGCCAGGGCCCCCTGGGGATACGCGATCATTTTAAACAAACCAAGTTTTTGTCTTTCTTAAAACTATCAACACTTTTAAATGCGTATCTACTGCACTGAGAAGTGTATTTTGAATAATCCCGGCATCACGGTTGCTAGGCAGATTTTCATCATGCCCAAGTTTCCGTATTCCGAGGCATGACTGGCACTCCCGGACACCAACCAACGACTATTTTCGTCCAATCATATTAGAGTAAAAGGCAACGTTCCCAAGCTACCAGCCAATTACAACTCGAATACAGATAGCGCAGCAGCTATCGTAATTCAAACATCTCAAATTTTATCCACGCGCATGTGACGACAAATGATGACACAACGAAAAATATCATGATGATTATTTTTTCATCACCAGAGGCCTTTGTCTTCACAGTAATTTTAAGAGTGTGCCTAAAACTGTCTGTGAGTATTCTGGGAGGTGATTATGATCATGGATTGACAAGTGGGAATTCACGAGGCTAGTGGAGTTCGCGGATAAACGTTATCAGATTTGCTTTTAAATCGTACATTTTACCCTGCCAGATGCAGAAGTAATGCACTAACATTAAATGCGAATTCAAGAAATCAGACTTTGCACGTTTTACAAAAGATTAGTTTTCAGGTAAATCCCAAACAACTTGCAACCCATGGAAAAAAATTTAGTTC
Organism: Gymnothorax reevesii; assembly: GCA_029721435.1. Lineage (NCBI taxonomy): Eukaryota > Metazoa > Chordata > Actinopteri > Anguilliformes > Muraenidae > Gymnothorax > Gymnothorax reevesii. The sequence continues at coordinate 32,249,351 of CM056575.1, forward strand.
TTGACATCCAATTTTTTATAGTATTCACTTGCCTGATACCGTTTTATTATCTATGCTTAACATGCACATACATATTGTAACTCCGTGCACAAACAGTTTCACGTGTGATGGCCGCAGATTTCACATGAATTGGAGCCTCATTAATAAAATTAATCCTGTAGATCTCATACAAAAATATTGCATATTCACAAAAAAGAAAATCGCCATATAAGAACAAATATGCTAGCCTATAACATTTTGGATAAGATAGACCATATTCACTGTTAACTTAAAAAAAACTTACCGGCAAGCAATCTTACTGATGATAAAAGTTATGAAAATTTCATGTGAAATTTGACGTTTGAATCATTGGTCAATGTCAAGGCTACTAAATAAACATTCACATTTATAAGACCTCCTGTAATACTATATACAATCCAAAGCTCTGAAGCAGTTTTGGTGATGTATGTCATTAAAAATTCAATATGTCAATTGTGAACTTTAAAGGTTACAGAAGGTCAAGTTGAGGTCAGCAAATGGACTTCATATGACTTTCTGTAAGTCTCTAATACCAGCGTAGGCTCCATCTGTAACTCTTTTGGCAATAAAAGTCATTGTATTATATCAAGCTTGACCTTCAAAAGGTCACCAACAGTCAAGTTAAATGTCACCAAATGAAAGTTCCCGTGTGTCCTCCTTTAAGTCTGTGATACAAACCTAGGCTCCATATGTGACCTTTTTAGTGACAGAAGTCAATGAATTTTCACTAGGTCAAGTTTGACCTTCAAGGGTCAATATGAAGGTCACCAAATGAAAGTTCATACACGACTTCCTATATGTCTCCAATACAAACCTACACTTCTATCTGTTACAACTTTGTTGATACAAGAAAATGAAATTTCATTGTAAAGTTTGGCAATTGAAGGTCAAGTTTAAGACTGCCAAATAAAACTTAATACATGACTTCCTGTATGCCCACAATAGAAACCTAAACTCTAACTGTCATAGTTTTGGTGATAGAAGTAATTGAAATTCCACCATTTGAAGTTTGACCTTCAAAGGTCAAGTTCAAGGCCACCAACATGAAAATATATATATATGACTTCCTATGAGTATTCAATACATATATGTTCCCAAGCCTAGAAGCCTTTGGAAATTGTAGCATTTTGCTTGACCTCAAGTTTGAACTTTCAAGGTCATCGGAGGTCAACTTTAACACAGCCAAAATATAGGTCATATACGACTTCCTAAATGTCGATAATACAATCTGTATCTGCAACCATTTGGCCTCCACAGGCCATCTTGCGTATTCATACAGTACAGCGCCCGCACTAGACCCACTTCCATCGATTCAATCCAAATAGCGCTCATACTGTAAATTGGTGGCATCAAGGAAAGTTGATTGCCTGATTTAGAAAAATATTCATCTTGCAGTTTTTGAGAAATTTCTCAGTCCTCTCTTCAACATTGGGGCCAAAATTTCAAGGGCCCATAAAACAGACAAAAATGATCAAAATCCAAAAAAAAAAAAAATGTCTGGAGATATGGTTTACTAGCATGTTATGGCAAATTTGCAGGAAAATTCATCAGGCCAAGAAAAAGTTGAAAAATTTTCCAGACGAAAAACAACGGACGCCACACCACAACAATAGCTTATCGGCCCATAGGGCTGGTAAGTTAAAAATCACCTTGAATTTTTTCATATGCGCACAGTCCTATGAATTTTGCATGTCTTTAAACGTCAGGTTTGTTTTTATAGATCTAAAATCCCCTGGATAGTGACACATGCATCTTTTTTTATGCATACATGCAATTTATAAATGAGGCCTCTTTTGAGGAACATTTTTAATGCTGAAAGTCTACCAAAATCTGAAGATTAAAATGCACACGCTTATACTTAAAAGATGCAACCATGTTTTTTTATATAGTTTATTTGAAAATTCCAATATGTTTTGAAAATACTAGCATTCAAAAATAAAGACATTTCAATGAGGGCAAACTAGGACTTTGTATGCCTCCATCAAAATGTGAAAAAAGGAATTTAATTGCTGCCGTTTCAATATACACCATTTACAGTGGGACATTTAAAAATATACTGTACACCAGACAACATATAAAGTTGCTTTTCTCCATTGCAACATTAGTCCAAGAAAGGGTGACAAAAGTGATACAATGGTGAAATAAACTAAGTTGGTTCATAATGTCAAACTTCGCTAAATTTTATACAAAAATTAAAAAATTGAGTATGAAAACAAAACAAATTATATATTAAAAGTGATATACAATCGCTCAAATGTCACAAAATCTAATAAAGAATTTGTCACAATGAATGGGGTATAATGCCCAGAAATGCAGCTGTTGAAACTGCCTGTACAACCATTAGTTGCTTTAAATTACACTCATTTACCCAAACAAATAATAATAAAAAAAGACTCTACCAGAGAAAAGTGTGAGTAAAGGGGAGATGTTTATATTCTTGCAATTGATAACAAGCCTAAATCACAGTTAAACATTTCCCTAATATTTCAAAAAGGATCTCCTTGACCATTAAATAATGAAAAAAGCCAATTCTTCTAATCCTTCTCAACATAGACATCTTATGGTGGACTTAGGGACTGCATTTAGGGTCACTGATGTACATGGTTGGATTTAATTAACTCCTTTCATGCAGAAAACCATATATCAGGGACTCTTGAGAGGTCAACTCCTTTTCTTTTTGTTGAATTATATGTCTCCCCAGACCAGTGATTTCTAGTGTCACATAGAATAAACTTCAGGAACAGACAGCAAAGCCTGTCTCAACATTAGATAATGACAAGAACGTCACTTCAACTTGCGCAATAATGTTTAAGAAATGTAAAATTCTCTCCATGCTTCTGCCAATATATCTGCAGTCACAGGATACAGTATACCATAAAATAGCTTTCAACAATTAAAAAAAAAGTAAATAAATAATTATATAACAGGTACATTTTGAAAAAAAAAAAAAAAAAGCCTTATCCCCCTCCCATTCCCACACCCCCCAAATCACTTCTCTGAACTAGCCCCTAAATTACAATGGTCAGATTGAGATAGGCACTGCCACATAGAAAACGTAGGTAAAATCAGTTGAAAATAAAGTGAAACTAAATTGGTTTCAGTGATATAAAAAAAAATCAGACTTATACAGCTCTCCCCTTGTCCCATTAAGCCAGAAGGATATAGCCGCATAGATTAGCTTGGCATGAAGTAGATGGTGGCAGTTCTAGGTCCCACTCATTTTCCTTCTCACGGCCGATTGCTTACCAACACCGCCAATCCATCATCAGAAATCAGAGGATGCACTGGAATCCTCCATAGTGAGCCTTCTTTTCTCAAACATGTGATGCCTCATTTCACCTCGTATGCTTGGGAATTATAGTGACCTCCCCAAGGTCAAGTCTGGCTTGTCTGTTCTCTAGTGGAGGTGCGAGCGGTCTCCTCCATCATCCATCAGTTCGTTGGTCAGCAGGCGAGTTCGTCTACAACTTCAGCCTTGTTGTCCTAATCTTTCTGGTCAGCTCTTCTGTGCCCCAGCTAATACAATGCTAAGCATATCAGGAAAATTTTTTGAAACTAAAAATGCCCTAACCCCCTACCCTCTATGTTCACAGGAGAAGAACTGTAATTCAGTAACTGAAGGCATTCTGTATGGAACTGAGGCTAGAGGGTGGTGTATAGTCTTTCTGAGAGCTCAAAGGGCAGCACCTGTGAGCTCAGAGGGCAGAGTCAGTGAGCCCAGAGAGCAGGGTCTGTGGGCTCGGAGGGCAGGGTCTGTGGGCTTGGAGGGCAGAGTCAGTGAGCCCAGAGAGCAGGGTCTGTGAGCTCAGAGGGCAGTCTGTGAGCTTAAAGGGCAGGGCCTGAGCTCCAAGGGCAGAGTCTGTGACAACAGAGGACAGACTCTGTGACAACACTGGGCTCATAGCAGGCTGGCTAGACTGGTGGTGGGGCCGTTCTGTGCCTGGATCTGCACTGGAGGAGGTCCGTCAGTCCACTGAAGCACCAAAAAGGAATTAAACAAAAATGTGGAAAAAATATTAGGTTCAATGCTGCAAGCCCAGTATTTTTAGCTTTTAAGTGAGAAGAAAGCAAAGTAGAAAGTGATTTAAAATAACCGAGACAAATAACAAGAGAGAAATAGACAAATCTTCACCAATAAGAGATTTAACACATAAAAGTTAATCACACAAGAAGAATAATTTTCTTTTTTCTGCCACTTCTACTGTCAACATTGACCAGAATCTCAAAGGAATATTTCCAGCTTTCTTCAGTCTGAGCCACAAAAAATACAGGCTGTTTTCAAGGAAAATAGGTTCCTACCCAGTATTACAAAGATGTACCTAATAAAGTGGGAGTGTATGAAGCAGTGTAATAGTGCTTTGAGTTTGGAAACTGGCCACATAGATGCAAGGAATCATAAATCAGCATTATGTTTTTTTTATATAGAACTATATAAAAAAATTATTAGAAATAATTACGTGGCGGCCATGATAAGTGGATTTGAATTCTTTAAATGTTAAGGAAAGGTGTCTCCGTGCTTTCTAATCTACCACCTTTAGCATACAGCACACAGAACCATCCTTTTTGAAAAGAAAGGAGATAACACTGTCCCATAACTCTGCGCAGCAGCAATATTTAAAGGGGAGACCATTCATCCGGCAAATCGCGTAAAGAAACGTATGTGATGGACAGGCGGCTCATGATCACGTTGCCTAGTGTAAGCGCATTCGGATTCTCTAATTAGCACGGTTGTCGTCTTAAGCCGTTAGGAATTCCCTTTTACACCCATCCTTTACTTTACGACATTTTCCACAGAGGTTAAAGGAACATGGTTAGGAATTAGAGGACAGGATGTAATTTTTTGATTATTCGGACGCAGCCCCAGTGTTTATCTAACCAGCAGAAGGTCTTTGGACAGCCTTGCCTGTGTGCACTGTTTGCTAACCCCCACTCATGTTAGCAGAAGCTATATGGCTAAAACACAAGTTCTTACACTGATGAGGTTGTGTTCTGGGAGGCTGCAGGCAGCGATGTGGTCCTGGAGAAGCTGTTGGGAGAAGTTCTGATGCATCTGGGCCGCCTCATGCGCGTCAATCGTGTTTCCGCAGGCCTTGTTCAAATCTGACACAGCACATGTAAGACAGTGCGGCATAGGTGTTAAAACGTGTTGGTATAGCTCACAACTCCAGGGTAAAGTAGCTGTGCAGTTCTAGTCATAAGATTTGAGAAAAGTGCAAAATATTATTATCCTCACTAGCTTCAACGAGGGTAGACAACATGTAAATGTCCCAGCAAATATTCAATTAGAAACAAAAAAACTAAGCAAACAAATACCATCTAATTCATCACATACAGTTTGACTGACTACACTTGCATACGCCCCCCCACTTGATGTTCCCCAACATTAATGCAGTCTTTCATTGCTAATTACTTCTCCATTTTTCTTCATTTGAGAAAAAACCTAAGTGAATAGGAAAACTGTGCATCACCTTAGCAATATTCTACTGTCACCCCTCAGTGTGGGAGCAAGGCTTCGCTAGAGCTTACCCTTCAGCAGAGCAGAAGACCACAGCTGCACAGACATGTCCGGGATCTTACTGGCCAGCTGCATGGCTGGGACCACCATGTTGTTGCTCTCCTAGACAAAACAATCACTGACAGTCAACAACAAACACACATACAAACCAACAAACTAGGATTTACTGCATACTTGAATACCAACAAGCTATACGGCAGGATAAATGCCAGAAATTCCGTACGGAGGAATTATAAATAAAAAGGTGAAGAATAATTTAAATCTTACTGATAACAGAAACAAGCCCTTACAGACAGAAAACTGTTCAAGCTCAACAAACCTGAGGTGATGAGAGAAATGCTACAGTGATTAACGTACATCACCACCAGTCAATTCTTAATCTTTGCCATCCACTGAATGCTGGTTTTGACAGAATGAGAATAGATTGTTGGGAGACCTGACCGAACAGTCAGTGTTTGTGGAGCGCAAATATAAACGGCCGTCAGCTTAGACAGAACTCATACATGACCCAAGGGGTTATTCCACTGATGTCACAGCAGCAGCATATGAAACTGAAGAAAGTGACCACATGAACACAAGCACATGCGATGGACATCCAAGATCAAGGTTGAACAAACAAAAAATGAGGTACTGATCCAGCCAATGGCCTCGCTCGTACCCGATGGTTTCCCAGCACATAAAAGATGTGGCCAAGCAGAACCAGCGAGCAGGCCGTCAGGCGATTCAGATCCTCTGCATTGGACATCTTCAGCGTCTCCCGCAAAAACCGCCTTGAAGGAGGAGAGGGGATGAAGAGGCATAGGGGACAGGTCACCAAAATCATCTGAAAACAATCAACTCTATTCCTGGTCGGGTTCACACAGGACTGCAGCTTGTCCCAGCACACAATGTGTAAGAGGCAGGCACATACACTGACACTCTGCTAATCCAACAATCCATGATTGTTGTCAGAAGCTGCCAGTTGGGCATCAAGCTAATTCCGTAATGAAACGAAATGAGTGTAACAGGTCCACCACAGCCCCAATAAAATTCACTACTGAGCGCAAAGCCTCATACAAAACTTATTACAACATTGTACACAATCATGTTCACGTAAGACAATCACTAAAATAGTTCTCAAAGCCCAAAATGACTAGCTTAATAGGACCACATTTTTTGTACTTTTCTTGAAGTCTTTATATTGCGGCTACTATACAAAGTGTTCAGAATTCACATCTGATTTCCTTTGCTGCTAAGAATGAACTGGCTTCAGCCATGGTTTTACTTAAAACTAACGGTGGCAGTTGCAAGCGACAGGAGTTTTCCAAAGAAAACCTCCACAAAGCTATTAACATTTAATCGAACTGACATTGGGAAAGGGGCTGAAGATAGGAGGCCTTCTCTATTAGCATGCCTGCTCGGCATTACCCAGAGTGGACTGGCTAACAATGGCACCAACTGTGAGTTTGTGAAGCATGCAGAGAGTAATACTCACTTAGCTTCATTGTATCGCCCTTGGAAGAAAGAAAGTAGTCCCCGGATGTAGAAAGCAGCTGCTCTCAAACAGTGTGAGCTGTGAACATTGAGAAAGACAGGACACACTGAGAACTGAGGATTCATGGTCATAGATGGTAAGAGTTGGGACAGACAGCATGTACACTGCCAGAGTGACCACAGATCATGAAGAGACAGCAAACATTAAGAACCAGAGCCGGGAAAGACAGCACGTACACAGTCAGAGCTCCAAGATACCATAGACAGTGAGACCAGAGAAAGACACGAACAGAGCCAGAGCTGGAAAACACGCATGACAAGTGTTTATGAAATGCACAGAGTGAAACTCTCCATCACAGCTAACAAGCAGCTAAAAGCCATAATTGATGGAAGTCATTCATATAAATGATTACAGAGATAAGATAACCAAGATAGAACTGGAAATATTATTCAGGTTAAAAATAATTCTTCCCCCAATAGCACCGCTACACAATTGAAGACTGAACACATAATGATCTACATTCATTAATGAAAAAAAGCAGCAAACAGCATTATCTTAAATGCTTCGGTGATCTATTTTTGGGCAGTCTGTTTAAAAACAAGGACAGCAAAGCATATATTGGCCAAAGCCCCCCAAGTGAAAGCTTCCAAAAAAGAAAGCCTATAAGTATTGCCCCAGGCAGCATGGACAACAGCGGAGGATCTACTGCAGATGCAGTAGCGATGACGATTCCTAATATCAACAAAACGCAGTCCCATCAATATTGTAAAATTCCACTTCAGCTAGTTTAAGTGTTTAACAGTTCATTCGTGACACTGAATTATAAACATCGTCAAACCCAGGTACAGTCAATGAATTGAGGTACACTGCGAAGCATAACCGTAGGAGGGACAGCATTAATGCAGCTTTCTCACTAATGAAAGGGCAAGATCTGCTCCCATAAAATGAAGCAACAGCATATAAATTACCCCCACATACATATTGGATATGAATCGCATAAATATTACAGATACATTTAAAAAACATATTCCCAACTACAGTTGAAACTACTTGTTGGCATCTCCCAAATGAGACATTTAAACTTTCAGGACTAAATAAAAAAATAGAAAAAAACAGCCAAAGTAACAACCCCCACTCCCACCAATTAACTAAGGACATCATGACTTCTGTCCTCTTCTTTGTGCAGTGTTCAGTGAGATAAACTGTTTCCTCACCTGACAGGAAAGTTATGATCCGGATTTATCCTCTCCAATAGACTGTACAACTTCAGAAATAGAAATAGAGACAAATCAATGAGCCGTCAAGATAGTCACATTCCCAACAGCCAATCTAGTCCTTCACCAACCAATATCACTGAATTAAAAATAAAGAATCAGAGACACGGTTACTCTGATCTGTGACTACAGGGTGTTTTCGCACATAGGGCGTTTAGGTCGACCTAACTGTCTAGGCCAGCCGAATTTGTGCGGTGCAGGTAGTGTGAACACAACTAGCCGCACTCGAGGTCGACCTCAACAGCCGTACCAAGAGAGGCTGGAAGGGGTGGTCTCGGAGCGGCGCACCAAGCCTTTCAGTTCAGTGCGGCGCACCAAACCAGTGGTGTGAACACGCAGCGAACCCAGGGTCGGCCCAACCATTTAACATCAATGGTTCGTTCATCTCGAACGTTAAAACTTACTTGGCTGTTCGCCGATATCTGCGTACAGTGGGGGGGGCCTTATTTGACAGAATCAATCTGCGCCTTGTTCTGGTTTGTCTGGCAATTCGCATTTGCCGTCTCCAGTGCAAGAAAACATCGTTCTCCACACGCAGCCGTGCCTCGTTTTCAAATTCGGACGTTATAACTTCCCGACACTGTAGGAGACAAACTATATAGATTGCCAAAAGCAGTAACGTTAGGAATATCAGACAGCGTTGCTGTTGAGTCTCCATCATTCACGTGTGTTCTGTTCACATCTCGAGGCTTCATTTGAACCTTCTTTTCCGGATGGAATGGTGCTACACACATCATTTCTGTCTGGTTGTGATGGATACATGACGCTCCATTCAGTAGAACGGTGGACTTGGTACGGCAAAAAAAAAAACTTATGCATAAAAGCATAGGTCGACCCAAATGTGTGTGAAAACACCCCAAGTTCCAGTTATTTGGCTCACTGTAGACTATTGTGTCATAATCTTGGCAGAGCTGAACTGCTGGGACAGGAACATTTTGTTAGGCTGGGACAGAGACCCAAGTGTTTATGCAGACCTCCTGATGTCTGTTGCCCTCCCTGATGTACACGCTGGCCAGGTTGGTCACGATGAAGGTCCACAACTCCTGGTGTGTGGTCAGCTGCAACAGAGGAACACAGAGTTATACACTCACATTCACTGGCCCCTTCCAGTAACCTGAAACACTGTGCCGTTTTAGACTCACGCGCAGAGCAGTAGTGAACTGTGCCTCAGCGTTGTCCATACAGTTCACAGAGATGCAGTACAGACCCTGAAACATACGACAAAGTGCCGAGTTACAAAAACATTCAGCACAGAAACAATTTGTGTCAAGAAAAACATATTACAGAAAATGTAAAAGGAACATTCAGCACAGACACAATATAGACCATAAAAACAACACAGACCAAGTTACAGGATCATTCAACTGAGAAATCGGATAGATTATGAAAAAACATCACAGGCCAAGTTACAAAAACATTCAGCACAGAAACATATAGATGATGACAATCACAAAATAGGCCAAGGTCCTATTAGACAGTTCAATTGCTCACAACCGATACACGTATTCCCGGAACCTTGTATTACATGGTCACCAAAGCAATACTGAAAGAGCACAACCTGCCCTAGATCTAAGGTTAAAGCTGAAGACCATTCCATCGTATCAAACTAAATCACAATAACTCCCTCACCACCAGTACTTCAGTACCGAGTGTCACTACCAGTGAAGTCTACCTGGCAGCCATGGAGGGCACTCCTGATTAAGGGGCGGGGTGTACACACACACACACACACACACACACACAAGCTCTGGGATGCCTATACCCTAAATCAGGGATGGGTTACTCCATTCCTGGAGAGCTGAAGCGTTTGTGGTCTCCTTTCAATCTACAGGTGAGTAACACATGGAAAACAAGGTATGTGGACTACAGCTAATCAGTGATCTTGATCAATCACACTAGCGGAAACACATCCAAAACCTTTAGAGACTGTAGCCATCCCTGCCCTACATCTTGGCAATTCGTCATCGCCACAACTAACAATAGATTTGTGCGGTGGATATAATGGTCCTGCTCTTGGTATGGATGAGGGAGTCTGGGAAATTCAGCATCAATGCAGACCCGCTGTCCGAGAGTTTTACAGTCCACTCCCACTCAACATTAATTGGATTGAGACAGACTTCAACATGGTGAACATTCCCCTCCAACGTGGGAAGAAACAGAGAGTAAAAGAACCAGAGTGCACTGGATGATCTGGGATTGAGCCGTACTCACCAACAAAGTGTGAAGCTGAGCTGCGTGGTTGGAGAATAACCTGGGGGACTGCTGGCACAACTGACACACCTGAGAGATCTGCGAACAGAGGGAAAACCCTTACACAACACACACACACACAAACTATATACTTACACGTAGGGCTCAAGCAGATACAATCTTATTTACTTGCATTTAAAGCTAGTCAGCCAGGTATATAAAGTTACCTCCTGTAATGCTGTAGCCTTGTGACCAGTGACTAGCCGACACATGATGATGTGCTCCAGTAGGATGACTTGGAAGGAAGACAGAATGGGACTGCAGTCCAGCACTGAGGATTAAAGGCACGGACCAAAGGGCAAATTAATGCCTAAGCAAATGGCAGAAGTGATCTTCAGTTCAATTACATTACCGCCATTTAGCTACGTATAATCCAAGAGGAATTTGCAACCCATTATTCTAAGCCATGGAGCAACGAGGGCTTAAGGGTCTTGCAGCTTGGCTTTAGGCTGGCCATAATGTCTCATATACAATCACACTTACTTTTAAGCTTTTCCAACTGCATGAGCGCTTTATCCGTATACTTCTGTGCTTTCTCCAAATAGCCCGCTTGCATGGAGTGCATTACAGTCACCTGCAGATCACAAGCAGACAATATCAGTGTTCTTTACAGGTCTGTACAACTAACAATCAGTGTTGCTGACCAGATTTGGTACTCAGCTTGATTACAATACAGTTAATAAATATTACCATTAGTTACTCAGCTTTTTTATTCAAAGCAACTTAAAGTTGATTAGACTATGCAGTGGTGAATCCTCTGGGTGTAACATGGGGTTACCCCTTACAGTATCTTATTCATTTTCTTTCCCTGCATTAGTCTCCCCTTTCCCAACATTAGTTGCATTTCCCTTACCCTTAGAAATGCACAAAATCTAAACAGTGAAATAAAAAACTGGTCATGGAAACACGTGAATTTCGAAAAACCTTTCACATATCACTAGGAAGTTTTTACGCTCTCATGAGATGATTTTCCAGACGTATCGATATTGCAATCTTTAGCAAAAGCGGAATGGAAACACTTATTTCCCGCATTTACAAGTTACTCTCTTCACACGCGACAGGTGCTGAGCTAGTCCAAGAACATCCATATTCAGACGAAAGGAGCATTGTGAGACAAGAGTTTACGAGGTTTATTCGCAAAACGACCCCCATCGGAAAAACTTGCGACTCGCAATTGTGTTTGGGTCGAATTTTAGAGATATCGCTTTAATTTTAAGCAAAACTGTGATGGAAATGCAGCTACTGCAGCAGTCAACCAAGTTCTTGGGAGATCTACCATCCAATAGGTTTTCACAGGACTTGTGAAAGTGTAGAGTGCAGATGAAAAACAAGTCCCTCCACAGTGGCAGGTTAAAGGAATGGTGGCCTGATGTGTGCAGATAACAGCTCCTACTCTGTAATGGGCCGCAGGCTGTGCAGGTGAGTAGCCATCCAGAGCAGAAGCAGGGGGGCTCACCAGGTACACCAGCACACACATGTGCTCCTTGGGCAGCCAGTGGAACAGGTCAGCAGGGTTGCTGGGCAGGATCTCGTCATCGTGGAGTGTGGAAATGGTCTGGATGCACTGCTGAAGCTGCTTCAAGCAGGGCTTCACACTTTTAACCTGCGACAATAAGGACCCTGCAATCAAACACTTGCACTACACAACCATGAGGGCACCAAACCAACACTTAGCCTGTAGTACACAACCATGAGATAATCAAACAAACACTTTTTCAGTACAACACAACCATGAGGGCAACAACCAACACTTAATCTGTACTACAAAATCAAGACATTAACATACTTCTTCTGCACTACATAACCATGAGGTCATTAAACCAACACATCACAGGGCTTTGACCAAAATATTCTTCAGAGGGGGATTTCCCACTTTCCAACTTTTTTTGGGGGGGATTTTAGTATGTTACAGCTAGCTGTCACAACCATAAGAGACTGTAACAACTATTCATTTATGATACTGAGATGAACTGAAACTAGACAAAAGTTCTCACAAAAATAAAACATTTATTCAAAAAAAGTAATTACTGCACTCAGTGACTGAGTGACTGTGTAAAATTTGAAAAATAAAAAATACAAGTTACATCTTCCATTGACTATAATCAGATAATGGATATTACGCGACAGAACGGTATGCTTTAGAACAGGACTGGGCTTGACTAGTTTCTCTAGTCAACAAACAAACCTGCAAAGACACAAAAAATAGCAGTGCTTTCGCTAAGCAGCGCGATTCTCAGTGGCTACATATATCCGCATGGAATCTCTATATGAAAAACAAAATTGACAAGAATGGAAGGCGACACTTTGGAAACCGTTATTGTACACCCATAAATTAAAGACTGGTATTGACAGCATAGAAAAAAAAAATCATTAACATACGAGCCGTCTCCCCCGTAATAAAAATTATTCACTTGATTTGAAGCGAGTCCGGTGAATAAACATTTTAATGAATAGACGACAGGTGCAGACGGCGCAAACCTTGTCCCCAAGGCGAAAATATGTACCACGCTGGGCAGGCTAGTAATTACCATGTCTGAAATTAGGGACAACGTTGGCCATGAAGATGCATAGCCACTGCCCTGATTGCGGTGCTGCGCAACGAAAGGGAAGATTTGAGATCATCTGCGGACAGCAGCAAGGCAGAAAAAGTACTCGGTGATTGGCTAGTTACTCTCTGAATGTCCAATCTGTTCAGATTCTGTGGGAGTGAATGAACGTGCGAGTCAAGCAGTACTTGTATTGGTACTTAAAAGCCGCTTACACACTGGACGCGAAACAAATTTTTCGCACGACAGATTACATTGACTTTGAACGTTATCGGTCGTGCGAAAAATTTGTTTCACGTCCAGTGTGCAAGCAGCTTAATTCATTGAAAACATGAGTGGGAATGGCCCACTTTGACTATTTTTTCTGGAGGGCGCTAGGGCAGTTTTTGCGGGAATACCGCAATCATGCTGCTTGGCGGAAGCCCAGCATCACTTGGACTACACAACTATGAGGATATCAAGCCAACACTTCATCTGTAATACATAACCCTGGGAGCATCAGACCAGCACTTCTCCTGTACCGCACAACCATGGGACCATCAGACCAACACTTCACCTTTCCTTAACAACGAGGGCATCTTAGCCTCACACTACTTTTGCTGTACTCAACTCCAAGGGTATCGTCTTAACCCAATACACATTCATAAGGGCATCTAAAACCTGCCTAATTCCACCAAAAACTCAAGAACCTCAGTTGGACTATGCAACAACAAGGGCACACAAAACTTATTTACCCCATACTAACCAACACATCACAAAACCAGCAGTGCCCCTTCGCACATAACTTCACCAAGATCATACGAACACAATGGCACTTAATTCCAACACTTCTCACACCCAAAAGGACAAAACAACTCAGAACTTCACCCAGGTCATGTGACCACAAGTGCCTCTTAACCAACACTTCATCTGGCCGAGAGGGGGGAAAAAAAAAAAGTTATTCTAATTTTGGACTCAAGAGCAAGGGAATTAATATATCTACACCCAGGAAAAACTTGAGCAAAAACTACCGAAAGGCCTCATACCAACTAGGGCTGGGCGATATATGTATCGATATAATTTTTAAGCGCAATAAAACTTACTGCCTCTATGGGGCAGCCAGATAAGCTTGATTACTCACTATTCTATGCCACATACCTTTGATTTAATGTTGAACGAACATCAGAGGGCATTTGAAATTCTTCCGGGAAGAAAAGTGCGATTTTAAGTCTGCTAATTATCAGCGAGGTTGGACAGCCTCCATCGCCATGGCATAATTAGTTTACCTTAAATCAATTCCCGTGTACTTTCTCTAACTTAAATTAAGCCATTTATTCAACCAGCTGGCCAATCAAAACCAAAATATGGCCTATAATGATTAAGAGGAGATAATGAGAAGCAGACCGACCGACCAGGCTGCCGTGTTGAAAGAATGCCAGTAATCTGTATAGCAGACCGCTGAATTCCGCCTCTCATCGTGAAACTTTAACGTATTATTCAAAAAGATTTCTTAAAAATAAAATCTTGTTAAGATGGCCCTTATTTTAAGCGTTTAAAAATATACGTGAAGTGAGAAACATTGTGCGAAGCATATCGAATGTGAATGAGAGAAATTATATTCGCATTGCAAGCAATGGTCAAATGCACCGAAGACTTGGCAAGCATGTTCAGGAAAATCTGCGCCGCAAATTTTTCAGCATTTCTATTGAATAATTGAGCACGATTAAATTTGAAGTAAAGTATTTCATAGTTCTTGATTTTAGTTACTTTTGAGCATCTAAATAGCCTATAGTGAAGGTGGAAAACATTTTGTTTTAGCATATCGAACGTGACATGTAAATTGTTATCGCATTTGCACACAATGGCCAAATGTAGTAATCCACCAAACACATTCAGGCAAATTGAGTGCTGAACCAAGCAACGTTAAGGTCTTCAAAATCATCATCCTCTACTCGACAATTGCTTTCACCCCCTTCCATTTACTTTGCTCAATTTGCAATCAAACAGTTGACAGTTGATTCGCTCAATTAACAATTTGAATTGGTTGGCAGTTTAATTTATTTCAAAATCATTTTTGTTGCATTTTGAAATTTAAATGGCCATGAAACATGAGAGTTGCCTTAAAGCCTTTGGTACATTATTTCTAGTTTCACATTTGGCCTCTCTGTGCGAATGTGTTTACAATTTACATGTGACGTTCGATTCTCTTAAACAAAATGTTTTCCGCCTTCACTCTGGGCAATTTAGACGCTCAAAGGTAACCAGAATCAAGAGCTATGAATTACTTTATTTCAAATTACTCCTGTTCAATTATTATTTCGGTGCATTTTTCTGTTGCGTGCAATGCGAAAATAATTTCTCACGTTCGCGTTCAATATGCTGCACAAAATGTTTTGTACATCGCGTATATTTTTAAGGCAGTTGCAATGGGTACGGATGTTTTCCAATGCATTTCAGTGTAGAGAGCTACGGCAGTCTCCATTTCAAACCCTGCCCTAACCTAACCTTTCCCCTAACCATTAATCCCTTGAAGTCGACTCCCGTACCAATATAAAAACAGCCGTATATCTATACACTGCGTATATTTAAACGCTTTAAAACCAGAGCCATCTTAAGGGATTTCATTTTTCAAAAATCTTTTTAACAGTACGCAAAAATGCAACAATGAGAGGTGAATTCAGAGGTCTGCTATTTATTCAGATTATTGACATTCTTTCAGTCTAACATCAAAGCTTGGTTAGGTCTGCCTGCTTCTTATTATCTTTTCTTAATCAATACAGGCCACATCTTGGTTTTGATTAGTCAGCTGGCTGAATAAATAGATTGACTGCAAGTAAGGCAAAACACACGGGAATTGATTTAAGGTAAGCCAATTAAGCCAAGGTGAAGGAAGCTGACCAACCTCGCTGGTAATTAGCAGACTTCAAATCGCACTTTTCTTCCCGGAAACATTTCAAATGACCTCTGATGTTTGCTCCACGCGGCATTAGGTATAGAAAAGGTAATAAACAACCTCGCCTGTCTGCCCCGTAGTGGCAGTTACTTATATTGCGATAAAAATTATCGCATTAGATATATCGCCCAGCCCTAATACCAACTTTCCCAAAGGAGAACTCTGTTACACATTGCTTTCCCATGCCATTAAGCTAAATGGGATGATAAATGAAAATCAGTGCAACACAAATGAAGAAAAATTGCAAAGAAATACACAGGAACTCATTGACCAACCAGGCGTTCAAAGGGGATGCAGACCACACATTTGGTTTCATACATCATGCCCAGTGTTATTGGGATATAGTAATCTATACCAAACTCTCAGGTTTAGCACCTAGTCTCATCTCACCCCTGAAAACCTTACCTGTCCAGCATCCAGGTAGTGTGTGACCTGCAGCACCAAGAAGAAGACCCTCAGAGACTCCTTCTGAATGGGGTTTCCCTGCCAGTTCTCCACGATTTGACCGCAGAGCGTCAGCAGAGGGTGCACCTCCTGCAGCTTGCGCTCCATTAGCAGCAGCTAACAAACAGACAAGGGCCGGGAAACACATCACTGCTTCAGCAGGAGAGTAAGGTCACATCCACAAGGTCATGTTTTTAGCATTTTCAAAATTATCCATCTAAACATGTTGATAATTTCCATCCACACTATCATTTTCTGCTTTTTCAGAACTTCCCTGTTCATGGTGAAATTTCCCCTAAAGGATATGTTCCCTCAAGTGGATAATTTAGCAGAAAAAATGCATTTTTTTTTTTAAACATTACGTAAAGTGTAAGATATTAAAACTATGACTAATTGTTCAAGTTAGGTACTTTGTAGCATTTTATCACATAAAAAACAGAGCTCAATTTCATGTCCAAAGCTCTTTAATTGAGTGTTTTCAAATTTATTGTTTATGTGAATAGGACCTAAAACAGTCATTAATAGTTATAGCTTACGCAGACAGCACATTTGGGAACATATCTAAGCAGCCCATTTCAAAATACAACAACATGCAGGTAAAGCTACAAAACCCAAAACCAGTGAAGTTTCATCCCACCGGTGAACGGGCTAATTGGGAACAGGTGGGTGCCATGATTGGGTATAAAAGCAGCTTCCCTGAAATGCTCAGTCATTCACAAACAAGGATGGGGCCAGGGTCACCACTTAGTGAACCAATGCGTGAGCTGATTGTCGAAAAGTTTAAAAACAACATTCCTCAATGAGCTATTGCAAGAAATTTAGGGATTTAATCATCTACGGTCCGTAATATCGTCAAAAGGTTCAGAGAATCTGGAGAAATCACTGTACGTAAGCGACAAGGCTGAAAACCAACAGTGAATCCCCGTGACCTTTGATCCCTCAGGCGGTACTGCATCAAAAACCGACATCAGTGTGTAAAGGACATCACCACATGGGCTCAGGAACACTTCAGAAAACCACTGTCAGTAACTATAGTTCGTCGCTACATCTGCAGGTGCAAGTTAAAACTCTACAATGCAAAGCAAAAGCCATTTATCAGTACCCAGAAACGCCGCCGGCTTCGCTGGGCCCAAGCTCATGTAAGATGGACTGATGCAAAGTGATAAAGTGTTCTGTGGTCTGACGAGTCCACATTTTAAATTGTTTTTGGAAACTGTGGACGTCGTGTCCTCCAGACCAAAGAGGAAAAGAACCATCCGGACTGTTATAGGCGCAAAGTCCAAAAGCCAGCATCTGTGATGGTATGGGGGTGTATTAGTGCCCAAGGCATGGGCAACTTACACATATGTAAAGGCACCATTAATGCTGAAAGGTACATACAGGTTTGGAGCAACATATGTTGCCATTCAAGCAACGTCTTTTTCATGGACGCCCCTGCTTATTTCAGCAAGACAATGCCAAGCCACATTCCGCACGTGTTACAACAGCATGGCTCTGTAGTAAAAGAGTGCCGGTACTAGACTGGCCTGCCTGTAGTCCAGACCTGTCTCCCATTGAAAATCTGTGGCGCATTATGAAGCGTAAAATACGATAACGGAGACCCCGGACTATTAAACAACTTAAGCTGTACATCAAGCAAGAATGGGAAAGAGTTCCACCTGAAAAGCTTCAAAAATTGGTCTCCTCAGTTCCCAAACGTTTACCGAGTGTCGTTAAAAGGAAAGGCGATGTAACACAGTGGTAAAAAGGCCCCTGTGCCAACTTTTTTGCAATGTGTTGCTGCCTTTAAATTCTAAGTTAATGATTATTTGCAAAAAAAAATAAAGTTTCTCAGTTTGAACATTAAACATCTTGTCTTTGCAGTGTATTCAATTGAATATAAGTTGAAAGAGATTTGCAAATCACTGTATTCTGTTTTTATCTACGATTTACATAACGTGCCAACTTCACTGGTTTTGGGTTTTGTACTTGAGAGGAATTAACACAGCATTTCTGTCTGAATGCATGCATGTTCACATTGCTCAGTCTAGCTAGCCGGGGAACAGCAAGATCAACTGTGACAGATAGACCATGTACAAACAGCAATAATTCATGAGATCAGTTCTCCCTTTTCAAAATAAAAGCACTTTCAAAGCCAACAGGAATACAGGTCGGGCCCTGCAGCTCATTATTGCACACAGGTATTTCTAATGAGTTTAAAGATGCTCAGTGTACTTACCATTCCTTTGCTCAACAGAAACAACGCTCTGTAAGAATAAAAGAGCATTTGTAAGGCTAATCATCAAGTAAAAGACCATTTTGGCATGCATGGCTGTCATGTCAAATATTGCAATACATTTCCAGATACTAGGCTAATAATACCTCACAAATACTTTGTTATAGATTAAATTTCTCAACAGTACCCACTGAGTGCTGATGACTCGGTTCAAATACCTTGTGTACTCAGAGCCCACGACCCGTGCATACTCAGCACCCACTCCCAGAAGATCACATGCTGAAACCAGGTCCTTCTCCAAAGTGTGCAGTTGCTGGAAAAAGATCAACACAAAAATATATGAAACACTTTCATCATCATCTTCTGGTCCAACTGCAAAAGGCCCATCAACTTTAGTCACCAATATGGACTGGCATCTCAGCCTAAAAGGAACACAAACATGGAATTTGGAAAACATACTGTGAGGGCAGCAATGCTTTAGATGGCGAAACGAATTTAAGAGGCCACAATTTCGCCATGGTAAGATCAGAATGGAAGTAAATATCCCTTGATTACGGTTGACAGTGACTTGAGAGCGTTTCCATTCGTAAGGACCAAACAGTCTACTAGTGTAGACTGTTAAATTTGGGCCAGAGCTCAAATACTTACAGACCTCACTGTACTGGAACATAGCAGAGGCAGCATTACAAAACGTCAGTGTAAATATATGGCAAAAAGGGTTTTTTTGCTCAGTTAAAATGGTGGCAGATGGTGCCTCACCGCAAGCTGAAACAGTAGACGGCAGTGCCAGTAGGGAGTTTGCTGAGAGATCTGGATGGCCTTACGCAGCAAGGGTTTAGCAGAATCCACTAAATTCTGAAATCAGACGCAACACAACACACACCATCAAAATGCATTATCCCAAAAAGTGCTTGAAAAATAACCAGAGCTTAAGAAAAACCTATATTTCTCATTCCACATCAAAACGATTGAGTTTCACAGCCAAAGTAAAAAGGAGCCAACTATTCAATTCATAGAATTTCTGGAGACGATGAGCATATGATGATTCAGTGGAGTGTAACTATATAAATTTCAAGATAATTTACAGCATTATTTGATAAGCTAAATCAATGACAAAATGCTTACCTGTTGACAATATAGCTCTGACAGAAGACTTGCAGCTTCAAATTTAACATCTTCAAACTGAGGGACCTAAATATTTTGTCAAGGAACTAACTGGGATTATGAAAATTCAATCTGACACAAGCATCAACAGTAAAAATGGATTATTCAAATATCCAGCAGAGGTACGTTTATTTGACCCTGTATATTAGAAGCATGTACACACCTCATTCCTACTGTAATGATCTAATATGGAGTATTGATATTTTCCATATGGTAAAGATCAAGTACCCCACGGAGCTGCTGATCAATATGCAAAAATCAAGTGTACCTAACAGAGCACAATCAAAGTAAGATATTAGACTTCAGAATGTATGCAGAAATCACCATTGTGAAAAAGGATATTTGTTGAGAAATGAACCACTGCGGGAAGAAAGAAGACATGTTAGTCACAATTAAGCACATATAGAAATCAGTTGTCGAACCAAGGAGCATGCTAATACTATTCAACTATGCTTACTTTCGAAGACAAATATTCCGACTTGCGCAACCACAGGCAATGAAACACGTCCGTTTAGCCACCATATTATAAAAATGTAAAACCACTGTACTGCAGCAAAGCAACTTGACAGTACTTTTCACAAGGAACTGACAAGCTGCAGTAGGCAGCGGAGATAACATTTGCGAGCTACCTACTACGCATGCGGAGAATGACACTAAACACATTAAGTTCCCTTTAAACCTCACACACTATTTCAGCCATTTATCAGCATTTGGTGCTTGAACTAATCCTCCATTCAACGCTTCCCTTTTCTCAATGCTCATCGCCGACGTGGCCTGCTCATTCCTCGCTACTGTATCACATCCCCGAGCTTTCCCAAAAATCCTCACCGCCTTATCCAAGTGGTTCCGGGCGAGTTCGCTGTTCTTGGTGTGATGATAAAGAACCGAGCCGAGCTGCAGGTGAGTTCGCGCTTCTACCCTTTGCGGAGGCTTAAACTGAAAAACGGCCTGAAGACAATGGACACAAAGACGAATCTTAGGGGGACTTGATGTACGGAAATGTTCCGCGAATCCAAGCAAAGCGAGGTACCAAGATTCTGGTGCCTCACTGCCAGACGCCATTTTGCCGACAACACAAACAACAACAGGCACGGGCCGTTCTCAATCCCCGCGTGATTTCAGCGTGTACCACGAGAATGTACGAGGAGATGGAGACCGAATGGGTTCACGGGACATGTATTTTAGAGAGGAATTTCGAATGAGCAAGGCTGGTGGTTGTAAGACATGGTCACGGCATTAAGGACCCCGGTGTACAGTGGTTTTTGTTCCAACCGCAGGTAGGCCATTGCCTGTGCGCAAAAAGACCGCTAGAAAATGGTTTTGTTCCAATATCGCAGGGTCTACTTGTTCTATGCAGAATTGTGTAGGCGTTGCCCCCCTGATCACCATGTGAAAAGACTTTTCAGGGTCTAATGGAAATAAGGAAGGGGTCAAAAAATTAATGTCATCAAAACGTGTCAACATGGGTATCAAATAAGAAGGTCTTTGCAAGTACATTATGGTAGTGTGGTTTTTATCATGCTTACTGGGACCTGGGGTACTAAAAAGGGGTCCAAAAGGGACTAAAATGGCACTTTTGACCCTAATTTCTGGGAACCAATGATCGGTTTATGGAAATTAACCAACCCTATCTTTACGTGCTCACCCAGACCATCAATTTGATACCCATATCATGGCCTCACATGAAATTGATGTTAAAATTTGGCCCTTTTTGGGACCCTTTTTACCGATTGAACCCTTGACTTGCTACAACTATATCAACATAGGTATCAAATTGAAGGTCTATGTGAGCACATGACGATAGGGTAGTTTATTTTCCATAATCTGATCACCTGTGCCCTGCAATTAGGGTGAAAAGTGCCATTTTAGTCCCTTTTCTGTCCCTTTTTAGTACCCCAGGGGCCAGTAAGCATTATAAAAACCACCCTACTGTAATGTACTTGCAAAGACCTTTAATTGCATGCCCACGTTGGAATGTTTTGATGACTTCAATTTTTTGACCCTTTCCTTATTTCCATTAGACCCTAAAAGGGTCTCAATTTCTGAAGCAACTGCAGGGTTTCACAGGAAGAACTTTTTACATGGTGATTAGGGACCCAAAGCCTACACAATTTTACATAGAACAAGTAGCACCACCGATACTGGAACGAACCAGGTAGATACAGCACACAGGCCATGGCCTAAGTGGAATCGTAGAATTTTAACAAGCGGTTCATGTTTATAGTGATTTAACTACTGCTTTCGACTTCACAAACCATATTATATGTAAAATATCGATGCGTAATCATAAAATAGAATTTCTGTTGGCAGGTGGTGCTCATTGGTCCATATTTCACATGAATTCCTAGATTTCTTAAATTTACACTAAGCAAATTAAAGGCTGAGCTGAATTAATTTTCTCCTAATTGGTGCAATTATGGATAGCTTGCCACCAATCCTAATCATTTGGTACACAATAAAGAATTCAAGGACAAAGCAAATGATACTAAAGCCTGCCTGTAATATGCAGAAAAAAAATGTACAAATGAAATGGTGATCACATACTTAACAAACAGGTAAAGAGACCATAAACCTCAATCTTATTTTTTACCTCTATGAAGTAATTATTCTGCATATGGCAATAAGTACAACAAGAACATGTGAATTGTGTTTACTGCTTTATTGTTTCCACGGCAATATGATTTAAAAGTTTTAGCAATCCCATTCCATAACATGCTAATCAAGAAAAATTAACCATTTTTAAAAATTCAGGAAATGCATTTCCTGTTAGAACTAAAACTACCATGCACTGGTGGATTAAGTTTGAGCAAAATCATCTAAATTGCTTGGACGGTGCTGTATCAATATATGTTTGCACTCTTTCAATCATACAATGCAAAGTCTTTCTATTTTGGTTGGGTTGATGTAATTCAATGGTTTGTATAAATCCAAGGTTCATTTATCAAGGCTCTCATTTGTTACCGCTCCACTTGTGTTTCCTCCCTGAGCTTTTCTCAACCATTTCCACCTGATTAATTGTTGGTGATGTATTTACATTCCTGGTTTGCTTCCTCCCTTTGCTAGACTGATGTTTTTCGTGTTTATCTTTATTTATTATTTTTATTAGCTTGAAATTTCAATCCCAGTGCTATACAGTCCTGGCGAGTAGTGTTTCTACCAGTGCCTTTGTCCAAGTCCGAGAGTGTGGATCTGCCCTGTGGGCTTGATTTTCTTTGGCTAAACACCCCGGCTTGACATCTGGGATCAGACACCTTCTACAGTGCCCAGCCTGACCCTTTGTGTTCATGTTCGCCCCTGCCAGCCCTCGGACTGTTTACTCTGATTAGTGTTCCAGGTTGTGCTTAATTACCTCAAGCTTGTATTTATTAAAGGTGCCCTCTGGGGTTTTGTTTTGGATCTGCGTTTCCTGATTCGAGAAAAGAACCTCTGAGCTAAACATTGTGTTGTTAATGTGCACAGCATGTACTTTCACAGAGCTACTTCAACCATATTTCTGCTCGAGCAGCCTAGCTGAGAGTTGCGACAGCAGCTTCTGGATGGGAGACTATCCAACTCCTTTTCCTCTTTCAATAAAGTACCTCTCTGCTCTTATCAAAGCAATGGGGGCACCAGTTGCTCTTAGCAATTCCTCATAGATATGCATTGAAGACAGTGCACTTGGTACTTTTCTAGTCACGTCATTAATTTGAACAAATTGTTTGCACAGAATTGCCTGTAATCTGCCTTTGGAGGATTGGTATCATAGTAGACTTCATTTGCCACTGAAGAGTGACTAATTCTAATTTTGTTATGATCTGGACCAGAAACCACATGCAAAGTCAGGATATAATCCAATGGTGGGGTTAATTGGTCGTAATACACTATTGACTTAGGGATGGAGCCCAGAGCAGAGTAACACAGTTCAGTTTAAATGGTACAAGCTTGGGTGCAGGGGGCGTGTCCGTGCCTGGCCAGTGGTTATCTGCGTCAGCTGCCAGATAGAGTGCACACTTCAAGAGAGCGGAACTGTCAGATGGCAGGACTGGGAGGTTGGACGGGAATGCAGTCCCAATCCTGTCTACTCAGAAGGCGTAGAAGATTTTCTAATAAACTGGGCAGAGGAACAAATAAAAGATGATTAATGGGATTGCAGTCCCAACCCTGGAGACCAAGAGTAAAGCTTGGGGGCTTGTTTCTTTTAATAGAACTAGAACAAGAACTTCTGTATTTAACTATCATTAAAGATTACAAGTAATTTCCAAAGGACCATAAACTTATACTTGAGAATATTGACTGGTTGCTAAAAGACATACAGCAAGTGACAACCCAGCAATTCACCCTTCAAAGTAAGGAATAAATACACCAACACACATGAGGGGATGGGGAAAGACGAATTCATAACAGCTGGTGGGGAAAGCACATGCACTCAAACCAATCAAAGGAGACAATACATCTAAAAGACATGCAAGCTGCTGGATGGGATGAGTCTGGAAAGGGAATCACATAAGGGTTGTGAAAAATGTTGTATTGCAAAATGATTACATGGCATTCAAAGACAGGAGGATCATTCTTTTCAGCTGGGGCCCCACATAATTTCTCTGTACTGGTCTGAGACTGAGTTAGTGGTGGAAGTCCTACAGAAGTCAAGGAGAAGAATCCAGTCTAAGCCAAGCTAAGAGCTGTCATAACATAGCGGCAGTGTGAATGTTGCTCCCATTAGGCGAGACGGAATGTCTCTCTCTTACAGATGGGCTTGTCATTCTCCATGTGTTCTCAGAAGCACTATCGAGACATGTTTCCCCTGCTACTTCTTATCAGCAAATTTATGAAGGCCTGCACTCTTTCTTCCACCGCACACCTTGGATGTGGCAGATTTCTACATGGATGAAAACCACCTTATCTCTGCTGGCGGTAACAGCCAGAGTGGCACTCATATCAGTCTGCTGGTTGCAAAATTGTCGTGAGAAGAGTGTGAGTGATTTTTCAGAGGCCAGACAGATAATTGACCTTCACTCTGCTTGTATGCTTTTCTAGAGTAAGGGTATTCAACCCATTACACTCCTCTCCCAAACATCATCTATTCCAGAAAATGTATGAAGTTTTTCGCAGGGCATTTTCTCAAAGTTAAAAAAGTATCTACAGTTGGCTCAAAAATATTTCTGATTACATACTGCAGGAAAAATACAGTATTCCGGCACACTTTCCGTCTCATGGCAGGGCAGTATATGCATCAACATACAGTACATTGGTGCGCATCGGTGCAAACTCCTAGTCTCCAATTTATTCATGTGGATGGATTATATGCATCTCTTTGTCATCATCAATGTCACTTGGATTTTTTCATAGTGACCTTGTTTTCAGAAAGAAAATCAGAATCATACATTCTACAGTACTCAAATTCAATGTTCATTCCAAGCTTTCCCATAATGTGGTCTAATGATCTAGAGCAGTGGTAGTCAACCGTGGTCCTGGAGAGCCGCAGTGTCTGCTGGTTTTTGATGTTACTCAGCACTTAATTGATCAATTAAAGCAGTAGATTTCACGCTTAACTCATCTCACCTGGTGCCTTAGGTTTAAAAAGGGTGGAAAAAACCAAACTCAGTTCACCCTGTGGCTCTCCAGGACCAGGGTTGACTACCTCTGATCTAGAGCTCGGATTGATAAAGGCCCAACAACAAGGAAACATTAACTTCCTTATCACCTTTAGTTTTCATTTTGTATAAATGAGAGCAGCCAAAAGTCCTGCCACAATGTCTAGTACAGAGGTCTTCAAATCTGGACCTCGAATCCAAACCCAGCCCAGGTTTTCTGTTATCCCAGTCAAGTAAATGAACAGTTAGTGCCTCTGATTGGCCTGACTGTGTTAACACCTGACTGCCAGGTAAAGGGAGGGAGGAAAACCAGCAGTCCTCGGACCTCGTAGGGTGTGATTTGAGGACCAGGGGTCTAGTATGTCCACCAGGAGGGGCTTGTCCTACATGCAACACCCTCTGTCCCACATTTTTGCCTAGGTGAAGAACGTCACAAATTTTGGTTGTTGTAATATTGCCCTTCACCTCAGTGTATGAAATGGCATCTTCAACTCCTTCATTCTGGTCTGCAGTATTGACTGGTTATTTTATGCATCACTGCTTTGGTCAAGGGAGTGCAGACTGCCCTATTCATGTCTGTTTAATAACCTGAGCATTACAATTTCACTAGAGAGGCATGGTGTAGTGTAGTGAGCGACGGCCTTGCAGGAGGTCAACACTGATGCCTTTGGAGATGGGAGATCTGGACTTTTGCTGTCTGGTAGCACAGCTGTCTTTGGATGCAGAAGATCTGGGTCCACATCCTGGGCCTGAGCTGTCTGGTAACACATCTGCTGTTGCTCACAGTCCTGGGTTCCTGGGACCTGGGTTCCAATCCCAGCTGGAAACTGTTCAATCTCTCACTTGGGTTTCGTTTGCACTAATGCGGTTTTTATTTCAAATGAATGCAGACTTTTTTCTGGAGAGAGTGTGTTTGGTTCCTCCAATTGGTCGTTGAGAGATGGCCATCGAGATCCTCATTATCAAGAGACTTAACTTTGCTGGATAGTCCCAAGGTCAACAGCTAAGGCTTAGGTTGGTTTACCTGCTGAAATAGCTAAGTAAGGTTGACGATCAATTAGTCAACACTTTTTTGCCTTGTTCAATGGCATTCAAAAAGCAGTTTTTATGTTAAAAAAATTATATTGAATTTCTCATTCCACTGCATTGCAGTAAGATACATGGGTTGATGTTTCTGTGCTACAATGCAAACTTTACACTCTCAGGTTTGTTAAAAATATTTTTGACCGATGTACACTTCAGGCCAGAAGTTTGGAAGCAAGATCAAATTTGAACAAAAATGATCATAGTTTCAATGGCACACTTTGCAACAAAATAAACATGGTTATTATATAGAGTCACTTATCAGAATAAATTTTTTCTCACATCATCAGGCCCATATTACTAGGCCCATGGTCCTAGTGCCCGCTATATTGCCGTTGGCATCCGGTGGGCAGTAAACTTTGACATAAAGTGAATAATACAAGCTGATTTGTTTTTTTTTTACTTTTTCTTTGAAGTTGTGACTCTTGCAAATCTTCTCAACCAAAAAACTAAGCCCCTCCTTTCTTTTGTTAACATTTATTCAGCAATGGTCTGGTAAAATCAATGTATACAGTACCTAAAGGAAAACAGAGGAAAAAGAAGAAGTCTAATCATGCAGTAAGTACATCCCAAAATCCATAGATTTTGTACTGGTTTTTAAGAAAGACATTGTGAACAGAAACTTGAAGTTGCTTCCAAACTTCTGGCCTGTAGTGTATATATATTGAAAACTCATAACATCCGAAAGGTGGTTTGTTTCCATGAGTTATTTTGCATCTTTCAGGGGACAATATTGAAAACTAGTGTTGCTTAACAGCTCAGGCCTACCTCCCAGTAATATAGCTTTCTCTTGTTGTGATGAATGATAAGAAGGCTGACCCCAGCAGCAGTGAAAAGTACGCTGTACATAATTAAAATGTAATCATGCGTCGCATTTTTTTAAACAGAGCATGCATCACTGCTGAGACTTTATTGATTTAGCTTTCTACATAGCATGTATGACTCATTTTATTCATTTTGTAATGTTGTATTTGAATAGCCTCCCCCAGACCACCTGGGGATGCGGTGACTCCATGATGAGAAATGCCAACTCTTTGTCGTGGTCGCCGGAGGTCAGCATGGGCACTCAATTACATCAGGAAGGCTATCCCTGTTAACCCCAGGGACTGGACAGGGGCTGGCAGGGGCACTGTAGGGACCCTCAGGCAGCATACAAAACCAAGATGGATAAAGTTCCCATCAGCGCCATAGTCAATTAGAGCCCAGGTGGTAATTAGACAGCCCCTCCAGGTAAGGCTAACAGGAAGATGACACAGCAGCACCCGACAGCACCTGTGCATCAGCCTTCACTCCTGTTCGCCGAGCCGGGCATTCAGTAATGGCATGGGTAATGCTTCCCCAAGAGAGGCAGACCGTAACCTTTATTCAGCGCAGCCCTTCTTCACATCGCAGCTAGTGAAGCTGAGCCCAATCAACAACTATGGATACTGGAAGCGGCAGGTGGGGATTAGCTCTGGGTTGAGTGTTTTGGGATGCAGGCAGAGAATGCACAGATCTGTAACCTTGCCTGCTGGTCCAACTGCTGGTCCAGCAGACGGATTTCAATCCATATCACTACCTTGGCCCAAGTCTGAAGGGAGGGCAGAGGTGGTCAACTCTGCCGAGCTGAAACCATAGATGTCATACAATGTTTGGGCATCCTAGTGCATGGACGCAGCTAAGGTGCAGAAGTCGATGGAATATTCTGATATCAGCAGGTTGTGTTGATGCAGCTGGAGTAGCTTACGGCAGCGGCATAGCTGGAGCAGGAACGGGGCAAACAAATTCTTCATTTCGTTGGTGACAGCTGCGAACAATGACACGGCAGCATGTCCTGCCTCTTAGCAGGCGGCAACCCAGTCCCTGGCCCATCCGGAATGGAAAGTGATGACAAATGCAACTGAAATGTTCAGTGGGGAGGGAGGATGGCTGAAGCTCAAAGACCATCATACTCTGAGTCAAGAAACTGCAACAGGTGGCAGGTTCGCCGGTGTAGGGGTTGAGGACTGCCAGTTTTAGCTCACGATAGGCTAGTGTCTGAGTGGTAGTCTGCTGCAAGATTGCCCCGACGGCTTGAGTGGCAGTGGAGGAGTCCCTTGCTTTGAGATGCTGGATTGTAATTCATTATTCGTGCTGAGAACCAGACACGATGTTCTAAATTATTTGTGTATCAAAAATGAAACGTAACTTTTAATGGTAGTAACTTGCACAACCCTTCTTCTTTACCGAGATATAACCAACTAGCTCCAAAGCCATTAAGGGTCCAGGATTGCGATTGCGTTCAAGAGAACCAGTTCAAGTCCGCTCTTTTGTCCAGTTAATATACTCAGCCAAAATAAAAACTTCACACTCGTTTGGAGGTCGATAATTTGAACATACAAGAAAGGAGGTTTTAAATAATGATTTTATTTAATTCTGTACTCATTAAGGATAGTGTATCATAAAAATAATGTCCATAATGTAACCAGTTCTACTGGAAATGCTACGGAAATATCCAAGAGTAAAAATGGTGAGTTACAACTTGAATATGAGCAGTGCGCAGGCGATTTTGTATGGTTTTGGCAGCCACACGACCTCTAAACAATTAATTCCTCGTGGATGTTGCAGTGACAAATCGATTATGCAAATGACGTAAGACAATTTGCTGGTCTTCTGCTTTTGACGTCACACGTGGGCTACCAGCACGAGGTCGGTCAGCTGTGGTGCCAGTTTGTTGGAGACGTGTCCGAAGATCATGGATAGTCCGTCGACTGCATCCCATAACCCTTGCAACGTCAGTGACAGACGTTTCCGTTTCAGCATGCCAATGGCACATTCTCGCTGAATGTTAGACAGCCATGGCATTGAAAATCAATGAATAAATAACTGTAAAAAATTGTTTTTCCGAGATGTCACTCTAACGTGCTAACATGAGCTCAGTTGCACAACTCTCATATGGTCACGTGACTAGGAGCACAAGAAAACATGGTTATAGGTTAAAATACGCTCACACGTGCTACGTACCTGTGCACGTCGGAGTTGATGTGTGTCATGATGTCTTTGACAACGCACCCCTAGTGATAATAAAAACTCTTTTATTAAAAGTTTCAAGAAAATATTTACAAATTTATGAGTGTGAAGTTTCGTTTTTCACTCAGTATAGTAGCAAGCTCCCATGCCTAATTCAGGATCCAGGATTGGGACCGTTTTCTTGTTAATTCTGTCAAAGTCTTTTCCTCTGTCCAGTTTGTTAGGAGCAAGCTCCCAATCCTTCTATGGTCATCAGGATTGGAACAAAGTTCCTCTCAAGCCACTTTATCCTGCCTCTAGACAGTTTGGCTCTGACAAAGTGTGCTCTCCATCTGGCAGGCATCCCAGAAAGCCACTGGCTGGAGATTGGTAATGCCCTCCTTCTCCCGCAACATCTGAACTGAACAGTGCCTTCTGTGCTCCATCCCAACCTTACCCTATTCCCATCTATAAACCTTTCAGTTGTATTGTACTCTATCCTCTGCACTCGATTACTGTTCTGGATCAAACATAGTCCCGCCATGGGACGGAATCAGCAGGGATGCATATCCTAGTTGATGCCCTGAGGTACCGAGGTGTGCGGATAGGTCAGCAGGAGGATGAACTCCAACAGCTTCGCCACAAGAAGGTCGTGACAACAGCGCTCTCTGTTGAATGATTGCAAGCTAAAGTAAGATCGAAGAAATTCACTGCAGTTAATTAACAGTTCCGTGACTACTGCTGCGCAAATCCTTTTTTTCTTTTTTTTTGAGCCAAAGCATTTGCAAAATTCTTCATTTCTCAGGAAAAGAAGCCATAACTTGTCTCCCGCCATTGTTCGGCAGTATCACTCAGGTGTGGCAGTGGATAATAGCCTTACATGGATAACCAAAGTAAAAAAAAAAAAAAAAAACCATGAGCGAAAGCCAAGAACACTCCCCAAATAGTTCGAAAATCGATCACCGGAATCACACATATGCCTATGGCAATTGCGAGTCTCAAATTAATCAAGTATGCATTGATTAATTCGCAGTATCAAAACCTTCGCGATTATGAGAACATGCGAACTCTACGAGGACTTGTTGAAACAACAGCGCTACCCGCTGTATCACCGTGTTGCACTCCAGAATCATCTCCTAACCCGAAAGCAAATTAAATATATTCTCCGTACTCTGATTGAACTCAAATGCGGTTCTCTTTATACGGTTGCTAGAGGTGTAATAGCTAAATACAGAGCATTTTAGCCACGCTCAAAAGTAATTCTTTTTTTAACAATGAAATAACGTCACTGATTTCAGTGTAACAATAAAATGTAACCACAAGGTGGGGCCAAATGCTTAACAGCAGACTATACAGTCGTTTAAAATCAGAAGTAGCTAAAAATTTATGTCAGTAAAACATTGAAATGAAGGAACATTAATTGGCTATATATTTCATGAACAGAGTTCAATTACCTTTTTTTTTTTTACATCGTATGAGTGTTTTCAAGTATCATAACACCGCAGAGAAATGTACAAAATTTTAAAATGTGTCTTTTGAAATTTAGGTCCGAACGAAACCAAATTTTTCTCTTGAACATTTAAGAACTCGTTTTATTTTCTTTATAAACATGCAAAATAAAAAAAAAAATACTGAGGACGCGATATATCATTGCAAAATACACGGAATGAAGGTTATTTTGAACGTTAATGTTGTAAAATGTAACAACGAGGGCAAACCGCTAGATGGCGGTTATGCACAGTGATGTGATGCGACTCAAAGGTGGATAAGGTTTGCTTTTTACCCCCATGCCCTGAACTTGACCTTCGCACACTAGTTCCTGTCTGAGAAAACAATTACATACGGCACAGAAAGGCTTTATTCTGTCCCTTCCCTCGAATAATCTTTCAAGCTCAGAATATTTCACTGCAATAATTGTCATGGCTCCGTTAAATATGTATCTCTAACATACACAATAAACAATGTATTAACCCCTTAAACTTTAACAAACTTTTCATGCAATCTTCCATGAAGTAGATTTAAAGTGGGAATTAGCTTTTTTCATATTGTGGGGTCACATGCATGTTGTGTATCAGCTGGTTGCAGTGCTTCACTGAAGCTGCATCGTGCTTATTTTGAGAAAAATAAACTAATCCAGGATGCCATTTTTTGTGGCCACAGCATTATGTGAAATGGGAATTGTTTTGATCTTAAATGTCATTTTAGACACATTTTTTCATAATTCAACAAGACATTTTTGGGATTGTTGGAAACCTTGGGATATCCAATAGATTTAAAATAGGCCTTCAGTTCCACAGGTTTTAATGTAGTTACTGCATATGGTGGGTCCGTAGGTTTTATGGGGTTAACTGGCACACTTTGAATCTGTGAATTCCAGCGGTCATTCTGTCAATAGTCATGGATGTTTATATGAGTTTTCATGAAATGACACGATACAGATTGAACTACAGAATTTAAGAATGTAAAAATATTCTCTGCCATCTATTTAAACATGTAATTTGAGGATGTAATTATGTATGAAGGCTGGCATGCTAATGCTGCAGTATGAGCACTAGCTATCTTCATATCAGTCATGTAAATTCATCAAACTCTGTTCATGGCTGCTCCAAAGTAGCATGCATGAAAACCTATGTGCAAGTCCATCTTTTAAAGAACAATGTTTAGTCTCTTAAAGAGCTGTATTACACAAACTGTGGACTAAACTGAGAAGGATGGTCTGCAGTTTTGTCCTTTATGGGGGAGAGTGCATTGCTGCATTCTCTGGTTGGAATTATGGAAGGGCGTTTCCCTTACTCTGACATCATTGGTCTACCACAAACAAGATGTTATACAAATATCGTATCGGTTTTGCTGCACTTTCTTAATGTCATTTCAACATTGCGAAACATTATTGCCGCTGTTAGCCAGCTAGCGATTGAGATTATTAAGTTAGATAAAATAAGATATAAGATAAATAAGATAAAATATGAAATCCAAAGCATGATGTTCAAAATGAGGCCATTGAGTAAAAAAGCTATCGAAAGAAAACTTGCATTTTATCTGCCTGAGAAACTAGCTGGCTAATTTGTGTGAACAGTACAAGATGTTACCCCCCACCTCCACACCTCTTCTTCTGTGGTATGATCGAACTTAGAATGTGAGCTTCAGAATATGGCCTAAGTGACCCTCCGGAGGGCAGTTGTGAATGATAGTACCTCTCTACCACCCTGCTAATAATACAGATGAGTGGCTGTGTGACAGGCTAGTTTGGTAGGGAGGGAAGCCCTCTGTTTCCCATAATCTGGCCCTGACCTTGACACTGAATCTGGGGATACCCTCTCTCAGCTGCCCCCCTAAAACATCCACCCACCATGAGGCAACATGGTACCCACTAACAAAAATGGTATGGGGGGTGATTCTGGAGGGAAAGAGGGGTGTGGAGGAAGGGGGGATATAGAAAGAGGAGGGGACAAACACCAGGTTCTCCTTAGAGACATGGTTGCCATGGGTACCTGGAGCCGTGCAGGGAAAATAATTTGCATGTATTCAAATGACGCATGAATAATTTACTACCGGGCTTCTGGGGAGCAGCACACAAAAGGTCTCCCCCAACACACACACACACACACACACACCATCGTTTCCACCCTGACCTTCACTTGACTGCGTGTGGGAAAGGCAGGAGATTGGCGGAGCGAGATTGAGGGATAGAAGGATGAAAGGGTAAAAAAAAAATGCTTCTTCATTTGCATATGTCAAGAAAACCAGGTTTTTGAAAATATATGCCCGGTCACCGGAACGTTCCGCCGCAGCGTTCTTTGTGCCATTGATGTGGGTCAGGTGCTAATTGTGGTGTCATACCTCGGCACCTCTCCAAGAACTCAGCCAGCCAGGTTTATGAAGTACACTGCCCTGCCAGCTATAAGCATTTAAAGCCCCAAACAAAACACAAATTGGGCAAAAACCCTGAAGCGATCAGCAACAATTTTCCACCTCCGTTTGAAAGTGGATCTGCTCAGGAAAAAAAAAAAAAAACATGGCCGCCCATCTTTTAACAGCAGTCCACAGGCCCTGGCAAAGCGCTCTGGATATAATGTCCCGCACTCGATTCATGGGTGCCCACCGTCTGCTTCCATAAATACCTTCGCATTAAACCCAGAAGCACATTACAGCCCCGTAAACCAATCAAAAAAATAAAGAAATAAATACACACGCAACACTCTTTGTCTCCAATGGAGAACAGCTTCATCTTCTCCGTAATTTTTTACAGGATATGTTCAGATTTTACAGTAGTACATATACCTCTCAACCCGCAACCCCGCTCACCCACCATCCACACCTCCCCACCCCCAAGACTTGTTAATTTTATAAGATACAGCATATTGCCACTTATCGGCTGGCTATGTTGTAAAGACACCGCGGTCACTGCATTACTACGAGACCGGGCAGGAGATTTCCATTACGGACGGTATTTCAGACCAAGTCATGCTTCACTCAATCAAATGCAGTCCCCGCGCAGACATTCAAAGTGCACGCCGCGTATGCATTAATGGAAACTCCCTGCCTCCTTTTCTGAGGCAGAACTAAATTACACATAAATTTGAAAACCCCAAGCGCTGTCAAAGACGGGTTCAGTCTTTACAAAAGCTGAAAGCCGTAAGAGAAGCCTGTATGGCATTTTCAAGTCCAATTCGCAGATATTTTCTCAGAGTAAAATTTTTAATAATAAAGCATGAAGCATGCTTATGTCATAGGAGAAATATGTGTCAGATGTCCCGACTAAAAAGGTTGGATTCATTATGGGTGGAATTATGGTTTTTATTTTTAATTTTTTTGAATAAATTTAGTGTCTGGAGACATTGTATTCTCATTTTAAAAAACATATTGTTAGATTTCTATTGACTTTAGTGGAAAAACAGTAAATATTCCTGTAACTTGTTTTTACTCTTAAAGGTGTAAAAAATCACGCCACGTATTGTATTCAAATGTTGGTACCACTTCTGATCATCGAAAGCAACGCTATTTCAGAACTCTGACAAGGATTTTTTTTTAATTTTTTTAATCAATTGTGGAAATTCCTATGCACATTCCTTATAAGCTTAAATTGAATCATTCTAATTATCCCACTAACATCATGTTATGGTTAGCCTACATGACATGGAAAAGAAAACATTAGGCTACATTGGTCTTGAAAGAAGAGTTGCTAATCAACTGAATCAGTTCTTAGAGTATTGTCTCCTTCATGGGCTCCCATATCCCGGCATTTTAATGTCTCTTGGAGGGAGGTTATCCATGAATTCATTCTCAAGTCAGATATTGATTCTCTCGAATACCTGGTCACCTTTTTGGCAATCGAACGAATACAGAAAGGCAAACTCTCAGGGCTACTGCAGATTTCAGCATATCCGGCGGCACTTAAAATGATCATTGAAACGTCAACTTGTTGTACACGCTTATTGTGCCCTTTCAGAGGCATACTTTCGGGCACCTGTAAGTATTATGAAACCTTCCTGCTTTTCAGCGTTCATCTCAGTGTTGGAATCTATATTAACTGTGTCTGGCATTAATGTATCCGGTGGATACAGGCAGATTTTTCTTATCTAAATGATGAAAATCTAAATGGTATTAAACTGAAATAAATGTCTGTGTTTGGAAAACAAAATTTACAAGTGGTATTAACTTGGCTATTTAAATCAGACCTGAGAAACATCCGTTTGGATTAGTTTTCAAACGGATGATTATGGAAAGCTTGAAATATGTGTTTTCACAATTACCAATTGTAAGGTTATGAGTTTGTATAACCTGAGGTCAGAATGAATAAGCGAACAATGTGCCAAGCCGGGCGCCTGGAGTAGAAAACGCTTCATCTCCTCACTGATTCTGCATCCATGAGACATTCTTATCATTACTAATGTAGAGGCAAACACAGGCTATTTCCATCAGAAAAATCTTTATTCACATATGAAAATAATGAAATACAACGGTTGCCTTATGCAAGATATGTTTAATTTATAAAATGAAAATAGTTCAAATGTGTAAATGTGATATGAATAGTAGTAAGATCTTAAATAAAATAAAGTAAAATAAAATAACAACAAGCACTACCAGGACTTGAATTAATTTCCCATTTGATGATAAAGATACAAGCCATGGTTTGCGCGCAGGCTATATGGCTGCGTCACAGTTTGCGAAGTTCCAGCATAGGAATGCTAGTTTGTTCAGGACTTTTTTTCCTCTGAGACACTGAAGAGAGAGTTGTGAGTTCTTTTAATGGGCCGACATCTATTGTCAGATGAATGCGCCAGACTATGCATTGCAGCCACGTTATTGTCTAACATAACCTTGGCTTCTTTCGTGGCAAGCATTGGGCCGGGGGTGTCCTTTGCAATGTGTGTCATGTCTAGGTCCTTTTATGAACGCGAGGTCGTATATATGTATATTTTTGGGGAAAGAGCTCAGAGCTGACCAGAGGACTTAGCATGATAAAGGCAGAGGTCCTGTGAACCGTCTGCTCCTTGTGTTTAGCTTGACACCGTGTTCAATAGCGGTGGAATGGTTAGCATGACAACCTGCGCACTAAGTTGTCAAGAATCTTGTAAGTATCTCGGTGGCCAGGCTCAGATAAACCAGGACGAATTTTAATAGTCATATCACTTGACACCTCCGCTGTCGTGTAATTTTGTAAAACTCCATAAATTTGGGCCTGTCGTGTTTTATTTTGAGTCAGATACATTGGGAAAAGTTTTTTTTTTTTGTTTTTGTGCTGAGTTTAGAATATAGGTAGCAATCGCTCTGGGGGAAGACATAACATAAATACTAAATCTTATTCATAATGAATGTTGACTCACTTTTAATTTTATAAATAGGCCTATATAAAATTCCATCAGTTGTACCGTAAACTTTAAAGTTACGCCTTCAATTGGTTGGCCGTAATTGCCTGGCCTACTAACTTTTCTCTGAGCCGATATTTTCAGTAGCCTATAGGCCTAAATTGGCCTACTCATTCCAAATTCCTGAAGTGGGGCTCCTAAGTGACTCGTGACTAGCTGGTATTGTTTAACGACGCACGTTTTGTGAGTGCAATTGTGTTTTTATGGATCAATTTAGTTTAACTGAAATAACAGCAATGTTGAGGCTGTTTTATTGGCTATTCTTCTTGGTTACAGGCTATTCATCTGATTTCCCGACACGCGTTGTTTGCCGGTGGTCTAAGCTGATCTGTTTATTGTCTGTCAATTATCTGTTGTTAATGTTTATTTGTTTTTTAAATGGGTGGTAATCTCAAGTGGGCGATTCACCACTCGCACACTTTGATTCATTACCGACTGACAGACCACGAGACAAACCACCAGACCCTGGTGAACTAACCGCTCACTGACTGACATTCAGACGACGGTCAACTCCTGGTCACGCTAAATTCCACCCGAAAGGCATGTGGTTTACATTGTCTCTGTAAGCCACTTTATGGCTTATAGGCACTTGGTGGTACGACATGCCCTAACGCCCAATCAATGTACGAATAGATGACCAACGTTGCTGAGATGTGTTAAATGAAAATAGTCGAACTCAAGACCAAAACTGATCACTTATAGGCTACTCATTTGCCAGAACGAATTGCTGTTCAATTATGTACTGCAAATCATCAGCGGTAGCTTTATGAATTAGAGGGTCACCTGATTGATTTAATTCCTTTTTTAAAATTCCAGATTTTGTGCTGCTTATGGCAACTGTACTCATTTATGTCTACCTTATGCTTATACAGCGCTGAAATTATATAATCATTCGCATAATCCATTGTATAATATTTAAATAATGTGGATGTATCGTCACTCACTGGTTCATGATTGCCGTAAATGTTTGGGGACGTAGAATATCAATTGAAGCACTGACTACTAAAACCCCACAAGTCAAGTCAAGTCAAGTCAAGTCAAGTGTGACTTATGGGTTTTTGGTAATAGGTGCTTCAATTAGGCCTATAGCTATTAAAACTTAATGTACAATGCTTTCTCCATAGCTTCTAAGTTATGTTCTTAATTATGACTCCTGCGTTCCGAGCACATAGGCCTGATGTTTTTGGGAACGATGTTGTGCGGGCTCAAACCAGTCTCCCCCAGTTGTTACAGAAGATTTTTTAAACAAGTGAACATGCAATGATGACTACCTGTTCAGCTATGTAGCTTAATGATATCTTCCTGAGTGGGACTATTGCGGCGGTTTGTTCTCATCCGTTTCGTCAAGTTTCTTGAAGCTCTCCCAACGTTGCCATCAACATTTCTTGGCTAAATATTTTAGGCAAGGAAGCAGGTTCTCTCACCTCATAAAAATGTGCGTAAATTGATCTTGCGTGGTATCTGGCAAGTACAAGGAATATACAAGCTCACTGCACTTCGGTTTCCAAGTTCTTCGTGTTTCATTTTTGTTTTACCGTCCAAGACAAGAGCCATCCCACCGAGCAAGTATACGTCCAAACAACGTCTTTTCGCGGTCTTCCACAAGCGTCTAAATGACGTCCCCTGAGGAGCCAGAATGAAAGTTTTTATGATGTCTTGACATCCTCTGGACGTCCCGTATTAACATCCACCAGGCCTCTGCACAAGGTTAAAAATTAGTTCAAATGAGGTTGTTCTGAGCGTCTTTTCAAAGTCAACTGCACATTTATTTTAGAAATTCTTGACGAAAACAAAATATATCGTTTCTGCCTCTTCCCTCCACCTACTTTGCGATGCCTCCGATTGCATTTTTGGCTCTTGGCTGATGTTCTTGAAGAATTGCTATGACTAGTAGAGCTTTTTTTGCGGCAATGACGGGATTTGATCCTTCGAACTGATAATCACTGAGCTACATCCATGATATATCCACAATATGAAAAATAATGTGCCGGACTTATATTATTATTGTGTTGGGAAAATAAAACAATTAAGAAAATTATTAACATTAAATGTTGATAATAATAATAATAATAATGCATCAATTTTATATAGCGCTTTTCTGGGCACTCAAAGACGCTTCACAATGGATACATTATTCATTCACTCACACATTAACGGTCTGATGGCGGTAAACTACGTTTTTGTAGCCACAGCTGCCCTGGGGAAGACTGACGGAAGCGTGGCTGCCAGTATGCCCCTACGGCCCCTCCGACCACCACCAAACATTAACACACTGCCATACTGGAGCGTTCCTATATTGCATGTTTCCGTGGGTGGGGGAAACCGGAGTACCCGGAGGAAACCCACACGAACACAGGAAGAACATGCAAACTCCACACAGAAAGGCCCCAGGCCGGATTCGAACCCACAGCATTCTAGCTGTGAGGCAGTAGTGCTAACCACTGTGCTGCCCAAAATAAAAATTTTATATTATAATGTCATCATAGTCGTCTATTTTTTGTTTGTTGAAAGTGGCGACTCGCCCTGCAGCGGGGTTGATTGGGGGAAAGAGATCGGCTATCTGCGGTGCCGACAAGAGATGCAGTTCTGCTATTGGCACCTCGGCATGGCAGATAAGGGAAGCACTTCCGCTATTCTCCCCACAACTGGGCCCATGAGAGATTTCATTTAATTATCTGCCCCTGTCTTTGAACTTGCTGTAGCAATCGAGTTTCGAGAGGTTTTTAAGGTTAATTGCTAACAAACAGTAAACACATCTTACCTACGCCATGCCCTTAACCTAACTTTGTGGCACAATAGATAGTGACTGGAGCTCACTGATTCACAGTTCGGAGGATCAAATATCGTCTTTACCGCGAAAAGGAGCTTTGCTTGTACTAACAATTGCTTAAGAGCGAATAAAGCACTCGGCGAGATAGGGAGGCAAGGTGGGAGGAGACATAAACTATACTTTTTTTCCGTCAAGAATCTCTAAAATAAGTTGACGTTGAAAAGACGCACAGAACGACCTCATTTGAACTAATTTTAACCTTGTGCAAAGGTTCGGTTGACGTTAATACTTTCATTCTGGCTCCTCAGGGGACGTCATTTAGACGCTTGAGGAAGGTCTCAAAATGACGTCGTTTGGACGTAGTCTTGCTTGGTGGGATTACGCCTGTGGTCAAAGTTGCTCACACATTCAATCACCATTACTGCTGTTTTCAAGGTACGTTTCACCCTTTGATGAACATCATCGTCTGGATGCACGTATGAGAGATGGGCTTATGACTCTTCATCTCAACACAGGCTGGGGACAGTGTAAGGCCTCGCTAAGCTCCTGATAGAGGTTTAAGGAGGTGATCTTGGACAGGAGGTGGGAGCAGGTTGGCACTAGAGTAGCTGGGAGGGGGGTGCCTTTGACATAATCCCCTGTGCAGCATTTAAAGTGAGGCTTGTGCTCTGAAGTTTATCCCCTGGTGAGAGAGGGGAATCTGCCATGCTCAGTAAGCATGTATACCAGACCTATCTCATGGTTGGCTGGAGCCTCACTGGGTGGGCCCCCTGGTCAATACCCACACTGCTCGGTGGTCAGGGAGAATGGGATAATCTCGCTCTTTCTCTCAGCGGTTTCTCCCCTCCTGCTGGCCGAGTCTAGGCCCAGGCGGCTTGGCCCTAATTTGAGGTCAGACTCTGTTACAGTCAATGTTGCCTGGATTGCCATTGAGGGGGTGGGGGGGTGGTTGGTGATACACATTCCTGAATCCTGAGGGCAGGGGAAGGGGCGGCCATTTTAACTGACGTTCTGGAGCTCACTGGAGCATCACCATGGTAGCTGAGGAGGAGCAGCAAGGGAAATACTATCTTCTCTAGCAGTGTGTGTGTGTGTTTCTGTGTACATGTATGTGCGCTTATGTGTGCGTGTGACCATGTGTGTGTCTGCCCATGTACAAGTTGGTGTGTATTTGTAAGTGAATGTGAGTGTGTGTGTGTGTGTGTGTGTGTGTGTGTGTTTGGGTATGTGGTTCAGTGAATGTGTGTGTGTGTATGAGCTTGGCAGCATGTTACTAGTTTGTGAGCGTGCGCGCTTATGTATTTGTGAATGAGTGGGCACGGGTGCGTGAGACCTTGTTTGTGTGTGCACATATGTTTGTGGGTATGTGAATGTGTGGGTCTGTGTGTGCAGACGATAGTGTGTACGTGCAAGTGAATATGTGCGTTAGTGAGTATGTGCCCGCCAGCATGTTTATGGGTGCACTTGTGTTTTTGTGTATAAGCATGAGTGGGTTTTTGTGTATGCATGTCTCTGAGTGTATAGCCATGTGTATGCCCATGCAAGCATTGTGCAATGAGTGTGCGTGAGCATACACTTGAGTGTAACAGAGTAAGAGTGTATGCCACAGCCATCTTGTGTGTAGCGGTGCAGCAGCACTTTCTATTCAGAAGACTTAACTTCAAAAAGCTACAGTTAAATGTACACTGGCTTCAACAATAAACATTTCAGCGTTCACAGTATCTCAGTCATATTGATCCTGTATTCATATGGCTGCTAAATAATAATAGATCAATTCACTTCTCAACAATTTACCCGATTTTACATGTCAGTATTTGGTACATTACAGACATGCTCACTTGTTCATTTAAAATTAGGAGTGGGATGGACTTACAGTGAATTCTAGATAATTCATGATACAGTTCCAGCTGTGAATGTAAGACAATGAAGAGGCAATGACAAATTCAGACAAAAAATTCATTGTAAATATTTTATTTAAAAGTAGCAAAAGACATAAAATTTAGACATATGGACATAAAACACACATCATTGTTTTTTCTCATTTAACGACTACTGCACATATGAGCATTATTATACTCCCTTTGCATATCTCCAAGCTGATAATCCTATAATAGTATATTTAATGACATATGAATGATTTCAAAAACTTGAGCAAAAAAATAAATTCAGTTTGTGCAACAATTAATCTCCCAAGCTATTCAGACAAGAGACTCAGCAGAGTGACTGCTTGTGCTGCTAAGGATCATAGTCTGCTATTCAGGACCTCTTGGGAACCACAAAGGGCTGCCCATGAATATGCCAGTATTAAAAGGAATCTTCTTTGCTGCAATAATGCAGAAAATCAGCATCTGCTGCTGGTTAATCCTGGCTTGATGCTATCACCGTCTGCTTAGTCTGGGGATCATTTAAATCTTCTCTACATATTCTCCGCCACTCTCCTCGAAAAGTGCATGCAAGTCATGCCTGTGGATTATTTTGTCACAGCGCCAGAGGATACAGACATTTTAAATAGCTGAATGGATACATAAAAGTGTTAAAGAACTCACTTACCTGCTTTTTTTCCCCTAAATTCACTTACCTGTCCCAGAAATATGGTTGCATTTCTATGTAAAAGACTGCAGGGCAGCAAATGAATATTTAATGTTATTGAGCATATTAAACTTTTCCATAAGAATTAGCTTCCTGTGGTCTTCACAGCTATCAGGGTCAAGTTCATACACATAGCTAAAATACAGCTATTCCTCGGCTAGACACACCGACAAGCCGATAACTGAGAACTGTGCTGGGCAGTTTGCTTGGTACATTCAGGGTGTGGAGGGTAATGTGGACTTGCTTGGTGTGAGGTTCAGTCTTTCATGGACCAGTTGCCTGCTCTATTCCTGGACTTCTGCTCCTGGGGAGGGAAAAACAAAAACAGAAAAGACTGAGATTTTCAGCAGAAGACAGCCTAAATGCTTGTTAAACAGGGCACTACATATAAGGTTAAGTGATTGACCTGTAAATATTGAAGGGTCAGTTCCCCACCATAAAGAGTTTGTGTTGTTTGTTTCCCGTCATTTTATTTCAACACATCCAGGTGTAAGTGTGGACCAGGCGTCAATTCCCGCGGTGCTGCGCCGTGTCCATATCAGCTAACATCAAGGGTAGCAGGGTACTCAACTGGCTATCACAAGTGAGCTCTATTCAGTTGAGCAGTAGATAATTGACACTATTTTTAGTGGCCAGCATGTATTTTGAGGGCACGGTGGCGAGCAAGCCTTTTCGGACACGGCTCTGGAGATTCTGCAGTCCTCCCGCCGGTTTTTGTGACATCTTTTTAATCTGCCGCCAATTTGCACCTCAGAAATGAGATGTGAGCTTTCTATCCAATAAACGATTTAAATTAAGCACTCAAGTGCGAGATCACATCA
This sequence comes from Gymnothorax reevesii, assembly GCA_029721435.1. NCBI lineage: Eukaryota > Metazoa > Chordata > Actinopteri > Anguilliformes > Muraenidae > Gymnothorax > Gymnothorax reevesii. Next base: position 32,291,852 of record CM056575.1, read on the forward strand.
GACGCCAGCAGGCACAGTCGGGGGTATGGCATAAAATTCTGGGCCCAGAGTATATGCAGCCTCAGTGTGCTTCCTCCAAATTGTAGCCAAAATCCTGGTCATCTAGCTCTTATGAGGCCCCAGTTCCACCCTGAATATGTAGTTTCAAAGGTGTAACAATTAGGTTCAGAAAGTACAATGCCTATTCATTGTTTTGGTCTAACCACCAGAATTTGCTTCACAGAAGGATTAGTCAGTGATGGGTGATGCAAGAACTAAAGAGTGAAATCAGCCTAATGAGTTCATGGGTGAAGGAAAGGGTGTGTACTTTACACCTCCAGTTACCTCCACGATGACCCCCCGCCCACTGCGACACCCTCAGAGCCCCCAGCTCCTGAAAGCAGCAGTGCACACAAGCTCATGTACTGTAACTCAATCACACATGCTATTGAATACTATCAAAATACCAAATGCTGCAGGGATGCTAGCACAGAGTTAAGTTCATGGGGCGCTAGCTGCGCTACCGCTAACGTCTGGAGGATAGGGGCGAGACTCAGGGGTCTTATCAGCCAAGGGGGGAGACCCCGGAGCCTGCAGACAGTCACAGGTCACAGCACAGCCCGTCTGGGCATTCTGTCTGACCCCTGAGTGACACCATGGACGGCGAGGAGGGGGTGAGACAGAGGTCAGGGGGGAGCAGACCAATATCACCTCAGGGATTAAGATAGAGACACACTTACACACAGAACCTGCTCATTCACAAACAGCCAGCACATCGAGGCCCACTTTTGCTTCCTCATATTTTGCAGTGACATGACGTAGACAAGCAGCAACGGCTACCAGATGCTAAGCAGTCAGAGAATGAGCTACCAGTACTTTCAATCCAAAGATCAGGTAGTCAGACACACTTGTTTTAACTTATTAATGCTCCCAGTGCATTTGACACCAATACATTGATCATGTTCAAATGTTTATTTTCCGTTGATTATTTTATTAAATAAGTTTGAAAAAATGATTAATTTTACTTTCTCTGAATGACCTTTGTATGTTACCATACCCTGAACAAACAAGGGCACTGAGCAGTATTAGCTAGCATACCGGGCTTAGCTTAATCAGACAGCTTCTTTTCTTGTTTCATATACTTAAGCTCATAGTGAAAATGTACCAATGTATTTGGGACTGTTTCATTGCTCCTACACTAAATCCTCTCCACAGAGTCATCTCTTTAAGACGACAAACGCTCCATATAAAAGGAGGACTTGAAAAAAAGGCCAGTGCGTGCAATACCAATCGTTGTGACTGTGTGGGTTGAAGATGGGTCATTAACATACTAGATTGCATAGTGCAAATGAAGGGGGGTGGATTTGAGACAGAGCAGCTTGGGAGATAGTGTACCACAATCTGGTGACTGGGGGGGTGCACTGGTTAAAATATTAAAATATTCAGAGTTTGGCTGGGGGATGGGGGGGTGTCTGGAGCGCCTCAATAGGGCAGGGGAGCGACTGGGGCTACATATGCATATAAGGAGGGGGTGGAACTGGAGGAATTGGGGGGGGTTTCTGGGCCCTACTCCAATTCAGACTATCCGTCTGATGTCCCAGGAACGTTCAGGATGAGGCCGAAGGGTACGGAGCTGTTTAGACCCCGTGCTGCTGGTGTAGTCGAATTTTTTGGGGAAAGGCATCACCTGCATACTAATTCTGCACCGCCCAAGACAAGAACTAGGGCCGGCACTGCAGAATAGGAAAAAAAATAGGGAGCTTTAGAAGAAAAAAGAGAAACAGAGAAGAGGCGTAGAGTGGAAAGCATCTGTTTAAGTGTTGAAATACCATCTGGAAAACTAGCATGGACCCAGGAGTTTGAAGCAATGGCAACGAAGCAATTAGTAACTGGGGGAAGTAATTAAGGAGTGATTAAAGCAAGAGGAGCTAAAGTCAGTGATGTAGTGCAAAACAACAGATCATGTACTTCTGATAAATCTTGACAAATTTCCTTCCATACAGCATGCCGGGCAGAATTTGGTGTTTTTTTTAACTTTTATTGATAACAACAGGGTGCTTGCTCAAAGGAATTCTTTTATTTGGCGCAGAACCACAGCCTTTTTCAGCCGCAATATACTGCTTTTAAACGGACACAAAATTAATATTTTCTCCAAAAGGAATTCAATTTTCTTGTTATATTCTGGCAGAATGAACAGAAAATGCCTCAGTTATGTGCCTGGTCCTTTACGTAACATCCACCTCATTGTACAAAATACTCTCTCTCAAAAATTGATTTCAGATTTCTGAGGAGGACTCAAAAACAGCGAGGACGATCTTGCTTTGAAGAAGGTCAGGATTGTGATGACATCATCTAACAACTGAAGAGTCGGTGTATTGGGAGACAGAAGAAAGGACCTGTTTTTTTGGGGGAAGACTGAGGTAGGCGGTAGCAAGCGCCATTGTTTCTGCTTCCCAGCCATTCGCAGCAACTGAGAGGTAGAGTGAGGGCAGGCCACAGCCCACATTCCCAGCCCCCGATATTGTGTCCACCCAACAAAGACGTCGCCCCTCATTAAAAATACATGTCATTGGATCACACCTCGCATGAATCAAGTGATTTTCCTCAGCCATTAAGTGACCGTGACCGAGGCTTGAATGGGGGGGGAGGGGGGCTGTGCCAATAGACGGCTCCCAGCCAAGAACCAATGGGAAACACCTCTTCACAGAGGGGGTGATCATTTGGCTATTGTTCAGCCTTTAACTAGAGCATTCTCCCAAACTCCTGTTATGGACTCTTGCAAAGTGAACTTCGGTGCACGTTTTCACAGCAGCACTAAAAAACGAGATGGAGGCAGAAGAAAAGGAGAAGGCTGAGGGGAACTAAAGGGGGGAAATGGAAATTTGACGGGGAAAGAGAAATGGAGCCGTTAAAATGGGACTGAAACGCAAAAAAGTGTCAATGCTACTATTTTTACCCCTCAATACCAAAGGATGCTAGTCAAAAAACCACCGTGAGATTATATGCCACCTACAAGGGTACCAACCCCTGCTGTTTTCGTGTGCCTAACTGTTCCAGTATGTTAGTTCAGAATTCTAACACAGTATTCATAATATCTTCTAAATTAGATGATATGATGGAGGTCAGGTCAGTGAAATGATAGCTACTAATTATCGAAGGAAAGGAGCCGCAGTTGCATTGAAACCAGGTCACTGAGTGCCATCTCAGCATCGAGTCCGTACCTCCGAGACCCAAGGCAGGCCTGACTCATTTACAGTGAGGGTTTGCACAATTCCCCCTTGTATCCATAACCAGGACATCAGCTGTGTGCCCCTATTTCACACAGATGGAAAAAGAACAATCTGTTCTACATCTCTCCGAAGAGCAGTTTATTTCAAGCCTTTTGTTTTGTGAGAAATACGCACGACCGTGCTAATTTTGACGGCCACGGAACAGCTAAATGTGTCCTGGTGGGTGACCATACAGGACGGTAGTGACAATGAATTAACATCTGCTCAAAATGAAGTTCAAGCACAAAGCTAACTCTATGAGCTGGGCCAAGAAAGACGAAGTGGGGGTATGGGGGGAGGGGTGACGGCGACTTTGGGCAGCAAAAAGCTGTGTGCGTCTTCATGGGGGGGGTTATATATATATATCAGTATGCATGCTATCCCGCTTTAAAGGAGTCATAGATATGGGAACATGCGCATCACCCCTCCCACCATTTTCAACCTCTTGCACACAGAGACAGGACCCCTGGATTCCTCTCCGTAGCTGTCTGCTGTGCGCCTGATTGAAAAGGGTGGTGGCACCACAATAGTTGTCCAGAGAGCATGAATGTATTTTAAAAAATCAGCATCTGATAGACATACTGTATTTATCTGATTTCTGCCAAGGCTTTCCTTGCCTCAGGCAACAGAAACTGTTCCTCATACTCTCTTCATATCGCAACCACCTTCCTTTAGATTGAACCAACTGCTGCTGAGCGTAAAATAATGTGCATGCGTCTGCATAGAGATTACTCTACATTTAATGGCCTAACTTCACTCCAAGTCCGACAAGAAGAGCGGACACTAAAAATAACTTTTTAATAATTGTGACAAAAATACGAGTTTATTGCGCATAAAGCGGGCAGACATTAAACAGATGAAAACATATTTTTACAATGGCATTACAAATATACAAACATGCACACACAGGTAAACGTGTACACATGTACACATATGGACTCACACGGACACATACGCTCACAGGCAGCACTAATATCAGACTTGCCATAATTAAAATTTCCCACACCGTACACCCTGTACGTTCACGCCTGTTGGCTGACAACTATCTATTCATTCATTGATATTATTTAGAAACACAATATATAATAACTCCCGAATGGACTGCTTGCATTCAAATTGACACATTATTATGGACAATAAAAATACAATATCAATAAAGCCTGAATTTCAAAATGCAGCAAATTGATTATTGAAAGACATTAGCTGCTCTAAATGACAACAAATTCTAGCAAGCGGGACATTCAACGATGTCGAAGTCACAGCGCTGAAATTGAATTTTTAAGGAGTTATTTTCATTCAAATTTCGGTGCATTGGCATTGATGACTTAAAATTTGATCACAGACCTTAGCACCATGTTTAAAATGGGGGAAAAGGCAGCGGCTTCATTCTGGTTGCAAAACACAACAAATTTAAGTAAGATTGCTGAGACATTTAAATTGGTCAAAGATACATGTGAAAGCAAACATTCACAAGCGAAACTGATGGAGACAGAGGAAGAGAGAGAGTGAGAGGGTCAGAGAGACCGAAGGCAGGGGTAACGAGAGAGAAAGCGCGCCAGAGAGAGAGAGGGATAGTTTGGCAGGGAGGGATAAATCCGAGAAGCGATTGTATGCCAACCCCAGCTGAGCGGACATTTTGTTGACACGGTGATAGGGGTTTAAGCAGTGGGTATGAGGGGGGCTGAGCTTGAGGAGAGAATGAGGGACACAGAGGGTTCAGGCTGGGAGCCGCGAAAGGCGCACAAAAGTGCCGTTACTAAGCTTGATTTCAGCTCGAGTTGAGACGATTAGGCCGAGGGAGCACATGGGAGGTAGGGGGCCTCTTCAGGCTAAAGACATGTCTATTGAGGCAATGGGGAGAAGGGAAGGGGTGGGGTGGGGGGTGGGGGGTCCTCTTTCAGCCTAACTAACGAAGCATAAGCCGAAGCAAATAATGGAACCGACCGGAGGGTGGGGGAACAGGACAGTGTCTTCCTCCTCCGTACGATCACTTCCTCTCCGCGGAGAGCATCTCATGAGGTCTAAGCCCCGCCTCTTAAAGGAACAAGTGCGTTTAAGGCTTATGCCGTGTATTCGGTAAGAGGGACATAAATGGCGCAGTCGCTAGCATTGTCACGACGGACTACTGTGCAGTAATCACCGTAGACCGCAATGAGTCACTGTTAAGTCGGACGGGTTGTTTTCCCGTTTGCAAAATGGGATATCTCTACTGCCGTCCTGTTGGAGCAGAAAATAAATGCAGGGAGGGCTTGTCATCCTGACTCTGCCTTGAAATCATCCCGAACAGAGCGAGAGAAAAAAAAAATCTGCCATCCATGAAAGATACACACGGTTTCTGTCACACGCTGATTCGGTGTGTGCTGAAAAATTGGAGCCTGCCTTTTTCCCTTGTCACATACCCCGGGTGTTATGTCGGCTGCTTTGCTCGAGAGCGACCGCCGCTCTTACTGCTTATCTGCTTAGTCGACAGCCTTATTCAGGGCGAGAGAACAGCAGCTTGCACATTCAGACCTTTTATTTTAGTTCTGTTTGTTCATGACTTGTGTTCCAGGTGTTCAAATTGCAAAGCCGAGCAGAGAACGCAGCGCCGACAGCTACAACGCCAGCTGCCCTAGATCTTCAGACGCAGCTAGCGCGCTAGGCAAGAGGCAGCAGAAAACCCTTTCAACGCCCGCAACGGCCCCCTACGATTCCTCATGCAGCGCCAGCACAGCGCCAGTTCTCCTTCCCACAGAGGGCACGTCAGCCAATGAGACGCAAAAAAGGCCGCGCCGCACAGCAGGATAGCTACGCCAACGCTAACAAGATGCAGATCCACTCGACGGGTCTCATGTTCAATTTTTGAGCTCCGTGGGCTTCTGAGCGCCAGACAGCGATAACGTTGAGTGACTGCGTGAGGTCGTATCCTCCTACAGCTAGAGAGAAACAAGATTTGCGTCGCCGCAAACTTGAACTCTCGGTGGCACATTCAAGGACGTTCGAATGCAAGGCCGAATGCTCACAACAAAGGAGCAAACCAAGCATGCACAGATTTGTCATTTATCAATCTGCTTCTCTGCCAAAGTTGAATTTACAACTGCTTACTGACTTTCCAAAAGGATTTAAGGCCATTCTCTTAAATGCACAATGAAGTAGGGCGCTGATTTTTTTTCAGTGAAGGCAAAGGCGCTTCAAGGTATTTCAAGAGAAAATCAAAAACGTAGATTTGACACCTTTCAAAGCAAGGTTGACCAAATCAACAAAAAAAAGCTAGTAGATCAAAGTTTTGGCATAAAAACTATAAATCTCATGTAGTTTTAAAAGCCATGACTTATCTCATGATCAGTTTTCTGAATCTGAAAGTACTTACTTTCCTCAACTGAAATTTATGAGTGATATAAATGAGTAATTATCACAAGAAATGCTAGCAGTAGCAGCGCATATGCATAAAATTATGGATCTGAAATGACTTTGTACTTTCCTAGGCACAACATGGAATGTTACCACCAAGGTTACAGACAGAGACTGATATGGGTGCGCACAGCTGATGGAAGGGTGGTTTTGCTGGGCGTTTTTTTTTCCCACTTTTTCTGGGTGGGGGTGATGGACCCTGTAGCCTGTAGTCTGTCTGGCTTCTGGTCTGGAGGGCTCTTAAATTGTCGGGTATGCAAACGAAGGTAAAGCCACTCATTCAATAGCCGAACACATTTGCGTCTGAACTCAGACAGCCGAGACTGCATAATAAATGAGACCCCTTCCTGACCTTGACCTCTCTGGTCCTTCTTCACCTGCCGCTGAGGCATTCAGCAAAGCTGGGCTGTCTAGCCAGCGCCTGACAGGAGTGCACACACTTTCACTCATTCTCACGCTTGGCCACTAGCTTTTTGCATTCCACCGCGTCTCTATGGCACGATATAGTGTTTATGTGGCTCATTGTGTCAACTGCCATTATCTGAATGTCTGTTAGCAACTGCCACTTCAATCAAGAATGTGTTCAAGTGTGTGCATGTATGTACATATGAGTATATGTGCATTCTCGATAGTAGAGGCAAGTCTATGGAAACCCAACTCCACCAAATTTTACCTTTCTTTCTCTATATTTGTGTGTCAGGGCTGTCATTACATTTTCCTCAGTCCCAAGGCAATGAGATCTCCAACATATGCCCATCAACATATGAGGATTTTTCTGCAGGATCCACAATCAAAGTCATTTTCGCAACTAGGTCACCTCATTCTACAATGCAGAGCATTTAGCCGAAACCTTTTGAAAAATAGGGTACCCTGGTAGCCTAGGAACTAGACAAATCTGCAAGCTTATGTTTAATCTGCTCAGGTAGATGAGTCTGGCCACCCTTCCATTCAAACAGATTTCAATCTGAACAAGTTCTGATTGGGCCAATAAAAACCCTTCTTCTTATATTGGGCAGGTTTGATACAGTGACATTGAAGTATTTTAGTAAATATTGAAGATGGTGAGTGCTGCTATTGCACAGTTTGTTCAACCTGAAAACACGACAGTAGCGAATTAAACACACTGGACAAGATCATTAAAAAAAAGAAACAAACAACTGCAGTCAAAGCTTTAGTTGATAAGAAAGATGCATTTGCCCTACTTCCAACAGGATTTGGTAAAAGTTTGATTTACCAACAGGCCCCACTGATCGCCAGAAAGTAAAAGAATGGCCACAATGAAAACTCAGTGATTATTGTTCATGTTACGCAGAAATAACTTACATATTACCTATAAAAAATCTTCTCAAGCCAAACCTGAGTATTATGTTGAACTAGGGGAGATATGAATTATATATTGGAACTAGCTCCCTAGGCGAGTTGCCAACTGGTACTTACAGAAGCCAGCTTGCCAACATTGGAAGAAATGTGACATTGGAAGAAATGTTGAGTTGACAATATAATGATCGCCAATGGAAACGAAACAGCTGGCTGTGATTCACTCAGCTTTTTGTACGAACGTTAGTACTAGCTGCCTATCTTTCCTAAACTACAATTCAGAAGGGGCAAGCTTATATTTCATCTGTGCTGAGCTGTTCACGTTACCCAGACTGGTTGTAGGACAATCCACTTGCGTCCAGTTCCACTCTAGTTCGCATTTGCAAATAAGTTTGGGGATACCAGTCAATTATCTTGTCATATTTCAAAAACTTCTTTCGATAGTCTGAGTTCTATTACTCCACCGCCATCAATTACTAGTATTGATTGTTGGATTGAATGCTGAGTCAAGTGCACTCTAATTGCGTATTTGTGACTTCACACCTTAAAAGGCTTATCACTCGTACAGAATTCCTTTACATTTTCCCTATAACAAGCTATTTCGGCCCTCTCATAACGCGCTGCTCTGAGGCCTATACTGCTAAGAGCCCGTCTTTGCAAGCAACACAATTAGTAACTTGGTTAATACCCGAATTCTTTCCCTCAACCTGTTTTTATCGCTGCATTTTTAAAGGAGCACCACTGTTTTAGCTCACCTTACAAGGTCAAAAAAGGCTGCGCAATTTACATATTTACCCCATTACACTGAAGGACGAGGCACAAATAATCATTAAAGCTTCACCTCCATAAAAGGAGGTGCACTGCACAAGGAGACTGTGACTGAGGTTTAACGTATCTCCTAGCTAGAGTCGGAAACAGTCTTAAAATCAGCCAAATAAATCAGGTGTATAAATTACTACTGTAGTTCTATTCATATTCCGTCTCTAAATCTTTCCGACACATTCCAGTGTTCACAGAACAGAAACAGAAAAGACAGCAATGCAAAAATGGTCCATGGTACAGTAGCACACAGAATAATACACCTTTTAAACTTGTTTTGTGTTTGACGATTATAAAATAAAGAGGACATAATTCAAGCATTGTATTTCTGAAAAGTTTCCTTTAAAATATGCATTTAGGTTTGAATAGATTAAAAAACGCAATTGGACAGCATAAATTACGTCAGCTTTTAGCATCACAACCACATTGTCGATTGAAGCGACTGTACTGACAAGAAAGCGGCGCTGATGCAGAAGACAGACGACTAAGCGAAATTTGTGAGAAATATAAAGGCCTTGTAGAAAACTTTGAAAATATGCGCATACTGCAAATCTGCAGATGAATAGAATTCATAGAACTCTAACTATGAACAAATCCTGTCATGCATTCAAAATTTTAATTTTCAATTTTTTTTATTTTGACTGAGTAAAACCTACAGACCCACCTATTTATTCATAGGAATAAAGGCAATTAGGAAAATTAAGAAACACATTTAAGCTATAGTTACAATACATTTAATTAAAAACCTCTGCACCTAAAACCAATTGTGTAACGAAAGAACTTTTTAAGAAAACAAATCACAAGGAAAGATCTAGAATTTTACAGGGCTGCTGCTGAAAATGACACAAATATCTGACAGCAAAATGAAAAAAAATGAAATTCCTGGGAAACAAAAAACAACAACGTGCAATACATTCTGTGTGTACTGTGTGCTTTTTCAGACCACAGAAATGAGGATATTTTTATTTGTGCATTGGTAAATTAACTAGTCCAGTGACGAAATAATAATTTCTACCGAAAGTACTCTAAAATTTGAAAAATTTTAATGATTACTGCATGGAAAGAAATGGACAAATATTGAGCTTAAGCTGAAATCAGAGGTTCCTTCAGAGGTTGATACAAACTGTCAAGACAAGAGAAAACAATCCTGCGATCCCTCAACATTCGCATCATCCCAATAGGAGTGACTGCTTCATTTTGTTTAAAAAAAATTTGTGCTTTTATGGGAATCAGATAAATTTTTTAAATAATACCGTGGGCTACATCCAAAGCACTTAAACAAGCCTGGTCATTGCGAGGACACACACACACACACACACACAAAGACATAAACAAATATGCACATGTTGGGGGTGATAATATTCAATGGCGGGATGATCTCAGTAGAGAACAGCTATAAGGAGTCTTCATACTGAAAAATAAGCTTCCGCAGTTACCCAGGTGGCAACAGTACATCTGCACTACACTAGCCTTATGTATCACACCCAACAAAACTGTCCATGATACAGACAATGCCAGCGCTTCTCCTGTTAAGCGTGCTATTGTGCACTTATGACACACTATTTATATATTCGGGGTATATTTTCAGCAGAGGCCGAGTTGGATACAAATGGAGGTTAGCATTGAGCATGGTGAGGCGTGCATGGTGCTTTAATTCGTTTTAGCACCGTTGAGCCCAGTTTCTCTGCAGGGGGGTAACCGCTACGGGGGACCCCTCTCCCCCGTCAGCTTCCTTATCACTGGAACCTCCAGGGTGAAGACAGCCAGCCCCTATACCCACCTCCTTCCCTGACTCACCTCCTCAGCCCTGCTCCTGTCTTAGAGCCTATACCCCCTTTATAATGGGGTTTCTCCCGTTCAAACCTCCCTCTTCCTCAATTACAGCTCATGTCAGTGCTGTGCTCACATATGTGGCTCTACTAACGATTATCATGAAAGATTTTTTTTCCTGAGGGGAGGGTGGTGTTTGCGAGTTTTTCAGCGACATCATGACAGTGTGCTTTGAAACCGACAGTTCAAAAAAAGCTCTTCTTTGGGGGCAATGCCTGCATCTGGAGTGTTCCTGGTGGTTTGTGTGTATGTGTGTGTGTTTGAAAAGGAGATTGAATGGTTGTATTTTATTCTGTCTGTCGCAACTGTAAGCATATGGGCTTCACAGCTGTTCTGAATATGTAAATTGGAAGCACGAGCACGCACTGGCTGACCCAGACACTCCAAACCTCTGCCGATTCCCCAAACCCCCATTTTATGCGTACTGTTCCAGCCAGACAGTCTCACCAGCCCCCCCCCCCCCAAAAATAGCCCTCCCCCCCTCCCTTCACAACCCCCACGCACCCCTCCTACCCGACAACCCATCGTCACAGACAGACAACAACTCGCAAAGCATGACCGCCATTTTATCCACAAAGGGTGCCGTGCAAGTCTACCCAGGGTCTCATGGGTGAGCGTGGTCGTGATTTCTAAAATTGCGATTACAATGCGGCTTAGCCGATTAGACTTGCCACAGATTTAATGGCCAAGAATGAAATTAGCTGGGTGCTCTAAAGAGCCAGTGTTAGAAAAATGGCAAGTGCTGAGGAACACCTCTCCCCCTGTCACTGCCACCCGGCGCCGCATCATAAGCATTCCCACTGATATTAAACAGACTCCTCTGAAACACTAAAAAAAACGCACCCATCTGTGAAACTTATCTGATCAGACCAAGAAATATATCTGCAATAGACCAGTCTGGAAAGTTAGCTGTGACACTTATCAACAATATCACAAGCAACAACTGTCAATTTGATGTGGTCTGACTTAATTTACAATAACTGGCTTGGGGTTTTTCTTGAAAAATATAAGAGGAACTCATTACATTATTAAAACGGTCCTCGCTGTCTTATACGCATTTCTTTTGTCACTTGGTGGCATGGTAGCTCACAAAAGATCCACACCCAGGATTGCAGATTGTCAAACATATTTCACAGTCGTCACACAGATATCCTGGCGGTTTACAGCGCGGTGTACGATGCCACATTGTTCAGTCTTCAAACGGCTGGGCGCTAACCAGTGTCTTCCAAAGTGATTCAATTGCTGAGACATGTGAGAGCGCAAGTAAAAATGATATGATTACATGGGTCTCAGTTACCCGTCACGCTCCCCCCCCCCCCCCCCAATCCCCCCAGTGTGACTGGCTCAGAGCGCAGCATAACTACGTGTTTCGCGACTTCTTGGTGGGGGATGGGGGGTGGAAAGTCCTGAATCACAACGAAACAGCATCATGCTTAAAGGACACCTAGGGCAGGGTGCTCATTTACCTCGCTGTGATCGCCCACCGTGTCTTACCGAATCCGCTCGCAAGAATGACCGTGAGCGCTGTCAAACAGGGAAGACTACGCTGAGCTCAGATCATGATTCACAACCAATGAGTCTTTTTCTGCACTGTAAATTAGGTACCGTGATATGTTCAGGAGTGGAATTACAAAGCATTTACCGCGTTATTCATATTGTGTTCATAAGGGTAAGGGCGGGCCATCTTTGAAATCTCAAGTCTCGGGGCTATTTCTATGTTTTGCCAGGATAAATGATTAAAAATTAAGCACCAGGAATGCTTACAAATGAGCGTGACTACAAAGGCCCACCAGGCTATAGATTGAACCAGGATAGTCGTGCAAATTTTACCCAAAAGGCATTATTGTATATTGATATCAACCATCTTCTAAAAATTGTTAATTCACGGTATCACAGCTTCGGGATCCAAAACAAAACTGCAAATACAGTTATAGAAAAGACATGGACAAAAGATATTACAAAACTGACAGACAGGACGAAATGATTTACATACAATAAAAAGCGTCACCATGCTCGTGATGCCTCACGCCCCGCTTCTTTGCCCCCAAAATTAGGACCCCCCCCACACACACATCGACAGGGCCGTAATAAAGCCGGGATGAAGTGTGCCATTGTGCGAAGATACACAATGTCTCACACTGCGTGATGTGTGAACGCTGCACTGATTTGTGTCCCACCAAACAGTAGCACGCCACCAGGCCCTATAGCGGGAGAGTGCTGTGCATGATAATGAGGTCATTATCCGGCGTCTGTCTGGCGTTAGCTTTACAGTGCAGGATTTGCATATAGGAGGCGGCGTGCGGCAGACAGCCACAGATGTCCCATATGGTGCGAAACAGACCCATATTTCACCGTTACGGCAACAGCGACTTAAACTCCGCAATAACGTGCAGAGAAAATACAGAAACAAAGGGAGGGGCGCCAAGGAGGCTCTTGGCGAGACATGCCAGCAGCACGCTCCTGCGCTCCGCCCCCGAATCATCAACCTCCACAGCCTTCAGACAGAACAGCGAGGGTTAATAACATCGAGCATATGCAAATGCAATTAGCTGGCGTCTGCATATGTTCCGACGTTCGGCAGATGGCATACGTTAAAAGGCGCCGCCATCTTCGACCGGAGACTCAGCCGGCAGACGGTGGCAGCCATTTTGTCAACAGCGATGCCCAACAGAGAGGGGATCCTGGCGCCAGCCTCCTGATGTCGCCGAATTGGCGCAGGATTCCACGCCCTATACGCGTCCCAGTGAGAGGGTAGCTAATGCTTCAAACTAGCAGCTGGCAGGGCAACGCCGAAAATAAACAATATGCATACGTAAAAGGAGATTTTCGCAAAGACACATGCTAATCCTTATGAACGGTGCTTGATTAGCAATGGAAAATAATGTATGTCTGATACATTGTCACAGCAGTACTGCCCCCTTGAGCAAACAGGGGCGTGTGATAATGTGATATGAATGCTTTAGCTTGGCTTACCGTTTTTGAATTGTATCCTGTTATTAAGTCAGGAGTGTCCTCATGGTGGATTGGCTGTTCCTCTGCCAGTCCAACCTGGTTTCCCTGATTCCTCCGTAAAGTCTTTTCCAAGCTGTGCAAAACTGTGATGGTTGCGTTTTCCCTCCGGTAAACGCCATGATTCCCTTGGGCCTCAGGTTGATTCAAGGAGACAGCATATTCAGATGTAGCATGATTATTTTGACTTCATGCAGTTTGAAAAAAAAAAAATCAAAAAATGTATGTCCAGCTTCATTCCAGCTATTTTAGATGTGCTACGCGTAACGTGTGGATTTTTATATTTCCAGTGTGCAAAAGTAAGAGAACACAGAGTACAAGTTCTCAAATTTTGTAAGATGCCTTCAGACAAACATACACTATTAAGTTGGCAGAGTTATGGTCTTGTTGTTTCCTTTTTTATGGTTTCATTTTTCAAAATAAAATAGTTTTTGGCTTCCTGGTTGAGTTTTGGAGGCTTTTGTTGGCCTTGTAACAAGCTTTGCCACCTGAAATCCACTGTTATAAAAGATAAATAATTTTTCCTCAAAAGAAAACAGTCAATAACATTCTTAACACATCCCGGCAACAGTGCCAGATGTCAGTGAAGGCAAACATAGCAGGTGAAATGCAAATCGGGGACCTTGTTTTCGCAAAAAGACCACCATTACCATGTTTTCAAAGTCCTTGTAGCCTGACTCATCCAACGCAGAACTTATGATGCATGCTCGGGAGAGGGAGGAGAGCAACAAGGCCATTCGCGCGGATGTCAAAGAGCTCTGTACAAAACTCTCATTCAAACAGTCAGAGAAGGGGATGCGTAATCAGTGGAGGAAAAAAAAAATACAAAACAACAAGGACCTTTGCCTCTCCTTTTTTATTCATTTTCTGGCAAACTTTCATGGGGCAGCATAGGGGCCCTGAGGCACCCCGAGGCTGAACCACACACGCACGCATAGAGGGGGCCAGAGCATCTTAGCTGGGGGCCGGCTGCAGGATGAGCCATGAGCTCCGGATCCCTGGGCTACAGGGCCCAAGGGGGGTGCGCGGGGCGACCCCTGCGCCGCCTCTTTCCTCCGTATCGATTTCTCCCGCCGCTCACTGCCGAAGAGCTGGTTTGCCGCGGGGGATGGCAGCCCACCTCACCGGCCCACTCCAGAGAGCCCTGCCTGGCCTCGGCCCAGTTCCCCAGGACCCGGAGACAGGGATACGAGGAGGGGAGAGCTGGAATCGAGCCCGTGGCCATCAGAAGCCCTGCTCGCCTCGCTTCGAGTTCATTCCTCCAACCAATCTCTTCCTCCTCCTCCTCCTCCTCCTGATCTTCATCCTCCTCCCACGCCTCAGCTTCTCTCTCCGAACCACCTCCTGCAACCAGAAAGAAAGATCGAGCGAGCGTGAGCGAGAGAGAACTTCAGTTCTAACACTTATGCATTTCGCCCATTCCAAGTTCCATGCAAATGCCAATCTCCTGCTTTGATCAAGGAAGATGTGGAAGGTGAGCATCTTGACATTATCTTGGCTCGCAGTGTGAACTTCATAACCTTGAAGAGAATCACTAAAATGGAGAGGAATTTTTTTTTTCGAGCTACAGCAGCGTAGGCCTGGGGGAAAGTGTCTGCCGAGCAGATTCAATCCTATCTCCGTGATGCTTCTTTATGGATGAGGCAGTGACAGTGTGAGTGTGGGCCCATTATAAAAATCACCAACACACTCCAGGCATTTAAAAACCTATCTCTCCTAAATTTACCATTCATCTATAACCTCAATTCCAACCAGGGCAATGTCACTTGCAGAGGAAATCCTGCCAGTTTTTTTAAAACATATTTGCCAACAACAGCGTGACAAGTTTTATGATAATTGCGGACAGGATAGAAGCATGACTGGACGACCACCTACTATAACCAGCATTCTCAATATAAAATACAAGAAAACAAACATTAATGTTTCACTCTTACAGTCTTAACTCAGTCTTTTTTCTCCCCCTGAACTACTGGAATTATTCAAATGGTTTCAACACCCTGTTATCATGATAATGGCAATGAGCACATACCATTATAGACCCCCCCGTCCCATTGTGTCTTTTAACTGTGAAAAACCTCAGGCAAAGCGCACAGAGCCCCCCGCACGTTCTCGACCCCTGAAAAATGCGAGCAAAAACAGAAAAAAAAAAACAAAACAGTGAAACCACGTTCTGATATGGCTCAAGTTTGAAGTTGTTCGAAAAGAAAAAATTTTGTATGAGATCAGGCCTGGTGAGAAAGGGAGGAAAAAGAGAGATGGAGAAAGAGAGAGGGAGACGGAGGGAAAGAGCGCAGTAGTGGATGGACTGGGGGGACCCGGGGGTGAGGTGGACGTCTCAGACACAATAATGCTATTCATTGGGCCCAGGCATGGGTGTTAACTCCCCTCTGGAGGGACACAATGGGGGCTCCCCGAGCTTTGAGAAGGCCTCGGTGATATTGTTGGTTCGGGGGGCCGCATTTACCCCGCCGCGGGATAAAGCAGTAGCATTGTGGCGACTGGCAGGATGGATGGATGGATGGAGGGAGGGAGGGAGGGAGGCTTGAGAGGTGAAAGCAGGCGAAAGAGAGAGCAGAGCGTTTGTATATCTGTCAGATAAGAAAAGGGGAATTGAGGGTGGGGGGGTTAGCGCCATGCCATCGGATTGGAGTGAAAAAATTAAAGGGGGAGAAACATCGCGCTATAAATAATATTGAAGCACTGAAGCAGCAAAATAAAGAGCAATGGAAGGGTGGGGGGGGGGGGGGGGGGGGAGTAGAGGAAGTTTTTTTGGGGGGTGGGGTGTAGAATTAATGTTCGCCATTAACGCCCGTATTTATTCACCCATACACCAGTTAAAGGCAGAGAGGCGGATGATAGCGAGAAAGAGAGTGAAAGAGAGAGGGGGAGAGGGAGTGAGAGACAGAGTGAAAGAGAGAGGAAGTGAGAGACAGAGTGAAAGAGAGAGGGAGTGAGAGAGAGTGATAAAGAGAGGGGGAGAGGGAGCGAGAGATAGAAATTAAAAGAGAGGTGGGGGAGCGGAGGGACTGAGGTGGCACGGTACATTTGCAGCCGCGTAGCTCGAGATCCGGGGACGGACTGACGTCCAACTACCGCGAGATGCACTCGTCTCTCTCCTCTCCCGCACTCTGCTCCCCATCTTTAGTCAGACTGCACCCAGAGAGAGGGGAGAGAGGGAATGTGAACGGACGATAGGAGAGGAGAGGGACGGACAGGTAAAGTCATACCAGCCACGTATTTGCGGAAACCGAATGGAAGGACTCGCGAGAGAGGAGATTTGTCAAAAATTTTGGGGGGAACGGGCGCGCCACGGACAGGGAGAGACGACGCCGTGTCGAAACTCAGCGCACGCAGCCCATTTACACCATGACAAGCGTGTGGTTCTGCATTCACACAGCAGCACAGAGAGCGCAACAATGCCACAGCATGGGAGCACATATACATTTACCTGCATTTCTTTCATAAAGCACAGTCATTAACATATTCCATTCAACCATCACAAAATATATCGCCAATATTATGCCTATGCGGTTAACTGTGTTATCTGTTGTACCAGACAGTAATTTGACGTCCTTTTTGGTTGTTAGTAACAAGAACTTATGGCCTTTCTACCCTTGGAGTACACCTAACTTCACAAATTTGGACACTTACATCTATGTATGTTCCTAGTGTTGTTCTCACATTTTCATTTTGCACAGTCCAACACAAAACTGTCATCTGTGGAGTCATGCATCCGTGGAAACCAAAATGTACACACAAGCATCACCAGTCACTACGATACTCTGCGCCGGCCGCTGCACTACGAGCAAATTGTGAAGTGAAAACCATTGGAACACATATAACATGCTAATAAATAAGAATCTATGGGAGAATCTACGCACAAACACAACTACTGCTGCCAGTGTTCAAGCAAGAGTAAATCAAACCGATAACCTGGGCTGAAACGCTGCCTGGAGATCTGTGTATGCGCACCAGAAAATAGCTCAATGAAATGTGTCAGGAGGTAATTGCAAAAATACTATAATATAAAACAAAAATTGGTAGTATTGAACAAAAAAAAAATACAACTGTATTTCTTTTTGAAGAGGAACCTAAAAGATGTAAAAGTTCATGATAGAGAAAAAAAGAGAACATGAAACAGTTGTAGCCTAAACATGGAGCAGCAGAAGCTCTGCAGTCAGTCCTCTTGATTGTAAACGCACTGCCTGCACTGTTGCTTGTGGCAGAGCACAGCTACAGAGACTCCTTACTTCATGTAAAGATTCCATGTCAGCCAAGTGTTAACAGGCTTATAAAGAATCTTCCCTGATCTTAATTGCTTCTCCTCCTACACACATAAGTGCATGTAAACACACACTCGCCAACACACACATGCGTACACAAAAGCGCACACATACGGGAAAGTTCAGGCACATGCACAGACATGCATGCATATCTTAACACACCCATATGCACGTATGTACAATCACACGCACACACACAAGTGCGCTTACGCATGCGCGCACGCATAAACACGTACGTGCATACACAATCACAAACATGCATACGGGAACACGCATATCTGCAAACACTTATAAACTCATGGACACCCATGCACGTGCGTATACACACAAACAAGCATTCACATGCAAACACCAACACACACACACAAACACACACATTCATGAGCGCGCACCGAAACATACATACACACACATATGCATTAAGGTACGCATACATGCACCAACACAAGTGCACACACAGACACACGCTTGTGCACACACATATAAACATTCAAAGAAATGTGCAACACACATGCACCACTGCAAGTGCGCACGCACACACACACACACACACACACACAAACAAACAAATACCAAACATATGAACAGACACACACACACACACAAACAAACCGCTCATAAGCACTGATACACACACGCATAAAAACACACAAACATGCGCAAGCAAACACCAAACATAAGCACAGACACCCAATCACACAAACCACACATACACACTCATACATACGGATTTGCATGCACACACGAACACACCACACCCACTCGCACATGCATACACACAAACACACGATACATAACAGCCGCACACGCGCAGCCACACACACACCTCCTGATACAGGATCCCCGCCACCTCTGTACCGCACCACACACATCACACACAAAACCCCCTGCTTTTACTAACATCACTTTGTTTGTTCCCCCTCTGGTTAACTCTGACCATTTGTTCCCATGGCAACCTCGCCTCCTCCACATTCTATGACTGACGCCAGGCCAGAGGAGGTGCTTCCTGCACTCCCTACGGTCTCCCTGCAGCTGAGCCGCAAATGAGGAGAGTGGAGGAGAAGAGAGGAGGAGGGAGAGACGGAGGATGGAGGGAGAGAAATGCATTTCTCTGATCTCTCCGATCTCATTCTGCCCGGTGATTGTAGAACTACTTCAAGGTATGTAATGTTAAGCAATGCCCAGAGAGGAACAGATGGAGGCTAAGGACAATGTAGCATCAAAATACAGTGCACTACCGTAATAATAACATCTATAGGAATGTTTGCACACATGCGTATATGCTTTGGAAATTATCGCTGCACCTGCATTATTGGAATTACCTTACATAAGTCCTTCATTATAGAATCCATTCTCATCAACCATTGAATGGCTTCAATTGTATGTCAATGCAATATTTGTTTTCAAAATTGCACCAATAGTGAAAGCAATCTACCCATGTTTAATTTTTTACCGAAATTGTGTCTTTCATTTGAGATTTTAGTTTTAAAAGCTCTAAACAATTTTTTTAAACAAGAACCAGGCAACAGCTGATTTAACCCAACCCTGTGCTAAATCAGGAAAAAATGTGAAAATCATAGGCGATAAGTCTTACATTATTCTGAGCTGAATTTGTCTGTCTCCACAGGGAAAAAGGCGTACTCACAGACGGCAGCCAATAACCCATATCAATGCAAGGCATAAGCGCATACTGTGTATATTTGTTGTCATTGATCAAGTTGGACAAAATAGGCAGAATCCTCGATTGGCTTCTGACTAGGTCATTCAAAGCTAGCCTAGCCCACACAGCCAAACCCTGGACTGGAGTGTTGATTTGAGACTTGTGGCTTTGATTATACTGCCTCATTAAAGACATTTCATGAGAACTATGAGCCGTGAAAATACATTTTCCAAAAATAGCTAAAATGGGTTCGACCTCCCAACTGCAGCTGCTTGCCATCACTAGCCTACTGCTAACTTTAAAATAGCAAAGCTGTACCAAGTGAAACCATCAATCCTCAAATATATATCCAGTCATATGATTCAGTGTCACAAAAAAAAATCTATTTTTGGGGGAACTGCAAAAAAGTGAACCTGTTTTATGTCACCTCTTGTGAAGCATCACTTTATGAGTCACGTCATAGGAAACATTTAAGGATTATTTTCAGCGTCAATCAATACAGAAAAATGGCAATGGTATGACTTTTCAGTGGATGTGAAAGGTCAGGTTGGGCATGAGAAAAAAATAGCAGGTAATACAATGAGACCTCTCCAACCCTTTTATACCGTAAGGAGAAAAGTACCTCTTCAGATATAGAAATGGGTGGTAAGAATTTCGGCCAACTAAATAAATACTGTAGGCAGGTCAGAGCTTTCCTCCACTTTGTTGAGTAGAACACATTTATTACTGAGTCCTGTATAAAACCACTTTCAGCAGTTCAAAATCTTTTTGAAATAAAAAGAGTCTAAGCATTTCAATACTCCTGAGTGTGTTCTGCTAACAGGACTTGACACTTGAAATTCTGCACATCGTTAAAGGCACTTGGATCAAGAGACAGTTTTCTCTGAGGGTTTTCTGCCTGCATATCTAAGCTGTGAAAATGTTTCAACACTCATCTTTTGTTTTTGTCATTGTACTACTATTACCTTGAATTCCACTAGCACTAATATGTGTGTTTTAGTAAGCCTTTGTAGAAACTTTTCTTTATTACTGCAACGCACACAGATAATTAGCAGATTTCACAAGAAAGTTGTCCTGTCAAATTAAAATTTTCCGTAAATTTGTCAATTCTGAATAAACAACTGGAAATGCCTGAAGGCATACATTCCATTAAAATAATAAGATGGCAATTCTTATTTATTCTCACTCTGAAGACTGTTTCCTTTCACTTCCTGGTAAATGATTTTATATTTACTATGACTTCATCAAGTACCAGCAGGCATAGTGATTTTGAACACCTGTCAATCATCCCATCCCCACCAATCAACGTCCTTTTAAGCATAGTCAAATCCACGGCAATTCTGAATGCTTCAAATTACCGTCAATCAAATCAAACTGACTCTCCTCCTTTCAAAAATTCTGTTGAACAATTTGTTTCACCTGGGTATACGTCAAATCGTCAAATCAACAAATCATAGAAGTTCGATCCTAACTTCCACAGCTTCATGAAGCCTTAACCATAAACTGCGTACTTCCTCTCATGTGTTTTAAACAGCCTACACCGTTAGTAATGGTGCTCTTGTCCAGTTGTCATGCAAGCATCCAACTTCAGAAAACTCTCACTTTCCCTAATCTATGACCCCTTAGAGGAGCCCGTCGGTCTTGACAGAGATCTTCCTAAGTAAACACACAGGGCTTTGATGAAGCAGAGGCTCTGTTTAGGGGGCATCGTTTTGAGGGGGGGGGATACTGCCATTCTCTCGTTGGGGGGCTAATGCATCTCAGTGGCCAGAGGGGCTCATCCATTGTCCACACTGAGGGGATTACATCGGCGGGAAGGGGCCAAACAATGTTCTCCTCCTGAGAGGGAGGGGCCTGGAGCTGCTGAGGAATGAAGCGGGCAGGGTCAAGCGCGGACTGACTCAATTAGACAAGGAGAAGAAGAAGAAGAATGAGGAGGAAGAAGGAGGAGGAGGAGGAGGAGGAGATGAAAAGAAGTAGAAGAAAAAGGAGATGAAGAAGAAGAGTGAGATGAAGAAGAAGAATGAGGAAGAAGAAGAAGGCGAAAAATGAGATGAGGAAGAGAAAGAAGTAGAAGGTGAAGAAGAGGAGGAGGAAGTAGAGGAAGAAGAAAGGGAAATGCACAGAGACCAGGGCTGTGCACCATAATGCAGACTACTGCTCTTGTGCGCCGGCTCCCTGGGTAACAAGAGGCATCAGAGGATGACATATCCCCTCAGACCCCGCAATCTAATCTCAGAAATCCCAAAATTACAAAATGCACCAGTCTAGGACCTGCTTAATAAGCACAGCAAGTTTCGTCAAAAAATATTGAATGGCATTCGAGTTCTGCTCCGGAAATGAAATGTCCATGGACGGACAGATGGACAGATGAACTGACAGATGGATGGAAAGTGGACCACACTGATGACTATATGCCCCGGTATTACATTCTGGGAGATAAAAAGTTCTCCCAAAGATGCCTGCGAGATCATGTGTAAATAGTACACAAAAACAAGTACATTAAAGTTTGCAATACACTTGATAACTGTTGCACTGTGAAGAATACCTTGAACATAACAGGAAACACAATATAGCAAGTAGCATGGCAGCTAGCCTGTGCTTTAAAGGCAAACATACATTTACCCTCGTACCCATTGTTTTTATTTCTGTAATTTTTTTGAAGGCTGGATATTATTAACAACTATTTATTCGTAATGTAGATTTTCATTTATCTGCCCCAGGCCTGTCAATGCCTAGATCAAGTTTTCAGTAGCTGACAGGCTGACCTTCACAGCCTGTGAAGTTTCATCAAAAAAAAAAAAAATAGTTTCTTTATCTTAAACTGGTGAGTACCCTCACAACTTTTGTTATGATTGTGCAGTATATTTTTAAGAAAAAACATTTTCTCTAAATGTTTCCCAATCTCTAGGTTATTTTAAGGTCATTATGAAGTCTGTGGCTGTTCAGAACAATGACTGCTGGAAATGAAAAACCCGTTTAAATGCGCATCGTTGTTTGAGTGAAAATCAAGGTTGTATCAAGTTCAGATATTTACATTCCGGATTTTAATATAGTCTTGATATTTGCAGGATTGCAATTTACAACATATGGATGATGAAACTGCATGGCAACCATACTAGCTATGTGCAGTAGCTGGCGTGCAAGTATGTGAAAATGGATGGTGTCAAGGACAAGTTAAGAGCCAGGGGAGACTGTTGGCTAGAGCAGTGGTTAAAGGGAGGAGAATTTAATGGGAGAAAACTTTTAGCATGAGATTTTGGAGGAGATGAGGGCATCTTCTCTGAGACAGGTTTGAGAACTCAAAGGAGGAGAGATGGTTGCAGAGACAATGAAATTAGGAGACAAAAGAGTAGATGAAAGGACAAGTGGAAGTAGCCGAAAAAATAAGCCAAGGTATTAACAGGTAGAATGAGGAAAGGGAGGAAAATTAGGCTGGGAAAAGTGCATTAGCACTTGTCCGGAATGACAAATGTGTTTCCCAATGAGTAGAGTCCATTACAAGCAACTGGTTCAAAGGGAATGTCTTTGACCCAGACACTGAGGACAGGAAACTGGGGTTAAAATAACCCCAGAAAAGATTGCAACGGTGGTTCAGCAGTGCTTAACAAGAGGGGTTCAGCAGCTCTGAAAATTATACATGCTACTTCCTGTTTGGCTGCAGCACTCATGCGAATAGGCAAACGTGTTTGTTTGTGTGCATATGTGTCGTCTTTCCTGGTTATACAAGTTGCATTATTGTAAAAGGATGAAGTTTTCTGCGCTTATTAGGCTGTTTTAGCTGTTGGCTCTTCTCGCTTGGTCATCATATCCACTTTACTAATGACGGTTCATCAAAAATCACACTGTGTAAATGAGGAGTTTGTTTCCAAAAACGAAATACATCCATTTTATTCATTTTGAGTAAATCGGCTTTTTCTATTGCATTTCATAGAAAAACACAAACTTTGACCATAAAGAAATACACTTTATAATATGAATTTCTTAAAAACGGATTTTGGCATCATTTACAGGAAGCACAGGGTTATTGCTCTATGGTAATATCTAAATTTTTGCAATTTTGGCACTTATTGTGTTTTGGAAACAAACTCTTCATGTGTGCCCTTGCACATACGTGCACATGCGTGCACACATACTCTCACATACAGTACATACATTCATGCAGATGCCTGCATGTGCACATATACACAAGCACACACAAACACTTTCATATGCACATACATACAAACACCTGCATTAGGGCTGGCCAATATGGACAAACTGAAACATCACAGTATTTTGGATTGAATTCCTTGATGTCAATATTGGGCTGATATTGTAGGGATAACTATTGATGCTGTCAGAAAATATTAGGTATGCATAAGTGTGTGCATGTGCATGAGTGTATGTGTATGTATGGGTGCAGGCGCACATGTATGAGTGAACACGTGTATAAGTGTGTGTGTGTGTGTGTGTGTGTGTGTGTGTGTGTGTGTGTGTGTGTGTGTGTGTGTATGTGCTAAATCAACGCAAGCGTGCGAGCCCGTTAGCCGGGGTGGGGCAGGCAGGTATCAGGTCCCTCTTGGCTGGATCAGGAACCCCCCCACCTTCCCCCCCACCCTGAGGCTCATTCTCTGCCAGACAAGAGCGCTGAGCCTCGCTCCGATGATTATTGATCCTGAGAGGAGCACCAGCGCTCAGCAAATCATAGCGCAGCAACTTTCCCCGCACATCCCCACCTTTATCAAGGGTACAGAACAGTGTAGAACAAGAGGGGGAGGGGGTCAAAAGAGATGCATGTGAGTTCTAAAGAGAGACCCCCTCCGGGCAGAACACCAACTATCCTGAGAACCCCCCACATGATCACCAGCAAATGTAGAAACCTGCTGCAGCAGAGCTTCGACACAAAATCACAGGGCACTGTGGCTAAATGGCAGGGTAGTGATCAACAGGGAGAACCTAAAATGATAAAATGCAAAATATACAGAAAATTACAATAAGTAACGGACATAAACTATGTCAATTTCACGCAACCTGCCAAAATAGGTATGAAGATGTTGATTCAATTTCATCATTAGCGCTGGTGGCATGGAATCACTTACAATGGCGGCTCTTTTTCTGCCTCGCTAACACAAAATGTTCTAACAATGGTCCGGGAATGTTTTGCCAGAGTTAAAACATTTTCCATATATAGTGGCTAGATTTCAAGGCCATTTTGTGTTAGCTGGGCGACTCATTTCCAAGGAGGCAATTGCAGGCTCACAACTCAATATCTAAATTAAAGTCCTACATGAGCATTCAATATGGTGAATTGCGGATGTGCTCTAAGAATTGAGCTATGGCCATCCGACATATTGTAAAAAATTACAGCATATATCAGCCGAATCATGTGCCACAATTTGAATTTAGCTATATTATGTGCACAGGAAGAGAAAGGATTTGAATATTCAGAACACAAAACAGGGCTAGAAACAAAGGAACACAAATTGGGTTGGGGTCTTAATTAAATTGGTTTGGCCCAGTTAACTGTTCTGTCACTTGCCTGAGACAGGCAGAACTCTAAGCCTTATCGAATCACCGTATTCCTCACAATGTACTATTTTTGTTGAGGCTGGTACAGATATTGATTTAATTCTGGGGTGATTTTTACAGCAGTAGTTCTCAAGTTATTAGCAGTTATCCTACCAAGTGTCTGTCTGTCCCTGAAGAGGAGCTTTCACCTCTGGCCATGGTTCCCTTTTGCTCTTGTTCTTGGTGTACATCATACCATCATTTTTGCTTCTGTTCCCCTCGCCACCTTATATAATTTTCCCGAACTTTTGACCAATACACCTTCAGATTGGTCACATACTACTTGCCCTAGCAGGAACTCTAATTTATTTATTTATTTATGCAATGTTTATTTGAATAGGGGCAATGCAAAGCATCATTAGTGCTAGTTTACACAAGGTTCACCAAGCTGATGTACTGCATTCAGAGATTATCGCTATTGCTAGATTCCAACTCCTGTCCCTAGTTAGGCTTTTTTTTCGCACATCTGTATAAAAAGGAAGTCAACAGATTACAAATAGGATTCACAGTGTAAATGGAGAAATACAGTACAAGAGTGTTAATAACCTTCCAAAATTCTAGAAAGCATGCACAAAAAAAAATTTTAAAAAGTCATAAATATGAAATACATACACAGATAACAATATTACAAAAAAGATACAAGCATGTTATTTTTATGCATGCGAGTGGAAGAATATATACAAA
Organism: Gymnothorax reevesii; assembly: GCA_029721435.1. Classification (NCBI taxonomy): domain Eukaryota; kingdom Metazoa; phylum Chordata; class Actinopteri; order Anguilliformes; family Muraenidae; genus Gymnothorax; species Gymnothorax reevesii. The sequence continues at coordinate 32,317,642 of CM056575.1, forward strand.
CACAATTCTGAAATAGTTGGGATGAAGTGTTAATTGTGAATAAAATTTAAATGCATTGACTTTCAGATCACATGAGCCAATATGTGATTTAATATAGAACACAAATAACATTTCAAATGTTGAAACTGAGACATTTTACATTTTTATCCACAAAATGAGTCCATTTCAAATTTTCTGGCTGCAGCACATCTCAAAAAAGTTGGGATAAAGGCATAAAAGGGCTAAAAAAGCAATGAATATATAAGAGAATCAGCTGAAAGGACATTTAGCAAGTAATTAAGTTAACTGGCATCAGGTGTGTAACATGATTGGCTATAAAAGGGATGTCTTAGAGAGGCTGAGTCTCTCAGAAGTAAAGTGGCCAGAGGCTCTCCAACCTGTGAAGGCTTGTGTAAAAAAATTGTGGAATACTTTAAAAACAATGTTCCTCACTGTCGAATTGCAAAGGCTTTGAAGGTCTCATCATAGACAGTGCATAACATTATCTAAAGATTCAGAGAAACTGGAAAACATTCTGTGCGGAAGGCTGAAGACCTTTACTGGATGCTCGTGATCTTCGGGCCCTCTGACGCCACTACATCACTCACCGGCATGATTCTGTCATTGACATTACAAAATGGGCCCAGGAATACCTCAAGAAACCACTGTCTGTAAACACATTCCACTATGCCATCCACAGATGCCACCTAAAACTCTATCATGCAAAAAGAAATTCATTGTTGAGCATTATCCAGAAGCGCCATCGTGTTCTGTGGGCCAAGGCTCATTTAAAATGGACCGTCGCAAAGTGGCAAAGTGTCTTGTGGTCAGACGAGTCCAAATTGGATATTCTTGTTGGAAATCATGGGCATCATTTCCTCCGGGCTAAAGAGGAGGAAGACCACCCGTCCTATTATCAGCCTTCAGTTCAAAAGACAGCATCTCTGATGGTATGGGGATGCAATAGTGCATGTAGTGTGGGACACTTGCATGTTTTAAAAAGCACCATAAATGCTAAAGGGTATATAAAGGTTTTAGAGCAACATGCGCTCCGCTCCAAACGACATCTATTCCAGGGAAGGCCTTGTGTATCTCAGCAGGCCAATGTAAAACCACATACTGCAGTTATCACAACACCATGGGTTCGTACTAGTAGAGTCTGTGAGCTGAACTGGCCTGCCTGCAGTCCTGATCTTTCACCGATTGAGAACCTTTGGGGCATAATTAAACGAAAAGTCCGTCAAAGGAGACCCAAAGGAGACCTCTCCAGCAGCTGGAAGCCTGTATTAAATAAGAGTGGGATCAAATTCCAATGGCTAAACTCAAGAAACTTGTCTCCTCAATGCCTCCACTCTGTGTTAAAAAGCGGAGGGGATGCTACACCATGGTAAACAGACCCCTGTCCCAACGTTTTTGAGACCTGTCGCAGCCATCAAATTTGAGTTCATTTTGTGGATAAAATTTCTCACTTTCAACATTTGCCATGTTATCTCTGTTCTATTGTGAATAAAATACAGGCTGGTGTGATTTGAAAGTCATTGCATTTTGATTTTATTCACAATTTACACTTTGTCCCAACTATTTTGAAATGGGGTTGTAAAAACTAGCTAACTTGATGTGATGCAAGAAGCTCTGTTTTACTTTCTGCCAACATTTGACCTTGAAACTTAAATCTTTTTATTTTCCCACCCCCCCGCACATAATGCGGCGGATATAGTCATCAGTACTGTATGTCCGTCCGTCCAAATTAATTTAGTTTCCAGAGCAGGACTTGAATACGCTCAATAATTTTTTTTTCTACGTAACTTGCTGTGTTATTAATCAGGTCCTAGACTGGTCCGTATTGATATTTTGGGATTTCTGAGATTAGATTGCGGGGGCCGAGGGATGTGTCATCTTCCAATGACTTTTGTTTATCACACCTTTCTTTGCAGGCTGACACAGCACATGTGCAGTTTAATTCTCTTTATAGCAGATGCGTAGAGCTAACTAGCATTCAAATCCATGATAATCCATTGTGCAGATGTTCCTGAAATTGTAGTTCAGATTGTGGTTCAGTTCAAAATTAAAGCTTTTTTTCCACCGGTGCTGTGCTTCTAATATGTTGTCCATGTCCTGTACATACTTGGCCAATGGTGGCCAACTCTGGTCCTGGAGAGCCGCTAAGCATACTGACTATTACTTAGACCCGAGAAAGCAGGTGAGATGAGTTTACTGCATAAACTGCTGCTTCAATTGATAAAATCAGCTGAATCACAACAAAAACCAGAAGCCCAGAGCAGATCTCTACTTCCAGGATTGGCCAACTTTTGCTCTAGATCATATCGCCAATACTTTGAGGCATCCAAAAAGAATTTTAAAAAAGCAAAACAATTTTTAAAAAAATAAATAGGGCCTCCAGCAAATGCGCCATAAATCCTAGTCCCTTTCATTGCCACACGCCTGTGAGGGAGTGCAGAGGGAGTTTGCGAACAACAGGACAACAGGACCCGCACACTCCAGCGCGGCCCCAAATTAACTTCCAGCCGCTCTCCCCGCCATTGTACTCGCCGATGGCCACAATAGCTCATCTCCTCAGGCTAATTAGGCGAGAGTCCGCCACCCTCGTCCTCTCCATCACCGTCTAAATCGGAGGAGCAGCTGTTTACAGAAATAAAAGAGCTTGTTTACAGAGGGTTGGGGGGAGCCCACAAACTAGGCCCTCGGCAGAACTGGGCTTTCAATGCACTGCAAAAAATAACAGTACTTTAGACTCCTGATTGAACTTGAAATCTTAATAATATCTCTTATGTGGAGAGTATTAGCCTGTTTCACGTTCCGGTTTGCTCTGACGAGGAACATTTTATTTATCGCACTGGCAAATATCGTAGTGAGTTGAAATAATGCACCTCTTTCACAACACCTTTGCAATATTTAGCTATAAAGTAATAAAAATAAAACTTACAGTTTAAATCGAAGACAAAAATACGTGTTAAGGTGGACATTTTGTGGCGTTTGCAGCATGACTGAAGAGTGAGACTGACGCATACTGTTCCATGTCTTGTCTAGACAGGGAATGCTAACATAGGTTGGTCCCTATGGGAAAAATACATTGACGTTCAATGTCAACGCCAATCAAAAAAAGTGCTGCCTGAGCACTTTCACAGGTATCAACTTCTGGATGGAGCCAATCTCCTTTAATTTTGGACAGATGGTGGTGACCTATTGGTAAACCACCCCCCACACAGTCACTTTAGCCCTGTAGCTACAGTAAAATACGCCACAACAACATATTTCTCCAGGTGTAATGCAGTCGTCATGGATGTCTTTTCAACCATCTGACAATTTTTTCTTCAAAGTTGAATAAATTCTTGTGTGTACTACAGTAATTTTCAACACTCGGAAGCCTGCTGATCTCCCCCGCTAGTTAAAACCACAGGACCGAACTGCTGAAATGGGGCTTGTCTCTGTTATTTGGACATAGATCACAGGTTTAATTGAAAACCCCAGCGTTAAGACATTCCTGAGAAGTTGCAATGTATCCTGCCAGCACCCCTGCCCTGTTTAAATTAACTGTCTTTTACACCTCAGCCCAGGCAACCAGCTCTGCTTCGCTACAGACCTGGAGGCTTGCACGCGCGCGCGCACACACACACACACACACACACACACACACACGCACTCACTCACTCCTACAAAGACACACTCTCGGTCACACATACGCACATACATACGCACACACCTTCTCTCGCACACATACTAAAACACGCTCTCTATCATACACATACACAAACACACACACACGCTCACACACAATCAATTTTACCCTCCCTCTCCCCTTTACATAAGCAAACTCTTTTTTTTATTCTCTCAAATTTAAATTCTAATTAATACCAGAAATAATATGTTGGCATGAGAAAAAAAAAAAAAAACTTGAAACTGAAAAAAAACTGAAGACTTGAGTTTGAGATGCCAAAGCGTAGCATGGAACATAAGTCACATAGAGGGGGCCGATAAACGAACTCTCTTTCTCATTTCAAACAAACACACACACACACACACACACGTACAGAGGCAAACCCACTCTCACTGTCTTTCCCTTACTCTTACGCACACACACTTGCACTCTCACTCACACACACACACACACACACACACACACTGTCTCTTTCTCTCTCTCACGCACGCACACCAGGGGGTCTGGACCCCCAAGTCCTTCCCTCCATCGTCCACAGAATTTCAGCCGAGTGCGAAAAATTTGAAAACAAACACGGCGACATTGCGGGGCCACGGAGGAGGGGGGGTGGGGGGGGGGTATCGTCTGCTTGAGGACAGTGTGGGACAATGCAGGACATCTGCAGCAGAGAGCAGGAAGATCTGAGAGCAAGAGCACTTCAGCTGAAGCCTCGCTGCTAACACTGATGAAAAATGAACAAAGATACAAACTTTTTGGCACCCCAGACAGTGGCCGAGAAAAGTCACTTAAGCCAGTTGCACAGGATCCTTTGATGTAACGTTGCTTCATATACATTCAACATTAAATGTTAGACAGTAGGCAAAAGATGTACGGAGTCTATTCTTCTATAATGCTGCACTGAAAATGTACCACCTTAACAAGTAAGTCAACATTTATCAAGTTACTGAGGTTTTTTACCCCACTGTAAGGAATATGACCACTGAAATGCCTTGTCTAAATGACGAAAATATGTCCATGATAGTATTTGAACAAAAATGTCAATGCATGTCTGAGCTTAAATGGCAACAAAATGATAAAAGAGAAAAACTGAGTTTATGAATAACTCAAAACTAGATTCAAAAACCAGATTGGGGGGGGGCAGTTCTTTAATATTGTAGGCTCTGGGATTACACCTTTTCCACTTTCAGCTATGTTTATTTGGCGGACAGTCTCCTCAGAGCTATGCTGCATGCTAGAGTTGCAGGTGGGTCTGTGTCTGCCCCCGACTAAGGCCTTGAGACTCAGCCCTCAGACGGCTACCTCATTCACAAACGCCGAGACGGCTGGCCGAGAACTAGACAATGGCCCCAATATAATAGAAATTAGCGTCAGAGTGCTCCCTGTGCACACAGACGCGAGTGTGTGTGTGCGTCCGTCTGCGTGCATTAAATAAATGAGCTATGTGTGCGCATTGTGTAAGTACACAGGCCCTGTGTATATATTAGCCGTGCGGTTTGACCCCCGGCAGGGCTTGTGCACTGTTTCGCGTCGCGCCAGGCCGTGGGAAAAAGTGGAGTCCGGCTTTCACAGCTGCTCTGACCGTTGCATTGAACCAATGAAGGCCTAGACCTGACCCCCCCAAAATAACCCCCCCTCCCCTCCTCTTATTCTCCCCTCTATTCCATTCAGACAGAAGCCTGCTGCCTTTCAGGGACCCTCCCCACTACTCCTCACACACACACACACACACACACACACACACACACTGCCCCACCCTCCCCCCACCCACATACCCGCCCGCCTTCATAAATACAGCACCTCACTATTCAAGATTTACTTTGCATAGCAATGCTGGAGGCCTGTTCTGTTGTCATGGTCGGCCATTTTCCGGCGAATGAAATCCCGTCTATGAACCTCGCTGCTAGGCTAAACCAAATACACGGGCTCGTTGCACTCGTCAAAAAACGCAAACTGATTCCCGCTACATTCATGCAATCTCGTCACTCCGTCAGCCAGATTTCTGACTCCTTACCTCTTAAAAAAAGGGACAAATCTCACCTCCCAATGCCGCTGTAGATAGACTTAATTCACATTAGCATAGACCAATACCCCCCCCCCCCACCCAGGACCCACTCTATTGCCTTTTCCCATTCACTGAATTCATTTAAAGAGATTTATTTCCTATCAAGCCATATAATGCAGGGCATAATTTAAATCAACTTATAAGAACAGCCGTGCAGAACGGTTTATGCATACAAATCTTCGAAGCTTAGGAAAATCTCGGCAAGTCACCGGCTTTCCGACGAACACAAAGTTTGGTAGCTATGAATATTTGCAAACGTGGGATTAGCCGCTTATTACTGAGCCACATATCAATCTCTTTCTTAATGTAACGTTTCTCAGTCGTGAACATTTGTTTTGCAGATGTACTCTCGGCAATATAACACAAGAGTGAAACAATGAAAGTCTGATTTAAATGTATCTGCAACTTCTAAATCCTCAATTTGAAAACAAGATCAAGCCCTGGATTTAAATATATAAGATAAACTTTCTGGCTGCGTATGTGAAACTTCTTCCATTTTATGCTGAATTGATTTTCTCCCACCTAATTTTCAAAAAAAAAAAATGCATGTTTGTACTAATTACTATGTCTCCCATCTCGGTCCACAATACACAACAACCGATAACATTAGTTTTATGATGTTTGAAAAGTACACAGCCACAGCTTTTGCCATTACTTTACTTTCACTTTACATATTTATTTTAAAAACAATCAAATGTTGTGGACAGAAATGCCTTAACAGACATCTTGTATAATGGCAGAGGGAGCGATGTGATGCTACATTCCTTCCATCGCTAATGTTTAATTGTTAGCACTGATTGACTGGGGACTTTTCATGAAAATAGTAGCCTTGATTTATCAAGAGTGCCCGCATTCGTAGAGTACGTTTACAGCAGCCGATTTACTTCATACGCAGCACATACATACATTACATTGTGTGAACAACTGTGAAGTCTATCTGTGGATTGGCTATGAATCCCTCTAAGATCCTTCATTTCAGGACATGTAAGGCTGTATTAATCAGGAACTACAGACCCTCTGAAATTCTTTCCGTCCAAATACTTATGGGCCTGGCGGTATGCGCTTAAGACCTATGTGTCCCGCTCTTTAGTCCCCACGTGACATGAAGACCAGGAAAGAGCGGGTGCTGGAGGAGTGTCAGCAATGGCGGTGGGCATAGGGGTGACTAAAGAGACACGGCTGCACGGATCCGTGGCTGCAGCTCCATAAATGTGGGGATTACCGCCTACATTCTGAAGCTCATCCATACTGTATCAGCACAGAAAATGTTGTGGAACAAGGCCGTGCGGAAATAGATGGCAAACACCCCCATTCCAAAGAATCAGACTTAGGAAGCCTTCCTTTCACCGGAAATCATTAACACTCTCTAACATTACCGAACAAAGACCACAATGAAGATACACTCGTAAATATGGTATATTTACTATAGCATAGCAGACACTCCTGTCCAGAGTAATGTACAACACAAAGCACATCAGCGGCTCCAAAAGTACTGAAAACCCAAAAGTGCAGTGTACCAATGGATACATTCAGATAAGTTACAAACCATCTAAAAAAGATTCTGCGAGATTGTAATTGAAAAACATTGACCGTTGGTTCTGTAATCGATTAACAAGGGACTAATTAGTAACATTTAACGGCCGTAAACATAACACTGAGCGTCTGAGGGCAATCTGAAGAATAAGCGGCTGGTCCTTGCAAAGCGCCGAGATGTCTATCATCAATAACATTCTGCAATATTTACCGAAATAAAGAGTGACTTCTGTCCAGCGCTTGAATACATATTTACATGTTAATTGCTGTTTAAAAACAGACCTCTGTTCAGTTCACATCTTCCTCTGAAAGCTGGTCTTCATCGATCCATCCGCTTTGCAGATCTGTTATTGACTGGCTATATGAAACCGGCTGCTCTATTGACTCGGAAAAAGAGCGAAGCACAGAGAGAGAGGTTTAAAAGGTTGGTTGAGGAGTATGGATGATAGCCACAGGGTTTAAATCTGCTCTGATCTTTGGTTTCTGATTCTCAAATGCAATTCTTCCTCCAGGCAACACTGATATAGAACTGGGCCTCTGTCACTGACTCTTTCCTCCGTTATTTTCTTTCTTTCCTCTCAAGTAATAAAGGAAAGCCTGTCTTTATCTCCTCTTGTTGGAGGACTTCTGTACTTCAGTCTAGTTTCACTTTTTCTCTCTGTCTCTCTCTCTCTCTCTTTCTCTGTCTCTCGCTGGTTTCTCCTCTCCAGGATCCTGCCCAAAGACCAGCTTAATGGGGGTATTTGCATGGTGTTTTGGGCGGGCGTGCGCAGAGAAGAATGCTCCCTGAAACTCTAGCAGATCTTACAGTATACGCCAAAATGTATACAGTGGGTCCCAGAGTGAATCTATTGTTCATTTGTATATTTCATGAGTCTCTCACAGATACTGCCTTTACTCATTTGGCTCTTTCAGTCCTGGTGCTGTGGAGTTAGAGGCCCGGTGCTCCAATCAATAAGCGGCAATTTAAAATTGCTCAATTCCCTTCGCGTTCTTCCTTTCCACTGATGATGAAAAACACTGAACTAAAGAAAATCAAACTGAGTGGACAGAGAGGTTGTATAAGCGCTGCCCTGATCTCTAAGCCAAAAGCCTTCCCTCTGCATAACATCCACACCTTTCCATTTACCCACTTCCACTCAGTGCAACTATAAGCTCAAGTAAAAACCTGAAATTGACACTTGCCCATCCACAAAACTCTACAGGGCTATCTCTGTAAAATATCTATTGACATGAAACCCGTCCGTGCAGTTGAAAATGAACCAGCCAATACTGAGTTGATTCTACAACCCCAATTCTAAAATAGTTGGGACAAAGTGTAAAAATGTGAATAAAATCAAAATGCGATGACTTTCAAATCATACCAGCTAGTATTTTATTCACAATAGAACAGAGATAACATAGCAAATGTTGAAACAAAAATTTTACAATTTTATCCACAAAATGAGCTCATTTGAAATTTGATGGCCGCTACATTTCTCAAAAAAGTTGGGACAGGGGCCTATTTACTATGGTGTAGCATCCCCTCTTCTTATTAACACAGAGTGGAGGCGTCTGGGCATTGAGGAGACAAGTTTCTTGGGTTTAGCCATTGGAATTTGATCCCACTCTTGTTAAATACAGGCTTCCAGGTGCTGGAGAGTTTTGGGTGTCCTTTAAAAGGACTTTTCGTTTAATTATGCGGCAAAGTTCTCAATCGGGGAAAGATCAGGACTGCAGGCAGGCCAGTTCAGCACACAGACTCTTCTACTACGAAGCCATGCTGTTGTAATAGCTACAGTACGTGGTTTCGCATTGTCCTGCTGAAATACACAAGGCCTTCCCTGGAAGAGATGTCATCTGGAGTGGAGCACATGTTGCTCTAAAACCTTTATATACCTTTCAGCATTCATGGTGCTTTTTAAAACATGCTACTGTCCCACACCATATGCACTAATGCATCCCCATACCATCAGAGCTGGCTTTTGAACTGAATACTGATAACAGAAGGGGCGGTCTTTCTCCTCTTTAGCCCGGAGGACAAGCCCATGATTTCCAACAAGAATGTCAATTTTGGACTCGTCTGAGCACAGGACACTTTGCCACTTTGCTACAGTCTATTTTAAATGAGCCTTGGCCCACAGAACATGGCGGTGATTCTGGATCATGCTCAACAAAGGCTTCTTTTTTGCATGATAGAGTTTTAGGTGGCATCTATGGATGGCACAGCAGACTATGTTTACAAACAGTGGTTTCTTGAAGTAATCCTGGGCCCATTTAATAATGTCAATGACAGAATCATGCCGGTGAGTGATGCAGTGGCGTCTGAGGGCCCAATGATCTCTTGTGCCTTACGCACAGAGATTTTTCCAGTTTCTCTTAATCTTTTGACGACGTTATTCACTGTCGATGATGAGCCTTTGCAATTCGACGTTGAGGAACATTGTTTTTAAAGTATTCCACAATTTTTTTTACTCAAGAATTCACAGATTGGAGAGCCTCTGGCCAACTTTAATTCTGAGAGACTCAGCCTCTTTAAGACATCCCTTTTATAGCCAATCATGTTACACACCTGATGCCAGTTAACTTAATTACTTGCTAAATGTTCTTTCAGCTGATTCTCTTATATATTCATTGCTTTTTCAGTATTTTTTTTGCCTGTGTCCCAACTTTTTTGAGATGTGCTGCAGCCAGAAAATTTGAAATAAGCTCATTTTGTGGATAAAAATGTAAAATGTCACAGTTTCAACATTTGAAATGTTATCTATGTTCCATTGTAAATAACATATTGGCTCATGTGATCTGAAAGTCATTGCATTTTGATTTTATTCACAATTTACACTTCATCCCAACTATTTCGGAATTGGGGTTGTATTATTGTTTAAACATAATGAAAACTCAAGCCATAACATATCAGTGAAGCCCCAAGGAAGTCCTACAGAATTTCTTATTGTTTAAAAACTCAAATGCTAAAGTTTTTAACCTCATTGATTAATGACGCTCTATGCAGTTTACGTTACTGCCAGCAAAACATGTTTGGCGTTAAAATAGCAAAAAAACTCAAAAATGAAATAAAGTTCCCGATAGCAAGGACAAGAGTACTCCTTAAGTGGAGGATGACGAGAGTATGACACCTATAAGTGCTGAATGAAGACCTTAGTCCCAACCTATCTCACAATATCAACAAGTATCTACTCAGCTTTAACGAAAGCATGGCAGGACACTAGAATAGCCTCAACGCTAAAGAAGCTGCCATTGAACTCTGACTTGAGCCGATGCTAGTGAGGAGAAAGAGGGAGGCAGAGAGGGAGCTAAAGGGGGCCAAAAAAGGGGGGCTTAGCAGGGGGAGCGGTCAGTGGGGATAAAGGGAGCATGAGGGGGTGTGTGTGGGTGCAAGCGGGGGTAAGACTAAGCCAAATTCAAACTCTTTCCACATGAACACACACCTCACACTCAGGCTCTTCCAGGCTCTCCTTAGTAACCTGAAGGGACAAAGGGGATTCAAATATAGATCACACACAAAAAAGAAGAAAAAAAAATAGCTGCCCCCACACCTTATCTCCCCAAACCAAGGTTCCTGACAAATTGGATCAGACGATTTAAAGAAGTGAGAGAATGCAGGAGGCAGAGGACAGAGAAAGGAGAGCCGGTGAAGCAAAAGGGGGTGCGAGAGAAAAGTAAACATTTCCCAGAGAACTACTTTGAAGGCAAAATCCACTGCTCATGCAGCAGAGATGAACACTAGTTAAATGAAGCCAAGTTTTTTGGGAGGCAAATGGATTTTATCTTGTTTGATTTTTTTTAACCACTTAAAACTCCAAAGCAATTATAAAATATGATAACTTCATTAGAATTTATGTTTTTCGAGGGGTTCACTCAGATCTGAGTATAGATTACAGTACAAAGCCAACAGATTCAGATAATTAATAACCTTGGAATCCACATCCATTCTGATACTAGAGGACCTAGTATTGTATTGTGCCGATACTCTTAAATCTTCACTAATCTCAGCGAATATAGCTGTTAATAACAAATAACACTGGGAAATAAATTTCTACTCACCCCAGTAATAAATATTTTTTTCTTTTTCTTTGAAAAACAAACTTAACCATCTCCTCTACTCAATTTTTTCTTGCCAAAATCTTTTCTGTGCGGCTGACTCCCACCATATAAAGGGTATACCAAATTACAATCAAAATTGAAAGAAGGTCATTCCAAAATCCTCATAAAGTGAGGCACACCCCTGACATTTCTGTTTAGACCAGGTTGTGGCCTCAGAGACCAGACTTTGACTAACGGCACAGTCCTAAAATGTTCAGAGATATATACATTTATTTTTCTTTTCTCTATAACCAAAAAAACTACCAGCAACAGCAAAATGACGAAAACAGGCTTTACTGCCCGTTTACAGGACACTGCCAACCTTCCAGGCCGCATTGGACTCAAACGAATTCAGACATTCTTTGAGTTGAATCGTAGTACATAATAACTTAGAAAATGTTGTGAATACAGGTAAACAATATCGCTGGCAATGGCAAATAATATATTATCAGAATATGACCTGCAGCCAGAATTGATGTCAGTCAACAGACTTCATGATTTGCTTGATTAAATATGAGAATCATTTAAAAAGAAACTACCCAACTGAGGCATTCAGGGCCAGATCACCAAAGACCTTTTGCACTTGCAAAATCTTTCAGCTCTTATAAAAAAAAATAGAACATAACCAATGATAAGTGCAAAAGATATACCCTGACCAATCACTGACCATGTTATTGGTTTTGCCAGGGCTAAAAGATTTTGCACATGCAAAAGGTCTGAGTGAATCTGGGCCTCAGTGTTTACTGGGTACATTGATCTGGGGCAATTTCCCGCAAGAAAATTTATGCACTCAAACCACAGAGGGCAAAAATCCTTTCGACAAGGAGTAACCAACTCTTTAGCAGGAGATTTACAGCCCCGAAGGATTTCAGTCCAACACTATGGTTCATTGAGATGGCTTTTAGTAAATTCAGGTCTCTCAAGTTTGGGTTGAAATGGCAGATCCCCAGGAACTGGGTTGATTACCACTGTCACAGACCCTAATGACATGTATTGCCACAACAAATGAATGTTAAGTCACATTTTAATCATTCACTCGATGGTTAATGCTTTGTATCCAAAATATAGCAACAGACTCAAGTGATAACATTGTCATATCAAGGTGTAAATGTCTCTTCAGTTGTCCAAGTTATCCAAAAACAGACACTTTTTCAATACAAAGTTAGCCTCTCCCTATTCACCATTACCCCACAACTGGGGCACCACCAGGGGTCTTTTTAGGGTCCCCTGAATAGATTTCACACTGGGCCTCACCAATCGAGGTCACCAGACCCCAGAGCAAAATGCAGTCAATCAGGGCCCCTGGAATCTTCACAACCAAACCCCCCAATATGATGTCACTGGCCTCAATGTCAAAACAGTGAAGTTAAGAAAAGCAGCCGAAGGCTAACTAAGGGAAGATACTCGTTACTTCTCTCTTGCCAATCTATCTTCACAGTCAGGTATTGATTGTGGAGGATGACCTCTTTGTTTTCAGTCAATACCACTGAGATCCTACAGGTCCCAAGGCCAGACTCTGTCAGGCTCCCAGACAAAAATAGGTTGAAGTTGCTCGTACATCTGTAATACACCACGGTTTTAAAAGGTCATTACCCAGCTCATGGCTGCTGATTTTTGATGAAGGGCTAGATTCGATCAACATTTTTCTCAATACAAACCACAATCCTTGCATTCAGTTACCAGACAGTCTTATCCAATGGGCCTTACAATACTAAAGAACATAATGCACGTCTGCTCAAGTGCCCGACTATCAGAACTGTTATTCCAGCCATAGAGAAGGACCTTGAAAAACCAAGATCAACACTTTCCGTCCAGCCAAATAAATGCAAGTTTCACTTTCTTATCTTTAGCAACCAAACTTCAAAAAATTCAGCATTCACCAAAGTAAACTTGCATAACTACTTTCCATAATACTTTTCAAAGTTTTTGGTGGATACTGAACTGCACCAAGATCAACACTCCAAGTCAAGCCAAATAAATGCAAGCGTTACTTTTTTATCTCCAGCAACAGAACCAAAACGAACCTGGTAAACTACTTTTGAAAAGAAAAACCTACACTTATTTTCAGAATATTTCTTTATAGTTGGAAGAGACTGAATGTTTAGATAAAATCTCCCTTATATACAGAGCAACAACAGGAGCAGAGGTGGATATGGGAGATATGGAGTAGTCTACATTACCTTTTCCTCCAAAATGAAGCAAGCTAGTTCATAGGAATCAAATATATCTTACAGTTCTTTTGGCTGCATCAGTACCTTTGCTCAAACGTACATTTATGCGCGAGTAAAACGCCTAAGAGCTGACTGAATATTGGTTCAAATCTTGAACCTCATGTGTGGTGATCAGCAAAAGAAAAAAAAAGTTCACAGAAAATGATGTCATTCAATGCAGCAGCATTATGATCATGAGAGAATATATTTTTTTTATAAATGACATGAGTGATGTCACATAGATCGACGGTCTGGAGGATAGCTCATATTCCAAAATCACTATCTCAGAGAGGGCACCCAGGTTAAACACAGGTCTGAGTGTTGGACATGCCTCTCAGTAAGTCTCATGCAGCGATCAATGAACTTCAACAGCCACTCCGCCCTCTGCTAAATAGAGCACTCAACCCACCACACATATCACCATGGACTGCTGGCTGGAACTGAGTATGCATGATTAACTCATATCAATGACATACCAATACAACACAGCCAATAAAGAATTTATCATGGTCTAGTAAGTGGTGGTTGATAATGGTATGAATCACCCCTCACAAAATGCCAATCCTTTCGATTTCACAGTGGTTCTCAATTTTTACTTGGACGGCATTTGCATTATCTCCTGAGAGTGTGTGTGTGTGTGTGTGTGTGTGTGTGTGTGTGTGTGTGTGTGTGTGTGTGTGTGTGAGTGTGTGTGTGTGTGTGTGTGTGTTTGTGTGTGCGCGCGTGTTTGTGTGTGTGTGTGTGTGTGTGTGTGTGTCTGCATATCATATATACAAGTTCTGTGTGAATCCATGTGTGAGAACAATGCAAAAGGCCTAAACCTTTTTTTTTTAAAAAATCTCAATGTAACAGCACGTAACGCATATACAGCACATATAAAACATCCATAAGAACTAAATGGACATAATGCCCAACATTCAGAACAGAACGTCAAGAGGGGTGATGTAGACAGTGATGCTTTTCCTTATCAGTAGGCAAACTACTGGGCCTTTAACTCAGATTGTATATTACCCACAAATCCTGCTTCAACCTGATACTGGGGAAATTAAAACTCAAAGGAAAAAACATTGAAATACTAAACATACTGTATATAGTATTCTGTACCTTTATTTCAACTACTATCATTGCTTTTCTCACCTGTGTGCAGTGGCCATCTCATAGATGTTTATGGGAAGGTCCAACCAGAGCCTGGCTTCATGTGGTTAGGTTCAGAGATGAATCCAGTCTACCAGCTGTACAGGGCTCCCTGAAACAAGGAAGTCAGAGCTTGAGAACTGAAACAACTCTGCAGTAAAATTAGAAAGTCAAGGAAAATCTATAGCCACTGAAAATAGAACATATAAATAAATATATTGTCAGCCACATGTAGCGTAAGCACCTGGGTACACCTGCAGTGATAAATGCTGAACACAATGTTAGTCTTGTATGTTCTAATTCAAAATAGAACCCCAAATCAGAAACGGTTGGAACAGTGTGTTAAATCCTAATTTAAAGTAGACGGAGTGACTCGTAAATTATATTTGACCTGAATTACATCGAAAACAATTTGACAGCATATTATTTAATTTTTCAACACAGGAACTTTACAGAATTAAAAAAAAAATTAACACCAATTTCAAATTTGATTCTTGCAATTTATTTAAAAAACGTTAGGACAGTATTTACCACTGTATAATGTTACCATTGCTTTAACACTTAATAAATGTTTTGGGGCTGAAGACAGTAACTGATTAAATGTTTCAAGCGTAATATTGTCCCATTCCTCCGACAAACAAATTGTAATGTCGGCATAAATATGGGGTCTGTGTTGCTGCATTATGAGTTTCAAGATTTGCCACTTGTTGTCCAGTGGGGACAAGTCGGGACAGCAGGCAGGCCAGTCCAGCACCCAAACCCTCTTCTTGCCATGCTTTTGTAATGGGTGCAGAATGCAATTTTGAGATATGCATGGGCATCCCTGGAAAAGATTTCATCTTGAAGGCAGCACATATGTTATTCCAAAATCTCTACTTTTCATTTTTAATGGCGCCTTCACAAAAGTGCAAGTTACCTTTTCCAAGGGTACTTACACAACCCCATACCACGACAGAGCACAGATTCTGGACTTGTTGTAGGTAATAGTCTGGATTGCCCTTTGTTTCTTTGGTCCAGAGCATAATGCATCAATTTCTCCCAAGAAAGACTAAAAACATTGATTGGTTTGACCACAGTACATATTTCTCAGAGCCCAAAAAGTCAATGACGCTTCCACACACTGTTATAGGAAAGCTTCCTTTTTGGCATAGTAAAGACATTTGGCCACATATATTTAAGTATTTTACAAAGGTTTGCTGAAATAATCCTGAGCCCATGTGGTTATATCAATCACAGGTATTCAGCTTAGGTTTGCACCCTTGCCTTTCATGCAGAGAAATTCCACCAGAATCCTTGAATCTTTCAATTGTGTTATAAGTACAATGTGGAGGGTCAAATATCCAAATAATTCCCAATCATTCTTTCCAGGAACATTGTTTTCAAACCTTTCAATGATTCTTTCACTAAAAATCACATAATTTCAAGTCACGTGATAATTCAACATTTTTTACTTCATTTCTAGTCTTAAATATCCCCAGACCCAACTTTTTTGGGATGTGTTGCAGGCCTGAAAGGCAGGAATGGATGTATATTCACAGAAAAACATACTGTAGACCAAAACATTAATTGTCTTAATTCTCTTGTTTTTTTTTACTGTCAGCAATATAAGAAATATAAGTCAAATGGAATTAAGAAATCACTGCTCTTTGTTTTATTGTGCACTGTCCATACTGTGCCAACTTTTCCAAGGTAAGGTTGTACAGCACACGTGTCAGCACATGTGCATGCATGTGCAACTGTGTGTGCCTGTGTGTGTGTGTGCGTATGTACGTATATGAGTTCACATATACTTAAACTGTCCTTAATGGATGGTAAAGTTTGATTATCACACCAGAGAAAAAGCATTCTGGTTTTTTTTCATTTACAAAATGCTAAGTCCCAGAAACTAATGGTCAACAGACACATCATTGTACTTACATAACAGCTTTATCAATTTTAATATTGCTATGGAAGTACCATTGCAATCTGAGCATAACCTGATGTTATTAATCAAAGTCAATAAGCTGTCTGTAGGCAAGCAATCAACATCTATTTACAGAAGAATTCCTTAATGAGTCTTTCCGGCAGGGAGCACGTTTTTTACGCTATATTGTTATGGCAATATTGAACATTATCATCTTAGCTAATGCCTTTACCCTGGAAAGCATAAATGCAAGTTTCTATTTACAGACATTCTTCAATATGTATACACACACTCACACACAGATAAAGTTGGCCACTAGGTAAAAAACAACCAAGGGTTGGGACTTTGTGGCAGGAGATTTATTTCTGGTGGGAGATTAATTTCATTTGGAACTACCACTTGTCAGAACACATACATTTATTTATATATACATGAACAGATGCTGTATTTGATCATTGAAAGTGAGTACTTGAGTGTGCAAGAGAATAGCAGTCCTGACCGCCCTGTATTCAAACCTGCAGCTACCATGCATTACGTCCATCAATCTAATGCTTCCCCTTGCTCTTGTGTATGGCTAGCAGGTTTATACAAAGGTGACACTGGCTGTTACTCTGTATCCATCTCTCAGGCATGTGACCACAGCATAGGAAGTGGGCTTCACTGCTCCAATGCCCTGCACAGGAAGAGGGGGGCTCATTGCAAACCACTGCACTTTATACACAAATAAGTCAATAGGGCAGTCCGAAAACCCTCCAGGTCCAAAAAGGATAAATAAATAAATAAATAAATAATGAGAATAAAAATGGAAGGGCTTGCATGGTAGGAAAATCCCTCAAAGCTATATGACAACAGTAAATTGTGAAATAGTGCCTAGAAACCATAAAAGCAGTGAAATATCAGCGAAATATAAGTGAAAGCTAAGCATAATAGAGCAAAAAATAGCATTCTAATCATAAATAATTATTTATCATTACAAATTATGGCGTTGCTGTTCGATAATGATAATAATAATAATAATAATAATAATAATAATAATAATAATATTCAGTTAAAATTGGCTAATTGGATTTAAAAAAGCGGATTATGAGTCAAGCATATTGTTTATGAGTCATATTTGACGAGTCAAGCTTCAAGGTGAGACGATAATAGCAACAGGCATAACACTATAGGCAACAAATAACTGCACTTAGAATCACTTGTTGTACATGATACCATTAAAAAATGCAAACAGGCCGATTGCCAAAGCCTAACCACACAGGTCAGACTGTACTCTAATATATCATCTCACAGCATATTGATATGAAATGGGAACGAAAAGTAGGCTATACTTTTCTTTTGTAGCCTAATTACAAAATAGTGTGCGCCATCAATTAAATGAATACGTTAAATAATCAAATTCTATTCGGAAAGAGGCAGTAAAAACTACGCTCTATGCTGGTAACTGGAGTGGAATCATATCAAACGTAATGGCAAAAGCGCGGGCATATCTTACCATGAATGCCCCACATAAAGCTGCTTATGGCAATAGATGCGCTGCGAGAAAACGTGTGTATGCGTGCAACCGTTTTTGTGAGCGTGTGTGAGTGTGAGGTAGAGATATAGTCGTACCTTACCATAGCCTGTCCAGAGTGCATATACTCAACTGTCAGTTCAAAAACTTAAAAAAATACCGAATGTCACGAATATTAACCTTTGAGGCCCTGAGGTACAGAGAATATAATACGCCATTCAAAACCGAATTGCGAGACAAAAGAAAAGGCGAAATAGAAAAGAACAATACCTGCAGCAATTTTAGCAAAGATTGATCGTTATTATGGGCCATTATGACGGTTAGATTAATGCGAATTAACAGCAATACCATGTACAAACCAAACTTGCCCAATTAGCTACCCAATAACAGGGTGAAAATTAAGTGCCAGTATGGCTTACCAATGACTTATTTTGGGCAGCCATTGCGCAGCCTATGTCTGCGCACAGTCCAGGAAATCAACAGGCCATTTTCACACGATATTGAATTAACCTAAAAATACATATAGCAACAACAGATAGGCCTATATCATATTCTCAATCCGCTGATAAAAATACTAAAATATAAAGGATGAACAACTTGATGCTAACCGTTTCAATTAAACATTTGCCGGGGACCCTTCGCATTAAAACATGATGAGCAAATATTGTAATTACTAAGCATACAAAAAAAGTCTCTGGATATCACGCAGGCAAAAGCACAGTAGGTCGACAGGAATTGACTCGAACCAACAGTAAAACGCTTTTCCTGGGTGCGCATTGGTGGGCTGATTTCACAAGACATTCAGGTGTCGATGACACTTACGTCAGTAGCTAATGCTTGATGATTTGAAGAGGCTGCCTTTCAAACAAATTTAGAATGCTGGACTGTAGAGTGTGATAATTCCAGCGGAATTCAGATCATTGGCCCCGAACCAACCGCCTCACACTCAAATGCTTTGGATCGTACAACGCTTCACGCTTTAGGCGACACTTCATTGAATATTAGCCTATCATTACACGTTTAATAAGGCGTTGTTTCCGAAAAAATGCCATAATTCAAATGTGTCTGCATATCTTGGAATTGCGCTTCAAAATATTGAATTTTTGACCAAATTAACTCTAATTAGAAACTAGAATTGTTTTCACCATCAGGATTCGGAAATTAAATGGGAAATTATACTCAGGAAAAATGCTTTTCGTCACTCCGTTAACATACCTACGCACTATATAGTATCAAAGCTGGTCGAATAGTGCAGCATCTTTGTTCTTAGTGCGTCAATTCTTCCTTAGGGCCTGGCGGCTGGTGGCAATGCTGAAAGATGGTCCTGTAACTTGCTTTCAGAGCTAGTGCATTATACATTAAATCACACTTCTTCAGCTGCAGCTGTAATGCAGACTGCACGGGGTGAGAGCCCGTGTATCAGACTCTCAGTCTTTTTTTATTACATTGCATGGGTCACAGGCTGTTGCTAAGCTACCAAATTCAGACTTCACAAGTTCAACAAAAATTAGTAGACATTCGCTTCATCAAATAGGCCTATAACGCAACACAAACACAGAATATTTATGTCATTCATTATGCGACTAACACAGTAACAACTTCAACCATGGACATGTTTAACGTCGACGATATGCTCCACAGTCAATTTAGGCCCCGGTCTTAATGAATTCGGAAACATGAAAATAAGTAAATAAATAAATCAATAAACACCAAACCCCCTGTTCAATGAAAGGACAGAAGAAGAGAATATCAGTAGCGGTCCATCCAGGCAGTCAGCAGTGATTTAAAAATGGCTGCAATAGCGTTTCTATACGAATGTAATTTCATTTGTGCAAATGGACTTAGAGACAATCCCTGAGATGCGTACAACAAGCATACAGGAAACGACCGTGTTTACATCCGTACCACGATGTAAACAAATAAGAATGTCACTTTATATTGTGAAGTAGGTACGTATCATTAAACGCATCCTATATATAACCTAAGTCCGCACGCATATATGCGTGTTGGGAGTTAAAGTGTGTATAAGTGAATGAGTCTATCAGTATATGTAAAAATACAAACAGACGGTGCATGCATTTGTTTCCAAGGAGCGCATAATGACCAGGAGTAAAATTGTTTAATGAGGAAAAAAACACTTCATTGAAGGACACAATGGATCTGCTATTTGACAGGTGCTGAGACAAGACTCCATCTGCTGGGGCCTTCATGCTGGACCAGACATGTTAATGTATGAGAGAAAAAAAAGCCTTGTCTGATCTCAGACTAGACTCTGACTACATTTCAGTCTCAATGAATCCCAGCAAGAGCATTCAAAATTCACAATCACTCATATGTGTCCAATATGTATGTTCCTGAGCATGAATCATCAGTCACGCAACAGTGAACAAATGAAAGTGTTAGATGCGTAATACGTTACAAATTTAACACAGTTTGGGTAATACTAAGGATTTTAGTCGCCACATTATATTTCTTCATATTTCTCCATTGTAAACAGAAATAAGGGTGATCATGACATTTTTTCCAACAAAACACACCACTGTAGTTTGTCCTTAGAATGAATTATCAATAATAAATCATCATTACACATAAGATAAAAAGACTACCAAGAACTCAAATCAACTCCCAATCAATGAATGTTCTAAATGAGTTTAATACAAAGCAGTATTTGTCTTGTCAAAGTTACAATGTAATGCCTCAAAAATACACTGCATCACTGTCATTCTATAGAGCTATCTTATAGAAATTTATTCTTATTTAATTGACTATATAATCAATCCTCACACAGTTAATCTTCCTGATATATATTTGAAACATTCGAAGATAATCATGCACGTTCAGAGTAGAAGTTTGCCACATTCATTACTGACCAAGCCAAGAATGTATGCTTAAGAGCTTCTCAACAAATAATAAGGAATGAGAAGTCAATGTTTGAAAACAGAACCACATGCCACTAGAGACAGATCATAACCGTGCATCCGAAACCCTCTCTAATTAAGTACAGATAATTGCCCATTGGTATGTAAGGGGGGGAGGGTGGGGGGGCTATTGACAAAATATTCGACACGCCAAAGAAACATGATTTCAACTTTCAAGCCTCTAAACTACAATTATAAAAAACATTCACTGCCATTAACAGGAAAGCTATTTATCAGCATTGGTTTGCTTTAAAGAGGTCGAACCAGCAGCTCTTTATGTGAGCCTCCAAAGCAACACGAGGATACTAACAAAGCTCCAAAGGGGCTAAATAGTCGGTACCCAATCGCAGGAGTGTCAGTCACAGAAACAGCAATATTATTATGCTGACTATAAGAGACAGGGGTCAAAAATCATGAAAAAATATGCCGAACACCAAAATAGAACAGCAGCAAAAAAAAATTATATGACCACAAGTCAAAGCTCTCCAACGATGACACACCGGATACTCGCTAGGGTAGTTGCTAATAAACACAGAACTACTGTCCAAAAAAAAAAAAAAAAAATTACCATTATTTCTGGCAGCATTTCTGATCATCACATTACATTTGAAAACACCAAGCTCAAGCAATTTGATCTATTTGTTACAGATGAACCCAAGTCACAGATATGCAGATCCCGACCACAAAAAAAAAAGGTTCTGAATGCTATACTGTGCTGCCTAGTCTGCAGTATCAAACCCAGCTGGGAAGACCCAGTCAGTTTGGTTGATCTGGTTGAAAGTTTTGTGTCTGTTCCAAATCCACCCTGATCTAGGGCATTACTATGGACTCTAGATTATGGACTGGGGTTGGGCAATATGCCCTAAAAATGTTTATCACCGTATATTCTGAGACTTCCATGATAATAATGTATATCATAGTACATACTTTATAATTTCAACAAAACATGCATTAAAATGAGTACAGGTATCCAATAAAAATAAGAGTATTAAAGTGATTGGGCGAGTGACTAATCAATCAGCTGGTCTGAACCAATGTCAAAATAGCTCCTGGGCTCTCCTCTGCGGCTAGCCTTGGTTTCTCTGCAAAATTGTTGGTGGTCTTACTAAAACATCACATTTCCTCTCTGGTGCTATGGTTGGCGCAGCCAAATTCCTATCGTTGCTCATACCTCTCGCAGTTTATTGTTTACACCAATATATCACCCACTCCTGTTTTGAATCTTAATCTCAGGAGAGTGCGGCCAAATTTTTAACAGGATTTTTGCAAATCACACCACAATGAAGTGGACACAGAGGACAACGTCAATCCCCAACATGAAGCCTCGAGTACTGGGTGCCAGGAAGCCCAATCTCAAGGCTTTGCATGTTTGCCCTCGACTTCAGCTTGCAGGGGTTTTGCTAAAATAAAGTCCCGTAGCTCTGCTTCTTTTACAGGGTAATGAGTTTGACAATGACTGAAAGCCACCTTTTTTTCTCTCTTTTTTTTGCCTTCAGTCATTCCAAATTCACATAAAAATCCACTTCACAACAATAACAGTGAGCCTCCACAGTCAGAGCCACCAGCAAGTGTCAATCATAAATTCTGACGGTATTTATTGCAGTGGAGCCTTCTCAATTATTGGCATCCTTAGCCAGATAGACAGCAGCTGGTGACAGTAACCAGCCAGTAAACTGTCCATGAGAGGCAAACATGGAGACTGAATGCAGAGTGCAGCAAGATAATAAAAGACACCTTAGGTTTATACAGTCATATAAACACCCTTTTCTTTCCCAGCAGTGGCTGGTATCCTGTATATTCGACTTAGAAGTGCTTGGATTGTAAATAACATGCGGAATATGAATCCTACATAAGGTGGCAGTAAATGGAGGAAAAAAAATGTGACATGCGATTAATGAATTGGATAAAGCGATAGCGATATGCAACGTGAAAACTCCAATATTGATGCGAGAAGTCAATGCAAAGTATTTTTAAGCGTAAAACATAAAATTAGCGTATATCTCAGTTGCCTATGGTGCTCGCTCTCGCTGGGTCAGGATGAAAACATCTGTGCAACCGTTCAACGTGGAGAGAAAAATTCTATTATTCATAAACAATCTGTGTTGAGATGTGCTTTACATTGGGGCGCAAATTGGCCTTCAGATGTTAGCTGTGCACTCAAACCAGCAGTGAGAGAGAATCACATGCCTACACTTCTCTGCTCTGTGTCTCAATTCTATAAAACTGAAATGAATCCAGACCATTGTAATATTGCAACCATAGTGATATGCCTATTGCAAAATGCTAACATGTGATGTTGATGAAAATTGAATATATTGAACAGCTCCAGTCCTATATCATTACATTATGCTGCGAAACAAGACGTTTATCTTTCACATTTTAAAATACTGCCTTTTGTTTTCTCTGCAATATATGCAAAGACCAAATGACAATGAAATTTCAAGGCATTAAAGTGTAAAAGCGTAACACAAACGATATCCTAGTACGCAAAGACTGGATTATGCAGACGGCACAGCATGCGCTGTCTCCAAAATTCAAAATGTGTAAAGTTTTGGATGGGTTAGGACCCTGTGCTCAGGATATGTCATCATCAACTGGTATAGAAGATCAAGTTCTTCAGCAAGTTGGTGTTTGTTCATACATGATCATGGAAGCAGAATGCAATCTCACATGGTATATGTTGATACTGCCCTTTATAGATATTCCATAGTCTGGGGCATGATGTGGGAATCCTTTCACACACCAATGTACACAAAGCAGAAAACCAATGCATGAAAACACACGTGCACATTTATGTTCTATATACTCCGTGAAATAAAGATGACCATAACGCAATAATGTTACATACAGCTGTGCACGCGCCGACTTAGCAAACATAAGCACATACAAAAACACGCATACACACGCAACGCCATGTTATTTTCCATATTGCATGTTACAGCATGTATAATAAGAACTACTGCTTGCCACAGCACGTGACTCCTGACAACGGACCAATCGGTCGAAATGCTCCAATTAACCCTTTAAGCGATTCCCCTATTCATATGCCAACAACACATTTACATCAATTACATGAAATGCAAATCTGATGTTTATTCCTCAGTGTGTAAGTAATGTCTCAAAAAGGTTCGTATCGTATTCATTAGGCCCCAGTATCAAGATATCCAAATACTGCTAGCAGAGTCGGCATATCCAGCTCTCGATCTGAACGGTGTCTGCCTCCGGTTGAAACGGTGCAATATTGACCCGCTTTTCTCATATTTCTTTTGAAAGGCAGCCCGGGCCGCATATCCTTCTTTGACGCAGCACTTATTCCATTTATACCCTCTTGTCCACAGGAATCTCCACGTCGGCATTTTATGATATTATAAACGGACACAGTCTTCTCCCAGCTTCTAACGTTCTCTCCTTCTTCCACCGACTGCCCCCCTTCTCGATTCTCCCCACTCCATTGGCGGTTCCCGAAGTCTTCAGAATTAGTTTATACATTCGGTTCTCTAGCTTTATGATATCACATAAACTCATACAGCTAGATAACCAAAGAGAAAAACTAACCCACGTCTCTTAAAGGGACCGCTGCGCGTCAGATGCTGCTCCTGTTGTGGTCACGCGGAGCCATTGCCTTCGTTTATGCACGGCTTCAGCTCAAACCCACACACACGCGCGCGCACCACAGAATTAGACTCTTTTAGGTTGCCTACTTGCTTGCGTGTGTACGTGTGTATTAATTTATTTATTTACTTATGTATGACAAATCTTTTACACTATGCAGTGTCATGCATGACAAATATCTCATTCATAATGTTCCCCCTCTCAGTCTCAGTTTGCCACAATAATGTCACAGCGATTGGACTTTCCGCACGTACTTGTAGGTAAGAACCTACGGCAATTTATTTATTTATTTTGACTGCATCTTCCTTAAACTGCTAATTCATACTTATCTCCAACTTATGGAAAATAAAATAGGCCGGAAAAGTAGCCGTACTTGCCAAAACATCCATTAGTTTTGAATGCATTTGGTGTAACATGTTGGTGATTGCTTTTAAATCTGAGTTGTCATGCAAAATAAAAAATAATATCAATAGGCAAGTGTCATACATGATGATTGGCTAAGAATCTGCACGGTCTACTCACATGACCAATTTCCAGTAATGGCCACTGATTGACCTCTGACTCTCCGTTCAAGTCCGTTCAAGTCCAAAATCATCTAAATCTGTTTGGGTTCTGTCAAGAAAATGAAGTCCAACTTTCCAATTTGAAATTGAAAACAAAATTAAATTATGATCCAATACTTCAATGCACTATGACGACGCACTTATCAAATCTTTCAAAAGTCAGCTTCAATCGACCATTGCGAAAGACAATACATTGTTGATGCTTATGAAATAACTGGATGGCAAGAAAGTCCAACTGTGATTCAAGGAGAGATAAAAACATACTATGCTATTGACAAAGCAACACAAAAACTAAAATTCCAAATTCCATCCCAGGGGGCAATAAAGGCTAAATATATAGCCAATAACATCGCGTTAAAAAGATATAGCATGATCACAGCAATTGAAGATATATAATCACAGTGTATAACGATAAGCCATAACTCCGTCGATAGAACACCATATGAGAGGCAACTGCAATATGTATTTTGAGAATAATTCTACGTCAAGATTCAATAATTAGACATACCGTTCATATTGGTATCGCCTTAGGCAAGACACAATAAACATTGTCAGTTCTGATTACTCGCATCTTCCGACACATCAGAAAGCCAACTATAAAGAACAACGCAGATAAAACAACATCAAATGATGTATCTTAATCTATTACTCTTGAACACAAAGTTGAACAATGCACCCACAAAAAAAGAACAAGCACCGGCTACTCACAATTTGCTGGTTCGCTGATCCTTGTCACGTCTTGTCCAGACAAGTTTTGAAATTAAAGAACACATTTATACGATCGGAAACGATTACGAAGAGTACAGTCCATGGATCCAGGTTTCCAGTGTACATTCATTCGAAACCAAGAAGAGGCTCCTACGATAAACGTCCGGTCGGCAACATTAACTCATAAACGCTACGTAGATGACAAACAGGCTACTGAGAACCAAGTTAAACGCACTCACTTCAGTACATTTCTTATTTAGTGAACCCGATTCCACCGAACAAGGCCCATTCACGCGGTCAATGCTCTGATACAGCTTAGTTGCACGGCCAGGACTGACTGGTACGTGCTCAGAATTGGAGCACACTCTGGAAGTTCTATGGAAGAAAGGAGAAAAAAGACACGCAAGTGCTCGCGCGAGGACACGGCAGCTACGATGGGCTGGGACAAATTCACACAGGCCACGGGGGTCACACGGCCAATGGAACTGTGATGTCACCGGCATTAGCCATGCTTATTGATGCACATGGCTGTTGGCTGAGCAACTTTCAGGCGCCCCACCCGGCTGCTGGCGTTCACTCTGCCCAACATCTGATATTATTATTGCACAAAACGAGTAACATCTCAAGCTGAAGCTAGCTATGGCATCGCAGACTGTAGCCTACACAATAAAATAAGCAGAAATAGGTTATGTCGTAGAACACAATGTCTCAAAAACAGATGCAACAAGCTGCACATCTGGCGTAAAGGTAGGGCCTACTTAATACAAGCTTGGTGAAATATAGGCGGATAATAAACATTAAAATGTCATTCAAAAACTCATTCTTTCGCAATGTGTGTTTTTATACATTTAACAGCATGAAGTGATAAGAGCCGTGTCAAAAATACATAAAAGAGATCTCAATGTGTAGTCTACATTAATAGCTCAGGGTCAACGTAATTCGCAGCATAGCTACGGTTCTGTAAGATGAGAGCGGTCGATCAATAGCAGAATTCCACTTGTCTCAGGAGGCAGACTTCACCATGTTAAAATGTAGCACATTCGTGAAACAAAGTCGTGTTCATAATATACGCAAACGAAACAAGTGAAAAGTTTTCAATGAATCGTACATTCACTATCTGTTGCAAGAACGTAGGAGGCTGCATAGAGAAATAACTAGGCCCACGCCCAGAAAGAAGTATATTGTGATAGCCTATAAAAATTCCTCTTTACGCACTGCCAACTATCAGGAAAAATGAATCTTAAAAATGTATACATTATTCACAAATATGAGGGGCAGTTTTTTTTTTAAAACAAGGATACAGGACGAGGTGCAGTACCACTGCAATAAAGGCCATGGAATGTTGCGTAGAGACAGCGCCTGAAGTTCAAATTTAGGTTCCCGCTCGTTTCTCATTCGGCCTCATGTGACGTGCTTTTGCCCTTATCTTTCTTTAAACTTCGCAAGCGCTCATACACACTATAGTATAAAACGGCAAAATACATTCATTCGACCAAAAAAAAAAAAAAAAGAAAAGCCAAAAGAGAAAATACTACACGCTGCCATAAAGGTAATACAGCTAAAAGGGCTGATCGAATTCTACAGATCGGCCACGTGAAGCCTGCCCATTTTAGGCTATAGGTGTGTATAGTTGGTGACATTCCATAATGCTATTTTCCATGTACCAAGCAATTTAAAACAAAATGCAGGAGGAAACAATACTGTCCTGAGTTCATTCACAGTAGCCCGTGATAATATGAACTATGATGGGCAGCATACAAGTATACTTGTATACAGTGAAGGCCTATTGGGGGAGAGAGAGAGAGAGAGAGAGAGAGAGAGAGAGAGAGAGAGATTATTATCCAGCAGAGATTTCATTTCATTCGGTTAGATCACCACCCATTTCGCATTCACAAATGGAATCTCCCTTTTGTAGGATGCTACACAGCTGCCAGATGATGGAACGCACCATTTTAAGGGGAGAAATATAAAGATAGAGCCTCTCTCTCTCTCTCTCTCTCTCTCGCTTTCTTATTGGTTGTGCATTACACATTTTTTTCCACTGTTTATATTTATATAAGCTGTCTACGCATTCCTCCAACTTGCAGATATCAAGGGACAACAATTATTGCCTGATTAGTGGCTAAGATTGCTCGATTAAAATTCAAGAATGGGGACACTATGTACGTTCACAGAAGTCACCACATTCATGTCACCAGTTCATGAATCCTGTTTTGACGTTTTGCAAACAATCACAGAAAACAGGTTGATTGGACTTAATGCTCAAAGTAGAATACAAAGATGCCTATTCATTACAATATAGAATGGAAATGTGGGGGAGGAGAGGCTCCATATTAAAATAATCCAAGCTATACATCCGGCAGAATAGTTCAAGATACGCCCTGGTCCATATGAAGCTCATAATACCATTTTGCAAGGTAGGCCTGTGACATGCTAAATATGCTGATTGCATAATTATACTGAATTTTTAGCAGTGTTCCTAATGTGCATGTTGAAATATGGTCACGCTATATCGTTGCCATCCAAATTTGTAATAATGTATTTTAATCTAAACTAAACTGCAACATTACTCATGATGGGAGATCATGTTAAATTAACCCGGTCTTTGCTTGATTTTCCCATTAAACAGGTTAAAGGTTAGAAAAAGCGTTTTTGCACACATACATTTTCACCTCTGTATCTGCTGGTTGCTGCACTTCATTTAAGTCATATCAGACATATATTGAGTTATATATCCAAACTCAGGACGCCATGTTTTTTATGGCCGCAGCATTTCATCAAATATCTTGTGCACCATTTTATACAAGTAGGACCTATTTAGGGTGAGTGAAAACCTAGGGATTTCCGCAATCTTAAATAGGCCGGAAGCTCCACAATTTTGAATAAAGCAGCTGCATTTGACGAACCCGCAAATGGGATCGGCAGTCTTGAAGAGGTTAAAGCGTAAACTTGCCATATACGGGGATATGACACGTTAATATTTCGTTTCATAAAATTTCTATTTAGTTGATTTTAAAGAGGTCGCTCTGGCCAATAGAACTGAGTTTATTAAAACACAAGGTATGATCGCTTTTGCGTCTCAAACAATTCTGAATTTTGTGTTTATGAAAATTTAAAATAAATATATTACGATGAAACTAATTCCTAAATATCTGCAAAAAAGGAATGCGTTCTTACTGGGTCTGCGTTTTAATGGTTTGTCAATTGAACAACAATGCGAAAAACAAGTTGAATAAATTAGACAAGTAATACGAAAGAATTCCAGCCCAAATCATTCTAAGCATTCCATTCATGATTTACTCTGCCTACATGTACAGAGTGTCTAATTTAGGCTGTGTGCTCAAAAAAGATATAGATATAGAGAACCTCAAAAAAAAGAGAAAGAGATCATGCATTTAGTTATCATTTTATCAATTCACGAAACCCATCATGTTTTTCTAACTATTTTATTGCATTATTAATTTTTTTAAAATAGTCAACAACATACTGATCAATGAGAAAAGGCCTGGAAAAAAAGAAATATTTAAAATTCGTTGAATCTTGTTCAGTTTCGTCATCTGATTTCAGTGGAACTACTGCTTAACCACCGGCCAAAGCCATAGATGTGCTCCGCCGGGCCTGGTGGTACATGTCCCTCACTCAAAGCGTTATTATAGGTATATTTATGATTAATCCGCGGCGATTTCCTTTCCTATCAGGCGATGGTCACTTTTTTACGTAGAATAGCCAACCTTTAACTATTTCTGATAATGTTAAATGATATTTGATCCCAACAATTTAGATTGAATTCATATTTGTAATCACGGGGTAGGCTTGCTCTGACAGCCCCTCTCATCTGCCCTCACTCTACTGTGCTATGTTGATTCAGTAAAAATACGAACATTCAGTTCATCAATTAGACCGTGCTTTAATTCTTATGCAAGATACAGATTAACAAACAAGCACTACATCATCTAATGAGAACCAAGTCAACCGTTACAAACCTCATCTTAAACCTTGTGCGATGCCAAGGAGGCTTGGGTCGGCCGGCCACTGAAATTTGCAGGCTTTATTTTACACAGAGATAGCGAATAGTCAGGTACAGTAAATATTCACAGCATTTAACTCCACGTTCGCGCGCGAATGCTAACAGTCGACGACTGATGGCACTATAGACTGAACACACACGCATACGCACAAGCACGCGCGCACACACACACACACACACACACAAATATTGGAGAATATCGATGAGCATCCACATTCAGTATGCCAGCTATATGGCCAGCTACGGCAAATCGACGGAGTTGACAAATCGCATACATTCTGAAAGGTAAAACAATTCGAAATTAAAGACGGAGGGAGTTTCAATATTAGCCGACATAATTTCAGTGCCACATAAACTTTTCGTAATTGGTTCGAGCCACGTAACGAGCGACACCCAATAAAACTTCATTTTTTGTTATTGTGATTTATACTGTACAACTGTGTGTACTGGAAAATACATTGGCTAAGACTTGATATGAAAATGCTTATTATGTGCGTGTGTGTGTGTGTGTGTGTGTGTGTGTGTGTGTGTGCGTGCGAGCGTGTGTGATTGAGTTTGTGTGTGTGTGTGTGTGAGAGAGAGAGAGAGAAAGAGAAAGAGAGAGAGCATGTTTAAGCGAGTGTGAGAGTGTGTGTGGTGCTCAGTCGTAAGTGCCATGCAGTCAATTGTCGACTGGCAAATTGTGCAAATTAACACGACTTTTATTATTCACGCGTTAATTGGACCACTAAAACACAATACATCATAACTTGCTTTCTGTCAAAACTATTTGCTCCGAGAATTCTCTAGAATAGAATAGTAAAGCATGCATTTTCTGACGCTATAATCGTTTATTTATTAATTCATTTATTTATTGAGGCCAAATTATTCAGGCTTATTCATTTATTGTTATATTACTGTTCTATGAGAGAGCTCAATTCGAATTGTCCAATAATATGAAATGATAAAATTAGAAAGAAAATTTAATATTAATTAAAACTTCGACTTTTTGCATTTTTGTTACGTGCAGTATCGGGGCTTAATTTTTCGATGGATGAAAAATTGTATATTGTCCAAATCAAAGTAATTAGCCTCACATAATTATGGAATTATTCGTGCCATGTAAGAGTTTGGACCAAGTCATAATAGGCCTCTTATGTGAGGGGTTAAACATCATACCGAGTAGCAATATTTACAAAAAAAAAAAAAAAAACAATAACCCACAATTAACAAACGTAAAACTGAATTAAAAAAGAACATAATGGACTGTCTCCATACTGCACGAGTACCAAGCTGAAATATATTTAGGCTACATATTTAGTGTTTCAGTAGTTGAAACTGCCATAATTTGAAATAAGATGTTGCATGTCCTACTGAAAGAGAAATATATTTTCTTATGCGAAATTGTATTTAGAATAGACCAAAATATAGCATGATGATTGGGCGCGACGAATATCAACACGCAGTAACGAAAGCGCGTTTACGTCACAGAACACGAACAAACTAATCAGCATGTAGCTCTGTCCTTGGTGCTGAAATAAATCTAGTCGTATTTCTTTAATCTGGTCCTTTACTTTGATAAAATTAAATCTTTCCATAGGTGATGCTGCTGCTGATAGTATGACTGTACCGCTGGGTAGGCCTATACTATCGCAATTCCCTTCATATTTCTAAGTCAGCGATGCAGTGATAACACAAACTGGAACATTTCTTTTGTGATAACAAAGAGACTATATCCTTTAAAGAAATAAAAAAAGTTATAATTGCATTACTTACACGAAAACTTTCACTTGTCTCACCGATTTTTATTATTGGACAGTCTGAGATGCACTGAAATGTGGGCCTAACCTGATATAAGTTTTGTGTGTGTGTGTGTGTGTGTGTGTGCGTGCGCGCCTTATGCCTACTGCTTTCTGTCGATATAACGAAAATGCATTAAAATAACTACTTCCCGCATTTCTCATTACACAACAAACCAATCAATAAGATTAACTCACTATCCCACCTGACTATTACGTTCTTGACGAATCGAAAACATTGACAGTTTGAGGAGTGATCGTTTATTTACCTATAGGCCAAAACCTGGTGTGGGACGCATGCGCCCTTTATCAATTACAATAGTTTCAATATGATAACTTCGTCCTTTTGCTATAGCTGTTCGTTTACTGTAATCTGAAGTATTTTGAAAAAAAATTCCAAGCTGAATATACCTGTATAAATCCAAAAAAGCAAAATTTTCTTCTTAATAATGAATAAATAATTACAGTGGTAATGAGTGGCACCATATTTGGCTCTCACATTGTACACGACAGAGAGAAAGAGCGAGAGAGAGAGAGAGAGAGAGAGAGAGAGAGAGAGAGAAATGATTGGTCGAATGGTTGAATTTTTCGGCTGAAGCCAGCGGGCGTTGCAAGAAGCCGAGGGAAGGTGAAATTAAATTCAATAGTCAAGATCTGATCTTTAAAATTGAGCTTTTTATCATGCAGGCACACATTTTCTTACACTAGACACGCCTGTCCATACTGTATCCCGCCCATTATTATTCAGAAGGGGACGACTCCAGCAAAATATAGAGACTGACAGAGAAATTCCAGCAATTATTCGCATTATGCTTTGTTCTGCATGTATGCAGCGTCAGAAAAATAAATCCAGAATATGTAAAGCGCTGTAACCTTATGCAACTTAGTCCATTTAACCGTTAGCCTAAATATAACTGCCTGACACGATAGTATGCATGAAGGCCTCTCTTAATTCCATCCACCAGGTTCAAACAGTCTCCAAAGGCCAGCCTTGGAGTGGAAAACTGAATTCAAATTCGGCATCCCGAAATCAAAAAGCTTAATGTTTGCCAGTCCCAGACAAGTTACAATGAACAACAAGGCCAAACTTGCCCATGTATTCGAGGACACGTGCAGCTTATGCTAGCACCCATCCTTAAACATGCATGGCAGTAGTATGCGTATACCAGGAAGCCGGAAATTCGTCTATGCCTTCCAAATGCAAAAGCAAAAATGATTAAGTGGAAGCGCATGGAGTTAGTTTCGATTTAAAAGAGCACTCTCCCGTTATTCCTGCAGCGGCTAAGCCTATCCGAATAGACCCAGTTTACAAAAAGGTAGCCAATACATGTTTTATGTAAGTGCATGAAAAACATCAAAAACGGCCAAATTGCATAAATTAGCGTTTAAACGGGACAAACAATATCACTGCAACAGCCAGTAGCTAGGAGAAAATGCTAATAAATAAAAAGTCCACATGTTTAGCCTACCTCTTCAGCATAAAAACGGCCCTCTCTTTCAGCTCCTGTTGCCTGCAAAAATATGCAAATTAAATTCTGTACATCATCTCACGACCTTTTAAAGGATAAAAAAAGAAATAAGGCAAGCATGCCAACTCCTGTTGCCAATAAAAAAACAGTTGAAAAGCAAACACTATTTACGCGCTTCTTTGGTGATGATACAAGCCATACTTCTGGCAATGTGCATCATCGGTGAACATTCCCTACGTCTCACATTCTTGCATCGTTTCATAATATTAATCATATTATCGGCATTATTTCGTTTTGTTTTGATGTCGGATTTAAGGAAAAAAATAAACAGGGCGATACAAAAGTCAATGGCTCAGCAGTCGATAGTAAATCGCCCATCTTAATTTTAAATTACCAGTGTGACTTTTTTTTAAAACGCAAACTGTTCTGTTTAATGACTGAATAGTTTTGCAACAAAACATTTGTACTCCCATATAGAGGAAGCGCATAGTTAGGCGTGTGTGTCAATACAAAAGACATAATGCACTGTATAAAGTATCAAAATATCACACTGTGTGTGTGTGTGTGTGTGTGTGCGTGTTTGTGAGTGAAAGAGAGGAGAAGAAGAATAAGGGAGAAATTTTGAAAAGTCTCCTTAAGATGGACTATTGATTTTGTCTACACACACACTCACACACACACACACACACACACACACACGTGCATTCTCTTTCTCTCTCTCACACCCCCCCCCCACACACACACACACACACACACACATACATACACATACACACGGGTGCATTCTCTCTCTCTCTCTCTCTCCCACGCACGCACACACGCGCGCGCTCACACAGTGGGAGAAATTGTTGAAAGTTGCATTTGGTCCAGTTGGAGCTATTCAGCACAAACCAAATAACTACCAGATATAACAAGAGCTTCCTGCAGAAAGTATGCTTGCATGGATTATTACTGCCTGGACTAACGGAGTAAGTTCACCCGTACAGTAAAGATAGGCTAACATTTATCTGTGAGAAAATAACTTCATTGGATGTAGAACAGACTTAATAAATGTTAAAACGTTGAAGTAAAATTCATACATTGCTGCATTCTGTTTAGAGATGAAACCAATATATATATTATTTTATATGTATTTATAAATTCTAACATAGCTTGGCAAAACAGGGTTTTCATATTAGAAAAGAAATTAAGCCCATTGAAAGTTGCCACGCCATCCTCGGTTCCTTTGTCGCAAGCTCCAAAAGGCCTGATTAATTAATTTCACACTGTAGCCCCCGAGAACATTTTCCCACAAACAAGTGACCGAGAAAAAATGCACCCCCAAAGAAAGAAGTCAACATCAAGTTCAACAACGTGCGGGCGCTCATTAGCATCACAATAACGTCTGGGAGCACAGCAGTCTTCTTAACAAGGGAGTCTGGCGTCAAAACCCTCCACCTCCCAGACCCCGAAACATTTTCCCAGGCTCTTATAACAATCGCACAACTGTTTGCTTTAAACGCCGGAGCTGGGGCCGCTAAAGTGTGCTCGATGATTACTTACTAGACTGCATAAAGGAAGATTTCGTTAAGGCAGCAGGCCTACCAACTGTTCTCGCTTCAGGCATGATAATTCCCCTCTGCTTTTCCCCCATGTTGTACTGTAGTAGTAGTAGTAGTAATGATGATGGCGATGATGATAATAATAGGCCTAATAATAATAATAATCATCATCATCATCATCATCATCACCAACACTATTGTAATAATAATAATAATACTAATAATAACAACGACAACAACAACATGTAATACATCAAGCAATAACTTAAGTTACTGAATTCAGCAACAAACATGCACGTTGTTTATCAAATGACATAAGAAGATGAACTTTGTGGGAAAAAGACAGCAATCGTCTTATAGCGAAACTTTGAAATATGTGAATACTGAAATAATAATTATTATTATAATTATAAGTATAACTTACTTACATGACAAGGCCTTAACGGAACATCCATTTATATAAGCCGAAAAATAAACGTCCATTTCAGCAGTAACAGAAAATCTTAATTGCCAAGAAAAGAGAGAAAAACTAAAAAAATAAAAAAAATAAAAAATCCTCTTTTGTACATTCAGGATAAGAATTAAATCGTTTAAATGGCGACGAAGTTCTAACGGAGAAAAATTCAGTTTGTCTTTAATCGAAGTAATAATGTGATTCCATCCCATCCGAAGCAATTTATCTCAAACACCGTCATTACTTGGGCGTGAGTGAACTGTGACAGAAAGTTCTGAGCAAGAACAATCTCCCATTTTCAGTTAGCATCCATTCTCACCCCATATTTTCTCACAGGCATCGGAGAGAATCTGTTGAAGTCCGTTTTAGTCTCCTCCACCGGACCGGCTGTTGCAAACGTGTACAGAAACCCAAACAGAGCTTATTCATTGGCCATTGTGAATTGTACCATTGTTAAAACTCTGCGTGAACATTTTTTTTTCTTAGTCGCGCCGCGTATTTTGCCTGAATCACTTCAACCGATTTAAGCGATATGCAAAGATAGGAAGAGAGGAGGGGAGGGAGGGAAGGAGGGGGAGAGAGAGAGAGAGAGAGAGAGAGAGAGAGAGAGAGAGAGAGAGAGAGAGAGAGAGAGATATTAATTCTTTAAAGAACAAAAACGAACATGAAATGACTTGGGACCAGCCCCCATTTCCATAAAATATCCTCAGCATGAAAACCACAAAGCATTTACCCGCGTTGAAGTGCCACAGCTCAATACGCTACATTACAGCAAAGAACTGATGCACGGCTAAAGCTATACAGGCTACATTTCTCTATTTCAAATGACAGAGACACACCATTCTGTATAAACTACGGACGTATACTGTCGTCTTCAACGGCTTCGCTTTTACTTTCCGTTGTCGCAAAGTATAGCTTGGGTGGGTATTTAACAGACGCGATTACACCCTTTAGGGTTCGTTATGGAGTTACTCGAACCTAAAATGTAGCACAGACGAGAAGATGAAAGGAGATCGGAACACGCGTCTCCCTCGAGACA
Source organism: Gymnothorax reevesii (assembly GCA_029721435.1). Taxonomy (NCBI): domain Eukaryota; kingdom Metazoa; phylum Chordata; class Actinopteri; order Anguilliformes; family Muraenidae; genus Gymnothorax; species Gymnothorax reevesii. Next base: position 32,353,838 of record CM056575.1, read on the forward strand.
AGCGTTTGCGCTTTGTCGCCTGAAGTATCTCAGGTCAACTCTACATTATGAAGCTTCGAGCCACACCGACAACGAAGAATAAATGAAGTACGTTCGAGCTGGTTATCATTTCAAAATGATACGGACCATGCCTGCGAGCGAGAGGGAGGACATAGCCCAATGAGAATGTAAAGGAAAGAACTGGAAAATGGATCTTCCTGCAATCTCTTGTCTAAAATGTAGGTAAATCCGTCAGGCAGGTTAGGGGGTTTAGTTACAGCAACCTACTGACGCATCTGAGCTCGGGAGGCAAAATTCAAGACGAATACTGAGAATGTATAGATACTGGGTTACGTTGTCTTGCGCGAGGTTAAGCAGATACGTCTCCGGCGATTTCCCCCGCGCATTCGCGCACTGATTCAGATTATTTTTGCTATGAAAACTTGCTCTCTCATCAGGTGCTGTAAACCAGCTCGTATTCCGCGTGGAAGCACGATGGACGGGCTGCCTGAAGATCCGCCGTTGCCTCAGGAGATGCTGAAATTGTGTTCGCCAAAGCTCTCCACATTTTACTACGTGAAAGATGCGTCCTGACGTCAGGGGACGGGATAGGTTACTCTGTTTCATATTTTAAGGAAATTCTAAATGTGTGTGTAGTTTAAGATAGAAGTAAAATTGCATAGGCCTATGTGTACGTGTTATCATTATGCTATTTCTGCTTATGCATCCCTTTGCGTGCGGTCAAACGTCATTTGTAGGCTACAATCGGCTAGAGACAATAGGAATTAAAATAATTTTAATAATAACGCAGTTGTGGCAGGATGTGTCATCCCTTCATAATGTAATAAATTCGGTGACGATGTATTCAATGATGATTTGTTTATAAAATAAAATTAAATGCAATATTTATTAATTTTTGGTCTTCATAGCCTGCATTTGTTCTTGTTTGTTCTTGTCTCGCTCATTCATTGTAGCACATGAAGTTTCCAGTGAAATATTATGACCCTGCTCCATGTGAAGCGTAGGCCCATTGAAATAACAAAGACTATGTGTGCTTTATGACCATTTAAATTTTTTAAGGGGGGATACACGTGGCATTCTCGAGGCGGTTTGAATCTTGCATCAGCAACGTCATGATGCGCTTATACTGTACATATTATTTATCTTTATGGTGGATCTATGGATTTAGGATATCATAAAATATAACGTTGGGCATATGATAATAGGTCATAGCCCTCATTTGTTGGTATTTTATCAAACCGCATTTTGTATAAAGCAGAACTTGTACCGAAGTCATATTTTCTGCACTCAAGCGCCTAAATTTTAATGGCTTCGCATTCATTCAGTTTATGCACATGTCTTTGGAATGAAAGGTGGGAAGCCCATTATTTGGACAAAAAGAGATATGAAAAGGAGAGTTCGAGAGACGAAATTGAAATGATAAGAGAAAATTTATTTTATTTGACAGCTTATTCATTTTCAGCGTAATTTTACTCATCATTCCATGAGCGTAAAGATCCCATATGACTTGTGATCAGTATGTTATCCGGCTTACAGTTCTGATTCAAGTACTTTGGCGCAGCTTCTTAGAAATAGCATTGTGGTATACTCTAGGAAATACATGAATGAATTTTGCCTATAATATTTTATCCTGTCGACCACTTAAAAAGAAAAGTAGGCCAGCCGTACTCATGTAGACTATACCAGTTCAGGGAAGGTCCCAACTTTCCGCAAGCTAAAAAAAAGTCAGATAGCTTGCTAGGATGTCGTCATTAGATATATCAGTATAGCGTGGAATAGAAAGCTGTCGTCAAATTTCACAATTCACTATTCGGTGCGCGGGTAGGTGAGAATCTTAAGTGGGTTTTGCACGTGGTGGAGGTTCCAATACTAGAACCACGAGGTCATAATTGTCCAATCACAGATTAGTGTATTTCATGTATATTTCAGACATCGATGATTATATATTTTCATTTTTATTAATTGGCTGGACACATTAAAACCATTACACAATTTGCAAGCTCAATATTGATGGAGAACAAATATTAGCGGAAAGCTATACGTTTTTCTCCGTGTTTAGAATTTTGCCATGTTAGATCATTGCCATGAGAGATTTAGATACTAACAAGTAGGACTGAACCGTGTCCATTTTCAACCACTAACATTACGGGCATGATCGGCCATTAAAGAACAACGCTAAGAGCAAGATCAACAGGAAAAATAATCAATACATTGCTCTATAGATTAATGAAAAAGTTGGTAAATACATATCTAATCCTATAATGAATATGGCCAGTTACAAAGCAGGAAATTAAAAGAAAATAAGGAGGCTTCAGTGTTTTTTCCCTTTTTTTTTTTGCCTGTTTGGGCAATTTTACTGGCAAAAAATGAAAGTAAACTCCAATTTAGCTACTTGACAGTTCAAAGCTAACCATTGTCCACTGTGAGACTATTTTAACAACTTATGTATGGTTCTTTTCAGAAAATTAACGCAGGTTTCACTCACAAAAGTCAATAATTTACATAGTTATCAAGTGATTATAGACTACAATACAATGTATGCTGTTAAATATCTGAGCATGATTTTTTTTAAGCATACTTGGAGGCGACCCACACCCAATTTGCTTAAATATGAAAAAAAAATATGTTGAGTTATTCTATATTTAGGTAGCCAACAATACTTATCAAATGCTTAATCCTCTCAAAGTACATGCCATTTACTCATACTTTATGGCCAAAATAAGTCACTGCCCGTACAATGGCCTGTTGAATCTAAAAGTGTTATCCCAGTTGCAGGATTTTTACAAATGTTGCGATAACAAGTAATTACGTAAAGATCATTACAATCGCAGCTATTGCTGCATTGGTACCTATTGCCTAAAGGGAAGATGATGTGAATAATTTATATTGTTGCCTGGAAAAAACGTTAAGCACAGTTACCGGCACCCATTGCTCGCAACAACTGGTTTTAGGCAAGAGTGAGTCTTGGAAAACATTTAAAAAATAAAAATTTCAATATTACTTCCAAATTACGGCAAAATAGACTATCAGCAGATTTCAACCACAATCAAAACCATTATCCAACAACTCAACATTTTGCGTTCTCCTTTTCGTGTTTGGTAGTCTATGCCTATGTTCTAATGTTGCATACGCCGTCTACAAATGGGCTCACCTCAGAAGGCGCAAGAAATAGTAAAAGTAAAAGCATAATTCAATCAACATGACCCACAACCACTGAATCCCGTTTATTGTTTCATTGAGGCTATTAATGCAAAAATGCTACATTGCGAAAATATTAAAACTTTTACGTGTTTGCAATCCTACGTTAAAAGACAATGCTCATCAAAATGTTATTTTAATATCTGGACTTTACAGACAATAAGCTTACGAACGAAATGAAACATAAGATAATTTCTGTTTTTAGCGAAGGAATGTCGTTGTGATAGAGGATATGTGGTCCTAATGCAAGTCCGTGAAGCAGATCGTACAATTCCAGAACAGCGACACTCCCAGGAAAAAACGGTAAAAATATTCCCAGTGCACGGGGATTGCAATGCGGCAGTCAGTGTTCCAGCACTACCACTCTGAGATGTAAAAGAATGCATATTAAATTAATTTATTTTATCCGTGGTTTGAAAATGATATGTGTAAAATGTCATCACCAAAAATCTGCGAGAATTTGATAATTAAGATGAAATAGGCCAACTAATTTCGGCATCCCTGCAGGCAATTACTAATAGGCTGCTTCAACTGTAGGCCTACACGACTTACCCAACTAGCTTGCCACAATTACTACAATTAATACAGCAAATACTGCTACTCCGGGGCCTCTACTACCTCTACCCCCTACCACTACTACTAAAAATAATCATTATGGTTGTTGTTGTTGTTGTTGTTGTTGTTATTATTATTATTATTCTATGTTCTATGCCTTCAGTCCTGACTAATCACGTTGACAGATTTTCGAAAGATGAAAATGCTTGGAGGAGGAAGGGGATGAACAACAGGGCGGCTAGCAAACTGGTATTTTGGTACTTTCCACATGCAAGCATTTGAAGGGACCTCATTCGCCATAGATTCGCATTCTGCAGTATTTCGTCGTGGGATGAGAAAATCATAACCTTTTCGTGATTTTATTGACAAGTTATTGAAACCTTCCCATCAAACATAAGATTTCTACTACCAGCAAATATAATCTGTTGGATACTATCAATTGCTCGATTGTAGGGAAGAGCGTCATATTTATAGTGCGGCTATCTTCTAGGCTGTACAGCGATCTGAGTTAAAGACAGAATGGCCTCCTTGCATAGCATCACCCAATAATACGACTGTGCATCGATATCAATTAATTGCACGTCCGTTTTCTATGCAGACTGCCTGGACCGTCGAAAACCTCGTGCATGTTTACTAAACTGTTTTTAACTGGCACATTTTTTGCTGGTTATTTTAACTGTAGTTTTACACTAAGTTTACAACAGAGCAGGCCTACTCTGTATGTAAAGTATAAACCACAGTTAAATGCGTGCAGGACTCCACCAACGGTTAAAGTATCCAGGAAACGATGCGTTAATTTCACTTTTAAATTCAGTCAGTTTATAACAGCGTAGAAAGTAGAATCAAATCAAACAAGCTGAAATGAATGGCTGTAAATGGTTTGTGCGTCACAAAACGAAGGGACCACGCTGGTCTCTCTTGAATCCTCAGACTTACTACGCTGTCCTTTGGCGATGAGCATGGATCTTCACTGAATATTTTAATGCAGTCTAAATGCTTTCCTCACGTTTAATAGGCCAAAGTGGTCAAACTAGTCTCTGTAAGGAAGCAGTGAGCATCATATTTAGTCTATTGTAGCCTATTCAAATGTTTATTCAGCAGGAGAATTATGTGGACTTAAACACGCCCTAACTGTCATGGACGGTAGGGAAGAAATGACATTGATCACTCATAAAACCTTTGGAAGTACATATTTCTGATGACTGTCTTTTTTTTCTTTTTCTTGATAATCAGTTTGGGAAAAACTCTGGGCTCTCGGCTACGTAGGCAACTTGTTAATTGTTTTATTTTCAAAGGCTATTATTTTCCTACTGTCCGAAATAATGTTTTGTTCTGATCATTTTTCGTTCATGAATACCGATAAAGGTTATCTATTCTGTGCAGCAAGAATGTCTCTTTCCCACGTAAGAGGTCCAAGTTAAATAGGGAAATCTGAGTGCTTATCATATAGGGTCTTCGGCAACTTAGACCATTTTTCTGGAACAGAGTCACATGTGAGAAATGATCAAGGCTATTGGCCATTTGCGTTTGATTTCATGACATGCATTCATAAGTCCTTTCCCTAATTACAGTATATTAAAGGTGTGTTCTTGCGGAGTATGTTGGCATATCTTACCTATTAGCCCAATCTATCACAAAACGTACTACGCTATACATGCTAAATGTTAAATATAAATGTTTCTTCCTTTCGTACAGCTCCAATCTTCGTGTTGCCAAACTTCAAGGGCAACCAAAAACCAGGAATTCAGGCGACGTAAGATATTGTAGTATGCTGATGGATTTGGTCCCTGAATGCTCCATATACCTATGGCGCTGATAGCAGATGATAACGCCCATTTAATCAAGTGATAACCCTCGAAGTAGGTGACTGAACACACCAGACAAATCAGAAACACCTGTAATTCCATTAGTCCCAAACATTATGGGGCTTGGAAATGCAAGACTGGACGACGTATAAAATATGCTGCAATTTCTATATCTTCAAACCAAAGCGGATAAAAATAGATTCAAATAAAAGCCCAGACTGTGCATTTTACCGGTGAATTGTTTGTTATGAGTTAAAATTTGAAGTTGCAGGGTCAAAAACAGAAAATAAACAGTTTTTGTAATCCCAAAAACACAGCAGAAATTAAGGACTTAACATGACATTTTTGAAATATGATTTTAGGATGAACGATCATGAAGACCGCAACAGGGAATTGCATTCAACGTTATTTTCTTCATAGTGTCTGGGACTGCTGAGCTGAAGGTCAGATCTACAGGTGTAAAAAAAAAATAAAAATAAAAAAATTTCCGAGTCATTCTTGCTTTCCAAAAGTAATACGCGTTGGGTTATAACTGTAGGTACCAATGACCTGAAGTAAGTGTTTTCACCGTCTTGTGTTTCCCGGTGTTAGTGTGTGCATTTGTGAGGGTGTGTTGTGTAGGCGTCTGTGTTTGCGTTTGTGTTTGTTTCGATGACCGTGGGAGTGTAAGCGGGCATATGCCTGAGAGAGCGTCAGTATTTGCGAAAGAGAAATGTTGCACTGCAAAGGGATGCTCCATTTGTGAGATTCTATAGCTACACTGAGCTAATATTTGCGTTAATATAGACTAGCACATCAGCATGCCAGATTTAAAGCTGGCATTTAAAGGTAAACTGATCAGTTAAAGCGTGCCTTTACACAGGAATGTGATTCATCTTAATAACATGAAAAAACTGCTACATCTTCATACTCTTTTTTTAGTTTCACTGCAATTGATGAGTTTAAATTCCTCCACTTTAAAGGTTATGGAGCAGGTAAGTTTTTAAACAATGTGCCCTGTTCTGCAAATGAAGAACATCAATTAGTGGAAAATGTGTGATTCATTCATTTTGGAGCTTATAGTTTGGTTTACAGGTCAAGAAGCCACAGTGGAATCCATGTTCATTTGAAATAATGGAATTTAAGAGGTAACAAAAGGGTCCATGGAGGGAGGAAAATAATCAAGTTCCTCTGTGAATGTTCCACTTCACCTAAAATACTGATCAGACTTAATTCTAGCTGCAGGCATTCTGAGCTCAGTTAATGTAGCCATACAAGTACTATATTTAAATGGAGCAGTCAATGCCATTTTTAACTGGCCCATATGACTCGAAACATGCACCCCTACCCTGGGGTTTGGCACCTGTAGAGGTCACTTGAAACAGCACTATTTGCATATGTATTTACACACAGGTATTCATGTATATCAGACTAAGTTCAATGTTCAGCATCATAATTAGGGTCCATGTCACTGCCCCAATTTTGGTGGTTAACGCAACATGCTTTACATAATTTCACCAAAATGTATTTTCAAAGTACTCATGGTGTGATGAACAAAACTACATTGCCTACGCAATTCCACACATAACCGCCAAGTGGAAGTAATTGTTATTAAATTGCTCTTAAATAATCTTATTTTAAAGTATAAGCAACCGCAATGTTGCAATGTTTCTGCATTCTGTATATATTCAAATGTCCTTTTTTTAAAAGGGTTTTAGCTAGTTTTAAAATGCCTTAAAATCATAAAATGCCAAGGGCACCATTATTGTTCAAAATGATTTAATTTGCTGTCACACTGCATTGGTTCAAGAATACCATTTGATTTAATTTTCCAATTTGAGGTTTTTGTAAAAAATATGATGTTTTTCAAATCATTGTTTGCAGGCTGTCAAAAATATCATTAAATGAAATCTGGATGCTGAGTGAAATTCAAGCAGCTCTTTGATTCAAATATCTCCCCTTATTGCAGATTGTTGTATTGTTTTGATGTCTCTAGCTGACAATTCTTGCAGAGCAATTGTCTCTGATGTAATATTTCAGCCTGGCCGAAAGAGTTTGTGAATAAAATAAGATGGAAAATACATTTACAATCACAAATATACAAATTAATGAAGGCTAATATTTGATCACAAAAAGTATCCAGTTTTGCCAGCAATAGTGAGTGACCTTCAAAATATTTCAAGGCACCATAACAGTGCTCTGAAGTTATGGTAACTGCCTTTTTAAAGACAATATTTGGAAAGTCCACAAACACTGATGCAACTTCCAGTTTAGAATTGAAGAGTTTATATCGAAAATGCAATAAGCGCCAAAATTACAAAAATTGAGATAATACCATAGTGCGATAGCCCTGTGCTTCTAACACGTGCAAAAATTCATTTTTAGAAATTCATACAATAAGGTGTATTTTTTCATGGTCAAAGTTTGTGTTTTTCTATATAATGCAATAGGCACCAACATAGAAAAAACTGATTTACTCAAAATGAGTAAAATGGATATATTGCATTTTGGAAACAAACTCTACAATTGGTCACAGTTGTATTAAACTATTTGTATGTGACTTATAACAATGTCCATTTTGGATTAAGTCTGTTTTGCTTCACTGAATCCCTGATCCCATACAGCAATACTTTCCACTGTGTAAATTCTTGTTGCAATTCGGGAAAATTTGTCAAAATATGTTAATGTTGTGGGCAAAATCTTTGTAAAAATACAAAGGAAATATAAGTTCACCATACCTATTTGGCTCTCAAAAGTGAATGGATGTTTATTTCTGTGACCAGAGCTGTATTTCGGTGAAATGTATTGTAAAATATGTTGATAGTTAGAGTGCTGCTTACGAACTTTATACCATGTATGAACTTTGCCTATTTTTAGGAAAACTAAATTTTAAAATGATCGCAAAAAACCAATTTGTCTTTCAATGCTATAAACCTCTGATGCATTTTTTTCAAGGCTCCATTACTGTCTTTGCTCAGAAAGGCAATATCTGGGCAAGAAAAGTAACCCACTGATCAAAGAAATTAAAACTATCACCACTTGTCGTGGCATGCCAAAAGGTTATTTCATATTCTGAGTTTACATCAAAACAGAGGTTAAAATTGTGAAAATGTTCAGTCCTTAAATTTGACATCCATTATCTGAGATCACGTTTCAATTTTTACACTTTTTTAATGGTAACATGTGTCTTACTACTTGCACCTGAAAAATGTCCAGAGCATATTTTGATATTTGCTACGTGCTAAATTTGGAAATGGTTGTAAAGATTGTTTTCAGAATGTAATGTGAGTGAAGAAAATGTCTTCAAATTAGGTTTTTGGATATGTCTGCTGTTGTTTGATTAGGTCTGCACCTGTTAAAAAATGGCATAGACGAGCGGGCAGTAAAAATCACGCCAGTGTTTAAACCTACACCATTGAAAATTGCTCGAAGTATACTGTAATTACTGGTAATGGCTAAAATGTCACATGTTAATGCCACCACTTTTATGATCAGAAGAGGAAGACCTTCCAATGTTCAAACCAGGGCATGATCATCTGGTCAGTCTCTGCCAGTGTCTATATATTATTCATATTGCCATTTTCTGTCATTTAGTAAATTAATATATAGCAGTCAGCACTTTTTAGGATCAAGCCCTTAACTATGAGAGGCATCTCCATGACCCTTTTGCACAATCAAGAGCTACTGCAAAACTAAGACAGAATGGTAGCCACAGACTATGCAAGAAAACAAGAATCTTAACTACAACTTCTCACATTAAAAGGATTTAAGAAGACTGAAGAGATTTAAATGTATCATTGGAGTACAAAGTTTTGCGTTCAAAGAATAGGCAAAATGTATGACTTCTGATATAAGGTAATGGGACATTTCAGATTTGCAATGCAGTTTAAGGAACACCAATACATGCAGAAGCAACTCAATAAAGACTCAAGGAATGGAAGCAAACCTCCTTGAATTAGCCTTGTACAGTCATACAGAAAACAAGGAGAGCAGCCGTATCTTTTATCAAAGAATGTTTTGTCTCACAAGAATGAAAACATCAATTTGCATTCTCCTTCCCCCCTCATCAAAAAGAGATAAGCATGGTATCTTTAGTTGGCTTTCTTTACATTCATAGCATTAGGAACAGTAGTGATGCTATCGCAAGAAAACAACAAGAATAATCAAAATAACTAATGACAAACTCAGCAGAATGAGCATAGAAACCCCCAAACAAAACTTAGACTTGACAAAATGACAGCTTTTAACGAGCATGACACTCAACATGGTAACATTACACCAAGGCCATAAAGTACATTTTTTTTTTACTCAGAATTCCAAATGAAGGCATTCTTTCATTTTTCATCCTTTAATACTTAATCATCCTAAATGCTTTTATTCTGGCCTTCAGGTAATTGAATAGCAGGAGAGAGAGTGAACCTTTTGCAAACTCTTGGAAATATATGTGTCTTTTCCGAATGTTTTTTTTTTTTTTTAATGCCAAATCACTGTTGTAGAATTCCGTTGCCTTAATTACTAGCAGTGATTACTACAACAGCATAAGAATTAGCATAAGCTAAGGGCTTTCTCAACACGCAACGGTGCTTTCCCAAATCCAATTTCTTAAAGGAAGTTCAGGTCATATCCCAAATTATGGGGTCAGAATAGCCACTAACATGTTCAGACAAATTTTAAGAAAAGCATACTTGTGACTTTTAATTTGTACATGTTTATTTATATATACATATATATATATATATATATATATATATATATATATATATATATATATATATATATATATATATATATATATATATATAAAATCACTTTATGTACAAACGACACATGACACGGTTAGCACTCATGAGCAAAGGAAGTGATCACTTGTCATGGCAGAGGTCACACACTGGGGAATTGGGGACGCCCCACTTCAGAGGGATCACTTGACATTTGGACCTCAGGGTCACCCATTAATGAGTCACAGAGTGAGTAAATATTTGAGGGCAAGGTCGCTCCTACTCCTTCCACCGCCCTTAACCCCTTTGCACAGAGTACAAATATTGTCAATTTTTCTGTTATGCATGAACCTATTAAGGCTTTATAACTCAGTATTTGTGTTGCAGAGACTGTGGAAAATTATTCAAGTGAAGCTAAATATTTAGAAATTCAATTACTGTATTATTTCAGAATTAAATTTCAGAATTTACGGACACGGGCGTTTATATCTGCGGAAAGGGGTACAGTCCTGGTGGAGATGGCAAACTGAAAACCCTTCTTTGGCCACAGAGCAGAACCACACAGCTAACTTTAATGAGCCTGTTCAGCAACAAGACTGTGACACACAATTCCAATAGGATTTGAGCCAATTCTGTCTCTTGTCCCCACTTGCAGGAAGAACACATTTGGAGGAAATGTATTTCAATGTCATGTTCTGGAGCAAATCCCTCCAGAGATAAATATAACCAGAAAATGACCGCTGCCACCTGTTTTACTTATTCACGAGAATGTTCCAACTTTCAAAACTCTTAAAGTTACCAAGATTACAGTCGAGTAAAAGTAATTCCTGGACAGTAGTTCCCATTTTGATGTGATGATAACTGAGCGATTTTAAAACAAAAATAGTAATCAGACGTTGTCTAAATTGGTTTATTTGGCGGGTCATTCATAATATATATTTTTGGGGACAACTTCATATCATTATGACTGAACAATTTTAGTGGATCCTATAAAATCTGGAGTTATGAGCAATGCCCAAGGCACAGCCCATTTGCTTATGCCAAGATGGCACCCAGCACATCCTGCCAGCCAAAGACCCCTGGTCATCAAGAAAATGGGAAATATCACACATCTCTGAAAAGGTTGTCTTCAGAATCATTAGTTAAAAAACAGCATTTTACCATGCATAAAACTCCCCTAATCAAATCTTTAAAAACTGTGAAACTCTTCACTAAAGCCTAGCTTGCAAAAAGACGAGGTAACTATCATTTTGCTATACCACGTTGGTAACAAGATAAGCCAACAAACAGCCATAATTGAAATAATAAACAATAAATAAGCTACAACAATAATAAGAGTCCAAAAAGTCTGTATAGAGAACTTTTCAGAGAATCTTTTGTAAACTGCATATCCGGAAAGGAAATTGTACTTTCCGAAAATTGACTGACAAATTTAAGCATATTTAAATGAAGAAGTATGCTTCATCATCTGACCAAAGCACCTTCTCACTGATTATCTTGCACTTGCATGCTGCTTTGCGAACGATCTTCAAAAGGGATTCGCCTTCTTCAAAAGGCCTACTGTGATTAAGTATTCAGTGCTGAAAACGCCATTCAGTCATACAACAGATTCTGGGCTTTGCTTGATGAATGCATATTATTTTTATTTATTTTTTTTTTACTTTGCATTCATACATAATTGTGTCCAATGCATTCATTATGTTAATCAAGAATAAAAACTATTAGCGTGCCCAGTTAAATTTCTGGCCCATGTAATATATTAGATACATAGTCCACATCATCGCAATAAAAACTCATTTTGATGAAAAATTTACGCTCAATTGCTGAGCATTAAATGCAAAAGTGTACACAGACTTGAAACGCATCTAAAACCACGAATCACTGCATAAAATAACTGGTGGACCGATCAACTCTGCCACCGCAAACATTGCGCATGCACTATCCTACAGAGTTACGAATTAAAACCACCTATAACCTCCTCTTTGGAAGTAGTTTCAGAACGGCCGAGAAAAATAGATTCAAATCCATCCGCCTTGCAAAAAATGTTGCAATCCGGAGTTGTTCCTCGCATTCATTTAACATTGCGTGGGAATATCAGGAGTGATCTACAAGCATCTGTCCTTTTGCCTTGTCTATTGGGATTCACAGGCGCTGCGTGGAACTTAGTCGAGTCCACAAAAAAGGCCAACGCGCTTTCTCTTAAAGCAATCGATATTTTCTACTTACCGATGGAAGGACCGGTGGCTTTCTTCACGTCCTGAGAGAGATATGCTTGATCGGTCCCGTTCCGGTGTAAAAAGACGGGCTTCTATCTGGCCCCGTCCTTTAATTAGAAGCGGGCTGAATTTTATGATAATAAGGATTGACATCAGCCGTAACAACTTGAGCAGCACAAAAGGAGGGGGCAAGGGGCAAATTCGCGTCTAGTTTCCCATGCAATTCCGACGGTCAAGTTCAAGCACAAATTTCAAGTCACAGCAACTTGGGGCCACTTGCCATTCAAAACGCGTCCTTGCGCAGGCAGCAGTGAAACGCTTGGTGGGAAACATCAAAAAACAACTTCTCCATCCATTATAACACATTAACGATGTAAAAGTATACGTCACCACAAAATGTGCTAATTGGATCACAGAAGCCTACGAAGAAAAAAAAGAGAAAGAAACAACTACGCCACACTCGTTGATTCTCGGAAATAGGAACACTCGGCCTCTTTGAATATATCAGTACAAGAATTCCTTTTTTATCGAGTTTATGTGCGATAGAATACATTATCCGACTGAAGTAAAAATAAACCACATAAAAAGGCTCACAAAATCTGCTAAGGTTTCGGCCTATATAATTGATATTTTGTGTATGAGGACTTGGCTTCAAAATAATACAAGGATTCCATCTTCTACAGTGTTCCAAGTATAATCGAATGTTTAAATATTTCCAGTAGATAAATATGAACCTCAATAGTAAACATGCAGAGATGCCACTAACTCAACGAACTTGAACATCTATCAGAAAACACGCTGGGTTTCATTATTAATTAATGCACTGAACCTTTTTAATTGAGTAACATTTATTCATAATTTCGTAAAGTAACCCATATCCTCGCTTCGAATCATGTAAAATTATGACACAACTATTTAAAAAAATGCACCCTTGGAATATACATTTTTTAAATCCTATTTTCAGGCTGCAACAGTCAATTGGAAAAAAACTGCGTTTTTTCATGGATGCATAAACCAAAACGCACAGACTCATAACAATTAGTAACGCTGACTTAAGTCAGCTGATTGGAAGAGGTGAAACGAATTCCAGACAGATGAGAAGTTACAGGTGATTAATAGAAGAAAAAAATATGCACATATATAAGTAACTGCAGCAGTATTGTAAAATATTGTCCGAAAAATGTTTATTAGACGAAAGCTGGAGTTTGGCCACCTTATTCACAAAATCATAAGGTGGCTATTTTGTCAACCTTTGGATATTCACCAGCAACTTGGTACAGTAGAATATATCCATTTAGTAAGTACTCAAATAATAATAATAATAATAATAATAAGTATTATTATTATTATTATTATTATTATTATTATTATTATCATTATTATTATTATTGGTAGTACCTGTAGTTGTGGTGGTGGTGGTGGTGGTGGTAATAATAATAATAATGGCTTATTTGGATAAAAATTATTTGAAACCTCGATGGAATACAACAATACAACTTGCCATGTAGAATACAGTAGAGCATTGTCATCACTAATGCAAACACATTTGATGTACTGCAGAGTTATTGTAACAGTAAGCAGCTATTACAAACTAATAGCTGACGAGCATGTAAGCCTCTGGCACCTTACATCAAACGGGGGTCATTTAATTCACAAATGAGCGGAGATATCTTGGGCCCGGCACCGCTCATTAATGGGTTGACGCTGTCACTAATTGATGGAGGCGTTCATCACACAGTTTTTCCACACAGCATAAATCTGTAGCAGAAACTGATAGAGTGCAGTTACATATTTATTTTATTTCACTAATTATATTCCCATCGACATTACGTCATCATTCTGCAGGATTAACGCAATGAAAATGAAGGCTTATGGGATTGGGGAGGAAGGGTTGCGAAACCGCAAGTTTTCCCGTTCCATTTTATTGAGTACAACTTGCAGTTCACATACTATGATCAATATACTTATGTGACACTGAGAAGCTGCAGTTGACATCTCAAGATACAGAATAGGGGAGACCGGGTCTAGTTGTTACCCGTCCATGTTGTTACATTCTAAATAGTTCCGATAATAAAACACAGACTGCGCTCTAATTTTTCCGGTTGCCCCGCGAAGGTGACCCGCGTCTTTATGTGACAGAAGGATGTACGCCCAAAGTCGCTGGTCTTGATACACCCAAGTTGTCACAGTAAGAACTTGCACCAAAACCTGTAACAACCTGAAAAAGATCAAAGATCACTGAATTACTTTCTACCTTTTTTATTTCAGAAAGATGCCTCAGACGAATAAGGAAACACAGCAATGCCATTACAGAATGACTTAAAGGTTCCTTACAGTAGCTTCATAGTAGTAAGGCATCCCCCTTAGCTTGCCTACTTAAGTGGGAAACACGTCTCACTTAAGCAAATTCTTAGTGTAACAAAATGCCCCACAACCTGTAGCAAACTACCCCTCCTGTAACAAACTTTGTTACAGGTGGCAGGGGTCTATTTTTAACTCACCAGCATCACGCATGCGCAGAATATCGGGGTTGCTGCGGATCGGTCATGTAGTCTAATAAACTTTCTATCTGTGCAGTGCATATTGGTGACAAAAACCTGATAATGTCAATTCTACAGCCGTTAAACAAAAAGTGTAACAACTAGACCCGGTCTTCAATACACACGTTAAAATATCCCGTTAGGAACTGACGCACTCCGTGACATTTGGTTTAACACTCAGAATATTTTTTATGTAGCTAAGGGAACACCCACACACTTAAATATGGCAAACGTCCACGCTGTAATTTTTGTGTAATACTGCCTTCGAGTCTCACCGCTTTGAGTATTTCGGCGAACGAGAAGTACAGCCAATAATAAAGACATAAATTAGGCCATGAGATTGTAAGAGCTCCTTTTTTCATCCATACCAAGCAGGATTCGCTGTAACATTTTAAGAGGCATATTCATCGTGCGTACAGAGGGGTTGCCTTGTTATATTGGACATTTAAAACTATTTTAGGGTCAAGTCTGGGGTCTTCCTGTAATTTTTTTTTTTTTTTTTGGATAGAGCTCTCCATACAGGAAATCATCAATGGGATGCCATATCTCTCTTGAATGCCGGACTAAATCCCCATCAGAAGAATTAGACGGGCAGTTTGACTACAATTTATCAACAGGGAACCGCGCTCCGCACTTTGATTGGAATACAAAATAAGTGGCTATTCGAAAACGGGGGCATGTTCTTTCTGAGTCATTGCCAGAAATGGTCAAAAAGAAAATTATACCGTCAGTTTTTGCTTTTTTCTCGTCGATACAGTACAGGTGGTAAACAGTGTGTCTTTCATTGGTAGGACGGAGAAATTATAATAATAATAATAATTATTATTATTATTACAATTACGCTGGTCTTGTTTTTGTTGAAAACAGGACCAGCTACATGAAAATTGCACGTGACTCATATATCGACTTGTTGGCTAAACGGCTGAAGATCCAAAGCTTACAGACGCCACATGGCATGAAAACAGTATAAATAAGTCGCGGTGTGCTTTAATTCAGAACATGCTTGACATCTAGCCTTTCATGTGCAACTTGACGTGACTTTTCTGATGTGCAGTCCGACGTTGAAAAGTTCGAGGAGCGTCGCTGGATGTTCACCAGCGTCAATAGCGATATTTTTTTTCAGTTGGTGTGTGTGTGTGTGTGTGTGTGTGTGTGTGTGTGCGCGCGTGTGTGTGTGTGTGTGTCATCAGGGCATAATTAATAATAGCTACTTGTCAGAAACTGTTACGAAAGATTTTTGTACAGTATTTTTGGCAGATGTTTGTAGCCAGTGTGTGTGTTCCTGTTTGTGGACGATTCTTGTGAACACGATCGCATTACATGCTTTTATGATACGGTCACGAAACAT
This sequence comes from Gymnothorax reevesii, assembly GCA_029721435.1. Classification (NCBI taxonomy): domain Eukaryota; kingdom Metazoa; phylum Chordata; class Actinopteri; order Anguilliformes; family Muraenidae; genus Gymnothorax; species Gymnothorax reevesii. Next base: position 32,370,197 of record CM056575.1, read on the forward strand.
TACAAATGAGCAGTTGGGATAAAAAGGAAGGCAAATTTAGAAGAGGGGTGTAATCTGAGCTGCGCTTTATGAACTTATTATACAGAACTGTTACACTAAAAATGAAGCTAGAATCGCTTCCGCGGCTGGCGCGCCCCTATATGGTTTCTAGTTGGCATTGCTAACATTATGTGGTGCTCAGGGCCACTGCTGATGCACAGGGATGGTTGGGCAAAGGCTGGTAAAGGCAGCGATGGGGAGGGACTCGGTGTGGGGCGCGTGGCCTTCCCAGTGTGATGCTCCTATATGCCGCCTGTGCTCATAACCCCCCTGAGGTATGGCCCAGTCTGAAATATTTTTCACACTCACAGATGCACACACGTACGTATATATGCTCAGGCAAACACCGTTTCTCCCTCTCTCTCTCTCTCTCTCTCTCTCTCTCTCTCTCTCTCTCTCTCTTTCTCTCTCTCTCTCTCTCTCACACACACACACACATATGAAGAGGTGTGGAGAGATAGGTAGATTCCCTAAAGAGAAAGTGGGGACACTCTCCTATATGCATTTCATTGGCTTTTTTGTGGATGGGTGATTATACTGTAAATCGTCAGAAAAAGAGGTGGACATAATCTGTTTACCTGTGTACACCCTCTATCACACCTCAGCATTCATACACTCACATGCACATACACACACAATAACACGTACAGACACACACACACACGCACACAAACACACACACACACACACACACACATACTCACACTTGCACATGCAAAGACTGGCACACACATGCAGGTATACACATGCCTAAAAGAATGTACAAATGCACACATACATGCAAACACACTCATTCACTCACACCAGCGCACAGGCACAAACTCCACTCACATATGTACACATTGAAAGACACACAGATGCACTCATACTGTATATACATACATGCAAGAGCACAAGCGTGCTTACTCATTTATGCACATTCTCTCTGTCTCACACACACACACACACACACACACACACACACACACACACACAGACTTCAGCCTCCTGTCACATCCCATTGAAGAATCTGCCCAGTCCATCCCGGTTGCCATAGATATCAGGATGCCGGGGGGTGGGAGTGTGTGAGCATGCAAAAAGAGAGACTGAAAGAGAGATAGAGAGAGAAAGAGAGAGAGAAACAGAAAGGAGAGAGGAGGGAGAAATGCAGGGGAGAAAGAGGGAGTAGGGGAAAGTGGGGGAGCCAGATACGCCAATTAATTTGCATGTATTCTAATGAAGCATGAATAGCATTCTGCCCTGCAAACAATGGGTGACCAATCAGCATGCAGCGCACTCCTCGCCACCCACCTCTCTCGTCCAGCTGCACGGCAGAAATGTGTAAACAGAGTGTGGGAAAAAGGGGACCCCCGTGCAGGAAGGGGGTGCCGTTTCAGCCATTTTGAAGTCATTGTCTCCAGTTTTTTTCCTGCTCTTCTGTCTGGCACTCATTCCCTTGGCCATTTTTGCTCTTGATCGTTGCTCTATGGCCAATATTTCCACTTAATGTACATTTGGCAGACACTCTCGACAGTCTTATTCAGAGTAAGTAACATAAATGTCCACATTATGCCACAGGCTGGAGAGAGTTTTCAGGGTCAAGGCTGATAGTGGCATCACATACATAATGATGTTATCTCATCGCATGAATGAACTGCCGTGGTTGGTGCAATTGGGAAAGGAAGCTAAACTTAAAAGAAAAGATTAAACGGTGAGACAGCATGCCTGCATGTATTATACATCTGAGGCTTCCTCACTGAATGCATTTGTGATATTATAACATTTGTAGTATCGCATTTATCAATATTTGCTATTGTCATTTTGAAAAAGGGGGAGAATCGGAAATATCTCTGATATATCGGACGCACCTGCAAAAAAAAAAAAACAAAAAAAAAACAGCTTGAACTGTGAAGTGTCTAAGTCAGAACAACAGAAGTATCCAAACAGTGGATTCCAGTTCATTTCAACGGCAAGCAGCAGCATGTGCCTGCTTAATAGAAATACACTCACTAGCACTTCACCAGGCAATTCTCCAATGCAAGACAAAGAGTTTCAAAGTGGCTAAATATTTGACGCCCAGGTTGTGAGTGCACAGAGAATTTAAAGAGGCAGGGGGAGAACTGTGTAAAAAATTGTAAGCACATGTGCCATACACCAAAAAACAGCACCCACAAGAATGAATTGTGGCCAAAAGTCAATGAAGGGACCCATCAGCACGTATAATGCTTGCCAGTAATCTCAGAACTGAAGCATACATAATTACTACAGAGTTGAATCAATTAATCTCTGAGTCAGACTGAGCAAAAGCAGTAATTTGTGAGCTTCATTTTACTGGTATTTATGGCTACATTTCTGATGATTTGCCTGCCCTCTGTATAGTGGTTATTACACATAGGAAGATACAGTATATTATTTGTAAAGATGGAACAGGTATTCCAGATTAAATAAAATTCAAAGAGTACAACAGCATCAAATGTCTTGCCTGCATTAATCATAATTTCAATGAGAGCACAATAAGTCCATGGATAGACAGTGAATAATGCACAATGGCCTTCTTGCACCCATAGCTTGCGGAGGCATGTCTACAGCTGTCAAGTCATCTTGCTGTCGTTCTCAGCATGTGGCTTCAATATCACATAGATACCTGCAAGCAGTCTTAGGCAGGCCAAGTAACTGTCACCGTCTGCTTTTAATTCACTGCCAAACATGACTAAATTACACTCCAAGTTGCAGCTGGAAAGTAAAAGCCTTGTGGAAAAAAGGAAATCAAATTTTCCTCATCTTTCCCTCATCAGAACTTGGCCTTTGTTCGGGAATAGTACAAGGGTACTTAAACTGGGTCCCTAAGGAATTTCATTTTGCACGCAAAAATTTCTCATTTCATGTACAAGACTTATTTATGTTCTGTTTAAATACCCTTGAGGAGAGACTATTTGTAATATAAGCATAAAAATGAGTCAATCTTTGCAAGCATGTTAGATGTTAATTTTGATCTTAAATCTTCTATTTCTTTTTTGCCAAATACAACAATAAGGGTTCAAATTCACTTTGGAAGCAAAGAGTTATCTAAAACAGCAAGCATTTTTAACTTAAGTCTCTCCTCAAGACTAAGCCATGTTAAAATAAAATATGCAAAAATAAAACCATTTAAGGTAATTATTTAAAGAGATATATGCATTTTACATATTTTTGTTTGTTTGTTTTTTAAAGGGCTACCAAGAAAAGAACATGGGGCAAAATTTCATGTTCACAAAGCTTCTATAAATTATTTCTGCATTTAAAAAAATTAAACAAAAAAAACTTGTTGGCCTATTTGTTTTGGTAAGTGAATGTTTTTTAATTCAGTGTCCCCTGATTCTAATCTGCCTGAATAGGTGAAACTGTGCCAAAGCACATCATAATTTAACTTTTTTCGAACAGTCCACATCAGAAAAAGTAAAATAAAAACATCTTTGAAGCCTCTGAATATTTAATGAAAAAATGAAGAAGCACAAGATAATCTCAGTGACTCAGGTCTGGATGTGTCAGAACTGAAACCCTCATTTATTTTCTAACAAGCACCACTCCTGCATGCATCAATAGAGGAAGAAGTGCTTACGGCTCTAACAGGTGATCTGTCATTTGGATGCTGGTCCTGCATCTGCCCAGTGGAGGACAGCCATTCTGATCCTACTTGCAATGAGGCATGAGACACAACAGATGCCCCAGTGTGTGCACAAAGACCTCTCTGGCTGCCGAAAAGACTCGCCTGCAGTACCGGATAGGCAATGCATAGGCAATATGTCGCTACCTGCTCTCTTCACTTGCTAAGTGATGTCTAGAATCTTATGATATGACTGGCAAGTCTGCACCGCCATATAGAGAGGGTGTAGCAGATGATAGATAGATAGATAGATAGATAGATAGATAGATAGATAGATAGATAGATAGATAGATAGATTTTCCAAAGAGAAATTGTGCCAAACCAGCAGCCAAGTCTCAAAAAATATATAACTTGAGTATAACATACTTTGGCTTTGTCCCTCTGTCTTATTGTATTACTATCAATAAACCCTACTATTGGATTGTACTTTGATTGCCTCCATATTTGATTCCAGGTCTGGATCATAACAAAGTAGGAGAGAGCCACCACAATTGTAACATTTTTCACTTTTCACTCTATTACTAAGCGATCGTTTACTTGCATATGTAATATTTTCAGGCAAAGCATCAACACATGTGCTATCATAAGCCACTGAAAAGTTTTTCAATTGATAAAACAGGTCTTGAGTTATATAACTGAAAGCGGACTCTGTCCGATGTTACAACTGAAGCATGTTTGAGTCTTAATTGTAACAGCAGGAGCTACAATTGTAACACTGCAAAATTGTAATACTACTAAGTAGCATTAAACTCATTGTTTTCAGGTCAAATCAATTATATTTGATTCAAGCAAATGTTTAATGTTTCTTTGACACCAATAATGTGATAAGAGTGTCCTATCAAAAATAATTGTATATTATTAAAACTTACCAGATGTACCAGTTGGAGTGTTTGTGTAAGTTATTAATAGGAAAATACATTGATTGTGCCTACAAAGTTAGCGACTTTGACTGATTTGACTGAGTTGTAAAAATGTTATACAACTCTAATTTGATCTAGAATATAATTGAATGACAGCTGACTGAACACAGAATATTGGCAAATATGACGCATGAGTTTTGTAGAAGTACCATTCATACCTGCACTGGTACCCCTGCAGGGGCAAATATGTAGGAACACCCCAAATCACTTTTTTTTACAGTCTATGCTATAGAAAAACAGCCTATTTGTATTCAAAATAGGCTACAATAACATTTGCCTACAGAAAGAACCAAATAGGTTAGCTTGTTAAATTTCTAGGTAGGACTAAGCCTACATCTCAGTGCAAAGAACATTATTATATGTGCTGTTCAGCATCTAGTGCATTTTTTAAAAGGTAAAACTGCAACAACAGGCAACCCATTTAAAGGTAAAACTGACCTCGACGGAGTAAAGAACATGCCACACAGAATAAAGTGCATAAACACTGCCTCCAGAAAAATTAAAATGTGTTCACATTAAAATAATTGCTAGGCTAATAAGGCACAGAAAAAAGTAAAATCAGCCTAAAAAATTTCACAACAGAACCAAAAAAGCAAAGAAAAAGCAAAATTATTTGAGCTGTGCTTGCAAATGTCTGCTGTTGTCTCAAAAGTACCATGTGTTACAACTGCACCGCTCTGTGTTCCGTTCATTTGGCGTTGTGTACAGAATGGACCTTATCATAATGTGTTAAAACGATGCAAAATAGTGAGGAACATATGAAGAGTTTGCTTCCAAAACACAATATATCCATTTTACTCCTTTTGAGTAAATCAACTTTTTCTATGTTGGCGCCTAAAGCATTTTACAGAGAAACACAAACTTTGACCATGAAAAAATACACTCTATAGTATGAATTTCTAAAAATGCAAATTTACACCATGTGTAAGAAGCATAAGGCTATTGCTTGATGGTATTATCTCAATTTTTGTAATTTTGGCACTTATTGCATTTTGGAACCAAACTCTTCATATACATAGCGACATCCAAGCAGATTTTAGCTCTGTAACGTTAAAGAAAAAATCTATAGTCAAAAATACTGTGAGAGTGAATTTTTACTTACTTTGTGGAAAACCAACTTCTCTGAAAATATCTCTGTGCAGCATGGATGAAAAGACTTGCAACTTCCGGGGCACGTATATTACGGTACTCGTCCCATGCTGGGGTGATGACATCACGACTGCATTGACCAATCAAGAGAAAACCTACATGATACAACCGTGATGCGTTACATTCTAGGCAGCTCTCCCCTAGTATGTATGTTGGTATACTCTGCAAGGTAAAAATAAATTGAAATAGTGTAATGCATACATTGAATGGAGTCTATGGGCTCACATAATGTATGGAACAGCAAATAGACTGCCATGATCAGGAAACAAATGAATCTTCATCTTATTTCCCATTTCTTATTATTTGATAATTAACACTAATTAAGTAATACAAAAATTGTATTACTGCATCTGAACATTTTTACACCAATAATGATTATTAAAAATGAATCTGTTAGAAATATTCTCCCAGAAGTTCTTATGTCAGAACTTATGTAGGGAGTGAACATGAACAATCCTGAAATAAAAGTTTCAGTATCCGAAGGCAGTTACAAAAATAATTAAAAAACAAGTCGACGCTGAGTGCTAAGAGATCCCCACAGCCCTGAACTAATTATGAATAAATAGCGGCATACACCTATGGCAAGGCGCAGGTATGCTGACTACCATTCCTTGTGTCCCTGCAGCAGTGGTTGTTATGAATACCTGCATTATAATTCAAGGTCAGGGTGCCAAGGTTAAAGGAGAAATCCACTAATGACCCTCATGATGCTCATCACATCTTCACATGGAACCAGCATATCAAATTTGAAGCTGCTGTGATTAAAAATTTTGGAAATATGGCTCAGACAAAATTTTGAAGTTGAAGGTCACTGTGCCAAGGTCAATGCTCAAATCCATTAATGATCCCTATGTTGTACACCTATCCCTCACAAAGAACCTACATACCAAATTTGAAGCTCCTGGTGCAAATATTTTTGGAGATATATCTCAGACAAATAATGGAGCTGCCGCCCACCCACCTGCCCAGATGCCACAGGGTATAACAATGTTCCATCGGCCCACAAAGAGCCACAGACTTGTATGTCTTAAATGTCTCTTCTCTAACACACCTGATTCAAATGGTAGTATTGTTATCAAGCCCTTGACAAGCTACAATAATTTTATTCAACTGTGTTAGAGCAGAGAGACCTTAAAACATACAGAGCTGAGGCTCTCCAGGTCCAGGGCTAAGGAATCAAAGCGAAGAAAAATTTGAGCAAAAAGCCCGAAGAATGGACAAATATTAATAGGATGATACTTCTCCCTGATCCTGTGGAAGGAAGGTAGGACAGACAGACAAACAAACAGACAGACAGACAGACAGACAGACCAAAATAGACACAACAAGGCATCAGTAAATGTTAAACATGAAGAGTGAAAAAGGGCCAAATCACAATTTTTTGTATCATTTTCTAAAGTTTAGGAGTGCAAGAATTGAATATCAATACTACACTACATGGAGGGTTGAAGGAAAGTATTTCTGTAGATATGGAGTCTAGAATGCAGAAACTCATGAGCAGAAACTTCAGTGGGAAGTGAACTATTACAGGGAGGCCAGAAACTTTCCTCTAATTATGAACTGCAACTGTATTTTATTGTTTTCTTATTTCAGAGAATGTCATTTAAACATGGATCTACTATTAGCTGCTTATGATGAGAATTTGAATGCAGTTGTTCTGCCTTAGCGTACTCAAAGCTCAATAACAGTGGATGGGCCCATGGGTGAAAATGGTCCTGGTTGTAACAAACAGGTCAATAAAAACAACCATAATCTACGAAATATTTTTAAAATCTATTTTATCAAATGAAAATTGATCTGAATTTTGAAGTTTTATTGTAATTATTCACAAATTGTATTAAAAATGCTCCCAAGTTCGTCTCAAAAAGTTATTCATAATCATCCACAGTAGGTAACGCTTAACATCCTACACCAAACCTATGGCTTTGTTCAGTTGAACAAATTAATCTATGTAGCACCGTTGAAGCCGCAGACTGTGAGCACGGCAGAGGCGCTACTTGCGTGATTCACTGGCTTGAAATTGTTTTGTTAGTGTTTTGAGTGTCATCAAACTCGGCACAACCGTTATTTTGGAATCGTCTTTGGAAGCAACTCTTATTGCAATTATTTGCTGTATAAACATCTTTTTTTCCAGAGCTAACACTATTGGTTTTTACAGCTGTTCAGGTTTTTTCCACCAAGAATTGAAAATATTATCCAATCACAATTAACAATGAGAAATTACTTGACCAACCATTGTGATGGTTCATTCTAAAACGTAGTATGTCATTGTCCAAGCCTTAAGTAGGGGTTAAGAAATTATTATTTGTGCCTTATCAGCTTGGTATGAATTCAGATGGGGCATATATTAATAGAACTTCACGTGTGAATTTTCCTTATGGAGCCATTCCTACGCTTAGAAGAGGTTATGTGTCCTAAGCATTGTCTATTTTAAGCACAAAGTCCCATTGACATGACAAAATTGGTTCACTAATAAGGGATTGTCATTTCGTTAATGCAGTCATTACTAGGGACAAATTTCTACCCCTCAGTCACGAATGAAATATTCAATTCACCACAACCTTCGTTCGTTGTGTATCTCGAATGGTTGTGTCTCATAATTGCATAGTTATCATCACAGTAATCAGTTTTTAATTGGTTTACATTATTGAGATTAAGAGTCGGAACTCGGGAGCAATACGTAGAAGTGTTTCAATTTCAAAAATCGATGATGGTACAATAACGCAAGTCTACCACTGGATTCACTGACTGAACAGCTTTCTCATCAATAACGTGTCACTGATAAAGAAGCACTGGATTATTTATTATGAGAGAAAATATGGTACAAGCCCTTTCATTTAAGAAAATAATAGCCAACAAGGAATGATATTCAGTCAGGGGATTTCAACTGCATTCAGCATGCTTTCTTGTCGTTGCGTAGTCTTGCCTCTAGAATATCTGGACCAATCAGACAGCTGGGAACAGTTCGTGTAAACCAATTGCAGCGCTACTTATTGCGCGGTTCTCAAACTCTGTAGTTGACCGACAGAGTAGTATCTTTAGAATGGATTGGAAGGAGCCACAGCAATGGAAGATTGAGTCGCATACGTGAAATAGGGAAGGTTGACAGCAAATATCTCTTACTTTGTGTTTTAGAAAGAACAATGGTGGGTAAATCATCTTTTTCCTCATAGCCCTCCAATAGTTACACGTTTACATATCATAAAATATGCAGCAGTCCTGTCGTAAAATTATAAATTGCTGGCTAACGTAGCTAGCTTTTTAGGCTAGTCTCTATCTGCAAAAACTAGTCAGCCTGATAAGTTTCAAATGACTGAACTGCATCGACCTTGCTGGTAGCTTGCAAGTGAATATTGTGCATTCTTTGTTGATTATCATTGCTTTTACTTCATGTCATATCAACTCATATCAATGCCCCTTCTTTTGACCGATGAGCAGTGTGCCCTCCCACTCCAGATTGTTCGCGAGATCTTCGCTTGATGAAGCTTAAGTTAAATGACCCCCTGTCACAGTCAGTGCTCGTTCCCCTCATCAGATCATAACGGCACAGGGAGACACGAGATAAAACAATATGTCGCTAAGAGCAGGAGACCGTATAAAAGTTTGAGCAAGATGGTCTTAAATTTATGAAAGCGATGAACAAATGCGAGTTAATTCTCTGTTGACATGAGTTTTAATTTGTCAGCAGTGGTGTTATGTGTTCTGCTGTGCTTGTCTAACGGTACTCTGCTCGTGCATAGGCCTTGATGGGTGTTCAGCTCGTGGTCAGCTTGCTGGCTGCCAGCATCATGCAAAGATTGGCCCCGCACTGCTCGTTTGCCCGCTGGCTCCTCTGTAACGGCAGGTAGGGAATTTCTGACGCTTAAAAATGGCTTTCTACGTTTACAGTCCCACCTTCTGGTTAGCTCAGGAATGGCCCGTCTTTTGAGAGAACAATGAGTGTGGTCGCTGGTTTTGGTTTTGGCTAAGCAAATTATGATTAATTCCTCTTCTCAAGGTTTAGATTGAGAACAGTTATGCAGTCCCATGATTCAAGAATCCCAGCGCTTGGCCGTAACACAAACCAGCACCCTCTGTAGCCATTTCTGCATAACAGTTAACACCCCTGGATAGGATATGGGAAAAATACTTTTACTTTCTTTCTTTTTCAGCTTGTTCCGGTTCAAGCACCCAACGGAAGGAGAGCTGTGTGCCCTGGCTGGAAAACAGATCCCCAAGAGTGGCAGAAGGGACAGGTATTAGAAGAATGGTTGTGCTCCTATATCTGTTCTTTTTGTGAGTGAAAAGATTGGCTCATGTTTTAGCTTTAGGATATAAGGACTGTTTTGGGGCCTCAAATCTCCAGAGATCTTTCGCCGTGGTTTAAATCATAGTTTTCTTATTGCTGTAGGAGGTTATGTTGCCTTCTTAACTGCACTCTGAAGTGCTTATGCACTCTTTTGTTTTTCCCACTCTAAACTGAAGCTGTTTGGCGTGTCAATCAATCAAATGAGTTTATGATGTCATATTAACCATTAAAGTACAAATCACTGCTACTGCCACACAAGGCGCAAAATATACGATGCAAAATTTCAGATCTCGGCCTTCAAAAGGTCAACAATTTTGTCAATTTCAAGTTACCGATGACCTTCAGAAAGGTTTGCAGGTACCTGTGAGTCCTTCTGAAGGTCATGTCAACTAAGTAATGAATGTTTAACTTCTGGAGGGATAGGGTGAGTAAAAATTAAGCACCCTTAGGGTTAACATTCATTGAATGAACTAGCATGAACTCGCATTAACCAGTGTAAGGGATAGATGTGTTGCCAAAGTTTTTACAAAACAGCATCTGCACCACACACTTAATACTCTAGCCATAAAGCAAATGAAAACATTTTCTCTTCTTGGAGGGTCAGAGATTCCCAAAACGAAAACTTCCTGCATGTATACATGTTGCATCAACCTGTTTTTTTTTTGTTTTTTTTTTCCCCCTGCAGGCGACAGAATGGATCTAATGACAGCAAGCCACTCACTGTACCGAGAGACATTGACCTTCATTTAGAAGCTGCTCCTGTAAATGTTGTGGATGCCCTTGGTATGGAGAGGGATGGTCAAATAATCAAAATAGTGCCATAAACAACAGCTTTGTGAAGTTTACGATGTACTGATTATGTTGAGACTAGTTTAGATATGAATAGGTTAAATTCTCTTGTGATTTCCAGTGGTAATATAGCAACTATCCAACCAAATGTCAGAGAGCTTTGACTTGTGGCCACTGTTCTCTTTTTATCTCTGAAATATGCTGTCATAATTTTTGTGTCGCCTGCGAAGCATCGCGGCACATTGGGATCACTTTGTCCGGCATGCGTCTGTCTGTCCGTCCGTCTGTCTGTCCGGTAGTCACACTTTCAGTTGGTAGTCACACTTTCACATAAGAGCTTCACAGGCGACAAGTGTTCACCTGAACATTCTAGTGTAACTCTATTAGCTGCATCCTCGTGGCTTGCTATAAAAAAGTAGCGTTTTTCCATGTTGGGTTTGATATTTTGTCAATCTCTTATAAGTGTCCTTATACATGGAGAAGCACCCTTGGTGTTTACTCACCCTTTTGATGGCTGATTTCCTTTTATTTGCCTGTGTTTTTTCCCCCAGTCCTGCGTTTCTTCGTGGAGTATCAATGGCTGATTGACTTCGCTCTCTATGCCTTTGGCGTCTATCTGTTCACTGAGGGATACTATTGCGTTGTGGACGCCAGCAAAGAGGTCAACATTGGAGCTATTTGGTGTGTCCTGACTATTCTCTTTTGCCTGTATCCTTTTTCAGTTAACTGCAGTCACCCTTGTTTGGCTGGTTATGAAATACTGCTGGAGTGAAATCCTCAGGGGTGTAATTGTAAAATTACATTTTTAGGTCCTTCACAGTCTTTGAAGTTTTTCTCTGGCAGAACATGGCTCATGTTTAGGAGGATAGCTGCAGTTCAGAGTAGGTACAGTGTTAACCAGTCATTTAAGTTATACTCTGGTATAATACGCGTGTTTCTACAGAAAAGGGCACAATTACGGCAAAGACGGTCCACCCATTTGTTTGACAATGGAACTTACCTTTCCTATTCATTTGAGGGCTAGAAATATTGGGCATGGTATTTGCAATTAGGGGCAACTTTAACGGGACACTCGTTCCAATGTCCAAGGTCAAAGTATGACGCAAGTGTCCATACCGTAATCATTCAAAATTGAGCCAACAGAAAATTAAGTTGAAAATCAAACTGTTTTCACAGATGACTCAGACTTGCCACCAGGAACAAGTTTTCTTTAGTATTTCAAGTTAAATTAGAATAGCTGTTGGTTCAGGAAAAATGGGATTAACCCTTTCTCTCGACCAAAGCAGGTGTCATGTAAGTTTGGTTTTCCCTGTGTTTACCGTAATCAGTTAGATATTTTAGTTCTACAGTTGTCCACCAGATGTCAATCCTGCCCTAAAACAAAAACAACAACACCAACAACAACTCTAAAGGAGGCCATTTTGAAAGCTTTTGGGTGTGGCGGCTGAGTGCCAGGGCTCAGGTAGTATCCGAATTTTTACCTGTCTCACAAATTAAATGTCTTTGCTGTAATCATGAAAATATGTTTTAGTAGCTAGTGCTTCTTTTATGAGGTTATGCTTGATTAGATACTTTTTGAGAGAGGAAGGAAATGAGGGAAACTTCAGCCCTCACATTGGTTGTAAATTTCCATGGGGCTGCATTATATGTTTTTACCGCTGTCTTTACCGTAATCAACTGCTCTGCCAAGGTATCCGTCGTTGTGTGTCTATATAAGTGGAAAAAAATCCTGGAATGATGAAATTTCTTTTTATCAACATGATGTTCTCGTGACAAAAAGGTTTTCAAATTTGAATTTGAACTCGCTTCTAAAACTAAAAAAAAAAAATCTACTTAAAATACATACTGAAGTTACTTACATATGACTGTAGTCCTGATGATACCGCTGTTTTCCACGTTAAAAATGTTTGTGTTTCGAGTATGCATTTATTTAAAATAAACTTTTTATGCAGAACATTGATTCACTTGAATATTCACTGTCTTGACTCATGCATTGATTGTGAAGGGTGAAATATTTGAGGCTGTGGCAAAACGGATCATTTTGGACCATATAAATTACTGGTACTTTACAGTATAGAAAAATTATGCTGAGAATGTTGAAATATACTTAATTTGGCACTTGGGCCTACCCCCAAAATAACATAGTCTGCAAAAATTCCTCACCCTTCAAAGCCAGTGCATGTTTGGAGTGCAAAGGTGGAGACATGCCTTCTCACACTCAGACTAGAGTTAAAAATGAACCTTTCAATGCCTTTGAAATGTTTGAATGACTAAAAGATTCATGTAGGACATATGATACTCCTTTCTTCAGTGCTATTTGCTAAAAACACTGATTACGGTAAAGAGGTACGTCACTTCATCTTTACCGTAATTGTTGATTACGGTAAAGACATCTGACCACCTTAAAGTTTGTGGAAAAAAATGAAGCCAGCCATATCCCAGCTTTGCCATTTTAATACTGACTCCTACTGTGGAAGGGCTATTTGAAGAATAAAAAAAAAATGGAATTCCATTTTGGTGGATACGTCTTTACCATAATTATGCCCTTTTCTGTAGAAATGCCCATATCCATTGTAAGAATGTTAGTACATTAGAGCAGTGTTTCCTAAATCTGTTTCTGAAGATGTGCCATGTGGTAGATCTTCAATCTATCCCTCATTCTTATCTAACAGCTCAAGATCTCATTGAGCTGCCAATGACTGGAATGGGATGTGGCTAATTTGGGTTGAATGGCCCTCAGGACAGTAGACCCTCTCAAGATGGCCTCCTTAACGTCACGAGTGGGTCTTTCCCCTCCTCGTAGTAGCCATTAGTGACTCTGTCTAAAGCGGCCATTTTAGCAGGCAAGTCTGTCGTGGCCCTGTTTTTTGTGGTCATTGTAGCCGCTTTTCCTGTAGAGGCCGGTCTTTAGTGGATATTATAGTAGTTTTATCTGTGGTAGCCCTGACTGTACCATCCCAGTCTTCCAAAGATGTGTCTGTATTGGCCATTGTTGTGGCCATATTTGAGTGGCCCAGTCAGGGGTATTCCTGTCTGTTGTGGCCATTATGACCACCATGTATGTAGCATCCCTGCTGTAGTATCCTGGTTCGTTGTGGCCCTTGACACTCCAACCTCTAGGAGGACCCTGCACATGCTGATGAGCCACTACTTCCGCTCAGACGAAGGGGGCGAGCGCTCTGTGTGCCTGGCCTTTGGCTTCTTGTCTTTGTTGGTGGCCATGCTGGTCCTGGTGATCAGGGAAGACTACCTGGAGTTTGGTCTGGAGCCTGGTGAGAACTTCTCAGAGGACATGGTGCAACCATCCATCCATGGCACTTAGGTTACCTCAGTAGTCACAAACTAGAAACTACAAGACATATTTATGAATGTTTATTGCACCTCCACCACCTGCAATCATGCAGACTCGGGCTGTATTTGGGATTTACACTCTTTCACTGGAGCACAAACTACCTAGTGAATGCATTATACAGAAAACACTGGACAGTGAGTGAATGAGTGGACTAGTGTACATTGTAAACACAGCCACAATGTTTTGCCTGTTCTTGCTAATTTATGTTTTGGTTTGCCAATGTCGTCCAACTTTTTCCTTTATCTCAAGGTTTGGCCAGCCTGTTTGACAACTTGGAGGTTTTCGCCACACAACATGGATATGAGTGGTCGTAAGCATCTTTCTGGAGAAAAGGAACCATGACATTTCCATAGTTGGGGCTTGAATGGTCTGACCTTGGCACTGTTGAGTGTGCCTCTCACGTCAGGAAGAAGTGATGGACGGGTCACAGCAATAATGACTGAACTGAGCTCTTGGCTTGTGTTTTGGGATTGGGCCTTGTGACACCTGTTGGAATGTTGTTTTGGTATTTTTCAGGGTACCAGTCACCAAGCTAACTGTGAAGTTCGGTTTGGCAACCTTCTGCGCTTTCATTGGTGCACTGCTTGCATTTCCTGGGCTTCGATTGGCTCAAACTCATGTGGATGCAGTTCAAATGAATTCAGACCGGCCCATTGTAAAGTAAGAATTGTTAAAACACTTTGGAACACAGCATTAAATCACAATGATGCAGTTTTGTTGAAACCTGAATGTATATTTTTACTGGCATCATACCTCAAAAATGAATTAATTTATTGTTTTTTATAGCACTTTTTCTTTGCATCTATACATATTATCGTATTTGACCCTTCCGTCTCCCCAAGGATCCTTCTGCACGTGAGCTTCCTGTCTCCAGTCGTGGTACTGGTGATGTGGGTGAAGCCCATCGCCCGGGACTTTCTGGCTAATGCTCCTATGGGGAAGACGACCGTCACACTGTGAGTATGCTCTGAATGGCATTTTCGTATGTCATAAAACCTTCTATATTCAACAGCTTGAATGAAATAGTTTTTACCCCTCAGCCTTCAAGGCTGACGGGGTATTGCTATCCTTCGTGCGGTTGGGCGGGCGGGCGGGCGTCTCCAAAAACTTTGACATCGGGCTGAGGGGTATTCCATGCATTGCACGCCTATTTTCTTCACAGCACCAACTTTATATTTGGTACATATGGCAATTAGACCTTGCTCTTTTCACTGATCAAATTTGTTTTCCGGTAGACCTTGTCAGATTTTTTGCTATAAGCAATCACAATACAGAAGCAACAAGCTTTTTTTCCATTTTTTGGGGCCTATATATATGAGAGCATAATTTTTGTTACAGATATAACATGTTTTCCTGATAGTACTATAACATGTCTCATATATTTAAGAGAATCAAAAATCTGGTGTCATTAAATCTGGAGATAGAGAGAGGCAAAAGTGCTACCATGGATGAACACGCATTCCAGGAGCCATATTTGGCATGCCAAAAATCTGCAAATAGGTCACATACAAACCTCTCCTTCTGTGTACAGAGCCTTATTATATCAAAGAATCATGTGAAAATTTGAACCATTTAGTGCGAACAGTTCAAAAGTTATGAGCCATCAAACTATGGGTGTTTGATTGTAGTGCTCGTTTTTAAGCCAAATATGGGGCCACGCCCCCTTTTTGTTTGCTTAATATCTCCAAAACTAGTGGAGATATTGGCTTAAAATTTTGTAACAAGGGCATCAAAACAAAAAAAAAACGGAATTACCGGAATGACTCTGGAAAACTGATACTTGGTGAGAATTTTACCTCATCTGGCTCGTGTTCTCAATATTTTCCAGTCGCCGCCAGTGCACTTACTGTGTATTCTATTAGATTAAAGCGTCTGCTCAAATAAATTGCAATGCTTTGTAGTGTGGATGGATGGATGGGTGGGTGGGTGTGCATTTGGTTCTCACACTGATCTCTGCGTATTCAGCGTCTCCAGCTCAGCGTTCAGCTCTCTGCGCCTGTGGATGGTGGTGGCTCTGTGCTGCCTGCGCTTGGCTCTAACGCGCTACCACCTGCAGGCCTATCTCAACCTGGCGCCCAAGTGGGTGGAGCAGATGAAGCGGGAGGCGGGGCGAATCGCGACTCTGGACATCCAGAGGAAGGTGAGCGAGTGGGAGGCGTTCAGTTTGTAACAGAGCAGAGCGAATAGAGCGGTGCTGCCATAACTGTCTGGTTTTTCTGCCCATGAACTCGGACAGATGATTCGCTTGTATCGCCCGGATTTTATTAAGCAACCCCAGGTGGTGGGCACGAAATTTTGGGGTGGACTTTAACTTTCTGAAACTTGATTTCCCACCTTGTGCTTAGAAATTTGAGTTACCTGAACTGATTGGCTTTAGATTTATACAGCTGACTAAAAACCCTACCACTTCCCGATCTTGCGTTTCTCCTTTCACAACTTTCAAAGTGTGGGCCTTAGAATGTTTTTTTAAAGCCATTCTGAACCACCATTGCTTTGATTTACAAACTCTGGTTGTTCCATTAGCGGTACATAATGGAGGTTCAGTTAAGGATTTTTTGTGAAGGTATTTGTGATCATTCACAACAAAGAGCAAATGTGTTGTCTCTCATTGCTGCCATGAATGTAATGGCATTATGGCTGTAATGTATCTTGTGGCTTGTCTGCTCGATAATTTAGAAATGACCTGTAGAAATGAAGTTCATATTGACTCAAGACGATCTGAGAAATGACAGAATCACTGTAATAAAGTACTCAATGTATAGTGCTCTCTGATTGGCTTATTTTTTTGTGCCTTCTCTTGGTTCAAGCTGGGGAGCCAGTTTTTCCCACTGTGGATGCTGCTGTACTTTGGTTTTGTGCATTGGGGCAGATGTTGACCTATAAAATGTCTAATCAAGATACGAGACTTGCATTTTTGTTTAGAAAATGCAATTTGCCACCTTTGTCTCTCTCTGTAAGAGATTTTTTCATTAGCTTTAATAGCCATCGAGGAACAGCGTAGGACTGAGCGCAGAAAATTACCAATAATGGAGAACTATGCGTGCTCAGATGTTGTAACTGGGGTTTTTTTTTTTTTTTTTTTTTCATGGATTCGCCGTCTGTTTGAACCGTATTTAATCTCTATGCATTGCTGACTATGTGGTTCTGTCCTCTTCAGGGGCACCACAGTGTAAGCTGTCGATTAGCGACTAGCTGCCCGACCCAATCTGCAATGCACTAGCAGAGCAATAGCATGCAATCACCTGTCAGTTTTTAAGTGTGGAATCTAACTCTGCATTGGCTGGCTGCCTTTTAACCACTGGGCCAATCGGAGTAGGAGAATATGACTTGAGTGCTACGGAGCAGCATTTGAGCTTCCCTTCTGAGCAAACTGAGTAGTACAAGACCAGAAATACAGGCTGAAAATAAGGGAAATGGTAAGAGAAGAGTCATCCAAAGCAAGTACACAGCACTTCACCCTGACTATTACATGGAAGACCAAGACCTGGTGATGTATGCTGTGCTGAATACTGAATGCGGCTGGTGGAAGGGTAGATTAGAAATGTTTCTGGGGTTAATGGTAAACATGTCCTCTTCTGTGGCTCCAGGTGACCCAAGTGTTCTACTACCTCACTGTGGTAACTCTGCAGTACCTCACTCCTATTCTGCTCATCCTCTTCTCTACGCTGGCTCTCAAGTCCCTCGGTAAGCTCTCCAGTTCCTGTGAATGCTGTGCTCTTATTGGGGGAACTAACGCCGCCTTTTACATTGGGGTACTATCTGTATAGTGCCCTTGGAACCGTACTTTTGGTACTAAACCCGTAGATCTGGTTTGCGTTTCTACTGCAGACAGTAACCTTAAATGTAGGCAGGGTTTTTTTACCGGATGAGAATGCAACGCAAACGCGTAAATACACGTGAAACGCATTGACTTCGAATTTAATCTGTTGTGCGAAAAATTTGTTCCGCGTTCCATGTGAAAGCGGCTTTAGCTGGCAACCTTCTTATTTGGTGTATTTTAATGCCAGCTAGCGAACTAAATGCTCGCGGTGCAACTCCAGCCAAATTAGTTTGCATAATAATACCTATACGTATTTTAAATCGACTAAATTGAAATGCCTGAGAGATACATCTGCACCTCCTCATTGCTCCATGGCGCATTGCTGCGAACAGGCATTTCCAAAAATGTTTTTCCAAAACGGTGGGCGAGACGGGCTTTTTCCTGCCGTTTCTCTTATGGAGTGACGATTCTGTTGGCTAATCAACAGATGGCAGTGATGACGATTCTCGACCAATACAGAAGGCGTGTTTCAGCTCCGCCTCATTAGTATCGGATGGTAACTCTTGGTACCCCAACTGGAGGGGTGACGAAAAATGGGAACGGTTCCAAAGGTACCATCCACAACTTTTGTAATGGAAATGCTCTGAAATGTGACACGACCCGTACCAAACCGAACTGTTCCGCTTGATAGAAACGCGGCATAGGTTTTCAATAGCAGTAGTCAACCAATCCACATTAATGTGGAGTAGTATCTGTGCACGTCTTTAATTTGTATTCTCAAGACCTAGCAGTTTATTTTGTCTTCTATAGGATGCATTACTCTGATCTCAGCATTATCCACAAGTTTCACCAGAAGCCCATGGGCGCTGCCATGACAATACCTACTTCCGCTGTCTGGCTTTGTATTCCGGTAGCCTTGATGCTAATGACCGCAAAAACAGAGCCAGCTAGCCCAAACAACAGAAACATCAGAAATAATGACATCAATAGGATGTTCATAATTTAACCACTTACCGCTGAACATAAGCTTATATATCTTTGGCAATAAAAGCACAATAACGTCTTTGTAAATATATTTGATTGTTCCAATGTTTGGATAACTGAAGGGAACTTTGCTTTAATGAATAACGCTGCTTTCCACAGAATAGCTGCTGCATAACTACTGGATTTCCCTAATCCGGCAATACACGAGCAGTCCAATATTAATAACTTTCATATGACACGCCCACTTTGTAAGATCCTGTACATTTGCAACATAGGATTTTGCGATTGAAGCTGTGGTGGGCATATTTTTTGGCCGATCCCTGTCAAAATCAATAGGGTCCATCCCTGATATAATAGCGGCCAACTCACAGAAATTCAGAGATATCTGTTCATTACGTTTTGAGTTGTCTTGTTCACAAACGGACAAACGGTACCGATCACGTATACCTCCTGCCAACTTCATTTGGCGGAGGTTAATAATTAATTATGTGGATGTAGCTAACATTGGGCCATTGTCTCATGTCATCTACCCACTCCGTGAGAAGTGATGGGTGAGGCACTGTAACGGCATTGTCCTCATGACTTTTTAAAACATCCGTACTGTGTATCCACCTCCGTTTTGTTTCCATTTGTATTGGCTAAAAGCTGGCTTTTACAGCTATGTTACCGTAAACAGACAAATCAACCGGAAGAGAAGAACCGGCAGTTGCTTTGATTTCTGGGTAACGTCATGAAAAAGTCGGCTAGGGGCAATGTCGCAGT
Organism: Gymnothorax reevesii; assembly: GCA_029721435.1. Taxonomy (NCBI): domain Eukaryota; kingdom Metazoa; phylum Chordata; class Actinopteri; order Anguilliformes; family Muraenidae; genus Gymnothorax; species Gymnothorax reevesii. The sequence continues at coordinate 32,389,862 of CM056575.1, forward strand.
TACGCATGCGTAGTGGAAGCTCTTGGTTTAAAGTGTCACCTATTATGTGACTTTTCATCGGTTATTCTTCTATTCTTCAAGTCTACTAAAAACGGTTTAAATGCATCATTGTTCAAAAAAAATACTTGGGTTTTGTCATGCTGGCCAATTCTGCAGTACCTGTCTGTGAAATACTCTATTGAAAGTCCTGCCCCCGCTCTTCCGGAAAACCCCAGTTTGCTGTGATTGGTCAAGTTGATCACTCACTTGTGATTGGTCCACCGTTTGCGCATGCCGGGAAACATCATGCCCTTCACCATAAACTGATTTCTGCTCCAGAGTGTAAATGAGCTTTATAAACAAATACCGGTGTAGCCTTCTGAGCGGAACCCACTTGATTCAAGGGCGTGCCAAACTATGGAGGACCAAAATGACTTAAGTATAAACAAATAAATAAATAAATTCTGAAGTTAATACATAAATCAATGCAAAAATAAATGCTGAAATAAATGAATAAAAAATTATACTTAAATATGACAAATGAATTCCTGCTTTAAATTTATTTCTACATTTTTACATTTATTTATTTATGTATTTCTGTGTCCATATGCTAATTAAGTGGGAGATCCTACCCTCAGTCTGAAGCTAGATTTGTCAATTAGGAGAACCAGATAGAAGCAAACGATCCTCTGTGAATGTTCCCTGTAAAGTTAATTGAGTGCACGATGTCTTCGACTGGAAAGCTGTTGGCAGAGTTGCTGCCGGATGTGGCTGACCAGCTTGGAAAAACTAGCAGCTCAATGCAGGAGTTGCACCGACCTGCGCTTGGAAGATCAATAAAGCTAGAGTTGAACCGCGAGCATTTAAGATATACTCTATGTAACTGTTAGCTATCTGGGCTAGTGAACTAGCCAGCTAACGTTAGCGAGCTCGCTAGCGAGCAGTTATATTTTGTACAACATAAATGCTCGTGGTTCAACTGTAGCTAAGTGAGATCGCAAAATAATAGATCATTTATTTTCTGTAGGCTTCCCTACACCAAACTGTTGGCTAGCTAGGCTACCGAACTTGCTAGCTAAGCAAGCGAACTAACGTTAGCTAGGCGGCTGGCAAGCTAGCCAGGGGTGCGTTTCCCAAAATCGCACATGCTAACTTACGTAGTTGGGCCCATTGACTGCGAATGGACAAACTATGTAAGTTGCTAACTTAGTTAGCATCTACGCTTTTGGGAAATGCACCCCAGAAAGCCTTAGCTGGCTAGTCTCGTTCAGGGGTGCGTTTCATAAAATCACAGATACTAACTTGCATATGACTGCGAATGGACAAACTATGCAAGTTGCTAACTTAGTAAGCAACCACACTTTTGGGAAATACGCCCCAGGACAGAAGTAAAGGCTGTTTCAGTTGGCGCTCCTCATAGCAACTAGGAGCACTTCCGTTGTGTTTATCTAAATACAGCGCTTTTCTCTCTTGCATTTGCTTCTGTGGTTTGCATGTTTTTGGCTTTGCATTGTTTCTGTTTTTGCAGCATGTTTCTCCAATTGGAGATGGTTTTGGCCATTGCAGCGCGTTTGCCCCTGTAGGCCAGTGCAGTGCGATTCTTAACCGTGTTTGAAATGCTGTATTTATCTTCCAGTCACAGGTCGGTGCAATTCCTGCATTTAGCTGCTAGAAACCTGTGTCAATTGCACAAGTTTCGGCTAACAATTAGCTCACTGGTTTGGTGGCATCAACTTTCATGCTTGCGAGTCAACATGTTGGCACGTAAGGAAGAAGTAGTAGACCTGAGTTGATCACACTCCTCTTACCAATCCAGATTCTGACTGAAGCTAGGACCTCCCACGTAATTAGTATATGGACACAGAAATACATAAATAAATACATGTAAAAATGCAGAAATATACATTTTCAATTTCTCATTTCAGCATTTACAACCCCAATTCCGAAATAGTTAGGATGAAGTGTAAATTGTGAATAAAACCAAAATGCAATGATTTTCAGATCACATGAGCCAATATGTCATTTACATTAGAACATAGATTAAATTTACTAATTACAAATGTTGAAACTGAGACATTCTACATTTTTATCCACAAAATGACCTTATTTCAAATTTTCTGGCTGCAACAGGTCTCAAAAAAGCTGGGACACAGGCAAAAAAAAGTCTGAAAAAGCAATTAATATATAAGAGAATCAGCTGAAAGAACATTTAGCAAGTAATTAAGTTAACTGGCATCAGGTGTGTAACATGATTGGCTATAAAAGGGATGTCTTAGAGAGGCTGAGTCTCTCAGAAGTAAAGATGGCCAGATGCTCTCCAACCTGTGAAGGCTTGCATAAAAAAATTGTGGAATACTTTAAAAACAATGTTCCTCAACATCAAACTGCAAAGGCTTTGAAGGTCTCATCATTGACAGTGCATAACATCATCAAAAGGTTCAGAGAAACTGGAAAAATCTCTGTGCGTAAGGGACAAGTCCGAAGACCTTTACTGGATGCCTGTGATCTTTGGGCCCTCAGACGCCACTGCATCACTCACTGGCATTATTCTGTCTTTGATATTACTAAATGGGCCTCGGAATACTTCAAGAAACCACTGTCTGTAAACACAGTCTGCCGTGCCATCCACAGATGCCACCTAAAACTCTATCAAGCAAAAAGATAGCCATTGTTGAGCATGATCCAGAATCGCTGCCGTGTTCTGTGGGGCAAGGTCCATTTAGAATGGACTGTAGCAAAGTGTCCTGTGGTCAGACGAGTCCAAATTAGACATTCTTGTTGGAAATCATGGGTGTCGTGTCCTCAGGGCTAAAGTGGAGAAAGACAACCCCTCCTGTTATCGGCGTTCAGTTGAAAAGCCAGCATCTCTGATGGTATGGGGATGCATTAGCGAATATGGTGTGGGACACTTGCATGTTTTAAAAAGCACCATGAATGCTGAAAGGTATATAAAGGTTTTAGAGCAACTTGTGCTCCACTCCAGATGACATCTATTCCAGGGAAGGCCTTGTGTATTTCAGCAGGACAAAGCAAAACCACATACTGCAGCTATTACAGTAGCCTGGCTTTGTAGTTGAAGAGTCCGTGTGCTGAACTGGCTTGCCTGCAGTCCTGATCTTTCACCGATTGAGAACATTTGGCGCATAATTATAGGAAAAGTCCGTTAAAGGAGACCAAAAACTCTCCAGCAGCTGAAAGCCTGTATTAAACAACAGTGGGATCAAATTCCAATGGCTAAACTCAAGAAACTTGTCTCCTCAGTGCCCAGACACCTCCACTCTGTGTTAAAAAGAAGAGGGGATGCCATGGTAAACAGGCCCCTGTCCCAACTTTTTTGAGACGTGTAGCAGCCATCAAATTTGAAATGAGCTCATTTGTGGATGAAACTTTAAAATTTCTCAGTTAAAATATTGCTATTTTATCTCTGTATTGTGAATAAAATACCGGCTGATCTGAAAGTCATTGCGTTTTGATTTTATTCACAATTTACGCTTTGTCCCAACTATTTCAGAATTGGGGTTGCATTTATTTATTTTCATATGTCAGCATTTATTCATGTATATGTAAATTTATTTGAACTTTTTTTGCATGTATTTATTAATTTTAACAATTATTTGTTCATTTATGTATTTATTTGTTTATTCCTATATTCATTTATTTTATACTTAAGTCATTTTTGGTCCTCCATACCAAACTGTCTGCTTGGCGCGAAAATTTAAATGGAGACATCACCAATTGATGAAAAAAATGGCCAGAAGCTACTGGAGCATTTCAGTCAGCTCTGGACCAGTGTGTTTTGCAGCAGAGAGTGCTTCTTCTGGAGGTGACTTCAAGTCGTTTTCCGATACAGACCTTTTAAATGAGCTTAAAAACAATATGATTCACACTACGACATTGGTGCAACATTGCTGCGCTCAAACAAATGTCTCGAAGTTCACACAAGCAAAATGGATTTTTAGAAAAAACCGTGCTTGAAATGTTTTTTTTTGTTTTTTTTTTTTGTTATTTCCCACACATGTCCTGCCATGACGGTACCCTTTTAAGAATTTGGTATGCTGCACCAAAACATGTTTGATTCAGAGGCTTTGAATGCAGCATCAGTAATGTTTGTTATTTAAAAAATCTTCTTGTTCAAAAAAATTCTGGTGGTTGGATTGGCCCTCAGGGGGCTGCCTTACTTTTCGATGCAGTGTAGCATCTGAATAGGATGGGGACTTGGCTCTGTATTTTGGATTTGAACACAATGAGTCTGAGGTTTGAGCAGAACCAGTCAGCATTAATTTGCTGGTCTTAAATCCTCATCCTCTATACCTTGCAGGAATATTTACCCAGCGTCCCCTCCCAAATTCTTACAGACGTCTCCATCTTTGCTTGGGCTTGGTAACCTGACTCCTCTACACCTGACCAGGGCTGCGTTACTGTTATTTCAGATGCAGTCATGCCCACAGATGTAATCGTCTGCCTCAGATGGCATTCATGTTGCTGTGGTTTGTGTCGTAGGTGACTTCTCCTGGGGCTTATTACCAGAATCCCCCGGAGTGACTCCTGCGATGCCCCCTCCCGCCACCCCGGCCCCTCCCTTACCTGGGCTGGGGGACGAAGAGGAGGCTGAGGATTACGAGGAGGACGTCCAGGCCACAGTGGCCCACCTGATGGAGGTCTTCAGCGCCCTGCGCAGCGTCCTGACCCCTGTCTTTCTCCGAGGAGTCTTTGCTTTCTTCACCTGGTGGGTCGCGGCCTGCCAGGTCATCAGCTGTTTGTTCGGAGTATACTTCCATCAGTACCTGATGCACAACTGAACTGCAGACGCTCAGCCCTTCTATCCCCTCATACAGTGAGCTCTGTTAGTATTTGGACAGTGGGCTGTTATACCCTCACGATTCACTGCGTATTGACACTGGGAGCTTGAATGTGCTCTTGAACCGTGAAAGAATTGGAGCCCTTTAAATTTTGTCTCTGTTGGAATATTTAGCAACTGCACTGTATGTGCAGCTTTGGGCTTCCAGGTAGAACCACTGAAGGTTATGTCTGATGTATCAAGTGCAACCAAGGGTCATTTTGCCTGCTGTATGCTGCATGAGGGAATTGTGTAGTATTCAGACACAACTTTCCAAAAGCTGTTGAGGCCAGTGGGCCGAATGTTGAATATTTGAATGGATCAGGCTTTTAACGGTTGCTTTGGCGGTTTCAAATCTTCAATGATCACATTTTGGACTCATGGTAGATGATTTTTTATTTTTTTTTATCATGGAGGTATAATCACTGGCAAAGTGTGACGTCTTAATTGTGTAATGTAACAAGTGCCTGAAAACTCAGGGAACTGGGAAAATGATTTTCTTTTGGAAAACGTGTTTGTGCTTCTGTGCCAGAGTAAGGGATGGTTTTTTTTTATTTTTTTTTTGAATAATTGTTGCATGAAGTGAGTTCAGATTTTACTTTGTCTCTGCGTTTTTTAAAATCTATTCTGCACATTTTAATTAGATATGCATTTCTTACCATTCATTTTACCGATAGTCATGAAAGACCATATTTAGTTATTTATTACAAATCATGGCTGAAAGATGTCACACAGTCTACTTGCCAATCATTTCGTCATATTAACTTATTTTAATTAAATGAGAATTGTTTATCTAAACTGAATTCATGGTCTGCATAGTCTGAATGAGCCTGAAATCTTAATGGTTTTTTTTTTTTTTTTTATGGGATTGTGCGGTTTTATGAGAATAAATGCAGGCTGTTTTCATTCATTCTGAAGTGCTACATCTGCATAAATACTAAAGATTTATTATGTTTTAATGTTTCCCAAATGTGCGTAATGTGTGATTGTTTTTGTTGGGTAGATTTTCTCGGAATGTAATCATAATGGTTAACACTACAGCAAACAAAGCTGGAATCAAGGATGAAATCCATCTGACCATCAAGCCACCTGACCAGACTTGCGTACCAACGGCTCGTATGCCCGCCCAGAAATGTGCTGGGACGGGATGAAGTTCGGGGTCTCTTCGGCTAGCCAGCAGAGCTGTACAACTAGTGTGGTTCAATATCGTACCGATCTAAATGGCGCTCTTCATACTGTGGTTGACTCGGGCTGTATTTATTTACGGATAAGGAGTTGTTTGCGGGAATTTTATGCATATTTTTTTCTTTCAGAAATAATGTTGGATAAACGAGGCAAAAGAACGCAACCTAAGAGGATGGCGATTTATGAGACAACGGTTTTATTAGTGTGGAGTTAGAATTACTAGTAAATAAACCTGGGTTGCTGAAAAGGTAATTCTGTTTTAGATGGCGTGGATGTCTCCCACTGTAGCCTAGCGACACATCCGTGCCGGCGCTCGACTGGGCCCCACGGGGCATTTGTCTGAAACTTGACATGATTTATTCCTGATATTATTTGATTTCCACGCCGAATGAAAACAGACAAAGGCTCAGTGTCGAGATTGGTGCGGTCACTTTACTGTGCATTTTATCGGTGGGTTGACGTATAGGATTCCTTGGAAGCATTAACGTCAAATGCTGAAAAAAGCCACAGGGGTAACTTACCGACGAGTCCAAACTTTCTTTATGTCCAAAAGATGACTGACGTTCTTCAATGAAACAATAACTTTGTGAGGTATTATTTGTTTTGAAATTTATTATTTTTTAGTCCCACTCCACCATCTATAGGCCAAGCTCAGTTACATTTCATATCAAAGCGTGATTAATGGTGCATTTCTTCTCACGGGGCTATTCCAGTTGTAAAAGGCACAATTGTATTATTTGGACATTATAATTAGCTACACTAAATCTTGTTACTGTAATTGGTCAGGACAATCTAGAATGGGCAAGGGAATTGGATTCCTCTGGGGACAAGGCGGGCTCAGGCCACAGGAAGGTCACTTGACCCTTTGACCTCAGCGGTCAGTGTCAGGATGCGTGTCAGAGTGGTGAAAGGTGGAGCACCACTTTGTCTCTACTGACAAATCGCTATAACCAGCCAAGCTTGCTGACGGAATTCATTGGGTACTTCTGGTCAAGTTCATTGGTATTTACATGGAGACTTGGGGGTCTATGTCACTCAGAATTCACGGTTTAACTCTTGATTTTTCCACAAAAGCATAAGTTTCATATTGGATAATTATTGGGGAAAAATGGTTATCATTTTTGAGTACTACTGACCAGTTAAACAATTATATCGTGTAAAAAAAACTCCCCTTAAGCAATCTATCTTTGTTCTGGGCTCAGTTGAGTACATCTCCATATTTCAATATTTGTTGTTCTCAGTAATCTGGCAATCCATCTGCTAGTTTGAGACAAACTAAACCGAGTGCAGCAATTCACTACTGTTTCCTTATTATGATGGCTATGAATGCCCATAAAATAAACACGTTCTTCACTCACATCACCACAGTCCCAGTTTTTTCACCCCCTGCGTAATGAAAATTTACTTTTTTTTTCATGCTTCAAGCTCAGTGGTTCCCGAGCTCGGCCTTAGGGGGGTCCCCTGTGGATTCTGTTTTTTGTTCTGGCCACAACTGCAATAAAAGAATTTTGGCCAGCTGCTAATTTTTCTTGAGTATGTGCTTTTAATTGTTACATGGGTTACTTATCTTAATGTTCAACATTATGCCAGAAAAACGCAATACTATGAGGAATATATGTACCCCCCAAGTTTGTATTGTGCTTCTGGCAAAATGGCAAACAATTACTAAAAGAGGTAACATTAACCACTGAGGTTTTTCTTTCTTAAATATCTATGCATTTAGTACATTGCAGGTTTGCCTCGTGATCATTTACCTTGTTTTTGAATTTTTCATTATCCATAAGATGGCTATGATTGGTGGTGCGGTGTCTTACACTAGAATTAATTAGCAGCCTGTTGATTCAGATCATTCTCAATTTGATCAGAGATTATTTGCCTCTTTTTAGGTAAGTCTTCGTTTCCAATATAGCCTGATAAGCACTACATTCATAGAAATGCAATTGAGTATATCATACTACGCTATTTCTGATGTGATATAAAGATTTGATGTAATGTATGAAAAGCTAGTTTGAGAAGTTAATTACTTGTTAAAATAATTTAATAGCAGTTGTGGTTGGAAGAAAAACCAGCGTATACGGGGCCCTCCAGGGCCACGTTTTCGGGCCAGCGTTCTAGATCATGTGAACTGGCGCTCACAAGAACTGGGAAGTCATGTCTAGACTATATGAAGCTGATAGAATACATAAAAACAAACTGACAATGCGTCCTGGAAGGATTATCAAGACTAAAGCCAAAAACCGTCATCAGACATTATTTGTCCAGATGTGAGAACAATAACAGGCTTCCGTGAAAGAGGAATATCTTGGGTGAGAGCAGTTCAGTTTTTTTTTTTTCTTAGCCGTGGGAGCTGCATGAATTTCAATACCCTTGGTTATCATTAAGACGCTTGTTTTTTTTTTAACGACGTCAGGGAAACAGCTGTTCTGAATACCTTGACTTTTTTTCTTTTATTTCATTTGAAACCCTCCCAATCGTACACATTTCATTGCTTCATCTCCCCAACTTCATGCATCCTATAAATGTAGTCTTCCTTTTCCTTCAGACGGATCAGATTTCGTCCTTCCTTTTTTCCAACATCAAGAGGTTCTTGACATGTCTGAGAGAAGGTTTCTGGCTTAATGAACCGGAAGGTGACAGAAGTGACATATCTATATAATTACATTAATTATGTGCATCTGTTTGGAGAGTCAGTCGGGGCTCTCGAGCAGGCATGGCTGTTGCTATAGGGACAAGAGAGCGCGGAATTCAGACATGCCCTGCAGACTGGCTCGCGCTCTCTGGGGAGGTGCCCAGACATAACCCCTGTGACTTATTCTTTATTTTCAGAGAGATGAGGGTGTGCATAAGGGGTGGACGGGCAATTTTAGAACACATTTTCGGTCAAGATTCCTGTGAATAGCGGAGCCCTTGAATACGCATGTTCAGTGAATAAATGCTGCAGCCTAATTGTAGTTAGCCGTCTCGTTTTCAGTTTGGCCTAGTTGCAGATTATACATGCAATTTTTATTTCCGTGCTGTTTCTAATATGCAGTAGGATATATTCGTCATCCACTATATTACAAACATCAAAGTATATATAATCAAAGAGTCGCAAAGAAAATGCAACCTCGATGGAGCAAAAGGGACGCTCTGACTAAAACTGCTCTCTAGTACGAGAGAGTTGACTGACGATAAAAGTCAGTGGTTAATGTACATTTCACGGACTATAATAAGCAGCTTTTAAGGCTAGTTCACAGATTAGTGCAAGAACTTGCTACTTATTCAAGTCAGGAACTGAATGAAGTCTTTGGATGGCGTCAAATAACCTTTATTAAACTTACTCCGGGATTAGTTTCCGGAGACGGAGTAATCCGGGAATGTAAAATTCCGGGCTCGTAAGATTTTATCGCTATATTTGGTGGAACAAAAACAGAGGGCCTGAAATGATGTTTAAATTTTATTTCATATGTTTCCACAATAAATCAATGTCAGTTAAGGCATAGCGAATAGAGAAAATATTCTTCTGATCAGACCGGCGCCAAATCGCATAAGCTTTCGTCAATGCAACAAAACATGGGCCACAAATGGGCAATTTGTGGGAAACAGCCATTCGCGCTCACCCGTATACAGAATAATTTAAATGATGACAGACACGGCTGTATTGCACAGCAAAACTTTCCCAGGCACTCCCCTCAGATGTCTCTTTTGTAAGGGAACAATACGGACCACTAATGAGAAGCAAGTCTTGGATCAGGCGGTAACGTATTTGCATTAAAACGCGACCGCCCCAGACTCTTTAAATATTGACATAAACATCAGGGGACATGGCGACCTCTTGTGGCTAGAAATGATAACGCACACCAGATAACAAAAAGGAACACTTGAAAAAGACTATTTTAAAGCTGCCTTTTAATCATTCACAATGCAGTATTTCAGAACACCCAAATATGGAAGAAAACGTTATAAAAATCGCAATAATAATACACCTAGTGAGTACAAAAGCGTAAAATTTTCATGATCGTTTAATGATCATTTAAAAATGGAACTTCAAATAAAACAATAATAATATTATCATAAAAAATAACCAGCAGGATAATTTTATAAAACCAATGATAATAATCTCCATTAAATAAGTGCAAGATCATTTTCAAATACAACATACACAAAACATTTTAAACCAAATAAAGAGTGAAATTAATTAGATTAAATTGTCAGACACTCTCCTTTTTCTTCATAATAAAGCCAAGGTTCCTTGCTGAAAAAAATTAGAGCTGCATCCAAAAACAACAAAAAATTTATCGGCTGCAGTATGAAGAGACTAAATAACAGTGAAGCTCTGAACTAAGCGGTGAATTAACTGCGATAGAAACCTCTTTCAAAACCATTCTTTCCCAAGTTGTAGAATAAAAACTTGCATTATAAAACCATGAATTTTGGCCCTGGAATATTATCATTTTAAATGTTTACAATTGCAAACAATTATACCATAATAAATGGTTTACATGTCATGAAAATGTTTAAATGAAAATGCTTTCCCATGTTGCTTCGTCATCTATAATTGCTAGCAATTTGACCTGAAATTATTTATATTCTTGAACCGGAGAAGGCTTTCCACGATTTTGTGGAGACAAACATTCGATTACTTAATAAACTTAATAAAACTTAATAAAATTTTAACATTTACATAGTTTGCTTTTTCTAATCTCTTTGAAAGTATAATTTTTTTATATAGTAATAAAAAAGTCTAGTCTATCCTAAAACCCAAACAAATACAGGACAATTATCATTTCAATTTCCATATTTCATGTTTACTTTCCAAGCTAAAATGATTTTACACCAAATATTCCCTGAGAGTCAAATCGATCATTTTTTCTTCAATACACCAGACCAAACCATTATTGTTTTACATTTCAAGCATGACATCAGTTTGAACATTCGCGGACAGAAATCCTGTTGAAATGGTGAATAAGGGAAACCCAACTTCTGAAGGGTTCTGATGGCTATTTGGTCTCGAGATACTGTTACAATAGTTATATCACCTTGCTTAAGGAAAGATTATTGATCAGAATAGCCTTAACCATAAACCCAATGTATGAACAAAAGAGGGCACATATTTTGTATTCAAGACCCGTATTCATGAAGTGACTGAGAAAAATTTTAGCTTGAAATTTGGATCAGCCTGGATAAGGTCCAAACTTATGGGCAGGGAAATCTAATAAGCTTTAGTTTAATTGTTGAACCATTCATGCAAATATGGCAACAAAGACTTCAAAGAAAAAATGGATTGAAACACTGCTGTATACCGAACAAACAGACCAGATGATACATGCACAGCATTGCACACTCCATTTTGGCTCAAGCTAGGACAACACAATGCTACGGAGCCCTGCTATGCAGTCCTCCATCCACTCAAACAGGCAAGGGGTTAATTAATAACCCACACGACCGCAACCACAATGCCTCCTCTCCAAGACTAGGAGAAATGAAGAGTCACTAACTCATGGCCCCACAAAGGTGGGTGTAGCAGTGGAGTCTGTCTTTGAAAGTACTTAAAAATAATGAGTCAGCCCAACTACCCAAACCCACCCGCTTCAACTCCCCCTCCCTCCACTCCGTTATCTCGGCCACGCTTCCGCAGTCTCCAATCTCCGGGCCGCCAGTCGAGTTTTATCCTCCGTCTGGGCCTTGACCGCGTCGTGCTGAGCCTGGTAGGTCCCTTTCTGGAAGGCAGCCCTCTCATTGGCCGTGTATGGCTCTGGAGCCATTTGCCCCGCCGAATCGGTTCGCTCAATTGGCGAGTGATGCATCACGTTATGCAACGGTGGCGTGGCCGGGGAACAGGCGTGCTCAGGGGAGACGCGCTCTGATTTGATGCTGAGGTTGAGGGACGGCTGAGCGGGCGGGGACGAGCTGCTTGTCTGTCTGGAGAAGGCACACCCTCCATCATCCACTCTTCCAACACAACAAGAAATAAGCCAATCAGCATGCTTCTCACATGTTTCCACGTGCTTTAAACAGCATGTCCATTTCATTCTTTTAAAAGTAACCTAAAATTGCACATTCTGCATCCTGTATTCAGTAACAGTACATCTTGCATATAAAATTACATATAAATAAGGGTTTTTTTTTCCATGAGAAGTGCAGCATCATACTGAGAGACGGACAAACAGCTAGTTATACAGGGTGTTTCACGATCTCAATCACAGCAACTACAGATTTCTCCTTATTTTCAAAGCACATTGTCTTACGCAAAACTGTGGGTCAAGCCTGGTTTTTACTCCTGGATAAGCGAAGCGTTGGATTAATTTGCTGTTTGCACGACCTCGGGCGGCAAGATTCACAAACAGCTTATCCTGGAGTTAATGATAATGTCACTTTTATTAGAGTTGGTTGCCACCACAGTTTTCATTAAGAGCTTTGATACCAATGGTTAAAATGCAGGCCAGGGGGAAATTCTCCAATTCAAATGCTACCTTCAGCAGACCAGGGCCTCAGGGGTCTACTAACAGTTCATTAGGAGTTTCCCTCCAAAGCGTGTACTTCCTGGTCTGTAAGGTGATTCAGTGAGTAGGAAATTCCATACAGGTAGATTTACAGACGTTATAAATTGGTCAATTATATGCTCATTGAACACCGTAGACAGGTCTGAACAAAGCTAGTCCTGGTTTATATCTCATGGACCATCTCTATTTCCTGAGATTCTTGGTTATCAAACACTCAAGCACCCAGCACATATGGCATTTTGATGCCATAATGAGACTCCCTGAAGCCCCTAATTTCCTGAAAATGTAATAACGCCTGAAAATGTAATAAAATTTGCTCTGAACTCAATTGAAAATGTAATAAAACTCAATTATGAAATAACTTCACCAATAATGTAATTAAATATTCTGACTGATATTGTAATAACATTTTTACTGATAATTTAATACCTTATTGCATTATTGGGAATTTTTTTTACATTTTCAGGTGGGTATTTTTTTTTTTCAAAACTGATATTGTAATAGTTGACAGATAATGTAATATATATGTTGATTTCCAGTCCAGAGTTCTACATTTTGTTTTTTGAGAATCTAAATATGTTTTAATATGCACTGGATTTGAAACAACAGAATTACTATTGCCTCCCTAAGTGTACCTCTTCACAGGCTTCCAACAAATCACTACCTCATGAAAACAACCACAAACCAACAAATCAACTTTCAGGAACACTTCATTTGAAGAGGGTATACATAAGTATTCATGACACCTGCATACACATTGCATGACACCTGACATAAATATAGGCCAACATATCCACTCATAAATGGTTATTATATCACTCTTGATGTCAAATTGACATAGTGGTCAGCTGACATACTGTCCTACTCATAGTATTTTATGAGATTTACTTGTATAAATAAAGGTTAAATAAAAATGTCAGCATCAAAATGACAAAACCTGACAAAAACTGACATGGTTATTTTTCAAACTCCTTTTTGGGGTTTATACAGGGTTTCTGAAGTTGTATGTTCTTTCTATGATAGTAAAATTGTCTAAAGGTCTTATGTCCATATAAATCCTGTTTCATTGATATGACGTCCTTTCTGCAACGCTATCAGCTGGTAATGTCAGTAACATGTTTATATCAGAGTTTATATCAGAATTTACATTATACAGTCACTAGTTTCGTTATAAAAATGATGCTTTTGATATGATAATTTATCTGGGACGCTGGCATCCTGGCCACTAGAAGGCCTGCAAGGGAGAACACGATCAGGGTCTCTTTCAGTGGTGGCTGGCCAGAGACATTTCTCCCTATATGAGATCACTTGGAAAGTGAGTATGCAACGTCTTAGCATCAATACCTTCAGATTTCTGTAGGATACCAGAAAAAGTTTGATAATGCTAGGACAGTGGTAGGCTTTAGATTAGTTTTTACTGACCATGTGGCTACATGCTAGTTCTTACTGGTGCTAACTTCTTGACACTTTAGCCAAGCCTTGGCACAGGCGGACAATTTTACCGAGGCCCACAGTCCAGGGGTGGTGTGGGGAGGGGGGGTTATGTACGTTTTCCTGTTTACATTACACATATAAGCTAATATAAAAATTATTTTACAATTCATTTTAATTTTAAATTTTGTTTTAAAAAGACGATTTAACCAAACTCGGATTTACCACGGCCTCCGTGTTGTTCATAAGCGGAGCCACCGTTAGCGGAGAGTGGCTTCAGAGGAGCCTCCGTGTCATAACTCCGGACTTCTCATGCTTTTCTTTGCTCAGGGGTTGGAAGAAATGCATGTTTCATGATTGTTTAAACTGTTGAAATGAAATAAGATCATTGGAAGCAATGGAATTGCATAAAGACATTTCAAATGATCTTATTTAATTTAAACTATTCAAACGATAATGAAACACATGCACTGCTTCCAAAGCCCTGAGTGAAGAAAAGCGTCAGAAGTCCTGAGTCATAACTCAGGTGAAACTGATAAACCTCCATGCACAAGGACTTCCATTCTGTGCGAGAATCTGTTACACGTGTGTTGATAGAATCGTTGCAGACCACAGCACGGCAACGTAAATATACCTCTAAGACTCATGCGGAATGCGAGAGAGTTGACAGGTGTGCGTTATTACTGAAATCTGACCAGACTTGATAATGTTATGAGCTTTCAGAGCTTTTGTAATGGTAATTTAAATGAATGATTGAAAACAGGTCACGACCAATCATTATTTCCAAGGGATGGGTTTGAGCTTCCCCTATCGCCAGTTCACCAGCCGCCACTGGTCTACAACTATTCAGTGTCCTGATGTACAGTGCTGTAGGCATGGCTGGACCAGCCGGCTACCAACATGTAAAGTCATGCATTATGCTTGCTGCTCATTAAACTTACCGATAGGCCTACGTCTTTGTGCAAGTCACTTGACTCTCCACTCTTCAGTATTGCAAGTTATATGTTATGTTATAAGTTATATTATATGTTACTTTAGAAACTGTTGGACTAACTAACTGGTTATGTAAGTTACTGTCAGTTAAATGAACCATTGTTCACTGTAAAGCACTGTTTAAGTCATTAACGTTGTTTGTTTTTGTAAATAAATGAAGATCGCCTCCAAAAAGATATCCTGGTTTGGGCTTTCAATTTTATACTATGGGGTCGTGAGCACAGCACTTAAGAAATCCGGTCACCTTACTATGTGACTAGACTAATTCTAGAATTGTTTCTCCTGCGCAACCACCTGCTGAATTTCAGCTTCATACAGCAGTGCCCGGTTCTCAAGATAATTGAGCCACATACAGACAGTCAGAAATTCCTGCCTTTATACATGAGGAACGTGCAAAATGACCATGTCAATTGTCATGAAGTTCTGTATAATCTATATTGATACAAGTAAATCTCATAATATACTATCAGTTTGACAGTATGTCAACTGACTACTATGTCACTTGATATATGAGTGGATATGAAGTGTTACTGAAAGTTGTTTTGTTGGTTTGTGGTTGTTTTCATGAGGTAGTGATTTGTTGGAAATCTGTGAAGTGAAGAGGTACGTTTAGGGAAGAGTAACCTGGGGTCTCTAATGCTGCTCAGAAGCTTATATCTGAGCAGGAATGCTGGTCTCCCAAGGAGGTCAGTCACCCATCACCCACTCAGCAGGACCAGGATGTAGTTGCATGTCCCTGAGTATTTGCACATATGCAGGTGGCTGTATGGTACTCAAGGTCTGCAGTTTAACCCAATAGTCATTCAGTTGTTTCAAATCCAGTGTATATAACATTCTTAGATTCTCAAAACACAAAATGTAGAACTCTGGACTGGAAATGAACAAATATGTTGCATTATCTGACAAGTATTACATTGTCAGTTTTGAAAAAAAAAGACCCTCCATAAAATGTAATAAATTCCCAATAATGTAATAAAGTATTACATTATCAGTAAAAATGTTATTACAAAAACAGTCAGAATATTTATAACATTATTGGTGAAGTTATTACATTAATGGGTTTTATTACATTTTCGATTGAGTTAAGTGCAAATTTTATTACATTTTCCGGCGTTATTACATTTTCAGGAAATTATTACATTATAGGGTGTTACACTCCCTGTATTTAGACAATTCTTCAATTGGGTAGGCTTAAAGTGTTCTTCATTTCTCTTGTATAACAGTCATAACTGTTTAAAATCATTCTCTTGAAAATTATTCTGATGTACCGTAAGACAAAATGACTGTCCCTCTGCAGGCATTTATGTCTTCTTTATTCACATGTAACACATATATTAACCTATAGATGGCGATAAAGGACGAGTAAAAATGTTCAAAATCCAAACACAGCCTTCCTGTATTTTTTGAAATCCATCAGTGCTAAACAGAATATTCATCATATTAGCGAAAATTTTCGCGCCAGATACGTTTGCTCCCAACATCCTGTTCTTTTGACACATAGGGGTCAATTCTCCCATGCGCGTAAGTCGAGAAAAGTACTCTCCCCCTGGCTTAAGCGCTTTTTCTGTTCAGCACTTTTGAGGGCTGTACTAAGGTCAGGCGCCAATATAAGGCGAAGTAGAGTTTTGCGTTTGATGTCGGTTATCGGCCGAATTTTAACATTTATTTTATTTTATTTAACCTGATAAAGGTTGAGACATTCAATATTCGATTGTTCATCCTTATTTCTAAACTGTATTTCTCATAACCATAATAAATTATCAAACAAAATCATCACATGATATTACGC
Organism: Gymnothorax reevesii; assembly: GCA_029721435.1. Classification (NCBI taxonomy): domain Eukaryota; kingdom Metazoa; phylum Chordata; class Actinopteri; order Anguilliformes; family Muraenidae; genus Gymnothorax; species Gymnothorax reevesii. The sequence continues at coordinate 32,406,558 of CM056575.1, forward strand.
ATCAGCGTGTTCTCCAATTAGTTCAGTAACAAACACATAGCAATTAATTAATACAAGTGTACATAAGGCCATCATTCTACCATGCCTTCAAAATCTAAAACGAAAATGCCAGTCCTGCATTTGCTTGCACTCTTGCATGAATGGGAAAGAGTAAGAGGAGCGCGCCGAGCTCGAAGACGACCACGCGCGTATCGGCCTCATTTGGACATCCTGGGACTAACAGACACCGAGTGCATCCAGCACTTTCATCTGGACCGTGACGCAATCATCTATCTTTGCTGACTTCTGGACTATCCAGCCGCAGCAATCATCTACAAAACATACCGGTGGTCATCAAGGTCACAACTGCGCTGTCGGTCCTGGCATCTGGGTCGTTCCAGAGAGTGGCCGCTGATGTCATGCACATATTACAGGCGTCTGTGTCAAGGTGTCTGACACAGTTCGTTGAAGCTATGCTGCACCACATCAGCCACTTCATAAAGTTCCCAGAAACACCTGCTGAAAGACTTTAGCGGGGGTTCTACCGGGTCGCCAGGCTCTCCAGTGTTGTGGGAGCCATTGATTGTACTCACGTAGCAATCAGAATCCCTTCCACTAATGAGAATATGTACAGAAACCGTAGACGTCGGCACAGCATAATTGTTCAGGTTGTGTGCGATTATGATACGGGCATATTTCGCATCTGCGCCAAATTCCCTGGCTCGGCCTATGACGCCTATGTACTGCGCAACTGCAAGAAATGGCAAAAAATACAATAAATAGTTGAAACCTAAGCTTATTTCCAGTATTTACCACAATGATACTTTGAGTATAGGCAAAGAAAAATGACCATTTTATGTAACCATCCTTCATCCGTATCCACTCCAAGTTCTTCTCCATGCACTTCCACTGCAGAAAGAGTGGATGCCACCTCCTCCTCCAGAACAGTGAAATGCACAGGGGATGATGGTTGCCCACTACCTGTTGCGTGCACACTTCTCCGGCGTGCAGAGAGCCTGGCTTTTACAGTACCCCGCAGATCTCTCCATTTATGCTTTAAATCGGGGATACTGCGCTTATATCTCCCCACCAAAGCCACATCCAGAACGATTCGCAGCTTTCTTCCTCGGATCAGCCTTCAGTGCCCCCTTGCCACACAACACCTCGTGGTGCCTCTTCCCTGATTTCACCAATAGGCTACCTCTAACTCCTCATCTGTGAAATTTGGTTTTCGGCATCGGCTCGACGTCACCATAGTTGTCTTCATGTTCTATTAACAAATGTGACTGCCCTATATGTTCGTGATAATCTAAAAAGTTGTGATATTCTCACTAAGGAGGTTGATTTTCTAATTGAGGATATCTGTATTAACTAACCCGTGTCTATGTAAATATTTTTTTATTTATTTATTTTTTTTTACCATTGATAATACTGTGTATTTTAGTGTGTGAATAAAGATATAATTAAATACTCCAGGTTGAGCCCTACCCTGGCCAATACCAAAGCACTACCCATTTGTTAATCAATTTTAGCCAATAAAGAATAGCCGACATGGGAAGAATCATGATCAGTAAATGGGACAATTGATTATAATAAAGTATTAGGCAAAAGTTCAAGTGAATGTATTTCTCAAATCAAATGGGACATAATAGGCTACAGATGTGGAATTGTGTGATTGTTGAGACGGTTTCGGGGCGGGGCGGGTGACCGCAAGCGGGGTAAGAATCATTTGTTTGTTTATGCATTGCCATGTCCTTCAGTTGCAAACCCGACATTGGAGATTTCCAGTGCGCAATTTCTAAATGAGATCATATGAACTGTCTTTGATTGTCATTTTTCAGTGACTACAATTTTCTCTTTATTTGTCTTTTTCCCTGTCGTCCACGGAACAAACAGGCTGGTGTAGGAGGGGCACATTTTCAATGCTCTGATTGCACTGGTTGAGAAGCGCTAAATTCTTTATTTGTTATTTCATTATCGCGGCAATTTGTTTGTTTGCATAGCTTTAATGCGATGGTGACTAGAATAAGAAATAAAAAAGAGATGCCTGCATTACTTCTTGTAATTGGCACAGACATACATAGGGCTACTATTACAGCGATATATCGTCGGCCTGCTGATAAAACCTTGTATCTTCAAAATGATAAACTTCACAGGAAAATAAAAAAGAAATATTAAATTTAAAAAAATTATATAAATTGATAAATATAATGTCAAATATAAATTAAAAAATGTTTAATTTTGCATGTAAGAATAGAGGAGTTTCTGTTTCTTATCAATTTGGAGATACGAGGTTTTGCGTTTTCCATGGACTACAACTGCATTTTCATGGTTAATCAGAAAATCCTTGTTCCATGTTTTCCTGATGGCCATAATCAATGAGCTTGGTACAGAGTCTGCCTCTCTGTGGATTAGTCACACCTCTTTCATATGGCCACCTGCAATCTGAAGTTAGGCGCTGTGGAAGTGATGGAAGCGCGTAGGGGAGAATACGCGTAACTCAAATGCGCGTAACTTGAATCCCATAAAAAAGGACTTACGCGCAAATGGGAGAACAGATCCCGTAGTGAATTCAAGTAAATTCAACTTTAACTCGCTTCTTTCGATTAGGCACTGTTCTGGGATTATCAGTACAACATCACACTAGAGCAGTACCACATTAGCCCAACGTCCGTTCTGTTATTCCGTAAAGTGACTTTTCTCAGCGCTCTGTTAAAGGCATGGTAAAATTAACATTGTGTTGATTTGAAATGGCATAAACAAAGCCACAAATGCACAGGCATACAAAACTCTCATCACTAGATTTCAAGCATGTAACAGCATGCGCTACGTTAAAATATCATAATTCAGCTGACATCTTTATCCAAAGCAACATACATCTAATTAGACTAAGTCAGGACTGATCAGGTCCAAAAAAGTGTAGGCTTAAGGAACTTGCTCAAGGGCTCACTAGCTGCACTGACCTTACTGAATCCACACTAAGTAAGTAAGCAGTAAGTCTGCACCGAGCCTAGTGGCCCATCAGGCTGGTGCTTAACCCTGGTTTTCGCATCCACACTAACATGCTTTCATTTCAAATCTCGGTCCACACTGACCCTTAATCTTGGACTTTTCAAACCAAAACGGGGTCAGCGGTGTCTTTAAGAGTTTCCGTTTCAGGGGGTTTGAAAGCGCTATTGAGCTAGTGCGAACACTAGGCGAAAACGCGAGAAAAGCTATGCGTTTTAAAACGAACATAGGCGAGTGATGTAGCCTCAGCCACTTGGCTCTAGAGGCTGCTGCGCAATGGACATCGTGCGGGCTAGAGTGGCGTTCTCACCCCTGGCTGATGTGGGACGCGTGAGCCTCTTGGAGGTGCTGCTGCGGCTGCTGCCAGGACCCGGCCGGCGCTCGCTGTAAGTTCACCGAATGGGAAAAGCTGTGGTGAGGGTAATCTAGAGGAGAAAGAGCAGGCACGTCACAAACAGCATTGTTACAACGACTAATCCCTTCATTGCGGGTTGACAACTAACTTGCAGAAGCAGTGAAAGAGGGTTTCACAATCCATGCGGTCTTAAATAACACCATCACAACATCAGAATTTGTCACTGGGCCTCGTAAAAAGAGAGACACAGGAAAGGCCGGATTTATACAAATCAAAAGCACTATGTTTGCAATGGTTTTATGCTATATTATTTACTGTATTACAGGGTCCATAAGACTTCGGCCAGTGACACAATTTTAAAAACCCCATCACACAAAATATAGACACCGGCGTCTGTAAATTCCGATTTAATCGCTAAATAATTCTGTAATTGTATTTCCAAATGTTGTGCCTCAGTGGAATAATTTTTCCCAGCCTCTGTGACACACATACTGAGTTATAAAGCCTTAAATAGGCTCGTGCACAACAAACAAAAATTGACATTATTTTTATCATGCATAAAGGAGATAACCCACTATAAGTCCTATAGACTTCGTCCTTATGCATGGAACTGCGGTTTTCGCGAGTAATTTCATGAGGTTATTTTTATTTTGAGTGGACGGATGTGGCGGGGTACTGACGCAGACAGACAGGAGCTGATGAGGAAGTCCTTGCCGTGTAAATACCGTTAACCTATTCTTAGAGGCTGATAGAGAGAGGGGCCGTTTGCTTACCATGGGCGGCTGCAGGAGAGAGGCCATACTCGCCCAGACTGTGGCCTGGCAGCCCTGCTTTGCCAATGCCCATCATGTGGCTCCCAGACTGATGCATTCCCTGGTACAGCGCCCTCTGCTGGAATAAAGGAGAAGCAATGACTTAGTACAACACAGAAAGATTTGTTAGCGATAAGACCGAGACAAAATTTTATCGGGCTGTTTACTCAATATGGATCTTGCTGCCAGTCAACAATTCAATTTGCATCCATTTCGAGTGAACCGCGCAGAAAATCGCGTCCCTTTAAAATAATTGTTCCGGTAATTTCCAAATACTAATGGACCTCATTGTGTGTGGAAACACGGGGCACCTAATCTGCAGCCTTGTTCCACAAAGAAGAGCTGCAGCTGTTGACGCCGAGGTTCAAGTCAGCAATTTTGATGAAGATTGCATAGTGCAGGCGTACCCAGCAAAATGTGCAATATTAAATCTGCCTTTACAAGTAACACGGTCTGTATTTTCTCATTGGTTTAATTTTTCAGATACTATAAAGCGATAATCTTCTTGAATAAGGCTAAAACTGTGCAGCCTCCTGGGCTCCAGTACAATAGATTGACCCCCTGGTCTCAGGAAGAACACCTGCTCAATCAAAGGTCACGCAGTAAAGTCTGCCTTAACAAGCGTTTCGGTTTATCTGAGACTTATTTGGCTTTTTTGCGCACTCAACTTGTAAATTTTCTTAAATAACTATATGGTTGAAAAGTGGCAATTCCAAATGCCATCGGCAAATCTTGGAATAAATAAAATTATCTCATCTCAGATAATGTTTGACTTATTGAACTTATAATCTTGCTTAATTGCTTTTTAAGTTTCAATATACTGTACGGCCAAACACTTCATGATATTGACATTTTTTAGTATTTGCGGAGTAATTGTTGTAATTACTGTAATTTAATTATTACTGGACTCATTCTCACTACTTTACCAGTCAAACCACAGCGGAAACTGTAAAAGGAATCAGATCAAACTAGTCAAACTACACTGTGACAGTAAATGTTTGCAGAATTTGACTTATGTCAAATCTTTGGACTCATTTTTTGTCTGTTTGCAGAAGGTGGAAAATTCACTATGTATTTTGGGTGGGGACGCTCCTCACCGCGCTGCTCAAGTTGCCACGGGAACCAGGCAGTCCAGGATGAGCCTCGGCTCGTCTGTTCTCACAGCCCAGGTTCAGGGGGGGGGTCTTCATCTCCAGAGCTCTGCTCAGGTTGCCGTGAGGGAACATTGAGTAGCCAATGGCTTCGGAGCGAGAGAGACAAACAGGAAGTGAAAAACAGGATGTGGGTTTAATGGACTTTCTCTCAGTTGGGGAGCCAAATTATTTTGCGTTGAAATGGCATTTCTTTAAAGTTCTGCTTATCACTATCTTGCCTTGATGTAAATGTGATAAAAACTTTTAGTATTTATAAATAACTATGTAGTATTTTGAGAGCCTTTAAAAGAAAGATTTAATGAGAAACTTTCTGGGCCAAAAACATGGGCTTAGGGACATAGACGTATGCTAGACATTAATGATAATCAAAAATATGTTGGAGAAAATACTCAAAATATTTTATCCTTCATTCACATTCATTCACTCATTCATTCATTCATTCATTCATTCATTCATTCACATCCTTCATGCTGAGGAGTGAAGACCCAAATGCATTTTTTTCTTTTTAACTGAGATCACCAGAATTTCTTTGCGCCACTACAGTCCTCCACCAACGAGATTTTCTCATTCTATTAAGCGACGTATCAAATAATTATCCCAAATGAACCACACCAATGATCGTTTTGAAAAAAGAAATTACCGCAAGGGAAGCATATCGCCTTTACCACACTATTCACAGAATGAATGCCGATCAATGTTTCGCTGTCACTCGGCCCGGCTGAGCAGTGGTGTGCGGTCACACACAGACGCAGAGTAACCCTCAGTGAGAAAGCTGAGTTTTGAGCCCCCCATATTCCCTCTGGATGTCAGTGGCTGCAGTTGTGGTAAGTCTGATGCGTACCTTCGGCAGCCCTGCTAATTTTACACTGACAGCAGAAGCAAGAGCAGAGAAGGTCTGCAGGTGCATCGCTCAGGGCTGAAACCACAGATCTGCTGAAAGGTCTCCTGTGTGTGTGTGTGTGTGTGTGTGTGCGCACACACGGGTGTAGTATATGCTGTTTGAGGGTACTTGTGCATATATATGAGTCCCTGTGTGCGAGTGTGAGAATGTGCTTGTATGGGTGTGAATTAGTGTATTTTTTAGTGAGTTTGAGCATGTGTGTGTGTGTGTGTGTATACGTACGTGCTTGCGTATGTGTGGATTGAGGGTACATGTGTGCACAAATGAGTGTCTGTGAGTGCACATGCATGGGAGTAAGGCTGTGTGTGCATGCATGTGAATATGTGTGTGCGTGTGTGTGCGTGAATATGAAGGTATGTGCATGTTTCTGCTTGTTTGGGTGAATGTGTGTGTGAGAGTGTCTGAGTGTATACACATGAGCGTGTGTGTGTTTGTGTGAGTTTGCTATAGGGTGCGAGTGGAGGGGGGTGGTGGAGGGGGGTTCAGGAGGAAGCACGGAGGCTCACTTCCTGTGTGCAGGACAGCTGGGGGCAGCTGAAGTGGTGCAGTTAACGAAGGGAAGTGCCCACAGAATACCCACAGCTGCCCTGGTGCAGTCTTAGGCCCTCAGGGTGGGCTGATCATTTCCCTGCCAGGATCATTCAGCAAGAGGATGTCAGGTATTACCAGTGTACCTCCCACAGGTCTTTTAATAGCTATCACACCTAGCACCTCGGTGGTGCTTTTATATGCCAATGTCTGATGCGTGTATCGAGCTGGCACCCATAACCTTCAGCTTTAACAGTTTTAAGCCATTTCGATAACTGCCTTTCTGGTGATTGACTCAGACAAGCAATGAAGTCAGCGTGGCAGTAATTTCTCGTAAGTCATGTACAGTAAGTGATGTAGCAATCCTGCATGGGTATTACAATGCAGGCTAAGTAAAAGCCTTAAATTTGTAAAGATTATGAAAACAAGACGGCAATGTCATCACCATCCCCCGCCACAATCAAGAGCCATAACTCCGTAAAAAAAAAAATACGCTTTGAGATCCATTTTCGACCTCAACATAGATCATGACTAGCGTATTAAGCATACAAAATTTCACACATCTAGGTATAATAGCTTCAGAGAAATCTTTTTCCCATTGTGGCCTGGACGGACGCACGGACGGACGGACCCCAATCCGATATCCCCTGTTCCACTTCGTCGTGGGGGATAATAAGCCTTTCAAAAATTAAGCTGTAATTTTCTTGCTTTTTTATGGCACACTAATCATAATGCAGTTCAGTTTGAGGAGTCAAACAAGGACACAATCATTTTTTAATAAGCTCTGTACCCCAGTATGATGGATATGGAAGCATTAAATATGAGATCAAAAATTAAGACTTTTACCAAAAGCAGCTTTTATTTTCGGTTATTTGCATCCATATTGTGCGAATACTAATTGGAATTGCAGCCTTTCTCATATACTGTCAATGACGGAATACTTACGGGCCATACTGTACGGTTATTGGGAAAATAGTCTATGCAGGACAAAAACACGATTGCTCCTGTAGTGTTTGTTTTCTTTTTAAATCACTAATTTTTTATTTCATGAATTAGGAAAACATGAGGAGTCACAAAAACACTGGAAAAAACCAAACAAAATGCAAAACAAATAATAGATATAAGTCAAAGGAAAATTAATCACGATAAATCACATTTTAAGCAAAAAAAATTTGCACTCCCGAAGAACCCAAAAAGCCTGGAAATTAAATGGATCAGCCCGAATGCTAACATCAGCCTATTCTCCATCTAGGAGTATCAGCACAAATACACAGAAGGGAGAGGGGTGAAAACCAAACACAAATAATAAACGAATGGATGAAACTATTCACATAACATGACAGAGCAGCAGACCACTGAGTAAAATACGACCTGGGAGAGAACAAGTATATAATTTTACAGCAGTGGGGACACAAGCAGTATTATCATCCCCATGCAATTTACAGATCCTGGGCCCGTATGTTTCATGAACACCAGAGAACACCCCTCCGTTAGCTTTCAGGAGTCTCTCACCTGTGTGGGGGGGCATGAGTGTCGAGAGAGCGTGGTGTGGAGTCGAGGAACCAAGTTTTGGGCCGATGGGTTTGAAAGCCGGGGTTCGGTGCTGAGCCAGGCCGGGAGGGCTTCCGATGGGGAACCCGTTCTCACACCCTGCCGTCACCAGGTACTGGGCCTCAGGGGCGAGGACGGGAGGCGTCTGATTGGTCAGAATCAGGCGGACACAGGAAGAGCATCATGAGCAAGAGAAAACATGTGTGTTCTGTCTCATTTGCGAGGTTTACTATGACATTGGTACCTTGTCTGCACCCTTTCTTAATAGGAGTCAGTAGTTCAAAAGCTTACATGAAATGAAACAAGCTGACTATGAAGAGTTATGGATATACCATGGCATAAATGACAGTCCTGTGCCAGAAATTTCCATGGGAAAAGTTAGCTTGCTGTCGGTCTAGTTTTTGGAGCTTCTGTGCTCTGAAAACATGGTAGCTAATTTTTAATTCCACAGACCTACCCAAAAAACTGCCAGTATTCCACACCTACACAGGCAATTTCATGCCCCAAAAATTATTAAACGTGGAGTTAATGATAAAAAATACACACATTTCATTAACACATGCGGTTGTTTTTCTGTAACTGTAATCCAAACAGGGAATCCCCAGCGGGTATGAGCAGCACTACAGGATTTTCATCACTGTGGAGGAAACACTTGATGTTTCCTTGAAATTTCCCCCAATCTAGGCTCCTGACTAGGTGTTCTCTCGCACCTCCAACTGAAATGAGACCATACCTAATGAACCATATTCCTAAAAATGATACCTATACAGGGAGCCTCCCTGCATATGATACAGATCCAATATCTGTGTGTACGTAGAGTGCAGAGTTGTGGGTGAATTATAATTGAACATTGACATTCTGCACGATTTTTGCAGTCAGGTCCAGAGTTATTGTTACCTTTGATAAAAATAAGGGCAAAAAAAGCTAAATCTGGCAAAAAAAAAAAAAAAAACTCACAAATATCAACCAATATATTGCAATTACAAATTCTCCTACGCAGCATTTATACTTCATTTTTATCAAGAGTGACAATACTTCCACACCCAAGAGTAAAAAATCAAACACAATATTGTAATGGGTAGACATGGTATCAAGATGAGGCAAAATCTCTGCAAGCAAATTCCCTCGTCCCAATCCCAACCACATGTAAGAAAACATCATGAAACAATGCGGCCTTCCAATCCTCCTCATTCATACTGCTGGAAATGTAACACTGCAAAAAATCTTACCAAACATTTTAATCTTTAATCTCGCGTTCGCCCCATTCCTGATTTCTTCCATTAATTCATGTTTTTTGCACTAAAATGTTTCAGATCATCAAACAAATTTTAATATTAGACAAAAATAACTCAACAAAGAACAAAATTCAGTTTTTCAGTGATGATTTCATTTACTAAATCAACCAATTAAACAAATTAAATCGATAATTGAGTTCTATTTCACCATACACACACAGGCTTGATTACCGCCAGCCCTGCTGAGTCCGAATATCACTTAAATAAAATAGATCTGGCGACTCTGGTCATGTGAAGTCGGCAAAAAGCAGCACGATGCAGCAATCTAATTAATGCAAGAACAAATTAAAAACTGAGTTGTTGAAATCTCTCAGCATTGAAAAGGGTTTCAAAGCCATTTCTGAGGCTCTGGGACTTCAAAAAAAAAACCACAGTGAGAGTCATTATCTACAAATGGAGAAAATTTGGAACAGTGATTCCTCCATGAGCACATTGTCAGTTCATCCAAGAGGTCAGAGAAGAATCTGAACAAACATCTAAAGAACTGCAGGCCTCACCTGCCTCAGGTTAAGGACAGTGTTCACAATTCCACAACAAGAAAGAGATTGGTAAAAATGGCATCAAGGAGAGAACTACCAGGCTGCTAACCAAAAAAAACATGAAGGCTCATCTCACATTTGCCCATAAAGATCATGATGACCTCAAAGACTTATGGGATAATATCCCCAGCACTGATGAGTCAAAAAAGGAATGTTTTGGTCAAGAAATTGGTCCTATACTATCCGATGTAAAGCTGACACTGCATCCCTCAATAAGAACATCAAACCAACAGTCAAACACAGCAGTGGTATTATGACAGTCTGAGGCTGCAGGACCCGTGCAACTTTCCATGACTGGTAGAATCATAAACTCTGCCTTTTTCCAGAAAATCCTGGAAAAAAAAAAACATTTGGCAATTCATGCCCGCTGAAGCATAGGTGGGTCATGCACAGGTCAATGATCTAAGCCACAAGCAAATCCACCTCTGAATGGCTCAAAAGAAACAAAATGAATTTTTTGGAGTGGCCTAGTCAAAGTCCTGACTAGAATCTGATTGAGATGCTGTGGCATGAACTTACAGGCAGATCATGTTTGAAAACCTTCCAGTGTGACTAAATTAAAACAATTGTGAAAGAAGACTGGGCCGAAATTCTTCGACAGTGATGTAAAAGACTATTTTCCAGCTAGCACAACCGCTTAATTGCAGTTTTTGTGAGCAAGGGTGGCACAACCAGTAATTCGGTTTAGGCGCCAAATACGTCTCATAATAGGTTAATAAATCTTTACCATCAATAAATGAAATCATCATTTAAAAGCTGCAGTTTGTCTTTACTCACATTTTGTTTGTTTTACAACCGCAATTCCGTAATAGTTGGGACGAATTGTAAATTGTGAATAAAATCAAAATGCAACGACTTTCAGATCACAAGTCAATATGTTGAAACTGAGACATTTAATATTTTTATCCACAAATTTTCTGGCTGCAACGGGTCTCAAAAAAGTTGGGACACAGGCAAAAAAAAGGGCTGAAAAGGCATTTAATATAAAAGAGAATCAGCTGAAAGAACATTGAGCAAGTAATTTAGTTAACTGGTATCAGGTGTGTAACATGATTGGCTATAAAAGCGATGTCTTAGAGAGGCTGAAGTAAAGATGGCCAGAGGCACTCCAACCTGCAAAGGCTTGCGTTAAAAAAATTGTGGATTACTTTAAAAACATTGTTCCTCAACGTCAAATTGCAAAGGCTCTGAAGGTCTCATCATCAGCAGTGCATAACATCATCAAAAGATTCAGAGAAACTGGAAAAATCTCTGTGCGTAAGGGACCAGGCCAAAGACCTTTACTAGATGCCCATGATCTTCGGCCCCTCAAACGTCACTGCATCACTCACCGGCATGATTCTGTTATCGACATTACTAAATGGGCCAGGAATACTTCAAGAAACCACTGTCTGCAAATACAGTTCGCCGTGCCATCCACAGATGCCACCTAAAACTCTATCATGCAAAAAGGAAGCCATTGTGGAGCATGAGCCAGAAGCGCCACTGTATTCTGTGGGCCAAGGCTCATTTAAAATGGACTGTAGCAAAGTGGCAAAGTGTCTTTTGGTCAGACGAGTCCAAATTTGACATTCTTGTTGAAAATCATGGGCGTCATGTCCTCCGAGCTAAAGAGGAGAAAGACCACCCCTCCTCTTATCAGCGTTCAGTTCAAAAGCCAGCATCTCTGATGGAATGGGGAGACATTAATGGTGTGTTGTGGGACACTTGCATGAATGCTGAAAGGTATATAAAGGTTTTAGAGCAACATATGCTCCCCAACAGACAACATCTATTCCAGGGAAGGCCTTGTGTATTTTAGCAGGACAATGCAAAACCACATACTGCAGCTATTACAACAGCATGGCTTTGTAGCAGAAGAGTCCGTGTGCTGAAATGGCCTGCCTGCAGTCCTGATCTTTCACCGATTTTGAACATTTGGCTCATAATCAAATGAAAAGTCCGTCAAAGGAGACCCAAAACTCTCAAGCAGCTGGAAGCCTGTTTTAAACAAGAGTGGGATCAAATTCCAATGGCTAAACTCAAGAAACTTGTCTCCTCAATGCCCAGACGCCTCCACTCTGTGTTAAAAAGAAGAGGAGATGCTACACCATGGTAAACAGGTCCCTGTCTCAACGGGTTTGAGACCTGTAGCAACCATCAAATTTGAAATGAGCTCATTTGGGGATAAAATTGTAAAATTTCTCAGTTTCAACATTTGCTATGTTATCTCTGTTTTATTGTGAATAAAATATTGGCTGGTGTGATTTGGAAGTCATTTCATTTTGATTATATTCACAATTTACACTTTGTCCCAACAATAATTTCAGAATTGTGAATTAAAATTAGTTGGGTGATCTGAAACACTTAAATATGACAAATAGGCAACTTAAAATAAACTAATATTTTCCTTTTGTGGGAAAAAAATAAGTTAATTCTCAAAATAAGATTAAATTACTTGTTGAGATGACACTTTTTCCAGTGTAGCAACACGGCTGTAAACCGTAACATTGACAACCACTGTGTATCACACCGTAGAATTCAGAGCCAACGTGCACACAATGTCCACCCAGTGGGATTTCAGTGCTCTTAAGACCTGGCGAAGCTAGAGAACAATTAAAGCCTTTGTGTGTTTACATAGTATCGCTGGCGCGCCACAGACAGGTCCAGGCCCTCATTCAGCTGCTGGTATTTCTCTGCAGCCACCTGTGCGGCCTCCTCGGGGTCCAGCTCAGCCCCGTCCAACCCCAGGCCCTTCCTGCGAAGAGTCTGAAATAGCAAAGGGAAGCAGAGACAGCACCACCTTTCAATAGCGTCACATTTAAGGTCACACTTTTACTTTGAAATAAAACTGGCAAAACCTCAGGCCCTTATCGCTTAGAGTCAGTCACAGCAAAGGGAGTGGTGACTAGATCACCGGTGAGTACAGCGTCACACTTCTATTATGAAATGAAGAGATGGATAACCTATTCACAGTCCAGTTCTGCCCCCTCAAACCCCAGGCCCCACATTACTTGGGAGTCTGTAACAGCAAAAACAGTGGTTATTTCACTACCTTTAAGCACAACGTCACATGTAAGTCCAAGCTTTTATTATGAAAAAAGACAGCCTCATCAAAGTCCAGCTCAGAAACATTTTTGTCTAGAGTTTTCTACAACCAGTCCAGCAGAGATAGCACTGCCTTTCCGCAGTGTCACAATGAGGGCCGTGCTTTAATTATGAAATAAAAACATGCAGGGCCTTCTCACAATGCAGCTATGCCAGTCCATCTGGAGGTCCTTCCACATAAGGGGGGAAGCCAAAGGGAGCAGAGAGCACTACTTTTCACAGCGACGCCAAAACAAATGCCACGCTTTGCTCGTGAAATGAAGACATGCTTAATATGAAGGCCAAGCTGTTATTATGAAACAATTAACCACCTGCCGCTTGTGTCAGACAGTAGGAGACATTCCCATTAAAAACAGTGAAATCCTTGGGAGGGACAACTTCATTAGGACCCCTGAGGAAGATTTCAGGTTTCGAAACTGGGCAATTTTCTTTTTTTCCCAGCTTTTTCTGAAGACCAAACTGAAATTATATCACTTCAGCGTCACAACAAAATCTTATTATTAAACAAAATGCATCCTCCAATGCACTCGATATCACCAGGGTATAGGGACAGGGAGCAGTAAAACACTCCCAAGATATATATGATCGTTAAGAAGAGGTCGGAGGAACACGAGATGCCGGATCCAGAAGTGTTTATTGAACACAAGTCACTAGGAGAAAATTGGCAAACAGGCCAGAAACAAAATACCGTAAACATGCACTGAACGATTGGGAAAACTAAGGTTCACTGCCCAAGGCAGGTGGAAACAAAGGTACTCACTCAAGGAGTGGCTAATCTAAAAAAAAAACAAAAACTGAACCTAACTAAACTGACGGATAACACTGGGAGACTTGAACGAGGGGCAGACAAGACAAGGGCAGAGTAAAATACAAGACTCGGGAATCATACAGAAGAAATACTCGGAAGGCACAAGGAGCTGTGATTTCACCATGCAGAGCAGAGACTAAGAAAGTTCCGTCTGATGTCTCGTCTCACTTTGCCCACAGAAATAGCCACGAGAGGAGGCGGGGACTCGGAAAGCAATCTCAAAAGGAAACACAAACACATGGGATTAATAAAACAATTACACGAGAACCGGGTTAACAATAATGACTCGAGACAAGACTCTAAGACAATCAAGCTAGTCAGTTTAGATTGAGGTAATCTAAACGTGACGAGTAAAAAGCACCATGAGAGAAGCAAAGGAAAGCACAGCTTTAAACGCAGTTAATCAGGGAAAGCTTAGGCAGGAATTACAAACGCTAGAAATATTCACACTCGCTAATGAGTTAATAAAGGTTAATACTACGTGACAAAATATTTACAATCACCCTCAAATAAGTGCTGGCTAGTACGGGTTAGTAATTATCCTATCAGAGAACGCATTCACTTAGAGTTTTGCGAGACCCAGAATCAAGCGCAGGTGGAAGCAATGAATGAAATACCACAGCTGAAACCGAAAGAGGAAATGTGATTGGACAACGAGACAATGGCATAGATATATATAAAGAACACTAGATTGCTGATAGGTTACGCTCAAGTGAAGAGCCTATACACCCGGAAGTAAAATTCGCTCATAGACTCCCATTCATTTTCACCTACTTTAAAATAACATTTTGAAAAACACTTGCGTACGAGTTGGTGTTATTTTAGTATTGCTGTGCAGTGCAACATTTTGCCTCCCTAAATATGGGCTTTTCAAAGGATGGAAAGCGGCACACTTTCTAAAGCAAAGATCGAAATGTGACTCGGTGTCAACATTAAAGTGCAAGCAGAAAAGTTAAGTTAATGTGACCGAGGCTTTTAATGACTGTCTGATAAGATAATTGCTTGGCAGTATTTGCCGTTATAAGAAACGTCCGTATACGTTATTGTAATACTCTCTGGTTTTCTCACTTCATTGTACCCTGATTGAGCACATTTTCCGTCAACCGAATTGTTTATATTGAATCAAATGGCTAATGCCAGTGCTATTAAAAAGATGCGCTGGTTGACTCTGGCTACTCCTTTACTAAGCATCATCTTTGCCCCTGTCCCGTTAAAGCACTGCTCTCAAAAATGATCCCTGCACAGCACAGATCGAGGGGATAGAGAAAGTTTTTTTTGGTTTTCTAGCGTTTGGTTTTAGTCAGAGGTCTATTCAAGTAAATGGGATAACTAATTAGCTAGCTAGCAGCTAACACGATTTTTGCTATAAAAGTGACAAATTTGCATTTCTACATTAACTTAACGTATGAAACATTTTATTAAAGCCCTTCAAATGAATATTGCTGCAAAAGACAGCCGCACATCACGGTGTTTTAACGCTTATATCGACTTATTTGAAATTGGCCTCATAGGAAACCATTCATTTATATGAAGAAGTAGGATTTATCAATATGGCAGCCGGGTGCTTCACTTTGGATAATGTGAATATGACATCATCCGCAATCTAGTGTTCTAAATATATATATCTATGGATGCAGGCATGCTGAATGCTGTCACGCGACATCACTAGAGCTGGGCAAAGAGAGAATCGAACATCAGACGGCGGGAATGAGCTCTGAAAATAAAACGAAAGTAAAGCATAAGCACAAAGACAGCACACATGAGGCAGAAGCATAACATATGATATCACGGTGCTGCACCGCACCTCCAATATGTGCTTGATATCAGGGTGCAGTGCAGTGGCATCAGTTATTTTGATATCAGGTTGCAGGACCATACCTTTAGTATGAGTTTGATATCAGGATGTAGGACTGTACCTCTAACGTGTTTGATGCCAGGTGCAGTATTGGACCGTCATTATGTGTTTGCACTGCAAAAAAAAATCTTAGAAAGCATCTTGTGTTTAGATTTCAGCTCAATTCTATCACCTTTTCCCCCAGAAAGAATTCTGCCACTAACGTGTGATTATTTTGACTCATTTCTTTTTTTGTCCATGGGGTTAGAAAATTTCACTTGTCCCAGAGACAAATTGAGAAATGAGTCAAAATTATTTCACTTGAGTGGCAGAAGTTTTTTCTGAGAAAAAAGGTAATAAGAGTAAGTTTTTAAGTCAAAATGCAAGACTTACAAGAATTTTTTTTGCAGTGTGATATCAGGATGCAGTAACATACCCCTAGTATATGTTGATGTCAGTTTGTAGTGTTGTATCCTTAGTATGTATTTGACATTAGGATGCAGTATTGTGCCCCCAGTATGTACAAGATATCAAGATATAGACCTCTACCTACAGAATGTATCTGATATCTGAATGCAGTACTGTTTCCTCAGTATGTATTTGATATCAGGATACAGTACCGTGCCCCCAGTATGCATTTAATATTAGGATACAGTACTGTATCTTCAATGAGTGTTTGACATGAGGGTGCCGTACTGTATTTGTATTTCATACCAGGATGCATAACTGTACTCCCAGCATGTATTTGATTTCAGAATGCAATACTGAACCTTAAGTATGTGCTTGATATCAGGATGCAATACTATGCCCCCAGTGTGTGATTCATTACAGGATATAGTATTATACCTTCAATATGTATTTGATATCAGGGTGCCCGACTGTACCACAGGAATATGTGTGATATCAGGGTGCAGAGACGTGCCTTCCATATGTGTCTGATATCAGGATGCAGTACTGAAGAATGTATCTACTATCAGATTACAATATGGTACTACCCGCATGTATGTGATATCAGGGTGCAATATCGTACCTCAAGTATGTCCGCATTGGTCCGGCTCTCATGGGGCTCACTATACTCTGTGTACTTGAGCAGAACTTTATCCATGTCGGTGCTGGCATACTGGAAGAGGCGGTTCGTGCTGTTGAAGATGATGAGGGCGATCTCACAATCACAGAGCACACTCAGCTCATAAGCCTTCTTCATCAGCCCAAACTTCCTCTTCGTGAATGTCACCTGGCAAAAAGAGCCAATCAAAATGACTTGGTTTACTGTATTATTCTGCAGTAATACAGAGCCGAAACTAATGGTTCAGTCTTTGAGAGAAAGATCTCTTCATCACTTTTCAACATAAAAAAGACTGGGGGCCTTCCAGTGTGGGGTTAGCATGTTCTACCAGTGCCTGTATGAATTTTCTCTTAGAATCCAAAGACATGCTTGATAGGCTAACTAGATTGAACCCAGGTTCACATTAAGCCAATGACTGGCACATTTATGTTACACATCACGATGCCTGCTCAACACCCAATATTAAATTTGAATTTACGTGAAATTACTTGACTTCCAGGCCAAATGCACAATCTTATTCATCCACGTTCAGTCATTTGTTATTCTCAAGGAGAGAATTTAACGAACATCTCACCTGTCGGTTTCGTTGGTCAAGAATCCGAGAAATCTGAATCTTCTTCCTCCCCATTTGTGTTCAGTGCGGTCACAGGCAAGTAATCGTTGTCCTAAAAATACACACGTTTACTCTCATTTCCATAATTTGGTCAAAAAATGGCAGCCATCCAGGCCTACATGAGTGAAAATCCTTAGAAGACATCTCTCTATGAACACAATAATTGGACAAGTCCACAATCCCCCAAGTTTAACAAAACAGGGCCCCCCAAATGAGTAAAGCAGCCATTTATAACAATTTCTATGGGAAAAGTTAATTGCTTTGTTCAAGGGATGAAGCCGAAGAATCCCCTTTATGACAGGGTTATTTATACCATAATGAGCATATGCAGGATAAACTTAGCCCAGGCCCAACTGACACCCCCATACTCTGTCCTACCCAGGGACCAATACTGGTTTCCATCAAATGAAGTTAAAAATATGCCATCTGCCTTTAAAGGTAGAATAAACCAGATCAAGAAAAATAGCGTGGCAAACCAAAGGGGAAGTCCACATCCACCCCCTGATCTCCCATGTTAAGCGAGGTAACCGTGGACACACCAGAAATGGGCACCAACCAAAAGCAAACACGTCGGCCATTTCCCTGACAGGGGTCAAAGATCACAGCCAAGCATGGAAACACAGGAAGCAAAGCTGCAAGATGCTCTTGTATGAGCTTTTTCAACTGGCTATACTATGAAAATTAACAGGATCTGTGCCTAATGGCAAATACAACCCCAATTCTGAAATAGTTGGGACGAAGTGTAAATTGTGAATAAAATCAAAATGCAATGACTTTCAGATCACATGAGACAATATGTTATTTACAATAGAACATAGATAAGATTTCAAATGTTGAAACAAACATTTCACATTTTTATCCACAAAATTTTCTGGCTGCAACAGGTCAAAAAAAAGTTGGGACACAGGCAAAAAAGGGCTGAAAAGGCTATTAATATATTGGAATCAGCTGAAAGAACATGAAGCAATTGATTAAGTTAACTGGCATCAGGTGTGTAACATGATTGGCTATGAAAGGGATGTCTTAGAGAGGCTGAGTCTTTCAGAAGTAAAGATGGCCAGAGGCTCTCCAACCTGTAAAGGCTGGCGTAAAAAAATTGTGGAAAACTTTAAAAACAATGTACCTCAATGTTTAATTGCAAAGGCTTAGAGGGTCTCAACATCGACAGTGCATAACATCATCAAAAGATTCAGAGAAACTGGAAACATTTCTGTTTGTAAGGGACAAGGCCGAAGGCCTTTACTGGATGCCCGAGATCGCCGGGCTCTCAGACGCCACTGCATCACTCAACGTCATGATTCTGTCATTGACATTACTAAATGGGCCCAGGAATACTTCAAGAAACCACTGTCAGTAAACACAGTCCACTGTGCCATCCACAGATGCCACCTAAAACTCTATCGTGCAAAAAGGAAGCCATTATTCAGCATGATCCAGAAGCATCGCCTTGTTACTGTGGGCCAAGGCTCATTTAAAACGAACTATAGCAAAGTGGCAAAGTGTCCTGTGGTGAGACCAGGGCTGGTGATAAGCGGTAGCCTATCGCACCGCAAAATGCGATCCGTTTTTTTTAAATGCGCCAATCTCTGACGGGATTTTGAAATTCCCATTGCATATTTTGCGATACAGTCTTTGAATAATGTAAGTAGAAGTTTTAGTCCAGTTTTGAACAAAAACAGGCTCCTACAGTCTCTTAAATATCGTTCCGATTGCCCACCACAACTACACTATGGATCACCTAACGGCGCGACTCTGAAACCATGGTTGTGAGTTGAATGACCTGTCTAGTGGCGTAGCTAGAGGGGGGGGCAAAGACACGTCCCTTTATGCCCAACAATTAGTCTTGGCAAGTTCTAAATCATTATCCTTTATTGATGCATTTTCCAATTATCGTAATTTGCAACTGAAGACATGGTTTCTCTCCATATGCAATCTAACGGCGATGAAATCATGGGCTAAATTCATTACAGTGGCGGAACAAGAACAGAGAATTGGGTTGCACAGAACATCCGTTTAAAACATTTATTAGTCCTGACCTGTTCTCAGTCATTTTCATAATTAACAGAAGGTTCACTCCGAGAGCGGTCCACACTTAACAGGTGCTCCTTGTTTTCCCCGATTAGGTAAAACGACAATCATTCATCAGGACGCATATCTGCTGGATCAACGTTATTCAAAATCGCAAACCTGTCGACTCTCACGCAAATAGCTGGAGCCGCATGCTTTTTAGAGCCTATTGAACTGCCGAGTGCCACCTTTTTTTTTTAAATACAATACCGAGAGAGTGAAAGTCCGCGTTTCATTGGAACGCGGACCAGTTCAACCAACGCAAAGCATTGGCCAAGTAATAAGTAAATTATTTTTCTGTCGTGAATTTAGCCCACGATTTCATCATTGTTAGATTGCATATGTGTTCAGCTGCCAATTATGATAATTGGAAAAACCGTTAATAAAGGAAAATGATTGAGAACTAGCCAGGACTAATTGTTGGGCATAAGGGGACGTGTCTTTGCCCCCCCACTATCTGCCCCACTTTTCCTACCTCCACGGCAGTCCCGCCCACAGAGCTAAAGAAAACACTGGAGTGGGAAACGTCATTGGTAGAACCAACCACAAAACCGTCTCCCTTTGTAAAGCATCGGCAAAGGAAATTCCGCAATCAAACGCTGCACATGTGTATAGGCGACAAGATAAAATGAAATTAAAAACACTGGACTGGTGACACACATCAGGTGTCATCTAACACAAGTATTAAATATAAAAATAACAATGACAATGACGGTTTCCTGATGTGCCAATTGCATTTTCAAAATAAAGTGACTGTTCGCACTTATTTAAGTGTGTCCAAGCACAAAAATTGATCGAAATTTGTGTTAGATGCACTTATAAGCGTGGCCAAGATGTACATTGCTCCATTTCCCACACTTATTTTAAGTGTGTCCAAAGCCAAAGGGGTTACTGAAGGGCTAGTGTCATCTGTGTCTTAGCCTACGTTAATTGGCGTGACTGGTTATTAATTAGTATTAGAACATAATAGGAGTTAAATTGGCAGAGGTATGAGTTGCAGCTGTAAAAAAACAAATAAAAAATATTTGAGATTCAGATATCTTATTGGTGCTGTAAATCAAAAGGAAAAAGGGGCTGTGCAGTAAAAGATGGGGAGGACTGGTAAACCTGGGTCATTACTGGTCTGGATGTCCAGTGAAAAAAAAATATTTCTATCCCTGATATACAAAAAAGAGTGGTATATTTATGTCAAAGCAAAACTGTTTTCATATTTTGGAGACATATATTTGTACCTTGAATTTCTACAGTGCTCTTTATTGCAATTTTTATTTCAATATTTAAATATTCATCTTGGTTCATAATTACCAGTGTTAATTTCTTTCACAGTAAGATTATTATGTATGACAAAACTCAGTCCTGAATATTCACTCATTCACAGCCTGAGCCAGATGACTGGCTTAGGTAGAACCAACTAAAACCTAGTAATTCCTATTCAGTTACCAAGTTATTACATTTTAGCTGTAAATGGGTCCCAACTGGTTAGACCATGTAGTTTTAACACTGCAATGCTACTGTAACTCAACTGCCTTGGTCTTCATTAGGCAATGTTAATTAGTGTTAGTAGTGTTAGCTAATGGTTCTGCAGAGATGAAAATAAAAGGTTAAAGTGCACATACACATGTTTTTGTTAAGTTTTATTTTTGCTACAAAGTTCTGAAAAATGCTACATAATGATGCAGACTTCTAGAGACTGCATAGCTTTTTCACTACGCTGTTATTTTTGCTTAATGCCAAGAGTGGGATCAAATTCCAATGGCTAAACTCAAGAAAATTGTCTCCTCAATGCTCAGACACCTCCACTCTGTGTTAAAAAGAAGAGGGGATGCAACACCATGGTTAACAGGTCCCTGTCCCAACTTTTTTGAGATGTTTTGCAGCCATCAAATTTGAAATGAGCTCATTTTGTGGATAAAACTGTAAAAATTCTCAGTTTCATCATTTGCTATGTTATCTCTTTCCTATTGTGAATAAAATTCTGGCTGGTGTGATTTGAAAGTCATTGCGTTTTGATTTTATTCACAATTTACACTTTGTCCCAGCTATTTTGGAATTGTAAATAAACATCAAAATGACTTGTATATACCATATAGTATGCCGTTTACAGTATAAATGCAATACTTTGGGCCAAGTATATATTATATACACGCATTGTTGTATATTACTGAGGTGAAAATGCAGACTCATAGCAGTCATGATTACTGGCATTAGTGAGGAACTTGAACCACAAGCGAAACTCGTGTCACCCCATGAGTCATAAGCCATAAACCTAGTAAAATTAGGTGAGTCTCAGCATCTTAAAACTTGCTTCATTATTGAAAATACCAATACAAGAAAACTTTGTGAATAAATTGGACTTTGTCAATCATTTTGTCAACTTATAAATAGAATGCAAAGTGAAAGTAATGGACAAATGATTACCAAAATTAACGTGAGTGCACAAAACAAATGTGGACTGGATTGCATGTTGTGTTCACAGAAGTTAGGGAAGACAGCTGCAGGCCTGAAACTTGCAGCGTTGTACCTTTTAAGTCTCACAAAGTGGGGTGTGAGCCTTACACATTTGCAGAAAATCTCACTGTCTCACAGAAGACCTCTCCAATCACAGGCATTGGGAAGGAATCTAACATACACACTCACATGAATGCAGGATTGTGATAGTACTATGCAAACAGGGAAATTACAAGCAACTCATATATTTTCCTTGAAGGGAAACAACCCCACTCTTCTGGTTTGTACCTCCCACCCCCCATTTCCAAACAACATTTTTTAAGGGGTACCACCCACACCATCACCCCTTCCCCCTTAAGAAAAGTGAGGCCAGCAAATACATTTTTCAAGAACCACATGCACTGGACTTTTCCAAACTTGAGACGTACGCAGTGTAACGCCACAGTGTAAGAATATGAGTGGCAGTGCCGGAATGCTAATATTCAAACCAGGCCTTGGAAATCATGGAGTGGGGACACTAACCCGCTAGCAAGATCTCAGCACCACAGAGTTTGGGCGCCATGCAATGACCAGGCCAGAGAGTCAAAGTGTCAGAATGCTAATGCACTATTTGGGCTGGGAAACCATATAGTGGGAATGCTAACGTGCTAGCCAGGCCTGAGCATCACAGTGTTCAGGCACTATGTAGTGAACAGGCCAGACAGTCGCAGTGTCAGAATGCTAATGCTCCGAACAGGCCTTGGAAATCATAAAGTGGGGATGCTGACAAACTCAGTAGCTAAGCCTGAGTGGAGTGTTATTACGCTAAGTGATGACCAGGGCTGAGAATTGTAGCATAAGAGTGCTAATGCACAATCCAGACATGAAACTCATAGTGTTAAGGTGCTAATGTGCTAACCTGCCCAGAACACCAAAATACTCGGACAATCTGAAATGACCTGAAAGTTGTAGAGTCTCTGAGGCAGTCAGCACTCTGGAGAGGGCGATACAGCCTGCTACAATACCCCAGGGGAACCTTTCCGCCTTGTTTTTCCCCCCTTCTCTGATTTGACAAGAAGAATCCGCGACTATATTTAGACTTCAGCTCCAGTTGGCGAGCGGACGTCCTCCTGCCAGGGTTCCCACGACCCCCGGAGAGCTTAATGTGCCCCGACCCACGCCAGGCACACTGGCATTTGGGGGATTTCAGCAAAATTCACCTCCTGTGCCATCATTTCCTTATAAAGCATGAGCTGAAGGGATCACACCTTCACACCTTCTAACAATAAAAATAGAAACAGAACTAACATGAATGCGTAAGCCTGTTAGGACCTTCCCTCTTTGCTTCATTAATAGGCCTAACTTCTAGAGGAGACCAAATTGAGCTTCTCTCCTTTCTATGCACAGCTGAAATTTTAACAAATATTAATCAGATCCCACAATTTGATATTGGTAATTATGCCAACTCACTTCAATGCTGTGCTCGTATAACTTCCAACTGAGCACCTGCACCTTCTGCAAATTTTTACCAATCATTTCACCTAACCCCCACTGGTGGGTCGTAGGCAGATGAAAAAAAAACAAATGAAATGAAAAATTTCACACTCATTTCAATGCAAATTGTTTGGTTACTGGCTCCTGGTTGTGCAGGGAAGTTGATCTGAGTAAAAGGTGTTAAAAAAAGATAGCAAGATCTCTCCCACAAAGTTCAGATTATTCTCATCACCACCACATTAGGCCTTGCAGACCCAAAAGTCCATATTTAAAAATGACTGCGCAGCAAGCTTCTTTGTTTGTGGTTTCAAGTTTTTTCATTAACCACAAAGCGTCTCAATTCGCACATCAAATGACAGCTAATTCAAGATGCACATCACCGTACTAATGTTTCTCACATCCAAGAGCTTCTAACTGTCAAATAGGAAAACGTGGCTAATTTTACACAGCATGCAGCGTAACACGTAACCAGTGGTGCACATTCAAAACCCATAGCTATATAACTTCTAAACAATACAGTAAGTTACAAAGAACCCAAAAGTTGTTCCGACTTCATTTTAATCATGCATGAACTCAGGAAAAAGACACCATATGCAGTATTCTGCTTCTGACATTCCCATCACTTATTTCCCTGAATAGCTTTTATCATAGTGAAGGAAAAAAAAATTAACCCCTTAAAGCCCACCATTTTGTAAAATTATGACTCTTTGATGTTCCTAGACTAAGAGCTTATGACAAACAATTTATGCAGCAAAAATCCAGATAAAAGGCTGCATCTGAAAGGCAACATTCTCTAGTTTCTGGAAACATACTCTTGTAGCATGTGGCTAAAACACAAGCTACATTACAGCAGCCCAAAAAATTTTATTTATTTATTTTGCCGGGTGCGCCCCGGCAGGTTAATGCCAGGTTAATTGTATGGCATAGTAGGCCCTTTAGAATGTGTGTTTTGTCTTTAGTCAGTGTAACGCCATTGCTTTAATTACCACTTTAGATGGTTCTAGGAGCATTAAAATATTCATGTAGCAAAATTCTACACACATACTTGCAGCCTCACACATAATAGGATTAAACACTCTCTGGTAAGCAAATACCAGCTTTGCTGATTTTAACGACATTAAAATCCTGCGACATCAGACATATCCCAAGAGTGCTTGCAAATGTGTTGCCGAGGCCAAGTAAGGCTGCATACTCCATGCTTGCTTACGTATGTTAAACAAAACATCTGCACTTTCCAGATCCAGATTCATTGGCTTTTAGACAAACAAAAAAAAAAAAAAAAATCAAAAGTCTGGACATCGACTTCAGGGATGCCTGCTTAACATCACGACGCCGCGCCCACTCCAGTGTTAATCAATAATTGCAGATCACTTTAAGAAACAGTGGCATCATGTGCTACCGTAATCGCAGTAAAACCCTGATTCCTACGAGAGAGTCTGATTTCCTGTGCTATCTTCCCAGCGGCCAGAGAGTGGAAAAGAGCACATAAACACCGCAGGCCCTGTAGCACATGCCCCGGCGCCCTCAGACACACGGCCACCGGAGACAGCCAGACCCTAATTGCCTACTGATTCACCGGGACAACACTGACAGCAGAACAACAAACAGATCCGATGGCCACCATTCAGAGAGGGCAAAAACGCCTCAGTGACTTACCAAAGCAGGTGCTTCAGGTAAACTTTTGAACACAGACAGCGCTTTGAAATTAATCTTGTTGATTAACAGAGGCAGAAATTCCAGGACCAGACAGTGAAAAGTCAGCCCAGTATTTTGTTCCAAGTCAAACCAGCTTCCTTCCTATTCATGGTTGGAAAAAGCACCTGGGCAGGAATTCTGCATTTTGACTTCTGAGGTTTGTTTTATAAAATTTCACAAGGATTTCAAATTTAAACATAGCATATGCAAAAAAAAAATGAAAAGAAAAACAGTGTGTTGTGGAAAATATTCAAATTTATAAAACCATAGGTAAGCTAAAACGCAGGGAAAAACTATCAAATTAATCTGAATTAAGTTGGAATTTTTCCAGATTTGCACAATATTATTTATTTCATATGTTATTTGATGAAGAGTTAGTTTTGAAATCTGCAGAGAAGTTGCCCTTTGCATAATTTCTGTGCCTACGCATCATGTATGAATGAGACTCCTGGAATTTCCACGTCTACTGATTTACAAAAGGAATGGCACTAAAACGCTCACCCATGAAAAATTAGATCTTGCACTAATTCAAATGGAGAGGGTACAGCGTATACTTGATATACCACAAGTCTGCCAGAGAAATTACTTAATTCTCATTGGTCTGTTACTTATCTTTTCACCCAGAAGTACTATAGGAAGTTCAAAATGACTGATAGCCAGAATTATATTTACATACCCAAGATAATAAAAAATCCCCACCTCAGTGCAGACTAGCTGACCTAGGACTTTCTAAAAGTACAAAAATGTTCAGTAAAAATAGCAGTCCAATTGTGCAAAGTTTACATATAAAATTGTGGCAGTTAATAGTACATAGCCAGATCTAATCTGCATTACCAACATATTGCCAATGAACAGTGTTGCTGATACCTAACTCCAACAATACACCAGTTTTCATTGGTTTTCTGTCACTTTCTACAGTGAAAATATTGAGAGGAAGCACCCTGTTTATAGTGGAGAAAACATGCTGGAACACAATACCAGAGCTGCGAGAGAGGTGCATTGTATTGCTTTGCATTTCATAAGTGAGGGGTTATGAAACACTAATCTGCTGAGAAATGGCATTAACCTTCAGATAAACAGTTCTGATAATGCCAATCATGACAAAAAAATATACTACTATAAGATACTGCTGTTAGGTTTTATGAATACTATGTGTTTTACATTGGACTGCATACAATTGAAATACTATCAGACATATCTGGTCACTCAAGAGCCTGCATACTATCGCTGCACTATGTTCATAACCCAGTACACAACCCATTGCTTAAAACTCTAATACCCCTTTCATACTGCACCGAGAAATTTTGGCCGCTTCGATGCGCTCTATCTGGGTCCGACATAAGTCGTTTGATACTGCCCTTCACGACTACCCAGGGTGGGTGCGAGACCGATATAGTGACCACAGTAACCTATTACCCCCCTCATGTATGCATCATGAGTGAAATTTCAAAAGGATACGCATACTGGAATGTGTGGTTACGATATGCGTGTGTGCACATGCGCAGTTAGTTCGTCTCTGGGTCTGTTGCAGGCCGTGTGTTTTTCTGAGTTTGTATTGCTGATTATTTGGAAAAGGTAGACATCTGATAAACTTTTGTTTCAGCTTGGCCGTTTTCTTTGATAGGCCTCTCCTAGCTCGATTTCAGCTTCTAAACTGTTTGTGGCCTCCTTTGTCATATTTTTATTTCATAATGCGCAAAATGTTTTCAGTGGGTAACAGATCTGGACTGCAGACAGGCCAGTTTAGCGCCCAGAGTCTTTTACTACAAAGCCATGTTATTGTAATATGTGCAGAATGTGTTGCTTGGCGTCGTCAGGCTGAAGTAAGAAAGGACTTCCCGGAAAATGACATCTGGATGGCAGTATATGTTGCTGGAAAACCTGTGAAGTATATCGTTCAGAATTGATTGTGTCTTTACAGTTGACCAAGTTAGCCATGCACTAATGCACCCCATACTATCATGGATGCTGGTTTTTGAACTGTGCGCTGATACCAAGTCGGATATAATATATAGTTTTATCTTTACTTGGTGGAGTTTTAACTCGCATTAGTGGATGCTGCGACAGTGTTCACTGACAATGGTTTACAGAAGTGTTCCTGAGCCCATGCAGTGATTTCCACAACTGAATCCTGTCTGTTTAATGAAGTGTCACCTGAAAGCTTGAAAATCATGGCCACTAAATATCAGTTCTCTTTTAAAGATCTCATGTACCGTTGATCACGAAATCCCAAAATTCTTTGAAATTTTCCATCCAGAAAAATTAGTGCAAAATTGTTGAACAATTTGCCCATGCAATCTTTCACAGAGTCGTAATGCCATCGCTATCTCTCCTTCTGAAAGACTCAGCCTCTCTGGAATGATTTTTTCATGCCCAATAATGATACTGACCTGTTGCCAATTAACCTAATTAGCTGCGAGATGTCCCCTCAGGTGGATTTTTTTAGCATCATACAACTTTTCCAGTCTTTTGTCACCCCTGTTCCAACCATTCTGAAACATGTTAGTGAATCAAATTCAAAATGAGCAGATATTTTAAAAAAACAATACAATTTCTCTGTTTCAAGATTTGATATGTTGTCTTCATACAACGTTCAATTAGATACAGGGTTTAAATTATTGGCAAATCCTTGCATTCTGTTTTCATTTACATTTTACAAAGCATACTATTTTTTCTTTGGGAAATGGGGTTGTGTCTGGTGAACAGAGTGACTTAAAGAACATGTAGATTTATCTCAGACAATGAGGAGTACCAGCATCATTTCATTAGTTTCATGGCTCAAGGCATTGATGCATTACCCCATTACAGCAGCTAGAATATGATCCAGTGAGGTGAATGCCATCCCAGTGCTGTCCTTTTTGTGAACCGATCCAATTGAGCCACCCTGTGCAAGAAAATGTCCCATACTGACTGTTCATCATCGAAGATACAATTTTTTTCCATTTTCTATGCATCTTTT
This sequence comes from Gymnothorax reevesii, assembly GCA_029721435.1. NCBI lineage: Eukaryota > Metazoa > Chordata > Actinopteri > Anguilliformes > Muraenidae > Gymnothorax > Gymnothorax reevesii. The sequence goes on from CM056575.1 coordinate 32,434,731, forward strand.
TTTACTTTTGCAGTCCTTACTCAAAAGTATATTCTGACCTTCTACTCTTTTGGGAGCTTTTTAATCACCTAGCAACAAAACCTTTAAAAAAAAGGAAAACAAATCTAGAAGCCGTAGCCATCGATCTGTGACAGACAAGTTTAAACTAGGTGAAAGAGAAAAATAATCATAACATAGTTTCAGGATTAGAAACACCGAGATTGTAATTTGCATGCTGGAGGGGAGGATGGAGTGTTTCAGTTTGCAGGCTACATGAGCCAAAGTGAGTTCAGTTGTATGACATCATGTAATGTGTACATAAAATTTAACAAGAGCTAAAGCTGGATAAGTATTTGTTGTATGAAAACCAAAAGTACAGACAGGCTATTTGTAATGTTAGGGTGCAAACACTAGAATCCCCAAGGTCACTGGAAGATACAAAAGGGCTGGATAGAAACCAGTGAAACTGCAACCACCGTAATAACAATCATTTGGGAGACAAGCATCATATTTTGTTTGAATGGAAGAGTGTGAGCATAATTAATTACAGCAAAATATATTTACCAAAGTATTATTTAAACAACCCATCAATGTTTAAATTAATCTTATTATAATCAGATAACCCGGAAGTTATTTGTAAATTGGGTGCCTTTTCGAAGAACTTCCGCCTTTTATTTAAGTACTGTCTGTTGCACATCAACCATGCCATGTGCTACTATGTTGTTAATATTATACATTATATTTACTTCAGCAAATAAATCACCTGAAAATGAAAATGAAATTAAATGATTATAACTTGGTATCTTAATTCCATCTCCGAATTTAGTGCAATGTTTAGCAAGCAACTGCAATACCAATTTTATGTTGATGCTCTGTAACTTCCAAAAACCATAAAGGAATTATGAGGCAGATTTTTAAAAAATGAGAAACCTTTAATGTTGCTCCACATTTCTAAATGGGCAAAGGCAGGTCACGCAGCTCCTGACGGGGATTACCCGAGAGACCCAATGGACTGCACTGAAAGAGAGCAGCAGTTACTGCTGTGCAAGTTTAACCCAGATGGTCAGAAATGCCCTTTACACAGAGACAGATATTGGAAATATTCCAGTATGTTTCTCTATTGGCTCAAGGACCAAGAAAATCCTTGAAAACAAAAAAGTATCAATGACAGGCAGTGACCAAGCATAGCCTTTCGAATATGGAACACAAAAATTATGTATGTTTACTTATTTATACATTCATTGTTTTAAAATTCATTAACTTACTCATTTATGTGTTAATCTACTTTCAGTCCAGGAAAAACTATTAATCAAAATGATATCAGAGGCATGCTCCAATGATAAGGTACCAAAGTGTACCTCACGGCGGTAGCTTAGAATTGAAGAGCTTGTTTCCAAAATGCAGTAAGTGCCAAAATTAGAAAAAACTGAGATAATACCATCAAGCGATAGCCCTGCGCTTCTTATACATGGAGCAAAAATCCATTTTTACAAATTCATACTAAAAGGTGTATTTTTTCATGGTCAAAGTTTGTGTTTTTCCATAACATGCAATAGGCGCCAACATAGAAAAGGCTGATTTACTCAAAATGAGTTAAATGGATACACTGCATTTGGATACAAACTCTTCAATTGCTCTTCATCCCCCTCGGACTTGAATTTCTGTGTGCCCCCTCCTACACGCACGCACACACACACACACACACACACACACACACACACACACAGACATGCGCACACACCACACACCCTCGACTCAGGGGCTGCGCCCCCAGAATGGCCGACACCTTCTCCCAACAAGCGAATGGCCTCAGTGCCACTGCACAAGAGAGAACAGCGGGCAGCAGCCAAACATGAGGGCCTGCATTACCCAGAGCACGACCGAGGGTGACTCGAAAACCTTCAGCAGGCGGGGCTCTCCCTGTGTCAGCAACAGCAAACAATCGGGGCACCCGGCAATCTGCCTGCATCAGCTGCCTAATAGCTACAGTCATCTGTCGCAATGACAGAGCAGTTCAGTTGTACGATGTACAATGGTGTGATGCAACATGTTTCGCAGACTCTCGAGTTAATTAACAGTGTATGTTGCAGCAGCAGCAATGGGAGCGCACCACCGGGTATTGCTAAGCGTGGTTTCCAAAACCTGGAGAGAAGAAACTAAATAGGGGATAAAAACAGGGTCCCCCCCCCATTTAACTCTGCTTAACATTCAAGTTGCCACCTGCCTTTACTTCCCGATTATCTGCAGCATTTTAAATTCTTTTCTTTCCACTGCCAAGTAAAATCTCATTCCCTGCCAGCCCGCCCCATGCGATGAAGTACTGAAAACGCATTCAAAAGTGAATTTTGCTTCAGCGCCGGGGTCTGCCTCAGGGTATGATGTCACACGCTTCTCAGGCATACACTTTGCGACTGTTCTCCTTCGCTAAGCACAAAGTAAAGGAGTAAAAGACTGAGTCTGATAGCAGAAGAAAGCACACAGAGGGAAGCTGACAAGCAGCTGGAGAGCAGTGTGTTTATGGAGAGAACTAACACTTAATCCAACGACAACAATCCGTCTTTGATAAAAGGAAAAAAACACATAGAATGACAGTGTATTTAGCATTGTCATGTAAGCCAGATGGGTTTGACATTAAACGATGAATTTGAGTTTGAAGGGCTGACAGTTAGTGTTAATGGTACTGAATCCCCCCAAAATTATAAATTTTAAGAAAAGATCCCACCAATTCAGACGCTCAAAATTTGACCTGTCAGTATACTTAGGGCTTGGTGGTAAAAATCTGCCCACCATATAGGTCAGCCTATCACACATCACTCTACACATCACTACATGTCGAGCATCTTTTCCATTGATGATCCGCCAGGTCTGAGCTACAGCCATCTTCTGTTCCAGCTTGCGTTTGTTTACGAGAATTGTTGACTTTGGCATTGTCTTCAGTAATTCAGGGCTAATGGATAAAACTAGAGAGACTGACTTGAATTGTCAAGAATTTTATAATTGTAATTTTAGTTCAGAAAAAACTGCATTGTCACCTAAGCAGCATGTTCCGGGTCACTGAACGGCTGCAGAGAAGAGCTCTCCAGCTTTGAGACGGTATTGTCAAAAATTTGGTAGAAGGTAAGATTTCTTTTCTCCGCATTCCTCCTGCAGCTGCCATCAGCAGTTACATCATCAGAAAAGACAAGAGAGCCGGATCTAGCAGCAGCCGTACATGCCCAATCCTAACAGTAAACAACACCCACCAAGTTTCACAGATGAAGAAGGTGGGAGTGTGTGTGTGTGTGTGGGGGGGGGGGGGGGCGGGGGCTACTCAGAATAATGAGCGACTCATGTTCACATTTATTTTCCATCACATTACACGGGTTCATTACTAATCTAATCCACCAGGTATTTCACTTTGTTCTGAAACAAAGACAGTTGCAGACTTTTTTCTGAGTTCTAATCAGGCTGTTTTCTCTTTCTTTTAGGCTTTCCAGACGTTTGTATCCTGCACTGAACCGACTGAGGTTATGCTGATGACATAGTGATTATTCTAGTCTTTGACCAGCTTATATATTGGAGACTCTATTTGATCCGGTCAACAATTGTAAAGGGGCTTTCATCTTCGCAGTTATCCACGACAGAGATCGTCCTTGGACCACCAGGATATTTGCTGCTGTAGAGCCGACCACTGCATTGTCGCCCCTTATCAATGTAAAAAACTATTGATTTTGAACTATCTATCGTTTTGGCTGTGGCATTAATGAACATATTTCCCAGTCCAAAAGGGCCCATAACCCTTGAGCTCCCTTTGGTCATCATGGAAAACAACTGAAACATGACTCTTAATGCTAATTCCATTCCACTAATCGACTGCTGAGTGTTTGGTGGCTTTCTAATACATGAGCTGATATTACGACAACACACATCTGGTGAACTAACAGTAAACTAACTGGACAAAATGCACATTCTGTGTGCTTTGCTCAATACAAATATGCCCAGGGAATTAAATTCAGTCCACACTTCGATCTCATATTCATTTTTCAATATCAACTCTAATCTGCTGGAGTACAGAGCGACAACAGCAAATGTCCATCACTGTCCGAATACTTACGGACAGCAGTGGACTATATGGCGTACAGATGTTAATCTGATCTCAGAAATTCATTTTGGTCAATCCATGTTTATTATCATGGCCCAATCTCTGAAACTTATTTAAACTTTGCCTAATACTAAGAACATGAAAAAAATATCGCCAGGAACTTTGTCCGAAAATATTATTTGAAAATTTAATTTGCTTTACCAAAAACATGAAATGATGCTTGATGACAATAGCGACATTGCCTCATTCATTTCCGTGTTAATAACTTCATCTTAGGTGCAACAACATCACTGGTAAAATGAGCAGTTATATTCTTGCAATCTCATATGAACTTTACTTATCAGGTACACTTCCACATAATCTCGCCACTCCGACGTGCCAGAAAATGAAATATTTTCTTCTATTACTGACATTACATTTTATATAAAGTATATTGCATTTACTGAAATATTTTTGAAGTCCGTGGTAGAAATCACAGAGGGAAAACTGTTCAACCGGAGAAAAACTCTCAGCTGTCCTTCCATTCACAATTGGCTACACAACCTGTAGTACCATTTACACACTCGCGTTATTGCAGAATGTCAGAAAATCCCACATTATCTTCAACATCTACTTAACTATATATCTATAAAAGACAATTTAACAAGTGACAAGCAACTATACCATATGCTGTTCTTCAGCTGGGGCCAGCATTCAGCTGGTAACTACCAGCAATACTAAAATGTATGTGCTGTGGTTATATACCCAGGTACATGTTTGGGCAAACAAATTTAGGGACAAGACGAAGATGAGCTTTAAGCTGAACCCAACCATGGAATGAATTTCCTAAATTTGAATTTGCTAAAAATAAATCCTACTTTATACTTGACTGTAAAAGTTAGGTTTAAGCATCTGTCCTCAAACAGTAATTTTTTTAAATACATTTTTTAAAAATTGCCTGCAATATTATTTGAAAATTTCTTTTCCATTTAAAAGAACCAGCACTGCGCTTGCCTATTAAATTAATGCATGTAATGTAATAAAGCACGATGCAAAGCCGTGTGGAAGCATCCTTAACACAGCTCAAACAACCCCAGAGATCACAGACAAGCCATTTGAGACACATCACAATTCTCAACATTTAATTCATGATTACTATTACTATCATGATTACTATCATTTTGGCATGAAAAATGAACAAGTCTCTCAAATGGTCAGAACTTTCAATGTGGAGAAAATGGGACAGATTTGCAAACATCTGTTAGCTAGGCTAACTATAAATAAAGCTGTTTTGCGCCGAGGTGAAAATATTGAAATTTCACATTCTGTGCTGGTTCAATATGCACAGCAAGATGTTTTCCACAACAAATTTAATGTCAAAAACCAAATCAAGCTCCACCTTGAAATGATTCAATCATAAAAAATTATTAAAATTTGAGTTGGAAAACAATGCTACAACAGGAAATAAAAATTGACAGAATGTTTAGATTTTCTTTCCATTTTTAAAATTGGAATATTGCCTTTTGTTTGCATGATCTCACATCCCAGCCTAATCATCACTTTTCCATTATCATTTTTAATGATTAGAGGCCACTTGCGGCTTTCAATTGGCAAGAAAATAAATTGTTTAATTTCTAATCTGACAAACTTCATGTAAGATGGTTAAGAGTAAAACTGCATTAAAAGGTAATGGTACTGACCATGCCTGTGACATGCACATAACCAAAGACTTAAATAAGCAATCTTCTGCTTAGGATCGTAATTCCAAACTGCCTATCCAAAGTGCGTTTTACTAATTGGTACGACTTAGTGTCAGACTGACACACTTGAATTTCTGCCAAAGTGAATTTCAAGTTGTTCAGGAAACATAATAGGCAGTATAAATATTTCGAAGACAACAGTGTGAAGTCAATTGCCTGCAATAAAATGCAAGTGTCTCCGGTAGTAAGACTGAAGCAATGAAAGAATAAATTAGCTAAATGGATGCTGCAGAAAGAAAACCAATTACCTAGAAGGTAGTAGTAATTATCTGCACTCATCTTCAACAATTACACCTACACTTTCAACCTACAGCTTCTTTACTCCTGATGCGGCTGTGCCCATTGCCATGGAAAATAGAAAATACTACATGGAGCAGCTGGGGATGAAATCAATTATTGCTCTGAGTAAAAATAAGATAAAATCATCAAAAATGGTTAGAATGTCTATGGCTCTGACGCGGCATGCTGAGAATTATTCTTCGTAAATCTGATCTTCAAGATCCCCTCATCTTCATTATGGCAAATTAATGCGCTGCCTTCAGGGCATCGCACAGTAACGCTGCCATTTATTTTAGTGGTAAGCCTAAATATAACTCTAAATTACAAGTATTAAAGATCCGCGAGTGAATACGTCAGAGACAGCACAAAAATACCTGCCTCCCAGGCGCCTGCCAGGCAACTTGTTGTTGTCTAAATATGTATTGTATTGGCCCTGTTTTTAGGCTCATGACGGAGGCAAAAGCTAAACGAAACATCAATAAACTCAACCCGGCAAAATGTGCCCAAACATTTTCAGAGAAACATGGTATTATCAATACGTTTTTCGGCGTCTAAAAAGTAGCACGATGTATGACGTCAATATTTCGATCGTAAAATAATACAGAAGTCCAATAACGTTACAATGCGATTTACTTTTCCTCTGAGAAGACGATTGCACTGGACAAAAAAAATTATTTAGCTTTATAACTCTTGCTGACCAAAAATGGTTGAGAAGCAGCGTTTCACCCCTTGAAATGACCCTTCATACGGAATCAAGCGACAGATAGTGGCAGCTCACCTGTCTTCTTGGAATCAATTCTCGGTCGAAACCTTTCACTTCGCCCACGGAGACTCGTTTAACTGAAATCTGAAATAGTATCCTAAAATTGAAACGAAAGGAACTTATAGAAACACTTCGGCAAGAAAGCACACACACACACACACGCAGCGGATGACCCGTTAATGCCTACTCAGGCCAAAGAAGACACAAGTTGTCAGTGACATTGACAGTGCTGAAAAGGACCGTCCACCTGATGCTAGCGAGTTGTACCACTTCATTCGCGACAAACCGCATGTTGCCAGCTGCAGACGGCGACAGTGTACACCCGAATTAGCATAAAACGCCCCGTTGGCTGCGCTATTGGCTAAACCGGATCCCCCCAACTCTGCCCCCTCTGATATCCTTGTAATAATAATAACAGCAAGATCCGTCGAGTTGCGATTTAGAGGTAAGGTTGGCCATTAACTGCACTATTCATACATCTGATCTTTTATGACTGATGTTGTGATAAACAGGACTCAAACACAATGAAATACGCGGCAAGTAGGCTGCAATCATGCATTGCTATTATGCAGTCGCTCTGTCTTGTCCACATTGCAGGATGTTCACTTTAGTTTTTGAATATAATTATTAATTGATATATTTTTGCATGCCCCGAAAGACGGGAAAATGAGCAGAATGCATGATTGTCCAAATGGACCGGTCGGCAAAAAATAAGGACAACCCCCTCATGCAAAAAAAAAAAAAAAAAAAAACAACGTTTAACCAAGCAAGCTGAAGATTGCATGTATTGCCAAATTCACCTGTCCTAAATTATAATTTCAGAGTACATCATGACATATACAGAGAATATTACGATCTTTCAAGTTTTGGGTTTTTTAAACGTGTTCATATTTGTTTGGAACTGGTAGTTTTCATATGTATTGAGAATAATTTTAGCATATTACTTTCCACCTCAGATGGGAAGTTATAGTGGCACTTTAATCCACAGCAGGGAAGAATAGATCAGACTCGGCTGGCTTGATTAAGGCATAGCCTACCAATCCGCCACTGTTGCAGGCCACACTACTTGTCAACTGAAACTGATGCCTTGATAATGTCTAACTTTGCGGCTGCAGAGTAGAAAAAAACTTTGTACAGGTGTGAAACAGATTATTTCAAATTAACCATATGTGGTTGAACTGTGCATTGCATATTAGCTTATGGTTTTTAAAGAATAAATATTCTTTTCTATGGCACTAAGCACATTATCACCTCACTTCATAGCATTAAAACAGAACCTGTTTCAGGAATTGGAAGTATAGACAGAGAGAAACCAGATATGATAATCACTCATACTTGATCATTGAAAATGTGAATTTATCTCCTTTGACGTGGAACTAACTGTCAGAAGGAAAAATTACATATAAAAATTTCAGTAACAGCTTAAAGGTTTAAAAGGCTACAAGCAAAGTATAACCCCAATTCCAAAAAAAGTTGGGATGCCGTGTAAAATTTAAATAAGAACAGAATGCTCATAAACCCATATTTAATTCACAGTAGAACATAGACAACATATCAGATGTTGAAAGTGAGACATTTTACCATTTGGGGAAAAATATCCGCTCATTTTGAATTTGATGGCAGCAACACATCTCAAAAAAACTGGGACAGAGCTGTGCTTACCTTTGTGTAACATCCCCTCTTTTTTAACAGTCTGTGAACGTCTTGGAAATGAGGAGACCAGTTGCTGGAGTTTTGGGAAAGGAAGGTTGTCCCACTCTTGTCTGATGCAGTATTCTAGCTGCTCAACAGTCCTGGGTTTTCTCTGCCAGATTTTCTGTTTTATGATGCGCCAAATGTTTTCTATTGGTGGAAGGTCTGGACTGCAGGCAGGTCATTTCAGCACCCAGACTCTTCTACTGTGAAGCAATACTGTTGTGATGGATTCAGAATGTGGTTTAGCATTGTCTTGCTGAAATATGCTAGACCTTCCCTGAAAGAGATGGTGTCTGGATGGGACAATATGTAGATGTAAAACCTCCATATACTTTTCAGAATTGATAGTGCCTTTCCAGATCTGTTAGGTGCCCATGCCATATATAGGCACTAACGCAACCCCATACCACCAGACATGCAGGCTTTTGAACTGTGCACTAATAAGCTGGATGGTCCCTCTCCTCTTTAGTCAGCATAACACAGTGTCCGTGGTTTCCAAAAAGAATTTCAAATTTTGATTCATCTCACCGCAGAACAGTTTTCTATTTTGGCTCAGTCCATTTTAAATAAGCTTTGGCCCAGAGAAGACGGCGGCGTTTCTAGATCGTGTCAAGATATGGCTTCTTTGCACGATAAAGATTTAACTTGCATCTATGGATTGCACAACAAAGTGTGTTCACAGACAATGATATCTGGAAGTCTTCCTGAGCCCATGCAGTTAATTCCAGTGCAAAATCATGCCTGTTTTTAATGCAGCTCCGCCTGAGGGCCCGAAGATTGCAAGCATCCAATATTGACCTTTGGCTTTGTCCCTTATGCACAGAGATTTCTCCAGATTCTCTGAATCTTTTGATGATATTATCTACTGTAGACGGTGGGATAATCAAAGTCTTCACACTTTCACAATGAGGAACATTTTTCTGAAATTGTTCCGCAATTTTCAGACGTAATATTTCACAGATTGGTGAACATTTTCCCAATTTACGTCTGAGAGACTCTGCCTCTCAAAAATGCTCTTTTTATACCCAGTCATGTTACTAACCTGTTGCCAATTAACCTAATTAGTTGCAAAATGCTCATCTAGTTGTTTTTAATTAGTACAACTTACTTTTCCAGCCTTTTGTTGCCCCATCCCAACTTTCTTGAGACCTGTTGCAGCCAACAAATTCAAAATGAGCTAATATTATTCATGAATTGGCAAAATGTCTCACTTTTAACATGTTGTCTATGCTCTACTGTAAATAAAATGTGGGTTTATGAGATTTGTAAATCATTGCGTTGTTTTTATTTACATTTTACACACCATCCCAACTTTTTTGGAATTGGGGTTGTATATGAGTCCATGGAAGACAAAAAATGTGTATGACAGAAGCTTTAGTTTATTATAGCATAAGCTGTCACAATTACAGTCATAACAATGGAGAACATAGCCTTTGATGAAAATGGACTTGAACTCATATAGTCTTTAAATACACTGGCTACCAATGAGATGTATTGAATTATTTTCCCACCATGATACACTAATCACAATTTCCAGAGTTCCACTTATAATTCACTCCGCCGTTTTATGGTCATACAACCTGTAATTTTACTCTTTTCATTACAAAACATTGTGGCTAGCTACTTATGCCTGCAGTACCAAGCTGTCAACCAATGAGAATGCATAAGGTAAAGGTAAAAAAAATCAAAATTCTCCCATACCAGTGGAAATTTTTCAGTGTGTCAGAACGCTCGTGTGAATCACTTGTGTCTTTTCGCAATTCAGCAGTTTGCATGTCTACTAAGTGTATGTATGCTGTGCTGTGATTGGTTTACATCGTGTGCGTCTCTCCCCCTTGGCTGAATTGTGTTATGCAGTCGTGCACTTAATGATGACAAAACAAGTATTGAAGCCCTCTTGTTCGTGTGCAGGTTGATAGATTGTAAACTTGCTTTCATGCAAGTTAGCCAAGTCCATGCTTCGTTTTAAAACTCTTTTGTCTTTGTTAAATGCAACTAGTGCTTTAGTGACAGCCTTTTCCTTAGGGGATATTTGTAATCGTTTTGCTTATTCGAAAAAGCTTCTAATCCTAATCAGAGTTGAGGATTGGGACTAAGTTCAAGTTAATTCAAGTCTTTTCCTGTTCATCTACTCAAGTGTTCAAGAACAAGATTCCAATCTTAATCAAGGTCCAAGATGGGGACCACATTCTGGCAAACCCATCGAGTATCCTCTCCTTGTCCAGTTTGTTAGGTACAAGTTTCAAATCCTGGACCGAAGCCAGAACTTTGACCATGTTGCCTTCAAGCAACCTCTCCATCCCCTAAACCAGTTCAGTGCTGGCAGAGCCAGTGTAACACCTTGCAGCATCCCAGAAGCCTGGCCAGCGTTTGCAGCTCAAGGATAGCCCCTTACAACGGTGCTGAACAGTCTAGCCTCCTCGGTGTTCCGTCCCGGCTATCCTAACCTGGGGTTCTGCCCCCGATATTCACCGTATTACTGTGATTAAAATACCATTTGGATTGTGCTTTTGACTACATGCTTAATACCTGGCCTGGACCGTAGCCCTGTATAAATACTGTGTTTCATAAACAACAATTACAGTGGGGTGCAAAAATTTGGGCACCCCTGGTTTAAATGTCTGTTACAATTAATCTCCAAGTGATTGAAAGCAAACCCGAACACTAAATGCTACAAAGATAAACAAGAGACATTTTATCACATTTTAAAGTAAGAATAATTTTTATTTTTTACTTTTACAGTTTCAAAATAATAAAACAAGGAAAAAGCCCTTTTGCAGGTATAACAGCTTACAAACGCTTCCTGTAGTCTGCTAAGAGTCTTTCAATTCTTGTCTTTGGAATTTTTCCGGACAGAACACCTCTAATTCAGAAACATTCTTCGACCTTCTTGCATGCACAGCATGTTTGAGGTCACTCCACAGATTTTCAAGCCTGGGGACTGTGATGGCCATTTCAAAAGCTTCATCCGTCTTTCCTGGAGGTACTTCATGGTGGATTTTGAGGTATGCTTCGGACTACTGTCGCGCTGGAATACCCAATGTTTCCTCAACTACAATTTCTGGACTGAGCTTTGAAGATTAGCCTCTAGAATGTCTTGATATTTGGTGGAATCCATTCTTCCTTCCACCTGAACAATATTGCCTGTGCCCTCAGCTGCAACACAACCCCAATGCATAACGGATCCAACTCCACGCTTAACAGTTGGCAACGTGTTCTTCTCTACAAATGCTTCACCCTTTTTTCTCCAAATATACCTTCTTTGGCTGAGGCCAAAAAGTTCAATTTTGGTTTCGTCAGTCCAAAGCACATTGTTCCAATAGGCTTGAGGTTTCTCAAGGTTTTCTTTTGCATACTTCAGACGCTTAATTTAGTGCTGAGGTCGTAGGAAAGGCTTCTTTCTTGCAGCTCAGCCATGCAGGTCTTTGTTGTTTAAGGTACGCAGTATTGTTGTCCTGTGAACAACTAGACCTGTGTCTGCTACTCTTTTTTCCAGCTTTTTTGCAGTGATGTGTGGGTTCTTCTGAGCATTTCTCACCAGATCTCGAGCCATTCTATGTTTAATTTTTCTTGGTCTTCCAGATCTTGCCTTGACTTCAATTGTTCCATTTATTTTCCATTTTGTTATGTTTCTGACAGTAGGAATGGGTAGTTTGAAACGTTTCAAGAGTTTTTTTTGTAGCCCTCTCCTTGTTGGTGGAAGTGAATTATCTTGATTTTGACATCCTTGGTCAACTGTTTAGAGGAACACACAGTTTTTAATATCAGACACAACAGCCACCACCGTCAGAGAAGGCATGGAGTTACTTCAGAATATATAGTTCAACCCTGGAATTATATTCACCTGACTCATTGAATACTAACGAGTAAATCACCTGGGTCTGGGCCTTAGTAATCACCTTCTTAAATGATAACAAAGAATAATCCAAAAGGGTTCCAAAACTTTTGCACAGGACCCCTTTTTCCTCTCTTATCATTTAAAAACTCAGAAAATTTCAAATAAAAAGAAACCTTGCTTTTAAATTTGCAAAAATGTGTCATGTTTAACTTTGTAGCATTAAGTGTTCAGGTTGGCTTTCAAACACTTGGGAGATTAATTGTAACATATTTAAAACAAGGGTACCCACATTTTTGTACCCCACTGTAAGTGCTTGCATTATTTGCCCAAATTTTGGCAAGAGATAATTTTGACACTAAGTGGAATTTGAGGGGTGGTAGTGTAGACTGATATATATATATATATATATACACACACACACACATACACAGCGCCCTCCATAATTATTGGCACCACTGGTTAAGCTGTGTTAAAAGCCTTAAAATAAATCCAATTTTTATTGCAGAAGCATACTCTCACACTGAAAATTGTAGAAAAATGTAGCCTTCGACTCAAGTGAATTTAAAGGAGAAAGAAATCCCTAAGAAATAATTAATTTTCATAAAATCACCTGTTCCACAATTATTGACACCCCTAACAGTTCCTAGGAAATAAATGTAATTGAAGTATTTCTGTCATTTCTACAGTAGTTTACAAAGTTGATCAGAGTATCTAGGAACATTTAATTGGTAATTCATCACTTCCTGTTTCCCTGGGGTATAAATATGACGTGACACAGAGGCCATTTCTCTTATCCACTCTTCAACATGGGAAAGACAAAGGAACACACCATTCAAGTGAGGCAGATGTGTGTCGACCTTCACAAGTCAGGCAATGGCTACAAGAAAATAGCCACTTGCCTGCACCTGCCCATATCCACTGTCAGAGGAATCATTAAGAAGTTTAAAACAACTGGAACAGTGGTAAACAAGCCTGGACGAGGACACAAGGTTATTTTGCCACCACGCACAGTGAGGGGGATGGTAAAAGAAGTAAAAAGTTCTCCAAAGCTCACTGTTAAAGAATTGCAACAAATGGTAGCATCTTGGGGTCACAAAGTCTCCAAAACAACCATCAGGCGCAATCTACATGCCAACAAGCTGTTTGGGGGCATGCACAGAAAAAATCTTTTCTCACTCACAATCATAAATGCAAACGTCTGGAGTTCACTAAGCGGTACTGGGACCGTGTGCTTTGGTCAAATAAGACCAAGATAGAGCTTTTTGGCAACAAACACTCTAAGTGGGTCTGGCGGAACACAAAAGATGAGGATGCAGAAAAGCACCTCATGTCCACTGTGAAGTATGGGGGAGAATCAGTGACGCTGTGGGCCTGTTTCTCCTCCAGAGGCCCTGGGAACCTTGTTAAGGTGCATGGCATCATGAACGTTTTGAAATACCAGGACATTTTAAATCAAAATCTGGTGGCCTCTGCCCGAAAGCCGAAGATGGGTTGTCACTGGGTCTTTCAGCAAGATAATGACCCAAAACATGTGACCAAATCTACACAGAAATGGTTCACCAGACACAGAATCAAGCTCCTCCCATAGCCATCTCAGTCCCTAGACCTCAACCCCATTGAAAACCTGTGGAGTGAGCTGAAGAGGAGAGTGCAGAGGAGAGGACCCAGGTCGCTGGATGATTTAGAGAGATTGTGCAAAGAGGAATGGTCGAAGATCCCTCTTTCTGTATTCTCCCATCTTGTGAAACTTTATAAGAGAAGATTAGGTGCCGTTTTGTTGGCAAAAGGGGGTTGTACAAAGTATTAACATCAGGGGTGCTAATAATTGTGGCATATATGATTTGATTTAAAAAAATTATTTCTTAATACGGGATTTTCTCCCCACTGAATAAATGCACTTGAATTTAAGGTTGGATTTTCCTCTTTTTTCATTGTGGTCCTATATTAGTTAGAAAAAAACTGAATTTATTAGAAGCTAAAGAACACATCTTAACCAGGGGTGCCAATAATTGGAGGGCAGTATATATATATTTCCTGGACAGTCAAACACCTCCATGCAAATGGGGAACTTGTGCTAAACCCCAACCACTACTTGTCTTTGAAGGGTAGTCTCATTTAGTGTTCTATAAAGAGAAGCCAACTGACGGAAATTCAGGCGAAATAAAAAAGTAAAATATTCAGACAGGTCGGAGTCCTCAAGATTTGTAACTTGAAACCAGAAAAAGTGCTGTGACATGGTTGTTTCTCTGTGCAGAATCAGGTGCTGAATTGTTAGCAACTTTGATAAAAATGACATAAAAAGCCTTACTTTAATAAGCAATACAATCATTTATCAAGTTCAAACATATTTGAAGATTATGACATTTTATTTCTGTACATTTCACTAATTACTTTTTTTCAACAATTAATCAGAATTTTCATGAAAAAAACATTACTGCGGTATGGGCTTCAGGACAGCTGCAGCACAGACCTGTATAAGCAGGTGAGATATTTAATAGATAGATGGATATAGTTGCAATAATAACTGGTGCTTTGGAGAAGTATTTTATTGCATGTTACTTTGTTTTCATAGCCTAGTGAATCAGGAATTCATAGAATGGCACAATGTCAATTCTTTGGACCGACAATGATTTAAATAAAAATATTTCCAATTTATTTTTGTTTTGAGATTGGAGATAGACAATTGGCAAATAGACAGAGGCGAATTAAGAGAGACAGATTTATGGAAATGCACACACACACACACACACACACATAAATACTTGGGGGAATAGATACAGAATATTCTCCATAAAACAAATCAACAGGACATAGGGCAATTATGCCCGACCTATAGTCTAAAAATATATGGCAGTTTAATGAAGGCTTATTGCTTCTTCTCTTTCGCATAACTACAATGTTAAATTCCCAGAGGCAAGGCCAGGCTCTAGATTAAAGCCGTATAATAAGTGCTGATAATTTAATTAATGAAGTCTTTGATTTTTTTATTTAATTTGTAATTTGGTGAATGAAATTAATTCAATGGGATTTTACAGAGATGTACTCAAGGACCATACTATGAAATGCTTTCATTATTTTCATGATAATTGTTCTGACGATTGTGATGATGTTGATGAATATTATTATGATACTTGTTTGTTTTATTAGTATTTTTGTTTGTGTGCCACTCAAAAGTTGTTTTTTGTATATAATTACCAAAGCACACTCAACATAAAAACCTGTATATACTTTAAGCTGAGAAGCATCTCCTCCCATGCTTACAACAGCTGTACACTTTGCTTCAGTACCCTGCTCATTTGGCCATTATTGCTATTTTCTCTCACCTTTGAAGTGCATGAGAAGCAAGCCTCTTTCAGTTTGACAGAGAAATAAAAATAACTTCAGCAACCCGCGAAGAGGCTGATGATGGAAAATAGATGTCTGCTCTAAAACAAAACAATTTTCCATCTGAAGCTGTAACAATCAAAAATTGGGTTGAATGTAAATGATTGCCAGACAGAGTGACAATTATCACAACAGTCAAAAAAAATAATAGAGCTCACAAACTGAAGGCCTGGCTCCCTTAAGGTTTATTATCAAATCATCAATGTTTTGATCATAAAGATCATCTTTAGGATGTTTGATGTGGATCCTCTGTTTGACCTGCATTAGAGTGGATGTGCATGCACTATTTCTGTACATTTTTGCACAATTATCAAAACAGTCACATTGTTATTAGAGAATCAGCACAGTTTTATCTTAGAATGCAATTTTTAAGATGCTCAAAATAACAATAAAATCTGTTTCTGCAATGTAAAATTTTCTGACCATCTATTGAGGTTCTCAAATTGTAAACAGAATGGAAGCATTAGAGAAACAGCTACAATCAGTAGTAATTATTTGTCGTCATGAAAAAATGTCTGAGTGACAATGATATTTTTTTCCCCACTCAGACTGAAGCCAAACACATCCTATCAAAATATGAAATATATTGTTAAGTTTCAAAGCCCCACCATATATTTCATTTTTATATCCCAAGTTAATTTCTTCAAATCATGGGCAAGCAATTATTAGCAAGTTGCAACATGGTATTTTAGGTTTCAAGTTACCGTTACACACACTGAATGCAAAGCCTTCAGGGATACAAGGTTATAGCGCGGTTCTCTCTCTCACAAAGCTGCAGTGTGTATTCTCTCATCGCAGGAAAGTGAGCGCTTCCCGTGTGTTTACGGTGTTACGTCTCGTGAATTGCGCAGAGAAACGACGGCCCGGTCCTCTCCTGGCAGCTCTGGAGCATGTCACCTGACGCAACAGTCAGCAATATCCCAGCAGGCTGCTGAAACCCCACCAACCCCAAAGGCTGCGTTTATACCCTCCAGAGCAGCGCAAGCCACTCTTCCCGATCCCAGGGAGAGTTCCCTTTGCCCCTCCGGAACGTAGAGGGAAAGCAGTGGCTCAGCCGAGCAAAGGGAACGGCATTTGGCCTGGGAAAACAAAATGGGCCCAGTGCTGGAAAATTACACACGACAGTAAGGCATCACCGCTTTTATTCAAAGGCAGTAACACAATGAAGTTGTGATGACCTTCAACGCTTTGGCACCAATGAGCAATGTACGCTTCGAATGATCACAGGACTACGTGTGTATGTTTGTGTGTGTTCTTGTACTTGCTACGTACTGAGGGCCGCTACAAGTTTTGAACCAACAAAGTGATGGCTTTTCTGGGAAGTGAGGACATTTTAGCCAGTCCTCAGAACTACAACGGCAAATTGTAACTTATTATTTAAGGTTAGAGGTAAGGTTAGAATTAGGGATAGGTTACGGTTAGGCTAAGGGTTTGGGTTAGGCATACATTACTTATTTCTAATCCAGTGCACCAGAGTGAAGTGCCAAAGAACAAAACATCGGTCACTGACAAAACGCTAACAAACTGCACTGTATAATGTACAGTTGCAGCGGTGGAGGCATCTCCAACCTGAATGACTACTCTGAAAACAAAACGAAAAAACTCTTCTAAGGTACCTAAGGTTGAGGGAGCCTTGTGGAACTGGATCATATTTAGAACACGTCTTGTTTTCCTGAAACTGCTCACTTCTGCTTTTGGCTGCATGAATGGCAGCCATTTTGGCGAATGCGGTGCAGCTTCAGAATTCAGTGATCGCCCCCCGCCCGCCACTTGGTCAGCAAACATGTCTAAGTAAAAGCTGTAGTTGGTTTTTTTGAAGTAGGTGACTGGCATCAGTCCAACTGGTCTCCGCTTTAAGAGACGGATGCATGTGAATTGTTTGCAAAAGAATATGCGCATTTCACATAAAACAGCCCAGATAAAAATGATTGCACAGACTTTTTTCACCAAATATATAGTTCATATTTTGCCTATAAACATTTGCTATGGCAACGCTCTTTTTTTATTTTTTATTTTTTGCAGTTTGACGTTGTATAAGTTAATGTTGTTAAATCTAGTTTAATCCAAGCATTCTTGCAATAATTACATTAGCCTATACATTGTCATAAGACAAAAAAACACAGGTTAACGTCACGCACACTGTTCGCCACGTAAAAGTTGAAGGGGGACGCTAAAGTGCAATTTGGGCCATTCTGAACTGCCAGCGTGCGAAGCACCGACTGTGTAGACGCAAAGCTGGAACATTCCAAATCAAGTTCAAAGGTCATCGAACCTCTTTTTCAAACGAGATGAATTATGATTTTTTTTTTAGGCATAATTTTTTTTTTTTCAGAATTTCAACACATAAAGTAACTGAATATTACAAAAGTTTATGTACAACATGAATTTTAAGGATCTCGTATTTTAGCCAAAATGCACTAGGGGCAGTTTAACCCGTCGTTTCCAAGGTAACGCCAGATAAATTCATGGTAATCAGCTAATTCGGGATGTCGGAGTCAGTGCAAGACAGTTGTGCATGTCATCACATCAGCCTTTCGCGGATAAAGTGGCGATCTGATTGCCCTTTAAGCACAGTTGAAAAAAGCAATCGTTTCTCAAGGTTGTTCGACGAAAGGTCATGAGAACCTAGGAATTTAATTGGTGACAGGACTTCTTTTAATCTTTAACAGTTTTTATGCGTAGGATAGGGAGTGGATTGATTTTATTTTTCCATGTCATCATAAAAAAGTTTATTGTAGGCTGCTCTTTACTTAGAGTCAACTTTGTCATCACATTGATGAGGACACAGTAGGCCTAATGAAAGAATATTAGGTCTGAAAATAAGAGCAGGTAACGCATTTTCCCGGGAGAATCCTCGTGGAAAAGCCATTGTTGCAAAGAACTTTATAATCTGAGGATTTAAGGGACATCACATGCTCAGACTGAGTGCAGCCTTGTGCTGGGAGCGAGCAGAATAACTAGGCGAACGGGCTCTGTCCGTTGTTCGGTTCTGGATGATTTCCTCTTTCTCCTGCGGTCAGGCGTAACAAATTGACGAAACATAAACGATCCATCACTCAAAAACGGAATTCTGGAAAAGTGCAGTACGGCTGAACAAGGATAGGCGCGCAGTTGTCGACAGCAAGAGAGAACAGCGAATGTGCGTAGTTGGTCTCATCGGGAGAAAAATTTGATTCACTTCCACGAGTGAGAAATATATAAACGTTATCTTAATTTCGCTTAAAAAGCACGTTTTCTCTGGGAAAACATATGCGGAGAAAATGACGAACATTTACAGTCAACGGTCTCTAACCGTTCTTGCATTTTTGGGAGTTCTGTCTGCCATCATGTCATTATTGTCAGTCGTCCTGATTTTTCAACTACAATCTCAACATAATGGGACCAAAGACTCGTCCTCCCGCCCTTCTGTAGTTCCAGCTGAAGTTTCTGCGATTCTCATGCCGGTGGCGACGGTACTCACCGCTCTGTCTCTTACGCTCAATCTCAGCTCTGTGGTTGTTTGCCTCCTCCACAGCTATTTCACCACCGAGATTTGCACAGGAGAGGACACGGACAGGTACAATGTTTTTTCTATGTTTAAGCGTATGCTTGCGCCACTTTTCCTTGACGTATGAGAGTGAGAATTCCCTTAGTGCGAGTTTTTCTGCGAGCGTAAATTTTCCGGCCCGTGTGCAACAAGTAGATATGTGCCCATTGAAGTTATTTCACAATGCATAATTTTAGAAGAGTTTGGGGTTGTTAGCATGAATTATGGAGATTGTTTCGATTAACTGTTGCGCGACATTTTTGAGCGATCATGGTTAAGTTCTTCCCTACTGGACAGTCTCGCTTAAGCCATATGCTGCATAATACTATGCGTTAATTCGGGAGACGTGGAGGCATCCAGGAAATTTCTGCGCACTGTGACATGCCGTCGGCTGCATGACCTGCTTTGCTTAGCCTAACCCCGAATCCCACAAGAACAAAAGCTTACCCTCATTACGCACTCGCCTCACGTCTCCGGGCTCTTTCCCACGTTACCGTTGTCATTCAAATTACAGCCGAGTCACATCGGACGAACTGCCTTGTAGTCTACATCTGTTTGGCGTATTAATCGGCAAACAACTTCTTAATGCGCTGTATATGTTCGATTAAATTCTCCTTCGGGCTTATCCAACAAATTTGCATGTCTGCGCTACTTTTAAGAAAGAGTAAGCTCATGTTAAATGTTGTCACCATTGAAAACTTTTTCTATCGTGTAAAAAGCAAAGACTCCCATCTGAAAATAATCCCTCTCCCACAGAGCAGACTGGTTCCTTTTGGACAGCAGAACAGTCCGTCACGTGGCCGTTGGACTGTTTTGTCTGGGAATTTCAGTGTATTTAGCAGGTAAGGAATTAATAAGTATCAACAAAATAAATGACACTTTTGTACGTATGGCATACTTTTACTTTTGTCAAATTCTCAAGGAAAGTAAACATACACAACGCATTAGTTTTCTTAATTATATTAACAGGTTAAAACGCTCACTCTAACGCCAGTCTGAAAGTTTATCTGGCAAGTCCTAATATTGATCTTGATTATGCAGATTAATTCACCAAATCGGCCTCCCATATTCGGTCAGAACAACGAGGTAATTGTAAATAACTTAAAGCCACTTTGTCATCAGTAATCCCAAACACTGCAACATTGCATAAACGGATTTAAAACCAGTTTGAATCCCATAGCCATTTCACAATGCTTTAAGGGGTGATCTGGGGTTAAATGGGCAAAATTTGATTATTTTTCCAAAAAAATTTTGAATAAAAATATTCTATAATAACACACCTTTCATAATCACTAATTGTACCAAGGATTAAACTGAACTCAACCTTTCAATGCGGTCTAATGCTTTTTCTATTGATTTCCTGAGGTATTACTTTTTCCACGTTTCTCATGTTTGTGGCAGCCATAACTTTTTTATTTATCATTGAAAATCAATGAAATTGGAGCTGCAGGTACTTTACTTCATTAGAAATGCAATGACATGGGCAAAATTTCCCTATCTGTTACATACTTTCAATATTTTGAGTAATCATCAGATTCTGCGCAAATAATTTCAACATTCGAGTAAAATGGCCCAAAATCACAAAACTGATAAACTGGGCAAAGAATGGCTATGTCATTGCATTCGGATAAGCAATGGCTTTTAAATGATGAAAGAATAACTCAATGATAGAATTCAGTTAAAGAGGAATTGGTGCCAGAAGTTTTCTGCATATTTAATGAGCTTGCTCGATTACTATAGCAACCACATAAACTGAAAAATGCAAACTTGTATCTTTTCTGGTGGTTATTACATATCCCTCTTTAGATTAATTCTGAGTTGTTTCCTGGTGTCATTTTTCATTTAACCCCAGGTCACCCCTTAAGACAGACTGTTCACAAACGCCTCAAAAACATGTTCAGTATCAAACAGGTGTATAAACATTATGCTGGACTTTCATGGATTTAAAGGCAGGGCGAAGGAGGCAGCTTGCTTCATCCACTTCCAATAAGAAGCATCTACTACAGTTTCCCAATCAAAGGTTTCATTCATTCACTAGGGGTGGCAAAACATTCCAGAAAAGTAGTTCTCTTTTCTTGGGGTTGGCTAGTGTATGAACTCCGATGCTGCTTGAGAGTTGGCGAGTGGTTCTCCATGCCTGCTTCTCTATAGCCCCGTTTTGTCATCTGGTTGTGGAGAAGCACAGATTTCAGACCCCAGAGCCATGTCTCTCTCCCCCCTCCTTCAGGCTGGCAGATTCCACAGCTCTCTTCCTGAGGGCGACAGAGATGAGTGCTCAATCCCACATTAAAAACATCCCAATAGTGAGAAGCTTTGTCAATGAGCAACTTTAGGAATACTTTTTGCAAACATTGACATTCTTACACAGCTATAATTTTCTCTGGTTAAATCAGCATCGATATGTTCAATTAAGACCATTCTAATCATCAGCTGCATTCAACAGTCTAGTTTAGAACATTCAATCCATTGGCATCAGAATGTTTTAAGGATTTTTAAATCACCGGCATTAGAATGTAGCATTAGAATGTTCAGTCAAGGATATTCTAGTCTTTAGCATAAGGAAGTCCAGGGAAAAACATTCATTTCACATTTTCAGAGGATAAAAATGTAAATAAAATATCCAAGATTGAGGTGCCACGTTGATGTCCCATGAGAGCTCTGCTAATAACCCCTATCCCTGCCCTTCACTCAGCGATGTCCATGTACATGCTACTGGTGTTCGAGACAGAGACTGGCATCGCCAGCGCCTGCGTCCTGGCCTCAGGGATCCTGGTCCTGCTGGTGGCTGTGGCGCACTCCCTGGCGCGGGCCAGTCGCGCCACCGAGGCCTACCGCGGCGAGCTGCCAGAGGCCGTTTACCAGAACGAGCATGAGGGCTGCCCCAACCTGCGCCCGTCCGAGCTGGGTCTCCCCGACCGGGCAAAGAAATGCCGGGGCCAATCCAGCATCCTGCGGCAGCTCTCCTACCCCCCGAGCACAGACCCCAAGCAGCAGCTGCCGGAGCAGCAGTACTCCCCACCTAGCGGCAGCCAAAAGGAGGCCTACAGCGGTGGCGTTCCCAGAATGCACCGCACTCTGTCGGCAGAGTCGGGGCTGCTGCAGGCACAGGCGAAGCCCTGGAATGGCATCAACAGTGAGATGAGGACTGTGCTGGCGCGGAAGTCTGGTGGGACAGGCAAGGACTCCACCCTAGTGTGACGGCCCAGTGCAAGCTGGAGCAACTATCGCAGGACTTAAGTAGAGCAGTGTTGTTCCTCAAAATCTAGGGTGTTTCCCATTACGCAAAAAAAAAAAAATCCTCCCTTTATACTTGTTTTCTTCTTCCATGTGTACGTCAAAGGTTTGGTTGAGGAAAGGAGGATCGATTTTTTTTTTTTTTGAGAATGTGGGATGCACCTGCCAACTCAGAGGGATGTAGTATGACGCAATATTAGTGTGTTAGCAAGGGGACTTGAGCCTAAAGCTGGGATTTTCAGTCACAAAGGTGGCTCTTTTAACCTGCCATGGTCACATATAGTAGGAGTTTAGGGTTTGTAGAGCAAGCTCACACAGAGAAAGCCTGTCCAATGTTGAATTTGCTTTGTAGTACACCCCTCTGTTCTTGGAGGTCCAACATCCAGTAGGTTTTCGCTACAGCCCAAATAAATCACACGTCATTCGACCTAGAGGTAGAGCGACGAAGAGAGGAGTGGGGACCAGTCATCATTATCCACTTACAGTCTAACAAGCATGTTTTTAATGCTGCAACAACAAAATGCAGGCAGATTGAATGGTCCACTCCCAAGTTCTTGGGTTTTAATGAGGATACCTATTTTGTTGTTATTGCTGCAGAAAAAACAAAAATTTGATTGACTTACATTCACCATTGATGCCAACTAGTTCGATTCATCCCATGTCATTTAACTGATTAATATCACATGCTAATCAGTATGCCAGTGGCATGATAGAATGAATGCTTCAGCCTGCTAACTAATTTACTTGAATCATGGGCATTCTTACTGGTGAGAACCACCATGGTGTTCTGCTGCTGAATTTACCTGCAACTTGATCATACTGTGGTTAGTGCTTGTTTGGGAATCTCCTTCTACGCAAGTTTGTTTAGCACTGTAGGAAGAAAGTGATTTTACGAGATGATTTAAGATCCTCAAATGTAATGTTTTAGCTGAAGATAGTGATTTATAAAGTCAGATTGCAACCAAAAGGCTTTAAGCATTTCAGAAGTGTGCCTGTAAGTATTAAAGACCAAGGTTGGTCTGTGAAAACTACAATGATGACTTTTTGGCAAAGCTATTGTATTACACAATGTGTAGATTAAGTAGTTAGCACATAAAACCGTGCCTTGTTGCTGTAAAACCCTTCCATGAATAAAATGGAGAGGATTCAAACAAACTGAGTGTACATAACTATTAATTATTAATTATCAATAAGCAAAAGACCAATTATTTCACAAATCAGGGCACAGGAGCAAAATTCAGATCTCACCGAAAACCCCTCAGGGCATCTTTAAGCAATGTAAGGAGGGAGTTTTATTATACGGGCTGGGAAATGCAAATAACACTGCACACAAGAGTGCGCAATACAGAGAGAACAACGGCTAGCAGTCCAGCAAGGGGAAGATGAAAACACAGAAAGAGGAAACCGGTGTGCGAAGCTCGAGGAGGAAACAAAAGAGCAGAGGTAAAGAAGGGAGCCAATAATTGAATATCAAGAAACAATTAACAAAACAAAACCGAAATGGACCCAGAGCCAGGGGTGGCTGCAGCACAAGACCTGGAGTGAGGAGTCAAGAGGCCAGCGACTTAGAGGCCGCTGCGTTACATCTGGTGAGTGACGGTCTCCGGGCTGGCTGGTGCAGCAACTCCTCCCCAACCTCCTTCCCAGGCAACCAGCAGGCTGACAGGCACTTCCCAGACCCCCTAGGGTCAGAAGGGTCCTCTGAATATGGCTCTGGAGGTCGATCTGGTCTAGAATGACAGTAAGATGGGGAGCTGGGCTGGAGGCAGGATGGAGAGTCAAACTGTATGCTGAACTGAGGGAGGACTTCAGACACAATGCGCTCCATTTCATGATCGCACCACCACTCCAGTTCTCGTGTGGGTTGTGCTTCTCCAACCAGGGTCTTCCTAGCACAACAGAGGCGAAAAGACACTCCAGAAGGTAGAAGACAAGGTTCTCAAGATGGTTGCCAGAAACATCGCATTGGAACTGCACCGGTGGTGTCCTTGATGTCCAGAGGGGGCCTTCCAGTGAGGACCTGAGCTTGAATAGGCAAGGGAGTGGAAAGGACTCCTAACCATTTGGCAAACATCAGGTAGCGAAAGTGGCATCTGCTGCAGAGTTGATAAATGCCTTGGCAGATAATTGGCAATCCTGTCAGAACAGTCATACACGTAAAAAGGGCCAGAAGGAAGAGGAGACAAAAGCACCGGTGAGCACACCTCTCATCTGGGCTGGGCAAGGTTGAGGCACTTGACAAGAGGCAATGAGGTGGTTGGTGCAGCCACAGAACAGGCAAACGGCTGAGTTGATGCTTTGCTGGTGTTCTGCAGAATTAAACTGGTACACAGCCTGGCATGGTCCTGCTATAAGGGCTCCAATGGTGGAGATGAGAAAGCTGTCCTGGCAGGAAGTCCTTGGTGGAGAGGGGGCCCAGAAGTGATCGCAACGATCCCTCCGATTTTTCTGTTAGCATGCACCAACCCTTGGTGCCAGGTCCATCAGCCCGTCAAGATCAGGAGGGAGGACACAAGTGGTCAGCTCATCTTGGATCCTGTCAGCAATACCATAGAGGAGGGTGTCATAGTGGATCCTAGCGGGGAAAGGCTGCCAGTTTGCGAAAACCAGTGGAGTAATCAGGAACAGATAGGTTGCCCAAAGGGAGCTTAGGAAAGCGCCGTGCATCTGCATGTCTGGAGCAGTAACTGTTGAAGACCTCACATATTTTGCCAGTGAAGGCAGGAAAGGTGTTTGTAGCTGGGTTTCCAGCCTCCCAGCCTGCGGTAGCCCCGTCACGGGCTCCTTGTCAAGCGAGAAATGGCAAATGCGTCCAGGAAATGCTCCGAAGGGAAGGAGGATGGCTGGAGATTAAACGCCACAGAACTCCGCAACGGAGATGTAACTGTTGTTCATCTCCAAAAGCACTACTCAGGGCGCCTGAGGTCAGGAGGGCCAGGTTTTGACTTGGAGGAAAATACTGCTGACAGCCATGACAGCAGCGATGGAATCTTAGGGCAATCTCAGCAATGGAAGAGCTCTGACTGGAGATTGTCCTGCCAGACTGGAGCAGCTGGCGCAGTTTCCCCTGCTGCCAACCCAGGAGGATTCCCTGGAGACAGATGGCTTCAGAAGAAAGACTGATCTGCTTGCTCCATAAGTTAGCTAGACCAGCGGTTCTCAAACTCAGTCCAGGGGGACCACTGTGCATGTTGGTTTTTGTTGCAACCACAAATGCAATCCAAGAATTTTAATGACTGTAATTTGTCTTCACTACCCATTCAAGCGACTTTGTCAAAAATTGCTCTGCTTGGTTTGAACAATACAAGTTCCATGTTCACATCATGCTGTATGGGAAACGGCTGAATAAAAAAAAAAAAAAAAAAAGACATGAAAACAAAAATGTACCAGTGAATTAAAAAATATCAATGGGCTCTTAATTTGTATAATTGATACATTGTCATTAAATCTATGCATTTATTAGATAATGAAGAGTTCAATGGCAAAGTGAGAAACAATGACTCACACCTGTTTTGTGTTAATACGGTGAGAAAGAATTTAATTAACTTTAAGCTTACGTGAAACAACCTACATGAGCTCACTAATTAATCTTAGAATTACTTGGATCTGTCAACATGTTAAACCTTGAGCAATTACTTGAAACACTGCAATGTCAACACAATACGAATATGGAGCTTTCATCCCCCATGGCAGGCATAGCTATTTCTTGCCTAATGTGAAGTCTGAGGGTGAATAAATGAAATGCAGCTAATCAAGACAAATTAGCAGCTTAATAGAATTCTGGGACTGCAGTTGTGTTTGCAATGAAACTCTGCATACACAGCGGTCCCCCAGGACTGAGTCTGAGAACCACTGAGCTAGACTGTTCTCTCAGAATCAGAGTGCAGGACCTAAACACTGATCCCAGCCAAGAATGCCAAAGGGTGCCTTTAATAAATGCAAGTTGTTTAATATACGGCCTAGGAAACAAAAATAACAAATGACTCCGAAGATGCGAGAGTGCAACACAGCGAGAACGAGGTTAACAGACTAGCAAGGGGAAGACAACACCAGGAACTTAAAGCAACATTATGCAATGGTCTTACCTTAAAATACCAGTTTGAAAATCACTATGACAAACTGACTTGTAGTAGGGAGAATACCGCATCTCTCATTCCCGCTATGCCCTGAATGCCTGTTCCAGCATTATGAAACTTTGAATGATCCGGTCCGATCTCCCAGGAAAAGTGTGCAACACTTTACGGCACTAGCAACGTCATGCCGCCAACTACGGGTCTTTGGCTGATGAGATGAAACATCCATGTCTTACAGAGTTTTGTTCAGTTGCCAAAAGTTAGCCATCTAACCTTAGTTCAGTCTTGGGCAAGAATGCAAATATATGGCTACAATTAAAAATACTGGTCAGTCCGGCAATCTCACACCAAGTAGCCGAAGCCTTGAAAGACTGCAACCCTGCCAGCCTCTCTCTGCTTGTTTCTGTTAAATTACACTGTACAATGTGCATTATATGCAATGTAGCCCATATCATTTTGCTAACAATAAGTTATTTGATACCACACACTCCACGTTCATCGTATTTTGTTGTTCATCTTTGATGCCACCGTAAATAAAATAACACCTAGTCATATTTAGGCAAAATCCTGCATAATGACAACTTTTTCAGTCGACATTGTTATTTGGCTTCAGATGTTGGCTTTTCCGATTGCAAATCAGACTTAACACATTCCGTACCGTTTTCCACAAGGGATGAGGAGTGGGGGTCTTGTACTTAGGGCCCAGGTGTCGCACTCAATCTGTCGAGGTGTGCCGTTTTGCGAAAATACCTATTTCTACATAACGGGGCTTTTAAATACACAAAGACAACAATTAAGGAAGTGGAAACAGGGAGGAGACGCCCACTGCGAAACACCAGTTAACAAGGGCAACTGGATGTGACAAAACTAGCCATTTTGGCATTTGAAAAGAAGTGCAGGGGTGAGTGCAATGAACAATGAAAATCAAAACCAGTCAGAAATAAGCTTGTTCTGGCAACTTGATTCAGAATCCTCAAATCTGGACCTCGAGTCTAAATCCGGCCCTGAATTTCTTTCCTCCCAGGTACTCAACTGAAAAGTGCTACTAACTAGTGAGGTGGGCATCACAACAAGATAAGGGAGGGTAGAAAACCAACCGGGGCTTAAAGCATACTTCAGGTCACTCCTGGAAAGAAGAAGCAATAATAAGCAAAGGTAACAGGCGTCACACCTGGCACGCCACTAACCTTGGACACAGCTCTTCGGGTCAGGAGGTGGAGGAAGGGGGCGGTGATGGATCAGTGGGGAAAGGAGGGGGTGTCGGTTCACTACAGCTGCATGCATGCGTCAAAAAAATACAAAAATAAGGAAAAACAAATCCCATTAGCTGAAGTCTCCAAAAAGTATTTGCAACACAATGGCATCTTTTTTTGCACTGATGAGTTGAAAGGTTGAAACAGAATAAGGCTGTCAGCTAATGGGATGTCTTTAAACAAGCAGAACGAAATGTGGGCAAATGGTAGCAACAGTAAATTATGTTTTATAAGCAAAATATAATTAGCAAAATAACATACAGAAATAAATGTGAAATGGAAAAAGCAGAGGCTTTTGACTTTTTCCCAGATATGACACAAAGCACTTTAAACAAGAGCAACGCAAGGCGTGGCGTATGCCCTCGACTGAAACAAGTGAAGAACATGTACAGAAAGTGAGTGTTAGGTATCATCTGCTATGTATGACCATTCAGGTCACCAAAAAGCAAAAACCTCCGGCAAGTGCACTAAAGGATTTCAAGATGGCTGCCGTGGCAGCCATATCGGTCGGTGTAGTGAGCTGAAAAATCGATAGGCATCATCCCCCATGTATTACCATTCACCCCAACAAAAACCATAGACCAGTGTTCCCCAACCCTCTCCTGGAGGCCCACCTGTCCTGCATGCTTTAGATCTCTCCCTGCTTCAGCACAGGTGATTCAAATGATCAGCTCGTTAATCACCCCCTAAAGCTGATTGATGACAGCCTGATCATTTGAATCACCTGTGCTGGAGCAGGGAGAGATCTAACACATGCAGGACAGGTGGGCCTCCAAGAGAGGGTTGGGGAACACTGGCATAGACCTCCGTGGAGCCATGTTCATGTCAGAGCGCGACAAAGGATTAGAAGATGGATGCTGTGGCGGGAATATTGGTTGGTGGAGCGAGCTCAAAATCGATTGGTCATACATAGGGGATGATGCCAGACTGAATGAATGAGGACTGCGATAAGGTCTGTACAAGCCAAGAATCGATTTCAATCGAGCCTTTCGCACTTGCTTCCCTACTCCATACATCCCCGAAATATTTGCGTCAGCACCTAGGTTAAATGTAAAGTTAAAATATTTATTAAATGCTCTTCCCCCGCCTTAATTCGTTATATTTCGTTTCATTATTTTATTTTCTTCTCATTGCATTCTTGACTATGGATGTGTAAGCATCGGGGGGGGGGGGGTTAATTGATTTGTTTTTGTTTAATCTCCGTGACATAAGTGTCTGGCCGACATTGTCGCGTCTTTATGTTTGAACTTGAGACCAAAAAAAAAAAATTAGGAAGGTACCTTGAATTTGCGATTTGCATTAAGATTTGTGTTTTGTGTTCTTGTTATCGGTCCTTGCATTCCGCTGATACAAAAAAACACGCAGTTTAAATGCATACTTTTTTTTTGTCTTTGTTTTTTTTTCTATTATTTTTTTATTTTTGAACGCATTCTGTGATGTTGTCGTTGCTAAATTGATGCTTCTTCCTCAAAAAATATATGGATTTATGCCAAATGAAAAAAAAACAACGTGATGGCTTGTTTGCTGGATTCTATACTTATTCCCGCTGTGACGTGGATAATGGAATTCTTTAGTTGGCAGTTGACGGCTGCCTGGCGCCCGAACAATATATGTATATATATATATATATTTTTTTTTTTTTATGAGTCTCCTCGTTCTATCTGCGCTACAAGCTCACCAAAAATCATAAATCTCCGTCAAGTATTCGTGTTAGAGCGCGACAAAGGATTTCACGATGCCTGCCGTGGCAGCCATATTGGTTGGTGGAGCGAGCTGAAAATCGATAGGCATCATCCCCGATGAATGACCATTCTTCACACCAAAAATCATAAACCTCCGTCAAGCGGTGTACACGTTCGAGCGTGACAAAAGAAAAGTTTACAATAGCACGCCCAGACGGACGGACAGAAGGGGTGAAAACATAAAGCCCCCCTCGCTCTTTCGAGGTAAATAAAAGGTTAAAAGGTAAATAATCTTGTTAATAGTACACAACACACAAAAAAAGAAGACAAGAATCTAACCCAATACAAGCGACACTGGCAGAACATACCCAAGCTCAGAACAAGTCAACTTATTTCCTCCCTCCCCCACGTGAAATTGTCCTCCAGCTCCAGTATGGCTCTTAGCCATCGCTTTCGATCAGAGACCTGTACTAAGGGGATGTTGCCTCCAGTTCACTAATGGCAGCTTTGCCAAGGCATAATATTTCCTCACTGGGACACTATCTCAGAATCAAGGTTGGTCTTGGTGGTATGGTGAGCAGACCGACCTTTAACCTTTAGTTTTATGTGTTGAAAAAAGATTTTGTAATGGAACTTCGTCCATTAAAGCTGCAAAAAAGGTGGCATGATAAAAGAGGAGTCAACTGGTGATGACTCCATGCGAATAAACCCTACTGCCCCCTACCTGCGTCCTTGGGTGGCACTTATGTGGTCTTTCATGCTGATGGCCTGTCGGAGCAGTCCGTCAATGCTTTTGAAGTACAGGCTGCTGTTTGCCATACTTTTCACAGCACTGACAACACACAGAAACAAAGAGGTTTAGATGCTGTACTGCAACACTGACAGGCCGCGAACTGAACATGAAAGTGGAGCTAAAGCTGAAGTTCAGGACCAAATCTCAAACAATCCCCCCTTCTGCTTTACTCCCGTTCATAAGGCCAACCCACCCACCGAATCTAATGAATTTGGATTCATATTTTCTCACTTCCCGTCTGCTAAAGTTACAAGGTACAAGGGGGCTCACTAAGCTAAGGAGCTACATAGAATCCTTCCCCAAAGTCTTCCCCAAACTGCAGAGAACTGCCGCAGTCGGAGTCTTTTCTTTGTCGAATGGCATCGAAGACATGAACACTCAATTACAACATTTTACATTCAGTTTACGGTTTGATGATGTGGTCCCTGGCTAATGAAATAACATTTGAATAAAAATGCAATTACCTGCATGCATATTCCACAGTGTAAATTGCTCCTTGACTCTGCTCCTCCCAGCTCTGCATATCTGTCTGGAAAGGGGGGCATTCTGGGTAATTTTTTAAATTAATGCAGACAGCTTGTAAAACATCATTACAAGTAACAAAAACCACTACCATTGCATAAAGAAAGGTTATGACACAGGCCGAACCAGCAGCAATGAAACCAGAACATATGCCTTAGTTTTCTAACTGGCAACAGTACCCTCCTGCCCCACTATATGCTTGATGATAAAGGCTATGGCTGTCATTCAAAATGATGCCAGCATGTTACTGAACAGGATCCTTGAATGTCAAGTTTAAATTCTAGGCATTTATCAGATTGCATTATCCAAAAGAGCAAGTTCAGCTTGACACAAGCAAGAGTACATAAGACTCGAGGACATAAACCATACAAACTGAGCCTTGTACCCTTCAATGAGAAGCTTATGGTGTGCCCACAGTGAGAAAGCAAGGCTGTCGCATTATGGAGCCAGGCCCAGGAACTTTCTTAATGACCCTGAATCAATGGCCCAGAATAAAAAATTAGTCAACATGGAAACAGAGTGTAACAAATTGATAACTTTGTCTGATATCAGGCTGGATGAAGGCTGCATTTCTTGGCTGTATTCAAAGGGGCCTTCACATTTGGAACAACCTTCGATGAAGCAGCAGCCAAGAAATGAAGCCTACCTACACTGCAGCTAATGCTTTGAGAAACAGCCGCAAAAAGGTGATTAGTGTCGCGAATGATGTCATGGCAAAAGGTCTTTCCTGCCAACACTCCTGGTTATGTTTTAGACCATTTAATGGTAATCTGTATAACAATTATGACTCTGACTGAACGTTAACCATTTATTCGTCAACAATAGCATGTTCCCAGTGGTATTGCGAAGAACACACCATGTTGGGATAAGTGAGCCCTGAAAGCTCTCTGTCAGGATAAGTCCATAAAAAAAGCAAGTTCTGGTGGGTGAGTTGGTTAAGCATAGGACTCTCATGCAGACAAACAGGATCTGAATCCCACATGTGGTCATATATTGATTAACTAATGTCTTACTTGACAATAATTTCAATCTTATTTATAATTTTTCCGTTCCAAGCCGCTGTTAGGTAAACTTTGGGCAAAAAAAAAAAAATAAACTATTTAGTCAGCAAAACTCAAAATTTCTTGGTTAGTTTCAGGTAACAATAGCTATTGGTTAGGTTACAACACTTCTTAGTAAGGTCAAGGCAACAAAACTATGACTTTGGGTTTAGGCGCCAAAACTACTTGGTTAGTTTTACGAAAGGATCGTGGTTTGGGTTAAAATGGACCCTCTCAAAACGTTAACCACATCTTCGGAAGTCTTCCAGCAGAAGTTTTTCCAGGAGATAGCCTTCAAGGCCAACTTCTCCCACGTGCGCAACAAACCGAAACACACATCCTGACATGATCTCTCTGTGTTCCCCACAACAAAAGTCATACTAGCCCGAATTACACAACACTCCATTTATATGATAAGCACCCCCTCTTGCCGGTGTTACACCGAATTTGGTGATCTGTCACACACTGTGACCTGCGGTGATGGAAGTAGTACTCAGATTGTTTATCAAGCTGTGTGACTGTAATGTTCATGTGATATATCAATGTTGGGTATTCAGCGATTAATAGCACACTGTAAAAAATGTAATTGATATAACTAGTCACGGCATAGTTTAGTAATTGGGCTCCAAAATTAATATACTTAGCTTCATTAAAAACGCACAGGTGAGGTACGTACTGTAATTGCGACAAATTGAAGAATCAATTGATTTTTATTGCTTTTCCAGTGAGGCATGAGAGGAAATAAAGAAAAGCGTGTGGTATTGTAATCCTGACGCACTTTACGTGCACGCGCTAAGCACTTCAGTAATAACAAACATTGAGCTGTTCGTGACTTGTACTTTTTGGTGTGGTCAATGGCCTACATAAAGCCAAAAAAAAAAAAAATGCTACTGCATCAAGAAAATGGAATAGCTTGTGACACAGGAGAGATAAAAAGAGCCTTTGGCATGTTACAGATAGATCTCAGCCGCCGAGAGGCGGTGCGTCATTTGCACTGTTACCTTTCAACAATTAGTCGGCTGTCTATCCGAGAATGGAACACGGCCTCTCTCACTGACCGACCCCGCTTAGGGCAGCCACAAGTGACGATGGCAGCTCAAGAGCGCCACATCCGATGACAGCCCGTATGTGACAGATACCGGACAGCAACCAAAACTGATCATGAGATGAGGGGTGCGAGACGATTGAGGGTCAGCACTAGTACCGTTTCACGCCGTCTATGTCAGCAAAACATGCGTGCACACGGCCCCTACAGAAAACCCATTTTTTGCCCATCAACAGGAGTAGGAACTCTACACTTCTGACTGTGGGCACCTGCCTCTGTGTCATTTTTTGGCACTTTATTTCTCTGTTTCTGTCTGAGAATGGAAAACAGGGACTGTCACTGACAGACCATGGTAAGGGCAGCCATGCATAAATGGTCAAAAACTGGGTTTTCCGTAGGGCCAGTGTGCACACATGTTGCTCACATAGACGGCGTCAAATGGTCCTTGCGCTCACCCTCAATCGTCTCGGACCCCACATGATCAGTTCTGGTTGCCGTCCGGAATCTGTCACGTACAGGCTATAACCTGATGAGGCGCTCTGGAGCCGCCATTGTCATTCGTGGCTGCCCCAGGCAGGGTCGGTCAGTGACAGTGTCTGTGTGCATTCTCGGATACACAGCTGACTGATTGTTGAAAGGTGACAGTGCAAATGACGCACCACCTCTCGGCGGCTGAGATCTGCTCGTAACATGACAAAGGCTCTTTTTCTCTCTCCTGTGTCACAAGCTGTTCCATTTTCTTGATGCAGTAGCATTTTTTTTATTTTTTTGGCTTTATGTAGGCCATTGACCACACCAAAAAGTACAAGTCAAGTGTCACTGTACACATCACAAACAGCTCAATGTTTGTTATGAACGAAGTGCTTGGCGCGTGCATGTGATACGCGTCAGGTTTACAAAGCGCTTTTCTTTATTTCCTCTCGTGCCTCACTGAAAAAGCAATAATAATCTATCAATTCTTCAATTTGCCTTAAATACAGTCCATACCTCAGCCGTGCGTTTTTAATTGAGCAAAGTGTACTTTTACTTCGTACTTAAAGTAGATTTACTTGGCGATACTTCTACAAAAGTATGGTGTTCCCGAAGCATTTTTTTCACTGCAGTATTGCAGGATTGCAGGATTTACTTGGGTAAACGGTCGCAGCACTTCTTCCCGCACAGCAGGTCACAGAATCTGATGGATCACTGAAATCAATGCGACACCGTTCTGTATCAACCTCGCCGGAATTTCGAATAAAGGAACGGCCCCAGAGGTCCCTTCCGCGACCCCTCCGTAGTTGCGTCTTGGCTGTCGTCACATAGGAGTTGGGGTGGGATCATCTAAAATGGTTTGAAAAACGACATTATTTAACACCTGGTTTCAATAAAGCAATACAAAACATAACTTACTTTATGCTGCACGAGCTCCGGCAAAGACCGCCTCACGTGTTCTTGCAATCGATAAAGTGCAACCGATGGTTCGTTTGCCAACACGTACATGCTCTCTGTAAATTTATCCGTGACTTGAAAGGGAGAAAATAAACACAGTAACTCATCAGTGCGACAACAATCAGATGGATAACCTTAAACATCCGGGGCTGTGTTCGGCTGGTAATCAAAGACAACCAACAAGAACACTCGTCGACATTTAAATAAAAAATAGTAAACTTCAACGTTACCTCGTTTTACTTTGAGTTGCATCTCCTGGTCCTCCATACTGAGAACACGAATGGATATGCTACTTCTACCTGGGAGACAACGTACAGATTAATTTTGCCCAATCCCTCCTGTTTTGATGGTGCTGTGTTCCACAATGTGAGTTCGAGTTATCCTGCACCCTCGTGACTTTAGTTCCTACAATAAAATGCTGCGCGCAACGTTTCTTGGTGCTTTCAAAGAACTGTCAAATCTAACTGCGGTGATTGGACAATGCCTTGTCAGTATGTGAAGAACCATCCATTCACAATAGATTTTTCTGTCGCTGAACAAATGGGTATTAGTGGATGTCTCCCAAAATAAGCAGTTCAACGCGCTTTCCAAATACCGTTTATGCAAGGCGAAGCGGCGATCACTTGTAATATATGTTTGGGAAAAAAGGTTTTTTTTTCCTATTTGCATAAACTCCCTAAATTGCATTATGGGATTACCCAAATAAATGTAGTTTCACTTTTGATTGTGATATCAGGAAGTTAATGGCACCAGAGCTCGCAAGCGACGCTGTTAATCCGCAATATTTTATCCCAGTTAAAAGGTAGCAACATATTGCAGTTTCATTTATTATTTGTGAAGAGTCTGACGGGCATTATTTGACTGCTGGGTATAACGTTCATGGATGATTTTCATGGCCGAAAATGTTGCGCAGATTCCGTAACGGGCTATGCAACCTGGCTATTCTACGGCCTATTCCTTATGAATAGCCTCAGCAACATGCACCGAACCATGATGCGTATGACGTCTTGCGACGCCAACATAGCAGCGGTGTCAAAAATCTGTTCATTTTGATTCAAGACAGAGTTTGGTTCGTATTTTTATGTTAAAAAACGGCAAACTTCAGTTGCAACATATCACTTTCATTTATATTGTGTCATTTGACTTCAAAGTTTGAAAACTCTGTCAGCATTGCGTTTATTCTTCTTTTGCATTTTCTAGGGACGGAATGGAAAGGTCCCAAAGAGATGTGGAATCTCTCTGTTCCTCCATTTCCCAGCCATCATCCAGTGATACAACTATACAAACAACACTATCAGACCGACAGACAGCCGACAGTGACAGCTCAGATCAAGAGGAGACATTAGTGCTTAACCTGTACGCAGTTGACCCATCTGAAATCAGCCAGGAGCTGAACGGTGCCCCAGTCACCTCAAATGGATCACATCTCATGGGTAATATTAATTAATTGCACCAACTGTCAATAATCAATTCTTGCAAATTAAATGAATCTGCAAAAAAAAAAAGTTAGCGAGTAAGTAAATAACTAAATTCTTTGTCACATTATCAACCAAGTGGCGCGATATGCGGTGGTAATCAAGATCTGTGTATTCACGCGGCACTATGCCAGAAAAGGTACACCGTTTCTTGCTTGATTAATGAGTAATCAATAGTAATAATAATAATTATTATTATTATTATTATTATTATTATTATTTCCCTGAGGTTTGTGTTGCAACCATAGTTGTACCCTTTTTCTTCCTTAATTGCTGTGTCTTAGGAGAACAATTATAGATGGGCTGGTAGAAACCTACTGTTTCTGTCATTCCATCATTTCTTCAGTGTGTCACTGGCTGTATTTCAGGGAGTGACAAGAGTATCTGATTTCTTTTTAAAGTTTTTTGCGGTTTACATGGGGTCAAAATACAATGGGTTACATTCCAGCTCAAAATAGATAATTTTTAATTGGTTCTACAGATATAAATTTTTTTGTCCAATGGATATTCAGGCAGGGTTGGGGTATAAGTTATTTTCTGTTTAATAGCTATATTTCCAATTGTGCCTCATAACCTCTCATACAATTACAAATATGTGAAAATTATTACCATGGTTACACAATTATTAATAATCTCATTTTTTGTCCCTTGTTTGACTAGGCACAACCGTCACAGCAGATGACAGGAATGAGGAGAGTGTTTTCAGACGCTCCAAAACTCTAACCAACAGGCAGCGCGGGAATGAGATTACAGCGCTACCGGCCACTTTAGACAGTAAGCATATCCGTTAAAAATAAACAATCTTTTTCCAACACGGATAGCGTCTAATAAGCAATAACCCTGAATAGATTTCCAAAGCTTAACTGATTAACAGCAAAGCTGAGTTACTCATCTTACCATTGCTAAATCCTGGAACAAACTATCAAGCAGATTCCAGATTTTGACTTCTATCAATTGACAATTGTTCCCCTTAACCTAATCCATCGTTTCACTTACTTTCACATCTTTGTCAAAAATGTGAGTGCTTTTATTTCTGCCATGTTTTGTGAGGATTCACCGTTGGGAATCTGAATTTCATGTTCAGAAAAGGCAAACCATAGACACTCTGGAAACAGCAATGGCATTAATGTTACTTTGTTGACAATCTTTTATATTCAAAGCAACATTCAGATTAGGACCGTCTCCCATGGAGCAATGAAGGGGTTAAGGGTCTTCCTCAAGGACTCAATAGTACTACTGTTGTGTGGCTTGAAACACCATTCTTCTGACTCCAAGTCCAACACTTCGCAGCAGACTTTAGGCTGCCTGCAGACATTTCTCATTTCAATAGACCTGATTTTTTTCACCTCCCTCCCTCAGCTCTCTCAGTTCACCAACTGGCTGCACGGGGTGAAGTCACGGAGCTAGCAGCACACCTGACCAAAGGTGAGAATCTCACATTCAGCAACTGTGCCTAACATCCCTACTGGGGACTGTGAACAGAGTGTTCAGCAAATTGTCTTTCAGCTTTTCAGTGGTAATCTAATGAGGACAAAAAATGTATAAATTAATCTTAGTATATTACAGTCACATAATATGGAAACACCAATTTATAAACCTGTTTTTGTGATATTAAATATGAAATGTATTATTAATGTGAAGCAAATGATTGGTATTTTAAATATTGATTTACCCTTATAATTGAGTTGTCTTGTGTCAGTGAGGTCATTGAGTGGCCAGAATTCTATCATTAGCTTGCTTGAACACGAACAGTACTCCTTTGTCCAGTATTTCCAAATAACGGATTGTCATATAATTAGCACTCAAACCATTTTGAGTTTACAACATGCAAAGACATTAATATTTAAAGGTCCAATATTATGGTACCCTCGCCCCAAAAGCTTGAAAAGATTGTGAAATATCCACAATGTCTTGGGCACTCTCTTTGCTCTGAAGAACAGGCTGTTTTTGAGTTGGCATCTCCTGTACAATTGTGCTTTGCTCCAATCAGCTGGTAGCCATGAAACAGGAACATTGATGGGGCACAATCACAACATCTTTGCTGTAATCCTGAGGCCATTCACCTTAGTTTCACGAGATGCTAAGAACTTTGAGGATCTTTAGTTTTATTATTAAAATCCTTGCACTCTAGAATGTTTCAGCCGTATTGCCATTTAGGTTGGTAACTGTTCCGCATTTTTGAGCTCCAATTTTTGTTAGAGTTCCAACATCTTTGTGAACTGTAATTCTCCGCTTATAAATTTGCTTTCTTGTAACTTTGTTTATTTGATGAGAGCTATTTAAAAAAATACTCAGCTAGTTAAGAGTTTTTATTTTTGCTCAGTTTTGACGTGGTATCACAATGGCAGAGACAGCAACACATCAGATTTTTTCCTTTGCACGGGTAGCCCGGTTTGCTCTGTCCTGTTTTCTTTGAGTGTAGTGCTCTCACTCATGCTACAGATATGCACTCCCCAAGGTAAAATATCTTTGTTAGGTTTATTTTTTGCAAAGAAGTGCACGGAAACCGCCAACATTTCAGCAATGAAAAGAACTCAAGTTTGCCCCTCTGGAATCCTCTCATTTGTCGCCGGTAGTGTGAATAAGTATGGTTGTCTTAGTATAGTTTGCGAAAGCTGGACAGAAAAACACTTTTCAAATCTTTTAAAAATATCAATGGGCTTTCTCCAGGTAAATCTTTGAGTTTAGACCTTTGCAAATCTTTGCATATTAGTAAAGTTTCCACATGCATGTGCCGTGACAGCGTGCACCTTTAACGGCTCGGAGGGAGAGGGGGTAATGTCAAGCAAGATCATGGGCAGGAGCAGGGCACTCAGTTCAAGCTGAAAGATGTGAACTAGAGGTGGAAAATCCAGGTTCAGGACATAAGTCCTCTCCAGTATTGTGTTCCCGCCACCTTCATTTGCATAAAAGCTCCATTCTTCAGATAGCAGGTAGAAATCAATGCACTTGGCTGAATTCAGGGGTGTCATAGATTGACTCATTGTTTAATGACACTTTAAACAATTATTTAGCTCTCACACATCACCATAAAATTCACTCACACCAATGACAATTTAGAATCTCTAATTCTCCAATTAGCCTAGCATGAATGTCTTTGAACTATAGGAGGAAACCTGCGCGAACATGGGCAGAACACGCAAACTTTGCACAGGAAGGCCCCAGGCTGAATTCAAACCCTTGTCCTTCATGCTGTGTAGCAGCAATGCAAACCACTGCGCCGCCTGAGTGTCAAAAGGGAAAGACAAGGGGGGGGGGGGGGGGGGGGGGCGTGGTATAATGGCTTCACAGGATGGTCCTCCCTGGGCTTTTACAATACATTGAAGACCACAGCATAAGTGAACTGAACTGGGAAATAAAGTATTACCAATAATATGGGTCATTTAAAGAGAACCTCATTTGCTCTTAAAGCACAGCGTGTCTAAAATTTACAAAATTACTCCTATGCACCCAACAAAAGTCATAACGTGTAACTCCTACATTACAGCTATCCTAAATTTCTAGCTTGTAACTCCTACACTAATCTTTTCTAAATAGAGCCAGTGTGGGTGCAGGTGTTTGTTTCCGCCGAGCACTTAGATTCAACTATATGACTAAATTGTGCCCTTTGACTAAAATCGGGAGCGGTAATGCCAAGGTGAAAGTACAACTCACAAGGACGCGGTTTTCAAAAAAAGACTGCAGGCCGCAATCCTGCGCGCTGATGGAATATCAAGCATAGGAACGCTGGGTATGAGGACCTTGTAAATTAGTCTCATTTGTCATGTTTCCTGACTGGCGCAGACAGTGCCCTGGTGAACAGAGGAGATGAACGAGAGTTCACTCCTCTCATGTGGGCCGCAGCATTTGGAGAGATCACGGCGGTCAAGTTCCTGCTGGAGAAGGTAAGTCATTGCACCTCAATTAAGCTGCATGCATAGCACTGCATCAAATAAAGAATTCACAGCTGATTCAGCGAGAGCATTTTGCCCATGTTTTGGAATACAGAAGGGATGAGTGTTTGAGGAACTTATCGTTTGAGAGATTCTATTGACTGTGTTCTCCACTGTTCAAAAACAATGAAGAACAAAAGACCTCTGCAGCATTTAGGCCCTGGAATGCCAGTGGTTGAAATAAGCCTGGAACAGTAAACTGCATGTTTCCAAATGGACCCAATATGATTCTTCCTTGTGTCTTTTAGGGAGCAAATCCAAAAGCTCTTGCACGGGAAAGAGAGAGTGCCCTGTCGCTGGCTAGCTCTGGCGGTTACGCAGACATCATCCGCATCCTTCTCGAACGCGGCGTGGACATTAACACCTACGATTGGGTAAGATTATCACTTCTCGATACAGGTTTGCCAAGGAATGGAGAAGTACCTTAAAAAACTTAAATTAACAAGAATCATCAGTAGATGACATATCCCCCCACATAACCCATCTCTGTACAGAGTCCAAATGCAACTGGTTTCCATGGAAAGGAAAAAAAGATTTTCAGAAATCTGAAAATATCAAAAGGCACGACTTCAGTATGTGGGTAATACACATGCAAAGTTTCAGAAAGATATAATGAACGGTTTTTGTGTCCTGCCCCGGAAACAAACTAGGCCTGATGTGCACTAAATCTAGATTGGTTTCCATGGAAACAACAAAAATAGGAATCCCAAAATTTGCAAAGTAGCAAAAGGCACATCTAGACTATACATAGAATATATGTATCAAGGTTGGTGCTGATATCTTGCATAGTTTCAGAGTTCTGCTCCGGAAACAAAATGATTACGGACAGACAGACGGACAGACGAGGCGATGCCTATATCCCCCCGCATTCTATGCCGGGGGTATAATTAAAAAATGGA
Source organism: Gymnothorax reevesii (assembly GCA_029721435.1). Lineage (NCBI taxonomy): Eukaryota > Metazoa > Chordata > Actinopteri > Anguilliformes > Muraenidae > Gymnothorax > Gymnothorax reevesii. The sequence goes on from CM056575.1 coordinate 32,475,391, forward strand.
ATTAGATATACATCTGAGCTTCAAATCAATAAGCCCACTCTGAAGCTACAATATCACTACTGAATCTCACCCCGGATGCAGATGTGAAGTGCGTTACTGAAGCTGTGGGTCAGGACCCAATCTGGGCCACAGGTGGGCATGAGGTGGTGACAGAAGTCTATAGTCCACAAGGCTGAGCTAGAGGGATCTCTGAATGGTACATAACGTCTTATCTCCAATTTTAATATTTAATTTATTAAGCACTGGCACTGAGCTAATGTGGTTGTCAGGGAACCAGAAGGTTGGTAGTTCAAGCCCCAGTGTAAATACAAAGAGCAACAATTGGGCCTTTGAACCCTGCACGACACCAGGAGCGATTGACTCCTATCCAGTCTGATCAAGTGCAATTCACTTTGGATAAAGGCTTCAGCAAAAACTATATAATTTTTAGCATTAACGTTGTACAAGGTTCATTAACAGAAGTTTTATTCAAAAAGTTGATCATATTCTTATAAAACAGAAAAGGCTAACATTTTCCCAGCTATTTTGAGTACAGCAGCATGAACATTGTAAGTTTTTCATCTCAGAATGGAGGGACCCCTCTTCTCTATGCAGTGCGGGGAAACCACGCAAGGTGTGTGGACATACTTCTGGGTGAGTCTCAGTATCAGCGGTCTGATCTCACAACCAAGCTCGACTACTATCAGTCACAGTGCCTTTGGTTTTTGTATGCTTTCCAGCTGGAGGTGCAGATATGACCGTAGAGGCAGACTCAGGGTACAGCCCTATGGACCTGGCAGTGGCTCTTGGACACAAGAAGGGTGAGCAACACAATCATGCACTCCAATGTATGTTCCAATGTAACTGGACGAGGCAATCTAACACAAGACAGAAAATTAACAATCTAGCAAGAAAAAAAAAAAAGAGATTTTTGGTGGATGGCCACATTTCATAATTCCCCCCCATTGTCTCACATCAAATGGCCAAATTGGGTTTACGCACAGTCATGGAGTTTAGATGCTACACTGAAAATGAACATAGAATCAGAGGAGTCATTTCTGCAGCATGAGCTTTTAACCCTTAGTTTTATGACTCTTTTCCTCTTTGCCAATTGAGGGTGGTGGGAGAGTTTAGTAACCAATATGCAACAAAAGGTTAAACTTGAGCTGACAGCTTCAAAATAGGTAATGAGCACAATTTTGCCTTTTCAGTCCAGAGGGTGCTTGAGGACCACATCTTGAAACTGCTAAAGCAAAAGCCTTGAAGCTGGATCACAGAGCCAGGCGGGGGCGGATGCCCCATTTGGTGGGAACGTCCATGGCTGGAAGTGTTTCGAAGACTGGACAGCCTCTTGCTGCTGTTCTAGTGGAGTACGAGACAAAATGGACGACTGGGGCAGGCCCCAGTTAATGTTTCTCAGGAGAGCCCCGCCATATTTCCCCTTCAGCTGGCTGTGGCTGTTCGCTGTTCCTCATTTATTGACTGTCGATGACCGCACCGGGTTGAATGTATATATGTTTTCTGCACGTATTATACATATATTGTGGATTACACTGGTGTGCTGAGGGTTACTTACTGAGATGGGACTGGGTTACTGAGAATTAAATCTTAGTAAAATTATTGAAATGACAAACCTAATGATGCATCCAGTTCAGTAAAAAAAAAAAAAAAGGTTATTTGAGTTATTGAACCCAATTCCAGAATAACAACATAAATAAAAAACAATGGAACAAGAACATCAATCTATCCATCATCCAGCTAATTCATGGTCAGGGAGGCAGTTTCCCAGTATGCACTGGGCACGAGTCAGGACCCCACCCTTCCCTTTGTACGGAATAGGAACAGCCATTTGAAAACAATGCGCAAGAAAATTTGGATAGTTGGTATGACATTCCTGTAAACTGAGGCACACGCTTGTAAGACAGTCACAAATTTAAAAAAAAATTTGTTTAAAAAAAAAAAAACTGGAAGGAGCAGGGAGCAAACAGAACGCCAGACCCACGCTTTCCACAAAACGGCTTCTTCTTCTTCTCAGCATGAAGCAAATATGGGGACGCATCTCTGAGTGCTGTGATTATAGTCCACTTCTTCTTCTTCATCTTTGTCCCTCCCCCCTTTCCCCTCCCAAAAAGGAAAGCAAACAAAGTCATGCTCTTTCTCCCAGGATATCCAAGGAGTAAACAACTACTCTTCCAAAGAAGTCTGTGCTGTTCTCAAAAACTATTTTTAATTTTTGTGCCAAGGGGACTTCCTGAATGGGAAAGATGTGGGTGTGTAGTCAAGGAAGAACACACAGGAAACACAGGCATCTCAGACAGCTGGTGCCAACCCTGATCTGAAAGAGCTGCAGTTCCTGCTGGTTTTTGTTCTATTCACTTCAGCACTGAACTGATCAATTAAAGCAGTGTATGGCGCAGTAATTAGGTCTAAAATTATTGGTGAAAACAAAAATCATCACTGGTAAAATGCACAAACACCAAAATGTTTTTGTAAGAGTCCAAGTCCAAGTTAAAGTCAGAAAAGTATATGAAATACTCGCATAAAGTAAATACTCGCTCGCTCACATAAATGGCCCCAAAAAATGTATAATTGAATGTCAACAGGCAGTTGCCGTTTCATCCCTTCGAAGGCTTACAAAGAACAAAAACTAGCACACCCGGTGGCTCTCTTGAACCAGGGTTGACCACCCCCTGATCCAGACCGTATACAGTTGGGCTTGACTCATAAATCGCCTAAAACCCTCAGCATGCTGGGTTTTTTTTTCAGCCATGGGAACAAGCTCTATACTGTAATGTTCTGATAAATGGCCTTCACAGAACACCCATTGTTCTTACTCAGCCTTTTTCATGCTTATTGAAAGGTGATTTACTCTAATTAAGCCAGATTATGCAAGAAATAGCCATTCGTGCTCTAAAAATAAACCTCCCCTATTTAAAAATCAGAAATCATCCATGGACCATGAATGTGGGGCACTAATAGCAAATGGCAACAAGCCAAAGCTGCATTTACTGCAATAAGTTTATAATAGTTATCGTGAAACTTGAAAGTATTTTTAAAAAACGTAATTTATAAACGGACTGGCTGGCTATGACAAAAAAAAATAACAGCATACTCAGTAGGTGTCCTGAACTAGAGACGTGACATCACAAACTAAAAAGCAAATGACCCATTCATGGTTTAGTATTAGCACATAATGTAACTGAAAAGGCAGCCAAAGCAATGTAATGGAATTACATCCAAGAAACATAGCAATTTTCACTGTAATGCAATTAGTGCTTTTCAGTCCAGGGCAGGGGGTGGTAGTGAATTGCTACTCTTTGACACAAGACTGAGTAATTTGCTTTTATGACAAACAAGGCAGAAAAATTAGGCCTGCGAATAAGCTTACAAAGGATATCTGGACGGCGTTAATGTCTTCCGGATAAAACTCGGTGAACTTTTCAAATGTGCCTTCTTTCATACACCCTGAAAAGGACAGATAGTGTAATTAAGTATTTCACTTTCAGCAGTGGAAAATATTTCACCAACACCATTTGCAGCACACCAGCATCCCTGAGTCAATGCGACTACACAACACACTTCAGACGTTACCTCCGACGGCGAAGCACACCAGAAATCGTGTTGTAATTGACTGAATCCGTCAAAACACCACAGCACCCCAGATGTCATCACATTTCTCAATCTCACTGAAATGCTTTGTCAATAAGATTGCCGCAACATGGCAGCAAGATTGTGACAGCGCCGTGTGGTACATATTGTATTTTTGAGTGAGTCCAGGGGTGCTTTTCATTATGTAACTGCCTCTTCTAGCTTCCCTCACTCATCTCTTCATCGCATCACATCATCTCCCAACATAGATCTGAGATATTAGGAAGAGCCGCAAGGACGGTGAAGCCAAAAACTACCAAATTACAAATCCTTAGTCCCATTCAGAGAGGTCAAATGTGGAGGTGTGGCATTTGAACGTCAGGCCACTTGATTAAAGTCCTCTGAGTAGGATACATCTGCATTTCCTCGCCATAAACTTGTCCACAAGCCTCCTCTTGTTCCACGTCCGCTCAAGGTGCATTTAAGGGACTGGAAGATCCTCCATGATGGTGGAGAGGGAACAGTTCATTTCAAGGTCAGAGGACGAGGAAACACGGACGAGGATGCAAGGAAGCATAAGTTAGCGTAATGAAAAGCACCCTAAGCATGGTTATATTATGCCCTAGAACAGCTATGCCATAATACAGACGAGGGCAATTCCGAGGTATTGTCAACCAAATTGGGGACCCCCATGACAAACACTAAAATGATCCCCAAACGGAAATGGAGGGGAAATTGGAGCCTCTTCCTCTCGAATATAGTAACGCACTATTATAACTATAAATTTAAAAAAATAATTTTTTATACAGTAACACAATTTTGTTTGGGGGATGGTTTAGTGTCTCGTCACGGGAGGGGGATTTTGTTAAAATACCTCAGAATCGCCCTGTTGTCGGGTTCGAGCCGCAGTCGTACCAGCCGGCAGTGGTCGGCAGCTTTTTCAGCGTAGCGCACAATTGGCCATCGCACTACTGGCATTCAAATTGGGAAGGGACTGTCGGGTAAGGGGATATAAATAAACAGCTTTGTTCGTTGCTCAAGCGCCTCCTGTTGGCCAGACAGGCGCTCGTCAGGAAGATTCAAAGTTTGTTCATGTCCGGGTATCCTCCGCCCTCGTTCTGAACTTGCGAAGATTGAACCACTGAGTGTATAAGAAGCAGTGGCTGACAGGCACGTGCTGCGGAGGAGAGCTGTGAACTGTCCTCACTATTCTGAGTTGGCAGCAAGGGGTCACATACGAGCAAGCTTTGTACATAGTTCGCCAATTAGGCATTCCAGATTCGGGTGGGATTGGAGATGCCAAATTTATTTTAAAAAAAAAGAATCGCCCTGTTGTTGCCACATTGGGCGAGGTTAAGCATGGTGTACGTGTTATCCTGGTGTAAGGTGTAAATACGTGCATCCTAACACTGCAAAGTTTGCCGACAGCAGATTTGTAATATTGACACAAATGGTTTAACACTAACATCAACACCGACAAGCTAAACTGTAACTGTACTTATCAACATCCGACCTCACCTCGCAGTGGTGTTAACCTCTAAATATGTGAGAATACTAAACTATAAATGCAGATAAGTGTCATAACACATTGTTTTCATAAACAGATAAGATCATTTTTTGGACAAAATTCAGAAAGTAATCACTTGTGAAACAATATCATATTGTTTTATTGACATTAAAAATCAATCACTTCCTCTGGTACTGAGCATTTACACCACGTACAATATTAACACCAGCACTAGCAAATTCTAACATTAATTTTCACACCATATTTACACCTAACTCCAGTGGTAACACCCAACACCAATGGTGTGGTCAAATCAAAGTGTAAGAAAGGTGCTCGTCTAACAATAACACTACACTACACCAACTCTGTACTTGACTTCATGAACTTTCTCTCCAGAGATCTAGAGTCTAAGATGAAGTTGTGTAAAGAAGTTTAATTTCAGTCTAACATAGTTATGTGCGAGTTCAATATGCAATTTGGATGAAAACAAAATCATACTCACTATCAGGTGTGCAAATGACGTGAAAGAATTCAACTAGCAGGCTACATAAATGCTTTAAGCCATAAAACCTACAGACCTATGTATGTCTCAGTCAAATGCAGCAGCTGTATTCAAACTGGTTGAACTTCAGGCCTATTTTATATTCTAGCGGAGAGCCCAAGGTATCCAAAGATTCCAAAATACGCCACACTGAATTACAGGGAAATGTGAATGAAATTGTGTACAACATCTAGATATGTTCCATTTGATGTAATGCTGTGGCCATAACAATACAGTGTCCAGGATTTGAGTATTCTCTCAACATAAGTGTGATGTAGCTTCAATGAAGCGCTGCAACCAGCCAATTAAAAGATGCTTTCCTGACTTTGAACAAACTATAGTTTGTATATATAAGGTCAATGACGTGACATGCAGATTTTTGTGTCTGAGCGCACTACTTTGATTTAAAATAATTTTAAATGATACATAATAAGCATCATTTTATCCGACAAAACCTGTTTAATTTGAACATATTTCCAGTTTATCATAAAAATGATACGTATTTTATGTTTTGCCATCTCAATCCCTCAAAATGTCAGGTGGCACAACTGTCTGAGCAAGTTAACACTGTGAAATGAATTAAATATGTAATTTAAAATATGAATCAATATATTATTATTATGGGGGCATAATTTTACATAGAAAACCTTTCAAATAAAGTTTAATAGTTTAATTGTTCTTAAATTGTTTGGAAAACGAAAATACCCGCCTCTACAGTAAAGAATCCATAAGTTACTTTTAATACCCAGCTGAACTACAAAATAGTAATGTTTTAGAGTAGACACTCTCAGGTATACTTACTAAAAAAATCACTGAGAAAAAAGAGGGAAGTGAGTTCTTTTTCAATAAACTTTTGATTGCACCCGCTGACATTTTTTGGCTGGTGAAATTGCAAATACAGTCTAAAACTGTACTAAAACCCTGCAAATGTTGTGCAACCATTAAGACTGGTTAAAACACACTCTTCCAACTTCAAATAAATGTATTCTGTACATTTTTAAAAGGTTTATTTGTCATTGACCCCATAAACAAACGTAACCTATAGATAAAGACTTGAATGAAAAAGTTCAAGGGGTTAATAATGAATTGCGACACCGATGCTCTCATTCTCTGCTACGGATGCACAAAAGGTGAACGTAGACTGCAACCTCGAACCATCTGATCGAAGCACAGTGAGAAAGGAATACCATCAATACTTCGCATGTTAAGAAGGCAGGGCTGTCAAACGCACATCACCTTCCATTCTGCAAACTCTTCCAGAAAATCCTCCTTGGAACTGAATCTTGACCTCCGAGACCTTAACTGGCTGGGGAAATTCTAAAACCACCCATTGGTTACCACCCTAAAATACAAAAAAGGCAATCGAACCAGCATTGAAAATCATCAATGACAGGGTAAAACCAAAAACACAATTAACGATAAGTCGCCAGGGTTGCAAAATAGTTTTTATGGCTGAACAGCTCTTGTTTAACACACCTGATCGGAGTTCCAACAAGTCTCTTCATTAGAGTCAAACATAAACTTCTTCCCGAACTGTTTGACATCTCTATTCAGAACAGAACTCACCCTGTCAGAAAACAAAATAGGTCTTTAACTCCAGTCGTCAGAAAGGTGGATTAAAACCCTAATTACATACGATTTAGAACATAGTACATTGCCTCTAGAGCAGCAGTAACGCATGTTAGCCTACTAGCTAACTTACTCAGCCAGCTGATTGTTTGGACATGCAGACGGTCTCCTAATTCAATAAGATAGTTTTAAAACGTCTCATGAATAAGAATGTTGATATGCGAGTCGCAATACACTGAGAAAATTAAACATCTTATTCTTCGCTTTGAATTAATGAGACACGTGTTTTGCTATCTTCACCTGCTAACTGTATCACTGCACATCAAAGACACAGCCATTTTCCAGTTTGAGGGCGGAAAGCGGAGTGCTGCGTTTACGACAGTACTGGCAAGTCTTGCGGCTGGGCGTTCTGGTACTTGGATATTCTTTGAACCTTGGTTAATCGACGGGATAAATTGATTCAGTTTTCCCTAAAATTAGCGACATAACGAATGCCACTAATCCATCTCAATAATGCCTGCATAAATAGTTTAAGGGACAGGATTTAATGCACGACATAACCAGAGTTTTCCCGTAGATGGCAATGTTGCTCTTCTATAGGCTGCACGCGCGTATTGCGAAAGCGCCGCTGTTCGGGTACTGTCTTGATTTTTGGAGAAATTCACCCGCTGCGATGTAATGGGTAACCTTGAATAAGATTTTGGAAGTCGTCCAGTAATTCGCTGGACTGCGGAGAATATTTGAGTTGGCGGGGGCCAATTTGGGGTCAGACTGGTGGTCTGTGAGCATTTGATTGTGGATTTGAAGAGAGGACTTAAACCTGATTTAGCCTTATGGACCACCTTTTCCTTTAATGAGCAGATGGCATTTCATTTTTACCCACTGAGGGGTGAGTGGTTGAACCAAAGAATTTGGAAAAAATGGTGCTGAATTTTACAGCCATGCACTGAATGACATATTATCGTAAAGCATGCAAGTTTGGATCTGGAGAACATGAGCCAGACTGCATCAGGTTTCTCGTTTACAGTTGGTAACGGGCAAAACGCTTCATTTTTTTTTCACTTGGACTATCTTTTAGTCAATAGGAGAGCATTTCCACATGCACAATGCAACAAGAGCTTGCAGGATTGGGACCGCACAGCTGCAAGAGAGCAACTTGTTAGGGAGGCTAATTGTGGGAGAGAAAAAAACTTCATTTTGCTAGGGCCCATAAAGATTTGACTGTAGAGTGATGGAAAAAGGTCGTGTGGTCTGATGATTCCACATTTTCTCTATTCCAGACCACTGGGCCCATCAGATTTGGAAAGGAAGCCCATGAGGCGATGCACTCGTCATGCATTGTGCCCACTGTACATGCTTCTGAAGGCCATTTTCTGATCTTGGGTTGCTTCATTTTGTCAGATCTAGGCTCAGCAATATTATGAGGCCATGAAATGAAGTCGACAGACGACTGGAATGTACTGAGAGACCAGATTATCCTATCAAAGGATTTTTTAAAAATCCCTGGCAGCATAGGCATAGTCCAGGGTGACAGTGCCAAGATTCATCGGGCTTGAATTGTGAAAGGGTATCTCAGCAAAATTGAAGAATCATTTTCAGACATGAATTGGCCACCACAGGGTCCTGACCTTAACCAACTGAAAGTCTGTTGAATGTGCTGGAGAAGGCTTTAGGGAGAGTTTGACTCTCTGCCATCATCAATGCAAAATCTTGGCAAAAAAAAAATTGAGGCAAATCTGGTCAAAATAAATTTTTTAACATTGCATAAGATTGTTGAAACAATGCTAGGACAACTGTACATTGTGATCAAAGCTAAAGACACACCAATGAAATATTATTAGAGTGTGTGACTATTTTTTGGCTCGGTGGTGTATGTGTACGTGTGTATATATATATATATATATATATATATATATATATATATATATATATATATTTAGGGGCAGTCATAATATCTTTGACAGTTTAACTGGATGGAAGCTTGTATTTGTGTAATTTGGTATGATGTTTCTAACACAGCTAAGGGTTGTTGTAGAGTGGAACAAATATATTTCGAATGGACAGAATGTATTTTCATTCAAAAGTATGTGATTACTTTGTGCTTTGAGGACATTTTACTGATGCTTTAAAGTCTGGGGGAAGTGAAATCAGTGATTTGCTTCAAAACGCATGATGCATGATAGAAAATAGATGCTGATAACCTGTGAAAAGACTGCGAACTAAAATAGTGCTGGATTGTGGCGTTTGAACTTCATGTTATATTTTCCAGGTTTTTTTGGGCGGGGCTAAAACAGGGTTCGATGATGCACTGCAGCCATCCTTAACATATCCCGCCCCGAGCAGTACACAAAACCATTAGCTCATTGCATCAGTGGTTATCAGCTCAGTCAAGAGTAACAACCACACGTTCTGTACTTATCTAGATCTGTAAGTCACCAGTGTTTCTTTAGGTAGCAAGTCAGCTATGCCGATTGCCATGTCCCAAAAATGCGTCTTCCCTGAATGCAAGAATTAAAAACTCTGTCTTATTTAAATGACCAAAAAATAGAAATCACCAATAATACTTCTCTCTGTGATAAACATTTTACACTGGGTACTTTCCCTAACTTTCATCTGATACAACTAAGATTCACCACTATTCCTTTGATATTGGAAAATGCATCTGAACCGACCATCTCCCCACCCATCCTTTATTCTCTCACCTCCCGCTGACATCGTGTACTCTTGTCGGCACTCGGCAGTAATATTAGCCATGGTTCCCCAAAAATAGTTTACCTGTAACCTATAAATTAACCCGTGTACAGTTATTTTAATTATAGTTGCTAGTCCTCAAGCAAATAGCGAGGAGGTAGTCCACCGTAACTGCATTAAATTCTGCAGGATGTGCAACGTGATTTAAAATTATGTTACTGCATAGAAGTACGAAAGTACCGCATTGATATCATAGGCCCGTTGCTATGGTACTTACATTTTTTGCCTTACAGCACAGGGCTATACTGACTTGTATTGTTTTAACAATTTATTCATTGATAGCCTGACTTTATTTGGCTTGGTTGTTAACACTATACACGAGCATCCATGTTTTTGTCTGTAGTGTACTTAGGCAGAGTCGAGAGAAACTGCTCCTTGTGATTGGGCGTGGTTTTTGTTGCATTATCGGACACTCACGCAGCGTTTTACAGCTGAGAATAAGGCGTTATTTTCACAGTTTTGATACGTCATTTTATTTATTCAGCTATTTTTATTCATCATTAAAATTGGACTGAGTGCTTAATTACACATTTCTGTGTGGTGTGCCTAAGTAAAAACTCGTCGAGTTTTATTTGCTTTACCTGGACTTAAACAGTTTGCTGATGTGTTTTAGGAATGTCATAATGACATTCATGCCAGCTCCGTATTTAAGCACAGAAAGTGGCAGTACCTTCATCTTGTATGTCCATCTCTTACATAAACCCAGTGAAGAAGAATTAGACACTGCTTGTGGTATTGCAGGTGAGTGGGGAAGGAGCTTTGATAAAGCTTTATGGGTAAGGTGAGAAGCTGCTTAGGATCATGGACCACATTCTTGTAGGTCACTCCAGCACCGTAGCTGTGCAGATTGACAGATTTACATGTAATGTGGACTGGCTCCATCTCAGCGACTTGGATGAGTAATCAATGTGATATCAAGATCAGCAAATCTCTGAAGAGCCTGTGCTGATCCCTCAAAACAGAACAAGACTTTGGTCTCGTAATTCAGGTCAATACTGAGCGGCTGTTGCATGGGTTCTCATCTGCACATTGTGCATTGGTTGCTATTTTGGACTCCCGAATAAGATGAATCTTCCAAAGATTTAGAGATCAGTGGATGTACACAACAGCTGTGAAGCACTGGGCCAAAAGATAATTTAAAAAATGAACCAAGTGCCAGGGAATGCTCAAGATACGAACTCCCACAGAAAATAAAAGTTTAGCATTTTTAAGTCACAGCATAAAATTTTGCTCACGTTCAGTAATTTTTTGCTCATTTGCACGAATTATTCAAAGTCTGCAATCCATAGACTTAAACGAAAACGCATACACATATTCATCATAATCAGAACAATGGCAGATGCATTTATCAGTGCTCCTTGGTTATTGAAATTTGTTGATAACTTAAGATAATGTGACATTCAAGAGTCACTTGTTTAGAATGACTTTTTAGGGCCATTTGAAATACGATCAAGTGAATGGGATATTGAGATATGAATCACAGCATTTAGTGCCCTGAACAAGGTCTTATGAGCAACTATTCATCTTGGACTGTACTGAATACCAAGTGGCACTTCAGTGTAATTGGTTTGACTGACAGTCTCACAGTAGGTTGTTGGTTTTAGTCCAGCTTGAGACCTTTTTTTGTGTGGACTTACATTTTCCCTGAGCTGTAATTGTTTTTATTTATTTACTTACTTACTTATCCAAAGAAGGCCAATCTGGGGGTTATATACTGTAAGTCTTATACGTTTTGCTTCTATCCAACACTGCAGCCAGCTGATGTCACTAGATTAGTTCAAGCCTCTGGTTGAGGGGTTGTTCTTATTGGTAAATCTTGGTTGTTTGAATAATATACAGTGATGGACTTTCACTTTCTGAGTCTGGATGGTCGATCTTTTATTTTTATTTATTTATTTGTTTGTTTTCTCCTGACAGTTGAAGATGATAAATTGACTGAGGCATAAGTGAATGATGTGTGATCTCAGCAATGGATAGACAAACTCTCTAGGGTGTGCTCTGGCCTCTTGCCCTTAGTATTTTGGGATAGGGTTTAGCACTCACAAGACCCTGACCAGTAATATGCCAGTTTAGTGCGCTGCTTGGCTTATATTGTTCAGATATTGCTGTGGAGCATGGTTGGGCCCCGTGATAAGGTGTCAAACACCGATTATGATCCTTAGTCTGCTAAGAGTAATACAAAGCAATGGGTTTAGCATTAGCCTAAGATGGGTTTACTCTAGGCTGGTATAATAACCTCTCATTTATCTCCAGCAACCTCTGCTGGCCAGCCAGACAGCTGCAAAACTGGCATGGATAACAACTCCACATAGCATATTTAACTGTTACTCAATGCTACATTGTGGTGTGTGTGAATAATTAGTAGCCACTCACAGAGGATTGGCAAAAGACCCAGATGAAGTAGGCTTCAGGAACCTTGGTTATTTTCGTGATTGAATGGCTTTTATGTCCCTTATAAAACCTGGTCAGCACCAGCGCATATTTTTGTGTGTTTTGGGTGGCATTCAAAGGATTTTGCAATAGGCCAGATACTTGACCTGGGGGGTATTTCATGTGGCAGAGCTATTGAGATAGTCAGATTGTTACTGCTCTGTGTAGAACAGTGATCAACAAATCTAGCTCTGGTTTTATTTTCTCCTCGGTAATTAACTGAACATTTAGCGCTTCTGATTGGCCAGACTGTCATTACATCTGACTCACAGGTAAAGGGAGGGTGGAAAACCAGCAGTTCTCAGCACTCGAGGATTGTGATTAGATGATTCCTGCAGTAAAACCTGGAAACCCTCCCAAATGTGGTCCACAGACTGATGTAAAATCAGCCGTTTGATTACATATTACATTTGAACAGAGATAGCATGCAGGGGGACAAAAATACTAAGTTTGCTTGTCTGTTGCTCCATCAACTGTTTGTTAAGGCTCAGTGATGTGCTCCGTAGAAAGCACTCTTTTGTGAAAGCGTTTCTCCTTGTCCTTTCCATCTGCTGCTGTTCATGCTCTTCTGCGCTGATGTGCTGACCGCATTCTTCAGTGGCCTTTCTCAGACAGCTGCCATTGTCTGCGTCCGCAAGTGAGTGAAAAGATAGATCGGCAAGGAAAGAGCGAGTATCGCGTTTGTGTATTTTTCTTCCTCCGCCGCCATCAATCTGATTTGAACAAACTCATTTAGAGATACGGTCTCGTCTCAAGAATTGATCCATGGTTAGTGTATTGGACAACGGGGCTTTGCTGCGTGGGGGTTGACTGGTTGACCTTAGCTTGATTTTCCGCACATAGTATTTCTCATTCAATACCACCTTTTGTTGTTGGGAGGCAAGTAAAGAGAAAGGGGGGAGGTGTAGTGGTTTGTTGAAAATAAATAAATTAAAAAGCCCATGGCTCATTGCTCGTGACAGGATGCAGTATCAGACCGATTGGGAGCGATGCTCTTTGGGTAATCAATAGGAATGAATTAAAAAACCTGACGGAGCAGAGCTTCCATGAAAACTGCCACTAGGGGACCTGAAGTGGCTGGGGGGATGTCAGTGTCGATAGCTTAGTGCTGCGTCAATGTGGCGTGTCGCGCTCAGAGTCGGGTTGCGCGTCGTTTGCTGTGGCGGATGGCTTATACTTAGTCTGCTTATGCACCGGTGCCAGAAAATGGTCAAAGCTTACATATTATGTTGACATCAAGCAGCCTAACCTGGTCTTGTTGTGAGATGCTGCCAGAGGTGCATAATCCAGGTTCAGAGAGTAAAAGTCCATCCCAGGATATTGTTCCAGCCATAAAAGACCTGTCAGTTGCCCCTATTCTTCAGCTAGGAGGTAAAACTAACAAGTGAAATGTGCTGACAGAAGTTTATGGGTGGAATGAAAACATGGTAGGATTTTTACTTTCTGACCCCTGGATTATACACCTCTGAATGCTGCTCATCAGTTCCACTGTTTCTGTTTCCAAAACTGGAGGTACAGCCACCAGTTTCATTGCAAGTCAATAGTAAATATAATGTGGAATACTTTTGAAATTCAATTATTTTACTAATTTCCTTCTCAAACACTAGAAGAATTCTTTCTTAATTCAAAAAAATGCACAATACATAGGGTATTTTTATTATTCGTCAAATTTCTTCCTGGGAGTTGATTTGTTAAGCTATTGAGCTATGTGGATAGTAAAGAATGCTTGAATCAGGAGACGGTTACATCACCAGGTCTCCTGCACTTAGTGGAGGACTCAGATTCATGACTGCTGCAGTCTCTGACTCAAATTTTTGCATAATTGTGTTAGGAGATGCACCTCCAAGGTTCAAAGAGCTGTTCTCCCAGCCCGAAAAGAGTCAACTGGTTACATTGCAGTGACTTGGTCCATATTTTTTCTGAAGTTTTTGTGTCTTCCTTGGAGACTTCAGTGTCTACTGTATTTTCTGACAATGTGGAAGTAAATGAGCGTATCCTTGTTTAGTTCCTACATCTACTCCAGGACTTCTCGTACCTCTCGAGGCCCACCTGCTCTGCATGTTTTAGATCTCTCTCTACTCCAGCATAGGTGAATCAAATGACCAGCTCGTTATTAACCCCCAAGGCCGATTGAAAATGTCCTGATCATTTGAATCTCCTGTGCTGTAGCAAGGAAAGCTCTAAAACAGGCAGGACATGTGGTCCTCCAGGAGAGGTTTGAGAATCACTGATCTACTCTAAGGTGTATGAGCTTCAGACCTCTTGTACAGATTGCCCTAATGAGATGAACCTTTAATCATCCAGCTTGCTGGAGGTTGGGGTGCCTCAACTGTATGAAAAAAGACTTATGCCGGCCTCGCAATAAACAACTTTTGAAGCGATTTCACTGTTGCGGATTCATTTCCAATATCAGAATAAAATCAAGAGATTTTTTACTTCAGTTGGAGCGCACACCAGTCATCTTGGTCGTTTGGTGTTGGGAGTCGTAAAACTCATTCTTTCTCTCGGCTTGATATTCTGATGAAATCAAACATATTCAATATTATTGGAAGTCCTTAGTCTCGTGTCTTGAAAATAGTGAAGTTCAATAACATGAACATTGTCAACAACCTATGTGCCCTGCAAGTCCACCAGTCTTTGCAAAATTTTATGGCCTGTGAGAAGAAACTTTGCAACTTTATGACGCATTGTTTTTAGATATGACAGGGAGTCAGTACGTAAGTCTTTTGAGTCTTTTCAAAGTCTTTCAGTATATGGTAGGCATTAGGCCTTCCCTTCCCATTTCTCTCCCTCTCGACATGTTCAATGACAAGTTCACTCTCAACCCAACAGCTTAATTGAAGACAAACATTTTTTTATAATTCTGCTTGGTGAAAGATTGTGCTTTGCGACCTGAAGGTTCTTTGGACCCCTGAAAGGTCGGGGTAGTGCAGGAGCTCTTGAGAAAGGGCCACAGTGGGTGGGAGAGACTTTCAACCAATGCAGAGTTACACTCCTGGTTCTTCTAAGGTCTTTAGCAAAGACTCTGGTGGTTGATAAGTAGCATCAGGTGAGTGGCTGCATGGCCGAAATGAAGGCCTGCACCCACACTGACCCTTTCTGGGTAAGATTGAGAACCCCTGGCCTGCAGCAATATGAAGGTTCCTCAAGTCATGCAATAATATGAACGGGCATAACTTGGCTCAAATTTTTGTCATGTTTAGTTAATAAATGTTGTCAATTATGGGACATAGCTGTCTGATATGAAGATAATTGGACCAAAATTTTATATCGTGCCTGAAGACAGGAATTTGTATTGTAAAGAAAGATAACTGGAGAGATGATCGGGAGGTGTACTTTCAGTGAATCACTTGGTTTAAGCAACGTTTCGTCAGCCTTGAAGCGCTTCTCATTAAGCAGCGAGGAATATCAGTGAAAGGCGCGGACACATCTGCTTCTGTTGGGGCAATTAGCCGTCTGCTTCTGATTTCTGCCATTTTTGCCGTTCTCCGGCATGAATATTTGCTCATTCCAGCGGCTGTCTTCTGCTGCGATTTGAGTGAGCTTCTTAATTAAACCATTAAGAGGCAAAGCGTTTGCGCAATATGCTCGACTGCCTTCATTACAGAGTGCAATCATTTGTAATTTATTCACTTACAGCTGGAAACAAAGGTTTTCAGTCATTGTCTGTTTTTTGTGCACTCAGTTTTTAGGGGAAAAGCCTCTCCATTATTCATTCTGGCAAATGTCTGGAGTGGAACGCATCAGCTGATTCACCTCTGTTCCGAAAAAAAACTGCCAGAGACAAGAATAAGGATAGATTTCAGTCCTCTTGACCCCCTTTTTTTATTAACACTATTATCATCTCGGAATATTGAGTGTTTTTTGTGCATACAGGCTCACTGACTACTTTTAACAGACTCCTGCATGCTAACATGTAGCCTGTTTCCTTAATCAGTGAATCATTGCGGTGGTTCATTTTGTTCAGACATAGTGGTGTAATTTTGGGTCTGATTAAACATTATAATGGACAATATGCATGAGCTTAGACCACAGTATGATTATTGGTGCCAAAGGTGGTGGTTCTTGCAGCTTAGAAGCTGCTGTCCTCCGAGAATTTGCATACAGTGCAGTTTCTAGATTTAGCCGAAAATGTTGCGAGAAACAAAAAATACTGAGTTAGCAGTCGTATGGCCGAAAATGACTTAAGGAGAGAGGCCAGTGGAGAATAGGCTTTGTTTAAGCGACTAGACAGGTCACAAATGCTGCTATTTACAACAGTGGCATGCAGGATAATATCTCTGGACACAAAATTAGTTGAACTTTAAAAGTACATAACAGCAGCAGAAGACCAGGCTAGGTGTCACTCCTGTGGGCTTAAAAACCAAAACGTGAGGCTGCAGCGGGCACAAAGGTGAATGATTTGAGATTGATAAATCCTAAACTGGAAAAGACAAATCTTTATTTCAGTCACTGCATGCAAATGGTCAAATTAAAATTTATTGTAAACAGCAGGAATCCATGTATTGATTTTGCCTTGTGTCAACAGGGTAGGTTATTGTGGTTGTGCACTGTTGTGTGGAGTGTCTTTTTGGCATACATTAGTCCCAATTATAAGTTAACAAAACAAAGAAGGATTGGCATATTCTTTTATGACTATAGTCAAACTCTTTTCAAATGGATACTGCCAGCAGCATAGTGCATCATATCACTGATCCTAGAGCATTTCAAAGACATGGCACAAACATGACAGTGACTTTAGTTAACTCCATAGCCTTCACGAGCCCAGATCTCAATTTACTTTAGCACCTTTGGGATGAGTCAGAATGGGCTGTTAGTGAATAGTGTGACTGACAAATATGTGAAAGCTGTGCAGTGCTATTGACGCAGCATAGACCAAAATCCCTGATGAATGTCTCCTGGTTGTGCAAAAAATGTATGTTATTCTGGGTGCAAAAGAGTGTTCTGTCTGATATTAAATATGTGCACTTAATAACATGGCCATCACTCATGAGTTAATGTAAATGCAAAAATGAGGACAAAATGGGCAGTTTCCACACATTAGACTGTTTTGCTGTTTGTTTATTTAGTCGCTCATTATATTTGTTCTATGCCTTCAGTTTTAGGGGTTTTTTTATTTATTTATTTTTGAAAATGTCAATGAAATGCATAAATACTTGCAGTAATAAGTCTTGGCGGTTGGTTTTGAACAGAGTATTGGTTGTCATATTGAGGAGGCAGCTGAGGTGATATGAATGTCCTGCCTTTATCCAACCAAAATGAAGCCAAGATGTTTGAAGGATTCAAATGAATCATATGATTATGATGAAAAGGCACCTAGAGGGCAGCTGTAGTAATTCAAAGTGAAAGGACCACGTATTATGTTTTGGGGATGTGTTTACGAGACCGTAAATGCCGAGCGCCTGCATATTGAGAAAGCTGGAGCATTTATGGCCCTCTTTACCGTGTGATTGAAGCATTTACTACAGGAAAAGATTTACTTTCATTGAACCTCGTGATAAGTTTTCCTCTGTGTTTGACCCATCCAAGTTAGATAAGTGCAGTGGGCAGCCATTTTGTGGCACCCAGGCGCCAGCTACTGTTCCAAAGCCTGCGCTTTATCAGGGCCAATGGCAGGAGTGTTCCTATATTGCGGTGGTTTTTTTTTTTAACTTGGTCCTGGGGGACCACTGCGTTTGCTCATTTCTGCTCCAAAAGCAACTGCAATCCCAGAATTTCAATCAGCTTTCCTCTCAAATCATTGCCTTTCATGTCAAGCAGGATTAATTACACTCTTCGTTAATTAATTAATTAATTAATTACACCAGTTGTTACTGCTAAAAATGGCTATGTATTCCATGAACAAGTAATTTGACATTTGTAATGGCAGCATTTTTAACTGATCAAATTCAGGAGTATGTTGGAGCTGCAAATTAGGTTTGTGAACACAGGTATTATAAATTATTTCAAAATGTTTATTCCTGGAACTTAATGCAAAGGTAACACAAAATAGGTTTGATTTACAATGATCTGTTTTGTATTAGAATAGTTCATTACCTAATCAATGGTAGGTTGAGGTTTTATGGTAGGTTTTAGTGTCTGTGTCCAGAGTTTCACCAGTCAAACAACTGTTTCTACAATTTCATCAGTCGCATTTTTCCCCTCTTCCTGTGCAATAAAAAGTCATTTATTACACAGTATCAACAGAATATGGATTTATTCAGGGCTTGCAGTGCTATTGGTGAAATAATGTATATAATTCCTATAAATATGAATGGTGCAATTAAAGCAGCCTGTTAGAATTCTTGGAATGTAATTGTGGCTGGAACAAAACCAGATATACAAACATCCTGGTCCCCCATCAGCATGCTAGGTGTATCAGTCCTAAAAGGTAAAAATAGCAATTGCCTTGACGACCTCATTCTCCATAACGGTCTTCCATCAGTCAGAGCTATTGTGAAAATGAAGTATATCCATCTATTATCTCATCTGCTAATTGAACAGGGCTGGAGCCCTTACCAGTATGCATTCTGAGGCTAACAGGAATACACCCAGGACAATATGCCAATCAGTTACTTACATACTCCAATCTGTCATTCATAGTCTCCAGTTTGCCGCACATGCATGTCTTTGACTGTGGAAGGATCCCAGTATTGGAAACCCATGCAAATATTGCCCAGACTCAAACTCACAATTCTTCCCATAAATAACGAAAGGTCGCAAGTCACATTCCTAATGAAACAGCGGCTGTAGTACTTTGTGGTGCAGAAAAACAGGTTTCATCAGGAATTTCACTTGCAACCTTTTGTTATTCATGGAACAAATTTTCTTGTTGAGAGACTGTACCTGCTACACTGCGCCTTCTCATTCAACAGCCCATCATTCCTGACATACTCTCAACACCATACGCAGCCTTCTTCTTTTTTTATAGTATAGTTTAGCATATCTCCCATCTGCATTTGTTACGGGATTCTGGAAACACACTGGGAAACATGGAACTCGGACTCGGAAACACTGACTCGAAAGAAGGAACAAAGGGGAGAGACGCCATATGCAGGGAAACCAAAGAATTTATTAATAAAACTAAAAACCTCAGAGGGGAGGAAAAACGTGGCACACGGGCCAAAACAGCCACCGTGCGACAGCACTGAAAGAGGGCAACTCAGGAACCAGATTGGGGGCAACTCGGGAAACCAAGGAGGCTCGGAAGACAATAGGCAGGGGGGCGGACTAGGACGGGGCAGGCTCGGGAACACCGCAGGCAGGGAGCAGACTCGGACGAGGCTGGCTCAGGAGCACAGCAGGCAGGAAGCAGACTCGGACAGGGCAGGCTCGGGAACACAACAGGCAGGAAGCAGACTTGGACGGGGCAGGCTCGGGAACACAGCAGGCAGGAAGCAGGCTCGGACGGGGCAGGCTCGGGAACACAGCAGGCAGGAAGCAGACTCAGACGGGGCTGGCTCGGGAACACAGCAGGCGGGGGGCTGGCTCGGGAACACAGCAGGCAGGGGGCAAACTCGGACTCAGACAACGGGCACAGCTGGCAGATGGCTAACTCGGATGGCACAGCTGGCAGGGGGCAGAGGAGGCTCGGAAGACAAACAGGCAGGGGGCAGACTGGGATGCAGCACAGCTGGAACGGAGGGGAGTGAGGAGAGAAGCAGAGCGTGAAGAGATGGGGCATGAAGGCAAATGGAATGAATAGAGAGAGGGCGATGGGGAACGATGGGAACATGAGCGAACGCGAAGACAGATCTGATATATATAGAAGGAGGGGGCACGGACAAAACAGGTGCTGAAAATTAATAAAATTAATAAAAAAAGGGGTGGAACACGAGGGAAACCTAATTACATGAAACAGAAAAACATTAACACACGGACGAGGATCACAAGACTCTCCCAAAGACGGGATAAATAAACTGAATAAAGACTCCTAGGTGCATAGAGTAAGAAGCAGGACAGATGAGATAAATGCAGAGAATCTGCAGGAAACATAGCAAAGCCAGTTAAACGAAAGCAAGAGGCGGAGACTGGAACAGGGCGAATGCGGAGAGGTCGTTAGTCAATTAGTAAGCGTAGCTGTACAATCCCGAGTGCTCGTTAGTACGTTAGTCTTATATACAATGTTAGTTTTGGTTAGTAATTTATAGGAAAACAACAAACTGTTAGTACGGGTTAGTAAGATAGCAAAAGCAAGGGGAAATAAGCAAATGAGAAAGGAAGGAAGGCTGGAACCCAGAATTCATTAAATCACCCGAAATAGTATCACAATCTATTTCGACAGAAACGGCAACAAACTAATGATGCGACCGGGGAGAAAGCAAAGACCATACATGGGAAAGACGCGGACCGGAATAACATGGGAGAGATACGAAATGTGAAACACTAACACAGACTAAAAACCGACATCACCAAAATAATACAAACCTAAAATTGACTAACCTAAACCCACGGAACATAACAGCATTGTTGGACACGAATGGACACTATGCTGAAGTGTTACTGAACTTACACTGAAGCAAGTGCTACCCTTAAGGGTACACAGTCATTTCCCGTCATAAAAGGAAAGCACTCAAACTCTGGCTTGCAGGTTCACTTCTGAAATTATTTTGTTACCCGGCCACTGTAAGCCCTTACAATGACCTACAAGACCCGAGCGCTAAGTGCATGCAGCCTGACCACTCCTGGCCAATTAGGGCATTGGAGCTGATGAGCTCTCCTCTGTTAGTGTGTTGAAGTGTGCCAGTCCATTGGCTTTCAGTACCTGCGGTGGAACAGCTGCATCAGCAGTGCCCATTAAGTGTGTCTGCTTGAGTTAGTGCTCCACTCTGGCAGACAATTCGCCCGCTTGCCCTTGGCATGAATGAAAAGAAAGGACACACTCTTCCCAGCAGATTAAAGGAAAGAGAAGTGGTTGGGCAGTGGCCTGGTTCCCAACAGTTAAGATATTTCCAAACACCTGAATCTGTTCTGATTGGAAAACAGGGAAGAGGGCACGAGCCAGAGGAGTAGCTGACAGCCTAAAACACCTGAGTCACCCAGGGTAATACGACTGCGACCCATCAGCTTTCAAACTCACATCAGCCATGGACCACAGTTTGTGCCCATACACTCCTGAGCAGCCTGACTGATGACAACAGCTGTGTCTTTTGAGTCAGCAGTGACTCCCACAAGTGACTCAGCGCCTCAGTGTCAATTTGAATGATCAAACTCCCATCAAAAATGACAAGTCTGTGGTCCTCTCCCGACAGCTGCTGCCTGAGGAATCCGAATTGGATGCTGTTCAGCCCCAATACACATATCCCGTTCCTGAGGGCCAAGAATTGCGATTTTTAACCGTTTTTTTTTTTTTTTTTAACCTGGGGGTCAAGTGTGATGACATCACGTTAATCAGTTAATACCTGGCTAGGTAATAAAACCAGGGTCGGATTTGGCATCCAGAGGAAAATAAATGCTAAGCGAAAGGAATGGACAACCCTGGTCTCTGACTGCAAGATGTACTCCTGGTTTTTGCTCTATCCAAACCTATTATTGCGTGATTGGATTCCTTTTAATTAGGTTAAATTAATGAGGTTTAATTAATGCAGGAGCCCATTACTGGAGGCTATCAGGGCATACATGACTCAAAATATACTGGCTCACATTTCTAATCACAAGAGGGTCTTACCAGAGGGTATTACATTGGCAAACTGTATTTTAGAACTTTTTAAAATCACCTTTTCACCAATGACACCCAGCATTCATGTATGTACCGAAGTCTGCTTATGAAGTGTATTATTGTGCTTCTCTTACGCGTGTGTTGCGAACCACTTTGTTCTAGCTTTGCAATGCAAATAAGGTTTATAATAATTATAATAAATATTATCCATCAAAGTCAAGATCAGTTGAAACAAAAACAGGGACTGCATTTGCAGAAATAGAGTTCCCTACCACTGCAATTAGACGAACAGGACCAGGCTGCAGTTGCGGGGGCAGTGACAGAATGCAGCAGTCAAGTCGGACAGTTTCGAGCAACGTGCAACGGAAGTCACAGAAATAATTGCACACAGTTAGATCTATGTATCTGTAGGCTACAGCTGAATACCTGTCTCCGCTCTCACAGACTCACAGACTTTGAGGTGAGGTCCTGGTAAGTTTGTGAAGGCTTAAGATGTCCCAGTACATCAGCAATTGCATAAGGGTGAGTTAACTTGTCCATATGTCCGTTTCATCCAAAAACGAGGCCTCATTAAGAAACAATGACCATGTTGGTTTTTATGTTTCTCTATGGGCCTAATAGCCCACATTTTAGGTCTTTCTGGGTCAGCAAAGAACTTGTACATTTTGTGGCCTTTCTCCGACCCGTCATATAAAAAATGTTCACAATCCGCTGTCAAAAACATAATATAACTTATTCAGTTTGAAACTGGGCACAATAGCACGATGGAAACAAAATGGCTCCATTTGTCACGTGACCAGATTTTAATGGGACCCTCATGTACAAACTCTGTCCATGAATGGACTCCAGTAGTAGCCAGTGATCGATTCTGCACTCTCTGCACAGGCCTAGCTCATCTCACATTAGCCTTTTCCTCATCGTGCTGCGTTACACAGCTTGCTTCAATAGGCCCAGCCAATCAGGCCCGCACAAAAAGAGCCTCATTCTTATCTTGTGACCTCACCAAGATGGGATCAGACGTTTAAAAGCAAATAAGTAGTTAAATAAAAATTATGGGCTGGCTGCTTTCCAAGTGAGTGGTGGTCGGTGACCTCTCAGCGGTAATGTATTTGAGCAAAGATCCAGGTAGACAAGAGAATAAATTGGGGGTGGGATGAGAGGTGAGAGCTGTATGCCCTTTGACCTGCAGAGAAGAAGCGGCATTTTAAGGGGGGTCCGGGAACCTTGCTGCGCGTTTCGATCAATGTCTCCACACTTTTTTTGAAGAAAGGGGAAGCACTCTTTATTCTGCTTTTTCATTTGCTTTGCATGTCCTTGACGAATGCAGCGCAGAACTGAAAGGCCCCAGGCATCAGGCGGGACAGGAGCAGAGTGAATATGTGATGCATAAAACTGTTTAATCTCAGCAGATTTATATCAGCATTTGTCACGTAAGAATAAATACGTTTAGACAAAACCTAGAAGGATTAAACAAAGGGTTATGGAAAACAAACAATTTGTACAAATAAGTCACACAAGAAGAACCCAGTGAATGAATAGAAACACTCCTTTTAGATAAATTCACACATTTTTTTTTGTAACATTCAAGGTCATTTTACTTCAAATCAGCAACATTAACGCTTTAGAGAACTTACTTTCCCTTGTACATAAAATAGTGATAATATTTATCTTAATAGTCAAATTTAACAGTCATATTAATACTAAAATACCATTAAATATTAATACTATTGTCTTATTTTACTTCTATATCTGTGCCTGCATTTCTTATGTCTGCCTCTTCTGTAAAGCACTTCAGTTCAACTTCTGTTGTTTTTCAATGTGCTGCATAAATAAATGTGACTTGACTTGATTTGACTAAAACTTCTAAAATTATTTTTGCCTTTTAATTTAACAGTAAATGGCCCATACAATATAACACAGACCTTAACAGACCTTCCTAAAGAAATTAAATACCCTTTCATTATTGCATTTATATGCATATAAAAATGCAGCCACATATACTGTTTAAAGAGGTAAACGGGCTTACGGTGATACTGTGGGGACTGATCGATAGTGATTACGTGAGGGAGCAGGACGGGAAAGGCAAGCACTGTTGTCCTTTGTTGTGGGGCGGGGGGAACCCGAGGCAGGAGTCGGGCAGCACTGCTCCCTCTCAGCCGCCCTGCCCCCCGCCGTCTGGACGCTGCGACCGGTCTTCTTCGTTTAACCCCTCAAATTGCATTTACGGCAATTATCGCAAAATAGCACCTCCCAATTAACGGGATTCTCCCTCATTAGCGGTGACTGATAAAGACTGTGACAGACTCCTTGCACCTGCACCAGGAGAGGGGGGCGGGGCTGTTAGGGGGTGTTACAGACACTGCAGCAGCCAGAGTGACGTGGGTGGGGCGGGGAGGGGGGTTGAAGGGGACGGAGGGTGATGTAGGAGTGCCTACAGCCTGTGCTGATGTCAACACAACACTTTAATCTTCAGAGACAGCTCTGTAATAGGAGTCCTGCGCTAAACCATCAGCGTCTCATAACAGTCTGAGACACAAAAGGGGTGGGAGGAGGACGAGGGGGTAGCAGGTAAGGCTGCAGTGCCCATATGACCACCAGGGCTCATTTCCCGTGGGCTGGGGGGGATTGGGGGGGGGGGGGGGACTTGGGTTTCATTTCCAATTTGGCCGTTCAATCATGTCAAATCTAATTGAGATCAGGCGCAATGGTATTTCACTCCTGTGCCCATAAATACTATAATTCCCGTTCCGAAAGCAATTTGAATGGTTTCGCGTTCAACGCAATCCTGGACCCAAAATGATATTTGGCCTCACATAATGGTATCCCACTGCCCTCCTTAGTTTCTCCTACAGAAGCCCCTGAAGAGTGAATGATGGACTCGCAGGTATGTGGTCCTACTGTGAATGCAAATTTACTCTGGGAAATCACACTTGCTCGCAGTTCTCAGGTGTATCATTAAAGGGACTGGAGGCCTTTAGATGATGATCTCTGAGAGAAACTATGGCTGCCTCAGGGACCTTATATTGGAGCTGAGCCCTTCCATGAGGAATAAAAAACACTATCCAATGGCATTTTATCCAGTGCTGGATAAATCCTTCAGAAGGATGGTGAAATGTCATATAAATATCAAAGGCATCCACAGTAGGTCGAAAAATCTTGTTCTTTGTCACACTTTCCTTGATAGAGAACTGTATTTCATCGCTTCAGCAGAGAAGTGGCAAATCCCAATGAGCCATTGGTATCTTGTAGTATGGGTTACATATTAATATTGTAAAAATATCTTTATTACAGCTAGAATCTCACATCCACAGTCATACACACACAGACACATTCTGTGTCAAAAATCAGGGCCCAATTAAGGTGTTTTTTTTCCCTAAAAGGGCAGATATCCCATGAATACCTTTAGGAGTGCAGTTAGTCTTTGTTCACTTAAAATAGCTTTTAAACGCAAATAAAGGTTCAATCTAATCATGGAACCTATGGTGAGGGATATACTTTGATGAGCACATAGGGTACTGCCTCAGTAATCAGCTGCTAATAAATATTTGGGCACTTTATATACCTTCTTTCTCTCATACCTATCATGGGGAAGTTTCATTTCATACCTGCACCGCCACTGATTAATTAAGTGTAATGGGGACCCGCCCGAATGACGTCATAAAAAACGTAAATAATCCTCACGTGATAACTATTAAAAAACTATTAGGAACCATTAGGTTTCTGATGGTCTAATGGGAATTGGAGCCCCATTAGGAACCATAATAAGAAACCATTAGGAACCTACTGGTCCCATTAGGATGTAAAACCATTAGGAACCCACTGGTCCCATCAGGATATAAAACCATTAGAAACTCACTGGTCCCATTAGAATTTAATACTATTAGAGACCTACTGGTCCCATTAGAATGTAATATCATTAGAAAGCTACTGGTTCCATTAGAATGTAATACCATTAGAAAGCCACTGGTTCCATTAGGAGCTAAAACCATTAGAAAACTGGTCCCATTAGGATCTAAAACTATTAGAAAAACATACTGAGAAACCTACAGCTGCAACAGAAATTATGGCGGAGTCATAACACTGGGCAACGCAGACATGTCTATACATATGTGTAATTGTGTACGTATTCGGATATTTTCCCCTCCAAATTGGGAACAGGACATATAGGGCGTGACAACTCATTGCAGTTTGTGATTTTAATAAAATTTTTCCAGAACATGAATCATCAAACCATCAGGTTGTGTTCTTTTCCCTCCTCATGGATGGATGAGTCACGAACAATGATTTAATCACAAATTTAATCGCGAAAGGCTAAAGGTGATCTTGGAATGTATTAAATGAAATCGCTGAACACTGCAATCAACAAACATACTGTATAGCCTACATGTAATGGCCGAGGAAGTAGGGTGGCCAAATGCAGCAGTGTGAGAGAGCGAAACAAGCCAGGACTTAAAACACCCATATACAGAAATATAAATGAGGCAACAGAAACAGCTCTCGCGCTTCCAAAAGGATGCCCAGCAATCCGAACCAAGAAGCAAAGTGAGAGAGTAAAAAACTAACAGGGAGAGCGAAAAGGAAATAACTTGAGAACCGAGAAATACAAAGCACCAAACAAAGATAAGGAAGGAAATTTAAATCGCACATAATACCGCGAAGGCTTACGCCACAAATCCCTTACTAGAGATAACTTCTGGCTGCAGTGAAAACTGAAATCAGACACTCCAGCAAAGGAGGCATGGCGGACACCCGGCTTATATAGACTTAGGTGAAATCGCCGCCCATGCCTGATGAACCAGTTGGGAAAGGAATCCGATAGATAAGGAATTTGATATCGTCCCGGGACGAGAGCCACAACGGAGAGTCCTTCACACACGCACACCACCTAAACCATGACACTACCCAAGGACCCACTAGAAATCACACAGATGTGAATGCCAAAGAAGGCTATAACATCTGTGTTCCTCCATCACATTAGGAACCATTAGAGACCACTACACCCTGTAGTGACCACTAGACAACTGTATAGTGACCCTTAGACTGGTAAGACTGGTATAGAAACGCCTGTAGGAACCATTAAGACTTCTGTCGAAACCATTAGACTCCTGTAGGAACCATTAGTAGGGACCAGTTAAAGTCCTGTAAATTTGTATAGGAGATAATAAAATCCCATTAGAAAAATAAACCGAACCATTAGGAAAACATAAGTAGCTATTAGAAACCATTACAAAACCACCAGGAACCATTAGAGACCAAGAAAATATGGCTAATGGTTTCTCTGACTTTTTTCAGCAGGGGAAAGAAAATCCTAACAACAAAGGTGGAAAAACTTCAAATTCTAGCATAGAATCATACAACTAGTGTATTATCAAGTAGGTTAACGAAGCTAGTAGGTTACCAAGCGAGCTTGCCGTTACAAACCTGTCACAAATTGAAGTATGAATACCAAGTCTCTCCCATTATCCTGCCGTGATTCGAGCATTGAACATGTTGCTTTTGCATTTCTATAGCTGGCTAAGCGCAAACAAAAAGAGGGGTTGCTATTAAAGGAATAAGTCCCGAAAAGCAGTGGATAACAGTGATTTTATGATGGCGGAGGGGCGTAGTGCCCCTCTGCCGTTATAAAATCACTGTAACCCAGTGCTTCAAGGGGCTTATTGGTTTTATGAAATGGTGACCCTACATATAGCCCATTAAATAAACAGACACGAAAAAAATTTGACAACAATGCAACAATAAAATTGAGAACTTCTTCCTCTAAGCAAGATAGAGTGGACAGAATGGTTGGCCAGCAACACAGACGCTAAGATTGCTTTTTCATCTAGCACCATTATCATGTCACATCAGGCCATTTGGGCTCACTAATGTAGATATACTATGAAAGCAGGCTATTTTGAATGTCTCCTTCTGTCTCACGAATACCCGGTAAATCATTCTACGTTCGTTTCAGTTTTCGAGTTTCCTTGTCCTCAACTTGATTTGTTCAAACGAACAAATTTTTTGAGTGAACATACTGAATGGAATCACTTTACGACCCGATTCGTTCTTTTCTCAGTTCAGTTGAGCTCCGCCTAGAGCGTGCCGGCCGGGAGTAGAACTGCCGCGTTCTATCACTGTGACTCACTCGTGACACAATCAGCATGATTCACGTTCGCGCTGCCACTCACTCATGATTCGCATACCTACTGCATATGGGGTGCCGAAAGGGACATTTTATGCTATTATTTTTCACTGCATTTTTTCCCACATTTAACAAAAAATATCCTTTTTTTCTCACATTTAGCAAAAGAAATGTCCATTTTCCCCACATTTATAAACTTTGAAGTGGAAAGCTTAAATTTTAAATGTGCTGCGTAAATGTTAAATGTGCTATTCCAAAATTTATCATATACGATAATAGTTTTTTTATTCAGTGGTTTCTATTATTTAGCTAAATGTAAAAACATTTAACTAAATATATAATTAAAAGTACAACATTTAAATAAATATATAAAGCAGTTAGCAAAATATTTGGCTAAATGTAAGGAACATTTTGCTAAATGTTCTATACTTTTACTTATATGCTAAGCTAAATGTACATTATATTTACCTAAATGTGTGAAACATTTAGCTAAATATTTAACTAAATGTATGAAACATTCAGCTAAATATTTAGCTAAATGGATGAAACATTAAGCTAAATATTTATTTAAATGTATGAAACATTTAGCTTAATATTTAACTAAATGTATGAAACATTTAGCTTAATGTCTGAAACAGCCTTTATCTACAGCCAGGACAATTGAATCAAGATATTGATAAGCCTAGCTTTATACTATTAAACATTAGGCACTATCTAATACATAAATGACAACAGGCAAGTTTATTTCAGTTTAAAAAAATAGTATTTAGTCCGTTGAAACAAGTTTAGTCAGTTGTATTCATCGCTCATGTGCTGCCTGGCGTCCTGAGTCATCCATCCGGCTTGGAGCGTAGCGTAACCATTTCAGAACTACCTGGACAAGGGTAAATTTAGAAGTTTCCCCCGTCCCCATTTGCTCAGTTAGCTGCAAAATTAAAATAAATAAATAAGTAAATAAATATATATTTTTTAATGCCGTTAAATATATGCCATATATATATATACTGATTTTAATTGTAATTACAATGAAAACAATGCACAGTTTCAAAAATTACACATAAGAGCACCTGCCACATAAACCTAGAAATCACTGAGCAGCGCAACGCCAGTTATATGCAGCTAGCACGAGAACTAGCAAAGATTGGATTCGATCCAGAACAAACACGTTCACAACATTCACGTTGAGGTGGAGCTCATTAAAATGAGTTTCAAACATTTATAAATGTATAAAACATTTAGTAAAATATTTAACTAAATGTTTATACATTTAGCTAAATGTTTGAAACATTTAGCTATATCAGGGATACTCACTCTTTTCCAGAATGAGCCGCATTGGGTGCAGGCTTTCTTTCTAACCATGCAGTTACACACCTGATTCTACTTATCAAGGGTCTATGGCAAAAGCTTTAAGAGTTCATTAGTAGAATCAGGTGTGGGACAGGTTGGATAGAGCAAAAGCCTGCACCCACTGAAGCTCATTCTGGAAAAGAATGAGTATCCCTGAGCTATATATTTAAATTAATGTTTCACACATTAGCTAAATGTTTTATACATTTAGTTAAATATTTAGCTAAATGTTTCATATATTTAGCTAAATATTTTATACATTTATTTAAATATTTCACTAAATGTTTAATACGTTTGGCTAAATGTTTCATACTTTTAGTTATGTATTTAGCTAAACGTTTCATACATTTAGCTAAATGTTGTATACATTTAGTTAAATATTTAGCTTAATGTTTCATATATTTAGCTAAATATTTTATACATTTATTTAAATATTTCACTAAATGTTTAATACGTTTGGCTAAATGTTTCATACTTTTAGTTATATATTTAGCTAAATGTTTCATACATTTAGCTAAATGTTGTATACATTTAGTTAAATATTTAGCTAAATGTTTCATACATTTAAATAAATATTTAGCTAAATGTTTCATACATTTAGCTAAATGTTGTTTTCATTTAGTTAAATATTTAGCTAAATGTTTCGTACATTTAGTTACATATTTAGCGAAAAGTTTCATACATTTAGTTAAATATTTAGCTGAATGTTTCATACATTTATCTAAATGTTTTATACATTTAACTAAATGTTTTGATAAATGTTTCATACATTTAGCTAAATAATTAGTTAAATGTTTCATTCATTTAGTTAAATATTTAGCTAAATGTTTCACACATTTAGCTAAATGCTTTGTACATTTAGCTAAACATATAAGTAAAAGTATAGAACATTTAGCTTAATGTTTCTTACATTTAGCTAAATATTTAGCTAACTGCTTTATACATTTATTTAAATGTTTATATTTTTAATGATATATTTAGTTAAATGTTTATACATTTAGCAAAATAATAGAAACCACTAAATAAAAAAAACTTTTATCTTATATAATTAATTTTGGAATAGCATATTTAACATTTATGCAGCACATTTAACATTTAAGCTTTCTACTTCAAAGTTTACAAATGTGGGGAAAATGAACATTTCTTTCGCTAAATGTGAGAAAAAAATGATATTTTTTGTTGAATGTGGGAAAAATCCAGTGAAAAATAATAGCATAAAATGTTCGGGACCCCATGACTGCACACACAGAACTGTCGCTGAGGACGTGATTCACGTTTGCGCTGCCACTCACTTACTTACTCATGACTCGCGAACGTGGTGCACACAGAGAACTGTCACTGATTCGCGTCTTGTGCTGAAATTGGCGCTCTGTCACTCACTCGCGTGCAGCACCCAGAGTGAACTGCTACTCAACAGTTATGTGCCGTCGGAGGTCAGTTACAAACAAATATACAAACGATAACTCGTTATTAATTTGCTTGATTAGCAATCTGAGAATTGATTAACTAATTTACAAGACTAGATGGCAGAATGGCGTGCCAGTTTCATCCACAACATTATTACTCACATTATTTTTTATAAATAGTTTTATAAACTTAAAATGCCCTTGAGACAGCAAATTTGTTCATATTTGCGGACAGTAAGCTAAGCAATGCCATTAACAAGTATTAAAACATTTTTTATGCAGCGTTTAATTTGTGGTCAATATGTTTACGATAATGTCTTCCCCCTTAAATACATACTTATTAATACCATTAAAAAAGGGAGTTTATTTCCAGTCTTCTTTCATAAACAGATAAGCAAAAGGTCAAAGCGATACACAGAATTACCGAGTTGTTTTTTTCTAATGCAGTCTAGAATCAAAGCGTAAACGGAAATGAACCTTTTTGTTGCTATAACCTCTTAATCATTACCGGCTACATGTAGCCTAGGCTAGATCTTAATTGTTTGGTGAAAAAAATTTGAAATTAATTGATTGACAATCAGACATAGTATGAGGAAACAGGATGACCAAATCTAGCGATAAAAAGGTGATGTCACTGCCTGTCCTGATCCCACGTCTCTGCACTCAAAGCTCCCACGAATGACAGTGTACTATGCTCCGTGAACGAACGCACCATCTCTCAGTCAGTGAACGTGTTAACAGAGTGAATGTGAACCTTGGGCAAGGGCTCAATCATGACCTGAATGATGGGTCGTTTGATCAGTTACCAGTTCAGGGAGTCGGAGAACAATGTCAAGGCTCCTGCTAAGCACTGAACGATTCGGTGAACGAATCTTTTGAACAAATCGTTTTAATGAACTGATAGGGATTCAGTACAGTGAAAAGAACTGCCGTTCCTATCACAAATTTATATCGGTTTTATGAGAGGTAGAAATAGAAACTCCATATTGATTACATTTGCGGCAGGTTACCGTAAAAACGTGTATTGACTATCACATTGACTACACTAATACTCAATAGATGGAATAGAATTTTGTTTGGGAATGACGGTGAGACAACATTTTTCAGTTACACTGCTAAGATTATGGAAGAAAAGGGAGATTTCTCTCACGACATAGAATACGTAGACAGCGGCGACTATAGGCCATTCATAGAAATTTGACTTAGTGTATGGCCCACATATAATGTTCATTGATCATGATACTGGTTTCAATTGTAGTAGGATTTTTTTTCTGGGGAGTGTTGTTTTACAGAATTAATAATTTTTCTCTGCAAAAAAATGTGCTATAGGGATTCCTATAAATGTGCCATAGGAATCCAATAGAATTCTATAGAACTTTAGTACCTCAAGTCATATAGAAAACAGTTCCATAGAAAATCTCAGGAGGACTTTTTTTCAATTTGGCATCTTCAATCCCACCCGTATTTGGAAAGCAACCACAACCAAAAACAAAAAAACCCATCTAATATGACAGTTTCCAGCAATCCTTCCCCAACTTGCATCCCTGTAGCGTAATGACCATACATGTACAGCCCTAACTGGGGCTCAAACCCACCAACTTCTACTCTGCAATGTGATGTTTTCACCAAGTGAGTCATTTGAAAGCTTGGATTTTTGTGATCAGAAAGAATCTGTAGATATACAGAGATGGTGGGAATAAGTCTCAGCAGGCTTCAGATTGTATTCAAACTAATTCTAAATCTGTATATAATCTGCAATCATTTTCATGTGAATTGAGAGGCACAGTTTGATTTAATTTTTAAAATTCAGGGAAAAGTTCAAAAGGTCAAACTTTCAATGTAATTCTGTCTTCATAAGCAAAAGAGGAACAAGAGTTTTCCATTATAGCATAATAAAGTTGTAATGCCCAACATTTATATTTTTGAATTGCTGCCGAGGAAATGGAAAGAGGTCTTCAAATATCGTAACTGAAATAAGTTGCGCGGTCAGTCAGTCAATCAATCGTCTGATCAGAGAATGAATGAGTTGGTTTGTGCCTGGTACACCACGTGCATAAGCTTAACTTAAAGTTAAAAGGAACACAATATCCTTGCTACTTCAGTATCGTGGATATCAATGTATATTGCACATTTTCATACTATTAGTCCGGTCTCTCACTTCTAGAACCTGGGTACACATAAATTGACCCTTCATTGAGCATTGCAAGGATTCATAAGATTTATTTTTATTTTTGTTTAACCCTTATTTAAGATGTCTTTCCCATTAAGCTTTTGTTCTATTAGAAGGTCCTAAAGACCATCAAAGTCCTATAGAACAGGTTTTTCATCTAGGGTGTTCTATAGGAAGGTCTTATAGAACACCAATGATGTTATAGGACTTTATTTTCCATAGAGGTTCTCCATAGGTTTTTAGCAAATTCCTACAGAACACACAGAAAATCCTATAGAACATACTGTCCTAATAAAATGTTCTATTGAGTTCCATTGATGTTCTATTGAGTTTAGAATTCAATATAATCCTATAGAACATTTTTTGCTGGGTTTCTTCGTTACATTTTGGAGGGAAAGGATTTCTCCCATAATGCAGATGATGTTTAGATTTAATGAACTTATATTTTTTGTGTCTCTATGGTCATTATAACATTTAAATATTATGTCAAGACATTCATGTAAACGTACAGCAAGTGGATATCAATGAATGCAAACAACTGCTCCATTTGTGCCAATAAAAGAGTTTTGTCCATAGTACAAAATAAACAAGGCAACCCATTGCATTAAACAAATCATTTTATTATACATTTTACTCAGAGAGAAGGTAGATACATTTTTCCTTGAATGAACAGTCTTCAAAGAAACTCATTTCATGTCCTACAGGGAGAAAAAGATGTCAGAGAGCAGGCCAGGAGAGACATACAAGCGTTTTAAATAGACATTTTATTCTTCTACCGCAACAATGCCTTGAGCACTCAAACTTCACTGGATGATCATCGCTCAAAACACGTCTAGATATGCATGCAAGAATCTTGGGTCAAATGCTTATTTATGAAATTGGCTAACTCCATGGCTCAAGTGATGATACAGTTTAAATTTTTTTGGACACGGCATTTAAAGCATACAGTGGTGGAAGATGTATTCAGATTTATTAGCAAAGGGAAAGTACTAATGCCACACACAAAATATTCCATTACAAATAAATGTCAAGCATTAAAAACCTCTCAAAAGTATGCATCATCAAAAAATGAAATGTATGCAGTCTACATATTTGCTGAAATGAGAAGCGCTTGCCTGAGCCATAGTTCTAAAGACATGGTATTTGCACTCCACTTCTTTTCAAATGTACACTTTTGGCATGTTCCTATTAAGCCTCTAAGCACAGATATGGTTGCCAGAATATGAGGTACACTGAGCTCAAACTTGTTAATTCGAACAGTCCTGCAATAAACCCTACATTCATGCAGTGTGTAATGTTCAGTCGTTGTTTTGAGGCGTTGATTCAACTCTGATTATTTTGGAGAATAGAGACCTAGTGAGTTGTTTCTGACAATTAGCTTCATACCTTATAAGTGGGAAATCCATATTTGGATACTTAGTACATACTCATACCCTCCAGTGGTTCCTGTCAGCTCTTCAACGGAAAAAATGTTAAGTAATTAGCTATCAATATCTAAACCCCTGTTGTTCTTTTTCACGTAGATCGTTGACATGCATGCTACTGATCTCATCTCCTGTCACTGGTGCCCTGTCTCATAAATAACGTGTGCAATGAATGACTAAACCAAAGAAAAACTTAGCTATATTCTAACAAGCTGCCATTTATTGAAATCAAGTAGGCAAATGCGGTCGAAACTATCAGCAAATCTAATAAGCGAATGCAAACTTTGTACACAAACAAATACCAATAACTAATTAATTTAACGTAGCTAAATGAAGGACAAGTGACATCTGGTTATGCTAGGTCGTTAAGAGCTGCTCACATCATCTACTTTAACTTAAATTAGAAAATTAGAATTCAACAGGTTGTTATTTGACGATCAACATAAACTAAAGCTGGGTACAGAAAATGACGCTATCGACAAAATTCATTAGGGGTCGGCTACTGCGTCAAATTTCCCAAAAATGCAGTCATTTGATCAACTTGCCTGCAGTGTTCCAATGAAAATGAATGGAGGTCAGTGCTGAAAGTATTCATTGTTTGGAACTATTACTTTCTCCATGACACGCATTACTTCCGCATTCCTCAATTCCTATTGGAGTCTATGGAAGTGTTGTCACTCAGTTTTTCAACGGCTCTGCTTTCACCTACTTGTATGAAATTCAATAAGGATCTATTCTAGGGGAGTTTCAAGTGCAGGACACACAAGCTTTGTAGTTAAGCAAATGGAGCATGAAGAAGGAGATAAGGGAAAAAAGAAAAGGAAAAAGGGAATTGAGAATGAAATAAATGAAGAGATACTTGTTGTTGTTAAGGAGATCGGAGAGAGTTGGGAAGTCAACCGAGTGTTCTGTGATAGTTATCAAGTCGGAAAATTTGTCAAGAAAGAGATTGAAGATGTTAAATCTGTGAGGGTAGTGAGAAGTGGAATAGTGATTGTGGAATGTGTAGCGAGAAGAAAAATGGAAAAAGTGCAAAAAATAAAAGTATTTGGCACTAGTTCTGTCAAGTGTTTCACACTAAAACGACAGCAAACAGTAAAGGGAGTTATAAAAGGGGTTTCTTTTTCAGTGAATCCAGATTTGGAGGTAGAAGGAGTATGTACCTAGCCTGACAGAAGTAGAAGAAGAAGTAAGCCTGTACGAGCCTAGTGGCCCATCGGGCCGGTGCTTAACCCCAGTTTCCATGGCATGAAGCGACTAGGAGTATTACTACTCCCTCTGGATGGGATGCCAGTCCATCGCAGGTACTCCCCCCAGCTCTTAGACAAGTTTCCCTGCCTATTCGCTGGTACCCATTTATACACCTGGGTGGAGTGAGGGAGTAAAGTGTTTTGCCCAAGAACACACCGCGAAGGCCGTGGCCGGGGCTCGAACTCAGGACCTTACGATCTCAAGTCAAGCCTACTTGACCACTGCAGCCGTTGTCTTTTAAACTACCTCTGCATGCAATAGGATGGTGCTACGACCAATCAACCAACCAATCGACCAACGAGCAAGGTGACGTATTCAGAGCGACGGAAAAGAGTCAACGGGGGAGTAAACATAGAAGGGATCAAGGGGGTAGGAATACACCTGGAAGTTGAAGCTCAATTGAACGCTCAAAGAAGATAGCAGATGATCAACTAGCGGTACCTTCTCCATTCACCCCCATTCATTTTGCCTGACTTTTGATATCAAATAACTTCACACTTAAAACATTATGAGCCTTCACGTCAGCGATAATATTTTCTACAGAGAAACTACATTTAGTAGCAGACGTCTTTACTTTGTCTGTAACTTTATGGTTTAATGGTAAGCATTTTAGCCGATGGCACCAGGCTAGGCTAAAAGTGACGTGAAATGCCGGCGACTTTCTCTTGCACAGGACGTAAATAACCATACTGTTTTGTTCAGACCAGATGCCCATAACGAATCATAAACAGAAGACGATTGAGCCACATCACTAACGAAGTGAAGTACCTATGAAGTAATAATTCGCAAAACATCATAACCATTGAACGGAATCAGACTATACTGACAGACGAAATCGCTTGCTCGCTGGGAATTATGTGTAGGATACATCTACCAGACAAGTTACCGCTTCTCAGGACGTTGGTTTATATCATCAAGCTGACTTTGAGCTTGCGCAGTAGGCGTGGTGCCCAACTGAAAACTCAATTGTGCTTCACGCTCTCCCGTTGAAAAAAGCTCCATCCTGCCGTCCACTTCCTTTACTGTCTATGGAAGGGATTCGGCTAGTTTTGGAGAAGTCCATCTATCTACACTAGCGTCCATCCCCATGGTCCTAAAATATAAGTTACTTAACAGTTTAACACCGACAGCAGAGGAGGAGAAAATAAGAGCATTCCAACTTTCAGTCTGCTGTGATTTGAGTTTCACAATGGAAGCTCCCGGACAGCTCACTCGGCAAACAGAAGTGACTATCACGTCGTGGGTTCGAGCCCCACTTCGTACCAGCCGGCAGTGGTCGGCAGCTTTTTCATAGTACTGCACAATTAACTACTGCGCTACAGGGTTGCAAATTGGGAAGGGACTGTCAGGAAGGGAATATTATAGTTGCCTTGTTCGTTGTTCAAGCGCCTCCAGTTGGCCAGACGGGCGCTCGTCAGGAAGATTCTAAGCCTGGTCATGTCTGGGTATCCTCTGCCCTTGTTCTGAACTTATGAAGATTCAACTAATGAGTGTATAAGGAGCGGTGGCTGACGGGCGCGTGCTTTGGAGGAACTGGCAGCAAGGGGTCGCATACGAGCAAGTCTTGTACATAGTTCACCAATTGGGCATTCCAGATTCGAGTGAGATTGGAGATGCCAAATTTAAATAAATACATATCACAGTGGGGCCGTGTGTAACACGACTGGCTGTACATTCAGTTCACATTCCTTGTAAATATTGAATATAGACTTTATCGCTATTACGTAGTTTACTTGATGCCTCTTACCATTTTTAAATGAGGTGTACCTCATCCACCACAATTCCTTGGAGGTTATCTCGGAAGACCTTGGTAGCCAACATGTCGCGCCACTTCCTGTGCATGAGCCAGGCTTCAGGACTACCGAAGATCAACTGACAATGGCCATTTCCTATTTCCTTCAATTTATGTACACCAAGTTGCATGGCCAGGAGTCCAAATTTGGTCCTCCATTAGGGCGATCAACGGCAAGACTACAACCACCGGTGGGTTTTCACTTACTGCGTTTACATGCACACCATATTCCTGTATTAATTGGAATATGAGAATATTCCGATTGTGTATCTGTCATGTAAACGCATGCAATAACCTGATTAAGATCATTTTCTGATTCAAAATATTGTGAATAAGACCCTGCCATATGCTTGTTTTAATCAGAATATTTGGGTGAACACATGTATACACCTTACTCAGAAAATAACCCCAAACAGATTATTCAGTTACATCTGCGCCTGTTCAGTTCTCAAGGAATTAGCATTTTTTGGAGGGAGGAGATGACTGTTTGCATTCAGATAATGAAAGACATGAATATAATGGAATATATCGATTGGGGAAAGCACCGTAACAACGAAATCTTTAAGGTGTGCGAAAAGTAGACAGAGGCTGGTTTTGTGTGAACTGCCAACAAGGTTAAGCATCGCTGGAAGACTCTGAAGGCGGCATATTCCAAGGTGAAAAAAATACAGTCAGCGGCTATTTTCACGCCAGTCATAATCTTACTCCAATTTGCTATTCTTACGAACTTCGGTATTTTCATGCACAATGTAGGAAATATGGACTTGAACCCATAGACCCATAGAGTTATACAGTCTATGCTTATACCACGCCATTAACTATAATGTATCAGCTGACGTTAGCCAGCGGGACAGCTGTAACATTACTTACGTTTTCTAGCTGCTTAACTTGGCAACTGGACTGAATTTAGCCCATGATTTAATCGCTGTCAGATTGCATACGGAGAGAAACCGTGTCTTCAGTTGCCAATTACGATAATTGGAAAACGCGTCAATAAATGAAAATGATTCTCCCCAATAATTGCAGTCAAAAAGGGACGTGTCTCAGCACCCCCGCTGGCTACGCCACTGTGTCAGCTAGTACACATGCCAAAATAAAATTATCCATTTGTTATAAAAATTTATAGAGATCGGAAATCAACATGGCATATCGAAATTTATTTATGACCACAAGGACGTTTTATGACACCTCCTAGAATTATCAAAATGAAGACATTTCAATGATAAACCTACCTGGTCTGCTATCTTGGATTTACTTCACTGGAGGCAGCGATTGAGTCATTGTTACCAGGGCCTCACTTGGAGCGCAAGCGCAAAGAGGCACGGGCACCAGGCTGTCCAAACTCCTCGATAGCTGCAGCCATCGCGGGGTTTGGAGTAGGGCTGGGCGATATGGAAAAAATCTAATATCCCGATATCTGTGACCGAATACCTCGATATCGATATTTTGCCGATATTATCGGGACCAATGTTGGTGCTTTTGCAAAATATTTACATAATAATATTTTTTTATAACCATTTATTAGTAATGTGGACATAACGATGAAACAGGTGCAGGCAACAGCTTCAACAGTCTTGCAAGTGCAGAAAAATGCAGCCCATTACTGTGATTCAGCTTTTCAAACCAGAAAAGCCAACACTTATTTCATATCACGATATTATGATAGTCAAAATCCGTGACGATATTTTACTTTGCATCACGATATCGATATAGTATCGATATATCGCCCAGCCCTAGTTTTGAGGGCTTCTCGCGCAACTTTGGCAAGGTTCTCGCGTAGTTTTTCGGGAATCTTGCGCAGCCGGCTTACTTGCAGACACGCTCGAATGCACCCCATGAATTAGTGTTAGCCACTCATCGTCATTACTCAATACAACCAACCAGCCACTCAAACGTTGAGTGCGAGGAGTAAAGCTTTATCCTCGAATAGTGTCACATAAAATAACATATTGATTCTTATTCTTACATACAAAACCCAAAACCAGTGAAGTTGGCACGTTGTGTAAATCGTAAATAAAAACAGAATACAATGATTTTCAAATCCTTTTCAACCTATATTCAATTGAATACACTGCAAAGGCAAGTTACTTAATGTTCGAACAGGTAAACTTTGTTATTTTTTGCAAATATTAGCTCATTTGGAATTTGATGCCTGCAACATGTTTCAAAAAAGCTGGCACAAGTGGCAAAAAAGACTGAGAGAGTTGAGGAATGCTCATCAAACACTTATTTGGAAAATCCCACAGGTGAACGGGCTAATTGGGAACAGGTGGGTGCCATGACTGGGTATAAAAGCAGCTTCCCTGAAATGCTCAGTCATTCACAAACAAGGATGGGGCGAGGGTCACCACTTAGTGAACAAATGCGTGAGCTGATTGTCGCACAGTTTAAAAACAACATTCCTCAACGAGCTATTTCAAGAAATGTAGGGATTTCATCATCTACGGTCCATAATATCGTCAAAAGGTTCAGAGAATCTGGAGAAATCACTGCACGAAAGCAACAAGGCCGAAAACCAACTTTGAATGCCCGTGACCTTCGATCCCTCAGGCGGTACTGCATCAAAAACCGACATCAGTGTGTAAAGGACATCACCACATGGGCTCAGGAACACTTAAGAAAACCACTGTCAGTAACTACAGTTCAGCACATCTGCAAGTGCAAGTTAAAACTCTACAATGCAAAGCAAAAGCCATTTATCAACAGCACCGAGAAACACCGCCAGCATCGCTGGGCCCAAGCTCATCTAAGATGGACTGATGCAAGGAGGAAAGTGTACTGTGGTCTGACGAGTCTACATTTCAAATAGTTTTTTGAAACTGTGGTCGTCGTGTCCTCCGGACCAAAGAGGAAAAGAACCATCCGGACTGTTATAGGCGCAAAGTTCAAAAACCAGCATCTGTGATGGTATGGGGGTGTATTAGTGCCCAAGGCATGGGCAACTTACACATATGTGAAGGCACCATTAATACTGAAAGGTACATACAGGTTTTGGAGCAACATAAGTAGCCATCCAAACAACATCTTTTTCATGGACGCCCCTTCTTATTTCAGCAAGACAATGCCAAGCCACATTCTGCACGTGTTACGACAGCATGGCTCCGTAGTAAACGAGTGTGGGTACTAGACTGACTTGCCTGTAGTCCAGACCTGTCTCCCATTGAAAATCTGTGGCGCATTATGAAGCGTAAAATACGACAACGGAGACTCTGGACTGTTGAACAACTTAAGCTGTACATCAAGCAAGAATGGGAAAGACTTCCACCTGAAAAGCTTCGAAAATTGGTCTCCTCAGTTCCCAAACGTTTACTGAGTGACGTTAAAAGGAAAGGCGTTGTAACACAGTG
This sequence comes from Gymnothorax reevesii, assembly GCA_029721435.1. Lineage (NCBI taxonomy): Eukaryota > Metazoa > Chordata > Actinopteri > Anguilliformes > Muraenidae > Gymnothorax > Gymnothorax reevesii. The sequence goes on from CM056575.1 coordinate 32,516,251, forward strand.
GTAAAAAGGCCCCTGTGTCAACTTTTTTGCAATGTGTTGCTGCCTTTAAATTCTAAGTTAATGATTATTTGCAAAAAAAATTTAAGTTTCTCAGTTTGAACATTAAACATCTTGTCTTTGCAGGGTATTCAATTGAATATAAGTTGAAAAGGATTTGCAAATCATTGTATTCTGTTTTTATCTACGATTTACATAATGTGCCAACTTCACTGGTTTTGGGTTTTGTACATTCAAGTTACATATGTGTTGAAAATACGGCACAAGACCCCTTAATTTTAAAAAGAATTGCTCGGATTTCTCTATTATAGTCTATGGGAAATGGAGAAGTGCGGTGCACTTGACGCCATATGCGTTCAACTGCGCTTGTGGAAGAAAGCGGCGGCAGCCTCTCCAGTTCTATATACATTCTATATACAATGATATTCTATCATTGGTCAAGATCCACGCTTCACATCAGTTGCTGGCGGTAATGCACCAGATTATGGGTCTGAACCTCCAAAATAATCCACAAAAGAAGAAGAAGATCTATTCTGAGTCATTGGCAATCCCAATACCGAATTTTGGGAGAATCTGGCCATTAGTTTTGCCGCAAGAAACGCACAAACACAGAAACAAACCGTACCGAAAACAATACCCATTCCCTCACCCTTCAGGTGGGGTGGGGTGAAAACTGAGCCTCCAGAAACAATTTTCACTCACTTTTCTAGCAGGGAAAAAAAGAAGTGACAGAAAATGTGAGTCATTTCTGGTTTTTATAGACCTGGCATAACCATGATGAACTCTCTTATTAGGCAAAATGACAGATCAGCAGAAGAGCTTGTTATAAATAATAGATTCACCCCAGGTCCATCTTCCAAGTAACAATGTCAGCTGTTGACAGGTTGTTAGTTCATTTAGCTGCTGAATGTGCTTTTCTGGTCATTATTTTCCTTGTCATACATGCAGAGCAAATTACAGTGAGGTCTATAAGTATTTGAATGGACACACAATTCAGCCTACATGGATATTGATACACTCAAATGAATGCTGACGATCTGTTCTTTAATTTAAGGAGTTAATTTCCAATTGGAATGAACAGTGTACAGATTCAGGCACTTTGAATTTGTGTCACTCTCCAAGTAGCGGAGGCCATGGTGAATTGTCACAATTTCTGTTTAAATGCTTCAATATGGCATATGTTTTCAGACAGACAGCTGAAAATTTTTATGTGGAATGTACACCTGCTTCATTATGATAAGTCAAATGATGCAATATGTGACATGTTTTCTACTACATGAAAATTCACTCTAAAGACAGTCAGATTTTTTGAGACATATCATCCCGATCCAGGGTCAAATGTCCCAGGCACTGGGGTGAAACGTCACATATATGACCAGCTTTTCTAAATTATTTTCTGACACTTTTAAAGTCAATAATTTCTTCTTCTGACTAAATTATGAAAATGACACTGCAGAACAAGTACTTTGTTTCAGTTTATTTGACAATACAATACAAACCAACTGTAATTATAACTCAATGGACGATTTCAAAAGTTTCTGAGAATTCAGATAACAAACGTAACATTTTCCTTGAACATATATCCATCCTTGGTTCTAATGGTTCCAGTTAGTTCTGGTTTTGTTAATCGGCATATTATTTGCTTCTTTGCCACAGACCAGATTTGTTCATTTTGGTATCTTATTTCTAACTTTTTCACTTCTTTTCAAAAACTCCACCACATAATCTCCTCCTTCAAGTCCATCAGTTTGTACCTGGGGTGAAAAGTCTCACGTTTCAAATCTGAGACTTTTCACCCCAATTAGTGTGACTTTTCACCCGGTGTAGGGTAGTCTTGCATTAATGTTGTTCATGATCATCCTTATGGAAAGGGGTTTATCAATATATACTGATTCCAAAATTCAGTATGTACACACCATAACTAACAAACTTGCAAATGCATTTAAACAGGAATTGAGTTATACTCACAAAATCTTGTATTTCTTCAAAATCACTTTCAGCTTGGTTTTTGATGTGGCATCACTGGATGTCTCAACAGAATGGTGCTGGTTACTTCCTGTCCCTTCTGTCTTATCTGTGAGCCCCAGCTCACTCCTAATATGGACCTAAAACATAAAGGTTGGTACAAAAGATGCATTTAATTGCCTGTGACTTTTCACCCCTGGGACATCTCACCCCGACCCACCCTACATAAGAATTTCATGGTATATGGCATTGGCGAGGCTCCTTCACCCACATTCAACTATCCATGTAAACCAGATGGGCAATTTGGATATGAAATGGTGCCTGAAATGCGAATTCTGGGAGAAAAAAGCATTGAGTTGGGACTGGCGCAGCGGTTTGAAAGACAGAGAGAGTGGGAATACTGCAAGGGTAAACAAACGAATTGACTCAGCTGTTGTGCTGGCACAGAGAATGTTCTGGAAAATGAGTGTGCCTGCAGCATTTCTCTCTCAGCATGTGCTTCTTTCGGTTAACTGCCGCATTCAGTATCGCTGTCTTGCATTGTCGAGAAGCATGTCATACGGGACAATAGCTATCCAAGATCCACGAGTCACACCAAACAGCCGATTTCTCTGTCATTGTTTTTATGATTCGGCAACGTGTCCTTACATAGGATCCCAGTGCGAGAGAGGACATCTGGATGTGTTTTGTTGAGTTAAAGTTGTGAAGAAGAATACTTTGATTTTTGCTGTCTATAATTGCCTGTAATGTAATTAAAGAAACAGGTGACAAGGCTATCTTGCACTTTTATGCTGCTGTCATTGGATCACTTTGAAGCTCTTTTAGAAATATGAACTACTGGCATGATGGTAGACAGACAGACAGACAGACAGACAGACAGGCAGATAGACAGATAGATAGATAAAGTGCGAATACCTCTGATAAGGGGCTCTAATTTCGTAGACCAGGGGGTGCGCCGCGCCAGCGGGGTGTGTCCAGGCGTATGTGGCAATTTCGTGCCCGGCGTAGCCTGGCGCAAGTACTCCTCTGTCCGGCCTCTGCCCCTCCCTCCAGCGCAAGTTGGCAAAGAAGTCGACACAGCCGAGTCAAATCTTGCTCCCTGGCAAGAGAAACGATGTATAGCGTGTTCCTATTATTACAAATTGTTGCTGCTTTAAATTTTGGGATTAACATGGATGGACAATGCAAGATACGTGACACATTTATTTTTAATATGTGATCTTTACTCAGTACGAGATCATAGCAATCAGGCTGCATTCCTTTCCTCCACTAAAGACGATAAAACCTAAGTGACAATAATAGTAGCTAGTATTAAGCCACTTGCACACTGGACGCGAAACGAATTTTTCGCTCGACAGATTGCGTCTTGTGTCCGAAAGTCTGACAGGGTTTTAATAAATCTCCGTGTCCGACCGTCTATTATTGTTCTTAATTTCTTCAAATCTACTGACTCTTTCAGATATTAAACGTGAATGTTTTGATAAGAGGGCTTAGTTCTTCAAGATGAGTACCGAGAATTTCAATCAATGTTTCTGTTAAAGCTCCGCTCAATAAAGCGAGTCGACACTGGCGCGAGACAATGTACAATGCCTCCGTGTCTGACAGGCAAAAAAAAAAAAAAAAGAGGACGATTAGAACAGATTGATGACGAAATATAGAATAAAAAGAGACATTTTAACAACAGAACATCCAATGAACACTGCGATTTATTTATTGGCGGGTCATCTTCGTTGGATATCCCGTTTGTTAGTGAAATATTTTTATTCTTTATTTCGTTATAAATCTGTTCTCATATCAATACTTTTACTTTTTGCTGGCAGGTGGACATGGAGTATTTTGCATTTCGCGTTGGACAGTCTTGATCGTGCAGGCGATAATTTATTCACACTGTCAATGGTCATGGAATCGATTTGCTCTCTGATTGCAAGCACTATTTAATTTCTGCTGTGGAAATAAAGCGTGAATCTGTTCGATCCATCCGACTAATTTTCAAAAGATAGACCGAATAAAGACTGCCGTCCATCTTCAACGGAAGAAAACAGGCGAATAGGCTAAAAAGACCAAGAAAAGTCGATAGCTATCAATTTGCATTTTGTGAAGGTCGAACACAAACATAAGTTTGCACGTCTAATAATTCCTGGAATACTCGGAAAAATTAGAACTTTTATGACTTTCGTACACGTAGCTTATTCAGATAGTTACATTAAATAGTGCTTCCTGTAATTATTTCTTGCATTGAAATGTAGGCTTACCTGACATTCTGGAAACCTGCCTGTGAGGTTTCGGTGATGTGGGCGCACTCTGCGCCGGTCAGCCAAATTACCACTACACAGAAATTAAACCAGTTTGGAGATGGCGAGCTTTCAGCGCAACTCCAGCGGAGACTTATTCTACGAAATTGTCACCGCGTCTTGATATGTGACACCTCCCCCTACTACGCCGCCACACCCATCTCGGCGCACGTTCGTCTACCAAAGGCTGCGCACCTCACGAAATTACCACTGCGCGGGCTGCGCCGGACGAAACTACCACTGCGCGGGCCGCGCCACGCTAGGCCACCTGCGCTGTGCCACGAAATTAGAGCCCAAGGTGTGAATACTCCTCGACAGTTGGATATTTAATTTGACTCTCTGTGTTTGTTCTAATATGAGTTCCTTTTCAATAGGGAATCCTACAAAGACGTCTTTGAGATGACCACTCCTGGAGTATTTTGTGCATTCCTGGGGAGGATACCACATGAAAGACGTAGAGGCTCAAGAAAATGTTCAAAGAGGAGCTACAAAATTAGTTCCAGGTAAGGAAGATAATGGCTATTAGGAAAGACTGGAGAACCTAAATTCCTTCTGTGTTAGTAAAAAGAAACTTTGAGGTGATCTGACTGAGACCTTGTCGTAGAAAAAAAGGGACTCGCAAAGTTAAATGGTTTGATATGAGACATTATAAATGGAAGTTAAGCATTTTTAAATTTTGCCCAGATATTGGAAAGTGTTTTTTTTAATTCGGAGCGTGGTCACAGTGTGGAATTGTTTTCCAGGTCACATCACAAAGGCAGGAACCCTGGGAGTTCAAGGGCAAACTTGATACAGGACGAGATACTGTCGACTCCTTAAGTTTTCAAAGTGTTAGGGACACTTAAGTAAAGGAAAATGGGATGTCTTATTGGGTTGAGTAACCTGTTCTCACCGCTGTGTTACGTGATGTTCACTAATGTCTGCATGCCAGAAAGGATGAACAACATCAGAAAAGCATTGAAGTTGCAAATACATAAGTTGATGATCTTTCTAAAGATTTACATTTCCTGGTAATTGAAAGCACAGTGCGTAGGTGCAGCAGTGACTAACAGAAGGCGCGGGGTCCGTTTATAAGAATTTCTGAATCCATTTATATGTGAGCACTGGGCTGGGGGAGGGGGGTGATGAGGTTGCTGGGTGCTGTGCGGAATCTGCTGGCTTGATTTCCCTCCCTCAGTGATGATTAAGACTTGTGTTCAAAGATATTACATTTTCGAAGATGCAATACTCAGGTTTCAATTAAGTGCAGTCACATATCTGTTCATTTGATTTTGCTTTAAGTGTAGGAAACACAAAGTGCTCTTTTGTGCTTTTGTCATGTCCACTGTAATGAACACTACCATGCTTATGTTTGTGTTTATATTTATGTTTTATTTATCTGACATATCTATCACAAATCACATTGGACAAACCAGATGCGTTGCTTACAGTGTATATAGCACAAGTGCTAGTTTTCAACACCTGTCCACAGGAGACTTTTCTAAAAGTATAGTCTAAAACCTAAGTACAAAGGAATATATATATATATATATATATATATATGCTATTTGCAGCAGTCACCATTACCATTGGTTTTTTTCATCACTTCGCTTGTTCCCTGTACTCAAGGGATGACGAGAGGTGCTCGTGATGTGCTGCTGTCAATTATTCTGCTGAGCTGAACTGGCTGCCCACTCATATGAGATCACACGCATGAAGATTATCACTCACCCATGTACAGTACATGAACATACAGACGCGCATGTGCATATTCCACAGGCATTCGTACGCCAGGTAATTGAGGAAAAGAGGGCTACCTCGCTGTGTTTGTTCAGTTAGGTTTATGTTTATGTGCAGTAGATATTTCAAACCTTACCTCTGAGACCCAGTGACAGGCAGCTCTTCTGATCCCAAATTGTTTATCTCTAATGGTTTCCCTGACTTATTGGGGTGAACATTAGTTCTTAATAGCACATTCTGCAGTGGATCTCCACTGTAGGCTGACGGTTGCCGATCAGGGTTGGCACAGAATATGTCCAGTGTGCAGACTGAGCGTAAAGTTTTCTAGGTGAAAAAGATAGGGGTTATAATCTTTTTAATGGGGGAGAACTACACTGTCTTTCCCACAGGAAAGGTGCTGGGCTCCTGACCATGAAGTAATTCATATAGCATGGCAACCACAAAGAAGTTTCCAGAGTCAATGTGAGGACGTCGCTTTGCGGTGGGCTGTATCCAAGGCCGAAAAAAAGCTTAAAAAAAAGTTTTGCCAATATTTACCGGCAAAAAAACTTAATGATTTTTATTTTTGATGGTTTATTTTATTCTTCTGCATGCTTGTTGTTATATTCCTGAATGAAGCTCATCCGAAACAAAGTTTAGTCCCTTCTACTCTATAAATATGCTGTCAAACAGTTGGGGAATGTCTGAGTGGACAGCAAGAGAAAGACACTGTCTGCTTGTGGCGAATTTTCTTTATAATGTACACTGATCTACCACAACATTGAAACCACAGTCTTAATATTTTGTTGATTCCCCTTTTGCTGCAAAAAACAGGCCCTTGAAACTGACGTCCTCTGTAATTCTCGGTTTCCATGTCTCCCAGCGCAACATTTCCCACAGTATCACGCTCCCTTCACCAGCTTGTTGACGTCCCACAGTGCATATAGGTCCCATCTCTTCCCCAGGTAAATGGTGTACATGTACTGGGCCGGGGAACATGATATTGACATGATATTGAAACAGGACTCATTGGACAAGGCAACCTTCTTCTATAGCTCCAAGGTGCAGTTCTGATTCTCATGTATCCATTGCAGATGCTTTTGGCAATGGACTTGCCCGTGCACATCGATGAGCCTTGGGCGCCCAACACCCTGTTGTAGGTCCGTGGCTCGTCCTGCTTTGGACCACTGTCGGTTGTTACTCACCACTGCTGACTGGCAGCGCCCCAGAAGCCTTGTTACTTTGGAGATGCTCTGCCTCTTTCGTTTATAATAATTATTTTGGCCCACGTCAAAGTCGCTCATATTCCATTTTTCCCACAAACATATGCACCACAAAAACCAACAGTTTGCTTACCATCTAAGGTCTGTCTGTCCTTGACATGCACTATTGTAACTACAAACAGATTATCAACGTTATTTGCTTCATTCAAGTGGTTTTAATGTTTTGGCTCATAAATGTGCGTGATTATATGTAACGTCATGTGAGAATGACGGTTAGTCATGGATAAACAGCCGCTGCAGAGTTCATATGGTCCCTGTTGGACTTGGATTTACTTTGTTAGAGTTAAATTTAAATTAGACTTGGTACGCATACAAAGGTGTAAGTACTACCCTGCATTTGTAAATAAAATTTACTTCTACAATGTGAAGGGCATCAAATAAAAAAGGAAGAGGATGCTAATTTCACAGTATTCATTTTGAAATACGATGAATTTTATATTTTCAAAAATATTTTGGAGTGGAAAACTTCAATCTTGTCCATTCGAAATGAGATATGTCTTTTATTATTCAAGATACACTGTCAAGGCTTATGCTTGGGTATGTTGAGACTTCAGAGGTTTGTATCAGCTTTTCAACCTATTAAGGTACAGGGTAAAACCCCCTGGACTGTGTGCTTTTTCCAGACGGAATCTTTTGATTAGTGTTAATACAGACTACAGAACAGACTTTGCAGGCAGGGGGGTGGGGAGAAGTCCTCTGCATCCTTAATCATCTTCTGCCAGGACTTCAAACACTCCAGGATACGACATGCGAAGGCACCTTGAAAGAGAATTCATCCAGAACTTCAAATGCTCAAACAATCAGCTGTGAGCAAACAAAAACATAAACATACATATAATGATATCAGAGGGGACAATACAAGGAGAAAATGGAGCTATTTGCCTCTTCTTAAGCATATTTGCTCTAGCTACAATTAGCGCAGTCAAGCAAGTCTGCGCAAATACATACATACATATATATATATATAAATATATATATATATATATCACGGGCATCCAGTTAAGGTCTTTGGCCTTGTCCCTTATGCACAGAGATTTTTCCAGTTTCTCTGAATCTTTTGATGATGTTGTGCACTGTCGATGATGAGACCTTCAAAGCCTTTGCAATTTAACGTTGAGGACCATTGTTTTTAAAGTATTATACAATTTTTTTTCACGCAAGCCTTCACAGGTTGGAGAGCCTCTGGGACCTGTTGCAGCCAGAAAATTTGAAATAAGCTCATTGTTTGGATAAAAATGTAAAATGACTCAGTTTCAGCATTTGAATTGTTATCTATGTTCTGTCAGTAGCGGCTGGTGAATATATATATATATATATATATATATATATATATATATATATATATATATATATATATGATTCCAGAAAGACAACTCAGGTTAATTTCTTTCCATTGCTTTATAATTTGCTGTTTTATCTCACTTCCATGCTGAACTGAGACTAAGAAAGATATAATCACCTGAAGGAACCTGTATCTCTACCAAATGTGAGAATACTTGCTCTACAATGAGAAAAGGACACCTCATGTAAAACGTGTTTTACATGTGTAAGGTTAGGTTTAAACCATCTGTCATGTACTCGAAAACACATGTAAAACATTTGTCACATTTCACATTAAGTAACACTTACTTTGCACCAGTTTATTACTGATTTTTCTCTTGGTGGCTTAAATGATACATTTTTTTTTACCTTCATTCCACTCCAGAAACCTCATTTTTAAGGATGCCCTGGGAAAAATTCTTAATAGAAAAGATAGATCAAGTTACAATCCCTAGCCCCATCAACCAGCAGCCATCAGTCACAAGTTTTGCAACCAGCCATTAATCTACCCTGCCACCCCAGAGTATACAGTGCAGTGGTTTCAATTAAACTCATGCATTCTGGTTTTTGTTCTCAAACTTTGCCTACCCCAGTACTTGTATGGACAACATTCAGGAAAATCATTGAGGAGTAAATTATGAAATGTCAAAGCCTGGGAAAATGCTTGTTTTTCACCGCAGTGTGGTACGCATTGAAGTAGAATAGCTTGAAATACTTGTGTTTTACATGAATGGTTTGGAACATGCTCCATGCCACATTATTCACGTTAGTTTCACTTACTTTATGACACGTGCAAAAACCACCATTTTCTCGCCTGATTTACCCTGGGAAGACACTTGTAATGTTTGCTGGGCAGAAATGGTACGTGTAATTGACGTATTTTACACATATCATTTTGAAGAAGTTTCAATTCACATTTTTTACACATTAGTTACATGAACCCCATGACACGTATAAAAATGACCAGTTTTTCTCGTGACTTACACGTGGAAGAAACGTGTAGTGTTTGCTGGGCAAAGCAATTGGGGATGCATGTGTAAAGGAAAAATCTCAAATGTTGCTCTCTCTGCCACTGTGATACCAAGTTGAAACCTTGCAAAATTATACTCATAAATCAGCAGAGTATTGTTTGAAATTAGCTCTCCATTCGAAAAATTAACTTACAGGAATGCAATATTAAAATCAAGTAATAAGAGTTCACAAACAATTGAGGATTTTGAAACAAAAATAAAAACTCAAAAATATGAAACAGTAATCAATCTAAATGGCTCAACCGCTGAAATAGTCTGGAGTGCAAAGATTGCGACAATAATACTCGATACCCGAATATCCTCAAAATTCTTGGCACAGCAAAAAAGTTTCAAACTGGAGCAAAGATTCGCAAATGCGCATGTCATGATAGTGCCCCTAGTAGCTAAATCCCAGATTGGAAAGAGTTTTTGATGGCAAATTTCCGTTCAAATTTGGATTCAGCCTTGGACTGGGCTAAACCAGTTTAATCCCACTGGTCACATTTGAGACCGATTTTTTTTTTTTCCTTCAAGAAAAAAACTTCTAGAAGCTGTAATTGTGTTGTTGTTGGCTTTGGCCAATAAAATGCAACTTTGAACTTAACCATCATGAAATCAAAAAATACAGACAGTTTATGTGTTACGGAGGTCTAGGGACTAAAATGCATGCACTTACATTGCAAGGAACAATTTGGGATCAAACGGGTTGATCTCTGTCTGCAGCTCCAACACCATTTTGTCCCAACTTGTCGTAAGCTCCCGAAAGTTGATGCAAAATGACAACTTGGCAATGAGAATCACTCAATGCCAAAGATGTCTTGTCGTCATTTGAGGCACTTACTCTTTTTGGTTTGACTGAAAGCTGCCAAATGAGAACAGTTGGACATTTAGTGTATGTTTGTCTTTGACTTTCAAACCCTAACAAACCATTATCAATGAGGAGGGGGTGGATGGGGGTAAATGAAGGGAAAGATGTTGGTGGTCATACAACAAAAGGGGGGCTGAGATCAATGAGACAAAGGCATGATGATTAGAGACAGATGGGGAGGTCAGGTGTGCCAATGTCAAAGAAGGGCTCATTTAGAGGGCTCCGGCACAGCTTATGGATCTTAAGAGAGAGAACAAAGAGCCGAACCACAGCTCCGCTCAGCTGTGGCCTACGGAGCTCTGTTCTGCCTTTCTAGCCCATGAGCCTTTCTTCTGTGTATAAAGGAATAAAGGAGGCGGACATTTTAGAAGTTGTGTGTTTGTCTTCACTTTTTCTCTTCCCGGATCTCCAACTCAGCTGCCTGAGATGAAAACATCAACACAGCGAAATATTCAGTGTTTAATTCATTTTTTTCTGTTTATATTTGGTCCCTGCTGGGGTTTCACTCGATTAGATTGACATTGAATATTATGTTGTGAGGATGCATGAACAAGTAGGAGCTTTGTAATTGAATAACTGTGACACATGTGAAGATAGGGAGTTATATGAGATTAACTGCAGTTAGCGGCATGCCTGTTCATGATCGCCAGTATGTGTCTGAGAATATTTTAGAGCCGAGAAAATCAGTATGCGATGTTCAATAAATGTGTAGGGTAAGGTCGTAGAAGTTGAGGTATGGGGTATTGTCAAAACAGTTGGAATTTCACGCTCAAAGCAGTGATATCGCTGGCGGGGAGGCTGAGCTGCAAAATGTCACCAAAATTTATTGGCGGTAACAAAAAAGCTACTAATATGCCGGTGCTTTGAAGAGAATGGTGAGTTTTGAGGCTTTCCACCATGGAATTAAGGTTCACCTGGGCATGGGTTTTGCAGTCACATGGCATGCTTGTTCAATCAATACATGGGCAAAATAAAGGTTAACAGATACATTTCCACGCCACCCAGGCCCACTTCAGCCAATGGAAGCCATCATCGGCCTAGCTGTACAGCGTCTTGTTATTTGTTAGTTGGTGGAGGCGTCGCCCAGCAAACAGACGCTGAGAATTCGGTGGCCTTGGCCTCATACTCTCTGAAAACCGATAAATACATTTTTTTTGCCTGTCGGGGACATGAGTTTTTGAAAATAATCTAATGCACTTTATGCTGAAACCAGCACAACAAGGGAAATTTAAAATACATTATATTCTTCAAAATGTTGTTACGAGAATTTTTTTTTGCATTTGAGATTCTGCATTATGTCAAGAAAATTTAAGCGCTTTAAATTTTTCACCTAGTTTTCTAGAGCAGGTATGTGTGTGGGTGTGCGTGTGCGTGCGCGCGCGTGTGTGTGTGTGTGTGTGTGTGTGCGCGCGTGGGGAGGTGCAGGTGCTGGAGTAAGAGGAAAATGACAAAGAGGAAGTGAAGGAAGGAGGAGGAGGCGCAGGGAGAGCCATATGGCCGGAGCTTTCATTACGGAGGGGGAGTGTGAGGAGGAATGCTGTCGGAGCGTCGCATGGCCTCCGGGGGCAGCGCGTGAGATGAATTTTAAACATTCGGGCTTGTGCGCAGGCAGAAAGACCCTTTTTTCTCTGGGCCGGCATTAAGGTGTTCACATATAGCAGAGCGCGTGAAAGGAGTTTTCCTTTTTTTTAAAGGAGTGTGGAAGCGAGCCGAAGAAATAAATAAACAAACAAGAGAAATGAAACATTTATTACATCGGGGTATTCGTGCATCCATCTTCAGACAGGCCAATGAAATTCCCACAATACGGTGAAAGACCTTCACTGTCCTCGTCTCACTTTTTACTGTCATTCATGTACATTATTTCTTGAAACAAGACAATAAATGTTGAATAGCCAATTTCAGCCCTATTCCATAAATGGTGGAAAATACTATTTCATTAAGTCTCCGGCAATATATAATGGATTTTCTTGGTCCCTAAAAATCGAGAAGGAATTTTTCAGTTTCTCTTTAAACTCCTTGACAGAGGAACATTGGCCAAATACTGTATATGAAACAGAGCAAGATTGATTAGTCTTTCCCGGCCTGAATTGAATTTGTTTTATTACAATGAAAAAAAGCTCACATCTGTGCAGAGCTGTTATTATTTAATTGCATTTTGACTCTGCTGCTTCCTCTTACAGCACTTTACGGACGGAACATTTGTTTTATTATCCATTTACACGGCTCAGTAGTCAGTAGCCTACCTGCTGTGGCTATTTAAAGATGCAAAGTGCTTGTAAAAACAGTCAAACTAATAACCTAAATCCCATTCTTCAGTCTGAGGTGTGTGATGACACAAATTTTAGCCCGTCGGGGAATTTATCTGGGGTAACAGCCTGGGAAATCATTGTCAGCGCACTGGTCTCCTGTCATGGCTTATTTTTACATATGTGCTGATACAGCACTTTATATGGACAAGAATCATTACTCCCAAAAATATGTCTAGTTTGGGAGCTTCAATCATAATATCAAAACGAAAATCTGATCCTTGGAAATACCTTTAGGTTCACCCTCTCTGTTGTCAGATCTCAACCAGATTGACTGACCATGCTGACAATGTAACAATCATTTCTGGTAATTGAAAATGCGGCTCCAGAAGATTGGCTGAGCTATAATTGTAAAAAATAAAATTAAAAAAATGTGTAAAATCTTCCAAAAAATCCTACTTTTCTAAGGGTGGACTTAATATTCTTATGATGATGTGACAATTACTGCTAGTAAGTGAAAGAAATTACCCTCTATAACTCTCTTTAATAAAAACACATTCATCATTAGGTCAGAAGCATCAGCGTGTCAATATTTTATGACCTGCTGCCAACAGTCCTTGTCCTTCTTCTGCTTAATCAAAACTGCGAGTAGTAACTGCAAGATAGGCCTCTGGGCTTGAAAGCTGCATTTGTTTTAGAAAGTCAGATTGGTGGCCTCTCGATATACTGCCACCATCACGGGCAGAGATTAAGTGTGGAGAATGTAAAATAGAGTCAGAAACAGCTGTTTAAACAAGCTCCGTCCCTTTTGCATGGGGACTGAGGGACCTAATTTGTGGCAAAGCAGAGCGTTTCCTGCACGCTGCTGTAGGCAGCACAACAGTACCAATCAATCTTCCGAGTTAAAAGTCATTTATTATTACTGTGAAAATATTCTTATTCATAAAGCGATGAATGCGATGCATCGCAGTACACGAGCAGAATGAAAGTATGAGCGAAATTGGATGACCTGTAATACAACGACACCACAAAATGCAATGTAAAACAAGAACGGGCACTCGGTAGAGCGCATACCTTCGCCGACGCCACTGAATCCCTCGCCACTGGCGTTGGTTTCATGCCGATCGGATAAAAATTGAGCGAGATATGGCTGAAAGTCGGTTTTGACCTTTTCGTGGCCTTGACCTTGACCTTTGACCCGATCACTCCCAAAATCTAATCGATTGATCCTCAGGTCATGCCAAATCAACCCACCAAATTTTATGAAATTCCTTTTGGTACTTTTTGAGTTATTCGATACACATACAGACAGACACACAAACAAATAAATACACGGGGATCAAAACATTACCTTCGTCAGCGAAGTCGCTGGCGAAGGTAACAAAAAAGGCAATGCTATTGCCAAGCTGTGGAGGAATGTTGGCAATTTACATGGAAGCAAATTGGTCGATGATAAAAGAAATAATAAAGTCAGATTCCTTTTTGAATTCATGGAGGAATTGTATCACTTTTTAAAAGAATACTTTTAGATGGGGATGCAAACAACAGGGAAAATTACACCATCCATTTTGATTTTCAGTTGAGCAAATCCGAAGGTACATTGTAAAAACACTAAAAATGGTTCAACAACCATCATTACTACAATTACAATGTAATGTAAATATAATCCTATATTTTTTGCCCAAAAATGCTTCGAAATACAAAAAAATTGGTGCAACTGTGCCCAGTTATTCAAATTACAGTCCTTTATTAGAATTATCCATCCTCATTATCTTCGTAGATGTACCCTATGTTTAAATATATCAATTAAACAGCAATGGAACTGGTGTGTCATTGCTATTGTTGTGAGAATTGCTCAATTAGAGTCTGCGCTACTCTATTTTCTTCTTGTTCTGTCCTAAGGCATTCAAATAACTGCGAATGTGCCATTGCAATTACGCAGAGAGCCGCAGTCAAAGGAGACAATAAAATTATTTCTAAAATGATTATGAAAACAATGGTTAGTCTCCATTTAATGATGAGCGCAGACCACTTGCTCAGCCTTGATATTGCGTCTCAATTTACCGTGAACACTTTCACAATTAATTGTGTGATGTGCGAAATTAATTGCATTCAACAGCTCGTGTTACCCTCAGCCGTACATTTGAAATGTGCCTTCTTTTGAAAATGCTCCATGATTTCCACTAAGGCAGCAGATTGAGTTCGTCGGCTCATGTTGGACAGATCACCTCTGTTCCTCCCTCATGTTTGTGAACTGTTGGCTAACCAAGCGCAACTGACAATAATGCAGACTCCCCAAATTCTTCCCTCGCAGCCATCATTCAATATACAGCACAGAGGTGAGAGCGCGCAAAAAATGTTTCGGCCTGGGTGCGAGGTGCTGGGCCTTAATTCCTTTCTAAGCCAACCGTTACGGTAAGCAATATTGCCGCTTTTTGGATAACCTGGTAACTATTAGACCTTTCGCTCTGTTTTTTGGTCATGAACATAATTTTACGTTGTGTCTTGTGTCAAGGCACAACATGCAGCCTTGAACCTTGGCATGTGAATGCCATCATGTTTTTCAACTGATTGTCTCTTCCACCGTAAGGGCAAGTAGCCAGTCTTTTGGGAAGTACATTTAAATGACCCCAAATTATCCAGTCATGAAAATACATGTATATTTTTATTGCGCAATTCAAAATAAATTAATATTTTTCATGAAATGCTAAAATGTCTCACTTTCAACATTTGATATTGTTATGGATTTGCTCTAGGAGCTAGGACCATGGGCCTAAAACAAAAAGCAGGACCCAAACGCACAGGCTGATATGAAAATAGAAAGCATTTAATAACAATACACACAACAAACACAACAGGGTTGCAACAACACCACATCGCAAGGCTAAAACTCAGAATGCAGCTGCAATTGCCAACTGGCAATTGCAGCTCTTAATTACTCTAACTTCACCTCCACTTTAACGAGCAACAGATGTGGCTCGTTGAAGTGGAGGCGAAGAAAGCCGAAGGGGGAGGGACTGCAAGGAAACCCTTACGGATGTGTTCACTATGTTCTATTGAGTGTGAAATGTCAGTTTATGAGA
This sequence comes from Gymnothorax reevesii, assembly GCA_029721435.1. Taxonomy (NCBI): domain Eukaryota; kingdom Metazoa; phylum Chordata; class Actinopteri; order Anguilliformes; family Muraenidae; genus Gymnothorax; species Gymnothorax reevesii. Next base: position 32,532,015 of record CM056575.1, read on the forward strand.
TATGCAAATCATTGCATTCTGTTTGGATATACAGAACCCCAATTCCGAAATAGTTGGGATGAAGTGCAAGTGGTGAATAAAATCAAAATACAATGACTCTCTGATCATCTGAGCCAATATGTTATTTACAATAGAACATAGATAACATTTCAAATGTTGAAACTGAGACATTTTACATTTTTATCAACAAAATGAGCTTATTTCAAATGTTCTGACTGCACAAGGTCTCAAGAAAGTTGGGATACAGGCAAAAAAGGGCTGAAAAGGTAATTAATATATACGAGAATCAGCTGAAGGAACACTTCGCAAATTATTAAGTTAACTGGCATCAGGTGTGTAACATGATTGGCCATTAAATGGATATCTTAGAGAGGCAGAGTCTCACAGAAGTAAAAATGGCTAGAGGCTCTCCAACCTGTGAAGACTTGCGTAAAAAAATTGTGGAATACTATAAAAACAATGTTCCTCGCCATCAAATTGCAAAGGCTTTGAAAGTCTCATCATTGAAAGTGCATAACATCATCACAAGATACAGAGAAACGTAAGGGACAAGGCCGAAGACCTTTACTGGATACCTGTGTTCTTTGGGCCCTCAGATGCCACTGCATCACTCACTAGCATGATTCTGTCATTGACATTACTTAATTGGCCTAGAAACCACTGCAAGAAACCATTGTCTGTAAACAGTCCGCCGTGCCATCCACAGATGCAACCTAAAACTCTATCCTGCAAAAAGGAAGCCATTGTTGAGCATGATCCAGAAGCACCGCTGTGTTCTGTGGGCCAAGACTCATTCAAAATGGACTGTAGCAAAGTGTTCTGCGGTCAGAGGAGTCAAAATTTGGCATTCTTGTTGGAAATCATGGGCGTCGTGTCCTCCAGGCTAAAGAGGAGAAAGACCACCCCTCATGTCATCAGTTCAAAAGCCAGCATCTCTGATGGTATGGGGATGCATTAGTGCATATGGCATAGGACACTTGGGACACATGAGAGAATGGCACAAAGACAGTCCCCTCTGCGCGGTCATGAGCAGGCGGCAGAATTTTTTTTTGAATGAACTGGGCAGAATAAGAGAAACTACCTATTCCAGCACTCTTAGAAACAACTTGCTTGACCAAATCAATCAAGAGATTTCAGAGAGCTGAGGAAAAAAATGCTGCCAGGAAAAAAGAGACAGGAGGCATAAAATGCCCGCATTTATATCAGTTCAACATTTGATTAGTGGAAAAGAAAAGTTTTGAGAGGGCTGAAAAGAAATGCAATGCTATCTGTTCGGCTTCTGGGCAGGTAAGCTGAGTTGTTTATTTGTTAACCAACTCAGTTCGTTTGTGTTTTTTTATTCCTATTTTTTAATTAGAGTTGCTAATTTTAGTTTTTTACCCCTCAGCCGGCAGCATGTCAGCTGACCGAGGGGTATTGTCGTCCCTTGCTGCGTCCATCTGCCCGTCTGTCTGGCTGTTCGTCTGTCCATCGACGACGTTACCGCTCTAGCGCCTTCAGGTTTGCTTCTAGCTTTCTCATATCTGGGTGACTGGTATGTCTATGGATCTCTCACTGACCTATTAAATTCTGGCCATTTTTAACTCTTAGATTGGCCACCAGGGGGCTTATTGTGAAAAATTAAAAATTTCCATAACTTCATTCTTATTTGAGCTAGGATGCTCAAACTTTTACTGAGGTACATGGGATCACCCTTCTTCACAAGTCAGATGCGTTTTAGATTTTACCTATTTTAATCGTTTTCTTAGTCGAATAGCGTAAATGCTGCCGATCTTTAAATTTAACGACGTTTCCGCTCTAGCGCCTTCAGGTTTGCCTCTAGGTTTCTCATTTTTGGATGGGTGGTATATCTATGGATCCTTCACTTACCTATCGAATTCCAGCCAATTTCAACTCTTAGTTTGGCCACCAGGGGGCATATTGTGAAAAATGCCCACACCAAGGTTATTTATATCAGTTCTTGGCTTCAGTACATCCATTATTTCTGCAATCCGAATCCAACTAACAACCAATTCAACTTACATGCCCAGCCGAGGGGTCTCAAGTGCAATTAGCATGGTATTTTTAACTGCCTGAACACTCGGAATTTGTGGTGGACTTCAGCTGGAAGCGTGACATTAGCATCAAAGCTTTTTGTTAGCTCAGTAGCTAACATTAGCCGTGGTTATATGCACTTTATTAATAGTTATAGCTGATAACAAACTTTGTTCTGCTTGCTATCTATCTAGCTAGTCTTATTGACGACTGACGCTTCATAGTTTGGGTTACTGACCATTCAAATAACTTGCTCACAAGTTGCAGATAGCAAACTTATTGGCTTTTCAACAAATAAACAAAAAACAGTTCCACCTGTAGCTGTAGAGGCCCATGCCATAACGTGACCTCCACCATGGTTCACAGCAGAGGTATAGGCTTTGGATCATGAGCGGCTCCTTCCTTCCCCCATAATTCTATCTTCCAATTATTCTGGTCCAAGTTTATCTTTGTCTCATCTGTAAGAATTTACTCCATAACTGTACAGCCTTTTTTATTATAAAAATACCCAAATATTCATGAAACTAACTGTATTTAATACAAGCCAGTATGGTCAAATCTCAAAACAGGCCTGTTTTCAGCAGAATTCTTTGATATGTTCTGAATGTACATTCTAAGTGCAAACCACCAGAATGTAGTCAAGGGCGTTGCAAATTACCAATGATGAAAAGTTTCAGCAGATGTAAAATTGCCTTCATTATACAATCACTTACCGGGGTAAAGCAATTTAGAAATGCAAAAGAACAAGCAGCATTAGCAGCTGTTTACAAAGTGCCATTCCCTGCTTGAACGTCTCTTTTTTTCTCTCTCTCCGTTTGGAGGTTGGTGGTGATAATGAAGGAGGCCGATGTTCGTTGTCAGTGTCATTGTCCTCTTGCTGAAAATGCGACCCTGTCTGAGGACGCGTCCCGATTCAGACATTCCCTTGGCCCTGAGCTGTTGGTAGGTATTGAGTTTTTGGCTTGCAATTGAAAAGACAGCGAGCGAGTAATTATTTTTTAATGTGGAACATGCCAGGGCAGATTCAGTTTTCGCGAGTGATTCTCAGTGGCCAGACTTGGGCCACAGTTACCTCTGTCAGAAGGGGGTGGAGCGGGGTGGAGTGGGAGGGGAAGGGACGCTGGAGGAATATGTAGGGGCTTGTGTTTCTATGTCTGGATCACTAGAATAGTTTCAGCAGATTTTCATTAAAAATGGCTTCATGGCATTCATTAAAACATACGTTTCACTGACATCTCTTGTGTTCTCTTTGCAATTCGTAAGTACCAGTGTGCCTTAAAACTTTCAGGTTATTTATCGTGGACTGTGGAGCAACAACCTGAGTTGGGAAACTAAATGCAAAGATCTGAAGTAAATCCACAATACAATACAATACTTCATAGAAGGCACAGTGGCACTGTGGGTAGCACTGCTGCCTCACTGTCAGAAGGTTGTGGGGATGACTCTGGCCTGGGGCCTCTCTGTGTGGACTTTTCGTGTTCTTCCCATGTTTGCGTGAGTTTCCTGCTGGTGCTCCAATGTCCTCCCACAGCCCAGAAACATGCAGGTTAAGTTAATTAGAGACTGTAAACTGCCCTTAGATATAGGCATGTGAGCGAATGGCATGAGATTAGCAAGCGGCCCGAGGTGTGTTCCTCTCTTTCGCCCATAGTCAGCTGGGACAGGTTCCAGGTCCAGTTCCAGCTCCCCCGCGACTGTGATTAGGAAGAAACATAGATAATGTTCATAGATAATGATAAATAATAGATGAATGGGACGTAACCTCATCATGGGGGTTATTTGTGTGGGGCGGAGGGATGGTAGGTGATGAAAAGTGGCAAAGTTTGAAACCAAAAGTCAGGTTTAAATTAGCACTTTTTGTTTACATAGTACTGCTTGTTTCTTGGTGGAGTTTCAAGAAGTTAAAATTGGCAATCATTGGCTTGTGTGGGTGACTGGATTATGTACTGAAGAAAATTATTTGTAAGACCAAGCAGGTTATCTTTGATCACTGATTTCAACTGCATGGGTGAACAACGGAAGGAGGACTGAAAGTAACTATTGCAAGGGACATTTGCTGCCGAGAATGAAAGTGGAAGAAAAAGGCACAGAGAAATAGAAATACAGACCTCTGATTGCGTTTGTGTGCTCTGTGTAATTAGTTGCCGCAAAACCATGTTTCACTAGGTTGTGGATATACTACTAATGCACTTTAAATGGCTGTTTTCTTTTTGAAAGCCATCACAGTGCATTGCTTTTTTGAGCAATTTTGATTACATCCTCCACAATCATTTTGTGGGTTGTCAAGAGAGACGTAACAGTCTTCAGCAACGTGTTCCAATCCTCTGGTTTCCCGTCCTCACAGTAGCTCAGTCCTCGTCTGTAACTCTCTTGTGAGACTGTGAGTGCCAGTGCATGCATATTAGAAACGCTCCCTCAGACTCAATGGAAATGCATCAAGAAATGACAACAAAGGATGGGAGTATGAGGGTCAGTGGCTCCCCAGATTGAGAGGAGAGGTGCATTGAGGCACTGTCTTGTACAGAATCCGTTGTGGTTTTAAAATTTTTTGACGGCCATCACTCATAAGAAAACAACTCTGGGTAGTCCAAAAAAAAAAAAAACCCAACCCAGCTATGTTTTTCTAATTTTCTGCTTGCTGCTTTTCTTATTGACTCCTGTGTCTTATTGACTCTTGAATAAATGAGCCGCTTGGAATGTCAGGCTTCGAAACCCCTGATTTGGAATAGCAACAACACTGCTCTTCTTCTGTTGAAGCAAAAAAATGAAAGGTAATCGCCCTCTATCAATGTCATCAGCTGCACCAAAAAGCAGAGTGTAAAACAAAAATACAAGGGATGCAGTGTAAAGTCAAACTACACCCTTCATCACACTCTCTGTCAGTAAAAACAGTTGAAGCACTGATTACTAAAAACCCACAAGTCAAGTCAAGTCAAGTCAAGTGTGACTTATGGAGTTTTAGTAATAGGGCTTCAATTACTAAGTGAGTGATATCTCATGGTGTGACATGGAAAGTATGGTGGGAGGAAATTAATTATTCATACTAACATAATAAAATAGTGGCAAAGCCACTGCGTCCACTTGGCCAATCATGTCCAAAAGGGAACTTGGCCGAGATTTTAATCCCATTTACATGCATATAAAATATGAAAAGGATCAGTGAAAAACTGAAGGCGCAAGAGCGCTGTCGAGGCAAAAAGTTTACTGACGAGCGGATGCCCTACAGACCACCGCGAAGGCATCAACTCGCAGCATAAGCCCAATTGACCTAGAGGCCATGTGGGCTAAAATTAACAGACGTATTGGGTAAAGGACCCTTGGATTTAACAGAATCAAATTGCATTAAGGCTCGATGAACTTAAATTTGTTTTTCTGTTCATTGCGTAGTTTATTTTCCTGATTTATATTGTTTTTGCATTCACTGTGTTTAATTTCATGTGTTCATTTCCTTTTCCCGCTTCAGCTCGCTTTGTTCTCATTTGCACTTCTGTACTCGCTCTCCAAATTGTTTGTTAATTAGTTTACTTTTGCCCTTTTTTGTAGCCACACCTCTGGTCACGTTTCCTCGTTCCCACATGCCTGATTTCTGTTCACTCTCGTTTTGTTTCTCCCATTTATATTCCTTTGGGTTTTGCACATTTTGTTCGCAAGTTTGTTGCACTCTAAAGTCACTCATGAGCCTTGTACTGTATATCATACAGTGTTTTTCCTGGTTTTGATCTTCCTTCGTCCATGGTTGGCGCGATTGCCGGCTCTAGTGTATCGATTATTTGGGTACAACTTTGGCTGGCTCCCCGACTAACGATTCTGCTCTCATTCGGTTTTGGCATTCCTGTGTTTGGCAATTGACCCCTGAACTGTTTACTGATTACTATTTGGATTTGCCCTCTTGTATTCCAAGTTTCCTGTGTGTTTCTGAATCGGATTGTCTGATCCTGATGTTCCATTTAATAAAACCTGAGAAACTGAACCTCTGTCTGTGACTGAGGGCTCTAAATTTGTAGACCCAGCACAACGGGGTGCATCCAGGCGTATCTTGCAATTTCGTGCTCGGTGCAGCCCAGCGCAAGTACTCCTCTGTCCCGCCTCAGTCCCTCCTACCGGCTCAAGTGGCAAAGAGGGAGGAGATAAGGCCTGAGTGGGTTTAACACAGCTGAGTCAAATCTTCACCAATCAGATGAGCTCCTCTCCTCACCTTTAAAATTGGAATAAAGAAGCCTCTGTCCAATATCTGCATGATGCGTTAATGTTGCATTTTACTTTGCGGCTTCAGGCATGTTTTCTGCTCCACTTACGTCTATTTTAAGCATTACGAATATGAGTTAGCTGGCTGGCTAGGGCATTCGCGAATTATTACCAATAGCGAACTTGAATGGAATTTCAGAATGAAACTACGTCAGATCATTCAAACTCATGAAGTTGGAATGAAATACGACGGTTGCTCATTTATTTCTTCTGCCTGCATCATTGGGAAGAGAAACGATGAATAGCGTGTTCCTATTATTACACCCTGTTGCTGCTTAAAATTTTGGGATTAACATGGATGGACAACAATGCAAGATACGTTACACATTTATTTTCAATATGTGATCTTAACTCAGTACGAGATCATAGCAATCAGGCTGTATTCCTTTCCCCCACCAAAAGCAATAAAACCTAAGTGACAATAATAGTATTAAGCCGCTTGCACACTGGACGCAAAACAAATTTTTCACACGACAGATTATATTCAAAGTCAATGCAAAGACGTGAATACAAGCATGTATTTGCGTCTCTGCATTGATCTTGAATGTATTCAGTCATCCGAAAAATTTGTTTCGCATCCGGTGTGAAAGCAGCTGAAGGACACATACCCACATAGCCTACACACGCACTCACAGGCCCACATGCACACATCTCTCTCTCTTTGATCTGACATCAGGACGATATAGATATTTTATGTGCTGATTCAGATTAAATAAAACATTAAATAGTGGTTGCTGTAATTATTTTTTGCATTGAAATGTGCCTGACATTCTGGAAAGGTTTTGGTGACGTGTGCGCACTGTGCGCTGGTCAGCCAAATTACCACTGCACAGAAAGTAAACCAGGTTGGAGCTGGCGAGCTCTCTGCGCATTTTCTGCGGGGCCTTTATCCACGAAATTGACACTGCATCATGATGAATATGTGACACCTCCCCCTACTACGCCGTCACACCCATCTCGGCTCACGTCCGTCGACCAAATTGCCAAAGTGGCTGCGCATGGCGTTGCACCGCACAAAATTACCACTGCATGGGCTGCACTGGACGAAATTACCACTGCGTGGGCTACGTCACCCTGTGCCTAGAAATTAGAGCCCTGAGTCTTGAGTCAGCCTCCAGTCCAAATGTCAAGAGTCTTCACTTTTTATTTTCACATATTTATTGAGAAAATTCATCAAGCTAAGTAAATAGATATTTTCAATAAATATTGTTTTCTTCAGTGTTTTTCTTAGCAACAGAAAATCCATCTGGAAGCAGTATTATAGCATAATCCTTTTAAGACACATTCTCCCAGGCTATTTTAGCATTGCATGCCACTGCTTTTTAATGCTTGTCTATTTGTCAACACTTCAGACTCTGACGTTTGCAATGGCATACCACATTACATTGTAACAAATAACATCTAAATTAAACTTACTTTGGAGAGAATCCTTAAAGAACTCGAGAACTGGGTGCATATATAAAGTTTATATTAGAAGGGGGGAACATCTCTTGGTGAAAATCACAGAACTGGAAATAAGAGCAGCACAAAGCATGGCATATGCCCATGACAGTGCATTAGTTCCAGAGTAAGCAGCATCCTTCTGCTCTTTGCTGACAGACACAATGTTTGATAAACTAGAGCTGCGCTCAGAGAGCACAAGTACCTCTGCCAATGTACTCGGTGTTATTTTTGGCAGCATTAGCTAGCAAGTCCTGTGTTTATGCAGTCCTGTAGTCTTCGCGTAAATATGTTAATAATATGTTCTTTTTGGCCTTTTGCTTGACCTTGACCTTTGACCCTGACCTCCCAATATCGAATCACCTCTTCCTTGAACAATACGTAATTGTTCCACCAAATTTGAGGAAAATCCATCCCTAACTTTTTGCGTAATTCTGCTTACAAACATTCCAACAAACCAACCAACAGACAAACGGTAATGATCACATAACCCCCAACTTCGTTGGGCGGAGGTAAAAATTGTGGCATGTCCAATTTTGAAAGTAACCTTCCTCTTTTCAACCCCAACACATGGGGCAAATTTCTCTGGATTTTTCTTCTCTCTTTTAAATCAACAAGGAATAGAAACCAAATTCAAGATGGCTGTCATGACAGTCATAATGAAAATTGCACCGAGCCCATTTTGAAAGAAACCTCCGTCAACACACCCCCTGCCCATAGCAAATTTGACTTTGATTGGATCAGCTATTGCCCTTAAAATCAATAGAAACCAAATTCAAGAGAGCCGCCTGATAGCCACAATTGAAACTCACACAGCATCCATTTTTGAATCGTCTCCAACAGAGACAACAAATTTGAATTTGATCGGTTCATCCTCCTCCCTAGGTCAATGAGAACCATATTCAAGATGGCTTGGTATGATTGCCACATTGAAAATCCCAGCACACCCATTTTTAAGCAGAAGCTTCCTCTATCCACCCCCAACACACAGAGCAAATTTGAATTTGATTGGAACATCTGTTTTTCTCAAAAATGACAGAAAACAACCTCAAGATGGCAGCGCGCCCATTTTCAAAAGTGAATCTTCCTGTACCCACCACCAACACATGCAACAAATATGAATTTGATTGGATCATCAGGAATTCACAATGAAGTTTCTGAAGTCCTGGTGGTGCTTACAAGGTTGATATTAGAAAGGGGAATAACTCTTACTAAAAACACAGAGCTCTCCTAAAAGCACATGCGCATCTTCACCAACATAATTATGCAACTTCAATTTTGAAACAATCTGCAAAAATGTCTAGAATGAATTGCATTTACAAAAAAAAGAGGGACTGACCTACTGCTCCATGCTAAAATATGCTCTCAATAACTGATGATAGCCATATAAAATAATTTTTTTGATTTTTTCTGTCCAGTGTTTCAGCAACACCCTCCCTGTTTATTAAATAGGCTGTTATTTGCCTAAAACTGCACATTATTTGAACAGAAATAAGCCCTACCCCCATACAATTTTTCTTTGACATAAAGTTTGCATCCTTTTGTCCTCGTGTGGTTTAATTCCATTGCAGTTTGGCAATCTTGCCATTTTATCTCAGTACTCTGAATCCCTCTCATTGGCGATCTCCAAAGCTACCATCACCATCCTTCCATTGCTTTTATTCTTCATGGTCTTTCACTCTTTTGCACTGGGTTGCACAGTTCACACTGAAGTCTGTGGGTAAGGCTTTAACTATATCCTCAGTTACCATCAGCTAGTTTCAAACTGTTGCTGTGCTGAATTCAATTTTGCCTCAGATACATTATTAACATCTGAGCCAGTGTTGTCATCTTTTGTTTTTTGAGCCCTCTGCCACCTTATACTTGCTGCTATCGAGACAATCTCAAAATTGTTCGGCTGATTGCCTCTACGTGGCCGGGTCAGTCATGTCTAGGTGAATGAGTTCGTGTTGAGGCTGGCCTGGTGCCAGATGGAGGTGGAATGGCTGGGCTTGGAACTCCTAAATCCCAGCGGCACACTCTCAGCCACTGGCCAAGACCCTACACCTCACTGGATGCATGGATTAGTGGGAAATGTATGGATTTTAATCAATCAAAAGTGCCTGCTTAGCAGCCACTGTAATCACGGACATGCTTATACATGTGATGGCGGTTGCATGCTCACGCGCACATGTGCGCTTGAACGCCCATACCCACGCACATGTGCCCCTGCAGATGACGCATTTGAGAACTCTGCTCTTCTTTAGAGATAATTTGACAACTTGGTCCTGCACAGTATTTTGTCTGTATTCTTTTTTTCATTATGTTGCAGCAGATGAGGATTCTTTCTTGTGTGCTAAATCGATGAATATCTCCTGAAGAATTTTCGATTATGCAGTGAAGTGGAAAGCATTTGTAATGTTGTTGCTCCTTGTAAATGGATCAGTAAGCACATCATTTAATGATTTGATGAAAACATACAGAACAAAATTAGGCTTCAGGTGCCAACTGAAGCTAATTTCAATACGCAAACAAGCTACCGTGCGACTGAGTCTTACAGCATGTTCTCCTCTTGGCGGAAAGATTGGATTAAGGAGCTCATCACAGTAATATTTCCATCAAGTTTGTGGAACAGAATTTTCTATGTAATGATGGACTAGCATTTTCAGTTGCTGCATTTCAGCAGACCCTCCTCGTATAAAATAAAACACAAAAAGTTGTCTGAATTATGGCTAGTGTGCAGTTTTCCTTCAAAATTATAGACACATTTTCCTTCCTTTGGGATATTTTATATTCTTGCCTTGTAATCCATCAGCATATCTATTCACGCAGTGCCATGTTTATTGTTAAGACGAGAACACATATTTTGACTGAAGGGCATAGCCGAATTCAACCGGCTGTATTTCATCTCAGTTTTCTCGGAGGAGATCCTCGCTGTCATCTTGAATCAATGAGGGCTCTTTTCTCACGATTTGTTTTATTTCCGAGTTTGCCCCACTCAAAGGGTTTATCTCACCCTTGAAGCATTCCCACTTAGTGATTGAAAGATCTGGCAGGTACTCATCACAACAGGTAAACTGTTTATTCCTTGTTACTATTGATTGCGTTTATCTTTGGCTCTTTTTCCTGTGAATTTATGACCCTTACAAGAACACAAACTTAATATGCTCTTGTAAACTCAGGTTATATCTGTTAACAATTTATGGTCGGTCACTGGCAATGCTGAGATCGCAATGATTTTTGTATTTAATTTGAAGCGCAGAGTTAACTGAGTAAAGTGAGCTCAAATTTGTCCTCACTGAAGTTAGTATGTCTGAAATGGGGGTGAATACTGTATATAGGATTGTTTACTCTGAACAGTCCAGCCACAAACGTTCTACTAGTAATGTAAGGTATGCATGCAATTGGACAGTACTCATCAAAATGACAAGATCTTTCAGAGGTTTTAACTAATTGAGAAATACATTGACAATGTCAATCGTACAGTTTTTTTCAAGCACCATTTTTCGGTGAGTGTCGCAGTGTTGAAGCTGTTTCTCTGGGCTCTGTTTCCTAACCGGTATTATTTTTTCAGACGGAATGGAGTCCTCCTCAGTGGGTCCTGTTTAACTATGATATCAGTAATTAACATTACCGGCTGATTATGAATGCGAGCTCTGTTCCATTGGCCTGGGGGCTAGATTGCACTGCACCTAATGGAAATGCTTACGAACGCTCATCGTGTTCCTATCGCGTTGACCCATATGTTTAATGCGGCGGCGATGGCTTGCCCTACCGGGCTGGCATGTTAACTGCTTTGTAAATCAACAGCGCAAACGCAAGGCCCGAGAGCTCATCGGGCAGGAAGTCAGGGAGAGTGCACGTCATATCGTTGCGTGCATCTCAAGCGTTTACACCACCGTCGCCGGCCTGTATCGCACTGGCTTATCTTTTCAAGTAGTTGCGAAGTAGTGATCTGATAAGCCCTTGGCTGAGGGAGGCTGAGTGTTTTTGGTGCAGAGACTGTGGGGAGTCAGTTTAGGCTCGACAAACAATGAGGATTTCTGAACAACATCGTGGTGGCTGCAAGCCAGACAGGACCTTTGACTCACCAATGCTTTATGCTAGAGCCTTAGCCTCTGTCATCCTCCCCAAGGTTGCATTTATTTTTCTGCCATGGAAAACATTGTGAGTACAACTACAGACATAAAATACAAATGGCAAGACACGTCCGTTTGATTTGGTTTGGTTTGGCTTCAGAACTGGAGCTGGTTCCCTGCACTGTTATAAACCGGCACCTTTTTTTGCCAGTTAATTTAACTGTAATTCTACAATAAATTTACAACAGAGTTCCGTGTCTATTAAGAGTAAACCACAGTTAGATGTGCGCAGGACTCCACTTACAGTTAAAATAACCAGGAAACAATTAACCAGGAAATTTAATTAATTTTGCATTAATTTGACTGTTAAATTCAGTCAGTTTATTTTGCCAATGTTGTCCTCTCTTTCAGTAAATACTGTAGTAATATCGCAAATACATTGTTGAAATGTTCTAAAATGAAGATTCCGACACCAGACTAGTATTAAATTGAGAAGGTGCCTTCCTGATCATTTTGACATTGAAAAAATTATAACCAGTTTTTGGTGGAATTCAGTCATAAATTCCTTATTATTGCTTATTTGGTTATTAATTGTTTATCCTTGCTTGCTCTTGATTTAGTATTGATTTACTTGTTTATTCAGACATTAAGTGTTTATCCTTACTTGTTCTCAAGTGGCCTCGGTGACCTAGGCAATGCGTGATCGCATTGGGGGGGGGGCTTTTTAGGATTACTGGAGCCAGACTTTCGGGGGATGCACACGCACGCAGCTGATGCAGAGGGCGTACATCATAACGTTCTGCTTTTACATATATCCAAAGCAAAGGAGAGATACCTTTGTCTTTGTTCTTGCCTGTAACAAAGACCTTACTTGCAAGCAGTAAAGGATTGTATTTACTCATCTTGTCTCCATCTGATTTCTTTCAGGAAAACAATTTAAAATTCCCACAACACCAGTGGTAACTGCAAAGCAATGATGTGCTATACACTGACTTGAAAGAAAAAAATGCCCTTAAAAACCATTCTACGTTTCCAAAGGTCAAACTTGATGTCAAACTCAAGTATGGGATGGCCATTGCATACAAGTTTTGCAGTATCCTTTCAATCACAGATTTATGTTCAGAAAGCATGACGGACAGCCCCATTCTAGGGTATTACAAATCATTCAACGTGCCAGGAGTGTAAACTAGTTGTGCAATGCAGTGTGCCAAACAAGTCATGTGCGTCATATAGTACTGGTGGTCGGCATCAGTGGTCTGTATGCTTGGTCATTCAGCTCCATTCATTCAAACAACCATGGGCCACACAGTTCAGGTTTTAATAATTAATGCATTTATTTTTGTTTACATGTATTTATTTATGAAATGGAATATACTGCAAACATATGTATTGTAGTGCACTCAAATGTTTTATGGACACAAATTCCTTAAAAAGATGTGAAAGCCAATTTAATCGCCTTGTCTGGATGACACTTGATAAAATAATGGTAAATATATTGGAAAGCTATTTTACCTTGTTTCAGTGCTTTAAACACAAGATAACAGAATTGGCTAATGGCGCTAATTGCTTTCCACAGACCATGAATGCACCTCAATATCTGCGTTTACAGTGGTATTCTTTGCTGCTTTTACTAATTCTACGGGTCTTGTTCTGCCTTCCGGAAGGCAACCTCTGACGATCCCCACACCCCGCCACTGGACCTCAATCGCCTACACCTGTATAATTTTGTCTGAGGCCCCAAAATCCTACAGCTGGGGCAGACAAAAACACAGTGACCAGTTTTTTACACAATTGCACGATAAAGGGCTGTAATTCACAGCCCAATTAATATGCATGTCACTGTCTGAATAGTTATGGCCCTTGCTGTATATAAATTTCTACATATTGATACACCCCTCCTCCCCCAACCTTTCTTCGCCCACGTAGCACTTCGCCCATGCTCTTAACATACTCTCCTGCGTACTGTTTGGAAGATTTTATGGTGCGATTTCTTGACCCAGTTGCTTGCCATATGGGTTGCCACCACACGGTTCGGAAAATCCACTGCAGCCTGCTAAGGTGCCAGGCACAATCCCATAAACCGGGTATTGGTGCATCCATCATAACTATGTTTACGCTAATAAAATTCGGAGCACGGCTGAGAAACTTCATGTTATTGCTCAAATGAAGACAGATGCCCCTGTTTTTGTGCTGACCTGTGCTCAAGTCTGGGTTTGGTCCTTGCTGTCCTAGCTGCATCACATTAACTCGGAACGTGGACATGTACAAGAAATAAAACATGAGAATGAAGTTCAAATGAAATTGGAGAGAAAAAAAAAAACACAAAACATCAAATCTTAAAGCATATGTCATATTAACAAGTGCTGGCATGAAAATAACTCCCTTTGAGTCACACGGTGCACAAAAGACTTAAGCCCAGGTAACCCATACTGCTCAGATTTTACGGATTTTATTGGATTGTAGTGCAGGAAAGTGTGAATAAAGGAACAATACATTCGGTGCAGCGCGAGAGCAGGACTGTTTCTTTATAGCCACGGCCCAAAGTATAATTATTTCTATGTTCTATGGCGCCCAAAGGTAATGTTAACTCCTCACCCGAGAGGAAATAGACGCGCAGCACCATGAACAAAGTGTTTTTCTTTAACCATAAATGGCAGCCGAGTACAGTTTAACGGCTCTGTTTGAAACTGATTGGAAGTCTTCTCTGAATTTAACTGGAAGCACTGAAGCATTGACCATTTCTATTAGACTTGTTTCAGATACACAATATTCATCAAAGGAATCAACCAAATGAAATTTGAAACTCAGAACTGAACCAGACATAAGAAACAATCAATCCAAATAAGATAACATAAAAAGAAGTGGTGAAATGCAAATTAGTAGGCAACAATAATCCCTGGCAACATACGAACTCGGTGTCTCTCGGGGGGTAATTATTCTTGGTGCGACAATGTGATACGGCTCTTTGGCGCTGTCTTTTCTGAAGGATCAGTTCTAATGATTTTTTAACCGCTACTACGCCAGACGCGTCGAAATGGAAGTCACGACATTCCGAAATTAATTCAGATGTATTTGTTTGAATGGATGAATGACTGTAAGCGTTCCCAAATTATTTATGCCTGATTGGTTGACTGTTTTCAGGTTATGGGCAAATGCATTTGTTGTGTCTTTTTCTTCTTCTTTTTTTTCGCCGCGGTGTACGCTAATCCAGTTGAACTGTCTTCTCTGTTTGCATTTTCTCTGAAGAATTTTACGTCGCCTGTTTGGTGCCATGAAATAGATGTCATAACGACTTATTTTCCTTCAGTTTTTCCCCCAAAAGGTATTTTTCTAAAGGTAGCCTACTGAGCAAACACTGACTGATTTTAGCGTGGGTGCTATCAATATTCAAGTCATTGCTTAGGGCCCATATGAAAATTGGAATCGTTAAAGTTGATATCTCCCTTTTCTTAGATTAAGGCTTCTCCAACGCTTTTATAATTCATGCTGTGAAACTTTTTTTTGTGCAGCCGGGGCATGAAGTTGGGTCATAGTGAATTAGCTATGCACTGTGCGTGATCGCAATGGCAAAACCTATTCAAACACTCAAATTACGCGAATTGATTTCCACCACGGATTAGCTGGAGAGAGGAGATGCTCTTTTTTGTGATAACGGCTCCCCCTTCTTATTTGCATCCCGGCTACCCTATCCCCATTTTCCCTCCCTTAGTGGTCTCCGCTGATTCGAATAGAGCATTCTGCGGAGAGCGGTCGTCTTGTCAGCGCTCTTTTGTTCAGTAGCGTTTTGCTGCAAGGGGGGCGAGCGTCGCTGTTCTCGCTTCTTCAATCCGCTACACTAGGAGATCCGGAAGATTCACATCCCTCCTGCCTGGAGAGATATCAATTTTGAATGCAACTGACGATGTTTTAACTTGTGTTTTTGACTGTTACGTTGATTCGGTTTCTTTTGCATGTAAACTGCTGCCTAACAATCGACTATCTCTAAATGGTTCAGATCAAAAGCAAGCAGTAACGTTAACGGTCCACCTGCACTAAATAAGAAATACCGTTCTCCAAGACAAGACCGCTTCAAATTCCTGAAGACTTCGCTGACGTCTACGCAGCCTAGGCTACCTCAGCCCCCAAGGTAAGAAAATTATGTTCACCACTTTTTGGTGTCCATTTAAAATCATACTTAATATTAAAAGTGTGCATTATCGTTGCTCTCTTTACCAAAAAAAAAGGAGTGGTGCTTTTATGAAAGACACAGGCGCATGTTTAAAACGATATCATTGTGTATTTGTTTCTATTGATGGGCAACACTGTTGCGAGAAGAACGGTATTTGATTTTCAATAAGGATTATTCTTTAATGATTAATAGTCGGCACTCTATCGCTTTGTGCCGGCATTTCAGCGAGGATACTAATACTGGACCCTCAGTTGCTTGGAGTTTGTAGGGGTTCGACTCTTATTTCAAATAATAAATGAAGAAAAAAAGAACCAAAGAAGGAACTCGGGTTGTACGGCAAACTAAAAGTCACTCGTGACATCTGCTGGTATCACACCTAAAGCAGTCTTTTTAAAAGCGCCTTTGTGTTCTGTTCGGTAGTTTATGTTTTTCTGATCTTCTACAGCTCGGCTCGCAGAAGCCTGTTCCACCTAAGAGGCCAATTAGACCGTAGGCAAAGAATATGAGGCGGCATTTTTAATTACTGTGTTCTGAATTCTTAATTTTATATTGGCATGATACTTCTTGACACAAGCATTATACAGTCAGCCCACATAAGTGTTTGGTGTCGTTTTAAGCCTGGCTTCTCGAGTTGGTTTGAACTCGTTCCCTCCTACCAAGAGTGGGAATTTTTTTTTTTTTTTTTTTGCCGGCGAAACGTCTCTGCCGCCAATCTTTGCCAAGCCACGAGGGCAGCTCAATTACTCTCCGACCTGCTTGTACAGATGTACCTTGTCACTGTGCTGAAGCCGTCACAGAAACCAAAGCTATAGCAGAATATAAGAGGAAAACTTTGATATATTGTTGGTGAAAAAATGGTTTATATGGACAGTTTTGGGGAAAAGGTCGAGCCTTCTTGCATTGCATTCTGCTCGTCTCATCATGACTTGTTGAAATCTGTCAGTCTGCAGTAGAGGGACTAAGGCTTAATCTGCAGCCGCCCACTGTCAAACTCACCTATCAAAACACTAAGGAATCAATCATTCGCCGACAACTTATTTGAAAATTGTATCTGACAGCGTATGGCTGCTGCAGGATTTTTCTTCTGTCAAAAAAGACAAAATCAGTCACCTCAGCTAAGCTGTTAGTATCTAGGCTATAAATTCCATATTGCCTTAAAATTGGAAAGTTGCAATGGTGGGCTGGGAGTGGAGGCGCAGACTCTGAGCTGAGCCCTAGGGAAATTTATGCAGGGTTTCAGTTTGTGTATGACAAATTACGGGGCAAAGTGTGCGCTTTTTTTATGTGCAAGCACGTGTGTAGTAAGGAAGTAGTAAGGTCTCTGTGCGGATGATCGTGATGATGTTAATTTTTCTGTGACAGTAATAGACGGTGTGAACTTCTGCATTTTCACTGCGTGTCAGAGCCTGTGTGTGTGTGTGTGTTTGTGTGTGCATATGTGTGTGTTCACAATGACAGGCAGCTGATGACTCGATGGGGAGGGATGGCAGTTGGCTTTCCCAAAGGTAGTTGATTGACATGAAGAGGATCTAAACACCTGAGCTGCTGCATTATTCATGCCCTTTCAGTGCTCCTTTTTTCCATTGCTAGTTAAATAGTCATGTGAGCACCTGCCAAATCACTGTCTGCTCTAACAGTGACCTACGTCTGACATCAGAAATTCCTGGCACCAACGCAGCCCTCATAGACAATAGCTGATAAATGCTAATCCTGTTATCTTGTTCGCTAGGAGCTCATATACCCTTTCATTCTGTTCCATTGTGCCCAAGTCTAGAGTCTGTCCTATTGAATCCTGGCAGTGTGCGTAACACTGCCAGTGCATTTGCTTCCCTCTGAGAGCCTCTACACTGGAACTAAGCATTGCTCTCATTCAAGCTTTGTGTCCAACACAAGAGACAAAGTGTAACAAAGGGGTGTACTGTAGGACTTAGACTTCCAAGAGGCTGTTCCCAAAGAGGCAGTAAGAGTATTCCCAGTTGAGAAAATTGAGTCTCGCGCAATGCAGCCAGAACTCTTTGAAGAACAGGCTTCTGTGAATGTTTTTTTTTTTCCCCCAAAACCAAAAGGTCAGACTTCTTGAACTGATTTGCTTACTGTTTCCAGTGGTGATTGTGACATCACTGACAGAATGTCCAATCAAGAACACTCTAATCCCACACCGCACTGTGGCAAATGGCTTTGCGGAAGCTTTATTCCAAGGGCTCATTAGCAAATTCATATCAACTTCCAAAAACAGCAGCGTAAGAGGGGTGTTTCAGAGCTGCAATTAATGTGGAATAGCAGTAGCGGGAACAAGGGAGCCATGCTAATCCACTGTCCAGCCAGTGCACTGACCAGCCGCAGGCAGGGACACATTGACACACTGCTGACTAATCGCACTGCTGACCAGCTGTAGCGACTGCACAGATGCGCCGTTGGACAGACAAAGCAGCCACAGTCTGCTCGGGGATTACCAGATCGCTTTCTTGTAGCTATTGAATATTAATCGCGGGACGTATCGGGAATGCATTATTCAAAATGGAGCTCATCTGTCCTCCCCCCCCATTAAACTGCATGAATAATTGCATCTGGTGTCCTTTTTATGAGGTGCTTCGTGCCAATGGGGCACAAAGTGTTAACTTCACCTTTTGGTTGTGAAGGTTGCCGCTGTGGTTTTGTTGTCTGGAAGAATTCTGTATTTATTGATGTCGGATTTTTTTGTATGTGTAGAATTGTAATGCTCCTTGTCACTTGGACGTTGCATGTGCACTGGCTTCAACGTGAAACTAAACTGGTTTTCTCACTGTTTAGTCAGAACCGTATTAGGCTGTGATACATAATGAGTTTACAATGTTCCATAAGTATGCCTATACAGTCTTAAACTGCCTGTTTTTATAAGTAGGCTTGCTCACAATGCATTGCTGTTCTTCCTCTGTGGTTTCAGCACTGGACAGCTCCCTTAAGCACTGAAACTGCTCTGTTGCGCTCAGGCTTTGCTCGAAAGGCACTAAAGGTCGTTCTTTGGAGGCTTTGCAATGCCTGATGTGGCTTTTTACCACGTTAAGTATTTCTGTCCAGAGTAATGATTTGAAGCTGTTTAAAAAGCTGGCGGGGATCCCAGCGAACACCCAGAGAGCGCGTCGCATGTCATCAGACGATTTGAAGAAATTCTTGGCTCATTCTACCAACCGCTTTCTTCGAGCTTACAATTTTTTTTCTCCCACATTACCGCCAGTCCCAGTCGCTGTCAGCCCTGAGTATTTCTGATTAAATTGGCTCACTAGTCTACTTTATATTTTGATTAGTGATTGTAAGTCGGAAATGACAGCGAGGGTCGACACAGCCGGTTCCCTTCTATAGCAGTCAGATGTTGATTGGCGCAGGCTTTTTGACACCAGCAGAAGCTGTGCTGGCTAAAGATAGATGCTGATCTGTACCTTCGCGCCAGGGAGCCCGCTGCAGGCGTTGCTGCTTTTTGGGAGTGGGCGGATGAGGCTGTCAGGGTGTGCAGGCCGGTGGGGAGCGGGGCATGCTGGTTTGGAGAATGAGAGACTGGGGAGAGAGTAGAGGATTTTCAAGCTAAAACAAAGGATCTGTGAGCCTATTGCTTCTTCACAGATTCCAGCTACTTATAGGGAGGTCAAATGTTCCACCTGCAGTGTAATCACTATGAGAATTCCGCAGATAAACATGAGACCGAATTGATGTCTGGGATAAGTTTAATAGGTCATTTAAGAAGGAAATGTATGCAAGAGTAGACTAAAGTATTCAATTATTCCAGAGGTGCACTAACAGTTGAAAAGGATTTGTTTTGCTGTTGAATCAGATATGATTGTACTAACGTTACGGGGAAGGTTCTGAATAGAACCAGTCCTCCTCTCCAGCTGCGGGGAGTCAGTTGAGGTGGCTTGAGAATCTGATCCAGATCCCTCCTGGACGCCTCCTTTTAGAGGTTTTCTGAGCAAGCCTGACAGGGAGGAGGCCTTAAGGCACACCCAGGACACGCTGGAGGGGGCCAACTCCATTGTGACGGGTGTTACATTGGCACACTTTTTAAAAAAAATTTGCATCAACTTCACTGTCAAACATAATAATGCAATATTTGGACTGTGTGTGCTTCTATAAGTCAACCCCATGCTCTATCAAGATTTACAAACCTTATGCCAAAAATACTGTTTTAATCATATGTTAATCATATGTTATTTAGCTGTGACGAGTGTTTCAGCTAAAAGACATTGGGTTGAAGCCCATAGACATGTTACTGATATCTCTGTGAATTGTGATCTCCTATAAATATAAATGATGCATAGCATTGTGGAGCATGTCTGCAGGATTACCAAAGCCAAGACAGTAAGACAGTTTGGCCGTACTATTTGAGTAAAATGAACACTTAATTCACTGTGACGGGCGTTACAGTGTGCAAATAATCAGGTGATGTACAATGTTTCTGTGGTCGGTACCTGTCATTCACCACTCTAACATTCCTTACATGAGGCATAGTCAATCCCCACTGCCCTTTGTCATAATCCTTTCTGATTGCTACATGAGCAGGGATATAAGTGTATCTTTGTGTAGGCCACTTAAAGGGACTCTTTTCTCGTAGTTTGTTTACATTTTGGTGAGTGAAAAAAATTGCCTCAATACTCTAAAATCAAAGTTCTCGAGATGAAAAATGATGGCTTTGTTCCTTTTACTACAATAGCAGTTGAAATAGCACACTTGGGCTTGCTGAGATTTTGGCTAAAACAATACAGAATCTGGTTTTCGCCGTTCTCGACATTCACGCTGCTGCTGAGCTTCAGATTTCCCCATACTGAAGATCTACTGAAATAAAGAATAGAGAATTTTAAGAATAACTTGGAAACACACCTGTCTAAGGAAATGATCCACAGCGCTTGACCAAATACCCTTATTACATGTGGAGAGTCAAGTGACTGGCACAAAGACGTAGGCCTATCAAATCCATAATCCCACTGAGCTCCGGTAACTTCAATGAACACCAAGCATAATGCATGACTTCACATGCAGGTAGGCGGCTGGTTTAGCTTTTGCCAGCAGTGGTCTACATCAGGACACTGAATAGTTGTAGACCAGTGGCGGCTGGTGAACTGGTGATAGGGGAGGCTCACACCTATCCCTTGAAAATAATGATTGGTCATGACCTGTTTGAAATCATTCATTTAAATTATCATTACAAAAGCTCGGAAAACTCTAAACATTATCAGATGTGGTCAGTTTTCATTTAACGCACACCTGTCAACTCTCACGCATTCTGCGTGAGTTTTATTAGCATATTTACATTCCCCTGCTGTAGTCAGCAATTATTCAATCAACGCATATGTAAGAGATTCCAGCACAGAACTGAAGTACTTGTGCAGGGAGGTTTATCAGCTTCACCTGCATTATGACTCCGGACTTCTCCCGCTTTTCTTTACTCTGGGGTTGAAGGCAATCCATGTGTTTCATAGTTTAAATGAAATAAGATCATTTGAAACATCTTCCAATGATCTTATTTCATTTAAACAGTTTAAACAATCATGAAACACATGCATTGCTTCCAACCCCTGAGTAAAGAAAAGCGTGATGAGTTCAGAGTCATAACGCAGGTGAAACTGATAAACCTTCAAGCACAAGGACTTTCATTTTGTGTGAGAATCTCTTATACATGCGTTGATTGAATAGTTGGTGACAACAGCAGGGGAGCGTAAACATACCACTAAAACTCATACATGAGAGTTGACAGGTGTGCATTATTTCTGAAAACTGACC
Organism: Gymnothorax reevesii; assembly: GCA_029721435.1. Lineage (NCBI taxonomy): Eukaryota > Metazoa > Chordata > Actinopteri > Anguilliformes > Muraenidae > Gymnothorax > Gymnothorax reevesii. Next base: position 32,553,708 of record CM056575.1, read on the forward strand.
ACACCTGATAATGTTAAGACTTTTTTGAGTTTCTGTAATGGTAATTTAAATGAATGATTGAAAACAGGTCATGACCAATCATTATTTTTATGGGATGGTTTCAGCCTTCCCTATCGCCAGTTCACCAGCTGCCACTGTTGTAGACTTTGTATTCTCGGGCTATTTTCCCGACAATACTAATTTTGTGATAAAAATATGACTACTTTTACATAAAATTCACTTGTTACTTACCTTTCTCAGCATATACAAATGTACATTTAAATCGAAAAAATCACTGATTTGTTGTTCCTTCTGACTGCTTCAATCTTCCATGTTTGCTGTCTACACCGAGTTGACCTGGTATATGACTTTGTTTACTAGCACCTGACTGACATTCAGCCAGACTGGACTGCCACCTGGCATTTGCTATTTGAACTTATAGTCAATTCACTGTCCAAATTGCTATAAAAGCAGTCATTCTGTTATATAAACTTGTGATGTAACGCCCGTCACACCACCCTTTGTAACGCCCGTCTCATTATATTTGTAACACCCATCAGAACGTTACATAATAACCACAAAATGAAAAACAACAAACACCATTTTATACTGAGTACAAATGAAAACGCACCACTCACGAAATCTGGAATAGCTCCACGGATTGATATGTGAAGTATATACGTATGATGCATTTGAGATAATGAATGATTTAAGAAGACATGTAAACCTCATTCAATTTCATTCACGATAATGTTAATGCGCGAGAGAGGTTTAACTGGTGTAGGGGTCAAACAGGAAAGTCAATAACGGGTGTGACCGCCATTTGCATTGACACATGCGGTGCATCGTCGTCGCATGGAGTTGATCAGTCTCTGGATAGTGTTCTGAGGGATAGTATTCCACTCCTGAACAAGGGCAACCTCATGTTCTCGGATGTTGTCCATCTGGCCTCAACGTGAAAGACGTCGTCCAATTTCATCCCATAAGTGCTCGATAGGGGAGAGGTCGGGTGATAGAGCTGGCCACTGAAGCACGGGGATGTTCTGCTGTGCAAGGTACTGCATGGACACCCTTGCAGTGTGTGCCCTAGCGTTGTCCTGTTGGAACGTGTGGACATCGTGGTGTTGGTTGAAGAGCGGCACAACATGGTTCTCCAGCACCTGGTCCCGGTAGTAGACGCCGTTCACCCTTCCTCTGCAGATATGGAGAGGGGTTCTGTGACGGTAGCTTATTCCACCCCACACCATAACGCTGCCACCACCCCAACGGTCCGTTTGAACGGCACAATCGGCGTTATAACGTTCACCACGTCTCCCCCAAACACGTATACGGCCATCTGCGTTCCTTAAGTGAAATCGTGACACGTCAGAAAAGGTTACACCATGCCATTGTCGTAGTCGCCAATTCTGGTGCCTGTTTGCCCACTGTAGACGCTGGTTCCGGTGACGATCCGTCAATATGGGGCCGAAATAAGGACATTGTATACGCAGGCCTGCAGCTCGCAGACGGTTCCGTACGGTGTTGGGGTGAATGAATCCAAGTCGTCCTTGGACTTGAGCAGCCGTTCTTGTCGCTGGTAGTGTTCGGTCTCGGACATGATCCCGTACGATCTGACTGTCCTGACGTGCCGTTGTCACACGTTGTTGACCCGGTTGAGGACGGTCCCGAGTGCTCCCCGTTTGCAGAAACCTTTGATGGAGTCTTGCGATCGTTGTGTGTGCGCAGTGTAGTCGTCTGGCAATTTCCCTGGTGCTGGCGCCAATTTGAAGCATGCCTATGGCACGTTCCCGTTCAGGGGCTGTAAGTCGCGGCATAGTGTCGACGTTTCACAAGTGTCAGTGAAGAAGTGAAATTTTATTCGGATTCACATGCTTTTAAAGGCAATGTGTGCACAAATTCAGAGTGAAATTCATTTTTCCCGTGGTGTGCGTGCAAGATGTTGCGTTTTTGCAATAAATTCCCTAGTGTTACAGTTAACTTGAAATTCTCGCATTTCTTGCACCTGGCATGTCGGGTGACGTCACTGTAGTGTTGTTGTTGTATAAACATTACATGAAGTTCATCTGATTTCAAGTGGCGCGTTTTCATTTGTACTCAGTATATATCTATACCTACCATCAAGCTAACTTTGAGTGTGGACTTCTCTGCTTACTTTTGTGTCACCTAATAAAACTTGCTTGTTAAAATGTGACAGGCATTACAATTCAAGTCTCAAAGTCCATGACAGTAAATCTGCACTTTTTATTGAAATCATGGCATACACCATAAAATTCAGACATAAAATAAGGTTAACAGAGTTACTGCACTGACACACAGGCAGCTGCAAAATGGACATTTTTGGTTATGAAAACAGACAATTCAGCTGCAGTCGACATCATTTCGACCATGTTCCCCAAAAAAATTCCCAGGGGTATGATCTCAAAATTACTTTTACATTTTGATAGCCCAAATACTATATTTAATCCACAACAAGGAGAACATCTGTTTCTATCAACTTAAAAATTTAGGTGCCATGTCCCTATTTCCATGGAACTGGCCTGGGATTATATCTCTGGCTGGCCTGGGAATGGCTTGGGGTCCCCTAGAAAGAGATAGAGGAAGTAGCTGGGGACGGGGATGCCGGGGCCTCTCTGTTTAGTCTGCTACCCCTGCGACCCGGCCCCAGAAAAGTGGCAGAAAATGGAAAAAAACTTGACTGTTAACAAAAACCAAAATCTGACAGCATTGGAAACATAGTGAGATGTTTAACAAATTAATCGGCTTCCACATATTTTGATGTCCAATCACTGTAAAGTTGCCAGCCTGCTGAAAGACTTCTTTCTTCTTCTTCTACTCTGCTGGCAAATTGCTCTTGAAAAAAATTGATGCGCATAAGCTTTTTTCAAAATAACACCAGAGCTAATTTCGTTTTGGTTAAATGAAGTGTTATTCAAATTGTAGCTATCACAGCTGTTCAGTTTTGATTTATCCATATTAATCTAGTAAAGATTCCTTCTAAAACATTTATGGAATGTTGAGATGAGTAAACCAACTTTGAACAGCATTTTTTACAAGGGGATTTTCCACAAGATCTATACTACACTGCAATGTAATCATTTTGGTTTAGGAATGCTTATTTTTTGATTTTCCAAAAGTTGACATCAGCTACCCATTGGAGTTTCCTGCTTAGCTGGCTGCCAAAACAAACCAGATAGGATTTCTGAGGGGAAGGTAACTGATCATATTTATTCGAACAAAAACAGTTTTAAATGTCGGCCTAGATATTGTATCAGATCTTATCTGTGCAGAGGTTGAAGGCGTTCTAGCTTTTGGGATTGGTGTTTTGAATTCCTCTGAAGGAGGAGATGTGCTTTGATCTATTCTAAGTCCATACAGCTGGTAACAAGTTTGTGACGCTATTCTTCTTTACAATCCGTGTTTTGCATGGTAGAATTTTGAAGCAGTGGAACTGCTATTTTCAATTATTTTTTGAATTTTTGATGCACACATGCCTGCAGTGAGTATCGCTCAATTTGTTTCCTGGCACAAATACAACTAAGTAGCCTATTGGTTTCATATTGAGTAATAAAACATAACCCCACCATAACAGTGGCACAGGTGATAATGTGTTTCCTTCAATCAAATGTGATTTAGAAAGCTGAAAGGGGATTATTTTTGAAATCTCTTTCAAGCAAACTGGTTATATTCTGACAAAACGTTTTACATCAACTGTACATTGTTCTTTGATTATGCTGTTGCATTGAAGACATTATACAGGGTGTGAAAATATGTTTTGTGAGAAACTGCTAAACAGGTTTGACCTTGCTACTGTGTGAAACAAAGGCAGAACAATCTAATGTGTAAATTAGAATGTATCAACTGAGCATTCTAATGGCGATGTCACAATCAATATTGTTAATTGAAAGCAATGCAAGGCTACATTCAGAAGAAAATGCACTGGCTTTGTCCTAACACTGTATTCACACTTGCAGCCTTGCTGTCATAAGTGCACGGTCACACACCAACTAGCAAGTGTGGAAGACTGTTCCATTTCTGAAAATGCCCATGCACAGGTGCTTTTTGGTCCCTTATCCTGTCCCTTGATACGGCTACGGAGCACTATTAAGGGCTATGTGTATCCCACAATGCATCAGCATTTTGTACGCAAAAATGAAGGAGTGGTTATTTAGATGATGGAGAAGAAAACATTCCATTGTAAAGAAAGTTCATATCAGGTTACTGAAGCTTCTGTTGTGTGGAAGTATGCTCTGTAAATTGAGAGTATGTGCTGTAATTGGTTCCTTATTTTATGGCATCTTTAGCAGCCAATTTATTGCTTCATGTATTTATAATTTTGAACAATGTTTTAATGTTTGTTGTTTTAATGTTTGCCAAAGTTCTGGCAGTGACTCTTCTTGAGCCGTACTATATAACATTACCTGCATGAGTTAATAGAAATAAAGAATTTAGTATCTCCAGTCAAATCAACCTGTACATAGAGTCAGCTGTGCATGTTATCTAATCTTCAGTGGATCACACAGCGTACTCTTTTGACCCAGTTAGCAACAGCAGAGTTTGATAGAGTCTTTATACTAATCCATTTGGCTTCCATCCTCATTTAACACCATGCTAAGTGATGAGCGTGGATAGAAGTGCAGGTGTGGCGACGCATTAACTTGTTCAGTAGTTGATTATGTAAGGCTAAGCTTTGTTGCCCATTTTTGGTCACTGATAACAATAGCTATTGCTAGCTCTAGATGCTAGTGGCACGAGTTTGCGTGTCAAAGTTCAGCACAATTGAAATCAGGGCGACAAAAACAGGCAATAATTCCTCACCCGCGGAAACATTTTTTTCGCCCTCTTCTTGACATGGATGGGAGTTTCATTTCTTAACAATGCCACTTTGTACATATGTGATCATCCTCTCATTTTTTGTTTTCTTATTCATCTTATTCTCATTTTGTGCATCAGCTGAGGCTGATTTTGCATAACTAACTGCGCTAATGTTAGTTTGTGCAAGCAAGTAACACCCAAATAACAGTTTTAGATAGGTTCCTTAGCAACAACAGACCACTCCTCTTATTGCAAAAAAAAAAAAAGGAGTTTTTCTCCTTATTGTCTTGCAGCCATTGCAAATAGCAATTATGAGCATCCCAAATCATTTTTTACAGCACGGGATGTCGGGATGGTGTTCATTTTAAATTCTGCGCTTGATTAAGCACAAAAGACTGCAAGTGCAGGAATCGGGACAAAGCCATTGACTGTCCTCTCTTTGGGAGCCTATGGACAGAGACATTCTAAACAGAGAACTGAGGTGACTACATCACAGTGGTGTTGGAGGTAAAAATTCCCATTCATTTCAGTTTCAGCCAAAAACATTTTTTTGAAATTCACTTTTGAAGTGCTTACCATTATTTTTGGCCGCCATCAATTTGGAGGCATTGCATCATATCCCCAAATAATTTTACATGCATATGCTATGGCTACCTTGAAACATGAATAAAACATACCATAACAGATGTAACTCCAGTTCTGCCTTGAGTAACCAGTACAAGGATCCCATATCTGGTATGATTACAAGGGAGGGGGAAAACACCCACAATGATTCATGGGGAGAAACCAACCAGAGGATTTAGTGGGGTTTAGTAATTAATTTCCATCAAATCCCAGGGACCCCTTCTTATGGTGCTTCTCTGTCTTTGTATCATTGTGAAAGCAATCTCTTCTCACTACATGCTATCAGCTTATGTTGACGGATATTAGCCGCTAATGACGATCAACATTTTTCCCTCATTTATTTCGATACCGCAGTCATTAACATGCTAATGGGTGTTATTGAACCCGAAACCCGATGCTCTCAGCTGTGGCCCTGGTAAAGAGCTTAGTGCTTTATTTCCAGATTACAAAGGCTCAGATTATTTTGTTCTCTTTTCCTAAAGACCTCTTTTAACTGCTTCGTTTTTCGAGGAAATTAATTTAGCAGTAGCATGTCTATTGCTTGACATTGCTGTTCGGCTGCCCTGAGTTCAAAAGGAGTTCACAGCCAGTCGGTCTTGGACTAAAATAGCCGGAATTCTTCTGGAAGCAACTCTGAATCTTATTAGGGCCGTATTTTATTTGCTGGAAGCTGTGGGTCGAGTCGTAGCACAGCATCATAGCTCAAAGTTGTTGGTAACTCCACAATCTATGCCATGTACATAAATACATGGATGCATATTCAGATATATGGATATTATCCGACACATATCTATAATCCTGAGGTTGTGTGGCGCTTTCATGCTAATACAGTAGTATGCGTCTGTACAAACACATAGAGGTTCACATGCATTCACACGTAATCGCGCTGCTGTACGGTTCACCCATACAAATGCAGTGGCATGAATCTGCACGCACACACACACACACACACATTCTCACAAGCCTGCTGTTTCCCCACATTGTTTGCGAGCTCAATATCACCCCTACCTGATGCTTACGGCAGTTCAGACCCCATGAAACTCTGTAACTGAGTTGTGAGGTGGTAAGGGGAGTTTGACGGCTCTAATTAGACATTGAGTAGAGGGCAGAGGTTTGACTGTGCATCTGTTCGTTCCTCTGCCTCGCTTGGAGGCCAGTGTGTCTCCTGAGGTCAGCCAACAAACTCCTCACAGACTCTACTGTCTTCACTGAGACTGAGCGTCACACAGCACAAAACCAGTGAAAAGAAGTTCCAGAGCATTGATTTAGTGGTTGCATTTTTTTTCAGAAATTGAGGATAATTCCATGGTGGTTGTAAATTGAGGTTTTAAGCTTGTAACAACAAGAAAGAACACAAATTAAGCATATGCCGTCAGTCTCCAGTCTCTCATTCTCTCCCCTCATTAACTATGTGCTGATTCAAGTGGGTGGTGAGTCAATGAAAATAAGACTCTCACTGATTGGCTGCCTCATTAATGGAACTTTGGCAGCCAAAAACTGTCTGTAACGGGCTGTACTTACTTGCATCGTTGATTGCGGCACAGAATCGGAAACGCGCATGTGATATCTTTGCAAGGGTGCTAAAGCAACAGTAATCTGACAATATGGTTTCAAGCTTTTTCAGATTTGAGGGCCAAAGTATATGTGTGAGGGTGAGGAGCAGCATGATTTTAATACTATTTTCACAATATTCCTGAGTGTTTTGTAGGTCAGGTGCCCTGGTGGCTGACTTTGTCATGCCGCCTTTTTAATTAGATTATTATTAGATTGCAACAAGGGTTCCTTCCACTGTCATACTTGAGAAATTTTGCATGAAGGTGCAAATGATCCTGCTGGCATTTTCAAACACTTTAAGCCTGACTTACAGTATCTTCATGGAACTCGCTATGAAAACCTCAGGCACTAGAGGTTATGACCCACACAAACGTTCAAGCTACCGTTCTCAGCCGCCCTCAGGACGGTTGCCTCTACCGATCAGACACTAGGAGAACAGCCGGCATTGGCATTCTTGCATTCCAGTTGCGATCTGTTAATGACCGTAACAATGCTGTAGGGTTCTAATACAGTTCATGTACCGACCATGTAAGGTCCGTACAGCTTGTCCATAACGATCTTTACCGTTTTAGTACCAATCACTAGTGTTATAGCAACGTTCCTTTCAGATCTCACACCATTGCTGTACCGAATGTACTGTCCTCTACTGTTCATTACCGATTTCACAGCGACCGTAGCATGCTGTTAGCAATCCATTAACGATCGTTATGTAACCATTGCCGTAACTATCTGCAGAGGTTATAAAAGCGAGACTCATATCAAACGTGTATTCAGTTGCTAAAAAATAAAATTCAATGCATTGGACAACATTTCATATGGTCTAACAAAATACTCGAACAAATAAAATAATAATGAACTTGGAAGGAAATCTATAAAGGGAATTGGCCTACTGTAGGCTATATGACCATTTAGTAGCCCGGGCATTTATTTTGCAAAATCGACTGGGACCCCAGGCGTTTATAAGAACCAGGCGGGTATTTGCCATAATATATTTATGCACTGACCTGCACCAAGCCAGTTTGGCTTTCCTACACAGTTATAAACTGACTGAATTTAACTGTTAAATTAACGTGCTGTCTCCTTGTCATTTTAACTGTAAGTGGAGTCCTGCGCGCCTTTAACCATGGTTTACACTGAACATGCACTGAACTCCGTGGTAAACTAATTGTAAAATTACAGTTAAAATTACTGGCTAAACGGTGCCAGTTAAATCAGGCTTCCTGGCAAAAAGGCTTCAGTTTATTTGTTTATTATTAACAGTGTACTCGCGGAAACTGAAACTGGCGCGGTTTCATCTACAGTAGCCTAATTACATACGCCTACTTTAGTTTTGAGACCTCTACATTGATCCCAGTTGGGGCAACACGCAATATCATCCTGATGTCCACAGGATGACAGATTTAGCCTATAAAGAATAAAAGTATATCACCAACAAACAGAACATCCAAAAAAGATGGCCCGCAAATAGCCTAAATAAATTGCAGTGTTAATTGGATGTTCTGTTTGTTGTTAATATGTGTTTTTATTAGGCCTATTATTATTATTATTAGGCCTATTATTATTATAATTATTAGCATTATTACTCCGTTATCAAGAATTGCCCTTTTTTTTGGCTGTCGGACACGGAGTATTTTGCATTTAATGTCCGATAGGCATTGTACGGACATCGTTGTATTTATAAAAATGGCTCAAATAAATTGATCGCAGTGCACATTGGATGTTCTGATTATTGGTGATATATTTTTATACTTTATTTCGTAATGAATCTGCTCTCATATCAATACTTTTACTTTCTGCTGGGTTCCGAACATGGAGTATTTTACATTTCGCGTCCGACAGTCTTGATCGTGCATGCAATATTTAATTCACAATGTCATTATGTCAATGGTCATGGAATTGATTTGCTCACTTACTACAAGCACTATTTTATCTCTGGTGTGGAAATAAATCGTGATTCTGTTCGGTCCATCTGACTAATTTTCAAAAATGTTGAAACCATTCAACGGTCTGACACGGAGTTATATTAAAGGCACTGCGTTTTACGCATGGTAAGGCAATCGTGTAGCTTATTCTTTAGCTTTGCCAAATAATGAGCATAAATATTGTTGTTCAAATTACAATTCCTTCTTCGTGTCCTTTTTTAAGAACGAAAAGATAAAAAAAACACGGAAAACAAGTCCCTCACCCAAAAAAATTATAATTGTCGACAACCAAGTTTACTGTTCTGTGACGGTGTGCGCTCTAGCTCGTGTGAAAATAAACTGATTGGTATTGGAACGTGACAACTATATACACATCGGCTGGCACAGTGCGGCAACGCTATTGCATCGGTATTGGAATTTTTGGGACGGTATCGGAATGCTATTGGAACCTTAATACAACGCTAGGGGAATGTAAGACAATCTTGTTGAAACGGTGAGGTAGAGATTGGGTCGGATCAGAACGTTACCAGATGGGTATGAGAATGGTAGGGAACGGTAGCAACGGTATGAGAACATTACGGGTGCTGGGCAAATATTGGCGATCATTCACTCCTGATGCATTAGCGTTGCGTTACCGTTGCTTACGTTCCATTAACAATTCATCAGTTCTCATAACGATGTGCTAAGGATCCATTAACCTTCATTCAGAACAGGAGGGGAACGGCCAAAATTTTGAACATGCAGCCCGAACTCCACTGTCCCAACCGTTCCTACCATTCGAAGGAGTTCCGTTAACGTCCAGTGCCGTTCCATTAAGGCTCCATTAAGGTTCGCTCCCGAACTCTCCCGTTCCGGTACCATTCTTTGAGCGGTATGGGAACGGTAGCTTGAACGGTTATGTGGAATGGGACTATAATGCTGTCACTTAAAGCATTACCATGAAAGCTGGTAAGGAGTGGGTAGACCTAGTGTTGCTATGACACCAGACATTATGACAGTCTGGGTGTTTGTGTATTGTTATCTCATCACTGTATAATAATATACTACTCTATCGTCTCAAAAGCTAGCAGCTGCAAGAAGCCAAAAAGCAGAAAGAGGTTATCTGATTTAAGAAAATATATATGTCATAATGTCCGATAATGCTGTATGATTATGTATATTGTTGCGGTACATTTTTAATGAATGTACAGTGCATAAAAAATTTATTGGACCACCTATCATAAAAACGAGAAAACACAAATATTTTAGAAATCTGTCAAAAACTTGTTTAAATCTAAAAATTATATTGTTATTTCTTTGGCAACAAACAAACTGAAACAACTAAAGTCCTTATTCACACATAAAAACCAAAAAAAGCTAATATTTTGTATGGCTTCCTTTTGCCTTGATACCAGCTTGCATTCTTGCATTCAACTGCTAAAACTATTTTTTATGTGCAGGAATGCATGTAAATAACTGTTATTTTGAATCTTAATCAAAAAATAATAATGTGCTTCACTATTTTTCCCACTTTTTTTGAGGAACGGTGAATTCAAAAATTTGTGGATAACAACAATAATTATATTTTAGCATTAAAAATATCATTTCAATTGTAGAGCTTGCGAGAAACATAAAAAATGATTTTGGTAATTTCCAACACTGTTACTGTAGTTTAGGGCACCTGTGGCATAAACCTTACCTTGGGTGGTGGTCTAATAAATTTGTTAAGTACTGCTTATTGATTTATATCATGATTAAATCAATCATTTCTTGATTTATATGTTCATGTAATGTATCTGCCAAGCACTGGAAGTACATAAAGGCTTAGTGCTATTGGTCACCAGTTAAATTCATACCAAATTATTGATTTTTTTCGTACTGCCCATAGAGTATTGGGATTAAATAGTTTGAGTTTAGTTTGAGAATAGTAATCATGCTGTACATTAAACACTGCACACTCAGAAAATGAAGCACATCATTATACCTTTGGGGGTACGATAGCTTGTTGCTGGGGCAGTAGCCTCTAAATTCCACTTATTGTGCCATCAACATTACTTTCGTCATCACACTTCTGCCACAACTAAGCCCCACTCTTATGACCATTCAGGATTGCTTGAGGTTAGGGTTAGGGTCCAGGCTTTGTCTGGGGTCTCCATCAATGGCTCTGGTAGGAATCAATGAAAGCAATCCTTAAGTGTTGACATAATTGTGGGGCATAGCACTCAACTGGTTTGGGAAAGACACATTGTATACTTGAAGATGTACGTTTTTTGGCCCCCAAAAGGGTGCATACAGTTACCTACAGGTCCAATTATGGGCTCCTGTACTTTGAGAGACAGAAATCAACTTCTATTATACCCCTGCTTATAAGATTGTGGGACTCGATGAACTTTATAAACCCTTTTAAAGGTCATAATGTAGTGATCAGGACAAACATACACAATCATGGGTTGAAACAGTAATTCCAGCCCAACTCTAGTTTTTGCTGGATTTGAGAAAGAATGTGTGCATTGGGTATCAAGCCTGAAGAATGAGACCTTATTCTTTTTGTGAAGATAACCACTATCCCTTTTCCCCTGAAGCTGTCAGGTCATGGTAATACAATGACAAATAGCATTGCAAAAATGTAATTTCACTTTTGTGTTTCTCTATAGTCAATAAACTACAACCAGGGACATTTTACTTATTCCATTTCCCTTTTATTCTGTTTCTTAAAGTGAGGAAACAACATCAAGTCATGGCTGTGGAATAAATTCAAGGAACTCTCTGGGGTATTAAAATATGCGTTATGCAGGCTCCCTGGTGGATCAGCCCGTGAAAATGTTTGTCACGAATGCGGGCCGGGGGTTCAATAGTCACTGGTTTGGTGATGTCATTAGCTGAATGTGACCAACAGTTTATTCCAGTTGGGCTCCACTGGCGTTTTCTGCCAGCAGAAAGGTTGGTTATTTCATTGTTTTAAGTCACTTTTCTTGAACTCTGCTGTGTGACATTTGAGCATTTATCCACAGCGAAAAACTTAGAATTGGAAACGTAGGAGGAAAGAAGCTGATGGTCTAAAACATTCTAAGAAAAACTTCACTCTTTGTTATGACTGTGCACATTTGTTGGGTATATTTTCTATATAAATATATTTCATGATTTATTTCTCATTATCATGTATATGTAATGTACTGGGCAGTGCATGATGTCTGGGCTTGAGCTTTTGCCACCAGGTTGCACTTTGATGTAAAAGTCCATTTTAATGTAAAATTTCTACCTATTGTTCTAGAACTATACTGTTCTCAGATACCAATGACCTATTGTGACATCAGTGTTGTTTGTGCCATCAACACATACAGTGCAGTGTGTAATCTACTCTGCTTTGTTTTCTCCCCTTCCCTTGAGTACAGAACTCTGATTCCCAGTTGATCTCCTGAGGGAGCAATGCATCTTTCTCTACTCCAGCTGACATTAAGCCACCTCCCCGTGTGCCACTGCATTGTGGCCAATGATGTGTGATATGGTGAAATGGCTTGCATACAAGTTCATTAAGAACCACATGCGCTCTGCAGCTGGAGTAGCGTCTGTGTGTGTGTGTCTGTGTGTGAGTCTAGGTCAGGGGGGGGCAGTGTGTTGGGGCATATTTTCGGATGGTTGGGTGGGGTATTAATGATTACAAGCACAACATATAAATGATTCCAAGGTGTAGTGGTGGAGGTGGGCGAGTATACAGTATTCCTGGAACTCATATCAATACCCTCTGAAAAACCTATGCTTGCACACACGCACTCACATACACACAAAGAAGCGTGAATGCCCTATTCTCTGCCTGATTGCCATGCAATGACAGTTGCGCGCACTAAAGTTTTTTTAGAAATGAATAATCGCTCGTTGTTTAATGTGGCTACGGCATTTCTGACAATTGCGGCTTATTAGCTCCTCCACACAGAAATATCCCACAGCTAAAATTGTCCTCAGTAATTTAAAATGCATTTCAATTTTGTTTTCCACATTAGGGCTGTGCTGCAGCGGGGCTGTAACCGATTCCCTGCGATAATTAAATGCCATCTTCCAATATCGAGGGAAGAGCAGAAGACGTTACAGAAGGAGTCCAAAATGGTTGCATGCGGTTCAGAGGTTGCGTGGGATGAGCATTAATTTGTGGTATCTTTTGGAGAGGAGTCCTGATCTCTAGGTTTGCTCAGTCGTGACCCGTGACCCACTGAATGGCATCCGTGTAATCTTCCCCCTGTGGCAGAATGACAGCATCCCAGCATGCAATTCACCACAGCAACATGCCCTATCCTCAGGTCTGCAGTTAAGGCATCTCTCCCCCAAGGGGCACACTTGCCCCCTCTTTCTCTCAACTAACAGGCTTTGTGTGCTACTTGCTGTAATTAAGAACTGTATGACTTGTAGCAAGTATGGATAATTGCTTTCTTATTGCTTTGTTTTTGTTATTTTCTGGGGAGTTTTTTGCGTGTGATACAGACATGTTTGCGATTGAGGTCTCGAGGATACTGGTGGGTTGTTTATTTTTAAGTATCAGCAAATCTGTTGCAAAGGCAGGCAGGCTGTTACTCATAACTAAAATTGGCAGATGTGGCGGAGAGCTCAAGTTCAACACGTCATTATGGTGTCTTAGACAGCCAAAATATATCAGTTTTCACTCATAGGAAAGCATTTGTCATCCATTCCCTAAAACCCCAACCTCTGCTCAACTGTTTTTTTTTAATCACCTTATCACCCTATTTGGCATCTGTGAACTCAGTACTGTACTGATACTTCCACTTATACTAATATAGCCTCAGCGACAACTACTGTAGGCCTCTGCTCTCGATTCTGTTACGATCTGATAATATCAGCGATCATTTATCTTCAGTGAAGAATTATCACATCATTACTGCTCCAAAATTAGCTGAAGCAGTATTAGATTGACCTCAGTAGGGATGATGTGTGCTTTATTGAAACTAAAAGAGTACCATGAGAGTTGATCTTATTGAAGATTTGGCTGGGTGGAGTCACTTCCTTAATGGACAGTGAATGGACACAAACGTGGTACAAAGGCACAAACGATTTATTTGGCCAAAATCGAGGAAATTGTTTGCGTCAAAAACCAGAGGTAGGAATACAGTACAAAATCATAAAACAGAAGCAAAGTCAAAAATGTGTTGTGATTCTGCATTTGTTATGTCATGTATCAAGTTTCTGCCTGACCATGTACCATGTTCTGACTGACCTCTGTGTTTTTGATTCATTGCTCACGTCTGACTATTCTTGGATCATGTATTGTGTTTTTGTAATTAGATTCCATGTTTTATTATGTTCCAGGTTTTTGTTCAGTTTAGACCATGCCATGTTTCAGTTCCATGCATTGCACTTCGTCTCCCCCGTCTTGTCATGAGTGTTGTCTTTGCTCTCAGTCCCCTGTATAGCGTGCCACTCCTTCGGGTGATTCATTGGTTTCTGGGTTTCAATCTTCCTTCATTATCTCGTGTTCTTCCATCGTCCTGCTTTTGCTATTTTACTAACACATACTAACCGTTTGTTATTTTGGATAATTACTAGCCAACACTAACATTGTATATTTGACTAACTTACTAACGGGTACTCGGGATAGTATAGCTGCACTTACTAGTTGACTAACGATCTCTCAGCATTCGCCCTATTCTAGTCTCCGCCCCTTGTCTTTCCCTAATTATCTCTGCTGCGTTTCTGTGGGTCTCCACATCTGCTCCGTGCTGTCTTTTCTCTCTCATTACCTGTGCACTTTAGAACTCCTTGACTGGAGATGTTTTATCTGTCTATAGATTTGTCCTGTGATCCTTGTCTGCGTTTGGCTACGGCTAATTTCATGTAATTCGTTTCCTCCCGATGTGTTTCTCCCTTGTTGTCATTCCCATTGATTGCACCTGTTTTCCATTGCCATTTGACCTCCCGGAAATGTATATTAGAAGTCTGTTTGTAGCGCTTCCTTGTCAGATCGTTCTCCATTGCTTACCTGCGCCACGCTTCTCTCGCCTTCTATCATTGTGAATATCTTTCTGACTGGACCATCCTAGACCACGAGCTTTGCCTTCTCCCTGTACTTCGCCGCTTTCTTGTGTATTGACCCATTTTTGTCTGACTTCGATTTTTGTGACTGGTGCCCTGTTTACAACCCTGGATTACGCCCTTTGGATTCTGACTTTGATGTTTGGATAACATCAACAGGATGACAATCAGACACAGACACAAACCAAACTCAAAAACCCGAAACACATAGGTGGTTAAACACAGAAAACAAACTCAGGCAAAAAAAAAGCTGGTATGAAGCACAGTACAAAACAGCTAAGAAAACACATGACACCAGGGAGAGCCGAGGGCTAAAATGGAGGCAATTGGGGAAATGAGACACAGGTGGAGTGGGAAACAGGAGAGCGCGGAGGGGGGCAACAAACGAGGTAATAGAACGATGAGCGAAACAGATATGGGAGGGCAGGACACATGGAAGAGGGAAGGTAAACACTGATATGTGGAGACAAAAGCCCATGTGCAGTGAATAAGGGAGTAAAACAGGCATTTATAAGAAAAGTAAAACCAATAGAGAAGTAACAAAAGAATGGTAAAACAGGGGAATCTTGACACTTCCTGTCAGATCCACCTAGTTGGAATCAGGGCTCTCAAGCACTCAGTGTTTCTATTGAACTTGATTCAGCACCTATAAGGGCCATTGTGTGCCCTGTCATTACTTAAAGCTCTCCATCAGTGTTGATTTTCAGTTGAACATTTAGTTGTGAGGCGCAGCTTGAAGTCCGCCTCAGTGGAAATGTAGTGGCGTTTAGGGCTTTATTAGAGCACGCATAGTCTGGCCATTTGCGCCCTGTTAGAACTAACCGTACTCTGCGAGAGTTGATTTTTGCACCAAAGATTTATCGGTAAGGAGTCACTTCCAGTCTGCGCCAGAGGAAATGTTGAGGCAATTAGGGCTTTGGTGCATCTCGCCTGAATCGGCTCCACGTTTCGTTCCTGATTTCCGACCTGAGGCTTGTTCCTGCCTCGGGCTCGCCTTCCTTAATTGGCTTTTTTTCAGCGTGGCTTCCATTGTTTTGACACAGTAAAAATCAGAATAAGCCTCCAAATCTCCGCTCTCTGCATGTTTTGAAGCGACACAAAGGAAAATAATGATCAGAGATGAGATGGTCTCTGGCATCCTTCCTCCTTTGATTTTCTTTTCCCCCCCTCCTCGGCGGGGGGGGGGGGACGATCAGGTGACGCTGGTTATGTTTTCTGGCTGTAGCGGTATGATGTACGGGGGGTCCCGAGGGGGGGTTTCCTCCCTCAGGTCGCCCTGCGACTGTGATGTCTGTAATGAATGAGGACAGATGAAGTCCCCCTCCCACCTCCCACCCCCCCTTCTCTGGGCCTGGATCTTATCAGACCGGTGCAGAGGTGATTACCTGCTGCTCAATTAATCTACATCACCTGCGATTCCTCTCCTTCCTTTTTTCCTCCGTGAAGATGGATGTTGCCGCGGGCGCAGAGACACCGAACGGGAAAACCGCTGAGCAGACACTTCTGGGGTCGCATGTGGTGTGATTCTGACCTGAAGCTACAGCCACTGTCTGGAAAATCTAATCCCTTACGTGTCTACCACTGACTGTGCTGTGCATCATAATAATGATAATTATTATTATTATTTCTGGGTAGAGTCAGTAAAATGTAATTTGTGATGAAATCGATTTTATATTTACCATTGAAATGCTTCACAATATTATTATTATTATTATTATCATTATTGTAGCCCCTGGATGAAGTTGGACGGCTACTATGGATTCGTGCTTGTCATCTCCGTATCTGTGTCCATGGACACTTCCTTGTGGACGCTCTACAGGCTGTAATTTTAGACCGATTACTTTTATATTTGGTATGGACATGCGCTATACTTCAGTTATGACACCTATCGATTTTGGTTGCCATGGCGACAGTATTGTCCATATAATGCGCAAAAAAGGGGAGGGCTTTTGGGGGCTGCACCGATGCAATCACAGCTGACCGGACTGTCTAGTTATTATTATGATTATTATTATTATTAGCAGTAGTAGTAGTAATAGTACCAGCAGGAGTAGGGATTGCAGTTGTAGTAGTAGTATTTTGATGATGGTGATTATTCTTATTATCATTTTTCATCGGCTTCCTCTCTGATTATTTATGCTTGTGATAATTATATTATCCCCCACCGCACGATTAGGGCGAAGCGGGGGGTATAGCATTGGGCTCCGTCCGTCTGTCCGTACGGACACATAAAATTGAGGCGGCGGGGGATATTGCCATGTTTGTGGCAAACTCTTGTTATAATTATTATGCTAGTGATATGTGGCCGATTTCCTGTTACCTTTGCGCAAAAGACAGCTATCACCCTTACTTTCATATCTTTACCATTTAATCCAGACACAAAGGTCAAAATTCCACTTACCCGCTGCATTTTGAGACAGAAAAGCAATTTCAGTACTTGATTAGAACAGTGATCATAATCATTGAGAGGTAGCTGTTATAATGGACTGTAGTTACAGTACATTGGCATTGTTCATTATGTATTTGCTTAATCATAACCTCGTGCTTTGGTACCGTACACCAGAGTCATTGCACTGACCTGCCATACTTTCCTGAAAACTGATCTTTTTTCACAGTGCCATGCTGTTTGCTATGATACTCTATCACAGATTATTATTGCCATGAACCAGAGCAAATAGTTTTATATAATGGAGTCAAATGAGACTATTCATGAAGCACATATAAGACATAGGTGACTCAGCGTGCTTCACATAGCAATAAAAAATTAAGAGTATACACACAGAAATGCATAAAGCGTATATAGAAAATAAAGAAATATATACAATAATCGTACTGAGGATAGTGGTAATTGAAGTTCATGTATTTAAATATGTAGGGATGCAACTAGTAACAAAATAGAAGATATTATAGAGAGTAAAATATAAAATATTTTTGGATACCAATTTTTGGGGCAAAAGACCAGCTCCAAGCTAACCTGGAACTCGGGAGCTGAACAATTAAACAGATCTGGGACCTGTTGAATAGCTTGTGTTTTATTTATTAACTGTGTACTTTGTGAACACAAACTGGTCTGGGAAAAAGCTTTCTGCAAAAAGCCTGGGCTCTCGATTGCTTGCTCCCCTCCAAGCAAAGTTTTTGTTTTAAATGTGTAAACCGATCTGTTTTGTTGGGCGGTAAACTGTCCATTCAGCGGCGTGTCGTCTGAACTGACAGGGCTCGATTTGCTCTTCAAAAATATGAATAGAGCCAAGTGTGAATTGAGTGCTGTGGCTGCTAATGGCATCACTTACTGTCACATTCACAATGTCGGCCCTGTCAGAATCGTTCGCGCCTCATCGCATGCCGACTTATTCAGTCTTTGAGGGGTTTCGCTCAAAGCCTTAGAAGGTAGCACTCGCATATTGAACAGAAAGGAGCCAGGTGCCTAGGAAATGGATGAAAGACACTTGAATGAGAAGCAGAAGAATGCTGTTGAATTTCAATGCTCAAGTGTTATAAACCATTTAGGCCTTCCGTGGTGTCGGCAATACTGTTTGCGCTTATGCTTGCTGTAGTGGTTTTACTATTATAACATTAGTTCACATAGCTTGTTGGATGCTTAGCAATAAAACCGAACAGTTGTCACCAGAGTTACATTTTGTGACTGCTGTCGCCAGTTTTACTGGCCAGATGGCTGCTCAGACTGGCTAACAAATTTATTTATTTAAATCTTAATAGTTGACCTGTTCCTTTAGATCAATTTTGTGAGGTTCGCTGCCTTGCTAAGTATATGGAATGTCTTTTATAGTCAGTTCAGTAAGCGTAATGAAACATCCAGGTGATAGCATGAGTCTGTGCTGCATTGCTAAAAAATGTGTATTGAGCAACTTTTAAATTAGTCAAAAACATCAACAGGGTTGAAGCCATCTGGTGTTTGTTCCAATCATTATTGCACAGTTCACTCGACACTATATATATAGTGTCTATACCCTGAAATTCAGATGCAGATGTTTAGTTTTCATTTGACAGTATATGCAGTATATCCAGGCTGAAATTGCGTTTGAATCATAATCCTTGGCAATGTTGTCACTGTCCTAGTATTAACAGACCTCTGTGTCCAAGTGACTTAGTTGTATAGGTTGAACGCTGAGTATCCTCCAAAGTCAGGTATTTCCTGTGCTTATGTTCTTTTGTATTTGCTAGCAGGAAAATGGCTGCCACCCAGATGTGAGAGGTGTACCCAAAGAGAGTGGCTCTAATTTCCCTGGCTCAAAACAATCACATGCTCACGTTTAGCCCCATCTGCAAACATTACTATAGCTAGCATGCAAAATGTGCCAAGAACACTCAAAATGTGCTGAGCTGAAATGAGTTGTGTGCCATGCCTTACTTCAAGGATTTTTACTGTCTGGCCAATCAATGCAGTGGTTTAATGTCAGATGAAAAATGATAAGTGAGCTTATTGGCTAACAATTACAGTTTGAGCCAATGGGGCACCCTTTGTTATGTCAAATTTTCCATTTTGAAAATGTCACAACTTGTCACTGTCACTGAATCCATGAGGTCAGAGATGAAAATCTTATTATTGATCTCTATGATGGATACTCCTTGCTGTGTGGTCCGTAAGTATTTGGACACTGACAGTTTTAGAGGGCTGTCATTTTCAACATGGTTCTCTTCATTTAGATGTAAATACCCTGAATTACCCTCAACTTCAATTTGCAAAGATTTTATCCTATATCAAATTAACCAGGTCTTAAAGCCCTTTCAAACTGTTCAGATGTGTATGGATTTCTTGTTGCTTTTCTCCTGGGGCTTTTATCAGAAGTGCAACATCTCTGGCAACATCTCTGGCTGGGGTGTAGTTTTTGCATTCCTCAGCAAATAGCCAAAGTGCTTGCTAAGTCTGCGGTTTCGAGGGAATATTATTGAAAGGTCGGCGGGGTCGTGTTTCGAGTTCGTAAGTGGGGCATTTTGCTCCGTCTGAGCTTGTCTGCGCAAACAGCAGCTCCTGGGCTCAGGCTTAGTGGATCAAGAGATGTGCAGCATCAACATTTCATAAATCACGAGACACAACGTCCCTATGCAGGCAGAGGCACAGCCGGATAAGAAAAATGTTGTGCCCTGCTGTGTGTCACATCTGAAGAACTGCCGATAGCCAGCCGCTGTAACTTTAGTCCAGGGTAGGGAGGGCTGGTGGGGACCGATGCTCTTCTTTGATGAATCTTACTTTTGGGACGGTCCCTCACTCGTCGACCCTCTCTCTGCAGCCTTAAGTCCATACTTCTGGTTTGCAGTTGTAATTATCCTGTCAGGGAGAAAGCATTTGTGCCCTGTGAAGCTGATTAGTTGTCACGGTACTGAGACGAATGCTGCGTTGCCTTAATTAATTATGCGCCGCATCAACGCCAACATGGCCGCCCTCTGGCCACGGAGGCAGACGTATGGCCAGGCAAGTTATGGGCTAAGAAATGTCCCCAATGCCCCTCTTTAATTTATCTTCTTGAGGTGAGCTGTTATGAAGTGTTTGAAAGCTTTAATGAATGTGCTCACTAAAAAAAAAAATTGTTTTCTATTAGCTTGGCCGACTTCATTGTAATAGTACCATTAAAAGACAATATTTGAGTAGGAATGAAAGCTAATGAAATTGATTGCGCCAGTCAATATGTTTGACAGGGACCCTCGCTGAATTGGTCTTGTCTGTCTTTGATTGCTCTAGTTAGCTCCACCATGATGGCAAAGATGATATATCTGCTGTGTCTGCTTGTCTGCCAGTCTGTCTGTCCATTTGTCTCAAAACATTCTGAATGGATTACACAAAACTTTAGAAAGGTTAATCCTGAGCCAAGGAAGAGTTGATTAATTACTATAGTAATTACCAGTCAATTACTATTATTCTCAGTGCCTTGTCTGCATCCTTGGCAGAGGTTTGTGCCTAAAAGAGAGCACATTTTCCAGTTTGTTTCCCCTCCCATAATCCCCCTTTCTCTTTGCATAAACATATCTAAGGATATATCCAGCTGCAATATTATATTGAAACACAGTTCCTGTGCCGACACTTGGGCGCACAAATGCACCTGCAAACACAGAATTTCCGGAGAGATAAAGACTGCTTGTGGAATGCTCCGAATTAATCGACCTTGTGTGAGTCATCAATAAAAAGTTCTTCCACAAGGAAAAATAACAGTTGGCAAAACTGACTGGCAGCTATTCATCAGGTCTGTTGGACTTGCACTGTTTCAGGTATAGTTGTATCCGTGAAAAAAATATCCTTATGTTGCTGCGATTTTTAGGAGTGAGTTAGCTGTGACTAATGAAGGACAAAACATAATGAGTAAATCCTGTCCAATCAGCTCAAAGGACCATTATAACACAACAACCATTCACCCAGAAATTAGCCAATGCCAAATGATTTGATTAATTAGATTGGAAATTAAATTATCACAACTTTTTGAGGTCATTTGCATTTGATTAGTTCTCTCCAGGAAGGTTGAGAGTGATTACAGCTGAGTCAGGTTCCTTGAATATGAAAAGGTTTTATTAATATTGAAATGACTACACTGTATGGATAATTGAGCAGTATTTGACAAAAAGGACACTCAATTTATAATGACAGTGTAATAGAATGGCTGTTGAGATTAGTTTGAAAGTCAATGCTTTGAGCTCTGGAGAATGTTTCGTTTTTTCCGGAAATGCTACGTTTTCATTTCTTCAATACACACCCACCTCTGTAAGTATATGGTGTGTAAAGATGGGCTGGCTGTATATGCAGAAGGCTGCTCTGCGAAGATACTTTTCCAAATAGCAGAGTGTAATTAGCTTAAAATCTTCATGCAGTATTTATGGTTATATCTGACATTTATGTGCAAGTCCAGGTGTTCCTTTGCAGTGCTGTCTGTTTTATACCTGTGTATTACAAGCCATCTGATAGAGAATGAAGGCTGCAGCTGTCGCAGTATTTTAAAAGATGTTGTAGCTATTTATATTGTATTTGTTCGGTAAATTACTGGCAGCGTGCATTGTGCTAGCGAGACAGATTTTTTTTTTCATGTGCCCTGCCTCTTGTGGCTGGACTGCTCTTTCTCTCTGTGCTAAGTTAGATGGCTTTCATTGACCTGTACCAAACCTAGAGAAGCAACGCTGCTGGGCTCTCGACAGACAGATGGTCATTATGTGAGTTTGAAACATTGTGTGATTTTGAGCAGTGAGGTTTGATTGACGGCACTCGCTTTGTTCGCGTAGGGTAACCGTTGTAGGTGGGTGGAATGGAGAGAAGCTGACTGGGGCCCCTGGAGAAAGCTACATAAGGCTCGGGGTTCAGCTGAAATCCCCAAATCCAGGCAACTTTACCCCCCCCACCCTCCTCCACACCCCTCTAAACCAGATTCTCAGATGTTTGGTGGACATTTCAGCGTTCAGACATTTTCAGCGTTCAGGCCCCAGTATCTCTCCATCTGATCTGTATGCCTGGGGAGATGAGAGGTACGATATGTGGTGGCGTTAACTCATGATGCCCCACTTCTACCTCCTCAGTTTAAAAGATTGACTGTGACGTCGTTAAATCTGGCAGATTCATACTCTGAAAAAATAAGATGGTACTACTCTACCATCTGCCGTGGACATACTGCATGTGGTGAGATGTTTCACAGTCTCAGAAATGATTTACACCTCACTTTAAAAATTCTAATTGAGGTTACCTACGTAGTTAAATACCTTGCATAGTAAGTTAAACACACAAGAAATTGAGGTCTTTTACCTATATGTCTGCTTTTAAGAGGCAGCAAATTGTTTCATAAAGACAAAGATTCTAGATTCTCACCATAATTAACAGTTTTCATTTTTGATCAGCTGTACTTGTGTGCTTTTTTACCACTGCGGCATAAGTCATTTATTAAATGAAAAGTTTGAAACTAGGCTAAAACGATTATGATGGACATGTTAAATCATACTCAAATGCAAATACCAACAGAGCAGGGGTCTGAACCTTATTTAGAAAGGGTCAGTGCCTCTGCTGGATTTCATTCCAACCAGTTACACACCTGAGTGTACAAATCAAGGTCTTTGGCTAGGGCGCTGTGGGTTGAATACTAGAATAAGGAGCATAACTGCTTGGTCGGAATGAAAGCCTGCCATCAAAGCTGGATTCAGTTGAGAGCCCCTGCTATAGAGAGAGCCCGCTGAGGGCCTGATTTACATGCCCAACCTTTTAGCTACTGCTAAGCCAGTAACATAACTGATGCTCGGTCAGTATTTATGGTTTACACCAATCATTGGTTGTGTTTTTGGTGTGGCTTGTACTAAAACGTTTTGCACAAGCTAAAGGTCCTTAGAAATCATGCTCTGAGCTTATTCGCGTTTTTGCTTTTGTGCAACTAATCAGTCGAAGGCATTTATTTCAGAGATTTGAAAACAAGGAACATGAAGAAGTGCCCTGTAATTCAGAGTCCTGCGTATTATGAGCACTTAGACGGGTTAGATAAGATCACAGCAGAGCGAGGCGTATTCTTTCAGATAAGCAATGCAGCACCTAAATCAAACTATTAATATGAGAATTAGAAGTAGCCCATTTGCACGTCCTCTGTGCCTTCTAGTATAAGCTTCTAACTTTATTCGGAGGCATAAACCACAGATCCGGCAGTGATTTATACATCAGGGGGCGCGGTATGATTTCCTCAGAGTAATCCAATGGACGCAAATTCTTTGTGAAGCAAAAAAGGACCTCTAGCAATGGAATGAATTACCATTTCACGTTCATGAGTGCAATGCCCAACTTTAATAGCCTAGTACAGCTCTGTAGAAAATTGAACCTTTTTTGTCACCTTACTTCAGCCGAAGTGCAGTGCATATTGATGATTTCATCATTCACTGTTGTGGTTATTAATATTTATGCGGTGCCTTTATGCAGAATACAGATGTTCCTATTTTAATGGGAGAGGAGGTACGTGATATAATACTGTAATGCAAGGGCACAGCGGTGTTTTGTCGCTCAAACTGTCTTACACTGTGTAGACATTGGAGTGTTCAGTAATCAAAACTGGCTGTGCCTCTGTTACCGCGAGCATAAAATTCAAAATGCCCCTACTAGATACCCACCTTAAGTCTTCAAAATAGACCACTTATTAATGTAACTAATTTGTCGATTATGTTTCTCATAATTTCTATACCCGAACCATAATCACACGTAAGTAATATTAATAAACAATCTAATTTTGACAACTTCAGCTGGGTAGTGGTGGCCCTGCAAAATCTATGCCTATTATGATAAGTGAGGCTCAGGTGCTTTTGATTTCTGTATAACGCTGTTGACGTCACACTTTTCCAGAAGTGACACGGCGGGTAATGCTGCCATTTTTCCCACACTCCCTATGTAAAATGGAGAAGAAACGCTCCCAGATATCACAAAGCTGAAGGCAGATTTTGCGTCTCCGGCAGAAGCCACATGGAATTTGCGAGATTGTAGTCTTGGGGAAGCAGATTGTTTCCTCCTTCGCCGGCTCACTTCCCGATGCACGTTGACGAAAATGATAAAAATTCCAGTGATCCTATCTCAGGTTCAGCCACGAATTAATTTGTGGCATTATTTGAACTGTATCCAATTAACCGGCTCCTTGCAGACATTAGAAGTCGAGGGTTTGAAGGGCAGAATGGAGGGGGTGGTAAATTAATTATCAGTGTTGTGAGTTTAAGGGAAGGAGGTGGAAAGGGCTGTAAATAAAGGAAAATCAATCATGTAAATATCCTGGCTGCTGATGGAAGTTTGAAGACTCGGCACAGCTGAGTGTTTTGCACACAGGCAAACTTAGGGAAGATAATTTGCCATCGGTGTTTACAGACACCTCAATGTTTGTTAGTGATATTTAACTGATTGAGCACAAACTAGTGATTTAACCCTTAGAGCGCTAAATGCAACTTTTGTTACTGTTTAAAATTTATCAAGTGGTGACTTGTTTCAAAGGGCTCTTTTAAACAAGTCGCCACATGATGGGTTTTCAACAGCAAAAGATAATTAAATTTAAATATATTTGTAATTTATTTCAGTACTTCAAGCATTTAAGTCATTTTATTCATTCTAACAAATTGAGCTGAATAGAAAGCAAGATTTTAATTGTGTTGCTGTGGATAATATACGCTTATGTGGGACTGCTGGACCAAGATACAAGTCAAAAGCACAGTTCTGGCATTTAATTTTAAATGGACTGTGCCTCTTATTGCAGCATAATATGAGGTGCATTCCATTACGGTACACATAGCAGAGGTCATGAACTGGATATATTTCAGTGGTGAGTGGCTTTCCTGAGCAATCAGAATCCAGAATTTGACAAATTGCGCCACACGCCAGAGTAATACCCTCCTATTCGTCCATCACAAAGGAGGTGGGATGGGAGAAGCACTTCCCTGCTCTTGCTCTGTCAAGGTCTCTGATTTCCACAGATGGTGGCGGCACACTTTGTGTGCCCTTTGTGGCCTGCAATTACCTGTGAAAACGCAGGTACAATGTCTTGGTTTACAGCGGGGCTGGGCCATGTCCAGAATAAGGCAGCAGAGAGAACAGACAAATTCATTTGTGAAGAAGAATCACGTAGAGGAGTGGTACTGAGTGTGGAATCCTCATTTTCTGACTGATTCCCATCTGAGTCTTTTTCAATGAACAGTCCATAAACCTGACCTCAGGACAAAGGAGATTTGTTCAGGTTAACCTTGGGTGTCTTTGGGTGTAAAACAATTTTGTATGTGTTTGTACTGGCACTAGGGGCAAGAACATTTGACTGGAACTGAGCTTGGTTGCTTGGTTGCTGGTTCTAACCCCAGTGTAGCCACAATGAAATCAATGCAGCTCTTGGGGCCCTTGAGCAAGGCTCTTAACTCCATTTTGCTCCTGGGAAGGTTGCCCCATGCTGAATTTATACTACTGTAAAATGCTGTGGATTAAAACCTCAGCTGAACAAATATATGGTAATAGTCAAACCAGCATTCCATTGTACTAAGAAGAACCAAAAAGGTTTCAGTTTTGGTCGCTTTGCTCTTGTCTAAATCTCAAATGATACTCTGTATGAGTGGATATCCACTGAAATAAATTCACTGCTGGTACTCATTCAGGTAGAAAGCAGTGTTATAAATTCACACAGCATTTTTTCCGACTAAGGGAACTAATCCAGTTGAGCTAACATTCACATATGCATCTGGTGTCTTGTTATTGCAGGAAACACCTTTGAGTACCCAGGTTATACTTTGTAGAAGATGAGGGTTTTTTTTTTCTCAGCCAAAGGTGAACTGTACCGCTTGCGCTTATTTTTATTGCTGTGCAATTACACTGTATTTATCGGAATGCCAACCACCCAAACACTGCGCAGGGGTGTGCTTTTAAGGGAACATCCAAGTACAAATTATTGGATGCTATTATTGTCCTCAGGCCTTTGGGTTTTCGGTATGTTTCTTGTAGAAACGCTTGGAAAGAATAAGAAGAATTATGTTTTCAAAGTGTACGTTCAAAGATTAAACCATTTCATCTGGCTGCTCCTAGCAGATTTTGATGACTGTTCTTAACCAGTCAAATTCTCAATTATAAATAGCAGGTTTTGTTTATGTTGTTAATTTGTTTCAACACCAGATGTTTGCAGGCTGGAATGTAAAAGGCTGGTCCCTTGTTGCCGGTGAGAATTAGAAGCAAAGTGTGATCGAGGACAAGAGAGGTGACCATAAATCGTGATTTTGCCAAATGAAGCTGTGCTTTGGAATCAATACTGCCAGGCTCTCAATTTTCCCTCTGTCTCGGTCAAAGAAGCATGTAACTTTAGACCTTATCCATTCAGTCGCTCTCCAGCTCAGGCTGTCTTACATGGCTGCTGCCTCCATGTCAGTTTTGGCACGACCAAATGGTTCACTTTGTCACCTGAAACACCTGCAGAATTTCCTGACTCATTAGCGCCCTTAAGTGAGATTGTTGTTGCATTTGCTCTTGCAGAGTCGGTGGAGGAAGTTTCTGGAATTGGCCCCTTTTGCAGTATTACCTGCTGTTTTTCCCTCCTAACCCTCTCTCTATCTACCTCTCGCTCTTTCCCTCCCTCTCTCACTCTCTCTCTCCCCCCTCTCTCTCGCTCTCTCTTTCTCTGTTATACCTTGTTGGGATGATTGCACATAAACAATATTGCTCAGGCAATTAACAGTGAAACGCTTAACGAAGGCTCATCAGACACGATTAAAATGCAGGAGGATAAGAATGAAAAACTAGCAAAGAAAAAGGAGCGTACACAGCACTAACTACCATAAAGTTAGACGACAAAAACCAATAAGGACTGCAATTATCACAAAAATACTCTCAGTGTGAAATGCCCATGGTCGCCTGACTGGTTGCCCCTTATTTTGTGACTGAAGGCCACAGCATGTGCGACACATTCAGGAAGCGTCCCGGAAACTTTATTGCTGTACTTTTGGCAGATTGACAAAACAGTGCCAATTTTAGAATGTACCCTCTCCCTGATGTAGTATTATTTAAAGTTCTCTAAGGAAATGTAGCACTACCCCTCCCCTCTCATAATTGTGCTCTTCTGAATCTCCCCAGTGTTCTCCAGAGCTCTTCTTTTATGGTTCTGCATTAGCGTCATCCTGTCACCAGCCCACACCTCCTATCACTCATGCTCTGCTCCTCACACTCTGTCAGTCAGCAACTTTTTCACTCCGACAGCAGTCTCCTGCTTCCCCTAATCAGTTTCAA
Organism: Gymnothorax reevesii; assembly: GCA_029721435.1. Taxonomy (NCBI): domain Eukaryota; kingdom Metazoa; phylum Chordata; class Actinopteri; order Anguilliformes; family Muraenidae; genus Gymnothorax; species Gymnothorax reevesii. The sequence goes on from CM056575.1 coordinate 32,581,305, forward strand.
CACCATCTTGTTATCTTAATCTCCTCAGTTCACTGTTTCTGAAGATCAACGTCCAAAGTCGTTTAGGGCTTATCTTACATTAATGGTGAAGACTGCCTCTCCCTTATTAACAAAGGCTCATTGGATTAGTAAGGTGTCAAATTGTGGCAATCTTGAATTTTATCAGATTATCAGATTAAATCCATAAGCCTTACGACCACCGACAGATTCTTGAATCCTAGTGTCTCGTAATATTTTTGCATTACACAGCCAAAAACCGTACAGTCATAAATTGGGAACTGTGCATCAATATTTAATCCTGCTTGGTGGCCCAAATCCCACCCGTATCTGGCAGAAGCAGTTTAAGAGTTCTCTGCTGGGAACGGTCCGGCCTCTAAGCTGCTGTAATGCGCTGCAGCTACTCTGAAGAACAGGTGTTGAGCAGCATCTGGGGTACATGTTTTTGGAAAATCGTTTTTGTCCCATTGTCATCGCAAGCTCAGTGCTGGCGGGTTTTCTCTCCTAAACCGACCCCCTCCCCATCTGTTTATGCCCCTCTCTGTGAGGTAATGGAAGATGGTGGCGAGGCCAGACTCTTTTGTTTCAGTTGAGGACAGCAGCATCAGACATTCGCAGAGGCTGTGAAACATTCATTCATTCATTCATTCATTCAGGGTGGCGAGCCCAGTCTCATCCCGATGCGTCTGATAGTGACGCCACCCGACTAAGCGCCCATGTACGATGCAAAAGGAGGCTTTTAGCATCCTTAATTGATGCCAGTTCAAAACAAACCCCCTAACCCCTAATCCTTCGCCTGAACCCTAACTGTAAGCATCAAATAAGGATGCAAAAAGCCACCTTTTGCGTCGTATATTGATGCTTGGTCAGGTAGCGTCACTATATGACAAGTCAGAGTGAGAATGTGTTGGGATGGCAAGATAGGGCAGTGGATAGCAATGTTTCCACACACCAAAATAGTTGCATGCTTAAATCTGGCCTGGGGCCTTTTTTATGTGGAGATTGCATGTTCAGTCCATGTCTGTATGAGTTTCCTTTGGGCACTGCAGCTTCCTTCCACAGCACAGAGGTATGCATGACAGTCTAACTGAACCCTGACTATAAATTGCCCATATGCATGATTCTGTCAGTGAATGGTAAGTGCCCTGTGATGGATTGGTTGTGAATCCATGAAGCTGTCAAGCATGTATTTCAGCCTCTTGCCCAAAGGACGTGGGCCCAGACTGCAGCCTCCTCACGACCCTGACCAGGAATAAGTGTGTTGGACGATTTATGGATTCATTTATTTTTTAATACAATTTTTAATTATTCACGAGCTCGGGAACGTATTTAGTTCAAAAGTTGCCAGCTATGTTGCTCTCGTTGAAGTGTGCCGCGTAAGCCGAGTTAGTAAAGCATGCTTCCGCAGATGGGCAGGGGCAAGCAACACTCTCATTCCGACTCGTCATATGGTGACGCTACCTGACCAAGCGTTGATATACGATGCAAAAGGAGGCTTTTGGAATCCTTACTTGATGTTTAGGTTAAGGGTTCGGATTAAGGGTTAGGGGTTGGGGGATAAGGTTTGTTTTAAATTGACGTCAAATAACGACGCCAAAAGCCTCTTTTGCCTCGCATATCAACGCTTGGTCAGGTAGCGTCACTATATGACGCGTCAGGATGAGGGTGGGCGCAGGTAAAAACAAAGTGGGACAGAATGGTGGCTTGTTATGGCCACATCAGGGCTGCATGTAGGGCAGACCCGTAATCATACGGTTAGGTGCCTCAATAACCCTCTTTCCACCCACCTCTCCTTCCCCCATCCTGTTCCCTACTGCGGCCTGCACATGTATCTATAGCCACAGCCCTTTCACGCTCTTCGCTGGTAATTGTGATTTATGGCATTATTAAAACAAGGCTGCCTTTGAGCACAGGAAACACATTATCAGACTCTACTTCCCGGGAGATGAAACAATTGGAAAGTTGAGTCCTATTAAAACACAGCTTCTGGCGGACTCTGTCATCTCTTCCCGGATTGACGAACTCTGGCGTTTTTTGTGTGTACTGTAGATGCTGACTCTTATGGTGTCTCTCTTTTAAATTGCTTTTTTTGCCATTTAAACTTCCTCCCACGTTTTGTCGAAAGTTTAAACAGGAAACCAAATCTCAGATTCGCCGAACGGAGGCACGTCTGGATTGGTTGTCCCGACCGCTCGGCGGCACGTATTTCACGATTCTCCGTTAATTGTCAGTGTGAAGATACTGATGCCTCTGTTGGGAGTCGTGTTGGGTGGAGGGGATGTATGCAATTAACCAGTCACCGCTTCCTGTTTCCCAAAGTCACTCTAATCATTTTTATCACCAACCAGGGGATGCTGTAATGTCCCGTCCAAGGCTACAATGAAAAAAAGAATGGTGCAGGTTTTTAACGCTGGGTTCCTGGGCAGGTGTCCAGGACAGATTGCTGGTCCTGATTAATAATGAGCGTCCCGGTGATTTTTAGCCTCTGGGGGACTATCATCTCCCACTTTAGGCTACTATAACTATTATGGGATGGATTTGCTGAGGAGGAAGAAATCCAGGTTCTGAAAGTGCACGTCCTGCCCAATAGTTTATTACAATCACCTTGATTGAACACACTTCTTCAGCCAAGAGGTAGAACTAATCAGTGAAATCAGCTTAGTTCACATGGGCGCAAACATGCCAGAACTTTACATTTTTGGACCTTGGATTTTCTGTCATCGCGATGAAGCCAAATATGTCTATCCCTGTCCAACCAGGGATCACGGCTCACCAAAACTGACCCTCGAATTCAAGCCGAATGTAAGACCATGCCTCCAGCTGTCCTGCTCACCGGTCTATTATGACCCGGACTGCATTTCTCACTCCATTAATCATTGTTTGCATCTGTTTGTCATTTCCACTGGGTTGTAGCAGTGTGCTATATAAGACTGAGTCTCACACGTAGTCTTTGTGAAGTCTCATAACCTTATACCTGTGTTGCGTTCATAGTCTTTGTATAGACGCATTTCCCCGCGTATTGCATGTAAATCTAATACTCTTAAACTTAGTGCTGTTAGTGCTTTAATTCAGCACTTAATCCTGGAACCTTGATTCCTGTTTTCTTTTCCTATTTGTAATACATTTTTACAGTTGTTAATGCCCAGAGTCTGTATGACCTATAGTATTTTTAAGGAACCTTGATTCCTATTTCGTTTTGTGTTGCTTTGTTCATGCCTTCTGCTGTGCAGTAGGCATAATAAATACTACCAAGTCCATCCTTGCACCTGAGTCCAGTCCTCAACTTCCTGTCCTCCGTGCACCTGAACTGTGTACGAAGCACAACCCTTACAGCTAGCCCTGGCTTTCTACAAACGTATTATCTCCCAGGTAAATGACTGATTAACTGAATGATTAGTGATTTTGGTTGGCCGGACTGTCTTCACACCTGACTCCCAGGTAAAGGGGGGGGTTTGTATACGTGCCAATTCCACTGACACAACTGATGGTGTATTGTTGTATCCCACTATGGATTTGGCCTTGTCACGCTTCCACGTTCGCCACGTCCGCAGAGATTTTCTTGTGAACGCTCTACAGCCCACATAAGTGCACCAATTCTTTTCAAATTTTGCAGGGACATGTATTATGGTAAGTTCACGACACCTATTAATTTTGGGTACTCTGGGACCATCTGGGCCCAACTGGGGGGCCTTCGGGGGATACATGTACTCGGTTGCCAAGTGATCTAGATAGTTTTCTGAGACGGTGTCTAGCAATGATTGAGACAGACACAAAATGCTCTGCAGTGTGTAATTATGTCGACTTTGCATTTATAACACTCAGAATGAGTTATGTATTCCCTGTCCCCCTATTTCAGGCCATTCACTTGCAAGCCTGTTTGATTTCCTTTAATGACCTCAGAAAAGTCAGGTGCTAGACTTGTGGGAGGACCCTGGCCCTTTACACATTCATTAAATTGTTAGTGAAGAGGATATTTTGTTATTTTTCTTGTACTTGTTAACATTTGAACTTATTTTATTCACCTATGCCAGGGTGTACTCATGCCTTTCACCCAATGCATGATGGGATATGCTCCTGCACCCCCCACAATCCTTACATGGAATGAATGTTAGAGTTAGATAATGGATGCATGGGTGAATCCTAAAAATATTTGTCCTTTTTTTACATTCCTGGGAGTTTCTTTTTGTATGTGAGCATAACTTGAAAAATGTGACATCACCGCCCTAAAGAAGTAATTAGGCTGTGATTAGTTTTCTTTGCATGGGATCTGGGGATTGCGCTCAGAAGGCTGTTTGTCTCTTTTGGTGTGCATCGCGGCTGGCTACGGCTCTGCTAATGAAGCTCACTGCACTCGGTGTATTAATCCCCAGCTGAAGCTTTGGGTCCATTCCCATCCTCTGAAGCACAAAGAAGCTCCTTCATCACTGCATTAGGGGTGCTGAAGGCGGAACACAACAGATGTGTAGACCTGGCTGGTGAGTCACTTTTTGAGGTCTCAAATCTACTTCGAGCCCTTGATTCGCGGTCCATGATGGCCGAGAACTGCTGTCCCCCCCTGAGACCAGTGCCTTTTCCTGGGAATTAGCCATGAGGTCACTCTGGCCCCTCAGCAGCACTTCTTTCTCCCTTAATTACCAGGGAAGAAAGAAAACCTGGGTCAGGTTTGTATTCAGGGGCCTGAAGGCCAGATTGGGTGACCCCGGTCTTATAGTCTGTGGGTTGGGCTCTGTGTGTCTATACAGACTGAGCCCCCAGACGACTGTCCATCTTGTACAGCTGCCAGCTGCCCCATCATATCTCTAGCTCCTTCCGGAGGGGGCTCCCTCAACCAGGCAAAAAAATCTCACATCCTGGAAATGAGTTTTAGAAATTTTCATCGCCTTGTCACTGATTAAAATTCAGACCAAGCTTCTGGAGATTTGCAACCCTTGGGAGAAAATGGGGGGCGGGGTTCCCCCGAAACAAAAATGCACACGCTTTCCATGCTTTTGTTCGTTTGCCTCTGTTGTTCTTACTCGGCTGCAGGATAGTGAAAAATTCTATTTGCTTTCCATAATTGGTTTGCTAGCAATTTGTAATCAGATTCTGGGTACCACAGCTAATAACTAAACACCAGGAGACCTTCCAGGAGTGGTGGACTGTCTAAATTCAGCCTCTCATTAGCTATGCTTGGATTTTAATGCACTCCTGTCAGAGCTGGTGCGCTTTATAATCGTTGGAGAGATCTGTAACCTACCTATTTAAGCGGCGTAAAGATCAGTCATTAAAGCAGTGGGTAAGTAGCTCTTAAAAATGCTCCGTCGATTTAAAAACCGTCGATAATTTCTGATTAAGAGGACGAAATGGGCTCGGGAAACGGATTAGGCTCATTTACTGTCCTGCGCCTTTTAAATGAATTTTTAAATATTCATTTATGTTCATTACCCCAGATAAGCCGTCCTTTGTCTTTATTTCAAAAACATTATTACGCTCAGCATCATCAATACTCTCCTCTGCGTAGGTTTTCCCATATTTTTTTTAGATGTTCGGTGAATTATAATTTTATGTTTTATCCTGGCTTAATGTGTAAACTGGGCTGAAATACACATTAATATTTAAAGTTATGTATTGGTCTGCATCACTAAACTGACCAAAGCGTCATGCATAACTAGATGGTGTGAGTTTAATGGATGTAGAATTTAAGTAATACGACTGCAATTAATCAGATCTTTAGAAATGAATATTGGAATGCAGATTGTAAAATGCAAGTTGTTCTAGACTACATTAAATATTTAAGACAAGATGGACCATTATGGAATAATATGGACTCACAAATCTGTTTTGCATGTCCTTAATTCTTGCTAATTGATTTATTTTTAGTTTTTTTTCCTCTGTTTCATAAGCTTTGACCTTCTATACTAATCCATAGGTGCAAAGTTAATACAATGGCAGAACAGCATTAGCCAGAGGAGGATGGGTTTTTGCCGGTTAACCCTCCATTAACCAAACCCATTTCCAATTGTATAAAAATCATTTCCCTGGGAAATTATGGGCCAACATTTGGAAAAATAGATTTAAAAAAAACTTTTTTTTAAAAATTGAAATTAAATTTTTTTATTTTATTTTAAAATTTTAACTCGACGGATCATTCAAGTTATTCTCAAATGTTTATTTGGCAATAAGAAACAAAACCAGCAGGGTATCCAGGCTGTTATCCCTTTCACTTTATGTAGCAGATATGTTACGGTGGTTAATAGAGGGTTAACTCCTGAATTTTTCTACCCACAAACTAAGGAGTTCTCTCACCACCAGTTGGTGATCTCTCTAACTGAGCCTCTGAAAAGACTGCACAAATAAAAGTGATTTGAGCTGAATTGAAAGATACTTTGTAGGAGCTTCTAATGCTCATGTTAAACCACAGTAAACAAAGGGCTTGCTTCTTGTGTCGACTGAGCAGATGGTCTCACTTGCTTAGGGAGTTGGTTGATATTTTTTTCACTCCAGCAATAAACACTTCCTTGAATCTAATGGAAATTGTACATTAAATTGGAATTCATCTTTCACTTTTTATTCTCTTTCCACTGTGTTGCGAAATCCTGGATGTCGCCAGTAAGAGTGAATGGCTTCATCGAGCTACTGCTTGTTGTTCGTGGTCTTAAATTATATGTACCAACCACAATAGTCAAACCTGTCTGACATCAAATTCTCTTGAAAATTTGGTGGAGGTGACGGGGTTGGGTGGTCTCATAATTTCCCCAAATAATTATTCCGTCATTCCAACTTAGATGTTCGAGTTGGTCCTTTATCGAATATGAGTCCTGGCCTTGCTGATCCATGAATCAAAGCTGTCAGGTCGGCTACATTGATTAACCGAGGGGTCTTAACTGCTTCCTCTGTTGGACGATTTATAACCCCAGCGCTCAAGCACTTCCACATACCTGGGCTGGAAAAACACTGCTGAAATATGGTTGCCAGGGCTTAGGAGAACAGAAAATAATTAAGTGATGGCATGCTCTCTACACACCATGGTTACAAAACACTGCTTTGTTCCATGCGTTTTCCCCCAAGGGTAGGCCGTGCTTTCACACCCAGCGGCAGTAGTGGCATTTTCAACTTGTCATCATGCGTATCTGTGTGACCGAGCTCCACTCCTCAGGCAGGAAACTCAGTTTCCTGGTTTACTGTCATTATATTTTCTGCTTAACTGCTTTATTTTCTTGAGTCCTTTGACCTAAGGCTGACAAAGCACATTTTATAGATTTTATTCTACCGGGGAAATTCTGTTCAGAGCATGTTTTTATTTTTCGAGGATGCTGCGGGCGGAATGCCTACGGAACATTCGTGAATAGGGAGAGTGGTGGAGAGAAACAGGGGTAAAAACCCTGGAGCAGTTTTGTGGTTAAAGGCCTTGCTCAAGGGCCCAACAGTACAGTTCTTCCCAACTTCATCCCTCCAGACTGAAGGCAGAATACCAAACCCATCAAGGGCTTGAACCAGAAACTGTACTGTAACCAGTCGAGGGACCCACCACTAGCGTAATACATCCCCATCCATCTTGTACGTAATTTAATAGCGCTCATAATGTGGAGCCGCTTTATGTGAAATGACATCACTTATATGTATAAATGTTTTTACTGATGTCCGAGTAATATCAATCACCCCATAAACTACTAAAACTGGTACCTTGCATACAGGATCCAGTTGTTTTAATTTGAGGTTTTAACATTCTTATGTTTAAATGGATAAATCAACTGCAACTTTTATTTCATCCTTTTGTGTTTTTGTGAGGATTTACAAAATGGACCACACGCGAGAACCAGTAAAATGCACAAAGGAGGCTTTATTTCTGAAGGGGGAAACCCCCCAACAGAGCAGGCAACAGTACAGAGTCCATAATCCAAAATCAGAATCCAATGGGCAAAATCCAGAATCGTAACCAGGGCACCGATCACTAAAATCAAAGTCAGACAAAAAAAGGTTCAAAACACAAGAAGGCGGCGAAGTACAGGGAGTAGGCAAAAATTGAATGTCAAGGACAGTCCAGTCAGAAAGATAATCACAATGGGAACAAGGCGAAATGAACGTGGCACATGAGAGAACGATCTGACAAGGAAGTGCTGTGAAGAGACATCTAATATACATTTCAGGGAGGTCACATGATAACAGAACACAGGGGGAAGCAGTGAGACTGATTACAAGGTAGCAACACATTAGGAAGAACCTAATCACATGAAATTGGCAGAAGCCAAAACGCGGACAGGGATCACGGGACAAACCTATAGACAATGACCCAGCTCCGGTCAAGGAGTTCTACCGTGCACAGATACTAAGAGAAAGGAAAGCATAAGAAGGCGTGGAAACTCCACTGAAATGCAGCTGCGAAGATTAGGGAGAGACACGGGGCGGAGACTACAATAGGGCGAGTGCTGAGAGCTTGTTAATCAATTAGTAAGTGCAGCTGTACAATCCCGAGTGCTTGTTAGGAAGTTAGTCTTATGTACAATGTTACGCTTGGTTAGTAAATTTGCAAAAACAACAAACTGTTAGTATGTGTTAGTAATACAGAAAAAGCAAGGGGAAGGAAGTAAACGAGATGGGGAAGGAAGATTGAAACCCAGAAACCATTAAATCACCCGAAGGATGGGCTGAGAGCAAAGACAAGACCAAGGACCAGACAGGGGGAGACAAAATGCAATGCATAGAAAAATCAAAACATGGACTCGAATAAAACTATGGCTACAAGTAAAACGTGGAAAAATCAAAACTAAGACAATACATGAATGAAAAGCAACCAAATTACAATACACATATCTAAAGAATGGTCAGGCAAGGCAAAGATCAAAATACACATGAGGCAGTCAGAGCAAGCATGGCAAGGCAGAACCAGAATCACAACAATTTTATATTTTTATAAACATTATTTTATACAATACTGTTTTTATCTATGGTCCTTTGTTTTATATCAGGGGTCCCCAATCTTTCCCAGAAAGGGCCGGTGTGGGTGCAGGCTTTCATTGCAACCAAGCAGCTACACACCTGATGCTACTAATCAAGGTTATTAGCAAAGAGTCCAGGGGTTAATTAGTAGTATCAGGTGTGTAATTGTTTGGTTGCAAAGAAAGCCTCCACCCACACCAGCCCTTTCTGGGAAAGATTGAGGACCCCTGTTTTATATTGGACTGTAATTTTCAGCTAAGTCATTTGGTTATGAATGTTTTTGTTTTTATTTCATTTTATGTACATCTGGTCTCTCTTGAAGATGAGATCATTATATCTGTGGGATTCATCTGAAAAAATAAAGGTTATGTGTACATGGCAGTGCGATGCCGTTCCTATGTCAGCATAGCCAGCTACGCCCGCTATATGGTACGGATTGCTAATTATATGATCCTCCGCTGCTGCTCCTTGCTTTTGTGCTTATCGCGCCGGCTCGAGTTCAGGCAGCTGCAGGCGGGTGGTTATCTGAGGCTCTGGCCGGACAACGAAGAGCCGCCGTCTTCATTTTTGTATGAGCGACTGCTCTTTGAAATAAGCCGAAAGTTTCCAATTGAGTTTGTTTCTCTGCTGGCAGACTGTGCACAGCCAGGATTTTCCTTCATTCTGCCCTCTCTCTATCCTCTCATTTATATTCCTTCGAGGGAAGAGAAATGGGCTTTGCTGGGTTCTGTGGTGGACTCAGTATGAATTTCGACATTTATATAATTCTTATTAATTTAGCTGAGCCATATGTTTGTGTGTACATATGGGTGGGTGTCGTGTGCGAGTTCATTTGCTTGTTTGTGCAGTTGTGTACTTGTGTGTTCATGTACGTATCTTTGTGTGTATGAATTCAGTGATAATTGAAAAACATTTAGGCCTTCATTTTGGTTGGCTTGTCTCCCCTTGATCATTGAGCCGGGACATAAAATGACCGCAGAAACGCAGAAAGTCACGTTTTTAAAACTTAATGTCCCCCTTGAAAAAGTCATTTTCGCATTTTTGTCACGTGCCAAACAAATACTTCCAATCCCGAAAAATATGAGCATGAAATTGTCCTGGTTTTAACCCTCCTATTATCCTTGGGGTCAATTTGACCCCATTCAAAGTTTATCATTCAAAAAATTATAGTTGACTTTTTTTTTGGTTCATATTTCATGATTTTTCCTAATTTGATGGGGACAACTGATTAAGCATAAAATTATTATGATGATATTTTTTCGATGTGCGGAACACATATTGCACGTATTGGTGTTCCTCTGGGGTCAATTTGACCCCGAGCTGTTTTACCTGTGTAAAACCTGTCTGTGTGTGTGTGAGACCTGATCACCACACCTGCAAGTGCTTTTGAGTTGATTCATGACAGGGGGCTGGGGAAGACAACTATTCCCTTGAGAACTTCGATGCTTCTCCTGGTGTGGGCATGTGGGAAACAACTGACCTGTGAACCTCTACCAAAATGAAGAAGCCAATGTAGGACTGCGAGTTAATCACATCCAAGTCTTTCTAACTACACTTGTCTGCCCTGTAAAAGTATCATTTCAAGTACAATACTTTCAAACGATGGTTATATAAAGAGCTTGAATAATGACTCTACGTCTTCAACATGGCTGACTGTTTGTCTGGTGGTGGAACACTCTTAGTAGCACGTCTACCTTGTTGTTGAAGTGAGTAGAGGGACCATAATTTTCCATTTTTGGTGCTAACGTGACATGGGGGAGGGGGAAACAATATTCTCTTGAGAACTTTCCTGCACCATGGGCATGAAGGTGCGTGTGTGTGCGTGTGTGTGTGTGTGTGTGTGACCTACTGTACTCACACCAGCTGAAGAAAAACTGATATTTCCCGCGCTGTGGAGGACAGGTATGCCAGCAAGGACATTGGTAGTTCATGCAAAATAAGGGATGAGCAAACATTTAAAAGCTTGCATGGCAGCCCTCTATCCAAATCATTCCTCATTGTGCTCTGTATACAGTGTACTGCAATCAGCACACTCTCTCACTTGAAAATGTCCTCCGGGAAAAGGTTAACTGTCCATGAGATTTTGGAACAGCTCTTTGACAGTTAAAGTGACAGAGAGGAGAATATGTCTGAGACAGAGGATTGTGTTGAGGAGAACCCTGGTTTTGAAGCATTCTCATCTGATGAGAATGAGATTGTTGACCCTCCTGTTGTCTCTCAACCACCAGCGGACACGATCCCTACCAAAAATGGAAACATAATATGGTGCCTTTCCCCACTTCAACAGCGGGATAGACTTAGCGTTGCTAATATTATAAAAAAAAAAATAGATTCAAAAATTAAATAAATATGTTTATGAGAGGAGGGGGGGGGGGGGGGGGTTAAAACATCAATCAATATGGTTCATATTGGTAGAGTCGTGAATGTGCACCCCAAATTTGAAAAGATTTTGATGAAAGATTTTCAAGATACATTCACTCTGAAACAGAAAGTTTGACCTGATGGTGGCGCTACAGGAAAGGTCATATCATCACTAAAACCAATAGGCTTCATAGGCTTCTTGTGGTCAATAATGCTGTCAGTAAATTTGAGAAGATTTGTATGAAAATTTTCAAGATAAATAAATTCTAATTTAAAAGTTTGGGCTTTTGGTGGCGCTAGAGGACAGGTCAACTCACTAATAAGTTTCATTATCAAGGGGTTATTTATGTATTCAACAAATAAACAAAGTGCCTGACACAAAAACTTGGTCAACAATTTTATGTAAATAATTTTCTGGAGGTAAATACCCCTGGGGTCAGATTGACCCCATGAGTGAAATTTGTTAGTAATATTTGAGGATAATAGGAGGGTTAATACAAATATTCATAACTCAAGGCAGATCCGATATGCGATTCTACCAAAGATATGCTAGTTCTGGACTTTGATGCAACTGAGTTCATTGACTGTGCGGAGTTGTGGCTGACGCTGCACGTCCTGCTATCAACAAACTCATTAAATTAAAGTTGTAGCGGTGTCGTCAATCAATGTTGCTTTACTACCTCTTTGTTCATGTATACCTAGGATATTGTCCTCAATGGAGAACTGAACTACAAGTTATGTGAGTGAACTGACTTTCTAAATATTGCCGTGAACATGATGAAAGTATTTGAGTGCTACATGATCCCCTGACCATTTTGAATATTAGGCGATGCTGTCAGACACTAAAATAGAAGTTTTTGCACCCCTGCAAGTGTTTGTACAGACTTGCATGGTAAGCAACCTCACGAGACTTTGTATTTATTTGGCAATTGGGAGGTGTCTGTATGGTGTGAAAGTGCATCAGATTGCATGAAATGCTATCCAAATTTTGAAAGATTTGCTTCTTGGGGCATACCCAGACCCCATAGTAAATGCCTTAGTGTTTGGATTGCAGCACATTTTGCTGCAAGTATATATTTCTCTCTTTTTTCCACACCCTGCTCAAATCCCTGAAAAAAAGCACTTTGCATCTTTTTTCATGGAGTGTGACTCAGCACACAACTCCCTTCCCTCCAGTGGCCAGATTCAGACAATATTTTGCAGGCCACCTGGGTGAGTGAGTCCCTACTGCTGGTCATGCTCAGAGTTCCAGGCTCATCTCACAGGGGAGCAGGTTTTATGAATAAGAAAAATGTCAAAGGCTGTTACGATTTTTCTCAGCCACGTAATAAATATTCCGGCTCGGATGTGTGCCCAACAACAGAGGCCTGACTGAGTCTGTAGTGCTGAGAAAAGCTTTCCGTTATCATAACTATTTTTCGTCGAAATTCGTGCTAATGGGGGGAGGGGGGTCGGTGGATCAAAGTAGCCTTTGTTCTGCGGATCTGAGGGAGAGAGGGAGCGGGATTGCCGCTCAAACGCGCAGAAATGGCGTCCCATCGACTCGTAGGTCACATCCTCACATATTAAATGTAATCTGGGGCCAATGAAAGCGGAGACGAGGGCGGACGACGGGAACACAGTGCGGCTAATGCAATCCTCTCCGCTGTAATTGACAGCTCCTTTCAGGACCACCCTGCTAATGTGTCAGAGAGAGCGTTTTCCTCCCCAACCACAGCTCGCCTTTAAGTGCCCCTGTCCATGTCAGCACACACACCAGGGCGCAACCTCACTCGGACAGACACCCTTGCACTCTCTCACACACACACACGCACACACACATGGCAACCACGGTTACAGCATACACAGTAACTTTGTAGTCACGACCATGGTTGGTTGAGGTGTGTCTTTATTGCTTTTGCACACACAGGACAGTGCACACACCCTGAAGCACAGACATACACACATGTGCGCGCACGCACACACACACACACACACACACACACACACAAACACGTTTGTCACGATGCTGTTTGGTTCACGTTCCAAACGGAGATCTTTATTGTCAACACGCACACATACATGTGCGTGCACACACACACGCACGCACACACATACATACATGTGCCTTTGTGACCAGGCAATTTGATTCAGGTGGCAAAAGGAGGTCTTTATTAAATAGACACACACACACACACATACATGCACACACACACATACAACCTTCACTACCATTTCGTTCAGTTGCCAAAAAAAGGTCTTAAATACGTGCGCACGCTAGACTTCCTAGATGGCAAGTGTGAAAGGCTCCCTGCTGATAATGTTTTGGCCCATATTGCATGACTTCTTACGGAAAAAAAATGGCGATAATATAAAGTTTAGGGAAGAATATCGGCCTTTCAAGATAAAAGTGCGTTTCTTTGGGTCATAGAATGCTCCAGACCATCTACGCATGTTTAACTCTCCCTACTCAGAACACTTACACCGCCACAGGATTCGCAAAGTTTATGAGTCATTAAGATTTGGGTTTTGTCACATTCTTGGTGAGTTCATGCCATTTTTCAAAAAGGAAGGAATAAATGGGGTAAAAATCTTCAGTCCGGGCACGCTTCACGGAGCAGAATGTCAATGACTCATGTGAGTTGACGATGCAACGCATCGCTTGCGTCGCCTGAAATGCATGCTGACATTTCCTTCATCATAAAACCGCTACAAATTGAGCTCTCGCAGATTGGATGAGCAAAGCTTTTAGCGGCTATCGCTCCCTGTTTTCATCCGCGTAGCCTTTCCGTGATCTGAGTGTAAATAAATTACAAGTGCTGAATGAAAGTGCTCTAACCTGACACATCGGTGCCCGGTGGGGAAATCTGAAGTTTGTTTAGCAGTTTTCCCGTAGGTAATAAGCCAATAACAGTTCTGCTCTTGACCTGATGTCTGTAATTTAAGTAAACAGTGCTGGTAATCCATCCATCCATTGTATTAGCTGGGTTGCAGGGGGGTACTTGGAAATCCTTGCATAAATTGCGCAGATGATGTTCCCTGCACATTTCACCAATCCATCGCCTGGACCATTCATGCACTCATACCCATGGGCAAATTGTAGTTTTCAATTATGCGTATCTCTGCACTATAATCTTCAAAGTTGAGTACCTGGAAGAAATCAATGTGAAGACAAAGGGGAATATGTAAACTTTTTTGTCGTCAGGCAACGGTGCTAAGCACCAGGCCTCTGCGCAGCTTCTCTGGGTTGGACAGTTTTCCGCCAAATTTTATGATTCGCAGTACTCTTCACTGCCTCCCACAACACCCCACTTTACAGGCTGTACAGACATGATGGCACTTACACTGTGTTGGCGCTTGTACTGTGTAGGATTATGAGAAGTACGCGTACATGACCAAGACAGTGGAGACAGAGGTGTTTGGTACGGGCTTGTGAAAAGAAGTGAGGAGAATCAGGGAGTGATGAACGTAAGTAATAGAGAAGACTACCGTTGCATTACAGTTACTACTGGTAGGCTTCATTAAAAAAAAATTAGTTGGTTAGCAGTCTTCACATTTTAATTCCCCAGGGCAATTCTCCAAATAACACAATAAATCCAGATCACAAGTACATGTGCTAAATAAATCCAGTCAAATCTGTGTAACCCATTGGTCGCGAGGTGACTGAACGCCAAACAGATCGTCTGCTGTATGGAAACGGATTCTGAGCATTTTTCTCTCTTGATTTTGTGAGCGATTTTAACAAATTTTTTACTAAAAGGAAAAAAAATGGGACGTGAGAGGGTTCTCTGGGGCAGGGATGCTAACCACATAATTTTTTTTTAGGTGGCCTTATGTAGCGTGCATAGTTGTTTAGTGGTTAACCTAAGAGGTTATGCTATTGACATGGGGTCTGGAAGGTTGGTGGTTCAAACCCCAGTGTACCCACAATAAAATTAAAAGCTTAAGTCCACTTTGCTCCAGGGGGAATTAGCCCCTGCATAGTCTAATCAGCTACAATTTGCCTTGGATGATTGGGCCAGGTGAAGGACCGGCTGCAGTGGAGTGGAGAGGACCCCGGAGCTGTAACAGGGAAGACTCTGATTGTGTATTGGCTGAACACTCAGGAATTCTGAAACCAGCAATCATTAGAGCAAGAAAATATTTGGGAGTATGACTTTGTGTGTGTGTGTATGCTTGTGTATTTATCTCTTCCCCCCCCCCCGAGGGAGAGGGGAGACATATTGTTTTAGGCTCAGTTCCCGTTCGTATCAGCATTCCCACTTAGTTTCCGGAGCGTAACTCTAAAACCGTTTGCTTGATCTAAACGAAACTTTGCTTACTTACTACTCAGGCCCTGAAGGTGGTGCCTTTCGGTATGTGCCTGTCGGTCTGTCCATTTGTCCGTCTAGATGTAATCCAGTTTTATCCGGAGCATAACTCCAAAACCGTTTGCATAATCTTAATGAAACTCTCCGTACTCAGGTCCTGCAGTGGTGCCTTTTGGTCTGTGCCCGTCTGTCTGTCCGTCCGTCTGTCAGTTCGGTGGGTTAGGCAGGGAAGGGGGCAGGGGGGAGACGTCCATTTTTACGAGTAAAAACACATTCTAGTTACATTTAGTCGTGTGTTTCCGCGTGTGTACTTCTGAAACGTTAGAAAGACAGACTACGAGGCAGAACTAGAAAGAGCAGAAAGGAACCAGGGATAAGGGAGACAGACACTGAAGGAGAGAAAGACGTCACGGCCGGCCGGTTTCTCGCCTCATGGTGAGGCCACAGAAGGTGGCATAACTCCAGCTCTGAGATACAATTACAAGATACTCCCCAGTCCTCCAGCTGAGATTGGAGACCTGATGGAGGTTACTGGCTAGCAGTGAGGAGGTCGTTTTGGAAGAAGGATAACAATCCTGTCTGTCCTGACCAGATAAAGAGAAAAGATGGAGGGAGAGACAGCCAGAGACGAGCAAAGATAGTGTTTAGGTTCCCAAGATCTATACAGTGGCATTGGTGTACAGAGAGACATGAATATCTGAAAGTCTAGTCTTTGAAAACGATATGCAGAGAGAAATATGGATCGTCTGGAGCTATATGGACTTTTAACTGAAGCATGTTTGCCTTGTGAAAACAACTGTGTGAAAAAATGGTCGCTTCACTCATCTGGCAAAAACAAAATGCAGTTACTTTGTTAATTGATATTTTAATTTGCAAAAGTGGCCACCGATGGAGCCTTTACCTCTCAATCTCGTTGCTTTGACTTGCCCCGTTGGGTCCCCTGAGCTGGAAAATTGAGCCCAACTGCACTGGTCACCATGGGGTTAATGATTCATGTGAATTTTTGAAGGCTAAGCTTGAGATGTTTCACATCCCCCCCGCCCCACCCTACCTACAGCGGTCCTGCAATGATGCAGCCGTGTGAGCTTGCGTCCCCTTTTGTCTTTGAGTAGCGGCGAAGGTGTAGTGCAGCGCTGCAACAGACACCGGCTATCGGTGTCCGAATCCCGCTGAACACTCTACTCGCGTTTCGCCGCTGGGCTAAGGGGGGCCCGAGACCCGGCCGCATCTATTATTCATGTAGGTATTCTGTATCGAGCAGACAGGAGCTCGGACGTAACGGATATGAGTGTCTCTCACAGACCGCTAGCCTTCGGTGTAAATCACTCTCTCTCTCTCTCTCTCTCTCTCTATCTCTTCTTTTTACATAGTTTCTTCTTCTTTCTCTTATCTCCCACTTGTCCTTTGCCCCTAGTTTCTTGGGTTATCTGCTTTTAATCTCTGCCTCCCCCAGTCATCATTACATGGCCTTTTGATATAGAGCAGAAGTTATCAGGAAGTGTCAAGTCAGACAGAGAATAACAGCAAATAGAGTTGGCAATGGTAGTTAGAGTCCATTCACACTAATGTTAATTTACATTTGCAGAGGTTGTATTCATTCAGAGGTAGAGTTTTAAAATTCAAATAAGTGAGAAGACGGTTCATTTTAAGGATTTCCCAGAGTCAACCTATTGTAACGTCCATCCTATCTGGGGATGATGTCTTATCAAGAACAACCATCCCCCTCGCCCCCTACGCCATTTCTCTCTCACTTTCTTGTATGCTGAAAAAACTTTGTCACTCTAAGGGTCAGTTTTGCAGATTATACAGTATATTGATTTATAAGTATGATATGTAAAACTCAATTGACTATATTCAGTTTTTATGGAGATTCTGAATTTCAAATTCAATCCAGTCTTTTCCCTGAAGGTGTAAAATCCAGAATCAGATAACCAAAGTCATCCATAGTATTTTGTCCCAACCTCCTGTATTTGCTCATTTGTGCAATTTCTCAGGCAAGAGCTAGAGATAATTGATGAAATTAGGAAGACAAACATGGCAAGACTATTGCCTTTTCGCAGGATTGGTCTATGGTGAAACTGGGCCTTTGTGTATTTAGATTGTAGATTTTTATCAAAGCTAGTCTTTTAGATGTTGTATATTGCTATGGCTTTAATCTGTGACATGCTATTTGCACGAACAAGTTAAGTGAAATTGCCTCTCCTTTTCGTACATTTTAATGACTTGCTTTTTTATGACTTGTAGGCACATTTTCTGCATTTACTTCTTCTCACTCTGAGTGATTCATGTGAGTTTGTGTCATGTATACCTAATGAAAACTAGCACTGTGAGAAATAATTTCACAGAAAACCCAGCCACTGCTGTCTGTCGTGGTGTTTTTATCATGTACTATTTGCTCATTTTATGGTGTCGGATTATATTTTATTTAGCAGGTGCAGTAAAACTATCCAGAACCCTGCAACACGAGGGCTTTTTATATGGATGTCAAACACTGAGCCTGGAATAGTTAGCGAATAACAAGAGCTGATCACTGAAATGAGATGTTCTTCACACTTCCAAAACAGTCTAACCTATTCACCTCTGCCGAGCCCATGTATGGGTCCATCTATTTTCAAACTTGTGGAACGTCAGGCCTATTTCAAATTCTAGTGTAGATCCCACGGCTTTCTATATAAATATGTCTTGCAAAAATACAGGTAAATGTGTATAATGTGTTATTATCCAGACAAGGAAACCAGTGTGGAGGCAGAATTTAATCCAATAGGAGGGTTTATTAATAGTAATGTGGTAGCCTGTAGAATGGAACCCAGAGGAGATTAGCACTGTTCAGTTCAGATGTTACTGGTGATACTGTGAGGGTGTAGCCAAAGCCTGGCCAATGGCTTTCTGGGATGACAGCTAAATCGAGTGCACACTTTGCCAAAGCCGAACTGTCCAATGGCAGCATGGAGAACCTTAGGAGAAACTCTATCCCAATCCTGATCACCGTTGAAGGCTTGGGAGCTTTTTCCTAGTAAACTGGACTGAGGAGCATACTGAGACAGGATTAACAGGAATGTGGTCTCAATCCTGGAGATTGTGAGAAAGGCTTGGGAGTTGGTTCCCGTTAACTAAACGAGCAAGAGTACTTCTGTATATTACTACCATTTAAGATTACTTTCAAACTTTCAAAAGATGAAGAGTTCGACTGGCAAATATCGACTGGCACCAAATGTGGAAAAAGTGCGACAATGCAGCTATTTGCAAACTCAAAGTGAGAGGTATAAATACGTCAACACAGAAATAAGAGAAGGGAAATATGAATAGAGCTCAGCTGGTGAAGAAAGCATGCAGGATGTAAACCTACCAAACGAGACAATATTGCTAATAGACACGCAAGCTGCTGGATGGGAGGAGACATACATGATCAGTGCATGTTTTCTTCCTTTTATTAGAGTCACGGGGAGGAAGTGGAGCCTATCCCAGCTGACCGCAGGCGAAAGGCAGGGACCCACCCTTGACGGCTCGCCACTCCATCGCAGGGCGCACTCACCACTCACTCACACCTATGGGCAATTTAGTGTCAGTTTAGCCTGATGTGCATGTCTTTGGACTGTGGGAGGAAACCGACATACCCGGAGGAAACCCATGTGAACACGGGCAGAACATGCAAACTCCACACAGAAAAGTCCAAGGCCGGATTCAGACCCACAACCCTCTTGCTGTGAGGCCACTGCATGCGCCACCGTGCCGCCCGAGCGGAGACACAAAAGGAATAAACACAAGGGATGCGACAATATGATGTGCAAGATACTTTCTATTTCATGTAATGCTGCAGCCATGAAAAAAATGGCATCCTGGAATTGAATATTTCACTCAATATATATGCGGGATGTGGCTTCAGTGACGCGCTGCAACAATAGATAGAGAATGAGTATTTGGCTCTGTCCTACAATATGAAAATAAAAATAATTTTTCTGAATTTGAATCAGCGTAAGGTGAAATTCAAGAGAAAATCAAAGTTTAAGGCAGGGGTGTCCAATCTTATCCAAAAGAGCCAATGTGGGTGCTGGTTTTTTGTTAAAGCTCGGTGCTAACACATCTGATCCTAATCATCCCCTGATTTGTTTCATTAGTTGAATCAAGTGTTGTTTCTCTGGGCTGAGCCAAAAACCAGCCTCTGGCCTAACGCAAACATGATTGAACACTCTTGGTCTAAGGGGTTGATTAAGACAGAATGGTGTACAGCACTAAGAAGAGGTGGATAATATCAGTAAGTAAAAAGTCCCTCCCAGGATTGTATTATAATTGCCCAGATTTGCACAAATCTTCAGCCTTGAGGTGAAATTAATTAGTGAAATCAGCTGGCTGAGTTCATAGTTGGAAGAAATATATGGCTGGACCTCTGGCAGTAGAGATGGAGGCCTGGAATTTGCTGTTTTGAAATGAGGAAGTGATGGGGAGAATATTTTTTTGTACTTTGGTTTCCTCCTGCCACAAAGACGAGCTTGTTTAGTGAATTGGAGAGCCCAAATTGCCCATAGATGTGATACTATGAGTGAATGGTGTGTGTGATTGATTGGCGAACCATTCTGGGTGTATCCCTGCCGCTCTGATATTCGTACGCTGGGATTTGGCTCCTGCCAAAGGAGACCCTAACCCGGAGTGAGGGGGATAGATAATGGATGGATGGTGAATGGATGTTATGGTTAAATAAGTGGGTCATGAAAATGAAAAATCTCTCTCCTCTGCTTCCTCTCTGTCTCCCTCGCAGGCTCAGGATGGGGAGAGCAGGCTGTGTGTTAGGACTGCAGGCTGTGTGTGTCGTGTTCCTGCTTCACTCCTCGGGTCATGGTGAGTACTCCCCTGGGGTCTTCTTTATAACAATCTGCGTGGATTTCAAACCTAAGCATTCCATACACACAAATGAAGACAAACGACATTTGGAAAAAAAAAAAAATCCTGATTATAGAATCGTCGGTAAGATAAACTGCTTGCAATTTTTATAAGCATTGATCAGGATTAACTTAGAATTTTTCGTGTGTCTAATCACATTTATTTTATGTTTTATTATGTCAAGTTTGTTTTTTATCTATCTGAAATCTGCAGAAAAATTGGCGGAAGCATCATTTCTGTGCCTACGCACCATTTTTTGTATAAATGAGATCCCTTGACAGCAAGATTATGCATTAGCTGCCTCACGAGTGGTGTACATGACATGTGCCAAGCAAGTTCTGATCAGGAAACTCTTCCAGGAAGGTCTTAGTGGTCACACATGCATGTGTTTCATAAATTAAACAAACCCATATGCATGTGAATTTCTCTTACTCGCTGATCATATGACCATGCATATCACCATGGAGAACCTTAGTGCATAAACCAACATTCAGAGCTGTACAGCGCTATTACTTGTTAGATGTGCTGCTTGTCATGCTTTTAGTTGGCATTGGACTCACACTCCACCAGCCCAACTACTGCCTCATGTCTGAATCTGCTTCTAGGTACAATGCAGGGAGGCATTGTGAGGCATTGCTCCTGTTGAGCCGAGAGGGAGAGTCCCTTTCCCTTACTGCAATGACAAAATCTTACCAAGCACCTGAATCTTGTATTTAGACTTCAAACACTTACATCAATTACCTCTCTTTCTTAGAGAAAGAAATTCTAGCCGTGATCGGATGTAATTTTAATTTATTTCTAGATTTGTCCATGGGGTAAGATAATTTCACTTACCCTATTGGCAAATCCGTAAATGAGAAAGAATTTCTTCAAATCAGCGGCAAAAAAATTTTTTTCTGAGAAAAGAGGCAATAGAAATGTGTTGCAAGAGTAGCAAGTGGAAATGCAAGATTAAAATTCTTCGAATGATTTTGTTTTTTTTTATTGCTATAAGGGAGGGTACAGCATGATGGTGCTCACACTGTAGCAGGGCTAAGCCTAATAATTTTACTGGCAAGTTCATTAAAATATATCAATGCCGGAGTTTTACTGTCTGAATTATATGTCCCACATGTCATATTCACAAGCTGTTATTACCACAACCTCTGTGCTGTAAAATGACCAGCGTTATTTTAGCTGCAGTGTGATCGAGAGTGCTTGTACACTGTGAGAGTTCATTTAACAAAGAATATTTAGCTTTGTGTTTTACATTAAGCGTTTCTGGGGAAGGTAGACAAGAATCATCCCCACGATAAGGCATGTCGCTTCATTCTCCAGTTTTATCACGCCACGTTTCCCAAGTCAAAGGAACATACTTAAGATGCAGGTCAACAGGCTGACTTGCAGGAACCTGATTGACCAGTGTTGAGGCGCGGCGCTCACTGGCATGCGATAAGACGCTGTCATCGCGGCCAAATGAAACCTTTCCCTGACTGACAGTGGAGCAAAGTATCCATCATCTCGTGTGAGTGATAGCTCCAGATGCCACTGTTTCCATCGAGATGCAACACCTATCTATGGCGCCTGACCGTGCATCGAACCAGCATCTGAACCGAACGAGCCCCCGAACAGCCCTCTGTTGAACCTTGCACAAAAGTTCTAAGTCCCATAAATGATAAAATTTATGGACTAAGACAGTGTTATCAACCATTGACTTTCCTCGAGATCGATAAATGGCGTTCCGGAAAAGGGAAGTGGAATTTTTTTGGGCATTACCATGTTTTAAACATTTGAGTCAGAGTGTTTGTAGAATAACTGCCATACCTGAGTCGAACATTAAAAGTCTAAAATGCAATGACATGATATGTTCCTGATTGCTCCACAAAACACTTATTTCCTGTCCAAACAGCACAGCATCTTTGCATACCGACGCACGTGAAACCAGTAGACAAACACAAAACACTTAATTAGCTTCTGAATTCTTGTCGGAATAAAATGGACTTCAAATTTATGCACTGAGGCTACCGTTGATTTGAATGCAGAGCAGGGTATTTTCGATCCATACCACAACCAGCCTCCGTGGCACTAGCGAGCGACGTCTCCCAATATGACCTAGAAACGAGACTCAAAAACTAAGTCTTATTGTGGCCGCTTGATTCATCCATTGTTACTTTCAGCGCTGAGAGAAAGGAGTCAGACTTAGTCAGACTTGGGATATAAAAAAAGCGCAGAGCACAAAAATAGAGGCGAGACAGCCAGCCACTCGCCTGGAGCTGAAAGCAGCCGCGTGAAAGCGAGGTGAGGCTTTCTTTGTTTCCGCAGCCCCCGGTGGTCCTTTACTTCTGGGGTGGTTTTTGGAGCTGCCAGGCTGCGGAAAATGGGTAACTGCCCCCTGGTGCCCCGTGTGAGTATGGCCCGCGGTAATTGCATCCGCTGCCATTCCCTGGGCTCCAGGCTGCCAAACCTGCTAGGCCTCCCCGCTTTGTTTATGGAGTGGGTTTATGCTGGAAAACCGCTGCGCTACGCCACTCGGCTCCAGGCTCTTAGCAGGCCCTCCGCGCGCTTTGGACTCGACTCAGCCTGCCGATAATTACGTTTCGCAGAAATTTTTCAGAAACGCCAATGATTTGCCATTTCATCGCTCAATCCACCTGCAGCTTGATGTGTGAAAGAGTCTGTGTGCGTGTGTGTGCGTGTGCGTGTGTGTGTGTGTGTCTGTGTCTGTGTGGCAGTGTGTCTGTGAATGAAGGCCTTTCATTTAGTTTTCGTATTCACATTAACACTTTGGGCGCTATGAACTTTCCCTCTGATTACTGCCGCAGCCATGCATTGATTGTTTCAAACAGTGTGTTTGTCGCCATGCTACTTTAATTAGGCTGGTTTTAACACAAGCCTATTTCTGGACCGACTCCAGGACTTCCACACAAATCTAGATTGACTATGTTTCTGCAGTGCAAAATAGTACAAGCTGTTATTGCAGGATTTACATGAGAGCAAGGCTGTAATATATCATTGGCATTCATTTTAAATGAAGGCCTACCTGTATTATGCTTTTTTTAAAATATATGCATTTTACTTAGTGAAGTATTTTGCCATTTGAATGTAGTGTAAAAACTAGATTTGCCTTCCCTATACTCACATAAATGAATAACATCAACGTGTCATGATAGAGTGATCTTCCTTTTCAGGAAAGTGAATTCCTTCTCAATTAAAGGGCATCTAAAGTCCATTCTCATTGTTTTTGTTTATGGGTCAATCGGCGAGCCACACCTGCGCAAATGAACTGAAATAGAAGGATTATCTACGGATACATTGGTTGATGAATGAAATTGGTCATGTGACAATGCAAGATGTCAACAAAAGCAAGTGATTTGTTTGCAAAAACTGAACGTTTTATGTCCTGTCTGCGAACCGAGTTTAGATGCCCTTTAAGTTTGAGAACTTGGATCCACTAGGCAGTGTGGTAAAAATTCCCTGTCTGTTTGTTTGGAACCCTGTCCTATCGCTGGTTTACAAGGACTGTAATCTGGTCTCTCTACTGGTGACAAAGATGTCAAACCTGACTTCTCTTATCTGTTCTGTACATGCAGGCTTATACAACCCCAATTCCGAAATAGTTTGTACGAGGTGAAAATTGCGAATGAAATCAAAATGCAATGACTTTCAGATCACATGAGCCATTATGTTATTTACAGTAGAACATTTCAAATGTTGAAACTGAGTCATTTTACATTTTTATCCACAAAATGAGCTTATTTCAAGTTTTCTGGTTGCAGCACGTCTCAAAAAAGTTGGGACACAGGCAAAAAAAAGGGCTGAAAAAGCTATTAATATATAAGAGAATCAGCTGAAAGAACATTTTGCAAGTAATTAAGTTAACTGGCATCAGGTGTGTAACATGATTGGCTATAAAAGGGATGTCTTAGAGAGGCTGAGTCTCTCAGAAATAAAGTGGCCAGAGGCTCTCCAACCTGTGAAGGCTTGCGTAAAAAAATTGTGGAATACTTTAAAAACAATGTTCCTCACTGTCGAATTGCAAAGGCTTTGAAGGTCTCATCACTAACAGTGCATAACATCATCAAAAGATTCAGAGAAACTGGAAAAATCTCTGTGTGTAAAGGGCAAGGCTGAAGACCTTTACTGGATGCCGTGATTTTCGAGCCCTCAGACGCCACTGCATCACTCACCGGCATGATTCTGTCATTGACATTACTAAATGGGCCCAGGAATGCTTCAAGAAACCACTGTCTGTAAACACAGTCCGCCAAGGCCACCTAAAACTCTATCGCGCAAAAGGGAAGCCATTGTTGAGCACGATCCAGAAGCGCTGCCACGTTCTGAGGACCAAGGCTTATTTAAAATTGACTGAAACAAACTGGCAAAGTGTCCCGTGGTCAGACAGGTCCAAATTCGACATTCTTGTTGGAAATCATGGACGTTGTGTCCTCCGGGCTAAAAAGGAGAAAGACCACCCCTCCTGCTATCAGCTTTCAGTTCAAAAGCCAGAATCTCCGATGGTATGGGGATGCATTAGTGCATATAGTGTGGGACACTTGCATGTTTTGAAAAGCACCATGAATGCTGAAAGGTATATAAAGGTTTTAGAGCAACATATGCTCCCCTCCAGATGACATCTATTCCAGGGAAGGCCTTGTGTATTTCAGCAAGACAATGCAAAACCTGCAATGCAATGCAAAAATACTGCAGTTATTACAACAGCATGGCTTCGTAGTTGAAGAGTCCTTGTGCTGGTCTGGCCTGCCTGCAGTCCTGCTCTTTCACCAATTGAGAGCATTTGGCCCATAATTAAACAAAAAGTCCGTCAAAGGAGACCCAAAACTCTCCAGCAGCTGGAAGCCTGTATTAAACAAGGGTGGGATCAAATTCCAATGGCTGAACTCAAGAAACTGGCCTCCTCAATGCCCAGATGCCTCCACTCTGTGTTAAAAAGAAGAAGGGATGCTACACCATGGTAAACAGGCCCCTGCCCCAACGTTTTTGAGACCTGTAGCAGCCATCAAATTTGAAATGAGCTCATTTTGTGGATAAAATTGTAAAATTTCTGTTTCGACATTTGCTATTTTATCTCTGTTCTATTGTGAATAAAATACTGGCTGCTGTGATTTGAAAGTCACTGCATTTTGATTTTATTGACAATTTACACTTTGTCCCAATTGTTTCGGAATAGGGGTTGTATGTATATATGTGCAAGTTTTTCTCAGAAAATGGGTGGACATTTTCTTTTTTGCGCTGATCTGGCCAACTTGCAGTATTTTACAGAATTGGCTTTTTTAAAGCATAAGATTACAAGCATGTGATTAGAGTATTCTTCACTCTACATTCAAGTGCTGATGTAACAATTACTACTTTCAGCGGATATCATTGGTATTCTGGAACACTGACTCAGAATTCTTGAGAAAACTATACTTCACATGGTTCCAAAACATTCTGAAGTCGCATATTCTTCTTAGGTTTGAGCACAATTGCACAGCAGCTGTACTCAGGAAGGCTTACGGGATCTGTATACAAAAAGGGTCAACATCCTCCACCTCTGCCTCCTGCTCTATCTGCTGCCATCTGTACAGCATTGTTCCAGGGTTTCTTTTTTGCTGGACAATGTTGAATTGATCAGCTGTTCGCTTGTCGGCACTTTGTTGAAGCGAAGGTCGGTACCGGAGGGGGCCAAAGGCAAGGGCACGTCTCAGCTGTGAACGAGCCTCGAACAGACCGCAGCCGCAGCGTGTGTACACCGCAGATATCAGCGCACATCAGCGAGAAATGCACTGGGGAAAAGAAGCTCGGCGGGTCTTTCCGGGGCTTGTTGGGCAAACCGCTGTGCTCTGCCTCAGCTTGTATTAAGACTTTTTTTTTTTCCTCGCCCAAGTGCTTCTCTCGCCAGGCTCGGATGAATAAACATGGAAATGAGCGACAGAGGCGGCTGCCAGTTTCCCCGCACACTGTAAAAAATGATAGCCCCATCAAAGGAGCTGTGCCAGGATTATACTGCGCAAACTCAGGACTTACATCCCAAGAAAGTGAATCTGCTTGACTGCAAGTCATAATCTGATCCCATCCTTGCCAATCCGTCGTCGTTTTGTATTGTGTTTATACATTTCAGTTACTCCAGCATTTTGATTTTTATATTAAGGAGCTTTCTATGGAAATTTGAGGATTCAAGGTGCTATTTTACGCTTTAGCCAAAGGATACGAAGAATGTACGCCAGTTGCCATCAACGGTGATCATCAAAGAAGAAAAATACCCTCTTAGTCTGTTTGACTGTTGAACGGATTTACGTCGTTCAAAGTTGAGAGGATGCGCAGTAATCATGTCGCAGCTTCTTTAAGTCATGTGAACCTGTTTCTCTCTTTAACACCACTCGTCATGTCAAATTTTAGATAGTGAACTGCAGTTTATTCGTTTTCAAAAGTCAAACCCAAATTAATCTATTATCTTTACTTGTTGTGCACTGCATATCTTCAAATTCAGTGGAGTTGACTCTCAATTTTTATGCAGCCGGTGAACTTTCCTTTCTACGTTTAACCAGCTCAAAATTTATATCAGTGTATGTGGGAGTCAGTGGGCGTTTCACGGTGTGGGGAGATGTGTAATCCCCCATGGTGTATCAGATGAGCTGGGGGTGAGAGCGGTGGGGGGCTTAGAATTGGTCACAGGAATCAGTTGATTTCGGGTTAATTTAAAACTGAGGGGTGAGCAGGCACAAGCACCCCCTCCAGATACCCCACTAGGGTTAACATTAATATTCATGAAGCCCAAGGAGGGGGTCAAGGTGCAGGATAAAGGGGGGGAGCCCTGGTAGGGGAGTTTTCTGCTTGAGAGGGTAAAGCTCCCAGCCCCTCGACCCCCCCTCCCCCATCCCCCACCCCCCCCCCCGCATCAGCATCTGCCGCTGGGCTCCTGACCCAAAGCCGGCTGTGTTTGTGTCTTAATCCAGTGCTGTATTTGCAAACCCAATTCATGCTCAAAACCCCAGAGCGCGGTCAGAGGAGATAGTCACATGCTCTGGGGCGTTCCTTCCTCACTGTACAGTGATGCACTACAGGCCAAAAGTTTGGAAGCAAAATCAAATTTGTGGAAAAAAGATCATAGTTTCATTGGCATACTTTGCAAAAAAAACAAACATGATTATTACATTAAGAGTCACTAATCAGAATACATTTTTACTCAAATTATCAGGACCATATTACTAGGCCCATGGTCCTAGTGCCCGCCAGATCGCTGTTGGCATTCGGTGGGCTGTAAACCATGACATAAAGTGAATAATACAAAATTGTGATTTTTGGTTTTTCACTGAAGTTGCGACTCTTGCAAATCTCCTCAGCCCAAAATCTAAACCCCTCCTTTCTTTTGTGAACGTTTATTCAGCAGTGGTCTGGTAACATCAATGTATACAGTACATGGAAGAAAATGGTGCATATCAATGAATGAAAAGTCGAATCATGCAGTAAATACATCCCAAAATCCATAGATTTCATACTAGTTTTTAAGAAAGGCACTGTGAACAGGAGCTTGAAGTTGCTTCCACATTTCTGACCTGTATCGGGCTTGCGTCCAAACTTCCGGCCTGTAGTGTACACCCCTGTCTTGCCCAGCTCACCTGGTCTTGCATTTGATATGTGAAAACGCAAAGCAGGAGCATTGGGCCCTTGAATGAAGTTGGCTAGCAGTGGCTAAGGGGCGGTTATTAGCGGTGCGACTGTGGCTGCTGCAGCGGAATTGGGGGGTAGGGTGTGGGGGGGGGGGGGCGGTGCGAGGAAAAGTGAAAAACCACTCTTTAAAGAGCCGACGACGATGAAGACTGAGCGCGAGGCGGCTGAAGTGGGGAGGTGTAAATTAAAATCGCTTCGAAAGAAAAAAATGCCTATTGTGGCGCGAGCTCGGGGGGCGGTCCTGCCCAGGTCGGCCGTTACTTTGCGCCCGTGTTGCGGGCCGGTGAATTGGTTTCTGGCGTCTCTCTCCTCAGCCACATCCAGGCTGTCTTCCCGGTTCAGTGTGCTGCCGTTGCCATGGTTATCGTTGGAGATGATTTGGGGGCGTTGCCGTCTGCAGGTTGCAGGCAAAGCACAGCTCAGTCCCGGGGCCTTTGTTCTCTTCGATGCTCAGTTCCCAGACGGCTGCACGTTATTCTTCTTAGCAGATAAAATGATTTTTTTTTAAATGCGCGAACAATAGATATGGAATTACATTGTGCGCTTCGTGTCTGACACACCCATTTGTTGTAGTTGAGATTACATGTCTTGCATTCTCGTGCCATTCCTGTATTCCCTCAGCAGTGTGTATTCGCTCACTGTATTAATGCATAGCATACATATTATAAGTCTAGTTTCACTTTCTGATAGATTTTGCATTATTTAGACTGTAGAGTAATTATTGCTAAGTCTAATATGAATCAAAATGTTAACTTATATGCTTTGTTCATACAGTTATTCCATCTTTGGTTACTTCATGCAGATTGATGAGGAGGTGGCTGATGTGGGTGTTAAGGGCTACTCAACATAGTTTTATGACTTTTTAGGCATTTGGGAAATGCAAACAAGAAAATATATATATTTTTTTGTGATCAATGACCAATATGTTTTCAAGTTCCTTTGCTTTGGTGAGATGGTTGCTTTTGCAATGGAGGAATCCTGCCTGGTGTCCGAGAATTGCATTTTAAAACCACAGCAACATCGACCTTGGAAGATTAGAGACCCAGATTACAACCATAGGTTTGATTGGAATCTGCCTGATATGATCTTATTATAGCCTGAATATGTGTTTTCAACTGGCAGCAGGTCAGCTCTGCATAAAGGAACCTATCAAAGGCCATTTCAGTCACAACAGGAGGGAGGATTGATCAGTTTTGTCTCTGCCCTGGCGGGTAACTAAACACAATAGGACTGCTATCAATGAAAAAAGAAAATCATTACTGGTGAGGCCATTGTGGAGCCAACAGAGGACAAATAGCTATCACAGAGTGATCATTATTATAGTTCTTAGCTTAGCCATTAACAATGCAAACTTATTTATTTCCTGTGTTCATTGGTATGGCCGGTAGCTGGTATCTAAACACTTGACAAAGCAGTGAATGTTTTGACGGCTCTGAACAGGAAATGTGGCCAAAACAATTCTGACAATGGAGACGAAGCAGTGAGCCTGGTGTCTTATTAATGTCCTATTAGATAGGACGCTCTATCTCATTGGCTCAACATTGCCTCTCCTCAGATAAGTTAGACTGCGTCTGATTGCGTCTCATTTCTAGGGAAAAAATATGGAAACAGCAGAAGGATTTTCAAACAAAGAAGGAGTCTCTGGAGGATTAGCCTTCTGAAAACATTTCCATCTAAATGCAGATTCGCTATGTCTACTGCAGTGGGGCCATACTGCTTAGATTCATTATTTAAACCATGCGGGACTTACACAATTTTCCCCCGGTATCTTTTAAAACGCAATTTGTCCTTTTTTTCTCATTTTCATAAAAAAGTATAAGCAATCGATTTCTCTTGATTTGATATTATACATTTCAGAGGGAGAAAATGATTCAGTTTGAGTTGGGAAAGGAAATAATTAAGTTGAATATCTCTTGCAAAATTGATGAAGGAGGACACTAATTCACAAGGGCTGTCTCTCATTTACTTCACAGTTTGCCCTCCATGCTGTGAGAGCATTAGCGCAGATAATGCAATACGGATTACCAAGATGCTGTTTGCCCACTTCTGGTGTGGTGAGGGCAGGCAAATATGACTGCCAAGATGATTTATCAGGCTGTTAAATTGTTTAAGTGGGAAACACTCCACACTGCAACATATTAAGAGGAGCCTGTCATTTTTTTTCATTTCTTTTGCTCTATTTTGGTGCTGTTGACAGGAACTGTACAGTTGTTGCGGCATTGTTCCTGGCATGAGCAAAACTCAAGTGAAGGGCTATGCAGCAGGCAAGCTAATGAAAGGAGATTTGCCTTTTGAAGTGTAATGTCACAAGTACTGTCCCTGATTAGAATGTGCTTAACTGAACATTCAAATGCTGATGTCATCAACACTGCTGATAATTGGAATGAACAGACTTCTAGAGCACTGACTGAAAAAGCAATCTAAAAAACTTCTCCGCAAAGGGTTGAAAGCTTGCCAGGCAGGGGGTAAATGTGTTGGTTAGGCTGGGCTATGCTGTGTCCCTTCACTCTGCTGGCTTTACCTGGCTGTTGAGTCACTTGGCTGCAATTTTTGAGCCCAACCTCCTCTCTCCACAGGAGCCATCTGAAGGTCACAGGCCCATCTTCGCTTTATTTGAATTTTGTTTTTCCTGTGACCTTCTTTCGGACACATACAATGTTGGTTCTGGATGCAATAAAATGCTGTGTTCAGAATTCATAGTGTGCTGTAGTGCATTTGACTCCCAACTAACTCATATTATCTCTCTTGGAGTTGTGCTGAGACTGGACGCTTCACTGTGCACTTTGCATTTTCAGCATGTACACTTACAGATAATGAAAAGCTGCCACCCTCTCTGACAGCACGGCAGCGTATTTACTTGCCTGTTCCTGAATAGCAGGATCAAATTTACCACCCCACTTCTTTTCCCCATGCTGACATTAAATTTGTGACAGACTCAAAGACACCAAGTGTCACTTACAAAGAGTATATACTGTATCATGGAGAATAAAGACTGTCCTAGGTTGATGGATCTTTGCTTGCACAATAAAGGGTTTTCAAGGTTTGAAAGGACACTCAGTATGCAGAAGTGAATATTCTGCAATTGAAGAGGAAAGGCTATTTTGTATCTAGGAAAACAATCCACATGTTCTATATTTGAAAGAACAAAAGTCTTCTCACCCGAGAAGTCGTGCACTCCAGGAACACTTTGCCCCAGACCCAGGCACTGGCTTTAGAACTGGATTAGGTCCATAGGCTCAGCGCTGTAGCTGCCCATTGCTCCTGAAGACCTAGGATGGGTCAAATGCAGAGGATAAATTACCTGACTAGGCTCAGCTAGGAAAATGCTATGTTCTGCTGTGTTAGAAATGAATGCATGGGATGCTGGACATCTTTTCTGAGACCAGAGCTTGTCTCTCACTTTCTTATCAAGTACATTAGGAGGATGATCTCAGAGCTTCCACTGAGGTACAGAGACTGCTGTTGCATCCTAGATGTATTCCAGTACCCACTGTACTGCAGTTACATCACTGTTTACTTCTAAAATGGCCGCCTGCTACTCTTTTTTATGCGCAGGGCTGTCAATGTTGCACTGTGAAAATATATTCCATGTGTTGCCAGCCTCAACATGACAAATCTGAAGACAGCTCAGCCAAATGCGGATGCAAAATGTAAAAAGGATGATCTACACCATATATAGTGCTAAATGCTTTTAAATTATGAGTATCTTGGGCTGAAGTTAATCTCTGTTGGTTTTGTGCTGTTGTTTTACCATAAGAAGCACAGAGACATTCTTGTTGAGGTCATCAGCAAATGGCACTCAGCTGCCCACTGTCTGAGAGCACGCTCGAGAGCTCTTCAGGAATTAATACGAAACAAAAGACTGCCTGGATGTGCGTGGAGAGCCACAGAAGAGAGTGTGGTTTTCTGTCTAATGAATAACAATTGATGGCCAGGTTATTTAGATGAGATACTACTGTCCTCATGTGGACCCCTGGGTTTCCATTTTGGAAGGAGTTGCCCTACAGTTGGCTCATTTACGTCAGTGTTTCCATTTTGGAAGGAGTTGCCCTGTAG
Organism: Gymnothorax reevesii; assembly: GCA_029721435.1. NCBI lineage: Eukaryota > Metazoa > Chordata > Actinopteri > Anguilliformes > Muraenidae > Gymnothorax > Gymnothorax reevesii. The sequence continues at coordinate 32,613,446 of CM056575.1, forward strand.
TTGGTTCATTTATGTCAATGGGCTAGAATTTCTTGGCGCTGTGCAGGGTGGTGCAGCATGGCGTAGCGTGGCGCAGCCCATGCAGTGATAATTTCGTCTTGTGCAGCCCGCGCAGTGGTAATTTTGTGTGGTGCAACACCGTGCGCAGGCACTTTGGCAATTTGGTAGACGGCCGTGCGCCAAGATGGGTGTGGCAGCGAAGTTGTGGGTGGTGTCACATATTCATCAAGACGCAGTGACAATTTTTTAGAAAAAGTCTTCGCTGAAGTTGCGCAGAAAGCTCGTCTGCTCCAATCTGGTTTACTTTCTGTACAGTGGTAATTGGGCTGACCAGCGCACAGTGCGCACACGTCACCAAAACCTCACAGGCAGGTTTCCAGAATGTCAGGCACATTTCAATGCAATAAATAATTACAGCAAACACTATTTAATGTAACTATCAGAATCAGGACATAAATTATAGTATCTATATCGATGATCCTGATGTCAGATTAATGCGGCTGGCACGCGTAATGGAAACTCGACCTGGCTTAATCAACACAGCTGAATCTGTGATGCAAATTAACGACTTCACACCTTTCTCATATACATATATATACATATATATATATATATATAGAATGATTTTGTTCTATGCTCAGTAAAGCCACTTGAACACTGGACACGAAACAAATTTTTCGCACGACTGATTACAGTCAAAGTCGATGCAAAGACGCGATAGTCGGACAGGGTATTAATATAGCTCCATGTCCAAAAGTCATAAAAGTTCTTATTTTTTGAGTATTCCAGGAATTATTAGACGTGCAAACTTGGCCATGTTTGTGTTCAACCTTCACAAAATTCAAATTGATAGCTATGGACTTATCTTCGTCTTTTTAGCCCATTTGTCTGTTTTCTTCCGTTCAAGATAGACAACAGTCTTTATTCGATCTTTCTTTTGAAAATTAGTCAGATGGATCGAATAGATCCACGCTTTATTTCCACAGCAGAGATAAAATAGTGCTTGAAGTCAGTGAGCAAATCAATTCCATGACCATTGACAGTGTGAATAAATTATCATGCACGATCAAGACTGTCCGACGCGAAATGCAAAATATTCCATGTCCGGCAGCTAGCAAAAAGTAAAAGTATTGATATGAGAACAGATTTATAAGGAAATAAAGAATAACAATATATCACTAACAAACAGGACATACAAAAAAGATGACCCGCAAATAAATAAATCACAGTGTTCATTGGATGTTCTGTTGTGAAAATGTTTCTTTTTATTCTTTATTTCGTTATCAATCTGTTCTAATCATCCTCTTTTTTTCTTTTTTTTTTGGCTGTCAGACACAGAGTATTTTGCTTTTAATGTTCGACAGGCATTGTACATTGTCCCGCACCAATGTCGACTCACTTTATTGAGCAGAGCTTAAACAGAAACATTGATCGAAATTCTCGGTACTCATCTTGTAGCACTGAGTCCTCTTATCAAAACATTCACGTTTAATATCTAAAAGAGTCAGTAGATTTGAAGAAATTAAAAACAATAATCGACTGTCAGACACGGAGATATGTTAAAACCCTATCAGACTTTTGGACACGTAGACACTGCGTTCAACGCAATCTGTCGTGCGAAAAATTTGTTTCATGTCCAGTGTGCAAGCAGCTTTATACTTGGCTACTATTATTGTCACTCAGGTTTTATCATTTTTAGTGGGGGAAAGGAAAACAGCCTGATTGCTACTATCTCGTACTGAGTTAAGTTCACATATTGAAAATAAATGTGTAGCGTATCTTGCATTGCTGTTCATGCATGTTAATACAAAAATTTTAAGCAGCAACAGGGTGTAATAATAGGAACACGCTATTCATCGTTTCTCTTCCCAATGAGGCAGGCAGAAGAAATAAATGAGCAACCATCGTATTTCATTCCAACTTCATAAGTTTGAATGATCGGACATAGTTTCTTTTTGAAATTCCTTCAAGTTCGCTTATGGTAATAATTTGCGAATGCCCTAGCTCGCCAGCTAACTCATATCCGTAATGCTTAATATAGATGTAAGCGGTGCAGAAAACATGCTTGAAGCAGCAAAGTAAAATGCAACATTAACGCATCGTGCAGATATAGGACAGAGGCTTCTATATTCCAACACATTAAAGGTGAGGAAAGGAGCTCATTTGATTGATGATGATTTGACTCGGCTGTGTTATACCCAAACACGCCTTCTTTGCCACTTGCACCGAAAGGCAGGACCGAAGCGGGACAGAGGAGAACTTGCGCCAGGCTGCACCGGGCACGAAATTGCAACATATGCCTGGACAAACGCTGTTGGCGCGGCGCACCTGCCATTTGCCGCGCCTGGGCCTGGTCTACGAATTTTGAGCCCAATGTTTTAGTGCTTCAAGTCAGAATTCCTAAGAGTCTATGATGTTTGGTGTCTCTTCAGGGCTTAAAAAATGACAGGATGTAATCTGAAAACCCGATTGTTAGTTCATTTTTTTCTTGGCTGGGCTAAGAGATTAGAAAACATATTGGAATTCAGAAATGATATAATAATAGACATAATCCGGCCAACAAAAGAGGTTCTTACAATGTTACCAATATTATCATTTCCACTTCATGGTAGCAACATTGAGGGCATGCTCTTTGTTACTCAGTGATATGAGAAGGAGATGATTCATTTTGCCTCCCAATTATTTATAACCTATGAAAAAAGTAGACCGTCATTTTACTAATGAGTGCATTACCATCAAAGGACTCCATAAAGAGAAAATGAGCATGCTTGTGGCTGGCCATCAGAGATGCCACAATTTTACCATTTAAATGTTCCATAAAATTACAGAAATAGTTCTAAAACATTTTTGTGGAATAATAAAAACTTACTCACTCTGGCAAACCATTTTTGTTCGGTGATAATTTTTTGTGATAATTCTAGATTTAATATGGAGAAAAGCCTTGAAATCAATTCCACATCGTTACTATAATTAAACTGCAAATACATCAAATTTTCACAAATAAAAACTAAACTGGTATACATTTGACCAAACAGTTCATGAACAGTATCCTGCTAATTAGATGCCCCAAATTTGCCGCTTTTTCCCGAAATGAGCCTTTTGAGGTCTGAGCAGAGACTTCTGAAAACAATGTGAAGATTGACCAAAATTTGTCAATTTAGTGGAGGTGGTGTAATGGGTGGTGTTCCAAATGCAGAAGTTAATTTGAAAACAATAGGAAAGCAAAATGTTGTCAAAGAATATTTAAATTGATGAAAACAAATATTTTCACATCAGAGTGGGAACAAATCAGCCTGTAGGCATGGTGCACCGAAACTACTTACTGAGAGTTTTATTCGGACACGACAAGGAAAGGTTTCCAAAAAAAGGTAGCCTACATACGTGATGACAACACGAGAGTCTATCAACTCTTATGTCACGGGGCACAACACCTCGACATACAACACGGTCCTTGCAGGTCAAATGAGGCCCTGTTTGCACAGCTGGGGTGCATTTCCTGAAATCACAGCTGCTAACTTACATAGTTGGTACCATCATGACTGAATGGACGTGCTCTGTAAGTTGCTATCTTAGCATCTTTGCTTTTGGGAAATGCACTCCTTGCTGGCTAGCATGCTTAAGCTTTTCACTATTCAAGTATTAAGTTGCATGTGTGACAGTTGTTGTAGAAACATGATTTATTTAATGGCGAGAAGTGTTAGCATGCTAGCGAATTATTCATTCCATTGACTTGAACAGACTAGAAGCTTATGCTTTTTTCTTAGCCTAATTGCAGCTTCTGGTCTTGTTCTGACTTTGCTATTGTCAGGATTATGTATAGGAACCACAAGCAAGCACCAGAGAGTACCAAAATAAGGAGGCTTTATTTCTGAAGGGGGGAGACCCCCAACAGAACAGGCAACGGTACAATCAGAATTCTCAGGGCGAAATCCAGAACCGTAAACACCATTCACAATACTCGTGGTCGGGCAAAAATAGGTTCAGTACACAGGCACAGGTATGTCAGAGAAGCAAAAGTCAAAATTCAGTGGGCGTAAACAGAGTCGAAAACCAGGGCAGCAATCACAAAACTCGTAGTCGGGCAAAAAGGGTTCGTTAACTGATGCAGAAAAAGTACCAAAGAGCAGAGCCAAAATCGAAAGTCGTACGGTCCAGTCAGAAAAGTAACACTATGAGTACAAGTACACTATGAGCAGGTGTGGAGAATCATCAGAAATGCAGCAGAGAAGATTAGGGAGAGACACGAGGCGGAGATTAGAACAGGGCGAGTGCTGAGAGCTTGTTAATCAATTAGAAAGCAGCTATACAAACCCTTAGTGCTCGTTAGTAAGTTAGTATTATATACAATGTTAGTTTGTGTTAGTAACGCTAGCAAAAATAACAAACTGTTAGTATGGGTAAGTAATATAGAAAAAGCAAGGCGAAGGAAGTAAATGAGATTGGAAGGAATGGTTGAAATCCACAAACCATTAAATCACCCAAAAGAGTGGTATGCAATACTGGGGCTGTGAGCAATGACAAGACAAGCGACCAGACAGGGGGAGACAAAGTGCAATGCATGGCAGAAACAAAAACATGGACCGGAATGAAACTATGATAAAACACAAAACATGGAAAAATTAAACTAGACAATACATGAACAAATCTAAGTAACCAAATCACAATACATAATACAAGGCTTGGTCAGTCAATTCAGAGATCAGACAGAACATCAAAGACATGGCAAACTGAGCAGAATCATAACAGCTGTCATGGACCAAGGTTCGATTTTACTCAAGGTCTCGAGGTGGAAAATGGATTTAGTTTTTGTTTTGAGTTATTTTTTGCATAAAATAGTTTCTTTGTTCATTTGAGGATGGGCTGATTAAGCGGTGCCCTGGGCTTAATAATTGGCTTTTCTGAGTACAGAATAGGTAGGGAAAACTGGGGACCGGAGCAGTTTGGGCTCGGCTTATTAATCGATGATTTATCAAGCAGCAGTTTCAGTAATTACTAACCCATTTTGATATCCAGACTTTTCCTTTGACTCAAGATCTGACTGATAAAAGCAGTCAGCTATGAAGTGTTTAGAGCAGATCACCGATACTGATTCAGGCTCTGTGAAATCCGCTTGTTTCCTCTTCACAAGATCTACCCATGCCTCTCGAATTGTGTTTTTTTTTTTGGAAATTTATGGACCCTCCTGCCTCTGCTTGCATCGGCCTTATCGTTGCAGTCGTAAACAAGGAAGATATTTGGCATTTTCCCAAACAAATAATCCACAATTACGAATCACTGAGTCCAGTGACATTGACAGTGTGTTCTCTGTTGCTGGCTCGGTTCCTCTAAGTTGTCATTGCTGAAGATAGCCGAAGATAAATTTTTTCTGGGATGACCGTGATTTTCAGTGATTAAAATGCAAATAAATTTGTAACGGCTGATTACAATTTTAAATGACCTGTGCATAAATGACGTATTTTATTAAAGATTCTGTGGTCCAAATCTTATTTTTGGATGAACAAGCACTTTAAACATATTCAACTAAAGATAATTCAGTAATTTAAAAGATGCCTTGAAGTCTCAATAATTAAAAAAAATGAATTGTCAACTAGGCCTTCATGCATCAAAATGTGCGGAACAAATATGAATAAATTGATGAAAGTTAATCCTGAATTTGTCGTCTGGGGGCAGCAGCAAGGTTTTTTTATGTAGTTGACAAGACTTCAGATATGGTTTTCTAAAGAACTTCTAAAATAAACCCACTGGTCAGGAAAATAAGTTACTTCAAGGATATGCAGCACAAAGCCTAAGTTGCAATGAAATGATGTTCATGAAAAATAAAAGAGACATAAATCTTCCTCAGCAACAGCCCAGCCATGATACATTTTTTTAATTTAATTTGTTGCAGGTTCATTTGAATGCTCACTGAGGTACATTTAAATGGAAAAGAAAAAAGCTTTGAGATCTTTATACTCTGGCTTCTCATTTCCAAAGACTTCAGTGGCCAGAAGTGGCTCTACCTTAATTTGCTTTACTTTTGCTTTCATTTACTCGACAAAGCTTTCTAAGGAACTCCAGAATGATTGGAACAAGTTTAATTCAATTTTATAACGGCTGAATAAGCCACAGGTACGGCGAGATAGCATTTGTTCCACTTTGAAATAAATGTTTTGTTTTTTTTTTCTTTTTTCACTTTGCAACAGTTTGAGATAGCATGTTAACTTGGTGACAGTGATCACATTGTCTTTCTATCAGATTACATTTTCAATATCTCTTCCAAAATATGATACTTACTGGCATTAATGATGCGCAGAGCTGGAAAACCTAGCTTTAGAGTGTAAAAAGTCCTCCCCTGTACTTTAAGATGTTCTCATGAGGACGAATCCTCAGCTACGACACGGAACTAATCGGTTACATCAGCTTGCCGAGTTCATGGCTGGAAGAAAAACATGACAGGACATTTGCCTACTGACGCCTGGATTTTCCAACTCTTAATGATGTCTTAATGGGCAGTGAATTGGAAGTACCAAAGAAAACCACTGGAAAACAGAGATCATGGCTGAGGCAGATCAGTGTGTTTCGAATGTGGCAAACTTTTGCGGTGAATGAGCTTTGTCCTTCTCCCAGGGGCGCTTTGGAGCCACACAGAGCCAGTCAATGATGCAGGGTGCAAGTGCAGTTCAGTTCCATTCAGTTTTATGTATAAAGTCTGGTGTTATTTCAGAGGACTGTCTCATGGATGCTTTACAGAGTAATAGAAGGGCAAACTGGGACAACAAAAATCCCCTCCAGAGAGGAAAAGCACTCAAACTGTGTTGAGGGCAAAAAAAAACACCCAAATGAGAGTAAATTTCAGGGGGAATCTGGCCGTAGCTGGAGGACCCATCCGCGGCTGGCTCATGTGGTTCTTTACTGTGGAATGTTTGTGCTGTGGGAAGCCAACCATTTCTGCGTTGGTGAAGGTGGTGTAGCGTGGCACTGCCTGATGTAGCGTTGCTGTACTTTCGCTAAGTCTGCTTGGAGGCAACTTCCCTTCAAAAGAGCGAGCAAAGCGAAAAACCTCTGGGAAAATGTGATGGAAAAGGAGTTTCTCTGCCAGACCGCAGAACAATGCTGTTAACACCAATACGAGTTGCGCTTTGTCTACCAATCTTGGCACCGTGTCTTCAGATTAATTATCGCTATGAGCTTTGTTTTCATGTAACCCGTAAAACTCTTTCACTTCCCTGTTTGCCAGTTCTGAATGACACTGAAACTGTTATTTTCCTCAAAGCACAAAACACAGTCTCCAGTTGTCGGATTGGTGTAATGTTCTGAGGCATTTTGAGGGGAAATTAAAATTACGAGATAGCAGCTGGAAAGGTTTGTGAAAGAATTTCTTTCGAAGTTAAAACCTGGATAAGAAATGAGAGTGAAAAGGTAAAAGCCCCCTGTCTGTTAATAGGAGATCTCGTTGCATTCCCATTGGTGAAGATCTCCGGTCTCGGTGAGTTCATTAGAGAGAGGGACTCGAGCACTCCTCAGAACAACAAGTTCCTGCTAAATAACATCCCTCTTGTACAGGTCTCTCGTACAAGAAATTAAGTGGTGTGGGTGGGGGGGAATCAAAAGCGGGATTGACTGCGGGCGTGCAGCAAAACCGAGAATTATTCAAATAAATCAATAAATTAATTTCCCTTTGCCTCTGGTGAATGTCACTGCTTTTCTTTTTTTTAAATATATGTGCAATGCCATTCATATCAGCTTGGAATTAAATTTCATCTTCCCTGAGGGAAAAAAAAAATATCTTACCACACTTTCTCTGCTGGGTTCCATTCAGTGATTTATTAAATAAATTGCAGTGATTTTATTAATACATGCCATTTCAAGGTGAGCAGTATACTGCAGAAAATTGTGATTGAGGGTATATCTGTGTAATTGTGATTACGTTTGACATGAGGTTGAATGAGTGCCCCTGGGTGGAGAAGACACTGCAGGCACATTGTGACATACTGACGCTTATTTCATATTACCTTTCTAGTCACATAGACGTTCCCGTGAGGAAAGGCAAGTTGTTTGAGGCTGACATATGACTGTTGGGTCCAAGGGGACTTATTATCTCATGGTATCATGCTATTGCGGAGCAGCATTCCAGTCTGCGTTCGAAAGACTCCTACTGTTGAATTTTGCTCATTGTGAATTTTGTCAGGTAATATTCTTCGGTGAAAAGTCACGGCATTGTCGATTTGTTTTCCTCAGGCCTCTTTTAAGTGGTTTGACTCTGCGCTCAAAAAAAAAAAATGAAAGACATGAATCATTGATTTACTCGTAAATAAATTATGGAGAGTGGTTTCACGGTGTATCACTATCGAGTGCAAATCAGTTGAAGCACCATCTGCTTAATACTACTGTGTCCAATCACTGTATATAATTTTAAGTAATCATTTCTTTTACTATGTAGTGTGCCCTGCTGTAATTGCCTGTGAAATTAGATCTAACTAAACATTAGCTGAATTTCGCTGAAGTGTTAATGGGGAGGATCTAGCACAGCCTGACGATGTGTTGTCGACAGGCAGCGGGCTGCCGCCATGTTGGCTCAAACATTTTTTTCCTCTGTTCCTCTATAGGAGTAGGCAGGGCGGAGACGCTTGTGAACATGCGCAAAGTTGCCCATCAGGTGGTGCGGGAGCAGCTAGCGGGGACTGCTTTCTTGCCCTGCGTCTTTACTCTTACCCCCAGCCCGTCCCACGAGCCGCCCCGCATCAAGTGGACCAAGGTATGGGGCCAGAAAGGCCCAGGCGCCTCCCGGAGAGAGCAGTCCGTGCTCGTCGCCAAGGACAATGTTGTCAAGGTGAAGAAGTCCTTCCAGGGCCGCGTCACCCTGCCTGGCTACCAGTACAACCGCTACAACGCCACGCTGGTGCTGACGGGTCTACGGACAAGCGATACGGGAATGTACCGATGCGAGGTGGTGGTGGGCCTGAACGACGAGCAGGACACTGTGCCGCTGGAGGTTACGGGTGAGTGGTGCTGTTCATGAGTCTCGTGACCCTCAGAGTATGAAAGGTCTGTTGTATTTGGCGTATAGGTCATCTCTTGCTGATATTGTGAGGGCACAAGCAATTTTATCGGCGATGTTCAATATTGGCGAAAAAATTCTAAACTTACTCCAAAGCTGCTTTGAGATGGATTGACCGACTGTTATAGTTGTTTTCCATCGTTTCCCTAAATGCACGCTGGCACAGGCTCAAGATCCTCACAGCCCTGAATAGCAGCCCATGACAATATTTGGACGTATTATAATAATATTTACTGGTAGCTCAACCGTTCCAAAGTTATACAATAATGTGTAATGTTCTGAAAAATTCTGATATAATCCTATAAAGTTAAATTTAACATAATAATCAGAATATTGCAGAGATCATTAAAATCAAAGACTTGCAGTTACTTCAAAAGTCAACTTATGATTTTTGAAAATGAACAGATTAACACAAACAGTGACCAAAAATGTCACTTTGTAAATTAGTTGTCCGCAAATTAGTTGTCAACAGCAGCTGCAGTTAGTACAGTTAAGGTGGATTACTGTTTGGAAAGTCATGGCGACGTTTCTCTGCAACGTGCAACAAGAAATGTTTCTGTTCTTCTTGATTGGTTAGGACTCCATTGAATGCTTGAATCAAGGCCACCCCTCGCTCAGCTGCATCATTGATGACTTTAAGACTTCTCACTTTCTGCTGGCTAATTTTTATTCATTGGAAAATCTGTTCATCAAGCAAAATAATTGACGAAGGGTCAAGAATTATTAGCGCTCATTTTAACTTCACAAGGAGAACTAGCGACGCCTGATTTTCTTTAGGATTTTTGGAGTTTATGTAAAGTCATTTTCCATAGGCGTGGCAGCTTTTATTTAGCCGTGGCGGTGTGCCTCAATCAATTACAAGTAGCGGAAACCCTGATGATGAAACAGTTAAATTAAATAAGGTTTTATTTCAATATATAAATCAGCGTTAAACTGTTAATACTGCACGCAACAACTACTGAATAATTACTCTATGAAAATATTCCATCCCATTGAGCTACCAGAAAATATGCATATATTTGTACACTGTAAAAAAAAAGAGTTATCTCAACTGAAAAAAGTTAGTGTCCAGGCTGCCTTAAAATTTCAAGTTAACGGAATTTAAGATTATAAGTTGAATATTACCTCAACTTGTCATTTCAAGTTCAATGAGCTTAAAATTTTAAGGCAGGCTGGACACTAACTTTTTTCAGTTGAGACAACTTAGGGATTTTTTACAGTGTATGAAAGTTGGAGTAGCTATTATGCTTCATAAAGGAACAAAAAGAGGGGGTGGGACCTGGAAAATGTTGATTTTTTTTTTTTTTTGCCATTAAAGTTAGTGGCACCCTAATAGGGATGTCAGGCTTACAATAGAGTATTAAGCACCAAATGTATTTTGTGATCGGGTCATCCTTCGCTGACATTGCAGATAATCCATCAACTACATTCTATTGCAGAAAAATTGTATAATTACCCCATTCACATGTATCTTTTGCTGATTGAATAGCCATCGGATAGCAAAAAGGTCAAGGGTAAACCTGTCCAAGACTTGTGTGAGCTGCAAAGTGGTTAAGCCTTAATGGATCCCTCAACAGAACCCAAATACCTTTATTGTGCTCCATCAAAAACATTACATCTCTTGCTATGCCAGTAATGCACAGGCATTAGTAAGTAAACTGATATATGCATTTTGTTCAAGAAACTGCATCTCAGATTTGTCCGGTGAAGATGCATCAATCTGGCTAAGTATAATGGAATTAGTGTTAATCAAACATTATCTGATCTAGAAAGAAGACGCATGAATTCACCTGGCAAGTTTGCATGAGGCCTCAGTGAGGGACTTTTGATTTATCGATGAAGTGGTACTCCTCATCAAATGCAGGCTAGGATAGGTTTCACACACCCTCTACATCCCAGAGCAAGAGTCAGGGCCTTTTCACTCCGAGAACAAAATGAAAAATAATAAAAATGCGGAATTCAAATACAAAAGTTTTGAATTCGGTGTGGATAGGTTCATAAAAATTGCTGGGTTTGAATTTATTAATGGAGGGATTTTTGTTCCTTTTTTTAAAATTTCATCCTTGGTGTGGAAGGGCCTGGAGATGGTTAGATGGGTGAATAGATGGATGAACTCAGAAATCTTAAAATAACCCTCCTACCTTGCCAATAAATGAATTGAGAGTAGACATGTCAGTACTCAAATCAGCTAAGCTTCAGTAAAAGGTGAGCGTTTTCAGCAACATGCCAGAATGGGATTTGCATAGGTTGGCTAAATGAAGTGCTAATAAATTAATTTTGTTGAATAACATGAGTGAACAACTACGAAATGACTTGCTTGAGTTTAGGCCAGTGCCACCGTGTTATTAAATATGGGGTCTCGGTTGCCAAATTAAATTTTTATGTTAATTATTTATAATGCAGTTTTTAATGGTTTATTAAACATTCATCAGAAGTCGGCACTGCTGCCGCTTTCTCGATTGTGTCCAATGGCAGAGGTGGGTGATTACATCTCTTGAGGGCTACAAAACTTGAGAGGGATTATTTTACCTGAGACATTTGTAATTACAGTACTGTAATCTTTGGATGGGTCTCAGCAGAATTTTTCCAGGTCACTTGCTGTTTTTAACATGGCCAAGTTCCCTTTGAAGTGTGCACAGACTGGGCCCGGAGGGACTGGGAGCTACAGTACATACTCCTTGATGGATTTGTAGCCCTGATAGGCTACTATATTGTCTGCTTGTACTCACAGTCATGCCCCCCTCGCGCACACACACACACACACACACACACATGCACAAACTCACACATATATGTATGGACAAAAACATGCACACACACACACACACAGCTATATACTATAGCTATACTTAGGTGGATGTTGTATTGACTTTATATTGCACAGCCTTTCCCAAACCAGAGGCGTAGCTAGAAATGGGAATTGGGGTGGCACAGACTCGTCCCTTTATGACAATTAGGATAGTCCTGGCTTGTTCTCAATTATTTTTCATTATTGACGTGTTTTCCAATTATCGTAATTGGCAGTTGAAGACACGGTTTCTATCTATACGCGATCTAACAGCGATGAAATCCTGGGGTAAATTCAGTAGAACTGAGCATTGGGGTGGACAAAACATCCGTTTCAAACTATTATTAGTCCTGACCTGTTCTCAGTCATTTTCGTGATTAACAAAATGTTTACTCCGAGAGCGGTCCACAGTTAGCAGGTACTGCTTGTTCTCCCCGATTAGGTAGGATAACAATCATTCGTCTGGATGCGTATTTGCTGAATTTAAATCAACTTCAAATATTTGGAGCCGCATGCTTTTAATAGCCTATTTCACTGCCAAGTGCTACTTTTTTTCACTCAATACCGAGAGAAATTTTGAATAACGTTGATTTAAATTAAGCAAACGCATCCAGATGAATGATTGTCGTCTTACAGAATCGGGGAGAACAAGCAACACACCTGTTAAGTGTGGAGTGCTCTCAGAGTGAACATTTTGTTAATCACGAAAATGACTGAGAACAGGTCAGGACTAATAATAGTTTGAAACGGATGTTTTGTCCACCCAAATTCTCAGTTCTACTGAATTTACCCCAGGATTCTATCGCTGTTAGATCGCGTATAGATAGAAACCGTGTCTTCAGTTGCCAATTACGATAATTAAAAAAAAAGAAAAATAAAGAAAAATAATTGAGAACTAGCCAGGACTATCCTAATTGTCATTAAGGGACGTGTCTGTGCCACCCCAATTCCCATTTCTAGCTACGCCTCTGTCCCAAACCTTAACTGTAACCAAATTACGCCTAGCCCTATCCTGAACTATAACTTAACCGTAACTGTGTCATGGTTTTTGGAGGCTGGCGAGCTTTCTTTGTTACTCTCGTCGGGCATGATATCCTTTTGCCCACAATCGGATTCTTTGGCCAGCTGGCAATAATTGTGGGTGGCGCCCAGACTCTATTTAAACCCAAGTTCCGCCTCGCCGCCTTTGCTAGAGTGTCAGTGTTACCTTTGCATTGTAGCCTGCAAGATCTCTTGCTAGAGAAGTGTTGAGGAATTAAATGCAAAAAAGGAAGGTGTTAGTTAGTAAAGGGAATCTTCCTCTTCCCTTTCCTCTTTCTGTGCGCCATCTGGTGCTTTGTCTTTTTATCTCGGTTCCCAAGATTTTTCCTTTGTTTCATACTTTCTTGCTCGCGCTGCTTCCTTATTTCTCTCAGACTAGATTTATGTCCTTTGGAAGCGCGAGTCTCTCTCTCCTATTTTGTCTGTGTCTGTCTCTTACATTCCTGTACTTCCTTTTGTTCCGGCCACTGCGTTTGGCATCTCGAAACACCAGCCATCACAAACTGTAACTGTAATACTAACAGTAACCGTTTAACGGTAATTGTCCATAATCCTCTGTGAGAACCACTCAAAATGTCATCACAACCCCAAATCTCCTCAAACATATGTGGTTTCATAAGAGTTGGTTCTCACAAGTGCTGTAAATACCTATACTAGCTCACATATACTGCCCTGCAAAGGCTAAGTGCAGTAACTACGCAACAATTTAAACAGTAAAAAATGGCTTCAGATTTTGCTATCCCAACAAATAAATAGTCAGCACTCCCATGATAGATTATGATTAACTGACTCACCATGGTATAATTTCTGTCCAAATAAATCCTGACCTCAATATACTTTCAGCCCCAAAACTGTGTAACTCACATTTTACCCAATATGTAGCTACTGCACCTAGGCTTTGTAGGGCAGTATACACATAGACCACATGCACGATCACACGCATATGCACACAAACATACTCATATGCACATACTTGCTCACACACCGGCACACACAGGCATACAGACACATGCCCACTCTCGCATGTGCGCTCACACACTCAGACACACGGTTTTGAGCCAGCTTGTGTGTTTTCAGACCACCAGGAGAGCTGTTTATATCGGCTTTATTTTGTTTCCTGGTGCTCAGATCCCCTTGTGCTATGTCTTCCAGTGTTTCAATTTGTCATGCACCGATCCGACTTCTTCCATCCCGATACACGTAACGATACCTGGGTTTTGAGTATCGGCCGGAATGGAGCACAGATCCGATACTAGTGTTTAATTAATAAGCTGCATGCCTCATCTTACTGATCATTCTTATGTGTGTAATGCAGCACTGGGTTTGACTTAAACATTGCTTTATATACTCTGTTAAACAAAATGTAACAAATAAATACATTGCTATAAATTTACTGAATTGTTTCTTTAAGTAATTGTATCCAATGGCAGATTGACCCACTGTCTCTGACGATACAGCTATTTGAGTCAGTACTAGGCGGATATCACTATCAGTATCGGTGCATCTCTAGTGTCAATGCATATCTCCTGTGTGGTGCACAATATTTCTCGCATTGCCATGTGATCCTTTTGTCATTGCTAGTTCTACAGCAGGGAGCCTTTTCAATATCACGCACATTAAGCCGCCTGTAGGTCCCTTCCAGCAATATATCCGCGGCAGCCACTTCTCACCTTTTTAGCGATGGAAACCATCTTGTATTTTCAATTAGCAAGTAATTTAATCTTGTGAGTCACCTCAAGGGTTAAAATGAGAGGAAGTCTTCAAAGTCACTCAAATAGCCAAAGCATAAACTCCTTTTTATGCCTGACAGTAGATTAGCCCTTGTGTTGGCCATAAAGCGCAGTCCTACACATGTGTGTCTCCAGGATATCTCATTTATGGAATGGCCCACTCTAAATGCATTCATATCCCCCAGGCTGCTCCGGTGGTTTTCTTGGTGCAGTGTAAGAATACCTAACTCAGCTATATGCAGTGTGTATTTGAACCCCTGCACTTTACTTGGGTCTCTGTCCCACAGATGGCGAATCGATTAACATGCCAGGAAAACCCCTCCTCAGAAAAAAAGGCATTGCTCATTTGTTTGAAAGTGATCTCGAGAGCTTTGCCTTAATTTGCACGACATGGCTCACCGCATACACCATGACTACCAATATCGAATCTGAATTTCCCTCATACATTAATTAACAAGCATTGATACTAGCGGATAAAATCGATATCATATTAATTAAAGGGAATTTGGTGCACTAATGAGCGTTTCTCAGTGTTTTAATGATTTTTATTTCCTATTTTGTTTTTTTTAATCATTTTTTGACTCTTATTGAGCAGTCACTTGTCTGTATCTATTCAATTAGAATCCGGACAGTGATTCTCCCTGACAGTTCTTTGGGGGCATATCTCAAGGGATGGTGATGAAAGCAGTCAAATAAAAAACATACACACGGACAACATTTTCTGATAGCATATGCGCGCACGTACATTAGCGTAACCAGCGAGCCGTCCGTCCATTACCTGTAACCACATTACCGTTCAGAGGGCAGCAACTCGGCTCATGCCGAACCCAGGGAGCGTCGAGCATAAACCATGATTAGCGTGATGGGAGGCCTGGGCTTACGCGCGGTGCGCGTGGGGAGCTGTTGAAAGTCGCCAATTAGCCTCGATAGCATGGCCTCAGCTGTTGTGCGCGAGTATGCGGATTCTGTATTGGACCGGAGCCTGCTAGTTTCAGGGGCTTTGAGTCAGCAGTGCTTTCTCCAGAAGCATATTGCCCACCAGGGGCTAAGGGAAAGGCATATCACAGTATAAAACAGGAGTCATTATCCTTAATCTCATCTCACTTTATAAGGAGGTTAACTTGGGTAAGTCTTTGTGTAACCAG
Organism: Gymnothorax reevesii; assembly: GCA_029721435.1. Taxonomy (NCBI): domain Eukaryota; kingdom Metazoa; phylum Chordata; class Actinopteri; order Anguilliformes; family Muraenidae; genus Gymnothorax; species Gymnothorax reevesii. Next base: position 32,629,187 of record CM056575.1, read on the forward strand.
AATTTCAAGTCTCTTTTCTGATGGAGTTTTCTGACGCGCTGGGAATGAGTATGCCAAAGACAGATACATCTACGGCCTGATCCAAACCACACTGACATGTTCTACTCAAATTAGGAGCACATACCAAGTGAAGACCAGTTTCTGAAATCAGAAGGCAACAACACCATGCAGCCAACAGGCCAAGAGAAAGTAATAGCGTCTTTTCTACATGCATAATAATAATAATAGTAATAGTAATAATAATAAATTTATTTATATAGCACCTTTCAAGCAATACAGCACAAAGTGCTTCACAAGCAGGTAAAAATACATGTGCATAAAAGCAATAAAACAAAATGGGGGAAAAAAATACGGAATTATATAGCAAAATCGAAAGAATTAAAATTTTAAAGCAGGCTTACACAGAATCACACCAGTAAAATAAAAGAATTTAATCAGTAAAAGTAAGCCCAAAAAAATGAGTCTTTATAGGTTTGCTTTTACTGATGAAAGCTGCTAGCATGTGCTTGCTAATCACACCTTTTGGCTCAGTAACGTTAAGGGTTTGAATGCAGAACTGCACCCTATAATTATATCCCCGAATGCTGAATGGCGTTCCGGGGATATTATGTTTTTGGTCCCACCGCCGCTGCCGCCGCCGCGCCGCCCTACGTGTTAACGCGATAACTTCAGTAATATTTCAATTAGAAATTCCACGTTTTGCATATAAGTCAGTATCATAAAGAGGGAGAACTGATTCAATTTTGGACGACTTACAATTTCTAGATTGGCCACCAGGGGCCAAAAACTGAAAAAATCACTGTTTTTTATCATATCTCTGGAAATATTTGTCCGATTGACCTCAAATCAAGTTTAAGTGAAAGGTCATGACCTGAGGATGTGTCCCACGATGACATTATACCTGTTTGGTTCAAAATTTTGACACAAGGTAGAGCCTTGTCACATAAAATTCACCATTTTTGCCATGTCTTTGGAACTATTTGTCCAATAGACATGAAACTATGTGCAGCTGCAAGGTCATGACCTCACAACGTGTCACATGATGACATCATACCTGTATGTTTCAATATTTTGCCACCAGATGGCACTTTATGATGGAAAATTACCATTTTGGCCATATCTTCAGAACCATTTGTCCGATTGACCTGAAATTCAGTTCAAATGAAAGTCTATTCAAGGTCTATTCAAGGATTGGGAAATTGGAGGATTGAGGGCGTTCGGGGATATACCCCCAGCCGTCACCTCCGATGGCATAAGCCTACTTATATTTCATATTGTGCCAAATAATTAAAAATGTTAATAAATAATGGCTAATAGTATAGTGATAAGGTTGGTATAATACCCTGAAATATTATGTACAAAGATACTGTATATTGTAACAAATCACATCTTTATAAAAAGCATTACACAACTACCGTTACTGTTGTGGTTGCTGCTGATTCTACTATTACTGTTTCTTCTACAGCTATTGCTACTACTGCTAATACTATTACTATTACTACTACGACGACTAATAATAATGATTGTAATTATTTTAATAATACATACTAATCGGCTCTTTATAAAGAATTGCTCACTCAGTCGATTTCAGTAGAAATTCCCATTCTTTTCAGGTAGTCGTCAGTGAAACTGGACATGTGGCGTTATCCTCTATTTAAGCGTGAAGTGTACAGGGTATAGTATTGCCATGCGCAAGCCTGCTGCGTTTAGGAGGGAGGTTGAAAAAGCATTGTGATTCATGGAGGGAAGAAGGGGGGCTGGCCATGAGAGGGAGGACTTCAGCCGGCGGAGCTCTGAAGAGGGAGGGGAGGAGGGCAGTCAGGGAGGTGTCGGTGATTCCCCACCTCAGAGGAATTGAGCGAAGGAAAGATCTCACTGTCTCTGCCTTGCCTGGGGCGTGATTGCCAAAATCCGCCCGGAGCCCGAAGGATTCTCCATAATTTCTTCGGTTGGAAAGCCACCGGAGAGAGAAAAACGAGGATTTTTGAAATTTATATTCCTGCATCCCTCTCCGCTGGCTTTCATGTGGTTGCTTCCCCTGAGGATCTGAAGTGTGTATTTGGGGTGACTTTGGTTATGGTCGGGTCGATTTGAGTGGCCTCTTGACGGGAGTATTGGACGGACACTTCAAAAGTAATATCCCTTCCGACTATCCAGGCAGTGGTAGTGGAGGCCCATCTGCTCTCAGGTCAAAAGTTGCTCACCAGCACGCCCATTTCATTTCTCTGTCTGCACTTCTTGTCCAGCCCCACTCTGCTATCAAATTTATGGCCCAGTCTTGTGAAATAAACACTGCTCTTCAGCTACTGTCATCCCCAAAAAGAAATAAAAAGGCATTTAATTTGCTGCGCCGCAATAAATTGTTCATTGTTTAATCGATTTTTACAGAGGCATAAGGAACTCGTTGGACACATTCTCATGTACTCTATCAGAGTTGATTTAACACTGGGAATTTTGCTGTCTACAGAAGACTTACCGATCAGCGGCTGATCACAGTACTGCCCTACAAAGCCTAAGTGCAGTAACTACACATTTGGTAAAATATGAGTTATGCACCATTTTGGGCCTGATAGAATCGAGGTTAGGATTCTTGGATTGAATATATACCAGGGCAACCCAGTTAACCATAATCTATCATAAACGTGCGAAGTGTTCATTTATTGGGACAGCAAGCAAACTCTGAAACCATTTTTTACTGTTTAAATTATTTCGTAGGTACTGCACTTAGCCTTTGTAGGGCAGAGTAGCATAAACACACCTGTAATTTTCAGGTATTAAGTAGTTGTTGAGCAGTGACTGATCACAGATGTGGAGACACACCAGTGATTTGCAGGTTTTGAATATCTGATGATCAGTGACTGATCATTGCAGCACAAACATGCTTTCAATTTGCTGTTTTCGAACAGTTTCTGATCGTTCTCTCGTCAGTATGAACACACTGGCCGTTTTTAGGCTTTGAGTATTTTCTGGCCATTGACTTATTGCAGCTTTTGGTGCACACTGGTAGTTTTCAGGCTTTGTATAGTTGCCTACACTCAAACAAACCAGATTGGGTGTCTGCTGAATTAATCTAAGAGTAACATGTGCTTCTACCATATATAGTCATGTTTTGTGGTTGAACATCATTAAGTAATGTTATTTTAGCATGATGTGCAATAACTTAACATTTACTAAAATCAGTTATGCTGACAGAACCTAATGCTTTTTGGGTAAGATATCAAATGGCGTGTACAACTCCAGAACAGAGTATGGCAGTAGTGTGCGAGCAGGGAGTGCATTCAACCTACCCCATTAACTTGGGTTGGGCACACTTAGGCACACCCACACTCGGGTGGCATGGTGGCACAGTGCACTACTGCCTCACAGCAAGAAGGTTGTGGGTTCGAATCTGGCCTTTCTGTGTGCAGTTTGCATGTTCTCCCTGTGTTTGTGTGGGTTTCCTCTGGGTACTCAGGTTTCCCCCACCCACAAAAACATGCAATATAGGAACACCTCTGTATGGCTGTGTGTGAATGCTTGGTGGAAATACTTTCCATAAATTTTGTATGTTCACCCAACAAATGATTATTATGTTGGGCTACCCCTTGTAATTGAGTAATAGTAACACCAACACCTTATGTTGAAATAGCATATTTACATTTATGTCACTCAATAAAAGAATTTGTTGCTAAATTAACGTATTATGATTGGGTGGAAATACTTTCCATAATTTTATTATGTTCACCCAACAAATTATTTTTTTGAGTGTATCAGTGACTGATTACAACAGGACAAACACAATGGTGATTTTCAGACATTGAATAGTTGCAGATCAGTGACTCATCACACCTGTAGAGACACGCTGGTAGTTTACAGGTTTTGAGTAGTTGCTCACTGATGAATGAGCAGGGCAGAAAAAAATGCTCATGTATTCAAGCCATTCTCACTCCTCAGGCATCATGCATTGAGGCTTGGTCAAGTTCCCTGGGTGTCATAACACTATGGAAAATCAGACCGTTTATGTCACTATTAGATGCTGCAGGTATCCCCCTAAACTTCAACACAAAGCCGACAGCATAACATGAAAAACAACAAACTGGCGAGGGATTGAACCCAAAATCTTGTGATTGCCAGATAACAAGGGTAACCCTTATACCACTAAACATCATCTTTACCTCTATTAAAAATATGCGTTATCGTAAGGGTTGTACTCTGAGAACTGGTGATGTGCACGGAGGACAAGAAATGTAGGACTGGACTCAGGTGTCACGATGGACCTGTTTTTATTTATTATGTCTTCGGTACAGCAGAAAGGCAAAGTAGGATACAATACAAAAGAACAAGGAATCGAGGTTCCTGGATAATAATATTGGTAATACAACACTGGCCGTTAACTACAGTACAATGTATTACATATAGAAAAAGAACAAGAAATCGAGGTTCCTGGATTATAATCTTAAAGTGCTGAATAAAACATTTAGCAGCACTGATTTCAAGAGTAATAATATTAGTACACGCGAATGCGGTAGAAAAGTTTACACAAGACTAGAGAGTAAACACAGGCTTGTGAGACCTACCAGACTTCGCAATGAATGAGAGTGAAGCTCAGACTTAAATAGGAAATACTACCACACAATGGAAATAGGTAACAGATCCAGGTAATGATTACGGTTTGAAGATTGCAGTCTGGGTCGCAATAGACTGGTCAGTTGGAGCACTGGAGGTGTGGCCTTACGCTTATCTCCGTCCCAGTCTTGGATCAATGAAAGAAATTAACGAAATTATGACTCTGTTTCTCCAATCCCAATTTCAGATCAATGCAATACGACATTACGATTCGCTGTCTCCAATCCAGTTTTGCTGTGGCGTCAAATAACAAAGTTGAAGGACTCCCTTTGCTTCATGCGGTATATTAACGTGAGTTTGGAGTGAGAACCTGTAGTGTACATAGTTGATCTGTATTTAATAAGTTTCTGAAAATGCTCTGGGAAGTGGCATGTATCTATTCATTGCTTAACAGTGCCTAGTCTCAGCTTAGTGAATAGACTCCTGAAATTTGCAGGCATTCGCTAGTTTCTGATCCAAGACTTATCGGGGCTTATCAAATTTACTCATATCATTACCGGGCATTAAATATTTCCTGATCGGTGACAGAGGGGGGTATAATCAGAACACTCAGGTAACCGGTAGACACTGTACATTTCAAATGCCCTGCCAGCAAAAGCTGTGAAGAAGGTGTAGTCTTGGTGTGATGTCAGGAGGTGATGACTTATTTTCAGGCCGAAAAAATGCACGGTGATATTCCCTGTCTTAAATGTTCAGTTGGCTGGAGTTTATTCATGTCATCTTCCTCCAGTTACAATTAGACAATGAGTTCAGATGATGCTCTCCGAGAGTGGAAAATAACGAGTGAAAATTGTTTTTCGAACGAGTTGAAACGAGTTGAGGAAAACACTATAATCAGTTCAATTGTAGCAATCCACTTGCCCAATTATCTGAGATTCAAGGCACTCAATACCGCAGCATGGACGTTTTTAAAAGCTTTTATTTAAAATGAGTTGGACTATTTGCAGCAAACAATCAAAATTGTTTTGTTAAGTGCCGCGTGTTCTAGCAGGCGTTTTTTTGTTTTAATTTTTTTGTCGCTACGTTTTGATGCCGTCACTCTGCAATCATCTATCAACTATATCTTTGATATTTTTGTTAAATCTTCTTCCCCCTTCTTGTAAACGATTATTTGGATGCACATCACTTCCTCAGCCTTCAGAAACTGTATCTCTGGCAGTTGTAATTGTTTTCTTGCTTGTCCAAAGTTCACAGATTTTGCCTAAAGGCAAATTCAGTGTTGTTTTTTAAATCTATTTAGTGATCCTTTTCTGAGTAGTTGTCTTGCTGAACACTTCAGGAGCTTTTCAGATATTGTGGATTCATTCAAGCATTCATAGATATTGATAACTGAATTTTTTGGCTCTGTGAAAAAAGTAGTAATTATGATCAGTTAAAAGATGTACAAATGGCTGCGTTTGTCGCTCGCAGCAACTACTTGGAAAAAATAATGCCTGAGATTTTTTTAGGCCAGGGGAGAAAATAAAAGAAACGACTGTTTATTCTGGTGTTCCCCATTTCAAAAAGCATTGTGTATTAGTGTATTAGTATTTCACGAAAAATGATCACAGCATTGGTGGAGGGTTTGAACATTCTCTTAAATTGCAAAACTTTGTTTGTCTCTCGTACTTGAAATATGTTTCTTGTACTTGAAATACACTAATCCCTAAATCTCAAAAGAAATCAGTATAGCCCCAAAATATTTGAGTGCTCGGCTTGTGGTATTTGTACGCTCATTTGCAATTTGCAAGGTACCGGTTGCAATTCAAATGAACCAATTTAGCAGACACCCCTGATGTGTGTACAGTATGTGCGGTAGGTTTATTGAGTTTAATGCTAATGCTGCGAACATCAGTGTGCCTGTGTTTCAGAATGAGTGTGACTGTCTCCATCTGCTCTCACTCCTGTTCCACTGCTCAGGTGGTGTCTCCTTCTGTTCTCACTCCTGTTCCACTGCTCAGGTGCTGTCTCTTTCTGTTCTCACTCCTGTTCCACTGCTCAGGTGGTGTCTCCTTCTGTTCTCACTCCTGTTCCACTGCTCAGGTGCTGTCTCTTTCTGTTCTCACTCCTGTTACACTGCTCAGGTGGTGTCTCCTTCTGTTCTCACTCCTGTTCCACTGCTCAGGTGCTGTCTCTTTCTGTTCTCACTCCTGTTCCACTGCTCAGGTGCTGTCTCTTTCTGTTCTCATTCCTGTTCCACTGCTCAGGTGCTGTCTCTTTCTGTTCTCCCTCCTGTTCCACTGCTCAGGTGGTGTCGCCTTCTGTTCTCACTCCTGTTCCACTGCTCAGGTGCTGTCTCCTTCTGTTCTCACTCCTGTTCCACTGCTCACGTGCTGTCTCTTTCTGTTCTCTCTCCTGTTCCACTGCTCAGATGCTGTCTCTTTCTGTTCTCACTCCTGTTCCACTGCTCAGGTACTGTCTCTTTCTGTTCTCTCTCCTGTTCCACTGCGCCGGTGCTGTCTCCTTCTGTTCTCACTCCTGTTCCACTGCTCAGGTGCTGTCTCTTTCTGTTCTCATTCCTGTTCCACTGCTCAGATGCTGTCTCTTTCTGTTCTCACTCCTGTTCCACTGCTCAGGTACTGTCTCTTTCTGTTCTCTCTCCTGTTCCACTGCACAGGTGCTGTCTCTTTCTGTTTTCACTCCTGTTCTACTGCTCAGGTGTTGTCGCTTTCTGTTCTATCTCCTGTTCCACTGCTCAGGTGCTGTCTCTTTCTGTTCTCACTCCTGTTCCACCGCTCAGGTGTTGTCTCTCTCTGTTCTCACTCCTGTTCCGCTGCTCAGGTGTTGACTTTTTCTGTTCTCATTCCTGTTCCACTGCTCAGGTGTCGTCTCTTACTGTTCTCACTTCTGTTCCACTGCTCAGGTGCTGTCTCTTTTTGTTCTCACTCCTGTTCCACCGCTCAGGTGTTGTCACTCTCTGATCTCACTCCTGTTTTGCTGCTCAGGTGTTGACTTTTTCTGATCTCATTCCTGTTCCACTGCTCAGGTGTCGTCTCTTACTGTTCTCACTTCTGTTCCACTGCTCAGGTGCTGTCTCTTTCTGTTTTCACTGTTGTTCCACTGCTCAGGTGCTGTCTCTTTCTGTTCTCACTCCTGTTCCACTGCTCAGGTGCTCTCTCCCTCTGTTCTCACTCCTGTTCCGCTGCTCAGGTGTTGACTTTTTCTGTTCTCACTCCTGTTCCACTGCTCAGGTGGTGTCTCTCTCTGTTCTCACTCCTGTTCCGCTGCTCAGGTGTTGACTTTTTCTGTTCTCATTCCTGTTCCACTGCTCAGGTGTCGTCTCTTACTGTTCTCACTTCTGTTCCACTGCTCAGGTGCTGTCTCTTTTTGTTCTCACTCCTGTTCCACCGCTCAGGTGTTGTCACTCTCTGATCTCACTCCTGTTTTGCTGCTCAGGTGTTGACTTTTTCTGTTCTCATTCCTGTTCCACTGCTCAGGTGCTGTCTCTTTCTGTTCTCACTCTTGTTCCACTGCTCAGGTGCTGTCTCTTTCTGTTCTCACTCCTGTTCCACTGCTCAGGTGCTGTTGCTTTCTGTTCACACTCCTGTTCCGCTGCTCAGGTGTTGACTTTTTCTGTTCTCACTCCTGTTCCACTGCTCAGGTGGTGTCTCTTTCTGTTCTCACTCCTGTTCCACTGCTCAGATGCTGTCTCTTTCTGTTCTCACTCCTGTTCCATGGCTTAAGTGCTGTCTCTTTCAGTTCTCACTCCTGTTCCACTGCTCAGGTGCTGTCTCTTTTTGTTCTCATTCCTGTTCCACTGCTCAGGTACTGTCTCTTTCTGTTCTCACTCCTGTTCCACTGCTCAGGTGCTGTTGCTTTCTGTTCTCACTCCTGTTCCGCTGCTCAGGTGTTGACTTTTTCCGTTCTCACTCTTGTTTCACTGCTCAGGTGGTGTCTCTTTCTGTTCTCACTCCTGTTACACTGCTCAGGTGCTGTCTCTTTCTGTTCTCACTCCTGTTCCATGGCTTAAGTGCTGTCTCTTTCTGTTCTCACTCCTGTTCCACTGCTCACGTGCTGTCTCTTTCTATTCTCATTCCTGTTCCACTGCTCAGGTACTGTCTCTTTCTGTTCTCTCTCCTGTTCCACTGCACAGGTGCTGTCTCTTTCTGTTTTCACTCCTGTTCTACTGCTCAGATTTTGTCTCTTTCTATTCTCACTCCTGTTCCACTGCTCAGGTACTGTCTCTTTCTGTTCTCACTCCTGTTCCACCGCTCAGGTGTTGTCTCTCTCTGTTCTCACTCCTGTTCCGCTGCTCAGGTGTTGACTTTTTCTGTTCTCATTCCTGTTCCACTGCTCAGGTGTCGTCTCTTACTGTTCTCACTTCTGTTCCACTGCTCAGGTGCTGTCTCTTTTTGTTCTCACTCCTGTTCCACCGCTCAGGTGTTGTCACTCTCTGATCTCACTCCTGTTTTGCTGCTCAGGTGTTGACTTTTTCTGATCTCATTCCTGTTCCACTGCTCAGGTGTCGTCTCTTACTGTTCTCACTTCTGTTCCACTGCTCAGGTGCTGTCTCTTTCTGTTTTCACTGTTCTTCCACTGCTCAGGTGCTGTCTCTTTCTGTTCTTACTCCTGTTCCACTGCTCAGGTGCTCTCTCCCTCTGTTCTCACTCCTGTTCCGCTGCTCAGTTGTTGACTTTTTCTGTTCTCACTCCTGTTCCACTGCTCAGGTGGTGTCTCTTTCTGTTCTCACTCCTGTTCCACTGCTCAGGTGCTGTCTCTTTCTGTTCTCACTCCTGTTCCATGGCTTAAATGCTGTCTCTTTCTGTTCTCACTCCTTTTGCACTGCTCACGTGCTGTCTCTTTCTGTCCTCACTCCTGTTCTACTGCTCAGGTGCTGTTGCTCTCTGTTCTCACTCCTGTTCCACTGCTCAGGTGTTGACTTTATCCGTTCTCACTCCTGTTCCACTGCTCAGGTGGTGTCTCTTTCTGTTCTCACTCCTGTTCCACTGCTCAGATGCTGTCTCTTTCTGTTCTCACTCCTGTTCCATGGCTTAAGTGCTGTCTCTTTCTGTTCTCACTCCTGTTCCACTGCTCACGTGCTGTCTCTTTCTATTCTCATTCCTGTTCCACTGCTCAGGTACTGTCTCTTTCTGTTCTCTCTCCTGTTCCACTGCGCCAGTGCTGTCTCTTTCTGTTCTCACTCCTGTTCCACTGCTCAGATGTTGTCTCTTTCTATTCTCATTCCTGTTCCACTGCTCAGGTACTGTCTCTTTCTGTTCTCTCTCCTGTTCCACTGCGCAGGTGTTGACTTTTTCTGTTCTCATTCCTGTTCCACTGCTCAGATGTTGTCTCTTTCTATTCTCACTCCTGTTCCACTGCTCAGGTGTTGTCGCTTTCTGTACTATCTCCTGTTCCACTGCTCAGGTGCTGTCTCTTTCTGTTCTCAGTCGTCTCTTACTGTTCTCACTTCTGTTCCACTGCTCAGGTGCTGTCTCTTTCTGTTCTCACTGTTGTTCCACTGCTCAGGTGCTGTCTCTTTCTGTTCTCACTGCTGTTCCACTGTTCAGGTGCTGTCTCTTTCTGTTCTCACTCCTATTCCACTGCTCAGGTGCTGTCTCTTTCTGTTCTCACTGTTGTTCCACTGCTCAGGTGCTGTCTCTTTCTGTTCTCACTGCTGTTCCACTGTTCAGGTGCTGTCTCTTTCTGTTCTCACTCCTATTCCACTGCTCAGGTGCTGTCTCCTTCTGTTCTCACTCCTGTTCCACTGCTCAGGTGCTGTCTCTTTCTGCTCTCACTCCTGTTCCACTGCTCAGGTGCTGTCTCCTTCTGTTCTCACTCCTGTTCCACTGCTCAGGTGCTGTCTCTTTCTGTTCTCACCCCTGTTCCACTGCTCAGGTGCTGTCTCCTTCTGTTCTCACTCCTGTTCCACTGCTCAGGTGCTGTCTCTTTCTGTTCTCACTCCTGTTCCACTGCTCAGGTGTTGTTTCTTTCCGTTTTCCCTTCTGTTCCACTGCTCAGGTGTTGTCTCTTTCTGTTTTCACTCCTGTTCCACTGCTCAGGTGTGGTGTTCCACTACCGCGCTCCTCACGACCGCTACGCCCTCTCCTTTCTGGACGCTCAGCGTGTTTGCCGAGAGAACTCCGCCCTCATTGCCACCCCCACCCAGCTACAGGCCACGTTCGACGACGGTTACGATAACTGCGATGCAGGATGGCTCGCGGACCAGACTGTCAGGTAAAGGAAAAAAGGAAGGGACAATCTGCCCAACTTCGCTGGAATGTAATGATTGCCAGAGGCTTGTCTGAGCTTTTCTAATTATGAACCTGTTTAAAGGAACAGTATACAACAATCAGTAGGTGTATACAACTCTGTGTTTCCATAGAGGAACCCCTGTCTTATTGACGGTTCTTCAGCAAAATTCATCTGGGAACTTTGACCATTCTCACTCATGTAATAGACGATTCCATAAACCACTATCACCAATTGGAGCGGCCTGATATAGCACAAAACACTCGTAAATCACAAGATGAATGAACGGGATTTCTTGCAGACGTCTGCACTTCTGGTAATAGGTCACAGCTTCCCCAAGCCAATGTATGCATGTTGGAATGCGATGAGCATTGTGCAGCTTCACCATTGAAAACCATTGTGCATACACAGACATGAACATGAAAAGTACCACCAAAAAAAAAAATGTTTTTAATTCAAGTCAAAGCCGGAGTCAACGTCGTAGAACTAAACACTATAAATCACAATTATATTAGCTCGCTTTTGACCGGGCGCGGATATGGGTGGAAGTTCACACGTCTACATTTTGAACTTTGACCCATCATTGGGGATCATATCCGCCTTGCGATGCACTGTATTGGTTATCAGGTAGCTCCAGTTGGTTCCTGTGGGAAGAGGCTAACGTGGCCTTTTTATCTAAACGTATACAACTCATTTGTCCTGGTCTGAGTGTGTGTACCTTTGTGGTGAACAGGTACATCAGGTAAGACCAGGAACACATGAATATGTCAGTTTGTGCAGTGTCTGGCCTGATCCCAGTGGTATAAAGACTTAAAGGGGGTGAATACGAATGCAGACAGTTGCTCGCACAGGCTCAGCATATCTTAAGAGCAGGCGGCTCAGAGATTGTGCTTTGGGCTACAACAGAATCCTGCAGCCTGCTGCGTGTTTCATCGTACGCCCCTCCCTCTCCCCCCTGCTGGCACAACTGTTCCTTTATCTTCTTCAGCCAGTGCAAAGAACCCCACTCGCACCTGGGATGCCTGTAATTGGGCTGTACCCAAGGCAACCTGCATTGACGGAAAAGAAAATGTTGCACCCTTGAAAATGGAGATCCTACATCCTCGGATATGAAGTGTTTTTCCGAGTCCCTTTTTTACAGTATAATGCGGTTCCGGCATGTAACTTACTCCGTGGAACCCCTGGAATTACCCATGTAATTTCCTGTGTGCTTGTGCGGTACAGCAGTGGTGTAGTGGTCCTGGGAGAAATGGGCAAACTCAATTAGGTGTACGGCTACGGCCCTATCTCTTAAAAGTAAAGGGGCCTACTATCCTCCTTTCAATGGCTTTTTGGCTGATTGGTGATTACATTGTAATTTGAGAGAAAATGAGGTGGATGTAATTTGTGTACCTGTACATACCTTCCACTACACCTCCTCAGGACATCCACCCATCTTTCTCAACCTTTTGAAGACTTGGTTCAGAATTCCAGCTGAGCGTTCTTGACTCTATTGTTAGGAATCATCAGGAGCGATTGTTATTTTGGGGTTTGAGTGGTCAGTTACAAACTTTCGCATTGCGTGTTTGTGATCTTGGATCTAAATCATAGTGCCTCTGGATCTCGGCCTGCCCACCTTTATAATTCGATTCAGTTCCTCTATAGTGGATTGTACAAAGGAGGCTGGGTGGAGAGCTTTTTGTCTCCTGCAGTGATATTGGAGCAATGTCCTGATTTCATTGGCTCGTCTCTGCAGGTACCCAATCCAGTTGCCAAGGCCTGGTTGCTATGGAGACAGAGAGGACTCACCTGGTGTGAGGAACTATGGCAGCAGGGACCCCGATGAGCTGTTTGATGTCTACTGCTTCGCACAGAAACTGCAAGGTAGGCTTTGCTTTAATTAGGATGTATTCATTACCTGGGGCCTCCAGCTCCTTTAGACTGCGAAGGAGCTTTTCTGAAGCCAGGAAAGATGAGGCAAACTGCTGTAAGTTGTTTCTGTTGTTCTTGCACATCTAAACTCAGTATCCACACTGCCATAATGTGTATTCTAATTTCAAATTATATGCTAAGAAATGGAGCGGTGTTTGAGATTTCTGTTTGCAAAAAAAAACATTTTAGCAGCAACCTAGAGAGTATAACCCTCAGGTTGGTCATCAACAATTTTCAAATATACTGAGTTATGTAATTTAATTCCTCCATATTGATGAATGTGGCTTTCCCGTTTAAGTTCAGGTTCAGAGCTAAATTTTGTACGCGCATCCATATCAAGTTAACCCTGTATGAATTTGAAACCTTAAAATTTCATAATCCAAATTCTTACAGACCTCACTTTGCAGAGGTCTTCGGCGCATTTTAATGCAATTTTTTAAGGCGAAGATACTTCCAAAAATCATGAAACCAAAGATTTTCTAGTATTGAAGGATGCACTATCTAGATCAGTGGGCTGTAAAAAACTAAATAAAACCAATATTTGGTTCATCTTCCCTTTGTTTAGAGATTAGGTGCACTCAGGGTTTTTTCTAAAGCGGGGAACAGGGGTGGCGCACCCCCTTGTTTTGGCTGTGCGTTTTTATTTTTTTATTTATTTATTCGTTTATTTGACAGGGGCCATGCAAAACAAAATTGTCAAGCCAGAGTTAGCTATAAAGCTAATTTTCATCTGTGGTCCCTGGTTCCCTTACCAAAATGCCGATTTAGCGTTACAACCTACAATGGATTTTCATTTACATTGGACAAAATTTCCAGTCCCGTCACTTCCATTCAAAAGCACTCACGTATACCGGGCAAGCTGGTTTGGACCATGCACATACGCAGTCGCAATAGAGCAATGAAGTGAAGTTCGGCTTCCCTGCTCAGTTATAAACTGACTGAATTTAACTGTTAAATTAACGCATCGTCTCCATGTCATATTAACTGTAAGTGGAGTCCTGCGCGCATTTAGCCTTGGTTTACACTGAAAATGCACTGAACTCTGTGGTTAACTGATTGTAAAATTACAGTTAAAATAACTGGCAAAAAGTTGCCAGTTAAATTACCTGGCTAAAAGGCTTCAGTTTATTTGTTTATTATTAACAGTGTATTCGCGGAAACTGAAACTGGCGCGGTTTCATTTACATACTTAAGTTTTGAGACTCTACATCAATCCCAGTTGGGAAAACACACAATATCATCCTGTTATCCATTGTGTCAGGGCAAAGACGGATTAAATGAAGACAACAAGTAGGTATGAACACTTCAGAATGAAGTTGTTCCGATAGTAATACACAAAGCATACATATAAATTCATATATGCATATAACGTGTAGTTTCTTCCGGGTATAGACCTGAGACAGACTCACTGGCACAGCTGAATGACAACGCTTTTCCTTTGAACGAAACAAAAACGTAGGTAACTGAGCGATAATATGAAGGGTAAGGCAATCATTGAGTTTATTCTTCAGCTTTGCCAAATAATAGAGCATAAGTATTGTTGATTTACAATTTCTTATTCGTGTCCTCTTTAAGCATGATTCGATAAAAGAAGACCATCAGTTACAAATGTTGTGCACATGTCTTCTCAGTGTCGCCCCCATACTAAATTTTTCTAGAAAAACCCTTGGGTGCACTGTCCTGCAAGTTTATAGTTTGATTAGATTAGTGTAAAAGCCTTTCAAAACCTGCCTGTTTGGAATGGGTCGATTGCTTCGGTATTGCTGCCTGCAGCTGCTTTCTCAAGAGCCATTAAGCCAAACAATTTGCCACTCCGCACTGCCTTTCCTTGGGTCCACAATAATACACCTGCCAAGTTGGAAGTCTATCGGAGGAATGGTTGTCAAGAAAATTGAAAGGCAGACATATATACAGACAGAAAGCGATTCCTTCCGGTTTCATTAGATAATTGGCTGATTGTTTGTTCCAAGCATATGGGAGAACCTGCCACAGTTTTTCTGCAGAGTGTCGTATTTGCTTCTTTATCTCTGGGGAATCCCAGAAAGCCTTCAATTTCATGATGTTAAGATTAGGACTCTGTCAAGGCTCCATCATCTGAAGGGAAAAATGATCAGTCACATTTTCAAGTTTAGCAGAAATCATGGATTAAAAATTCTAAATGATCTTAGAAACAAAGCACTGAAAAAATATGAAAAAAATTTACATTGTATAAAGTATTATATATTATTATCAATATTATAATAATATCTAATAGGTCACACTTTATTTGTAGTGTTGCTCATAAAGGCTTTATACAGCATATACAAAACCCAAAACCAGTGAAGTTGGCACGTTATGTAAATCGTAGATAAAAACAGAATACAATGATTTGCAAACTTATATTCAATTGAATACACTGCAAAGACAAGATATTTAATGTTCAAACTGAAACTTTTTTTTTTTTTGCAAATAATCATTAACTTAGAATTTAAAGGCAGCAACCCATTGCAAAAAAGTTGGCACAGGAGCCTTTTAACCACTGTGTTGCATCGCCTTTCCTTTTAACGACACTCAGTAAACGTTTGGGAACTGAGAAGACCAATTTTTGAAGCTTTTCAGGTGGAACTCTTTCCCATTCTTGCTTGATGTACAGCTTAAATTGTTCAACAGTCCGGGGCTCTCCATTGTGGTATTTTGCGCTTCATAATGCGCCACACATTTTCAATGGGAGACAGGTCTGGACTGCTGGCAAGCCAGTCTAGTACCTGCAGTCTTTTACTACGGAGCCATGCTGTTGTAACACGTTTAGAATGTGGCTTGGAATTGTCTTGCTGAAATAAGCAGGGGCGTCCATGAAAAAGACGTTGCTTGGATGGCAACATATGTTACTCCAAAACCTGTATGTACCTTTCAGCATTAATGGTGCCTTCACATATGTGTAAGTTGCCCATGCCTTGGGCACTAATACACCCCCATACCATCACAGATGCTGGCTTTTGAACTTTGCGCCTATAACAGTCCGGATGATTCTTTTCCTCTTTGGTCCGGAGGACACGACGTCCACAGTTTCCAAAAACAGTTCGAAATGTGGACTCGTCAGACCAAAGAACACTTTTCCACTTTGCATCAGTCCATCTTAGATGAGCTTGGGCCCAGCGAAGCCAGCGGCGTTTCTGGCTGCTGTTGATAAATTGCTTTCGCTTTGCATTTTAGATTTTTAACTTGCACTTGCCGATGTAGCGACGAACTGTAGTTACTGACAGTGGTTTTCTGAAGTGTTCCTGAGCCCATGTGATGTCCTTTACACACTGATGTCGGTTTTTGATGCAGTACCGCCTGAGGGATCGAAGGTCACGGGCATTCAATGCTGGTTTTCGGCCTTGTCGCTTATGTGCAGTGATTTCTCCAGATTCTCTGAACCTTTTGACGATATTACGGATCGTAGATTATGAAATCCCTAAATTTCTGGCAATAGCTTGTTGAGGAATGTTGTTTTTAAACTGTTCGACAATCAGCTCACGCATTTGTTCACTAGGTGGTGAACATCGCCCCATCCTTGTTTGTGAATGACTGAGCATTTCAGGGAAGTTGCTTTTATACCCAATCATGGCACCCACCTGCTCCCAATTAGCCCGTTCACCCGTGGGATGTTCCAAATAAGTGTTTGATGAGCATTCCTCAACTCTCTCAGTCTTTTTTGCCACTAGTGCCAGCTTTTTTGAAACATGTTGCAGGCAAATGAGCTAATATTTGCAAAAAATGATAAAGTTTACCTGTTTGTACATTAAGTAACTTGTCTTTGCAGTGTATTCAATTGAATATAGGTTGAAAAGGGTTTGCAAGTCATTGTATTGTTTTTATTTATGATTTACACAACGTGCCAACTTCACTGGTTTTGGGTTTTGTATAATGCCTTCATAAATGAGACATCATGTCTTCATAAATCATTCATAAGCGAATGTCATGCTTTGTAAAGGGTGAAATAACACATCCTTATTCAACATGTGATGCCAGATGTGACAATGACAATGCCACCTAGCTGACAATGCCACCCTTTATCGCAAGGTGACATCGTCAGTTATATCACATCTGGCATTACATGCTGAAGAAGGATGTTTCATTTCACCTTTTACAAAGCATGACGTTTGCTTATGTACGATTTATGAAGACATTATGTCTCATTTATGAAGGCATTATACATGCTCTATGAAGCCTTTATGAGCAACACTTCAAATAAAGTGTGACCATATAATACATAAAATATACAAAAATGCAAAATTTGGACTTTGATCTTTTTTTGTGGTAATACTGGTCTGAAATACAGACCTGGATTTGGATTTTTTTTTTACATTTTAGTTATTCTCAATAATCATTAATCATTTGGTATTATAAGGGAGCTTCTCATTGACGACAATACTAACGTGGAAAAGAAAGAAATAAACATCTAATCACACAAGATTTTAAAAAATTGGGCAACTATGAAATTTGCACAGTGCTGTATATGGTGTGGAAAATAGCGCTTGACAAAAATCATTTTTTCCTGTGTTGCTTGTATTGTTTTTCTGAGCCTTGGTGCTAGCTATGCAGTTTTATTGGACACCAAGTTGGAACGCTAGCTTGTGCTCCTTCAGTAGCTTTAATTAGGTATCCTTGTGATGGCCTTTGAATAAAGAATGACCCCATTTTTTATGTGGAGAAGTTGTTGAGCTCACCTGTAAATGGATCAGATGAGAAGCTGCACCAGAGCCTTGGCAGCTTTATTCATGCATCTAATGAGGTTACCAGGGAGAGGAAAAAAAGTTAAACGGTGCAAAAGGAATCGAAAGATATTATTAAAAGTTGGAAGAATAAGCCGTGGAAAATTCAAGCAAAGACTCACAAAGTGGAAGTGTCTCCAATAGCCACTGCCAGCTAAAAACAAATTTGTCCCTTAATCTGAAGGAACCTACAATATGGCTGCCCATATCACAGCTTTTTTGGGCTGCTATGGCCATTTCAGAGCTGTTTTTTTTGCTGCGCTAAGGCATTGCTAAGCACTGCGGTTTCCCAGGGCTATCTTTTGGGTTTCGTGCCTGGTTTAATTTATTTCCCAGGAGTGTGTCTTGTGCCCCTACTGCTGTGCCAAAATTTCAAGTGTGAAACCATTTTGCTTAGACTGTAAACCCTCTACGCCTTGGTGCACTTATTACCTCAAAAGAATAGTGTCAGCTAACTTCCCTTGTGTGGACGGTCCTTAAAAACGAGGTACTGTACATATTTTGATGTTATTTTACCGTGTTTTTAAGCATTGTGAATACGTGATCTTAATAATGTAATCGGTTTCAACAAAAAATTCGAGCGCACCACAATATCTCAGTTTACAGTGTAACCTGGGACTAATGGTGGGGTAATGAAAGTTGCTGATAGGCAAGCACGATAATTTGGCGCTGAAAAGAACCAGGTGTGAAACGCAGTCACTCATGAAAACCCGAGGCTATAAAAAAAGCCCTGTGCGGAGACACCATGTGTTTCTTAGCCCAGGGCTAAATGTTAGAAAACCCAGGGTTGTCTCAACCAGCTGTGTGAAGGCAATGAGCATACAAGCACATTAATAAAGTAATGAGCCCATTTGTGGGCATAATACAGTCATAAGCCATGTTTACATGGACACACATAATCGGAATAAAGGGCCAATCAGACCAAAAATGCTTCATGTCAACACGTCAATCGGAAGATTCTGATCCGATTCGGTCCATTCGGAAAGAAATTTTATTCCTAATGAGACAGGTGGTTTATGCCGATCATCATTCCGCACAACGTCCGTGTACAAACCCATTGGGATCCAGTCTTCGTGGTTGGGATAGAATTGTTTTCATGTGTGCTACAAAGAGCGAACGAGGACGTGCAGCGTGAAGACAACGTGGCGTTTCTTTACAACAGAGGCGGAAGTACAGCTTTTTCGTTTTCTACCTCTAATATTTCCCGAAAATTATATGACTCCGTGCATGCCCAAATGATTCATTCTGATTAAACGCATGGTGATGTATACGCAAGTCATGATCGATCATTTCATTTAGTGTCCATATGGATTTGGATTTGAAATTTCTGATCAACCGAGGTTAGGATCGGATTAAAGAAATTTTGCGTGTGTAAAAATAGTTATAGACAGACCTGTGTGTGAAGTTGGGCTGACTCTGTCCTAGTCCTGTTTTCCTTGCTGTATTTAGCGAATATGCTGGACAGACAGCCCGTTTGGCAGAGTGCAACCCTGTCCTTCATGAGTCTCTGATATTAGAGTGTCTCAGTCCTGTTGTGATTTTGTATTCCGCTTTGTTTGCATTTATCCTCTTCTGGTTCCATTGCTGCAGTGTCCATGAGAAAACTGAATGGGGTTTTCTAAAAAATTTGCAAAGATAAGGTCCATGAAGAAAATTGTTTGAGATGGTTTGCATTTTGTTTACTGAGATAATAAATGCACAACCCTGTGAAAATGACATTCTCTGTGTCCATAAAATTCGAGTGTTGCTAATTATGTGCTATTATTAACATAAATTAAATTACGAACATGCAGGACGTTTGAAGGAGCTGATGACCTTAGACCGGAAGGTGATGTTGTTCCATTTTACTTCAACCTTAGCGTGGTGATAGCAACATTCACCTTCTAAGGTCTCAAAGCCTTTCATGTTTGAAAAGACGTAGTGTGTTCAACCACATTATCTCAATAAACAATACAGTTACACTTTCCACTCGTTAATTTATTTATTGACTTTATTTTTTCTGATTTTCGAAAACCCCATTAATTTCTTTCATAGTCATTGAACGTTTGGAACCGGAGGAAAAATAATGCTAATGAAACTGCATATAAATTTACGTCACGCTGAGCCTCCCTATTCAATGGTGGTGCATCCCGCTACTATTAGGGTGCATCCTCCTCCCCTCCTCTTCTGTCCCACCACTATAACGAGGTTGATTGGGAGAAAAGGAGCAGGGGGCACTAGTGGGTAGAAAAGGGGAGATGGTTCTTGTAAGGAACACCAATATTTACATATTTACATTACAATACATTACATTTAATTAGACACCCTTATCCTAAGCGATACAAAGTGATTGAATCGAATCAGGTCATTGATACGGGTACACTACTCAATAGATCTGACAAGGTTCAATTCATATAGAGCCATTGATCAGCTTTGTCTAGAACAAGTAATGCTCAGATCAGGGCTGGGCGATATATCGATATTATATCGATATCGTGATGCGGAGTAAAATATCGTCACAGATTTTGACTATCGTAATATCGTGATATGAAATAAGTGTTGGCTTTTCTGGTTTTAAAAGCTGAATTACAGTAATGGGTTGCATTTTTCTGCACTTGCAAGACTGTTGAAGCTGTTGCCTGCACCTGTTTCATCGTTATGTCAACATTACTAATAAATGGTTATAAAAGATATTATTTTGTAAATATTAAAAAGCAAAAGCACCAAAATTTGTCCCGATAATATCGGCAAAATATCGATATCGCGGTATTCGGTCACAGATATCAGGATATTAGATTTTGTCCATATCGCCCAGCCCTAGCTCAGATTACACAATTAGCATACGTCAGCTATGTTTGAGTATTACAAAAAGACAGGCAAGTAAAGAATGCAATCAAAAAAATAAACAATACACGATGACGAAAGATACGGGAATAGACTAGATTATTTTTTGGAGGGAGGGACAAGTGAGATCTGGTTTTGGTGCTTGGTGAGGTCACCCAGAGCATCAGAGGCCTAAAATTCCTACCTGCACCCCTGGAAAGAAGGGTGCTTTCTTCAAGTGCTAGAACTACAATCTCCATTGTTGCACTGAATGCTAATTACTCTCTTTCTCTTGCCACTTCCCCTTCTCCCCGCCCAGGTGAGGTGTTCCACGCAACCCTGCCAGAGAAGCTTAGCTTGGCTGCGGCCTCCACCCACTGCCACACCCTGGGAGGCCAGCTTTCCACAGTCGGGCAGTTGTATCTAGCCTGGCAAGGTGGGCTGGACCGCTGCGACCCGGGCTGGCTGGCCGACGGCAGCGTGCGCTACCCGATTACTCAGCCGCGAAAAAACTGTGGAGGCGATGAACCTGGCGTGCGCACACTCTACCACAACCCCAACCGCACTGGCTTCCCTGACACCACCGCCTTGTTTGACGCATACTGCTTTAGAGGTATGCCTTACCACCATATTATACAGTATAACACAGCATATGGCTAATTCAAGGGACGCACGGTGGTGGTATGGGTAGTGCCTAAAAGTCTGGTGAGGACTTGTCCAGTCTTTACTTCTCTGGTGTTCATTTGTTTGATGTTGACTTTTTCTGTTTAGCGCTCTAGAGGTATGATGGCAACCACAATTTCGATTTACATTGGTAGGTAGGCATCCCAGTTAAAATTCTATGTTGCCTCAGGAAGATTGTTGAGGCTTCAAATGCTGCCTGGGGTCTTTCTGTGTGTGGTATGAATGTGCAAGCTCTGTGTACGTAGGTTTTCTACCCACAGTCCAAAGACTTAAATACGCTAAGCTGATTGAAGACTCTCAAGCCTCATTTTCACCAAGCTTTCCAGTTCAGTTCAGGTTGTTACACATTAGAACAGTAATTGTGCTTTCATTGTCAAAAGTTGCTGCTGGTACTGAAAAAATTATTCAAATCTGAGCCGTTATTACTGTGATTGATACAAAGAAGTAGAGTGAGAAACACAGTGGTCCATTGATTAGTCCAGAGAGATTCGCCACTCTTGCTTGACAAGGACTAAAAACCAACCCGCCGCTTATTTAGTCGGCATGGCTATTGCCATCTGGTGACCATTCCAGCTACATTTTAGAGTACTGTCCGTGATGGGAACGTAACCAAATCCAGGGTTTAGGTAGCGCTCTGTATGAGTTTTGTGCTGGCTCTAAGGGTATTACACTTAAAGTGTTTGATGGAAAATGCGGCTTTCACTGCCTGTTGTTGTGGGTAAGAATAAATGAAATGTGATCTCTCTCATGGTTGTGGAACTGTTTGTGGAGATGGTGAATTATGGTCATTAAATCCCCAAAATATGAGTTTTGGGGATATCATGGTTTCGCCCCACCTGCCGCCGCCCCGTCCGCTGATTTTAGCCGTTAGCGCGATAACTCACAAAAGACTTTATATTGGCTTCTCATTTTTAGCATATGGGCAGATATAGTAGAGAGGATGAACTGATTAGATTTTGGGCAAGAATGCACTCCTAGGTTTGCCACCAGGTGGTGCTTTATATTGAAAAAAATATGTTTTTTAACCATATTTCTGGAACAATTACTTACACAGACGTCAAATTTGCCTCATATTGTAGGCCTAGTAAAGGGGAATCTAATAAACGGGGCTTCGAGGATTGGGGAATTTCAGGGATAAACCCCTTGCTGTCGGCTGCCGACAGCACAGGCCTAGTTATATGTTGGCTTCAGCCCCTCTGTGACCCTGATCAGGAATGAGCCCGTTGGATAATAGATAGATGGGTTGATAGTTAATTCACAGCATCCAGACCATACAAGAATGATAAGAAATTTAGCCATAACATTTCTGGTGCTGATGCAAATTTAGCGGTATTAGGGAAGACCAGTGGTAACTTACTTACCAGTAATGCACAACCTCAGAGCTGTTGGTTTGAGCCCACAGTGCTCAACTTCTAACTCGGATCTGGAGATATGAAGTTGGGAGAAACTCCAATGTTTGGCCCTTGAGCGTGGTCCTTAACCCACAAAACTGCCTCAGGGACTTTACCTCCGCTTCTCTTGGTCGTTCCATACTTTCAAATGTTCACATTTTTCATTGGATATCTGGAAATAGAGAAATGGTCTCTGTGGAACCATTCTGATTACATTTAGGCTTACAAAAATTTATCCCATCCAGAAGTACACTGAACACCATTATCTGTCCTGTTACAGGGGTATCATGGCAACCACAAGTGTGATTAATACAGCAAGTTGTGTGTATGACATGCATGGATTAATATTGAATGCCTTTCTTTATACACAGCATTATATATATCAGTCTCTCGGAATACCATCCCTATGGGATCACATCTAAAATTTTGTGAATATTTAATTCATAATTCTGGGTTCAAATGTCAAAATGTTCTCTTTAATATTCAATAATAGTCACCATGTGCTTTCTGCAATTGTTTTAAAATTTGTACATTGTACAAAAATAACGACAATAAGCCAGTGCTGTGTTATTTTAATCTCAGAAAATAAACAAAACAAACATAAGTAATTTATGTTTACCTGATATTATCCATAAATCATAAATACACTGCAAGGATTGCATTAATATTTTAAGACGGTGTGCATACACAAGGAATAGGTAAACAGAGAGGTAATTAACTGCATTTTCACCATCTGCCTTGCAGGAAACCAGGCAGGGATAATGCAAGCTGTAAGCCTCCTCCGGTCCAGGGACTCTGGGTCTAACACCTCAAATGCCGAGCCAATCCCAGGCCTAATACCCAGTGACAACTCAAATCTGCCTGCCCCGGAGCCATCCACCTGGACTGGATTGGTGGACCTAGAGAAGGAAGGGATCAACTCCATCGCCGGGAGTGAATCGTCCGAGATCTCTGAGGAGCATGTGGTTATCCACCTCAGGCCCGATGAGGCTTCAGCTCGGTGGGACGAACGGCGGAGACCAGCCTACGCAAGTCTCCAGGAGGCCACCGGGCCCAAGGTCACCACACTCATGAGCTTGTCATCCCTTGAGAACCTAGAGGCCCAGGGGGGCTCCGCAAAAGAGGAAGGGATGGACGAGGATGTGGACGGTGAGGAGCCGGGAACTTCCTCTCCCCTGCTTTCGGCCACCTCCTCTCCCACCCCTCAGGCCCAGACCAGTAACAGCATCTTTCACAACTTTGTCAACTCGATCATGAAGCCCTGGAGATACCTGACAGGATTTGAGGCAGAGGGGTCCGCTACACCCACTAGTCCCCCCAGGAAGAAAGTAATGGAGATGCAGAGACCTTTGGGGTCAGGAAAGGGAAGTCTGGATGGCGACAAGATGGAGGACAGTAATAAGAGCACCAATAATGACATCATGGAGCACGTTGACTCAACGGCTTCGCTGAAGTCATCTGATGGTGGCCCCTCAAGTCCAAACCAGGAACGTCCAGAGCAAGCGAGGGGGGTCTTGCCAGAAACAAAGGGAAAAAATGTTACAGTGGCCAAAGCAATGTATCCTAAAGGATATCCAACTAACTCGCCTGCTTCAATCACATCTGGTGGTAAGTGAATTTTTCTTGGTTGCTGACTTGTGTGGAGCTTACATGCCTAATATATCCACAACTGCTTTTCTGCTGAGATATTTGGAATATTCATTCCAAAATTGTGTGGCTTTGGGGGTTTTTAACCAGATGTTGAAATTTATTTGCCATCTGCATTCTCCATGTTTTGTGGTAATTAGAATGCAATGTTTGCAGATGTCATGAGCCCGTGCAATGAGGTTCTTTACAAGTGAAGGCTGTGCACAGGTTCTACCCTCTTCACTGGCCTCAGTGTTTTCTTGGTCCCACCTGGCCATTGCGCCACGGCCGTGGAGAATTGGCTTGACAGGAGTATGAAACGAGGGCAGCCTTATTTGAATAGGTATTCTGCGTTTCGATTCGGGCCACATTTATTTTGACAGTCTGGCTGCTAGTGATTCTCATTGAAACTCTGCAAAGAAACTGGATGCAATAAAAGTGAGGCAGTTCATGGCCCAGATAATGCTAAGGGTCAGGTGAGTGCCTTGTCTTCTTTAGGAAAGCTCCAGTTCGGATAGACGTCACTCATTTGTCTCAGATCAGTGTACGGCTGGGGGCATAATGACGCGAAGCAACAGAGGCTGGGGCTGTTTCTGCTGAAATGAAGGTTGAGTGGTAGCCTCTGGGAGAGTCCCCGCAGACAAAACTGAGAGAGGAGAGGTTTGGGCGGATTTGACAGAGGTCGCTGTATTGGGAATGTCTTACTGTCAGCATAGCGGCTTCAAATTAGACTCACTACCTGAGATTCCTCTGCCGGTGTCAGGAAGCGGAAGAGCAGATGTTCCTCATTCAGCCCACTGTCATCCCTCAACTTGCCGGAAATGTGAGGGAACAATTTAACACTAACTTAAATCCTGTGGCTGATGGTCAGGTTTGAAAAATTATGAGTTATTATTATTTCATAAGTGCTGACCTTCTACTTTCCTCAAGGCTTCATTAGTTCAATAATCTTCCATGGACTGAATTCAACCTGAGGATGTTAATGCTTAACATGGAGTAAAAATCTAGAATTTTTTTAACATGTATTATTCAAGCCTGTTACCAATTAATTCAACATCTCCAAGAAGTCATTCCCAGAGCTCTTGTATTTTATGTCTCTCGGAATGTGAGGCTCTGGTGTCTGAGTGTAGACAAGCTATCATCATGGTGAGAAGCTGTCGATGGAGAGACTGAAGATGAAGCGAAGGGGAACATTCTTTTGAAGCTCTTTTGCTCGAATTCCCTTCAGTAGATGTTCTCTCTTAAGCTGGCATCACTTGACAGAGAGGCAGTCCTGCAGTCGGCTATTTTCCCTCTTGATTTGCTGCCACGGGGTTTTTGATTGGAATGAAGCTGTGGACAGCCCGGCCTGGAGAATTGCATGCTAGATACGAATAGCTTCTCCTGGACAGCTCAAAGAAAATGTGTAATGAGGGTACTTCTCGAGATTTTTCTGATCCCAAATAGAAGGTCTTTTTCCACTGTCCGTATCGCAATCGTTATGGACATATTGTAGCTCTGTGTCAAATGCAGACACGCTGGTTGCCCCACGTCATGCGCCGCTGAAGATTTTTGTTATTCTGTTTACTTCCTCTCCTCCGCTAGTTCCCCTGATTTTGCAGTCAGTAGGGAAGTCTCAAAACTAAAGTCTTATCATTTATGACACCTGGGGTCCTGCCAATAGAGTAGCCTGTCCCAAGCCAGCCTGGTCTTTCCATGCATTTATTCAACTTTTTAAATAGAATCTGCCACCTTTAGAGAGCTTCTCATTGCCTTGTTTTTGAAAAATGTTTGGCATTTTCAAATACTAAAATGAACAAATACAAGACCCTCCACAAGCACCAATGACTTAAACTCTTCTTCATGAAACTCCAAACTTAGAAATTGTACTTTTGTTTAACCTTCAGGCGATGAATGAATATATTACATTTGCCGAAGTTAATTGAAGTGAACAGGTTTTTTGACACATAAGCCACCAAAGAATGGTAGTACAGTTCATGGGGCCAAGAAAATGCACCTACTATCTTCAGTGCAATTAGCCGCCAAGGTCCAATTATGAAAATAGCTGCTTTGTTTACCGCTGTAAAGATGAACGATGAGGGTTTTCTCCCACAATTGCTGTAAATGTAAACTCCAAAATGACCCTCTATCCTATCATAGCCCAATAATGATTAATCTCTGTAATGGCTAATGGCAGCCCACACAGAGAATTTCACCTCAGCTCTGCTTCCGTAAAGAAGTTCATCACAATATATTTGATTTATTAAATACATCTATTTTGCATGGATAGTACTACTGATAACCTGGTGAGCATTTTGTGGTGTAATGTCTGGGCAATTAGGTGAAAGCTTGGCAGATTGAGTTTGAGAGGTGAATATTTTCTGATTGGCTGAGACAAAGTCAAGCTGTGCCTAAATAAGACCCAAACTGTGTTAGATTTCACCTGCTTGCCCAGTTATGTACGTTGTAGAGCAAAATGTCTCCCAACATGGATTTGCACCCATGTCCAAACTTCAGCTTTTGCTCATTATGATCCACAGTCTTGGTCTGTATGCGTCGTGCATCTCATAGTAGGATTCCTGTTTTGCCCTGTTCGTACCCAAGCCTGATATGTCACCTGAATGTAAAACCATACCTTACAACTGTGCTGTAGCTCTCTGCATTTCACTGAAAGTTTATTTTACCGGGAGTTATTAAGTGGGCAGCACCTGTTTTCCCATGCAAGCCAGTTTGTCCATTAATTTTTATTTTTAATGATATAAGCGCAAAGATGTTCATAAACTAATGCTGAAGTGGTTATAAAATAAGTTATGGGATGTAATAAAATTCAAACTGGCCTTGTCCCTTATTTAACAGTTGACTGTACACGGACCAGCTGGCAGTCTTGCTGCATTTAATAATGAAAATCTAAGTGTAGGAAGTAAGTTGAATTTTTTTTCAGGCAATAATTTATATGATTGGTGTTTTTCACGCTCTTTATATCATTATTATCCCGCCACGAACTAGTGCGGCGGACATAGGATTGGGTTTCGTCCGTCCGTTCGTCTGTCACACTTTCAATGTAGACAAGCTACCGCGAAAACTACGACAGTTATATGGGTCAAATTTTGTATGCTTATTGAGCTAGTCATGAAAACAGAAGTTGAAGCATATTTATTTACGGAGTTATGGCCCAAGATCCTGGCGGGGTATAGTCATGACCATATCGTCTTGTTATATGCAATATTTTCTGTTACCTGGTCACAATCCATAGGTTGGTGTCTGACTATCGTCACAAGTGTTCTGTGTAGCGCCTGTGAGGGCATCCTATAACGTCCTATGTGGAAGACCACCAATTAAAAGTGTTTCATAGAAATTTAAATTTAGAGTCTCCTATTAGCGCTGCTTGCTTGTCGTTGGACTGAGGGTGGAAACCAGAGCACCTGTAAGAAACCCTCTCAAGCACAGAGAACACCTGAAAACACACAGAAAGACTCAAGGCTTCGAGACAATATTGCTGCTACTGCAACATTGTACTGCCCAGTATATATTCATATATATGTAAATGCAAAGCTATGGATTTGTTTAGTCAGCTCCAAACTTACATATACTTAATCCTGTTACTCAGCAAAATACGAAATGCTTGAACTAAAGCAGCCAAAATACAATTTTCCTGCATTATCGGCAGTATTTCTGAATAGATGAAATTTATGAGCTCAGATTTCCCAAAGCTGCATTTTTTTTCCATTTGCGATCAGATCCACATAGATACGGCGAGAACATAGTATTTTCTGGTTTATAAATTTTCGCTCAGCCTTGATGAAAAATAGCCATTCCTGTGTCTAAGAGATTTTTAAATGGAATTCTGTTTAAAAATCTGAATCTGAGCATTTGTATGCTGCCAAAATGTCTGTGCGGAATACTCTTTAAATAACTAAACTCTTGCCCTGGTTGCTTGCACATAATCGCTCATTTGGCAGTTATGAAATATATTGCTGACTAGGTGCTTGATCCAAGTGGTCTTATTATGCAGCCATCTATATTTAATATGATCGCGTAACATATTGGTTATGCTGCTGTTATAAAAGCTTTATCAATGTTTAATAAGCAGCAGGGGGCAATAACAGCATTGTTCATTTCTCTCAAAGGCAAGAAGCCTCACTCTAATTGTCACAAGTAATTTTTTTTTAAGATTTGTTGAGCTTTTGAAGTTGCTGTAATCAGTGTGATGAAACTTTTAGGACATGACTCAGTTAGCAAATTATATATTGTACTGTATACATTTTTTTTCTGTCTGTTACTTGTCATTCTTCAGCAAAGTAACACAAAGATGCAACTGCCATCAGTGTGCATCTGGCACTGAAGGTGTTAAGCTGGTGTACTGAATGGTAATAGGGTAATTACACAGGCTGTGGTTTCAATGTGCATTAAACTTTGGCGTAAAATACCCACTGGAGCTGCGGGAAGCAACAGCATAGCACTGAATAATTTAATACTGATTTAATATTTAAGATTTATGTACATATTTGTATGCATTTATTGAGCAGCAATTTGTCTCGTGTCTACTGGCACAGCTTGGATTCTTTTAGAGTAACCCAGCACGTCCGTAGAGTCAGACTATTCTGCAAACGACGGCCCAGCTGTCTGACACAGCAAGCCCATTGAAAATCGTGAACCCAGCAACACTCTACCATTTCGCCGTAGCAAAAAAATTGGATCGTATCCAAGCGAATCTGCAATACATTTGTTCTGTCTATGCAAATAAACTCAGAGATATAATTCGGAGAATTTGCGCGGTGATGATTGACGGGTGAATTCATTAGATTTCCGCCGACTCAACTTCTCATTTTCAGTTGCGGCCAGTCTGCAGAAAAGTCTCCTGCTAAGGTTGTAGAAACATGGGTCTCATTATTAGAATGGCAATGAGCATGAATTATTTAAAAAGGGGTTTAGCGGAAATTACAGTAAACTGTTGCCGTGAATTTGAGTTTCCTTTGAGTGCGCAAATACATTATGGGATTTCCTGGGGACTGAATAACAATTCCCACTGTTTGGTCTCTTTCCAAAAGAAAAAAATTACTCTGTAAACAATATATGCATGTATGCATACATTAATAAGTAGCTTCAATAGATTTGGAGAAATGAATTGATGGGTAAATACTGAAATGATCAGTTCAGTTGCATATGTTAAGAAAGTAATAACTGGGGCTCTGGAGGTGGTGCCGCTTATGTTTTGATTGCTAATTTAACATGCTTTTAATTACAGCCGTCTCTCTCACTCACTACGTTAATCACAGTGCGTTGTCCCTCTGCAGGATTAATAGCTTCAGGACGAACTAAGATGGCAAACATGACCATAGCCAGCAATGAATCACTGCATTCCTTGGGCGCCAAGAGTGTGCCAGGTTCACCTGCAGTGCCAGGCACCCGGGATAAGTGGGTGACAGTGACACATAGGAAGGGATCTGAAGTGGGATCTGCCGGAGAACAAGGTGGGTATAAGAAAGAGCTTATAGCAGAGGCAGCTCCCTCAAGCAGCGATTCAAAGATGGCTACCCCTTCCCACCCATTGGATGGTGCTGCTGAGGGGTCAGGAGAGCCTCCAGCTCTGATGGACTTACTTTCGGTGCGCCATGAACAGGCCGGGTCTGCGTTGGGTGAGCCCAAGGCTGCGGAGGTCAAGGGTGGTGCTGTGGAGCGCATGGTGACGCCCTCTTTCAGAGACAACCCCGAGAATTACTCCGGGGAAGGGAGGGACCAGGAGGAAGGGCACGGCTACCCACCCCAGAAAGGGGCTCCTTCGGGCAGGTTGGCTGAGAGATCCTTCCCAGGGATGGAGAAAGAGGCGGAGGGCAGTGGAGGGCGAGACATCCCCGGCAGACTGCGCTCTGGTTCTCAAAATGGCAGCTCTCTTGAACCTTTCTCCGTACTTGAAACTCAGAGACCCACCAATGACGACACTTTGGTTCAGCCCACCACTGTCAGACTGTGGCAGATGGAGGTCCAGCCCACCACCTCGCCAGGTGGGGGCGCTGTCCCAGTAGGGCAGCGCCAACAGGTCTCGGAAGAGTCAAGGGGCAACACTGCTGAGACAAGAGGCCGTATCTACCATGCTCGTCGGCCTTCCAACAAACTGATTTCCAGCCAGGACGCTCGTAGCACCCCGACAGCTAGCACCCACCACCCTGATGTTATGACCACACCCAGTCTCAAATGGGCTAGCTCAGTGGTATCTCTACCCAAAAAGCCTTTGTCCACCATCCAAACTTCAACACCAAACTCAGTCAAGGCAGGTTGGGTCCACTCAGCTGGACCTCCTGCAAACAATGATGTTGAGTCCATGGAGGAAAGCGCTATTTCTATCTCCTGGTTGCCAGTCAAGAGAGCCGAGACCTTGGGGACCATCAGCCCGGTGCAGGACGGTTCAGATGCATCCTTGCCACACCGGGGACCCCTGGTCAGCTCCTTCTCTGAGCGGCCAGCCGTGCCAGACTCAGCCGTCAAGGCGGCTGAGTCTAGATCGCCTGTTCCTGAGTCTTTCATCGTGCTCCAGCGCAAGGGGCTTCTCAGCTTGGGCAATGGAACTGTCAATCCTGGAGGTAGGAATTTCATCACTTACCATGATCCTCATCTGCTGACATTGACAGAGATACACACTGGGCTGTCTCTAGTGATGTGAAGGCGGTGATATTTCTTGGGGCCCACACATAAAGGGACTGCATGGGTAGACAGCTGGATGTCCTATCAAAAATGGGGAATCCAAGGCAAAATTCACAGCACATTTCTTAAGGGTAGCCTTGAAATCTAGCTAAATCAGAGTGTTACTTGCATTTTTGGTTGGCAGTCGACTGTTATTCATCATTCAAGTACCTTTGGTTATGTTTTTCCAGCAGCTTGTGAGTTTCAAACACGTTTTCTTATTCATCTGCTGTGCCTGTGCAAAAAGAATTTGCTGAGCTCTGGATGCTGCTTATAAAATTCTGCTGTGATTGTAGAGTCAGGGGGCAACACAATTAGGAAATCACTGAGAAGTAAATATCTCTCGTGCCAAGCAAATCAGTGTTGACAGGGACAGAGTGAAATGTGTTGTAATTGACTTCGGATGGTCTGTCGTGCATCCTTTGTTCGTGTTTAGAGTGGAGCAGCGAGTATGTGCTCAGCCACTCGCTTGCTTAAATTGATTCGGCTGGATAGACTCAGGTTTGAAAGCCTCCTACACGTCCCCATCTTTGTCTGTCTGCAGTTTTGTTTAATTAAGGTGCTGATGTCTTTGTCTGGCACAAACACAAAGATTCCCCATCTCCGGTCTATTGACTTTAATCATCAAAGGGCACGGTCTGGAAAAGACGGCATGAGAGGAGCCATTGAGCTATGTTGCCCTCACATGTTCGGAATTTGCTCCTACAAAATGTCAGTGCCTTTGTGGCAGCCAAACCTATTGCGGAATCGCCATTTTTAAAGTGGGCTTGAAATTTTCGAACAGAGGTATAATACGAAGTTCATGCCTTCATGCCTTAGTTTAATGTCCAAAAAGTATGAACACTTGAGAAAAAATGGAATTAGAATTCTCTTTTGTGATTCTAGGAGGAAACTTCTCGTTGAAAGATCGTTCATCAGACAGAATTGTTCTATCTGGAAGCCCTTAAATCTCAAACCTATGACAGAGGGTTCAACAAAGAACTGGTCAGCGTTCTTGAAAATGACACAGGACAGTCTCTCGATAGAACTGGACTATTATGAGAAGCAATAATGTGACACATATGAAGGATATTTTTTTTGTGATAAGTCACAGTTCATAGACCCATAACAAATGAGACTACAGGGCTTTTAAAATTAGATAAGAAGCCTTACTATTTGCAATGTGAAATGGCTTCAGTGCTAGCCAGGAAATCTTGTATTGAAAATCTGATCACTGCGGTATTAGAGAATACAGTATCTCAGTGTGTCCGTCTCATCCATGAAGTGTAGCTGCCCTCCTCTTCAGTTGCTGGATAAATGGTATTAGAGTATTAGGAAGCCTCTGTCTGAACTGCATTGAGTTTGTTTGTGTCAAGTACTCTCTGTTCAACTGCATCTGAAGGAGGGGAAACTGCACCAGTTTTTTTTTTTTTTTTTCAGGAGAGAGCTGAATACCACCCTTTAAAATAAGAAGTTTGGCCTCAGTTTCATCATGTACTGATGATGTGTTTCCAGTGTGCGGAGTCTCAGCCTCCTGACTGGCGTAGAAAAGAGGACAATCATATTCATTAAGTCATTTAGACCTGAGCATGTCAATTTTACTATAAAGTAAAACAGAAGTTGTGAGAGTGGGTGCGACATATGGTTAATGGATAAAATAATTATACCCCTTCTTTGTATCTCATTTTGAGAGAAAAAGATTAAATTTGCCATATAAATGCAAATTTGACAATAGAGTGTGGTTTCTTTTTGTTCTTTCATATGCAAATTAAACCTTTTTCACCAGAGTGTATGCCTGAAAATATATTTAGAAACAAATATGTAAGCACATCATCAGCC
The DNA here is from genome assembly GCA_029721435.1 of Gymnothorax reevesii. Taxonomy (NCBI): domain Eukaryota; kingdom Metazoa; phylum Chordata; class Actinopteri; order Anguilliformes; family Muraenidae; genus Gymnothorax; species Gymnothorax reevesii. The sequence goes on from CM056575.1 coordinate 32,661,585, forward strand.
AAGCCAATCTTATTAAAAATTTGAGCCATTTTGCTCTTTTTTGGCGGTGTTACTGCAGTACTGCACACTGTCAGGTTCTTAGTGTTTCTTGTTTTTTTCTGCAGTCCAGCAGTTCTTATCAGTCTTAGGCATTGTTTAACCCCTTAAGCCCTATGCCCCGGTACCGGGGGCCGGTTGTTATGCATAATCAATACAGCATGTTTCCAAATCGCAACATTGTCATGCGGCATATCCACATTTTGCGAAGAAACTTGGCCAAAAGCTCATGTAGACCATTTTTACCGCAACCGGCCACAATTCACGCACTAAGCAAGTAAATAAGCATGTAGCAAAATGTTTTTTAAGAAACATAAGCATTTATACACTGAAAATAACTAAAAGAATGGTGGCTATCAGACTACTCCAGAAAACCCTTGAAAATATCTGGTGCTCCCTAAGAAACAGTCGCGATTAATCGGGGCAGTCGCTTAATTCATACTGAGGCAATCTCAAGTTGCGTACGTTTGCTCAACATCAAAATGGCATCAATGGCCTTTTAAAATCATGCGCTATCATTTCAAACCTGATTTTAAATGGCCCCAACCATTTCCATCATAGTGCAGCCTCTTGTGCGACCGTCATTATCGGGTTGCACATTACAAGGAGCAGTATTAACTTCACTGGCCACGACGCATCCTGTGGATCTCTTGGCAAAAGTAAATACAGCATATTGCTATATGATGTACCAGTACTCTTGAAGAGTTAGATTTTAAATCTTCTTGATCAAATACTTTAGTATTGAGAGAGGCCCCTTGGCGTTTTGACAGGGACACTACTTCAAAAGGCTATAATCCTGCCATATTGTGATTCCCACAATATGACTGGTAATACTCATACTTTAAAATACAGATGCTCAGCTTTGATTTGTGAGTAATTACATCCACATAGGAAACTTTGTAGGATTTACAGCTCTTTAAAATTTTACCTCAGTCAAAATATGTAAGGACCTCAGAAAAAATCCAGCAGCAATAGAATTTAGTGGGTGCTCTTATGGTCTACCATTTAGTGTCACGCCATTCAAGCCCAAAGCGGTTTATTGCAAAAAGCGCAGGTTAATGAATTACAAACCGCACCTAAAATTGTAATTCACAATGCTTATTGAATTGGGAAAGGATGGGAATTTGTACTGATGAAGGACGGAATTGAGTGGATGGAGACCAGAGCAGGACAACAGGGAGCCTCATGCGACGAGAATCAAGGATCAACGCCTTTTCTTGAAGTCATAAAGGTGCTTTTGAGTCCCCTGGGGTTTCTATATAGTGATAGGATGAGAGATGAATTGAAGGGAACAGGAAAGAGGGACATCAAACGAGACAGACGAGGATTGGATTAGCTCCCTCAGATGCAATGGCGGAGTGATGGTTTGAAATTACTCGGCCTGTAATGTCCCCGGCGCTCTTGATCGTTTTTCATGTTGCTCCACGCACGTGACGTTAAAAATCTCCGCTCTCTGCTGGCAGAGCAGGAGCAAACAGAGGAGTTAATAAAGGCTGAGGACAGTTTGAGTAAAAGCGGGGGGTGGAGTGTTTGCCTTTTCTACTGAAGCAGGTGGAGGTGCTTAAGACGCTTTAATCAATGATCAGCTGGTGGAGGCTGTGCTGCAATACAAAGCCCCCAGAGACACTCGAGACGCTGCGGATCTTCGCTTTGAAAAACGTCTGTCCTTACCGCGGGCAAAACGGCGGCATTGAGGGGAGGCCCCCCTTTAATTAGCCCCGTATCGCGCCGCGGTGCAGTGGGACCCTGCATTGGCTCCTGTCTGCACTCCGCAATCTGCGCCCACACGAGTACTCAGACACACGTACGCGCCTACTCAAGCTCACACACACACACACACACAACCACATGCACACACAAACTCTCTCACACACACACATGCTTACACAAACTCACTCACACACACGCGCGCGCACACTCAAACTCATACGCACAGTCAAACTCGCACAAATGCACACACACGCTCACGCTAATGCACATTCAAACTCACTCACATGCTCACTCAAACTTGCACACACGCACACTCAGTCTCTTACAAATGCACGCACACACTCAAACTCACACACATGCACAAGCACACTCAAACTCACGCACACATAGAGACGTGCACATTGGTGAATGTGTATGAGATGTACGTGTAGATGCATACACGCAATTACATAAACACACTCATGTAAACATACGCTCACATTATGCACATGCAAAGTCTAGCACACACAGGGGCACACATACAGGTATGGACAGATGCGCAGAGTCATATGTGTACATGCAAACACATATATACACAAATTCCCGTACAATCTGTTCCATTTTGACTGGGACACAATTTTTATCGTTTGGGCTCTGTGCACCACCACAATGGATTTGAAATGAATTTGGCAGGATGTTTTTGATGGATAGACTTTAATTTCATTTAATTTCAGGTTTGATTGAAGGGTTTGTACAAGAGTATGTAATGAATAGCAATTACACCATTTTACTCCTAGTCCTCGACTTTTTTGGGTCTGAAAAGTTTATGGCCAAATTAAAAAACTTGCATCGATTCTTTATTCTTAATACTTGGTAGCAAATCCTTTGCAGTCAATGACTGTCTGAACTCTGGAATTCTCAGATGTCTCTAGATACTGTTTTTTTCCCCTGAAGATGCTCTACTAGATGTGAATTACAACTGCCTTCGGTTCCTGGATCACTTGGCCTTTGGCTTTGCCTTCAGGAGGTGAAAAGCATGCTCCTGTGGATTCAGGACCAGGAGTCACAATGGGCACACTGAAAAAATTGAGACTTTGGATCAAAGTAAAAAAAATTGCGTCGACTTGTTACAGCTAATTTTTTTAGTTTTTCTGAATTGAAAAAAAATTTACGAAGGTAATTTTTTTTCCATTGAGAAAAACTGAAAAATTTTGCTGTAACAAGTTGATGCAATGTTTTTACTTTGATCCAAAGTCTCAATTTTTTCAGTGCATTTTAGGATGGATATTATATCCCTATAGAATTCAAACGTCATTCTGCTGCTTTTGGCAGCAGCCTCATCATCAGTAAATACAACAAAAGTAGCAGCCGTACATGCCCACTCATGATCATACTGTGTAGATGTGGTGCTTCAAATCATGAGCAGTTTCCTCTCCACTCTATGCTCTTCTCATTCCAGCATTCTGGAAACAATTGATCTTTGTCTCATCTGCCCATAGTAGGATATTGGTTCAAAACTGTATAGGCTTATTTATGGATGTTTTTTTTCTTCCCGATTTTGAGACTTATTTCTGTTTACATCTCATGGTAAGCCCTCTGTATTTACTGAGGTGAGGTCCTCTCGTGATAGTTGATATCGCCTACCTTCTGGAGAGTGTTCCTCATCTGGACAACTGTTGAGAAGGGACTTATCTCTTATTTGTGGAGTGCTGGAGCTTTGGGTGTGCCTTAGCTTGTTAGACCATCCTTCATCTTAAAGAATGAACCAATAGTTGATTTGGCCGCACCCGATGTTTTTGCTATTTCTTTGAAGCTGTTGTTTCAATTATTTGACCAAATGACGGTTTGCTTCGTTGGCTTTGGCAGCTCATTAGAATTCATATTGAGAGTTAACAGCTTCAGATTCCAAATACAAGTGCCAAACTTATATACAGTATGCAAATAAACAGGCCCCCTGCAGCCCTCGAAGGCCTGGCACCCCAGTGTTTATTGGCTCTGTTACTCCCCACAAGGTAACGCAGCTGGCAGTTTGTGCTACAATCACTCTGTGGCCTCTGTTTGATATTTGACAGGGGCCGTGACTACAATATGTTGATTGCCAGAGACTAAATTGTCGGTAGTAATCAGAAGTTCCTCCCGAGGGACGGTGATGGGGTGGGGGGGGGGGGGGGTTGGCTAACTGGAAATGGACGGCTCGGTGAATTATTCTTTTCTTGGCAGGGTATCCGCAGAAGCTGCGAGATGGATAAAGGTTCCAAGAAAGTGATAACGAAACCGAGGCCGGGTTCAGGAGGAATGGTAATTTAGCAGGCGAAAGTGGGGGCAGCTGTATATTTAGGTCCCTGTCTGTCTCCGGCCCTCGGAAAGACCTTGGATTTTGATCGGTGTGCAGCCCACCATGCAGACCGGCTGTCGGCCCGTCCATCCCCCGATATTGATTTTTCAGCTTACTGCTCCTTATTGAGACTCTCCGTCTCGTGGCTTTATTTCTCTCACAAATGCTTTTTATTAGTCCTGCGGTCGTCATTACGTCTCTCTGCACAAAGATGTTAATAAAACCTGGTTTCGCCCTCACGTCACGTCTGGGGTGCGCTCATTTCATTCTGTGCCATACCTGTGCCATGATCCGGCCAGTCATTGCCTTTAATTCTATTATTTATTGTTTAACGACGTTCTCAGTGCATTATATATCGCGTCATCCGTCACAGTCTTCTAAACCAGGGTAGGAATTGAATCTCGTAGTGTTCTCCCAGACACACATACCTAATAGCAATTAAGAGTCTCCAGTCACTCTAACAATCATGCCTTTGGACTCTGGGAGGAAACAGAAGTGAACCCCACCCAAACACAGGGACAGCTACCAACTCCACAAACTAAGGCCCTAGGCTGGAGTCAAACCCACAACTATCTTGGTGTGAGGCAACAGCGCTACCCACTGTGCAGTTGTTCCAAATTATAATACAGTATTGAAGTGCTTCCTGGGTCGAATACAGTCTCACCATGACCGGGAATGTGATTTGCCAGCTCCTGTCCCATGAATGGGATTTGCCCAGAGGCTGCCTTCGGGACCTGCACTGAGTGGTGGTGTGTGATAAATAACATTGCAAGGACCTGGACTTTTTGCTTATTTCAGAGACATGGCAAAAATCAGAGGAATTAATCTCTCTGAATGAACTATGCCCCTAAACTGTTCATTCTCGTTTGCTCCGAGGTGTACACGTCACGGAGGGGGGGGATTGGCTATGGTTTGTAGGGATTGTTTCAAAACACGCACGATGACCTTTGGAACGGTCTCTTCCTTCGAAATGTCAATGTCAAAAGTCAAGCGCGTTACCCATTTTATTGTATTATTATTCATCACCCTCCTGGCATAAATGGTGCTTTTCTGTCTGAGTTTAGTAACTTTTTAGCTTCCATCGTTCAGTTTGACAGAATCCTGTTGGTAGGAGATTTTAATACTCAAGTAAACGATAATACAAACTCCTTTGCTGTCAGCTTTTTAAATATGACTGAATCATTTAACCTGACCCAGCATATATCATGTCCTACTCATTTTAAAGGTAACACTTTAGATCTGGTATTTACATTGGGTTTAAATGTCAGGACTGTGTGCACGGAAGACCTACCTGTTACAGACCACAAATGTATTTTATTCAGTCTGTCTTTTGATCCTGACTTTGCACCAGTGAAGAGAGTAAAACAATTGCGCATCTTAAATAGCCTTTCGGCTGAGAAATTTTCCGCTGCTTTCAAAAGCGATGCATGTACAGGCCTAATACAATCCACTTCTCACGGTGACATAGATAACCTGGTCCAATCTTTTAACTCACATGCTCAGCGATTCTAGATGTTATTGCCCCCATGGTCACCCGTAACATTCCTCCCATAAACTCCTCTCCATGGATTACTGACAATAACCACAGTCTCAGGCGGAATTGCCGTGAAGTAGAGCGTTTGTGGAAATCCACAAATCTACAAGTCCACCGCCTCTATTTCAAAGAGCTGTTGGGTGATCTCAATGCCATTATAAAGAATTCCAGAGCTTCATATTTTGCAGATTTAGTTACTTCCAGCAAGGGAAATCCCAAGGTCCTGTTTCAGACCATAAATAGTATGGTCAGCCCACCTCTCCCCTCAGTCCCTGTTTTCTCTAATCAGGACTGTAATAAATTCTTGTCATTTTTGGTGTACAAAGTTTCTGACGTGAGAGCTAACATCAAAACCCCCTCCATCCCCTCCTCCCTTACCACTCCCATATGCCCGGCCAGGCGTGCCTCCTTGAGTAGCTTCCGTTGTATCTCCCCGAAACAACTCACTGAAGTAGTTAACTCATTGAAATCCTCCTCTAGTCCCCTGGACACTCTACCAACCCCTCTGCTAAAGGAGATTATTGACTCTGTCAGCCCTAGTTTAGTTTCTATCGTCAACACCTCACTTGAGCTAGGATATATTCCGTCATCCTTTAAAATGGCTACGGTCAACCCCTCACTCAAAAAATCTACGCTGGACCCATTCCTACCCAATAATTACAGGCCTATTTCAAAATTGCCTTTTTTATCCATAGGTTTGGGAAAGTTGAGGCTAACCAACCCACATCTTTCCTCATGGACCGTAACATCTTAGGCAAGTTCCAATCTGGTTTTAGGCAGGAGCACTCCACAGAGACTGCTCTTATTCGAGTATCAAATGACATTATGATGGCTTCAGATACGGGTCAATGTTGCTCCAATCTGGTGCTGTTAGATCTTAGCGCAGCATTCGACATTGTTGACCATCGCATCATGTTGTACAGGCTGAGGGAGAAGGTGGGTGTATTTAGGAGTGCCCTGAGTTGGTTTACATCCTATCTCACTGAGAGAAGGTTCTCGGCGACTGTTGGTCCTTTTACTTCTGACCCTTCTCCTCTGACATGTGGCCTGCCTCGGGGTTCTGTTCTGGCTCCAATCCTGTTTTCTCTGTATATGCTTCCCCTAGGCCTCCTCATCAGTAATTTTAAGGACATTTCATATCATTGCTATGCAGACGATGTCCAATTATATCTGTCATTTAAACCGGACAAGATTGAAAAACTATCAATAAGTGGATGGCCTGTAATTTCCTGAAACTCAATGCAGGAAAAACGGAAGTTCTCGTAGTAGCTGCCAACTCTATCGTTTCCAAGGTTGTTAATCACATGAAGTCTTTAAGTGGTAAAGTTCGATGTAACCCAAGAAATCTCGGTTTCATTTTCGACCAATCCATGCACTTAGATAAGCACATATCTTCTCTGACCCGTACCTGTTTTTTCCACCTCAGAAACATCGCCAAACTCAGATCTATTGTATCTCATTCAGAACTGGACTTAGTTGTCCATGCCTTCCTATCATTCAGGCTGGACTACTGTAACTCACTTATCACCTGCCTCAGCAAATCATCCCTGGATCGTCTTCAACTTGTTCAAAATGCTGCAGCTAGGCTGTAAACCCGGTCACAGAAATACTGTCACATCACACCTATCCTGTTCTCCCTATACTCCCCGTGGCTTTCAGAATCTACAAGGTTCTGTTACTCACTTATATGGCTCTGCATGGCGAGGTGCCTGTTTATATCAGTGACCTTCTCCAGATGTATGTCTGCAGTCGGTCACTAAGGTACTCTGACCAGGGCCTCCTGGTCGTTCCTCGTACTAAATTAAAAACCAAAGGAGATCGTGCCTTCCAAACAATGGCCCCGAAACTGTGGAACGCATCCCCTTGGACCTGCGAGCTTCTCTTTCAGTGGACATTTTTGAGGGCCGGCTAAAGACACATCTTTTTAGACAAGCCTTTGAATTAGCTTATCTCTGATTGTTGCACGGTGTTTGTTTATTGTTATATTGATAATTGCGTTGCTTTTATTGTTTTATATGTTTTACCTCTTTGTTTTTACCACTGTGAAGCACTTTGTGATTTCAAGCTGTGAAAGGTGCCATACAAATAAGGATTTACTTACTTACTTACTTACTGCGAGAGAATGGACTGCGGCTGGATCCCTAAGTGGAGGAAATGGGTTTTGCCCCCTTGTGGTGAGCTGTGCTTAGGGCTGTTTGCATGGAGGGTTGAGGAGAGACCGGGGGGGGGGGGGGGGGGAGGGTACACTTGTCATACACCGTCTGAGTCCCCAAAGCCTTCCTTTGTAATTTAATGCATCGGGGCTTTTCCTTATAGACACAAATCCTGCTTAGAATTCAAGATACAGGACCTAGCCTACTGTAAAGCATTTAGCCCTTTGAAGAGCAATTTTCTTTTTAGAATTTCAATCCCCGTGGTGGATCTGTGAACTGTCCAGGCCCTAGTGCATGCTGGTATAGGTGCCAGGTCTCTTAAACCTGACCAGTTTAAGTAGGGCCAGATAATGGATTCTAAGTCAGCATTCTAGAACTCCAGTGGTGTCCATGACAAGCAATGATTTTGTGATCATCTCATTTATAATTCTATGTTCAAGTTTCATAGTTATAAAGCAAAAATATAATGTCATGGGTTCCTGCCTTTTGCCCATAGTTGGCTGGCACAGCCATCATCTCCTTAGTGACCCTAGTGAGAATGGACGGGCAATGTTGGCAGTGATTGTGGCATCAGTATTAAAATATTCATCAAAGAACATGCAAATGACATACTTGTATATTTGATCTCATGCAGTGATGGGTCAAAACATTCTAAGGTCCTCAAAACGCAAAAGATGAAAAGGTTCTCAGATTTAAATAATTATGTCTCCCCCTTCCTGGGGGGGGAGACATTTTGTTTTTGCCTGAATTCCCATTGGCGTCGGCGTTCCTATTTGTTTCCGGAGCAAAACTCTGAAACTGTTCGACCGATTCTCTCCAAATTTGATATAGTGTCTCTCCATCACAAGAAGATGTGCCTTTTGAGGTTTTGAACTGCTTGTGAATTTTATTTTTTCTGTTTCCATGCCAGTAATTTGGACTTAGGCATATTGAAGGGTGGGACTCGTTTCCGGACCATAACTCTAAAATGTGAAATGGGGGAAGGGGGAGGCATCTGTTTTTACGTGTAAAAACCATTCTAGTTGTATATATTTCTCCCATGCCCGATGAGTAGGTAACCCAACAGAGGTATAGACACTCATGCAATTATACTCAGCTGTAAACACATGACTGATAATTGATACCTGAACTCACATCTCAGTGAGTTATGTACAGCGTGTCTTACTGGCATTGTTGTCCTTATCTCTCCCCCTATGCTTTTAAACTTCCAGTAATGGACTCCAATTTTAATGACCCACTTTGGCACATCATTTGCAGGCAACAGAAGATTTAATTTCAGTCTCTTCTCAGATTTACATACTATTTTTTTATACAATGGCAAGTGCTCTTCAGAGATGAAGCTCTATCTTAATATAGCAGCGTGTGGCTGCTGGGCTGGCTCACTTGGTACAGGCATTGTTTGTGGTGAAAGTGTGACCACCACAATTCAGGATTGAATCCAGCCAGGTCAGGGCTGACTGTGGCTAGTAGTGTCATGGGAGCAATACATAAATGGCTTCATGCTGCTCAAGGGATATGGGAGAGATGCATTCCATTTGGGTCAGTGCTGTTCACTGCTCCAGCACCTCCTACTGGTCATCTGGAAGCTCGCTGTGTGACTAAGCAAGCACACTCCTAGGTTCTCCTAATTGAGAGCTGCCTGGCAATAGATTGCTAATTAGACACTCCAGCTTTGGGTAGCATCAGAGGTGCCTGTTACAGACGGGTGTGTGTTCCAGAATATTCTAGAAGAATTGAATTTAGAAGGATTAAATTTAAACCATTTTTTAAATAACTGGGCGAATGAACGTCGCAATTACAATAATACAGGAATGAATAAATAATGAAATGACCAAATTAAAGATAGAAATACTATTCACTGGCCCGAACTGTCTATCTTGTTCCCACAATGATGGTGAGAATCCTCTGGAATCTGATGCCTTCGATGAGGTGACCCCATAGATATATATATTTAGAACCCTAGATTTCTGATGATATCATATTTACATGACCCAAAGTGGAGCACCTGGCCACCATATTGATACACCCAATTTCTTCATAAAAATGAATGGTTTCCTATGAGGCCAATTTCAAATAAGTCAATATAAGCGTTAAAATGCCGAGATGTACGGCTGCAGCAATATTCATTTGAAGGGCTCTAATAAAATGTTTCATGCATAAATTAACGTAGAAAGGCAAATTTGCCACTTTAATAGAAAAAAATGGTGTTCCCGTGCTAGCTGGCTAATTAGCCGTCCCATTGACTTGAACAGACCGCTGACTGAAAGCAAACGCTTGCGATTCATAACGGTCACCAGCGAGCTACCTTGGTATCCCTACCGTCATGGGGACTTCATTAACTTAGCAGGTAATAAAATTAACAAGATGGCTAACTAGCTAGCTATTTGTAATTGACATTCAGCGACAGTACTTCTTATCCGCATAATATTTAAAACAGTGGACAAGTCTCTTTGTCTGTTTATACATAGTTCTAAAATACAAGGAAGGCAGAAAGACTTGGCTGTTAGAAATCAGGAAAGAAAACTTTTCCATATCCCCTCGATCCATGCTGTGCAGTGATCATTTTTCTGCCCCCGCCCTCCAAAGAGGAAAGGGGGCATTATGTCGACACCATGTTCATCCGTCGTCCGTCCGTTGTCCGTTAACTTTTCGTTTCCGTGGGATAACTATAGAATCCCTTGTCGGATTGATGCCATTTCTTAATGCCGTATTGGGAGTGGCTAGAGGAAGGTTCCTTTCAAAAACCAGCGTTGTGCGATATCTAATATGACCGCCACAGCAGCCATCTCAATATGCCCTTGATCAACATACAGGCGGGGGCATATGCCACGCTCTGCGTTGCTCTTGTTGACAGTATTATTTAAGCAGGATGAAGCTTAGTAAAGGAGTAGCCAGAGTTAACTAGCGCTTCCTTTTAACAACGTTAGCGTTAGCCATATGATTCAATATGAACAATTTTGTTGACAATAGAACTTTTCAGATGAAAGAATCTATGGTGTTCCCAGGCCAGTCATAATGTTTACAAGCACTCATGAACATTCATTACCCTTACATAAGCATATAGAAACTATTGGCTGAGCAAAATAATACAATCAGGTATTATAAACCGTCATAACGAAACATGCCAAATTTATGAAAATATTCATCATTTGCAACAATAATAAAATGTATTTTTGATTAAATGAACCTTTGTAATCAATCCATCCATCCATCCATCCATCCATCATCTGTTCTGGTAATTCGGTAATTCCTGGTCATGCTTGCAAAAGGGATGGGGGTGGGGGGAGGCAAATGGGAGCCGGTGTCCATCCCTGCCTCCATTGGGTCTGAATAAACACTCAAGACATATGATTCACTCACACACTCATAAGTATTGGCAATTTAGAGTCTCCACTTGTGGCTGACAAGCATGTCTTTGAGCTGTTAGCAGAAACTGGAGTAGCAGAAGATCCTGTACGGATACAGGGAGAATGTGCAAAGTCCACTCCGCTGAAGCCACGTGCCAGATTTGTACCCACTAACTGTGAGGCAACTGTGTCACAAAATAGAATTATATTAGTAATATTTATGTAAAAAAATGATGGTAATTATGTGCAAAATCCAAGCAGTTAGTCTTCAGCATTAGCTGCATAAAAACAAATGGAGAACTTGAAACGTTATTATTTTTGCTCATTTCTTTATTTGCATCCATTTGCTTGCTGAAAGCTTTCTTCTTTTCAGTAAATGCAGATTACTTGTACTGCTGTTTCAAGAATTTCATTTGTAAAGGTGAAGACTATTAATGTATAAAATAAAAAGCAGCTGCAGCTGCTTCTGAATTATTTTCTTTTTCTTTCCGGTCCTCTTGTCTGAAGACATACTCAGAGATGACAAATACTCAGACAGCGTGGCCGCGCTCACAGGTGTGAATGCTTGTGTGTCTTCACTCGACACGTCATTGTCTGCCATTTTTAGTTTTCTTCCTGCAAAGCTTTAGTGGGTAAGAAAGCTGTTGATTGCGAGAATTTCAGAGTGACGTGTCACTAGCTGAACGTTACATCACCCCTCGCAGAGCATAGCCGTTCCTGTAATCATAGTCGACACCGGCTGAACGTCCGGGATCATCGCTCCCGTTGGTCCCCTCTGACTCGCTCCGTCGCTCTACGCAGTCGGGCCTGCAACTGATGGCAGCGTTGTAACCGCAAGGTTTGATCATCTCCAATTTGATGAGAACGTCTGATAAACGCCTTCGCGGCTTTGTCTCCTCCGCCCACGGCGCTAAATTACTATAATATCCTAATCTTCTCGGGACGACATGCTGCTCTTGGCGAGCACCGTGCCCCTTATCAGGTTTTATTCTGGCAAAATCTGAGCTCACGCATGCCTCCTTCGCTTGTCGGTAATGATTTTCACAACAGCCTCACTGTTCGCGTTCAAATTTAGTCTGTGATTACGAGGAAACTTTCGAGTTTCTGTGAACTAGGTGGAAGCTGTGTGGGGCTGTGGTTCCATGGATTGTCTTGCCTTACGTTGCATTCACTCTAAGATATCTGCCTTTTTACTCGGGCCGGTAGGCTGCAAGTCTGTTTTGGCTCCGTTCCTTTTTTTTCGGGGTCGCGATTGTCCTGCTCATGCGCCCGCAGTTTGGCGATTGGTCCAGGCCTAAACCCGGCCCGAGTACAGGCTCTGAGGAGCCCCTTGTTTTTTTTGTTTCTCCTAGCGCTTTTAGTCATCATCAGAGAAGGCCACACACCCTCTGAGCCTTCGGCAGGATGATATCTGAGAAATATAAAGCGCTAAGTAGGAGTACGCCCTACATCTGCCTCGTGCAATAGGCTTTAGCTGCCAAGATCTGGATTGAGGCAGGAACACAGCAATGAAGCAAGGGCTTTAAGACGCCCATGCAGGAGGATATACGATTTTTCATTGATGTCTGACTGAAGCCCTATGCTAACGCTACCCAAGATCAGAAAGAAAGGGGAAGAGAGGGAGTGCCGGGCGTGTTTTCTTTTTTAATATCTACCCTTCAGTTTCGGTGCCTAGGCCCGCCAGTCTCGTTTGGCGCCACTCTAAATAGAGTCTTAAAAAGTCCCTTCGCGGCTTGTTATTCCGCTTTCGAATCGATCCAGAGCCAGGAATAATCTCTCCTCCTGCAGTTGGTGGTTCCAAACTGGGGGGGCGGGGGATGAAAATTTGATGAGTGAGCACGTTTCAAAGGCAGAAGGCAGCAATTTAATGCAGCCTAGGCTTCAAGATAGGACTCAAACTCGTTCCGAACGTTTCTTTGCAGGCGGTTATTCGCTTTTGAAGACTGGGTTCTGGGAGGTGGTGATTGGTCGGAACTTGGAAGAATTGTTAGGGTTGGGGGGGGTAGAAGTGGGGGGAATAGGCTAACAGATGGTGGGAGTTTGAAGGCTTGTAAAGGGAAGAGCCAAAGAGGGGAAATTAGGGTGGGCTTTGTCGTTTTCTATGCGCAGCCCCTTTACCCGTCTAGCAGCTCCCATTAGCATAGCTGTCAAGAGCTCTCCGGTTGCCGGCTTACGGCAGTGGAGCGCTGGCGGTGGGCGATTGCTCCTCTGACTGCTCATCACTGTAAGAAGCACACCGGAGACAGGGTCTGCCACGCTTTCTCCCCCATTTTAAATCAAAGCCTTTGACATTTTTCTTTGCGTCGCCGGCTTCTCATACACCTACTTAGTCTGGCATCTGTTTAGTGATGTCATCGCAGTTGAGAGCAGTGGTACAAGCACTAGCGTGCTGCTGTTGGTGGTGATACTGTTCTACAGGCACTGAAAGCAATTAGAGAAAAGAGAGGCAGTCGGGGTTATTTTATAGCGCCGTGAAAATAATTAGGCTGTTGGGATTTTGTTTCTGAGGGTGGCGATCTGGATCAAGGCAATTTATCTCAGCTTAATGCTAATGGTGTGATTGTGATCTTTTGTATGACTCGACTGGCGATTGGTCGCGTCGGCTGCAGTCTCTGGCCTGTAAAATTGGATTAGGAGTTCAGCTCATGCCACCCTGTCGTCTGTCCCTCTTCCCTGAGCATAAGCGTGTGCGTGCGTTTCATGTGTGCGTGGGTGCAGAATATAGTATGTGCATGTATGTTTGTACGCTGTGTTCATTTATTACCTTCGCCAGCGACTTCGCTGACGAAGGTAATGTTTTGATCCCCGTGTATTTATTTGTTTGTGTGTCTATCTGTATGTGTATCGAATAACTCAAAAAGTACCAAATGGAATTTCATAAAATTTGGTGGGTTGATTTGGCATGACCTGAGGATCAATCGATTAGATTTTGGGAGTGATCGGGTCAAAGGTCAAGGTCAAGGCCACGAAAAGGTCAAAACCGACTTTCGGCCATATCTCGGTCAATTTTTATCCGATCGGCATGAAACCAACGCCAGTGGCGAGGGATTCGGTGGCGTCGGCGAAGGTATGCGCTCTACCGAGTGCCCGTTCTAGTTACCTTCGCCAGCGACTTCGCTGACGAAGGTAATGTTTTGATCCCCGTGTATTTATTTGTTTGTGTGTCTGTCTGTATGTGTATCGAATAACTCAAAAAGTACCGAACGGAATTTCATAAAATTTGGTGGGTTGATTTGGCATGACCTGAGGATCAATCGATTAGATTTTGGGAGTGATCAGGTCAAAGGTCAAGGTCAAGGCCACGAAAAGGTCAAAACCGACTTTCGGCCATATCTCGGTCAATTTTTATCCGATCGGCATGAAACCAACGCCAGTGGCGAGGGATTCAGTGGCGTCGGCGAAAGTATGCGCTCTACCGAGTGCCCGTTCTAGTTTGTTTGTGTGTCTGTCTGTGTGTATGTATGTGTATCGAATAACTCAAAAAGTACCAAACGGAATTTCATAAAATTTGGTGGGTTGATTTGGCATGACCTGAGGATCAATCGATTAGATTTTGGGAGTGATCAGGTCAAAGGTCAAGGTCAAGGCCACGAAAAGGTCAAAACCGACTTTCGGCCATATCTCGGTCAATTTTTATCCGATCGGCATGAAACCCACGCCAGTGGCGAGGGATTCAGTGGCGTCGGCAAAGGTATGCGCTCTACCGAGTGCCTGTTCTAGTTTGTTTGTGTGTCTGTCTGTCTGTGTGTATGTGTATCGAATAACTCAAAAAGTACCAAACGGAATTTCATTAAATTTGGTGGGTTGACTTGGCATGACCTGAGGATCAATCGATTAGATTTTGGGAGTGATCGGGTCAAAGGTCAAGGTCAAGGCCACGAAAAGGTCAAAACCGACTTTCGGCCATATCTCGGTCAATTTTTATCCGATCGGCATGAAACCAACGCCAGTGGCGAGGGATTCAGTGGCGTCGGCGAAGGTATGCGCTCTACCGAGTGCCTGTTCTAGTTGTATTTGCATAGCACAAAATCAGAAAAATTTGGGATGGTACATTAAATCAAAATAAAAAATATAAGCAGTTATTTCTAAATTATATTAGGGACGTTTAAAAAGAAATCAAAATTTTTTCTTACATATGATGTTCCCATTTCTTAACACCTCATTGATAAAGATTTAAGGCTGAAGACACGCAATGATGAAGCGTTTTGAGTGTAAATTTGTCCCATTCTGACGGTGCTCATCAGTAGAAGGTTTTAGCTGTCACAGTTTGCATTCCAAAATGCATCACACATTCTCTATTAACCAGTTTAAACCAGTTTAATCCCACTGGTCACATTTGTGACCCTTTTTTTTTTTTTACTTCTAGAAGCTCTAAGAGTATTGTTTTTGGCTTTGGGCAAAAAAATAAACTTTTAACTTACCCATCTTGCAATAAAAAAAAATACCCACAATTTGGGTTAGGGAGGTTTAAAGAGTAAAATGCATGCACTTACATTACAAGGATAAATTTGGCACTGAACAGGTTGTCAGGACAGCAGACAGGCCAGTCCAACAGCTGCACCCTCTTCTTAGGCAGCTATGCCTTTGTATTGCATTCAGAATCCTGTTTTGCACTGTCTTGTTTAAATATCTATGGGTGTCCCTGGAAAAGCTGTTGTCTTGAAGGCAGCATATGTTGCTCCAAATCTCAGCTTTTTGTATTTTTCCACATTAATGGCACCTTTACAGAAGAGTAAGTTACCCTTGCCAAGGGCACTAATATAACCTCAGGCTGTGATGGAGCATGGCTTTTGGACTTGTTGCTGGTAACAGTCTGGATGGTCCTTTTATTCTTTTGGCTGGGGTACACTGCATACATTTCTTCCAGAAAAAAACCTGAAATATCAATTTGTCTGACCTTTGTGCGCCTCAAGTGTGTGATTGTCCAGCTGCCTCCGAGGCAAAAGGAGCCGATAGTGCATCTTGACTTTATTACACGAGGCTGCCTTATTGCACAGTAAACTTTTAACTGCTGGTTTTGGATGTAAATACGCATTGGTCCACTTCACAAATGTTTGCCAAAGTAATCCTGAGCCCATGTGGTCTTATCACTCGTAGATAAATGGCGGTTCTTGTTGCAGTGTCATCTGAGTGATCGGAGATCATAGGTATTCAGCTTTGGCTTCAGTCCTTGTTGTTTACCCACAGAAATTCCTCTTGATCTTTAAGTAATGTTATGCTCCATAGAAGGCGAAATATCCAAATCCCTTCCTATCTTTCTTTGAGGAACATTGTTTTGAAACCTTTCAATGATTTTATCATGCATTTTGCCTTTAGACTGGCAGACCTCAGCCCATCTATGTTCATGAAGGACGAGGCCTCTCCTTGATGCTGCATCTGTACCAAATCATGATTACAGTCACCTGCTGACATCAGCTGTTTCAAATCACATTATTATGCAAATTTTTTCAAACTCATTACTAATCCTAAATTACCTCCCTGTCGCGAGTTTTTTAGGAATGTGTTGCAGACCTGAAAGTGGGGAATAGATGTGCATGTGTGTCTATGATCGTGAATTGCATTCATTTTGTGTATGTGAATGTGTGCTGTGTGTATACATCCGTGTATGTGTGTGTGTGTGTGTTTATGACCATGTCTGTATGTGTATGCGGCTGTGTGATCAGTGTGCTTTGTATGAGCTCGTGATTTTCTATTCATGCTTGAATGTGCTTGCATGCATGTGTTCGTGTGTGTGTGTTGGCTTGTGTGTGTGTGATTTTTGGTTTGTGTGTGTATCTTGGGTGTGTGTATGTATGTATTTGCGTGCATGTATGTATGCCTTTGTGCACTTTTATGTGTGAACTGCGCGTGTATACTTGCGCAATGCATTTGCGTGCATGTGCTTGTGTGTGCCGTATGTGTCTGCATGAGTGGATGTGTTTTGTTCCTGTGTTTGTGTGTTTGTTTGTGTGCAGTATGTGTGTATATATCCATGCATCGGTGTACCCGTGTATATGTGTATTTGCGATTCCGTGTGCGTTTGTTTGTATTGTGTATATCCGAGTGCATGCATATCAACTCTACTGTTATTCAGTGTTCAGTTATTCAGCTTGCTCTGATTGCCAGGTTTTCACTTGCGCTGATTAAAATGACTGCTAATGTGGTTGCAAATGACAAAGTGAGCTATTTTGGGTTCAGAGTGATGGTTTTCTGCAAAATACCCGCACAATACAAAAATCTTTAATGATGTAGCGTGTTTTCTAATCTACCCAGACACACTTTACTCGGTTTGTGTCGAGTGGCTGCCTAATTGGGCTCATTCAGTGAACTGTTCTGGTGCCATCAGCAATTACAGCCTACTTGTGTCTGGTGCAGGGCACACGGTAAACCGAACATGTTTCAGGGTGGAGTAAAATGGTGGCATAATGACTGTGCCAGTTCAGAATGCAAAACCGGCTGACTGGGCTTGAGTTGTATGGGGCTCAGTGCATAACAATGACGCTGAATTGTCAGCCATTTGCTTGATTTGTACTTGGAAAGGAAAAAGGGGCCAAACAACATCATTAGATGGGAGTCTGGTATCTGATTCTTTTCAATTATGTCCCACACAAAGTGAATTTATACTGGGGCAAGACTGGCCGAACAACATAATAGCTATACCTTTGAAAGCAAAATATTTCGCTGTTGCCTTTAAAAATGAATGTGCCAATCAGTGATTACCCCTTCCCCACCTCGCGGTTGCCGAGTAAGGTCAACAATTTATCTTGGCGTTCTGAGGCCGTCAGTTCATTTCTGAATGTATTGTTTGAAAAGATACCGTGGAGGAGATGTAAGAGACGTTTCCTCTCCCAGTTTTGTAGTGAGACGATCACAGCTATTGCTGCCTGACTGGATGTATGCTCATAGAGAAGGGGGGGGCTGAGTTGTCATTGCGATCTCTTTGAGCTGTTCACGGTTGGAGGCCTTCTTTCAAAACCATTGCCAACAAGCAGCCCTTCTGTTTTCCTGAAGAACAATCGAAACAGCCTGCTCGGAGATAATAAACTAAAACCGCACACATCACACAGACATGCATACTTCTCAGGCAGAACAAACCTTCCTAACCATCCTCGAAGCCTGATGATTTTTTTTATGCCCTTGACCTCGAAAGAGTTGGTCGGGGGCATGAAGTTTTCACCCCTTCCGTCCGTCCGGGCATCCTGTCGTAAACTTTTCTTTTGTCGCGCTCTAACTTGAACACCGCGCGACGGAGGTTCATGATTTTCGGTGGGAAGAATGGTCATACATAGGGGATGATGCCTATCGATTTTCAGCTCACTCCACCAACCAATATGGCCTCCACGGCAGGCATCTTTAAATCCTTTGTTGCGCTCTAACATGAACACCGCGTGATGGAAATTTATGATTTTTGTTGGGGAGAGTGGTCGTACATAGGGGACAATGTCTATCGATTTGAGCTTGCTCTGCCAACCAATATGGCCGCCACAGCAGCCATCTTGAAATCCTTTGTCGCGCTCTAACATGAACACCACTCAACAGTGGTTTATGATTTTTGGTGGGGTGAATGGTCATACAAAGCTGATGATGCCTAACGCTCGCTTTCAGTACATGTTCTTTCAGTCGGGGGCATATACCATGCCTTGCGTTGCTCTTGTTTGGACTGTTTTCAGGAATTATGTCCCTGTTCTGGAATGCTGTGACATCCGTTGTGACTGTGACATCACAGAATATTTTGAACTGAACATTCTAATGCTATAAAATGCTATGTCCACAGTCTCCACAATCTTAAGCTTTAATTTTAATATGCATAACTTCTGCAACATTTTAGCCTAGCGTCCACACTACTCCGGTATTTTCAAACCTCTAAAACGGAGACTTTGAAAACACTGCTGATCCCTTTCTAGCTTAAAAACTCCAGGATTTGCGTTGTTGTGTAGACGGAGATTGCCTTTGTCTTAAAATGCCAGTAAAATGAAAACGCATTACTTTACAGGTGGCCACTGTTGCACCTGATGAAAGATATTCCAGTATGCAATATAGTATGATTTGTGGTGCTGCACCGCAAAGGGTTCAGTGAGGAATGGGAAATGGAGTCCAACCAAGTGGATCCAAACTCGTTAGGCCCGATCCAAATTGCAGACCTCCTCCCGAGATTAGCGAGAGAGAGAGACGTCCAACAAGGAAATGATGGAGCACCGGCAAGAGAACTACAGGGCCTGCCACTCTACCCCTGTGTCCCAACACTGTTTTCCCCTTAAATCCCACTCAATACAGCAGTGAGATTACATTGCACTGTGCCCGCTGAGGAAGGAGTTATCTCTGCTGTTTCAGAAATAGGTCTGCCATTTTCCCCCCGGTGTGCATTCACTCGGCCTTGCCGCCCCGGTAATTGCGGCCTCGCCCGCAGTGCGAAAGGCGTGTATCGCATAAAATCGCAATGCAGCAGATGATATCTCGCCATACGCACCAGGGAATGAGTTTCTTCTCCGCGCTCGCTGGTCTTTGATTACAGTGGAGTCTTGGCGAGCTCAGATTTTTGGAGATGGCGCACATATTTCCAGAGCCGTTCATTCGTCAATTAAGAAAATACTGCGGCAGAGTCGCTCAACGTTCTGTTATTATTCTGACCCTTCTTAGATATGGTACATTAGAGTCCTGTTCGCTTTATTGAAATACATCTGTTCTGGAAATGGTCGCACTCATAATCAACGAAACCAGCGTGAATCTATTCCATTAAGGAACTTTGTTTATGTTGATGTTACGGGTTGATATTGGATGAGAATGCCACCAGCAATTTAATTGATTTCATCAAATTGGTCATTTTTTACATGAGTGAAGCCTGTTTCTGCTGGTCGACCGTTCTTTAGGTTTTTCAATTCATTCCCGATTCGAAGCCCCTTAAATTTATACAAACCTTTATGAAAAAATACTATAGTTCCAAGCTATAGTTATCCTATAGTAAATAAATGGTATTTTCACTACCTTAATTTAGTATTACTGTAGTGATACTATAGTTATTCAAACTACAGTAATACAGTTATGTTAACTATAGTAATATCATGCTACTGTTGACTGTGGTAATACTTTAGTTATAATTTGATGCCTATAGTGCTACTCTAGTCATAACATGCAAACTACAGTAATACTATAGTTATGCCAAAAAACTATAGTATTACTAAGAAATGACTTAAGGATATTTTCATAAGGGAAGCAGCTCAAAGAAATCACTGTCAGTTGACTGATATGTTTTTTTTTTGTTTTTTTTTTTTTGATTAGGCTGAAAACCTACAGGACAGTAGATCCCCCAGGAACTGGGTTGGGTAGCCCTGACCTCTTTAGCATTAACATGAGGCCGCTTGTTTCCAACTGATGAGTGAACGTTTATAAAATGGAGCTTGCAGTTGTCGACAGCCATTTTCAGCGTTGTCTAAATGTGTCAAAGTCGCGCCTACTTTTACAGTCATGGCTGCTCTGCAAAATGTTTTTGGCGATGCGGAATTTCATTTTTGTAAAGCAAGTCACCTGTGATAGGGGGCAGGCCCTTATCGCGCTTGTAGATGCATTTGAGCAAGAGAACACATGATCCCTGTCCCTGGATGCCTATTACAGGCCTCAGTCATTCCTGGATTGATAGAGCAGAGAGCGGAGTGGGGTGTGTGTATGTGTATTTTTGTGTGTTTGCGAGTGTGTGTGTGGGTGGTTTGCAGATGGGTCCTGATGGACGGCCAGCTCAGTGTAATTGTCGGAAATTTAAAGAGCAGATCCCTTCCATTCACTCATTCACGTGCATTCGCACACCCGCACACTCACATGCAGAGACAAGCACTCACATACAAGCATGTGCAGTAAAAAACTCACACAGATGCGCTTTCACACACGCCCAATCACACACGCTCACGTGCGCACATACACACTCACACACTTACACATGTACTGCAGATACAGAGGAGTTCATACACGTGCAGTACATAGACACATACTCAGTCTTGCACACATAGGCATTACAGAGACACGCACAGACGAGCACGAAAGCACTTACACACGCACTCAATCACACACACTTACACTTACCTTTATAGTACATATACAGAGGAACTTCCGCTGGCACATGCTCATGCGCTCAATTACGCACACACAAATCAAGAGAACAAAAGTATAATAAATTTATACTCTAAGCAATGGGGCCAATTAATTTCCATTCCACATACAACCGCAGTACAGAGATAAAGCTTCCTGCACGTGATGTGCACTGTAGAGCTAATATAGCGCACTGGAGACCGGGGCCTGTGGTGTGTTCGACTTCATAAAGATAGATTACACACCAGCTCTGTCCGGACCCATGGAACAGTGCCCAAAATCAACATGGCACAGTTACAGCCCTGCATCCTGCACTGCATTGCCTGTATTTCTGCAAAACAAAAACAAAGATGGATGCAGGGTGACCGGGGTGGGGGGTAGGGGGGGGGATTGCTACCAGCCGAGCAGAGAGAGGAACAGAGGATTGAGATGGAGATGGAGGATCCTGTTTTTAAAAAAGTTGAGTGTCACAAATCATACAGCAGTAATGTTGTGTGGAAGATCCCCTTATTTATATGATGGCTGTCAGCCATCTCTCTCTCTCTCTGTGTCTCTCTCTCTCTGTCTCTTTCTCACTCTTTATCTTACTTTCTCTTTACCTCTCTCGGTTTCTCTCTCCCTCTCTCTTGACATTACATGACATTACATTTATTTATCTGACCTTTTCATCCAAAGCAACTTACAGCAAGTGCATAAAGTTAGGTCACTGACACTGTTGCCCAATAGACTGGACAAGGTACAATTCATATCCAGCATTAGTCAGTCGAACTAATGAACATGTAGAGCACAGACTATACAGAAGGTAATAGCATGCAGAGAAAAGAAAAACATAGCAAATGGAAACATCATAGCAGGAATGTGTGTGTGTGTTTTTTTTTTTTTTTAATAAAGCAGGGTAAAGGGGCGGTCAGTAGTCTTTCTCTCTCTCAAACTTTCTTCCCCTCTCTATCGCTCTAACTCACCCCTGCCCTCAGTTTCCCCTACTCCCTCCTTCTCCATTTCCCTCTCTTTTTATTTTCCTTTGTTTTTCGCTCGCTCTCTCTGTCACTCTATATTGCTCTGTCCCCCCTCTATTTTTCTCTGTACCTCCCTCTATAATGTTCTCTCTCTCGCTCACTTTCTCTGTCACTTGTCCCTTGAGAACAAATAGGAATATCCTAACTGCATTTATACTATAGTCACATACCATACAGACCGTAATCCTTTGACAATAACACGCCCACTGGTTCAGGAAGAGCTAGTCTCCTGTACCAGTGCATCTTTAATGACCTGTGTACAGTATATTATTGATGCATATGGGCAAAACTCTTATTCCCGACTGTTCTCCCAGTAGCCTGCTGGCACCCATTTGAGTACGGCGAGGACCAGAATCCCATTCGTGAGAAATAAGTCGTGACTAATTGTTTGACTAATTGAATTGAGTCACTCTTTTTTCCCCTGACGCCGGGCTCTGGGCTGGAAGCATCTGACGAGGCTGTGTTAGCATTCATGCACTGAAGATAGCTTTTCAGGAGTCATTTTAGTGCACTGGAGGGGGAGTGAGTCAGACACACGGTTGGCAGTCGCCACACGTCGCATTCGGCCAGGCCAAGTTAGCAGGAGAATGACAGACTGATTTTTTCCGACGAAGGGTGTGGTTTATGCCCCCCCAACCAGGAGTATTCCTCCTCCTCCCACACTGGTGTGAAAAGCCGCAATAAGGCGCCCCCCTCACGCTCCCCCATCCAATCGCCAGGCTTTTTTGGCAGAAGGTGAACTCAATCATGACTGCTATTTCCTTCCACCCCCCTTCAATTTAGCGCCTCTAACGTTACTCATTTCCCTCATGGGTCGCCCTAGGGGCCGTGAGCCTCAGAGCTGACGTTTCTGCTCAAAGCTGAGTTTCTCTCTGCCACTGACTGCCAGGGAACAGACGTGTGAGGGAATCGTTGCCGGTCCTTGTTGGGTGGAACTGGAGTCATCCCGCAGGACATTTGCCCGTATTTAATATAACAAAAACAAACTTTGTTTTGCTCTGCCTGCTGAAAGCTAATTTTATTGGTGAGCTAACATTCCAGTGTAAATCGAGAACTCCGCTAATATTAGCCTGAACATGTCAGAACAAATTCTGTAGCAATGAAGGACAGAAACAAACTCTACATTAGGTCTCATTACGCAAATCTAAGCTCGCTGTCAGAAACTGATAATGGATGCTCTCTAAGAGTGCGACTCAACTCCAGAGGCCATGGGCTGCAGGGTCTTCGGGTATTTGCTGCCATCGCGATCTGCTTTGTTGTATTTCTCTAAATAGTTAACCCATTTGGTGCAAGATGTAAGTTAATTTGAGAAATCAGGCAGTGGAGTGTATGTATAGTGTTCATACATGAAGACACTGTAAACTGCGGAATCTGGTGCTGAGTTGTAATACTCTTGAACATTCAGTAAAAAAAATAATGGACACGTTCAGTTTTTGACAGCTTGCAAAGTTCCACCGAGCGAGACCAAAAGTTAGATTAGTTTATGTCCTTCTGTATTCCTCAGTTTTCTCAGTTATGCTAATATCTGAGTGAGTTGTTGATTTGCACTGTGATATGAACTCTTTGTTTAAGCCAATTTTCTGTGGTGGCCAGCCAGTGTTTGGACTAGTGATTGGCTCACCTGCCAGTGTTTGTACTGGTGATTGGCTGTGGCTTGGTGGCTGTGACCACCCAGGCCATTAACAGGCCTGTCACCCTCATTCTTGATGAAGGCTAATTGCCGTAGAGGGACAACAGGGGCTGGACAGCTGCAAATAACCTCCTGCGAAGTGAAATGTCAGGCATAGCCTTTATTACTAATCACTCCAGCCAGGTGGTCATCACCATAACAATTCAACTGTGTTGTGTGTGTGTTTGTGTGTGCTTGGTAGGGGCTGCTGCTTGGATGTGTGTATGTGTGTGTGTGTGCGCGCGCGCGCATGTGTGTGTATGCGTGTTCTTATGTGTTTGATAGGGTCTGTTGCTTGGGTCTGTGTTTGTGTGAGTGTGTCTTTGGTTGGGGCTGCTGCTCGGGTGTGTGCGTGTTCGTGTCTGTATGTTTGGTAGGGTAGTGTGTGTGTGTGTGTGTGTGTGTGTTACGCACAGGGTGTGCGTGAAGCGACTAGTGCAGTGGTGTGGAAGTAGTGTAGAAGTGCTCCTAGTTAGTGCATGCTGCGTGCTACTTTCTGCTGGCAACTCTCTGCTTTCAGCTACCGCCACTGGCTCACCCTCTCATAGGGGTGAAAAGATGAGCCGAATGCGTAAGTGTCTTCTGCCTGTACACAGCCTCTCCACCATCAAGACTCCTGCAGTACCTCCTCAGGGTCACACATGGTAACTAGGTGCCCTGCCTTGTGGGTTAGCCTCTTGAGGCAAGGCTAAGGGAGCAGACCCCGACAGAAAAGCAATGCGCTGGTGGTACGCAATAGGCGGGCCTTATCAGAGCTAGGACCCGGCAGCCTCCTGCAGCCTTGATGAGGAACTGGTCCTCCTGGGCCCACCCATGCCAGCAGAAATGAGTGCAACTAGTTCAGGCAGGAAACTCGAGAAGAGCTACATCAGCTGACAGCAGCCTGGTAAGCTACCAGCACGTCAGCATCAGCAGGCACACAATTGGAGGATACACATCACGAGGTCATACAGCGGTCTATTTGAAAGACGTCAAGCTCACTTGCTTCCGCTGCTGTTTGCAATGACTTTTCATGCTATGCAACATGCTGTTTGGTTTTTTGCTTGCCACCTCCACCCCAGCCTCCACCTGTTTGGTTCTGCTCACATCGGGGGGATTTTGATTTCTGTTCATGACTATGTTTGTATGTTTGCTGTGCCTAGGTAGGACATTCCTCCAGAGCAGAACCACCGCCAAAATACAATGTAATGCTGATACCCATGAATAAATTGTTCTATTTTATTCAAACGTGATTTTTCCTGACTGAACTACCTCATCATGGCGAAGATAGTGCTATTGGGGAGGGTGCACCCCTTACAGCACATTAAAATTCCCTGCGCAGGTATCCACCTCTGACCATGGTGATATTACCGTACAGGCCAGCGTAGATGTTCGAGTCACATATAGGCTATTGTGCGCAGGAAAAGTAATAGGCCTAGTGCCGCTGACAAGTATACATGTGTATCGCGATAAGTCTCGCATGGAACTGGTGTTGGTAAACAGCATTACAGCATTGTTACTGAATGAGATTCTGAATGTCTAACATCCAGTTTTGAGGTTTACTGTCTCACGCGTGTTTAAAATATGGCTCCTGGGCAGTGTCATTTATGTTTTTGATTTTCTTATGTATTGATGATACAATCAAAATATCATTTTGTTAAAATTAAAAAAACCAAATTGAGACCTGCTCCCACAAAACGAGAGGAAAGTTGTAAAAAGTTTTTTTTGAGTTTTTGATATTTTCTGAAAGGTTATAATTTCAGCTTTAATTTGATTTGGCGTGGCTTGCCATTTTGATTCTCCTTCGAATGCAATCAGAATGTTTTGAATGCTGTTGGAATGCTGTAAGAATATTTATAATGCATTCAGAGCGCAGTTAGAATACACTTTGAGTGCCGTTCAATATTTCTCCACTTCGAATGCACCTGGAGAGTTATGAGCATGTGCAAAACATTCAAGCCAGTCACAAGAATGGCCCCAAATATTTGGAATGCACTCAGTATTTTTGGAGAATGGCCCCAAATATTTAATATTCCTAGGAATTAAATTTAATTTAAGTATTTCTGTCATTTCTACAGTAGTTTACAAAGTTGATCAAAGTATCTAGGGACATTTAATTAGTAAACCATCACTTCCTGTTTCCCTGGGGTACAAATATGACGTGACAGGCCATTTCTCTTCTCTTACCATCCCAGTAAGGCAGATGTGTGTCGTCCTTCACAAATCAGGCAATGGCTACAGGAAAATAGCCACTCACCTGCACCTGCCCATATCTACTGTCAGAGGAATCATTAAGAAGTTTAAAACAATTGGTACCGTGATAAACAAGCCTGGACAAGGACACAAGGTTATTTTGCCACCACGCACAGTGAGAAGGATGGTAAGAGAAATAGAAAGTTCTCCAAAGCTCACTGTTAAAGAATTACAAAAAATGGTAGCATCTTGGAGTCACAAAGTCTCCAAAACAACCATCTACATGCCAACAAGATGTTTGCATGGGGGCATGCACAGAAAAAACCTTTTCTCACTCACAATCATAACCGCAAACGTCTGGTGTTCGCTAAGCGGTACTGGGACTTCAACTGTACTTTGGTCAGATGAGACCAAGATAGAGCTTTTTGGCAACAAACACTCTAAGTGGGTCTGGCAGAACACAAAAGATGAGTATGCAGAAAAGCACCTCATGCCCACTGTGAAGTATGGGGAAGGGTCAGCGATGCTGTGGGCCTGTTTCTCTTCCAGAGGCTCTGGGAACCTTGATAGGGTGCATGGCATCATGAACGCTTTGAAATACCAGGACATTTTAAATCAAAATCTGGTGGCCTCTGCCCGAAAGCTGAAGATGGGTCGTCACTGGGTCTTTCAGCAAGATAATGACCCTAAACATGAGGCCAAATCTACACGGAAATGGTTCACCAGACACAGAATCAAGCTCCTCCCATGGCCATCTCAGTCCCCAGACCTCAACCATATTTGAAACCTGTGGAGTGAGCTGAAGAGGAGAGTGCAGAGGAGAGGACCCAGGCCGCTGGATGATTTAGAAAGATTGTGCAACGAGGAATGGTCGAAGATCCCTCTTTCTGTATTCTCCCATCTTGTGAAACATTATTGGAGAAGATTAGGTGCTGTTTTGTAGGCAAAAGGGGGTTGTGCAAAGTATTAACATCAGGGGTACTGATAATTGTGGCACACATGATTTGATGTAAAAGAATTATTTCTTAATGTGGGATTTTTTCCCACTGAATAAATGCACTTGAATTAAAGGTTGGATTTTCCTCTTTTTTTCGTTGTGGTCCTATATTATTTAGAAAAAAAAACAAAATTTATTAGAAGCTAAAGAACGCATCTTAACCATGGGCGCCAATAATTATGGAGGGCGCTGTATATGACGTCGTTTTTTAAGTTTTAATATTTAGCGACATACACCGACAACATTATTCTATCTTTATTGTTGTGTCGCAATCCAGATATTTGTGCGTGCAGATGATATTACTATCCCACCATATTTTATCTTCCGCAAACCAGGTCATTAAACAGAGGAGACTGCTTCTGATGCCTGCTTTTGTTCTGCGGATTTGTCAACAACTTATTGGCATTGGTTAAAAACTTGCATTACCACTTCACTGTAAAGAAATAAAAGTACGCATTTAAATTATTTCATCTACATGTACATCGGCCGCATAATCGATTTGTGCAGATTTATTTTAACATACTAACTAAATATAAATAATACTAACTAACAAAATAATTTATGGTCCAATCGTGTTAGCAAAACACATTTGTTACTTAATTGTTAGTCTAACACAATAGGCCTATTTTGTTAATACAGCAACAATTTTACTTTGTTAATAAAACGAACTAATATGTTACTTCCTGAGCAAATAAATTTTGTTGGATTGATTTGAACAAATTAATTTGTCATCTCTCATGGAACAAATTAATTTGTTAAACATTTTGTTGAAAGTAACAAATTCATATTTTGAGTCTAATGGTCATCGGATTATTAAACTGGTCAAAAAAAGATTTATTAGTCTGTGATTATTGTATTTATCCGATTTACCGGCTCTGATAAGTTTAGAGTTTTGGAGCAATCTATTGGGACGTGGGGTGTGTTTTAGGATGGCTATATTATCACAAATATGGAAAGGAAAAACCAAATTCTTCTGTTAACAATGCAACGTTGCGTGACATTATTTTTATAATCCTATACTTCATCAATGAGTTGATGTCCCTTTGCACTCAAGTGTTTCATGCCACCTGTGAAAGAAGCCACGGCTTAGATAATACAAAGGCCGCAAGTTTCAGATGTCAAAATGGAAAAGGAGTCGTTTATTTAATCCTCAGCTTGAGGCCTGTTCATCAGTCCTTAAAATTCATTAGTAATGAGCAAAATTATCATTCAGCAAGCAAAATGTCAGTAGAGAAGATGCATCGCATTTCCCCTTATTTAGGAGCGCGTATAAACTCTGTATGGAAATCTGGAAACGCCGTCACACATAAGAGACTGTCTGATTGCAGAAGAAGGGATATCCATTCAAACTAAATCCATCAAACTGTACATAAAGAGGCAAAATCTATACGCCAAACAAACATCAAACTAATAATTACTGTACACTTACTGTACAATTCCAATTGAAGGAAAAAAGACATGGAATGTGAGGTCTGTCGTTTTCAGGATACTGCAACAAGGCGTCGCTTTAAATATAATTTGACATGTGAATCGATAGATTTGTTGCATTATGACACAATGACACGCGCACAGAAAACATTTTACGGTGCATTTACAGTATAATTGTTTAAGAGTAAACCAACATCATCAAACAGAAGGCTATTAACCAGCAAACATAATTTGAGTTACTGTATTTCCCTCTACCACATGAACTGATGAAATGATGAAACAGTAAACAGGCTGAAATAAATTCGAAATTACAATCTACATGTATGCAGCACATTATGTTTTAGTCAGACCAGCGGTACATGTATACTGAGATTTTCAAAGTGATTCTTCAACCGCTGCTGGATATTGTATACTCTTCTTTAGCCCACCCTCGATTTTCACAGATTAATAATTTGCGATTACCAACAACAACACAGCAACGCAACATATTATATCTATTAAATCCGCATATAAAAAGTCATTCTCCGTAACAACTGTGCATAGGCCTAATTCAGACTAAATTACGTCACACATTTGGCAGGCTCTAGGCATATGTGTGTAGGTTCGGCGGCTCCCCTACTGGGAAGCTTGTCTCGGCAGAGACAAAAAGAGGAGAAAAAACGG
Organism: Gymnothorax reevesii; assembly: GCA_029721435.1. Classification (NCBI taxonomy): domain Eukaryota; kingdom Metazoa; phylum Chordata; class Actinopteri; order Anguilliformes; family Muraenidae; genus Gymnothorax; species Gymnothorax reevesii. Next base: position 32,690,680 of record CM056575.1, read on the forward strand.
AGATTATCGCGAGAAAGCCGCGAGAGATACACGCGACGTCTCGTGGGAAATAGGCAGTATTTGCAGACCTGTACGGTACCTACATCTGGTTGAAGACTAGCGGCGATGGGGTGTCTGATGACGGGAGCAGGCTCGAATGGACTGGGAGCTTCTAGTCAAAGCCCTGCACGCGAGCGGCACAGGGTATAGGTCGCTAACAGCTGGGACTGAGTGGCTGCTGTTTTTGGCAGACCCCTGTGTGACTGAGCAGCCCTAAATAGGGACCACACTGCTCATCTCTATATGAGGTGGGGCCTAGAAAAGGAGGCCTAAAAATTACCCACTCAACCCACACCTGGACAGGTTACCGCACCTGTTGGGTCATTTCACCTCTGCAGTCGAAACAGAGAAGACAAATCCTATAACATGAAGCTGGCAACATGGTACATCAGGACCCTGATGGACTCCTATGGCAGGACCGAAAGACCCCATAGAAGGACAGCACTAGGCACAGCTGAACGGAGGCACTATAACATCGACATTGCAGCACTCAGCGAAACCAGGCTCCTTGGTGAGGGTTCGCTTACAGAGGAAGGATCGGGATACACCTTCTTTTGGAAAGGCTATCCCCCAGGTGGACAACATCTGCATGGTGTAGAATGCCACAGACTAACAGTGGACCTCTATCAGCTCAGCCCTTTTCGAAGCAGAGGCCCACACAATCGGTTACAAGAGCAGGAACCACCAAGACTGGTTTGGAAATAACTCAGACATATCTCACTGAACACCATGCACAAAGCACGCCAAGTAACCCTGAAAAACTCCTCATCGAGCACAGCCTGACAACAATGGCTGACAGCTAGACAAGAATTCTGTAAGAACATTACGGACCATGCAGAACAAGTGGTGGATGGAAAAGGCACAGGAGATTTAGTCATTTGTTGATAGAAATGATACTGTATGCATAACTTTCACGATGCAGTCAAATCTAGCTATGGGCTAACAAGCCACTGCATCACCCCCCTGAAGACGGCTGATGGGCTCAGAGTCTTAAAGGAGCAGAGCAGCATCCTGGAGCGGTGGGCTGAGCATTTTAATACCTTGCTAAACCAGGATTCTGCTGCGAACCACACCATCTTGCAGCAGCTGCATGGACCACCTCGACCAACCCCCGACCTTCTGTGAGGTTCAATCAGCTGTCCGATCCTTGAAGAACAACAAGTCTCCGGGCTTTGACAATATTCCTGCAGAGCTGCTTAAGCAGGGAGGCTACCTCTGCACAAGAGTGCTACATCAATACATCCTCAAATTCTGGATCAATTAATACATCCCACAACAATGGATAGTTGCCAAAATTGTCACCATTTACAAGAACAAAGGTGACAAGACCATCTGTGGTAACCATAGAGGCATTTCACTCCTTGCTGTTGCTGGTAAAGTCCTTGCTAAGGTGATGCTGCAGAGGCTAATCAGCAACATCACAGAGTCATTACTACCAGAATCACAATGCGGCTTTAGAAAGAACAGGAGCACAGTCAACATGATCTTCACTGCCCAGCAACTTCAGGAAAAGTGCAGGGAGCAACATCAGAACCTGTTTTTAGCCTTTGTTGACCTTTCCAAAGCCTTCGACAAAGGAACCTCTTATGGGATATCCTCCTTAGGTTTGGATGCCCAGACAAATTTGTGAACATCCTCCGACAGTTCCATGATGGTATGAATGCTAGGGTGAATAGGGGGACAAGAGTCTGCCTCCTTTCCTGTGTGCACAGGGTCAGGTAGAGATGTGTACTTGCACCCATGCTCTTCAACATCTTCCTCATATGTGTCACCCCAGCTTCTCAGTCAGGAAATTCAGGACAACCGTAGGGTGTCAGTTGCCTACAGGCTAGATGGCAACCTCTTCAACATAAGGAGGCTGCAAGCAACCACTAAGATGCATAGGGTGAGGCTCCTTGAACTGCAGTACGCAGACGACTGTGCTCTTGTGGCTCATACTCTAGAAGACCTCCAGGCTGTCCTAAATGCAGCAGTTCAGGCTTACAGTTGGCTGGGACTGACTATCAACACTGCCAAAACAGTGGTTGTGTGTCAGTGGAGCACAGACACCCCTGCCATATTACCCATCTTCACTGTTGCCGATAAACAACTGTCTGTCGTACCATCATTTAGATACCTGGGGAGCATCCTCTCTGAGGACAAAAGCCTTGACAACAAAGTCCAAAACCAAATACAGCAAGCTTCAGCCGCATTTGGGGGACTCGCATTTTGGGAGGCGCCGGGTGTTTCAAAACAAAAATCTACATCTCCACACAAAAGTATCCATCGACCAAGCTATCTGCATCACTACCCTCCTCTACAGCTGTGAGGCCTTGGGTCACTTACAGTCGCTGTGTGAAGTCCTTGGAGCAGTTTCACTTCCGCTGTCTTCAGCGCATTCTGGGACTCACTTGGCGTGACCGAGTGCCTCACACGAAGATCCTCAGGAGAACAGGCTGCAAGAGTATTGAGGCCACCATCACTCACCATCAGCTGCGATGCCTGGGGCATGTTCTAAGGACGCCCCAAAATCGCTTACCTCACAGAGTGTTTTATGGCCAGCTACACCATGGCCAATGCTCTGCTGGAGGCCAAAAGAAGCGATATGAAGACTAGCTTAAAAAGTGTAATATCAAGCTTGGGCACCTTGAGAGCATGGCTGCCAACCGAATCACCTGGCGGCAGCTGTGCTTTGATGGGACCCAAACGCTTGAGGAGGAGGGGGCAGCCATGATGCAGCAAGGAAGCCACAGAAGAGCCAACACAGCAGCTGTTGCCAGCAATACCACTACTGCATACACCTGTCCCATCTGCAACAGGACCTGTGGATCCAGAATAGGACTGTACAGCCACCAAAAACTCACCGTTAAGACAGAAGAGGACGTCATCATCGGCTTCGATGGGCAAATACAAGCAAGCAAGCAAGGTCTGGGCTGCAGCTCAGGTGTGGATGTTCACGCGTTTGTGTCTGTGTGTGTTCAGTGGGGGCTGCAGTTTGGGTGCGGGTGTGTGCTTGTTTGTGTCTTTGTTTGGTAGAGGGCTAATGTTCGGGTGTGTGTGTGTGCACGCGTGTGCATGTGTGTGTCTTTATGTGTTTGGTCGAGCTGCAGCTCAGGTATGGGTGCGTGCTTGTTTGCGTCTGTGTGTTCGTTAGGGGCTGCTGCGTGCGTGTGGGTGCTTGTGTGTTTGTGAGTCTGTGGGGTACGGGCTGCACCCCCAACTGTGTCTGCATACTTGATTTTAAAGCTGCAGTTGGTAGGTTTTAGAAAAGTAACTTTTTTTCATTTTTGCTAAAATTGTCACAGTGTACAGGCAGTATTACATAAAACTAGTAATGTGTAATTTTAAAAAAGCTCCTTTAAACCCACCTAATGCTCCTACTGCAATTTAAAAGAATCGTTCGAACCGACTAAAAAGAACCAAATAAAGCCAGGATGGTGTCTGACAGCCGTCAAACAGTGCACATGCACGCGCTGCAGACAGCCCCTCCCCCTTCCTCCTCAGTTCACGCCAGTGCTCAGTCAAGTTCAAATCTCCGAGAGTGAGTTCAGGAGCTTAGAGCCATCAGGGAGAAAAAAAATACTGATACCTCAGTTACCAGAAACAGCACACATGGCTAAGACAAGTAAAAAAGGAAGCCAGAAGAAAAAAAAGCGCAAAAGAAAGAATTTAACAAAACCCGGGATAGAACCAGAGTGAACACTAGAGTGGATTGTGTGGAAGTGTGGAAGGAACTCAGTGATCTGGAAGGATTAAAAACTGACTCAGAGTTTACGACTTTTCTCCTTGACAGGTAAACCCCTGCTTTATTTGTTGGTTCATTTTTGCTTTGCAAATAAGCGAGTTGCCGTCACTGACATGATCACCAAACTAACCCCAGCCCTAACCAGCATCAATTCATTTTTTCTCTGCAAATAAGCGAGTGAACGTCGCTTACAAGCACAGTCCCTGTTCTAATAGCCAGAGTCTTGTAACTGTTACAGTACTCCGCAGTGCATGTGATGTTACTGTGATGTGGCAGTCGAAGTAACGTTAGCTTGTTTCAGATGCTAGCGCTAACGTCACTGGCGTTGTTTTATTAGAAGTGACCTGGCAGTCTTATCAGTTGTGTTGTTGTCCTTATTAATATGTGTAACGTTTCTGTGCTCTCACAACCGAATGCTGACATACATGATTTACTGGCCATTCAGCTGGATTCACGACAGTTTCTGTACTCCAAAAACGGGTAACTTACTGAAATAAGTGTGTGCTGGGTTTTTAATGAATACATACTGCCGTAGATTACTTTTCATGTCGACATGATTTATTTCTGCTCGTTTGTTGGCAGGCGTGTCGTTGGACCTGAAAAATCCGGGACTAATATCCCTCCTTTTTTTGAAAATAATTAATCCTGGCTAAATTTAAATGGGTTCCGTTATTAACATGGTTTTCAATTCACGAATAATCAAGTGGCAATCGAAGAGACGGCTTCTCTTCCTCATGCGATCTAAAAGCGTCAAAATAATGGGCTGCATTCAGGACAGAAAAATTATTTAATTGTCCTTCGCCGCGCGGAACGCGCGAAGCGGGGGACATAGTATTCACGACCGTCCGTACGTACGTCCGTACGTCCCGAAACCTTGTCTGCGCGATATCTCAAGAAGTAAGCATCGGATTTTTTTCAAATTTGATGTCAACATGTATTAGGGTAATGTCCCGGCACCAGTCGAATTTGGTGACCTTCGCGACATTTTCAAGGTCACACCGAGGTATGATAGATTCTGACACTGAAATGCTTGTCTGCGCGATATCTCAAGAAGGAAGCCTCAGATTCTTTTCAAATTTGGTGTCAACATGTATTAGAGTAATGTCCCGGCGCCAGTCGAATTTGGTGACCTTCGCGACATTTTCGAGGTCACACCGAGGTATGATAGATTCTGACACTGAAATGTTTGTCTGCGTGATATCTCAAGAAGTAAGCATCGGATTTTTTTCCAATTTGGTGTCAACATGTATTAGGGTAATGTCCCAGCGCCATTTGAATTTGGTGACCTTCGCGACATTTTCAAGGTCACACCGAGGTATGATAGATTCTGACACTGAAATGTTTGTCTGCGCGATATCTCAAGAAGTAAGCATCGGATTTTTTTCCAATTTGGTGTCAACATGTATTAGGGTAATGTCCCGGCGCCAGTCGAATTTGGTGACCTTCGCGACATTTTCAAGGTCACACCGAGGTATGATAGATTCTGACACTGAAATGCTTGTCTGCGCGATATCTCAAGAAGGAAGCCTCGGATTCTTTTCAAATTTGGTGTCAACATGTATTAGGATAATGTCCCGGCGCCAGTCGAATTTGGTGACCTTTGCGACATTTTCAAGGTCACACCGAGGTATGATAGATTCTGACACTGAAATGCTTGTCTGCGCGATATCTCAAGAAGTAAGCATCGGATTTTTTTAAAATTTGGTGTCAACATGTATTAGGGTAATGTCCCGGCGCCAGTCGAATTTGGTGACCTTCGCGACATTTTCAAGGTCACACCGAGGTATGATAGATTCTGACACTGAAATGCTTGTCTGCGCGATATCTCAAGAAGGAAGCCTCCGATTGATTTCATATTTGGTGGCAACATTCATTAGCGGGGGACATAGTATTCACGACCGTCCGTACGTCCGTCCGTACGTCCCGAATCCTTGTCAGCGCGATATCTCAAGAACGAATTGTCGGATTTTCTTCAAATTTGATGTAAACATGTATGATGGTGATGCCCCGGCGCCAGTCGATTTTGGTGACCTTCGCACCATTCTCAAGGTCACACCGAGAAATTGTTCATTTTGACGCAATTTCACATTCTGTGGCGGGGGACAAAGACACGTTAGTGTCAAATACTTGTTATAATTAGGTCTATGCACCTGCACTCGGCGACGGCATTTCAGACTAATAAGTGGTTTCGTCCGTTTACATTTTCCAATCGGACAGCTGTCTATTTTTTTTTTACTATGAATTGAGCGACCGTGCTGCGAAAACAGAAAAAAACTTGTCGCCGTAATTACCTTCATTCGCTGAAGAGTTATGAAATGCCATCGCCGAGTGATGGTGCATAGACCTAATTATAATCAAATAATTTTTCGGTACTGAATGGAGCCTATTATTTTGTCGCTTTTAGATCGCATGGGGGAAAGAAGCCTTGTCTTCAACTGCCACTTGATTATTCTTGAATTGGAAAACGTGTGAATGAAGGAAAACCATCTAGAATTTGCCAGGACTAATTATTATCCCTCGCCGCGTGATTAGCGCGAAGCGGGGGATATTGCATTGGGCTCCGTCCGTACGGACACATAAAATTGAGGCGGCGGGGGATATTGCCATTTTCGTGGCAAACTCTATAGTTTTCAATAAAAGGAGAGATATTAGCCCCGGAATTTTCAGGTCTAACGACGCGCCGGTTTGTTGACCAGCAGTGTTGACTGTTCGCAACAGTAATGTCTGGCTTCGGCAACTTGGCCACATTCATAATGTGAACGTGCAAAATCTCTCTGCAGTTGCTTGCATAACAGTTCGCGTGCCTTTGCGTGCACAGCAGCTTTCTGGGAGAGGGTCTGAGGATTGCAGTGGAGAGGGATGGGGAGGGATCTGAAAGTTGCTTTTTTCAAATTTTTGTGCGAAGTCCTCTCTCTCCTCAAAGTTACAAACTGCAGCTTCAAGTTTTGTCCATATGCATGCATGTATGTGTGTGTGTGTGTGTGTGTGTGCGTGTTTGCATCGGTGGCAATATTCATCTGGGCTGCTCATCATGCTCCTGTTGTTTTCATTGGACAGAAGAGCAGAGAACATTGTTTTCTTGCTTTAGCTTCTTATTATTGGTTTTACCTCATTTTCTCTTTATTATTCAAATAAAACAATGATATCCCAGTTGCAAAGACATTATGTGTCTCAGAAGATTTCTACATTACTTTTTTGATGTACAAAATTTAGAATTCAGTCTGCTTTGATGCAGTTTGTGTAGATATCAGAGCCACTGTCAGAGCTACTTTTACCCCTTTGCGCACATATAGACGCCCCCGTCCATTAATTCAGAAATTTAATTCCTAAATAATTCTGTAATTGAATCTCCAGATTTTTTGCTCCACTGTGATAACTTTCCTCAGTCTCTGTGACACAAACATTGAGTTATAAAGCCTAAATAGGCTCATGCACAACAGGAAAAATTGGCATTATTTTTATTCTACGCAAATGGGTTAAACCACCAGGATGCATCCCCTTCTCTGCTGCTCCCGATCTGAAATCCCATCTCGTGCCGCATCGGGTAATCACTGTGATACTGACGAGGCCTCAGGCTTTTCGGACCATCCACCGCATTTCGCACCAAACACAGGGCGATAGACTTTCAGCCATTCGCCCTCTCAGGAAATTGAAAACGCCCCCCTGGTTATTTCTCATCAAACAGCAGCGCATCGACTTCATCGAGAGCACACTTTCCCAAGCCAGAGCGAGTTTTATCTTCCCTGACTTACATTATTGAATAAGCCGACTTATTTGATGTACTGGGAGATCATTCCCCGGCCACTAAACCTATCTGAGACAGATAATAAAATAGCGCTAAATCTTGTTCTCCGAGCCCAAAGATACAAGTGAGGGTATATTTCGCAATCGTCCTTGCGAAATCCCCCTTTGAAAAAACAGGGCTTGATAATGTCCTTTAACATCAAATTTCTCTCTTTCCTTCATTCGCTCCTCGTTCACTCCCCCCCTCCGTTTGTAAGAGCAACGCAGTCATAGCTCAGTGGAATAAACTGTGTATATTACAGTAAAACGGCGCTATAATGTGCAATAAAGACAGAAGCCCCTGTTACGGCTTTGTGTGCATAATGATCCTGTAATTTATGGAGGGCTCCTCCAGTGTGGGATGTGGCGGATCGCATTGTCCTTCCACGCAGAGCATTCGTCTTGATAAACGGGGCGGGCGACAGCGGGTGCTCGCTTTAATATGTCACCTTGTTGAATGTCACGCGGTCGGGGCCCTCCTCCGTCTTCATTGGGCAGTTGGGGGGTTGGGGGGGGGGGGTGCGGGGGATTGGTGGTGGCCGAGCCAGCTGGCTGCTGCTGTAGTATCCCTTCTGAGGCTCTCAGATCCTCGGGACAGTCCCCTGTGCCTCTTTTATTAGGGTTTCCCGTGTACCAGGGCTTCCACATCTGCCTAGCTTACTCCGCCCTCAATGAATCGGCTCCGCGCTAAAGAAGACGGACATGTTCACGCTGTGGATCCTTTCCGATGACAGCCCATGATTTGAGCCATAATGATGGCTGGATAAGTAAAGGCCACTCAGGGCTGACTGCTCTCAGTCAGCCCGCTGTGTTTCACAATGGAATTGCGAGGATACTTTCGTTAACACAGGACAATTGGGGAACAGAGGGATTGGCAAGTGGGTTAAGAGGTGATGGAGGTGGTTGGAGCTCTGGATTGTGATGATTGTAGGGAATGCGATGAGAACGGGATGCTCAGCTGGAAGGAGCCCAATTGGATGCAGCCACTTTGGGGGGCCCAGAATTTCTAACGTAGGCCCTGGTGGTGAGATCATGATGGTGACCATGGGGGGATGACATTGATGTGGGGATCATGGTGGTGGGCATGAGGGGGGTGATGGTTTTGGCGTGGGGTCCTTTAGGTCATATTGGGGGGATGATAGTATTGGTGGGGGATCATGTAGGTGATAGTAGGGGGGTGATGGTATTATTGTGGGAATCATGTCTGTGATAATAGGGGGTGATGCTATTGCTGTGGGAATCGTGGAGCTGATAGTGGGGGGGGGTGTGGAAATGGCATGGGGATCATGTTGGTCAAGGATGCCAAACTGCCCTTCTGGAGAGCCACAGTGTCTGCTGTTTTTTGGTATGTGTCTGCTGTAGTAATACATTTAAGTCCCTGATTAACGAAAGGGTCCACACGCCTTGTTCTCGGGGCTCTAATTAGCGACTAATTGGAAGGAGAGCACTAAAGCCTGCAGACACTGCAGCCCGCCAGGACTGGAGTTTGACATCCCGGATGTAGATGTTAGCTGGGAGGTGATGGTATTTGTAGGGCCCACAGAACTACATTTCCCATGCAGTCAACAGGAAACAGAAACATCCTCTACAGCACCACCGCCTTCCTTTACGTTTCCCAATAGAATGAGCCCAAAAGCAATAAAACGGGCAACAGAACTTCTAGAACTAGAAGCCCAGTTCATTCTCTCTTCTTGGCACACTTCCAACTGAGGAGGTCACGCTCTCTCTTGGTACAACTTCTCCCAAGGGAAGCTACCCTCGCTCTTGGCCCATCTCCCCCCCAGGGAAGGCCAGACTCTTTACAAGCGCAAGGGCAGCACTTGTATTGGAATTTGCGCATCCTGCGCCATTTCATTAGGCCTATCTACAGAGTGCTCACATCTCTGCCAATCTCTATTTTAGTTCAGGACTGCAAATCTCATTAAACTAGCTTATGCCCGGTGCTACTGCTAGCTGAACACGGAACAACTTCGAAAAAGAACTTTTCTGAATCAGCAAGGACATTCCTCACGGCGACCGACACAGCAGGGCAGCATGCAATTCCTAGTGGACACAGGACCTTGGATCTTATGATGGGGTTAGCAGGGGAGTGATAGTACAAAAGTATTAGTATGGGAATCATGTCGGTGCTTGTGGGGGGAGGGGGTGATAAAATTGCTGTGGGGGTCATGTAAGTGATAGATGGTTTATAATTATATTGGTGTAGGGATCATGTAGGTGATAGCAGGTGGTGATGGAATTATTGTGGGAATCATGTTGGTGATAGGGGGGGTCAATGTTATTGGTTTGGGGATTGTGTAGACAATAGTGGGGGGTGATAGTATTTTATCTGGGGATCATCATGGTAACATTTGGTGATGGTATTGGTGTGGGGATCATGGTGGCGGCAGTTGGGGGGTGACATTGGTGTGGGGATGATGTAGGTGATAGTAAGGGTGGTGATGGTATTGGTGTCGGGAACATGGTAATGGCAGTATTGGGGGTGATCTAATTGGTGTGGGGACCATATAATTGACTGTAGGGGGGGTGATGGTACTGTTGTGGGGACCATGTGGATGATAGTGGGGGGTGATGGAATTGGTGTGGAGATAATGATTGCAGTAGTAGTGGGAATGATAGTATTGATGATTCAGAAGAAGGGCTTGTGTGTGATATTAGACGCATAATCCCACCATCTAATAGCAGCCTGACTCAATGGGGTCACGCATCAGCCTGTTCGGCTCATATGGTGCTATCCAATTAACATCCCCTCTGTGTTCTTCTTGCCCTCTATCCACAGCTGAGGACGACCCCTGCCACACCAACCCCTGTCTGCACGGAGGGAGCTGCCTGCGGGAAGGGAGGGGCTACAGCTGCTACTGCCCGCCTGGGTACTCCGGGGAGAGCTGCGAGATCGGTGAGGAACGGCGATGGGAGTCAAGGGTCAGGGGTGAAAGGGTAATGGATGGAGGACTGTGAGGAAGCCGTCTGGTCCATCCAACCTTGCGATTTCTCATTTCGTCGCATGAATTTTTATTTCAGAGTTATTAGCTGTAGCAGTAGGGCCATTACATCAGTGTCATTATCATCGTCATCATCACCATCATCATTGTACCGGGGTTGCCAGGTCAGGTGATTTTCCCAGGCTGTTTTTTCAAGTGGCTTGGCAGGCTGCAGGTTGGATGTTCAGCAAGCAAATGACATTATATATATTACATAAAGATGTTATCCTTATGTGAAAATTCAGGCTATAAATCCGGTGGGAGCACTTCAAAAGCAGTCCAATTTTTGCAGTACGACCATGAAACTGGCAACATCACCATCTACTCTGCGGGATTTACAGAGCCCGTGTCTATATTTAAATATGTTATGCTCCAGTAAGCTGACGTACAGCCAAGATATTTCATTATTTCTGGAACAGCAATATATTAATACCAGTCCAATGACACTAATTAGACAGCACAGATTAATTCTCAGTGGGTGGTTAGCGTGATATTGATGAACTTACAGACTTTTAGCTTGGGATTCAATCAGAATTCGCTTTATTTCAAGTTGCTGATTACTTTTTGTTGACATAAAGTTGATTATTATTATTGAAAACAAAATTTCAAGAACTGAGCCTGATATAGATTACTATGGAAAGAAGTTACATTGAATTATGAGCAAATATTGACTGTGACACTGTTGTTGTCCCTGGTCGGATTTTCACCTAACTGTTTTGAGAAGGATATCACACAGTGGTATCATTCATAGAGTATAATATGGTCCGTCATTCGTATCATACGTACTCAATGACCTGTGGGCACCGTGGTGAATACATTTGAAAATAGATTTGGTTTTGATTTGACTGCTTTTGAACTGGGTCAGTACAGTGTTGAGCTTTCAACCCAGTGCTGTGGGTTCAAATCCTGCCACAGACTCTTTGCAGAGTTTGCATGTTTTCCCCATGTTTGTGTGGGTTTACTTCAGGGGTTCCAGTTTCTTCCCACCTTACAAAGACATGCATGCCGGGCTAATTCAAGACTCTAAATCAGGAATCTCAAACTGAAATCCTGGAGGGTTTGTTAGACACTGATTAGCTAAGGAGTCCTCATACCTTGCTAATCAAGCCTGATTTAGCTGCTGTTTGAATGGAAATGCCAAAAACTTGGAGACACTCTGTAGCCCTGGCGGACTAGAGTGTGAGACCTCTACTGTAAATTTTCAAGAGGTCATAACCTGTGAGTGAACAATGTGTGTGACCTGTGATGGATTAGGGAACTGTCCCCACCTCTGGTTCACTGTACAGTGAGCTGAGATAGGCTCCAGCACCAGAACCAGTGACCAGGAATGAACAGGCCACATACTGGATGAGTGCATGGATCATTTACACTCCTGATTCATAAACTCGGTCCTGGGGACCCACTTTGGATGCTGGTTTTTGTTCCAACCGCAGTTACGAATGCAGAATTAACAAGCGGTTAATTTTTCTTAATTAGTTGTTTTTCAGGCTAGAGAGACTTTTCAGCCTCATAAACCACACTGACAGAAATGGCTGTGTATTCTATGATGTTTGAAAGCTCAACATTCATATTTTGTTTATTTTCCGTTACACTGTAAATACGCAGGCCGAGCCAAGGTCACAATATGCTCTAACTAATCAAATTCAACACTATAGCGAATCAATAAACTGCTAATTTGGTGTCTGAATGTAGGTCTTTTATACTTTTCTTGAAAATACTCGCAGAAAATAAGACCAAACAGGGTTGACTCATTGTAATTAGCTTTGTAATAAATAGTTAGTTTTTGTGATCACATGTCCGCGATTTCAGCAATTAGAAGCCAATTGATTCTTCACTTTCAAGAGTCACAATTTCTCCCTCTTTTAATGCAATAAAAAGCCATTTGCAATGCAGTATGATTTGAATATGGAGCTCTTCAGGGCATGCGTATCTATCTCTGACATTATGTGCTGTAAAAGCCATTATATCCCTATATAATCATGAGAAGCGCAATTAACAAGAATTAGCAATTCATTAAAGTTCTTTGATTGCGATTGTGGCTGGAACAAATAACCAGCGGAAACAATGGACTCCCAGGACCAAGTTTTGGAGGCACGGATTTATACAGTGTCAAGAATTGCCTGAAAAGGCAAATCAAAGAAAAGTTGACTGATTTGCATTAACCGCTATGAGCGGCTCATGGCGGCACGATGAGAGAAAACAGGGGAACGAATCGGCCTGGTGCAAGTCGGTATGAAGAAGGGTGTTGGTTGTAAGTGAGGTGAAGTATATGAGAGTTTGGCCACAGTCTGGATAAGGATGGAGGTTTTATCTCATGAAAGAAGCTGCGAAGAGAAGGCAAAGTGCACCAGGAAGGGGGGGGGGGGGGGGCAGAAGTTGAATTGAAGCATCTAGATAACGGCCTGGATGATCTATAGAGGTTCCAGCTGGCGAGACAGCTGCCATCCAGGAGAGGACTGAGCCTTTTGGTGGGGCAGCCGCTGATTGATGCCTGGGTTAAGTGAGGCGGGAGACTGCTGTCGAATGCCTCTCCATGCTTTGACAGCAGAGTCTATATGGTATTTTCCCCGAGATGGGGGGGGGGGACCTGTGCTTCAATTACTGCAATCACTTCAGCTAGGACTGAGCTCACAAAAGATCCCAGAAGATAACCAGTTAAATATTAAGAAGTCCCTTATGATGTGTAAGGGCCTGAAGGCAAGCAATGTAAAGGACAGGGAAGTAATTCAGTGAAGACAGCGCCAAAGGGGAAAAAAGGACAGCACACCGATTTGTACAGTGTGTGTGTGTGTGTGTGTGTGTGTGTGGGTACATGTGCGTGTATGTGTTTGTGTTTTTTTCTGTGACGTTGTGTACGCATGTATGCATGAATGTTTATTCACCTCGGCGTTTACATTTTTGGATACTTGATGGAGGTGCCACAGGGTTGCCTCAAAATCAAAATGAGTATTTGACATAGGTAAAGAAGTACACATGAATAGAGAAAGGAGATCCATGTTGATTGCTGGCCTCGGCTCCTATACCCTGCAAAAAATGTGCTATAGGAATCCTATAGGACAGTTCAGTAGAATTCTATAGAACTTTAGCACCTCGAGTCCTATAGAAAAAAGTTCTGTGGAAAATTTCTGTGGGAAACAGTTCCATAGAAAATGTCTTGAACCTTTTTTTCCCTAATTTGGCATCTTCAATCCCACCCGAAACTGGAAGGCAACAAACAAAGCAGCCATGTTATATTACCCTTCCCAATGTGCATCCCTGTGGCGTAATGGCCAATTTGTGTGCTACTCTGACCAAAGCTCAAATCCGGACATGCCTGATCTGCAACACGGTGCTTTAACCAAGTGATACATCCAGCAACTAGGAAAATGGTGATTGTACTTGATCCTGATCTATCTGAATTGCAGTTGAATTGAATTGAATTGAATTGAATTTGAAGGAACTGAGTGCCTTCGCTGAAAAGGAACGTCTTGTCAGTAATCCTGTTAGGTGACCATGATACATGTATAAAGATGGTGGGAATAAGTCTTAGCAGACCTCAAATTGTATTCAAATTAATTCTAAATCTGCATATAATCTGCAATCACATGCATTTAAATGGAAAGGAATAATTTGATTGAATTTTTTAAATTAAGGGAAAAGTTCAAAAGCTCAAACTTTCAACATAATTCTGTCTTCGTAAGCAAAAGAGGAACACGAGTTTTCCATTATGGCATAATAAAGTTGTAATGCCTAACATTTATATTTTTGAAATGGAAAAGGAAATGGAAAGAGGTCTTCATATTCCGTAACTGAAATACTGCGAAGTTGTGTGATCAGTCAGTCAATCAATGGTCTGATCAGAGAATCAATGAGTTGGTATGTGCCTGGTACCCCACCTGCTTAAGCACACCTTAAAGTTAAAAGGGACAAGATTTCCTTGCTACTTTAGTATAGTGGATATCATTGCATATTGCTCATTTTCATACCATTAGTCCGGTCTCTCACTTCTAGAACCCGGGTACACATAAGGTAAATTGACCCTTCGACAGACCATTGCTAGGAGTCATAAAATTTATTTTTATTTTTATTTAACCCCTATTTAAGATGTCTTACCCATTAAGCTTTTGTTCTATTAGAAGGTCCTTAAGACCATCAAAGTCCTTTAGAACAGGTTTTTCAACTAGGGTGTTCTGTAGGAAGGTCTTATGGAACAGCAATAATCTTATTGGACTTTCTTTTCCATAGAAGTGCTCTATAGGTTTCCAGCAAATTCCTATGGAACACACGGAAAATCCTATAGAACATGCTGTTCCACTAAAATGTTCTATAGAGTTCCATAGAATTCTATAGAATTCCATAGAAATCCTATAGAACATTTTTTGCTGGGTAGGCCTCTGGGATTGGAGGTGCAGGGGGGCAGGGTGTAGATAAGCCTTTCACTCTATGGGGATTGATTAGGGGGCTCACTGGCAGGTCAAAGGTCAAGAGCTCCATCACTCCAGAGACTGCTGGAGGGGTCAAAGGTGAGATGGAGTTATTGTCATGTGATGCGGTTGTTAACAAATTCTCTACTGTCCACACACACGCACAGCCAGCCCACTGATAAGGACTCATCACTCACAGTAAATAATGATGGCTGAAGAAATGGGAAATTGCACTGTTTTCTTTATGTGTCATCTGAAAGCGACAGTGCATTCAGTATGTCAATACAGCCATCTGTGATGTTGACTGACAGCTAGCATTGTACAAACTGAGCGGTGGATTGAATAACGGGGAATTGATTTATTACGAACAGGTTTTGGATAAAAACATTTGTCAGTTTACACTGTGCACAGCCACATAATATATTGAAAAATTTCTGGCAAACTAAATTATTTTGAACTGTTTGACTACAATCCAATGTGTCAGACCTTAAAATAAGAATGACCTATTCTCAGCTCACTTCAGTTCAATAATTGATTTTTAATTACATTAATTTTCTTTCACCTCAGCTATTTTTTGTAGCTGTCTGATTTGGTTTTTTTAAGGCCAGTATTGGTACTCCGTCCCAAAGAGTTTCGGTAATTGATTTTTTCGGCCAGTTGTTAGATATGTTTTGAAGACGAATGTTCATGGTTTTGGCAGTATTAATTAAGACTCGAGGCGGTCAGAGTGATCGCATATTACACCAACTGCCTGACCAGACTTGCAATGACTTAAGTCTTGAACCGTTCAGGTTCCTGAGCAGACAGAGGTGAAATACAAAGTGCTTCCTTTATATTTCCCCCTCCCTCTGTCATCTTTTCACGTCCAGCCATCCTCATATATTTTTTCTATCCAGTTTTTTTCATAATGTTATTCAGGCTTTCTGCGGTTCTCCTCAAAATCATTACCATTCATCATTGCGGAGTTATTACAGACTGAGCCAGGTAACAAGCTTGCCTTATTTCATTTTACTGTATTTTTAGAGAAATTTCGTTTTCAGTGGACGGCTCTCTCTCTCGGAATGGAGGAACCCCTCGGAGATAATCCTCTGGATTTATGTTGTCTGTGCAATTATTTCTGCGGGGGCATGAGGGGGCATTTAGAATCTTTGAATAATGTATGCCCGATGGGTTCAGAGGATGAAATATTTATGAGGTCCAGGGATCTCCATTGGAGGGAGAGCCCGGAGAGGGGGAGTTTGTGGGGAGTTGGAGGAGGGTGAATGAAGGGGGGGAATCGGAGGGCAAAGTCGAGTCTGTTGTCTCGTCTCAATCAGTAGCTCTCAGGTCAGCCTGTCCACTGGAAAGGGAGAGAGCCTCCTACGACCTCACTCAGAGCTCAGAGTTAATGATGAGAAGGGGCTGAAAAAGAGGACCTCTTGTGTTTAAGACGATGGGCTGATATTTTTACGGCGAACTTGATGCTCTGTGTGGGCTGGTCGGCGCTCGCGGCCATGAAGCGGTGGGCTGGGCTTAGTCAGAGAGTGAGGGCGACTCTGAAGTTGGTGATTCTTTTCAATTATTTTTTGGATGTATTTTTTAAAAGGTTTTTGTTTTGTTTTTTTTACGATTGAACTTATGTTTAAAAGATATGCTAAATTATAAGCACACCATGGCAAATCTCAAAAAATTTCAGTTGTTTAAAAATTGGCCAGTTTTCTTTATTCTTGGGCAAGGATTCACTGTTGGATGAGGAGGAGGAAAATGAGTGAGTCCATTTAAAAAAATTTTGAATCACTGCGAATGTCAAAAAGCACGTAGAATGTAAGGTTTGTGAACTAATTTAAGTTGGCTTGTCCAAGCCAAACTGTTGTTGAATGATGCTAACATTTCAAACAATGTAATCCCCAACTGTCGATAACAAACAGTATAATATTTTTAAGCATAGAAACTTAGCCAATCAGAAAAAGGGCTTCACCCATCAGCATGCCATCCTGTCCATAATCAAACGGCCGAGTCTAATACTCTTTATAATAACTGGGTAAGCACGTGTCGAGAATGGGATATCTACCTTTCAGAAAACAGGACAGGGCTTTGGCAATTAATATGTGACCCTTTCCTGAGGCCAACAATCAAACCCCAGGCAAGCCTTTGTCAATTAAAAAAATAGCTCTTTTATCAGTGCAACTGCCTAGCCACAACACTCAGTGGAACCACTTCAGTAGTCATGAAGGATCAAATTTAAACCAATCAAGCAAGGGGGCGGGGCTTTGCAATTTACAAGACCCATTTTAGATCAGGACGGGGCTGCAGGGCAATGACAGTTATGACGTGATCCTCTCTTGAGTCCAACGGCCCAACTGTAAACTCTCTTCAAAAAATGATTTATTATGAAGGATCAAATATCAACCAGTTAGAAAAGGGGGTGGGGCTTTTTCCATTAAAATGTGACCCTTTCCTAAGTCCAACAACCCAACTCCCAACTCACTGTAACAAATTACTCAATAGTTATGAAGGATCAAATACTGACCACTCAGGAACGGGGGCAGGGATTCACCATTTAACATGTGATCCTTTCCTGAGTCCAATAACCCAATCCCAACTTTTTGTGACAAACAGTTCAGTGGTTATAAAGGATCAACTATCATCAATGAGCTAAAAGGGTGGCAAGGCACCAATTTACACGTGATCCTTTCCTGAGTCCAGTAACCCAATCCCCGACTCTTCAGGACAGAGTACAAGAGTTATGAGGGATCAAATATTAGCCAATGAGGAAAGAGGGTGGGGCCTCATAATAATATGATCCTTTTTAGAGTCTAACTTCCCAGTCATCAACTTTCAATAAAAATCTCTTCCATAGTTAAGACGGATAAAATATTGACCAATCAGGAATGTGGGCAGGGCCTCACCAATTGACGTGAACCTCCGCTCCGGAGTCTGAGTTCAGGCGTCATGAAGGATCAAATATCAGACAATTAGGTAGAAGGGCGCCCTCACCAGTTAACTTATCACCCATTCCTGAGTGCGACACCCCAAAGCCCAATTCTCTGCAACAAATGGTTCAATAGTTTTAAAGGATCAAATATTGACCAGTCAAGAAAGGGAGCAGGGCAGCACCATTTCACATGAGATCCTTTCCTCCTGAGAACAACAACTGTGTCACCAACTCGCTGACAAATGGCTCAAAAGTTATAAAGGATCAAAGAATGTCAATTTGGGTGAGACTGTATGTGGGATGGAGTGATGAAAAAGGAGAATAAGGGTGTATGCATTAGTATTTGGGTTTATACAGTTAGGGGCATAGACATCTGCTTGCATCCTTTGGGAAAGTCTTGCATGTGTCGCAAGTTTGAAGGCTCTTGCCGGACAGTTGTAAGACTTGGTAAATTCATGGAGTTTAATGGAAGACGGAGTGATGAAAAAAGAAAAGACAGAGGGGGCAGGGTTACAGAAACATCAACTTGCGTCCTCTGCAGCATTCTGAGGCTGTATTGAAAGCATGGAAGCTCAAGCCTTCAAATTTTTGGCATATGAAGGGCGTTTGAAAATAAACAGAACTCTATGGAGCTAAAGAAGAAGAGATAATAAGGAGGGATCATCAAATAAACTCAACAATAACAAAGCAGTTTTAATAAATGGCCCTTAAATAAGTCTATGGGAAAAGGGGAATGAAATGACTGGTAAAAGGAAGAATAGAAGTGAGCTATCCATTCAACAGCACGATCAACTTGACTTGGCATTTCCTGCAGCTGCCCTCCAATTTCTGAGCTTGCTTTTCAAACCTGTAACACTGACAAATACAGGTCAGAATAATAATAATAATAATAATGATGGCAAGAGTAAGAGGATCAGTAAATCGGCTTTGTCGAGCCAATTTAATTCAAACAAATATTTTTGTCTCATAGTGTGACTCAGAATCTTGTGTCTTTCTTTTTTTGCGAACATAGCACAGGAATTCCCAGTGAGATTACACAGATTTATTCATTACAGGGCTTGCTAATTGAATTAGTCAACTTCAAGAAATGATTCATCAAAGAAAAGCACCTTTGAACAAGAAACTGCTGGTCGCAAACTATGTTTTGTACTTAAGTTGATTAAATGATAACTCTCATTACTGGATTAAAACCCTGATTAAAATTGATAACAACTTTTTTCTTTTTATAATGTCCTTATGTACCCATTCCATTCCATTTACTCTTCATTAAAAAAACCACATTGAAGGAGATGAATAAGACATGCAGCCTTTTTGAACAATTACGCCTGGAGGTAAGACATTTTCTGCGGGCCAGAAGTCTGCTATACCATGTGGAGTGGGACTAAGGTTCGGAGTGAACACCCTGCAGCAGAACATTTTTTGAAAAGCTTTTGGTTGATTTTTGTAAATAAAATGGGCAGTTTGATTCCATATATTGACATTTCCCACTCCATCCCACCGCCTCCCCTAGAAGGTTTGGCCAGAAGGATGGGCAGGCCATTGGTGGGTGGAGAGTGGCAAACTCACACGTATTGATTTGAGCTAAAGGAAGATCAGCATTTAGCCCAGCCTCAGCTAAAAGTACAGAACGTATTCTCCATGCCGACAAGGTTATGAAATTTTTTTTTCAAATTACTCATTCCTTTGCTTGTGATATAGAACACAAGCTTAAAAAATCCATGCATTGAAAAGGCCTGAATAATATTGGAACAGAACACTGCTGCAAATCCGGCTTAGCCCTCACAGAAGGAAAGCAATCCTGTAAGGTTTGTCTTCATTAAACACAATGCTGGATGTGTGTGTGTGTGGGGTGGGTGGGGGGGGGGGGGGTCGGTTGCAGCATTATGAGAGCCAACTCTGCCTGAATACCCGTGTCGAGATAATGGGGAAATTATGATGGAACCAGCAGGCTTCCTCACAAGCTCCTGAAACTTTTCCTGTGGAGGGAGAATAATGGTCGGCACAC
The DNA here is from genome assembly GCA_029721435.1 of Gymnothorax reevesii. Lineage (NCBI taxonomy): Eukaryota > Metazoa > Chordata > Actinopteri > Anguilliformes > Muraenidae > Gymnothorax > Gymnothorax reevesii. The sequence continues at coordinate 32,710,529 of CM056575.1, forward strand.
ATCAGCTTTTTTCGCTTCACTGCATCTCCCTGCCACACAAAATGGAAGATGCGCAGGGGGTTTTTTCCACACCTAGTCCAGTCATTTTTCCGGCTGATGTGTTTGCGGACACTAAGCCCCTATTGCTTGAGAGCTCTCTGGGGATTGTGCGATAGATAGTGCTCAATACGGCATCTCAGGGGGTTTCATTTTCTAGTTTCTGAGTATTAGCTGCGCACGCCTCCTGCCGTAAAGATGGTGAGAAGATCCCCATTTCTGGTCATTTGCAGACCGCTGCCTGGTAGAGGGTGTGTATTGGCATTAGAAAAATATTCACCACCCATATGCTGCCACACGTATCGTAAAAACGAGTGCATTCGGCCCCGTATGACGGCGCTAATGTGACCGTGCCTTATCTCGGCACCGCAGAGGGATGGTGTGATAAAAACTCACGGCTCAGCCTCGGTTTCAGTGAAGAAATCTCAGACTGATAATTGGTTGTCCGTCTCCAATGAGGGAAAAGGCCCCATCTACCATCCCGAAGGGCAGATTGAGAGCACAGAAATGCTTTAGTTCAAATGATAGAAATCGCAATCCTCGCAGGTGTTAAGATTTGACGCCCAGGATAGTAGAGGTGCTTTAAGATTTCACAGTAAAGTGATGACGAAAAAGCTTTTGACTTCATATGGAATAGGGACAATGTTTATATCTCCCCCCTCGTTTACGCGAGAATAAAAAACACAAGAAATCATTGATTCAATGGCCGTGGGTCGTCTCTCTGTGCGCTCTGTTGGACTTAAAATGCACTCCTGCTCGACAGATATTCACTATAGTTGCGGATGGATAAAATCTTCCCCTGATCGCTTGGTTATTCTCCATTTTCCCTGGAGTTACTGCTTGTGGAAGACCTCTCTTGCTTAAAACCTCTTTTTTCCCACATTGTTTTTGCCTTGTTGTTTTATCTCCCTCACACTCGCCCTCTGTCTCCGACTCTCTCTTTTTTTGCTACTCAGCGCTCTCCGGTCCTCTCCGCCCCTCGCTCTTGTTTGCCTCACTGCCTGAAGCTTGTTTTGTGTTTGGCAGAGTTTGTATGGAAATTGGTCTGCACTGCTGAGACAAAGGGGTAAGCCATCCGCATCCCCCCCAACAAGCAACAATTTGTAATGTAGGCAGTGTGTTTTATTTTTTTTCCCCAGCAAGGCCGCCTCAGTAGCTTCACCCATCCTTTGCTCAAGTACAAAACGCTGACTTGAGAACACACATAAACACACACAATCACACATATGTTCTGTTTTCATGTTTTGTGGGGACTTCCCATAGACTTGCATTCATTCCCTAACCTCTTACCTTGACTTTATTTGTAAACATTGCATGACTAAGCTTAACCTAAAACTGTAGCCTTTAAGGGATATTTCAACATTTTGGTAGATTGGCCTATTGCCATAATCCCCATAGTTATATGAGTGGGTACGTTACCTTTAGTAATCCGTGCCCGTTGTTTTGAGATTTGAGGGGGGAAGACGCCAGCTGCTCAGCGAACATAATGAAAGTGAGCGGTATAGGTCCCTCGCTCCTTCAAAACTCTTCAAATACGCAATCCAGCAGCTCCAAAACGCTCTTGTGGACAACGTGTGACCTGCACATATAAAATAATAATGTATAATTACGAGACAGTTATTTTCAAGGCAAATGTGTAACCTGAACTACATTCCGGACATACGGGCTGGGCGGAGTGATTTCAATTGTGTATGTTTACTGCAGCTACTCGCAAGTCGTATGTCTGAGGTGCGCACTGTGTCAATCCGCCCTGCGGGTTACTCAAGAAAGTAGTTGAGAGTATTAGCTTCATGTGTCGTAATGTTTCGTAATTACACATTATTATTTTATTGCGTGGTGAATGTGCAGGTCACAACTTGTCCACGCGAGCGTTTTGGAGCTGTTGGATTGCGTATTTGAGTTTTGAAGGAGCGAGGGACCTGTTCCGTTCACTTTTATTATGTTCACTGAGCAGCTCGCGTCTTTCCCCCCTCGAATCTCAAAGCAACGGACACAGATAACTAAAGGTATCCGCATGTTCACACTCACGCATGTTTACACTCACCATGTTCTTACAATCACACACTCATACACACATAGATGTGGTCCGTGTTTACCCACCCTTGAGGGAAAAAATGTCCCCATAAGACATGGAATTCCAGATTTCTTTACCCTTATGGAGACATTTTCAAAACTTATAAGGAAATTGAGCTATTTTAGGATTAGGGTTTAAGGTCAGGGTGAGTTAGGGTTAGGTTAAGGTTAGTGTTAGTGTTGGGTTAGGGATGTACTGTTGAGGGTTAAGGTCAGGGAAAGGGGTTAGGGAATGAATGAATGCAAGTCTATGGAATGTTCCCAGAAGACATGACTGTGTGAGTGTGCACACCAATACACACACGCACACAGACACACACACACACGTGCACCCACTGACACAGTCACACACATGCGCATACAATGCATGTATCTGCTAAACCCTCAGCATATGCTGCGATGATTAGATGAGGGCATTTGGGATATAAAGCTGATCTCCTCAGAAAACTGCTGAAATGAAGCCATCATCATCTCTACCCGTTAACGCACCCATCACATTTGCATGAAGCCATTCAGCTCTTAGAAAAATCCATGCAGAAAAGGCCATTAGTGTCTTCATATTGCATCTCCAGCTACACTCCAGGTGGAGGAGCAGTGTGATGAGAGTTTTCCAGATTGGGAATCACGTGCAGGAAAAGGGCCGTCGTTCGGGGGAGACGGTCCAGCCAGATCGCAGGAGGGAGTGATTGATGTCCCTGGCTCTGGCGCGGTCCCGTCTGGAGCCGCGATGCCTCTCAAGAAAGATGATTGCTCCGCCCGCTACATACGCTTCATTAATTCATTCTGCCGCTTGCTGTCGCGCATGCAATTGGCAGGCGCGTTTCAAGTCAGCTGTCATTTCATTTTCTGGCTTTTTCACGTTGTCAATGGGAGCCTCACCTCGAAGTCGGAGGTACGTTTGCAAATTCCACTCAACCCCTTTAAAACGCCCCGCGGCAAGGAGAGGAGAAAGTAAAGCGTTTACTCGCAGGTACTGCCATCATAACAAAGGACTTTGGTTTTCGTGTGCCTTATCGAGACCACATTACTGTCGTGCAAAGGCAAAACACCTTAATATCACTTTTGGTCAAAAATGAGTTATTGTCGTTTTGGTGATATTGAGGACAGTCAACAGTAACTCCGAAAATCCCATGAGAAACCATGCCTTTGTTTCGAGACACTGACGTTGATTTAAGGTACTCTGCCTTTGTTTAGTAACATCAAAGCGATGTTACTGTACGGCTCTGGTTACAGTGCTGTCCCTTTGTTTTGTCGGCCTCCAAAGTTTACCGCGCTTGTTACGGTCCATTTATTGTCACAGAAATCCACACACATACACACATTACACCTGATTTAAAGTGTACTGTCACTGAACAAGACTTAGTCGAGTGGTGCAGGCTCGTTTACATCTCACTCACCCACCTCCCTGTCAGCTAGCCTCCCTGTCATCAGGCCCAGAAACAATTAAATGTACATCATACCTTTTCTTGTCTACCAATAAAATCCATGCCAGCGCGTCATTTGCGATGTTTCCACAATAATCCACCAGCGTTTAAGTAAATATTCCTTAGATGCTGCAGGCGTGCAGACCAAACGAAGCGAAATACGTGTATTCGCGTCTTTGCATTGATTTTGATGTAATCTTTCATGCGAAAAATTTGTTTCGCTTCCAGTGTGCAGGCGGCTTCAGTCCTGGCTAGTTATGCATCTCTGGAGGGGCTCGGACAAGTCCGAACATGGGTGACTTCACCTACTTTTTCAAGGTCATTTGATAGATTGTCTAAATTTGGATTTTGGGGGTTTTGAGTTTCCATTACATATTGACCACCCATACTGATCATGCCCAGGGGATTTTGTTGGGTATGGTGACCTTGACCTTGACCTGTTTTTTCAAGGTCACCCTATGACAGCATCAGCATAATTGGCTGTGACATATGTGCATTCACTTTCCATCTCTATTGTTGATTTTCTTTGCCGAGGATGTCTCTAAGTTCAACTGGGGATGGGCTTCTTGGGGGATGCATACCGTATGTTTTCGTTTGCGAAAACTAATATTTCTAGTTCTTAATCATTTTCCTTTATTGATGCGTTTTCCAATTATCGTAATTGGCAACTGATTTAAATACAGCTAATACGCGTCCAGATGAATGATTGTCATCTTACCTTGTATGATCAACAGGTCAGCAAGCTAGTCCTACCTAACATCCATAGTTTGTTGCAAAGTAAATCGAACACACCTGTAAAACCTTTTCTTTGGTTGATTATGTCTGAGTTAATATCAGCCTTAACAGGAAAATCTTTGCAGTCTTTGTACAATTTATGTTTAATGACACCAATTTTTTGAGGTGTGTTAAATACATCCATGAATTTTAATACATGTTAAAGCATTGTACTTCACGATTGTTATTCTGATAATTATAAATAATTTCCTGTACTGTATAGTGCAAAGTAATTTATCTGCTGGTGTTCTGTCTCTGGTGCTGCACACCAAACTGGAGCTATTCTCTATCATGAAGATATGATGTAATGTCACCACAGCTCTGGATAGCAACAATTAAATTTATCTAACTCGTTGTTAATCATTCAAAACAAATGTCATGATGGTTAGGCCTTAGGTAAGTGCTCTTATAATGGTGTTGTGTAATGAAAACGGCAACCAAATATCAAATTTATGCAAGTTACTGCCTTTTGCCTTTGCACGACTCCTTAATTTTAGAACATGATACAAAGGCAGTGTACAGTGACTGACAAATCAGGGTGAAAGGTCAGACTTGAGCACAAGATTTTTTGTATACACACCTTTCTTCATTAAAACAACTACATACCAGATTTAGTATCCTACCTACAATAGTTTTGTTTGGACAGAACAGTAACTTTCAAGTCATATTTCTCAGTTTCACACTCTGGCGAGTTAAGGTCTTTTTCCTTTGTAGGGCAGATTACATTGCACCACATTAGACTGACACCAACTGCCTAACATGATCGTTCGGTCAAGAACAAGGTAATACTATATTAGGCCGTCTTTCATCACATACCATCTTCTCCAGGACACAAGTGGTATTAATTCAACGGTTCAACAGTTTATGTCACCAACTGCTGAGCAGAGCGATCTCAAACTACTGGCTCTATTTATCGTGGGGGCATAAAGTTGAGGTTCAATCTGTTGACAATTTGAGATGGGCATTTTCGGCTTGACTGCTAGCGTAGCATTTTACTCTGTTCGGCTGAGTGGAAACTACCTGATGTTATAGTCTGGCATTTCACATATTTTACTTTTTTGGGGGGGTCCAAACTGATTTGGCATTAAAGCGCGAGAGTTGGGCCATAACAACAGGTGTTTTGTCCTCAGTGCAGGCCTACAGGGTGAAGGGGGTGAGGGGGTTGCGCTCCACCCTATTATGAGCTCACGATTCAGTATGGAGGGGGCACAGCTTCCTCCTGCTGCAATACGTCCATAAATCACAAAGGGAGAGAGAGAGAGGGAGGGAGAATGAGGAAGGAAGATGGCTGAGGGAGAGAAAGAAATTGAGAGAGAGTGGTAAAGAGAGAGGGAACAGGAGGGAGAAGAGTGTGTGACAGCACAAGACATTGAGAGGGAAGATAAATGGCTTTAGTCTGTCTTATTTGATCTTCCTGAAAGCACTGTACACCAAAAATGGTTGATAGAGACTGAGCACAGCGGTGAGAGGGCGTGAGTGGAGGAGATTGGGGTAAGAAAGAACGTCAGAGGGGTGGAAGGAATGAGGGAGGGAGCGATTGCTGGAAAGAGGAGGGGATGAATTAGAGGGCGGGAGGGGGAAGGAAAGAGGAGAGGAGGGGTGCATGAAAAAGTGGGATGGAGGGAAACAGAGAGGGAGAGAATCATCTTTGTCAGCAGCAGAGTAAAGTCACGGCAAAGCTGCCCCAAACTCGTAAGAAGAATATTTGAGAAATGCGAAAAAGTATGTAGAAGTGACTCACAGGCCGTCTCCAGAGGCTCGGTCACACTCTTCCTCTGCGTTCTCCTCCGTCTGTCGTGCCAGCACCAGTTTGTGAGAGATGGAGCGCGCTTAGTGAGGGGGCGTCTTACTGACAATAGAGGTCGTCCACTGCTGTGAGGCAGAGAAACCATTCAGGGGGCATTGATTAGGCTCCAGGTTCAGAAGGGCTGTGGATGGCACATTGAGTATCTTTTGCTGAATGTTCCTCAGCCTGTCTCCTTTTTAAGCCCAAGTCTTTGTAGCCTTTAAAAAATCATTTAGGAAAAAGCAAGATTTTCTTTACTCGGGTTCAGAGATGAAGTCCTGGAGCCAAAGAACCTAGGTAGAATTTATTAGCGAGGGCTTGTTGGTTAAGGAGAGGACTGCCAAGGGTAAGTTTCTCTTAAACTTCTCTGTTCCTTTGAAAAGTAGTTTTTCTGGAATATTCTTTCCGACTTCTAAGTTCCAGATCCTAGCTGCTTTTTTAGTGATTATAGCCTCACAGCATTATTTGCCCAGGTGAGAACCTCCTAGCTGCACGTCTGTGAGCTCACACACCTCTCACTGAGTTGATTGACATCCAGCTCAGTTGACAGCTGAGGGGGAGGTTGTCGGGTGAGCCGGAGGCCTGTTTTTGTGCTGTTTTCAGGAGACTTCTTGACTTTTCATTAAGGCGTGCAAGGGAAGCGAGCTCGCCAGGTTGGAGGGGGAGAAAGTTTGAAATGTTTGTGACATTTCACCTCATTAGCTTTGAGATGGTGTGGGGGTTTTGTTCCGTTTGTCTTGCCAGAGCACTGTAATTTCGCCAGCAGCTGAACCCAGTTGTTCTTCAGCCATCATCTTGTGCTGAGCTTCCAAGCCTTCCTGTCGCATCGGTTAGCCTTAGCTTCAAACCGCTAATCAGCTCTTTTCGGAACATCACAGAGTCACTGCCTATCCTCAATGTTCAATTACTACACTGCAAAATGACTGTGTCTTTACGGGTATTTTAATCTTGAATCAGCTTAAATTGCGTAATTCCGTATTTTGCTCCCTCGTGTGGGGAATATTGGCTGGTTTTATGTAACTTTTCACATGTCAAGTAAAATTGGCTTACCCCTGCAGCAAATTTTGAAACGAGTCAAACTGTCTCACCTTACGAAGATTCTTTCTTATGTCAGCCACAGAATAATACATAAAAGATTTATAAACTAAATTCAAGCGGAAAAAACTGCCTTATTCTTTTGGTTTTTGCAGTGTCACCCAAATTCACTGACTCCCCTTCCTAACTAATCCTTGCCTACCTGCACCACTATATTTTGCTCAGTATCAGGAGCTGTTGATTGCTCCCCACGTTCACTCAACTTGATGCCTTGTCGCTAATTTAGCTCTCCACCCTTAATGAATTTCCTTCCTGGCATTTTGAGGTTCACAAGATCTCCTGTAATTGATCAAAATGGTGTTTGATGTGGAAAAGTGCTGGCATTTATTTTGCCTCAGCAGGCCTCTTGTGTATACTGTAATGACGAGCTGGGCTTTTTACGGTTTCTGAAAGCCCATGACAGGCTCGACTGAGCGACAAAGAATGGAGGGCTTTATGTGTCAGTTTACTCATTTGTCATTATTTATTCATTACTTTTGTCCAATTTACATCAGAGGAACTGTGCTTTTTATTAAGTGAATGCCAAAAAGACAGCTTGCCGCATTTCATAGCTGTGCGAGGTCATTGTGTGAGGATGCGGTGAATGTAAATAATTCTGTTAGTGAAGCCCCGCTTCTCCTGCACCTCTTTCTGTTTTTTTTTTGTCTTTCCTTCCCTTACACCTTCCGCCAACAAGCTAAATCCTGTTGAATCCATAAAGAAATTCTTGTTGAAAAGGCAGGACTATTTGCATCTTGCTAAAGCAATTACAATGAGGACAATCATTAGCGGCGCGGCGTGCATTTCCCTGAAAGAGAGTAATTTATCCTTCAAGCTTTAAACGGTAATAAAATAAAGTCAGCGACAGTGCGGAATCTCAATGCACTCTTTCAAGTTGCCGTTTGGCCTTTGTACATCTTTGGCGGCGAGCCGCGATTTTTGGACCTTGTCTGGAAACGTCTGGCTTTCCTTACATTGTAAACAGGGGCTACACTTAGTGTCTCGTATGGCTTCCACGGTGCACACAGCGCTGCTCTTTTTTTCGAAACAAGATAAATCGATTTCCATTTAATTGGGATGTGCGACCCATTTTTGCGCCAGGCCTCTTTACAGCCCAGCTTTCACCAGGAACCAGGATTTCTGCCAGTCTGACGGAGCACTGCTTTGACTGATGCTTCAGATCCTGCCTGTCGTCACTCCAGCTTTGACTCAGGTGGGAGATGTTAACATTCGCGCTGAAAAAAGCGGGCTGTCCGCCGTCTTTGAACGACCTTTATGCGTTTGTCCTGACAGATGCCTGCCGGCCTCAGCCTCTCGAAACCAGAGCTGCTTGCCGTCGTCAAGCATGCTCATACATCCAGACATTAAAACTTGAACTCTGAGGCATTGTAAAAGTCTCACATTCCTCCTTAATGCTGGAGAGGCAATGGACAGCTAAGTAGTAATATTGATCTTCAGCTTAAGTTCTCCCTTGGCGGGCCTTATAACCTGTCCAAATTCATTGGCGCGGAGCGGACGGTTGTGTCTGAGGTCTCGTTTATAAATGCGGGCGGCACTGAAGTTTTTATTTCGCACCACCCTGTCCTCCCCCAGAGCCACCGCGGGTTTAAAAGCGCCTCTGCTGGGGCTGAAATTGAAAGCGTTAATCCAACAAAAGTGAAATTAGGACCAAGGGAAAGTGATAATCTTCTGAGGCGATGAATGTGCCTGCTCCTTTCCTGAAAAGGCAGGATTTAAAAGACAAGGTTAGTTTTTCCATCATTGCATCCACTGAGAGACAGAAGTAGATCTCAGGAGGGGGTCTGAGATGGGTGGGGTCGGGCAAAGGGAGCGTGCCAAACAGTAAGCCTGGAGATACAGTTTGTCGTGAAAACAGGCTGGGTTCATGAGTGGAAGAAACATAAGGCAGGATATTCCACCTCTCTGTCCTGCTGCTCACCTTAGCTTGAGTTTTGCCTTGAGTCTTAGCTTCAGTCTTTTAACGTACCATAACATAACATGAGTGGCGAGAACAGGCCATTCAGCCCAACAAGGCTCGCCATTTTCCTTTTACAATAGTGAATCTAACGCTTCAAATACTCGATAACTAAGTGGGATCTGGCACTAAATCAAGCCTGCTTTTGAAAATTCCCAAGGTTTCTGCCTCAACAATATGGTCAGGTAAGCTAGAAGGTCGTAGGTTCGAATCCGGCCTGGGGCCTTTCTGTGTGGAGTTTGCATGTTCTCCCCGTGTTCGTGTGGGTTTCCTCCAGGTACTCCGGTTTCCTCCCACAGTCGAAAGACAAGCATGTTAGGCTAATTGGAGACACTAAATTGCCCATTGGTATGAGAGTGAGAGTGAATGGTCTGTGAATGGTGTGTGCGCCACGGATAAATTGGCAAGCTGTCCAGGGTGGGTCCCTGCCTTTGCCCGTAGTCAGCTGGGATAGGCTCCAGCTCGCCCCGCGACCCTAGTGCAGAATAAGCGGGTATAGAAAATGGATGGATTACTCTCTGCATGAAAAAGTATTTCGTAATATCAGTGCTGTATTTACTCTTGGTGGAATTCCATTTGTGACCCCAAATTCTAGTCACAGAACTTGGCCGAAGTAGTCCCTTTAACATATTAACATATTAATCCCTTTAACATATTAAAAGACTTCAATCAGATCACCCCTAAGTCTCTTTTTGGCAGAGGCAGCCAGTTGTACCCTCCAGAGTTAGTCAGCACCCCAGAACTTCCAGCACAAAGGGAATCTACAGATGGGGGTGCTCTCTCACCCCTGTTGCCGTTCTCCATCTAACTTCTTTACACTCAGAAGGGCTTGCAGGGCTGGGAAATGTAGCACTCTGAGTCACCACAATCAATAGTCATCTCCCACATCTGAATTTACCGTGGATGTGAGCACCTAGGGGTGGCCCAGCCGTCCACACCCTTGGGTGATTTTTCTCACTTCCCATTGCGATCTGAGGCTTTTTTCCTTACCTGCTAATGCATGAGGTTCCCTGTACTGCTTGATCGCCGAGGTGGGTATGTTTTCCTTTTAGTTGCCCTGTCTTGAAAGGAACAAATCTAACTCCAAGGTCATGCGTCACGTGGAGCTCAGATTTGACCTGTAGCATTTCAAACAAGCCACAAAAAGTGAATATTCATACTTTTACGTCTAAGTGACATTTAGGCCTCGTTGCACATTGAAAGTGGTAAATTTTTGTTCTTGAACTATTGTTAAGGAAAGGGTGGAGTGCACCACCCAAGAAATGCAAAAAGACAGCTTATGGCGTCACCTCAAGGCCTCATTGCTTAGAAGAACAGCAACCCACACAACAGTCTACAAGGATCTGAATTCTGACTTTTCCCCCCTCGGTTTCTGCCTACTGTCTGAACCCCATGAATCGGGCTGTGGTTAATGAGACCACGCTTCTTTTTACGACAAAAGCTTGTAATTCCATTTTGAGGAACTCGCCGTCCTCTCGACTTTAGTCATCTCCTCCCCCAACCACCGCCTCCTTCACAGTGGACCTCAGAGAAAGTCCTTGATGGTGCTCAGCCAAAGAGATCACCAGCTGTGCAAGCTGCAGTTTTGCCCTTAGGCCTAGATACGCATACAAATCCATATCTTTCCAGTTCGGTTAGGGTTGGCTTTGTTGGCGTGAAGGAATTGTAATAATGTGTCTGTGAGTTTAGTGTGGGCGTTTGTGCTGTATTTGGGGTCATCACTCATCGAGTGAAAAAACGCAGCTTTTCGCCTGGAAAACCACCAAGGTTGTCTTTGTTTTCTTTGGTTGCAGTTTACACCACACATTTTCAGGACAGTTTTCTGTTTCCTGCAAGGAGATGCATTTATCCTTAAAATATGCTGAAGTAACAATCATCTTCACCTGACACTGATCAAAGTGGTCAGTTTTCTGCATAGTGAGGCCAGTTTAATGATGGCTTGAATCTCTAAGGTGGCTGTATTTTCAACTGTATGGGTTCTTCTCTTGGTTAGTGGATGCGACTGGCAAAATGATCATGCCCGTTGGCTTTCTTTCCCTCAATGCTGTTATATCTATGTCTCCACAGACATAGACGACTGCCAGTCAAACCCGTGTCAAAATGGAGGAACCTGCATCGACGAGATTGACTCCTTTGTATGCCTGTGCCTGCCAAGCTACGGTGGTGCGATGTGTGAAAAAGGTAAGATAAATGAAGAGCTTACACGCTACCGTGTTCCTTTGACGGGGAAATACATCTCTTTTGGGAAAGTAGTGGCTTGGCTATTGAAAGAAAATATGGCAATGCTATCGCATGGGACAAAGTCTTTACATTTTTTGAGAACTCATAGGGGTTCTTTGTTTTTGAGAACATTATTACTTAAACAGCTTCACATGATTGGAAACGGGAATGAACAATTTTAAAATTGAAGACCACAGTAGAAAAATGATCAGAGTCACGCTTTCACGTTGTGGAGAAATGATGAATTAAAAATTTAGAAGGATCTTAGAAACAAAGCACTGAAAAAAATAAATATAATGTTATATATTAATATAAATATTATAATAATATATTAAATATACAAAAATGCAAAATTTGGACTCTGATCTTTTTTTTTTGTGGTCTTCAATTGATGAGAGCAATTTCACTTCTCACATATAACATTAGTGGAGAATTTCTCTACACACTGTCCGACTGTTCAAGGGGGCATAATTGATGTTTCAGCAGAGAGAATATCCAGGTCCGAGGGAGAAAAATTTGTCCTCGCTGTTTGGCTCAAATTCTCTGCATTTACTTATGAACCATTTTCTATGGCCTTGAGGTCGGTAGAACTAATTAGTGACAAAAGTGGGTTGAGTGCATGGCTGGAGGAAACATGAGGCAAGACTTTATGATCCTTGGACTCCCCACCACTGCCTTTTCAATTTCATCAAAACCTGTCCCTAAAGCACTTCAAGTATGATCCTTTACTGACGGCTTTAATTCAAACAAACTGACTCGAACGAAGTTCATTTCAAAAACTGCTCTGAAATATTGGTGGGTTTTCGCTGTCCTGAAGGAGGCATTTCCTTGAATGGTTGAGCAGCCGAAATAGAACAAAGTTCCGCGTAGAACCAGTGTTTCCTGACGCAACAATCATCAACCACCCCCCACGACACATCCCTCAGTCCAGAGTAAACCACAGTAGCCAAGGGATTAGGGAGAGCACTTTGGAAGAACTTATTTCTTTCAATTTGTCAAATCCAGCCCTTTGTGATGAGTTCCAACTGCTCCCCCTGGATAGTTTTAGTTTGCTGGATCACTTTCTCAGAACTCGGCCTCTCATCCTCCCCCCCACACCCAGTTCAATCCATTCCTCAGCCAATACGAGGCTTAAAGCCCAGCTGCTGCCTGGTAGGAGATGGAGTAATGATAAATGGGCAATAGATTGTTCCAGCTGCACTAAGATGGAGGCCTGGGTTGGCGAGTGATTTGGAAGGGGGTGCACCTCAGGAGGGATGGGTTTTGAGGGGTCCAGGGATTGCCCCCACACACACAGGGAGTCACAGTCTCGCGCACTCGAATGGGCATGCACACACATCCACGCAAACACACACACACACATATACATGCAGTATAGAGGTACTACATGCACACAGATCACTCAAACACACATACACTCACACCTCAGGAGATGATTGGGTCATGAGATTGTCCCCCCCTCGCAAACACACAAACATATATGCCGTAAAGATCACCCATACACCCATACACACACAACTGGAGGTCCTGGGATTCCCCACACACACACACACACACAAACACACACACACAAAGTCCTTCTTCCTTCTATCAGACCACCAAGAAGTTTCCAGGGAAGAGGGTTAAGAGGAACAGGGTGATCACTAATTTAAAAACTTGCTGCCTTCTTTCTTCAAACTTTCTTCACTCCTCGACCCACTCTACACTCAGACTGTAAACCTGGTGCATTGGGGACCTGAGGCTTTTGTTCTCTCCTCTGTCCTAAAATTTACTTTCAGAGTAAATAGTTTGTCAGCGTAATCCATTACTATACCTTTAGAGGGTTGTTGTTTTTCATGGAATCCAGTGTTCTGGAACTGTCAGCCAGTGTTGTCGAACTCCGCTGCTTTCACCTGCCAGTTGAGATTGTGACATCAGCGCAAGATCATTGAAGAACATTCTCATTGCATATGCACACCGCTTACCTGCCGCAGTCACTACCACAGTCCTCTGTCTGTGGATGTTTTTATTTGCCTATGAACGCTTAACAAGGAGCCGACACAATAATAGACGATCCGAACAGCTTTAAACAACAGCGTGGACACACTATTGAAAATGGTCCTAAGGAAGGATGTGCAAATGATGGCGTGTAAAAAAATCTGGAAAAAAAAATCAATCAATTAATGGGTTAAAAAGAAAACATCACTAAAACCACTCTCTAAACTCTGTGGGCACTGCTCTGTGGGCTCAACATTGTTATATTAATTTCTAAATTCTGAATGGAATGAGATGGAGTGATTTGAATCACAATGAATCACATATTGTGAGCTGTTTAGAGAGGATGTGATTGTTTTTTATCCAAAATTATCTCCCATGTATTTGCATTCGTCCCGCACCTCTCATTTCTCATGATCCAGTCTCGTCCTCTACGCTAATGAGAAGGCCTCGGACCTTTGATAACATCCGTCCTCCCTCCTGACATTCTAGTTTCCATGGAGACCACGTTTATAGTCGATAATTCGCCCCACTGGAATCCACCGAGTGGCCATAACGCATCACCCGGCCACATGCTAACCCACCCGTAAGTGTGAAGTTGCTGAGCTGCGCCCCATTAGCGCTACTCAAGCCTCCTGCCCAATCATCAGGAACATCAGTTTATGAAACGCCAAGATCTTGCCCAATGGTGGACCCCGCGGTACTGCTGGGGTCCACTGACTACAATCTTCAATAAATTAATGAACCCCTCCAGTTTTGCTTGGTTAAGGAAGATTAATTTGCATATTGAGAGAAGAGGGCTTCTCCAATACCCGCCTCCTAGCTTCAGCGTTTTCAGACGGACGTCAACAAGGCGAGATGTTCGTGGACGTTTCCTTTATTGGCTGTCACCCCAAGCGAAAGCCATGTCTCTCCGTTACACAACAAGGATCTTTGCATATTGCTCTCTATCCTGAGCGCCAGACAATTACACTTTTGTCGAGAAAGCTGACGCCTCTCAGTTTTTTGCTTTGCTCGTATTCAGTTAGTATTTGGAAACGGCACAGGCACTCAACACCCAACGATTCAAATTCCAGCAGAAATGCGCTGTATCTGGTGCCATCCTCCCCCTAAACAGTGTTTGCAAATAGAATTAAAAAGGCAGTTATTATACCACGCAATTAATTACTCCTCAGGCATGTGGAGGCACTCTCTATTTTTCTTTTCTCTTCCTCGCTATCTCTAAGGAATTTCATTATTTTAGGAACTGACAGTTTATCTTATCTGTTAATTATTCATGTTACCTCTTTCCCTTGCCGAGTGAAAAAAGGTGGTCTTTGATAAAAAGTGATTCCCCCACAGTGTTGTTAATTGGGCTTATGAGCTATTAATGTAGGTCTGGCTGGAGCCTCCTGAAAGGGCTCCACTCGGATGCAGCTGACAAGGATGAACAACAGTACTCTCAGAAAGAACAAATAAGATTCACCAAACTCATTTGTGCTCCCCCTCTCTCTCATCCATCTGCTGTGGTAGAAATATCATCATATCTGTTTTTTCCTTCCATTTAGCAACCATCCCCATTCTTTCAGAGGCTTGTCAAATCATATGAAGCTACTGCAGCCTGTAGATACCGTTGCCGACACTGCTAGCACCTGCAGGCTAGCCTTGAGGCTCCCAACTAAATCAGACATGTTCTTATAGGTATGACTGACTCTTTGAGGCTGGATGCTTGTCAGATGAGATAGCCTGAGCGACAGATGGATGAAGAGGGCAGAAGGCTCTTTGATGACTAGGCCTGGTATTAGCCTGAGCTTGGTACAAAGTTGGTGGCTGGTGCTGGACAGCAATGGAGCCTAACGTTTCCGTTTAACCGCTACCGCAAACACGCTGTGAAATTATTTTCTCTCTCTTCCCCGTTGGAGTCCCTTTAGCAAGATTAATGATAATAAAGATCTATTAGCACTTTGGCGGAGGTAATGTGTAAATAATTACAAACAAGACTGAAAGGAGGATTAAAATGAAGCTCCAAGGAAATGTGTTCTGTGAATATCCCTCCCTATAAGCCCATACTATCCCGTTTCATGTGCTGTCATCATCTGCTAAATCATGGCCGACCTTTAATTTTGGAATCAACTTTCAAACAGACACTGAGATGCGCTAGGAAGGAAGCTGGATTAATTCACTCGGGCAAGGGGCAAAAAAGTTGTTGCTATGGTACCGGTACATAAATCAAAAATGTAATTGTAGTTTTTTAGTAAATTAATAATGTCTTTGCTTGCTTGCTACAATTTTCTCTCTGCTCCTTGCTTGGTACACTCCGTGCTTGTTACAGTACTCAGACTTTGTACCGGCTGCATGTTCAAGCACTGGACGGCAGCATTGAATTGAATCAGAGTCACTGAATGCCGACAACCTTCCCAACATTGGGCCTCGTATCCCAGCATGCCGTTCTTCACTATGGCCTCGAGTTTCTTAAGAGAGTCACAACAAATCGAGATTTGATGCTATTTTTTAAAAAATAGATAAATAGTGGGATTTTTTTCCTCTGTTCTCAGAGAGACTGATCAGTCTCGGGGAAAAACAATGATACAGCAAGAAATGGAATCAATAAGTAGAAAAGGGTAAAATGTTCGGATAGGAGAAAAGAGAAAATGTAAAAATGATCAATGAGCTGGAGTTACTAATATATTTTAGTCCCTTCTTTAAAAGCATTCTGTTTTGTAGGCAATTTCTCTAGGTGTGAAATGAGTATCCCTTTACACGCGGTTTTCGCTGCCATTGTTTGTAATTATTTACTTTGTTTCATGGAAACATTCATCTAGCCTTTTACACAATCATTTTAGAGAGAACTTTTACAAGAGTGCGACATGAAAGAAACAGAAATCCTTACGTTCTACGGTTGAGAATATGTAACATTAGTGACAAAGGAAAGAGGTTTTTGACGGCAAGGTAAAGCGGTAAAAATATACATAATATAGCATGCAGTTATACTGATATTGATTTTTTTTTTCCCTGGCTGAAATACGTTTTGCTATTTAGCTTCTGTTCCCGTACTGCCTGCTTCTCCGAACTGGTTTGTAGTGATCGTCATCTTCTGTTGGTAATACACTGACTATGCATAAGTAGGCTACCTCATACCATCTATCTTTTAAAAATCTGAATGAGCCTTTCATGGTGCTAGCTAGCTAAAGTCAATGCTTGCTAATTTCTGTATGCCTACTTTTTTGTGAAAAATGGGAGGCATTAATAGGCACTAACCACTGGAGTGACTTAATTGTAGCATATCATTATAAGTATGAGTGGCTGTCATCGAGCTGCCACTTAAGCTTACCGTGACGGTTCAATGCATAGTTAAGCATTTTGTGATTTGCTCTTCCTGGGACGATCCATAACATGCTACTCATATCCTTAATCTATATTGCATCTCCTCTCAAGTACAGCAACACATTTATTCAATTCAGTTTTGGCAGAGGCCAATATAAAACAATAAAATTCATGACCAGAAGAGGGGCTTGCCTCACAAAGCAACGTTGGCTACATCAGTTTACCTGCTTCACGACAGACCCAAGAGCCCACATTTTATTGCTTTCTGGATCAGCAGGGAACCTGGACATTTTGTGGCCTTTCCCCGACCTATTGCCGACCTGGCGCAGCAACCAGTCATATTAACAAATTTTAAAGGCGCATCTTCAGAATTATGTACTAATTCACCTATGAACTCATTCACTTTGAAACAGCCCCCGATAACGTAATGGGGAAAAAAATGGTTGTACGTCACATGACCAGATTTTTCTGGGACCCTCATGTTACTGCTTTCTCTATTAGGGGATTATAGCTATATCTATAGCTGTGATCCATTCAGAGATGTCTGGCAGCACAGTGAAACATGATCCTTTTCTCCTGTGCGCTCGCTCTAATGGGCTCCTTGGTGGACAGTCTCTAATATTCATCCTATAAACAGCACTGGCTTTCTGTCGCCATCGTTCCTGATGTGTCTTACACAGCAAAAGCTCTCCTCTCCCGCCCACTCAAAACGGCCTTAATAAGTCGGCCTGCATTTTGAATCGGGACGAAGGGGGGTATCAAGCGAATGTAACCCCATATTTTCCAGTGAGAACACTCTCTCTGTGCTGTTATCATTGCATATTGCGCTAATGGCGCCACATGCGAGAGCAGTTTCGCAGCTGTGTATTCGTAGGTTTACTGTACTAAAAGTGCTTGCTGGAGGCTAAAGTAAGGCAGTCCTGGAAATGTTGTGCATCCAGGTAGCGAAATGAAATGAGCCGGGTAAAGGCATTAGTCATTCGTAATTTCCTCTGATTGGATTTGCCGTAATGTGTAGCCCACTTGATTTGGCTGCTCATCGCTTCAGTAGTAATCCCGTCTGCATTTTTTCTCAGGTTTAGAGCAATGACAGACCGGATGCCAGCCTAATCCACCATGGACGAGTCAGAAACGTAATAACAGACCAAAGTGTGTCATAAAAAGTGAAGCGGCCAAAGTGGGTTCAAAAGTGGCTTATTTTTTATCTGTCTGAAAACCACTGCAAGTGCTGGAAATATGAACTTCTCCAGCAGATGAATCGTTTTACATCTCTTACCAGAAAGCCTTGGTTTTAGGCACACCTCAATAGCTGCCTATAATATCGGACTGCATGGCATATAATATCACGTTAAATCATATGCGGTATGGACATACAGTACATACATTTAATATATACAGTGTGACACTTCTTTGTTTTGTTTTTAGCTTTGTTCGCCATCATATTGGATACGACATAAACAAATATATTTAACCATGTGACTCATGCAGGAATACTTATGAGTTGCTTTCTAGATAATTATTGACCACAATGGATAACGGCAATTTTTGTCACTATTGGCATCATGTTATGTTAACTATTGACATTGTAAAAGAAATGATAAAATAAATTGATAAATAATGAGGTAGGGAGGAAGGGTACTACTACATTATTCGTTCAGCGTCCCTGGCCACGCCCTTCGTCCATTTCTCGAGAGACGAGAAAGCAGACTGGGAAACATCCCCGCCACTTGTGGGATTGCAGGTTGGAATGATGCCTCCGACTGTCTCGGTCTGCAGCTAAGAGAGGCTGTTATCGCTTTGAGGCGACCCCTCATTCTCTGCTCTCAGACAGGGGTTGCAGGGATGATGGCGAGTCAGCACAGAGCAGAACATGATGTGTCTGGTGGTGGCAAATGAGTGTGAAATAGCTGAGGTGCCCCCCCACACATCCCCCATCGCCACAGTCACTCCCCTGTCTGTCCCCTGATTTGAGGACTGATTTGTGCCAGCAGTGGCTCACATATTCTCACTACCCAAATGTCAAGCCCAACTGGTGCACCCGGCACACTTTGATTTTTCATGGTGTTTTAAGACCCGGAGAGAGTCAGTGTGTGCGTGTGTGTGTGTGTGTGTGTGTGTGCGCGTGTGTTTCTTTGAGTGTGTCGGGATAGCAGGGAGCAAATGGAGAAAGCACCCTACTTCACACTCCCCTCCCGGTCTGGATAAAAAGTGTGTGCTTGTGCATCTGTGTGTGAGTATGTGTGTGTCTGTATGTGCCAGGGGGGAGGCGAGCAGATAGAGAGAGCACTTTACTTCACGCTGTTTCCTCACTCCAGATAAATGCGGCCGGTTCCATCGGAGCGCACTCCCGCTATGGGAGGAATTCGTTTTACATCGAGCAGCGGAGCGGCGCAGAAAATGCACCCCCCGCCACTGTCTGTGATCCCGTTTATTGACAGCTAGTCCCTACCGTGTGACAAACAGTGATGGGGAGGGTGGGGGCGGCAGTTTATGATCCTCACTAGCACTGATGTCAACTCTCGCATTTCCCCGATAAGCTCTCTCTTATCCTTCCTCTCTCGCCTTCTCTTTCGAAACGGAACTTTCCAGCTCAAAAGTCATTTGCACTGCTGCTTTAGTTGTGTGTGTGTGTGTGTATGTGTGTGTGTGTGTGTTGGGGGAGTGGGTGGCAGGACTAGGAAAAAAGGAAATCTCTCCTACAGTCTCTCAGGCCAGGTAAGGAGATGTGCTGATCAGACTGATGGGCAGGTGCAGGTGTGTATTTTAATGGAGACGATGTGTTTCATTTTCATGTGGTAGTCGGGTAATGTAAATGTTATATTGCTAAATAAAACATATTGAATCTCAGGTGACAAATTTACTCATGGACCTTATGTCTGCTAATTTTCTAAAATCCAATTCATTTTTAGCCCACTTGGCCGACAGGCCCAAGGGGCTTATGCTGTCCTGAGGGTCATTAGTGGTAGTCTGTTGTGCGTGCGTGCGTGCGTGCGTGACGTTGTTTCAGTGTGATACAGCTTTCAGTTTTCCACGGATCCTTTTCATATTTCATACGCATGTATATGGGCCCAAGATCTAGCACAAGCACGATTTTGGGCATGGTGCCGTTCTTGGTTTGGCCAACAGGGGGCCTTTTCTGCAAAACTTCAAACCGCTCTAGCTCCCTTATTCTATGAGCTAAGATGCTCCAATTCTTTGCTCTGCTTGGGGTCTTTAGTGGTGGTATGTTGTGCGTCCGTGAGTGCGTACCTCAACTTTTGGCTTTTCTGGGCTCTAGCGTCTTCAGTTTTTCACCGATCCTTGTCATATTTCATATGTGTATATAACATCTTAAGATCCTTGCCAAGTTCGATTTTCAGCCCAATCGGACCGATACTATGGCCAATAGGGGGCGTTCCATTTTGGCCACATTTGGCCGGCGCAGTGGCTTTGCCGCTATTTTTCCTATTGATAGTGCACCCTTGGAACTGAAAGTCAAAAAATGCTAAAAAAAAAAATAAAAAATGCGTAGAGGTGACTGTCTACGACCCCCTTTCCCAATTTCTTCTGTATTTCTGTGTTTGTCACACTTTAATGTCTCAGATCATCAAACTAATTTTATTATTAGATTTAGATAATTGAGTAAACTCAAAATGCAACTTTTCGATTAAAATTTTATTTTGAAGGAAAAAAGTTATCCAACACTACCTGGCTCTATGTGAAAGAGTAATTGCCCCCACAGTCACTAAATCAACCAATTATACAATTTTAATTCATAATTGGATTTAATTTCACTAGTCACTCTCAGGCATAATTGCTGCCAGCCCTGTTGAATCGAAACAACACTTAAAAAGAACCTGTCTAGCGATGCAATGTTGGCTAAAAGCAGCACATGATGCTGCGATCTGAAGAAATTCAAGAACGGATGAGAAACAAAGTCGTTGATATCTCTCAGTCTGGAACAGGACGGTCACAAAAGAACCCAGACTAACAAAGTGCATGGGAAAAGTTGGTCCTGAAGGCTCTCTGAAAACTTCTGTCAGAAAGCCCAGGTGGTTAACATTGTGAATGAGTCTATTTTAACTAAAAAGAGTCTATTTTGACTAAACCTAACCAACTGGTTTAGTCGCCTAAAGTTGACCAAACTGCAACTGAGAACTGAAAGCATTACGGCTGCACCACGGCATTCAGAGAAATACACAGCCATTCTAGTCAATGCTCGTGTTTACACCAGATGCGACGCGGCGAGTGTCAGCAGCATCCCAGAAGCGGCTCGGCGCTCCGCTCCGCAGAGATTACGCAGCAAGTCTATTTCTGCAGCAGTCGCGCTGATCTGAATGTAGCAGGGATACGTTTCCCATAGTTCGACCATATACATTTAGTGGATACAACTACGTTAGTATTCGTGGGAATCGCACACCAGGGGTGCGTTCAAAGTTGGCAACACGAAGCAAAACATATATTTAAACGGCAACAGTACTGCGCTGAACGCCCCGTTGTGTCACACAAACGTTGTAACTATAGCAGCCGAAAGGGCCATACTGTGCGTCCTCTTGGAAGAATTCTCAGAGCCTGATGAAATAGGTTCAAATTCGTGTTTGATTTTTAAACTTTTTAAACTTCTACTTACCACAAACATGTCGTTTGGTGTCATCAACTGTGGTGAATACTAAGGTGCAAGAGATGCATTTATATACGACCCTTGTTGGATTCATTTCGCCACTGCCGTTTTAAGATTGCGCAGTTTACATACATGTTGTGTTGTGTAATATTTTTCAGTTATTCATTATGCTTACTAATATTTTTAAGTTATCAGTTATTCATTACATTTATTAATACTATGTACTAATTACGCTTCAGTACTATTCATTATATATTCATTATATTTGCAGGTATTGGTTCATTTCATTTACTAATAAACTAACAATTAAATTTAGAGCATATTTAACCATCAATAATCGTAATCAATAATCATTTTATAAAAGCAGTAGTACCACATGCACACAGATGAGTAATGCTAATATGCATACACACACACACACCTATACACCCATATACATACAAATAATTCAATTCTGCATTTGATTAGTAAGCAAGCTTCTGTGTGGTTGATTAAAAAACGTAATCAGAGAGAGTGTTTAATTTCTGTAGCTTTGATCAATATTGGTTTAATAAAATCATTAGTTGTGACTAAAGAACATAATCAAATTAATCATTTATGTATCTGCATGTAACCCATTCATCTGAAAGTGATTTTTTTCACATAACCTGTAATTTTCCAGACCATTTTAGTATATATTCCTTTTATTTTTTTCGATCCTATTGGAAAATCTTCCACCATGGTTTACGAACACAAAATTGGAGAGTAAAAAAAATTGGTTACAGCCCATGTATTGTGATTGGAGCGGAGTTGGATTGTGTTTCCTCATAAATATCGCTCTGTAAAGCCCACTGTTTTTGGAGCTTCATGGCCAGGGGTTACCCTCCGGATTTGGATTATTGCACGATTCAAGGCTGGAATAAATGATAACTCTGAAGATCCTGTCTCTCTCCATTTATTTCCCAAAACAAGAGGACTTTTAGAAATAACAACTCTTTGGGTCCACCTGGTCGGAAGACACTACAGTTGCAGCTGATTGGATAACACCCCTGGCACACCCACCAAACAGAGGAAAGCATACCTCAGACGCCGTTGTGCACCTTTGCACACCATTTGGAGGAAACAGGTCGTTCAACCTGGAAAACGTAACAAAACGATGTGCACCCGTGTGACTTAGAACGCACCCCAGATCGTGCCAGGCAGGAAGTAGCTATCAAGGGGAATACACTTTCAACTAGAAGAAACCAGCCACAAATCTTCGATATAAAATTCATTTATTACTTATTTTTCATAGTTGTGAGATTGTTATAACTGAAACACGGGCAAAGTTTTTTTTTATCTATGGTGTGTATGGCTGGACTGTAGTAGGTTCTACTGCACTATAAAGACGGGAATTACATTTAAGGCAATGAAAGCAGAAAAATAACAAAGCATTTAAGGTCGTTGCCCAAATATGCCGGTAAAAATTCCGAAATATGCGAAATCTGAGCAAGTCGATTGTAGCAGGCCAAGCTAGCAGGACGCTGCACTGACGTTCTGCGTTGTGAGATGCTGCTGGTGTAAATTGAATTCGCGAGCATGACGGAACAAAACCGCGGCACTGCGCAGGCGCCCCGGTGTAAATCCCGGGTCAGTCTAAAAATGATAAAACAATGCATGTCTACACATGGAATTCAAACCTTGCCTATGCGAATGCGAATCTTACACTTAACCTACTCGACCACCGCAATTTGCCTGCCCTGTGGCTCTTAGTGGCCCTTTATACGATGTCACCTGACTTCCCAGAGGCTTTCTGGCAGAAATCTTGGTAGAATAATGATTTAATACTTACTTTTTGTGTTTACTCTCTTTGGGTCTGATGTAGTAAAGGGTTGCAGGTTTGTGTGTGCAAAAACGTGCGCAAACTTGACTGCATGCACAAACACATGTTGAAGCTGATCTACTAATACATTAAATCAGTGATGTTTGGAGCCCACGTGTCTCTTTGTTAAGTATGGTGTTGCCTGAACTATGACCAATGTTATATAACAGTAACCAAAATTATACCTTAAAAATAAGTTAAATTCCTAAAAGGAAGCAAAAAATGTGCTTCTTTTCCCGGGATAGATAATGTCTCATTTTGGGGAAAAATATTAATCCCTAGTCTGCACCCCTTCTGGAAAATAAAATCCTGGGAAATGCATAAGCAAAAATACTTTTTGTAAATCATGACATTACGCTTTTTCATTGCAAGTTCAACTAGAGGTTCACACATGATGCACATTCATTTTTTATTCGGTACCTATCTGATTAAATGAAATATAGGCTATCCAATAAAAGAAATGCACGTTTCCACTAGTATGGGCCTACCTCGGTCTGAAGTTCGTAGTTCAAGGGCGTCATATCCTTGTATTCCAGTTATCTGCTCATCGTAGAACGTCAGCTGCACCTGTTGCTCAATTGGAGACAGAGGGTTCTCCTCCACCGGTCCCCCACCTGTTTTATTTGCGGAGGTTTTATTATAAGCAATTTTTTCCTTTGTTCTTCTTCTTATGTCTTGCCATCTTTTTTTAATTTCATCTGGTGTTTTTCTCGTTTTCCCCACAGCCTTGACCTTGTCACAGATAGCCGACCATATTAGGTATTTCCTGGTTAAGATTTCTTTGCTGTAACTCCAAAATATATTTATTCGCCTCTTGCCCTAACACCTCCGATTCCATGGCTTCAAATTTCATTTTGCGCTTGTTCAGTCTACTCTCTCGCATTCTCCATGCGGTCAGTCTCCTCTCTCACAATCTCCATGGTGGTCTCGACCACTTTTGCACCTGCTGTCATTAACGCGGGCGATCTAAATAGATCACCCACAACACGCAAACCAAGAACACGAGCAATCTCTAAGTGTGCGCACGCAATTTAGCGCTCTTTATTTGGGATCTTAGTTAATCAGGCCCTTTGTCTTTGACGTGAATTAAAAGTAGCTGGATGCTCTGAAGCATTTATATATGACAAAGGAGCAAAAATAGAAGAAACTGACAAGGGGCAAAAACTCACTCTTCACACTGTAAATGAAAATGATTAAAAGTGGGCGAGATTAGCCATCATTTTAAAGGGATTTTACTGTCAGCCCTGCAGCATTCACGGCTCCTCAGAGAGAGAGAGAGAGAGAGAGCAGGAGAGAGAGGGGGGAGTGAAAGAAGGATAGAAGCTGAGAGAGGAAGAGAGTGGGTGCCTCCCAATGCCAATAAAGGTATCCTTCTTTCATCTAATCATCACCCTCTGTCTAGATATATGGGGGAAGAATACAAATGGAGGGAATGAGGAGGTACTGTTGACTATTGGGACACACCTTGGGAGAGATAGAGTGAGGCACAAAGAGAGGAAAAGAGTAAGTGAGGGGAGAGTGCTAGAGTGACCTGGAGGGAGAGGTGGAGAGAGAGAAAGATGGGGAGTTAAGGAGAGAGAGCTAGGGACAAGTTGAAAGAGAGGAGGGGAGAGAGTACTGGAGTTTATGCGAGGGATTGTTGGAGAGAGAGAGAGAGAGAGAGGTATGTCAGCTGTGACAGGGAGGGGACGGTGCTTAATTATCCCGTGATGGTCAGAAGAAGCCATTTCCCTGGACTGTTGACACTGAATGGTTTTAAATGCTCTTCACACTACTGGGCTCTTTGTGCCAGAACGTGCACAGCTGTGTGAGGCTTGGGGAGCGCGCAGAGGGAAGTGGGTCTGGTAGAGCTGTCACACTGTGTGAGCGGAGGCAGGTGCTGCTGTGTGTGAGCAGGGAGTGTACTGCTACAGAGAGGGAAGAACTGTGTCCGACAAAGAGTGTGCTTGTGCGCGTGTGTATGTGCGCGCGCGTGTGTGTTTATTTACCTGTGTGAGTGTTCATGTCTCTGTGTGTTTTTTATCCGTGTGTGTGTGTGTGTGTGTGTGTGTGTGCCTGTGTGTGTGTTAATCTACCTCTGTGAGAGTTCATCTACGTGTGTGTGTGTGTGTGTGTGGGTGTGTGTGTGCATGTGTGTCTATCTGTTTATGTATGAGTTTTTGAGTTTGGGGGAAGTAATTTGACATGAAAGCCCAAGCTCTCTTACATTACTATACAGAAGAGTCAACCCTCTTGCTCCCTCTCTGTCCCCTTTCTCACCACCTCTCCTCTCTTCTCCCCCTCCCCATCTTCCCTTTCTCCTCTCTCCCTCCCTCTGTCCCCTCCCTCTCCCGTTACTCACCGCCTCTCTTCTCTTCTCCCCTATTCCTCTGCCTCCTTTCTCACCCCCTCTCCCTCTCCCTCCCTCCCTCTCTGCTCTCTCCCTGCAGACACAGAGGGCTGTGAGCATAACTGGAGAAAGTTCCATGGACACTGCTACAGATTCTTCACCCGCCGGCACACGTGGGAGGATGCGGAGAGGGACTGCCGCGAGCAGAGCGGTCACCTCGCCAGCATCCACTCGCCCGAGGAGCAGGACTTTATCAACGGTGTGTACGCAAACCTCAGGCCCTACTCTGCTCCACCACTCAAACGTTCTTCGGCACTTTACCCTTGTTTTTACTCAATATTTTAGTCAAATTTGGGCTGTTTTAACATATGTGAGTAAACTTTAATGGCGAAAGGTATAATGTGAATAGTGTGAGGTTGAAAAGAATCTTATTTCACAGTGTAATGGTGTAAATTTTGCACTTACCTGAAAAGCCGTATTTGGAAAAATGGACAGTTTATTATACCATGTCTAATTTTCAACATGGGGAAAAAAAACATTAGCTTGCTTTGAACAAGTTTGACAGAAAAACAGAAGAATCGATTGACAAGTGCAGTGTATCCATGGGAACTGAACAGTTGAATTGGGTGTGAACCTTCCGAACGAAATGACTGTCATTTGAAAAAAATGCCATGAATCAAGCCTTTATAACAGAATCAGGTAGCTATTTTGATTAGTGTAAGATTTACATCCTTTAGATAGCACCTTAAAGTGCTAAAAGTGCTCTGACAGCTTGAAAATTGAAGGTGTACTGAAACTTAAGAATGTCTATGCATATAGGGTGGCCAATAGCTTTTTGGCTTTAAGACCAGGCTTGATGCAGTGCTGGATTTTATCTTGTTCCTATGTATGAGTGGTGTTATGTCCACTTAAAGCAGTAAGAAAATTATTGGCTTTGTTGTTCTGAATGTTCTTGCTACTTATATAATGTTAAACCATGTTATGCTAAACAGAGTTAGTAGCTAAGTGCCTGGAATTTTTGACCCCTTAAAATCAAATTTTTCACATAAGTTTTCCCCTATGTAGTTTTCCCAGAAAAATCTTTTTGTTTTTGATTGAAGGACAATGGCACGTGTATTTTCTGAATCTGCTAGTTACAGCACTTCACTGAGGCCACATTACGCCTATATAGAGAGAAATATTCAAACCCAGGATATTATGTTTTCATGGCCACGGCTTTTCATCAAGTGGAAAATATCTAGATCTTGTACATCATTTTATGCACATTTGTTTGTAATTTGGCAGCGCGTATTTGGATCGCTGCAAATTTTGAGATCTCCACCAGAATTTAGGCCTGAGGAACCACGGGTTTGAACACAGTAGCCTCATTTGACAGGTCTGTGTATGATTTTATGGGGTTAAGCCACCGTTGCATCAATGCCGCTCTTTAGTTGAATCAGCTGTCCATCCTGTTTGATAGCAGTGGCAGCCTAATTAGGGCAGCAATGAAAATGCTGTGTGGTCAGTGCCATGGTGGAGTTCATGCCATACGCAGGCAACTGTGATTGGTCACCGAACAGACAATTGGAATGCAGCGTTCAAACCATAGTATTTTGGCCCGTAAGAAAGCCCCCTAACCCCTCATTACCCATGCTTGATCAAATCAGCTATAAGTCCCTAAAAACGTTGGCTAAATAACCACTATGTCATAGTACTCCAGTCCGTGTCTCAGTCGCCATGGAGCCAGATGCCAGTACAGCCACACAGTGCTAAACAGCCAATCTGAGCAGAGCATTTGGGCTTAGCAAGTAACTGCCAAAGCATGGCTCTGTTAACAAGGTAGCATTGTCGTGCTATGTAGAACATCATGGGGAACCTCAGCCTGTTGCATAACAATGAGACAGGTCTGCTCACTCTGGAGTCCTGCGTTTTCACTCACAAACACCAGTCAATGTGCGCTAAGCGCCGCTGGCTGGCTCTTATTATTCCCAGTAAAAATGCATACGCTAGCGCGCTACAGAAAAATAGCCGATTTTGTGGGCAGTTGGAGCGATATTGAATTTCCACCCATTTAATTATAGCAGCAGGCTGAAATGTGTTGCTGCCCTGTAGACACCAGCAGTCTGGAAAACAGTGAAATCGGTTTATTTTTACATTTTCAGCGACATTTGCAAATATTTTCTCCACCAAAAAAAGTGTGTTTAATTGCCTCGAAAATGGACGACTTTACCTCAGCTATAAACCCACCATGGCCATTAGGAAGATTAATGGTCCCCTTAATGATGCTAATCAGCTTCAGGACTGTTTAAATTCTGTTGCAGCACACAGACATCTTAGGATTGCTCAGTGTTGTTGCCTTCACTGGTTTTGTTTGAAAGAAAAACTGTGTCAGGAGTGATTGGCACAGAGGTAGGCATACACTGAATGCCATCACCAATCAATAGTCTTCATACTGGAATACACGTATTGATGGTCTTCATCCAAGGGGTCTTCAGGAGTAAATCGTAAGGGATTTTATTGAACAAAGCTGCTGAACTTAGCGCCCAGAGTCCTAAAATCCTGCAGATTTTCACTTCGCTCCCAAGAAAGCGCACCCTAGCTATCAAATTTGGGTTGAATTGAAAGCTGGCAGGATGGTAAATCTCAAGGAACAAGGTTGGGTTAATTGGGTTGTACTGCCCTGCCGTAGACACTCAGAAGTAGGAGAGGAATCTATGGTGAAATTTAGAGTGCTGGTTTTGGCATAATTTGACCATAATTGCAGGGTAACACCCCATCTTTTTGTTGAAGACTACAGTGAGTCGGGATTTTGGTTTACTGTCTCAACCACAGGGTAACATCTTGTACAGCACAGTACCATTAGCATCCTCTTACTGGCCTTCAAATAACTAACATCCGACTGCTACCAACATCAGCTACAATTCACTTCGACCGGCACGTCAGGCACCCGAGTAACCGCTCCTTTCTATAGGTCACATGGCTGCAAGCAAACAGCAATCAATCTTAGAGAAGAAATCTTTGTGTACATTCATAAATCAAAGTTAAGGACACACTCCTGCTATCTGTTGACTGAAGCCAGCTGTAGACTTCAAGCCATCCTCACCATTCACCTTAATTACGCTGTTGTCAAACCAGTCTGTCTAAGGGTGCTATCGCTGTAACTGATTGTTTTGTATTTAGTTAAAAATGCAGAGTTGGATTTCTGCCCATGTTTAAAGTTGGGTCTTAGTCGGAGAAGAGTTATAGTCAGCATAAATTGAAAGGCTTGGGGTGGGATTTTTCAGATACGGTGAACTTAAATGAACTGCAAGCACTTTTACTAACTGTGAGACAAGAAGTACGATCCTCTGCTCCTATTTATATCAGCAGATTCTGTGGTTATTTGGCATAAGTGCTATCAAGTCAAGCTGTGGGCTTAATTTATTTCCCATACGCACCATTCTGTGTGGTCTTATATTCTAAGATAATGGAGCCCGGAATGAGCGGAATTCCAAAGGGATCCCAGCTACAGTTTAAGGAGAAATTTGTTTGATCATCAAGACTTTATCACTCTAGAGTGGATTCCCTCAGCTTCTGCCATTTTGTAATACTAGATGCAAGATTTTTTTTTGGTTGAAGATGTTTTGATATCATACTATACAGTCTGTAAGGTGATTGGACTATACCATTAGAGGTGTACATGTACTTGTATATTTGTACATTCGTCTGCTATGTTTCAATGTTATAAAATGCTGGTTTGGAAAGTAAAGTCTTCTTCCCAACCACTTGAAATTGCATTTATTCACAATTCTTCAGCCAGTTGGCAAAAGTAAGCGGTAAAACCAGCCGGCTGAGTTAAAGGTCGGAAGGACTGCATAGTAGGATATTTACTGTCTGACCCCGGACATCTCTGATGGTAGGTATATAATAGTATACCCCTACCCCATTGCTGTCTGTTTAGGTCTGAGCCATGAGAATACCTGGATTGGACTGAACGACCGGACCGTGGAGGAGGATTTTCAGTGGACTGATAACATGGCACAGGTGAAATACCCCATCTTTTGCAAGCTCTTTTCACTGGAAGATAAATGGTCACTAATCACATGACATTTTCAACCAGGAAGTACATTGCCTCTCAATTCAAGTGAGTCGTAAGCAACATGCAACTTGCCATTTTTGACGGGCCTCCATGTCTCATGAAACACAGATTTTACCTTCCTTTCGCCGCTGTGTTTGAATTATCCCTTTGTAACACATAGATTGTTTTTTTATTGCACAAAATGATAAACTTTGACTCGGTCTGCTGAGAGTGATGAAAAATGACTGCATTAGAAGTTGATTTCAACATAAACACATCATTTTTGAGAGTGCAGGTGCTAAAGCATGTCATATGGATTAGCTCGCAGTGCTGCTCGAAGTAGACCTCACCAACAAATGTTTGGTTTGCACTTTGTTTTCACCGTGTTTACCTTTTTGAGTGTGTATTTATTTGTTTTGGGTTTTTTTTAATGATTTTGCCTCACTTGTACTCTCTTGGCTCCACATTGATGCATTGAGTTCAGTGGAGGTGCTTAACATGCCATATGTTCTGAAGAGGAAGCAGTCATTCCACATCATTTGAGAATGACGCAACCGAGCTGCAATAGGAAGCACGTAAAGCAGTGAGTTTGAAGGTGTTGATTCACTGTGTTGTTTCTCCTGATGTCCCACCTCCAACCCCCTGCTCAGCAATACGAGAACTGGCGGGAGAACCAGCCGGACAATTTCTTTGCGGGCGGCGAGGACTGTGTGGTGATGATCGCGCGTGAGAAGGGCAAGTGGAACGACGTGCCCTGCAACTACAACCTGCCCTACATCTGCAAGAAGGGCACAGGTGAGAGAGTGTGTTATGAAACTCCTGTAATTGTGACTAATTTTAAAAATGTCAAGTACTGAACCTCAAACCAAGCAAAAACAATGCTTTCTCAGCCAGCCCTCGCAAAGCATAACATGACATGAGTTGCAAGAACAGGCCGTTCAGCCCAAGTAGGCTCGCCAGTTTCTTTATACTATTGTGAATATATCACTTTAGATACTCAATGACTCAATGGTATCTAGCTTTAAGTCAAGCCTGCTCTTGAAAACTCCCAAGGTCTCTGCCTCAACAGTTTGGTCAAGCAAGCTATTCCACATCGAAAGTACTCTTTGGGTGAAGAAATATTTCCAAATATCAGTGCTAAATTTGGCTTTCATCAACTTCCATTTGTGACCCCAAGTTCTACTAACAGCACTTGGTCGAAGGAATCCTACATAATTCGCTTTGTTAATCTTTTTAATGTATTTAAAGACCTCAATCAGATCACCCATAAATCTCCTTTTCCTAAGACTAAAGAGATTAAGGATCTTCAGCCTCTTCTCATAGCTTTCATCTTTTATACTAATTAGCTTAGTGGCTCTTCTCTGAACTTTTTCTATATCCTCTATATCTTTCTTAAAGTATGGTCTTTACAAGTAAAGTATCACTTCCTTGGATTTGTACTCAGTACTTTTGGCAATGTATCCCAGCATCCGATTGGCTTTTTTAACTGCTACGGCACAATTGTTAGAGCCTGTGAGGGTTTGGTCAACAATCACTCCCTGATCTTTCTCGTGTGGAGAATATTCCAGTTTTAAACCTCTTATGTGTAAACAGTTGATTGCAGTAATAACAAATATATACAGTGATAGTTTGGCATCTAGTCTCCGACCCTCACGCACCCTGGAGCCTACTGAGCTTGACGAGAAGAGCACTAGGATTGCCAGGATATCCTGTCCTACCCTCTGGGGTCAATCCAGAGCCCACAGCTGGATGCTGGGGAGGAGGTGCGATGATAACTTGCAGCAGGCAAGAATGATGCAGCAAGAAGCAGCGCGACTAGCAGCAGCAGTGATGCAGCACTGCAGCTTGCTGAGGCGTGTTCTTTTAGTGGGGGTTGAGCCAGCAAGCGGCTTAACCTGGATTTATGGTTCTGTGTCGATTCCACGCAAAGGGAACGCCGTCACCTCGACGCCGTCGTGGACCTTTCGAAGTTCTGCCTTGAGGTCGTTTGCGTCATGCTGCACTGCAAAGCAACTCACCGCCAAACCGCTAGGTGGCGTCATGTTTCCGAAGGACCTGCCATGGAATCACGTGAGACTTGTTGGTAGAGTGTTTACGTTACGTTATGGGCTGTATTTCATTCTGTACGGTAATAATCCCTACATCCTACACTCTGCAAAATCACTTCCCACCGTAGTGAAAACTCTGAAGGGGACCAGGGAGTAGGGTTTTCAATTAACGGTTGTTTGGAATGTCCTTTGACATATTTCGTGGCTGCTGCTTTCTGCTTAAGCAAGTGTAAACAAATGCAGCCAGTTCATGGGAGAACTTTTCACTGGCCATTTATCGGTTGCGCGGTCGCTTTATAAGCAATCTCATCGCTTTCATTAAGCGACAAATAGCAGCGGATAAAAATAAAAAACGACATAACTAGCGATAGCCAGTCGACTGTAGTAAACATCAAGCTAGGTTCTTCAGCTTTCTGTGCGCAAGGTAGCTACTAGCCACCGTTGTCATTTTCTTGAATCACGTTGAATCACTCACGTCACGAGGCTCGGGTCAGACCAATCAGTGCCCTTGTGGTTTGCGTCGCTTTTACGTGCAGGTAGAAAATTTTCGAGGTGCACAGCAGGCGACGCAGAGGCTCTGTGGCGGGGGTTCACGTCGCCGCAGAGGCTCTGCGTCGCGGCGGTGTTGGTTCGATGCAGAACTATAAATCCAGCTTTCAAAACTGACTTTGCAGAGAAGCAGGGCTGTGGCAGGTTAGCATGGGAGTGTGGATAAGGCCATTTCTTGAGTTGTCTGTCTCAACTAACTCTGTAAGTTACAACCCATATTAATTAGCGGTTTGCTACATTATTTCTTATTGGTTTGTTATGTCAGTATATGCAGTGTAACTACTCTTTCCATACCATAAAGCTTATTTAAATTGAATTGAATAAAAGTGGGAGGGGGGAACCAAGGCTTCTGAGGGAGTTAGGGATAGTGTGTGTGTGTGTGTGTGTGCGTGTGTGCATGTGTGAAACAGCCAAAAACAGGCTGAGTCATTTCTTACACCTCCCCCAGTGCAGTGCCACAGCACACGCACACGCCGAACACCGCCAGACATGCCATCACCCCTCTCCTCCCAGCCATTAATCATTCCCTCGGAAAAGGCACAGATACCGAGACCTTTGTTCACCGCGGCGACATTTCCCACTGACCCGCCTGAGACGGAGGTCACCTGGACTTGTGGAATGAGCCGCAGGCGTGTTCGTGGCAAACTGACCTCGGGGTGCCGTCGGCACTTTTGCCGAGCCGCGAAGTGACAGTTTTTCGGTTCGCCCCAACGGGACCAATACAAATGTTCGCGCTGCTCCTGTGTGCTCTCACCGTCCCCACAACCACCAGTCTTTTCTTATCTGCTCACTTTCTCTTAACCTGTCTGATACCATTTAATGAGGCATCATTGGTTGTTTTTGACCGGAAAACGGAGGCCTTAAGGTGGTCACAGTTAGCTTCAATTCCAGGAGCAGTGCTGAGAAGAAGTGGACGGCTGGCGTGTGTTTTGCTGGAGCGCCTTAAATTGTCTGCACTCTAGTGAGCTAACGGCAGAAGTGTTGTACGAGCATAACTGTTCGCTGACTGGATATTCTAGATCCAGATGGGATTGGAGATGTACTGTATATGTACGAATTAAGGGTATTAATTGAACTGTAACAGAGAACCTTCTTCTTAAAAGAAGAATACTTTAAATTGTAGTCTCTTATTCAGCCAGTTAGGCTCGCCAAGAATTCAATCGTCTGTAGCTCTGACAACCTATTTAACTGCGTTGAAAATGCAAGTGATTGTGTAACCAATGTAACGTGGTCTCTTTATTTAAGAATTCCGTAGAGACTCAAAGGTTAAAGCACCTACTCTCTCCAGACATACCAGAGGAACCATAATGGCCGGCGTGAGTCAGAATTTCAGTCTGACGCCTTATCAGAATCAGTGCTAGCGGAAGAACGAGGATCTCTGCTTTATCTGCAGCCAGCTTGAGCACACAACATCTCAGCCGGCCATTTTCCCTCATTTGGTCTTGTTTAGTGTCTCTTTCATTATGACTGCAGTTTTGAGTGCCGTGATGTCACCGGAGCCGAGGCATGGGCATTCTCTGGCAGCCACTTAATCAGGATCTTTGGCCATGACGGCGGGACCCGACAGAAAACCCCTCGGCATTCGTGTCTCGCTCCACTGTGGGTTTATTATAGTAGCTTTTAGTCTGCCATTTGCACAAAAAAGTGTAAAAATAGCGAGAGACACAGCTTGCTCAAGACTACTGTCTGGAAAGCTATTGTAGCACAAACCTATGTTACAGATTCCCATCTAGGGAAGATGGGGGATGTTGGGATTTAGCTACAAGAATTACCCAGAGGAAAGACACTGGCTTTTTGTCGCCATTTTGTGTCCTGATAGTTTCTCTGTTTAACGTTTGAGGCAGACATCAGTGTCACATGAAGTCATGCTCCAAACCTCTTTTATCTTCAGAATTAGGTTTCTGTCACAGAAAAGCTGAAGCCTTGGTATTCCCTGGCCTCCTCGCGAAAAAGAGCCGCAAAATCCGATCTGACATTTCCACTGTGGCCGACGTGCTTCTTGAGATTAAAGTTGTGACCTAATCACTGTGAAGAATATGGATTGTGTTCATGTAGATCGGAGTATTTCCACTGCTGTTTTGAAGCCTCTAGAATGAGTGTTGATGAGAGGGACAATGGGGAACTTTTTATCTGTTATGGGGTTCTCCCTGCCTAGACTTATGGAGGAGTCTCCGCTGTGTGTGAATGTCTGTATGCGTGCGCACGCATGTGTGTGCTCCATGTTTACCTATCCTTGTGGGGACTAAATGTCCCAACAAGACATGGAATTCCAGATTTCTTTGTACTTGTCGGGACATTTTCAGGTCCTCACAAAAAAAGTGAGCTATTTTATGGTTAGGGGTTAAGGTTAGGGTTGGGATAAGGTTAGAGTTAGGTTAAGGCCAGGGTTAGGGAAAGGGATGAGGGAATGAATTGAAGTCTATGGAATGTCCCCTCAAAACATTACAACAAACGTGTGTATGTGTGTGCATTTGTCAGTCTGCGTATCTCAGTGGTTGTGTTAATACATGATGAATGTGTGTGTGTGTGTGCTTGTCCATTTGTGTCTTCATTTGTGAGGTAACGCTCAGGAACCAGTCACAAGAACCAAGCAATGCAGTAGATGGGGTTTTATTAAGCAAGGGAGTAAACCCCCGCAGGGCAGAAGGCAACAGTACAAAGTCCACAATCCAAAAATCACAATCCAGTAGGGCAGAATCTGAGTCGTAAACCTGGGCAGCAATCACAGTACTCGTAGTCAGGCAGAAAAAGGGTTCGATAAGCAGATGCAGACAGAATTCCAAAACAGACCCAAAAATCGAAAATCAGGGACGGTCCAGTCAGAAAAGAATCACAAAGAATACGAGGCGAAAACAAGCGTGGCACCAGCAAACCAAGAGAAACATTCTGACAAGAAGCTGCTGTGAGAAGACTGCTAAAATACACACACGGGAAGTCAGATGTTATACAGGATTCAGGTTAGCGAATCAGACTAATTACAAAGGAGCAAACGCGAGGAAGAACCTAATCACATGAAATAGGCAAAAGCCAAAACGCAGACAGGGATCAGGAAACAGCCTATTGACAAAACATACAGCTTCGGTTAGGGATTTCTCACATGCTCAGATAATGAGAGGAAGGACAGAGTTGAGCAGGTGCGGAGGATCCGCTGAAACGCAGCAAAGAAGATTAAGTGAAGGGAAGAGGTGGAGACTAGAACAGGGCGAGTGCTGAGAGCTTGTTAATCAATTAGTAAGGTGCGGCTATACAATCCCTAGTGCTCGTTAGTAAGTTAGTATTATGTACAATGTTAGTCTAGGTTAGCAACTTTAATAAAAACAACAAACTGTTAGTATTGATTAGTAATATAGAAAAGCAAGGGGAAGGAAGCAAACAAGATAGAAGGAATGGTCGGAAACCCAGAAACCATGAAATCACCTAAACATGTGACACGCAGTACTTGGGGAAAGAGCTGTAGCTCAACACAAGACCAGACAGGGGAGACAAAGAGCAATGCAGGGCAAGAGCAAAAACATGGACCGGAAAGAAAACAGAAATGTAAATACTGGCAGAAACACACAACATGGTAATAACAAAAACATGGCATGGAACTAGACTAAGACAAAACATGAGCAGAACATGACAGAATCATAACATCATGACTGTGTTTATGTATGTGTGATGCAAAAGTGAGCAGGTTTGTGACAATATATACTCAGCTGTATTAAAAACGCACAGGTGAGGTATGTACTGTATTTGCGGCAAATTGAAGAATCAATTGATTTTTATTGCTTTTCCAGTGAGGCACGAGAGGAAATAGAGGAAAGCGCGTGGTATTGTAATCCTGAAGCGCACCACATGCACGCGTCAAGCACTTCAGTAATAACGAACATTGAGCTATTCGTGGTGTACTGTGACACTTGACTTGTTCTTTTTTGTGTGGTCAATTGCATATATAAAGGCAACAAAAAAAAAAGAAAAATGCTACTGCATCAAGAAAATGAAGCAGCACCTGACACAGGAGAGAGAAAAAGAGCCTTTGGCATGTTATGGGCAGATCTCAGCCGCCGAGAGATGGTGCGTCATTTGCACTGTCACTGTTCAACAATCAGTCTGCTGTCTATCCAAGAATGGAGCACAGGCACTGTCACTGACCGACCCCACTTAGGGCAGCCACGAATGACGATGGCAGCTCAAGAGCGCCACATCTGGTTACAGCCTGTACGTGACAAATTCCGGACAGCAACCAAAACTGATCATGAGATGAGGGGTCCCAGACGATTGAGGGTGAGCGCAAGTACCGTTTAACGCCGTCGACATGAGCAAAACATGCGCGCGCACGGCCCCTACAGAAAACCCATTTTTTGCCCATCAACAGGAGTAGGATCTCTTCATCTCGGACTGTGGGAACCTGCCTCTGTTAAATTTTTTGGCACTTTATTTCCCTGTTTCTGTCCAAGAATAGAAAACAGGGACTGTCGCTGACCAGCCACGGTAAGGGCAGCCATGTGTAAATGGGCAAAAAGTGGGTTTTCTTTTGGGCCCGTGTGCACGCATGTGTTGCTCACATAGTCGGCGTCAAACGGTACTTGCGCTCACCGGTTGCTGTCCGGAATCTGTCACGTACATGCTGTAACCAGATGTGGCACTCTTGAGCTTACCATAGTCACTCGTGGCTGCCCTAAGCAGGGCCGGTCAGTGACAGTGCCTGTGCTCCATTCTCGGATTGACAGCAGACTGGTTGTTGAAGGGTGACAGGGCAAATGATGCACCCCCTCTCGGCGGCTGAGATCTGCCCGTAACATACCAAAGGCTCTTTTTCTCTCTCCTGTGTCACACGCTGTTCCATTTTCTTGATGCAGTAGCATTTTTGTTTTTTTCATTGGCTTTATGTGGGCTATTGACCACACCAAAAAGAACAAGTCAAGAGTGCTGTGACATTAGCAAAGTGTAACAAAATTTTTGACTGGTACTATATGTCTCTGTATGCGTGCATGGACGTGACTTTGTGTGTGAGTGTGTCTTTATGCATGCATATTTCTGTGTATGTGTCATTTTGCATACATATGCATAGCTGCATATGTGTGTTGTGTGTGTATGTGCCCGCATGCTCATGTGTTTACACGCACCCTTGTTTGTGTGTGCCATTTTAGTTATTCTCAACCCGGTCTTTGCAACTCATGCGCACAAACCTAGTTCCTCCTCAGACAACACAAGGGGCTCTAAATTCGTTGACCAGGCACAGGCGCGGCAAATGGGGGGAGCGCCGCGCCAACGGGGTGTATCCAGGCTTATTTTGCAATTTCGTGCCCGGTCCAATTACTCCTCAGTCCCACCTCTGTCCCTCCTGCCGGCGCAAGTGGCAAAGAGGGAGGAGAGAAGGCCTGAGTGGGTTTAACACAGCCGAGTCAAACCTTCACCAATCAAATGAGCTCCTCTCCTTACCTTTAAAATGTTGGAATAGAGAAGCCTCTGTCCTATATCTGCATGATGCATTAATTTTGCATTTTACTTCAGGCATGTTTTCTGCACCACTTATGTCTATATTAAGCATTACGAATATGAGTTAGCTGGTTAGCTAGGGCATTCCTGAATTATTGCCATTAGCGTACTTGAATAGAATTTCAAAACGAAACTACGTCAGATCATTCAAACTTATGAAGTTGGAATGAAATACGATGGTTGCTCATTTATTTCTTCTGCCTGCATCATTGGGAAAAGATACGATGAATAGCGTGTTCCTATTATTACACCCTGTTGCTGCTTAAAATTTCGGGATTAACATGCATGGACAACAATGCAAGATACGTTACATATTTATTTTCCATATGTGATCTTAACTCAGTCTCTCTCCCTGTCACTGCATGCAGGGAGGTTAGAGAGCGTTATACAGAGATCATGCAATCAGACTGTATTTCTTTCCGCCACTAAAAATGATAAAACCTAAGTGACAATAATAGTATTCAGCCGCTTGCACACTGGACCCGAAACTAATTTTTCACACAACAGAATACATTCAAAGTCAATGCAAAGACGGGAATACAGGTCTTAGCATTGACTTTGAATGTAATCAGTCATGCGAAAAATTTGTTCGCATCTGGTATGAAAGCAGCTGAAGGACACATACCCACATAGCCTACACACGCACTCACGCGCTTCCATGCACTTATCTTTCTCTCTCTCTCTCTTCCTCTCTTTGAACTGACATCAGGACAACCGATATAGATACTATCACTTATGTGCTGATTCAAATAGTTACGTTAAATTGTGGTTTCTGTAATTATTTATTGCATTGAAATATGCCTGACATTCTGGAAACCTGCCTGTGAGGTTTCGGTGACGTGTGCGCACTGTGAGCCAGTCAGCCAAATTACCACTGCACAGAAAGTAAACCAGGTTGGAGCTGGAAAGCTCTCTGCGCACTTTCAGCAAAGCCTTTATCCACGAAATTGCCACTGCGTTATGATGAATATGTGACACCTCCCCCTACTACGCTGCCACACCCATCTCGCCGCACGTCCGTCCACCAAATTGCCAAAGTGGCTGAGCATGGTGTTGCACCGCACAAAATTACTACTGCGTGGGCTGCGCCACGCTGCACCACCCTGCGGTGCGCCAAGATATTAGAATCCAATGTGTCAACAGGAGCGGCCAATTAGCCCAACAAATCTTACAGACTATTGTTTGGATCTGTCAAATGCAGAATCTATATTCAAACTCTGAAACTTCAGAACTCTGTTAAATTCTGGTGGAGAATATGTCCTACTGAATTAATGGGGAATGTGTATAAATTGTTTTACAAGATACATATTTTCAATTTGATGTAAAGCTGTGGCTATACAAACATGGTGTCCTGGGTTTGAATATTTCTCTCAATATAAGTGTGACGTAGATTCAATTGAGTGCTGCAGGCAGGAGATACAGAATATGTATGTGACATTGTCCTACAATATGAAAAAAAATTGTTTTTCTGACTTGGAACCTACTTAAGGATAAACTATAGTGATAAATTGGAGTTTAAGTGGTTAAAAGTCATGGGACATGGATGCAGCTTTGAATCTACCATGTGGGCTCTGGCAAGGTAATCAAACATTTCCTCAGACAGTTCAACTCTCCCTAATCCCACGGACTGCAGTCTTTACGTCCCTGAATGTCGATCACTCATGTCACCCGAGCAGAAATGTCAACGATGGCCGCCGCCAGTTTTTATGTGTCTTAGTGCTGTAAATTCAGCTGAAGAAAACTCATATCCAGTCGGCTGAGTTTGAAAACAAAAATCATGAAGCATGCAATCCAATTTAAAATCACTTGTCTGACCTATAAGGGCCACTAAACTGGTCCTTTTTAAACATTTTATTTCTCATTAAGTACGGTTCAATAAATGACTTCCATTTAATTAGAGATTTCAGGACAGCTAGTTTTGAGTGACATTTTTAATATGGGGACTAGTGCTTGAGAAATATTTGGGCTTCATTCTGTATTCATACAGAGTGGTGCGTAAGTATTTGTATAGAGATTGAATTTGAAAGGGTTGTAATTCCTAAATGCTTCACTCCATATGAACTTAGATGCCCTTTTATTAAATGTGACAGGCTGCATTTAAATTGTAGTGCGCTGGCATCCCTATTGAGTGGACCGTCTTACAGCCCTTTAAAAACGTAGCTGTCTTAAATGCTTCGCCATCATTACACAGCCAGGCTTCCCACAGTCTCACCCATTCCCCAGTCTGTGGTGTGCAACGGGCCCATGCAAAGTGACTGTGGTGTTTGTGCATATTAGGTCAGTGGTGCTTGGCTGGTCTTCAATAATGAAGTCACTGTTTTGCACCCCCTCTGCTGCGCTTCACAGAATGGACTGA
Organism: Gymnothorax reevesii; assembly: GCA_029721435.1. Lineage (NCBI taxonomy): Eukaryota > Metazoa > Chordata > Actinopteri > Anguilliformes > Muraenidae > Gymnothorax > Gymnothorax reevesii. Next base: position 32,750,407 of record CM056575.1, read on the forward strand.
CACTGCTAACGAATGCTAACAGCCGGAGGTGCTGTGACTGAGTGAGTCACTATGGGAAGCCGCTGTAAAGACAGGCTGGTGGCAGGCTGTCCTCAGATCTGTTCCCCTGCTAACTTCCCGCGACTCGTCCCGCTCCACTGATAACCTGGGAATGCTCTCTCTGGGACTAATTTGATTGCAAATGCGGCGTGAAATCTGGGCTCAGGATTAATGGTAGGGGTTCCCTAGCCAGAGTGATAAAGAGAGAGGTTAATATACTGGGGACGGGGGGGATGGGTGCATTTGTGTCGTGAGGGGAGGCTACATGAGGCATTAGATTGAGGTTATCCTTGTTACCCCGCCAAGTCCCATGATGCTTCGTGCCGATTCCGCGGCGTCCTCACGGAGAAGAGCCCAGGGCTCTCTCCGTAAGCCCTGTGGCGCAGTTCTGACTCCTGCCAAACAGAGACCCGTTTGGCCGCTACTCGCATTTCCAGCACTAAAGGCGCCATCTATGGAAAGATAGGTGAAGTGCAGCTGATGCACAGCACAGTCTCTAGTCCAGGTTTCTTTGATCCTGTGAAGTTAAGGGAGGCTAGAAAAACACATTGTGTTGGAACCGTTCTCGTTTACCGCCGTGCTTTTTTAGATTCAGCGCAGAAAATGGACTGCCGAGTCGGTCGAGGGGTTGAGCTGCTGGCGAGCGGCATGTCTCGCTCTTCGACCTCCGGAGTGACCTCAGATCCACGGGAGGCTCATGTCTGAGAACACACAGACTGACTCGTGCTGACAGCCTATTCTGCCTCTCTAGCAACCCCTCTATTGAGTGTCTACCTTTCTCTCTCCGGCCAGTGTTGTGTGGGACGCCCCCATCTGTGGACAATGCCTTCCTGATTGGCCGGAAGAGGTCGCACTATGATATCCACTCTGTGGTACGCTACCAGTGCAACGATGGGTTTCTCCAACGCCACGTGCCCACAGCTCGGTGCCGCGCCAACGGGAAGTGGGATAGGCCCAAGATCATCTGCACAAAGAGTGAGTAGATAAGAGCTGCCGGTGGTGTCTCTGTCCTGAATTGCACACTTGTTTATAGCCAGTATATAGTGGATACTACATGCTACTCTCCATAGTAATGTACAGTGTAGTTGCCAGTATGAGACAATGGCCATTTTGCATGCTACACTCTGTGTAGTCACAATGTCATCAAGCAGTCAAGATTACATGGGTCTGTGGGGGGGATGTTACCATTGACTGTGTTGCATTGTGGGATACAGTACATCGCAAAGATGCGACTGTGCGCTGAAATATAGCCAGTGGACCATGTATTATGGATATAAGGCTGGTAAATTTTGTGTTAGTCACTAAAGTCACATTTCCACAGTGGTGCTGAGGACTAGGGAGTTATTGCAAGCCAACAACTTGTGTCTCTGTCCTCATTAAATGTGTGCTACAAACTGCACCAGTACCTGCCCACACCTGGGTCATGTTGGTATGACCATGAACTGATTAGCTTAAATGCGTCTTTTTCTAGCCCATCCCCAAACTGTGCCATTAAACTAACTAGATAAGTCATCATAATGATGTCTGTTCACTTTCGCTTTGTTCTAGTGAGGTATCATGAAACACACAAAACTTAAAAGGCAAATACTTCTCTTGATTGATAAAGCTCAGAAATACTGCTTCATAATTAAAAATGATAAAAAGCATATTTTGGTGCCAGTAGGCTATGGACCAGCTTTCATTTAGTGTGCCGATGAATACTAAACAAACAACGAAAATTTAATTTGACCTTATAGCACGTTTGATTTCCTCCAGTTTTCTCCCTGAGATTTGCATAACTTTATATAACAAAGATTATTACCATGTGTGCCCAAGAGGCTGTTTCTAAATTGATAAAAGTGGGTTTGAAGTTTGTTAACTATCATTCGCCAACCATTACTGTGTTTTTTTTTTTTCTGTGCTTCACACAAAACATCTGGTCTTGGTTCAGTCGCTGGTCTCCTAACAAACATTAGCTAACTTATTACAAACATAAATCGCACCATATATGATGCACTGAGTCAGATACTTTTAAATACATGGCGTTTGTTATTTGCAAGCCTAACAATTAATCACACATTTGACATTTTAAGTCGTCATGGCAACAAATTCTCATTCTCTCTGCAGCACCTACACAAACCACGCCTTTTCCCAACTTAGCCCTGTTGTCTGAAAACAAAATCTGAGCCACTTGGAAATCTAGGATTTATCTGGGTTGACACAGCTCAGTTCAACTCTGTCGGTCGTGGAAATGTGACGATACTGTATTATGCATGCTACCTTTAGCCCAAATGAGTGATTGGATAGTCTTCAGTTAGTGCTTCAGAACAGACCTCTGCTCTCTGCTTGTGAAATCAGAGAAGCCAACCATTTACGTTGCAGGGATACTCACTGTTTTTCAGAATGAGCCAGTGTTGGTGCAGGCTTTCATATTAGCCATGCAGTTTCACTCCTGATTCTACTAATCAAGGGTCTATGGCAAAAGCTTTGAGGATTGATTAGTAAAATCAGGTATGTGGCTAGTTGGTTACCATGAAAGCCTGCAACCACACCGGCTCATGCTGGAAAAGAGAGAGTATCCCTGACTTATAGTACGAAGTTCCAAGTTTGTTATTAGAATATTCTCAATAGAGCATTCCAATGCAGATGTAACAATTACCTCTGGTAATAGATATTACGAGAGTTCAAGATTTAAAATTTCAGAAAGGAAAAACGTTTCCTCAAGCTCACTTTTCTAAAGGTTAAGTTGTACTTCCATTTGCCTCACAAGGGCACATTTTACTGAGGCTCTGTTTCAACAGTGCAGTGAATTTAATCAGAGGCGCTTGGAAAAATTCTTGTTCCAGCAAATGAAGGGAAATTTTTAATATAGCGTATGGCACTGTAGACACATTATTAGTTACATTACTAGTATTTATCAGACCTTCTCATCCAGAATGTCTCCCTCAGTTTTTTCAGTATTATCCATTCGCAAAACTGAATATTGAGATGAAAGAAAATTTTACTTAATTACCAAATTCAATGGTGCAATGGCGAAATTAATCTGGAGCGTCCATCTCTATTTCTCCTCTCTCTTTTTTTCCTTACCTCTATTTCTTTGTCCCTCATTCCCCTGCCCTCTCTCCCTGTCTCTCTCCCTCCTTCTCTCGTAACAGGCCGGAGATCTCACCGCTACCGTCGTCACCATCACAAGTCCCGGCGGGAGCGCAGAAAGCACAAAAAGCACGGAGCCGGGGGCCACAGGGGGGGAGAGCAGGATCGAGTCCCCTTTTGAACCGAAACCCCGCCCACCACTGCCTCCCAGCCCCACCCAAACCCCACCCCCCTCCATCCCTCCACCCACCCCTCCTGCTCCCAGCCACTCCCCCGCCCATTCTGGCTCAAAGGAGTCAGGCTGAATCATACTCAAGCCTGAGGCTTGGGACCGAACCGCTAGGCCTCACAGGGACAGTAACAAACACTTTATACACCCCGCTCCCTCCCCTCGTTCAGTCTGTCACAACAAACCAGACCAGGGTTCCCCAGCTTCCATAGTACCACCAGCCAGATCCTGGTACTATACTGTATACCCTGCTCAAGCGCACATGATCCATTAAATCAAGGGCTTGAATATTTGTGTTGTGTGAGCTTGAGGTGAAGTGTTCCCAAAACCCCTACTGGAGTATCGTGTGTGCTGCATGTTTTTGATATCTGCCTGCTCCATTATCGGTGATTAAAATGATCCACTCTTTAGAAAGGAGCTTCATGGATTCATAACAACTTGATCCTCTGAATCACCTCTGCTGCAGCAGGGAGAGATCTAAAACAACAGGACAAGTGGCGCTCCACAAGTGGTATCGGAAAGACGGAGGTAAAACACTTAAAACACCTGGTTCTGCATTAAAATACCTGGATCTGGCAATTCAAGGGGAGGTTTGATGACCGCTGGCTAAAACCAGGGCTGCCCAATCCTGTTGCTGAAGGTCTACCGTCTTCCAGGTTTTCATTCCAACCCTAGCAAAGCACACAACATTCACCAGCAAGAGATCTTGTAAAGCATTGAATTAGGAGAAACACGTGTCTAATTAGGGTTGAAATGAAATCCTGCAGGACGGTGGTCTCCAGGAGCAGGATCTCGCAGCCATGGACTATTTTTTGTTTGCTAATTGTTCGGCTTGTTCTTTTTTGTTTCATTTTTCTTGATTATTAAGGGTTGGATTTGGTAAAATGTAAACTGTTACTGTAAATATCCCCATTCAATAATGCAGTGAACAAATCAGACTGATTGACTGGACATAGCTTTTCATCTTTTGCATTAGTATTTTGCATTATCATATGAATTCATTAGCACTTATTTGTATTGTATTCATACATTTGAATCAAATACCTGACTTATTTTTTTTTGGATCTTCTTAGAAAACCATTTTACTGTTCTTATCCTTCTTTTAAAAAATATTGGAAGTTTGTAATGACTTTCTGGTATTTTTGGCATTGTCAGGAATTGTTTGCCCAAAATTAGTGGCACCCCTGAATGGCAGTGCACAAACAATGCAAAAAAATAAACACAAGGACGGAATGTACCAACATGTGTGAAATACTTGATGTTTCAATTGAAATCATAATAATTATTTAATACAAAATAAATCTCAACAAAATCAAGGTTTAATTATAATTGGCACCCTTCATTTAATACTTAATTCAATCACCTCTGGCAATTATAACAGCATGGAATCTTTTCCTATAATTTTTGACGGGTTAAGGTTAAAGGTTAAGGCAAACTTTTGGGAGGATTTTTGACCATTTCTCTGAGCAGATCCTTTCAAGATCCTTCACATTCTCAGGTTTGGGTTTATCAACTGCCCTCTTCAACTCAGCAAGCATGTTTTTAATTGGGTCGAGGTCTGGCGACTGAGATGGCCATTGCAGAATGTTGATTTTTTTTTTTTTTTTTTTTGGTCACAGAACCATTTGTGTGCAGATATTGAGGTGTGCTTTGGGTCATTGGCTTGTTCGAAAGTTCACCTCCGGCCAAGTCCCAGCCTGAATTAAAACAGGCCAAAAACATGACTGACCCACCATCATATTTCACCATGGTTATGAGACTCTTCTCCTTGTATGCATCTCTGTTTCGCCGCCAAATATGCCGATGCTGTATCTGACGGAAACATGCAATTTTGGTCTCGTGACCAAAGCAACTTGTTCTGGTCATTACTGAAATTACTTTTGGCAAACTCCAAGTGCTTGCTTCTGTGTCCTCTGGTCAGAAAAGGCCTCCTTCTGGCCACCCCTCCAAAGAGCCTGTGGTTGTAGACATGGCGCCTGATGGTGCTTTTTGAAACCTGGTGACCCCAAGATCTGACCAAGGTCTGCAGTGCCTTCCCAGTTATTCTTGGGGATTTTGTAGCTTGTGTCACCATGATCCTCAGTATCCTGCGGGGCAAAATGCAGCTGCGTCCTCTGCTCTTGATTTTCAACAGTTCCATGTCTTTGGAAGTTTTTAAATAATTGCCCTTACAGCGCTCAGTGGCATATCTAATTGTTTGGGAATCTTCTTGTGGCCATTTTCAGATTTATGAAGGTCGACGACCATCTGCCTCTTTTGAACAGACGATTGTTTTGTTTTCTTCATGGTGTTTTATTATAAAGGGATATTGCATGTTTGGTGCCTCATTTTTATACCCTAGTCATACAGGAAAAGATATAATGACTCAATTTAGTTCCTTAATATGTAGATAAAATTTAAATAAGTGGAATGTAATACCTGGTTCCATTTCGGTAGATTTCATTGACAATAATCTTCAAGGGTGCCATTAATTGTGAAACCTTGATTTGGAGGAAATTGAGTAAATGATTTTGGTGGGTTCCATTGGAACATTAATATTGTACAGTATTTCCTATGCTGTTATTTAGAGTTTCTCTATAAATATATTTAATAGAATTTTTTAGTATTTTTGTGCACTGCCTGTCAGGGGTGCCAGTAATTTTGGAGCCCTCTGTATATTGTGTACTGGACTCGAACTACTAGGTCTGGTAGTATTTGGAATGTTTAAAGGGCTGTCATTTCTACAGGGTTCTGTTGATATTGGTATAAATTCCCTCAAATGAAAGCTGACGGCCAGTATTTGTGTCTATGAGAAGTGAACCATGTTCGGATCACAGCCTTTTAAAATTGTGTCGTTGTTCAAAGACACACTGACCTCACTCTATTTGGTGTTGACCTGTGGTGAAATGAATGCGAATATAGCCCTTACAGACAGTGCGCGCTCTCTTTACTGCTAACAGTGGCAGATACTTAGGTAAAGAAGAAACCATCCCTTTAAACTAATTATTAGTTTTTACCATTTTTCATTTCTGGGCAAGTGTTCCAATTATAAGAATGAGCCATTCGCAGTTAAATGTACAGTTTCTCTCTTATTGCAACTTTAGAATGAATAAATCATAATTCAGTGTGGAAAAATGTTTTATTCATTAAATATGCTTTATGAAAAAGGGTGAGCGACTGAAACGTCCTTGCTGGCTTTCGGCCCATCCTGCAATACAGGCAATCAAACCTACGATTCATAACTGTTTAAATGAGAGGAGATAAAACAAAGGTTAACAATAGGTAATTTGGAATGATCTTGATTTTAATACAAACAAGTGTGCATAAAAATGAAGCTCTGTAGGACTCATCGTACCTTGACTAAGAGGACTGTCTACTCCTGATAGTATTCAATGTTTTCAGGGTTAACATTTTGTTTTTGCGGGGAAATGATTGAAAGGTTAAGACTAAGCACGAGTTTAAGGGGATGTTCTGTGCCGCCTGGATTTTCAGCCGAGCAGCCACCGCTGAGTGGTAAATAATTCAATCTACAGCTGTAAGATGGATTTACACTCTCTCTCGCCTGCATCTATCTTCCCCTAGTCCCAAAGTTTGTCCTCTGACAGGAGTCTCACATGACTTATGGCCATTGAGAAGAATTTGTGCTGTCAAAGTCTGTCTGAAAAAGCAAATTCAGGAAATCTTGCATGCATGCACACACATGCTCTCTCTCTCTCTCTCTCTCTCTCTCTCTCTCTCTCCCTCTCCTCATTGCTAACAGCGCAAAAGCAAGCCTATTGCCAGCAGCCACTGGGGAGAACTCTGCGCTGTAGAAAATTAGCTTTCTGTTCCCAAGACTGGATAGATTGGTGATGGAGCAATGAAACTTTAGCAAGCTCCTACAGTGTTGCATCCTGGGAACAGCGATCTGATTGGCAATCCCAGGAGTATAGAACCGAAGATTGGTTTTTGCCTGTGCAGAATTTTTAGAAGTAAGCAAGAGCTGGTATAGATTGTGGGGGGCAGCATAACTAAACATGGACAGCTAGTTTCACTCAGCAGGGGACTGCAAATTGAGTTTAGCTGTTTAGCTAATTAATTCCTTACATGAATGCAACTGCTAAAGTGTTAATTTGCCGGCATCGTCCCTTCGAATTGAATGAACTGAATAATAAACCTGTAAATAAGTTCTTTTGCTCCTAAAATCGATATGATTTGCATAAATGATCGTCTGAGGTATAAATCCTGTATTACTTCATGGATGCCCTTTTTAAATAATGTATGGAGAGAGAGCTAGCAGCTAACTATAAGGACTGTGCTTTAATACTCAGGGTCACCAGAACCCATTCCCCTCTCGGATAGCCCTTTTGATGAAGTGTGCGCTTATCTCAGGGGCTCAACTCCCACGACATGACTTCCTGTCCGCTATCCCCTTGCAGTCACTGCTTTTCTGTATTCACATTGTCATAGGAACACTTAGTGAGGTGGTAAGACCCAGGTCAGTGCAGTGCCTTTCTAGTCAACTTCTTTTTCATTTTTTGTTTCAGTGAGATTAATTAATGGGGACAGCCATTAATTCATGACAGCCGGTTGCACTCACTGGGGCAGCAGTGAGTTCACGGTGTCCTGGGGGGCCTGTCGCAACCATCCGCCTCTAATGGGATACCGTTGACAGCTGTCAATCAAATGCCTCCTGCTTAGGGGCCACGCATGCCGAGGGCAGTTGAGGGCATTTGATGCTGATGGATTGACGTTCACAGGGGTGGAAAATTCATTGTGACGGCAGTGATGTACAACAGCTCATGCAAAAATAGGCTATGTGTGAAAGAATATGCGCTCTCTGCTGGCATCTGAAAGCAAACAGAGCCAAACCGAAACGTTCTAGAAAAAAAAACAGCTTTAAAATAGGCATGGAGGCATGAGGAAACAAAGGTCTCAGAAATGAATCAGCAGCCCTCCATGTTCTTTCCAAGATTCTGCATATCTCTGGTTGCCTGATTTTAAGCCTGTGATATTTTAGCAAACATACTGAGGGCTGTTAGACCTCTAGTCAAATTCAGTCAAAGAGGCCTATCAGTGAGGCAGAAATTAGTGTTTTAATTTGACGAGTACAAAACATTGATCTGTCATAGGTTGGGAAGTAGTTGCATCATGACTTGACGTCAGTCTACCTTGTTGACGGATTGTTTGGGGACATACTTTGCGAGGTGATGTCAGCACTTTAGCTGTCTCATGGTTCTCTCCAGTCCTCTCTTCCGTGGAGATGGAAGAGTTGGCTCTGAAATCTTTGTGTTAGCCCGGGAAACTGCCTCATGGTTCTGTCCAGTCTTTAAAATGTTTAATGAGAGAGTGCAGGATATCATTTGAAGTAACGTGTTAGCGTGTTGGCGGTCTCATGGTCCTCAGTGATGGTGGCGTTTGTTTGAGTGCTGTTCGCTGTCACAGCGGCTCCCCAGGTCGTGACAAGCTTGTGAGATGTGTCAATCTTCAGTGTCCTGATGGTGTGCGGACACCATTGGCTCCCTTGCTCCCTCCCTTTATTTGCAGCATTCTCATAAATACGTAGAGTCCCGTAGACATATTGCCCCCCCCACACACCAATAGCTCACAGGTGATTTCACCGCTAAGTAGTAGACATACTGTACATTCAGGAGCTGTGGGGAGGTCCTTTGTCGCAATCGCACAGTTCTCCTGCAAGAACAGCTAGCTTATAGCCCCCTCCTCCTAAAACTTAAAACTTCCCACTTTGTTTTAATACCGTGGTGCGCTTCTGATTACTTTAAGTCCCGAGGTTCTTTTTTTCCAATCTGCACAAGTGAATTCATAATTACACGGCCAGTATCCTGAAAACCAGGGCTGGGATGTAAGCATTGATTCTTTCACAGTTTCATCAGTATAAGCCCAAGTCGATAGCAGCTTAAGATGAAATAACTGTAATTGTGCCACAGGGGTGGGGGGGAAGGTGGATAGATGTGGAGAGCGTGTACTCAGGGTGATCTTATGTTCCTCGAGACGGTTTTGGCATACAGAGCCGCCATTGCTCAGTTAACGTCCTGGAGCAAAAGTCGATGAGCCCTGACTTCAAGGATTTAAATTTCACCTCCTCTAGCCCCTCTCTGCTGTACGTGACCGAGGCTCGAGAGTGAAGAGGCAAATAGAATCAGGGGCATGAGTGCACCAGCCTACGTACTCTGCCCTCTATTAAATCGAACCCGATGCGTTAGCACACCGCATCCATCAACGACCGGCAGCACTGTTTGGTATGATCGCCGTGTACACTCTCTCCCATTTCCAATGTGTCGTCTGCATTAGGAAGACGTCAAAGGCACATTAGTCTGACAAAGCGAGGGGGATTAACGCGGTGGTCCAGTAGGACATCGAGACCTTACATCGGCCCTGGTGCATCTTACGGCTAGTGCTTAAAATATTTACCGGCCTCCAGCGCCACCCCTTAATCACCAGCTCGGCCTATCTGCGCCCCCAGCTTGCTGACGCTGTGGCCCCACCGTCTCGATGCATACTTAAACCCCAACAGGAGCTTTACAGATGGGAGGAGATGAAGGGTACATAACCCATCCGCGTTCAGGAAGTGTTATACTGTCACTGGTTTCTCCCAACAAAATATTAGGAAGGTATCCTATGAAAACATGACGTTCACTGCAAACCCCTTTAACACTGAAATGACCCCTCCCTCCAACTTTCAAAACCACTCCTATGCCCTCACCTTCTTCCCCCAAAATAGCCACGACAAATATTATCTCTCATAAAACTCACGATCCCAACATTGAGGCTTACAACCATGAAAGATCTGAATTTTTGTCTAGCAATAATGTGGGCCTGTTATTCCATCCAGAAGGTTCTGTACATGCGCCTGGACTTCGTTGAACCCTGTCAGTGGCCTTTCATGCTCACAAATCTGTGTTAGCCAAACTTATTACCAGTCAGCTGGAGCCCGAATAGTCTGCAGCGAAGGTTACCCATGTCAATCTGTGGGCTTCATCACTGGGGAGTTTGTGTTCACAGGAACTGACCATGGCCTTTGCTCTGCATTTTCCTGTGCTTTATATCTGCTATCTAGCTGAGCTCACCCTGCTTCAAATGAGGTGGGAAGGGACCGGCAGCTACAGCTTTTATCGACGTGAACTCTGTTTAGGTGGAAAACCTGCGGACAGTATCTGTAAAATTTTCATGTGAAAACTTGGCTACATTTGTATGAGAAGTGAAATTTTTCTGGCCGACTGGGATGTAGGCCAGCCTGTATCTGTGTAAAACCTGAGCTATATTGGGATACACTTAGTCTCTTTATATCTACATGTCTCCCAACCTAGATTTCCACCCCTCTGGAGATCGAGTCTGGCTTCTGGCTCAGTGGGACAGTGTGGTCCCATCCTGCTTCCAGCCAGAGATGTAGGCACCTTAGAATTGTCTGTTGCAGCTTACTTCCTAACTCTTGCTTGTGTTAATTGAGTGCACTGGGTGAATAAATTGTAAACTCCTCGTGTATTTAAAATACCTGAATGAAATACATTAGATGTTATATGGTTTCATTGTGTGTGGTCATGCTCAAAACTACTGCATCCACAATATGCACAATCTGCTGAACAGATGGTTCAACAATTGGATTTTCCACTGGTATTATGAGTGTGTTGGAAAGTTGTCTGCCCTTGGAGTAAAAAGCGTCCTCCTCCTTTTCTGTGATATTTCCAACAGAGATTGAACACGAAGTCAGCTCTGCTCCACTGAGTATGGCTAACTTCTTGAATAGCAATCTCTCGAATGCTCAAGCCAAACCACGGAAATATGTAAATAATCTGAGGGTCTTTAGTAAACAAGAAGAGTGTGCATATTTTACTATGTTTTCATCTAGCGTATAAAACTTGATGGTTGTGCAAAAGTTTGTTTTCGAGTGAGCATTAGGTAATTGGCAGTATTTTATAGATAGTGATGAGACGAACTGGAACGAAGGTGTTTTTGGAAATGGCCCATGATGTAGAGCTCATTCATGGAGTTTAATGAGCATTGTTCGTTCACAGGCATCAAGGGAGCTGTTTCTTGAGGCCAGTTTGAGAAGCTTTTTGTCAAACATGAATTAGTGACTATATCGAACCTTGTTGCTGCTAGACATCCTGGTATTTGGTATGGTTTGAGAGAGGATGAGGTGGAAGGAGAGGTCATTTTTAGCTGCGACCAAGCAGCTCTATGAACGCTTCTGTCTGTCCGTCCATCTGTGACACCTTTTTGACCATGTTCCTCTCGTCATATCATCATGAAATTTTCAGGAGTTACTGACCTTCACCAAAGTGATGTCCATGCACAAGGTCGAGGTCCAAGGTCAAGTTCACAGAGGTCACGACCTTGTTTGCGGGTTTTCGCGCTGTAACTCCAGTTAGAATTCATGGATCGCTATGAAATTTTGGAAATAGCTTCTAGGCTTAGAGGAGGTGTTCCCTATTGTTTTTCAAGGTCATTCATCAAATCCCAAGGTCACACAGGTAAAAAAAAATGTCAATTTTGCCCCGATTTTACAGTATTCGCACCGTAACTCGAGTTTAACTTGATGGATGGCTATTAAATCTTACAACAAGCTTCTTGGTACAGATCCCAATTCATTTTCAAGGTCATTTGCCCATTTTCGAGGTCACACTTGTACAAGAAACCACCAGTCATGGACACTAGGCCGCGTGACGGATGCTAGGCCAGGTCGCAGCTATTAGATCCCTCAGATCTACTTGTTTCCCTTATAGCGTTAATGGTCGATGCTGTCGATGGAAACCATTGCCTCATTTGCATAATGAGAATGTTGATATAGTCATGTACCTTTGCCTGCTAACAATACCATGTCCACAGATACTGATCCCAAATGAAATAATGACTGTTTGGGAACTACAGAATAAACACCATTGGGAAGGAAGTTTTAATCATTTTTTATCTTTTGTTGAATCTGGGAAGTTCCGCTGAGAGCAGATTTCTCTTTTTTCTCAGATGCCTGGAAGAACGGCCAGACAAAACAGTGACAAGTATAGGGAACAATAAAGAGAGATAGGGGTGTAGCCTGTTGAGTGATTTTGGGGTAAGAGCCTTGCACAGTGGCCCAAAGGCGGCATTCTTCCGATTTGCATATGCTGCGATACAAGTCATGATCCCATACTTTACTGAGGGTTTAAACCTGCAAGTCTACAATTGCCTTGCAAGAAAATCAACCAATAGGCTTCCCTGCCACCCCATCCTATTTTCTTTTGTCATTTAATTTGCAACATACTCATTTCATCTCTGGAGGGTGTGGTAGCACTCACTTGCTCCGTCCCACACAAGCTGTAACCTGCTCATTTGTGTCAAGCCCACACATGGATGACACATTTATTTTAACAACAATATTTTGTCAGTTAGCTGGTAAGTGAAATTGGCAGCTGGAATTGAAGATACGTGCTTGCTAACGGCTGTTATGTTTCACAACAAATGTTTTGCTTTAGTTGTTCTCTCCAGAGCTTTCTGGCAAGTTTTTGCTGGAAGTTTCCCGGTGATATTTGCCTTGATAGGAACAGATTTGTGCAAAAGCGCTTTATGTCTATTCCAAGTAAGCCTCACATTGTGTGTGTGTGTGTGTGTGTGTTAGAGAACTCGACTGTCTATGATTGGGAGAGGAGATGGGGGTAGGAGCGGAGTGCCCATGTAATTTACAGCATGATTTCACCCTGTTTGTAACATCTTGCCAGGTGCTTGGCTGAGCAGTTTAAATCCATCAATCAGACAGGTATTGGTGGGCAAATGCTCTCATATGCAGTTGGATGCGCATCAGCACAAATTAAGTGATTTAATGATACTATTGTTTATCCTCCCTAATCGCCTTGAAAGAATGTATCCTGACTGTAGACTATCCAAAAACATAACATTATTAGCTTTATCATACATATTTATCCTCTTTTATTTATTAGACTATTTATTCATTTACATCCATTTTTATGGCTAAAAATACAGACAACAGAACAAACACCTCCACCAATCAAACGCCTTTCACGGTTTAAACCATCATTTGTTCCCAAGACAACTTGACAGTTACAAAACGAAAAACAGACGTGAGCATTGTTCTGTGTTCCGGGGATCTGTAAAGCATTTCTACTCTCTGTGATGTAAATACTCTGTGGGGTTTTTTTGAAATTCTTTGAAATCTGGTTGTGTTTGTTCTTAGACTCTCTGGACCACGCTCACGGCCCTTCCAACTACACCCAGATCACCAAACTGTCAGAAGTGTCTGTGAGATTTTGTATCAAAGGAAAACTTTCAAACTATCCCAAAGGATTCATACAATAAATTGATGAGATTAAAATTTTTTGACACACTCTTGAGTAAATACTCAAAACAAAGTCTGAAAACTGTCACAGGAAAGGCTATGTGATTGTGGTCTCTTAAGTACTAATCAGTATTTATTGGTGTTCTTATGACTTACAGTCCTGTCATTGTATCATATTATTTACAAAACTGAAAAACAATTCATCATTAAAAAACATGATTGGATCAATGACGTGTTTGAATGGTCTTGTTTACATTTTCATTTCAGGCTGAAGATTTTCTTTCCAAGATGTAAAAAGTAATTGACTTGTCTTGAAAGGATTGTCATTACAAATAATGATTATGAATAAAATATCTAATGCTGATATATAAACACTCATAGACAGCAACTCTCATGCTGGTAGCCAGAAAATCACTGATGCTGTGCGGTGCAATTCAGCAATTAAGCACATAATTTGATAAATTGAGTGGTCAAACCCTGCAAATTCTATGACCCAAGATAATTAGTAATGAGCGGATCTTAAAATGTATTTTTTAATGAGCTACTTAATAATGCAAGACAAAATTAATCATTTTCTGCTACCTGTATTAAAAAAGTAACTGGGGTTAGCTGGATAACTGCATGTTATAAGTCCTGTTTATCTGCCACTCTTAAACTGAGACAGCTGATTTCACTATTAATTTCTTCCCCCTGGCTAAAGAACTAGGCTAATTACCAAATAGAGGTTACTGAAATAAAATACGGTACGGGCCTTTCTGAACATGGATTTCTGACCTTAGTTAGCCAGTTAACTAAATAATCTTGATTTTTGGGACAAGCCCTAGTTCAATTACTGTGGGGTCCAAAATGACTGACTCCCCTGACTGGCAATGCACAAACAATACAAAACAAGACAAGGTGCAACCTAGAATATGGCTGGGCCGCCAAGTACTGTATGAGAATGTGGGCCAAGAAAAGGGTGCTAAATGGGCCAAAGCTCACGCAATTATATGAAGTGCAAGTAATGAGCTGGAGCTGATAAATTATTTACAAAGTGGGTCGGGAGAGTGGGAGAGTGTGAGAGTGAGAGTGTAAGTAAGTGTGAGAGTGAGAGTGTGAGTGAGGGAGAGGGAGTGGAAGGGGGGGGTCTTAAAAACAAATCAAAGCAAGTTATACATTTGAATAGTCAAACAGCTAGAGTAGCAGTTATTGATTTCGTGAATGTGAATTTGAGAGAAACAGCAGCAACAGATCGCAGATAAAGATACTGTAGATAGCAGATAAAGTATGAATGAATGCTTCTGAATAGTAATGAAACAATAAAGTTATTGTTACAGTTGTGCTAACTGGGAACATGACGTCACTTTTGTGAACTCATGGCAGTTCCTATGTAGTGAGGGTGTGAGAACGAACTTCAAAGATTCCTTTTTTCCCCCCATGTTTCGTCTTTGGGCATGTTATGGACAAAGAATCCAGTTTTGAGTAAAACCGCTTAGTAAACATGTTCGAGTGAAGGAGCTGCCATGTGTTTCCATAAAGCGATATTTGATATTGGTGATGAAAGAATATGGTTAATTATGTGACAAAAAAAATTGAAATGCAAATAATTTTAATGACTTTATGACCTATTGAAAGCTCTCGAAAAGGCCTTGTAGTTAACAGCAAGATCATGAGAATTGGCCCAGAAATAAGATAGTTCATTCTATAACTTTATTTCATTTTGTTTGATTTGGCTGAGAAACTGATGTGATTTCCACTAGTCCTTCATCAGAGGACTTAAGGCCAGCAATTTTCGGCTAGAATTCCTCTTTGGCCTTATTAGCAGCAACAGCATTGCTTTTTGCTGTCATCTTCGTAACTGTCCATAATGACGACCCACTCCTCCTAGGAGATTTTCTTAATTTTTTTTTGAAGATTTTATTAATCATCCAGCAACCACTTACATAACATCCAACGAAAAGTGCATACATCAACCAACATGAATGCATCAACATAAATCTCAATTATAATTTCCCAAGTGTCCACCTGAGTAAGCGCATACATAATCATACAGTCTATAAAGTGTCCAACCAATGAGTGTGAAGTTTCATATGGGTCACCCATGAAGCCGCTGGCAGCCCTCCCCTGGTGGCCCGGGGGGAGAGAACCCGTAGTGTTGCTGATCGTGGATCAGGGATAGCTTGAGAAACAGGACGTAGTTGGTCATTTTATGAATGGAGATAGGGTAAATTGCCACATGACATGCTCTTTTATTGAGAGCGCTTACAACGTTGAAAGCACAAAACCGCAATTAACAAAAAAAATTACAACCACCGTCGTGGTACCAATTATCTCTGCGAGTTCGGGTTTGTTGTTTGCTCACTCAAATATAGCCTGTCTATGTTGAACTTGCTTCATAGTATAGGCCACCCCCCAGGAGATACAAGTGACAAACGCCCAGCCAACCAACTAATCATCGGCCAACCAATCGTGAAATTCTTCCCCGCCGGCTGACCAATCACTGAAGTCAGTCCTGACCAACTAATCTTTGAAGTTCTTCCCACCAGCCGACCAATCGCTGAACTTCATCCCCGCCGGCCAGCCAATTGTTGAATTTGATCATTCAGTCAGTCAGTCAGGCACTGAGCGACATTCGCGTTTATAGGGGCCTGGCCGATATTCGCAGCCCAGCCCAAAAATATGAACAGTATGAACATGGAGACATGGAATATACCAATGTCTCTGAAATACTTTATTAATGTTTTGATGGAAATAACCAAAGTCACAACAATCGTTTAATACAAAATAAATTTCAAGTAATTCAAGGTTTCATAATCATTGGCACCCTTCATTTAGTTCTTACTGCAACCACGCTTGGAAAGGATAACAGCATGGGCACATGTTTTGTTGTTTTTGACAAGATTAAGGCACAACTTTGGGGGAATTTTGGACCTTTCATCTAAGCAGATTCATCCAAGATCCTTCACATCCTTGAGTTTGTGTTTATCAGCTGCCCTATTCAACAGAACCCACAGGTTTTCAATTGGAGGTCTGGTGACTGAGATGGTCATTGGAGAACATTGATTTTTTTCGCAGAACCATTTCTGTGTGGATCATAAGGCATGCTTTCAGTCATTGTCCTGTTGGAAAATCCATGGCCAAGTCCCAGCCTTCTGGCACAGGCAACCTGATTGTCAGCCAAAATATTCTGATACTTGGTGGAATTCATTATCCCATTAATCTTTACCAGTGGCCCTGGACCTGTTGAATTAAAACAGCCCCAAAACATGACCCACCATCTTATTTTACCATGGATATGAAGCGCTTCTCCTTGTATGCATCTCTGGTTCGACGCCAAACATGCTGATGCTGTATCTGGTCGAAACATGCAATTTTTGGCTGATCTGACCAAAGCACCTTGTTCCAATCATAATTTAAACGATGTTTGGCAAACTCCAAGCACTTGCTTCTGTCTTCTGGTCAGGAAAGGCTTCCTCCTGGCAACCCTTCCAAAGAGCCTGTGGTTGTGGAGATGAAGCCTGATGGTTCTTTTTGATACAAAGTGACCCCCAGATGCCATCAAAGCCTGCAATTCCTTTAGAGTGATTCTTGGGGATTTTGTTGCTTCCCTCACCATCCACCTCAGTATCCTGGGGGGAAAACTGCAGCTGCATCCTCTACTCTTGAGGTTTTCAACAGTTCTGTATCTTTGAAATTGCTTATAATTACCCTGACAGTGCTCAGTGGCGTATTCATTTTTTTGTGAATCTTCCTGAAGTCATTTCCAGATTTATGAAGGTCTATGACCATCGGCCTTCTTTTGAACCTACCGTTGTTTTATTTTCTTCATGCTGTTGGATGAAAAAGGGATACTGCATGTGTGTTACCTCATTTTTATACCCGAGTGAATCAGGAAGTGATGTAATGGCTCAATATAGTTCTTTAACACTTAGATAAAACTTAAATAAGTGCAATTTAATACCTGATTTAATTTTGGTAAATTTTATTTACAATAGTCTTTAAGGGTGCCATTAATTGTGAAACCTTGATTTGGAGGAAATTGACGTTTAAATCAGTAAATGATTTTGGTTGGTTCCTTTGGAGTTTCACGATAAATATATTTTGCAGAACTTTTAAAGTATTGTTTGTGCATTTCCAGTCATTTTGGAGCCCACTGTAAAAATCAATTAACCTTGTCGTGCTGCCCTCTCTGGAGAAAAAAAAAAGTAAGAGGTAACAAGCCGGACCGCGTTAGCTCAGAGAAACCCGAAAAAAGAATGCTGTTGTGCGCACCGAAGTTTTGCTAGCAGAAGAAGAAAGAGCTGCGTGGGAGAAGTTTGTTTCTCGCCCATTTCTCAGTGTACTTTTCAAAGGTTTTCTTCTGCCTTCTGGCCCATGTGATTGTGATTTACAGTGGTATTCCAGGGCTTCCTCGTGAATGCTAAGGAGCGTGCATCTTGCCCTGATGTCGCTGTTGCCTGGACACGGAAGGCGCCACCAATGAATGATAAATGCTACAATACCTAAGCTCTCCAATACTCAGATGTCAAACTCCATTCTGAATTCATGATACGGGCGCCAACAGAAGGGTGATGGGCAGCCGAGGGCTGCTGCTGATTTGGGGTTGCACTTTATTGATTTTTACTCTGCAAAGACAGATGACTGCGAATTATCTCCACAGACTTGTAGAACTCAAGGTCATTGCAACTTCTTTTAAAAGTTTTGGGACCAACTTCTATGCATGCAGTTTCATTGTATGTAACAGCTATCACCAAATCTGGACCCTGAACTCTGGAGCCCTTAGATCTGGAGCCCTGTTTTCTCTCCCCTGGTAATTAAATACTGAATTATTAACTGATTAATTGGTGCTGCTGATTTACCAGAATGTCTTTGCACCTCACTCCTGTGTGAAGGGAAGGTGGAGAAGCAGTACTCTTCTGACCTCAGTAATCATCTTTAGCATAAAATCAATGTGATTGTCTAAACCAGTGCTTCCCTATGTTGGTATGTCCTGTGTAACTTTAACAAAGGCGTAACAAATTGGTTTTTCTTAAATTTTCACAAAATTATGTTTTGAGTGTATATTATCAATGCATAAGAAAATCACAAACATAAATGACACTGTCCAGGAGCCATATTTTAAACGCGCGAGACAGTAAACCTAAAAACGGGATGTTAGACTTTCGGAATCTCGTTCACTAACAATGCTATGATGCTGTTAACCAACACCAGTTCCATGCGAGACTTATTGCGATACACATGTATAGTTGTCACCGGCACTAGTCCTATTACTTTTCCTACACACGATGTAAGTGACTCATTTACGCTGCGTCGCGACGTTCTCGTGTATGTCTCCTGTATTTCTCCAGATAATCTTGCGTAGAAATGGCACTGTCTGCTGGCCTGTACGGTACCATCCCTATTATTTTCAATGGGAGATGCTAGGCTAGCTACTTCAGCCCAAGAAGTACGGAATTGACCGACACCATCTATAAAAATGGCATTCCATGGGTGCTTATTTTCGATACCATTTCATAAGATTGTCAATCTGATTACACAGCACAAATGGCCAAGAAAATGTGTCGTCTGTGCGGATTGGCGAATAAATTCGAGGGGAAATGATGAGCACCGCTGTTAATCCGGAATGCGCACGCACGCAACACTCATCGGCTGAACTACTGCAGTCTGAGCAACAGTTGGACAAACAAACTCGTGCACGAGCTGTCATCAATCTCTAAGTACCAGTTCTTAATTTACCGGTCCTCTTGAAAACAACGAACAGATACGTTAGACAAAGAGCAAAATAATGAAGGATTACTGAATACATTTTCTTTTGTTTTCGCTTTATTTGGCGAGAAAAAAATGCACACTTATCAATTGTTGTCTATGGAGCTGCCACGTCTTTGGCCGCAACATTGCATCCTTTGGAAACGCGGAAGCAGGAAGCTAACATGCTAACTTGCTGAAGCAAAGGTACTTCCACATTCTCTCTGGTTCTATTATATATCTCTATGGCTTAATTCAGACAGATTTCAAGGGGAACCCTTAGACTGGGCTTAGAACTACCCACAGTCCCACCACATTGCTACATTTGCCAGGGTTTCCACCTGGGCAGGTTCCAGCATCGCTATGCCTGTTTAGTGTTACACTTTTCGAACTATGCTTTCATGACCTCCAACCCTCCAAATAATGTACAGAGTTCAAATCGTCAGTAGTTGTAGGAAATCATGCCAGACCTGAACGCCCTGGTAAAGGCTTAGCCCGCAATCATTGAATTTCTAGTTATGGCCCAGGATACTTGAAGTGTCATGGATGAAAGCAGAAACAATGAATCGACCTGAGCAAAGACACAGAATTAACGGCATGAAAGTATTAATTTCAGTTTTTTTATTAGTTTTTAATGCAGTTCTTATCACATTCTGACAGAATTGGGCGAATATGTATGTTTGCAAGTGTGTGTGCATGTGTGCTTGTGCGCGTGTGTGCGCGTGCTTGTGCGTAAGCATATATGTGTGTGTGTGTGTGTGAGATTTCGACCGGAATTTGTCCTTGAAGTTGACTAAAATCAGTTTTGAAAGTAGAGATAAAGTCATATTGTGTTCGTGAAAGTAAGTTGTGTTTATATCTATGTTGAAGTCAAACATAAATGGACTTCATTGGGTTTGTTTTGCCTTCAGCGCGACTCAAATAAAATTAAGGCTGAAAGGATAAACCGCCGAAACAGCTTTGGAAACAGGATGCAATCATTTTCAATTGTTTTTTCCCATCCGTAAACAGACCTTTTGGCAATTCTTTAATAACTCTCCTGTGCTTTCTGGAACTTCGCAAATAACAAGCCAGAAAGACAATAAAGACTCAGCTCCATTAAGGGTACAGGTAACATAAAAAAATAGCAGCATGATTTTATTTAGAATTCCCCCTTCCCTTCTCTCTCTTATATTTCCTTTCTATTGCTTGCCCATCAACTTTTACTTTATGTGTCGCAGTGCGCTGTAAAGATTTCATGATTTGAACACTGAATCTCTGCATTGCTTCTGATTTTGTCAAATAACAAATAGCGTTGTGTGGTGTTATGTTAGCAGGCACTAGCCTGGGAAGGTCATTCTTTACCAGAACTTACATCAGCGTGACTTAGTGAACTTAGTGAAAATACGCTTATCAAAATTAGATGTATTTTATTGAAAAATCCTCTGCTATTAACCCCTCCTGGGCAATTTGCAGCAATGGACAGACACAGACTAGTGGCCAGGATCTGTGACTGCAGTTCTGAGACTCGAGTGGTGAAAGGGGATAGCAGGACAGTATCGATGTCTTTTGGTTGGGAGGAAAACTTAAGAACCTGCATGGAGGAAAAGCATAAGATCATGGGGAGAACACGCAAACTCCAAATAGGGAGGATCATGCTAGCATGCACTTCAAGCTAAGCCCTCTTTCCTGCAAGGTAATTGTAGGTCTGCTTTCAAAGAGTCACCAGCATTAATTCTCAAACAGTTTCAGAGCCATTCCAGAGACATGCCAGCATGACTACCAGGGGATAGCCCACACCACTGATCAAATTCAAGACTGAGGTCAATCAATGACTAAATGGTGAAAATGTGAGAATAGGCACAGAAGCTAGCCATTTTGAAGAGAATGTAGAATTAAAAAAACAAGAGCAATGCAGAGCGTGGCATATGCCCCCGTCTGTATGTTGATCAAGGACATATTGAGATGGCTGCTGTGGCGGCCATATTAGATATCGCACAATGCTGGTTTTCGAAAGCAACCTTCCTCTAGCCACTCCCAATACGCCATTAAGAAATGGCATCAATCCGCCGAGGGATTCAGTTATCGCACGAAAACGAAAAGTTAACGGACGGCGGACGGACACGGTGTCGACATAATACCCCCTTTCCTCTTTAGAGGGTGGGGGCATAACTAGGCAAATGATAACAAGCCAAAGGGTTTTAGTTCAAGGAAAAAAATTTGAAAGAAAACTGGCATTTCATCAAGAGGTTGGTTTGAACTTTGAACTAAAACCTGCAAAACCAATATAACTGTAGAATCACTGTAAAATAAGAGAACGTGGCTAATGCAGCCCTTTTTTGTTGATTTGTTGATTTGCAAGAATGAGAAAAATCAACTTTGCCAGAAGAGATGGCTTTGGCACCGAGCCCAAGAATTTTTATATCTTCCAGATGTTCAGTGAATTGGTTTTGGCCTTTAGTAGGAGTCCTTCTCTTTGTGTCTTCACACATTTTCATAATTTAATAACGTGTAATAAGAATTTTTAACACATTACCAAATTATTTAAATGCAAATGGATGCCAACAAGTGATCAGTGTTGTGCAAAGCTGAAATTTACATATCATATTTGTGAAGGTGTAATTTCCTGCAATCTGCACAACATTCCATGCTATTGAGAGACTCAATCCCACACTAATGCCATGAACACCATTCATCACAATCAGGGAGGTCAGAAGAGCCATTGAAAATGTTGATTATTTCCCGGTGTTTATTTGATAGTTAAAAATTCAGCTCAATCAGCAGAGGAGGATTTTCAGTTTGTAAAATACTGTTTGGTTTCTGGGGGGGGGGGAAGACGTGTAGCAATATAGATTTTAATTCACTTATAATGATGAAGTTCAAATAGATTTTTTAAACGAAAAGGGACTGCTAAGCCTTAGAAGTGCACTGCTATTAAAAACGTTAATGATGTTAGCACAGATGGTAAACAACCTGGCACTAATTGCTTTTACTGGAGTTCTGGATATAGAGCCTGAAAAAAAGAAAACGATTTATTGGCGGTTACTGTAAAGTAAGAGATTCTCCGAGCCAAAGGAGGGAGCTTGTGTTTCTCTGTGGTGCTACAAAGGCTGAGAAGGTAGGTTAGCATTGCACTATGCCTCTTTATAATGGTATTTCCCCAATTTACAACATTGCCAGGAAAACACATTTCAGCGTTGAATGTTCAATGTTAAATCAGGCATTAGATCAATTCCTCGAAGGAGCCGTATGTACCCGGTTTGATTTGATGCAGCACAAAACTGTACGGAGAGCCCATTTACTTTCATGTATTTTGTTTCAGTTTCATCTCTCTAAATATTCAAACACTGCCATTAGCTGAAGGATTTCTCTGGGTTAAAAGAGGCCCATTTTGGCGGCACAGCCTCTCTCGCTGAGTGTTGACACTGCGGACATAATCCCCACCCCGTTAGCGCTCGTTAACGGGCAATCTGCTACACGACGTCTCCCTCATCTGCCATATTTCTGCTGAAGTGGGACTAATTCTCCGACTGTCAACCCAGGCCCCACTTTTTCAGGAGAAACAGCGCACATACATAATAGAAAATACGCACTGCTTGGGAAGCCATTTGAGTTGTGTTTATTACCCCTCCTGCCTGTCCTGGCCACTCAAATCCGGAACATTCTGCAGCAGTCCGGTGAGCCAAGCCAGCATGCTCCCTCTTGATCTGTAAGGCACAGCTACCAATTGCATCTAACAGCGGGACACACGTATTCACAAAACAAAGAAGGGCTGAATAAATAACAAGAGACCAGAGGATTTTGAAAGGCCAGGTTGCACAGACACTGCTGAACGCTTTGCTGCCCATTAAATATTTTCTATTTCAATGCGGCCACTGCTGTTTCCTGACGGGGCTACAAATATGCTGCATGTCAATTTATGTCCATCTGTCCATGATGTAACTCCGCTACTATGGTTAGGCTCATGGAGGTTTAGTGCCAATGCTACCATACAATGGGCAAGAGATGAATGTACCCTGAATAGTTTGCCAATCCAGTGCAGAGATAAAATACTAATACAGATGGGAAATTTAATCTCAAATTAGCCGGATAAATTTGTCTACAGACTGTGGGTGGAGGAAACCCAAGCGAGCACAAGGAGAGCGTGCAAACTCCACACAAAAAGGGCCCCAGGCCAAACTTGAACCTATAACCTTACTGTTGCATGGCAACAGCGTAACCCACTGCTCTGCCATGCATCCCTGAACACACAAGTACGTTTGATAAATATTAGAACAGTGGTCCACTAAAGCCTGAAACAGTATTGATCCATTTTTCAGCATTGATTTTTTCTAGTGCATATTAGAAACTCTGTTATTAAAGTGTGGTTTTGTTGCTACTATCGGAATTGAAATGGAATTTCAGCTTTTACTGATTCGCCGAGTTAGGAATACAAATTAAGAGTTGCGTATAACGAGATGTTTAATCAGAATTTCCAGTGATCTAAAGTAATTGAACCAATTTTTCAGAAGACAGAGGCAGCATGTTTTATGGGGGAGGTGCCACCGAAAGACAATCCTTGTCATGATAATGACGAAGAACTCGTTAGCACTTTAGAATTGGTTGACAGATAAAATGCCAGCCAATGTCAATCAGGACTTACATTTAATTAGTCACTTCATCAGAGGGACCGATCAAGCATAACAGAGATCCAGTGTTTGTCATGGGGCCCTTGGGACCCGGGGAGTTAGAGGCACAAAGGCAAATGTCGGCCCTCGCTCGCAGCTCCGGGGGCCCATTCCCCGTCCGGCTTATTTTGGAGCCCCAGACACTATTCACTCCACCCCTCCCCCTTACCTCTCCCACCCAGTCAAGGTCTTGCGTCTTAACTCCCAGTTCCTGGAGCCGCGTCCCATCACACTCCTTGGCAGTCGTAAGCTCTCTGTGTGAGAAGAGCCATTATTTCAATCCTGACTCCTGTCAAGACCTGATGGATAAGAGACAAATGAAAGCCTTTGTGATTTGATTGTGCTGTATTTACTTGAGGAGTCCACTGAACTGCTACGGGGGGTCACCTTATTTCATCTTCTACCGAGAGGAAAAGAGAGGGCTGATGGAATGAAAGTAGTTTTCACTCTATACAGCTCCATGTCCATTTGTTTCTCTCTCCTGTCAGCCCCCACTCTGTTGCCACACTCGCGCACCAAGGAAACAAATTAGTATAAAAACGAGCAAACCACATCCACGCAGTCTTGCGTCCCATGAGCTCAGGTAAACGGTTTAATCCAACCGCAAGCTTCTGTACACAACTCCTCCAGTCCAAACACCTACAGTAGATACACTGTTCGACAGTTGGGAGGAGAGCAGCAAGCCCACTTACACACATGCACGCACACACAAAGAAAAATATTGCACAGTACGAAATACACAGAGGAAGACTTAGCATTCGTTCTGCCAATTCCCCGGAGGTGGAATGACCTTCCCACCTCCCTATGAACTGCTCCATCCCTGCTGCTCTTCCGCCGTAAAGCCCCTGTCACACTGTGGCGACTTAAGAGGGCGAATCCCCGCGAACTAGAAAACGTGAAAAAATCTTGGCAATTTGTATTGGGCTCGTGGTGGATTCTCCCTCATTCGCCAGCATTCTTGGCAAGTCCCAGAGGGGCCACGACTGTTTTGAAATGTTCAAAACATTCACAGTCCAAGCGCGATTTATTTTATATCGTACTGCATTCCTACTGCATTCTTGGAGCCAGTCGTGGCGATTCGCATTTATATTTGAACATTCGTAGGGGGTCGTACCCTGGCTCTCTCCAGAAATTGACCCGTGATGAAGTGATCCCATAAAAAAAGTTGTACGTTTCGGCGCATCCACATTTCCTACATTCGTACTCAATCCTACTGCGTTCGTACTGCATTCTCCGTCAATCCTACTGCATTCGTACTCAAGCGTAGAGAGTTTGTACTGCGATCGTATACATTCGTGGTGATTCTTCATGATTCCTACTCCAGTCTTCTAGCTTCGTACAAAGTTCATATGTGATTCGTACTACATGCGTAATGATTCTTGTTCATTCTCACTGCAATCTTACTCCCGTCGCCGACATACCTACGGCAATCTTACAAAATACCTACAGCATGCGTACCACAATCTTAGGGCATTCGTGTATAGGTCCAGACAGGGCCCCAGACAGGCGAATGACGACAACAAAAATAATCCCCCCAGTTCGTGGGGATTCGCCATAATAGTCGCCACAGTGTGACAGGGGCTTAACCTTAAGACTCACTTATTTAGACATTTCTGACCTGATCGCCCCCCTCCCCTGCTTTTATTCACTTTAAAAAAAAAACCTTTACTGTTTGTCTCCATTTGCTTTGTTTCTTTTTCCTGTGTGCTACTGCCTTCTGTATAGTCTTTGCTCAACATGTTCATGACTTCAGGTGAATAATGCTTGATGTGAATTGTACCTCATCCATTCTGTTGGGCTACAGTGTCAGTGACCTTACTGTATGCACTTACTGTAAGTCGCTCTGGATAAAAGCGTCTGCTAAATAAATGTAATGTAAATTTCCACAGAGCAGGGGTAGCAGAACCCTTTCCAGAAAGGGTCTGTGGAGGTACAAAGTTTCATTCCAAGCAGTAAGTTGGACACCTAATTCCACTAATCAACATTTTAAGCAAAAATTCTTGGGGTCAAGTAACAACACGACTGGAACAAAAACCCGCACCTCAAAAGGCCGTACAGGAAGTACGGAATTGACTGACGCCATCTGTAAAAATGGTGTTCCATGCGTGCTTATTTCCGGCACCATTTCATATGATTGCCAATCTGATTACACAGCACAAATGGCAAAGAAAATGTGTCGTCTGTGCGGATTGGCGAATAAATTCGAGGGGAAATGACGAGCAACGCTGTTAATCGGGAACGCACACGCACTCAACTCTCATTGGCTGAACTGCTGCAGTCAGAGCAACAGCTGGACAACCAAACTCCTGCTCGGGCTGCCATCAAGCTCTAAGTAGCAGTTCTTATTTTACAGGCCCTCTTGAAAACATCAAACAGTTGCGTCAGAAAAAGAGCAAAATAATGAAGGATCACTGAATACATTTTCTTTTGTTTTCCCTTTATTTGGTAAGAACAAAGGGCACACTTTTCAATTGGCGTCTATGGAGCTTCAGCGTCTTTGGCCGCAAAATTGCAGTCTTGGGAAACGCGGAAGCAGGAAGGTAACATGCTAACTGGCTGAAGTTAAAGTACTTCCTCATTTTCTCTGGGTCTGTTATATATCTCTATGGCCTATACTAATGAGGTCTCCCCTTTAAGATGTGCTTTTTTTCATAATCCCATACAGCTTTGAGCAAAAAAAAAGGCAGTTTTTTTTCACTATTTTTTTTCGCTATTCTCCCCTCTTGTATTTGAATATTTTTGAATACTAGGGTCCCTAAACAGTCTTGAAATTTCATAAATTGTGTACGACTGGAAAACAGACTCTTGTGGATTCAATGAGCTCAATTTCATTCATGAGTGATGGTGTTACTACAGTCCACAAAGAAGCCATTTCCACGCAGTGAGACCAGTTTTTGAAACTTGACTTCACTGAATAGAAATATCAAATATGAATTTCAGATATACAAATATCTCAAAATATTTCTTTTACACTTTGTTTAAAGGTCCAATAAATACTTCAATTTCAAAAATATATAATTTTTATGGCTGGTATTTCATGGTTCTGGCCTTACAGGGTTTAGTAATCCCATATGGTGCAAACAAAACTGATGAAAGCCTCTGTAACATGTTCTTGCAAGAAATTTAATGTCACTTGCCTTTACTGCAGCTAGTTGAGTGTATACATGCCAAAATCTGGAAGTCCTAAATTGCACGCCTCCTCTTGAAAAATATGCAATAACTGTTCTGTAATGTCATTCATCCATGGTTGTGAGGCTGACCAGGTAAGTTACAAAGTTGCAAATAAAGATATATTTATGTGAAAAGTACAATTACCGGAGTTTTACAGGAATAATACAATGATGCAGTAAAAATAATAATCCCCAGAGACATGTCACCACCAGACAAACTCAATTTAGTATCCATGTATAATTTGTAGAAAAATTTGCAGCCGCTCTAAAATGATGAGCCAAATATTAGAATTTTTACCTCATCGGCAAATACAATAACTATGAACATGTCAATTAAGCATAAGGCAGACAGTGCTTTCAGTACGAAGAGAAACTTTATTATTATTCATTTATCTACTCATTCAATAATGCCAGAGACTCCGTTCAAAGGCTATAAGAAGTACAATGTTGTCATTCCATTGTTACTATAATCTGTTGTACAGAGAGCGGCATTCATTATTTAAATTACACATCACAGTATAATGGCAGCGCGTGGTATTCTGTATGTGCAAATAAAGCTCAAGATATGACTGTCACTCAAAAACTGAACAGAATAGATAGAATTTCTAGACTAAATGCATTTGGTTGTGAAACAGAATGACACTCCCTGCCTGTGAACTGGTAGGTTCAGCTTAAGTGCTTAGTGCTTCTTGCTTTATATTCAACAGTTTTGAAAACCTTTCAACCCATAGTTTTCTGTGCATAGAACAAAACATTCAATCTCTGCTCAGTGAATGCAAGTAATCAGGGAAAATAAGAATGTATACAAAAGAAAAAGTAACTTCCTTTTGTCATACGTGCTTCAGGTATGCCAAAAGTAACTTCCTTTTGTCATACGTGCTTCAGGTATGCCAGTCATTTTCACAGTATGTTCTTTCGCTCAATGCCTGCGTTATAACTTCCTACTGAATGTGTTTACATCATCCCGGCAAATTACAGCAAATATACAATTCATACTGCATTATGCTGCCAATTCTCAACCCTTCTATAACTTCATTGCATCGGAATTCAATCAATCTCATTTCTTTATTAAGAACTTGGATTCTTACATCCATTACGGTAGTTGATATGAAAATGACACTGTCATTTCAACTTTGTTGGCACGGCAACATGATACAAGGATGCTCACTATTTTACAAAATATGGCTTTCAGTCAAAGGGAGTTTAAAACTGATATGTAGGTGATACATTCATATGCTACCGTAGTACAGTAAACCACAATGTCTTCATACATTCTGAATTGTGCTATGATTGTGAATTAGTCTGGTATATTTGAATAACGTACAGGACCTAAAGTGGCATTACAAACAGACAGCAGACAGCTAAACCACTTGCCTCAAAGCACAAAATACTATCCCTAAAATAAGTGCAAACAAGATCCGGTATCTCATGGTTGCACATTACTATTGCTGATGATCGCTGGTTTGAGAATATATAGGCATATAACTTCACTGCTGAATATAAAGCTTTGGTTACCATTATTTTGTACTTCCTAAACATCTGAAGCCTAGTATTAGTGCAAACATGCTTACTATGTTAAATTTCAGACCGTATTGATAAAACAGCAAGCGCAACGGACCGAGCGTATTGCAGCAAGCAAACGGACCTGATACGAAAGGCTTATTTTTGTAACGATGTGCCCATAAACCTCCCAGCAACAAATGAAACAGCACCTTCAGCAAACAAATATAGAGCAAGTGCCGAGCAAAGACCACAGCAGCTGCTAAGCCGAGGCGAGGCTGCACGTGATGCTGAGAGGCCTGAAGGACGTGCCTATCTCCGGCAATCAGGCCGCTAAGAGATCCACGCATAATGGGCTGCATTCATTAGGAGACGTGCAAAAATCACTTCTGTCTTCACGCTAACTGGAAGTTTTGCAAAGTGCGCTCGTATTCTTTATTTATTTTGGATATATTTAATAATATAAGTTGTATTGCATGTATTTATTCTAAAGGGGGTGGGTGTCAGCCCCATAGGTCTTTGCCTCCCTGCAGTAGATCAAGCACTGTGGCAAACAACACAGACTGACATTTCTGGTGGATGCCAAGCAATTAACATCTACATTGGCCGACATCTCATTTTAAAGGAGAATAGGAAAATCAAGTCCTCAGCATTCCCTAACAAGTTGAGCGCTAACTACACCCCTCACTTATGACAACGTTCATGATTTATTTCATTTGTTGCAACCAGAGCTGTCGATAGAGATGCCAGTCAACACCTAACCCAAAGCTCAACCAATCCTGAAGCATTGTTATAAGTGAGGGGCCTGGTTATAGCGGAAATGCTTTGGCAAATGTAATGTAGCCGAGAAATTGTGTAAATAAATTGACCTCCTGATTTCTCACCATCCTAGTTTCCTCACTGACAAATGTGCAAATACGCTTGACCTGTCAGTCATTTTAATACAATAACTGTTGTGCAATTACCGTGGGAATAGTTACCATTGGGTACCCCACAATAAACCCCCAGCCCATTTTATTTAGACGTTTCTCGTCTCATTGGTGGCTATGGTGCCAAGTGCCATCTTTGGCGGAGGACTGGGAGGCACGCTAATACTGTCCTTGTTCTTGCGGAAGCAGTAGACGCCATAGAGGCGGAACTTCTTGTCGGGGAAGCCCAGGTTTCGAACACCCGGCACAGGACCGCCGCAGCGGGCACGGGGGTTGACGATGGGGTAGCGAATGCTCCCGTCCTCCAGCCAGCCGGCCTCGCAACGGTCCAGCAGCTGGATCCGCCAGGCAGCATATAGCTGGCCGACCTTTGCAGCTGCAGAGCCGTCCCGCTGGCATGCTTTCACCGCCTCGCTGAAATTCACCTTCTTGAAACGCTTCAGGAAGTAGACCCGGCCTGATTACAGAACAGCGATGGGATGGGATGTGGGTGATGATTGAAAAAATTAGATGCTGGACTCAAGCACAATAATATATGCACATAAACGTTGATAAAAATAGTTTAATCAATTCATTAGATTTGTCTTGTGATGGCTTTCCTTTCAATAATGAAAACAGCTGGAATATTTCAGAATAATTTTGCAGTTTACTTTGTCTTATCACTCTGTTTTGACATTTTTGGATCGATGCCAACTGCCCTGTGTGCATGTAATTGTACAATAAGATCTACTCACTACAGTACAGTATATTAATTAAAGAATTAATGACCTGGTCAGCGCGTGGCAGAAATTTTCTATAAAATGCCCAACCATAAGCTGACATCACATTCACAACTATGGAACCTGTCACGATACGACGCATTTCCCCAGAGTTTAGGACGAAGATTGACTCCTGGGCGAGAGACAACCTCACGCCTCTGCAGGTCCAAAAATGCATAATTTCGGAGAATAACGTGAGCATAAGCCCACAGGCTATTAAGTTGTATCTTGCCAATTTGTTTATTTATAGCCTATTGCGGCTGGCGTTTCAAAACCAATAAATCAATTGCGGCACATTTCGCTGAAGATCTACCCACAAACTCTCAGAATCACAGTTTCTGCAATAAAAAGACATATTTAAAATACCAAAAAAAAAATTTCCTTCAAGAATACAATTTCTTATATTTCGCTGTCGAATTTGTCATAATAGGCTATTTTTTTTTCTTGTTCGTGCTAGGCTTTTAAAACAAAAAATCAGCCACGCGCTTTCCAGAGGTCGCATTAGCTCTCACTTCCACTTTCACTGCAAGAGAAAGTAAAAAGATGTTAAAACACATAACGGCAAACACGTAATTCTAACAGTCAAAATGCCCTCTATTCTATAACTTACACGCAGTACAACATTCAGTTCCGCGGAGCCACATGTGGTTATTACAAGCGGTAAATTGTCCTGTGGTACGGCTCATTGGTTAGATTGTGGTTAGAAATGGGTAAGAAGGGCGAAATGTTCGAGATAACCGGGCGTGAACTAACGCCGTCTCTTTGGCTTTAACGGCGACTGTACTGTACTTTAGGACCAAACGGACCGTAAAACCATTCTTGTTGGACTGTGTAAATTGGCCATAAAAGCAATATGAAAGAATGCTTTGACTCCTTTGGATTAAACCAATTCTTTGTCTTGAAAAAAAATTACAAAAGCCCAAGTGTGATGAGTCGGCTTTAAAAGCTTGAACCTGGGCCACTTCCATGGCCAGCGGTGTTAAAACATCACAAAGACCTCTGGACTTGTTAATATTTTTTTTGCCATTAAAACCATCATTTTTGAAACAGGAAATTGCTCCATAGGCATCATTAACATGGACACAGAAGAGCTCCATCATGAACTGTAATACATTAGAAGAGCTACATCAGCTCTACATCATAAATTTTCATGCAGACATGGCCTCAACCAATTTCATTCTGGGAGGGAGACCAGCAGTTAGAGCTCCACAGGTGAATAATTTCTGGCCATACCTCAACAATAAAGTGAGCATCATCAGAGGAAATCCTCCAATCACCACTCGCTTTGTTGCATTATTTGTTATTAAGATGCTACATGGTTGGACCTAACTAACTTTCTTGCTTTCTTGAAAGGCTTACGGAAGTACACGAGGGATGATGGAATCTAGACTATTATAAGATAGTAATAGGATGTTGTCATCATCAGTCTTCACACAAGACCCAGAGGAGAGTGAAGTTAAAATATACCAGTTAAGTACAAAAAGAATAACCTCAAGGTTGATTGATGTATATCAAGGCTCTTTAACCCAGCTCCTGGAGATTTACCATCCTGTAGGTTCTCATTTGGCATGCTGATTATACGGATTAGGAACTCAATGAGATCGCAAGCTGTTAAATGAGGAGTGGTTGATTTGAGCTGAAATGGAAACATGCACCAGGGCAGATATCCAGGAAAAGGGCATGAACAGCCTGGGTGCACACACACCCACATTATTTCAGGAATAAAACTAGAATTACCCCCTCGTGGTTATTTGCCTCCGGCCCTCAGCCAATCAGTCAAGTTGCAGTTTATATCTATTCTTTCCCCAGACTCATACATGCAGTGAATTTGACGGAATTTGATAAACGGTATAGAGTATTTTTTGGCTAAATGAAAGTTATCACTGTATTGACATGTATGATTCCAGAGAATAATTTCCACCAAATCAAGTCAGATTTATTTATACAGCACATTGAAAAATAGATGCTGACCCAAAATGCTTTAAAAGTAGACACTTTCCACATTACAGGCTACAGAGATGGTATAATCAAAAGCCGAGAAAAGTGCATCGTACTCAAAATTAGGTGCAACATACAGACCTCATGAAACTCAGGATCAAAAAGGAGGTCAAGAAAAGAATAAAAGTGCATCATAAGATTCAAATCAAAGATTCAACAATATCAGGCACATAAAATAAAGTAGTGCAGCCACATAAAACAAAATAATGAAACAATAAAAAGATAAAAGAAATGAGAGATATAAAAGAAAAAAAAAAGAAAAACTGCAAAAAGGAAAATCTTAGGTAAAAGCAATGAAGTAAAGATAGGTCTTAAGATTAGATTTAAAACATTCAATAGACGGGCTGGATCTAATATGAGGTGGGAGGTTATTCCAGATTTTTGGGGCAACGACTGAAAAAGCACAGTCACTCCTCGTCTTGAGCCGTGAGTTTGGGACAGAAAGATGATGTTGGGAAGCAGATCTGAGTGACTGGGATGAGGAGTAATGGTTAGCAAATCAGATATGTAGGGGGGCAAGCCCATTCAAGGCTTTATAAACAAATAATAAAATCTTAAAATCCATTCTTAACTTCACAGGAAGCCAATGAAGTTGTGCGAGGATAGGCGTAATGTGCTCCGTCTTTTTGGTGCCAGTTAAGAGACATGCAGCATTTTGTACCATCTGTAGTCTAGCAATATTAGATTGAGTTAGCACAGAGTATAATGAGTTAAAATAATCTAAGCTGGATGTGATGAAGGCATGAATGATTCTTTCCAGATCAACTCGAGTTAAAACTGCCTTCAGCTTGCAAATATTTTTTAACTGATAAAAACTTATTTAGATTCAGCTAGCTGCCTAGCCAGAACCCCAGGTTTTTGACCACCGGATGAATGTTTGCTCCGAGGGGGCCAAGACTACTGCCCACCCCAGAGATGGAGCTCGGAGGGCCAGAGTGTATTATCTCAGTCTTGTTTTAATTTTGCTGCAGGAAGTTGTTTGCCATCCAAGATTTGACCTTGCCAAGGCAGGCAAACAACATATTAAAATTAGTGGTTTTAATGGGAGAAATGGGGAAATAAAACTGGGTATCATCTGCATAACAATGGTATTGAATGTTGTGCTTCTCCAAGATAGAGCTGAGGGGTGACATGTAGCGTGAGAATAACAGGGTCCCTATAATAGATCCTTAAGGACATCCATCCTTTGGGAAAGTCTTAAATATGAAGCAAATTTGAAGGCCCTCGCCGGGAAGTTGCGAGTCTTGGTGCATGAATGGGGAGTAATGGAGGGATGAAAAAAGATGGGGGTCAGGGCGACAGAAGCATCCACATCCATTCTTTGGGACAGTCTGAAGCTGTGTAGAAAGTTTGGAGGCTCAAGCCATCAAGTTATGGGACTATAAGGGTCTTTCAAAATTGCAGGAATTCTATTGAGCTAGGAAAAAGGTAAAGTAGAAAATAAAAATGTGAAGAGGGTAGTCATTAAGAAAACTTAAAAATGACTAATCTGACCCAACATGAATCTACACAGAAAGTTTGCATGAGGTCACCTTGACCTTTGACCACAAAAATCTACTCAGTTCATTGTCAAGTTCAAGACAACATCAATGCCAAATTAGAAAAAATTCCCTCGAAGCATTCTGGAGATAGCATGCTTGTCATGGATTGAGCCATGATGTTCACAATAGCCGCAGGTAGCCATTTGCCGGCAATGTAACATCTGGGCTGACCTGTTGCTGTGATGTTGCTGTTTTCATCCATACTGTGGGACTATACATTATATCCACGAATGCCGAATGGCGTTCCGGGGGATATTATGTTTTTGGTCCTGCCGCCGCACTACGTTTTAACGCGATAACTTCAATAATATTTCAATTAGAAATTCCAAATTTTGCACATAATTAAGTATCATATAGAGGAAGAGCTGATTCGACTTTGGACAATTTACGATGTCTAAAATGGCCACCAGGGGCCAAAAACTGATTTCAGTGTTAACGCAATAACTGCAGTAATATTTCCATTAGAAATTCCAAGTTTTGCATATAAGTAAGTATCATAAAGAGGAAGAACTGATTTGATTTTGGACAATTTAAAATTTCTAGATTGGCCACCAGGTGCCAAAAACTGAAAAAAATCACTTTTCCGCGATAACTTCAGTAATATTTCAATTACAAATTTTAAGTTTTGCACATAAGTAAGTATCATAAAGAGGAAGAACTGATTCGATTTTGGACAATTTATGATCTCTAGATTGGCCACCAGGGGCCAAAAACTGATTCACATGTTAACGCGATAACTGCAGTAATATTTCAATTAGAAATTCCAAGTTTTGCATACAAGTAATTATTATAAAGAGGAAGAAGTGATTCGATTTTGGACAACTTATAATTTCTAGATTGACCACCAGGGGCCAAAAACTGGAAAAATCACTGTTTTTATCATATCTCTGGAAATATTTGTCGGATTGACCTAAAATCAAGTGCAAATGAAAGGTCATGACCTGATGATGTGTCCCACGATGACATTATACCTGTTTGGTTCAAAATTTTGACACAAGGTGGAGCTTTGTCACATAAGATTCACAATTTTTGCTATATCTGTGGAACTATTTCTCCAAATGACATGAAACTATG
Source organism: Gymnothorax reevesii (assembly GCA_029721435.1). Classification (NCBI taxonomy): domain Eukaryota; kingdom Metazoa; phylum Chordata; class Actinopteri; order Anguilliformes; family Muraenidae; genus Gymnothorax; species Gymnothorax reevesii. Next base: position 32,785,333 of record CM056575.1, read on the forward strand.
TGCAACTGCAAGGTCATGACCTCACAACGTACCAGTATGGTTCAATATTTTGCCACCAGGTGGCGCTTTGTGATGGAAAATTACCATTTTGGCCATATCTTCAGAACCATTTGACCGATTGACCTGAAATTAAGTTCAAATGAAAGTCTATTCAATGTCTATTCAAGGATTGGGGAATTGGAGGATTGGGGTCGTTCGGGGATATACCCCCAGCCTTCGCCTCCGACGGCATAAGCCTAGTTATTATCAGTTTCCATTTCATTGATGTCTCATTGATGTGTCATTTTCATCAAGCAAGCTTTGTTGTTTAGAAAGCCAGGAAAGGCCTACCAGCATTAAAGGCGCAAATATTTGTCCATTAATACTTTTTTTAAATGTTCAACTTAAACGTATTGTCATGCTTCACTCTCATCTGTACAAATTTTGTTTGGTGCCAAGTAATGCTATCGCTCACTCTGGCTGTTCGTTACATTCTGATTTATGGCTTAAAACTTGATATTTCCACACTGTATACAGCTTAGTCACAAGCATTTCACTTTCGGCACTGCTCGGTCTCTCGAGAGAAGCAGAGCAGCTGTACCACTATCCAGAAATAGGGGGTTTCCGCGCTTGGTGACTGGGCTGGACTATTTGCACAGGGGTGTTTTAGAGTGTGTTATTGAGCATGGGAAGTGTATCTGCACTAATGTTGTTTAGGATGAAGCAAATCTATGTATCTAGGTTTGTATCCATGTTTGTCTGTTTTGTAATTGCCTTTTTAAAGTCATTATTTTGTAATAACTGTTGTATTTAGTTAAAGGAGAATTCCAGTGTGAAACTGACTTGGGGTGTATTGAAACATGATAACGAGTACCAACTTTTGTCGAACACCCCATCTCCGTATGCAGGCAACATTTCGAAATACATGGCTTTTTAGCCGAAGCTCCCAACGGGCTTACAATGTCAGTGAATCGGGCATAGCGTTGCCATGCAAAGAAATCGCTATTTTTTCACCATTAACAAGGCTAAAAGTAGCTCCACACTTCATTGGTAGAATTCCGAGGGCCCTGACATTTAAAACGAGATACTGAAAACTTTGAAAATGCACAGGTAGTTTATTGAAAAAGACTGTTTATGCAGAGAGTACCTTGAGGTAGTTTCCAGTCGCCTCAATCTTGAAAGTCACGATAAGTCGATTGACGAGCATGAACGAATAGATTGCAAACTGTTCCCCTAGCCAACCTATTCATTCGTGCTTGTCAATCGACTTAACTTTTGACCACCAAAATCTAATCAGATCATCCTTGAGTCCAAGTGGACATTTGAGCAAAATTTGAAGAAATTCCCCCCTAGCTTTCCAAAGATATCGTGTTCACAAGATAGGGGCACGCAGAGGGACAACCGGCATAATGAGCATGGCCAGAGGCCATCATCAAGTCATCATTTGGCTTTGCTCTATTTGTTGAGTGAATAGCCGGAAGGCACTGACATATCAACACTGGCTTTGTTTGATTTTTTTGTCAGTAACGTGCAGCATGATTGGAGGAGAACCACTGTCTGATTCCAATGTGAAAACTGCTGATGCCAATGTATTTTCCATGGCTTATTACCTCTGAGCTGGTATGTAGGCAGACAGATCACGAGCCACGGTTTGACAGCTTCCACATTATAATGGGAGAAAATGCCTTATTGGCATCATGCACCAGTCAGTTCAGCTAGACCCACGCACCATTAAGGCACAACCCCAATTCCGAAATAGTTGGGACAAAGTGTAAATTGTGAATAAAAACCAACCGCAATGTCCTTCAAATCACACCAGCCAGTATTTTATTCACAGTAGAACAGAGATACATAGCAAATGTTTAAACTGAGAAATTTTACAACTTTATCCACAAAATGAGCTCATTTCAAATTTGATGGCTGCTACATGTCTCAAAAAAGTTGGGACAGGGGCCTGTTTACCATGGTGTAGCATCCTGTCTTATTTTTAACATAGAGTGGAGGCGTCTGGGCATTGATGAGACAGATTTCTTGAGTTTAGCCTTTGGAATTTGATCCCACTCTTGTTTAATACAGGCTTCCAGCTGCTGGAGTGTTCTGGGTCTCCTTTGATGGACTTTTTGTTTAATTATGCGCCAATTGTTCCCAGTCGGTGAAAGATCAGGACTGCAGGCAGGCCAGTTCAGCACACGGACTCTTCTACTACGAAGCCATGCTGTTGTAATAGCTGCAGTATGTGGTTTTGCATTGTCCTGCTGAAATACACAGGGCCTTCCCTGGAATAGATGTTGTCTGGAGGGGAGCATATGTTGACCTAAAACCTTTATATACCTTGCAGCATTCATGGTGCTTTTTAAAACATGTATGTGTCCCACACCATATACACTAATGCATCCCCATTCCATTAGAGATGCTGGCTTTTGAACCTAATGGTGATAACAGGAGGGTGGTCTTTCTCCTCTTTAGCCCAGAGGACACAACGCCCATGATTTCCAACAAGAATGTCAAATTTGGACTCGCCTGACCGCAGGACACTTTGCTACAGTCCATTTTAAATGAGTCTTGGCCAACAGAACACGGCGGCACTTCTGGATCATGCTGAACAATGGCTTCCTTTTTGCATGATAGAGTTTTAGGTGACATCTGTGGTTGGCACAGTGGACTGAGTTTACAGACAGTGGTTTCTTTAAGTATTCCTGTGCCCATCTTGTAATGTCAATGACAGAATCATGCCAGTGAGTGATGCAGTGACATCTGAGGGCCCGAAGATCGCAGGTATCCAGTAAAGGTCTTCGACCTTGTCCCTTACGCACAGAGATTTTTCCAGTTTCTCTGAGGAGCATTGTTTTTAAAGTTTTCCACAATTTTTTTTTATGCAAGCCTTCTCGGGTTGGAGAGGCTCTGGCCATCTTTACTTCTGAGACTCAGCCTCTCTAAGACATCCCTTTTCTAGCCAATCATGTTACACACCTGTTGCCAGTTAACTTTATTACTTGGTAAATGTTCTCTCAGCTGATTCTCTTATATATTAATTGCCTTTTCAGCTCCTTTATTCCTGTGTCCCAACTTTCTTGAGACCTGTTGCAGCCAGAAAATTTGAAATGAGGTTATTTTGTGGATAAAAATGTAAAATGTCTCGGTTTCAACATTCAAAATGTTATCCATGTTCTATTGTAAGTAAAAGATTGGCTCATTTGATCTGAAAGTCATTGTATTTTGATTTTATTCACAATTTACACTCTGTCCCAACTATAACGGAATTGGGGTTGTATACCATTAAGACCAAAAAGGCAGAGGCAAAAGTCCAGGATAGACCCCACTCTGTCAAAAATACCTTTAATAAGACAAGTACTTTCATTTTTACTTTCATTCAGGAAATACTGCTCCCTCTGGGAAAAGACCATAATGGGAACCACATAGCCAGAAATTGCCTAGGCTAAAGTGAAACAGAATGCAGTTCAATAATGCAGGCTGAACAGTGAAGAACTTCAACATAAAATCAGCCAGCTGGCCTCTCCAGATGAATGCTGCCCACTGACCAGCGCTTGGCTATCGATTCTCCGTTTGTTTATATTACCACCACCTATTAGCGAGGAATATTGTCTCATATTTCCCAACGGGCACCGCAGCAAATATCCTCCAGCTGGTCAGTGCTGCGGAATCACCTACGTTTGTTCCAACTGCGCACATTTCTGCTCCGAATGTATTCCTAACAGCACACCAGAGGAATGCATAAAAAAGCCTGTTTGTTTTCCCTCATTCAAAGAGTACAACAGTGCAACTAGAATAAACAGCCTTTGTGTGACCAAGAAAACTCTGGATGTACCAACGCTCTGAGCAAATTGATATTCCACCAACAAGAAGACATAAAATTTATACAATCAACCGCTTAGAAATCAAACGCAATACCATACCTTCGAAAGTCATACCAACTTAATTTTGAAAATTGTACATTGTGTCTCTGGGTAAAGAGCCCCAGCTGGTACTTAAGGTCCTGTATTTCCTAGGCTTCTTTTAATCATTGTGTGCTCTGAGAGTCAGTGAGAGGGTTTAGGCTGGCACTGCGCGGAGAATGAAAATCAAAGACTGCACATGAAAGGGTGATATGTGGCACCCCATGGCTGTAATAGGGAGCAGAGGTAATGACGGCCATTCCCCACGCAACAGCCCCTGGGCATCTGAGATCACAGGCACACCACTGTTTGAAGTGGCCCGGTGCTCACTTCCACATTTACCCTCTTTGTTATCCTTTTTTGTGTATAACAACTCGTTTAAAGCACGGGATATTGTTTTCTGCCTCCTTCTGTTAGTTTCATACTGATTTTCATTGTTACAAATTTCTCTTATCATTCATATAGATTTTTTATGCTTTTAATTGATTTTTTCAAATTATTTATTATATTTTGATTTTTTCCCCAGCTGAAGTTAGTTGTATTGAATTCAGTTGTACAAACTGAGCTATATAAATAAAAATTTACACATTGATATTCTTCCTTTAATATTCCTGTAGCCGATGGCAGTACCAGTGTTTGGAGTGGGCTACTGTGATGCTGCACCAAAACTTCTATATTTTGCTGAGAGCAACAGGGCTTATTTTTTCCTCGCTTCACACATTAGATCACAGCAAAGCCCCCTAAGCTAGCAGCCGCACTCACCATTGAGATTGGAGGTGAAGCAGAAGGCGTCGTAGCGCTCATCTTCTTTGTGCCGGTAGCCATAGTTGCGGACACCGGGTGGAGCGTCCTTTCTGCCGCACTGGTCTCTGGGGTGAGCAATGGGGTACTGCACGGACCCATCCTCGAGCCAGCCGGCATTGCACCAGTCCAGGCCTTCTAGCCAGGCCTTGTGCAGTTGCCCATGGGAGGCCAAAATGGCGTCCTGCTGCTGGCACACCTCCTGGGCCTGGTGATAGTTCAGCTTGTAGCGCCCCTGACGTGGATGGTAGGGGAACACCACACCTGGAAAGAGACAAAGAATACCCTACTTATTCCACAAGCTCCTCTCTCTCATTTCATCAATACTGCCACAGTATTCGTATAGAATAATGGCAGGACCCGCAAAGTACACTAGCTACCCCTTTTCACTACATTTCCCCATAAAAGACCTGCTGACTAAGTGATGCCAAAAATGGCTGCTTACCACTTCGCACCAACCATTTGATTACCACTCAAAACTGTATCTGCATTATAAGCCAGTGCGACAAAACTTTGGAATGTACTAAATCAATTCTATTCCTGGTGCGCCCTGCGTACCATTTCCCTTCCCCACATTCACCTATTAATCCACTTCTTCTACACTGACCCCAAAAACGTTTCTATTCCAGTGAAAAAGGATTACCTTTAGTAGGCGAGTTAAAGCCTGACCACCGCACTCTCATTCATTGCTATAGCACTTGGGATACAAGTGATTTATGAATCTAGGCCAGTTCTTTCTGCTCTAATTATGAGTCATTTCAGACAAGAGCCGAAGCTAAAAAATTTGCGTTCAGAAAGTAAACGCCATCCCCAGCAATTTGTTTCAATCACCTGGATTTGTTTTTCTGCTCATTCCTTCAGCCAGGAGATAGACCAATTAGAGGGATGAATTGACTGGGCTGATTGGTGGAGGAAGAAACGTCGCATGGGCTGTGTGAGGAGTGTGACTGTACAGGGCCTCACACTCGGCCCACAATTCTCGGCTTTTATAAAATAATTTTAATATTGGCTATATGATCTTTTTTTTTAATGGCTGCTCTTGACCCAACATGCACCTCAAATTAAATTCCCACATACCAATTACATTATGAATAGTCATGGTCACATGAAAAAAATGTCTCAGACTATAACAACTATTTGGACTATGTTGTCAGACGCTTCCTGTGCTGTTCTGCCTTGTGCACACAATTCGCTTGGTGTAACCACTGAAAACCTTTTCTTCTTCCTCAGTAATTTTTGGTATATTTATTATGGGTTTCTACACAAACAGACTGCTGACTGACATTTACTGAAGTTAATTTTGGTTTGGGAGAAAATACGATGGGAAGCATTTTATTACAATATTGTACTCATCATATAACTGGTCATTTTGCACGTTAAGAAAAGCTAAGTTGTTTAAATAATGTCCAAACCTTCCTTGGTTCTGTTGTTTTTAACTTGTTCATACTCTAATTAAAACATACAACCCCAATTCCAAAAAAGTTGGGATGCTGTGTAAATTGTAAATAAAAACAGAATTCAATGATTTGCAAACTGATATTTTATTCACAATAGAACACAGACAACATATCAGATGTTGAAAGTGAGATATTTTACCGAAGATGACCCAGGAATGTTGAGCAACTAGAATCCTACATCTGACAAGAGTGAGACAACATTCCTCTCCAAAACTTCAGCAATTGGTCTCCTAACTTCCCAGATGTTTACAGACTGTTGTTAAAAGAAGAGTGGATACTAAACAATGGTAAACATAGCCCTATCCCAACTTTTTTGAGATGCATTGCTGCCATCAAATTCAAAATGAGCTAATATTTTTTCATGAAATGGTAAAATGTCTCACTTTCAGCATCTGATGTGTTGCTTCTATTGTGAATAAAATATCAGCTTCTGAGATTTGCAAATCATTTCATTCTGTTTTTATTTACATTTTACACAGCATCCCAACTTTTTTGGAATTGAGGTTGTATTTGCACACCCCCGTGTCAAAGATCAGACTTGCGGCATGCAGTGGAACTAGAATAGTTTTGTTTGTGCAATCGCGATTCTTGTGTACGCATGTCAAGCATAACAAGCTCACTCAGGGCCTTGCATCCCCCTTGCAACAGCAGTGAGTGGCAGAACCACAAGACAAGACTTTTACGTTTCGGACCTCTAGTTAGAGAATCAGTTATATGAACTAAATGTACAGTTATAATGAAACTTTCCAGAGGTCCAGATCACATAAAGCACCAAAAGCCTCAACCTTCGAGATCAAGGTTGACGAATCCGGCATCATCCTCCATGTCATTGGTGACCTCGCACTCATAGCGGCCATAATCCTGCAGCGTAACGTTCCGAATGATGACCGAGGCGTCTCCGGGGCCAACGTTTTCTGGGAAAACGCGCCCGCGGTACGACCCGAACGTCCGCTGCTGGCGCCCCAGGGCCACGAACACGTCCTCGAATTGAAAGGCATCGGAAACTTTGGTCCACTTGATGCGTATACGGGCTGGGTCAACACTCTCTGGCTCATGGTGGTAACGGCATGGTAGGGTGATGGAGCCGCCACGATGGGTCACCACCTTCCCTGGAGCCGTTTGGACAATCACTGCACCAGTTTCATCCTCTGTGGGGTGGGGATAAGGGTTTTATTTAGTCACATATGGGCTCAAGCAAGGAGGCCCATTCACTTCTCAATTCCGCACTCCATGATAATTCGGACATTTAAGAACGTGAGTGCCAATAGATGAAAGTAGATTAATTGTCATCAAATCCAGGGCACCATAGTACAGAGACTAAGCTTAGCAAAGATTACTAACAGACTGTACTTATGTGCATCTCATCACACAATAATCAGAAACCTGAGCTGCAGGTTGCAATGAAGTCTGATCTTTCCTCCACACAAAATGGGTCTCAGGGTAGTGAAATTTGACAAACCTCACTGCCTGCTCAGTGACTATCTATGTCCGTTCCAGAAACCAGAACTGACGGCTTGATTCTCCAAAATCACACTGCAGAGCATCATATCTATATTAATTTTGAGCAAAGAACCCCCCCCCCTCGATTTCAGTTTCAAGTGGTCCATTTGAACCCAAGACACATCCACATATTGGCAGATTCGCCTTTGAGTTTCTCCACCACCACCCTGCCGTTGGAGAAAAAGAAAAACCCCACTTCAGTCACACTCTGTCTGTGCGAGAGCGAGCTAAGGTGAAAGAGAACCTCTCTTCATCAGCGCAATTCAGAAACTATAATTAGCCATGACAGCTGCTCATTATCTCGACCTGATCAAGAGCTGGATTGGGGGAGTGCCTGTCACGCGCTACAGCATGTTGAAACTACAAAAATAACGATTTAGGAACGCGTGAGCATACAGTATATGCTGGCGAGAAAAAAAACTCAGTCAGCAGGTGTATAGGTGACTTGGCGGAAACTGAAGGGGGGGTAGTGACTAATTCTCCCCCACAGGAGCAAGTGGGCAGGGTAGTAGCACAGGACTCCCTAATAGTGAGTCTTGAATCAGCGGTGTTGTTTTGTCGTCGCGGCAGATGGCAAGACTAATTCATCCTGTTGTGATCCTCAGCTGCCAATGAAACATGTGCAACCATGCCTGTCCAACTGCAAGATGGACCACTTCATTTGCAGGTAAAGAGCCAGCTGGCACGAGTTGTGCAGTGATAAGCACGATTTATCATTTCAGAGGAGTCTTATGAAGGGCTATTGCCATTTCAGGAGCTACTCAGGCCACCAAGAACAAGCTTGATGGGTTCACATGGGACATGGGTGACTGTTCACTTTGCCCTGCTAGCGCAGCTATGCAATTTATGATAAACATAGCTGTGGATCCGTGCAGGCTGTTTTACAGAGCAGCAGCCTACAAAAACTCACTGCGTTACATGAACAAGCAAGGGCTTTGCATGTCTGTCGTAGAGTTAAAGAGATTGTGGTATTTGAGAGTCCCCTGCTGCATGTGACACCACCCTGAGGGAACAAACCCCAAAGTGACTGAAATCGCATACACACAGGCAGCGGCACTGGTTGCTGAGTACCTGCTGCGCATGGAATTATTTTGGCACTGACTGGTGCGCTACAGGGGATAACCACATTTGTATTAGTTCCCACATATGCGGTTCCCGGTTGACAGGCTAGTGACCCAGAATGCAAACGGTATACTTGGCCCTCACACAGCGGTGTAGTGAGAATTGAAAAGTTGGTGTGGCACAGAACATCCCTTTAAAACAGTTATTAGTCCTGACTTCTTCTCAATCATTTTCATAATTAACAATAGATTCACTCTGAAAGTGCTCCACACTGTCCCGTCCCTCCCCGTCACTATAGCATAGTCATATTAAGGTGTCCAAAGGGTTAAAGTCTTTTTGCATAATTTTGCACGATTACCTGTATTAATGTAATTATAACTGATTTTAGACAATTTGGTCAACTCTATGTAATCCTGTTTGACCTTGTTACCGTACTTTAAAATTTCTGCAGAAAAAAGGTCTCAGATTGCCTTTTTTCAGAAAGCATGTTCATATAGAAGGAGAATGGAAGTTTTTATTTCATTAAATGAATGTTCATATATTCATATTTGTCTGGTATAAATGCCATCACCCTCATACAGGGCCCACGGGGTCATCTGGGGGTCTGAAGTCCAGGGTCTGAAAGGGTCATTTTGGCACTAAGTTGTTTTTTTTTTTCCCCATGAAGTCCCCCACTAATGGTACTTCTATCCGAAAAATTTGTTTGGTGGTGGGAAATTTCCCAAATATGAGGGAGAACCACAATTCCAACAGTAACATTCATTGCACTGAATCCTAGGGACCCCCAAAAAGTGAAAAATCACTTGCCGCCTTGAAAAAATTAGGATATTGGGGGTCCTCCTCTCACCCCTCGGATGCCTCATGGTGATTCTGGCATTAGAATCCTCTTATATGGGCCAGAATACACCAGTACATCAAATTTCAGCTTCCTATGTCTATCACGTGAGAAGTTATGGTCCTTTCAAAATGCTACAAAATGAAATGACCAGTTCACATAAGTCAAAAAGGGTCGTGGCACCCAAATTTCAAGAGGGCGCCACAGGAAAACTGTGAGAAATATTGACACGAAACTCAGGATTATTTTGTTTGGTATCATAAAGTATTTCTGGACAACGTTTGAGCAAAATCTGAGAGGTGTCATACACATGGGTGGCTGAGTTGACATGGAATGACCCAGTTGTTCTGAAGGGATGTTCTAGGCCCCAACAATTTCCAGGTCTATACGCCACTGCAGTCGCAGGCATAAAGCTCCCTGTCACTTAGGTGTTTAAAGAGCATTACTCTTTCCCAGTGCAGACCAATTTCATCTCTGTTGTGCAGGACAGCCAGATAAAGGCATTGGCCTTGACCTTATTTTTAAATTCTCAGTAGGGCCATCCCCATATTACACAGACAGAGCAGTCACATGGTTTTGGTAAGGTAGACCTGTGGAAGGAGAATACTGCCAATAAAATAAAGCTTTTTAGCACAAATCAGACTGCTTAGCTCAAGTAAAAATAAATATAATTCAGTTTTCATATATCAAATAAAGCAAGTCAAGTTGATTGGAGCTCACGAGGCAGATGAATACAGACAGTTCGGTAAATAACAGCCAGTTTAAAAACTAGACAACGGTTACATGACTTTAGACCGGAACAGTGCTCTGGAAAGAGCCTCACCCAACACGTGTACCACTTTTCTTCTACCCTTGTCCCTCTCTGTGGAGCTTTCAGGCAGGACCAACCCTTGAAGCACGCAGGTCACAACAGCCAAAACAAAGGACTGTATCCAGAGCTGTATGTGAAACAAGAGTGCAATACCTGACACCTGTGAACTTTTTTACACTGTATCAAAACACTGTACTAGTAATAAAATGCAAACTACACTCATAACTGAATGCATTAAAGGAACACTCCAAGCTACATGCTAGCCTTATGTCAACAGGTAGGTTGCAAAATGGCTTTTCAGCATTCGTTCAATGACTTCAATTCACTGTCATTACTAGTTAAGCATGTAGCATGGAGAGTCCCTTCAAGCTCCAGTGAACCTGGCAAAGATGACAATTTACTAATCCGTCAGGACAAGAACAAGTTGGGTTCTTGCCAGCAACCTTATTACCATGTTCCCAATTCCTGCCAACCAGCTGAAACTAAGTAAGCATAGTCATGGAAAAGCTTGAAATTGAAACCACCTCCAGAGAAGTCACTGTTTGAAAGGGTTTTAGTTGTCCAGGCCATCTTCCCTCTAGTCAAATGATACAAAAGTCACAGAGATGCTGTGCTGCTGAAAAAAATGTCCTACAGATTAAACCTTAAGCTCAAGCCTTTTATTGCTGCTTGCTGTCAGATACTGACAGGACAGAAGAGTGCTGTTAACATGCAATAATTTAATGCATCATGGCACTTTTGTGACTGTCCATTCATTCTTCATTTAGGTTGCATAGTCCTGGTCAGGATCATGAGCGCCTGGTGTGTATCCCAGTATGCAAATGGTCAGTGGATCTCAAACTCAGTCCTGGTGCCTCACTGTGTATGCTGGTTTTTGTTCCAACCACAATCGTACTCCTAGGACTTTAACAAGCTGTTGGCTGGTCTCAATTAGATGCATTTCTGCTTCGAGCAGTTACTTATCCTCAAAAGCCACGTTTGAAAAATCTATACATGCCATAAAAGAATAAAAATTTCATATCCACATTAAGATGTGTTAAAGACTACCGAGAGAAACAATTTGAACAAACATTTAATCAATGTAAACAATCAGTAGATTCCTCACTGGTGAAACTGTTGACACATAATTGCAAAAACAAATTATTTATTTGGCAGAGTCATATTCGTTTTCTCTCATGTTCATTTCATCAAGTTCAGGAAAATTATTTTGAAAGAACTCAAAACACTTGTGTTCAGCGACCTCATTTGGAGCATACTGATTCTCTCAGTCGAATTTGATCCGTTCAAAAATGTTTTACCGGAAAATCCTCCCAATACAGAAAAATAAGCACAATATGTTCAAGGGCTTTTTACTCATCATGGCACGATGAATATGTCCATCAAAATGTGGCTTAAGAGGAAAAATAACAGCTCCAAACATAAATGCATCCAGTGAAGACAAATCAACAGCTTGTTAAAATCCTAAGATAGCAACTACGGCCAGAACAAAAACCAGCATACAAAGTGGGGCACCAGGACCGAGTTTGAGAGCCACTACAATAGGTGACTGGTGAAGGCTCACCCTTGACAGTTCACCAAGGCACGGCGGAGTTCGTGTTCCATTAACTCATACCCTTGCACCTATGGGAAATTTAAAGTCTCCAGGTCTCCTAATAAGCATGGTTCTGGACTATATGGGGATGAAACCTGAGGACCCACAGCAAGCCTAAGCAAACACAGGTTGAACAATGCTCAACTCAAGATAATTGCAAATTCTGGGGACATTTTGGTTGTTAAGCGGGCTATGTGCATTGCAGTGACATAATATAAAATTTGCTTAATTCAGTTCAAAGGGTTCAGTTCAATAACTTGATCAATGCCAATCTCATGTTTCATATGAAGGAGAGGGATAAAAAAGATTATATATTTCAGTTAAATTTCCCCACTGATGGATTCAGAAACAATTTATCATGAGTAGACATTGGTACATGGTGAAAGCATAATCTGCATAACACCATAAAACATGAGATTGGCATTCATCAAGTTATTGAACTCAATGCTTCAATTATAATGTGTTTAGGTGTTGATGGGGGATCTGCATGGTGTGCTCAGAGTGCATGTACTTGGCCTAAGCCTTACCTTGCCAAGTTCCACTGCTGTCGACTTACAAAGTTTATGTTTGGACATTAAGTAGTGCAAGCAATTAAAAAGATATATTCTCTGGGCAGACAATGGCAGCAGTTTATAACTGGTGTGCTTACCTGGCGTACTTAAATGAAATAAATTAAATGCGATGAAATCAGCATAATTAATCATCTGTCTATAGTGGCCGACGTGCAATCAGCAGCTAAAAAATAGTTTATTCGATTTCCCAGCAGAGAGCAACCTTGAACATGACATATTCGCCTTTTACGGTCTTCCCTTTGTCAAGAAAACCACTTACATACCCAAAATAACGGCATTGTCGAGGTTTAAATACTCTAGAGGCATTTTCACGTGCAGTTAAGGGTCACACGATGCTAGTTTAAGGTCATTACAATGCAATAGCACAGGTAACGTTCATGCACACATCGAATGTCTTATGACGCATGATGCCAAGCAAGCCCGTGAACGCCCACTGTGTTCTAGTCCTATGTCCAATGAATGATCATCATGCTGAAGTCCCACTCTGCAGTTTCCGCAATCTGAAGGTGAACAAGCTGACAAGCAAACATTCCTGAGATCGTGCATGCTGCACAATATACCGCATGAAAGCGTCCTTTCAAAATGGTATCAGTACAGCAGCGGAATAAACTTACCATGATCTGAGCAAGAGCAAGGCACGTCAGAAGTTAAGACGTTGTGTAGCTATAGTTTTGAGAGCCACTGTTCTCGTTCTCGCCACTGAATGAGCTCGCTGTCTAGCGATTTTGGTGCAATTCTCTCTCACTGAGAAGTACCATCGTGTTATCTCCGCAGTTCCTGTTTCGTTTCTCTCACGCGGAGTTTTCCGTTAGAGCATTGCAGGGAAGCTGCTGACGGTACCAATTCCTGAACCACTATCGAAAGGGATTAACCAAGTGACTAGCAACGTAAAGTTGTATTGATTAATAGGACTCATGACGCAAATAAATATCGCCAGTTTAATCAAGTTCACAGTGTAACCTGTATTAACGTCAGAGGATTTCGTGTCATAATGTAGTGATGACAACGAATCCCAAAGCTAGCTAGTTTTACAAGATAGGATGTGTTTGCTATGTTTGACAACATTTAGTAGTGATTGGGTAATATTGCTCAAGGTACTTTCGTTGATTTAAGAAACTGCTGTGGTAGTTTGTTCTAACCATTACTTGTGGGGATGTGTGCTAGTCACCCTCATTTATGAGGAGAGATAGAGTCCTAAGTTGCCACAAAAGTTGAACATGGGGAATTAGCTCAAATGGTAGAGCGCTCGCTTAGCATGCGAGAGGTAGCGGGATCGATGCCCGCATTCTCCAATGACACGTTTTCTATTTATTTCAAAGACGATAACAAGTCACGTGCCCCACTCGAAGGAAAATTGCCTGTAAAAGTAGCTAACCATGTGTGCCAAATGGCCCCTATATCACACTGTTAAACTATACATTTTTAAAACAACGTCATGAGAAGCAACCCCCGCGGCTTGATCATGCCACGGGGCTGTAAATTTTAGATTATGAAATCAGTGACACTTCACCAGCTGTCACAATCATCCCAAACACTGTTTGCAGCGTTTATTTGCTCAGCAGGCAATAGAGACGACCGGTTCAACATCATCTAGAGCTCAGCGCAAAGGCCGCGCCCCTTTTTGGGGGAAAACAAACGCTCTTATGTATTGAAATCAATAAGAAATAAGTGCGATAACTGAGCAGTAAAATGCCCAAAAGTTGTCGCGTGCCGGGTTGCACCTCCAATAAAATTACCATTCTGGACCTCAGGTTCCCCATCCAACCTAGGAAAGGGAAGAACCCAAAAAGGTGGAGTTAAGAGAAGATGAAGAGTAAAACTCTGAATCCGGTGTCTTCCCATGTTTATATGTGTGGGAAACACTTCATAACAGGCCATGCCACTCTTTTTTTAAACTTAGAAAGTAACGTAAGTACCCTTTAAAATGTAACTACATAGCCTATCTCCATTTCTCAAGTGAAAGTTTTCAATAAGTTTTCCATTGCTACCCTGAAGTTCATGTTTTAAAACGTATCACATTGCGCTTCAGTTCTCATGCGTTGAAGCGCTGCCTTTTATTTCTAGAACTTGACAACAAAAAATCTTTGGAAAGTTAAAGCTGTTGTGCGTAATTTTGCGTTTAGTACAGCCGGAACTTCCATATGACGTATGTCCAGGTGTGCTCGCCACTATGCCCCCCACTAGTGATGGTCAAATGAAGCCTCATGAATCACTGAGGCTGTCCCGCCCATTCCTTCACCAAAAGGTTCAGTACTCGAGGTCTCAATGAAACACTGAATGCTGCCATCTGCTGGGCAAAACAACATATGACAGTCAATGAACAGTACCATGACCTGAGCGGAATTGTATGAAAAACTTTTGGGGCCGCCAAGCCAATATTGACATGGAGATTTTAAAAAAAAATTGAAGTATGTACAAAACCCAAAACCAGTGAAGTTGGCATGTTATGTAAATCGTAGATAAAAACAGAATACAATGACTTGCAAATCCTTTTGAACTTATATTCAATTGAATACACTGCAAAGACAAGATGTTTAATGTTCAAACTGAGAAACTTTTTTTTATTTTTGCAAATAATCATTAACTTAGAATTTAAAGGCAGCAACACATTGCAAAAAAGTTGGCACAGGGGCCTTTTTACCACTGTGTTACATCGCCTTTCCTTTTAACGACACTCAGTAAACGTTTGGGAACTGAGGAGACCAATTTTTGAAGCTTTTCAGGTGGAACTCTCCCATTCTTGCTTGATGTACAGCTTAAGTTGTTCAACAGCCCGGGTTCTCCGTTGTCGTATTTAACGCTTCATAATGCGCCACACATTTTCAATGGGAGACAGATCTGGACTACAGGCAGGCCAGTCTAGTACCCGCCCGCACTCTTTTAGTACGGAGCCATGCTGTTGTAACACGTGCAGAATATGGCTTGGCATTGTCTTGCTGAAATAAGCAGGGGCGTCCATGAAAAAGACGTTGCAACATATGTTGCTCCAAAACCTGTGCTTCACATATGTGTAAGTTGCCCATGCCTTGGGCACTAATACACCCCCATAGCATCACAGATGCTGGCTTTTGAACTTTGCGCCTATAACAGTCCAGATGGTTCTTTTCCGCATTGGTCCGGAGGACACAACGTCCACAGTTTCCAAAAACAATTTGAAATGTGGATTCGTCAGACCACAGAGCACTTTTCCACTATGCATCAGTCCATCTTAGATGAGCTTGGGCCCAGCGAAGCCGGCGGCATTTCTGGCTGCTGTTGATAAATGGCTTTTGCTTTGCATTGTAGAGTTTTAACTTGCACTTGCAGATGTAGCGACGAACTGTAGTTACTGACAGTGGTTTTCTGAAGTGTTCCTGAGCCCATCTGGTGATGTCCTTTACACACTGATGTCGGTTTTTGATGCAGTACCGCCTGAGGGATCGAAGGTCACGGGCATTCAATGTTGGTTTTCGGCCTTGTCGCTTACGTGCAGTGATTTCTCCAGATTCTCTGAACCTTTTGACGATATTAGATGATGAAATCCCAAAATTTCTTGCAATAGCTTGTTGAGGAATGTTGTTTTTAAACTGTTGGACAATCAGCTCATGCATTGTTCACTAAGTGGTGACCCTCGCCCCATCCTTGTTTGTGAATGACTGAGCATTTCAGGGAACCTGCTTTTATACCCAATCATGGCACCCACCTGTTCCCAATTAGCCCGTTCACCCGTGGGATGTACAAATAAGTGTTTGATGAGCATTCCTCAACTCTCTGTCTTTTTTGCCACTTGTGCCAGCTTTTTTGAAACATGTTGCAGGCATCAAATTCCAAATAAGCTAATATTTGCGAAAAATTACAAAGTTTACCTGTTTGAACATTAAGTAACTTGTCTTTGCAGTGTATTCAATTGAATATAGGTTGAAAAGGATTTGCAAATCATTGTATCCCGTCTTTATTTACGATTTATACAACGTGCCAACTTCACTGGTTTTGTATTATGATTGGTCATTATAAGTGGAAAACTCATTGTAATATATTGCTAAACTGTAAAAATGTAAATAATGATGTATATACTGTATGTAGAATATATTGTGTAATGAGAATAGAGGCCACTAGATGGCAGTATTTACCTTTTTTTTTTTGTTAAGACCAGACGGGAGTTATGTTTAGACATGTCCTGGACATGTCTGGGGCAAGTCCCCGAAAATTAAAAAAAAGAGGTCTAAATGTGGGTGGGGTCTGCAAAAGAGTATATAAGGAGAAGAATTGAGACAGTGGAGTAGTAGGAGAAATTGCAAGAAGATGACCGGACCTGCCATTCTGTTCAAGACTTGTGACATTTCTTTTGTGGATTTCTTTGCATGTGTTTGAGCATTTTCATCATCCAGGACATCACCAAGCCACCCTCACGAAAAGGGATTCTAAATATTTATGTTTTGTACATAATTCAATCTTGGTCTTTAGGTTAGTTAGTTGTCATTGTCTTTGTTCATTAAATGTGTTTGAGTTTTTAAAACTGTGTCTGTCATCCCTTGCTGTTGCTGTTGCGTTGTAAATCTAATTACAAATTGGGGCCATAACAAATTGGGGGCTCAAGGTCCGGGATAGACCATTTTGTGAGTAATTTATTGAAAATCTAACATTTCAAATTGTAAAATTGATTTTTTTTAATTGAATACATATATATTGACAACAGCAATGGATGATTTCTTGGCATCACCAACCGTAGGGGTTTTGAAGTCTTTTAAAAAGACAGAACTGCTAGAAATTTGCAGACATTTAGAGCTGACAGAGGTGAAACCAGCCATGCGAGAAGCAAGACTGGCTCGAGAGATAGTTGAATATTACATTGATGAAAATGTGTTTGCACCCGGAGATCTGGAACAGTTTCCAGTGGAAAATCCAAATATAGAAATGGAACTTAAATTAAAAATGCTAGAGATTGAAAGGGAGGAAAGAGAAAAAGAAAGGGAGGAAAGAGAAAAAGAAAGGGAGGAAAAAGAAAAGCAAAGAGAATTTGAGAGGGAAGAAAGAGAGAAAGAAAGGGAGTTTGAGTTAGAAAAATTAGCAAGAGAAGAGAAAATAGAAAGGGAGAAAAAGGAAAAACAAACAGAAGTTGAGTAAGAAAAAATAGCAAGACAGAGAGTTTTTGAATTAGAGAAATTCGATAGAAAAGAAAGACTCCAAATGGAGAAACTAAAAATTAAAATTGAAACTAAAAATAAATTTTGTGCCAGTCAGGAGGTAAAACTGGTGCCTCCATTTTCTGAATAGGACGTAGACAACTATTTCCAGTGTTTTGAAAAGGTAGCAAAGAGTTGCCAGTGGCCAAAGGAGCACTGGCCTCTGATGTTGCAAACTGTCCTCAAGGGTAAAGCTCAACAAGCCTATTCAGCTTTGTCTGCAGATGATTCCTCTGATTATGAGGTTGTCAAAAAGGTTATTTTGAGAGCTTATGAGTTGGTTCCAGAAGCTTACCGACAGAAATTCAGAGGTTTGAAGAAATCTGAAAATCAGACTTATGTGGAATTTGCTAATGAGAAGAAAGTTTGCTTTGAGCGCTGGTGTACTTCTATGGAGGTCAAGGATGATTTCAACTCACTAAAAGAGATGTTGTTAGTTGAAGAATTCAAGAACTGTGTTAAGGATGATGTTAAGACCTACCTTAATGAGAAGCAAGCACTAAATTTGCAATCAGCTGCCAAATTTGCAGATGAATATGTTCTCACACATAAGTCCAAATTTCAGTCTAGCAGTAACAATAGATGGTCCCAATTTCAGAAAAAGGGTTATGGTGATACCCAAGATTCCTCACCCAAAGACAAAGACAAATCTGGTGATGGTGCTCAGAAATCCAACAAGAGGTCTGATCAAAGTGTGAAAGCTGACAGTGACAAAAGTGGTCTAGTTTGCAGTTATTGCAGGAAATCTGGTCATGTTAAAACTAACTGTTGGTTCCTTAAAGCTAAGAAAGAAAAAGAAAAGGATACCAAACCAAATGCCTTTGTGAAAACAAGGTTAGAAACCCCCGTAGTAGATAACCGATCTGCTAAATTGCCTGTTTCTTGTGGGGCTAAAAAGCCTAATACAGCTGACTTTGTGAGGGAGGAATTTCTTCCATTTGTGTCAGAGGGATTTGTGGCTCTGAATGAGCATACTACTCCTGTCCCCATATATATCTTAAGGGATACCGGAGCTTCTCAGTCACTTTTGTTGATGGACTCCTTGGAGTTACGTGATGAGACCGCTTCAGGGGATTTCATACTTGTACAGGGTATCGAAGGGAGGACTGTATCTGTACCCCTGCGCTCTATATTCTTGAAGTCAGATTTAGTTACAGGACAGGTAAAGGTGGGACTTATGTCAAGTCTACCTATAAAGGGTGTTTCTCTGTTGCTAGGTAATGACCTGGCTGGGGGCAAAGTAGTTCCCCCTGTACATCTTACTTCACAGCCGAGCACTGAAGATGGGGATGAG
Organism: Gymnothorax reevesii; assembly: GCA_029721435.1. Classification (NCBI taxonomy): domain Eukaryota; kingdom Metazoa; phylum Chordata; class Actinopteri; order Anguilliformes; family Muraenidae; genus Gymnothorax; species Gymnothorax reevesii. Next base: position 32,804,290 of record CM056575.1, read on the forward strand.
GACCCATCTCTGTATCCTTCTTGCGCAGTGACTCGTGCTATGGCCAAGAAGGCTAAAGAAGAAGATGTTGTGGTGCCGTCCAGCACATTGAATAGTCAGGACTCAGGTGGTTCGCCTCATGACTCTGATTGGCCTACTATGGTTTCTCCGTTTGAGGACTTATCAGATACTTTTATCAGTTCTCTATTCAGGCAGCCGGATGGGTCTGGTGATTTTGATGTGTCTGGAGACTTGTCTCTGTCCAGAAAGTGGTTGATTGAGGAGCAAACTAATGATCCTGAAATTTGTGCACTAAAGAGGAGGGCCCTTCCTGATAAAGAAATAGACGCAGTTCCAGTTGGGTATTATCTCAAGGATGGTGTGTTGATGCGGAAGTGGCGCCCTCCTGATATCCCTGCCAATGCAGAATGGGCAGTGGTCAGGCAAATTATTGTTCCGAAGGTCTACAGGAATGAGATCTTAACAATGGCTCATAGTTTACCTTTAGGAGGTCATCTTGGGGTTAACAAGACTGTTGATAAGATCATGAAACACTTCTTTTGGCCTGGGCTTCGGAAAGACGTTTCCAACTTTTGCAAAACAATTGTGTCACATCAACATGCTGAAGCCTTATCATGACAGAAATGCTAGGGTTGCAGCTGTCACTTTAGATTCTCCTATGGCCGAGATTTGTGAAGATGAGGGGGAGTTTCAAGATGATGAACCTAGAATTAAAGCTGAAGTTCTTTCATGTAAATTGTCAAATTCTGAAGTGTTGCAAAATCTTGATGTAAAACTCCAGCACTTAGAACCCTCACAGAAAGATCAGTTTGAGAGGTTGATCAAGAAATATGAGGATCTGTTTCCTGATGTTCCAAAAAGAGTTTCTATGGCCGCTCATGATGTAGATGTTGGTGATGCCAAACCAATAAAACAGCATCCGTACCGGATGAATCCTGAAAAGAGAAAGATTGCTGAGAAAGAGGTTGAGTACATGTTAGAACATGATATTATCAGACCCTCCAACTCAGATTGGAGTTCACCCTGTGTGCTAGTTCCAAAACCTGATGGAAGTACTAGATTCTGTACAGATTATCGCAAAGTCAATGCTGTAACTAGAACTGATGTGTTTCCAATACCTAGGATTGATGATTGTATTGATAGTTTAGGGCAAGCAAAGTTTCTGACCAAGATTGATTTATTGAAGGGTTATTAGTGTGTGCCTTTAACTGAGAGGGCCAAGAGCATCTCTGCTTTTGCCACACCATCTGGGTTGTACCAGAATGAAGTCCTACCCTTTGGCATGAAAAATGCCCCAGCCACGTTCCAAAGGATGATACAGTCTACAATCGCCGGATTGCCACACACGGGTGCGTACATCGACGACCTGATCACATGGAGTGACTCCTGGGAAGAACATCTGAAAGATGTAGAGACGTTGTTCCAGCGCCTGACCCAGGCTAACCTGACTGTTAACCTGAACAAGAGTGACTTTGGTTGTGCTACTGTCACCTATCTTGGCTACGTCATAGGCCAGGGCAAGGTGGCACCCATAAATGCTAAAGTCCAAGCCATCATGGACTTTCCAGTTCCTCACAACAAAAAAGCTTTGCGCCGCTTCCTTGGAATGATCGGGTACTACCGCAAGTTCTGCAAGTTCTGCTCTCAGTCTAACTAACCAACTGAAGAAAGGCGTAAAGTTCACTTGGGATGATGCATGCCAGAGAGCCTTCGATCGCCTGAAGTCTCTGCTGTGTCACTTCCCCGTGCTCAAATCTCCTGACTTTACAAACCGTTCTCCATCACGGTCGATGCTTGCGACCAAGCTTGTGGATCTGTGCTCCTACAGAGAAGTGACTCTGATGACATTGAGCATCCCGTGGCATACTTCTCCAGGAAGTTCAATCGCCACCAAAGGAACTATTCCCCAATAGAGAAGGAACTGTTGGCTCTGGTCCTTTCTTTACAACACTTTGAGGTTTATGTTTGTGCAGGACAAAAGCCAATGATTGTGTACACTGACCACAATCCGTTAATGTTTTTGAGTAAGATGAAAAACAAGAATCGGAGATTGTTGAATTGGAGTTTGATTTTACAGGAGTTTGACTTGGAAATTAAGCATGTAAAGGGTACTGACAATGTAATTGCTGATTGCTTATCGCGTGTTTGAATATGTATATATATATCACCTGTTTATTTGAATATTGTATGATATGTATATATAGACAAGTGTCCACTTAACCATTTTGTATTGATAAGAAAAATTTTGCCTTTGTAAGTTAAAATTTTTCCCTTTTGGAATGGAGGTGTAATGAGAATAGAGGCCACTAGATGGCAGTATTTACCTTTTTTTTTTGTTCAGACCAGACGGGAGTTATGTTTAGACATGTCCTGGACATGTCTGGGGCAAGTCACCGAAAATTAAAAAAAAGAGGTCTAAATGTGGGTGGGGTCTGCAAAAGAGTATATAAGGAGAAGAATTGAGACAGTGGAGTAGTAGGAGAAATTGCAAGAAGATGACCAGACCTGCCATTCTGTTCAAGACTTGTGACGTTTCTTTTGTGGATTTCTTTGCCTGTGTTTGAGCATTCTCATCATCCAGGACATCACCAAGCCACCCCCACGAAAAGGGATTGTAAATATTTATGTTTTGTACATAATTCAATCTTGGTCTTTAGGTTAGTTAGTTGTCATTGTCTTTGTTCATTAAATGTGTTTGAGTTTTTAAAACTGTGTCTGTCATCCCTTGCTGTTGCTGTTGCGTTATAAATCTAATTACAAATTGGGGCCATAACAATTGCAATAAATACATTGAAACTAATTAATACTATTGTTGTCATTTCATGACAATTTGCCTCTTGTAATTCCGTGACATTGACTTTTTGAAATTTCTTGCCCACAAAGCAGGGTTAAAGTCAATATTTGTTTCTATAACTTACAGTATTAACTAAAAACACCTTAAATATGAACATATTGAAGTTTCATAACTTAACTATGATAGGAACATCACTTTCTGAATAGTTAAACACAACATTTAAAAAACCACATTAATTTTGTTTAATTTTATGACGGAGTAGTTTTTGCTTGTTTTTTCTATGAAAATTTCCCAAAAAATATATGTTCACTTAATATTAAAGAACAAGTTAATACCTTCAATATGACATATCATACTTGATTTTATCTTATTTAGTTGTAGAGTTACAACCCAAAATGTAATGGGACTGTAATTCCGTGACAGCTTGGCAGCCCCCTTTTGTGTGCTGTAACAATAAACAATGGATATATTTCTATAGCATGTGCATGTGTAAATATATGGACATAATTGTGTAAGTATGCCTATATTTGTTCATAATTAAATCAGGGGGCCGCCAAGCCAATGTTGACATGGAGATTTAAAAAAAAAATTTTGAAGTATGTATTATGATTGGTCATTATAAGTGGAAAACTCATTGTAATATATTGCTAAACTGTAAAAATGTAAATAATGATGTATATATGTATAATATATTGCAATAAATACATTGAAACTAATTAATACTATTGTTGTCATTCCGTGACAATTTGTCTCTTGTAATTCCGTGACATTGACTTTTTGAAATTTCTTGCCCATAAAGCAGGGTTAAAGTCAATATTTGTTTCTATAACTTACAGTATTAACAAAAAACACCTTAAATATGAACATATTGAAGTTTCATAACTTAACTATGATAGAAACATCACTTTCTGGATGTTTAAACACAACATTTAAAAAACCACGTCAATTTTGTGTAATTCCATGACGAAGCAGTTTTTGCTCGTTTCTTCTATGAAAATTTCTCAAAAAATACATTATCACTTAATAATATTAAAGAACAAGTTAATACCTTCAATATGACATATCATACTTGTTTCTATCTTATTTAGTTGTAGAGTTACAACCCAAAATGTAATGGGCCTGTAATTCCGTGACAGCTTGGCAGCCCCCAATAGCAATAAAACAATCACGATACTTTGCTTTTTTGAATCATTTTTATTCAAAAAACACAAATAACTGACACTCTCACGTCAATGTCCAACAATGGGGAAAAATAATATGCAACTCGCTACAACTCTCCAACATACATCACCTCTCTCCATCTTATTCAAACGCAGACAACCCCCACAGTTTGGCGCGAGATTCGAAGCGTATTTATGAGGACGCGATACGTTGAACGAACCAATGACGTACTCTCCACAAATCGAGGCCTCGTTTGTCATCAGTCACGTGATTTTTACTGTAACGACGCAAGCCTCGAATCGGGGCTTCATCGCACACGCCCCCTTTTGCTCAACACAGGCTCCGGCGCCTCGCTTCAAATGTCACATCACTAGTGATGGCCAAACGAGGCTTTGTGAAGCTTCGGACCCTTTTGGACCTTTGTATTGAAAATGGGTTCACTACTCGAAGCTTCATTCACTGAGCACGTGGGTGACATCTGCTGGCACAGAGATTGTTGTTCAGCCTTGCAAAGGTGACGCTGACGCACCTTGCGTGTACACTTTGGGTATGTTGTATTGTGAAAAATACTTAAATAAAGCTGAAATCTAACTTCTTCTTACACGTGTCTGTTGTTTTTCTTCCTTATCTTAATAATTCATATTATATTATAATAACATTAATTATATCCACAGTCTCATTGAATCCGGTAAATATTTACTATGTCCAAAAAATATATTGTATGATGTTTTTTGATTGCGCTTGGTGTATACTGGGTGTGTGAGCGACTTTGGCATTATTATTTTTAAATAAAAATGTCTGACAGAGCGCTGTTTCATCCATCGTAAATACATCTGAATTGCGGAAATTTTTCAAAGCTCCGCCTATCGAATCAAACCGGTCAGCTTATTCAGTCTGAATGAAGCATCGAAGTGGTTCGAACGTCATCAGTCACGTGGTTTTTCCCGATATGAAGCAAGCTCCGGCACAGTGCTTCAGAAAAATACCCTGCCGAGTTTGAAGCACGCCTCGGAGCCTTGGAGTCAGCGGTAACATCTCTACCCCCCAGGCTCCCACTGCCCACCGCTACCCCTCCGCCACAATGCAGCGCGATTCCACAACATTTTTATTCTGTTTGAAGAAGGACAGCCGGTGAAAAGGAGAGACTATTCAGAAGAGGAGTATGCTTTTTTTTCTGCCACAGAAACGCAAAATAGTATGTTTAGTTAGCCTTTTACGAACGGGAGACAAGGTGCCTGCTAACTTGTAGCTGACAAGTTAGTGGACGGAAAGACCCAATGGTAGTCAGCAGAAGTTATTTTTTGTCTGTCGGTCTCCAATAGCCACAGTACACAGAGTAACACTCGCGTACACACCGTGCACTGTTCGCCACGGTACACAGTAACACTCGCTACACGCCGTGTACTGCTCGCTACGGTCTCTCACTACACAACGTGGCGAACACCAGACAGTTAACATTACATTACATTACCTTCATAACACCATTTCCAAGAAAATACTAAAGTACTAGGTCCGGTACATGTAACGGCAACACATCCTACTCATAATGTCTTATAAAGCAAACTTATCCAACAGCAGCAAGGCAACATCCGTGTCTTCCCTCAGCCTTATTATTTCCTTCAGGGCTCTCCGCTGAGAAAAAGCGACGCCAGTACCAATCTGTGTTCATCTTTTCCGTCGGTCGCGTTCCTTCTTCGCTAATAGTCCTTCAGCCGAACGACCAGGCTTTTTTGTGGTAGGATCCACTTCTGAACCGTGTCTCGACCACTTCTTTAGGTTCTCTGCCATGTTGCTTTCTCTTTCTAGCAGCGCTCTGCCTCTTTATAAGAGACTCTCCGCTCTCCCTGGGGTCAGCCCGATACTTCACCCATGTCTGGGCTGGCTCTCTGAAGCTACCGCGGTCAAAGCAATTGCAAAACGCACAAGCTGTAACGTGTCTGGTATAACAAATGTTTTCTCTGCACTGCCGCGGCGTAATTTCATCCCCCTTCAGTAATTATTCTGGCTAATAAAAAGCTGAAAATAGTCGAGATTTGATAAGAAATTCTTTCCCGTAGAGCAATCCATTTGCTAACTCCACAAAAGCAACTGTTCACGTTAACGCAACTTGCGGCCTGTAAAACCTGTATTATGTTCATAACATACCGGAGCTCTCTCAAGCTGTCGCGTACGATCCATAACGTGCCCATTTTCCTGGTCATTCCGGCGCAATAAGTAGACCATAACCACGGGCAATATCCGAAAAGACCGTTTAGCCAGGATGTTTCGCCCCTCAGTCATAAACCAGCGCAGAAGCGGTTCCTTACTCCACGCTAACGACACACCATAGTTCTGCACATGGACCAGCAGGTCCTAATGCACACCTAATCAGTCGATAAGTTAGTGGTCCACTTTCTGCTGCTCTTCACTCCATGTTTCCCTCTCAGCCCCACTAAATTTCTACGGTCTCTGGTCAACACTTGTGTATGTCGACCGGTACTACAAGTGTGTCTATATGGGGTGGATTCTAGCTTTCCCTGGATCCTATAGAGTAGAGACATCGCTATACTCACCAAAGCAGCCATAGGTAGATAGCAAATTTGACCCACTTGAATCTGAAGGATGCAGCACCGGATTACACCGCCGAAGGCCGATGACGACAGTGTTTGTGTAACAGACTCCAAATTTCCTTTCGTCGGACGGATTTTACAAACACAAAGGATAATGTGGCTCCACACTCGCTATGGGCAAGAGTTCCATACACAACCTCCACTTTTTTGGGGTTTTTTGGCCAGAATAATTAGTAATAATAATAAAAGGGGGCACAAATATTTTTGGGGGGTTTTTATGAGTGAGAAGGGGGTTTAGAATGATGGGGGGGGGGATTGTAAAAGGAAGGGGTAGACTTAGCGCGAGTAAAAAAAAAAAATTGCGGTAATTCTGCTTTCCACATCTGTATTGTTCCCTTGTGTCATTTACTCTATGTCCTATTCTCTTGAACTACTGATGTTCTTCTTTTTTATTATGATGTTTCCCCCACCCCCTGTCAATGAGGCAGTGAACAAAGGTTAACATCTTAAGTTACATTACATTACATTAATGTCTACAGCAGATTCAAACCAGGAAACCTGTGGAGAAAGCAATGTTAATCACACCATTCACTGTGGCCTTAACCACTACACCAACTGAGTTTGTTGCTAGTGCAGTGCCATTAGTTTCCATTCATCACTGAAGGGTGAAAGAAATCTGCAAGTACTTATATATATATATATATATATATATATATTAATAAAGAAACAATATATTCTTTTTTTTCTTTTATTTATTGTTGTCGATGAGGAGACGTCGAGTGAATATCCATTTTGATGTCTTTCATGCTGATGAGTTACCTGATCTGTTGACACTGGGTAGAATAATTTGAGCAGAACAAACCATTGTTTGTGGCTGAGTTGGGTTAAAGTTAGGGTTCGGGATAGGGATAGCATTTCTTATGAGTTGAGTTAAGGTTAGGCACAGGGATAGGGATAGCATTCCCCATGAGTTGGGTTAAGGTTAGGATTAGGGATAGGGATAGTTTAGTTCGTTTGGTGGTAAGTGTGAGCGCGAGTGTGCCGGCACGCGGCGAGTACGGTTGGAAGAGGAGGAGGAGGAGGGGGATTCGGGCACGATCTATTCAGACTAGTATCAAATGTGAAAACAACCGTACTTCAGCGCGGCAGCAGATTACATTATGTGTCGCAGTTGTCTTGTTCTTAAGAAATGCTGCAGCGGCGGCGAAAGGATCTCTCCGTTCAAACGAAGAAGTTCAATACTTGCTCAAAATGTAGGCCCACGAAAACACAATCCACCACTGGGTATATAAACTCGGAGGTTTTCGGAATAATTTGAGCGCAGTTAACATTCGCCTGCTTATGACAGAACAATAGATCGGTGTGGTGATGAATTAAAGACAAGAGTCATCACAAGATGACATATCCCACTGGTTCCACATAATTTGTGATTTACTCATTGCAGGAGAATTGTATCCTCTTAATATCATCACTGTAGTAATTCTATACTCATAAAACAGATGGATTGATTAGTTTGTTATCAAGGCAAGCATGTAATGATGAATGTATTGATTCAGAACTAGGATCTTGTGTCATGAAGTGTGGGGAATACAATAATGTGAGATTTGCTATTACCACTGTACGAAATGGAACACCAATGTCCGTATATGTAAACATATACTTACCTTTATAAATAATCAATGATGTAACTTCCATAATGATATCTTGTCTACCACAAACTTGACAGTGTTCTGTAACCCATACTCTTTCAATAGCGATGGCTGGTGTGCTACTGAGTCCTAGGTAATTGACAGTTCTATGTGTTCCTCATTCCATGGCTCGGATGCGAGATACAACAAGGACATTTCACTCTATTTCACTTGGTCTGTGTGAGCCGAGACTTTTGGAGTTTTTGAAGTTTCTAAGTGGCATAGTTTTTGAGTTCTGTCCCGGAAACGAGACTAAGTCCAATTTTAGGGCTGTTTTTGTGAAAATTTCAAGGATTATGGGTAGCATGGAACTGAAACCCCCAAAAGGCACAAGTACACCATAAGAGTAAGTTCCATAGCAAATTTGAAGTTTGTAAGTGGTATAGTTTTTGAGTTCTGCTCCGGAAATGAAAATGATTATGGATGGACTGATGGATAAATTTTGGGCACCCTGATTTCAAAATGCCCAAAAGGCACAATGGGATCACTAGAATAACATGCGTACAAAATATGATGTTTGTAAGAGGCAGAGTTCTTGAATTCTGCTCTAGAAAAGGGACAAAGTTCAATTTTGGGCTGTTTTTGGTGAAAATTTCAAGGATTATGGGCAGAATGGAACTGAAACCCACAAAAGGCACAACTACACCATGAGGGTAAGTTCCATACCAAATCTGAAGTTTCTAAGTGGCATAGTTTTTTAGTTCTGTCCCGAAAACAAGACAAAGTCCAATTTTAGGGCTGTTTTTGGTGAAAATTTCAAGAATTATGGGCAGCATGGAACTGAAACCCCCGAAAGGCACAACTACACCATAAGAGTAAGTTCCATACGAAATCTGAAGCTTCTAAGTAGCATAGTTTTTGAGTTCTGTCCCGAAAACGAGACTAAGTCCAATTTTAGGGCTGTTTATGGTGAAAATTTCAAGAATTATGGGCAGCATGGAATTGAAACCCCCTAAAGGCACAACTACACCATAAGAGTAAGTTCCATAGCAAATTTGAAGTTTGTAAGTTGTATAGTTTTTGAGTTCTGTTCCGGAAATGAAAATGATCACGGACAGGGACGGACAGGGTGATGACTATATCCCACGGTATTACATACCGGTGGGATAAAAAAAAAATGTGCGCGGTGACGCGCCGCGGTTCCAGAGTCTTGCAGCTCAAGTTGAGACATTTTTCGCGGGGTGAGGCATGGATAACATAATCAGCCAAATAGCTACACAAGGGCGAAATTATATAAGGTTCTTTTCCTTCTTAATGACCATTTATTGTCGTTAACCTCATGTAAGTGGGCGGGCTTAAATGCACTCGCGTGTGTTTTCTATTTCGAATGGAAAATAAAATGATGTCATTGGGTCATACGTTGCACAGAATTCGTTTCAAGACTATAAAGGGTCGTGTAGTAATCAGCGACAAACAAGAAGAAAAATGAGCCATAGCACGGTGCAAGACGTGCGGAATTTATTGATTGAATGCCAGCGGTGGCAGGTCAAGAGGTCCTTTCCAGAGCAGCAGCAGCAGCCGCGACGGCTTAAGGTTTTATCTGGCCGAGTACATATGCGGCGAGGTAAACACAGACTGCGTTGACCACTTTACTCAAATTTTAGCAGACGACATGATCCTGCTACTGTACGCGCCACCTAAGAGTAGTTCACAGCACCTAGATGACATCAACAGAATAATAGCACAAGCCAACTTGGCCTAGGTTCCAAACTTAATGTCGTTAGGCGCAAAGCAAGCTTAAGCACGCTAATTATTACTCAAGCAGAGAGTCCAGTTGTGAGTAAATGAAGCCCCACAATGACAAAAACGGCAGGGTGTCGAACACACTAGCGCGCAGAAAGTGAGTGCTCCGCGGCACACGCGTGCCTACGTGATATCGCGAACTATGCATACACTGCCACTTTTATAAGATAGTAGCAGGTATAGCCGCTGTAGACATTAAAGTGTAAATTATCTTTACCGGGTGTACGGTCGACGTTTTTCCACACCAGAATACTTCACTTGGTGTCTAAACATTAAGGCAAGTTGTGATTTTTTTCGATGTTGCTGGAGGTTGTGTATGATACTCTTATTATTTTAACAAACTAATTTTTCTGTGTGAAGAGAGACACGAATTACGCCTACAACCCCGCAGACTGAGGAACCAGATCGTTCCAATTAACATGTTACAACAGATCGGGGATGTTCAAGCCCAATCAAATGCTTAAAACTTTGACATCTTTGTCTCACATGAAAATAAACTTTCATAAAAATTGCTATAGGTGGCATTAAAGGCACGGCTTGAAAAAAACAATAAAACTTAATTACAACTTAATTTGAAAACTCCTCCTGAGAGTTGGTTTTACCCATTCATGCCCGCAAAAGACCATCTCCTCAATTACAAGAAACTACACCGCAAAAAAAACTGCCCTTCTGTTGAATGCAAAAACCTCTCTGTCACACTCGTACTGTTATAATGCTTGTGTTATTTTGGTAAGTATTATGGTGGTAGTTTATAATAATGATACATGACCGTAGCCGCAACAGTTGATGCAGGTTGAAAACGGAATACTTGCCCCTTGCGTTTCTGGCCGATTATGCTGTCCACTGTTATATCACAAAAAAATTATCTTTCGCATAACTTAAGCGGCCAGACTTTCACACTGCGTCCTCCTCTTAGAAACATCTCAGCCGCAGTTTCTTTAGTTTGTCACGGTACTGTTCTGTGGTAACTACGCCAATGCAAGCAGGGGCGAAGCTAGAACCGGGAATTGGGGTGGCACAGACGCGTCCCTTTATGAGAATTAGGATAGTCCTGGCTAGTTCTCAATTATTTTTCTTTATTGACGCGTTTTCAAATTATCGTAATAGGCAACTGAAAACACGGTTTCTCATACAATCTAACTGCGATGAAGTCATGGGGTAAATTCCGTAAAACTGATAATGTTATTCAAAATTACTCTCGTTATTGAGTGGGGGAAAAAGGGGGCACTTGGCGGTGAAATAGGCTGTAAAAAGCATGCGGCTCTATTTGACTTTGGTTTAAATTATGTGTAATGTGAATAGAGGCCACTAGATGGCAGTATTTACCTTTTTTTTATTCAGCCCAGACTGGAGCTAGGTTTAGACATGTCCTGGGCATGTCTGGGGAAAGTCCCAGAAAATAAAAAAAAAGAGGTCTAAATGTGGGTGGGGTCTGCAAAAGAGTATATAAGGAGTAGAATTGAGACAGTAAAGTAGGTAGGAGAAATTGCAGGGAGAAGGATACATGAGACCAGACCTGTCATTTCTGTTCAAGACCTGTGAAGTTTCTTTTGTGGATTTTTGCCTGTGTTAGAGCATTTTTTTTCCTTACCCAAGACATCACCAAGCCACCCCAACAAAAAGGGACTGTAAATATTTCTGTTTTTCTTGTAAATCAATCTTGGTTATTAGTTGTAGGTTAGTATTAGTCTTTGTTAATTAAATGTGTTCAAGTTTTTAAAACTGTTTCTGTCATCCCTTGCTGTTGCTGTAGCTGTTGTGTTGTAAATTGTAATAACAAATTGGGGCCATAACATATGCAAACGCTTCCAGATGAATGATTGTCGTCTTACCAGGGGCGAAGCTAGAACCGGGAATTGGGCTAGCACAGACACGTCCCTTTATGACAATTAGGATAGTCCTGGCTAGTTCTCAATTATTTTTCTTTATTGACTCGTTTTCCAATTATCGTAATAGGCAACTGAAGACACGGTTTATCATGCGATCCAACAGCGATGAAGTCATGGGGTAAATTGGGGTGGACGTAACATCTGTTTTAAAGAATTCTTAGTCCTGACCTGTTCGCAGTCATTTTCATGATTAACAAAATGTTCACTCCGAGAGTGCTCCGCACTTAACCGGTGCTGCTTGTTCTCCCCGATTAGGTAAGACGACAATCATTCATCTGGACCCGTTTGCATAATTTAAATCAAAGTCAAATAGAGCCTTATGCTTTTTATAGCCTATTTCACCGCCAAGTGCCCCTTTTTTCCCCCACTCAATAACGAGAGTAATTTTGAATAACATAAATACGTCCACCCCAATTCTTAGTTTTACGGAATTTACCCCATGACTTCATCGCAGTTAGATCGCATGAGAAACCGTGTCTTCAGTTGCCTATTACGATAATTGGAAAACGTGTCAATAAAGAAAAATAATTGAGAACTAGCCAGGACTATCCTAATTGCCATAAAGGGACGTGTCTGTGCCACCCCAATTCCCGGTTCTATCTGCTTCGGCCCTGCAAGAATCGTGCCGAAGTTGCGCGATAAGCCCTCCGTACCCTGAATAGCAGCAGGATCTATCTTTCTGAAGCACTGTGTCGGAGCTTGCTTCATATCGGGCGAAACTACGTGACTGATGGCGTTCAAACCTCTTCACTGCTTCATTCAGACTGACAGGTTCGGTTCGTTCGGCGGAGTGTCGAAACATTGGTGCGATTCAAATGTATTTAAGATTAATGAAACAGCGCTGAGCAAATATTTAGGCAATAGGATTCAATGAAGTAGTGGATGTAATTAATGTTAATATAAGATGAATTAATAAAGTAAGGAAGAACAACAACAGACATATGGATTTCAGCTTCTTAATAGTGTTATACCCTATACAAAACTCTAAGTGCACACGCAGAGTGCGTCAGCGTCACCTTTGTAAGACTATATAACAATCCATGTACCAGCAGTTGTCAGTCACCCACGGGTTTCACGAATGAAGTTTCAAGTAGTGAACCAATTTTCAGCACGATGGTTCATAAGGGTTGTAAGATTCATAAAGCCTCGTTTGACCATTAATAGTAGCAGGTTGGAAGTCAGGTTTGGAATTTTGCCTCAACACTGGGAACCTAGGGTCTCTCTCCCCTGATAATTATCGCAGGGAGTTAGGGCCTTGGTTTACCGTTTGATCTGAAAGAAGCCCCCATTACTGAGGATTATTTGGTTTTGGGGAATACTGCCATCATTTGGATTTACGTAAGTGAACAGAAACTAAATGAAAGGATATGATTGGACAAGGACACTATTACTGGATAATAGGGGATATGATTGGATCAGGATACTGTTTCAGGTTTGGAGCAGAAAGGATTGGATGGCATATGAGATGAATACAGTTTGCAAAGAAAAGTATGATGTTTTATACGATGATGCAGCCTGCTGTGGCAACTAAAAACTTCTTGTTTTAGTCTGTGAGGTGCAGAGCCAACATCGTTTAATGTTGTGCTGCTGCTAACTTCCATGTCAGTCAGTATGTGATTCGAATATGCCCCTGTTCCAGTCGCCAATAGCATTTATGAGTTAACACAGAGCTTTATGGAAATAGTCTTTTAAAAATGTCAAATAAGTGACTTTCAGTTCTTTCCCTTAGAGTATTGATGGATGAGTTGATAATTCCTTGGGAAAGAGAACCATGTGCACATTTATTTCTGAAATGAGGAAAAGCCAGGAAAACCATGCTATAATGATAGATTCAGAGTGAAGTTGAGTACAGGAGCGGATTACATGAGCGAAAATGTCACTGCCCTGTTTAGACCACTGAAAACACAGCACCATTTCAAGTCAATGTGCCATTTCCTTTTATTCTAACAGTTACTATGATGGGTATAATATAATTGCATAAAACCATAGCTTTACTTTGTTTTAAAAAAGGCGGACATCTGCGTGTGTTGTGGTAAAAATGCAAACATTGATTTCCTTTTGAGTAATGGCAAAAGGCTGATGTGTGACATTGTAAGCAGGATTGACAGAATTTCAATGCAGAAAAGCATCTTTGGTGGCAGTACTGTGCAATTAGAGGCTTTTAAAACTATACCTTACGCTTTCAGACGTGCTTCAAAAGCCACATAACCCTTAAATTTCAGTATGAAGGTTTTTTTCACATCACAGGCAGAAAAGACAGTAACCGTAACCATGGGAACTGTAATTGCTTTCTGCTTTTAACCGCCAAATTAGTGCTTAGTAAAATCATGTTTACAAATGTCATACCAACATAGGGGTTGGGCAACCACAATTATTTGCCTATCTGGAGGAAATTCTGAGCCTAAAACAAGCCTGTGTGATGGAGTGATCAGGAACCAGTCGCGAGAACCAAGTAATGAAGTAGATCCGATTTTATAAGGGGGAAAACCCCCGCAGGGCAGAAGGCAAAGGTACAAAGTCCACACTCCAAAAATCACAATCCAGTTGGGCAAAAATAGACAAAAACCAGGGCAGCAATCACAGTACTCATGGTCGGACAAAAATGGGTTTGGTACACATGCACAGGTATATCAGAGAAGCCAAGCTAAAATCCAATGGGCGTAATCCAAACCGTAACCAGGGCAGCAATAATAGATCTTGTGGTCGGGCAGAAAAGGGTCGAAAAACACAGATGCAACAATAAATCCAAAATCACAAAGCCAAAAATCAAAAAGTCGGACGGTCCAGTAAGAAGAGAATCACTTCGAGAACAAGGCGGAATGAACATGGCACAAGCAAACTGAGAGAAACGATCTGACAAGAAAGTGCTGTGAAAAGATTCCTAATATACACTCCAGGGGAATCACGTGCTACACAGAACACAGGTGCTGGATATGAGACTAATTACAAAGGTGGGAACATGTGGGAGAACCTAATCACATAAAATAGGCAAAAGCCAAAACGCGGACAGGGATGACGAGACAATCCTATAGACAAACGTACAGCTCCGGTCAAGGAGTTCGAACGTGCATAGATAATGAGAGAAAGAACAGCGCAAGCAATTGTGGAGAATCCACAGAAAACGCAGCAGAGAAGATTGGGGAAAGACAAAGTGCAATGCATGGTAAAAAGCAAAACATGGACCGGAATAAACTATGGTAAAAAAGTAAAACATGGAAAAACTAAACTAAGACAGAACATGAATAAATCAAAGTAACCAAATCCCAATACACATTACAAAGAATAGTCAGACATTGCAAAAATCCAAATATAAACATGGTAAGCAGATCGTGGGCATGGCAAAGCAGACATTGACATGGCAAGGCAAGGCAGAGACATGGCAAACAGCCTGATATGTTCTAAAAGTGATTACAGATGGTTGGCAATTCATTATTGTGCCCTCTAAAGGTCGCTGTATTATTAAATGTGGATTGTATGTGACAGGTATCCACCTACAATGTTGGTGGATGAAATATGTTGCCGCTGAAATATAAACACACATTGCGCTGCTCATATTAAGCATGACTAATGACAATTTGGTGAGTGCCATCAGCCAGCAAAAGCAGAACTGGCCCCTGCAGCAGGCAGACAAGGGTCCCTGGGGTCCTTCCTTTGTGGCAAGGCTGACATCTAAACCCTGGGCAAGAACTCATCAGGGATGGCTGATCTCTGCAGGGCTTGGGTTTGAGGAAGAATGTCCGTCACTCACAGAGTGTACCGTTAGCATGTTGGGTTCCTGGTGCTGCTCTTTTCTACTCCATGCTGATGGGAGCCAAAGAGCCTGTGACTGAATTGGACCTCAGCAGGCCATAGCCTGCAAGCTTCTCATGATGACTGAGCTAACAGAACAGGCAGAGACATTCTGGGATGGCTGGAGTTCAGTTACGGAATTCAACAAGTGATTTTTTTTTTAATGCTGTCTTTGCATCTGATCTGCTGAGAATGAGTCATTCTGAACGCTTAATTAAGTATCAGTGGATTATGCCGAACACTATTCAGCTTAGATATAATTAAGAGATGTCTGCAAATGAGTCATTAATAGGAAGACCAAGGTGACCAGATTATAAACAGTTAAGATGGAATCATGTGTCACATAACTAAGCAGCTGAGAGAAAGTTTCAAAATAATTAATTACTCTGTAGGGTACCAAAAATATAAATATCAATGTTTGACCTAAAACAAATTGGGTTTCTGCATCATTTTACTGGATGTATCGTCAGTCAGTTATCTAACAAATGATCACATTACTCATGTGAATGCCCTCTCTGTCTCCTCCCATTCAGCACCTCGTGTGTTTGGATCAGTTTGCGTCTTGCCTACTCCCCTAATCCCCGACTATGTCTTGTTTCATATTTACCCCACTTCATGTGCGTGACGTATTAGTACCCGTTCTTTTGAGTTGGTGATGCGAGATCAGAGAGACACCAGATGCGAGGTGGAAGGGAAATGAGGATTTATTTAAAACAAAAGAAAACAGGCACGAGGGCCAACAAAAAACTCAGCCCAAAGGGTTGCAAAATACAAACTAAGGTGAGCTTCACAGAGCTGGAAACTAAAGATCAAAAACGACAAAAACAAAAGCCACTGGAAACTCCAGGGAGATTAGCAAAAACAGAAATGAATAACAAGGCTAGGGCTATATACAAAATGACTATGAAAACAAGATCTTGGAACATAAACTTGCAAACAAGAACAAAGGCTTGGGAACATGAGTGAGAACTTGACTTTGAAACAAACTTGAGACACTGTCTGCCAGCCAACTTCCACCGCATCCAGATAAAGGTTAGGAAATCAAGACATGAGGGGCAACGCCTGGAGAAGGAGAAACAAGAGGCAGGGCAAGATCATGAGACATGGACCAAGATTGGAAAACAAGACTTGCTCATTAAGAGAATGAGCGTGCTCAGCTTAAGTATCAATTAAGTATGCAGTTTGGAAGCAAGCATGAATGTTCAGAACAGAAAAACACAGCAAGATCTTGAAAAAGCAAAGCAGGAATCATGACAATAAACTCCCTGTCTAAATTAGTAATATTAGTAATGTGCCTATCTAAGAATTACACCACCCAGTGAGTGTTAGTAAATGTTAGTAACTTAAAAAGAGTTAATTGCCAATTAAGCTTTGACAGCCCCAAATCAGCACAGCACAGAAGGAAGGGTGAAATACCAAAGCCAACCATAGCTCAGAAATGTGCAACAACGAAGGCACGGGGCGGAACGCAGACAAGCGGTGGAGTGGCTTGGCAGACCTGGCGAAAACAAAAACATGGAAAAGTAAAAAACATGGACAATAAACAAGAATAATGAAATGTAAGATCCTAATACAAGAAACTGTTAAAACTATGGCATGAACTATGAGCATGAACTATGAAACTATGAAACTTGAACTATGGAACATGAAACTGTTAAAACCATAAGCAATACTGTTCTGGCCAAAGGCCAGAACCCCGGAACACAACAGTTGGAAGTTATTGTATTGTAATTTGTTGCACCGCTTGGAACCACGCTGTATTAGCTAATATAATTCTTTGTCTATTCAAAGTAAAACACTAGCTCTAATTATAGTAATTTACGGAAATGTCCTTCCACGTCAAGTTCATCTGTTTGCATCTGGGTGCAGATTGTAGACCCTAGTATCTTTGGAACTGCTCAAATGATGCACTCTTTTGCAGTATTCTGTCAATATGGCATACACCGGAGACGAATATTATAAATTTAGAATCCGGACACGTTAAGTCCCATTTTTGTTGCCCAGGAATTGTATGAATTCAGCTCCTGAACCAAGCCTGATCTGCAAGTAGCCAAACATATTTGCCAATAGTATCTTTCCAGCAATTGATAAAAATTATTTCTTGCAACAAAAAATTAGGTCCCATTGTAGCAGCAAGCTAAAACCACAATAGCCCGAAGGTGTGCCAATGTAGTAGTGACAAAATCTGGTTTCTGAAGCAATATTCAACATGGTATTGATACTGCGTCATTCTACTGTCATTTATAGCCATCAGATATGAAATTAACATAGTACTCTACAATTGATTTGTGTGTTGATGCATCCTCACAGCATTCAATGATCAGTTCTCACTCTAATGGTCTCTCCTGGAAATATTGAGCGATCAGTAGCTTCAGATATCATGCCGCGTAAACAGACAGCTCTAGTTCACGCAACATTTCTGTTTCTCGAAAATTATCTGTTGATTCACTAGTGTTTCATCCAAGGGAGGGAATAGCACGACCTTTCTGACAATAATTAATCTCTTCCACTCGGGACTTTCCAGTGAAGGGATTATTGCCAGCTCTCACCTCGCCTTAAAGCGCATTACTTATCTAAACCTGTACCCCTTTACGGTTACTGGACCCTAGAGTTTTAATCCCCACACTTTTTTGTCCCTGGACTCTTCGTTCCCAAGGACTTTTCATTCATCAGAGCTTTTCATCCCAGGATTTTTCATCCCCTAATGATACAACATAAATTAATGTGTCACCATTATTGACAGATGGATGGACAGACGAACATCGGACAACTCACCATGATATAAGGGTTAGGGTTGGGGTCAGGG
Source organism: Gymnothorax reevesii (assembly GCA_029721435.1). NCBI lineage: Eukaryota > Metazoa > Chordata > Actinopteri > Anguilliformes > Muraenidae > Gymnothorax > Gymnothorax reevesii. The sequence continues at coordinate 32,822,709 of CM056575.1, forward strand.
ATAGGGCCATATTGCAGGAGGAGGGCAAAGCATTATTGTGGATGAACAAAGAGTCCAGGGCAAAAAGTTTATGGGGACAAAAAGTCCACAGGGATGAAATTTCCTTGGGGACAAAATTTGTGGATGAAAAGTCTGGGACAAAGAGTCCTAGAGCCCTCATTTACACATTCTAATTAGCAACTAAGCATTAATTCATTCATTTGCGAGGTCAATCAGTAGAATTACTATTTCCCTCCAGCTTACATTATTGTGCACTGCAATAGTAAGCATTTTCCTTTCCACATTAATTGTGACATAAAACGTCAATGTCTTTCAAAACTGCTAAATTCCTGTACCCCTCAAAATGTCATCTTTTTTTCCGGGGTCATTGTCCGATTGGCTTGTTTCACCTAGGAAAATGTTTTAACAAACAGGGTTTTGCCGACCCAGGTTCTTGAATCTTGAGTGATGTTTGCTTATACAAAAATAAACCTGTCCACAACCAGTGACATTACCATAATGCATGTTAACTCAACTTGTTAAGAATCTGACAATTAATTGAATAAATTTATCAAGCAAATAGGCTAACATTAAGCTGCATGGCCATCAACGATTGGAAAAAAATAAATGCTAAAATGGGAGGTGGAATTCAGAGAAAGTACTGGATTAATTAATCAACTTATCATTGTCATTAATTTTTTTTCCATACCTGCTATATCACTATTCAGTACAGTACGTGTGCAGTATGCAGCCCGGTGTTCCTTGTAAATAGTTTACACTTTTTTTTCCCATTTTGCAGGTCTATTAAAGTCCAACCCCTTGTCCACGTCACAGGAGGTGGTAACAGGTCAGAGTTTCCTTGCAAGGTAAACATTCTAACGGTAAAATAAGCTATTTTTTATGAATGTGTGCTGGCTAATTGGGCACTGATGAAAAATGGACTAATTTCAATGCTTTTTAATGGAGTTTCAATGCTTTTTGGGGTTTGGAGAGCTTTATGGAGACCATTAATGTCAATGTTGTCTATATTCATGGATTCATGGAAATACCCATCTAAAATGTATTAATTCATACGGAGTTTCCTGAGTGAAAACAATTGATTTGTACTACAAAAAATATTATTTTATGATTAGACTGTGCACAATTTGCTGGAAAGCCATTTGAGGAGCCACTTTGATAGCTACCTTACTTGGCTCATAGACAGTTGGTTATTTAAAAAAAAAAAAGTATGATTATGTGCAATTGCCATTGCAAATAGTGGTTATTTCAGCAAATTTAAGATCTACGTATATCTTTTCGGCGAAACATAAGGTATTTATTGCATCTTCTCCCAACTTTTCATAGCCATTTTCTGTCATGAGGAGTTTTAGTCAGCCTAGTGTGTCTTCCAGAGACTACATAGAGCCCCTGGCTTGAGAATGCCTGCTGAACGGTTATCTACTGGCAGCAATATGACAGAAAGTTCTCACTCTTCTCTAAGCAATGGGAAAATCAAACAACAGTAGTCTTGAGTTTGGGATTTGCTTTCAATACTGTGTGTGTGTGTGTGTGTGTGGGGGGGGTTGAAAATAAGGAAACACCTGCTGATGTTCAGCAGTTATTATCACAGTCTTTATTTCACAGCAGACAGATGGGGAAAAACAAGCATTTGCCAGAACTCCTGTACAGGGGATCTGATGTTTTTGTTCAGGAAGACGATGCAACTGAGGATCAACACGGCTCACTGAATGTACTTTTCCAGACTGTAAGTAAGAAGGACTTTCAAGGCCTGCTTAGTTTCATGAAATCACTGGTGCTGGCTAACGCTAACGTAAGTGCCGACTGCCAACTGTTCGGCAATCTGTGCCTCTCGATGTGCGAGTTATGACAGCACGCATCTCACTCCCACGGTTCAGATTTACAGACTCATTCACTGAAAAGTCTCCGCAAAAGCACAGTCTATCTAATTGTCGTTGAAGAAATCCCTTAACCGAGCTGTGTTGTGAAGTAACAGCTTTCTGCAGATGGTAGCATTCCTTCCTGCTGTAGTACAATGATCAAGCAATTAATGGCTAATGGTTGCTTAGGGTTCTCTTCTCTAGACGCTGCCGAACTGAGACCCTATGGACAACAGATATAATCTGTAAATAATATGGATGTCTGCTCTTTGTCTGCGCATTGACGGAGCATTTATTGCAGTGCGTAAACTGACCACAGTCTACATTTTAACTTGTTGGCAATTGTCCTAAAATGGCTCCACCATCATCACTTATCACCAAGAAGGCAGCTGTTGCTGTATGAATATCTGTCTATCCTCTTAAAGAGGAACTACTGATTTAGAAGATGGCAGCAAATACAATTGCAGAATGGGAGGGAGAGGCTAGCACTGTTCACAGTACAGCACAGTCAAAATCCGATAATGCTAGGAGGAGCAGTTAGTTTGAGAAGGTTGTTGCTTTATAGTTTTATAGACAACTTCATAGTTATGGCGGTATTGACAGTGCGTCACTAACATGTTGACAGTAGGCCAGTGCAGAACAAGATTACAGTCAAGTAAAAATGCTAGCTGCAGGGGTCTAAAATTACATTGGTCTTGATCAGTGCATCTGTTCCGTGGGCAACTAGACAAGTCAATCAATAAAACATACAAATCCATCAATATCTCTGTGAATCATTGGAAAATATTTTGTTGGAACATCCATAATCTCACAATAGTTGGTTCATTAGTGATATTTGTGACATAATATAAGTTAATTTTGGTTGAATATGAGAATTTTGACAGACTGTGTTAGCTGAGACAAACTGGATATTGATAGATTTGTATATTTGATCATGGGATTTTATCGTACAATTTTAAATCAGTGCAGCAAAGCATTCAAATTTGTATCATATCTGGGTGAGCCCTGATGTTTTACACCCCTATTAAGTTTGCTGCGTAGTAGGCATCCAGTTAGCCATGTTGACTCCTTTGCCCTGGTTAGCGGATTGTTCCGGACGTTAGCATTTTGGTTTGGGTGAGGGAAGAGGAGTTTGGATGAGGTCAGTTGCACTTCTTCTCATGATTGGCCTGTGTCTCTGGCACCGTCTTCATGAAGAAGGCAGGATCACGTGTGCAGCGCCAAGCCAACAGCAGAGGAACTGCCAGGTATGCCAGATTGAGTCCGACAACAGGTTTCAATATCTTTTCGGGGATCCGGTACTCTAGAGGGGTTCGGGAGTGGAGGGACGCTCCGATATGGGACCACTGGCACTGGAGGGGGTGGGGGGATAGAGACAGGGGTGAAGATATTAAATGACCAGACCTCAGCAATTTTTTTTTTTTTTTTGTGCTAATGCAGAGTGGATAGGAAAGGTTCTTTTGGCCGGTGGAAATTACTTGTTACAAGCAAACAAAAGAACAGAGAGTTAAGACTTTGGGCTGTGGGAGTTTATGGCCAATTACTTCAGTGTGCTCACATCATTAATGCGGGGCTCAATTCCCAGGGAGAAGACACATTGCGTCGAACGTGTTAGGACAATAATATGGAAATGTGTGATTCTTACATAGACCACTCCACCTGGTGTAAATGCCCAAGTAGGGCAGTAAATTTGTGAGTCGGGTAGAGTGGTGGTACAGTGGATGGCACCATCACCTCACAGCTAGTTGATCTAGGGTTCTGTGTTCTCTTTGTTTTCCCTTGGGTATTCCCAAGATTTCCTTAACAGAGCAATGGCATTCGGGTCAAGCTAATTGGACGCCTCAAATTACCAATAGGTATAAGTGTGTGAGTGAATGGTGCGTGATCCCTGAAATGGCTCAGCAAAATATCTACGGTGTGTACGTGCTTTATGACATTTTTTGCTTGGATAGTCTTCAGTCGCCCTGACCAGGCATAGGAGGTTAGATATTGGATGGAATTTGAGAATGTTTATCTGCAAGGATTGACACTTCGAGAGTTTGGAGCACAAGGGGCATAAGTGACATTTTGGGCTAACATAAGTTTTATACATCATTTTAAAGGTCTTGATGAGCTCTATCAAATGGTAAAAAATGGCCCCAATAATAGTTACTTTTTAAAGTATAGATTGCTCAAATATGTTGTTTTTAATCAAGTAATTACAACCAATGAAGGTTTTCGCTCTCCTGTAAAATTCTGAAAATGTCACTTACGCCCCTTGTGCTCCAAAGCCTCGAATTGTAGGAATTACATTCATCCATTATCTAAACCACTTCTTCCTCATCTGAGTCCCTGGGGAGCTGAAATCCATCCCAGCCTGCTGTGTGCGAAAAGCAGGGACACAGCCTGGACACAGGCCGCCTATCCATCGAAGGGCTGATACACCACTCTCTCACCTTCACACTTATGGGCAATTTAGTGTCTACAATTTGCCTCTCATTTATATCTTTGGACTGCGGGATGGAGGAAGCCCAAGCAAACATACACAAACTCCACAAAGGAAGATTCCATGCCAGATTCAAGCCCTTGATCTTCTTGGCAATAGCACTACCCACTGCACCACCATCCCACCTCATGCTAAAATTATGAAATCATGTCAATGTCCAAATGATCATGGCCCTCGCAGTAGATTCGTGAAAAGATTGCCCATTATTCCTCCTTGTCCCCTTAAGTCATCTGTAAAAACAACCACTCCTTTGCACAGGGTCTTTTGAGTGGCCTTCCTAAAGATGCAGGACAGAACCCCCATCCCTCGGCTTAAAAGGCAATAGGCCAGGGACTGAATTTCTGAACAGGATGGGTCATGGAGTAGAGGGATTTGTTTGAATTCTTATACTGCATCTGCTGTTAAAGTAATGCAAGAAATCATCTGTATTCAGTGCAAACCAGGCACACAGTGTATGGGTGGTATTTATAATGAAGAGGGAGGGAGGGCGTACAGCCAAGGGCTTTACCAAATATTGTTATAAATGCACTGCAGTCATTGTGACTTATTGCCCAGTCCAAGCAATAATACCTCATGGGGAAAAATCACAATGTATTGTGCTGTTTGTAGTCCTATCTGCAACAGTGCATATCAACTTCCCAGGAAAACAGGTATGTTTTGTGACCACTGCTACATACAGTGCCGTAAAAAAGTTTTTGCCCCCTTCTTGATTTCTTATTTTTTTTGCATATTAGTCATGCTTAAATATTTGAGATCAAACAAATTTTAATATTACACAAAGACAACCCAAGGAAACACAAAATGCAGTTTTTAAATGATGAGTTCATTTATCAAGGGAAAAAAGCTGTCCAAACTTACCCGGCCCTATGTGAAATAGTAATTGCCCCATAAAACCTAATAACTGGTTGTGCCACCCTCCGTGACAAGTGCAATCAAACGTTTTTTGGCAATGAGTCTTTCACATCACTGTGGAAGAATTTTAGCTCACTCTTCTTTGCAGAACTATTTTAATTCAGCCACAGTCGAGGGTTTTTGAGCATGAATGGCCTGTTTAAGGTCATTCCACTGCATTTCAAAAGGATTTCAGCCCGGACTTTGACAAGGCTACTCCAAAATCTTCATTTTTTTTTTTGAGACATTCAGAGGTGGACTTCCTTGTGTATTTCAGATTATTGTCCTGCTGCATAAGCCTTGGGCGCTTGAGCTCGAGATCACAATCTGAGGGTTGGACATTCTCCTTCAGGATTTTCCGGCAGAGAGGAGAATTCATATGACGACTCGTCCAGCTCCTGAAGCAGCAAAGCAGCCCCAGACATCACACTACCACCACTATGTTTGACTTTTGGTGTGATGTTCTTTTTATGAAATGCTGTGTTAGTTTTACACCTTATGTAACGGGGCGCACACCTTCCAAAAAGTTCAACTTATGTCTCGTCAGTCCACAGAATATTTTCCGAAAAGTCTTCAGGATCATCAAGATGTATTTTGGCTAATGTGAGATGAGCCTTCGTGTTATTTTTGGTCAGCAGTGGTTTTCACCTTGGAACTCGCCCATGGATGCCATTTTTTGCCCAGTCTCTGTCTTATTGTTGAATCATGAACACTGACTTTAACTGAGGCAAGTGAGGCTTGCAGTTCTTCAGATGTTGTTTTGGGTTTTTTTTGCGACCTCCTGGATGACTAGTTGATGTGCTCTAGAGTAATTTTGGTAGGCCGGCCACTCCTGGGAAGGTTCATCACGGTTCCAAGTTTTCTCCAGTTGTAGATAATGGCTCTCATCGTGATTCACAGGAGTCCCAAAGCCTTAGTAATGGCTTTGCAACCCTTTCCAGACTGATAGATGTCAATTTATTTGTTTCTCATCATGAATTTCTTTAGTTCGCGGTATGACATGTTGCTTTTTGAGATCTTTTAGCCTACTTCACTTTGTCAGACAGGTTCTATTGAAGTGATTTCTTGATTCAACAGGTCAGATTCAGATTCAGATGAATTTATTGTCATTGTTACAGAATAACAATGAAATTACGTTTGGAGAGAAAGTGCTCCGGGCTACTGCAACGTGCGTTGCGCTGCCAACTCCATTTTCTTCTTTGAAAATTAAAGGTTGCAGTTAAACACAAGAGAAACATATTGATGACATCAGACTTAATAATACACATCAGGAATTAACACGACACGCTGGAAACGCGTAGGAATTTTTTCAAGGGAATGGGGGGGGGGAGGATGAGAGGTGGGGGAAGAAGGGGTTAATGAATGCAGGAGGCAGCCTTGGCGGGGGGGGGGTGGGGTGGAAGGGGGGGTTGGAATGCAGAGTCCAGAAGTCCTTATCAGGGGCAGAATGTTCTGTCCTTGTCAGAGGGATAAGGATGTTATTGATGCTCCGTGTGAAACAGAGGCAAACAGAGGGGAGACGCGGAGTGGGGGGGCGGGGGGGTGGTGGGGGTGCCGAATTCTATTCAATTTCGGGTGGAAAAAGCAATTTCGATTAATCCACTATTCATTTTGTAAGTTTTTTACTTCATGCTTCAGGGCCACCAGTACTCCCATCATCTCGTCCAGTCTCTTGCCCAAATTCACAGTCAAACGCACAAACTCCCCACACTGACTCAAAACGGCGTCCATCTTTCTGTGCATTTCTGCAGATGATCCCAGAGTCTTTTTGAGCAACTCACCATTCTCTGATACTCCACTGAAGCGCTCCATAATAATTTTGGTGCTAGGCAGCACGTGGGCCATTTCTCGCTCCCAGCTCGCGTACTTTACGGTACATCAGAGCAACTCCCATGCCAGTTAGGAGAAATCCCGTCACCATAAATCCAAAAAGATAAACATCCTCCACGTCTTCAAGGGATAGTGCTGCCAGACAAAAAACTTGCCATCACGACCATGCATCCCGAACGTAGCCAGCAGCTAAAGTCCAATCCGGGCAGCGCGGCTTGCCAGGTGCTCCGCTTCTTGGTGAAAAAAATTGTCAATCGCATTCAGGGACCAGCTAATTAATTCCATCTTTACTTGAAGAGCCTCAGAAGCAGACAGAAGGTCCAAAAAAAAAGGAAAAAAAGTGGGGGGTAACACGACAAAAGAGGACAAAGAAAGAAGACGCAGGCAGGAACAGAGAGTGCGACTGCTCTCCTCAGTAGGCAGAAGAAGTCTGGCAGTAATCCGGCCTGGGTGTGGCTAGTGAATTACTTTTTCCACATATGGCCACATTTGGATAGCTTTTTCCCCATCATAATGAAATCATCATTTAAAAACTGCATTTTGTATTTCCTTGGGTTATTTTTTTCTTATATTAAAATTTGTTTGATGATCTGAAACATTTAAGTGTAAAAAATATGCAAAAAAGTAAGAAATCAGGAAGGGGGCAAATACTTTTTCACGGCACTGTACCGATCTGCCGACAGGACACGCTATAACTTTACCTTCTAGTATAGCATTACTCTCAAACATGATCTTGCATACTTTGCCTAATCAGCAATGAAAATATTTATATAGTGAATAACCGAAACCAATGTATGTATAACCTTTTTTGATTTTGAAAGATTATAATGACAAAGAAATATCTGCAGTACAATTTGAAATAAAAATGACTGCAATAATCTGAATAATTGTCCGGAAATAATCTAAACCTTCTCTGAATTCCCATTATAGCATTTTTTTCCATCGTAAATTATAATACATTAATGAAAAATGGCAATAGATATTCTCTAAAATGGCACGTGATCCTGTTTCAAACCTTAAAAGGCATGAGATGGAGCCAGCATGGAACACAACATGAAAGATTTCTGAATTGGTGTGAAACAGTTTCACTTATGGCCAGGAAAAGCAAAAAATTTATGATAACGAGCATTTCAAGTTTAGAATCTTCAAAATTCATTTACATTTTCTGTCAGAATGCTGCACAGCTTTGTGATGCAGTTCATTAGCTGTGTGAATATAATAAACTGGCTGATCATTCCTCTGTATAGTCTTTGTTATTGAAATGATAAATTATTTGACTTATAGTGCAGCAAAGTATGCGGAGACAAGTTGAAAGTTATCGGGTATCAAAAGGATAGTATTTCGCCTGTCCTGTCTTATCTCTGACGGCACTTCTGAGCTATGAAACCATCCAATTACCTGAGTAATAGCTCCAGCAAAGTACACAGTCCAGTCCAGCATCCAGGTGCAGCCAGGTGTCCAGAGCCCGTAAGAAAATAAAGCCAGCAAAGGGGTGGCATAGAACAGGTAGAGGAGCATCTATAGCCAGAAAAAAACATCAAAATCACCGAGATTAAAAATGTATCATAGCTGCTGGATAGCTCAGTCGGTTTATGCACTGCATTGCGGAGCAGAAGTGACTATCATGGCACGTGTTTGAGCCCGGATGTACCAACCAGCAGGGGCCGGCAGCTTTTTCAGAGTAACGCACAATTGGCCATTGCACTACATGGATGCAAATTGGGATGGGACTGCCGGGAAGGGAAAAGTATATATTAAAAAATGGTTGCTTTGTTTGTTGCTCAAGCGCCTCCTGTTAGCCAGCTGGGCGCTCGTCAGGAAGATTCTAAGCTTGTTCGAGTATCCTCTGCCCTCATTCTGAACTTGCATAGATTCAACCAATGAGTGTAAGGAAGCAGTAGTTGACGGGCACGTGCTTCGGAGGACAGCCGTGAGCCGTCCATCTCTCCTGAATTGGCAACAGGGGGTCACATACGAGCAAGCCTTGTACATAGTTCCCCAGTTGAGCATTACAGATTCGTGCGGGATAAATTAAATTTTAAAATAAAAATAAATGAAAAATTGCAGCTGGAGCAAGTTTCAAGGCGGCATGTATTGTATAAGGCAGTGCAGCTCAGAGTGACCTCCCTAGCCCTCCACAACTGGCCTGTAGACCCAACAGTGGTGAGGAAAAATAAGATTATTAAGAGAGGCACCAAAGGACCATCCAGCTACGGAGGGAACTCAGTCCTGCTGAAGCCAGTTGCGCCATTATCTGTTGCTACTGCTCCCCCACTGCCACCACAGAGAAACCATGAGCCAACACAGAACTTCAACTCTCTTGGCCATATTCTCAAAGAACTTATGCTTGTGAACATTTTTTTTCCCTTTGAAAACCAGAAACCGGGGGTAGTCATTGGCCTAGGTATAGGTATTTGCTTTGAACAAATCATTGGCGATGTCACTGGTTTAGCATGTGCTCAAACGGTTTTGCACGTGAGGTCTTCGTGTATCTGTCCTTTTCAGAGTGCAGTTATGATACTATCCTGGATATTCCACCATGCTAACACTGCTGCTGAGCAGCAGTACTCTGTTTTATGATTGAAAGCTAGTCAAGAGACAACAATGACCAATGACAACCAGCACAGATTTGGCAAGTAAATGCAGACATTTTGCCACAAGATATAAATCACTGGTAAACCTCACTGGTTGACAGTGAGCTTAAAAAAAACATGTAGAAGCATTTTCAGTTCTGGAAAAACCTCATATGGACAGATAAGACAAAGATAACTTGTACCAGAATTATAGGAATGACTGACTTGAAGCCAGGGCAGCAAGGTTGCTTTTGAGCAGTTTTGCTGTGAAGCTTGAGCTCTGATGTAACACAGGAACATGGCAATGAAAACATTTAGCAGCAAGAAGGTGTATTTTGGCATTGAACAAGGCATTGAGGACCTCAGAACCCTTTCAGGTCCACGATCACAAACAGGAGCTTAGAGTACTAAAACCTAACATTCTAATGCCAAAGTCAATCAAAACTGAGTCCACAGAGTTCAATAACCCTGACATAATTTTCAGATAACAGGATTCCAGAAAACCATCTCTTCTAAGAACTCATTATTAAAATAGCCGTATCGTGATGAATAAACAGATCCCTTATCGACTAACCCCCACCCCACACCCCGACCCAAACTATTCCCACAGCATCAAGTGTGATGGAGGACTATGGACTCAGGGGAAGGATTAGCTTATCAAACGTCCGCCGCTCAGCCCCGCGCCTGATCGATGGCTCGGCATTCTGCCAGGGTTCAAACTGCGACAAGGACTTTTGATAACCTATCGACTCGACTGAAACCAGAAGCAAAACGACGGCCATTTCAAACTAAAGTGCCGGGCCGAGCCACCAGTCACAGACGATCTTCTTCGTCGGGCTAAAGGGGGAAATGAATAAATAAATAAAAGAGAGAAAGATGGAGCAGCGCTAGGCTATTACCCCTTTCATTGTGCAGTAAGAATGAAAAATTATATTTTCATCAGAGCGGCGAAGTTAAGGTGCAGTTGAGACCATATTAGCCTGGAGGCAGCTCTGGGCAGATGTAGAGGAAGACCGGAAATAACTTTGACGCTGAAAATTAAGTGTGTCAGATTGTTTTTTGCAGCTGACAGCACAGCTTTGGGGCAGGTTCAGTTTATGCATTAGTAGCAGGGCCGGGGTCAGGCCGTTCTCACCATAACCTTGGGGTAGCCCACCGGATCCTTCAGGTATGGCTCATAAGTGCTGATGTAGGTGAAGCATGTCTGCAGAGGACAATCAAGTGCCACCTGGACGGAGAGACAAAGGAGAAAACGAATTGGTTTTTCGGTTTCCCACCATTTAAAAGGTGCAGCAGAGCAATGACCGTAAAATCTGATACAAGGTTCAGATTCTCTCTAATCTGTTCCCCTATTTAAATGTGTATGTGGTCTCGAGGAGCGCGGCATTATCCTCAAATCTTAAACTTCACGAGGACAGAGTTTATATATGCGTTATACGGGACCAAAGGTGCACCAGTAAAAAAAATTCCTTTATCTCATTGCTATTCTGCCCTCCTTTTTTTATTGTTCTACATTCTTTATCCAGGTCTGCAGCAGAGAGGATAAAGGGTAGAGAAAGAACTTCAACTCAGACGGTGCAATGACAGGGGATTGGTATATGGCTCAAGAGTCATCCCACAAGCTATGCCGAGCGTCTCACCAGATTCTAATATCAGAGTTGAAGTTGGAGTGAGTGAACTTTTAGCATATCATTTCATAAATGCAATCAAGCTAACCTGCAAATACACTGCTAAGCAATACTCAACGTAAGCCCACTACCCACTTACTGTGTGCAAAAACCTTCTGGGACCTGCTCCTAATTAAAACAGAAAAAACACTGAAAAATATGCTCACAAAATATGTCCCTGGCCACCTTTGGGAGGCATTTATTTATGTAAAGCAAGGGATGTTAAGATTTTTGTTTTATTTAAGGCGCCTAACTTACAAAGCCCCTGAAGAGGGAGAAGCCAGCGGCCCCCAGAAGCGCAACTATGAGAAGAAAATCCAGGGGACGGAGGAACAGGTTTCTCCTCTGAGCGCGCTCAATCTGGGACACACAGAGAGAATAGTGTTAAGGGCAGTGAGATTGGTATGTATCTAAAATTGATCTATACTGGTAAGCAGGGGCATCCATCTTATCCAAAAAGAGGTGCTGTGAATGCCACTTTTGCTTCAAACCGCCCAGGACTATGACACCAGAGTCAACGAATTACCCAATCCTAGTCTTCCAAAGTAGTCTCACGTTTCATGGTACTAGACTGAAGCAAAAACATGCTTGGACATCCCTACTGAAAGGTGTGAGATGAATGCTGGTCATGTTACCAGGCTGAAGGAATAGCCGCTCTACCCTGGCACTGACTCACCTTTCCCTGAGAAATGGCTGGCAGCTCCCTTGGCCTGCGGAACAGGGTCACCGCGCCCCAAATGGGCACCAGCAGGAAGGGAAAGTTCAGCCAGAATGCAGGGCGGATTTCTGATCCGTATTTACCTGAGAAAAGTGAAATATTTAATCCGTGAGAGCAGTTCTCTGCATATTCCCTACAGACGGCGTCAAAACCTATCAAAGTTCAAGCCTACAATTCCTCTGCTGATGCATGGAGAGGAAATTCATTTTAGAGTATGGACAGAAGAGGCAATGCCCTGGGGCAGGCCTATAGCCTCATTCCTATGTTACTTAATGGGGACCTTAAAACTCAGTGGTTAAAGCCCCTGGGTGCATTCTAATTCTCTTACACAGGCAGCCTTTTCCCTCTCCTCTTGACTTTTCCTTGACCTCGACAGAAAACGCTCGACAGGGAAAGTAGCAGGATGATTGTGAAGTTACTTTGAGGCACGTGAGAGAAAAATCTGACGGTAATTGATCAGACACGACTGATCCAAAAGGAAAAAACTATGATAACTGACGTATCCGACTGCTACAGCTGCACAGGATTGTAGTATGTAATCTATGATTCTTTTCTTCCGAGGTTGGTCCCGTGTTCCCTTGCTAGAAGGGAGCAATAAAGGAGCTAATTGCCTACTTTCTCTTATTAAATAAGCAATTTGGCGGTCAGTGAAATGGCTACCTGGAAAATGTTTTATGGTTTATGCAGCTTATTAAGGACGGCCCCTTGTTCTTTAGGGACTTCGCATGCAGCCCCTGTCTTGTCAGATCATCTGAGTAACTCCTAGACCCTGGAGTAAGACCCTTCACCCCATATAAGATCCGGGATTGGCTTTTCCTCTAATGAACTGGAGGCTGCCCAGGGTAAAGGCGTCGACTAAATTTCCATGGTAATGAAGTAAAGAGGTTGTACAATCACCTTGCATTGAAGTATGCAAAATCATTAGCTCGTGTGACTGGTTTGTGTTGACTGTGAGTGACAGATGGGATTATCTGTACACAACATGGATTTTGTTGTAAGCAGAATCCCTGCAATGATTCTATTTATGGTGTGAGATCTCAAGTATAAGATTAGAACATTACTGATCATTCTAATGCTGTTGGCTCTATCTGTCAAAACTATTTGGATATCAACAATTTTTCAGCAGTCAGATATAGAAAAAAACCATTTAAGTGCCATTCCAAAAGAGATTAACATTCAGTGCGCAGTTGACGCCCCTGGAATTGAATGAAACTTGGCACATAGGTAGCTATGAGTGTCTCACAGAAAAAGCCGAATTTTTAGGTCCGTATTTACCCTTTATCTGCCGATAGCACCATCTGGAATCCACTTAAGTGGCTCAGTTTTGCTGTTGACACCACATTTTACATCAACTGTCATGACTTACTTTTATCATGACCTGTGACACTTCAAGTCCGGTTAGACTTCAGCACCACATCAGTGCCAAGTTGGGTTACTACGCTATCGAGCCAGAATTATTTGAGAAATTACAATAAAAATTGAGAGTGGGAATAAAATAATACCCCAGACATATAAAAAACTAGAATGCTTTATTATGTGTTTACACACTATAAGACTATCATTTTCAGTGAATAGCACCTTGGTATCTTTCTGTGTTTGTGCAACAGATGGCCAGAAAGATGGGAGAAATTCATTTTTGGTGCATGTTTGCAGTATGTTTTCTCTGTAACCCAGATTTGTACTGTGAGGGTAAATGCTGTTTGCTGTGCTTATGGAACTCTATTTTCAGGAATAACAAGCATTTATTTGGTACTATCTACGCTTTCAAGCTAGACGGAGCCAAAGTTGGTGGAAAACTCCAAATGGACCATTTCATGGCAGATTGTGCTTATGTTTAGCTGGCATTATTTTCTTTACCCAGCAAGAACGAGATCTGAAATTCTCTGGATACATAGTCCCTTTAGGGCACATTACACTATTATTAAAATCTCAATGGTAGTATTTTCAGTGTAGATTATTTTAAACATCAAAAGTTGGAAAAATTCGCCTCCGGGGAGCTCTGTATGCTGGATGCAAGTCCTGCCCATCCCCAGTGAAGTAGCAAAGAAGTTGTTTTTGTGTTAAAGGTAAAAGTTAAACAAAGTTAATAAAAAAAAAAAAACTCATAAGTTCACATCTTGCATTATCCACCTGAGGTTATTTACATGACTTAAATCTGCTCATGTTCCACTATAAGGTTAGAACAAAAATGTGAGTACTGTGTCCAAATATGTTCGACCTGTTGTTTAACAGTCAGTAATCAATGGAGTCATGAAACAGTGAATTGCAATTCCGATGAAAAAAGCACTCCAGAAAGCATACCCCACGGAAAGTTAAGCAATGCAGTTTTTCTTTGCTCTGGGCTATGGAGATACACATGGCAGGGACGACAAAGTTCAGCTCAGGAAACACATCGCTCTGTGGCTCCTGAGAGACCGAAGGCAGATGTGCTGGGAGTGAAGATGCTCGACTGCATGCTGTTTCATAGCCGAAACTGCACACCGCCGAGGCATTCCGCTCGCAGCGCACACACCAGCACGGCTTCAAAAGCACCCGGCAGATGTTCCATTGATTGCTGTGCATTGTGGGAAACGGGAGTGATTGTCTCACCAAGGACGATCCCTGGCACGAAGACAACCATGTTGGCAAACAGGGAGCCAGCCCAGAAAATGCCCACAGTCCGATAGGGCTGCCTGTGGAGTGACGGTAGAAAGAAAGACACGTCAGTCTCGTTCAGTGTCAGCTGACCCCATCTGATTTAACATTTACACCCAGCCCCCCACAGTGCTGAGGTGTGGGGTACATTGGGTTTTGTGTTAAATTCCTGAAATATTGAATCATTTATAATCACCAGGGACTAAAAATAGTGGATGCAATGAATTACTTTTGGAATGGTACAAATTGCCATTAAGATATAACCAAATTACCATTCAGGAATCAGCAACTGTGTTCACCCTACTTATTGTTTATCACTGTAACATCAATGCATCTATCCAACCATTTTCTCGCATACTCATTTCTGTTAAGAGGCTACAATGGTTAGGAGTCCAGAATATCCCCGGGACAGTTTGCCAGTCTATTCCAAGGAAAACACACCATTCACTTACACCTACAGTCTTGTGCAAATTAATTGGATAAAGCTGGCTGGAGTGGGGAAAAACCAAACAATAAACGTTTTCAGGCTTTTTATGACTCTAATAACATCTACATTTAGCACTCAGAGACCTGTCCTCTACGATTCTTGATAAGCTGTTCCACCCATTTTGACATTGAGCTGACCAGGTTTTTACAGGTTGCCTTGATTTCATTGTCATAATGCCACACCTGGACGACTGCTTCGATGACTGGCTTTTGTGGTGCAGTCCTTTTGCTGCAGGCTTGACTTGATGATCGACCAGAGATTCTCAATGGGATTGAGGTCAGGTGAATTACCAGGCCAGTCCAACACAGTTACAGAACTGTGTTGATGATGCAATCACATTAGTTGCATCATACAAGTCAAGGAAATTCATGAAACATGGCTAAAAGATACTATGCAGTGATCTTAGAGGTGGTCATGTAAAACGTCCATCACTTGGCACAGCTATTTGCCCTCCATTCAGCTCATTCAACTGACATGCACCATTATCCAATAAATTTGCATCAGACTGTATGGGCATTTCAGAATCTCTGATAAACCCATCATGCATGTCCTTGGACTGTTGGAAGAAACTGAAGTACCCAGTAGAAGCCCACAGGAGCACTAAGAACATTTGGACCCACAACCTTCTTGCCATGAGGCAACAGTGCTACCCAATATGCCACCGTGCCATGTCTCATTGGATTATGTTCTGTATTAGTCTGATTACACAGACAAGAACAGAGTGCATTTATATTGTAATATTACCAGTTTTTTCAGACCTCAGCTAGTAGAAAACAGGAGCCCTGGTTGCCAAGTGCGTTTTCCGCGTCGTTTCCGTGCACGGCGCTGAAGTATTACACCTGTCTCTTGTGCGCAGCTGTGTTTGCTTGTTTTCGTTCCAACTCAGCTCTAATTAATTAAATTTGATCAAGCTTTTAATTGAACCCTGAGCCAGGTTTGACACAGCAGTAACATTTTTTTCTGTAGGCAAAATGTCATCTTGAAGCAGCAGACTGACTGCTAATAAAAAGATTAGGTGTTTGCTTTCCACTGTTCTGTTAATATCTCTCTAGAAAGTAAATGTAGAGTGGCTGCATCGATGAAGCTTAATTTATTATTTATTTATTATTAATTAATTTTTCATTGCTCTGAACCCTTAAAGACTCTAGTCTTAATTAAAGACATGAGCTATTTATTTGAATAAATTATGAGAAGCACATCAATGTGCAATAAATTGAGAAATACCTTAGCATTCTGCAAACCCAAATACATAATTAATCTGCAAAGAACTTAAAACCTATAACTGTCATTTGATGCTAATCATAAGCCATTATTTATAGGAAAGCTCAATTACGCCTAAATTATTTCATTAAACATTCATAGAGAGTGAATATCCAGGGCTAGGCTAGGAAAACAAAGCATTTGGGTACTTATTACACTTGACTATTAATGAAACGACCAAAAGATGAAAGATATGATAGAGATGTACGGCAGAGAGATGCACCTACCTCCTGCGCATGCAACGCACCATGTAGAGGTAGAGGATGAAATGGGCGATGCCATCCCAATAGCACATCATTATGGCGTAGGCTGTGCCCAGATATGGCTCACCCTGCCGTAAAAATAAGAGGTCATTAAACAACCGCGTTCGCTAACCAGGATGCTAAAAATACAAACTCCAGTGAAACTCAGACATTGATAAAACCGAAAGAAAAAAATGTTCACTGACAGTTGAGAATGTTTTTCTCGCCATAAATGTCACAAAAATATAGTAAAGGGTCAAAGAACAAGTAAATGTTGTTACTGAATGACATAACTGATATATGGCAAAAATGGTGTTTCGTAGGGGCCTGAAAACAAACAAGCTAAACAAGCCTCATTGCACAGTATTGCGGCATATTTCTGCGAGTACTCAAAAAGAATGTTGTCAGCCATTTCAACCCTGACTATGTATGAGTCCAACTGGGACCCAACTGGAACTATGCCAAACAGTGGTGACCAACTATTTGTTCCCAGAGCTCCAGCCTAGGTTTTCACTCTGACTCTAAGCGAGCACCATTCGTTCAGTACACTGTGATCTTTTTCAACTGTGAGTTAGTTGAATTAGGCGAGCCAAAATAGGGCTAAAGTGAAAATCTATAGCAAGGATACTCAAATCTCAAATTGAATCCAAATCTGCCCCTGGTTTTCTGATGTCTCAGATAATTAACTGAACATTTAGCACCTCTGATTGACCAGACTGCCTTCATTCCTGACTCCCAGGTAAAGGGAGAGTGGAAAACCAGCAGTTCTTGGCCCTCGAGGATCACTATTTGAGTAACAGGGATCCACAAGATGGTACATCTTTGGAAAAAGGGTTGGTTACCACTGCTATGGCAGTTCATTTGACACCAAACATGTTACATTGAACATAGCAAAAGATGTGTCTCTCAAGAACGGAGCAAGCCTTAGTTCATGCTCCTGCCACATCACCCCCTAGAGCTTCAGACAGAACTGCTAGGGCCTCTTAACAGACTATTATATCCAAATAACATTGCAGTTTACCAGCCTGCATAGGATGGGCTCCCCCGACTATAATCAAGTTCCCCCAGTGATTCCCTCTGACTGGGGACTTTTTTTACACAGGTTGTGATGCTGGGCTGGTGTTTCGAGACGCCAAAAGCAGCGGCCAAAACGAAAGGAAGTCCAGCAAAATAAGAGAGGCAAACCTTCAAAAAGGGAGAGAGAGAGATCTGCTCTTCCAACAAGATCTTAGTCCGGGTACAAAAGCAAGCAAAGCGAGCAGGACTGAAACTAAATAAAGGTAAAATCCCGGCTACCAAGATAACAAGAAAAGGCACCAGACGGTGCATAGAAAGAGAGAAATAATTAGGGAAAGACTCCCTTGCTAACTAGCACTTTCCTCTTTGCAACTAATTCCTCACACAATTCTCTATCTAGAGATCTTACTGGCCAAAGTGCAAAGTAACACTAACACTATAGTAAAGACGGCGAGGCGGAACTTGGGTTTAAATAGAGTCTGGGCACCACCCACAATTAATGCCAGCTGGCCAAAGAATTCGATTGTGGGCAAAACGATATCGTCCCGGAAGAGAGAAAGAAAGAAAGCTCGCCAGCCTCCAAAAACCATGACACCGGTATTTGACAACTTCTCTCCCTCGGAAGTTTATTTTTATTATCTCATTTGCTATTTTGGCTGTCTTTAGGCAAGGTGCTGCCCATCAGCTACATAGGGCATCTTTGTTTGTTTATTAACATGTTTCTTTTGGTTTCACCTAATTTTAACAGGGAAACCCATAGCGACTCTAATCTTATTTATGATGGTGCCCTATTTACAGATTCACATGATTAAAAAAAACATGAATGAAATACAATATAATAAATAACAAAAGCAACATACAGCAATACTTTTAAAACATTCAACTGATAATGTTATGGCAAGATTATATAAAACATACGCAGACCACAATTCACTTTTCTGAATTACTCAAGGGAGATCAAAGCATCCAGTTTAGAAGTCTCTCAGTCTCTTGCTGTGTGTGAAAAGTGCTTTACCAATAAAATTGATCTGAATTGAATTGAAGCTACAGGCAGCAGTATACCACGGCATCTAATATCTAATCCTAGTATTTCCAGTGCCAACTACTTCCATGAAGACTGCTAGTCAGTGCCCAAATCATCCTGCCTTTACCAAAAAAAAGATGAAGGATGTCAACCGTAGGTTGAACGGTATCTTGTCAAAAGGGTCGTGTTTTTTTCAGCGAGAACCATGAAGGTCAAGGCCGATCACCACCAAAAACTAACTAGCTAAGCGCCTGACCATACACTACATTCACATCAAGTTAGAAGTCGATCCGATCAAAGCTACTCAAAAATAAGGGTTTCATCAACCCCTCAAATTGACCAAAAATTGAGCTTGACCTTTGACCTTGACCTTGATGGAGTCCCCCGAATGATGGGAATCGTGATGAGTCATTGGTTGGCAACTGTAGAAGAGATCACAAGGAGCTAGCATCACGCAGAGCAGAGAAAACAGCTCAAGAAAAATTTCAGGTAAAAAATCTGTTTTATCGTCATAACGTCACCAAATGACGTCTTTTGTACAGGCATGAATACAAGAGATCACAAGGAGTAGGCATCACGCAGAGCAGAGAAAATCGCTTAAGAAAATTTTCCGGTAAAAATCAATTTTTTCGTCATAACGTCACCAAATTACGTCACAGTGCAGAAATTATGACTGATCTTGAAAGCAGTCATCAAGTGCTTTCATATGAGGTATTACTCAACATAGTTCCTGCAAGTTCAAAATTTGACCTTGGGGTCAAAAATTTTTGACCTTTAGCGAGAACCATGAAGGTCAAGGCCAATCGCCAACAAAAACTAATCAGCCGAGCGTCTGACCATATACTACATTCTCACCAAGTTTGAAGTCGATCCGATCAAAGCTACTCAAAAATGAGGGTTTCGTCAACCCCTCAAATTGACCAAAAATTGACCTTGACCTTTGACCTTGACCTTGATGGAGTCCCCCGAATGATAGGAATCGTGATGAGTCATTGGTAGAGATGACAAGGAGCAGGCAACACGCACAGCAGAGAAAAGTGTGAAAAATGATTACAGACAAAAAAACAAACAAACAATAAACAAACATTCCAACCAACATGAGTTTCAGTCAGTAGGAGTTCTGTTGTATGCTGTTTTCAGTGGCGGTCCCCCTGCACCCACCGTACTGCGGTAGAATTCCATAAATCCAGAGACAAAGCCATCGTACTCCAAAGCGCTGGTCAGATCAATGACGCAAGTGTAGGAAAACTCTGCAAACACTGGAGGAAAAAACAGGCAGTAAGTCATCTGGATGCTCCCACAAATGCAGCTAATTAGTATGTGGGTAGCAAGTGTTATTTTTGGAAGGCCTGAAAATGAAGAGAGTCAAATTTTACAAATAGAATGGTTACTTTATTACATAAATCACCATACAACCATCTACATTGCTCTAATGCCATTTTTGCCACCCATCATAGGTTACTGAAAGGTTAGCCTGTATGGTTACATCACTGACTAATACTCTTTGTGAATTTGGCTCAGTTTAGAACTATGCAGGGATCTGAGCAGTTTAGAACACTGAAATTGTTTCACAAGAGATGGAATTAGTGTGCTTAACACCTTAGGCATTCCCACACATAATAATGATATAATGTCTTCGACACAGTGTGGGATCAGCTCCTAAGATTGGTTTTAGGGGAAGGCAGTGAGGTCCATAAATATTCACAGTACGACAATTCTTGTTTTTTGGCTCTGCGCTCCAACATGTGGGATGTTAAGCCAATAAATACGAGAATAATGTCGAGACTGCCAGCTTTACAGTTTCACAATATGGAATTTACAGCCATATTGTGTTAAAGTGTGTATGCATTGCGGCCGTTTCTATACGGTGGTACTTTCCAAATACTTGCGTACCTCACAATATCAGTGTATCCTAATTGAAGCGCAAGTACTAAAAATTAAGACCAGCTGCAATGGAACTACATTTGCCCGCTAAGAGTTAACCCTCTGCAGCTATGGTGCCCTCTCCGTCTTCTCTGCCTCCCTATATAACACCATTTCCCTCTAACCAGCTATTGATTTTCACGGCTGTGGGAAGAGATAATGATGTCCGCAAGCTGTGCAGTTTGAAGGAGATTTATACTGGGTACTGTGGGCTGAGTTTCCTAGCGGTTACACGGTGCAGAAAGAGCACTCCTCAATGTCAAATGACAGCCCAGGGTGGCACGCCAAGGGGCTTGTGAGACAAATAAAGAGCAGCGTACAGGAAAAATAAAAGGGAAGCAAGTTCCTGCAGAACCAAGAATGGCAAAGACTGAGATCAGCAGCGTTGGTATCACGACCGAAGCATGGCTACATGCTAGTTAACTTTCAATACTTTTGAGGTTCTGCCCGCTATCTTCGGTACACACTAAACACATTAGCATCAGATGCAAGGAACAGTACTTCTTTAGTCTCTCTGTGAATATTTTTTCCTTTTTTCCCCTCTAGACAATGCTAGGTCGTTTCGGCGAAAATTCACATTGTCGTTGACCTTTCCGTCTCTCATGAAAGCCTGCTATCACATGGATTGGCGATAACACCATACAGACTGCAGCACAGCATCAATGCCCTCCCACCGTTTTGGCCGACAATAGATGAACAGGCAGATATGGACGTATGCGCTGCTTCCCCAGATGTTTGTGATCTTGTTATCCCCTGTTTAAACTTACCCACCGAACAGGAGAAGTAAAATGATCATCGTCTCCACCATATATATATATATACATATATAATTTCTTCACACACCTTGGTTTTGGCTACAGTTTACGGTCACAATTTTGTCATTTAGCCAACTATTTTCACCTGAGTTGTGTCACATGGGAAGCAAACACACTGTAGATCAAAAAATAGGAAAGCTTACAGTCATATAAATGCCACTCTGAAGGCACAATCCTCAAGAAAGTTTGATGATAGGTGCATTACATTTTATTGAGGCAAAACTTGCTGGGTGCTTTTTCTGGGCCAAATGAACCTGACGTTGAAGGAACAGGTTTTACGGTGGTATAACACAAAAAGGACGTTCAGCTGCCATTCTTTCGAAGAACAAAGAGTTAATGTGCTGCTGACCTTATTTGCTACATTATAAAAGAAACCAAATCAGATTACTTCCTCCCTGATTCAAATAGCAGCTTTCATTCTAATGAATGAACAATGAAGGCAATTCAGAAGAAACCAAGAGGTGTGATGATTTAGATTAAAAAGTATATTTCATGTGCAACAAAGTCTGTGAAAATCTGTGAGCCCCTCCATAGAAAAACTTGTTTTTCTTTTTTCTGTAATGTTTTAGTTTGCCTACACATTGAAGAGAACAAGAAGTCAGTGGGGACTCCACAATTATCACTGAAAGTGTGAACAAGTGTGTTGAACCAGAAGCATTCTTCCCAGGAAGAAACTCCGGCATGAAACGTAAATGAGAGAGCTTCACTATGTGATTCTTTATTATTGAAATGAACCGGCTGTAAGTTTCAGTTTCTGCTGTGGCGTGACATATTGTTCAATACTAGTGGTCCTTATTGTACATACCGTAGAAAAGGGGGTCCTTGGGTGGCCGGTGACGGACGGCTAGGTAGACTATCAGAAACACGGCCACCAGAACCGCCACTCCGATCTCCAGAATGACAAAGGGCCTGAGAAAAAAGGTAGAAACGTCAGGAAAAAAATAGCTTCCTCCGGAATAATTCCAGTGTTCTATTTAAAAAGTCATTTCCATCATATTTTTCTGCCTCATTTTCTTTTTTAATTACTCCTCGTCTCGGGATTTTTTTTTTTTTTTTGCGCATTTTTCTGCAATGGCAAATTAATGAGCAATAATGAATGGGTTGGCAGCGACAATGATTACTATCACCGCACCAAAGCATCAGGAGAGGTGAGTGAGATAGAAGACTGTAGAATTTGGGCGGTGTACGTACGCAGCTACTGCAGGAGCTCGGAGCCTTTTTTCAGCCACGCGTTGATAACCACCAAAGGAATGGAATTCATTTGGCAGTTAGCACAAGCAGACTTGTTGTTCCAAAACCACTCGTAAAACTGCGCGCCCAAACTCCAAGGCAATGAGCAGATGCCAAGTCAGTCGTGTCATAGCCAATAGCGGTCAGTGTAGAAAACCTAGTATAAAACTTAATGACTAATGCTACACAAGGCGCGCGAGCCAGATTAAGACAGAGCGGGTTTAAGAATAAACTATGTGTTACAGAAAATGGTACATTATTATGTATAAAAAGCAGTAATCTCATAATAAGTATTCACAGTTGGGTGTAAGCTCAGCCAAGATTAAACGTAAACAACATTATAAAAAATGAGACGGTTCGCTGGGCCAGTTCAGGAGCCTCTCGGTTTTTATTATGACGGTTGGCAGTGAAAGCGGGTAGATTGTTAGACTCCACAACGTGTTCCCTGTACTATAATTCGGAGTTAGCTTAAAGCAGATGAAGGGCCCTCCTCTCCGAAGATAACGCTCTCTTTACTTCTCCGACTGCAGCCCCCTCCCTTAAGCGCCACGACCACCAGAAGTGCTCAACGTCGCGTCTAAGAGTCGGCTGACAAAGTGGAAAGTATCAAATCCACGCACTGCTCGGTGTGGAATGGGGCCGTGTTATATCCACGTATTTTACATTTATTCGTTTTTATTCAAGTCGCTTAATGCAAAGTGTAGTTTCTGCTCCCAAAATGCACTTTTTACAAGTTACAAAAAGAAAGTCCGCAAGGCCAATAAGACACTTTCATGGTCGTGTCTCAAAGCAGAGTGGCTAAGATTTATGCGTACAATGCCGTGTGTTTGCAAATAAAAACACACCGCGTATCGCATGGTGCGAGTCGGGCCCAATTCATCATCATCTCCCCTTAGCCAATATTGATAGCTAGAGTCCGTGTTCCATTTAGTCCCAGGCCGAATCTTGACCGAAGATTTGGCAGATCCGCTTTGGAGACTTGACATTGTCATTGTGAATTTGACATGATACTTATGTGATGATTTCTCACTAAATCTGAAAGATACTGGGAATTCCCTGGGAATCAATATGTGTGCGCAACATCGTATAAGTTTCAGCAACGATGTCCGGAAAAACTTAGGGAGTCAGAGCTGCATTCTCAAGAAATTGGGCGAACAATTGATACTATGTTTAAGAGGATTGAAATGAGATTCGCAACATGATTCTTGAATAATATTAAACATATCCCTGGTTAATATTTTATGCTAATTCTGCACTATTCCTGGACAATTACAGGCAAGAATTTGACATTTCAAGAATTTGATATTCATAGGCTACTTAGTAAATCTTAGTTGAGCTGATCCTTTGACCTTGCTCTACCTGCCCTCCCACTCTCCCAACCTCTTGTCACAGTCTACCCCTCATGCAACCCCTCTCCATACCCACCACCCCCCAAATCAACTGCAGTTTGTTCCATTGTCAAAGGAGAGGATATCAGTAAACAGTGATACTGCCACATCTGCTCTCCTATTTCATTCCCTGGGATGTGAGCACACTCCCAGCATCAGACACTAGCCAGAGAATGTGTATGTGTCTGTATGAACCCAAGACAGAGAGACCAAGATGCATGTGCGTCAATCATGCTATGGCCTCAAGGTTTCTAACAGGGAAGTATTGGAGAAAAGAAAACATCCTATGAACCCCTAACCGACACTGCAAATTAGAGCAAGGACTGAAAAAAAAAAAAACATTTTTTTCTGAGTTTATCACTCCTGATTCCTCTCCACACTCCGGACCGCACTGTGCGGTGACTACTAGGCTATACTGAGTCTTTATTTTCATTGTAGTAGTGGTAGTAATTGTGGTAACAACGATACTACTACTTATTATAACAATAATAATAATTATTATTATAAGTAAAAACTTGTCATCGCCGTTTTTACTGTTGCAAGAAGAAGAATTATTCTGAAACGGACAGTTGGCAAAGCAATCATTTCAACATTCACAGCTGATAATAATTTGAATCTGTTGAGAATTTTGATTTGTAACATAAGTTCTTACTGCCCTCTGGCGGAAATAAAAAAATAAATGGTTTAATTTTCCAATGATTCAAAATACTGAGATGAAAATTGCTGAAGGTAGAGCGATTCTTTGACATTTCATCATCTCAGATGACATTTCATTTGACATTTCATTCATCAAACTCTCTACAAAAGAACATGGAACATAATTAAAACATTAGCAAGTAATTACTAAAGACTGTGGAATTACTTGGGATGGAAAACTACATAAGTTTTTGGACTGGCTCTATTAAAAAAGTATACACTTACTCTTGAAAAGCTGGAACATTGTTCATCGCGTATAGTACAGCAAGAACCGTTAAGGAGAAGAGGAAAATGCATATTTCTTGTGGCAGGCCCATGTCCCCTTAATTGAGTTATGCAAGACTTCTGAAACCAGGAGCCACCAGGAGTGGATATTCTTTGATAACAGCTGACAAAATAAAGAAAATCCAGTTACGACTTGTTGAAGACTACAAACCAATTTTGTAATATTTAAAATTGCGGTGAATGAATGTGCTCCTCTATCCATTGGTGTCAGACAGGCAAAGTGCCTTGCTAATTCCAAGACCTTATCCATCTCAAGGAGATTGAGAAACATGTCTAATTCCAGATTCCATGAGGTTTTATCCCTGAAATCCATAGCCATGTCAACCTCGTGATACTACAGTTGTCAGGCGATATTCAGGCCAAATGGCCAACCGGATGTGACTGGACTCACAGAACAAATGCCCTCACCACTTCAAAAAAGGGCGTACACGTACAAGTAAGTCTGGCATTCTGCAAGTAATTATGAGTTTTGAATAAACACTGAAATAAAGGGAAATAGTTTAGGGGCGGGGGGGCGCACAATGGAGCCTTTTATTTAGGGCAGTATGGGTCCTTTTGCATGTTTACTACAGATTTATGCAACTCGCATTAACACTGGTCTGGTTTTTAACCTTTGCTTCTCGGTGTAATGGGTTTTTCAATCCACTGAGTAAAGTACACTGGAAAAATGGAATGTGCGGACTGCATTCAGATGCGAATAGGAAATGTGCTTTATACCCCCGTTCTACAGAGCTTTCTAGCTCATCGTTCACTCGCCGGAAGCAAAGTTTATTTCTTTGATCCGATAAGGCAAAATCGTCCGATGAAGGAACTAAGGTCAGTTCCTGTGGAACGGGGGTATTAGCCGGAACGGTTACAGTACTCTTCGTCCCTGGATTTTTTGTCCCCGAACTTTTCGTCCACAAAATTTTCATCCTAGATTTTTCGTCCCCCAGGACATTTCATCCCCAGATTTTTTGTCCCCTAATGATAAAAAAGTGTCACCATTGTTGACAGACAGATTAATGGATGACGGACAAATGACAAATATTAAGGTTACGGATCGTGTTATCATGCAGGAAGATGGCAAAGCAATATTGGGGATGAACCATCCAGGGACAAAACGTCCAGGGACGAAAAGTTCATGAGAGTGAAAATTCCACAGGCATGAAGTCCCGGGGAATGAAAATTCCTAGGGGACCAAAAGTCTGAGGACAAAACATTCCGGGACGAAAAGTCCGGGCACAAAAAATCCGGGGCATAAAAAATTCTGAGGACCAAAAGTCCAGGGACAAAAAATTTGAAAATTTGAGGACGAAGAGTCCGGTAACCATTGCGGTTAAAGCCCATTTCATCTTTGTATCTGAATTTGGTGCACCTGAAGTCCACCTGGAACATCGCCCCCTTATAACACAGGAGTCCCAGGCTACGGAAGAGTACATAAATCAATTCATGGCTTGTGGAATCATTTGAGCTTCTTGTCGCCAGTTAGAGCTGGTTTCTTCCTCATGGCCAAAATTGATGGGTCTCTACGTCCCAGCATTAATTTTTACGGACTTAACTCTTTAACTATCAATAATCATTACCCTCCCCCTCTGATGGACTCGGCAGTCTCTTACCTACAGGGCTGTTGATATTTTACCTTGCAGGACTTGCACAACACTTACCACCTTGTGCATATGCCAGAAGGAGATGAATGGAAGACTGTAGCTAACACCCCCTCTGGTACTAGAAATAACTGGTGCCTCTGTTTAGGCTTGCTAATGCCCCTGCTGTGTTCCAGAACCTCATTAATGATATCCTATGAGACATGGTATCCCAGTTTGTCTATGTTTACTTAGATGATATCCAGGTGTTATTTCCTACCCTGCAGGAGCATACCCACCATGTCTGCCTGGTCATTCAAAAGCTGTTGGAGAATCACCTTTACTTTAAACCAAAGAAAAGCAAATTCAATTGCACCATTGTCTCCTTCTTAGTCTTCACTGTACAGATTGCCGGAAAGTACTGGCTCTGATGGATTGACTGAACTCACTAGACTGTAAAGAGCTACAGAGGTTCACTGGGTTGGTGAATTTCTACCAGCGGTTGATTTTAGGGTAACCACAGCTGCCCCTCTGACAGCGCTCACATCCATCAAAACACCCTTTGCCTGGACCCCCCAGACAGCCTCAGTCTTTAACCGTCTCAAAGAGTGGTTCACCATTGCTTTCACTTCATGCTTCCAAACCCCCAGTGCCAATTAGTCCTTGAAAGTTGATGCCACTAATGTGAATTCTGGGGCTGTCCTTTCCCAAAGAGCAACTGATGGCAAGCTTCCTTCTTTAGCCTACTTTCCTCATCGGTTGGTTGCTGCGGAGAGGAATTACTCCATTAATGTCTGGGAGCTGTTAGCGGTGAAACCTGCCTTTGAAGACTGGAGGCATTGGCTGGCTTTCTCATCTGGACAGATCATCACAAAGTCAAGTAACACTGATCTGCGAAGAGACTGAACCCCAGAAAAACTTGTTGGTCCATCTTATTCGCATAGTATAACTTTGTCTTGAATTACCATCCCGGCTTAAAGAATACCAAGCTGGACTCCTTGTCTTCTCTTTACTCTCTGGTGCTGAATATTGTCGTGACACCATCCTTGAGTATATACGTAACAGTGCGTTCAGAAACCACACGCGAGAACCGAAATTCCAAAAATCGTAAGCCTTTAATGCAAAAATGGGTCAAGACCAGAAGACACAGGAATTGCCAAGCCAAAATCAGAATCCAAAAAGCGAAGTCATAATAATAGGCTGGGGTCAGAGCCAGAGAAGTAGATCTGCAACGGAACATAAAACAGTAATCCAAAATCGTAGTCAGAATCCAGAACGGAAGGTCATACACAGGGCATCAAAAACAGGAATCGTGGTCATACAGAAAATGGGTCTAAATCCAAACAGGAACAAACAAGAACAGCAAGGGCAAGGCAATCTCAAGGTCGTGCAAAAATGTAGTAGGAGAAGCAATAATCAAAAGGCATACAAGGAGCTCCGCACAAGTGAAAATTCATCATTGTTCTGACGGGGAACAAGCTGCAGTGAAGACTTTATATAGATAAGAGGGAAGTCACATGCTATGCAGGGACAGGTGAATTGGATAAGAACTAATTACAAAGGGCAGCATACATGGGGAGGTCCTTAACCATAAATAATTAGCAATAGCTAAGACATGGACAGGATCCACGCAGACAACCTATGACGGATAAACAGCTCCGGTTAAGGAGTTCTACGTGCATTAAGCACATGTGAGAGATCTTGCAGAAACACAGGAAGATGCGGGGAAAGTAAGGCAAGAGGGAGAAACTAGAGCAGGGTGACAACTGAGATTGCATTAGTAGTAATTAGTAGCGATGCAACTTTACAAATTAACCCAAGTGCTCATTAGTTAGTAATGTGTACATGGATTAGGTTAGTAAACTTTGATACAAAATATAAATGTTAGTATCATTTGTAATCAAGGAAAGCAAGGCGAAGGAAGTAAACGAGAATTGAAGTAATAATATGAAACACCAGAAACCACTGAAATCACCCAAAGTATGTAAGCACACAGACTGGGAGAACAGTCTGAACCAAAATGATCACAAGACAGGGGTGACAAGTGCAATGAATACAGAAATGGCATGAACAGAAAAACCGGGATGTGTAATAAGCAAAATGAATAAAGAAAAGACATGGCAAAAACACAGAATCATGGCAGCAAAAACACAGAATCAAAACAAATTGTCTTCCCACAGTCATCAAGCCAAAGGCGGAGTGTGAGGTTGAAGAGACATTCCAGTCATGTCCCCCATCATTGGACACTCCACCCAGTCATCTCTTCGTACCTGAGAACCTGAGAGATAATGTCCTATCTTGGGCCCACACCTCACAGCTGGCATGCCACCCCAGTATCTCTTGCACCCTTGCACTCATTTGCCAACAATTCTGGTGGCCAACCATCTGCTAAGGTACCCAGGTGTTCATTGCAGCCTGTACTGTGTGCGCCCCCTCTAAAGGTGTACTACAGCCCTTGGAGATTCCCATCTGGCCATAGGCTAGCATCGCCGTGGATTTCATTACTGGGTTTCCTCTCCTAATGGGCTCACGGTCATATTCTCCATCATTGACCAGTTCTCAAAGGCAGCCCATTTTGTGCCATTGGCAAAGCTGCCCGTGGCTAAGGAGACTGCCAGCCTCCAATTATACCATGTGGTCCACCTCCACAACGTACCTCAGGAGGTGGCGTGCGACCATGGCCTCCTATTTGTCAGGCGCTTTTGTAAGGCTTCCTTTACTCTAGAGGGCACCATCCCCCACCTGTCCTCGGGATTTCATCAAGAGACTAACAGCTGAGTGGAGAGACTTAACCAGGGGCTAGGCAACACTCATGTCAATTTTTCAATGTTATCTCGGTAGTTAACTGCTATTATTCCAGTGTGAGTGTAGAAAAGTGGCAGTTCCAGGTTCTCTGCTCCCACTGGAAGAAAAGCTTGTGCCGGACTACTCAACCACCTGTACACTTTCCAGAAGGAAGGGAATAGTCCTCACCGACCAGCTCCTACCTACCGAATAGGACAAAAATTCTGGCTAGCCGTGAAGGATCTTCCGCTCTGGGCGATGTTGAAGAAGCGCGCTCCCTGGTGCATTTGCCCATTCACTATTTCTAGAGTATTATCCTCAATGCTGTCAGGCTCCTCGTTCCTCATGTCTTTTGTAATATTCATCTTGTGTTTCATGTCTTGAACATTAAACCTATGTCTTTGTCTTCCTGCAGTCCTCCCTCCCGCTTCTCACCTCCCCTCAGGCTCATTGATGGTGGCCCCTCCTACACCATGCATTGGATTCTGGACATCCGGCTTAGGGGAGGCAGACGCCATTTCCTGGTGGATTGGGAAGGGCATGGACCCAAGGAGCGCTCTTGGGACCCTGAGCGTAATATATCTTGGACTTCTCCCTGATATGTGATTCCTTTCGCTGGGGTCCGAGGTCCATCACAGGGCCGTCAGGTGGTGCCCCTTGAGGTGGGGTTCTGTCACAAATCTAGACCACCAATGTCTAAGATGGTTGAGATATAAGGTGCTCAGAAGGACTGAAGACTATTCATTTTCTCTCGAGTGAAAGCGGCCAATGAGGTACAGCTACTGTCTATATTACTGATATGTTGATAGAATGAATTTAACGCAGCAAATTTCTGTTGGTCCATGCAATGATACAATTACGTTATGTATTCAATCCTTATATGAAATAATTTGTTCTTATGTACTTTCCTTTTATATGTCTACCAGTTCTCACGGCACACTATCATACATATTGTGTGATTAAAGCCAGTAACACAAAGAACGACTTGGTTTCGTGATTTCGACTTGAGAGGGAGTTACAGTGAGAACTCAGCCAGGGCAACACGATAAGGGAGAGCGACCATTGGGACCAACGTGAACATCGCCCGCACACTCTCTCGCCCGCTGACGACGGAGCTGTAAAGATATTCGTGGTTTCGCAGGAGCCATTCGTCAAGAGAATGTATGCAGCCTGTCGGTAACCTAAGAGCGTTGTATGGTTAAGCCAACAAGAAGCACATTTAAGCCAAGTTAAATGTGAAAACTGAAGTAGCCTCAACGACTGCTAAAAAGACTCTTTAAGTTTCAAGATTCAGTTGGACTGATTGCACGTAATAATAAGTTTGAGTAAGTGCGTATTCCAATAAGGAATTCTTTCTAAGCCTTGAAGTTTAAATGTGATACACTTTCTGGTTATACTTATGTGTTGCCTTTGATCTTTAAATGTAAGGTTAAGTGTTATTGGTAATTTCATCTCTATTAGTGCCACTAAGCCATTCTGAGAATTATTTACAAAACCCAAAACCAGTGAAGTTGGCACGTTGTGTAAATCGTAGATAAAAACAGAATACAATGATTTGCAAATCCTTTTCAGCTTATATTCAATTGAATACACTGCAAAGACAAGATGTTTAATGTTCAAACTGAGAAACTTTATGTTTTTTTTTGCAAATAATCATTAACTTAGAATTTAAAGGCAGCAACACATTGCAAAAAAGTTGGCACAGGGGCCTTTTTACCACTGTGTTACATCGCCTTTCCTTTTAACGACACTCAGTAAACGTTTGGGAACTGAGGAGACCAATTTTTGAAGCTTTTCAGGTGGAACTCTTTCCCATTCATGCTTGATGTACAGCTTAAGTTGTTCAACAGTCCAGGGTCTCCATTGTCGTATTTTACGCTTCATAATGCGCCACACATTTTCAATGGGAGACAGGTCTGCACTACAGGCAGGCCAGTCTAGTACCCGCACTCTTTTACTACGGAGCCATGCTGTTGTAACACGTGCAGAATGTGGCTTGGCATTGTCTTGCTGAAATAAGCAGGGGCGTCCATGAAAAAGACGTTGCTTGGATGGAAACGTGTTGCTCCAAAACCTGTATGTACCTTTCAGCATTAACGGTGCCTTCACATATGTGTAAGTTGCCCATGCCTTGGGCACTAATACACCCCCATACCATCACAGATGCTGGCTTTTGAACTTTGCGCCTATAACAGTGCGGATGGTTCTTTTCCTCTTTGGTCCGGAGGACACGACGTCCACAGTTTCCAAAAACAATTTGAAATGTGGACTCGTTAGACCACAGAACACTTTTCCACTTTGCATCAGTCCATCTTAGATGAACTTGGGCCCAGCGAAGCCGGCGGTGTTTCTGGGTGCTGTTGATAAATGGCTTTCGCTTTGCATCGTAGAGTTTTAACTTGCACTTGGAGATGTAGCGACGAACTGTAGTTTTCTGAAGTGTTCCTGAGCCCATGTGGTGATGTCTTTTACACACTGATGTCGGTTTTTGATGCACTACCACCTGAGGGATCGAAGGTCACAGGCATTCAATGTTGGTTTTCGGCCTTGTCGCTTACGTGCAGTGATTTCTCCAGATTCTCTGAACCTTTTGACAATATTACGGACCGTAGATGATTAAATCCCTAAATTTCTTGCAATAGCTCGTTGAGGAATGTTGTTTTTAAACTGTTCGACAATCAGCTCACGCATTTGTTCACTAAGTGGTGACCCTCGCCCCATCCTTGTTTGTGAATGACTGAGCATTTCAGGGAAGCTGCTTTTATACCCAATCATGGCACCCACCTGTTCCCTATTGGCCCGTTCACCTGTGGGATGTTCCAAATAAGTGTTTGATGAGCATTCCTCAACTCTCTCAGTCTTTTTTGCCACTTGTGCCAGCTTTTTTGAAACATGTTGCAGACATCAAATTCCAAATGAGCTAATATTTGCAAAACATTTCAAAGTTTACCTGTTCGAACATTAAGTAACTTGTCTTTGCAGTGTATTCAATTGAATATAGGTTGAAAAGGATTTGCAAATCATTGTATTCTGTTTTTATTTACGATTTACACAACATGCCAACTTCACTGGTTTTGGGGTTTGTAGTTTAAGGGTGAAGCCTACCTTCAAAGTGATTCTAAGTTTTAAGAAGTGCTCTCATTTAATGTTTAAGTGAAATAAGTTTCTCTTGCTACACGGGGCGTTCAAGCTATCACTTGATATTCAAGTTAGTTTGATTTGATGTCAATAGTATTATTGCATTTATCAATCCTATAATTGTTAGTACTATTAATATTACATTATTAACAACGTTATATTATTGGTATTATTCTTAATATTATTACGTTTTGATTTTCATAGGATAACAAGTTAAATTGATTTTAAAACAATTTGGTCAAGGGTGAAATTCAATTCATTTACAAGCAAATTAAGCCACATAAGGCTACTTAAACTTCTTAAGCTTAGATTTAATTCAAACAAACATACTAAGATGAATACAACTAAAATTCAAGACCTAGATGTTACGCTTGAAGCTGAAGCAGAGAAGATTGTTCACAGTAAATCATTAGAAGCAAACCCTTTAAAAGAGAGTGAAGTGAATGCAGAAACCAGTGTTACTGAAGAGAAGAAGAGAAGAAGAAAAGGGTCAAGAACTGCGTAATGGAAAACTGAAAATACTTCAACTTCATTTCAACAAAACATATGAGAGATGGAAGGTTCTTGCTAAGAACGCTAGAAGGGCACTTAACCCCCTCAAGCGATGTTCTACGAGAGTATGAGATTAAGATTCGCTCTGCCGATATTGAGATAAAACAACGCTATGAGGATGTTCGTCAACACAGCCTCCCCGATGGAGACACCCGCCGTCGGGTAGATACCTGTGACGCTGTATCAAGGCAGATCACTGAACGGCTATATATTCTCCTGTATGAAGATGCAAATCAGCATTTACCTACAGTACAAGCACAATGAGCTGACACTGGCTCAGTGTTCTCGTTTAGAGAAGACCAAGGGTCCATTTTGAGCCGCCCACGCTCTGGTCTTATTTCAAGTAAAGGATCAAGACATTCGAGCCTGTCCTCAGCAAAGAAACAGGACGCAGCAGCAGAGTTAGCCGCAAGTCAAGCCACCTTGAAGGTTCTGGAAGAAATGGAACATGAAGAAAGGGAACTTGAATGGCTTGAAGCTGAGAACAGAAGGAAGCTAGCGCAACAAGAAGCAGAAAATGCTGAAAGACTGAAGTTACCAGAGGAGAAGCGCAGGCAGTTGGAACGTTTGGAAGCAACTAAGAAAATGAACGCTGCAAGCGCAAGACTTCAGGTTTATGAACAAGATGCAGACTCAGATGAAGAGATATCAGAGCTTCTCCATAATCATAACCTGTCAGGGCATTCTCCTAAACTTAATACCCTTCCAAGGCCCAACATGCCTTCACAGCCTGCCAGAACAATGCTACAACCCACAAGCCACGAAGTCGCTCGGTCCACTCAAGACAATAGCACAACAATGCTCGCCGAAGCAATAGCAGAGTCTATAAACGCAAGTGGTCTGCCCGTGCCAGAGCCACTTGCCTTTAGCGGAGACCCAATAAGATACAAGGACTGGAAGATGTCATTCCAAACCTTGATCGGCCGGAAGAACATTCCTGTAAATGAAAAGATCTATTACCTCCGCAAATATGTCACAGGACCTGCAAAGAAAGCTATTGAAAGTTATTTCCTGTTGGGCACTGAGAAAGCCTATGAGTCAGCATGGGAAATACTAGAAGAAAGATATGGCAACTCCTTTGTGGTCGCTAAAGCTTTCCACGACAAACTGAACTCGTGGACAAAAATAGTTCAACACTGTCTTTGAGCCCTAAGAGAATTTGCAGACTTCCTTCGAGGTTGTCAAGCAGCAATGTGTCATATTAAGAACTTGAAGAAACCACAAAAACCTTTCCAAGCTTCAGCAACTTTGTCAAGTTTGTGGCCAGAGAAGCCAAGATAGCTTGCAACCTGATGACCTCTCCTCATGCTCTGAAGTGTGGTGATGGTGAAAGGTCAAGGCCGTCGAAGATCTGAGGTGTCGGTGCAAAGGTGCTAGCAAGTGCATCTGAAGAGAAACCAGATGTTGAGGGGAAGAAGGGCGATGCTCAGGTGTGCATGTTTTGTGAGAAGGCAAATCATGGCATTCAGACATGTCGAAGGTTAATGGAGAAACCTGTCCAAGAGCGAGTTAAGTATGTGCAAATAAAGAGATTGGGCTCTAATTTCGTAGACCAGGCGCAGGCGCGGCGAATGGAGGGTGCGCCGCGCCAACGGGGTGTGTCCAGGCGCATGTGGCAATTTCGTGCCCGGCGTAGCCTGGCGCAAGTACTCCTCTGTACCGCCTCTGCCCCTCCTTCCAGCGCAAGTTGGCAAAGAAGGCGTGTTTGGGTATAACACAGCCGAGTCAAATCTTCACCAGTTAAATGAGCTCCTCACCTCACCTTTAATGTGTTAGAATATAGAAGGCGACACAGCCGAGTCAAATCTTGCTCACTGGCAAGAGAAACGATGGATAGCGTGTTCCTATTATTACAAACATGCATATACAACAAAGCAAGATACGTGACTCATTTATTTTCCATATGTGATCTTAACTCAGTACGAGACCATAGCAATCAGGCTGTATTCCTTTCCCCCACTAAAGACGATAAAACCTAAGTGACAATAATAGTAGCCTAGTATTAAGCCGTTTGCACACTGGACGCGAAACGAATTTTTCGCTTGACAGATTGCCTCTTGTGTCCTAAAGTCTGACAGGGTTTTAATATATCTCCGTGTCCGACAGTCTATAATTGTTTTTAATTTCTTCAAATCTACTGACTCTTTTAGATATTAAACGTGAATGTTTTGATAAGAGGGCTCAGTTCTTCAAGATGAGTACCGAGAATTTCAATCAATGTTTCTGTTTAAGCTGCTCAATAAAGTGAGTCGACACTGGCGCGAGACAATGTACAATGTCTCCGTGTCTGACAGCCAAAAAAAAAGAAAAAAAGAGGACGATTAGAACAGATTGATAACGAAATAAAGAATAAAAAGAAGAAACATTTTAACAACAGAGCATCCAATGAACACTGCGATTTATTTATTGGCGGGTCATCTTTATTGGATATCCCGTTTGTTGCTGATATATTTTTCTTCTTTATTTCGTTATAAATCTGTTCTCATATCAATACTTTTATTTATTTCTGGCTGGTGGACATGGAGTCGGCTATTTTTGCATTTCGTGTAAGACAGTCTTGATCGTGCATGCGATAATTTCTTCACACTGTCAATGGTCATGAAGTTTATTTGCTCACGCACTATTTTATCTCTGCTGTGGAAATAAAGCGTGAATCTGTTCGGTCCATCTGACTAATTTTCAAAAGAAAGCCCGAATAAAGACTGCCGTCTATCTTCAACGGAAGAAAACAGACGAATAGGCTAAAAAGACCAAGAAAAGTCGATAGCTATCAATTTGCATTTTGTGAAGGTCGAGCGCAAACATAGCCAAGTTTGCACGTCTAATAATTCCTGGAATACTCAGAAAAATTAGAACTTTTATGACTTTCGGACACGAGCTATATTAAAACCCTGTCCGACTATCGCGTCTTTGCATTGACTTTGTCTGTAATCAGTCGTGCGAAAAATTCGTTTCGCGTCCAGTGTGCAAGCGGCTTTACTGAGCATAGAACGCAAGGATTCGATATATATATATATATATATATATATATATATATATATATATATGCAGTGTTGTGTTCGTTCACAATTAATATGAACTAGTTCAAAGTTCAGTTCACAGATTGCAAGCGGCTTTAATGAGCATAGCATTCGATATATATATATATATATATATATATATATATATATATATATATATACAGTTTGTGGTTGGCTGAGAAAGATGTGAAGTCGTTAGTTTGCATCACAGATTCAGCTGGGTTGATTAAGCCCGGTCAAGTTTCCATTATGCGTGGCAACCGCCTTTAATCTGACATCAGGACAATCGATATAGATACAATAATTTATGTCCTTATTCAGACAGTTACATTAAATCGTGCTTCCTGTAATTATTTCTTGCATTGAAATGTGCCTGACATGCTGTAAACCCGCCTGTGAGATTTCGGTGACGCGTGCGCTCTCTGCGCCGGTCAGCCAAATTACCACTGCACGGAAATTAAACCAGGTTGGAGTTGGCGAGTTTTCTGCGCAACTCCAGCGGAGACTTTTTCTACGAAATTGTCACTGCGTCTTGATGAATATGTGACACCTCCCCCTACTACGCCGCCACACCCATCTCGGCGCACCTTGGTCTACCGAAGGCTGCGCGCCTCACGAAATTACCACTACGCGGGCTGCGCCCTACGAAATTACCACTGCGCGGGCTGCGATTCGCTACGCCACCTGCGCTGCGCCAGGAAATTAGAGCCCATAGTGTTTTGCATGTTTAAGGCCAGGACATCACTCAAAGAGCTGTGAAAGGAGAAGTGTTGGTAACCTGTGCAAGGGAAAACATCCCACATGTTTACACGAAGACCGTGCCGAAGCGGACAAAAGGTGTCAAGCAAATCAAAAGGAAAGGTCAAAGGAACTGACAGTGCCTAAACCTAGTGAAACAACAAACACAGCTACATCTAATCAAGCGACACAAAATGGGAATAGCACACATGCATCCACAATAGTGCCAGTTTGGCTGTCAACGACAGGTAACCCAGAGGCTGAAGTTCTCGTATGTGCTCTTCTAGACAGTCAGAGCGATAGCACCTTCATCCTGCAAGAAAGGGTCGAGACTCTTGATACACAAATGGAGCCTGTGCAATTAAAGCTCACCACCCTTGCATCCAAACAAACTGTCATCCCAAGTCACAAGTTAATCGGGCTGCAGGTCAGAGGCTTTTATTCCTCCAAGATAATCCCTCTTCCCGTGACCTATTCAAGAGAGTTCATTTCTGCTTGTCTAAGCCACATTCCCACACCCAAGACAGCAAGAGCATGGTCTCACCTAGAGCACCTTGCAGATGAAATTGCTCCTTTAATAGACTGCGATGTCGGTCTGCTTATAGGATACAACTGTTCTCAAGCCCTGTTGCCAAGAGAAATTGTATTAGGCAAGGATGATGAGCCATTTGCAGTCAGGACCGATCTTGGCTGGAGCATAGTTGGCTGTGTCAACCCCTGTGTTGATTATGGTGATGCAATTGGAAGCAGCCATAGAATCATTGTGAGACAGGTCACACTAAGTTTACAGTCGCCTGTTGACCTAACAAGTCAAGTCCAGTATATATGCCGAACCCATGTCAAGGAAGACATCGTTCCCACAGATGTGCTGAAAGTGCTCGAATCAGATTTTAGTGAAAGAAATGTGGAAGATGCTCATTTCTCTCAAGATGACCTTTGCTTTATTTCAATAATGGAGGCAGGTAAAAAGGCAAATGGACACCGCAAAATGCCACTTCCATTTAAAGAAAACAAGCCCTGTCTTTCTAACAACTTGAAGTGTGCAGACCATCGACTCCAATGTCTAAAGAGAAGATTTCAATGGGATAAGCAATACCGCAAGGACTATGTCGCATTCATAAATGA
Source organism: Gymnothorax reevesii (assembly GCA_029721435.1). NCBI lineage: Eukaryota > Metazoa > Chordata > Actinopteri > Anguilliformes > Muraenidae > Gymnothorax > Gymnothorax reevesii. Next base: position 32,860,652 of record CM056575.1, read on the forward strand.
CGTTATAACCCGTGGACATGCCGAGAGGGTCCCAGAACGTGAAGTCCAAAGGGGCTCTTGCTGGTACCTTCCTCACCATGGAGTCCGCCACCATCAGAAACCGGGGAAGATCCGTGAAGTGTTTGATTGTTCAGCCAAGTTCGAAGGCATATCACTTAATGATCATCTACTCACTGGACCGGAGTTGACAAACACCTTAGTAGGTGTCCTCTGCCGATTCAGGAAGGGCCCGGTAGCAGTAGTGTGCGACATTGAGCGCATGTTCCATCAGTTTCGAGTCAGACCAGAAGATCAGGACTACCTAAGGTTCCTGTGGTGGGACACCGGGACATTGAGTCAGAGTATGGAGTTAAATTACTGCCAAAACCTAGTATACAAACCGAACATGTTTTACAAATGCACAACAATTCACAAACAAATACAATGTGATTTGCAAATATAAAAACGATTCACGTACAAACAAGGTGTGATTAGCAAATATAAAAAACGATTTGCAAACAAATACAGTGTGGTTTGCAAATATAAAAACGATTCACGAACAAATACAGCGTGGTTTGCAAATACAAAACACCATTAACAGACGAATGTATTCAGTTTTACAAATACAAAACGTACCGATTACAAGTATACGACGAGAACCATTTCCTACAAGTACAAATCACTTTTGGCAGTTTTCTACCGCTGACATGGCGTAAAGGATTTTCTCACAAATGTCCTCACTGTTATTGTCCCTGTTAAACAGCAGGTGGGGCTATGACTCAATATCCTAGATCTCTACACCGTGAAGTTGAACAGAATAGAGAACGGCCGCTAGCGACAACCGTGGACATGAGGATGATGGCTGAGGCTAAATAAAAACGCAGTGTCTCCGTGTTCTCCAGTGGGAACTCCATGTCCGACAGTGGGATGGTGTCAAAATAACTCCCGTGTCCGACAGTCGATTATTGTTTTTAATCTCTTGAAGTCTACTGAATCTTTTAGATAGCCTATTAAACATGAATGTTTGATCAGATGGCTCAGTTCTTCAAGATGGGTACTGAGAATTTCAATCAATATTTCTGTTTAAGCTCCGCTCAATAAAGTGTTCTGATTGTTAGTGATATATTTTTATTTTCCATTTCGTTGTAAATCTGGGCCCGTATTCACAAAGCATCTTATCTTAGCGCTAGGAGTACTCCTAAGTCGCGCTAAAACATTTATGTAGGAGTAAAATCTTAAAATTCACAAAACCGCTGAGGGCAACCTTTAGTGAAGAAAATTGGTAACTCCTAGAATAGGGGTAGCTCTGAGATAGGCGGGAGTAATCTCCGTTGCTATGGCTGACGTCAATTCTCATGCACGAGTCTTGGGACATTGAGCACGGTGATTGGTTGTTTGGTGGCAGGGCAGCCCATTGAAAAAAATATCCCACATACAACCCATGGAGGAAAAAATGAGAAACTAGTCCAAGTGGCTGGTTTGTCCCATAAAATAATGGCAGTTGTTACGGGTACGGCAGTTTTCCAATGCATTTCAAAGTAGAGAGGTACGACGATCCCCATTTTAAACATTGCATTAACTTTAAGCCTAACCTTAACCTTAACACTGACATTTAAATAAACCTCTCCCCACTGTTATTACATAGTCTACAACCCAGATACTTTTAAGCAAGCTATTGTTAAAATACAATGTGTCGGCTTTTTTTAGATTCGGCTTAAGATGATAACATGTTGACCACTTTTGAAAATTGCAATGCACGGTCCCCGCATATCACGCTCTAGGCAAATAAACGTACATAGGAAAAAGATAATTGTAAAAACATTAATAGCATTAAACGAGTTATTAATGACACGCATCACTTGCCCCAATAGCTACTTGTTACCCGATGAGAATGAGAATTTGTTGCGATCATTTAAATGTCGAGCCGTTCAAGTTTGGTTGCCCTAAACTGTCATGGATGTAAGCTCAAAAATGACGCGAAAGCCCAGCTGGAGCCAAGACCAGTTACTGCTGCTGGGCCAGTTGGTGCTGGAGCGAAAGCATGTAGCCTAATCAGAGGGAAAATTGGCTCGGGGGTGAACAGCAAATCCAAGCGGTATGCGTGGGATAATATCAGCCTACAGATCGTTGCAGCGTTACCCTCGGTGTCTCGGATGGCTAAAAGTTGCTCTCAGCGGTTTTGTGAATTACTGTTAAGATTTTACTCCTACATAAAATGTTTTAGCGCGTCTTAGGAGTAGTACCTATAGCGCTAAGATAAGATGCTTTGTGAATACGGGCCCAGATTTATAACGAAATGGAAAATAAAAATATATCACTAACAATCGGAACACTTTATTGAGCAGAGCTTTAACAGAAACATTGATTGAAATTCTCGGTACCCATCTTGAAGAACTGAGCCATCTGATCAAACATTCACGTTTAATAGGCTATTTAAAAGATTCAGTAGACTTCAAGAGATCAAAAACAATAATCGACTGTCGGACACGGAGTTATATTGACACCATCCCACTGTCGGACAGGGGGTTATTTCGAACACGTAGACACTGCGTTTTTATTTAGCCTCAGCCATCATCCTCATGTCCACGGTTGTCGCTAGCGGCCGTTCTCCATTCTGCTCAACTTCACGGTGTAGAGATCTAGGATATTGAGTCATAGCCCCACCTGCTGTTTGACAGGGACAATAGCAGTGAGGACATTTGTGAGAAAATCCTTTACGCCATGTCAGCGGTAGAAAACTGCCAAAAGTGATTTGTACTTGTAGGAAATGGTTCTCGTCGTATACTTGTAATCGGTACGTTTTGTATTTGTAAAACTGAATACATTTGTTTGTTAATGGTGTTTTGTATTTGCAAACCACACTGTATTTGTTTGCAAATCGTTTTTTTATATTTGCTAATCACACCTTTTTTATACGTGAATCGTTTTCATATTTGCAAACCACACTGTATTTGTTTGCAAATCGTTTTTATATTTGCAAACCACACTTTGTATGCACGTCAATCATTTTTATATTTGCAAATCACATTGTATTTGTTTGTGAATCGTTGTGCATTTGTAAAACATCTTCGGTTTGTATACTAGGTTTTGGCATTAATTTAACTCCATACAGAGCCATCAGTCTACCGGATGAAAGTGCACCTATTCGGTACGGCCTCGTCGCCTGGCTGTGCAAACTATGGCCTCAAGCACATTGCTGCACAAGGACGAGGTCGGTTCAGTGAAACAACTATCCACTTCATCGAAAGAAATTTTTATGTCGATGATGGCTTGATTAGTGTCTCGACGGCTGAAGAAGCCATACAGTTGGTCAGTGAAGCCAGACAGCTATGCAGCTCTAGAAGGTTGCACATCCACAAGTTTGTTTCCAATTGCCAAGAAGTGCTTGCATCCATTCCGAAAGAAGAGTGCGCAGATGCTTCAAGAAGCCAAGATCTGGCTTTCGGCGAACCACAGATGGAGAGAGCCCTAGGCGTTAAATGGTGCATCACGTCGGATCACTTCAGCTTCAGAGTGGTGGTGGATGAACGTCCACTTTCAAGGAGAGGAGTCTTGTCGACAGTGGCCTCCATCTTTGATCCCTTAGGCTTTGTCGCCCCCTTTATTCTGATCGGCAAGCAAATACTACAGCAAATGTGTTGTGATAAGGTCGGGTGGGATTATCCACTGCCAGATGATCTAAGACCACTGTGGGAGTCCTGGCTCTTTGACTGAAGAACCTAGCAGACGTCAAAATTCAGCGATGTTATCTACCATCAGAGTTCAAGGAAGCCTGAAGGTACGAGCTTCAGTACTTCTCCGATGCGAGCGTAATGGGTTATGGAGAATGTACTTACCTGAGGGTAATTAGCGAGACAGGACAAATCCACTGTTCCTTCGTGATGGGTAAGGCCAGAGTGGCCCCCACTAAAGTCACAACTGTGCCAAGACTTGAACTTTCGGCAGCAGTTGTAGCCATACGCACAAGTGATATGCTCAGAAAGGAGTTGGGAATAGAAGCTCAAGAAGTCTTCTGGACAGACTCAAAGGTCGTTCTAGGATACGTGAACAATAATGCAAGAACATTCCACGTGTTTGTGGCAAACCGCATCCAACGGATTAAAGACAGCACGAGACCAGATCAGTGGAGACACGTGAGCTGTGAAGACAATCCTGCTGATCATGCGTCAAGAGGCCTAAGTGCAAAAGAGCTTGTTGCCTCCAACTGGTTCTCTGGTCCTAATTTCCGTTAGCGTGAAGAACTTCCCTGTGGAAACGTCGAGGTGGGAGATGTACCAGCGGAAGACTCTGATGTACGTAACATCTTCGTGCACAAGACTTCAGCTGCAGAAGTCTCACTGCTGGATCGCTTCCTTAAGTTTTCCTCCTGGACAAGATTAGTCAAGGCCATTGCTCGACTCATGCGGCTTACTAAGGAGCTGAAAGGTTCAATACCAAGAACTAATGAAGCCACAAGTTTAACGGAGAGAAGCAATGCCGAAACCACCATCATTAGTCTTGTTCAAAGGGCAGCTTTCTCTGAACAATTCCAAAGCCTCCAACATGGGAAGGAGCTCCCGAGACATGCCGAGACCAGTAAGCTACGCAGGCTGAATCCTTACCTTGATGAGCAGGGAATCCTCAGGGTGGGAGGTCGGCTTAGGCACGCTGACTTGCACCATCATATTAAACACCCAGTTGTTTTACCTGCCAAGGGACACGTAACAAGACTGCTCATACAGCATTATCATCACCAAGTGCAACATCAAGGCCGTGGCATAACAGTCAACGAGCTATGAGCCAATGGATTTTGAATACTCGGATGTAGTCATGCGGTTGCATCTTACATCTACAAGTTTGTCAAGTGCAGAAGGTTTAGAAGGTCTACTGAGTGTCAGCAAATGGCAAACTTACCTCGTGACCGCATGGAAGAAACTCCTCCGTTTTCGTATTGCGGAATGGACTGCTTTGGACCGTTCCATGTTAAAGACGGAATAAAGGAGTCGAAGCCCTATGGGCTGCTGTTTACATGTTTGTGCTCTCGTGCTGTACACATAGAGCTCCTTGAAGAGATGACCACATGACTTTTTCATCATTGCTCTCCGTGCCTTCATAGCCCTATGCGGCAACATTCGACAACTTCGCTGTGACTAAGGCACCAATTTCGTTGGTGCAAGGCGTGAGTTCATAGAGGCCTTAAGGGAGATGGATCAAGAACGCCTAAAGGTACTCGGTTGTGAGTTTGTTATGAATCCACCGTCTGCAAGCCACATGGGTGGGGCCTGGGAAAGGCAAATTTGGACAATAAGTGTGTTAACATCCATTCTGGATCAGTCCTACCACAGACTCGATAGTTCATCATTAAGAACATACTTCTATGAAGTCATGGCAATCATCAACAGCCGACCATTAACAGCTCACTTACTGAATGATCCTATGGGACCACAGCCTCTTTCATCTAATAACATACTAACGATGAAATCATCCATCATTCTTCCACCACCCGGAAACTTTGTGAAGGAAGACCTTTACCTTCGTAAGAGATGCCGCAAGGTCCAATACTTAGCCAACGAGTTTTGGTCCGGATGGCGCAAAGAATATCTGATGAACTTGCAACAGCGACAGAAATAGCAACAGAAACACAGAAATGCTAAAATCAATGATATAGTGATTGTGCAAGACGACACTGCCCCAAGAACTGAGTGGAAGTTGGCCAAGGTCACAAAGGTCTATCCTGGAGAAGATGGCTGTGTGAGGAAACTGCAGCTGCAGATCGGTGACTCAGCATTGGATAAACAAGGAAGGTGTATTGGAAAGCCAGTCCATTCACATGGATGGGAGAGGCCCATCCATTAGACGGTCACCCTGATTGAAGCCGAGTGATGCAGCCACAATGGGTCTTATCATCCAGTGCTAATATGTAGGCTTGAGGGAAATCACAAGTGATTTGGTGGGAGTGTAGCTGCCATCAAAGCAAAATAAATTAATAAATAAATAATTGAATAATAAATATTAGTTAAATACATTTAGAGTTCATGAATACAGACAATATTAGCGAAAATGGTTTAACATTATAAACAATATTTCATGTGTTTATTTGTTTGTTGTGGGGTTAGACCTTGAATCGGGCTGGAACCAAAGTTCTGCTGTTGCAGTTTGACGGGGTGTTCCTTTTAAGGGTTGGTAACATTCCAGACCACACTAGCATGCTGATACTTCTGCTCAAGACCGCCAATGTCTAAGATGGTTGAGATATAAGGTGCACAGAAGGACTCTCGAGTGAAAGCGGCCAATGAGATACAGCTACTGTCTATATCAGTGATATGTTGATAGAATGAATTTAACGCAGCAAATTTCTGTTGGTCCATGCAATGACACAATTATGTTATGTATTCAATCCTTATATGAAATAATTTGTTCTTATGTACTTTCCTTTTATATGTCTACCAGTTCTCACGGCACACTATCATACATATTGTGTGATTAAAGCCAGTAACACAAAGAACGACTTGGTTTCGTGATTTCGACTTCAGAGGGAGTTACATGCATCCTTTTAAAAATGTATTTTAAAAAAGGCGCCAAAAATCACCTTCATCCAAAGGTTGGTTCTCATACGAGATTTAGGAAGGCCAGAGTACAGAGCCAAATTTTTGGAAAAGTGTGAAGACACGTCCGGTATGATAGTTGAAGTGTCATGTTGTTAATGGTGAGGAACGGGGCAATCTTGCAAACAAGGCCTTAGTGAGCCTAACTTGAAGTAACATGATCATATTCACGCTTAGTGAGCCCGGATGTTACATGCTTTAAAAAAAAAGTACTATGACACTGCCTTTAAAGGGATAGTTCACTTTTTTGAAGTGGGGTTATATGAGCTACAAATTGCCACTACTTGCAAGAGATGAAGTAGAAAGCCTTCTGATCTCCCCCAGATAGCCGCACCAGGGCATACAGCTGGGTGGAAATTTCGGCGATACACTGTTGTGAAAGGAAACACAGATACAGCGTATTTTCGCGGCGTAAAAGAGGTCCTACCTGAAAAAAATTCACCTTTTCAATTGTACACTATATTTAAAAAATACAGCACTTTAGCTGCTCGGAAAAAAGCACAGTTGCTCCTGAACTAACCAACTGACGTATTGCTGTGCGAGGCGCATTATAGTTCACTGCGCGCAGTGGCGATCAGCTGTTTGGGTCAGACTCTGAGTGGTTTGCAGCAGAGCCGGATTTTCAATGGCATAGAATCACAACTCAAATAAAAAAAAACCCCAACAATAACCAGCACAGCAGATGCACAGTATGTGCAGTATGTGGCTGCGGAGACCCTATGTGATATCAATTTGCGCAGCAATGTTACATTAGACTTTTTCACAGGGGTTTCTCTCTTCTACATGATGCTTGGGTACAGCAGTGCTCTTCATTGTGCACCACTGAGATTTCCCTGAATGTAGCCAAACAAAATCCTCTTTGGAAAAATGAATACTGCAAACACGTAGCGCTTTTAGGGATACGGGTGGCGAATCAATATCCGTGTTGAGGCAACTAGCCACAGCTGCAAGTCCAATATTCCGCAGAGGAATGCGGTGGAAATTGTAAGCGCACCAGGATACAGCTTTGCTTTCACGTCCAATAAAGTGACACACGCGGACCATGTTTGAAATATTTGCACAAGTTAAATGGCCGTCCAACCTCGCAACCGCAGTTAAGCCGTTTGCACACTGGACGCAAAAAGAGTTTTTTGCACTCTGATTACATTCAAAGTCAATGCGAAGACGTGAATACACACGTTTGTTCAAGCAGCCTTACTATGACCCATACAGCTGATCGTTCCAGTGCGCAGTGAACTATGATGCACCTCGCGCAGGAATACGTCAGTTGGTTAGTTCAAGAGCAACTGTGTTTTTTCCGACTAGCTAGATTTTTTTAAATATGGCGAACAATTTAAATGTAGTCTTATTTTCAGACAGGACCTCTTTTAGGCCGCAAAAATACGCTGTTTCTGTGTTTCCTTTCACAACAGTGTATCGCCTAAATTTCCACCCAGCACTATGCGCTGGTGCGGCTACCTGGAGGAGATCAGAGAGCTTTCTACTGCATCTGATGTAAGTAGTGGCTATTTGTAGCTCATACAACCCCACTTCAAAAAAAGTGAACTATCCCTTTAAGGCAATTATATTACCACCTCCTTGTATTTATGTTTCCATTTGGTAAATGAATTTTTAAACTGAAAATCAGCAAGTGAAACAGTTAAGACTCCTGGTATCGCAGTGTGACGTGTATTGGTGGTGCAATAGCGAGTACAGGTCGGGGGCCTGATTTGGCAAATTTTGTCCCCCTGTCCATAATTCCTAATGGCTGGCCTGATTTTTATCAATACATTCCTGAAGAAATGATATGTGAATGTTCAGTTTTATGATCTTCCAGGAGTTAACTAAGTTTTTTCAAAAACATTTTGAAATGTACAGCAATAACTGTGTGTTGTTTTTGCCAACTGTGAACTGCTGTCACTTTAAATGTATGGCCTTGGAATCTTTGATTTTTTATGCAGCATTGAATGACAAATGAGAAACCAATGACCTAGTGTAAAAATAATCTTAAGCATTAAACATTACACACGTCTGTAATGTATCGGAGTTCAAGAACATATGGATAGGAATATTACCAAGTTCTGCTTTGCAGATTTCAAAATGTTCAGGCTGTATGAGAACACCCATTTAGATCTTCTTTTGCAAACTTTTCCAATCAATAGGAAATATGGGTACATTTGAAAGCAGCCATCAGTGGTCTGAAGCTGTATGAACCTGGAGTTATGTGGAGACAGATGTAGAAAGAGGGAGGAAAGTGATCCAGATCCATGTATTATATAAAAAATGCAGAAGTTTTGCCATCTTTGAATTGTTCATGAAGTCCAGTTGACCAGCTGAACAGGGGCAGAAGGCTTCAGATGGAGAGAGAGATGTACAATAAAGCTAGAGATACCTACATGATAAACTGAACTGAAACCTTGTAAACCTGAATTGGCTGCATACGGGTATAAATCATTGTTATACATGGCAAAAGTACCTTTTTCTTGTCACAAAATGACAAGAAGATTTATTTCACTGGGCAAGCATGTAAATAAGCCTTATGTATGTATTCAGTATGAGTATGAGTATGAATTCAGGGTCCATGCTCACTTGTCTTGCTGAGATGCATGGGAAAAAATTGGGGGGGGGGGGGGGGGGGGGGGGAATTCAGGGAAGTTGACTGATTGGGAGGGGAATAATGGATGTAGGTGTGTGTGTGTGTGTGTATAGTTACCATATATATTATTTTACCATAATAATACCACTATTATATTATAGTTACCATATGTATTATTCTATAGTATTAGTACTATATGTGTGAATACTTGTTCATATGTATGTGCATATGTTTTTTCATGTGATCACAGTCATTGTAATTTTTGTTATATAATTTGAATAATAATAAATAGTGAAAAATGAATATATTTGTCAATGTACCTGCATCTTTTACATTGGGAAAAAATTTTTTAATAAACTTTGTCAGAAGTACCACAGACAAACTGGTTCCAACAGCCACAAAACAGATAAAACCCTGAAACAGCACTTTAACAAATATATACCTTTATTTCACCAGATAAATGAATTCTTAATTACATAAAAACAGCTACCAATAAGGAACAAGTCGGTTGACACTCAATAGCACACTGAAACTGGGCACTACACGCAGAAGCCCACTGAGTTACAGCAAACCACTCCCTGCCCAGTCAAGAGGGGCTCACAGTCTACCAGGCCCTTTTCAATAGCCTGCATGGGCCCCAAAGGCACGTAACAGCCCAGCAGCCACAAACAAGTAACACAAACCAACTAATGCCCAATATAAAACTTAAAAAAACACCAAGGCAGTGGCTCACTGGCTGCAAATCAAACAAATAAAAACACAATTAACCTCATGACTATTACTTTCAACCCAACTACTCAAAACAAAAATAAATAATCAAGACCCACCAGCCATACAGCAGATTCTCCAATGAATTCCTTACACTCCTTGCAATCAAAACAAAAATCATACAAAACACTCAATATTAATCATCCAATATACAAAACGCACAAAACACACGCACTGACAGCCAACCGACCTGTACCTTTTAACCGCAGCACCCTAACTGCACCCCGCCACATCAAGCCAAAGCGCCTCTCGGACATTGAAACTCACTACAAAGAAATTCACAAAGATTTAACACTGCCCAGCAATGCTCCAATGTTAACAAAGACTACGCAATTTACCCCTTTGCAAATCGCTTAATGTGCAGCTTCAAACAGCGAACCCGACCTCAGCTGTATGCTCGCTTCTCCGCAAACAAGACAAAGCCAAGTCACTCACAGGACTCTCAAACAGGAGCCACTTATTTCCCAATCAACGCCCCCCTCCGAACTGCGGATTCAAGCAGATCAACCACTCCCCTCTGCAACAACTTTTCCTAGCTACATAGACAAAAGTAAATAAATACAACCCCAATTACAAAATATACTGACCAAAACTTCCAACGTAACACATACAATTTAAAATATTTGGTGTACATAAAATGGGATATCGGTTTTGAGCCATGATGCATCAACTACAACTTTAAAGCTCAGAAAATTGTTTTGATTTTGTTGTGTGGGCAGCTCGTTCCGCTTGATTGCACATTGTTTAGAATTTTGCCTATCCCGTCAGGTTGAGTAGAACTCATTGACCAATCCTTTGAGAATTAGGTCATTAAATAGCCGTAGCAATGGGCAACTTAAATATTCCTTTGCATTATCCTGGGTCAACGTGTGACCATGCCGCGCCTAGGTCAAAATCAGCAAGAGCGAGCCGTTGGTATGCTCACTGGTGGAATGTCGCAAAGACGGGTTGCAAGGAACCAGGGCGTCCACGTGACGAACATATCATGTCTCTGGAGCTGGTATAATGAAACAGGAAGCACCAGTGATCGACCACGTGCCCCCAGACCACGTGTCACCACTCCTCAGCAGGATCGCCATATTTGCCTCCAGCACCTGCACAATCGATTCAGCTACAGTCACTGCTGCTCAGACCAGAGGTCGTCACCAGAGCTGGATTAGCGACCAAACCGTACGCAACCGCCTGCGTGAAGCCGACTTGCACAACCGATTTCCCCGCTGCGGTTTGGTGTTGACTCCTACACGTCGCCGCGTCCGTCTGCGATTGTCAAGGGCACATTTGGGCTAGAATGCTCTCAGTTGGAACAGGGTGCTCTTCTCCGATGAATCGAGGTTCAAGTTGAGTGTGTCTGACGGAAGACTATGTGTATGGCGTAGGCGACAGGAGCGTTATACTGACGCTACCATCCTGCAGCGTGACCACTGGGGTGCACCCAGTGTGATGGTTTCGGCTGTAATAAGCAGTAGACACAAGACAGACCTCATTTTCATCGATGGAAACCTCAGGGCGGCCCGTTACCGTGACGACATCCTTACCCCTGTCGCAATTCCACTCGTCCATCGCTATCGCCTAACGCTGCAACAGCATAACGCGAGACCACATGTCGCCAGAGTCTGTCAGGACTACCTGAGGCAGAATAATGTTCAATGTCTTGATTAGCCTGCGTATTCCTCAGATTTAAACCCTATAGAACATCTATGGGATATTCTGGATCGCCAGGTGAGAAGGCGTGATCCAGAACCAGCCACAGTCCAACAGTTGCGTCAAGCACTCCAGGAGGAATGGGACCGCATCACACGGGCTGAAATTTGGCATTTGATTGACTGCATGCATCTCAGAATCCAGGCTGTGTGAGGAGGCCATACAAGATACTGACTTCGGTGATCCCGAATTGCGCCTTCAACTGATGCAATGAATTGGAAACTAGGAAAAATCTGTTCTTCATTCCTGGCTCTAAAACTGTGTTTTTGATTTGAATCTTAATATTTGTTATGTATTGTTAAATTTATCGTAAGAAAATGACATGTGTTACAATAAACCCGAGAGGTGCGTTGGAAGTTTTGGTCAGAGTAGTTGGGACAAGGTGTACCAGCTAGTAGTTTAGTCACAATAGAACAGAGATAACATATCGAATGTTGAAACTGAGAAATTTTACTATTTTATCCACAAAATGAGCTCCTTTCAAATTTGTTGGCTGCTACAGGTCTCAAAAAAGTTGGGACAGGGGCCTGTTTACCATGGTGTAGCATCCTCTCTTCTTTTTAACAAAGAGTGTGGGCATCTGGGTATTGAGGAGACATGTTTCTTGATTTTAGCCATTGGAATATGATCCCACTCTTGTTTAAAACAGGCTTCCAGCTGCTGGAGAGTTTTGGGTCTCCTTTGACGGACTTTTCATTTGATTATGTGCCAAATGTTCTCAATTGGTGAAATATCAGGACAGCAGACAGGTCAGTTCAGCACACGGACTCTTCTACTACGAAGCCATGCTGTAGTAATAGCTGCAGTATGTGGCTTTGCATTGTCTTGCTGAAATATACAAGGCCTTCCCTGGAATAGATGTCGTCTGGAGGGGAGCATATGTTGCTCGAAAACCTTTATATACCTTTCAGCATTCATGGTGCTTTTTAAAACATGCAAGTGTCCACATCATGTGCACTAATGCATCCTCATACCATCAGAGATGCTGGCTTTTGAACTGAACGCTGATAACAGGGGGGGTGGTCTGTCTCCTCTTTTGCCCAAAGGATATGATGCCATTATTTCCAACAAGAACTTGGACTCGTCTGACCACAAGACACTTTGCCACTTTGCTACAGTCCACTTTAAATGAGCCTTAGCCCACAGAACATGGCGGCGCTTCTGGATCATTCTCAACAATGCTTCCTTTTTGCACGATAGAGATTTCGGTGGCATCTTTGGATGGCATGGTGGACTGTGTTTTCTAACAGTGCTTTCTTGAAGTATTCCTGGGTCCATTTAGTAATGTCAATGACAGAATCATGCCGGTGAGTGGTGCAGTGGCGTCTGAGGGCTCGAAGATCACGGGCATACAGTAAATGTCTTTGGCCTTATCCCTTAAGCCTGGAATATACTTGCTGCGTGACCGAACGGATGCATACACAGTGTGCTTCGTGAGTGCACACACTTGCTGCAGCACAACGCGTCCAAAACGCATAGTCTTGGAGCAGCATATCGGACCCTGAAATCGCGAAAACTGCGGGCGGTATTGCCCTGATATAGAATACACTGTCACAATGGATTCGTTCGCACTAGCGCCTCTAGCGGTCATGTCAATACTGCATCTCGTGCACGCGGCACGTTACCTCGCGTCGAGAGGAGCAACCTCTACGCTCACGAACGTAGAATACGCGTGGCAGCCATGATGCATAAGCGCACGCGTCGTGAGCAGCAGGTATATTCCAGGCCTTACGCACATAGATTTTTCAAGATTCTCTGAATCTTTTGATGATGTTATGCACTGTTGATGAGGAGACCTTCAAAACCTTTGCAATTTGACGTTGAGGAACATTGTTTTTGAAATATTCCACTAATTTTTTTTATGCAAGCTTTCACAGGTTGGAGAGCCTCTGGCCATCTTTACTTCTGAGAGAGACATCCCTTTTATAGCCAATCATGTTACTCATCTGATGCCAGTTAACTTAATTACTTGCTAAATGTGCTTTCAGCCGGTTTTCTTTTATATTCATTGCTTTTCAGCCTTTTCTTGCACGTGTCCCAAATTTTTTGAGAACTGCTGCGGCCAGTAAATTTTAAATAAGCTCATTTTGCAGATAAAAATGTAAAATGTCTCAGTTTCAACATTCAATGTTATTCAATGTTCTATTATAAATAACATATTGGCTCATGTGATCTGAAAGTCATTGTATTTTGATTTTATTTACAATTTACACTTCATCCCAACTATTTCGAAATTGTAAATAGCGTCAAACAAATCCACACACATGATTGTCAGTTTGTGCTTTGTTTCTCTGGGATGTTTCTTATTTTACCAACATTTAAAGGCTGGGTACTATTTGGCTTTGTCTGCCGCTGAACTATGTCTGGCAGTAAATCAGTTCCAACATTTGAGGAGGTAATTTATAGTGCATGTGCTGCTTTAATAAACGGGACTGTCTACTCCAAATGTAGACACCAGAGTATCCTATGACACGATATGTGTTACTTCTCAGTTTATAAATGTGGATATGAGAAGTTCCCTCACCTCCCTCCCTCTCTTATTGGCTCCCTGACTGGGAAAATGGGCTGGACTGTTCCAGGAAGGAAGAAGTGTTGTTTTACAGGAACAGACTGGACCTCTTCCAGAGGTAACATTCAATCAGTATACAACAACAGTGACAAAGATAGGCATTTTCATTATTTGCACCTTACAATAAAATTGAGAGGAGTTGTACAAGTATTTTATAGAATTAAGTTACTTATTATTTGAGCAGAATCTTTTTTTATCACAACACTGATTTTTACATATCATACTGTTTGAGTATTAATACGTGAGTTCACGTAATAATTTCTCCAAACAATTATGCTGAGAGGATATTCATGGCACTTTGTATGATTTGATACTTCCATTAAAAGAGGTGGGCTTTATTAACTGATATGATGCTTTTTCTAATTTAGGCTATCACAAGTGAAATCAGCCATAAACTTGTGGAAATTGAGACAGTATAAATATTTACTGGAAAACACTGCTATAAAAAAAGGACAAATGTTGAGGAACTGGTGAAAAGTTTATATGTGAATTGTTTTTTTCTGCAGGAACAACAAACTGCATCACAAGAGTCAGTACATTACAAATTTTATGAATGAAATTTATATTCTAGTTGGATAAGAGTGTCATTTATTCACATGCATGTTCCCATACCATCCTACCATGTGATGAAGTGTCTCGTGGCGCACTGCTTTATAACTGATAATAGCCTTCAGACAGCTTACAGTATGAAAAAGTCAACTTGATGTCATTCAGTACTCAAATAATAAACCACTGACTTATTCATTTACGTACAACCCCAGCTCAGTAAAAGGTGAAACGGGACAGAAAATGCAAATTTAGACAGAAAGCAGTGATTTCTAAATTTACTTTGCCTTGCGTCTAACAGCAGACACGATCACCATCATCTTATTTGTTGCTATTAAGCCGTTCCTGCCATTCAGGTCTGCAACGCAATGCAAAAAAGTTTGGATTGGGAAATCTGGGACTAGTAATGAGGTAATAAAAAAAAAATAAATAAATACTGAAAGAGTTGATGCCAGCCAGTGATTGTAATTGAGATTTTGTCCATATCAGCAAAAGGCCTAGTCCTTGGACTGAGGATTGCCAATTGGCCCATAAATGTGCGAAATAATCCTTGAAAGGTTTAAAAATAATGTTTCTCACAAACCAGAGAGGAGGGAATTTGGATAATTCACCCTCTAATTTGCAGAACTTAATTAAAAGGTTCAAGGCATCTGGAGGAATTTCTTTGCATAAAGGGTAAGGGTGCAAGCATAACCTGAATACCCATGATCAACAATCACTCAGCCAGCACTACACCAAGGACCTTCATTTATCTATAAGTGACATGACAACATAGGTTTAGGATTATTTTGGTAAACCTTTATTTTGGCAAACCTTTGTTAAGTTGTTAGCCTTATAGCATAGTTGCCTATCTCATTTTTTTAGGCTTTTTGTAAGAGACTGTATTTTTTTAAGGTTCTGAGAATGAAGGAAAAACACATTTTTTTCCGCCAAAACAAAAGAACAGGCAACCGATATCTCAATCTTGCAAAAATATGACTTTGGCAATTATACTCTGAGGCTAACGAAACATTTCATCACATAGTAACATCTACAAAAGCCAGTTAAAAGTTTACAGTACATAAAGGAAGTCTTATGATAACAGTGTCCAGAAACGGCATTCGCTTCTCTGGGGTCAGAGGCATCTGAAATGAAAAATGGGCCAAAATTACATCTGAAACACTCAGTAACCACTTGGTGTCTCCAATCCCAAAATGTTCATGAAGTGCTGTGAAAAGGAACGACAACATCACAAAGTGGTAAATACTTCACCGTCGCCAATTTTTTTTAATATATTGCTGAATCAAAATTTAAATAAGTTTTTATTCTGTAAAATCATGAAAATCCATGTGGTGAAACATCAAATAATTTGCTCTTGTATTGTTTTCAACATATCACAGGTCAAAGGTAACACTTCTTTCAGTTTTAATTTCACTTGCACATATTATATTGTCCCTACTTTCTTAGATTTAGGGTTGTCCGAAACATATATGGATAAGCAGCCTCTTTACAAACATTCTCTTTTCATAAATTGAAGTCCATTGTGGCTCAGTTAATAGAAAAGATTCTCTGAGCCACAATGGACTTCATGAACGATTTTTTTATGGAAAGTAAAATACCGCGAAAATACGGTATGATATAGGTGAGTGTTAGCAAGTAACCTGACAGCTCCTGGCGAACTATGCTAACGTTATGTTTTCAACCTCTTCACAAAAAAGAGAAAGGGGGAAAAAAAATTATGCCTGAAAACTAAAAAGAAAACACACTTTAAGTCTTACCTCAACCTGTATTTTTCCATCCGCCTCCGAATTGTTCTTGTTGATACCCCGAAAAGGGGAGCCGTCTCGTGGGGTTTGAGACCATTACCAATATATGCCTCCAATGTCTCATGCGAAATATGGTAGCAGGGTCGGCCTTCAAGTCCTAACATTAGGAAAGACATGGTTAGGCCACTCAACGTATTCTTGTAACAACTATGCCGTTTGAATAAGGCAGAGAGTTACGTCATGTTAATTCACATACCTTGACTTTCTAAGATGCCAAAAGCCTCTTCTACTTCTGCAGGTGCTTCTTCGGTGCTTATCGCCATTTTCCTCAGTTTTTTTTTTAAGGCTGCCTGGCTCTTTCTATCTGGTTATCCAACGTTACATACACCAATCAGAACAGGGAAAATTAGCATATGGAAAATTGTCAAATTGGCAAACAATTTGGCAATCTATTTGGCAATCTAATGTGAAATGAATCATTACAAAACACATTGCATGAACTTTTGCCTGAATTACTGCTCACATTATTGCATAAATTATAGCATAAGTTATTCCATACAATATTGCATACTTTGCTATAATATTTATTTCAAATTAATTGTCATATTGTTCTGAATAAAAGGTGGAATAATATATTGTGTTTTTAACAACAAATTGGCTGATGATCGATAAAATTAAAGATAGGTCACAAATAATCCTCCATAACCTCCCCACATTGAAATGCACTGAAAAACTGCCGTTGTTCTGTCAAATTTTGCTCCCTAGTCAAAAAAATGCTGTCGTAATGTAAAGCGATCGTAAAGTCTTTGTTTTCCCCTTGATATTGCAATATGAATCAGGTTAGAATAGTAATTTTGTTATTTGTGAGCTTATTATAACAAAAGCAGATGTTATAATGAATTGGATAAATTTGTTTGAAGATATGTGCCCATATACGCCATTATCACCAAATTTCTGCATTTTCAGGAAAAACCAGCGTGTACATGCAAATATATGTGCGCTTGCAGGTCGAAATGCTCACTGAAAATAAATCTTATTGGAGGAGAATGTCACTAACGCGTATGTCCTCTGGTTACTTCGTTTCACTGACGCTGCATCTGACTTTTTTGAATTAAATATTACAACCCAGTTCGCCATGTTTTTTTTTTTAAATTATTATTATTATTTTTATGGCCGCAGTTTTGCATCAAATAGAAAATATCAAGATTTGGTGCATCAATTTACATTTCCCTGTGATTCAGGAGGATATATTTAGGATCTTTGAGAACGTTTGGGTTTCCACCTGAATTAAAGATGTCTAAAGTGCAACAGGTATGGAAAAATCAGCCGCATCAGGCGCATTTTATGAACACACATCAAGGATTGACAGAGTTTAAAATGCAATGAGAGCCTCTGAGAGAGTATTCTTCCGCCAAGGCATTTGGAACTTTACCACCGTTCGGTGAAATTTAAGATGTTTGGCATGTATCATTCCTATGCTCCATCCCTGCAATGGTGAAGAATCCTTCAAAAATTCCTGGATGCAAAATTTGATCTGGATCACTCCCAAAGTAAAATCACGTGTAGGGTTAGCCAAAACATTGTTATAAAAATCTGTCCATAAAGTTTTCCGTAAGGTTTCTGACAAACAAAAACCGAAAGGTAAAACATAACCCTTCTCGGCAGAGGTGAAATGAAACCCTTTTTTTGCTACTCAGCTGGTGATTCAAATAAAATCAGTAGCAGTACTTCTAATAATCCACCAGTGGGCATAGTTGATCAAGTGGTTCTCATCCAAGGCTATCAACCTCTTGAAAACACAGTTAGTCCTAATAGACCTATATAAACATAACCACAAAAGGGAGGAATTGTATGCTTTGCTGGCGTTAAAAAAAGCCAAAATAGCGCAAAAATAATTTGCCGAATTCATTTATTATTTTAAGTTGGATTGTTGAAAAGAATACATATTTGGACATTTTAGTTTTTAAATTATAAAGGATATCTAAAGAAGGAAGATATTCATAACGCGAAAATAATCGCAGACAGCTCTTCAGATAATTCAGTGACTTGAATAAAAGCAATATGCACATGCTGTTTCACGCAGCTAAGAGAACACAGAGCGAATTACACTCGTTAAACAACAAAAACTGGG
Source organism: Gymnothorax reevesii (assembly GCA_029721435.1). Taxonomy (NCBI): domain Eukaryota; kingdom Metazoa; phylum Chordata; class Actinopteri; order Anguilliformes; family Muraenidae; genus Gymnothorax; species Gymnothorax reevesii. Next base: position 32,879,250 of record CM056575.1, read on the forward strand.
TTGAGGGGGACTCTGGCAGTTCTTTGTTGACGACTTGGAATTTATTAAAAGTCAACAGAGAAAATCACAAAACGTGTATCCATATCATAGACAAACTGGTAAGCGCTTGTTTAATCGCGGAGGCGCTGTCATGACGACAGCAGCGGAAGTAACTGGCTGTCTTCTGCATAGACATTTGTCCAAGATGGCAGCGTCTATCAGGAAGTGTTAAATGCAATCCCTAGGACAACAGGCAGAAAAATACCGTTTTGGTCGAATAATCATTCCGTCGCTGTGGTAGACGTTTGTCAGAGACCATCGGGTGTGTACAGAGCATCGTTTAATTCGGGGTGAGTGTCCGTCACGCTGATCAAAATTGATCAAACTTGCTAACTGAGGTTCGACTGTACTGAATACTTTGACTAGCTTGCTAGAATCGTTAGCTACTTGTTTGCTCACTGACACGATCCGATCACGATCTGGAGCTGTCATAACAGACCACTTAGCTAACGTTAAATCGGCTAGGTGTACGGATTATTTATAAACTTAATTTTTATGATTCTAGACAATGTATCATTTCTGTCATGTTTATGAGTCTTTTTACTGCTTCTCGATCAGAATGCGCCGATTGGGAGTGCAGTTTCCCTTCGCTTGTACAGTTATCTGTGATGAGGCAGTTGGCTAACTGACCAGCGAGTTTCCCTTCGGCGTCAGAAGTAATGTTAACTTGGAGGGTTTAACGTTAGCTGGGAAGCTGGCCAACTTACGTTACCCAAGTTCAACGGTAACGTTTGCATACTATCAGACATGATCACATCAACTGTAACGTTAGCTTATTAACTTGCTAACTTGTCATCTGACTTGGCGGCTTATTGAGATTTTTCTTTCCTGTAACGTTTAACAGTTAATCTCGCTCCTCAGTTGCTTGGAGGAGAAAAGTTTTAAATGAACGTCAAGGTGCTTACAGTTGGATGAAAAGACAAATGGATGCTGGTGCCATTAACCGCCTGAGATGTGATTTTACAGGGTGTTTATGTAGCTAGTAAAAGGGGACCACTGGTAAGCATTGGTGGGTTGATCTAAACTAACCAGTGGGCTCGACGTTACTATCCGCATATGGTATGTTTGTAATGTGTAGCGGGGATGTTGATATTCTCTTACTCTTTGTGAAGGCGAAGTAGCATTTTGACAGACGTGTCGGCAAATCAAATGAATGGCTAAAAATTAAACATTGTATAAGAGAAAAAATAACGTGTATGGGATGCCCTAAGGCTTGTGCATTGTATTTCTTAGATGGCCAGCTGGGTAGCTAATGACAATGTGCATATGGAACAGTTTGATGGATCATTCGGTATAATCTTATTGGCATGTGTTCATTTTCATCGTGGAAATCTTAATTCAGTACGTTAATTAACTGGTTCAGGGTCTGGTGCGCCTTTGGTCGAGACCGTGTTCATTCAATAATTTCCGAAAATAAGTGGCTATTCGTCCCGTAGCGGGGTGAATTGGGGGAAAGAGATCGGCTATCCGCCCTGCCTCGGGGCCGTCAAGAGAAGCAGTTCTGCTATTCTCACCGCTGTGGGACGGATAAGGGAAGCACTTCTGCTATTTGCCCCGCATTTGGGCCAATAAGAGATTTCATTTTATAATCCCCCTTTTGATCTTTTTCGTTGAACCGCCGCGGGGCGAATAGCCTCTTACTTTAGGGAAATGATGGCTTGAGCTATATCCTGAAGATGATTAATAATGTGAGGACTGGGGGATCCTGGTGTCTTTTGCTTTCGTGCAAGCATTTCAGCATATGACGAAGACGACGAAACCAACTGGAAACTTTACTTGCTCTCTTAAAGCCACAAAGAGGTGGTCTTGTGCACCGTATTATGAGTTATCATGTTTAAATCCGCTATTTTATGAGGTTCTACGTCTTTACAAATTTGGAGATTTTCAGTTTCGTTTATCTTTGGTAGATCCAGAATAAAAAATATAAAGGAATGGATTAATCCCATTCTTTAGGTAAGTCCCTCTCGCCAAAGGTATCCTGTTGAAAATTAGTCAGCTGGTTAACACTGGCACACTTACAGAAATGGTGACTAATGTGTGCTGTCTATATAAATGGATGTGTGAAAAGGTTATTTCTCGCCAAAAGCGGTACATGCCTGCTCCTGACTAGTCTGTTTTGAACATTGTGGCTTGCTGGATTTGGTTTCTAATTAAACCTAGGAAGTTGACATTTATTTGCGTCACAATGCTGATTCTTTCATCTTAACTGTATACGTGCACTGTTGGGTTTTATCTGTCTTGTTTTGCCTTTATTTTACGGATTGAAATTATCAAATAACTCAATTACATTCAAACGTGTGTGAAAAAAAGTTGTTTATAATTAAACTTTTTTCATGTAAAGTAAAATACCAATTTTCCGTGATGTGGGACGTTTTCGACACAAAAATAAATGGTATAGTTCGAGCTATTTCACTGCTCAATTAATTGTTGCATGCAAAGATTTTAGATTTAAAACTCGAGGTTTGTGTTCGTCGATATTGTGCTAATCCTTTTATAGTTTATTTTTTGTGAAGTTAGTGCTCTGTCTGTGGTAATGTTTGACTTAATTTGAAATGATTGGCAAACAGAAATTTGCGCTGAAAAGAAAATTGTATTCACTCTTGACTTTCGGTGGTTTTTGTACAGTGGATCTTTGAGTCACTGCCTCTAGTTTCCATGTAAAATGAGCATCATCTAATCCTACCACCGAGCCTATTTTCCACATGTAACGGTTCAGTGTGTCGACTGAAAGGCTACTTGTCAAAGACCTTTCGTTTCTATCTCCGTTTTCAGAGTGAAAGTGAGCCCACAATGTTTTCTCTCTCAGTCATTTCGGATTGCTATCATTTCTTCATTTTCTATGTCACTGTATGTACTGTACTGGTTATAGTGAATGAAGTTTCGGCTGCATATTTATTTTATATGATGCAGTGTCACCGTGAATGATGTTGTGTAGATACGTGCAGTATTGCCTGTCATCTAGGAAACTGCCTGAAGAGAACGGAGTCAGTCTCTCTGCTGACGGTCCATTTTTATGATCTGTTGTGCTCATCATTACATGCATATAAATCTAGTGTCTCTGCAATGAACACAAATTTCTACTATGAATGTCTCCATTGTGGACGTATTTGGATTCACTGCGAGGAAAGTGTGGGTGGAGGGAAAGAACACAGTTACATGTCGCACGGAAAGACCAGGCCTGTATGTACTTGCTCCGCAAGGGAGAAGTTGGCACAAGCCAGAGGTGCGCTTTACCTTTTCTTTCCATTTGTATTCCTCGATGGCGTGTTCCCTTGCCTTGTCAAGGCGGCCTTGTGCTGACTGACGAAAAGAAGCCTTGAACTTCTAGATATGGAGACTTCTTCTCATTTGGGTGCTGTTTGTCATGCATTATATAGCTCCTTTGCCTGTTGCGTGGAATTACCGGTGGTTAAGGGGTCAAGCCTGGGTTCACTCAATTTAATTACTTCTAAAACGCTAAAACGCTAAAAACACATAAAAATTGTGTCCAATGAAAAATGCTCGGAATGGAATTTGATTTTAATCAAATTTAATATGTTTGTTTCCGTGAAAACCGTACATTATTGGTGAAAAATGTCAAATCTTGTGGCAACAAACTACACCATATTTTCCTGTAATTCTTTTTTTGTTTTGAAGCTATTATCGCAGGCTAATGACATACTCAATCTGGGTATTTTCATGGGAAAATATTTTGAAAAATTATTTGTTCATAGAATTTTAGAAATGGGTGGCAGAACCTGCCTGGCAGATGGGTCATAAATACACCATGGGGCTCTAATTTCTTGGTGCAGCGCAGGGTGGCGCAGCGTGGCGTAGCTTGATGCAGCCCTCGTAGTGGTAATTTTGTCCGGCACAGCCTGCGCAGTGGTAATTTCGTGAGGTGCAACACCGTGCGCAGCCTTTGGGAGACGAACGTGCGCCGAGATGGGTGTGGCGGCGTAGTAGGGGGAGGTGTCACATATTCATCAAGACGCAGTGACAATTTCATAGGAAAAGTCTCCGCTGAAGTTGCCCAGAAAGCTCGCCAGCTCCAACCTAGTTTACTTTCAGTGCAGCGGTAATTTGGCTGACTGGTGCACAGTATGCACACGTCACCGAAACCTCACAGGCAAGTTTCCAGAATGTCAGGCAAATTTCAATGCTATAAATAATTAATGCAACCACTATTTAATGTAGCTATCTGAATCAGAACATAAATTATAGTATCAATATTGATTGTCCTGATGTCAGATTAAAAGTGGTTGGCGCGTGTAATGGAAACTCGACCTGGCTTAATCAACGCAGCTGAGTCTGTGATGAAACTAACAACTTCATCTTTCTCAGCCAGCCACAAACTGCATGCTTGCGTTCTATGGTCAGTAAAGCCGCTTGCACACTGGACGCGAAACAAATTTTTCGTACGACTTACTACAGTAAGAGATCATAGCAATCAGGCCGCATTCCTTTCCCCAACTAAAAACGATAAAACCTAAGTGACAATTATATTAGTATTAAGCAGCTTGCAAACTCGACGGGAAACAAATTTTTCGAACGACAGTTTGCTTTGCTGCGTTGAACGCAGTGTCTACGTGTCCAAAAGTCGGGCAGGGTTTTGATATATCCCCTTGTTCGACAGTTGGATTGTTTCAAAATAACTCCGTGTCCAACGGTCGATTATTGTTTTTAATTTCTTCTAATCTACTGAATCTTTTTTAGATATTAAACGTGAATGTTCTGATAAAGAGGGCTCAGTTCTTCAAGATGAGTACCGAGAATTTCAATCATTGTTTCTGTTTAAGCTCTGCTCAATAAAGCGAGTCGACATTGAAGCGGGACAATGTACAATGTCTCCATGTCTGACAGCCAAAAAAAAAAGAGAGAGAACGATTAGAACAGATAGATAACGAAATAAAGAATAAAAATAAACTTAACAACAAACCGAACATCCATTGAACACTGCGATTTATTTATTTGCGGGCCATCTTTTTTGGACGTTCTGTTTGTTGGTAGCTATGTATTTTTATTCTCTATTTCATTATAAATCTGTTCTCATATCAATATTTTTACTTTTTGCTGGCTGACAGACATGGAGTATTTTGCATTTCGCGTCGGACAGTCTTGATCGTGCATGCGATATTTAATTCACTATGTCAATGATCATGGAATAGATTTGGTCACTGACTACAAGCACTATTTTATCTCTGGTGTGGAAATAAAGCGTGAATCTGTTTGATCCATCTGACTAATTTTCAAAAGAGAGACCGAATAAAGACGTCGTCCATCTTCAACGGAAGAAAACAGACGCGCGTATTCGCGTCTTTGCATTGACATTGACTGAGTTAAGATCACAGATTGAAAATAAATGTGTTTCGGATCTTGCATTGTTGTCCATGCATGTTAATCCCAAAATTTTAAGCAGCAGCAGGGTGTAACAATGGGAACACGCTATCCATCTTTTCTCTTCCCAATGATGCAGGCAGCAGAAATAAATGAGCAACCGTCGTATTTCATTCCAAGGTCATAAGTTTGAATGATCTGACGTAGTTTCGTTTTGAAATTCCATTCAAGTTCGCTAATGGTAATAATTCGAGAATGCCTCATATTCGTAATGCTTAATATAGCCGTTAGCGGTGCAGACAACATGCCTGAAGCAGTAATATAAAATGAAACATTAACGCATCATGTAGAAAAAGGACAGAGGCTTCTTTATTCCAACACTTTAAAGGTGAGGAGAGGAGCTCATTTTATTGGTGAAGAGCTGACTCGGCTGTGTTAAACCCACTTAAGCCTTAATTTTCTCCACCCTCTGCCATTTGCGCCGGAGGGAGGGACAGAGGCGGGACAGAGGAGTACTTGCGCCAGGCTTTGCTGGGCACGAAATTGCAACATACGCCTGGACGCACCCCGTTGGCTTGGTGCTCCCCCTATTCGCCGCACCTGCGCCTGGTCTACAAATTTAGAGCCCCGTGTAGCTACCTACCTAAAAATGGCTATGTCATTGTATAGAACATAAGAAACTGATGCTATTGGGAAAATCTCAGAGCAATACCTTGAAAAATGTGGATTTTATGCCCGGCACTAGCCTGATAAACTATTACATTTTGCGATGCGAGAAAATCGCGTTTTTCTCGCAAAATGAATGCACTGGAGGTGTTCACATGATAAAAATCCACTTAAAAGCTAGTTTTTTGTCTTTAAATCACCTTTTGTGAATGTTTTGAAAAATTTTTAACAAAATAAAAAAATAAATAAATTTTTTTTTCAAGTCTGAACCTAGTCTTGACCCTTTAAATATGTTTCTTAATTTGCCCGTTGGTGTTTCCTTCTTCATTTTTATGGGATCACTTTGAGGCAAGCACCGCTTCCGAAGAAATCATTACCTGTTTCTGGACTGGAATAGTTATCTTGTTTCCCCTCTCCAGTCCATGCAGGCATGTTGGTGTGAGTATTGACAAACTTCTCTATAGCAACTAAGCAATTTCCATGATACCGTGGTATCTCATTTGTTAATTGCGGAGCACATGAGGCCAGTGTTCCAAGCCTCTCCACGTCCCCAATGACTAGGCTTTGTGACCACAGCAATTGTCATCCATCTAAAGCACTGTTTCTGCTCACTGACTCATAACAGCTGGAAATTTTAGCCAATCACGCGTCAGACTCAAGAGATCTGAAACGTCAGCCTATATATTATTTGGCAGGAGCTGACAAGATGGCGACGCAGGCTGTCCTTGTGACAGCTTAGGCTGGCTGAAGGTGGTTAATTAGGAGCTGCTGCAGATGAATATATTTTTGAGCCTGTATTCCTGTGTTGATGAAAGCAGCTCTTCCTAGAATGATATTGCACTGTAACCTGAAGCATATGCCTTTTATTTTTGCCACCATGATTCAATTGACATCAAAGGCACTCTGACCAGCTGAGAAACAGTGATGGCAGATTACAAATCTAGCTCTGACAGAAGCTATTATATTAAGGCTGATTATACCTCAGACTGTTTGCAGTGTGCTTTTAAGTTGTCTTAAAGGAGAAGTTTTGGTCTTTGTTCTTCCCCCTTATACAGTAGTTCTAGTATTCATCGGTGTGCGCTTGGTGTCCATCACTTTAAATTGCTGTGCCTGCTGAATCGATGTAGGGCAGTATAGCCTAATGTTCTTACTGGTTCACGTTCTGGCTGTAGTTGGTGGCGCCTCTTATGGTGTTGGTGAAGTGTGCCAGTTGCTTTATTATTCTGTTGGGGGACCTCTTCGGTGATTTAAAGCGCACAAACAGCCGGCATCCCCCGCCCCTAGTCCCTCACGCCCGCTGCATATCTTCTGCTCGGTCGTTAGTGTTCAGGCTTTGTGCGGAGATCGCTGCCTTCCCCCCCCCACTTCATCCAGATCTGGTGATAAATCTCATTTATGGCTTCTGGGCTGACTGGACTGAGAGTAGAAAATGGCGAAGTTGAGGGGGGTGTAAGGTGATGGAGGTGATGACGATGTGGAGGGGGTTGTGAGGGTAGCGGGGTCAGTGATGGGTAATGGGGTTTTACTCTGTTCCTGCATTCCTGGAAAGTGGCCTTCATTTGGTAATGGCTGATGTATTAAACATGAACCTGGTGAACCAAGCCATTGTGGGGGGCGGCATTTGGCGATGGCACTTTCTAAATACAATTTTTTATTTATTTTTTTGAATCTGAACCCCTTAAACTCTGGTTTTCGCTTGCATTTCACCTCGAGTAGATTCACAGGAAAATATGTTTTCCCTATATTGGAGGACAGTTTCACAAACAAACATGTTCTGTGTCTACTGGTTATAGCACTTCATTGTAGGTACTTTTTTGAGTGAAATATTCAAACCCAGGACTCCTTGTTCTTTTTTGACCACAGCAAATAGAAAATATTGAGCTCTTGTACATCATTTTAGACACATTTCCCTGTAATTTAGCAGGATAAACTTGGGATCTTTGGAAATTCTGGGATCTCCTGTAGAACTTAAAATGGGTCTTGTGTACCACAGGTTTAATTAAAGCAGCTGGATTTGATGAACCCTCACATGGAGTCCGAGTTGAAGAGGTTAATAACAAACTGAGAGTGCTTTGTTTTGCATTCCTATGCAGGGCAGCATATGAAGTAGACTCCCATTTAAGTGAAGGCTTTATCAAGTTCCACGTGGTATATTCAGTCACATAGAGGAACCGTCAGCCTGTGCCATTTTTTATTTTTGTAAGTGTTTTTTGGATGTTTTGGGAAGATGGTTTACATTAAGTAAAATATCATTAGTGGTTTATGTTGCTTGTCTCAGGCCATTCATTGTTATTAATGATGACTTGGCTCCCTGGTGCAGTCGATGCAGATTTTTTACTGTTGACCTGTTCTAGATCCACAGGCTGTGGGATTGTGGTTTATCTTTCTCACTCGCATGCTTCTGCTGTGCTTGTTGATGGCTCCCCTTTAATGTGCAAGAAATCAACCACTGAAAACTAGAGCAGTGGTTCTCAAACTCGGTCATGTCTACCGCTGCGTATTTTTGGTTTCATTCTAGCCACAGTTGGCATCCCAGAATTTCAAGCTGTACATTTTCTTAATGCACATTTTCATTTCATGAACATTTGGCAGCTTTATTTACCTTCTGAAATCCCACCGTGCTGGACATGGCAATTGACATCTGGTTGTTTCTGATGTTCTGTTTTTACTCTAAGTTCTCAATTGGACTTAGTGTTTTTGTTTGTGATGAACTTTTGCTATTTATGATCTATGGGGAAGTTTGTAATGACTTACTTACTACTGGTTTTACAATGGCCTCGATCTGGCTTTTGGAGTTTGCAGTCTAAATAAAGTTAACCTTTTTAAAGCAAATCCAAAGCTGCTTGGTCTTTGAAATTATGTTCTGAGTGGGTGTAAAGATTGGTTTGATGTAATTTCAAATGTGGGATTATAAGCACAATTGCCAGTTTTCATACTTCGCCAGTGCTTTGTCTCTTGAGTGGAGCAATCTTTCGTGAGATGAAACATTGGATCCAACCTAAATACACATAACCAGTCAAATGTCTGAGTACACCCATGATCATAATGGTAAATTTAATAAAAATGGGCATCTTCAGTCATAACTGCTCGGCACATTCATTACCGTTTTTCTGACCAGAGTTCAGTTGTTTCTGAAAGCTCACATGGATGTGCTGCTGATGTTGTAAGTTCCTTAAGCTTTCTGCCTGTAACTAACTTAATTTTTTGAATTTGATCACTTTTTTCCATAAGAATTATTTCTTACCATGTGCCATTGGAGATGGAGGAGTGAGGAGTGAGGAATACTCGCTTATTCCTCACTAGGGCACTAGGGCAAGCTGGAGCCTATCCCAGCTGACTACGGGCAAAGGCAGGGACCCACCCTGGACAGCCTGCCAATCCATCGCCGGGCGCACACACCATTCACTCTCACACTCATACCTTTGGGCAATTTAGTGTCTCCAATTAACCTGATATGCATGTCTCTGGACTGTGGGAGGACACCGGACAAAACCCACACGAACACGGGGAGAACACAGGCCGGATTTGAACCCACAACCTTCTTGCTCTGAGGCAGTAATGCTAACCACTGCTAACCACTGCTCCACCGTGCTGGCGTGTTCAGTGTATTCACGCGGTCATCCACCTTCAAACTCAGCCTTCCTTTTCATCCCAACTATTCACCTGTGAATTTGTAATGTTTCGTGATGGCATCTTGAAAAGGATGAATGGATTCTCAAGAATAGTCCACCAGCAGAGACCGACAGAAAGATGTTTAAACACCCGCAAAAATACTGAAAAAAAATTTTTTAGCAGTTGAATAGTGATTCCAGACTAATATTTATGAATTTTTCCCTGATGCCTCACACACAGACAAACTGAAAACAATACTGGCATCGCTATCGCAGCTGGTAACAAAGCCATGCCAAAAGTTAAGTCCATGGTGCACTACTTTTAGAATAACTGGGGAACACGCGAATGCACTCAGCAATTTTAAGGTTTTATGTCACCACACTATATCCTACTGTTTTCCTGGTGTTTTAATCGAATTGTCTTGTTTCTGTTAGCATTGTCACAGTCTCTAGAAGCAAAACAATGACCAAATACTGGCCCTTAATACCATATTTGGCCTGTTACTAGTGCCCCTGCCATTATCCCACTTTGCTGGTCCAAATGTAGTGAATGGGAAGACTTTTGTAAGGTAACAGACACTTACAGTAAAGTGTTGTGCTTTGTGCTCTCCATTAAGTGCATATTTCTGTCCCACGCAGCATTTTTTATTCAAAGTGCAGCTGTTTTATTTCCTCCACGGCCAGCCATTTTGAATATTGCCATGGACCAAAATTGTGCTTGCAGTGCACAGTCTGCTATGCTTCGAGATAAAGTTGACAGCTTTCAATGATAGACTGGATAACCATTGCCCTGCACTCTTATATCTAGGTTTGCTGAGACATGCTAAATTCCATCGGAATGCTAACTCATTCGCTGACTTGCTACCGAGCACCCAGTGCAGAGGCTGCAGTCAAAAATGTTGTGCTACCATCGACTGAACTATGAACTTATTGAAACAAATGCAATGTAGTATTAAGGTAGCTGTCAGAACATAACTGGAAAAAAATGATGGTACATTTGTGGCTGTGTAATTTCCTATATGATTATAGCTTTTAGATGAGAATAAATTGCAGTTTCCTATATGCTTATGGCTTCTAGATGTGAATAAATTGATCACGTAATTATTGGAAAGGGTAATTTATGTAAAAATGATGTAACATCAGGACTCCACAGCAGAACTCCTTACCTGGATCATTTCACTGGGACTCGCCCAAAATCAGCGAAGCTGGAGCACACAGAACTCGGATGAAAAGTTTTTTTTTTTATTGAACGGGGACTTTACTGACGTTGTACATCAAATAGTCTTTTTCTGAACTCCGAGTGCTCTGATTTTCCTGATTTTTGACTGGTCACAGTGAAATGTTACAGGCAAGGGTTTCCGCTGTATAGGCTTGTTGTCCTCCCGGTTGAGCACCTCTCTTGTTCTCTTATTTTATTGCTGGCTTGTAGCCCCCCTGATGCCCCTTTTTCATGGTTTAACAATATTTATGACTAAAATCATACTGTTTAGTGCGGTGCATTTAAGCTGTTGGAATGGAACTTAAACGTTCACTTTAATACATCCAAAAGTCATATTCTTCCATCCAACTATCAATATAAATTTTTCATTTATGTTGTCTTGGTTTCATTCCCTGCCAATGCTTATGATAACATTTTTTTCAAAAGTGTAGATGTAATCCAAGAAGAAAAATTTAGCGGCGTGCTAATGCATCCCTCTTAGTATACATGTACTCCTAAATTATCTCACTGGTTGGCTTGTATCTGTTTTCTGGGGCAAATAACCATATAATGGGATCACTCTGGAGCCCTATAGCCATATACCAGTACTCTTCCGTTACGAGCCATATTCTGAGGAAGTGGCACTTTTCAGACAATATTTGGAGTTGACATCTCAGAATTGGCTGAGGCTGGGTGGAAAGTTAATATGGCATGTATGACGGGATATCCCAAGGCGGCAGGTCCACATCTGCAACGGTTTGATGACAGCGCCCCCTGGTAGTGAGGCTGTCAGGGTCAAAATTGAGAAAAACGGCAAATTCTGGCTGGAATACTGTGGGTAATTATTCATATATGCCACAAAACTCATGATGCCCTCTTATCCTAAGATACTTGAACCTTCCAAATGTGAAAGCGCGGTCTGATTTTCACCCAGTTGTGCGACGCTACCACCAGGGAAAGTTACCACATTTCTTCAAAGTTTCTTACTTCATTCATAACCAACACCAAGATAGTGCCACACTGAATGCTTCTGTGTTAGGCTTCATGGTGGAGGGTGAGTGGAATAAAGTTGCCATACTAATGGCACTTTCATGGTGTGATGAAATTTTTGCCTCCGAAAAAGGGCGATAATTAATTCTATAGCTGTTTTTAAGGCTGATTTGGTCTGGACTCCAGACAGATATGGAGGCTGTGCTAGCATTTATTTAAACCCTCCCCAGGCCTTAACTAAAGGCACCAAAAGTTTCCATGGCACTCTCAACCAGTCAACACATCTCTTATGAAAACTGTGTTTATGACAGAATTCAACAACCGGTAGTTCTCTGTATCTAGCTCCCTGACAGAATTACACTCCGCGGTAAAACGGTAAACCAAATGCTGAAAAGTCCAAAATTAAGTGAATAACACAACCTCTCTCAACTTGAGTTAGAAGTCTCAAGAACAAGTCCTTTTTTGTGCCAGACTCCAGAAACGACAGATCTTACGATTTGGATAGAGACCACGTAGCTACCCTTGATGTCCACTTTCCACCCAGCCTCAGCCAATTCTTAGATGTCAACTCCACAACCAGTGCCATTCTCTCAGAATATGGCTCTTAATATTGGTGAAATGGGAGATGGTTAGTGGATGCTAATTACTGACAATCCTCATGTAATTAACTCGGGCAGTTTGGAGTGCTACCTAAATTGGCCCCTGTAGATATGATGGCTTTGACCTATTTCATCAACTGACCGGCACCCTTCTAAGAAAATATTTCTCTTTGCTAATTGTCGTACATCAAGCTGTCAGCTAACATTGAAGCCTCGGTCAAATATGCTGGAATGTGAGCACAGATGCTAAACGGGGGCACTTCGGTGCTAACGATGCTAATTTTATGCACAGTGTTTTGGACTTTGGGGGCCCTATTGCAGTGAAGTTCTCTTGTGGGAAAACTGGAGCAACTGTGAAGTGATATGGGATGTGGAGATGCACTAGTGAACAGCGTCTGTCAGCAAAACCAGGAAATGAGCCTCGAAATCAAAGCTCCATTCTGGCCTTGTGGGCTCTGCCTCTGACTAAGCCCCTGTGCCCATTGTGAATGTTCTAGGTCCACGTCTGGCTGTGGCTCTGGGGTGGGCGAGAACCGAAACTGGACTAGCATTGGCTGACATCTTAAGCTTAGGCCAGAGGTGAGATATCAGACATGGTGTGTTTGCACGTGAGATGTATTCATGAGGATGCTACTTAAAAATCAGTACAAGTGAGGGAAAATTGGGAACAAATATAGGAGCACATTTACGCATCCCAATTAGTGTTTGTGAAATTTAAACTTCTAAAAATAAGGAGGACTTGGCTCCCCAGCAGCTTATTCGAATAAGGGTAGTAAACCTCCTTGAGGCCAAAATCTGAAATATTTCTCCCTATGATTTGCATCTGGTCTGAAATGGTCATTAAACCTCCTCAGTAATTTTGCGAACATTTGATTGCACATTGAATGTTGGTCTTATCATTTTTGTGTACGACGCTGAATGATCTAACAATCAGCTAGATGGGTTAATGTCCTCTTGTTCAGAGGAAGTGAACCACTGTGAACGGAGAATGAAATAGGCGGCCATTTTCCTGCCTGCCTAATAAACTGTGCCTTAGAGCATGAATTGCATTACAGTTCAGTAATGACTACATATTTCAGAAAACATCTGTAATTATTTATGTCCAGGAGGGAATGACTACAAAGGAATAAATCTCCCTCTGGTTTCATGAGCCGTTTCCCCTTTCCAGCCTGTGTTGCAAAAGCTTTTGAGGGATTCGGTCTCAGTGCAGCACATTGCAAATATAAAAACCTCTCACACAGTCTCTCGTATGCGGGTCAGAATGCAAATTGCACAACTTCCTGACAATTCAAAGGGAGCATTCATTAATAGTAATGGGATCAAATGAGAGGGGAAGTTGCTCTGCAACAACAAGGACAAAAAGAAAAAGCAGTGGCAAAAATGAAAAGAAACACGCATTTTAATTGTAGTCATGATAATATCATTTATTTTTGTGGAGAAATGTGCCCATTCAGGAGGCATCCAACCTCTGCTGCACAGATATCGTGTGATTTACCCCAGTGCAGAAGTTATCCGCAGTACATTACTCTAGATATATGTGGTCATCCAAAAAATAAACCAGGCACAATTTTAAACATTTCTGACTATTTTATTTCATATCATCTGAGCAAGGATTCCTGCTCAGCCGAGCCTCGGTGAAAAGAGTGAAGTCTAAAAATGTTGTACAAGTTTAAAAAACATAATTTGCTGCTAATGTTCATGTAGGTGTGGGAGAAAACCGCGAAAGGACTGAGACTGACTATCCTCCAGCTTGGCAAAGGCCATTTTGGTTCTTTTGTGTTTTTTTTTGTTTTTTTTTCCTTTTCCTCCCACAGTTTTCCCATCCTCCTCCTGTTCTCACTAAATGTCATGGGTGACCGGTTCGTCCTAAGCAAGGCTCTGTCTTTTCAGATGTGGTGGAGGCAAAGTGGAAAGTCATTGATTCGTTCACCCATGAGTCAAAGATTCTGTTAATTTACTGAGTGTGATTGGATTTGCAGAGGCCTTGTTGCTGTGCTGGCGGTTTGTTGTTGCCCAGTTGCAAGTAAAAAACGTCTCGAATAAAATCTCAAGAAGAACACAGATGACAAAGAGGAACAGCAATTTATTGTAGATTAGATTAAATCGCCAAACAATTGTGTTTCAAAGTTCAGTAGTGTATTAATTATATGTGTTGTATTGCATTATGCTATTGTAGTCCTATCTTGCATTCAATCGCAGGGGAAAGTGCATATGGCTTCCTACACATTGGAGTCTTCTGGCCAACGGTCGTGTTATTTCTCAAGCAAGTTTAAATATGTGGTTTCCTTTTAATGCATTGCTGTGGAAAAAGTATTTACCCTCCTCTCGATTTCTTTTATTTTTGCTCATTGGTCATATTTAAATGTTTCAGAACATCCAACTAAGTTTAATACTACCCCAATTCCGAAATAGTTGGGACAAAGTGTAAATTGTGAATAAAATCAAAACGCAGTGACTTTCAAATCACACCAGCCAGTATTTTATTCACAGTAGAACAGAGATAACATAGCAAATGTTGAAATTGAGAAATGTGACCATTTTATCCACAAAATGAGCTCATTTCAAATTTGATGGCTGCTACAGGGCCTCTGTCCCAACTTTTTAGAAACTTTTTACCATGGTGTAGCATCCCCTCTTCTTTTTAACACAGAGTGGAGGCATCCGGGCATTGAGGAGACAAGTTTCTTGAATTTAGCCATTGGTATTTGATCCCACTCTTGTTTAATACAGGCTTCCAGCTGCTGGAGAGTTTTGGGTCTCCTTTGACAGACTTTTCGTTTAATTATGTGCCAAATGTTCTCAATCAGTGAAAGATCAGGACTTCAGGCAGACCAGTTCAGAACAGGGACTCTTCTACTATGAAGCCATGCTGTTGTAATAGCTGCAGTATGCGGTTTTGCATTGTCCCGCTGAAATACAAGGCCTTCCCTGGAATAGATGTCATCTGGAGAGGAGCATATGTTGCCCTAAAACCTTTATATACCTTTCAGCATTCATGGTGCTTTTTAAAACATGCAAGTGTCCCACACCACATGCGCTAGTGCATCCCCATACCATCAGAGATGCTGGCTTTTGAACTGAATGCTGATAACAGGAGGGGTGGTCTTTCTCCTCTTTAGCCCAGAGGACATGACACCCACGTTTTCCAAGAAGAATGTCAAATTTGGACTCGTCTGACCACAGGACACTTTGCCACTTTGCTACAGTCCATTTTACATGAGCCTTGGCCCACAGAACACTGCAGCACTTCTGGATCATGCTCAACAATGGATTCCTTTTTGCATGATAGTTTTAGGTGGCATCTGTGGATGACATGGTGGGCTGTGTTTACAGACAGTGGTTTCCTGAAGTATTCCTGGGCCCATTTATTAATGTCAATGACAGAATCATGCCGGTGAGTGATGCAGTGGCGTCTGAGGGCCCGAAGATCACGGGCATCCAGTAAAGGTCTTCGACCTTGTCCCTTGCGCACAGAGATTTTTCCAGTTTCTGTGAATCTTTTGATGATGTTATGGACTGTCTATGATGAGACCTTCAAAGCCTTTGCAATTTGACATTGAGGAACATTATTTTTAAAGTATTCCACAATTTTTTTGTGGAAGGCTTCACAGGTTGGAGAGCATCTGGCCATCTTTTCTTCTGAGAGACTCAGCCTCTCTAAGAAATGCCTTTTATAGCCAACCATGTTACACACCTGATGCCAGAATTACTTGCTAAATTTTCTCTCAGCTGATTCTCTTTTATCGTAATTGCTTTTTCAGCCCTTTTTTTGCCTGTGTCCCAACTTTTTTGTGACCTGTTGCAGCCAGAAAATTTGAAATAAGCTCATTTTGTGGATAAAAATGTAAGATGTCTCAGTTTCAACAGTTGAAATGTCATCTATGTTCTATTGTAAATACACTGCCCGGCCAAAAAAAAAGTCACACACTCAAATATTTAGTTGGAACCCCTGTAGCTTTGATTACAGTCCATATTCATCTTGTCACTGTTTTGACAACTATATGCAATGCCAGAACATTTATTTTTGATCAGAAATGGCATAATTTTTGGCCGAGCTCTTGTCTTCTCGACATAATGGTTGAACGACTGGTGGTCTTTCATGAGCACATCCCAATAACTTTTAATGTGTTTAAGGTCAGGACTTTGTGGTGGCTAATTTGTTTGCGAAAATGATTCCTCATACTTTTATTTGTCATTCATTGTTTTCTTGGCAAAATACAGGCCAATAACTTGCCCGTTCTGAAATACTGTAACATTTTTCCATCATCAGGGGATGTGTCTTCCGAAATGATTTTTTAAGAAATGAGTGGCGACGTGCTTCATCAGTCAGGGTAAAGATGATTATTGCCTGCTGAAACATATTAATAACAGCAATAATGATCCAATTATAGAATTAGTTCATCAATTTCCAAACGGTGACTTTTTTTTGGCCGGGCAGTGTAACATTGGCTCGCGTGGTCTGAAAGTCATTGCATTTTGATTTTATTCACAATTTACACTTTGTCCCAACAATTTCGGAATCGGGGTTGTAGAAGACAACACGAGTAACCACAAAATGCAGCTTTTAAATGATCATTTCACATATTGAAGGTAAACAGTTATTAATAACCTAGATCACCCATGACGAACCTACTGACTGGATAGGGCTGCAATCAAATGTTTGTAATAACTGGCTGAGTCTTTTAAATTTCTTTGGAGGAATTTTGGCCCACTCTTCTTTGCAGAATGGTTTTAATTCAGCCGCACTGGAGAGTTTTCCAACAGGGCCTGCCTGTTTACGGTCATGCTATGACATCTCAATCGGATTGAAGTCAGGGCTTTGACTAGCCACACCAAAAATTTCATTTTGTTCCATTTCAGAAGTAGACTTGCTTGTGTGCCTCAGATCATTGTCCAGCTGCATTACGCAACTGCGCTTGAGCTTCAGGTCATTGACTGATGGCCGGACTTCTTCCTTCAGGACTTTCTGTTGAAGAGCAAAATTGCAGGCTTCCATCAATTATGGCAAGACACCCATGTTCAGAAGTAGCAAGGCATCCCCAGACCATCACACCACCATCACCACCATGTTTGACTGTTTGTATGATGTTCTTATTGTGGAATGCTGTGTTGGCTCTATGCCCGATCTAATGGGACCCATGTATTCCGAAAAGTTTTTTTTATTTTATTTTTTTTTTTAGAAATTTTGTATCTCCAATCCCACCCGAATCCAGAATGCCCAATTCAAGAACTATGTACGAGGCTTGCTCGTATGTGACCCCTTGTTGCCAACCCAGGAGAGAGACAGTTTATGGCTCTCCTCCGGAGCACGCGCCTGTCAGCCCCCGCAGCTTTACACTCATTGGTTGAAACTTTCGTTCAAGAACATATAAACTTTCGACCTCGAACATTCACAATGGGCACTGGGGCTTAGTCAGAGGCAGAGCCCGCAAGTTCAGAACGAGGGCAGAGGATACCCAAACATGAGCAAGCTCAGAATCTCACTGACAAACACCCGGCTGGTCAACAGGAGGCGCTTGAGCAACGAACAAGGCAACTATTTTTAATAACCCTTCCCGGCAGTCCCTTACCAATTTGCATACCCGCAGTGCTATAGTCAGTCATGCACTGCCCTGAAAAAGCTGCCGACCACTGCCGGTTGGTACGACCAGGGATCGAACCCGCGCCGTGGTAGTCACTACTGCTCCGCGAATGCGGCGCCTTAACCGAGTGAGCTAACCCGGCAGCTAAAAAGTCTCTCTTTTTATCTCATCAGTTTATAGCTCACCTGACGAAGTCAGATGACCTTATGTCATGGCTTGTTTGTCCGTCGTTCGTCGTCCGTAAACATCTTCTCCTCCGAAACCACTGTGCCTATGAAGCTGAAACTTGACAGGTACCTTCCTACCCATGAGGACACCAAAATTTGTTCAAGGCGTTCCGATCCGATATCAAACATGGCCGTCACGGCGGCCATATTGAAAATCACATAATTGGCCATCTGAAAGCTATTTGCGCACATATTCAGCTGAATTTTGCAATGTAGTTAGTACGTGGCAAGATGCATCACATATCACAGCTTTTTCCGTATTTTGAATTTTGACCTTGCTTTGACCTTCAACTTCATACAACCCTCGTGAGTTGCATTGAAATCTTTCAAAATCATCTTCTCCAAAACTACCTGGCTAATGAAGCTGAAACTTGGCAGGTATCTTCCTACCCATGAGGACACCAAAGTTTGTTCAAGGCGTTCCGATCCGATGTCAAACATAGCTTCTTCGGCGGCCATTTTGAAAATGACATTCATCACCATCTGAAAGCTATATATGCATATATTCAGCTCAGTTTTGCTATGTAGGCAGTAGGTAGCAAGATACATAACATATAATTCAGGTTTTAAATGTCAAGGTCACTGGAGGTAATAAACAAGTTGAAATCTTGCCTTTGGCTACTGGTCAAAAGTGGGCATGCGAGAAAATCCCTGGGTTTTTGGTGACTAGTTTGAGTTAAACTGCTTCTTACACACCCTACTAGTTTGAGTGAAACTGCTTCTTACACACCCTTGAGTGGTCAGTTGAGCTACAGGGCCCATGGCACTATTTTTAAAATATGCCATTTTGCCCCATCTTTTCTTACAGTGAAATTGTGATCATTGACCTTGACTGGAGCAATTCCTTTTTCACATGGGGCCAAGTAGAGTTGGCTTTTTTCCTTAAGTGAATGAAATCATCATTTAAACACAGGATATTGTGTTTGCTCCAGTTACCTTTGTCTTAGGTTAAAATTAGTTTGATCTGAAACATTTACGTGTTACAAATAAAAATAGAAGAAATTAGTAAGGGGGCCAGTACGGTCTCACAGCACTGAAATGGCTGCTTTAACACAGCAAGCAGTGTATTTTCGGCAGTTTAACTCGTTCCACTTCATGTTCGTCAGATGGGTAGTACCTTATTTCAGAGACATTCAGTTGCTCACTCGTGAGAAAAATTCCTGTATTATCGTGCGATGTGCCTGGAACTGTGTTTTGTTATTTCCTGCAGCGTGTTTTTATCCTGAAAATATGCTGTCTGGCTCAAATGCTGATGTGCCCTCAACCCTGCAGTTGTTCACTAAGCTAGTCCAGATACTTGTCAGTAGTGAGGAGAACAGGCCAAGCTGAAAACATCTATGGACATGCTTGTTTCTTGTATTCCACCCCTGAAATTCTAGTTTTTAGTGAACTTCAGTGTTTCAACATCTGCCAATGATACTGTATGGTGAAAGGTAAGAAATAAATGGTCAGAACCTATAGAACAATTTGCCTTTTTTGGAATTTTTCTTTTGGAATTCTTTAAAGGAGCTGTATTGGGCAAAGGAACAGGGAGACAAATTCTTTCCATTTTCTGCCATGTGTATTAAAGTCATGCTGTTTCAGACTTTCTGGCAAAAACGTTGAGAAAAGAAGCAATAAAAAACTGCTTGTACTGTTTTTCGTATTTATGTTTTGAATGCGCTTGCAGGGTGGCACGCCATAAGTCTGTCATGAATCACAGTTCCACACTCTGTCCTCACTGCAGATGTGTAAATGTTTTAGATGTGTGTAACAATTCCATGGGTGACAAATAGTTGGTGCCCAAATTGCAGATGCACCAGTTGTGCAGGACAAAATACTTTTAAGGTGGCAAGGGGAACTGTGTCAGAGATTATGACCACTTATGCTGAATGCCAAAAACAACAAAAAGGAAAACTGAGGCCTCTCAAGTTCTCTGACAGGAATAGACAGACACTTTGTAGAAGTCAGTGGGCCTCTTGCTCAACATTGCTCATTCTGCCTGGCTGACTCCACACACTGGTCTCAGATGAGCATGTGTTTCAGGGCGCACAAACTGCCAAGCGCTCATAGGTATTTGTGCTGCAGCGCGTATACAAAGCTGTATTGATCAGTCTTTTCCCAGAGTATGGCTGTCCTCTAGCTGCTGTTATTACTCTTATCAAACCTGACAATTTTCTTGAATTTTAACATTCAGAGGATTTCAAATAACTTTCCCCAGGAAGTCAGTTTATCTTGTTACAAAAGGGGTGGAGTTCATGCAGCGAGCCAATCAGAATGCCCGTTTCTCCCTCAGTGACTCCCTAATTGTTCTCATTCCTGTTCGCACACAATTAACCGAAGCCTTGTACCCCAGTCCACGTGCAGGGTCCACTCCAAAAGTTGGCCCAGCTCGCATGCTTTAAGTTTTGCTCCGTTGCCCTGAACGACAGTCTGTAAATGTGCTTTTTCCAGCACAGCGGTGTCAGCCAAATTTCCTACTGCAGTGTTGACCTGTGACTTAGAGAAGGAACAAGCTCAGTGTGAAATGAATCCAAAATGCTCTTTGTTGAAAATCACAGCCTGTCCACACTTGTTCATGGAGATTTGCTATCCTGAAATATTCAACTTCTGCCCTAACAAATAACAATTATTTGGTCAACAGGATCTTTAGCAGTTGAAAGAGGTGTGTTTCATGGTGGTTGAAGTGAACACCTGCATAACAGTATGACAGACTTACTGGAACAAAATAAGCCAGCCTCTGCAGTAGCCAATTGGAGTCATTTGGGAAAGCATGAGGGGGTTAGGGGCAGCGCCACCTGAAACACCTGTACGTGTGAGCTGGTAATGGGACGAGGTCTGTGGTCGTGTCAGAGGTAGAGGGAAGAGAGTTTGTGGGGTGGAAGTGGGGTCCCTGAGGAAGGGGCAAGGGGGGGTGGTGGGGGGTTTATAAGCGACTGCAGCGACCCCCGGCATCTGGGTAAGAAAAGCTTTGGTTCTAATCTCTGCCATCACTCTCAGGGAGGATGTTTGGGTTTGTGTGGGGCAGTGACGTCGAAACCGGCCTTCCTCAAGGTCAGGTTGGGTTACTCCTGACAGCCTCTTGCACTCCCACAACTGCTGCTTTTGGTGCCAGAACGCAGGGGCATCGCCGTGACGTTGGGAATGAGCGTCATGCCAAGGGCATACTGCCAGGATTCCGGTCACAGGTCCCCCCCCCCCCCCCCCCCCCCGCCACCTTTCAAAGTCTGAAATGTTTGTAGGGTCACTAGTGATTGCCTGGCCAACATTCCTGACATATTGGTTTAGCGCTTTTACGTCTGACATCACAAATACATGATTGGCATATTCTTAACTGAATCATTTAATGCTGTTGTCACAGTCGCCACTGTTCATTTACTAAGTTCTAGAACACCAACTCCCAATTGAAAAAGCATTCACAAAAACCTACTCTTAAGATTAAAGGTGTG
This sequence comes from Gymnothorax reevesii, assembly GCA_029721435.1. NCBI lineage: Eukaryota > Metazoa > Chordata > Actinopteri > Anguilliformes > Muraenidae > Gymnothorax > Gymnothorax reevesii. The sequence continues at coordinate 32,900,906 of CM056575.1, forward strand.
TGCTTCCTTTTATCTGTGATCGTGTTTGACATTTAGGATGGATTTTTTTTTTTTTTGGGAAGGGGGGAGAATCACATAAAATTATTTGACTTCTCACTGCACATCATGTTGCCAGTTCTGGTGCACGAGTGATAAGTTTTGTTAGATTAGGTTTATATCTATTGCACTCTGATTAGACAACTTTGTACCGTAGCAGAGAGGCATCAGAAGAGCTGCACACGTCTCCACTTGGAGTCAACTTGCCTCTCCCGCCATATCAGCGGGTCCATTATATTCCTTGACTTTAAATGGCAATATATGCTGACGCTAGAGTTCCTGTTATCCTCACCTTAAATGAAGAACATTTAAAGCAGAGCTGGACTAAAGACTGAGGCTGAGGGAGAAAAATGCATTTTAAGAAGAGACTTTGAAAGCTTTTAAGTTGGCTCTGCCGTCTTTGATGTCAGCTGGCTTTGATCTATTTATATTTGGGATAGTATGGCATCATTAAGCTTCTGGGGCTGTTATTTCCTCTCTGCTGAGTCCTGTAATGATGACTGCCTCTGAATTGGCACGACTTGTTACACCGGCTATTAGTTGAGCGCTGATCTTCTGGCCAAAGTCACTTGTGCATCACAAAGTTCACTATCGTGTTTCCCAGTGATATCAGAAAAAATAATGTTTTGTATGGAACTAGACCTTAGTGATGTGTGGTTACCTGCCAATTAGATTATGAGAAGATAAAGGTAGAAAAAGCACTTACCAGCCTCAGATGAAATTGACCTTTGGCTTGTGTTTGGCATTCATTTTGAAACCCTGCAATGGTTGAATCTGCAAATAACATTTATTTTCATTATTGATTCATTTGTTGATTATTTTCACAAATAAGCGGGAAATGGTTCAACATGTAAAATTTCCAAAAAAGAATGAAAAATGGTCATCACATTTCCGAGAGCGCTAAGTGACATTTTGTCCAACCCTCAGCCCAAAACCCAAAGACTCTTACTATCTTGACAATCACAAATGGCAACAAAAAATCAGCAAATACCAACATTTTGTAAGGTTGAACCAGCAAATTTTTGCTTGATAAATGGCCAAAAAAATTAATCAGTTATCAAAGTGGTTGGGAATTGATTTATTTTTTATCGATTAATCAACCAATCGTTGCATCTGGGCTAGGTCACGCGGTAACAGAGTTACAAAATTGGTGTATTTTGTATCATAGCTCCAAAATTAAGTAAGATAGAGTTACAATTTACAGTCCCCTCCAAAAGTATTGGAACAGCAAGGCAAATTCCCTTGTTTTTGTTGTTCACTGAAGACATTTGGGTTTAAGTTCAAAAGAGGAGTATGAGACAAGAGTTCAGAATGTCAGCTTTTGTTTCCTGGTATTTACATCTAGATGTGTTGAACAACTTAGGACATACAACCCTTTGTTTGAACCCACCGAGTTTTCAAGTGAGCAAAACTATTGGAACATGTGACTGACAGGTGTTTCTTGTTGACCAGGTGTTGCCTTTAAGGTTGATTGTTCAAACATGAAATAGCTCTGCATGCATAGTCTTCTTTTTGTCCTGGGTTTAAACCATTAAAGACTGCATTTGTTGTTAAAGAGGATAAACCAACATGAAGACCAGAGAGCTGTCTATGGGAGGAAAGCAAGCCATTTTGAAGCTGAGAAAAGAAGGAAAATCAATCAGAGCCATTGGACAAACATTGGGCATAGAAAACACAACAATTTGGAATGTGTTGGAAAAGAAAAAAACTACTGGTGTACTGAGCAACACACATCGAACAGGTCGGCCAAGGAAAACAACAGTGGTTGATGACAGGAATGTTGTGAGAGCTGCAAAGAAAAACCTCAAAACATCAGTAAGTCAAATCACCAACGACCTCCACAGTGCAGGGGTGAAGGTATCTAAATCCACTGTTCGAAGAAGACTCCGAGAGCAGAAATATAGAGGCCATACTACAAGATGCAAACCACTCATCAGCAGCAAGAATCGGAAGGCCTGATTGATATTTGCAAAGACGTACAGAGATAAGCCGCAAAAGCTCTGGAACACAATCTTATGGACTGATGAAACCAAGATTCATCTCTTCCAAAGTGATGGAAAGGCCAAAGTGTGGAGAAAGGAAGGAACTGCGTAGGATCCAAAGCATAAAAGCTCATCTGTGAAACATGGTGGAGGTAATGTCATGGCTTGGGCGTGCATGGCTGCTTCTGGAACAGGCTCATTGATATTTATTGATGATGTAACTGATGATGGTAGCAGCAGAATGAATTCCGAAGTGTACAGAAACATTTTGTCTGTCAGTGTAGGGAGAAATGCATCCAAACTAATTGGGAGGAATTTTATCATGCAGCAGGACAATGACCCAAAACACACTGCCAACAAAACAAAGGACTTCATCAGGGGAAAAAAGTGGAAGGTTTTAGACTGGCCAAGTCAATCACCTGACCTTAACCCCATAGAGCATGCGTTTCACCTTCTGAAGAGGAGACTGAAGGGAGAAACCCCCCGAAACAAACAAGAACTAAAAGAAGCTGCGGTAAAAGCCTGGAATAGCATTACAAGTGAAGAATGCAACAGTTTGGTGATGTCAATGGGTTGCAGGCTTGAGGCAGTTATTGAAAGCAGGGGTTATGCCACCAAATATTAAATGTTATTTACTTCAAGTGTATTTGTTCCTTTACTTTTGCTCACCTAAAAATGCTGTGATGTAATAAAAGCGGTGGTATATCCTGAGTTGTTCAACACATCTAAATGTAAATTCCAGGAAATAAAAGCTGACATTCTGAACTCTTGTCTCATACTCCTCTTTTGATCTTAAACCCAAATGTCTTCAGCGAACAACAAACACAAGGGAATTTGCCTTGCTGTTCCAATACTTTTGGAGGGGACTGTAAATGGCTTTGGATCATTCCATATAAAATCACCCAAAATGGGGGTACCTCCTAGTCAGATCTGAGAATTGCTTGTTTAACCATTATACATTTAAAGTGTAAGATTCACTTATTTACTGAACTAATTTCTTATCTTTTATGCTAAATCAATATCCAACAGAATGGAGGCACTCAAACTATGTTGCTTGTTCCTGTATCCTAAGGCAGTTGTCCAACAACATACAATTTTAGGAAATTAAATGCACTTTAAAGCTCAGCCATTGTTAATGGTAAAACCAATACATTACAGTGAACTACCAAAGGGCAAAGCAACTGAAACCGTTTTTTACCCAGTGAAAGTTCATAATGTCACTGCCAAAGCATTAGGCATTGTCACAGTCGGTTTTGCATGTACAGTAGGCAGTGCATTTTAGATGTGCAAGAGCTCCTTTGCAGTCTTGTCATCTGCTTCGACATGAATACTTCGGCAGCTCTGGACAGGCTGCACTGGCTTGGGGCCGGCTTGACCAAAGAGGCTTCCACTGTTCTGAGCAAATCCATGCCCACTCAGCAGGAGAGGGCAACTACCGATATGGCACTGTGGTGCAACCCCAGTAATGCCCACCTTGCAATACTGCCCTCTTCATATGTTGCTGTAGGGCAGACCTGACACCTGACCTCCTTTGTGAATGAACAAATTCTTTCTGACTTAATCAGGAGGAGAATGCGTCGCTGTCCTGAAATAAAGTAGTTATTTTGGGTGAAATTCCAAAAAACTGGTCGATACCGGAGTTACAAATTTGTAACTCCGTGACCGACCAGTTTTTGCTGTTTTCACCCAAACTAAATCAAATGACCGAAATGAGCTATTTTGTTTTTTGAAGTACTCTGGAAGACCTACGCAAAGCCATTTAAATTGAAAAACTTACTTAGTTTTGGAGCTATCATACAAAATACACCAATTTTGTAACTCTGTTACAGTGTGACCTGGCCCATCTATAGCAGGGGTAGTTAATTACGGAAAATGGGGAAACACAATGACATGGGGAACAGGTCACCTTCCCAGGCTGTTGGCTTGCTGAAAATCCAAAATGGAAGGGCAATATTGCTAATTAGCTAATGACTCTTGTAGACTCATGCTAACCTTGCTCCAGCAAGCAATGTTCTTCACTGAAAACCAACAACAGCTGGTTTGCTGTCATTGACAGGAATTGTTTATATTTAATGAAACATGGTTCTGCAATCACGTCCCCAGTTTTGCTAACTCATCTTGAGAGAGCAACAAAGGTGTGCAATTTTAGCCACAGATATTCAAAATATTAAGCCTCCATATTGCCCCATTGATTTCCTGTTACTCATTGGCAAATTTGGACTATTAATTACCAGAAAACATTGGAACTGCTTTTTTATTACGTCCATTTTCTTTCTTTTTTTCTTGCGTTTAATTGCATAGTAATCTTATGCAATAGTAAAACTGTCAGGAAATGAATACTGCAGGTGGTTATTATTAAATGGGAAAGGATTGCATTTAAAAAAGTCCAATTAATAATGCAGGCGGGTTTGAATGGCGGTTACAGTGGCCTGCGAATTAACTACCTTCTACTATGAATTTTTCATCACTTAATCCAGATTGGCCATCGTAACGACCGGGTTTAAAAGCATGCGGTATTATATTGGGAGGGGTGGAATTTTTTTTTTTCTGTGTAAACTGAGCACAGGATCAACATGAGAATGTTGGGTTACCTTCAGGGTATTGACTGATCAACCGAAGGCTGTAACCTGGTTTTGTATTTGACCAAACTAGACACTGCTGAAGTGTTTGCATCCCTGTGTGTGTTAATCGGTGAGAGTCTTTCATCTGAATGGGGGATTGGCTGGCTCGTAGTCCCACTGAATACTGAAATATATATTTTCCTCAAAGCATCACATCAGAGGCTTTGGAATTGGGGCATAATGTACTGAAGACATGTGGCTGAATGGGAACCTTCTGTGGGTGCTGATGAAATGGTCCTGTGATGTAGTCATGTGAATTTTCTCAGCAGTCTGTGCTTCGTGTGTGTTAGTATACTCCTGGGTGTCTGTGCTGGTGTGAGTGCGCGTATATCTATGGCTGCGTATCAATGTATATGTTTGTGTACTATTGGGTGTCACTCTGAGTATGCATGTGGTTGTGCTTCTGCTTATCGGGGGATGTGTGTGTTTGTTTTTTTTTACGACTACTTATCTGTGTGTTTGTGCCTGCATTTCTGTGCCTGTGTGTGCGCGCCCGTGTGTATTCCTGCATATCTGTCTGCGTGGGTACCTCTGCATGCCTACTTTTGTTTACATGTTTGCATTCCTTCATATCTTTGTGTGCGTGTGTGTGTGCGCGCGCGTGTACTTCTGTGTATTGGTGCCTGTACTCCTACATATCTATGAGTGCATGTGAATGTTTTTTTGATGCATGTGTGTGTGTGTGCGCGCGCGCGTGTGTGTGTGTGTGTGTGTGTGTGCGTGTGTGTGTGCATTTCTTAATATCTATATATGCTGGTGTGTGTGCGTGCGTGTGTGTGTGTACTCTTGCGTGCGTCTGCATGCGCCTGATCTGTCCTTCCGGCTGCCAGTGTTGGAGAGTCACGCAATGGGAGGATCAGAATAATCGCCTCTCCCCTCGGCAGCACAGGAGCCCGACTCGAACAGAGGACTGCTGCTCCAGCCACCAAAACACTCACTAACGGAAACTGACTCTATGGTTCTTTGTTTTTTTTTTCTCCCTGTCTCCCTCTCTTTGTCTTGTTATCTTTGAAAAATTCACATTTTGTGAATGGAGTTTCACAACATACTATTAACAACAAATACCGGAGCCTGAAACTAACTTTTCACTTCCATCTCAAAAACTGCTTGCAACCGTCCCAAAGTATACAGTGACTGCCCCCAAAAAACATTTACATGTATACATATACAAAAAACATGTACATATATATTTTTCCAGATACCTAATTGTCTTTGATGATTCTGATACACAAGAAAGATTTAAAAAAAAAAAAAATTATGTCATAGAAATAGGCGATAACTGTTTGTGTTAAAACGAGCAAGCACAAATGATTGAAAAGTAACTTTATTATTTCTGCAAGTGACAGATGAGGAATAGGTAGCCTAGGTTATTATAATCCCCAGACAGCATTTTTTCAACATAATTAGCTTTTGATTGTTCCTGGTAATTTGCTTGATTTAATTTACAATTGTTATTGGGCAGATCCACTATGCAGTAAGATTATACATGTAAGTTCATGTAATGCCTTATGCAGACTTACTGCGGAAATTTTGTGTTCTTGCGGAAGCTTACCGCAAATTGACTGATCAGCTTTTACGGAATACTGCGCAAGTCCACATAAGATAGGCATGCATCGCATTTCAAATGCAAATAAAAGCATTTTCCATCTCGATGAAACCCCAGTACACATGGGAAAACTGCACTCTTTTGCACCCCAATTGTTTTCTATGGATTCCGTGGGTTTTGTATTTGTAGGCATGCTGGGTACCCTCCAGTGCAAACTCGGCTGTGATGCTGAGAAGTGGGAGGGTAAAAGGTTGAAAAATTTTAACCTTGAACAAATATGGTACTTGCAGGCGGGACTCAGTCTCATTCACCCAAAACCTTAGAGCGAACAAGAGAACTTGGTGCAGTTTGAAGGCATGTCAGCCTGCATTCGAAGCAACGGCTGAGTGCGATGTGGAAGACTCCTGGACTTTTCTTGTATCCTGGGGCTTGAGGGAAGGTTTTTATTTCTAAAAACATTCTAGGAAAAACTTTCTTTTAAAGATTATTTTTTTGGGGGAATTTTTCCTTTATTTGACAGTTATGCAGTGTAGAGAGACAGGAATGTTGGGGAGAAGAATGGGGAAGACATGCAGCAAATGACCTGTGCCAGAATCGAACCCAGGTCGCTGCGGGAAGGACACCGCCTTTATGATACGCGTGCTTTGACCGATGAGCCACCAGGGTGCCCAGGGAAAACATTCTCTACAAGATCGCAAGTATGAACCTCTTTGTATTGTGAAGCACCCAAAATTACAGAGAGAAATTTTAGGATTTGGCTACCAACACCCAAATTACAGCTTTTGATTGGCTGTGGAGAAATTACAAACCACGCCACTCCCTGCAACAATTGTACAATAAAGCTTCAGTCTCTCATTGTCCCGCTTCTGTCCCAAATGATAATAATGAGAATCCCAAATAAATATTTTTTTGAGGTCCGTGGACATCAGGATGTCGTTGATTTCAAGCCCTGTCTCACCATACCCCCCCCCCCCCAGTCCTCTGCCCTGTCTCTTTACTTCTTCCATTTCTCTCCCTCTCTCTCACGTTGAATTGTTAGGTTCTGTTGACCTTTTTAAGTGAAAAGTTTTGAATTTTCCTCACAAAAGATGTCGAGCGTCAAAGGAAATGGCATCGTATTGCTTGTTTGAGATGACACAGCAAATTCATCCCATAATTACCCACTGCCCTGCAGTTCCCAGAAGTCTATTGAGCCTGTACCCATATAAAGAGATAAGAGCATGTGAATAAATCGCGAGTGTGCAGTGTGTTATTGACGTGCCTGTTCTCTCAGTAGAGGCGGCAGTAGCAGTTTTAAGTTCAGCCGTACGTATGAATAGAGAGGAGGCTGCGCAGCCCAAGAACATCTCTATCACATGACCGTGTCACAGCATTATCTGTGTCGTCTTATGGCATGTCATTTACGGGCTTGTGGGGATCATGGGTGCTGGTGGTGAGGGAACTCTGCTTAGAAACCCCTGAGCTCTTGAGATGTTCCAAGGAAGTGCCAACGATTGCCAATGATGTCGTCCTCTGCTAGCGCGCTATAGTCTCGCTCCATAAGAAACGTACCTGCAGGACAGTGGGGGCTCTGTGCATTTCAAGGCACCTCGATCCCTGGCGGTATGCGCCACATTTGGGGACCGAGGGAATGGTGGAATGGGACCGACTGACACAAGAGCCCCATTCATTCGCTGGCCCTTCCTCTTCCAAAGTTAAAGCCGCCACACGCGGCTGAGCCACACCGGGGAACAGGCTGGGTCAGGTTACACAAAGGCTTGCTTATGAAGTCTCTCATCTGTGCATTACACCCATTCCCTCCCTCCCCCTGCTGTGCTGGGCTGGATTTATGTCCTGGCTGTGGGATGTGGGGGGGTGCAGGTCTGGGGACTGTGGCGTAATGGAGGTGGCGTCAGAGCTTAATTCTGTGTGAAAAGGGCAGAGGAAATGGAGAATGGAGTGTGTGCATTGTGTGCTATTAGTATTAACTTTACTTTCATGTTTGTATGTCTGTGTCTGTGTGTGTGTGTGTGTGTACTTTATTTCTACTTTTCTTGTGGCGACTAATGGACCTGGTAAGTATAGTTGAGTCTGGAAACTTTTAGAGGACATTTTTTGGGTACCCCTTAAAAAAAAAAAAAGGCTTTATTCTTGGCTTATGGAGAATTTTTGGGATGGAGTTACAATTGAGGTTATGGTTAGTAACTGCTAACAGTATACTTTTAAGGTTAGGTTTTAGAATTGGGTTCTAGGTTATGGTGAGGTGTAATAAGGTCGAAAATTGAACTTTTTCAGAGGTTTATATGTTGGGGTTAAGATTAAAGTTTGAGTTTGGGGAGGGGCTAAGATTTTGATTGATTTCAGAGTATAGGGCATGGAAATAGAATTTTTTTCCACAATAATACAGTGTACACGAGTGTAGTAAATGCAATGTTGAGAGTGCGTCTGTAAGTATATGTGTGTATAAGTGTCTGTCTCTGTATGTGTGTGTGCAACTGGTTTCCCCGATTTTGCCAAACAAAGCAGGATTTGTGGTGGTAGTCTTCCTCTCAGGACTGGCTGCCAAGCTGCGCACTCGCTGTATCCCTGCTTCCTGGGCAGCTTTATCTTGCAGGATTAGCTAACCCTTTGTAGAGTGAGATCACAAACCTGGGGTTACTCTTCTCAACTGAACATACCGGTGATGTGATAATCAGTACTGGAAGCTGGAGGAAATTGAGAACTAGAACCTTCACTTGGGAATGTGGGGGGGGGCATTCCAAAAAAAATTCTTCAATGGGTAAAGGACCGAAGGATCACATTCTTCCCAAGTCAGATGAGTTTGGTGTCCTGGAAGGAGTGTTATTTGTTGATGACCCTTCATTGTGTTCATTATTCATCTGGAGTGAGCAAGCAATTTGTGATCAGTAGTAATGGGACCTGTGGGGACAGTTCAATATCTGGAGCAGGTGGTGGAGTGGCACGCATTTTTATTTTTGGCTCTCATTTGTTTGTGTCGGATGTCAGGGTCCTCTTAATTGTGCCTGCTGACGACAGAGCACGATGTCAGGTTTACCTCTCCTCATTGATCCACCAACACGAGCCCAGATTCATTCACCAACCCTGAACTTTAAGCACTATTGATCTTCTCAATTCATTATGAGCTGCGGCATGTGGGTGGTTTAATCAAGGGTACCGATCAGGAATCGCTCTGACGTCTGTGAATAATGGTGTTTTTTTTTTTTTCCCCCACCTCATCCATAAATGCAAACCCATGTTGCTAAATTGTAGGGCTAAGGCAATTTAAATTTGGCCTTCTAATCTGAATCGAATTCAAGTTTTCTTTCCACTCCGGTAAATACTTATACAGTTAATGCCTCCGAGTATGGCTGTATCGAATGTCAAGCATCAAAGCTTCGTTCTTGATGTGGTCATTCAAATTCTGAATCAATATTTGAATGCTGGCATGCTGTGGATGCTTTTTTTGGCATGTCTGTCTGCAACTGTGTGGAAATGCCGGGTTTCAACAGAATGATAAAGATTAGGCAGCACTAACATTATTAGTATTTTACTGTTTATAGAATTGGATTCCAGTGGTAGCTGCGTAAGACTGTTTCTGACTTGTGTGATCCAAACATTTCCAGTGACTCCTGAGGGTTGTAAAGTCCAAAAGTCAAAATTTATTGAAAAAGGACAGATCTCCAAAATTTGCGTTTTGATCTTACTCTGCTTCCATCACTAATTCAGAACAGGAGCCACACGCAGATCCCAGACAAAGCCACAGGGGCGTCTGAAGTAAATACTGAGCCCTCAATAATTATTGGCACCTTTGGTTAAGATGTGTTCTTTAGCTTCTAATAAATTCAGTTTTTTTTCTAAATAATATAGGACCAGAATGAAAAAAGAAGAAAATCCAACCTTTAATTCAAGTGCATTTATTCAGTGGGGAAAAAAATCCCACATTAAGAAATAATTCTTTTACATCATGTGTGCCACAATTATTAGCACCCCTGATGTTAATACTTTGTACAACCCCCTTTTGCCAACAAAACAGCACCTAATCTTCTCCTATAATGTTTCACAAGATGGGAGAATACAGTAAGAGGGATCTTTGACCATTCCTCACAATCTCTCCAAATCATCCAGCGACCTGGGTCCTCTCCTCTGCACTCTCCTCTTCAGCTCACTCCACAGGTTTTCAATGGGGTTGAGGCCTGGGAACTGAGATGGCCATGGGAGGCTTGAATCTGTGTCTGGTGAACCATTTCTGTGTAGATCTGGCCACATGTTTAGGGTCATTATCTTGCTGATTGACCCAGTGTTGACCCATCTTCAGCTTTTTGGCAGAGGCCACCAGATTTTGATTTAAAATGTCCTGGTATTTCAAAGCGTTCATGATGCCATGCACCCTAACAAGGTTTCCAGGGCTTCTGGAAGAGAAACAGGCCCACAGCATCACTGATCCTCCGCCATACTTCACAGTGGGCATGAGGTGCTTTTCTGCATATTCATCTTTTGTGTACCGCCAGACCCACTTAGAGCTTTTTGGCAACAAACACTCTATCTTTGTCTCATCTGACCAAAGCACACGGTCCCAGTTGAAGTCCCAGTACCGCTTAGCGAACTCCAGACTTTTGCCTTTATGATTGTGAGTGAGAAAAGGTTTTTTCCGTGCTTGCCTCCCAAACAGCTTGTTGGCATGTAGATAGCGCCCGATGGTTGTTTTGGAGACTTTGTGACCCCAGGATGCTACCATTTGTTGCAATTCTTTAACAGTGAGCTTTGGAGAACTTTTTATTTCACTTACCATCCTCCTCACTGTGCGTGGGGCAAAATAACCTTGTGTCCTTGTCCAGGCTTGTTTATCACTGTTTCAGTTTTAAACTTCTTAATGATTCCACTGACAGTAGATATGGGCAGGTGCAGGCAAGTGGCTATTTTCTTGTAGCCATTGCCTGACTTGTGAAGGTTGACACATCTGCCTTACTTGAATGGTGTGTTCCTTTGTCTTTCCCATGTTAAAGAGTGGATAAGTGAAATGGCCTCTGTGTCATATTTATACCCCAGGGAAACGGGAAGTGATGATTTACTAATTAAATGTTCCTAGATACTCTGATTAACTTTGTAAACTACTGTAGAAATGACGGAAATACTTCAATTACATTTAATTCCTAGTAATTGTTAGGGGTGCCAATAATTGTTGAACAGGTGATTTTATGAAAAATAATTATTTCCTAGTCAGGGAATTTTTTTTTCCCTTAAAATTAATTTAAGTTGAAGGTTACATTTTTTCTACAATTTTCATTGTGAGAGTATGCTTCTACAATAAAAATTGAATTCATTTTAAGGCTTTTAACACATCTTAACCAGGGGTGCCAATAATTATGGAGGTGCCGTAGAAGATGGGAGTTGCATTAATCATGAACAAAGAGGATAGTTAGATGAGGGTACAAGGTCTGACAGGAGTGAAATAGAGTGAACTGAGGGTCACGCTAGCCATAGTAAAATGGACTGATCCAAGGTCAGTTGCCAGGGTGACAGCCGAATGGAGGAGGACACACTGGACAGATGCATACTCTTGGACTTGGATGGAGAGGGAACTGAAGGAGCACCATAGGCTCTGAAAAGAGTTTCCCTAATCAATAGGTACTTTGCATTTTGAGTTCAAATGCCAAAGATCGAAGATGAAGAAGTATAGCGAAGGGGAGATGAAAACCAGGAACTTGAACAGAAAGACAGCAATTAACAAAACAAACAAGATACTGGGGGAAGGAAACGCAAGGGAAGGGGTAATGAATGGGACACTAAAGCCCTATTCAGACAGAGCGACTACGCCGGCTCTGAAACGTCTCTGCAACCCGTTCACTTTCTGTCTGAATGGTGCAAGGCGTCGAAAGGGGGTACTAAAGTGAGCCGGCCCTAAAACACTTCCTTATATATTTCAGCACCGGCGAAAAAGAGTAGCCGATACGCATCACCTTCTGTCTGAATGGGTTAAGCTGCCGCTACTACTCGTAGCGCAGTATTTCATACTAGTAGGTCAGAGTTCACCGACTTTGCACTGAAAATGTAGTTCACGCTAATTGTGCAGGTGCAGTGGCTTCTTGGTATGAAAAATGTAATTAATTTTGCAGCCATTTTTATGGACAACTGCTCAGTTTTCTTGTAAAGACAGATTTCCTGCTAATGTAAATAATGCATTATTCTCTCCAATTGTGGTGTTTGTTTTAGAGCAAAAGTGTTGGAAATGGCACCATATTAAGCCTCCATTAGTATCAAATAAAATCGGAACCTTTTCGGCTTATCGTAATGTTAGGGTACTGAACCATTTGGGTGCGAAAAAACGTCAAGCTGACATCCAGTCAAGAAATTTTAGTTTATTTTGTAGCGCTGCTGTACCTGGCAATAGCATAATGGCGGCAGCTGTGATACTGATAACATTCCTGCAAATTTTTATTCATAACCAACCTAAGAATGTAAACTGGTTGAAAACCAACTGGAACATTTAAGGGTCAGGGTTAAGGTTATGGGTTAGTGTTCTATGTGCATGTCGCAACATTGTACAGTCATTAATAGACATTTTCAGCTGTTTCTGTCCTGGCTTGGTTACGAAAAAAGACGTCCCACTGTCCTTGCTATTTAGGGCATGCGCAGCATGCATTTACTATATTAAGTGTACTTTAATTAATAAGTCGTTTCGAATCGCACCAGTAACAGCACGACAAGTCCATATCAGCACGACTCTCCATTATGCTTTCGGAACTCCGCTCGAAATTACCCGCCGCTATGGCAATGACTCTTTCTGGTCGCTGTGTGAATGGTTGAAGGCGGCGAAAAGGCGCAGCTTCTACGCCTATTTTTCGCTGTCTGAAAGGGGTTTCCGGAGCGATTCAAGACTGCTCTGAACTGCCTCAGATACACTTTTTTCTATCTGAATACAGCTTAATTGAATAACAAGAAACCGTTAATACAACAAAACCGAAACCAACACAGACGGCTGGACTGTGGACAAACCGTTGATGCAGCAGTCAGAACGTGACCACTTCAGTCCATATTTCTTGGTGTTTTCCTTTCAAACACAATTTCACCACGATCCAAAAACTAGTTTCCCTCTCGCGCACAAAGACATGCGCACACTTGTATTTACAGGGCGTTCTTGTTGCAATCTGGCAGCACCATAAATTGCATTTATATACCCACACTAGTTGAGACATAAGTGCCTAGTGCATTAATACATGCACACTCCCTTCTGCATAGCAGTACTGGCGAGTGAAGTTTGGTGGGAAGTTTCTCCTTGAAACTGCTCACCACAGCAGTCCTTGTCCTTTGCATGAGTGAGTCAGTCACACTGAACTTCCTCAATGGACAGATCAGATTGAGAGTTAAAAAAAAAAAAGTCCAACAACTTTAATTTGCAACGTTTTCATTTTTTTATTGCCAATTTGCCTTAGCATAACGTTGCTATAAGCATTAAGGTGTAGTCACATATGTGCAAATCGTTAGTGTAAAAATATCGCGCTCCATTCATTCCGATGAAGAGGGTGGAAAAGAATTCCTTTCTTGGGCGAATAAAACTCGCCCGTGTTTTGTTTTCCAGAGTTCACTTATGCTGAAATTTAACACCAGAATTTGCATGATTCCGTGATATGTGACAAGATGTTGGCGTTGACCCCCTAGCACGCATTATTTCAACATGGAAAAGATGCTAATTCCTGCCCATTGTGATCCATTGTGCTGCTCATTTTTGCCACAGCACGCCTCAAGACATTGCCAGTTTATTTTCATATATGACCTTGAGGGTGTGATTATTATTCCATTATTATTTTACCGGATTAGCCTGGTGCCTGCATGTTGCCTATTTATGTTGACCAAACTATTGAGTTTTATTCAAGAAAGTTGATTTTGTACTAATGTAATCCAGTGAATTCCTTTCTTCAAATTTAAGATTTTGTTGGGAGATTTTTGATTTATTTTATGGTGATGTCATAAAATATGTTGACAGACATTTTAAGCTTCATTTGAAAACCACAATCAAAGCTGTGAACACAAATGAATATCACTTGGCACAGCCCTACTTTGAAAAGCTTACAGTCTGCACACCTGAGCTTCAGGTAAAGGAGTGTGTAAAACCTGCAGTTCTCAGGTTTTGAGGAGCTTTTTTGATGTTACCTGCTACAGTGGGGGTCATTTAATGCTTGTGGTCAGAGAACTGCTGCTTTTCCCCGCCCCTACCCGAGAGTCTGCTATAAACGCAGGCTGGCCTGTCAGAAGGACTGTTTCTTGATTTTTTTTAAATTTTTTTATTTAATTGGTCAAATGTTTGAGTTTGTGCAGGGAGCATTTATTTTTCATTAATTAGGTAAATTACCTGGGCGAAATGAAAACCAGAACTATGTTTGGATGTGAAGTCAAAATTTGGCAATCCCCGTGTTTCAGGGTTACTGGCCTCCTTCATGAGAGAGAAGAGGCTCACTCTTTGTTGCCTTAGAACCGGGCCACACTGCCTGCTGCTGCGTTGCGTCTTCCGCAGGTCGCATGCGTCTTTTCATTCGGTTCCCATGTTATTCAATGAGAGCGGCCACACTGCATGCCGAAGTTGCGCGTCTCACGCATGCAGAAGACGTACTGCTCGCTTGCGGAAAATATAAATTCGGACTCTTGCCAAATTTTTCCGCAAGACGCATGCGGAAAAAGGCAAACCAGCTCTGAAAACGACTGTCAGAAACAGTCATATCGCCATAAATACATGAATTTCGATTAACTGCCGAGGATGCGTGTCTGTTGCAAGCATGAAGCAGGCAACCAAAAGATGTAACAACACTTCCGGCATGTTTATCGTATTAAAAGCCCGTTTATCTGGACATAATCCCTTCCGCTCGATTCAGCAGTGCTTCGTGAAATATTGAAACATGTAGTGGGAAATTCGCGACTTTCATCGTAGGCTGCTGTCATTAAAGGGTAGGCCTATATAGCCTCTGGAAAAGTATTTAGTCATTCTCAACTTATTTTTAAAAACTTTAATACAACATTGCTTGTTATATTTCGGATTTTTGGACTTTGCGGGAATATGCCATTAATTGCGGTGCCAAGCCAATGAACATACTTTATTCATCATCATAATAAGCTATCAGAGCAGTACTTTTCCGTATCTCTCACTCTGGCCATCCATGACATCCTTTGGATATAATGGCCAGACGAACGTACAGAACAACAGCCAGTTTTTGAATTGTCTGAACTGTTCCTTTCATGGTCGTTCAGCGCCTAGCCTTTACGAATTGTTTCATCCTCGATTAATGTATATTAGATAGCCTTTGAATGCACACTCCAAATCCCGATACCCTCCCCTTACCCCGAAAGTAGAGAGCAGGACCAATTTAAACGGGTTTGCTGTGTATTGTAATATGATCGTGTAATTTGATTGTATGATACGAGCATGCTTCCCCCACTGTCAATACAAAATATAAATCACGTGTAGTAGGCTATAACGACGCAAGACGAATTAATATATTATTTTATAGTGATTTCTTGGGCAAAATCATGCAGAGCCAGAGTTGGAAGGAGGAGCTCGCGGCAGTCCTGACGCAGCAGACACGCAGGCAGTGTGACCGAGACGCATGCGACCAGCGGTTGCAGTGCTACGCTTGCAGAAGACGCAACGCAGCAGCAGGCAGTGTGGCCCGGGCCTTAGAGATGCTGTAAACCGCAGTGCATTTGAACAACAAAAAAACTTTCCTCTCCCCTCTCTTCCCCCACCCCTTCCTCCCTATTGGTAGGTCATGGGTAACGAGTGGCCGTATTAAGTCTCCTGATTGGACAAGCTGCGCTGGGGGTCCTGCCACCATGTGTGGCCCCATAGCCTGATGCCCACCCTCTCGACATCTCTCGCCATGGACGGGGAGAACTACCTGCACCCGGAGGGGCCGCAGCTCGACAGCGCCCTTTACGGGTTAGTCGCCTCCCCGCTGCTGCACACAGCCATGGAGGTAAGCTGCCGTCACTTGGGGAGGAAAAAAAAGCACCGTGCACTGTCTGTCTTGTCCCTGAAACTTCAGTTTCCCTATGAAGAAAAACCTAAACCACTGGTCACTAATCCTGTTCCTGGAGAGCTGCCCTCCTGTAGGTTTTACTCCACCCTTTATTCAGCACAGTTCATTTGGCTAATTAGCTGCTCTCAAAATTCCTAACTGGATAAGGACCTGTGCCTTTCTTTGGTTGGAGTGAAAAACGGCAGGCGGTAGCCCCCCAGAGTTTGAGACAACTGACTAAAACATAAATTTCACGGCCCTTCCAAAACTGCAGAAGGTTAGAGGAGGTGTATGAGTCGAACAGTAGAAGTCTTGCCAAGTGTTTCTACCAACCTTGGATTTGACCTGCTGACTTCAGTTATTGGTTCCATCTTCTGGTGGAGGAATTGTACTTACTGGCAGATCCTGGTAATTGAAACAAAACACAGGAGAGGACTTTGAATTTCTGTTCCTGGATTTTTACACCCGTGAATTATTGCAACCCAAGTATAGATCACTGATGTGGGAACTTAATTCTTCAGTTTGTACAGTGAGCGTTTGCATTTGGTTTAAAAAAACAAGGTTGGGTTTACTATTTGTTTAGGAGGCTGCAGGTTACGCCCAAGTGTCTGGCATAGTCCTAAAATATTTTAAACAATGGCAACCTGGAACTGATCAGATGGGGGCTGACATATCCTCAACCCCCCAGGGCAAAAACACCTTGTTAACCGCGCAAGAGACAGGGTTACACCCTGGTTGCCCTAAACAATCAGTAACATACTTGTGTTCCCACTGCCAAATGTAGTTATTCTGCCTGGGCTTCAGTTGTGACTGTCCAGTCTTTATTCTCTTTTTTTGGGAAGTCGGTTTTATTTCATTTGGTTTTTGGATTTAACAGCCTTTGCAGTGGCTTCTGTCAAGAGCTTCTGTCAAGTAACATTTTAAGGTGTAAGAATTCAAACAATGTGTTTTGAATGTTTTGACCTGAACATTCCAATGCTGATGTGAATAGACTGCATTGACATGGCTCTTTCTAGTCACATGACATGACCCCAAAACACTTTACAATAATGCTTCTCATTCACCTTGATGGCAGAGGCTGCCGTGCAAGGCGCTAACTTGCACATCAGGATCAGTGTGGGGTTCAGTGTCTTGCTCAAGGACACTTCGACACTTTCGCTGAGGAGCCGAACCAGGAACCTGACTGGCATTGAATAAATTTAAAAAATATATATATATTTCCAATTGCCTTCCCTTCAAAGGGTTTGGGAGCAGGAAGTAGACATGGAATTATCTGTTGGGGCAAATTTATCTCATCTAAATCTTTCTCACCATCTTGTCTCTTGCCTCACTTCCCTCCATTTCCATTATTTGGAGCTTGAATTGCCAGTTCTGACATTTGCATTTAGCGAGCTGCAATTTTGTCACTCTTAGCTCTGGCTTTGTCTTTGCATCACAGGCATGCAAATTAATACTATTTTAGCTTATTGGCCCATACTGTCATGGTTTGGCAACCAGAACCTTTTTTTTGTCTTTTTTATTTATTTATTTAGTTTCCCTCAATGCACAGTGCGAGTGCCATTTTGATTGAATTGACGGAAGTGGGTGTAGTGGGGGCGCTGTACTTCAACATTGGGTCTGATAGAGAAGGTGCAAAATGGCTTTTGAGGCTACATAGGCTACAAAACAAAAACAATTACTTTTTATATGCAAATTTAATAGATAATATACAGTACGTTTTTGCGTTGCTGCTTTGTTGTTGATAATCGCTAATCGCTAATCCGTTAAAATCGGGGGTGGGGTGAAGAAGAGTATACGATATCCGGCAGCGGTTGAAGAATCACTTTGTAAATCTCAGTATACATGCACCGCTGGTCTGAATAAAACATGATGTGCTACATACATGTACATTGTAATTTTGCATTTATTTCAGCCCGTTTACTGTTTCATCATTTCATTAGGTCATGTGGTAGAGGGAGATGACTCATTATGTTTGCTGTTTAATAGCCTTCTGTTTGACGATGTTTGTTTTTTCTTAAACATTTATACTGTAAATGCACCATAGAATGTTTTCTGTGCGCATCTCATTGTGTCATAAATAAAGCAACAAATCTATCGATTCTCATGTCAAATTATATTTAAAGCGACGCCTTGTTGCAGTATCCTGAAAACGACAGAGCTCACATTCCATGTCTTTTTTCCTTCAATTGGAATTGGTTAAGTATACACTACAGTAATTATTAGTTTGATGTTTGTTTGGCATATAGATTTTGCCTCTTTATGTATAGTTTGATGGATTTAGTTTGAATGGATATCCCTTCTTCTGCAATCAGACAGTCTCTTATGTGCGACGGTGTTTCTTGATTTTCATACAGAGACATTATACGTGCTCCTAAATAAGGGGAAATACGACGTATCTACTGACATCTTGCTTACTGAATGATAATTTTGCTCATATGAATTTATAGGACTGATGAATGGGCCTCAAGCTGCGGATTAAAAAATGACTCCTTTTCCATTTTGACATCAGGAACTCGCGGCCTTTGTATGCTGTGGCTCCTTTCACAGGTGGCATGAAACGCTTGAGTGCAAAGGGAAATCTACTCATTAATCGAGTATAGGATTATAAAAAATAATGTCACGCAGGGTTGCATTGTTAACGGAAGAATTTGGTTTTTCCTTTCTGTATTTGTGATAATATAGCTATCCTGAAACACATCCCATGTCCCAATCGATCGGTCCAAAACTCTTAACTGAACAGAGCCGGTAAACCTCTCAATCGGATAAATACAATTGTTCTGCCCTTCAGGCGTTTCATTTTAAAATTTATGCTTTTAATTTGAACAATTTCAGCTTTTGCAGAACTTTATTTTGACCTTTGTATTTGAACAGAAAGTAGTCAGGAAGTAGTTTGTTTACATTTAGAATTCACGTTTGGAACACGCTAGGAACAGCAGGCAGTTCGTTAACATTTAAATTTCAAGTTTGGGACACGTTAGAAACAGCAGGCTTGTTAACAGCGCAGATAGCAGAGAAAGCATATCTTGCATGTTGATTCCCCAGCAGAGGCATCACTTGTATGCATCAGTCTTGTTATTACTAGTTAACTCATACATTTATGAATGCCATGCTGTAAAAATGAAGTTATAAGCTTTAAATATTTGGATGCTAGTTTAAATATGTGGGCGCTACTGTTAGCTCAAGGAAATGTTAGCAGCTAGCTTTACATGTAATTGTTCTACATAAAAGTAATGTTAATTGAAACTAAGTGACGTATCTAATTGCAGTATTTTGTTGTTTGTTTCCTAGTTTCACTCTCTTGTATCCTTTTCACCTCTTGATCTCTTGATCTGATTGATCTGGATTCAGTACACTGTGAGGAATGAAAATAAATTCACAAACAAGAAACTGAGGCATTCTTCATGTTCATGAATGCAAGAGAGTTTAGCTCACTGACTAGTTGGAGTTAGCACACCTCAACAAGGACAGTACAACAATAATCACAGACTAATAAATCTTTTTTTGACCAGTTTAAGAATAATCATATGACCGTTACACTCAAAATATGAATTTGTTACTTCAAACAAAATGTTTAACAAATTAATTTGCTCCATGTGAGATGACAAATTAATTTGTTAAAAGCAATCCTACAAAATGAATTTGTTAATAAAATGAACTAATTTGCTACTGCCTGAACAAAGTAAAATTGTTGCTGTATTACCTAAATATTGTGTTCAACTAACAATTAAGTAACAAATGTGTTTTGCTAACACGATTGGACCATAAATTACTTTGTTCGGATTTTTGTTAAAATAAATCTGAACAAACTGATTATGCAGCCGATGTACATGTAGATGAAATAATTTAAGTGCATACTTTCATTACTTCACAGTGAAGCGGTAAGGCAAGAAGTGAACAGTAAGGCGAGTTTTTAACCAATGCCAATAAGTTGTTTACAAATCAATCAACTGTTAAAGGAACAAAAACAGGCATCAGAGGCAGTCTCCTCATGTTTAATGACCTGGTTTGCAGAAGATAAAATATGGTGGTATAGGAATATCATCTGCTTACACAAATATCCAGATTGCAGCACAAAAATAAAGATAGAATAATGTCGTCGGTCTATGTCGCTAAATATTAAAATTTAAGAAAGACGATATATAGTATACAGAGAAAGTATGGCATTGGATAAAACTTGCCTTTCTGTTGCGTTCCGGCTCATTTCAAGAACCTTCGCAATCAGACGACACTGAAATTGGTGCACATGATCGATTCTCACCAATGAAAAGGGACAACAGAAAATTGGCTGGGGCTGTGCAGAAAAGTAACAAATCTATTTTGTGAAGATGACTGAACGAAATCAATTTTGTTAATATTTTTGTCAGAATAACAAATGGGATTCTGTTGCATCAACACTTTAATTTGTTACAAAGGCGTAACAAATTAGTTTTTTTACGCGAAACATTATTCTGTTAAAATGTATCATCAATACATAAGTAAATTAAAAACATAAATGACACTGTCCAGGAGCCATATTTTAAACGCGCGTGAGACTGTTAACCTCAAAACTGGATGTTAGACATTCGGAATGTCATTCACTAACAATGCTGTTTACCGACAGCAGTTTCATGCGAGACTTATTGCGATACACATATATACTTGTCACCCGCACTAGGCCTATTACTTATCCTACGCACGATATATGCGACTCGAACATTTACGCTGCATCGCGATATTCTTGTGTACGTCTTGAGAATTTCTCCCGATAATCTCGCGTAGAAATAGCACTGTCTGCTGGCCTGTATGGTACAGAAAGTCATACATGAGGAGTTCACTTGCAAAGCCTTTTAAGTCAAGTTAGTCCATTTTTTAGAAAAATCCAATTTTTTGTTAGTCGTAGAAATTATCATCCGTAGATACCAAAAGGCAGAGCCTTTTGCCAAGAAATTGTCACTATGTCATGATGAATATGTGACACCTCCCCCTACTACGCCGCCACACCAATCTTGGCGCACGTCTGTCTACCAAATTGCCAAAGTGTTGCACCGCACAAAATTACCACTGTACGGGCTGCACCGGACGAAATTACCACTGCGTGGGCTGCGCCACACTGCGCTGGGCCAAGAAATTGGAGCCCCATATCTCTTCTAATGCTTTTTGGAAAAAGAGTCGCCATCTGTAGTGATAAAAAATGATCACTGGTTAATTTGGTGAAACAAGCATTGTTTTTGTCCTCCTTGAAGTCGTGCATCAAGGTCTCTAGCTGCTGTTCCTTATGTAAAAGAGAACGTCTTTTTCAGTTAGTGAGCCATGAAGGGACTTGATGTAAGCAATGCCTCTCATGTTCAAATAAG
This sequence comes from Gymnothorax reevesii, assembly GCA_029721435.1. Taxonomy (NCBI): domain Eukaryota; kingdom Metazoa; phylum Chordata; class Actinopteri; order Anguilliformes; family Muraenidae; genus Gymnothorax; species Gymnothorax reevesii. Next base: position 32,922,407 of record CM056575.1, read on the forward strand.
CAAATTCAGCTGGTTTAAAGAAATTTTAATGGAGTTTCTCATAAAATTGAATTTCCCTCTTCCGCCTCAGGATCTTCGATGGCTTCATTCTTCACAGTTTTAATCTGATATAAAAACAAAAAGTTTACGTTGGTTTAGAAATTACGTGCTCAGTCACACAGACTCCTTTGTTCCAGCAATGTCCTGCTTCAGTAACCATAGTAACGGGTATGGTGGTTCCTGGAAATACCCACGAAAGCACTTTGTTTCACCTGTTAGTCCTCCACCCATTTTCTTTTGCATTTATTTATTCATTGATATATCCAGACGACGAGTCGAGGATTCTATGGATCAGTGATCGTCAGGCAGCGTCTACCGCCATGTATGTTAAGATTTATTTGTGAGCTCTCTTGAGACCACAGATTTCAACTGATTCATTGCATGTTTCGCATGGGCCTTGTGCAGTGGCGTGCACAGACATTATGGGGGGCAAGTGTTCAGGGGGGAGGGGGAGGGCACTTTTTTGCACACCTGGAACATGTTATTATAGTGTGAGATTAAAAAAATAAAATGAACATTACACGCACATGTTCAATGCAATTCATGACTACTGTCATTCATCACAAGAAGGCACATGGGTAGCCTTTAAGGGGATATTTTTCTCAGGCAATGGGGAACTGACTGATTCTTCTTTATGTGTTCATTTATGTTGCCTAACAAAACCTACACAAAAGAAAACGTTCAGCTTAACAGATAGATTTGCAAAGTCGACCGACATTGTTTGTGGTGGTCGTCCTCACGTTATCTATCATTGTTTGGGCTATAGCATTAAACTAGCATATCAAGGGACCATTCGGCTAAAAAATGCTCAGTTGTTTGGTGCTGTATGAGCAGTGGCCTACCGTCAGATGCCGGGAAGGCCTTCAGTAACATCACCCTTTCCCGGATAATTGCTCTTAAACTGTTTGCGATCAGGATTGATTGATTAACAATCAAACAGTTAATTATCAGATTAGCCACCACCAATGCGTGACACGTAATGATTAAGAAATGTTAATTACAAAGTGATTGGCTGTTGGCTATGTTGATATAATTGGTGTGAATCCGCAAGGATGACAATCTGCAAAAAATCCGAAACTATCGCGGACTTCACAGCAATTATTTTCGTCTTCACTCAGCTGTGCTACTACGCAGTTAAGCTGTCACATTCGGAGTATATAGAACGGATTCTCATGGCTAATTGCTCAATGAACGTCGCGAATTAATTTACGCAAATTCAGAAATTATAAAGACGTAGGCTATTAATATTTTTTTCGTAGCCATTGGTGTGCGAAAGTAAGTTAAACGCCGTATAATTTCGTAGTGCAATGTATAACACGGCTTTCAAAAACAAGTTAGATTCTCGTCGGTTCCTCCAATCAGTCTGAGCAACGGTTGCTACTCGGGGAGGTAAGCTGCGAGAGGTGTCTGTCATTAAGAAGTGAAAGGTGAGGTTATTGCTGGCCCTGTGTTTCTGCCGACGGACCGTCACTGTGTAGGAGACATGCTACTGCAAAACAAAATGATTACAGGTTGGGCTTGGAGGGCAAACTGTACTATTTCACTTGATCTGTGTGTTACCTGGCTGGTGGGGCACAAGACTGTGGCTTCTCGTCGCTCAGCTGATATGCACTGCGTGCGTGTTCACGTGACAAAGGAAGAGAGGTCGGAAGTGCGTGAGGAGGTGGCCAATTTCGGGGCATTTTTTTCAGTAGTATTTAATCACACAGCTTTTCTGATCATTTCTACATTGGCCCCACTAAAGTGTTAATAATAATAATAATAATCATTTAAAAAAAAAAAAAAAACGAAATTTCAAAAGGGCACTTTCATTGATAAAGGGCAAAGGGGCAAGTGTTGTAGCACCACCTAGCGTCTATTTGTGCACGCCACTGGCCTTGTGTGTGGTAAGGTTGCGGACCCTATTGATTTCGGGAGCGATTTCTTTAGGGGTACGGGCGACTGACTGTCTAGTTTTTATTTGGCATCTATAAACCCACCAGAAGCTGGAATGTCAACAAACTATTTACAAACCTGGTTTTATGTGACTCATGCTCCTAACTTAGGAGAGCGCATGGAGTTTGCAGTTCTCCTCCAAAACACGAGCCTGTCAGCCGCCGTTTCTTTTCATTCGTGATCACAGACCTCGTATGCACAGAATGAGGGCGGTGGAAAACAAGCATGGGCTTGCTCAGAAAGCTATGGATGATTGCTTTGATAGCCGGTATGAGGCATTTGACCAATGCCCTATGCTGACCTAAACCTCCCATATCCCTGAGCAGCACGAAACCAATTATGCGCTGCTCTCTTGTGGCTGCTGGCCACAGTCAGCACTGCCACGGCCTTAATTGATCCATCATCATGGTGATCACTCTTGTTCTGCCAGCACTGCCTTTACAAAGGGAGCCAACCCAGCATTTCCTGTCAGTTTTTTAATTTGTAATATTCCCCTTTTGTTCAACACGTATCGAATAAGAATAAGCACCCTGTTGCACACTTTTTTTTTTTTTTTTTTAGGGGGGAGATTACAGTTTGTTGGAGTTTGTTTTTCATTCCAATCTTTTCCTTCTTTAAAAACTAGACTGCAACGGGGCAGATTTTAATTTAGGGCAGCCTACTTTTCTTTTATTACCTTCGCCAGCGACTTCGCTGACGAAGGTAATGTTTTGATCCCCGTGTATTTATTTGTTTGTGTGTCTGTCTGTATGTGTATCGAATAACTCAAAAAGTACCAAACGGAATTTCATAAAATTTGGTGGGTTGATTTGGCATGACCTGAGGATCAATCGATTAGATTTTGGGAGTGATCGGGTCAAAGGTCAAGGTCAAGGCCACGAAAAGGTCAAAACCGACTTTCGGCCATATCTCGGTCAATTTTTATCCGATCGGCATGAAACCAACGCCAGTGGCGAGGGATTCAGTGGCGTCAGCGAAGGTATGCACTCTACCGAGTGCCCGTTCTAGTTTATTTATTTTTTTGCGGCTCATCGATACTGCATGGCAGGTTATGGAAGCCCTTCAGATTAAGTACCTTGCATCGAAGTACAACAACAGCATCCAACAGGGAACTGGACCTGCAGTTTTTTACGTTGCCAGCCCGGTCCACTAACCACTATTCAATACTGTGCTGCTTAGTTGGCTTTATGTCAGAGTTCCCTCTTGTCAAGATCTGGAAAATTATGAAATCACATCTATAGTGAGTTCACACATTCACTGTAGCATTGGTGTCATTAACAAACTGTGCTTCCTTTCATACATTATGGGGGACCTTCAGCTCCCTTCGTATACATGTATGTTGATCGTGTTTAAATGAAAATATTCTCTTTTTTCAGAGCCAGATGTATCCCCCATCTAACCCCTGGGGCTTTTCTCATCCGGCTGCAGATAACATGCACCGTCCCATACAATCTGGAAACCAGTAAGTAATGAGTGAAATGCCATCTCCCTGTTTTTTGCACCTGTAGCCATTGTGATATTAATTTCAAAGCAGCGCAGTTCATGTGATTAACAAGGGGTTATGAGTGTTGGGACATTGTTAGCAGTTAATAATGCTCCCAGGTCATGTTTGTTTTACAGGAAATGCTTTGTTTCCAGTTTCTCATTTAATGGCTATTTACAACTTCTGTAAACCTTGTGCCTTTATGGCCTTTTTATTGCAGTAAGCAGACTTTCAGTTTCATGAGAGTTGGACGTTGTTGGCTTGCCATTCACTTCCATAACCTCATTGCAAAAGTGAAGAGAGCTGGGCTCGCCAGCTCCTCCATTTATTTTAATTGCCTGAAACACACAAAGAAATGATGGTGTTATGGCCCCAACTTGTTATTACAATTTACAACACAACAGCAACAGCAAGGGATGACAGACACAGTTTAAAAAACTTAAACACATTTAATTTTTAACAAAGACAATAACGACTAAACTAATATTCTGACCAAGATTGAATACAAAAAAACAGAAATATTTATAGTCCTTGTGGGTTTGCTGGTGATGTCCTGGGCAAGGAAAAATGTTTGGGGCGCAGGCAAAAATCCACAAAAGGAAACTTCACAGGTCTTGAACAGAATGACAGGTCTGGTCACACGTATCCTTCTTCTTGCAATTTCTCCACTACTTTACTGTCTCAATTCTACTCCTTATATACTCTTTTGCAGACCCCACCCACATTTAGACCTCTTTTTTTTATTTTCTGGGACTTTCCCCAGACATGCCCGGGACATGTCTAAACATAGCTCCACTCTGAGCTGAATAAAAAAAAGGTAAATACTGCCATCTAGTGGCCTATATTCACATTACAATGGCAAGATTTTTTTCCAGATTTGTTTTTCATATCCAACTTTGGACTTTGTAAGGGTGTTTTGAAGTGTAGCATACTCAGTGGCATGCCCCGAGATGTTTAGAGGGCCTTCAGTAACCTCTCCTTTCACCGCATGATTGTTCTACGCTGTTCTTGTTTAAGTTTGCCTGAACAACAATCAAACAGTTTATTTACTGAATAATCAAGACCAATATTTGGCTTACAGCGCTCGCAAAATCGCTGTTCTGAGTGCCCGGGACAAGTATAAATTTTGTTGGACAAGCAGAAATTAAGAGGCGCTTGCCTGACGGGCTGACTGAAAATTTCAGGCCACGTAGTTATTCATTTTCGTTCTAAACGGTTTATTCACTGTACCAATGTGGCCACTCAATTCATTTGAAACAAAAGCTGATTTGTTGCTGAAAACCTATGGCCCGTTGCACAAAATTTTAGGTGTGACTGTCACAACTTTCCAATTACCGGTTGCCAAAAGCCATAGCCAAATAGCAGGAATTTGATCCGCCGCGGTCGTTTGGTTGGTGCTGGGATTAGCAATGACTTGACTCGCAACCATCAAGCAGGGGAATAAAGGCATACATTCGTGCAGCTGCTGGAATTGCGTCGGACGGCTATTTCCATTGTCACTCACAAAATCACTTTGTCGGAATATGGTTATAATATAGGCCTATGTTTGAGCGAGAGTGGCGAAACTTTCATCTACATTTGTTGTTGCTTTTGTGTTGTTGTTGTTGTTTAAAAAGGCCCACGGCAAAGTGAAAATCTATATATTATTACTGAGTTGGCGATTTGCGTAATTTCACACATCTCCTCCAAAACCACCATCAATAATGAGTCTGTTTTCCGCAGAAACCAGTTTTATTGTGTGACAAAAACGATGCATCAGGTTTCGAACTTGGTTATGAAGTGAAAGCTGCATTTTGAAGCTGTTTTTGTAAGTAAGACTGGCTGATTCAATCAGCTATGCGTAGCACGGGTATGGACTAGTATGTATTTAATATTATAGTAATTCATCTAACGCCGTGTTCTTGACTCGCTTCTTTCCGACATTGCACTTCATTTCAATCGCCTCAGAGCCGGAATGACAGGCTTTTGGTAACACATGAGGGGAAGAGAGTGATAATTAACACAACTTTCCACAATTCTTTCCAGTTGTGTAGTGGCGGTTACATGGGCAGAGGGGGTAACCGGGCAGTGTCTGCGGACCTCGAGTGGGTGTGGGATTATGAATGTGAGCATTTAAACTCTCTACCCAGCAATCTTACGGCTATACCAGGGCTTGTTCTCCATTAACCAACAACACTATCACAAGCAAGAATATGTTTTGATGTTGCACTTGAGAAAGCAAATTGGCCACTGCCAGAGCAACATACAGTTTTCAAAATGATATTTGAACTAGAGACCGAATTAATGTGGAATTGTAAAACATTTTGATAAACACTTCGGAGACTGATTACTTAATAAATATTATACGGAAGTTGTTCATGTTCCTTGGAGAACGCGCACCATGTCAAAATGTCTAGCAAAACAAGACAACCTGTAAGATAAAATGCTTCGTCGTCATTTCACTTCAGTCCGAGGACTTGGGGATGCTGGTTTAAACCACTCACGGCGCACCCCCGATAGCGCGTCTGGTGATCATTCATTCATTTAGAGTTAAATGGTGCTTTCATAAATATATCACAGTCCGGGCGCTAAAATATACCTGATGTTGTTTTTAGAGTTGTATACGTGCCACTTATCGTGCCACTTATTGTCGGTCTAAAGGAATTATGAAGCATCCATCATAGTGTTTTTTTTTTTTTTTTTTTTTTTAGCTTACCGGCGCTATGAGCCAATAAGCTATTGTCATGGTGCAGCGTCCGTCGTTCGAAACCTTTTTTATCTTTTTTTTTGGCCTGATGAATTTTTGTGTAAATTTGCTGTAGCATACTACTAGACCATATCTCCAGTTGTTTTTCTTGGATTTTTGATTGAATCATTTTTGTCTATTGAATGGGCCCTTGAAACTTTGGCTCCAATGTTCAAGATGGGACTGAGAAATTTTAAAAAATTATTTCTCAAAAACTCCTTGATAAATTTTTTTTCTAAATCAGGCAATCAACTTACCTTGGTACTGTCAATGTAAAGTGCGAGTACCATTTTGATTGAATCGACGGAAGTGGGTCTATTGGGGGCACTGTACTTTATGAATATGCAAATGATTGTAGATGGAGATTAAGTTTGTATTATCGACATGTAGGAAGTCATATATGACCTATTTTTTGGCAATATTAAATTTTCAAAGGTCAAACTCTCATGGAGCTCATGGAATATATTAACAATGTTAAAAGATATGACTTAAAATTTCAAAAAATTATTTCTCAAAAACTGTCTGATAACTTTTTTCTAAATCTGGCAATCAACTCGCCTTGATGCACTTAATGAACAGTGCGAGTGCCATTTTGATTGAATCGACGGAAGTGGGTTTCGTGGGGGCGCTGTACTTTAACATTGGGTCTTATGGAGAATGGGCCAAATCGCCTGTGGAAGCTAAATGGTTGCAGATAGAGATTAAGTTTGTATTACTGACATATAGGAAGTAATACATGACCTATATTTTGGCTGTGTTAAAGTTGACCTCAGATGACCATGAAAGGTCAAACTTGAGGTCAAGCAAAATATTACAATTTTCAAAGGTTTCTAGGCTTGAAAATATTGAAGATTGGGAACATATGTGCATTGAAAACATATAGGAAGTCATGTATGAACTTTCATTTGGTGGTCTTGAACTTACCTTTGGCAACCTTCGAAGGTCAAACTTCACGTAGTTAAATTTCAATGACTTCTATCACCAAAACTATTACAGATACTGCTTAGGTTTGTATTGCGGGCATATAGGAAGTCATGTATGAAGTTTCATTTGGTGACATTGAACTTGACCTTCAGTGACCTTGAATGCCCAAACCTTACAGTGAAATTTCAATGACTTGTATCAGCTAAATTGTTACAGATAGTTTCGGTTTGTATTGGAGACATGTAGGAAATCATGCATGAACTTTCATTTGGTGGCCTTGAACTTGACCTTCGGTGACCTTTGAAGGTCAAACTTCACATAGTGAGATATCAATGACTTCTGTCACCAAAACTTTTACAGATAGACCTTAGGTTTGTATTGTGGCCATATAGGAAGTCGTGTGTGAAGTTTCATTGGGTGACCTTGAACTTGACCTTCAATCACCTTCCACGGCCAAACTATACAGTGAGATTACTTATATCAATTACTTATATCAGCAAAATCGTTACAGATTGAGAGTAGGTTCGTATTGGAGATGTATAGGAAGTCATGCATGAACTTTCATTTGGTGACCTTCATATTGACCTTCGAGATCTAACTTGACCTATAGAAAATTCAGTGACTTCTGTCACTGAAAAGGTCACAGATGGAGCCTAGGTTTGTGTTACTGACAGAGGAAGTCGCGTATGAACTTTCATTTGGTGACATTCAGCTTGACTGTTGATGACATTTGAAGGTCAAGCTTGATATAATACAATTACAATGACTTTTATTGCAAAAATGGTTACAGATGGAGGCTAGGTTTGTATTAGAGACATATAGGAAGTCATAATTGAACTTTCAGTTGGTGACCTTCGTATTGACCTCCAAAGGTTAAATGTGACCTAGTGAAAATTCAATGACTTGTATCACTAAAATGGTCACAGATGGAGCCTAAGTTTGTTTGGTGACATTCAACTTGACTGTCAGTGACCTTTGAGGGTCAAACTCGACAGTGAAATTACAATGAAAGTTATCACCAAAATGGTCACAGATTGAGCTAGGGTCTCTCCTGAGACATTTAGAAAATTAGAAAAGCACTCTGAGAGCGCAGACCTCCGCCAAGCACAACATTTCCCTCCACATTGCAACTTCCACCATAGATATTAGTCTTACATTTATTTTATCTTCATTTTTAGATTCCTTGACCATGAAAACATGGCAATTTGATTCATAATGCTATATCAATATTTGTTCCACAGCGTCTTGGCTTTTTAAAGATGTCTGTTGCATGTTTCTAGCTTCATTTGTTTTTCTTTTCCCCTCATGTTGTGATTTACACACAAATATTAGTTCTTCATATATTTCATGTATTTTTTCAGATTCCCTGACCAAGAAAACATACCATTAGCAACTGAATTCATAATGATATCAATATTAGTTCAGTAGTTATTCACGAAAATCAAATTTTCCGTAATAGTGGTTTTCTTCTGGATCTAGTTCCCTGGCTTTTGAAGATACAGTAAATCCGGTGACACCTTCCTAATTCTGCAATAACTTGGCTATATAATGGTGTGTAAATCATTTTTAGATTTATCTTATCTTTATCTTCATTTTTAGATTCCTTGACCATGAAAACATGGCAATTTTATTCATAATGCTATATCAATATTTGTTCCACAGCGTCTTGGCTTTTTAAAGATGTCTGTTGCATGTTTCTAGCTTCATTTGTTTTTCTTTTCCCCTCATGTTGTGATTTACACACAAATCATTTTTAGATTCCTTGACCATGAAAACATGGCAATTTGATTCATAATGCTATATCAATATTTGTTCCACAGCGTCTTGGCTTTTTAAAGATGTCTGTTGCATGTTTCTAGCTTCATTTGTTTTTCTTTTCCCCTCATGTTGTGATTTACACACAAATATTAGTTCTTCATATATTTCATGTATTTTTTCAGATTCCCTGACCAAGAAAACATACCATTAGCAACTGAATTCATAATGATATCAATATTAGTTCAGTAGTTATTCACGAAAATCAAATTTTCCGTAATAGTGGTTTTCTTCTGGATCTAGTTCCCTGGCTTTTGAAGATACAGTAAATCCGGTGACACCTTCCTAATTCTGCAATAACTTGGCTATATAATGGTGTTTGTCGCATGTTTGTAGCTTCATTTGTTCTCTTCCTATAATGAAAGTTCCGAAGGTCCCCTACTTTCGTAATCTGGATCATAGTATCATAGTATCTGGAATTATTCCATTTTCAGGATCTGTCTTTGATATATTGTAGAACATGTTTGAAACTTGTCCTGTATTTTTTTTCCCAAGTACCCTGACCATTTTTGGTGGAGTTATATGCATAAATGTCGAAAATGGCCCTATCTCCCAATGTTAAAGAATCCTTTAAAAAATTCCTGGATCCAGACGGAGATCTGGATCACTTCCAAAATCTAATAATTTCTTCCTTATACCAATCTGTACAATCCCTGAAAATTTCATCAAAATCTGTGCATAACGTTTTGATGAAATTTTGGAAACCAACAGACAAACAAACAAACAAACCCAGACAAAAACATGACCTTGGAGGAGGTAGTCATATATGAACTCCATTCACTGACCACAACTTGAAATTCTGTGACCTTTAAAGTTTGCAATTGGCATATTGAATACATATTGAAATATTATAATGATTTGTATCACCAAAACTGCTTCAGAGCTTAGGATTGTATTACAAAAGGTCTTTCAATGTATGTGAACTTCTATTTAGTGACCTTGCCATTGATTTTCATTGATTCAAATGTGAAACTTCACATGAAATTTTCATAACTTGTATCATTGCTGTAAGATTGCTTGCCGGTAAGCTACAGGACCCTTGGTCCTATTTTTTCTTCCTTCATCTTGAGTCAAAAAAAACATATACTCAGCAACAAAAGTTTCTGTGACACCAATATTGTTAATTATTTTTCATAACGCAATTATGAAATTGTCATACATGGTGATATCAGACTGAAACAGTACACGTAAACACAACATTGAAATGGAAATCATGAAAATGCGAGAAAATGACTTTGCACCTGAAAATGTGCGTAAATCATGCTTGTGGATGGCAATAAAAGAGGAGAATTTTTGGAATGTTCACATTGTGCCTGATGAACGACGGAAGCATCACTTATCGAAAACACAGCCATTTCGGATCAGGAACTCTACCCTCTAAATGCCAAGACTGTCTGAAAATGATCGGTGGAGGGCCATTGGGATGATTGAATCCGGAACCTCGCAGAGGGAAGTTGCTCATCGCCTGAATGTCCACCGAAACACCATTTGGAACTTATGGCAGCGTCATCTGCAGACAAGACATGTCAGAGACCGTCCTCGCAGCGGCCGTCCACGAGTAACCACTCCCAGACAGGACAACTGGATTCGAACAACCCATCTCCGAAATCGATTCCAACCTGCAACCATAACTGCAAGAACAATACCTGGTTTGAGGCGATTGTCTGCACAGACAATCCGTTGCCGTCTCCGTCATTTTGGCATTGTCCCACGTCGGCCAGCAAGACGTCCAATACTCACAGTACAACACCGACGACTGCGTCTACAGTGGGCACAACAACATCGACGGTGGATCCAACGTCAGTGGGATCTTGTACTCTTCACTGACGAATCAAGATTCATGCTTAACCGATGTGATGGTCGTTTACGTGTATACCGTCGACGTGGAGAACGTTATGCCAACAACTGTGTTCAGGAATTTGATCGTTTTGGAGGTGGTAGTGTCATGATTTGGGGAGGGATCACGGCTAGAAACAGAACAGATTTGCTTGTTATTGATGGAAATCTGACAGGTCAAAGATATCGCGATGAAGTGCTACGGCCATTGGTGGTACCGTTTTTGATGCAACATGGTCCCGGAATAACGCTGCAACATGATAACGCCAGACCACACGTTGCAAGGATTGTACAGCAGTATCTGATGCAACAACATGTCAATGTCCTGCCATGGCCAGCCAGATCCCCAGACATGTCCCCAATCGAGCATCTTTGGGACGAGATGGATCGACGTTTGCGGCGGTTGGATAACCCGCCAGCTACACTCCAGGAATTGCGACAACGTCTATGTCAGATTTGGAATGACATCCCACAGCAATTTCTGGCACATCTGATTCGGTCCATGCGCCGGAGATGCGTTGCTTGCATCATGGCACGAGGAAGTCACACCCGGTATTGAAGTGTGAAGGTCACAATTGGTTAGACGTCAGACAAGTGCTTCATGAAGCATGAAAATGACATTTTTCGTTTTGAGTGACGTTGGCACTGAAAAGTCAGTGTTTCTCCTGTTAAATAAACATATTGATTGCATTGAGATCTTTGCGTGTCATTTATAACATACACATAAATGGTGTCACAGAAACTTTTGTTGCTGAGTATATGTGTCTCCAACCACCAAAATTAAAATTTTTTTCTAAATGCCATTCCAAAACAGAAACAAAATGGATAGCCATAAGGTTGTAAATGATTTTTCAAGAAGGACATGACCACTGTTAAAGTTGCGCACAATTGCATGATGATTATCATTAACGTAATGTGTGAAAACATCACTTCAAAAAATGACTGTGATGGAATGGCACGTTTGACTGAGTGGTAAAGAATCAACCGCATCCAGAAAGGGGCACACAGATATTTTAAATGGTTTTGTGCTGTGCCGCTATGATGAGCAGCTACACTGAGGCAGGTCTATCCTCTTAATGGAAAACGACCCCTCAGAAAAGTACCCAGCACCACGGCGGGTGGAGCTGAGTAGAATAGAACTGACCCGGTACCGCGTAGTGGAAATGAGGCCTAATTCGGCGAGGTCTCGGGCAAGGAGAAAACTTTTCGGGCAACCAGGAATTCACTTGCTCTTGCCCGACGGGCTGCCGCTCATTTTAGGATTTTGCAAGCCCTGAGCCTGCTACAACTAAAGCAATGAGAAAGACAAAGGGATTGCTCATGTGGTACATATATATAATTGATCTGACATTGTAAGGATGGCAATGATCTGAATAATTGCAAAAAAAATCCAAAAATTTCATATCTCATTTCAGCATTTTTTTTCCACAACCTGAATAAACGCTTCAATGAAAGGTGGAAGATGGGAGTCCTAAGAAGTTTTGGACTTGGCATTTACTCATTTACTATTTTTACTATCCCTTCAATCTCACTCCACTGTGCTTTGTGCCTAACAATGCACTTTATTTGTTACTGTATTCGCAACATAGCACATCCTCCCCTGTACCTTATTGCTTAATAAGTCTTGCAAACTAAATTATGCAATCTCTAATTGCTGTGCTGAGCTTATGAGTTCTGAATATTTTAAAGGCATACCAATGAACTCCTAATAACTTTATAATGCAATGTACAGTAGCAACGTACTTCAGCGCCCAGGACAAGGGCGGAGCTCCAAGAAGCCCTTCTTCAGGAGTGGCAGGCCATTCCCCAGCAACAGCTCAACAAAATGGTGCTGTCCATGCCAAGACAAGTGATGGCTTTGTTGCAGGCACGTGGCGGCCACGCTCGGCACTGAGATTGGAGTTGATCTTTGTTGTTGATGTTGTTAAACTTGTCATTGTTGATTCTTTTGTCATTCTTTTTTTGTTGATGTTATCTGACATTTTATTGAAGTTGTTCTTATGGGCAAAGTCAATAAATGGTTCCAAATTTGAAACAGAGTTTGGCTTCAATTCTGGTTATAAGTTTTTAAAGTCCATCAGTGTAGATATTCCAAGCAATGACACATTTGAGATTTGCAAAGTGGTTTTGACATTGGCTGTGTCGCTGTAATTCTGTTACCGACTTCATTACTCACAATATTTACCTCCGCCAGGAGGTTATGTTTTCTGCAGCGTTTGTCTGTTTGTTTTTTTGTTAGTTAGAAAGATGACTCAAAAAGTGATGCACCGATTTTGATGACATTTTCAGAGAAGGTGGGTATAAAGTCAAGGAACAGGTGATTAAACTTTGGCACATCTATTCTAGGCCAAAGCACAGAGGAGATATATACGCCAAAGTTCAAGATTTCAAGTCTTTCCGATTGGCTAGTTGCACAAGATGGCGCTGTGTACATTCTGAAATACGTTGGTAAGCTTAACTATTTCCGGTTTGCTTCTGCTACTGATCAATCTCCATCAGAGGATGAGCAGACGACAGGTATATCATCCCGAAAATTTGATTTTTAGCTATAGCCGTGTTCACAGGATTTGGCTTAATTAACCACATATGATGTTCGCATGATTTGTCTCGATAACCTGATACTAATGTTTGTTCATTGGCACTCTTAATGAGGCATTTGCTGCTCCAACGAGAAACAAGAGGATTTCTAACTAGCAACACATTTCCAGCTGTTCTCACTGATGAGTGATGAACTGGCTTTAAAGGACAGATAAAATACGTGAAAATATCTGATAATTAATGAGTAAATAATCCATTACTTCGAAATGCTGTTTCATAAATCTAACATTTGATCCACACATATTTTAATATTGTCGATACTTTGTTTCCTTTCCCACTTGGCGTCAGTTGCACACTCAGGACCATCACATCTGGAGCTATGGTTAGCTGAGCACATCTAAGAAAACCATAACAATATTGCAGTACTAGCAAGCCAGTTGCATCAGGAGATGTAAAAGTAAATTCAACATAAAACTGAAACAGAAAATCTTGCTAGCTCTCTAGGAAGCCTTGCTAGCTTCTCAACTTTGCTACTGCTTGATGAAAAAAATGAAAGCTAGCTCCAGATATTAATATAATGAGGAAATTTTGGTCGTGCAACACTGGGTGTTTGTCACTTAAAGCCAGTTCTTGACAGTTTCTAGAGCAAACGGCTGGAAATGATGCTAGGTAGAAGCGTCGGAAACCATCTTTATCAGTGGGGCAGCTAATGTCTCATTAACAGTGCCAATGAACAAACAGTAGCAGCTAATCGAGACAAATTATGCGAACATCATTCACGGTTAATTAAGCCAAATCTTGGGAACTGCGGCAATAGTTAAGGTCACTTTATTTGAAGTGTGGCTCATAAAGGCTTTATACAACATGCTTTATACAATAATGCCTTCATAAATGAGACATAATGTCTTCATAAATCATACACAAGCAAATGTCATGCTTTGTGAAGGCTGAAATAACACATCCTTATTCAACATGTGATGCCAGATGTGACAATGACAATGTTACTTCGCTGACAACGTCGCCCTTTATCGCAATTAGCCACTAGCTAAGTGACATTGTCAGTTATATTACATCTGGCATCACATGCTGAAGAAGTATGCGTTATTTCACCCTTTACAAAGCATGACATTTGCTTATGTATGATTTATGAAGACATTGTCTCATTTATGAAGGCATTATACATGCTCTATAAAGCCTTTATGAGCAACACTTTAAATAAAGTATAACCATCGTTAAAATCACATTTTCGGGATCATATTCCTGTCACCTTCTCAGCATCTGATGTAGACTGATAAATGACAGAAGCAAACTTAAAATAGTAAAGCCAGCCTGTGTATTTCAGAATTTACTTAGCCCCATTTTGTGCACATAGCCAATTAGAATAGCACATCAGATAGAATTCACCGGAAGTATGCTTGCTCACCACAAGCCATGTTTCCCTCCACACGTTCTTATGCGAATGAAGTCATATCGAATTAAAAATGCTTTATGGAAACGGTGACTTTCAACTTGATTTGAAGAATATCGAGACACAGTTTTATACGGTTGATCTGATCGGATTTTCTTTTGATCGGTAAAAGGCTTATGCGATAAATGCTGATTAAAACGTTATTTGCAAAATAAATCTGCAGCTGCATCGTGACGGTGTTTTAATGCCGCCGTTGCCTTCTGATAATGGTTTGCTATGTTGCTAATAGCTGGCACATAAGCACGTACAACTTGTGCAAATTATCATCATTTGAATGGTAAACGCAATTCATTTTGGCTTCTAGCTAAGTAATTTGGCTTACACACTACTTTTGTTCACTTGAAGGTTCTGCGATTCAGTGCGAAAATGAATGGAAAAGGCTTTAAATGTCAGAAATCCATTCGATACAACAATTTGACCGCATAACAGCATGTGACGTCATTACACACAACTTTTTATTCGCTTTAATGACGTTAGATGGAAACGCATTTTCACCTGCTTATTTTGCATGAATATTTTTGGCGAACTTCAGATAGTTTGATTGACAAGTGGATGGAAACATAGCTACAGACAACTCGGAAATTCTATTTCAATTGTTGTGCACCTAACGAATGGGCCGGAGTTCCAATCGCCGTGCTTTAGGGTTTTGCTGCCACCTGGTGGAGGTCTGCGCTCTCTGGGTGCTTTTCTGGTTACCTATTGAATGGTGCTGGAACACTGTTACAAAGTAAAAGCAAATTTTCAGGATCCAGTCAGTGAAAGAACAACAATTTTCATGCATGTGACCACTGATATTCATTATAAGCTCACATTTTGGTTCAGAAATGAGTTATTTTCATCAATATCCTGTATTGCCTTCCTTTTGCCCAGCCTTGTTGATCAAAATTTTGGTTCAAGAGGAGGTCAGCAACACAAACATCATTTATGATACCAATTTTCAATTGCTTTGTTATTTTTGAGTATAACAAATTTAGTAGATTATCAGAAAATGTAATTCCGTTACTGCTGTCTCTCTCATAAATGGCATCCTACTAAATATCTGTGAACATACCAGTAAATATAAATTTATCATGGCCTGGTCAACATCCTAGGCCACCAACTTGAGCTTAAACCTGCCAGATTTCAGAGAAATGCCTGTCAAAGGCAAAAGTAATGGCATTTTTTTGTGCCGTAATTCCATTATTGACACTTTCACCTTTGTATAGCCTTCTACAAATTGGATTACCCCAAACTGTGTTATACAGCTCTGTAGGCATGCCAGTGGAACTGATGAAAGCACAGGCAAGTAGTTACGGCATTAGAGTAATAGATGGTAGGTAAAAATTACATGAAAATGACTCTTGATCGTAATTCCATTACCATGGAATTGCCCCAGTGTTTTAACTTTCAGATTTATCTTTAAACACAGTACGTTTTGTCTGCATTTCTGACGCTCTGTGAGTGGAGTCTGGAAATCTTTTCCCTCCTGTACGTCCCGCAAAAGCCCTAAGCTTTACTGCCCTTCACTCACTGGACCTTGCTATCTTTTTTTACGAATCTAGCCATCTCTTGTCCAAGCTCAGCACATGCACAAAACCAACGATCACGAAAAAGTAGAATGGTTCCTTGATTTGTTCCATGACACCTCTCTTGTAGTGATGCCGGCTGCCATGTGCTTTTGTTGCACGTGAACATGGGTTTTCTTTGCAGTTCTTACTGAGTGGTGGAGAAAGAAGCCAGAACTTAACTGATGGAACCCCAGCTACCATTTTGAGTAGTTCAGGCGCAGGTAGATCCTGCATTGTGTTCCAAACAGCCCTGTTTGAATGCACCTATAGGGGCTGTGTTTGACAAGGCAAGTCTTGGCAGGCTTTCAGACAGTCACGGACTGTCAGCCAAAGGTCATCCACTTAGCTTTGACATTTATGACTGCACCTCATTCACCCTGATTGTTGTCTGGGTGTGAGTCTTAATGAGGCAGCAGACTCGAGTGGGTTTTGCGACTCCCAGTTTTTACTTTTACCTTTGCCTTGAACGGAAAATGAAACATTGTGTCAGAAGGGAGAGAAGTGGTGCTGCTCGTCAGGGGCGTTACTGGGGGGGAGGGGTGGCTTCATTTATCTATCACTATGTGTGATTGGTGGATTCCTTTGCCAGTCTATTCTGACGTGAAACTAACCAATGGCCGCACTCAAATTAATATGGACCCTCCCATTCTCTTCGACTGCCGTCTTCACTCCCTCAGAGCTCACGTCTACACTGCCCATATCCATCTTAATCCCTGAACGCTCCATCTCCCCTGATTCATAGTGGTTCAGCGGACTCGCCGGTCTCCTCCTCCTTGTCAAACTGTTGCTTACATCCATTTTCATCGAACCGAGTTAAGGCTTGCGGCTCGCGTCTGTGGTACAGCGGGATGTGTACATACACATACATACAGTGTATACTGAAATGTAGAGGCTAGCTAACCTACTTTTTATTCAGCCAAAACAATCTTTAGCTTGAAGAAGACGTGATATTTATTTGGGTGGCTACACATGCTCCTACAGCCAAAGAACAAAAAAAAGCGTGACAAGACGAGTTGCAATTCATATGCAGGAACTGAATAGCTTGCAAACTGCGTATCAAAATGCTTTTGATTCAGCAAAATTTCTGGCGAGCTGTTTCTTCATTTTGCTCAAGGGTAAAAACCCAGCTGTCACCCACTTCATGGCTGAATGATATCGAATTAGCTGTGGGCAACAATCATTTTTCAGAGCACGGAAGTACAGTACCAAAGCTTTACTTGCCATGCTGGAAATCGCCAATGCACAGAACGAAATGAGGATTTCTGTGCAATTCTTCGCAACTGCTGGAGCAAGCCAGATATTTGCCACAAGAATATAGTCGACAAAAGCTGAGGTTTTTACAAAAGCCAGGATTACGATTAGGCGCCTAATTACATGGCAAACGCTGGTTACTTCAGCGGAAAACTAAACTGACCACTGGCTGACAATTCTGCTTTTTGTTCAAAAAAAGGATACTTGCTGGACGGATCTTTGAATTGACATATCAAGGGACTGTATAATGTACAATACAGTGGGTTCGGGATGATCATCCTGTTCATCCGTCAGGTGCTTTTTTTTTTTTTTTACTAGCACGCTTGGCTCCAAGGCCCAACAGGATATGGTGGTCTGTCGTGCGTCAGTGCGTAAACCTTTGGGCTTTTCTGCGCTCTAGCGCCTTCAGTTTTTTAACTAGCCTCTTGATATTATATATGTGGGTTTATGACCATAAGGTCTCAGATGAGTTTGATTTTCGGCCCAATCGGCCCACTACTTCGGCCAATAGGGGGCGCTATCCTTGCACATTCTAGCCAAGCGGGCACAGTGGCATTGCCACTATTTTTTAAGAAATGGTGTGAGCATACGTATACCGTCTTGGGTGGATACTTCAGTCATAGCGTGGCTAGCCCCTCCAAGCGCCTATTCGCTGGCATCGAGTGTAGACTGTAAGGTGCTGGGCAAGGGCAATCTTTCCTTATCACCTTGTGAATAAGGCACTCTGTTTCCATACAAACATTTTATGTTTTTAGCTGCGACCAATCAGCTCTATGAACGCTTCTGTCTGTCTGTCCGTCCATCCGTCCGTCCGTCTGTCCGTTTGTGACACCTTTTTCACCATGTTCTTGTCGTCGTATCATCATGAAATTTTCAGGAGTTATTGACCTTCACCAAAGTGATGTCCATGCGCAAGGTCGAGGTCAAAGGTCAAGTTCACAGAGGTCACGACCTTGTTTGCAGGTTTTCGCGCTGTAACTCCAGTTAGAATTCATGGATCGCTATGAAATTTTGGAAATAGCTTCTAGGCATATAGGAGGTGTTCCCTATTGTTTTTCAAGGTCATCCGTCAAATCCCAAAATCACAAAGGTAAAAAAAGTGTCAATTTTGCCCGATTTGACGGGTTTCGCACCGAAAGTCAAGTTTAATTCAATGAATGGCTATGAAATCTTACAACAAGCTTCTTTGTATAGAGGAGGGGTTCCCTATTTATTTTCAAGGTCATCTGTAGAATCCGAAGGTCACACCTGTCAAAAAAGTGTCGATTTTGCCCCGATTTCACAGTTTGCGCACCGTAACTCCACTTTAACTTGATGGATGGCTATTACATCTTAGAACAAGCTTCTTGGTACAGAGGTAGGGTCCCCTATTGATTTTCAAGGTCATTTTCCAATTTCGACATCACTCTTGTACAAGAAACCACCAGTCATGGACACTAGGCCTCGTGACGGATGCTAGGCGAGGTCGCAGCTATTAGATCCTGATCTACTTGTTTGAGTTACTAGTACAACCAACATCTGAACAAGTAAAGCCTGAACCCATTCAGCCTGCCGATCTCTCTTCAGTACAGCGAGCAATGACCGGAAGTAGGAGACCCTCAGGGTTCTCATGGCGGCGTGCATCATGAGAAAAGGAATTAGGTGGTTCAAATGAAATAAGATCATTTGAAATGTCTTTTTGTAATTTCATTGCTTCCAATGATCTTATTTCATTTAAACAGTTTAAACGATCATGAAACACAATATTGCATGCTTCCAACCCCTGAGTAAAGAAAAGCGTGAAAAGTTCGTTGTCATAACGCAGGTGAAACTGATAAACCTCCATGCACAAGGACTTCAATTCCATGTCAGAATCTCTTACACATGTCTTGATTGAATAATTGCTGACTACAGCAGTGGAATGTAAATATACCACTAAAACTCAAGCTGAATGCATGAGAGTTGACAGGTGTGCTTTATTAATGAAAACTCACCATACCTGAGTTTTCTGAGCTTTTGTAGTGGTAATTTAAATGAATGATTGAAAAAAGGTCATGACCAATCATTATTTTCAAGGGATGGGTTTGAGCCTCTCCTATCGCTAGTTCACCTGCTGCCACATATATTTCAAGATGTTGTGCATGTTGCATTTTATGCAGATTTAGAGGTTCTTTTTTTGCCCCCCCAAAGAGGACAAATACCCACCCAAGCTTGGCATCCTGGCAACGCCTCTGCTGCTCATAATCCTTGTTTACTTTTGAATTTTTGACATGTATGCTTCAGGGGTGTAGCTTTAAGTTCACAACACAACCATTTTCATTTACAGTACAGTCGTCGTTTAAACCGAGTTCACGCCCAGTTATCTCAAACATTTCGCCCTTCAAACCCATTTTTAACCACAATCTAATCAATGAGCCATATCACAGGACAATTTACCGCCAGGAATAACCACATGTGGCTCCGCAGAACTGAATGTATTACCGCGTGTAAGTTATAGAATAGAGGGCATTTTGACGGTTAGAATTACGTTTGTGTCTGCCGTTATGTATTTTAACATCTTTTTATTTTCTCTTGCAGTGAAAGTGAAAGTGGGAGCTTATGCGACCTCTGGAAAGCGTGTGGCTGATCCTGTTTAAAAAGCCTAACATGAACAAGAAAAAAATACTATGATAAATTCGACAGCGTAATGTAAGAAATTGTATTCTTGTATTCTTTGGTAATTTAAATATGTCTTTTTATTGCAGAAACTGTGATTCTGAGAGTTTAAACATTTAAACAAATACAGACGATGCCAAACCTTTGGTTAAATGTTAAAAAAAAAATGTTGGTTAAAAATAGCCAATTAGCATTTTAAAACGAAACGGTATATAAATCGAAAAACATTCAAGTTCTTTCCCTAAATGAATTTTACTGAGACGGGGTGCGAGTAATCTTCGATATACAGTGGGTTGACCGGTTCCACAATTTGCAGAAATCAAACTTTTTTTTTGCGGGAAAACCTTGTCAGCCTTGTGTTTGACACCGCTCGAACGGTCAATTTTTGTGGATTTAACCCTTAACTATCGTTGCAAGATATTCGGCTTCATAGAAAAATAAATGCCCGATAACTGTTACTTGCCGACGTTGCCGTTGCAGCAGTACCAAATCAACGCTTGTCATAAGGTGCACTGTGCAGTGTGTGGCCGTTAAACACGTGTATTCCCAGGATTCATCACGTTATTATGATCGGGCATGCGCATGCCCACTCCGACTTACCGTAAATATTGCCCCGACTCACCGTTTGCGGCGCCGCAGATATAGCCACAGCCTATTTAATAATCCAATTGCGTATTGTACCGCACTAAAGTTTTAAATAGTAGCACAAGTTGAGCAAACTGTATAGTCTAAAATAAAAAGATTCGCAGATATGATTTCCGGCAACATCACCCCCGCCAAAGCAAATCGATATTTTATGTAGGCTATCGTTACTCTTGGATTCATATATGGTAATAAGTCGCCAACAAGCTGTGCCATTATCTACATGTACGGACTACTGTCAACAGGACTGCCCCAACCGCCCTCGTGGCTCAGTTATGATTGAACACCGGCTAACGGGCTATCGCCCAGCTACCGCGGGCGCGGTAGGCGGCGGGAGGTCTGCTTTTGTCTTCGTGCGCGTCAAGATGCCAGTGCTACCACACAGCTCATGACGAGATTTCCCGGTCCTACTGACAGCCTGACGCCTCCCCTACTGCAGGTGTTCGGATAAATTTTGCTACCTATCAAAATATGCTACCTCGCGGCTCTGCGCTTGCGCAAACCTAAAATCTCGGGCTGTTTCCTCGCTGATATTTTAAGAATCTTCAAAATTCATAAAAATAGATTTATTTTCAGTGGGCATTTTGACCTGTAAGCGTACATATATTTGCATGTACACGCTGGGTTTTCCCGAAAATGTGGAAATTAGATGATAATGGCGTATATGGGCATATATCTTTGAACAAACTCATCCAATTTGTTTTAAAATCTGCTTATGTTATAATAAGCAAACAAATAATGAAGTAACTACTGTAAACTGATTCATGTTGCAATATCAAGGCGAAAACAAAGACTTTGCAGAGATCGCTTTGCATTACAGTAGCATTTTTTGACAAGGGAGCAAAATTTGGCAGATCACCGGAATAGCGACCTTTTCTTTGGTTTTAACGGCGACTGTACTGTATGTCCTCCTCGCAGAAAATAAGCCAACGGCATGGAGGTTCCGGTGTAAAGAAATAATTCATTGTATTTTTTATTTTTTGTTGTTGTTATTTTTTTTAACCCCTCAGCCCTGACTAAGGGGCTGAAAGATATTGCCATCACGTGCAATGTCCGTCTGTCTCTCCTAATGTCCCATAAACTTTTGTATTCTGCACGATAACTTGAAAACAACTTTGTTGATCAATTTTGACGGTGCTTGAATGTTCAGGGTGGCCGCTACAGCCACCTTCTTGAATTTTGTATTCCGCATGATAATTTGAAAACGGCTTCATCAATTTATATTCATTCCAAAAAATCCAGGGGCTGAGGGGTAATTTTTTCTTTTTTCTTAAATGCACTAAAAATAAGAGACTTTCCACAGTGGGTCCAACTCTACATTTGAGTTAATTTGTCATTTCAAACACGAGGCAAAATTTTTGACTATATGCTGCTCACTGCAAACACCGAAGTAGAAGGGAGTCATTCGTCATTTGGTTCTTACATGTGTGCCGAGGATATCATTCCAACTGAGTGGTGAGATGAGGGCAGCTGGAGTGGGAGTCGACCTCCCTAATGCCATTTCATAGCTCGAACTTTAAAAGCTCAGCATTTGGGAGGTCAAGCTGTACTTTCATTCATCTGCATACGCGAGGGCTTTCTTGCATCATTTTCAAAGCACCTCCCAGAGATGACATACTGCTGGAAGCTGAAAGTGAAATTGACATACACAGATATTCGTTTTAAATGCTGTAAACATGAGGCAGACTGAAGTTGAAATAAATTAAATGAAAGGCGCGTGGAGTATAGCGTGCAGTTAAAAGCCTGTTCTAGGGGAATAGCCTAAAGGTCGAAGGATTTTCAGTAAAGTAAACTCTGATGCTCCAGAGCCTGTTAGCCGTAACATCCTCATCTTCGTTTGTTCAGTCTGGAGAGAAGAAAAGGATGGGCTTTATTTGCTAATTCCATTTGGTTCACTTTTCATCGGAAATTTTATTCCTATCAGTTTTATCTTTTTCCACTGAGTCTACTTTAATCATCTTCACCCATTTCTTTCTTCTTCTTTTTCGTTCTTTTGGCATCTATTTAGTTCTTGACATCAAACCACCTGGAATTAAACTAATCCTGACCCTAGCCTAGAGGAAACGCGGAGATAGTTCTCTTCTTTGGCCCTGTTGAAGCTCTTCTTCTGTTTCCAGTTCTCTTTGAAGCTTGCCTCTGCTTTCGTCTGTAGCAGGGGAGACCGGGGCTTGATGTCACACTTTTTACACTCTTATATATTTCTTGGAATCAATACACCATATATAAAAAAATGTGTACCAGATGAAAGACCTAAATCTCAAGTATGTATTCATGTCATTTTCATATCTTGTGTCAGTGCAGAGTTATAAGCAATCAAATAGAGATTGTCACCATGTGACAAGTTGCCCCACCAACTGGTAAGTTTTCACACTATGTGGGTAAGATGTCACACTGGTTTTTGCAAGTAATAACAATAATTTTGTCCTTGTTTCATTTTTTTTACTTGAAAGTGAATAAATCTTAACATAAAATATTATGCAACATGCATGATGAAACTTATGAAACAAACTAGTCCTGGAAGATCTATTAAAAAAAACTGAAACAAAACTTGACCTCACTAGTCAGACTCCTCATCTGAGTCGCAGCTCTGGCATACCTAGATTGATTTGCCAGGGGTGCGTTCTTCATGGGCCCATACTTTGCATATTATGCACTGCACCCAGGTTTCTCCTGGGTGGCTGTTTCCAAATGTTTCTACTCAGTCCAGGCACTGGGACTCATCCTCTTCCATTGAGGCGTCATCTGGACTTCTTCTTTTTGTACCTCCCCTCTGTTTCTTCCCTGCGCTTTGCTTCTTTGATCTTTTGGATTCAGTTGCCTTTCCTTTCTTTTCGAATAGCCTTTTTTTTCCCCTTGTGCCTGCCTTTCAGCTTCAAGTACCTCCTTCACAGGTGTGTCGGTGAGAGTGGCAGTTTTTCTCTTCTTTCTCTGCTGGTTTACTTGTTTTCTTCACATGTGACAACTAACCCCCAAATGACTGAGACAAGTTGCCCCAAACTACCATGTTTGCTAATGCTAGCTCCAGCTTAAAGTTAGCTCAAAACAGGACAATGACTGAGGTATGACAGGATGATTTAATCTCTTCTCTAACAAGTCCACATGTATCACTGCTAGGATTTTTATCTAAACGAAGCTTATTTTAAAATGTATAAAATTAATATTTTTTTACTTTGGATTGTGGAAAATGGTTAATTGGTGCTCATCTCAACTTGCAATGTGGTGTTCTGTTCTCACACAGGACATGAGACTTGACCATGTAAAGGATGAAAACTAGTATTCCATTTCTTAGTTGCGCCCTCTAGTGGAGAAGATAATTGCAGTGTGACAACATACCCGTGTGACAACAAGCCCCGGTCTCCCCTACTTGAATGATTGAAAGAAAAGATTGGAATTGGGCCTATATGCTTTTCTGTTCACTTCTAGGTCTGCTGTTTGTGGTAGAGCATGAAATGCTGTCTTCCCTGAATGGATAGGACGAGCAAAAAACGGCGGTTGATTTAATGTTAACTTAATTTGAATGAACTCGCCAACATCTACTGGCCATTTGTGCGCATGCGCTGCTTCATGAATAACTTAATTTGGATTGTTTTGGTTTTGACTCTGTCGATGAAGGTACCAAAATGACTTGCGCTTAATAAAATGTGTACTTACCTCCTTGAAAGGGGGCGCAGTGTGTGTTTACAGGCTTTGAGTTCGCTGGTAGCTCAACGGAAATTCGTGGCGGATATCTATAGAAGTCGCTGAGAGACACGGGGAGGGGGGCGGGGGGGTGTGAATGTGGGCTGGGTATATGTTGCATGCAGGGTCGCTTGTTTGGCAAGCACGAGAACTTTGTAGTGAGTGTGAAAATTTTTTTTTTTTTTTTTTTTTTTTTTTTTTTCCATTTAGCGCTGGTGGTCGCATTCTTGCTTGGTTGTTCCATCACTGCTGCTCGCTTGCCACCTCCCACCAAACAGTCATGAAAAAACCGTGAGACACTTTCATTGGCCTTGCATAATGTTTTATATAAGGACATGGGGGCTTGGAACGAACGTTATCATGTAGCCTGCTTTGATTAGTAAAACCGTATCGATGCATCGTTGAAAACGGTGCTAGATATTTCTCTCCTTTCTTCCAACGGTATTAACTTTTCACCCATAGGAACAGAGGGACGATACTTACTTTGAAGAACTGGGTGAAGGGTCATGTTCATGGATTACCCCTTGAATTTGAGGAAGACCACAGTCATGCTGCTGTGAATTAATTGGAATTCCTTAAAAGCATTCTCACTGACTCCGTTTATTGTGATTTAAAAGTGGAGACTTGATGAGCGGTGATCTTGTCAGTACATTATGATGTATATAAAGTTAAGTGAGGGAAGCTGCCATTCAAATTGGGTACCTGAGGAGTCTCTAGAGAGACCCAATAATTGCTGAAAATCAGGAACCACCTTCTCTAATCTCTCTTTGCATTGAAATTGGTATTTGCAGTTTTGATGTTGAAAATAATGACCTTGTTCGCTTGAAAGGGGACATTGAGGTGTCGGGAATTACTGAGTAGACGGGGCTTCCTGTATCCGCGTGAAAGGAGTACACTTAAACTACTTTTTTCTCTTATTTTCATAATCTGGTTTACTAAAAACTGGGCCATAGACCATTAGAGCCCAACTGAGTGGTGTCTTTGTCCAGAAAGCCGTTTGAGGTTCAGCAGGGGTACTTTTTTCTTTATCTTTTTGGGCAATTCGGCCAAATGGAGGGAAAACAGAAAGTCTTTCTTTCAAGGCTAAAGGAAGTACATTTCAAAGGATTTCTTTTTACTTCGTAGTGTCTGAGTCTAGGAAGCTTAACCCCTCTGCGCAGAAGCCAAATTTGGCTATTTATGGCCTTATAATTCAAGATTTAAGCTTCATGAAGAGGGAAAATGTGGCTCAACTCAGAAAAGGCACTTACAGAATTTAGAATTACATCGTATTTCGGTTTATTTTCATGACTTTGGTAGAGAAAATGGGCTGCAAACATTAAAAAAATAAACTTCATGAGAATTCACCAGTGAAAATAATAATAATAATACTGAGAATTTAAAACTGCTGGGGCTAAAATCTATACATTTCTGGGATCATAAACTCCTTGACCACAAGTAGAATTTATCTTCAACATTACATTCTAGATTACCTACATGCTATTAGCCAAATTATACTGCTATCTAAGTACCTCCCCAAAGTCTGAGATCCCTCAAGATGGTGCACTGTCAAATCATAAAATAATCATGTATTTAACTCTCACAAAGTTTTGAGGCATGAAATTTAATATGAAATAATGATTTTCTGGTTGAGTTTAGCATGAATTTATCAATATCAGTGCAGCTGAACATCAGTGGTCACCAGTAACCTCTCCAAACACAAAACATGCCTTTTCTCCATAATAAAGTTTAGAGTTTTGTCCATTTTGCTTTAAAGTCCCCCAAGCTAGCACACATACTCATACTCACTGCTTATTTAACAGTCAGAACATTCACCCTGAAATGAAAGCTAGCAGTTCCCACTTCGAAGCTCACAACCTTATTTCAACACTTACAGGAAGAAGTACAACTCACTAAGTAATATCTGAATTCTGAAATATACCTTAGAACAGACATTCCACTTTCAGGGAATATCAAAAAATATGCCTCCCTAGATTCAACAGAATCGTACAATGAATGTGTACCAGGGGGTTCACCGAAATGCATGACCAGTTCACGTTTTAAACAGGAAAAAAACTTCGGCATTTGATTTTGTTGAACACTGTATACATTCCGAAACTAAAAGCAAAAGTACAGCCTAACCTTTTGTATTTCATTGAATCCCTCCTCCAGAGACCGATGAGTCCAGTTGAAGGAACCCTCTGGTCCTGTTTAATTCAAAATAATTCCCATTTACCATGTCCTTATCTCATTTAAATCCTGAAAATGTAACTGAACACTTCAAGGCCAGTTTTGCAAGTCGTATTTTTTTTTTCTTTAAATCGCATCTATTTCAGCCGCGCAATGTGCACAACGTAGACAGGATACAACCAATCTTGCTGATACGCATATGCTTGTATACTCTGTGTTTCTCCAATCAATATGTTTCACTTACTGTAAAATGTTTAAACACTGGGGAATTGGTTATGAAAGGAGCCAATCAATGCATTGTTATTGGGGAAGTTTCACGAGGGTGTGAACTATAACTGTGCAGTTACGCAGAAGAGCCTGAGCGCATTATTGAATGATTGGCTGTTAACACCAGTTCTTGGGTGGATATAAGGAAGCACTGAATTTGTCAATGAAGGAATCTACTCGTAAACCCACAGCAGGAACTACGCATTTTTCGTATATGATGACTGTAATTGACAGTAGAATGTGTGAGAATCAATACCGTATCGAATTTTTTGCTTCAGAAAACTGATTTTTCTGAACCACTAATTGGAATACCGTTGGCTTACTGTAGCTAAAGTGTTTGCTACAGAGGGCAATGATTTTTTTCTGCCGCAAGAGATCATTTTTTTAAACTGCTGGATCGATACTATGGGCAAGGATATTGACCAGTTTGCACATCAGGCTTAGCTGAGGAATTTAATTCATGCAACTCTTGAAAAACAGGGAGTGGAGTGAACTTCCCCATATTCTAAAACGCGTTCGAACTCTGCTTGCTTGTAAATATTCAATAATTGATCCGGGGGTGCTATCTAGTGATCGAGTACAGTAACTGCATGCTTAAATTTGCAGTTCCATAGACGTGAGCATCTACATCTGCAGAAAGGGGTTAATTGCTGGTGTAGTGAGAGTTAAGGCTCTTCGCGTGTACTTGAGTAGTGCATTGCTACTAAAGGGTAAGGGCTATTAAACTGTTATAAAAACATGAATCTATAAAAGTCTTAATTAGTTGAGAACTAGGTTTACGTGCGTTTGCTCCAACCGCCATGATGCAGTTTGTATCTGCAGTGACTAGTTAGACGTGTTGATCTCCTGCATAGAGGACTATCATACAGGCTCAGTGACTTTGAGTGTTGGTCCCTGACAGCTGTCTAATCCGAGGCCACTTTTTTGAGGCCAGTTTATGATGTCTCATCCAGGGCACCTTTACTTGAACAGCTCTGTTAATTTTTTTAGGTTTAAGGTGACAAGTGTGTGATTAGATTCTTATAACTGAACGCTCTAAAATGCTGATGTCAGACACCACTAGTAATGGGCGGTATAGAGCTTTGTCTTTGAACTCTGTGAGAATTCGCATTATTAAAAATGCCATCTGTTCTAAAGATTGGTGAATTCAGTCTATCTATATAACTGATTTTCTTCTGAAGCGTTCCAATAAAATGTCTCTGTCTGGGGCACAGAGGCTATGCCCGTCCTCCGTAGCTTTAACCGAAGTACCCTAACTGCTGCACTGCAGGGTGAATAAACCTCACCCGATCAAAAGCTGAGGCTCTGTGTGGCACCAGGCCTTAACCCGCACAGTGCCTCCAGCGGATAAAAAAAATCGCAGGTGGGGCCAGTCTGCACTTTAGTCAGCCCTGCTCGGTCTCGGCAGGGACTCCATTCCAGAGCGGTAAGCCGCACCTGGCGCTTGAGGCTTGTAAATCCAGACAAGGGTGCTTTCGAAGATGAAAAGCTTCCTGCTCTAAGCCCTGTGGCATTCTGGTTTGGTAACCCTTCCAAAGGTTAAAGGTCACCAATATGTGTTTTGAATGTTTCTCACTGAACATTCTAATGCTGTTGTAGCAATCACCTCTGCCAGCAGGATGCAATGTTCTACTTCTGGAACAGTCTCGTAGAATGTTTGAAAAGAAGCATTCCCTGAAAAACCTGTTTATCAAAGTGTTATTCAGGAAAGGAGGGCTGCTGCTTTCAAAGCCTCACCTGCAGTCCGGAAATTCCCTACTTTTTTTTTTTTTTTTTTTAATCTGGCATCGATGTCTGATGTTGGCAGCTGTCGTCAGTGAGCCTTCCTGGCACACGGTTGCAGCTCTGGGGTCGGACACTTCCTGGAACATCCACTGTACCGGTGACACAGATTTTGAGGCATTAGTGTGCTGATAAACAGAGTATTGAGCAATAAAATGAATGAAAGTTTGTGTGTGTGTTTTTTTTTTTTTTTTTTTTTTTTATACCTTTAGTTCCGTAGCTCGATTTGATGATGCTCCTCATGACATAAAAAGTAAAGCAATGAGAATCAGGTTCTAGTGCAAGGGTGTTTATATCACTACTAGCATCTAAAAACCAAGAAAGTGCACCTTTTTCTGAGAAATTCCTGCAAAAACCTAGAATACGCTGAGGTTCACTGAAGATTTCAGGCCAACTGTGTTAACCTCTGAAAAATTTTACCGAGGGTGATTTTTTTACCGAGGGTGAAAATTTTTCAAATGCATGAAAAAACATGAATATTCGCCGAAATTCGTGGGAACCTTGGAATGGTCAGTTCTGTCGTTCAACCTGCTGTGTCTGTGCTGCATAATGGAACTGGCAAAGTGCAGACCACCACCATTATATTAAGAACAACCAAATCACGCTCCGTATTCAGACTATATTCAATCTGCAAAAGCACCAATTTACTAACAAATCAGATGCACAATGTAATTTTTAAAAGAGGGCACCTTGAGAGAAAGTGAACATCGAGGTTTTGTCCAAACTTAAGTAAACCGGACAGAGTTTGGGATACCTCGGTAAAATTTTTCAGAGGTTTACCGAGTTGGCCTTAAATCCTCATTCTACCATTCAGTCCAGCGAATTCTGCATTTTGATTGATTAACACCAGGTATCTATTCACTGGTGAACTACCTTGTACTGGGTCAAGACCCTGCGCTGTGTGATTATCGAGCCGCTTCAATAGAAAACATAGGCTATTCATTTCCTTGTCCAAAAAAGGCGACGGCTATGGCGTCTGACTTTCCCACTTCAAACTTCTAACTTCGGAACTAAAAAATATTTTCGTAGGGGTGTTGACAAGAGTCATGGTAGAATGGAGATAAGCCTACTGTTTTTTTCGAGCTCTTTTATTTATCGTCGGCTAGATACCTGGAAATTAACATTTGAAACCTTGCGCAGGCGCTCGGTTTCAAATGAAATTTGCAGGTATCTATCCTATGATAAATGCCTCATGTTCGAAAAAAACTGTAGGTTCATCTCCTAAGTAAACCTCGGTGTATTCTAAGTTTTTGTTGGAATTTCTTGGAAAAGGGTGCACTTTCTAAGTTTTTAGGTGCCAGTAGTGCATGTAGCAAATGTGTCCCTGTTTATGTCCAATCCCCATATTTTAGGGGGGGGCAAAAGTAATTTTTTCAAGTAAATTTAATATTCATGAGAACATGGAATCAATCTGACTGTATTGGTGTCGTATTTCAAACTGGACTTTGTTTTGAAGCATCCACTGAGTTTGAATGGGGGGGGGAAAATGCATTTGATAAAATGCGCAATGCGCGATCAGAATAGCTGTTTGGACTCCTCTGACCTTTCTTGTGGGCTGTATCTGTGCGATAGCTGTTCCCACAGCCACACAAAAGGTTGCAGTATTTACACTCTCAAACACCATTAAATGTTCAGTTACTTTGAGTTGCTGCTTGTTTTGTTTAAAATAGGTTTATTGGCACTTTGACAACACGCTGTTTTCTGGATGGAGTACACACATTTAGTTTACATTGTTTGTCATTTTGCTATTAATTCATTTTCTCTTTTCTTCGAATTACCTGGCAGCTGTGTGGCATCTCCTGTTTGGACAGACAAAAGATGGGGCTGAGGGCGGAGCATGGCTTAATGCTGAAGTCCCTCCCATGGACCAGACCAAGAGTCCTTATATCATGGGGCGCGATTAGGGTTTCTTTGTGTTTTTCATTGATGTCTATATACCTTTCCCCCCTGTGAGTTAAATGTGGTCTGATCAGCCAGTGTATATATGTTGCCCAAGTGTCTCATTCTGGCAGGTCTGGTAGTTGAGTTGATGTATAGCTTTTGTTGGCCTTATTTTTCAGTAGAGGTATATTTTGTTGGCCTCTTTTAAGGGCCCTATAACTTTGATTTTCTTATCTACAGTTTTTGGTTTTGTAAAGACTTTTTTTTTTGGGAAAATTAATCCATCATTTTTTGGAATTTGAACCTGTGTTTTTGTGCTTTGACTGCTTGGGCCACCACAATCCGCGTGGCTGGAGTGAACGTTTTAGGCGGAGGGGATGCTTTATAATTACTCAGTGATTTGTTGAGCTCCTTTTTCTTTGATCTAATCTTTGTGCAAATCTATATTAGTGCATGCAACCAATTAGCTAAATTAGTCAGGGTAAAGTAAAGAAATGAAAACATGCGTATGCTCCGGCCCTCCAGGACTGGAATCGCCCTCCCCTGCTCTAGTATGATGTGAAGTCACCTTGGGATGAAAAGGTTCATGTCCAATTTAAATACAGCCACTGAGAAAGGAAAATCTTTAGATTTATTTATTTTTATTTTTTTTTGGAGAAGTGGTCCTTTCCTCATACTTTGTGTACATGGACTGTTTACCCCCCCCGCCCCAAGGTTTAAATTAAGTTCTCAGGGCCATGAGTCTGAAATTAGTCACTTTCAGTACTCTGTGACAAATCTTTTGTATTGGGTGACGGCCTGTAGTCTGATGTCTGTAGACATCCCCACGCTGGGTATCTTATCTGATGCTCCGCCAGGCCTGCACTGCACTGCTTCAGTCTTTTCTCTGTATGGGGCATTGTGCAGCGATAAAAACAAAAACTGGGTCATTGTCAGAAGTGGACGATCCAGGTTCAGAAAGTAGAAAACCTCCCCAGTGTTTTGTTGTAAAAACTTGGATTTGCTCATTTGTGAAACCCTTTAGCTGGAAGGTTGATCTAAATGGTGAAATCAGCTTAGCGCATGAAGCGAAATGAAGCACGGCAAGACTTTAAGTTTCTGGCCCCTGGAATGTTCACCTCAGCTCACCATACACTGACATATTCATGTACATATCTCCACAGTACCTATTTCTCATCTGTTTCTTTTACATTTTTTATCACGTCTTCTATAGCTATCTTTGGAACCATGTGCTGAGAAAAGGGGGGGGTTTTCAGAGTTGAAAGCTTTGTCAATTATTCGATTAACTATAACCAAAGTTAAAAATTTCATACTGAAGGTCAGTCTTTGCGTCACAATGGAGCTGTTGAGTGCAGGAAAGTTTTCCTGTTTCTGATGACAGTCAGGTGGTACTTCTCTGTGACGGCCACACTGCAAATATGAGAAGTCCCAGAGACCAGATCTATCATTTTTAATCGCTTTCAGGTCTGATAATGTTACTGCACCAGTTAAATCTTATCTACAGTCTTTTTTATTTTGTGGGTTTATATCAAACTATTCATGCATTTTCCCTTTAGTTCTTTTTCCATAGATTGAAGATTATTTTTGCTGTCTGAATCGACCAACTCGCGTTGAATCTGATTAGTCTCTTGTCTGAGGTCCGATTCAAGCAGTTGCAGTTGTATAGATGAGATGTTTTGCTACCATTCTAGACAGGAGGGATTAGTGTTTCTCTGAAAAGTGAGTTCAGGGTTGTTTTTACCTTGAATTTTAAGAATGTAACTGAGCACAGGAGTGTCACATGGTGCTTGAGCATAGATGAAACAATTTCAACCCATTTCGCAATTTGTGAGTGGCTGTCATCTGCTTATCATTTCCCAAATGACCACCTCTCTATGACAATAATTTATCAGGGCTCCGACTAATGTCGCAATGCTTGCATTGACTCACAATGAAACTAAAACGCGAGACGCGTTGGCGCAGCCGCTTAACCGTTTTCATTTCAGGTCAGCTTGCTGTTTGTTATACGTCGCCTTGTTTTATTAATTTTTCAGTTGGTCCTTGAAGAGGCTGTTGAGGGAGTGTTGTGAAAACTGTTGGGGCAAACATTGGACTTTCCTGGATTGAAGCCTGTGATTTTTTTTTTTTTTTTTTTTTAAATAAGGAAGTGATTCAGCTTGGAGACGGTGAAAGAACTGAAAGTGATGTCATGTGACTCCAGCCGTGCCAGGGGTTGAGCTTTTTCTCTCTCTAGCAAAAACAGGTCCTCATTCTGATCTGAAAAAGAGGAATATGAGGAGGTCTTGCCCTGTCTGGAATGACATTCACCTTTACACAAGCCTATATTTAAAGAACTTTTATGCCGGAGGAAAGGTAGGGGCAGATTTTTGTATAGCTTAGTCTTTATCATAATCTTTGTCTGTGATCTTGGCATGATGTTTCTGGTTATGGATTTTTAATGTGGTCAGGAAAAATTCATCCTCATATTTTCTGGTCTTGTTTGTGAGATGTATGTGGTCGGTATGATGGAAATTCATCCATACAGAAACTGGTTTAATCCAGGAGTAAAGGCTGCGACTGTGTTCTCAGTTTTAAGCATAAAATTGATGTAAAAAACAACATTTTTGAATGTCTTCTGGCAAACCATTGTGACACTGCTCATCTATTGATTTACAGATATATGAAGTAGTTGGGGGGGATACATCTTTGTACTTGATGACCAAATCTTAAATATATGTCATTCTTACTGAGCTCAAAGCCCCTTGTCATGACATAGTCTCTTGGGTCTATTGAACAGTACAATTCTTTGCATCAAAAAATCTTGGGTTCTTTTTGTAGCAGTGCAATTTCAGCTGAAGTATAGTATATCCAGGTGTATGGTTCAGAAGTAATTGAAGGTCTGAGGCAAACCTTTTTTTTTTTTTGTTCGCATATTAAATAAGTTTGACATCATTCACATATTGAAGTTGTGAAGAGACTACTTTGTTGGTTAAATTATGAGATAAAAAAAGTTATTGGTTGTTCTGAGAAATTAAGGGCCATGGGGGGGGAACTCAGGTAATGGAAGATGGACTCACAGATTTGGAATTTGGAAATCGTGAAGGCCTCTTGAATAGAAATGGCTGACTTGCCTGAAATAGTCTTTACGTTTACATGCACAGTTTAGACTAGCTTCGGTAATGGCCTCAAGATACAGGAGTAACGTAATGTGAGTAACGGGATCTTTTTGTTTTAAGGACCCATTGCAGAAAATTACTGTTGCATCAAGTTGAAATCCTGGTTGTCTTAGAATTTTCAGTAATAAAGGTTCAAACACATATAATCCAATTTATTCTGTAATGCTTGATTGACCAAGAAGATTGGACCAAACTTCAGTGAAAAAGCCATGGTACTTTTGAGTAACGCTTGAAAAATCCAGTCTGCCAGCATAACCATTGAGGGGTTCATTCCAGGTTTCCTCTAGTAAAGTTGATTATGGTCAGAGGTTGCCACAATGTAGAAGTTTTGAAGTTCTGTCCATTGAATGAGTAGTGAGACAGTTTTATACCATAGCTATGCAGTAAATGTAACGTGAGTAACCCTGGAATTGTCCAGTATACCTCCAAGTCATTGTCCATCTCTTCTGTGAAGCATTGTTAAATGCTGTCTGAAACATTTGGCTTAATCTAAGCCTATAATATAGCCCTGTACAATTCAGAATTAATCTTCCAGCTTCTGTCTACAGTCACATTACCAGTAGATACAGGGAACCAGCTCAACAGGCAGCCATACATGCCCCCACATGACCACTCCTCACAGATGAGGCGGTGTGTCAGATCATGAGCAGTTCTCTGCTCCATATTCTTATCCTCCCATCTTTCTGGTACAAGCTGATCTGTATCTTGTTCATACAGGTTTTCAAATTTTTTTTGGCAAATTTTTTCGTTTTTAGCCTCTGAGGTTTTCATCTTGAGATAAACTATCTGTATTTCCCCTGGCAAAGTCTTCTTCTGATTGCTGACTTTGGCAGTGATACACCTACCTCTTGGAGTGTTCTTGATTTTCCCTACTCTTGTGAGGGGGTTTTTCTGAACCAGGTAAAGAATTAATCTGTCATCTACCTCATTAGTCATCTGGAATGAAGGTCCGGTGGGCTTTTGTCGTGGCTTGCTTGTTCGTCGGTTGTTGATTGTTCGTCCATCTGGTGGAGCTACTTGAAACTTTAGGTGCATGCTCCTATCCATGAGGTTTGTTCAAGGCATTCCGAACTGATTTCAAATATGGCCGCCAGGCAGCCATCTTTTGACGACAATTTCTGCTTTATCTAAGGCTTTTTTTGCCACCGATCAGGCTGAAATTTGGTATTATGATGCTAAGTGGCAAGACTCATGATGTATGTTACAGCTTTTGTCATGGAGTGTATTTATGACCTGCATTTGAGCTTTGTCATTATGCCATGCAGTAAGTAATTCTTTCGTCGTCTTCTTCAAAACCCTCTGGCCGATGAAGCTGAATTTTAGCATAGATATTCCTTCCTAGAAGTACACCAGACTTTGTTTTGTACGTGGTGTTCTGAATTGATTTTCAATTTCACCACCAGGCAGCTTTCTTGAAAATACCCATTTCTCACGCCTTATTTCTCAGCCTTTTGTGCACCAGTTGAGCTGAAATTTGGTATTTAGGTGCAAAGGAGTAAGATAAGTGTCCTATGTTACAGAATTTCTCATTTCGGGCATTTTGACCTCGATTTGAGCTTTGTCATTTGCTATGCCTGCAAAATTTTCCAAAAGTCAATTCAAAAGCTATTGCACCTAATAAGCTTAAACTTGGCATGTATGTTCCTACTGTCCATGAGTACACAAAAATTGTTTGAATAGTTTTATTTCAAACATCTTGGAGTTTTCTCTTTTTTTTGCAGCAATTCAGCTGAAATAATTTTGGTATCTGTTGAGTCTAATTTTGTAAAAATAACAGTCCTCACATTGTCTGATTTTTTTTTTTTTTTTGGCTACATTTAATTTCAAACGCTGAGGATTTTCACCTAAGTTGGCATCTTGTCGATAAAAATAATCATTTGTTCAGTTCACAGCATTAATTACAATTATTTAATTGTTAAATTAAAATTTTTTTGATAATTATCTTTATTAGTTTTCATTCTGTATAATACACAGCGAGCACAGGGAAACAACAGCAACACATCAGCATAGCAGACAACTCCTTGACAGCATGCAGTCATTTAAAAGATGTACGTACAGCACCACCACAACTCAATCCACAGAGTACACCTGTATTTTCTTACTTATTGATCAGGGAAAACCCGTCAGGCCAGGATTCAAACCTAATTGTCTCAGGGGATCGCTCTATAATTTTACAAATGAAGGTATTTCCCCTTTAATAAGATTTTGCAGTTTCTCCAATGATATGAGATCACCAAGTAATGATACCCACAGTGTAATAGTGGGGGCTTGGTCTCCCACCCATTTTTCCATAATTGCTTTCCTTGCAAGCATTAACCCTAGAACACTATTGCTAAAATTAGTAACACCATCACTAATGCCGGGTGATTTTTTCCAATATAGTATAATGCCCAATAAAAAGTACTTGTCATCAAAATATGACAATACATGACAAATTAGAGTAGTGTTCTTTTATTTTCAACTTAGCCATGTCTAACAAAATGAAAAAAAGTGCCCTGAGGTAAACAAAACACCCATGCCTTCAAAGATGTCAAAGACAATGCTGAAGCTACCCAGGGACCCATAACACTCAGACAAACGCAACATAATGAAAATCACGTAAACATGTTTGCTCGGGTGAAAATCACCCGGCGATAGTGTTCTAGGGTTAATAAGGGTTGAATAAGTTCCTCACTCCTTTCTAGTGAAACCAGTATGACCCCCAACAAACACAGGAGTGGTTTGGCATTCAATAATTGCCCAAACATTACTGAGAGTCTAGTTACAAACCTCACTCCAGAATTAGACACATTCCCATAAACAATGGAATCTGGTTCCTACGTAGTTTTTATCCCTTGCAACAACGTTGTTGCGGGGGATATAAAAATGGGGTCCGTCAGTCCATCCGACACGTTTGTTGTCCGGGCTATAACTTTGAATCTAATCATCCGATTCTAATCATATTTGGCATCGAGGTGTAAAACCACATAAAGGTGTGTCATGAAAAACAATTTTGAAAATAATTTTGTAATTTCTCACATTTTGGGGCAAAAAGCGACAAATTTCTGGGAAATCTGTAATGTGTCCTGTCTGGGGTATAACTTTGAAAATAATCATCCGATAGTGATCATATTTGGCATCGTGGTGTAAAACCACATAAAGGTGTGTCATGAAAAATAATTTTGAAAATAATTTTGTAATTTCTCACGTTTTGGGGCAAAAAGCAACAAATTTGTGGATTATCTGTAATGTGTCGTGTTCGGGCTAATAACTTTGAAAATATCATCCGATTGTGGTCATATTTGGCATCGAGGTGTAAAACCACATAAAGGTGTGTCTTGAAAAACAATTTTGAAAATATCTTTACACTTCTTTGTGTTTTGGGTCAAAAAGCGTCAGATTTGTGGGAAATCTGTAATGTGTCCTGTCTTGGCTATAAATTTGAAAATAATCATCCGATCGTGATCATATTTTGCATCGAGGTGGCATAAAGGTGCGTCATGAAAACTATTTGGTATAATTTTCTGAGTTTTCTGATGCATACTCTCCGGCCTATTTTTTTGCAAGGAAATTAACAGCTTTGCGATTAGTACAGTTCTTTAGAAATCTTAATGCATATAAACATTCTCTCTTCAAAAATGCAGTGCCAGTTGCGGGGGATATTGCTTCACAATGTCAGCAGCTTGTTGCATTTTGTACAGTTGGGTGAAGTCCTGTTCTAAAATTTACTATTAATAGAAGGAGATATATATACATTGTATAATATATAATACTGCATTTCTTCAAATCTGTTACAGACTGAAATTTTTTATTAAGTTAATTTCCAAAAATTAAATTTATGTTTACATAATGATTGAAGATCCAGATTTTGACCTAAGGATTACCTCTCAAATTTTTTAAAGAGTAACCTCAAAATAATGAGTATTACACCATAGTTTGGGGTAATAAGATGACATTAATTTATCACAAGTATTGATCGATTTGTCAGAAACCAAGTGATAAAGATATGCACAATTTTCACGTGTGGTTACTAGAGATGTATTGTCCAGATGAGCTTTAATGCCTGTGGCATATTTTTGTATTCCAGAGGTCTCCAGTGCTTGCTTTCTTTTAAGAATATACCAAATGGTTCAGTTGCCCACATCTAATGGTTCTGTTTTTTGCTCTGCTGGGTTTTTAAATTTTTTAGCCTAATAATGAATTGCTTCTCTGGCAATGATGGGTCATTGGATTTCATATTGAGAGTTGACAGCAACAGACTCATGCAAAGTGCAAATGCAACTCTTGAAATCAACTGTAGATTTTACATAGCCATGGAGCAGCTGAGCAGGCAATTGTCCAAATACTTTTGGAATTTAGTATGAAACAGGGGGAGACCTGTTTAAGACTTCCTATAATTCCCATACTTTCCATCCAATGTCAATTTGCATAAGCTCATATTGAAGTACAATGTCTGCGCTTCGAATTCACATTCATTATTCAATGTCATGTGTTTGGTCTAGAAAACCATAGAATTATATGCAGTCAGCCGCAAATGTGTTAAATCCTATTCCTGATTAACTTTCAAGGCCTCTTATAAGAGTGCCATTCTGAAGGTTCCATTGTCCGTCATGATGAGTAGGTTGGTTATAACTTCTTAGTTACTGAATGTGGGCACGTGTTGTGTGCTGTTGTGTTCATGTTACAGTACATATAATGCAAGAGGACTGCATGAAATGTTGGTTCTCTTCCTCCTCAGTATGTTGTATTACATTCCTCTTTTGAAGTAATTGTATTATTCCTTTCATTCAGTGTTTCGTGTTACATGAACCTTTTTTGCTTCAGTGTGATATTGATTGCATTATTGGCTCTAAACAATTTCCCAGAATTGCATTGTATTTAATCCCTGAAATTTGATGATCCTTGATTTTTTTTCTCTGTTCCTCAGGCTTATTCTCAGGGTCACACAATTCAGACTATTTCTTAAGTAATTCTGAGCACTTGTGCGGAGTAGAAATAAAAGTAGACACGGCTGGCTTTTATGAAAAATAATCTTGTGAAAGTCCTCTCATGAGCCCAGCCAAATGCAGCCAAAGTTTATGACAGAATTTCTTAATGACTGACCATCTCCTTGTTGTATTTTCCCCCATTTATAGGCTATACCACTTGAGAAACCCCTCAGATATGAATATGGAAATGATCAACCCTTTCCTTGATTTGGACTTCCCCAGCCTCAACTTCCCCAGGAACAGTGACCTCTCCTCGGTAAGACGCTGCTGTGTTTGTTTCTCTTTTTTTGCAAGATCTACTGCATATTTTTAGTGACAATTCAGCTTGCTCTGGGCAGTTCACTGAGGCTGGACGAGTGGGATTACGGACCCCTGACATAATTCTTCACAGTGGTAACGGTTTATGGGTATACAGGGCTCGAATTTCACAAAGGAAATACCTGTTTGCCGTGCTGCCCACCTATATAAGCCCCAGTACATGGCAATAGAATTCCGTGCTCTTTCCTCCACATTGCCGAAAGTGCCCCTCGGCCAAAACACCTACCCAAAATGAATAAATCACACGGCATTGGCATTTCTACCAGTGGCGGTTCAACGGCCGTTACAAAGAGAAGCCAAAACCTCGCCCTTCAAAGTGCAATGACTTATTCTCAACCTTTCGCAGTTTACTTTTCTTGATCAGCAGTTGCTCATACGAATTGGTTGAAGGGCAGTCAAATTTACTTTCTGAAGCAAATGTCTACGCAAATTATCAATACGTCTTTATAAATTAGTTTGCTAAGCTTTTTTCGCATTAAGCCAAGACATTCCGTTTTCTACAATCTTAATATAGAAGTAAAAAATGTGATGTTGCACAGCTTATTGCTTAATGAGCCTCACTTATCAATTTGCGAATCTATGCCATTTCACAGGCTACTTGAGCGCGGAATTTATAAGGACGTAGGCCTATGGTAATTTACTTCGTAATTTATGTGTGAAAGAAAGCCCCTCATAATTTCGTGGTGCAATGTATAACAATACTATCGAAAATAAATTTGACTGTCTTCTGCCAATTCGAATGAGCAGCTGCTGATCGTGAAAAGCAAACTGCGAAAGGTTTAAGTCATGAAGTTTTAAGTAATGAAGGGCAAGGTTTTGGCTTCCCTTTCAGCTGACAAACCGCCACTGGTTTTTACAACTGTCTTTTTCGCCCTTTTCTTGTGATCTTGGGCGCAGAATTATTCTTGAATAATGTATGTATCTCCTCTATTTTTAACTCCGATCACGATGCCGACAGGTGAAAGGAACAGAAAAGGGAAAAAAATGCCGAATTACAGTCAGCAGTCGCAAAGTGTGGCAAATTGACAAAGTTATGGAGGTGCTGAAAATCTCTTAGGTTGCGTGTTGTGTGTTGATAAAGCTTGGGACGTGGTCTTCATAGCCAATATCTAGCGCTGTTGTCAGTGTGAGTGTTGGAATGACAGGAGAAAGTTAGAATTTCGCATTTGGCAGAAGATGGACAAAATGGCTAAATGATTATTTTTTCAATGACCGGCATTTGATTGGAATGTCCTTTGATTGTACTTGCATTATAGCAAAGCCCAAACAATAGGCGCGTTTCCAAGAGGTACTCTTTTTCCTCGTGAGCAGGTATGGGTGTGGCTTGGGAGAGAGGATCCGCTCAAGATTCGCCCACATTCACCAATAAGCGGCTCGCGAAGCGGCTCAGAAAGTGCCTACTTCGGGTAGGTACTTTCTCAGCCACTTTCTAAGCCGCTACTCACTAGTCGATGCTGATACCGTTGGGACGGGATATTACGCAGAACTCGACACAAACCACAACATAAACATCGCCAAGAAATAAGCAGAGCAACTTTTGAGAGAATCGAATTCAAGAATAGAAAAACAAGAATGGAAAAAGTTAAAAGAACGAGAAGTGGGTTGACTGCGAGGTCCAGGCCTTGCTCGTCTACTGGGGGCAAGAGAGGGTCCAGACGAGCCTGGAAGGATCCAAACGAAGGCACGTGTCGCAGGAGTATTAACGTCACACTAAAATACCTAATGGGAACGGAGGCCCGAGAGGAACTAAAAAGTGGGCGTAGCCAGAACACTCAGCCGCTTTCCAAAAAGCACTCTGTGGAAACACGCCTAATGTCCCAGTGCAGTACTGAGCCAATTTCCAAGATGGCAAGCGGGGAAAAATACGGGAAATGTTTTCTTTCAAGAATGGTTTTGATTTGCATAGCACACGCTGATTGGTCACTTTATGTGAGGAACATCTGAGACTGCGGACCTTTACTTTTTATTGGTTAAGTAATGAACTAAAGCTCCATGATGGATTTGCTGCTCTGCCCCCAAGGTTGTGGCCGACTTTGCTGTGGTACCCCTTATATAGAGGCACATTTGCCATAGTGCCCTGATATTTTCAGCATGGACCACAGCAACTTTTGCCATGCCCCTTATCACCTGTAGTTCGAGACCTGGCTATACAACGGAGAAGACCCGGCGTTTCAGATTTGCGGCTGTGTTTTTGCAGTTTGAGTGCAGATGATTGTGCATATGATACGTTGGCAACGCACCATATGCCTTGTTCTGGGGTACATTTCCCGAAACCAAAGATGCTAAGTTCCATAGTTGGAACCTTTGAGTGTATACGGTCGGGCTGTATAAATTGCTAATGTACTTAGCAACTATGCTTTTGGGAAACGTACCCTTGGACGGGGAACTGAGGGAGTTGTGCTTTCGTCTGACTTGGGAAGTGATCCGTCAGAATTCATGTGATCACATACAAAGTGCACACAGTCTGTGATTTTTATTTT
The DNA here is from genome assembly GCA_029721435.1 of Gymnothorax reevesii. Lineage (NCBI taxonomy): Eukaryota > Metazoa > Chordata > Actinopteri > Anguilliformes > Muraenidae > Gymnothorax > Gymnothorax reevesii. Next base: position 32,963,941 of record CM056575.1, read on the forward strand.
TTTTTTAAACCCAGAGCTGTACTCTCATGGTGTAATAAAAGATGAAAATTAGCCGCATATCTACAACAGATATTTTTTTCAGCCAGCCATTTTTCAACTCGGAACGCCTGAAAATGTTGTGCAGCACTCCAAAGACCCGTGATACGGATCGTGTTTTCCTTGCTCACCAGATGAGATCATATTTGCTGAAGAGCGGACATAATGTTGGAAATGGTCACGGTCGATGAGATCACAGGAAATCACCTGATCGCCCCTGATGCATCTGAGTGACTTAAACTGTTGCCGCCGAGTCTTCATGTAGTTTACCACTGGGTTCGATTGTGCACAGCTTGGACATTTTCACCCGTAATACACAGATTTATTTACAAATGAGTCCAATTGGTTTCTCCTTAAATTGGTCTTCTGATAGCATGGATCATAGCCTCAGCATTGAGCCTATTCTCGTATTCGTATTTCTTGATGCACTTCAGTTGGCATAAACACTGTTGAACCCACTTGACAGTTCCCCTCCCACCTGCCAGTCTCTCTTCAATGTAGAGCAACACTCTGGATGCAATGTGACCCATGAGCTGAAAAAAAACATGAAAACTGCAGAAGGAGAAGAACTGCCCTCCTTGACCTACTTCAAGCGAGATCTGTATCATATCTGAAAGCGAATCGCATGACTATTCTCAGTCCATGATAATCTCAGCTTATCTTCAGAATGTGATCTTGGTTGTACTGTATTAATCTTTTCAGTTTCCCTGAAATGAACTTCAGTTGGCAGCCGATGCTCTGATTTTTCCTTTATTTTGCTTTACCTGCTCAGCCGAGTTGTTGACATGATGAACTTGGTGGGTTATGTTTCTTAACTTGATGTTTGACAAGAAATTTAGCAGTTATCGTTATTTCGTAATCAGTATATACCTGTTCGGAAGACTTCTTTGATGAATGCTTCTCTTCGTTCCACATTGTAGCTGTGCTGTCGCAGCTTTTTTCAGCATGGAAGCGATTTGTCAAACATTTAACTTGAAATCAGAGTTTTTATTTTGGGCTTCCTTGAAATTTACAGTAGTAGGCCTCATCCTAGGCCTAGTTTTTGCTCTTTTTGCAGTTTTGGATCTTAAGAATGAGTGTATAGTTTTGTTTTCTTGTCATCGTTTAATTAAAAAGAAACTTCATTTCGATTATATATTTTAACCCATTGACCACTGGCCCATTTTAAACTCTGAAAAACAAGTGAATGCATTACTGTGATTAAGCTGCTGTCGGTTAATCAAGGGAAGTAACTGGCATCCAGGAAAAAATCCTGATGAGAATGGTCTCCCTTTGCAGCAGTGGTGGGGGCCGCCATTTGCATGAATTTCTTTAGAAATTCTGTAGCGGTACCATGCAACACTCTAAAAGCCAAGTGTGCCACATTTTTCTGCAACACTAAAAATAAAAGATTATATCATTATCTAAATATGTTTTTCTCACAATGATGATTTTTTTAATGCTCTCAACGATTTACATGCATATATAATGGAACATACATATTTGGGTTCCTCAATGAAAAAAGAATAATTTTTCACTGGAATTTAAGCATTACTCATTCATTGTAGAGCGTATCAGACACTAAAATTAACTTTTACTTTCAAAAGAAATTTGGGTATTATTGGGTTAAGTTGATTTGACAAAGCTGAGGCCAGTAACGGTCCCAGGCAAAGCATGGTCAAGGGCCTAATACACGGGTGTCCAATCTAATCCACAACGGGCCGGTGTGGGTGCTGATTTTTGTTACAGCTCAACACTAACAAACCTGATTCTACTCATCAAGGTGTTGATTGAACCCCCAGATCAGTTAATAAGTGGAATTAGGTGTTTTAGCACTGGGCTAAGACCAAAACCAGCACCCACACCGGCCCTTTATGGGTAAGATTGAACACCCCTTGCCTAATGGTATGTTACTGTGGCTACACATCAGTGGGCTTGAACTGCGCAGTCAAACAACTTTACCACTAGGCTATAAGCCCACCCCCCCACTGATTCTGGCCGGAGTCAGACCGCCCGCTGCTGCTGTAGAGAAATCTCCCCACCTGGCAGCTGAGAGGTCTGAATAAATGATTCCCAACTCTGAGGCGCCGCTGGGGCACTGGTGCGTCAGCAGTTTGCAGCAGCTGGAGAGGGAGCGCTTGGGTCGCCACGCTTCAGTGATGGAATCTGAGTCATGGTTTGGCTGCAAGGCTCCGCCCACCCTCCATGTTCTCGCGAATCAGGTTCCAGCATCCTGCTCAGCCCCATCTCTGCTCTGCCCACGCTCGCAATACCCTATGCAACCCGTCCGTGTCTGTATTATTGGATTGTAAGTGTCTTTCATTCGCATGAGCGTTTAACCATCCCGATCAGGGAAATGCTAATGTTCGTCACGGATGGAGTGAGAAAGGGTAGGAGGGCAAGGTCACCATTGTTCACGCTCCAGTGCTGCTGACGGGTCTCCTAATTCACCCAGTACCTGGTGGTGTTGCGTCAAACTGCATTTCGTAACCGGTTGGCTTCAGTGAAGTTCCTTGATTTATTCGCAGTTGTTCGCGTACATTGGCGTCTCCTTTGTGTCAGCCTCTGTCTCTGTGTGGATGAACGTCAGAAAAAAAAATTTCCAGACCTGGATCACATGGCTCCCATAATATTTAATGCCACTTCTTATGACGTTTTTGGCTCTAACCCTTCTGCAGACATGAGAGAAATGCAGGGACATTCAATACGTATGCCTCCCTGGAGGGAACACCTGATTGGTCATGTAATTGTAATGAAAAAACAAAAACAAAAAAAATGCACCACACTAATGAGTGTGTATGCTATGCAATATATTGTGAATCACTTATCCATGTCAATGTGGATCCCTTGATACAGTAATATTTTATTGACCACAAAGAGGAAAGGATGTTCAGGACAAATATGTTACATGATACATAATGTTCACATTACTCATTGGACACACAAATGCAATAATTTTCATTATTTTCACATTAATCTTGGGATGCATGATCAGAGAGGAGCCCTGCATTGTGAAGAAAAAAAACACTGCGCTTGCTTGTCGCATGATGATTGGGCTCTTGTTCTGTGAAGCGACAGGGCAGCCTGCGCCGATGCTAGCAGATCAGATTTTCTTTTTATTTACACTTAACACAGTAACAGATGGAATGTTAATCAAGCCCAAAAGCTAAAAAAAAAAAAAAAAAGCAGTGACATCAAAAAGGAGCTCCCTGTTGGGAGATAAAACAGTGGAGACAGGAGGGGGGGGCTGGGGGTTTCAGGATTCAAGAGTCAGGTTCATGTCCAGGTTTACTGCATTTATACCCGTAGGTAAAATTGTTATGCAGATAAATAGTGGATATGGCATACAACGCACAAAAGTAAGACAAGCAGTTAAAACGATTAAAACAGTTTAGGTGTTAAAAAACCCTTCATTCAGAGTCCAGATTTTTTCAGCTTTTTGCCCATTGTGTTTTCTCTGTCATATTTTCCAGTATACACGGACAACATGATTATTACAAGTATACTGTAATAATTTTGGTTCTTTGGGGTAGTCATATGTAGAATAATATAATCATTTCCCCAAGATTTTTTCACAACTGCAGTGTGAAAATTGGTGCGTTACCATATGGCAGTCCGTTGCACTGATTGTTCGGATTCCAAGAAATTTTGCAAACATTGATATTAATCGTCTGTTTCCTTCACCAAATCTGAATACCACAATTGATTTCACTGTCTAAGCTGAATTATTGATGTATCTTCGTAACAGACTGACGGATTTTCAATAACGGACTGACATGCTAGATATAACAGGTTCTCACTTTTCTAACATTCAAAAGCCACAGTATTTAATGCAGGTATCTGCCACTAGATGTTACTTCAGTGCAAATTTCCTTTTGCAATGAATTCTGCATTCAGTCCGTTACTCACAGAATTGCCCTTGTCCCAAGCGGAGAGTGGAGAACTTGCCACTGTTCTTCTGCAGAATGACTGTCTCACTTACCTCTATCCTTCCAAGAAATTACACACAGCCATGATGATGTTGACAAGGCTTTGTCAAGACTATAAAATCTGTATTGACTTTTTTTAATCGAATACAATCATTGAATTTTGAAACTTTTCTTTGAATTAAATTTAAATTTCAAATTTACTTTGTATCTTCAGGAACTCTAATATGGAAACAAAAAGTAAGCATCTAATACAGATTTGAATTTTAAAAAGTCCAGGGTGCCCAAGACTTTTGCACAGTACTGGACATGTATACATGTACAACCACAATTCCGAAATAGTTGGGACAAAGTGTAAATTATGAATAAAATCAAAAAGCAATGACTTTCAAATCACACTACCCAGTATTTTATTCACAATAGAACAGAGATAACATAGCATATGTTGACACTGGGAAATTTTACAATTTTCTCCACAAAATGAGCTCATTTCAAATTTGATGGCTGTTATACGTTTCAAAAAGTTGGGACAGGGGCTTGTTGACCATGGTGTAGCATCCCCTCTTCTTTTTAACACAGACTGGAGCCATCTGGGCATTGAGGAGACAAGTTTCTTGTGTTTCGCTATTGGTATTTGATCCCACTCTTGTTTAATGCAGGCCTCCAGCTGCTGGAGAGTTTTGGGTCTCTTCTGACGGACTTTTTTTGTTTATTTATGTGCCAAACATACTCAATCGGTGAAAGATCAGGACTGCAGGCAGGTCAGTTCAGCACATGGACTCTTCTACTACAAAGCCATGCTTTTGTAATAGCTGCAGTATGTGGTTTTACATTGTCCTGCTAAAATAGACAAGGCCTTCCCTGGAATAGATGTCATCTGGAGGGGAGCATACGTTGGTCTAAAACCTTTATATACCTTTCAGCATTCATGGTGCTTTTTAAAACATGCAAGTGTCCCACACCATTTGCGCTAGTGCATCCCCATCCCATCAGAGATGCTGGCTTTTGAACTGAATGCTGATAACAGGAGGGGTGGTTTTTCTCCTCTTTAGCCCAGAGGACATGACGCCCACGTATTCCAAGATGATTGTCAAATTTGGACTCGTCTGACCACAGGACATTTTGCCACTTTGCTACAATCCATGTTAATTGAGCCTTGGCCCACAGAACACGGCAGCACTTCTGGATCATGCTCAACAATGGCTTCCTTTTTGCATGGTAGAGTTTTATGTGGCATTCCATGGCAGACTGTGTTAACAGACAGTGGTTTCTTGAAGTTTTCCTGGGCCCGTCTATTAATGTCAATGACAGAATCATGCCGGAGAGTGATGCAGTGGCGTCTGAGGGTCCCACACCGTATGCCCTAATGCATCCCCATACTATCAGAGATGTTTGCTTTTGAATTGAATGCTGATAACAGGAGGGGTGGTCTTTCTCCTCTTTAGCCCAGAGGACACAATACCCATGATTTCCATCAAGAAGAATTAGGACTTGTCTGACCACAGGGCACTTTGCCACTTTGCTGCAGTCAATTTTAAAGGGGAACTATTATGCTGATCCTTCTTTTAATACATATAGGTAATGTTATAATGTTGGATGTCCATGCTCAACCTCTGAAAAGTTTCTTAACATAAGACACAGAGGTTTTGCTGTAATCCAAGAACGTGATGTTGATGAAATCAATGTGATTTCCTCTCTGAAGAGCTCCTCCCGAGATCTTCACGAGATCTGGGTAAAACCTGACGTCAAGTTCTGCCCTCCAATTAGTTCAGACCTAGCGAAAGCCAATCACGGCGCTGGACCTGCCCACACCAGAAACTATTCTAGCAGACATGATCATATTATGCCTTAGAAGCATCTACACTTCCAAAAATACAAAAGAAGAACCGCAGATCATTTGAGGTGCAGTTTTTTCAGTATCTCTCCTAAAGCTTCTCATCCGTTTACTTTTGGACGCGAAAAAAAGCACCCATTTCTCTTCCAAAAGAGGATGCCTCCAGAAATCAGTGGGTAGCTTTTTGTTTGTTAATGGCAAACAGCCACAGCCAAAGGGAACCTTAGCTGTTTGTGCTCGGCATTTCACCAAAGACAGCTTTGTTAATAAAGGATAATTTGACACAGGATAAGCATTTCAGCTGCTTCTCAAACCTGAAGCAGTTGCATCGATCAAGCGCTCAGAGCCACAAGCTGTAAGTAACGATATAACAGCAAATAATGTAAGAGAAGCTAATGAGTTACGGGAGGCTAGCAGGACCACTTACGATAGTTAGCACTAACAGCTGGCCTCAAACGCAGGCTTTGTAAAATATCTGAAGATAAAGCCTGTATCGGTCGCGACTCACAAGCTATGTTTCCATCCACTTGTCAATCTAATTATCTGAAGTTCGCCTAAAATATTCATGCGAATAAAGCTGATGAAAATCGTTTCCATCTAACGCCATTAAAATGAATAAAAAGTAGTATGTAATGACGCCACATGCTGTTATGCGATCAAATTAGTGTGTCGAGTACATTTCTGAAATTAAGCCATTTCTATTCATTTTTGCGCTGAATCGCAGAACCTTCAAGTGAACAAAAGTACTTTGTTAGCCTACTAATTTAGCTGGTTAGCCAAAATGGATTGCGTTTACCAACAAATGACGATAATTGCACAAGTTATTGTAGTGCTTAGGTGCCAGCTATTGGCAGCATAGCAGACCATTATCGAAAGGAAATGGTGGCATCAAAACACCGTCAAGATTCAGTAGCAGATTTATTCGGCAAATAATGTTTCCATCAGCATTTGTCGCATAAGCCATTTACTGATCAAGAGAAAATCCGATGAGATGGACCTATAAACTATGGGTCGATAGTCTTGAAATCAAGTCTAATTACACTGTTTCTGTGAGGCATTTTTAATTAGATATTACTTAATTTGTATAAGAATGTGTGGATGGAAACATGGTTACAAATGCGGAAGCAGTTGCTTCTCAGCATAAGCCTACCCAACTGATGGCCTGTTGAATGTGGCTATAGCTAACGTAGCGGCTAACGTTGCCAAGGTACTGTTGCTAATGTTTGTGTCCTAAATATGCAAGATATCAGGGGAAATTCAACAGAAGGTGTGTAAACATAAACCTCATTTGAAGCAAACTTTTTATACTTGTTTGTAATTTGGAACCTGTATTGCAGGGTAACGTTTGTCTCTGTAGTTGTTATGACCGCTTGGTTATCAACTACTGCATGTTAGTTTGCATTCTGTGCAAATTAAAATGCTCCTGGTAACTTATGGGCAGTAATTATGATCGGTATGCTTGTGCTAAGCATCAGTGTGCCAGTTCCATCATAACATTGCCTGATTGGAACCACTACAGCCGAAGCTAACAGGAGAGGTGCTGTATGTGTCTGCAGAGTTGGGCTGTGAAGCCTGCAGTTAGACCAGATGTAGGTTTTGCAGAGCGTGGGGTGCGTTTTTGGAAGCTTGTGAAACAATCGCATTACTTATCCATGACCGGGGTCAGCCTGATACTTTTCCAATATCTGGGCAAGCTCTCTGATGCTACCGGTGAAAGCGATAGGGAAGCACACAGGCTATAGCGCGTTCAGTATAACAAACGATTTCTCTGCATTGCCGTCGATTGAATATTAAATTCTTTCCTGTAAAAGTTATCGATTCGCTAGCTCCACATAGGCAATGGTTAACTCAAATGGAATGAATGGTCTGTAAAACCTGTATTATGCTCATAACATAGCCAGAGCTCTATCTAGCTCTCCCGCACTATCCGCGAGGAAACGCTGGTCATTCCGACGCAATAAGTAAACCATTACCATGGGCAATTTCCGAAAAGGTCGTTTAGCCTGGAGATTTCGCCGCTCCATCATATACCAGCGCAGAAGCTGTTTGTTACTGCCCGCTAATGACACTCCACAGTTATGCACACAAACCAACAGGTCCTAATACACACTGAAGCAGTCCATAAGCTGTTGGTCCACTTTTAGCTGCTCCCCACTGTCCATGTTTCCCTCTGAACTCAGACCCACCAGATTTCTACAGTCTCTGGTCGACACTTGGGTATGTCGACCCGTTCTACAAATGTGTCTGTATGTGATGGATTCTAGCTTTCCCTGCATCCTAGCTATTGAGTAGAAAAACCACTGGACTCACCACTGTTGCTATGACAAACTGTAACCGATTGCAAATTCGAGCTTGAGCTGCCAGACTTTCGCACTGCGTCCCCCACTTTCACCGCTGCTTTATTAGAACAAGTTAATTTCATTAGATCTATATTCGAGTATAGCATTAGATTTCGGAATTTCCCCGCCGATTCCTAATCAGATGGCAGACGTGTCTCACATTTCACTCTGGGGAGGCGGACTCAGAAAGCTGTGTTCTGCAGCCTCCTCCCTTTCAACTCCGCCCTCCATAGAGCTGGCCAGTCAGAAGAAAGTAGGCACATGAGGAGTGGGGGCCATAGCAGAAGAGCCACCCCACCCCAATGAGGCGTTTCAGGCAGAGGTTACAGTGGACTCCAAATGGGGTTTTTTGAGGATGGCAGTATGAGCTAAATAAGGACCCGGTTTTGGACTTTGAACGATCAGGAGTACTCTAGGGGAGTCCAAGATCAAAATGTAACCTTGGAAATAAAGCAAAATAGGTCCCCTTTTAATGAGCCTTGGTCCGCAGAACACATTGGGGCTTCTGGATCATCCTCAACAATGGCTTCCTTTTTGCATGATAGAGTTTTAGGTGGCATCCGTGGATGGCATGGCAGACTGTGTTTACACACAGTGGTTTCTTGAAGTATTCCTGAGCCTATTTTGTAATGTCAGTGACAGAATCATGGCAGTGAGTGATGCATTGGCGTTTGAGGGCCCGAAGACTACGGGCATTCAGTAAAGGTCTTCGGCCTTGTCCCTTATGCAGAGATTTTTACCCATTTCTCTGAATCATTTGATGATATTATGCACTGTCGATGATCAGACCTTCAAAGCCTTCGCAATTTGACATTGAGGAACATTGTTTTTAAAGTATTCCACAATTTTTTTTTTTTACGCAAGCCTTCACAGGTTGGAAAGCCTCTGGCCATCTTTACTTCTGAGAGACCGAGCCTCTCCATGACACCCCTTTGATAGCCAATCATGTTACACACCTGATGCCAGTTAAAGTAGTTAACTTGCTAAATGTTCTTTCAGCTGATTCTCTTGGATATATTAATTGCTTTTTCAGCCCTTTTTTGCCTGTCTCCCAACTTTTTTGCGACCTGTTGCAGCCAGAAAATTTGAAGTAAGCTCATATTGTGAATGAAAATGTAAAATGTCTGTTTCAACATTTGAAATGTTATCTATGTTCTATTGTAAATTACATATTGGCTCATGTGATCTGAAAGTCACTGCATTTTGATTTTATTCGCAATTTACACTTCGTCCCAACTATTTCGGAATTGGAGTTGTATACTCAGGTTCCAAAGAGATTTTTACAAATTGTTCGGTTTGTGCAAGGGGGGATGCTTCCTGATTTGAAGTTTCTCTGGGTAACTGTAGAGGGGGTGCCTATTGTCCCCTGGACTCTTGCGAGGGTCACCACACTTCAGCGGTCTATGCTTGCGCCTCCCTCTGTATCTCCGGTCTTCAACTGCCAGGAGGAAGTTACAGGAATGCGACGAGCTCCACTGACAGAATGTTTGTCACATGGTCGTGACTAACTTCAAAACAACACAGCGCAGAGCCTGCATATCGCTATCTGAGCCACCTGACTCAACTCCCCCTGCTGCTGTGGACTCCTGCGCGCAGCCATCAAATTTAACATCCCGCCCATTCTCATAATTCACGCGGCAAGGTGCCAGAAGGAAGTGCTCGCTGGGTCGCTCCTGCGTGTCCCTCTCACTTTGTTTTGAACACTACTATATTCACGCTTTCCCAGGTGATTCATTACTCTGGTAGATAATGAACTGCCTCAGTGGGCAACGCCTCAGATCCTCACAGCAGGGAAAGTTCCAAACTATCCAAATTCATCCTGAAAGCCTGTGAGCTATGTGAAGTGTGTGCTCGCTTGTGTGGTCTTTGACCTGACGCGCACGGCTACGTACAGCTATATTCTGCCCTGCTCACGTGGTTAGGCAGTAAGGCTCATAGTAGTAAAAGTGTGAAAGGCTGGCAACCAAATAGTGAGTTGTTGCTTTGTTGTTTTGAACATTGAGCCCAATCAGGATGTCCTTGCATTGTGAGTGGAAGCAATGCATGCTGTTTGCAGGAAGATCATGTGAAGAGAATAAACACTGGCTTTAAACTGTTGTTTTTGTTGTTTTGCGGTTTACTGTCGTTTTGATGTTGGCATGACTCCCTCTGTTGTAAACTAACATCTGACTATTGAGAAAGGGAGTTACCTCTGCATTAATGATGTTCAGAAATTGAATTCTTTAAATAAAAATGCTTCTTTTGGTGATTACTTTTGTTGGTATGTCTACATGACTGTTTCTGGGAATGTGCATGGTACAAGTTCCCTGTTTATCGTTTTCAACAAACATGTACTCGGCACTCGGTTCTTGCAAATTATATGTTCGCCGTTTTCGTGTCATCTTGTAAAAGTTTAGGTTAGTTTTTTTCAGGAGCTTCCCCTAGCTGTCCTCCTGTTTGCCCCAAAAAAGAAGCTGCTGCTCTGAGGACCTTCATGGTGAGAGAGCTGGACATAAGGGCCGTTTGTCACTCAGACAGTATGGAAATGAGGTGGGGTTGGGGAGTCTGAACCTGTCAGGGCCGTTTTGTGGCTCGGGGGCAGGGTGTAGGGAGAGACGAGGTAAAAGAGTTCATTCTGTCTGGCCTTTTCAAGCAGATTTATCACTGAGCAATGAGGACTGCGACCTTTTCACATCCCTGACTCTTCATGTGAATGGAGTGTGCCATCATCCAATGAGAACGCAGGGTGGGGTCTGCCAGATGGCACTTGCTAATTGGGTTGGAGTCCATGCCATTTCAGTCGGTCAATTTGGGGAAATTGATTGCAATTCACTTGATGAATTGAGACTTCATGCCTCGTAATACTGCATGGGAATTTTTCAATTAATTTATAGAATTTGCATTAATTTCCAAAATTGACTGCATTTTAAATTAAATTGACCCCAACTCTGGTGGTTAAAGCACTGAGATACGACCTTTCATTTTATGCGTTATGGATTTCATGATTCATGTCAGAATTATTGAACCCCGATATTGTCATTCTTGCATTTTTTTTAACCAGTACATTTTTTGCTTCGCTGTGACAATAGTCAGCTGTCAGCGGAGCTTTTCTAGTGCCGAGTCATCCGGCTTCTGTCTGTCTGTTGTCAACTTTTCACTTCAAATTTAAATATATCTCAAAAACTGCCTGATAACTTTTTTGTCATTTGGTGCAAGCCTTCCTTATGATATTCTAAATATTTACTGTGAAAATTAGAAAATTCTTCGTCCCAGTTTTTGAGAAATTCTGCATTTTGGACTTAGAAAATCAGTGTTGGTGCTCATTTTTTCAGTCTTTCCTTAATATCTCAAAAACTGTCTGATAACTTTTTGTCTAATTTGTTGTAAGCCTTCCTTATTATGTTCTGAATATCCCCTGTGAAAATTAGAAAATTCTATGTCCCGGTTTTTGAGAAAGTCTGCATGTTGGGCTTAGAAAATCAGTGTTGGTGCTCATTTTTTCAGTTTTTCAATAAAATCTCAACAAGAGGCCTGTGGGCCTAGAGAGGTCCACTGAGGATGGCTGAAATGATCATTTTGTACTGGATCGTGTTATTCTGCATTATGTTGTCCCTCATCATTGTTCTGGATCATGTTGTTCCAGATCATCGTTCTTGATTAATTATTCTGCATCATATTGTTCCGCATCTTATTGTCCTGTGACAGTGTTATAAGGATTGTGACTGCTATATTTGTGATGTATGGGGGGGGGGGGGGGGGGGATTTGTTGGCTGTTAGTATTGCTTGGTGGTAAGATGATTGAAATTAATGATTGAAATTTGCAATTTGTTTCTATAGATATACTGCATAAATTGAGACACCAAACTGGTCACAGTATATTCTGGTTACCAGATGTGTCATACTGTGTGTGTTCATATTGCAATAGTTTTCAAGATTTTCTGAAATTTAGTTATGACATGGACATTTCACTCATTCTCAACGGAGCTCTCTGGGCTGACAGGCCTCTTGTTTTCAACTTCTGAAGGTAAGACTTCAGTTTCACTACAACAGAATTTTCTCACGTCTGAAGATCACACGTCTGATAGTGCACCGTCTTCACCTCTTTGAGTACACCAAGCGTAAGAGATATGAACTGAAAAAATAGCGCTTACTGGAAGAATAGATAAGGAACGCACCATCTCGACCTAACCTCTGCGCAACCACAAGACATGAGCGGGGTGAACCTCTGTGCGTGTATGTGCTCGCTCATAAATGATGCATATGTGCATTTAGTCATAGACGCACTCGTACACCATTGTATGCTGGTGCTGTTACGTATGTTCAGTATTTTATGCAAATTTTAGGCAGAATTTGTATGAAATGCAACAATAATGGATAAAATTAAATGAACACTCATGAGCCAGAATATAAGGCTGTATTTACATTTACAATTCAAATAATGTTTTATTTTTTTATAATTGCCTGTGGGGTGAGATAAGTAGTCTCTTATCCATAAATTATTTTATTCACTAAACTTGACCCAAGAGTAAGTGGGTATGTACCTGATGGACCAGTGGTTCACCCTCTTCAGTAGACCTGCGGTGTTGAAGCTGTGACTGTGGTGCTGCAGTTCAGGCGGCCGCTACGAGGCGTTTTGCGGCGGCTGAGTCCCGCGCAGATGTCCGCATGGCGTGAGCCTCACTCTCAGCCGAGGTGCCTTAGATCAGCGCCGCTCTGTCTCTGAGCTGGCCTGGTGTGGGGGGGGGGGGAGTTTTGTGGGGGTTTATGAAAGTGCCCCAACGTTGCCTGGTCAGGCCCTCTTCCATTGCTCAACACCTGTATGCTGGTTTAGGACACATGACCACGATTACTGCTGTAGTAATCACCCCACACCCCAAGATCTTGCCAAGTCTTTATCTTACATGTATGTTTACAACAAAGAAATTACTGGAACCCAGCACTTGTTTATTACAAATAATACATATACAAGAAAAATCCACAAGGAATCCAGCACAGGTGATTGAAATGATCAGCTCAATATCAACCTCCTGCTGCTGCATGATAATGAGTAGATCATGTGAATCCCCTGTGCTGGAGCAGGTAGAGATCTAAACCATGCAGGCCAGGTGGTCCCCCTGGAGAGGTTTGAGAAGTACTGGATTAGACCATCTTTACTGATCTGCTTAAGTATTGACAAAATGACTGATCCTGGTTTTGCTCAATTTGTTTTGTCATATACATGGTTTAGGCTATACACTGGGCTTTAGTTTTGCTACCTTTCTGTTATACTGCCAATATGAGACGATTACTCAAGAACAAAATATGAAAAAATTGTAAGGATTACAGATAATTTTGGGGATGTGGAAAAACTTTCGACTGGTAGTGTAGTGTCCCTGGTTCACTTGGAAAACCTACCCACCTTTGCCTTGGTCGGGAAGCTCTTTGAATTTATTGGATTTGCTGATGGCTTGAGCTGAAACGAATAATCCACAAAGCTGAAGCCAAAAACATGAAATGGCTTAAGACTTGTTTGGTATCATCAAGTATCTAAAATGCAGGGCTGTTTCTACCGAAAGACCAAACTATATGATTCCTCAATAGTAGATATGCTGGTAAATTATTGTTCCACTTGATGCATATAAAGCAAATACTTCTACAATGGGAGCTCTGTAGAATTGTAAGACGATTGCTGAAAATAATGGGTTCGGTGTTTTTGAGGATCCCATGCTCATAATACGAAATGGAGGCAACCCTTTAAAACCACTTTGATTGAGTAAGTTTGTGGTGTACTTTGTACGCTGTTCATCATCTGAAGATGCAAATGCACAGACTAAAACTAATGATTAAAAAGTTAAATCTGTCATGTCACACCGAGCCAGCTCTTGTACTATGCCAGCCAAAACAGTACTACTAAATATAATAATCGTTGAATAATGATCCCCTTATGGCTAGTAAAATACAAAACAACGCAGCTGTCTTCGGCATGGAGAGAGGGAGTGTAAGGGAGAGAGATAATGAGAGAGAGAGAGGGAGAGAGAGACGCAGTGTTTACACTGGGGCTGTGGTTGAGTTACACCACGTACAGTAAAATGGGCCTGACTGCCAGTAACTTCAGTCACTTACCAACAAAGGCATCATTTCCTGAAAGCTCCTCCCAGCCTCCCTTCTCTTATCCCCTCCCCTTCTCTGCCTCACCACCTCTAGCATTGGGGAACTAACCACAATCAATATGACTAAACCACTATGCAAATGCCCGTCACTCCTCTTTCTAGAAGGAAGTGTGCGCACGTCGCCCGGCCAAGCCGGGAGTCTGATGTCCTACCTGTTGTCGTGAAGGGCACGTTTGGTAGGTGCTCCATCGCTGGCATTGCTCCGGCTGTGAGGGGTGACCCCATGAAGCGTCCTGCACCTTGCGTTTTCCGGAAGGCGACTTGCGACCTCAGTCCCCTGGAACGGTCAGACTCATGTCTCAGATGCAGTTCTGGACTAAGTTTTACTCGCAGCTGGGGCGGCCTCTTCCCAAGGTAGGGTTGGAGACGTTTGGGGTTTACTCTCACAGGATACTGAGACAACACTTCTGTGTTGTTTTTTTCTTTTCTTCAGTCCTGTTGGGGTATTAAACTAGACCTTATAGAAACACATGGTATGTTGTTTTGGCTCGAGTAGTCATTGTTTTGCATTCCATCAGGTTTGTTTGGTCTAGGTCTTGGCTTTTACATGGTGAAATTTCAACTTCTGACCCCGAAACAGCCAGTTACTGTCTCTCCCCTTGTGTGAGCTTTGGTTCTCAAAGACCAGGAGGACTTGTGCCGTATAAAGCGCCCCATACCTTTGCCTTTGGCTAGTAAATAAAAGCTCTGGCAGTTTGAGAGGACTGTCTTTGGCCTTTAGTGAGCTTTCAAACATCTGGCTGCTGTTTAAACGAAGGGGTAACGCGTGCCGGCTGAGAGAAGGGCTTCTTCCTGGAGTAGCAGGCTAGCTCGAGTGACGGCTTGTACTACAGATAATGCTGACAAAGCAATATTTCCCACCGGGAAACAATACGCATTTACCCTTAAAGCCTTGCAATGTTTATTTCTCTTGCTGGTGAATCTGGAGGAAAAGTGCACTCGGTCACTGTGATACGCTCCAATAATCTCCAGCAGCTTCCCGTAAACGGGTAGGTCCTGACAGCTGACTGACGGTAAATATGTCTGCACGCGTCCAGCGGCTGTGGCATAGTTCCCAGACACTTGTCTTTGTCTCTCAGCTATTTCCAAGATAGAACTTTGTAACACTGTTTCTGAACATGCAAATCATTAATATTACACCAAAACCGTGGCATGAAATACATTCTTCACGTCTCCAGCTTATCTTGTTTTGAAAAAAAAAACTTTGCCTGCGGGACCAAAAATGTATTCTGCACCCAATTATGTTACCTATGATATTTATAATTCAGGTCTCACTTTCATTCTCTTTGTTTCCCTCATAAGTTGTTGGCCTGGCCCTAATCAGTGTTTTCTTAAAGGCAGTAGTCATAAAGCACACACACATTAAAGTAACCAGAACCTATCGGCTATCGGGGCCATGCTCTTATTTATTATATTTATGTATCTTGCGCCGTTACTTTTGTTTATTGGTATTCGTGTAATGCATCTGTATTGATAGTTGTGTATTACTGGAGCTGCCTTTGGGCATGGAAGCCAAATTTGTTTTGTAATAAAAATACAATTCAATTCAAATATGTATCATTATTATTATTATTATTATTATTACAGTTTTTCTGTTTGGAATTCCCCATTATATAAAGTTGTGTCATTGCTTTGCGTTCCACAGCTTCTGTGAGGCCAGTGTACAATTTGTTTGCACCCACAATATGGTGAATATTTTCCACACTGAAATGGGGCTCAGTCCTGCAGAAGAGTTGGAGCCAGAAAATGTGGAGGCGTATCTCTGACTGGCAATAACCACAAACCTGCTGCTGTCTTGTGAGCAGCTGGGCTGATTATAATTTCCCATCTCTTGGAACCCTCGTAATCTGTGGCTCACTCTGCAATTAGATCTGTTTGCTGACTGAGCCAGGCTTGCACTGTAGATATAGCTGACTAAATGCATCTCTAACAGACCGAATCTCGAGTTAACTGGAATTGGTACAATGGATGACTGCGTAACTGCTTTCAGCTCCTTTTCAGTTGCTAGCATGGGCAGAACACACACTTGCTGTACTTACGACTTACTCTGTCAAAAATTATTCTTGAACCAATTGTGGATTGCATCAAAACAACTTTTTTTTCGGACAATGTATTTGGTGTTATTTTTCACGATTCAAAATACATCAGGGCAAACAATTTTAATGGTCATGAAGAAAAAGTGGTAATAAATAATCACTTGTAATTGCTGGTTAAGTTCTCAGTTGGTGTAGTTGCTAATGGCCTGAGCACTGCTTAGTAGCATTATTACATTATTACCTTTTGAATCGCAGTGTAACAAAATAATGAATGAAATATTTGAATGGAAGATTTACAGTTCACTCAAATGGTTGCCGCAGTGAATGCTAGCACTTGGCTCAAATAAACCATGACTGTCTGACCCCAACATTATACTGCTAGTGGTGATGTCATTCATGCAACCAACTCAATCAGAACAAGTTTATTCATTTTAACCCATGAGCTCTTTGGACTGCTTGCAACACTTGCGTTTTGAGATGTCTTTTGGAAGCAGGCTTTTATGCAGTTTGTTTTTGGGTCTAGTGTGAAAAGCAAAATATTTTTTCCCCTCTTGATTTTGTATAGTATATCAGTTGTCCTCATAGTGGCATAGTGCATTTGAGCTTGGAGGCGTAATCTGTTTCTCACCTGGCAATTGATAGCATTTCACACCCCGGATACAGGTATAGCCTTCTCATCTATCCCCGTAAACAGGAAATGTATCTTGTGATAAATCCATGAAAGGAAATAAAGGGAAGCCATTTGTTGATGGCATTTAATAGGGTTTAATGAGATATTCTCACATATCTCACCAAATCCCCTCCAAGCCGCCCTGGGTGTTCATTCTGTTTCTCCAGTGACTCCAGTGTGGTAAGAATTGAGGAGAGTGGCGGAATTACTATAAATTAGTTATTGTCTGTGGTTGGCTCTCCCTGTTCGAAGGATGACGAGCTTTATTAGCTGCACGCAAAGTCCAGGAAGAGGCTGTGTCTCTTTAGGCCTCAGGTTAAGGCGAACCTGGCATGTTTCTGAAAGAATAGAGGTATCGGGTTCGCTCCTCTGTCTGTAGCACGTTAGCATGTGGGTTATGCGCGGCTGGTAGCACGTTAGCATCCCCAGCTCTAATTCGATCTCCTTTCTTTGCTACCGGGAGAGCTGAGCCCACCCCACTAAGAACTCGTCAGGCCTGCACGTGCACGTGAAGGTCGTGCTGTTCATTGGAAACGCGCAGCGCCTGTCTTACCCTGGAGCAAGAACAGTGCGTGTCTGGGGAAAGCAAATGGCGTTTCCATTTTTGTTCTTAATGGCTTGTTTTGTATGTGGGAAAATACTTGAAAGTAGCGTTGACAGACCTTGGGGCTCCGCACTAATAGGGGCTTTTAAGCTCGATTTTCTTTTTTTTGTCCCCCCTTTCGGCCTTTTGCATCTTTTTCGCTGTTTGTTTCTGCTGCGGCCGGTTGATGCATTAAAGTGAGAGAAATGTTGTGTTAAGCGTACCGTGTTTTCAGGCTACTGCAGGTTTTGCCTCAGTGCTGCAGTGCCAGTTGACGTCACTTCTTGGCTTCCCATCAATTGCGCAGAGGAAGTGGGGTCGCACAATCCCCCCCGCAGACCCTTTCCTCTGTGGTGCTGGGTCATGGGTCCGACTGGTACTTTTCATTTCCTGGCAGGTGTCTTTCTTTCTTTTCAACTTTTTTTAAACTTTAGTGAAAGAGACTCGCTGAAATGCCAGAATTTAGCATCACTCGGTGCAAGTGCCTCACTTGCGGCTGAACAGCAGTATGGCTGGTTTCCCCTCTCCCCAACTGGGCAGTGGTGGCAGTCTTGCAGCCCTTCTCAGCAAGTGCGGAACTTTCCATTAGTATCGAAACAATTTGGCCGCATCTTTATAACATTGACAAAGCAATGTGGAAACACCACAAGAACATTTCTTCTGTGTTTTCTCGGTTGTTCAACCTCTGGCTGGATGCTGACTGACCTTAGTTGCATTTTTAAAGCATCAAGATGCCCTTACTTTCTCCTAGCAGCTGTAGTTGCACTGTGCCTGTTTCAATCAAGTGGCAGTGCAGACATCCCGGGTGGGGTGTGCGAAAGCAAGCATGCTCACCCCAGGTTTTCTGGAAATTTCCAGAGTGCCAAGCGCCCACCCAGTCTTTCGCAGAACACACATTGGGATAATGTAATGCAGCAGTTCATAATCCACCTGTGGACGGTCGAGGCTGTTCTTCCTGGTATCATGGTTTGTGAAGGTCTCCATTAAAGGCGCAAACACACTCTTGGTATTAAAAATACATTCTTCGTGTTGCCGTGGGTTCATGTGACTGGGCCATTTTTTTTTTTGATGATAACCCCATTTAGAGCTGAGAAAATGGGATGTGCCAACCATATGATTCCAAAATGGAATTCTGCTCTTTTAGTTCAGAAGCATCTGCCTTTGACACGCTTGCATTTTTCATGTGTTTTTGTGAACTGATCTAGGAGAATTGAATCTTTTTTCAGTGCTAGACAAAGACATAGTCAAATTTTGTAATAAAGGAGAGAGTTTAAATTCTTTTTTTAAATATCACTTGTCCAGCTGCGTATAACTGAAGTGATGCCAAGCAAGCCCGTGGCATTATATATGTGGAAATTAAGAGCTATGGGTGTTGGCAGAAGTGATTGATTTGAGTCTTTCTTATTTGAGTGTGTTAGGTGAGTCAGTTGTTATTTTATTGGTACGCACCACCGTGGTGTGTCACTGGAAATATCGCCTACAAGTTCAGTACAGTCCTCTCATAGCCGGGGTAGGAATTTGTGTCTCTGTTATCTCGAAGAGCCGTCCATCTTGTCAAGGAAGATATGAAAACTGAATGATATATTTCCATGGACAGCCAGTCACTGCTGAACAAAGAAAATTTAATTATACGGGGTTGTATTAAATTATAAGCGAGGTAATTCCCATCCCCAGTAAGTGTCTGTAGTTTATCAGACTTTTCTTCCCCTCCAGTACAGCCCCAATAAATAACTCCAGTTCCAGTTGTTCAGCTGAGCAGGTTGGGTGCAAAAATATAGATATTATTTTATTTTTCTCATATTGTTCATAAAAGCTTATGCCACCATGGCAGGATTAGTACAGTAAGAGTAGTTTAGGGTGTGGTGCGTGCGTGTGTGCGTGTATGTGCAGGCACACGCGTGCAAACGTGTGCATGTGGGTCAATGACATATGCCTTTTAAGAATGTTTTTTTTTTTTTTAATAAAAGAATACATTTATTTGAAGTTGGAAGAGTGTGTTTAAACACGTCTTAATGGTTGCACAACATTTACTGGGATTTCGTACAGTTTTAGACTGTATTTGCAATTTCACATGCCAAAAAATGTCAGGTGGCGCAATCAAAAGTTTCTGGAAAAAAATACACACTTCCCTCTTTTTTTGTTAGTGTTTTTTTTAGTTAGTATACCTGAGAGTGTCTACTCTGCCTAAAACATTACTATTTTGTATTTGTATTTAAAATAAAAGTAACATGGATTCTTTATTGTAGGGGGCAGGTAATGGAATTTATAGAGCTGCCAGATAGCTCATTCAGCTTAGGCACTGCTTTGCAGTGCAGAAGCAACTATCACATCGCAGGTTCGAGCCTCGGTCATACCAACCGGCAGTGGTTGGCAGCTTTTTCAGAGTAGCGCACAATTGGCCATCGCACTTCAGAGTTTCAAATTTCAAATGTTAATTTGAAAGGTTTGCAATGTAAATTTATGCCCCTATATTAATATTCTATGAATTAATATTTTAAATGATATATTTAATACATTTTACATCGTGTTCACTTGCTTGGACGGTTGCCCCATCTGACATTTTGAGGGTTTGAGATGGCAAAACATCATTTTTATGATAAACTGGAAATATGTTCAAATTAAACAGGTTTTATAGAATAAAATGATGCTTACTATTAATCATTTAAAATTACTTTAAGCCAAAGCTGTGCACCCGGACAATGTCACGTCATTGACCCATTTGTGTGTTTGTGCGAGATTATGTGATGCAGGTTCCCCTCAGCCTTTTAATTAAATTGCATGGCTTTTGTCCTTTAGCTCATTTGTGTGTGTGTGTGTGTGTGGGTGTGTCTGTGGGTGGGTGTGTGTCTGTGGGTGTAGGCACGGGCACGCGCATTGTTTGGACTCACTGCCAGGATGACCCGACTCTCATAAGGTAATCAGGCCGAGCCGGATCTTCTGAGGTCACATGGTGCTGGACAGGAATTCTGCACACTGGACTGAGCCGTATTAGTCAGCCAGCCTGACCTCTCTGTCTCAGGACTGATGAATCCTTTCATTTGCGTGATATACTGTTTCTTTAAAGGGCAGCAGGTTTCGTGCTGTCTCTCTCTCTCTCACTCTCTCTCTCTCTCTCTCTCTCTCTCTCTCTCCTTTTTCTTTGCATCACACTTCACGTAAGGTCAGATGGAGGTATTTGGTGAATATGGGTTTTAATGTAAGTGTGTGTGTGTGTGTGTGTGTGTGTGTTTGTGTGTCTGTGTCTGTGAACGTGTGTGTGCATGTGGGAGGTAGATGGATTAGCAGCTTTTTGTGGTTGATTCCTTATTTTAGAAAATGCTAAGCTAAGGCAGCCCTTAACTAAAACACTGCCAGTTGCACTTTTCGTTGCTGCCGGGAGGCAGTAGCAGTAATTAATGGATAACTCTGCACTTCCTGGCCTGAGAAACCAGGGGATTCCCTGTCTGCTTCTGCTGGCTCCACAGGCTGGAGGATTCAGCTTTCAGGAAGCCTCAGCATGTTTTGTGCGAGCAAAGTAGCAGGAAGGAACCAGGGATCTCGAAAGTTGATGAGGCTGTAAAAAATTTCTGATGGGGCTCCAGTTCTTCATTGTGAAAATACTGGTGGTCTGTCATTTCCTATTGCTTTTATGTCATTATCTATGGATTGAAGCGAAAAATCAGTCCTGGTAGTGTACTAATGGTATCTAACAACTTTGTAGTTCACTAGGACGTACTGTGGTAAGAGTATTTGAAAGGTATTGAATTGGGGAAATTAGTAGAAAATTAAGAACCAGTTCTCTTACAATTGCTGAGTATCTTGTCTGCAACAAAATTTTGTTTACATTTTGCAGCTAGGTGTTCCTGTGTTCCGAAGCTTTGTTTTAGGGTTGGTGCTATTTGCTGCCACCAGATTTCTGTTTTTCTTTCTGTTTTGCTTTCCTCTGAACGTTCACGCCTTGGTGTACTTTCAACAAAAATTAGGGCTTTCAAAATAATGACGTGCTGTGCGTTTGCCGAGGCCAAGGCCCACGTACTTCTGCAGTGGAAATTGTGCAAAGGCAGAAATTAATGCTATCAGTGTTGCAGCACCGTGTTCTCCCACGACTAATAATGAAACCTAAATTATAACCTGCTAAGTTAAATGGCTGTTTGTGTTGCAGAGATTGTTGTGCTTGGTGTTATTGCTGGGTGGCAGTGGTTATTGGGCTTTTAGAGGCTGAAAACACTTGTTTCCCAACACATGTTCTCATGCATATTTTAGGCTACAAAGCTAAACACACAAAGGGTTGCCAGGTATCCAGTTTTTGGAAGTAATGGTCTGGTCTGTATTTTCAGCCGGGTTATTTATTGTGATATCTGGGTCAGAGGAGTTGGAAGAAATGTTTTGTCTGTTTCTGTTGGATTGGCATGTCTTTGATTCCTCTGTCTGGCGGTACGGCCCCCTGTTCCGCCTCCCTCCTTGGCAATTTTCGCTTGCAGTCATGCGTATTATTTCGATTTGATGAATTCTAAATCTCGCAGCCCTACACTTACCCCTTATATGACCTGCACCGTGGTAGTATGAAGAACTAAAGTATAAAAAAAGCGGACAGAAAAGGCTGGGGGGGGGGGGGGGGGGCCATATGGCCAGGTAACTGGGTTTTTTCGTGCATTTGGCAGTGAAAGGGGAGGAAAACGCGCCACGATGCGGATGGAGCTGACGCGAAGGGGTAGCGTCACGCTAAGGTCGACCTGCGTGGAAACGAGCTCCCTGGGAGGGTTGATTCAAATCTTGAAGTTTTGCCGTTTCTCCGCTAAAGCCTAGCGAAGGGGATTAAACTGTGGAGGCTGAGATTGGCATCACTGCTGGCGGCACTTGGAGCCTTATCGCGGCCGCGCAGGCCCGAATTGGCCACAAAGCGCTAATCTCGACCTCGGCACCCGGGAAACGCGCGGCTTACAGGTCATGCTTCCCTTCACGCGCTTCGGAATGAAATATTCTGTCCGGTTGGCTCCCCGGTCCTGTTTGTGCCTTTCTGAGATTAGTTTGACGTTTTGCTGCCCATTTTATAACCAACTTCACTGCTGTGGGTGTGTTTGCCGAGAGAATCCTAAGTGCTTCAGTGCTGGCGCTTGAAGAACGTACACAGCTGAAAATTGCCACATGCTAACTGGAAACATAATTGAGGAGTACATCTACTAATTGAGGCGTATGCGTATGCCTCTGTATTCAGCTTAGCAGCACTTTTGTACCATGGGGAAAAAATTAGAATGTATGTGTTTGCACAGGACCCTGGAATGAGTGATCATTTCCTCCTTCCGTGCCAATTAAAACTGGAGACTTCTGGCCTTCTATTGTAACTTCGTAACTGTGAGTGAGAACCTGCAGAAGTAAGTCAATGGAATGCTCACAACTATAGGAGGAAGTAGGTTGATATTTTGGATATGTCGCTGGCGTGTTTTGGCCAGAGCTGCACTGCGGGTTCTGCGTGCTGCTGATATGCTGTTTGCAGCTCTCTAGAGCCTGTTGCTGGGCTCTGCACTCATTGGTCGGTTCGCCTTTGTTTGTTCGTCCATCCGCTGAGAGCAGCTGTATTTCTTGGAATGATGACGAGGCCTGGGAAAACAACGCTTCCAGGAATCCCCTCCGCTTCACTGCTCGGCACCGCTGATCCGCCAATTCGCAACCCCTGACTGTAAAAGGCTGCCCATCCACTTAGGAGTCAAGAAAGCAAAAAGTGTCAATTTGCTGTAGCAGGGAACTCGGGCTGGGTCATGCCACTTAACCGTTTCCCCAAATCTCAGTCAAGCCTTCCCTCTCTCTCTCCATCTTTCTCTCACTCTTCCTGGCCTGCCCGCCCTCTCTCTCTCTCTCCCCCGTTCTCCATCTCTTCCTCCCTCTCTCTACCTCCATCTCCATGTCTCTTGCTCTCTCTCCTTTTCTCTATCTCTCAATCTCTTTTTATGTCTCTGTCATTCTCACCATCTTACTCTCTCTATTGCTCTCCCTCTCCCCACTCTCTCTCCCCCTCTTTCCCTCTCCCTCTCTCATCTGTCCTCGCTCTCTCCCTCCTGTCCTCTCTCACCCCCCTCCCTCCCACCCTCTCTCTGTAACATACACGTACACAGCACACACACACACCCCCCCATCAGTCATGTTGCATGACGTGCCCTTGAGAAGGGCATAAGTCAATCAAGCTGCTCTCTCCAGTTCAGTAGCAGATGTCTGGTTACATCCTGTTATGACACCGTATGCAAACACGGAGGGGCTGTGGACGTTTGGTGCTTCCGACCGTCTCTGCGTGTTCTTATTTACGGTCTGTATTGGTCCTGCGAGAGCCGGGACACGAGGAGTCCTCTGACCTCCAGCGTGCGTCTGCCTCTCGAGTCTCTCTGAGATGATATTAAATGATCACATTTCTGTTTTGCCGTTTTAGCTGTCGTTTTGTGCCAGAGTGTTTTAAACATGACGTCTTGTATCGGACTACACGGGCCCAATCCCATCTGGAGGTCTGTGGTTGTAAGGGCCTTGCTTGAGGGCCCAACGGTTGCACTGATCTTACTATGGCCACACCGGCAGCGCATCATAGGACAGCACATCATGCAAAGCACTAATGTTTGGGTGCCAGTCAAATAGCTTTACCTCGAGGCCACAGGCAGGCCCTGTCGCACACATTTGCAGCGGCCCCTCATGCTTTGTGTCTTCAGACTGAATGTCCCGTTTTTAACTGTAAGAGCTGCTGTATTTTTGTTGGATATTTTCTTGTGCTCTATCCTGAATGTGAAATGTCATTGTGTTTAGTATGCTAATGCCCTATGAGCTGTGTTCCCTTGCATTCATGAATTTAGTCAGCTCTTCTATAGAAATTGATTTATGGCCCCCCCCCCGACTCCCAGTACGGGACTGTGTGGGGCTAGATGCCTGGGGGGTGGAGGGGTGAACCTCCAGCTATTCTAGAATTAGCCATGCAGAGAGCAGAGCAGATACTCCTCACGCATGCCTGTGAAGGTCCCCCCAGTCATAATTCAAGTGTTGCACACTCGCCTGAAATAGACACGGGGTAAGATGGCGTCCCCTATTGAGCTAATCCGTGGGATTTTCAGCAACGCCCCCTGCCCCCAGTGCAGGCCAGGATTAGTGGGCGGAGTCACATTTGATTGGTCGCATTGCCGCCACATGCATATGCAGACGCCGAGCTGCAGGCGGAACGGATTGGAAGGCACCCATGCCTGAAATGAATCTCCTGGCCCCATATCTGTCAGATTAAACAGCGCTGCTGCTCACTGGGGGCCCGATGGCACGTACCAGCCCCCCTTCATCCCTCCAACTTTGCTTCATTCTCCGCAGACAGATTATGTTTAGCTCGGCCTTAATCATTGACTTTGCTGGTCCTGCTAGTACAGCTAAATCAGTGTTGTGGACCCTGTCTGATTTTTGAAATTCATTATGCTTCTCGGAACTGTGATCTCTGCTCGGCCATTCATAGTCCACGGGGGGATTATAGTTGAATTGGCCACGCTGTGAAGAATCTCTTGCTGTGCATTTTGCTTTTGGTTGGTTTTGTGTCAGCGTAGCAGATCTCATATCTGATCCTTAGCAATTTTAAGTTTTATTTATTTATATATTTATTTACATACTTAATTACCTTACCTTGCCTTGCGTTACAGTAATTCAGCAATTCAGTTCTAGCTCTACCAAATCTGTTTGACTTCAGGCTTTGAATTTTCCCTTCATATTTTCCGATTCATTTTTATATAAAACGCCCATGACGTTTTTCTATTAATTTTCCTATTTATATCCGCATGCATGTCCCCATATGTTTCCGAGTTCATCTTCCTATTCATGTTTAAGAGAAAGTGAGGTCAAAAAAATGAGCAAATCTGTTCTGAGACGACATCAGTTTGAGACCAAAATGTAATTTTTAGAGCTGTTCGACCATCTGTATCCGAGAAAATGAATACTAAAAACTCGAATCCACCGCTATGGGCAACACCATATTGCATTGCAGGCTCAGCAAAGTCGGTCCTTGACGTCATGGCATCAACTCAGTTTGCTTAAGATTTGCTCTTTTTGTTGTCCAAAATTTTCCTTGATTACGACTACAGTTCCAGAAAATCATGACAATCCCTAGTTCAAGTTCAGGATACCGACAGCTCCAGTCAAGTATTTTCTGTAGAGTTTTTGAGAGTTTCGAGGAGTTATACAACCTTATTGTTATTCTACCACCAAACTAAACCTATGGGGACCGTGTAAGTACCAAAATAAGCCTATCGAGACAAATAGTGCACCAACGTGTCAAACTTCCAGCCCTGGCTCTTCACCTCTTTTTTTACTTCAGTGAAAGTCCTTTGGTGATGTAAACATGTAAACCCATTTCATCGGAAATGTGTCTGAAATTCCCCAGAAATTTTATACGCCAGTTTTTTGTGGACTTTCATGTGTTTGTACTGTCCGTGAGAGAATGGACGATGAAGGCCTAAAACCCATGAAACTCTGTTTCACTTAGGTTTTTCCTTATGCAGGTTCAAAGTCACAAGGCATTTTTTTCATACTTTACAACAGTGTCACATACATGTTCTGTATCTGCTGGTTGCGGTGCTTCATTGACAAAACATCTCGTGTATATTGAGACAAATATTCAAATCCAGGATGCCACATTTTTATGACTGCAGCATTACATCAAATGGAAAATATCTAGATCTTGAACATCATTTTATATATATTTCCCTGTGATTCAGCAGGTCCTATTTGGGCCTTAAGTTCCACAGGTTCGAATACAGCCGCGGCATTTGATGGACTCGTATATGGGTCTGTTGCTTGTATGGGATTAATGGGCTGTGGTCCCCAAACTGTTCCTTTGAAATGGATGTGATTAAGCTCAAATTAAACCCAACCGTTCACACTTTGATTTGTGAGATTTGACATGTGATTTGAGTGAGCAGTTCTTGGTGGAAATAGATGCCTTTAAAATTGTGCAACTGTCTTTGTACACAAGAACTTCTTTGTATGGAGTTAGTTGCTGTGTGAAACTCTGATTTTTCCCCCTCTCTCTCTCCCGTTCCACAGGACCTCTTAGGCTTAGATGAGCTGTCCAACAATTCGTTCTTCTCCTCTCCGGCCGATTCCCTGTCAGAGTACACCGACGCGGCCGACCTCGTCAGCATAGACAACTATGTTCCCACGCTCGGCGACATCAACACTCCTGCGTCCGGTCAGCGGGAGGTACCGGCTCCCACCTCTTCTTCACAGTGTCTCCCACTTCAGCTCTCTAGTCCTCTTCACTCTATCCCTCTCTTACACACTTTCCTCTTCACTCTCTCCCTGCCTTACACTCTCTCCTCCTCATCTCTCTCGCTCCCTTACACTCTCTTCTCCTCATCTCTCTCACTCCCTTACACTCTCTTCTCCTCATCTCTCTCCCTCCCTTACACTCTCTTCTCCTCATCTCTCTCACTCCCTTACACTCTCTTCTCCTCATCTCTCTCGCTCCCTTACACTCTCTCCTCCTCATCTCTCTCGCTCCCTTACACTGTCTTCTCCTCGTCTCTCTCCCTCCCTTACACTCTCTTCTCCTCGTCTCTCTCCCTCCCTTACACTCTCTCCTCCTCATCTCTCTCGCTCCCTTACACTGTCTTCTCCTCGTCTCTCTCCCTCCCTTACACTCTCTTCTCCTCGTCTCTCTCACTCCCTTACACTCTCTTCTCCTCATCTCTCTCGCTCCCTTACACTCTCTTCTCCTCATCTCTCTCGCTCCCTTACACTCTCTTCTCCTCATCTCTCTCCCTCCCTTACACTCTCTTCTCCTCATCTCTCTCGCTCCCTTACACTCTCTCCTCCTCATCTCTCTCGCTCCCTTACACTCTCTTCTCCTCATCTCTCTCGCTCCCTTACACTCTCTTCTCCTCATCTCTCTCGCTCCCTTACACTCTCTTCTCCTCATCTCTCTCGCTCCCTTACACTCTCTTCTCCTCGTCTCTCTCCCTCCCTTACACTCTCTTCTCCTCGTCTCTCTCCCTGCCTTACACTCTCTTCTCCTCATCTCTCTCGCTCCCTTACCCTCTCTTCTCCTCATTTCTTTCCTTCCCTTGCACTCTTTGCCTTTATTACACTCTCTCCTTTACATCTCTCTCCGTTTATTACGCTCTCTCCTTTACATCTCACTCTCTTTATTACACTCTTTTCTTTACATCTCTCTCCCTTTATTACACTCTCTCCTTTACACCTCTCTCCCTTTATTAAGCTCTCTCCTTTACATCTCTCTCTTTATTACACTCTCTCCTTTACATCTCTCTCCCTTTATTATGCTCTCTCCTTTACAACTCTCTCTTTATTATGCTCTCTCTTTTACATCTCTCTCCCTTTATTATGCTCTCTCCTTTACATCTTGCTACTGTTGTTACACTCTCCCCTCTTCATTTTACTCTTTTACACTCTCCTACATTGTCTCCCCACTCTTTTTCTCTCTTCGTCCATTCTGATCTGTCTTCCTTACTTACACTCTCCCTTCCTCCCTTCCTCTTTTACACCCTCTCTCCTTCCTGCTTTTTCTCATTCCATTATTTACACTCACCCGCTTTCCCTCCTTCTCCCTCACTCTTCTCTCCTCATTCTCTCTTACTGTATATCTCTGCCCCCCTTTCTCTTTCCCTCTTCTCTGCCACTTACTTCTTAATCAGATGTTCACCAAATATGTGGGCATAAATGTTCACAACCCAATGGACACGAGGGTCTATGCCACGTCACATGACAGAATTCACTGTCACTCACCAATAGCAAAGCCTACTTCACATCAGCACGCAAACAGAGTCTGAACTGGTCCTTTCAGTGCAGTCAGTACTCACTCTGCTCCTGGGGAGGGCTTCCCGGGTACGAGGGGGGGTCCCTACGACTCTCTGTTTTATTCCATTCTCCTCCTTTCCTTTCATTTTTCCCATTGTCTAATTTTTTCCTCTGGTGAGAGTTTGGGCTCAACCAGAACTTTCATCTCTTGTTTGTTTTTCCATGTGTTTCCGGCGCGGTTGAGTTCAACTTTAATGACTGTGCCACAGATATTATTTGGAAATGTTGAATCAGAATGGCCTAGTCCAGGGTGGTTGTCTCGGGGCTCGCTCCAGTGAAAGCACTAGCCTTTGTTCTCCCACTGGCTCAGAGCAAATCTTGGGTGTGCCATAGCTACCTATGGTCAACACCTCCGTGAATCCCATGGTTCAGAAAGTCAATTTCAGAGGTGTAATTACAAATCCAGGTTCTGGCTGATGAAATATTCAAATTCCCAAATCCAGGCTGCTGGATCAAAATCCCAGACAGGACTACTCATTTCTGAACCTGGACCTGAATCTGTCCTGTGTCAGCTGCTTGTTTTTAAGGTGTGTCCTTAGAAAAGCCTGCATGCAGGCCTGTCCCCATTCAGAGGGTGGCCGTTCTAGTGACAGGACGTCCCAAAGGAAGAGCTATGAAACAAACAAGGGACGTTGAGAAGAAGACCCATGTCTTAGTTCAGTGCCATTGCTTTTGAACCCAGTGAACCAAATCCTTCAGTGAGGCCTGTGTGTCGGTGGCCATTTTGTTTGGTTTTTATACATTTTTGTGTTGCTTTGGTTTATTTTCCTTTCGCAGTTGAGCTCCGGCAGGTTTGAAGGCTTGAACAGTTTCGAGGATATCTCTGCCATTATCAACGCCCCACCTTTCGGAGGATACCAGGTAGCCCCGTAACACCCCCCCCCCCCCTCCAAATTCCAAATTTGGAGGGGGCTTCGTTACTCTCTTGTGCACTGGGTGGCCTTGCTCAACTTCTTTGCTTGAAGACTGTCACTTTTTCCCTCTCCAGTCAAAACAGAAGTTGCGTGTTCACACTGTTAACCATTAACACTTATTAACCGTTTCGGTCTGACTCACTGAACCCAGAGCTGACTCTCCTCTGTCGGTGGTAGCCTGTTGCTCATTCACTTATTTTCCAGTCTTTGACCAGTCTTTTCTGTCTTTTCTTGACTGCTTCAATCATTTTTTAGCACTCCTTTCCTGCTTCCTTCAGTCTTGTGGTTCCAGAAAAGTCTCTCTTATTCTCTTTTATCCCTCTCTCTTTCTCTCTCTCTCTCTCTCTCTCTTTCTAGCTAAGCCAACGACCCCAGCCGCCCCCGGAAGAGGAAGAAGAGGCAGATGAAGAGGAGACTGAGGAGCTCGGGCACGTGGACACGTACGCGGAGTACAAACCCTCCAAATGTGAGATGCTGCTTTGACTGCTCATGAGCACCATGCTCTTAGCCAGTCATTACTGACGACTCCTCACCGTCACTCTGTCTTTTTCACACCCTGTGCAGCCACGATAGGGCTCTCCCACCCAGATATTGTGGTAGAGACCAACACCCTCTCCAGCGTACCGCCTCCTGACATCACATATACTCTCTCCATTCCGGAAACCACTATCGACAGGGGCCTGCTCTCTGCCCTACAGCTGGAGGCCATCATCTATGCCTGCCAGGTAACCACCCAGTACTCTCCACAGGGAGATTCAGGGTTAGTGTTGTCGACAGTGGGCTCTTGTCAGTATGGAGAAGGCAGTGCTCCCACAGTGACTGTTTGCCTGTCCCAGGCCCTGCAGTGTGGGGTTAGACCAAACTTTGTCCCTGTCACCCTCAGCAACACGAGGTGATCCTGCAGAACAACCAGAGGGCCGGTTTCCTCATCGGAGACGGTGCTGGGGTGGGAAAAGGCCGCACTGTGGCCGGGATCATCCTGGAAAACTACTTAAAGGGAAGGAAGAAAGCATTGTGGTGAGTGTGCAGCTTTCTCGCCGACCTTAGTCCTCGAGAATTTTTATACTGTGCTGCTAGGAGGTTGTTTCGATTCACACGCCCCCATCTTCTAATACGTTTGTTTGTTTTTTCTCTCCTCCAGGTTCAGTGTTTCCAACGACTTGAAGTATGATGCCGAGAGGGACCTGAAAGATATAGATGCGCCCTCGATACCCGTACATGCCTTAAATAAGGTAGGAGCGTTGGATTTCAGGGTCCTTCCTCTCTAAGGGGGGGTTCCTTTAGGCTCATTGTGATTCATTGGGTCGCCCCGGCACTAGAATTTTCTTCAGTTTCGTCGGCTGTTCCTCTGTCCTCTCCTGTTGTGTTGCAGTCATGTACGTCTGCTTGTTGTTCCTAGATTAAGTACGGTGACACAGCTACCTCAGAGGGAGTGCTTTTTGCGACGTACTCTGCACTCATCGGAGAGAGCCAAGCGGGCGGGCAGCACCGCACCAGGTTGAAGCAGATTCTGGACTGGTGCAAACCAGGCTTCGATGGAGTCGTATCCCTTTTAACAACTGGTCACAGCACAGTTGGGCACAATTCCTGGTCCTTGGTTACAGATCCCAAAAGCATAGCTGCTAACTACAGTTGCGAACTATGGGTCTCATTCATGAAACGTGAGCAGAACGAATTTGCGTGTAAACTGTCCGCAGATGGAAATCTACATGCGTCTCCACATTCATCAATATTTTAGTTGCTTCAATCTTTTCGTAGCTACTAACAAAATCTACACATGCTGCTGACCACGCATAGTGCTTGTGTAAATTTTACAATGCATATAAATAATGCTTGTTACAATTGGAAATTTCAATTTTTATTAATATTGCATTCTGTTATGTACACAATACACAGATGCCTTTGAAACACGCCTAAACATGACTATCGATTAAAAATACAACTCATTTAATTAAATTAATTGCCAATTGGCAGGTTTAAGATCCAGATTAGGTTCATGATTGTGAATTATCTATGTGAATAGACTCAATATATTAAACGTTCTTCCTACATATTGAATGATGATAATAAAAATATAAGCATTCCGCGGTCTCTGTTAGGTATAATTACTGACGGGGAGGTCTCCCCAATTATGCCAGCGATGCACTCGTCTGCAGTTGATAGTTGTGACTGTCAGCTTCCTTATCTGTGGCTGATGTACTTTTTGTGTTTTTCTGTGTGCGCTTATGCGTTTCTTTGCCTTCAGTTTCATGTCGGACCATTTAAGCTTTGGCTCGGACGTGATTCTTTGGACTACAGAGACAACATTAACGGCGTCTGTCGCCCCCCTCCAGGCCTTCACTTTGCCTGCCCCTGTCACACCACTGCTAACAGATGAAAATTAAATGTTTTTTCTCAACTCCACCCAAAATTATTTCTATCGCCGCTTCGGAAAAATTCTTTTTTTCTTTCTTTGTTTGCGCCATGACTGACAGGTCAACTGGATGCACCTCCTTTCATGGTGGTCACTGGCAATTAATGGTTGGGGATATGCTAATAGCTGATTACTTGGAGCGCGCTGTCAGTTTACGATGGATTGGCATTCATGATCATACACATGTTTTTACGATCAGATCTGAGTTTCGCGCGGTGTTCGTGAATCCGAAGTAGGTTTTTAGTAGCGTAGGATTTTATGTGCAAATCATCGCACAAATTAACTAATTTTTCATGAATGAGACCCTATGTTTGCAACTTACATATTTCAACCACATACAGTCAATGGTTCCAACTATGTGAGTGAACATCTGTGCGTTTGAGAAAGGTTCCCCTTATATTAATGCAGGCTGTTTTGTTCCAGTCCGGCTAAATGAGTTGGTGGGTTGTATACGGCAGCTTAAGTTCACTGGTGGACTTTATATCAAGAACATTTCATGTTGGAATAACAGCTATGCACTTATGAAAACCGCCAGAATCCCAGGAGCTTTATATTGGCCCAGGCTAATGAATAAATCAAGATCAGAAGTTCAAATGAAAACCAAACATGGACACAGCCCACCTTGCCCATCTCTAGATTACAGAACATTATGAGGTCAAGCTTGAAGAGTCTTGATTACCTTGCTATCCTGTCATGGTAGCGTGTTCATGTGTGTCCCGTTTCACTGTTGTCCTTGACGGTAATGCTCTTTCAAGATCATATTTGACGAATGCCACAAAGCCAAAAACGCCACATCCACCAAGATGGGTAAGGCTGTTCTGGACCTGCAGAACAAGCTGCCGCTGGCACGAGTGGTGTACGCTAGCGCCACAGGTAAGGGCGCCTGACTCCTGTTATGGTCTGAAGGAGAATTAAGAGGCTACCTATCCATCTCCATCTCAGGATTTGAATAATTACAACCAGTAGCAGAACACCTTGGCACTGTCTGTCTGTCTTGGTCTTTCTCTCTTTCGCTCTGTCCATCTCTCTATTTTTCTATCCTCAAATGGTCTCTCTCTTCCTTTTTTCCCTCCCTCTCTCTTCCATTAATCTTTTTGTCTCCAGAAATTGTTTTGGTTGTGTGCTTTTGCTGTGGTGTTTTCTTAAAAATGGAAAATTAATGGACCATCTCACTGCGCCTCCACAGGTGCCTCTGAACCAAAGAACATGATCTATATGAGCCGGCTGGGAATCTGGGGTGACGGAACGCCCTTCAGGACATTTGAGGACTTTTTGCATGCCATCGAGAAAAGGTCAGTGCCCACAGAATATGTCCCTGGGCCCCCAACGGCAGGTTTTTGTCCCACTGTTTGCCTAACGCACTGGCAACCGATTGAATGTTTTTCCGTGCCTGACCATTTTACTCTCTGATTTGCTTCCTGATTGATTGTTAGTGACTGTGCTTAACAGACTATGTGTGCCTTCTGACTGACTGCCATGTCTGTCTATTTTGTTTGAGTATTCGACTGTCTTGCTGACTTTTTTATCTGTGTCTCTGACTGTCTGACTGACTTTCTTTCACTGTCTGACTGCCTGAAGGTCTTTGTCTGTTTATTTTATCGGTCAGTCTGATTGGCTCATTCTTTCTCTGCTCCTTCGCTTCTCCTCCCAGGGGTGTGGGCGCCATGGAGATCGTGGCGATGGACATGAAGGTGAGCGGCATGTACATTGCCCGGCAACTCAGCTTCTCCGGTGTCTCTTTCCGCATCGAGGAGATTGGCCTGGACAACGACTTCAAGCTCGTCTACAATAAAGCAGCCAAACTGGTGAGAAGCACCGACAGCTAGGCCCAGCGTGGCAACCTGGGGGACGTGTGTTTACTGTGGATAAGAGTTTAAGCATGTATTGGCAGCCTGGGGGTTTTAAACCAATCAGTCTCATCATGTCTCAGTGCAAGCATTCGTCTGTGTAAATTAACTTTGACAAGTTAATGTCAGAAAACAAATACTTGAATATATTGCTCTTAAGCATTCTTCAGGTTCAGGCTCTTTTATTTTTAATGGTATTTTATAATGCTAATATTGAACTCGGGCTACTCTTCAAAAGCAAAAGGCATGTTGCAGTCATTCTGCGTTTAATGTAGAAATGACTGTATACAGACCAGCCAGTGCGGTTTCAGCGTAACAGAGCAAATTGTGCCACAAACCAGTCACATTGAAGTGATGTGTTTGAGATTGAGTGCCCCTGCTCGTCGGAGGTGTTAACTGCGGTTCTTCT
The DNA here is from genome assembly GCA_029721435.1 of Gymnothorax reevesii. Classification (NCBI taxonomy): domain Eukaryota; kingdom Metazoa; phylum Chordata; class Actinopteri; order Anguilliformes; family Muraenidae; genus Gymnothorax; species Gymnothorax reevesii. Next base: position 32,997,855 of record CM056575.1, read on the forward strand.
CGCAGTGGGCGGAGGCGCTAGCGGTGTTCACGCGGGCGGCAGACGAGCTGGGCCTGGTCTCTCGGAAGTCACTGTGGGGCCAGTTCTGGTCCTCCCACCAGCGCTTCTTCAAGTACCTTTGCATCGCTGCCAAGGTGCGCTGCCTGGTGGAGCTGGCGAAGAAAGAACTGGAGGCAGGAAAGGTGAGTCCTAGAAACCTCGCCCCCTGTACCTACTTGCCTCTTTTTTGTTGTGTGCATTGTGGGAAAATACGTGAAAATCTGTGACGTTCTTGAATGGAACCTGTACTGTTTTATACTTGAAATTTGAGGCGTCACCGTGGTGCAGCCTATGAAGCACTATCTGCATACTGATTCGATGGCAGGGGTTCAAATCCAGCCTCTATTGTGTATGTCTCTCCTCTCCCTCTCAGGTTGTTAGTTCTTCCTTTCTCTCTAAACTTTCCTGTCATAAAAGCTGGAAAAACCCTAGAATATCTTTAATAAACAATACTTAAAGTTGGCTGGAAGTTTACTTGAAATATGCCCAGCATTTCTTTTTTGCACTGGTAGTTCAGTAATGAAATTGACCACTGTACGTCATGCTTGTTTTTGTCCCCGGTAGTGTGTCGTGATTGGACTGCAGTCCACAGGAGAGGCCCGTACTCGCGAGGTCCTGGACGAGAACGACGGACACCTGGACAGATTCGTCTCGGCGGCGGAGTGAGTGTCATTATGGACAGGGCTGATACCGTGTGTGAGGGGGCAGCGGTTGGAGGGGATTCCGAATTAGCGGTTTATTTTCAGAAATCTCCATATACACTGAAATGGGGAATGTACCAATCCAACAGAGTGCAGTATAGCTTCAAATTGTAGACAAAGCCTCCAATTCAACCCTTGAAGCGGCAAGAACAGTCTCAAATAACCGGTGCTTTCCAGCTCACGTATATCTGAGGTTTTTTAATATGAAGCAGCTGATTGTTGCCTCGTGCTTCTGAGGAATCTGTTTGCATTTAATTTGCGCACCATTATCATTAGCTTAGGTCAGGAGTGGTTATCTGGGCTGATTTAGCTTACACTAAAATGTATTTTCTGGAAAATGTAGTTGGTGTTATTTTGCTTGGCTGAGGTCAAGAGTTGAATGTATTCTTCCCTCTCTCTTTAGGGGTGTGTTTCAGTCACTGGTGCTCAAACACTTTCCATCTGAAAAACAGAAAAGAGAAAAAAGCACTGGAAACAAGAGAAAACGTGAGTGTCATTCACAGCGGGCTGCTTTATTATGTCCCCCGCGAAAGCGGAGGACATGCTGTTTCACCCTCCGTCTGTTACTCCAGTTCCATGACTCCCAGGTCTGAAACACTGCCATTTCTGGGTCATATCTCATAAACTATTTAAAATTTTTCCACAAATCTTGGTACATTCTTACAACTAGAGGTGCTTTGTCTCTTTGCACTTTTGACAGTGGTCATTAATCATGAACTGTTCCCCAACCTCAAGCCCTGACTGACCCAAATTAATCCTTCCTCTAGTTGCTGACCTCAACCCTATATTTAACCCTTAAATGCCCCCAGTGACAAATTTGTCACAATTTCGGGGGTTGTCAAAACCACTAACCCCTCATAAATTTTGCAATCTAATGCCCGTAGTAGCATAATTAGGCCATCAGTGCTGCCATCTGATGCATAAAAGTGGGACTGACACTACACTAGCTGCACCAGCTAACCTTCGCAATATGGCCGTGCCCATGGTGGAATCCACACGATAGATCAGCACCCATTCATCACTGGATAAAAGTAAACAAACAGCTAAGCTAATGAAAAACAAGCTATGCCTATTACTTCAGCTATATGTCAACCACCAAAACAATGATGGACAAAAGTTCTCTTTATATCCTAGAAACTTAGAGTGACATATATGTCCCAAAACTAAAATGAGGTCAAAGGTCACCAAAAATTAAAAAATTCTATTGGGTTGTTTGGTCATTTTTGTTTTTGCCAGGCAACTGATTTTTTCTAGATTAGCAGTTTAGATCATAATTTGTTAAACTAGCTGTTTAAGTACTGAGCTAGAACAAAGACTTGTAACCATATTTGTCCCTTTTTGGTTTACATTTGACTCCCCTGTCATAGACGAAGTGTCTTGATGTGCATTTAGGGCCTGGAATCAGTGAATGTAAGACAAGGCTGGTCTACCCAGTTTTTGGAGATCTACCATTACCCTCTGGGGGTTTTACTAAATACCAACCAAGGAGATCTCTAGCTTTTGAAATGACCGGTGCTCTTGTAGAGATGGATTGGATACCGTCAATGTGACAGATCTCCTGAAACAGGGATGTCCTGCCCTGCTGAGTTGTCATCTAGTTAATGATGCAGTGAAAAATTCTTACTATAAAATAACCTCTCATCAGTGGTTTTCTTTTGTTTGGGAGGCACACTAGTATCTCTGTGGTGCTGCCTGTCCTGCTGAGTACAGTTTGTGTTCTGTGAACCGAATTGGGCTTCTTCTTCAGGCAAACCCAAGGGCCGACCGCCAAAGTTCTCTAAGCTCAGTGCGGAGTTTGCAGCCGTGATCAGCATCAGCGATGACAGCAGTACTGAGTCGGACGCCCTGGACAGTGACTCAAACTCCTCCCCCGACTCCCTCATGGACAACGATGACGTCATCTTCATCAACCACACTAACTGCCACGCTGGTATGCTGATCCTCTGTGCTTACAGATAAGCCCATCTCAGGCTGATCAAACACCGCAAACCCTAACCTAAGTGATCTGCTGAGGGTCGATCTCCACAATCTGCTGAATCGGTGTCTTTACTGCGGGCTGATCATTTCAACAATCTGCTGATCAGCTTGTCCACCGTGGGACAGTCATCTGCACAATCTGCTGAAGTGTTCGTCCCTACTGTTGAATGGTCACCATAATTTTCTGATGTCTGTCTGTGCTGTGAACTGATCTTCTCCACAATCCATTGATCAGTGTGTTTCCACATGGACTGATCGTGTCCTAATCTGCTGAACAGTTTTCTCTACTTTTGGCTGATCAGTTCCTCAATCTGCTCTCATGTAGGTTGATCATCTCACCCAACCCATAATATGTGTCTGTAATGTGTCCCTTCAGCACATGTAATGTTCTGGTTTAGCTGGAGGATCCTGACACGCATTGCGGTAACTTCGTTTTGCCTTATTTCCAGGTGCCTCTCCTTTCGTTATCAAGCCGTTAATCTACTACTGACTCTTCAGTTCTTCTGAAGCCACAAGGGAGACATTGAGCCTTGTTCTTTCACATTGTGCCTGCTGCGCAGGGGAATGCCGCTTGCTAATTTTGTGATTTTTGTTGTTTTTTTTTTTGGGGCTGTTTTGTATCGCAGCGAAAATTGAGGAAATGAAGCAAGATCTCCTGAATAAGATTGCTGTGCTGGGAAAGGAACTGCCACTGAACACTCTGGATGAACTGATTGACAAGTTTGGAGGGCCAGAGCTGGTCTCTGAGGTGAGTCCTCAAAAATAATCCGAAAAGAAGAAAACACTGCAAAAATAAAGAAAGGCTCATTCTTAACAAGCATTCTGATGTCATTTTTAGACTTTTTTTTTTTTTTTTTTTTGCTGAATAAAACAAAAATTGTTTCCAGTGGTGCAAATTAGTGTGACTAATTTTCAGTCAGCAGGGCCAATCAGGTAGAATGGTTCCACTTAAAAAAAAAAAAAAAAAAAAAAAGCAACTGAAATTGAGCTCAGTTTCTCTGCTTTGGAGAAAGAGTCTAATTTCTATGTCTCATCATTACAAACTCGGCATATAATCGCATTGCAGAGCACTCTTCCTGCAGCAAGGGCAGCTATTGTTGTTTTTGTTTTGATATCAGAATTTTGTGGATAATTTGCATATTATAGTTGCAAAAGTTTCATCAAGCAGAGAAAGAAATTGGATGTTATGTCCATCCAGGAGACAGTGAGCATACATTTGCACTGGAAAGATGATGAAAGTATATTTCTGTGAAAGTTAATTTTTATCTGCAGCAGCAGGAAAATTAAGTGTATATGTAGCATCAGTTCCACTTTCTTTCTCACTTTCTCTCTCAGATGACTGGGCGGAAAGGCCGGGTGGTGCGACGGCCGGACGGCAGTGTTCGGTATGAGTCCCGAGCCGAGCAGGGCCTTACTATCGACCATGTCAACATTAAGGAGAAGGAGCGCTTCATGTCAGGGGAGAAGGTGCGGGAGTCCTTATCTCTTGTTTGACTCGTAGGATATAACCTCACTCTTAACACAGGATGTGACCACACACTTGGTATGGCGTGTGACCACATGGTTAGCAGAGGATGTGACTACATACTTTACACAGGATCTGACCTCTCTCTTGGAACAGGATGTGATCACAGTCTTAATACAGGATGTGATCTCATACTTAACACAGGATATGACCACTCTAACGCAGAATGTGACCACATGCTTTTGCACTTAATGTGACTTTACACTTAAAATATGATGTGACCTCACAGAATGTGACTACGTAATTAACACAGGATGTGACCTCGTATTTTACAAAGGATCTGACCTCTCACTTAATCAGGATGAGACCACAGGCTTTAGTACTTCATGTGACCTCACACTTGAAGCAGAATGTGACCACACAGTTAACAGAGGATCTGACCACATGCTTCACAAAGAATCTGACCTCTCTTATAAAACAGGATGTGACCACACACTTAACATAGGATGTGACCTCATACTTTTCATGGGATGTGACCTTTCACTTGTTGCTGATTTTGCATATCGAGAGCAAATATTCGAAGATACAGGATCAGTTTGAATTTGAATCTTAGCTGGAACCCTTGATTAGTAGAATCTGGTATCTGACTGCTTAGTTGGAATGAGAACTGCACCGACACAGGCCCTCCTGGGTGAGATTGAGGACCCCAAGGCAATTGAAAAACACAGGAAAATCTGTATTTAGGCCGAGGAGTCATTTAGCATAATGCGGGAATTTCCATATAAGGGCATAAAAGGGTTAAGTATTCAAGGGCTAGAAGTTGGAGAGAAAGCCACAGACCTCATTGTCTCCCTTTGCCTGAAAGAATTATAAAAAAAAAAGATTGGAATTATTTGCGTTTCTCATACCATTACCCACTCTGTCTCCATTCATCACTGCCCAGCTGGTAGCCATCATCTCTGAGGCGGCTAGCTCCGGCATCTCCCTGCAGGCTGATAAACGAGTGCAGAACCAGAGGAGGAGAGTGCACATGACCCTGGAGCTGCCCTGGAGCGCAGACCGGGCTATCCAGCAGTTTGGTAAGATCTCCCGCTCCGTTCTGCAGCCAGAGTCCACATCCTCACCCAATCCCCCTACACTCTGTCGGAGAGGAACCACCTCTTCCTGTGGCCTTTCATTACTTCCTGTCAAAAAAGGTGTAATTACTGAGAGCTGTCATCATGTTTTTACTTTTTTTTTGAGCAAACAGTGGATTCTCTAAGTCTTCCGAGCCCCTTAGTCTTGGCAGACATAGTTGTCTTATTTTTCATTGAAATAGATCAAATTTACTATTCTGCACACAATAACCTGTTGCTACAGAAGGAAAGGCTCTTATAAGATATTTGTCATCATGGTGTCATGTCGGTAAATGTTATCCTTTTTTGTGTCCATTTTGCATGCATGAAAACAAGGCTAAATCCATTTTGAAATGGTTTCTTCTCCCGCAATATTTGTATAATGGTTCCAGTGTTCTTTTTAATGTCTACCAAGTTGGTTATGTTGATGAAGAGAAACCGTAGGCTTTGATTGCCATTTTCTGCAATGGTTGTTTTGTTGGCACCATAAACTGTATAGAAAGATGGACGGCTTGCCTCCACTTCCTAGCCCTGCAAAAAAATGAGGCCAAAATATCCGAATATGGGCACTGCCATCTTGCACTTCTGGAGACAGTCTGCTCAGTAGTGATCAGAGGGTTGACCCGCGGTATGGAGATCCTGCTTATACATCCTCCCCTCTTGTAATCACATCCTCTGAACGTTTTACGTGGGCCAACTGGCTCCTTCTGTTCGCTGTAAACACTGTGTGTTGTACACAGACAACAGACCCGTTATACTATGACGAGAGCTTGATAAAGGGTTCGATAATTTTCATCTCTTCCAAGTACAGTCGTATGACGCTAAAAGATGTTTTATGCTAACCTCGTTCTTGGGGAGTCGTTGCTTAGCCAATTTCCGGTATTAGCAAGCTAGCTAATACTACATTGACTGTGGATAAGTAGCTTGCTAGCTACATTATCCAAACCGAGTCTGAAGATCTGAGCTAGCTGACCTTTAAAAATGCGGTCAATGGAGTCTATAGGTGAAAAGACTCTCCACTGTCATGGGTTTTAACGTTAGTTCTAACTATCTAGATTCGTTGCTAACAAGGGTGACCCTATTGAATCTTGATTTACTAACGTTAGTTAAGTAGCCAGATAGCTATCGGTTTTTTTGGTCACTTATGTTAGCAATGAAAATTGATTGTAGAAAGCCCTTTACCGTGAACATAAAATCGCTGTGAACAGTAACTACATTTCGCTATGTTCAAAGTGAAGAGTTTTTCACCACCAATTTCCGTTGCAGTGTACAGTGGCTTATTATAAAATGTTGCTAAACTAGCTAGCTTGCCCTACCTTTCTACAGTAGCATCGCTGTAAACAGTACATGATGCTACATTCAGAGCAAAGACCGTTTAACAATCAATTTTGTCAGACTAGGGAATCACTGTGGGTTATATTCAGTTGGGCTGGGACCTAGCAACTTATGCAAGTGTAATGTATATCTCCTCTCAGTGGTCGCACACCAACTCTGTGCTATTCCCGGAAGTAAATCAACTGGCGATGACCTCTCTAAGAGAAGCTGTCAATCAATGCGTTCAATCATGACTTGACACCCCTTTTTTATATTCTCAAAGTCACTAAATAAAACAAAACTTATCAAAAAAATATGAGCAATTGAACATGTATCAGCATGGTAAAAACTAGTTGTGCGCTCATACCAATAGCAGTATTGGGTATCTGCCTGATACCTTGTTAAAAACCCTTTACCACTCCAACGGCCCGTATACGGGCCCATCAGGGAAGTTAAAAACAAGAAAAGATTTCATTTTACCTTGAATACGTAATTTATACGCATTGTAAGAAAATGTTACCGGAATGGTAAGGGGTATACTCCTGTTCATACTTGTTGACCTCAGCTGATACCATGCACCGATACCACTTAATGGAAGACTCGAGGTAACTGCCTGCTCACGGTCACTAAGGCTACAGTATGTTGTACTATCTGACTTCTGTGTCTAGGGGGAGACAGCGAGTTGGAAACAATAGGAGAAAGAGAGCTTTATCGCAGTGGTTCTCAACTCCAGTCCTGGGGACCCACAGCACTATAAATTTGTGTTCCAGCTCAGCAGTGGGATGATTCATTTAATCGGTTAATACTAATTGTCAGTCTCTTAGTTCACTGAATCAGGTGTCCCCAATAAAGAAACACTGCCTTCAGACATTAAACTTTCTGATTAAGAACAGTAGTTTACGATGACCAAACCTCAAGCACACAAAGTAGAACAAGTTGCAATAAAAGTAAACAGAAAACTAACTTCACCTTGTGGGTCATTTTTTATTTCATGAAGTACCCTAATTCATTAAATCTGGAGGCCAGAATTAAAAGTAAGAATAAAATATTTTATATTTGGTCCCCTACGCTTGAGATAATCATGAAAATCTATTTTTGAATAAAGAATTGTTTCTGTGACATCAATTTTCAATTTTGTAAACCTGCAAATCCTCTTTAATGGTGTTTCTTAACTCAAAAAGTAGCCAAAGTATCATGTATGATTGTACTAGCCCTGGTTTACCACACCTATTTCAGCTTAGCAAGAGACTGATGATTAGGATTTGATTGACTGAATCATGCTATTGCTGAGCTGGCAGACAAATCTGTAGGGCAGTGGGTCCCCAGGACTGGAGTTGAGAAACACTGCTTTATAGTCATCACATCACATGCAGGCATACACACCAGAGGTGTATAGTAACGAAGTACATGTACTTCATTACAGTACTTAAGTAGTTTTTTGAGGATTTGTACTTGAGTTTTTTTGTTTGTTTTTTTTTAACCGGGGCTTTTAGCTTCTACATTTTAAAAGATAAAAAGTAGGCCTATACTTTTACGTCGTTACTTAGACACTGGCCACTTCGTTACCCGTTACAAATGAAAATATGAATGTAATTCATCATTTAAGGATTATCTGGATTTGGCGTGTTCGAGAAAAACAACGGTGATCTGCAGGGTATCTTTGTGCAGATGTTTCCGCCAGCGGACATGGAGCTGCAAATTTATGCATGCAGTTACAACATTCTATCACTAGATGGCACACCCGGATCAGTTATTCAATATTCACAAGCAATTGACTTAAGTTGTATTGAGTGCCCGTGAATGTGTGTGGAAACTATCCGTGCCAATTAATAATTCTACTGTTTATGAAGTTGGGTGTGTTACCTTGCCTACGCTGCGAGCTTAATTTAATTTGTCAAGCTTCAGTAATGTTTTGCCTCATTTAATGGCCGTGCTTGAAAGGATTTTTGTCAGCCCTAAATACAGAAAGATGTTTAGCAGTTAGGCCTGCTCTTTTTTTCTTTTTTTTGGGGGGGGGGTGGCCATGTGCAAATTGTTTGATACTGACCTCCTTTATTCTTATTATAAAAAGAAAAAAAAACCTGTACTTCAAGAATTGTCATTGTATTTTCATGGAACACATTTCAGAAATATTGGTATCAGTATTCGGTATCGGCAAGTACGCAAGATAAAATGCTCATACTCGTATCGGTTTTTTAAAAAAGTGGTATCGGGGCATCCCTTGTAAAAACTACCTAAAATGACAGAAAGCATCTTTGCTAAGAACTTATTTGACACGTACTTGAATATTTTGGTGAGGTCCATGTCCCATGCTCTAACATGGAGGTAGTGGACTTATAAGTTGTTCTTTGGGCAACTAGATGGTAATCAAGATTATTTGGTCTCACCTTTGGGGAGCTGTTCGGTCGTCCATCTCTACGTACTGTCAATGATTCGCATAGTTTGTTGGTTTACTCAAGCACATTAATTTTTATCAATAAGTGATCCATCACTTAGCACAATGAGGCATACTTAGTGCCTCAGCAGTGAGCCTTCTTTTACCTTCGCTAAGAGAAATGGAATTGTCATGTGTTGTATTTGCATTTTTCATGGTTTCTGGGTATATTTCCGAGAAGGAGCTGTAGTGACTGGTGCTTTCGCTATGTAGCCTCAGGGAAATGTGTCGATAGTGAGTAAACCAGCCATACTGCTGACATTTAGCCATTTCATTTTTCCTGTCAATCCTGTTTGCCAGTGTGACTAATGATGAGCCACACCCTTCATTCTCAAGATTTTGCCCCTAAATGGGCGTAGCCATTCTCCTCTATTCATTGTCTTTCCTTATGATTGTAAAAGACTGTAACCTGATCGCAAAACATGTTTTTTATTTATTATTTGTTTGTGTGGAAATAATGCTCATGTTGACGACAGTTGCATTTTATTCCAGGAAACTGTTAAACTTAATCAAGTTGTTAGATGCTGTCATGGATTCCATTTCCTTTCTATTTTATTAAGATACTGTTGGTCTTTTAATCTGGCGTAGGAATTGTGCTTGAATCAGAATACAAAAGATGGAATCTGTCTGTTACATGGAAGTAAATGAAGCATTTGAGTCCCAAAAATCATATTTGTCAGAATCTAAGAAGTCGTTTCCCTTTGCAGTGTAAAATAATGAAACAATTTGAAAGATAATGAACAACATTTTTTTTCTTATTTAGACTATGTGCATTGAATTAGATGGAGGAGAAGTCCTTGTTTTACAAAGGGATTATACTGTTTAAACAAGAGACAAATTACTAATGGAGGCCAACTGTTTTTGTTAGGCTCCCAAAGACTTCAGTGTTTTACCGTAGTAAAGCATACTTTGTGTACTTAAAGAGTATGCCTGTGTGAATTTGTCTAAGTCTAGTTATTACTGTGTGTATGTGTGCGTGTTTATGGTTGGTTTTGTTTGTGTGTGTATATGTGTGTGTGTGTGTGTGTGTGTGTGTGTGTGTGTGTGTGTGTGTGTGTGTGTGTGTGTGTGTGTGTGTGTGTGTGTGTTTGTGTTGGTGTGTGGAAAACAGTTGACTCTTACTCCTGTTGTCCTACTGCTTGTTTCCAGGTCGGACCCACCGCTCTAACCAGGTGACGGCTCCAGAGTACATCTTCCTCATCTCTGAGCTGGCAGGGGAGAGGCGCTTCGCCTCCATCGTGGCCAAGCGACTGGAAAGCCTGGTACGCATGTCCTGCCCTTCATCTGTCTGTCTGTCCGTCTTTGTCGGCTGACAGTCAGTCTCACAGCGCACCTCTCTTCCTGTTTCCCTTACCTCACCTCATGTGTAGCTTTCCTCACTTCCTGCTTCTCTAACAACATTTTTCCTGACTACACTGGTCACCATGAAAATTAGGATTTTAAAAAGGACAGAAGTCTCACCCTGTATTGTGACAGATGGATAACAACCCAACTGGGATGGGGAAGGACAATACAACATTCTCTGTCATCAGGGAGAATTAGAATCAGTCTTATTTTATGACGCCAGATTCAGTGAACAAGCAGAATATCCCTTTTTAATGACGTGCTAAAATTAGTTGTGTGGAATGTTTCACCAAGTAGACTTGGGGGGGATGTTCTGCCCTTTTGGAGGTTGGCTATTGTTGATTGGTTACACTCTGCATTTTGTCTTCCTTTTTTGCCCTGGTGTGGGCTTTATCTGTCAGACTCAGGTATTTACAGACCAGTGACCTCATGACCTGTGCAGAGAACAGCAGTGCTTTATGATGTAATCAGTCCCTGGGCTCAGCCACATCACGTCCTGTCTGGGATTTAAGTGCATAGTGCATACCAGCATGCACACACACACGTACACTGGCCTATTCATTCATACACACACTTACACTTAAACAAACACATGGCCACACGCACACTAATTGTCATACACACTCAAAGACACATATGCTCACTCTGGCGTGTGTTCGTACGCACTCTCACATACACCAATTTGACTATATGTGCATTCATACAAAGATGCCCTCACCTTCCACACGCATATTCACCAAACATAACCATGTACTTATCCACATTCATAAACAGACTCTAGCACACATACATGCATACAAGGACACACACGCGCTGACCTTGCTGTTAAGTGATCGCATACCTGGCACAGCCGATCTTTTGTCCTCCGGAAGAACCGAGGAGGATTGCAGCAAGAAAAACAGCTAAATATTTACTTAAGAGTGCCCCTGTTTTCAACAAGTGGGCCTCCGGTCTCAGCGACTGTACGTTAACCTCGGCCGAGCCTCGGGGCTCCTTGTAAAGCCCATGCCGCGGGCTTCAGTCACAAGTTTGCTCTGTACACACTGCTAATGTGCGTGACCGTTGCTTCGGTTACCTTACCCAGAGGGTACATCTCTCAAGACTGTGCACCGTTTGCCTGTTTGCAGGGGGCGTTGACACACGGTGACAGGAGGGCCACAGAGTCCAGAGACTTGAGCAAATACAACTTTGAAAACAAGGTATGAAGGTGGGGGGGGGGGCTGGGATGTGGCTTCCATCTACAGAACAGCCCCAAAGGCTTCATGGAAAATCTGAGGGAAAATTCCACTCATCCCAAAGACCTGCTTTTGTTTTTTCAGAGCGAGTGAGCGTAACATTGTTCTGACCAGCGCATTAGCCTTTGAGTCCAAAACCAGGTTTGATGATGTTACCCCATGCAAATCTTGTGGGTGTTTTTTTTTTTTTAAGTTTCCTTAGTTTTAGGAACAGCTTCAGAAGCAGCTTCAGAACAGCTTGTTAATCATTAGAGCGCTAAATGCAGCTGTTGTTGCTGAATGATGGAAGATCTCAAAATCAAAGCTGTTGAAAACCTATTGTGGCAACTTCTTTAAAAGAGCTTCCACAGGGGACCTCTTTTAAACAAGTTACCACTTGATGGGTTTTTAAGAGCACAAGATAATTAACTTTTTTTTTTTTTTTAAATGTATTTCAGCCCTCTAAGGGTTAAAGAGGTGCGCAAGCATCCAGTACTTTTTGCCACTGGTTCTTGGCTATGGTTGTTAAGACTTTTTCATACTTGGGCATAGAGTGTGTTAAATGGCCCTGCGTAGGGGTTGTGTGGGATGTGTGGTGTGCGCGAACGCTGCCAGCCATATTCACCCAGATGTCGAGGTACCTTCTCAAAAATTTCGGTAGCGTACCTTCTCAGGCCTCAAATGGTTGACTGGTGATTTGATGCAAGATAAACGTCGCTCGCATAACAAATTTTAAACTATAACAAGGAGGGCACTCGGTAGAGCTCATACCTCCGCCATGCCCACATGTAAGTATTATTGGTTCTGGATCCAGGAGAGTATCATCCAGACCAACAACAGCTGTGATTAGTTCCTCTTTTAGGGCAGATTCTATTCAGTGCTGAAATTTTCTGAAAATCTGTTCATTACATAAGGACATACCGAATTGTTCCGAATATAAGACGATTCTGGATATGAGACTACTCCCCTTTCTCAAGTCATATTTTGGAAAAAATAGGGTTTTGATGACAAAATCTTGTTTTAGTCACTAAAGAATAATAATCATCGCAAAAATTTCTTTGAAAATACTGATAAAACAAACTGAAAGAAAAACCAATATAAACTAGAATGGGCACTCGGTAGAGCGCATACCTTCGCCGACGCCACTGAATCCCTCGCCACTGGCGTTGGTTTCATGCCGATCGGATAAAAATTGACCGAGATATGGCCGAAAGTGGGTTTTGACCTTTTTGTGGCCTTGACCTTGACCTTTGACCCGATCACTCCCAAAATCTAATCGATTGATCCTCAGGTCATGCCAAATCAACCCACCAAATTTTATGAAATTCCGTTTGGTCCTTTTTGAGTTATTCGATACACATACAGACAGATACACAAACAAATAAATACACGGGGATCAAAACATTACCTTCGTCAGCGAAGTCGCTGGCGAAGGTAAATATTGACTGATTTAATTAGAGGCAAGCTAAAGAGGTTTGATGGTATCGACGTACTAATTTTAACAAATGACTATAAAAATATGTTGTCAGTAACACCAAGAATCAAATTAAGTGGCTAGCGCTACCTATGCAACTATACCGTGAGTATAAACACTCGGCCCAGTCGCAAATGCTGCACAAAGCGCATACCACACAAACTGCGTAGGATTTGGCAGAATTAACTTTACTATGCCCCAGCCTGTACGTATGTTCTGCACTGTATCTCTGGACTCGCATCACTTTTCATGTGTGAACCTGCTCTTCCTCCTCTGCAGTATGGCAGTAAAGCTCTGGACAAGATCACCAAAGCCATTTTGGGTCTGATCGAAAGCAAGGTGCGCCCTCCAAAGGACTACCCTGGGGGCGACGCCATGTTCTTCAGAGGTGAGATCGATCGCTGCACGTGAGCGCGTGTGTTTGTGCGTGTGCATGTGTGTGTGCCTGCTTACCTGTATCTACACGGGTATATGTTCTTCACCATGTTTATCCTTTATGATTGCTCGGCGTGCGCACATCTGTTTGTGTGCGTGCGTGTGTGTGTGCGCTTGCATTGGAGCCTTCGTCTCATTGCGCTCATGCCGTTTCAGACATGAAGCAGGGAATGATGGACGTTGGGATATTCTGCAGAGAGCCACGCTTTGGGCTCAGTACTGAGAAAGGTGAGTTGCACCTCAGCACGACAACGGCTCAGCTCGGTAGCTGGTGAGCAACTTTGCTTTACCTTCTTTTTACCATATTTGCCTCCCAGTTGATGCTGAACTGACCAACAAAATCGCCTGCTGATTAAACTGGTCGAGATGGCGCGCTAGCATCTGTTTTCCTCAGAAAGAGGTGCAGGCAGTCTGTGCTAATGTTCTAGCCTCCTCAACCCACTGAAAGGGACCAGCTCGCCAGGACTTTTGCACAAGCCTCCCTTTCCCCCGGCAACAGATCCCCTAGCCTAGTCTGCGCCAACAGGCTAGCCTTTGAATCCCACACAAAACGGACTTACTAGCCTGCTCTGGCAAGCTGGCCTCTTATTTTCTCATGAAGAGATCTCCTAGCATTTGCTAACATGCTAGCGAAGCCTCCTCATCCCTCACGAGGAGACCCAGCTGCCCTGTGGTAATTAAGGAGACTCCTCGTTCCTCCGGAAGGAGATCTCTGACTCTCCATTTCTCACCTCAGACTGCAGCATCACAAAGTTCCTCAACCGAATCCTGGGCCTGGAGGTACACAAGCAGAATTCCCTCTTCCAGTACTTCACCGATAACTTCGACTTCATGATTGAGAAGGACAAGAAGGAGGGGAAGTACGACATGGGAATTCTGGGTAAGCTCACAACCTCATTGCTGTGAATGGTTATGACCTCACGCTGCAGGGACAAAAGGGAGTATTTTACTGTTCCCTCCTGATCACCAAGTTCCGTTGCAATTCAATTTACGGATTACTTAACGTTCAATATGCTTTTAATTTACTTTCTTCATGTTTATTACACATGAAGATAACACATTCTACCACATTTCCGGGCGCAAAATGGCAGATTTCTACTGCACGTCTACTACTGTATATATATTTATTATATTATCAATCCATTTTAATTCATTTTGTTTTAATTGTAGTCCATTCTACCGAAGTTGCTCTGAAACATTTTGACCTTGGTCTGAACTCATCATAATTACAGTCAGTCATCGAGGTCAAAACAATTTTAATTAGTGGGGGAAGAAATGTAAGTGTTTTTCTTTTCCCCAGTTTGTTATTTGAATGTAACAGATCAGGCCAAAAAAAAAATGTTTAGTAGCTTATCCTAACTCCTTACCTCTGTTTGGACTCTCCTGGTGTTCTCTATAAAGGATAATCGCCAAAAGCTCTCTTGGGGTTAGCCTTTTGTGAAGTGCTTGTCTTTGAAAGAGTTCAAAGGGTTTTCGCTTCACCTGACGGTTGCTCCCCTTGTCTTTAGATCTTGCCCCGGGTAACGATAAGATCTACGAGGAGACACAGGAGAAGTTTCTCACCGCAGGGAACCCTCAGGATGGGCAGGTGGTGCTCTACAAGGTGAGGGTGAAGGTTTAACCAGCTTTATGAACATGATCTCATGGTCGTGCGTCCAGACACAAGTAAGGCTGGCTTCACAGGGTAATTTGTGATAGGATGTTATCGCATTAGAGGTGACTCTGTGATATCTGATATTTTGGAGGGTACTCATTTTTGTCACACTATCTGAGCAACTCTAGACAAAGAAGTGTCTACCTCACAGCGTTTCAGACTTGTACATGAAAAAGTGCTAAACAAAGTGGGTACGTGTGGGGAGTCTTAATTCACACTCTGAATGGAATATGGGCACCTGTGCCATCAGTCAAATCTAAGAGGCATTAAGTGTACTGTGCAAATGAAAAGTTGGAAAAAACTGGACAGGTCAGTCACCTGCGACCGATGGGTGTAGCCCCAGATCACCCACTTTTTTCATTTTAGCTTATTTTTGATACAAATTTGTCTATTATTTAGTGAATTATGTTATCATGGCAACCAAAATCGATAGGCACCCTGTCCTTAACCACTGCCCATATATATATCAAATATAAAAGAAAAAGCTCTACATTTTTGGCCTGATGAGTGTCCACAAGGAAATCTCCACGGCGATGGTCACGTGACGAGGGCAAATCCATAGCAGCCCCGACTTTGTCCGGGGGCTGGAATAACAAGCGCAATTAAGTTAAATATCAATATTAATGCTCCCTGCTACCTTTTCAATTCTCTGCCATACACAGAGTATTACTGTATTGTGCCGTATCTGTTTTTTTTGCCACCTCTACTCATCAACTCCGCATTGTGCCTTCCGTTCCCAGATCAGTGTGGACCGGGGCATGCACTGGGACGAGGCCTACAGCAAGGCCCAGACCCTCACTGGCCCCGACGATGGATTCTACATCTCCCACAAGGTAAGTCTGTCTTTGTAAGGGCAGGTCTGAGCTTGCTCAGTTACACAGGATAATCCTCAGCTCTTCGCATTGTGTTCTCTTAAAGAACTGTCGAGCAACCAATCCCGTCGCCCACAGCATTCATAGGTACTAGATTTAATGGGTGTCCCAGGGCTGTTCTGACTGCTTATTGAGGCCTTTGGTGTCTTTGCTCGGTGTAGATAAATTTTAGCGACATTTTAGGTTGTCTGGGGAGTTGCTGAGGACAAAATGTTTGCTTGCGGAATGTTTCATATTTTGGGAATTAAGTCTGCAAAGACAGTCCATAAGTTTTTTGTACTGAAAACTTGAAAAAATGTATACATTCTCACGCTTCCATTATTTTAGCTGTATTGATTCAATATGTGCATTTAACCAGCTTCAGATGTGGAGGTTGTCTAGGAATTTTTCATTCTTCAAATACAATGCAACTGTGAAGAGCTTGTCGTGTAATTGGCAAATAACTTTGTTTCAAACAGTACTCCAGTGAATCAAGTGTTAAAATTTACTTTCATGACCTCCAGTGACCATAGATATCGCATGATCCGCCGAACGCAAAAAACAATGGACTTTGTAAAAGTCGCAAATGGGAACGATGGTTAAATAGATTATGCTGAATTGAGTGATGCTAGCTCTGGTAGTAGCCCCTTTTTGAGCTGGGCTCCACCCTTGGTTGACGGTAGGTTTTTGGTTTTTTTTTTTATTCCCCAGCTAAGGGGGACCCACCCCTGTGTGCTGCTAGCGGAGCAGGGCCGCGGCAGAAACCTAATCCTCTACAAACCCAACATCGGCAAGCAGGCTCATCCAGAGAGCCTGGATAACCTGCAGCGGAGGTACCGCAAGGTAAGTACCCCCCCCCTTTTTCCTCAATAGCCAAACACAGGGCTTATCACTGATCTACAATGACTTTGTACCTTCAAGTTCATCTAAAAACCACACTCCTCCTCAGTGCTGCATCTTGTCTGTTCACATCAGCTTGTCTATACTGACCCCTAGTGGCAGAATTACAATGTTGTCACAATCAGGGGTGGGTTTCCCCAAAGCACAGATGCTATTTTGCTTAGTCAGAACTATTGACTGTGAGCGGACGAATTGTGTAAGTTGCTAACTTAGTTAGTAACTATGCTTTAGTGGAATGCGCCCCAGAATGAATAAAAACAAGAGGGATGCTTAGCTCCATTCAAAATATTACAAAAGCAGAGTACAATATAATTTGTTTTTCTTTTCTTTGAAGGTATTTTTGTTTCAATGGGCATTGACTTCAAATAATTTTAAATATCACTTCAGTGTAGATTCAGGGTGGAGGGCTTCATCCAGAAAAGGCCAGTATGGCTGCATTTTTCTTTTGATCCAACCGAGCAGTGATGCACCTGATTCCACCAACCAGTCATTGGAGTCCTTACAAAGCCGATTAGCAGATTGATCAGTAAGGTTAAGTGTCCCACTGCTTGTTTGGACCAAAAGCTAGCACCCACACCAGCCCTTTCTGGAGAGAGTTCCGCACTACTGTCCTAGATGGTACATGGGAACAGAAACCATCCATATGTTGTTTTATTTCAAGTAGCAATACATGGAATACAATGTCAAGTACACACCTACATATACATATGTTCCAAGTTTCCTCAAGTAGGACTAAGTTGGCTGTGGCTTGGTGGGATTGGCATTGCCTGTTAGACCCCTGCTTTATGGCAGTGTCGGGGACTGTATTTCAGCGATGACTGCCTGTATTCAAGCTATCACAGGTTTTTTTGACTAAGGATGCGTCAACATGAGCACATGCAGTGCATCGTGGAATAACATGGCATTAGCCTAGCATGGATAGAAGTTCATTGTGTCAAAACAAAGTTTTGTTTTTTTCTTCCTGGATGTTTGATATCTTGTCTCATGCTTCAGCTAACATTGGAATCGGTTTTTCTGGATGAAGATAAAGGAATGAGTGTGATGGCTGATTGCTAATGCTCTCTGCTCTGGTCAGGTCACACCTGAAGAGGCCAAGGACAGCTGGGAGAATCAGTTCACTTTCTCCTTCAGGAAGTGCAGCCACGCTAACTGGTGAGTGTGACAGGCCTGTTTGTGTGTTCGCGGACATGCGTGTGCGTGTGTATGTCTATGCCCATTTTTTTTCTATAAATTGCTCAAATGACAGAAAGATTTTAGATACTGACAAAAGGTTAAGGTTGGATAAAATGGACTTCACTTATCTTGCGGCCTGACTGATTGTGGAATTAGTGATCGAAAAAGGTTCATCTTACCGCAAAAATCAGCTGAATCGGGTGCTAAACAGCTCAAGGATGACAAACATAGAGGAGACTCTGACGGATAGATGGATGATGAAGACACAGTAGTGTCCAAACATTAGTCTGTTTGCGCCATAAAGGCTGTTCATTTATCAGTGCGCTCCAGTCTCCTTTGTCCCACTCTAAGTATGGAATTACTCTGAAAACCTCCCTCAGTATAATCTCACCTCTTCACAAATTCAGAGTTATGAGCATTGACTGAAATTTAAGAATGAATTTGAGTTGCTGTTGCTGGCCCCTCTACTCGACTACCGTTGCTTGTCCTCTGTCACTGTCTCTATTTCACTGCGTTGAATATTGTCAATGTGTTTTTTTCCTTTTTGTGATGGCTTGCTGTCTTGACCAGCTCTCTGTAAAGACAAACCATTTGTATTGAAATACTTTGTGGATTAAATGGGGAAGGTCAAATTAAGAATAGAATGGAAACAAAACACCTTTCATTGTTTGCCGCTTATATTTAAACGCAAGTGTCAGCCCCAGCGTTCAAAAGTTTTCCATGGTCTTAGTACATCCTAATGAAGCTTACCCACCTTGCTGCTGTATGTGTTCCTGAAGGAATGGGAAATGCAAGCAGATCGCAGCGGGACACGAGTGCTGGCTGGGCATGCGGCTCAGGCAGTACCACATGCTGTGCGGCGCCCTGCTGCGCGTTTGGAAGCGCGTGGCCGATGTCGTCTCCGACGTCACCAACTCCAGCATCCTGCAGATCGTGCGGCTCAAGACCAAAGACCATAACAAGCAAGTCGGTGAGTTTGAGCATCCTAGTTTGGCATTTCGCCAAGCTATGATATGATAGAAGCGAACCCATTTTGTTGTCGCTCACTGGTCCTGATGAGTAAAACCAGAGAATTAAAAGAGGGAGTACTTTCATTTTTCTCAGGACTGTATGAGTGTATGTATGTGTGTGTTTAGTGCCTCAGGTATCTATGAGAAGGCGATATATAAGTAAAATCAACTTTCCAAGAGATTGATGATTAGGATTAGCTGATTAACTGAATCATGCCATTGTTGAGCTAAATCAAGAATGTGTTGAGTCCCCAAGACTGGAGTTGAGAAACACTATTCTAACCTAAGTGATGAGATTTTTATACGCCATTAGATCAGAGCATATCTACCTTTCTGTCTGCTCCTGGAGGTCTTTTGTATGAGATATTGTTGCTGAAGGCATGTAAAGTGCTTAAGTGGAGATGTTCTCTGGGACTACTGGACTACTCTGGGAGTTCCAGCTATCCTGGAAGTTCTCGCAATTTAGCTGAAGTCATACTCTCCATGACTTAATGAGTGCTGTAGGAATGCTTATAATGATAAATCATGTTGACGGTTACATTTAGCTTAATTATATTTAACTGTAGGTTGTTTCTTGGCTATAGTAATCGTATGATCTGGCCTGGTGATTCAGGTGTGGCCATGTAATTTCCTCTTTAATTGCTTCATTAATTGCTTTGAAGCAACAAAAGCCCAGTTGCCCCTGCAGCTCTTTGGAGAGAAAAGGAAATGCTAGATCATGTTCTGTTCGGGGAAATCTTTTTGCGGGTGCTGTATTTCAGCAAGTGCTGTGTGTTAGCAAGTGTTGTGCTTTAGCAGGCACCTTGTTGGGGAGTGGCACATTACAGAGCGCCTTGTTAATGAGCGCTGTTTTGGCAAGTGCCTGGTTAACCAACTCCATAGCGAGCGCTTTGTCAGCAAGACGCTGAGCAGTGTTGGCTAACGCCTGGTTTGTGAACTCCATGGCGAGTGCTTTGTTAGCGAACGCTATAGCAAGCGCCTTGTTGGCAAGCGGCTGAGTAGCGTTAGCGAGCACCTAGATGGCAAACTCCATAGTGAGCGCTATGTTAGCGAATGCTATGGCAAACACCTTGTTGGCAAGCAGCTGAGCAGCATTAGCTAGAGCTATAGTTAGCACTGCTGTAGTGGGTCAACAGTTCCAATACTGACAAAGTTGCACTGTGTTTCGCAGGCATCAAGATCCCGGAAAACTGCGTAGCGCGGGTTCGAGAGGAGCTAACGCAGATGGACAGGGAGGTGAAGAGGCGGCGGAGCGAGCGGGAGCAGCGGGTGCTGGAGAAGCGCTTGGAGGAGGAGCGTGAGCGCGAGCAGGAGCGGCAGAGGAAGCAGCTCTTCAGCCGGCTCTGCGGGGGCAGCGGCGGCGGCCATGTTCCTCTGGACCTCTCCAGCCTCACCTCCCCTCTGCCCCCCCTGTACCCCTCCTTCCCCTCCCTGCCCTCGCTCCAGCGGAGCCCCGTCGACGAGATCCTGGACCTGACCACCAGCAGCCCCTCGCCCTCCCCCAAAAGTAGCAGCAGCAATGGCGGCGGCGGCGGCAGCGGACTTGATTTAGACAGCCTGGTTGGACCAGTAGGGGACACTAGAGAGCCTTTCAGCTTGGAGTCTGTGATCTCGCAGACGGTGCTAAACAACCACCACACATCCCATATGCCACAGGACATCCTGGATATTTTGGAAAGCCCCTCCTCGAGCCTACCCTCGACCTATTCCTTTCCCTCCCGCACGGCCCCCATCTCCACTGTGCCCCCAATCTCCACCATCTTCCCATCGCCTGCTTCAGCGAGGCTCTTCACCTCCTCTTCCTCCTCATCCTCCGCTGCCTCCTCCTCCTCTCCTTACTTCACTTCTATCCTGACAGCCTCCGAACGGCGGCTGAACCCCTTGCCCGAGAGTCAATGTGAGGCGAACTCCTATTTTAACGTGCGGGAGGCACTGAACAACATGCTGCAGACCGGCTTGGACCGGCAGTCGGTCATCCAGTCACGAGCATCTGACTGGGAAGCCACGCCCACCTCCCATAGCTCATTTACGCACACCAATTTATTCCCCCCGTCCCTCTGAGCCGCTCTGCAACCCACGACCCTTTGACAACAATCACCCCCCCGATATCCTGACCTCAAGGCCAGGTGTCGCTTCAGCACTGCCTGTTGCGTGGATGTCGCTTTGATACCCCCTTGTTCGAGACTGAAAGTGTTGCTAGGAGATACTTTCTTTGAGGAAAAAAAACAAAAAGAGAGTTCTTCAAAAGAAATGAAAACCTGTGCTTTTATTACCAGTTCACTGCAACAGTCTATGTGTGGTGTTTTGCCTTGATACTTCTAAACTAATCTAACCAGTAAGAAGTCACGAAAATGTATGTTTTCTGGGGTATGGTGTCTTTCGTATGGTGTCGGAATTCAACATTGATCAAATTACCACAGATTCCCGTCCCACCTAAATTTTCCAAATATGTCCTTGCAGCTGTTGTGAAATGTTCCTGAGATTATTCAAAGATTTAGCTGAAAATGAGTCTAAAATTTGTCTGATGGTCAGTCTTGGATCTGTCTGGGGTTAGATCTGCATGATGGAGGTTCTAGCACCAGGACATTAGAATTTGTCAGTTTGGGATATTTTAGTGCAAAATATTTATTTATATTTTTGGCATATACTCTTGTTGAGTGATTAGAAACACACCAGGTCCCAGTCCCTCTTCTGCTGAGTCTAGTTAATTGGTCTCCAGTGTTCTGCTGATGATATTGCACCTCCATGGAAGGTCTCCATTATTCCATATAAAGGATATACCATTACGCCTCTATAATAGCAGCTAAGAACCCCATCTTGCAATTATCGACACATTAATATCAATGTGTCGGCAATATTTTCTGAGTTAGGTTAAAATATTTCCTTTGAAATTTTATCTTTAGAACCTTTAAGAATATTTTGGGTTGTATCTCTGTGTGTTTACTTAATCCCCCCACCCTGCCTTTCCACCCAAAACCACGACTCCCTGCTGGCCAATCAGAGCATTAGCAGGAAGCTTTGAACAGGGATCAAGAGCCATATGTAATCTTTCTCTCTGAGTTTCATTGAAGGGGTTCCACACAAAGTTGTTTTCATCTTTCTCCGTATTCTGCGGGAGCTTTAGCAAACATTGCTCTGTTATATTTCCTTTGACTTGAAATTGACTCAATGGCGTTTCTCAGCAAGTCCGTCCTTCCGAATGCAGGACACTTGGGGAAAGCGGGTGTTGTCGAAAATGAGCGCGTGTCGTAGCAGCACCTCATGACTAACTGAGGGGCGGTCGAGTAGAGATGAAAGAGCTGAAACCGCCGTACAGCTGCCGTAGAGATTTCTTATCTACTCTGCTCTTTGTGTACCCTTGTCATGTCATCGGCTCCTTTCTCATAGTCAAATCATCTCGTGCGTCGGAATTTTGTACACTCATTTCCTTTTATCTGGTTTCAATACTTTTTTAAAAATTACTTAATAAAACAGCCTACTGTTGAACAGTGCCTTCCCTTGGAACATGGTAAGAAATGCAGTTGTTTAAATAAATAGGCCTATGTGTAAGTTTGTATGCCACAGTAATGCTCCTCTATTTATTATGATTTATAATTTAAGTCTCCTTACCATTCCCCCCCACTCCCTTGTATGGTTTCTGTGGATTTGGCCCTTCCATGTGTAACTGGGTCTAAATTATTCCAAACTCAAAAGGTTGTCATGCCAAATGATGTGACTCAAGCAATCTGCGGTCTGAAAATAAAGTTGTAGCCACCTGTGGTTTGTTTGAGGAGGGGGGTGGGGGGTTGTTTTGGAAGGCCCAATGATTTGGTTTATTTCCCCACTTCCATAATGGCTTTAGTTTCTAAATTCTCAGGAAACTCGGAAATTAACTGTAATTGCTT
Source organism: Gymnothorax reevesii (assembly GCA_029721435.1). NCBI lineage: Eukaryota > Metazoa > Chordata > Actinopteri > Anguilliformes > Muraenidae > Gymnothorax > Gymnothorax reevesii. The sequence goes on from CM056575.1 coordinate 33,020,839, forward strand.
TTCCCTGTCCTATGTTTAAACCTAGAATATCGTTAAAGGGCCCTCCTGTTGAATTTCAGGTATCTAATTATTGGCATTGCGGTGTTATTCCAGCACTCCAGTTGGTTATTGGCCACCCTGTAGTTCTTTAGATCTTCTCCTGGTCAACCTAGGTAAAAGCAATAAGGTCCGCGTGTTAAATGACATGATGTGTAAGAGTGAAAATACTGTTTACATTAGGTTACTTGCCTGTTGGGGGTAAAATTTGACTCTTGCTGGTTGCAGTTGCTGCAAATTAATAGATCATTGTGTAGAGAAAAACAATTATTTAAAATTAATAAGTCATTTATGTTGGGATAAATGCTTGTGTCTTATTTTGTTTTTAAAAAATGGTGGGAAAAAATGCAATGTGCTGGTATTGATATTGTCTTTGTTATTATTGACACTCGTATCATTATTGTTATTTATATTTAAGGGACATTCTACTCGAAATAGTTTTTGGGCTATAATCCTTTTTTTTTGTTTAAAATTCTTGTTAAAGTCAATTAAAATTATTGTCAGGGACTTTATAGAGAAACAAATAATTTAAAAAAAAACTATATCTATTGTAATCTGCCACCAAATATATTGCACTGTTCTGTACTACTGTTCTTATTTCTCATTTCATTTTTGTACATTTCTTTTTCCTTTTTCTCTTGATTAGAAAATAGTTATTTATGACTTGGGGGTTTTTATTTCGGTTGGGGCTACTGACTGCAGAGTGATACCAAAGTAAATCGCACCAGAAATTTCCCGCTGCATTCAAACTGCTCTTAATCTCAGGAAGAAATCTGCGTAATATGTGCGTGTGTAAGTAGCCTGCTATTGAAAAATCAATACAAATAACTACGGTTTCGTTGATGGCCATGTGACAGCTGGAAAACATGACGACAAGGTACATATGCGCTACTTTTCCATTCTGCAGTGCGACTCTGAGAACAACATGCTGTTTTTATTCTTGTTTTAGATTTTTTTGGGGTCGTGTCCGTCTTTGTAGTGATTGCCTTTTTCTGCTTGTTTTGTTTTTTCCAACAGATGTTGGGATTTTAAGTCTGGTTATGCCTTCTTAGGGCAACGTTCAAATGCTGCAACTAAAAGAGAATCTGTAATTGTTTGTGTCTGTTTTTGGTCTGTGAAGTAGAGTTTGGCTGGAGGGCTGGTCAAATGCTTATTGCAAAGACCTGGGAACAAAACCCCTCCCTGGAGTTGTCGGTGCCTTCCAGTCCTTTTTGTTTGGTTATAAGTACTCTAACTGCGACAGCATTTTAAAAGGCTGTTGATTCCAAATGGATGTATCACCCTCCCCGTCCCCAATTTAATTTGCGGCCATATTTACCTTCACGCTATTTACCTCAAAGTCTAATCAATAGTGTTGGAATTACAGTCCTTTAGAATGACTTCTCTATCCAAATACTGGTGGAGTTACTGTAACCGTCTCATCTTCTGTGTCCAGCTCATATTCTCATATCGCTTTCTCTCATCTATGACTGCTTCTCAAAAGAATCTGAGCACCGAATTGTCTCACTTCTCTGCAAGTACAGTTGTGCTCCTTTCTTATAGTCTTGCAGTTGTCTGTCTCGCACTACTGGCTGTCTCCCAGCCCCCGCCCAAAGAAAGAAATGTGAGTGTGTTTTCGGGTGGCACACTGAGGGACACCCCTAATTTTATGAGGCCTATTGACCTTCTCAATTCCAGACCCTGCCCATAAGTGAGATGGGGTGATGATGTCTCTCTGACGATGGCTTTGATCGTCTGGTCATAGAAACTCTGGGGGTGAATCTGAATGCTTTGTCCTAAAGAAGCTTCCAAGCAAAAGGTGGTCCGTAAATATCTAACCACCCCTCCCCTCCCAATTTTACAGGTGCTTTCACTCAAGTCCAGTTCGACCACATCATTACAATGTTAATCCACAGACAAAAGTGAATCATGATAGCAAAACATTTAACCCTCCTGAGCTTGTGTCCTATATAAAATCTTTTGTAAGATGATGACATCTTTCATAATCTCCCCAAATCTTATCTAAACTTTCGTGAAATCAAAATGAGCGGAGCAGCACGCTTCTAAATGGGGGACAAGCATACAAACAAGGGGAATTATGGGCCACATTGATGAGACTCATTTATTTTCTTTTCCTGTCTAGTCTGTCTTGTCTCTTATTTTGCACTCAAGGCATAATCAGTTCTTGTCACCCATTTTATGTTATTGATAGCCTGCTATGTAACGTGGCTTTTCGCGGATTGAATTTTTATATCATTGTAGCCATCCTCCTTTCCTCACCCTGGCAGATAGAAAAAAAAGAGTATCAAATTCAGTAATTTATTGCTAACAGTTTAAGCAAACATGCTACTGATTGTATGTATTTTTTAAACAAAGGCTATTTTTTCTTTTAAACTGTTTAGCACTTTTATCTTGGGTTTTGCTTTTGTTTTTCTATATATTTATAATTTAGATGGAAGTGTATATATTGTAAAACAATTGTGCCTTTCGACTAATTCTTTACAGATTTTCTACTTGTAACAAAAGGAAGGAATATATTGTAATGCAGTCTTGACTTTGTTTAATAAATATTCAACAAGTGCTCAGGTGGTCTTCGTTGTTTTTTGGCCGCTGTAGACATAACCTTATGCTTTTCAGTTGCAGTATTAGACAGAACGCATACTGTAAATTGGCTATGTTGTCAGCTATTGTACATCCTTTGAGTAACAAATAGCAAGACTGTTTTGCTTTATTCTTCATGTGCTGTGCAAATGCTGTTGCATCCCTGTGAAAGATTGCTTTCTATCAAAGAAGTTATTGTTATAGAGATTTTTGGTTGTTTGTAGGAACTTCAGATTGTATAAACCACAGCCTGACACGCAAGGGTCCTAGGATCCCAACTGTAGAGGTTTGGGTTGGAAGTTTACATATACCTGCATTCACCAAGCACTTTAATAGGAACAACTCTTCTTCTGATTATTAATACAATTATGCAATTAGCCAATCATGTGGCAGCAGTGCAATGCATAAGATTATGCAGGTGCCAGCCAAGATCTTCAGTTGGTGATCACATTTCAGTGGGTCTGAAACAGGATCTCGCATCTTTGAACAACACATGGTTGCAGGTGCTGGATGGCCCGGTTCCAGTATTTTTGAAATCGCTCATCTCCGAGGATTTTCACACACTGCAGTCTAGAGAGTTCGCGCAGAATCGGCAACAGTTCTGCAAACGGAAGTGTTTCGTTGAACGGCCAGACTGGTCCAAACTGACAGAAAAGATGTAGGGTAACTCTGATAACCACTCTACTGTGCAGAGAAGCATCTCCCAGTGCAACCCCATGTCAAACCTATAGACTGTTAGGCTACATCTGCTGAATATCTTGTTGGCTTCCACTCCTGTTAGCCAGTAATCTGAAGCTGCTGAGGGCACAGGTGCAGAAAATGGACAGTTTGAATTAATGGCATTTTTTCATCAAGTAGAGGAGAAAAAATTATGAAATCACTCCGTGTCGAAGAAGAATTATGGAATCAACAAATACATCAAAATTCGTACTTTGTTGCTCTTCCTCTGTCTTTTATTATGGCCTGAATTCCTTGAGTCATTGACTTTACAAATGAAAAACGATAATCTCCATCAAGCAGGTTTCAACTTTCTCAAAAAGTTGACAGATCAGCTTTGCAGGATGCGGGCTCATCGTGGACAATTTTTTACATTTCCAATACATTTTCAATTAGATTGAGATCTGAACTGCTTGCTGACCATGTCATTGAGTTGATATGCCTTTCCTGAAAAAAAGCTTTTTTCTGTGTGGCAAGATGCATTGCCATCCTTAAAGATGACTTTGTCACCTAACATATTTTTTATTAATGGAATAGGAAAATGGTCCAAAATTTTGATGTGCACCTGTGCATTGACTGTTTGATTTCCATCTCCCCTGGTCCTTTACCTGATGTGCAACACTAAATCAGTAGTGGGGAAATTTGCTTGTCTTCTTCAAACAGTCTTCTTTAGATGTTTCACTAGAACGACTCCGGACAGAAGTCCCAGCTTCATCGCCTAGGCCAATGCAGATTCATGATTCATCACTGAATATCACTTTCATCCAATCATCCACGATTGCTTCGCTTTAGCTTTGCTTGCTTTCCTCTGTTTAGGTGTCAATGCTGGTGCTCATTTGGCTTCTCCTTCTATAAATCCCATTTCATTCAGCCAATTTCTCATCGGTCTGTCACAAACACACTGACTCCTGTTTCTGCTCATTTGTTTTTCATTTGTTTTGCATTTTCTGTTTTCAAGGCATATTGATTTAAGTCTTCTGCACTGACGCTTTGACATCTTCCGCAGTCAACCCTTATGTTTTCCCTTTCTAACCTTACCATTTTGTTTAAACTTGCACCAAATTTTAGACACCGCTGACTGGAAACAACCAACATCGTTTGCAATTTTCCATGTTTTCCTCTTGGGGCAGTTTTACAATCCTATCAATAGTCTCCTGTTGGTGCCATGCTTCCTCTCAATTAGCCATGTCCAACACTTCATTAAGGTCTGCAAGCACCCTCTATTAACAGCTCACGAATTTGCAAATTCAGATTTTTGCTGGTATTAGTTTTAGAAATGCCATTTACATGGTGTTTTTTTTCCCCCTCAGCATTGAGTGATTCCATATTTATCTCTGCTACTAGGTTATGAAAAAAAATTTCATAATTTTTGTCAATCTTATTTGAGTTGTGTTTCATGAAGCCTGAATGTTAAGCTAATAAACAAAAATTTTTTAGTGTCAATTCTGCGATTTATATGCCACGAAGTGAAACATTTTTTAAAAAGCTGGATTTGCATCTTTGTATGCTGATTCCATAACTTTTGTCGGCGGTTGTATTAGAGAAATGTAGCTTGGTCTATTGAATTTCGATTACTCTTGTCATGCACACATGTTGAGCTCATTCATCAGCAGTTCAGGCTAATGTAGGTGGTGTAATAGTGTGGGGAATGTTTTCTTGGCACAGTTCAGGCCCCTTAACACCAACCATTTATTGATTGGATGCCATCGCTAACCTAGTTATGGTAGCCGATTGTGTGCATTCTTTATGGCCGCAATTCGCCCTCCTTTTGATGGTTACTTGCGGCATGAAATTACGCTGCATCACAAAGTGAAAGTTGTCTTTATAAGGCTTTTTGAACATGACGATGACTTCAGTGTGTACTTCAGTGATTTCCAAAGTCACCAGATCAGAATCCAATAAAGAGCCTTTAGGGTGAGGCTGAACAGGAGTTATGTGGCATGAATGTGATGCCAACAAACCAGCTGATCAGGGACGGCGTTAGACCTGAAAATTTGGGGGCTAAAAGGGTTGTCCTTTATTAACACGTTTTCCAATTCAAGAATAATCAAGTGGCAATTGAAGACACTGCCCCGCCCCCCGCCCCCGATGTAAAAGCGACAAAATATTGGGCTACATTCAGTACAGAAAAATAATTTCATAATAATTAGGTCTTTGCACCGGCACTTGGCGACGGCATTTCAGAACTCTTCAGCGAATGAAGGTAATTTTGGTGTCTAGTACGTGGTTTTGTCCGTTTACATTTTCCAATCTGATAGCTGTCTATTTTTTTACATCAAGTTGCGTGACCGTTCTGCAAAAACAAGTGTACGTACTTGTTGTTGCTGAAATTACCTTCATTCGCTGAAGAGTTCTGAGATGCCGTCGCCCAGTGCCGGAGTATAGACCTAATTATAATTAAATACTTTTTTGTTCTGAATGTAGCCCATTACTTTGTCGGTTTTAGATCACATGGGGGAGAGAAGCCGTGTCTTCAATTGCCACTTGATTATTCTTGAATTGGAAAACGTGTTAATAAAGCAAACCATATTGAATTAGCCAGGACTAATTGTTGTCAATAAAGGGATGGATATTAGCCCACAGATTTTCAGGTCTAACGCGGCCCCTGCAGCTGACATTATTTGACACAAACATATCAGCATGGACTAGAATTTCAAATGAATGTGCCCAACAACTAGTGGAATCCATGCCACAAAGAATTAAGGCTCTTCTTAGAGCAGAGAAAAGCCCTACCCGGTCTTAGTGTGGTGTTCCTTTGAAATTACTCAAATGTATACTAAACTGACAGCCCCGAGTTCAACTATATCTCGGATCGTGCCTCCCTTTCAAAACTGCTGTTGCTACTCATCAAACACGCGCCAACCTTTTTTACCAGTAGATGGCGCAGTTGTGTATGATTGTAAACAAGTGTTTTGTTTGAATAGAGCGCCGAACATTCTATTGCACTGAAGAAACATGCTTACTCGGATTCCTCCGCAACTATGGTTGTAATTTTATGCAGCGCGACATACATGCTATATTAAAACGGCAACCTCGAAAATGAGTGGCCACCTATAAACTTTGCTCCTGTTGGCTTACCCCTGCGCGTCTTGCCGTCACAATGCCTCAATGGCTTTTCGCTCCTCCCCTACTTCCCCGCCCTACCTTCTCAGGTACACTTTCCTGAATTATTATGATCCGTGGTTGGCTAGGAAATGCAAATCACAAATCCCTGACATCGTGAGATACTGCCAAAAGGCGACGACTTATCGGTCGCGGCCGTAGGCATTTGCATGTTTCACTTTTAATGAACTTGGAGTAATCCAGTGTCTTGTCGGATAATACAGGTAAGCGTTCTTGGTTTTATTGACTATTCGTGGCATATGCTGCAAAAAGTGCAATGAATCGTTGTCTTTTTTGTTAAGTTTGTGTCCACCAGACCGGCTGTTCGCCTGTTCCCACGGGAACCAGGTAATTTGTCAGATCTCGGATTGCATTCAATCTATTTCGTTGGTGGACTTTTTGTGTTACTTCATTGGCATTTATCGAAAGTTGGTCCTTCTTGTGTTTGTCATTCGCATATGGGTATATTTAGTCTTTGTTTCATTGAACGATATGAGGAGTGTTCATTATCTGTGAAAATGTTTGCACATCGATGTGGAATGCAAGGTCGCCAGGAAGAGTGGAGCTATTTACAAAGTTCTCCACATTGACAGGCCCCTTGATATGATGTTTGTCTACACACCTGATGAAAATAGAATAATAAGGCATCAACTGTGCATTTTCTGGTCAACGTTTTAAAAAAATTATGTTTTAGAGAGATTTTCCCTGTGGAAATTAAGGTTTTTTTTCTAAGTTTGTCCTGTGACAGCAATGGACATTTTTTCGTCGAGTTGGTGATCAAGTAGCCTAGAAAGCCAATGTTAGTATGAAAATAGGCCTGCAGGGATGGCTATGAGAGATCATCATTCACATATTTGTCATTTACAATTTTTCTTATTTGTCCCTTGTTCACAACTATTCTTTTTAAAATAATGCACTTTATTATAGACACGTTCGTCCAGAAAAGTTTTCCCAAATGCTACATTTAGGCGGCTCCCAACCTGCAGGAGTGGGGGCCTGCTCTGAGTTTTACAGTATTGACACTTGAGTGAGCAGTGGAAGGTGTGTGTGTGTGTGTGTGAGTGAGAGAGAGAGAGTGAGAGGGAGAGAGACTGCTTGAGGAGGGGACCAGACGGAAGGGGGCCGTTGAGACGGGGAGGTATGTTGTTTCACCGATGTCATGGCTCTGCGGGCTTGTCGTACTGGTTCGGTCACAGTGCAGGTTTCTGCCTGTCAGTATTGCCGTAGTTTCGACACAAAGCTTTATGCTTCGCCCCTCTTGGGAGTCTGGGTGCCTACAAAATGGAAATTTTAGCGCAGAAGAGTAGAATGCAGTTTTCCATACGTATCATTTCACGCCACGTGACCCGCAATATTTTCTTTATTTCTGTCATGGCTGTGATTTTCTATTTTTAGAAATATGCCAAAGGTGGTTCACGCATTTTAAGAAACTGAAAGTTGGCTATATATGCGTGCATGCGTTGGCCATTGTGATGGGAATAAGTGAACATCCGTAGAGGCGCCCTCTGATTGGTCATGAAAGATTGGGTGAAAGAGGATCAGAAACGCGTGGAATATTGTGGTTCCAACAGACTTCACAACGAGCTTTTGATTCTGTCTTGGGTTACTATCATTTGACGTGTGTGCCTTCATTCTCAAGAGTGATGCAGTTGCTTTTGCAGAAACTGTGTGGGATAACCTTACTTCACATTGTGGAGCAGGCACAGGTGTCCCACTGGATACAGCAAGGTACCAGTGGCGAACGAGCTGTTTGCAAATCTTGGTCGTTTATGGAATCGGACACGCGTTGTATGGATGTAAAACACTGCCACGACGCGAAACTGAAAGAAACAACTTTGAAAGTTTGAAACCCCGTGTTTGAAAGCGTACAAAAGATTTGAAACTTTGGAACTAAGTTCTGAAGGTGTATATAGTGTTTTGATAGGCTGAAAAAAATGTTCAAATCTCTGAAAACATTATTTTGTATTTGAATTTTCATTCCAAATCTCTACAACCTTTCTTTCTTTTTTTTTTCTTTTTCTTTACAACTACAGCACTGTTTTTACCGTGTTTCAACAACACATTTTCAGAGTTTCAAATTTGGCACTGTTCTCCCACAGTAAAATTTTGTTATCCAGTTCTGAGACCTTGTAATTGGAGATCTGAAAACTGGTGTGAATATATTTAGAAAAAAGTGCTGAAATGTAGAAATGTGAGTTTCGAAAGGGCAAATCTCTTGAAAAATTTGAAGGTGTATTTAGTGTTTTGGCAGCCTGGGAAAAAAAAATTCCAATCTCTGAAAACATTGTTCTGTATTTGAATTTTAATTCCAAATCTCTACGAATTTTCTTAGTTTTTTTTCTTTTTCTTATTCACATGTACAGCACAGTTTTAACAGTGTTTCAACAACACATTTTCAGAGTTTCAAAGTGTTTTAGCTCCACAGTGTTGTAGCAACCACTGAATGCCACTTCTCCCAGTATCCTTGCACATCTCTGTCTATCCTTCTGTGAATTTCTAATTATTTGTGGACTGAAAAAATGTTAAGATAATACACTGTTCTTATTAATTATAAGACGAACAAGACCAGATAATTTAAAAAAAAAAATGTATGCTGTACTGAGCTCTAAGGAAATCTGCTCAGTCTTGGTGTAATTCATGAGCTGAACTGGGTGTGCCAGATAAAGGAGACATCAAAAATGTTACAGTGGTAGCTACTCCAGGGATTAGGAAACAATGCATTAAGAGCCAGTTTTTATAAGAATCAGGCAGAGGGTGATATGATGGTCTCAGATTTGCCCAAAATTTTTGTTTGTGAAAGATGGTTAGTTGACATAGCATATAACATATGACATATAACATATAACAGAACATGACATGACATGAATGGCCGTTCAGCCCAACTACGCTTGCCAGTTTCTTTATACTATTGTGAATATATCCCTTCGGATACTGAATTACTCAATGGTATGTAGCTTTAATTCAAGCCTGCTCTTGAAAACCCCCAAGGTCTCTGCCTCAGCAATATGGTCAGGCAAGCTATTCCACATTGAAATTACTCTTTGGGTGAATAAATATTTCCGAATATCTGTGCTAAATTTACCTTTGGTCAACTTCCATTTGTGACCCCGAGTTCTACTCACAACACTTGGTCGAAGGAATCCTACATGATTCACTTTGTTAATCCCTTCAACATATGTAAAGACCTCAATCAAATCACCTCTTAGTCTCCTTTTCCTGAGACTAAAGAGATTAAGGATCTTCAGCCTCTTCTCATTGCTTTCATCTTTTAGACCTGGAATTAGCTTAGTGGCTCTTCTCCCTATAGATGAATCCAAAAGTCAATCCAAAAGTCAAAATCCTGGAGGACAGAAAAAATTCAGTTTTGAAATGCAATTATATCATTGCGCCGACAGCAGCCCACGTTCATTTTCATATATGCCAGTCTACTGTCTGTAGGGCTCACAGTAATTTGAACATTTTGCGAACTGCTGGAACTGCTGAGGGCACATCCCAAAGGGGGCTCTGCAAGATGCTACTTTTGGCCATTTGAGCAGTAATATCAGGGGCATTTCCAGACTATAACCTCGACAGCCCAAGATGGTTTACTCATAATATGATACCATGGGAAGTCCTTTACATAATCAACACAAACAGAGTGTAGGTGGCGCTTCAGTCTGGGAAAAAGTGAAATTTGGCATTTTGGGAGGGCATAGTTCTCCAAGCGCCCTCATCCAATTTTGATGAAACCTTTTCCGTTGGCTAGCCCTATATGTCTACTAACTGTCATGTGCAGCAGAATGAATTCATATTGAGATACTGGGCTTTTCAACTCACCCAACTCACTTATCAGCCTATTTTTCCTCACCATTATTTTGTTTGTTTTTTCTTTCACCCTACCAGCCAGTGGTAGTTGGTGTCAATATCAGTTCACAAGCTTCTAATTTAAAAAAAAAAAAATTTTTTTAAAGCTTTAAAAAAAAGTTTAAAGTTTTATATCATGCCTGTCAGGCTAGTCAATGCCACTCATTAAATCTGTGTCAGTAAAGTGATAGAGTAGTCACATCTCACTTGAAGCCTGAAGGTATTGTTAGCACTGCACCTGGTACAGTCCAGAAAACATTCAAATACCATTATTTCCATTTAGTAAGCTGTTAAAGTAAATGAATATGTAGAATATGACAGTTGCTTGCCAAATTATCTTGTTTTATAAAGAGAAATATAATCTCTGTAACTTTAAACTCAGAACAACAAACTGAAACATCAGTTATGTAATGTCAGTCACGCATAATTATGCCACTATTCTGGTAAAGCTTTTGACTTGGAACATAGAAATAATTTCTAGAATTTCAATCGCATGGTACCCTATATCTTGGAATGAAAAAATCTGTCAACCCTTTATGGTTTGAAGACAAGTTTGCTATGAAGTTGATGAATTTTCTTAATGTCAGTTTTTGTGTTTACATCTGTCACACTCAGTTTCACATCCTACTGACTTATGGGTCAATGGCTGCGTTTACATGGGTCCAAAAATCCTAGTCATAATCAGATTGACAGGTTAGTCAGATTCAGAATGTCTCATGTAACCAACTAAGCCAATCCGATTCACCCGGATCGGTTTAAATTTTTGATCGGATTGAAAGCGGTAGTCTACGCCGATTGATAATCAGCTTGATGCTGCATATAAACGGCTGAACAGAGTGGATTCGGCTGATGGATTGGATTATTCATTCTGTGCATGCGCTCCCTAGTATGTAGGAGTCACGTAGTCATGTTAGTGGGTCCTTTTGTAGATGTCAAAGAAACTGTAATCGGTTTCAACTTAGGCCATGCATACGTGGATTGATCGTGGATCGCTTTACTTAGTGTTCATGTATACAGATCAAATTAGATTCATTTAATCCCTTTGATTTCAATCAGATTGAGGAAAACAATCCATGTAAATGCAGCCAATGACAAATAAGCCTTTTCAATTTTTATTTTTTTTATAAATCTTTAAAAATGTATAAAATTCATTTATTTGAAGTTGGAAGGGTGTGTTTAAACAAGTATAAATGGTTCCACAACATTTACAGGGTTTTAGTACAATTTTAGCTAGCCAAAAAATGTCAGGTGGCCCAAACAAAAGTTTCTTGGAAAAAAAAACACACTGCCCTCTTTTTCTAAGCAATTTTTTTAGGAAGTATACCTGAGAGTGTCTGCTCTGCCTAAAACTTTCTATTTTGTAGTTGAGGAGGGTATTAAAAGTAACTTATGGATTCTTTATTGTAGGGGGTGGGTATTTTGGTTTTCCAACGTCCAACTTTAGATTTGAAATGTGAATAAATACTTTACAAATTTATAAAGTATATTGTTGTATAGAATGATTATATCACAATTTCCAAACATTTGTTCATGTCAATCTCCCATTTCTTGGTTTAAGTTAGTATTTTACCTGGTTGCACCTCCTGACTTACTTGTTGCGCTGCCTGACCTTTGCTGCTAATTTCCAATTATTCAGGCATCTACTTGGACACCTATATAACCTTTTGACTTTGCTAGCTAGTTCATTCAGTCAATACAATTGAGATTTTTAGAATAAAATAACTTTTTCTTAGTTTTATATTGGTTGTACCACCTGACATGAAAACTGAACAAGTCTAACTATGAAGAGAACGTAGCTATTTTTTAATCAATATTTGAGAGAGATCTACATACCTTTCTCTCATCAGTAAAGATCACTTGGGTTCCTTTTGATGATGCAATATCCTGTTTACTCATCTTTCGCTTCAATTTAAAATAAAAGTTGTATGAATGTGGCTGCGCCTCCCTGAAATTTCAGATATGCAGATTTGCAGACAAATTTGTTTTTAATATTCCAAGCGATTTAAGAACAACTAAACTTTGTTCATTTGAAACATTTTCAATATTAAATTATGCCCCCATGTTATTCATATTTTAAATTACATATTTAATACATTTCACATTGTGTTAACTTGCTCGGACGGTTGCACCACCTGACATTGTTAGGGTTTGAGATGGCAAAACATAGATCATTTTTATGATAAACTGGAAATATGTTCAAATTAAACAGGTTTTATAGAATAAAATGATGCTCACTATGAATCATTTAAAATTATTTTAAACCAAATCAGTGCGCTCGGACACAATATGCATGTCACGTCATTGACCCTTATACAAAACACCAGCAAAGTTTCCTTCTGTCTCCAAGTAGACAGTCCTGTGAGGTATCGTTCAGGAACCAGTCGCGAGAAAACACGATTGTAGGTGAGGAGATTTTGAGCGAGGGGGGGTAACCCCCGCAGGGCAGAAGGCAAAAGTACAGAGTCCACAATCCAAAAGTTATAATCCAGGAGGACAGAATCAGAGTCAAACCAGGGCGGCAAACACAGAACGCGTAGTCAGGCAAAAATAGAGTCGGTACACAGGCACAGGTTTGTTAGAGAAGCAAAAATCAAAACCAGTGGGCGTATCCAAATCGTTACTTAGGGCAGCAATCACAAAAATTGTAGTCGGGCAAAAAGGGTTCGAAAACACAGATGCAACAGTAATCCAAGAAATGCAGAGCCAAAATCAAAAGTCAGACGTCCAGTCAGAAGAGTAACGCAATGAGTACAAGGCGGATTCAATAGCAGCACAGGTAAACAGGAGAAATGTTCTGACAATGAAGTTCTGTGAAGAGACACCTAATATACACTCCAGGGTGATCACATGGTACATAGAACACAGGTGCAGGAAATGAGACTAATTATAAAGGAGGGAACAAGAGGGAGAACCTAATCACATAAAGTAGGCAAAAGCCAAAACGCGGACTGGGATGAGGAGACAATCCTATAGACAAACATAGGGCTTCAGTAAAGGAGTTCTAACGTGCATAGATAATGAGAGAAAGGACAGCATGAGCAGGTGTGGAAAATCCACAGAAATGCAGCAGAGAAGATTAGGGAAAGACAAGGGGCGGAGACTAGAACAGGGCGCGTGCTGAGAGCTTGTTAATCAATGAGTAAGTGCAGCTATACAATCCCTAGTGCTTGTTAGTTAGTTAGTATTATATACTATGTTAGTTGGATTAGTAATCTTAGCGAAAACAACAAACTGTTAGTATTGATTAGTAAAATAGGAAAGTAAGGTGAAGGAAGTAAACAAGATTGGAAGGAAGGTTGAAATCCAGAAACCATTAAATCACCCGAAAGAGTGGCACGCAGTACTGGGGCTGTGAGCAATGACAAGACAAGAGACCAGACAGGGGGAGACAAAGTGCAATGCATGGGAGAAAGCAAAACATGGACAGGAATGAAACTATGGTTAAATGTAAAACATGGAAAGACTAAACTAAGACAATACATGAAAAAAGCTAGGTTACCAAATCACAATACACATATCAAAGAATTGTCAGACAATGCTAGGATTCAAATACAAATAAAGCAGAATATAAAAATATGGCAAAAAGATCAAGCACATGGCAAAGCAGAACATGAACATTGCAAGACAGATCAGAATCATAACAAGTGCCTAGTATTGTCACAAAATGTGAACATCCAAGGAGCGCAGGTTTTACTACCAGGCCATACTAAAAGGCTTGTTTCCTCCCTGAATGTAACGTTATTCACTGTGGGATTGCCCCTCTGGAAGAAAAAAAATACAAACCTCACAAAATCAATGATCCATTATCATACAGTATTTTACAGTGGGGGTGAGGTTCTTTATAGTATGGTAATTTTTGTTTTTATGCAAAACCCATTTCTGGCATTTTTTTTTTGGTCTCTTCTGATCGTAAAACTCGGCCCAGTGGAAGTTCCATAAACAGTGGGTGAACTGTGGGCACAATAGTATTGTCTTGTGATAACGGCAACTTTTTTTCTGGCAACCTTCCCAGTCATCTTATAGCTCAATAGATGGAGTCTGTCCGAAGTTTTTGGGACTCTCTGAATCCAATGCATAATTAATGTCTGCAGTTCTCAGTCTCCTTTACATCTTGAGCTTTCCTACTTTCAGTGTAGGCATATTTCAGGCAGATTGTTAGCATTGATAGATGCCTTACGCTCCGTAATTACTGCTTTGGTAATCGGAGTGAGCATTTTCAATTTTGTAGCTGTTTTATTTTAGTGATTCCAGCTTGCGTGAAACTCAGCAACTTTCTGCTTCATGACACTGCTGTATTCATTTTTCTTAACCATGTTGATGGCTGACAAACGGAAATTAGCCTGTATGTCACCTCGTTATTATACCCAAGAGGAATGGGAGGTTATGGTTGACTACTAAGTTTTATTAAGAAGTATATGGTGAACTTGAAAAAAGTATGATTGGGAACATACTTTATCAGATTTTTCTCATCAGGTTTTCCAGGAGGTGCCAATGATTATCGCTCACATATCTTTCTGGAAAAAAAAATGAAGATATAGTTTTTCCCCTCGGTTTTTTTTTTTTTTTTTCCCCCTAAGATTCTAGGCTGTATATTTTTAAATATTTTGAATAAGAGTAGGGGGATTAACAGAAGCCACACTTTTTTGCAGCCTCTTTAGCCAATATTTACAAAGGGTGCCAAAAGTAGTGAAGGGCACTGTTACTTTGTTCCTTCCCTCTATATAACCATTTGGCTCAGTCACTTTGGAAGCCCTGACAGAACCAGCTTGTCTTGAGTACGGTCTCAGGCAAATTATTAGCGATTTGTCATGTTTCTGTCAGGGGCTGTGTTGTTCTAGTACAACCCTGAATTAAAACAACATTCTACTTGCTTCTTTCAATGGTTAGCCATTACCTTTATGTGGTTTCTGTTTCAAAATAGGCATATTACAAGAAAAAGCCTGTTGTAATTGACCTTCATACCCTCCTTACAGAGTTACAAAGTTTAAAACTTATTAATAATTTCAGAAGAATGCTGTAAGTATCCTTGACAATGTTTGAACTCATGGGCCTGCATCAAAAAGCTGGATTACTGCTTTGGCTGGGTGACTGAAATTAAAACCCTCCCAAATTCAAAATGGACTGAACTTGGAGTGGTCTTGGCCTCTGTTTAAATCAGTGCAATTATCCAGCTGACACAGCATTTCTGCCCAGTGATTTACAGAGACACCTGATGTTTCCGCTGGTAGGAGCTGTGTGTATCACAGTAGAAGTGCACAAATCTGCTTTTCAATTGAAGCAGTCTCAATTGTGGCGTAAAAGGTACCGGTAACAACTGGCAGTAGCTGCTTTCACACCGGACGCGGAACCTATTTTTCGCACGACAGATTACATGCAAAGTCAATGCAAATACGCGAATATTTGCGTCTTTGCATTGAGTTTGAATGTAATCTGTCGTGCGATAAATTCGTTTTGCGTCCAGTGTGAAATCAACTTTACGTGTGTGTGTGTGTGTGTGTGTGTTAGCGCCCTAGGCAGCCATCTATAAATGTTTGCTGAGTTTCAGCCTATCCTTGTCTGACTCACTCAACAAAACGAATCCTCCGCACCCGAAACCATTGCAGAGCCGTCAGTGAGGTGTACAGCTATAAATGATTAAACACCGTTAAGAATTAATCTCTGTGTAACCTAGGAGCGTCACATTACTAATCCATTTCCCGACCCCTTCCCTTCACTTATCAAAGGCTTAGTGGAAAAGTGTTTTAGCCAGTTTATGGAACCAAAATCGTTAAGCTGCCGCCAGTATTTTATTGTGTGGTGTAGGCTACCTAGATCAATTTCCTCCCTCATTCACTTATTGTATGTTGCTTTGGATAAAAGCATTTGCCAATTAAATTAAACAGAATTTTGGTTTCTGTCTGGAACACTTTTGTAATAAAATAAAGTTGTGGCATTTATTTCGTATCCAACTCTCCTATTATCTTTGGGGTCAAACTGACCCCATTCACTTTCTACAGTCTTTAAAAACATGTTTAACATGCTTTTCCGGCTGGATTTTTCCTAACTTCATGGAAAAAAAAAAAACTTAATATCAACTTAAAAATACAATTTTGTTTGTTCTGTACACATGTAATAAGGATTTTTAATTGAATCCATAATTTTTAGCTTGTGTTTCTTGTGTTAGCTTTTACTGAGGGAACATTCTCATTCACTGCTCATTTTTCTCATTATTTTCACCATAATCGTGTAAAATCAATGAATCATCAAGGGAAGGATGGGGAGAGTCATGTTTTATTCACTGTAAAATTAAGGCTGTCAGTAGAAATGCCTTAAGTAGCGAAGGGAGAAACTTGGGTAAAACTTTTCTATAGGTTTTTCTTTGTTTTTTTTTTTTTGTTTTTTTTGTGGGGGTCAAAATGACCTTAAACCAAAAAATGTTTGTTCATGTGAGGATAATAGGACAGTTAATGAATTGGTCGGTGTGGGAACCCACGGTTTAACGGCGTAAGTTCATATCCTCTCCTCCTGTTCCAAGTGAGACGATCAGTGACTGTTACATGTATAGATAAGGTGTTTGAATCGCTTTTCACTGAGTGCGAGTGCAGTATGACACCCAAAGCAGAGCTGACTCATGAGATGGATTCTGTTTGTCTCTGAGGGAAACCTGGATGGCTCAACCAGACAGTGACTATTAGTGACGTCAAGCGTAAGCCTATTTCTACTTTTTCTGTATGGAAAATATAGTGCATAAGTATATGGACGGTGGTGCAGTTGTTTTTGTTTCGGGCTATGCACTCCTGCTCACTGGAATTAAACAAGGTCAAAGTGCAAGCTGTTCGCTTTTATGTAAGGATATTTACCTATTGTACAAATCAGGTGACCTTTGGAATCACAGTCTTTTTCGTGCATATTGACTGCCCAAATACTTACGGACAGCGCAGTAAGTGTCTATATTTGTGTTGCAGTTAAGCTTGCCATGTGCCATTATTTTCAGAACCCTCAGTCTAAAATTCCATTGTTGAGGCTTGAAAATATAATTTATTGATCAATTGTAATTAAAATTACCCTTAAATTGCGTCCATAAAGCTGCTAGCTAAATCCTGATACAATCCACTGCAAATGTTGAATCAACAAGCTGTATGCCTCACTGTCCTAACTTCGTTACACAAAATGCAACAAATAAATACATGAATGACTAGAGGCAAACTAGAGTGCAAACCTCCGCCAAGGCAGCACAGTCAAAATTTTGCTGAGTGTACATGGCTCATTAGGAATTTAAGGTATCAACATAGGATTTCAAGATGGTTGCTGTGGTGGCCATATTGTTTGACTGATCGCGGTCAAAATCAATAGGGTGCATCCCTGTTGTAATGGCAACCCACCCACAAAATTTCTGAGATATCCGTTCATTAATTTTTGAGTTATCTTGTGCCCAAACAGAAAGACTGACAAACCAACGCCGGCAGTAACATAACCTCCTTGGCAGAGGTAAAAATGCAGTGAATCTTTGTTTATTGAAATACCAGATCAGCTAATTGTCACTTATACCCATTTTAGCAATTTGAGTCGGTATCAGGCTGATATCGGATATCAGTATTCTAAGGGCGCATCTGTTCTGACAATGGCAGAGCTTTGCTGTTGCATCTCCATCTGAAACAGCTTTCTGAAGCTGCTGGCTGGCGTATGTGTAGGTTGCAGGTCTGTGGGCTTCCACAGCGTGTCACCAGACTGCCAGAGGGCCGAGTTCAAGCCAACTGCATCATTTTGCTCAAAGAACTTCCTTGTCTTCAATATGCTACATCAGCTGCTTTTACCTGCATGACCTTAATCCCTTTGTCAATGATTACTAGGAATGATTTGGAACCGATAAGCTAACCTGAATCTTTGGAGGGCCTTTTGCTAAGCATTTTAGCACATTTCACCTTTGAGCTAAGTTAGCGTTTTAGCCCAGAGCCCACTGTAGTTTTTCTGTCAGTAATAATTCTGCTATCACCAAATATCTATGTACTTATCCACTCTATACCTTAGTTTGCTGCTGTGTCTCCTTTGGAGATGTGTCCTCTTCGTTTTATTGCTCCGCCGGCTTGCTGTCTTGTAAATGAGCTCCCACTCTCATGCCTGGCAACTAGAGGCCACAGAAAGCAATTAAATCCTGGGAGGAGCAAAGGGCTGGGCTATTACTGCTCACAGGTGGGGCTTCAGCGAGGTGTTTTTCTCAAACAAAGACAATATAGTGAGGTTTTCTCATTAAGCTAACAAGGGTTACCACCCCCAGTGTTTAATGGAGGTCTTGGCTTTTTAAAAACTTCTTTATTTACCATGGTCATGATTGGGTTTGGGTTTTTAACCGCTTCCAATCTTTGGCTTATGCGGAGAGCCATGATGGATAACAAAATGGAGCTGGTTTTTTTTTTATTTTTTGAATAAGATATCCCGGGCACATACTTTTTTTTTTTTAAAGAAATAAAGGTGCAATCTCCTTTTAGGATGCCTGTGAGGTTCAGCATCGAGGTGAGTGTCAGTCCTCACCTGAAGTTTTTGCCTTATTTTATTTAAATTTGCAATATCTATCGCATTAAAGCACTCGCACTGTCTGTATATTACAGCTATTTTATGCACGGGGGGGTTGGGTTGCACTTGTTTATCATCTTTAAGAGGTAATTTTGTCACTTAAAAAATATCTGCACATTTACTGTGCGGTGCATGAGTACGGGTTTAGTTGAACTTTTGAAATGTGGACCAAAAGCACCCTTTGGGACTGTTAGCCTGCCTGTCAGTGGTCTGTGATCTGGCGTCATTTTCTGGGAACAGGAGGATTTCCTCATCCCTCGGTCTCCCTTAGGAAATCAGAGGGCATGTAGCCCTGGGTTACGGAGCTGGCTGTAGCTTTACACTAATGAGAAAGATTAGCTGCCAGCTCTCAGACACTGTGTACCTTCTGAATGTTGCGCTATCCTCCGACAGGGGAGACTGCATGCTACAATACATTCTAGGGAATGAGGTGGGCTTGGTGTTTTGAAGCCATTTATTGAACTGGGTTTACTGCTGTTTATTATGTTTTGGAACATTTGCGATGACCTCACTAAGTGTCTTTCGAAGCTCAGTCCTGAGTTCATGGTCGTTTAGTGATACATTAGCAGACTATTCAGGGTGTATTCCTACCTCTTGTCTAGCAGATCCTAAGGTAGGATCCATGACCGCCCCCCCCCTCGTAACCAACAAGGATTAGTCGGATTTGATAATGTATGTTTGGACAGACATCAGCAATAGAATGACAATTTAAAAAGTAAATGCCTTGAAAGGTCACACACTGTCAATTTGAAGAACTGGGTCAAAAGACTTTAAGGTGATGTATTTTTGATGAACTTAGTCGGAGGGTAGGTCTCACTCATTGTAAGGCTGTTATTTCTCACAACTATCTGCCTGGCACCTTCTACCCTAGGGGCTGTTTTCTTCTGATCAGAAACTATTGGTAAGATACTAAAAATCCAAGGATTGTGTTTTTATGCATTAAACTAGTAGCTTTGGTCTATTTCTCTCTTTTTTTTAAATGATGACAGGCACTTAACCTCCCATATGCATTCTTATTATATTCACTCAGAATGATAAGATAAGGTAAGATATACTTTATTGAACCCCATGGGGTAATTTGTCCTCTACATTTGACCCATCCTACAGTTAGGAGCAGGGGGCAGCCACAGAGCAGCGCCTGGGGACCAACTCCAGTTCTAAGGGCAGTACCTTGGTCAGGGGTACTGGTTGGAGTGTTCCTATGATGCATGTATTTGTGGGTGGGGGAAACCGGAGTACCTGGAGGAAACCCATGCGAACACGGGGAGAACATGCAACACGGAAAGGCCCCAAGCCAGATTCGAACCTACGACCCTCTTGCTGAGAGGCAGTAGTGCTAACCACTGGGGAGGGCAGTTGCTCAGTTGCTGTCTGTGTTAGCAGTTGGTAGCCCCATGTACTGGGCTACATACACCATACCGATAAAGCTGGTTTCTTAACTGGGGCATTCTGTCAGGATTCAGTCACTTTTTGACCTCACCCATTCAGATGAGGACATGCTTTTTAATGAATGTTAACCTTAGAATGTGGTTTGACTAATCAATACAAGCAATTAGTTTGTGATTGACCCATATTTTTTTTTGTTATGCAAGCCATCAGAATGTGACTGATCTTTATGTAAAAAGACCATTATGCTATCCAGGCTCTACAATGACTTTCTCCTCTTTTTGAGGAGCATTTGTGCACCTTTGAGGAAAAATATTGGAGCACACTAATGCATTGTGAGTAGCGGGTGTGTTGCTGTAATGATACACTGCTCGTCCAAAAAAGAAAGGTGTCGTTTGGACTTAAATATGCAAATATTTGTCAAGAGCCTATGATTGAATCATCATCACAGCGCTGAATATGTTTCAGGCAGCAATAATTCTTTTACTCCTGACTGATTCAGAGATTATTTCTTAAACAACCATGTTGGATGACATACCTGCTGGTCGTTGAAAAGATGTTACCGTGTTTCACAACAGGCAAATTATTGCCTAGCATCTTCCCAAAATCACTGGAATAGGGTCATGAACTGTCTAACAATTTATGGAAACCTGGAGAAATAGTGGTTTACTTTCAGCTTCACGGAACAGTATGGGTTGGAGAAAAATCTTGACTGATCCTGCTTGGTGATCGCTAAAATGCTCGGTGAAGTCTCATTATAAAAACAAATAAACAGTAGAAGTCATGGCTATGTTTAATTATTTGGTGAGAGCATTTCCACATGCAAGATGCAACAAGAACATGGAGGATTGAGACTTAACAGCTGTGTGGCCTCAAGAAATCTACTTGTAGTCAAGCTGATTTGGTAGAAAACAAGTTCTTTTTGCCACGGAGCATAAAGGTTGGACTGAGGAGCAATGGTAAAAGGTCATGGGGTCTAGAGTCCAGATTCATTGAGCATGAAGAATCATTTTTACACATGATTTGCCCACCTTAAAGTGTGGACCTTTTACCAGTTGAAGGTCTTGAGATGTGCTGGAGAAGGCTTAACAGAGTGGTTTGACTCACCCATCGTCAAAATAATATCTCAGCCAAAAATGAATGCAAATACGGTTGTAAATAAATTGTATGAGTTATAAATTGTATGAGTAAGATTTTCTAAACAATACCATGATGAATGTGCGCCGCCATCAAAACTAAAGGCGGCCCAACAAAATATTATAGTGTGCGATTTTTTTTTTTTCTCATTGGACCGGCAGCGTATAGTTTTTCTAGTTGCCAAACATCAGTGTTCAGGAGTGAGTACCCCCAAAATGATACCACTGTAGGGCCCTGTGAGACTTCCCATGATGCCCCATAGAAATGCACATGATTGAGGGCTGCTTTTCGAGCCCATTTTCATCCCAACTCATCATTTAGTGACACTACCTGACCAAGCGTCAATATACAATGAAAAAGGAGGCTTTTGGCATCCTTACTTGATGCCATTTTAAAAAGAACTCTTCCCCCTAACTGTTAACCCAAACCCTGACCCTAAACATCAAATAATGAGCCCAAAAGCCTCCTTTTTCATTGTATATCAATGCTTGGAGGGGTAGAGTCACTATATGACGAGTCGGAATGAGAATGTCTTGGCTTTTTTTTTTTTAAAGATTATCTTTTTGGGCATTTTTCCTTTATTTGACAGTTGTACTGTGTAGAGAGACAGGTAAGTTGGGGAGAAGAATGGTGTTAGACATGCAGCAAATGACCTGAGCTGGAGTCGAACCCAAGTCGCTGCGGGAAGGACAAGGCCTTTATGGTACGCGCGCTTAGACGGATGAGCCACCGGGGGCGCCCCACATATCTGATATTTTGCAATGCGACTGCTGTCTGAATGGCCAGGTCGCATTTATCCAACCTTTTCTTTATCAGTACCACACACGCACCGCGACGAAATGCTTTCATATTTACTTCCGTAAACAAACAGTGCGTGCCTGCGTGATCACGTATCACCTCAGCACCTCTCTTGCGCATGCGGGTCACTTCAGTGTCGCATTCAGTTCTTACTCAAAACTGATAGAAGTCGCATATAATGTGTAATATAAATGAGCAAACAAAAAAATCTGATTTCTCCAAAAAAATCCATATTGTACATCAAGACCTGCTGTCTGAACGTTGCCTAATTTGTTGTGAGCCTTCCTTATGATGTTCTTGTGATCCCCGGTGAAAATTGGAAAATTCTACTTCCCGATGTTTGAGAAATTCAGCATTTTGTTGTTAGAAAATCAGTGTTTGTGCTCATTTTTTCAGTCTTTCATTAATGTCTCAACAAGAGGCCTGGTGGGTATTTGTTAGATGTTAGTTTTGCTTGCTGATAAAATGATTGAAATAAATGATTGCAATTTGCAGTATGGTTCGATTGTTATACTACATAAACTGAGACACCAAACTGGTTCGCATTCTCGTTACCAAATGTGTCATGTGTTAATATTGCAAAAGTTTTCAAGGATTTCTGAAATTAAGTTATGACAAGGACATTTCAGTCATCTTCAGCGGAGCTCTCTAGGCCGACAGGGCTCTTGTTTTTATCATCTTGTCACTTCTTGTTGCATGTGGATAACTTGCCATTTCTGCGTGGTACAACTCTGTCTGGATTTGAATTGGTTATTATCAATTCCTTCTTACATGTTTGATATTAAAGTTTCAAGTTATAGTACATACATGTATTACTTGTGTTAGTCACTGTTGCCATGCATCAGTTACATGTTTGAAGGTACATGGTTGCATGCACCATGTCCTTGACCCTAAAGTACTCCATGAGTTACATGTATAAAACAAAATTGCTTCCAAAACCTCAGTTGATATATGTGGGGATCTGATAAGACTATATACATCAATTGGTACTTTCAACTGAAAATCTGGCTGGCTGTCCATAGCCTACAGCTTGAGCTGACTGGTAATACTGTGTGTGTCAAAACTAACCCATGACCTGTCAGTGTTACCCGGCAAACCTTGGGTAACATTGACGCATCTCACCCATCTTTTTCATGTCACACAGCAGCAGTGGACAGACCTATCCTACCCTTATTCAGTAATAAGCCATGATTGGTCCCCTCCTATCTAATGCTGCATTAAACTTTTTCACTAATGCACTACTTCAGGCTGTGTAGAAAGTTGTGTCAAAGTTACCCCGTTTTACCTTGGGTGAAGTTAGTGATTATTTTACAAACTTATGAACTGCTTTTGAGAATTGAACTCCTGAGAACAATAGAGATGCTTTTGAGAGCTGCTGTAAAGCTACTTTTGAGAAACCAAGAGCCGAAGCAAGGATTCTTGTTTGCATTTAAAAATCTGAATTTCGACAGACCTTTACCAAGACACTCGTTCTTCACCCAAAATCTACTCTTTGTGCTTTGCCTCTGTCTCTCCTCCTGTAACGGTTCTCTGCTCTGTTTCTCCCGGAGAATCCTTTAAAAGGAGGCGCGTGCTCCCAATTGACCTCTTCTGGTTAAACAGAAGAACATAAAGGACAGACAGCCTCTCAACTTGTAGCTTAACCCATATCCCTGTACATTTTATGTCATTGGAGGAGAATTCAGGGGATTGAAAATTCCAGAAAAGAAGTTCCGTGCAGTAATTTGTTAGCTACAAGGGAACTCCGCTGTTATGTCTGGAATAAGTCATTGTTTGTCTTATTTTTTGACTGTTTTTATTTTGTTATTTTATTACCAACATGGGCAATGTCTGGCACCAAGTCAGTCATATTTTAGCAAGCCAACTATCTGTCTGTTTGTTATCAACCTGGGTCAGGCATTGTCAGTATCATTGGTCTGCTGCCATTGCTGACTTTTGAAGGTCTCAATCAGTTGCTCCTGGTGGGATTTTTTGGCTGTGTCAACTGACGGCGGACACGACAAACAGACTGTGAAGTACTGGCATTGTGCCCCTCAGTTGGTGCACCCTATTTTACTAAGTCAGACAATCTGTTATTTCTCAGCATTTGCCTGTGGTTGGCCCTTTCAGTAACCCTAAAAATGGTGAAAGTGCAAACTGTTGAATACTTGGATGATATATGCAGGTCTCTTTCCAGTGTTCAGTATTTGCGCATTATTGCTGGGCTTAATAACTGCATATGGCACCACAGAAGTCTTATATTGGCTCATAGGCTTTGTGTCTAAAAAGGGCACATTAGGTGAATGAAAATGGAAAACCGGTGTCATTGAAAATAATAATAATGAGGAATCATCATGTGATTAGCGAGAGAAGCAGTCTTCAGTCAAAAGATTTGCTGATTGAGATTCAATAAGCTTATGACTGAAATTTATCATTGAAAACTAAGGGGTTGGTAACTGTCTTGCTGTAAGTGGATGCATTTTCCCTTTGTTTGGCCCCTGAATCTGGTGCAGTTTATAGCACTTTTGACCCCCAGAAAGAAGGTTAGGTGTTCAGCATGGTGCCTGTCTGTGTGGAGTTTGTATGCACCCCCATGTTTGCGTGAGATTCCTCCCAACGTCTGAAGACGCGCTTTTTAGGCTTATTGACATCTCCAGACCTGTGGGCTCCATTGCTGTTTCCGAGAGATCTGCCAACCTGTTGCTTTTCACAACCCCAACAAAGCACGCATCAGTCGACAAGTAGAGATCTTGTTGAGCTGCTAATTGAGCTGCTAATCAGGGATGCCAGATTGGGGAATGGAATGATGGTCTGAATTCGGACTGCGCTAAAATATGGTTGACGCTCCACACAGTGGTTTGAATAACACATAAGGGATGATTTTGGACTGAACTCCAGTCTTGAGGACCTCCACAGATGAAACACTTTCTAATATTAGTCTGAAGCGTGCCTTTTGCTTTTACGATCAAGCATGAGAATGATTTCTGCTTCATGTTAAGTTTTCATTAATTTCCTATGATGCAGCATTTATTTACGGAATTTATGCTGGATTCCAGAAGCACAATCAAGTCAAACATTCCGGTTTGAGGATCCTGGCTCCGCCCCCCGTGGCATTTATCTGTCCAACTGAAACCAAGCAGGGCTTGACATTAACTTTTTGAGGCACTGACAAGTACATTTACCTGTCACTTGTCCAGGCTCAAAAGTCACTGGTACAGGTATAAACTGACAAAAATGTACTTTTCATGCCCTCAGAATTGAAGATTCGGAGGCATATTGTTTTTGGCCTGTCCGTCTGTCTGTTGGTTTGTTTGTTATTATCCCCCGGGATATAACACAGGGAGATATAGTCATGGGTGCGGTTTTCCATCCATCTGTCCACCCGCCTGCCTGTGAACATTTCGTTACCAGGGCACAACTTGAAAACCGTTCAATATTTTTTTTAACAAAACTTGGTGTGCACATTAATCATGACCTGAAGTAGTGCCTTTTGCTAATCCGAAGTTGATGAATGTTGTATTTTTTCTGGTTTCCAAGGAAACATTTTGAACTTAAAATTTTAGGGGGTTATGGTCTGTTTCCAGAGCAGGTGACATTTTCATTCTTTCAATATGTGGGGCTTGGGGGATATGCCATGTCCTGATGACTCCTGTTTGCTTGCCCCATGGGACAGCAGAGCCGTGTCTAAAGGCACTTGTCCATTTGACCAAGGAAGATGAGCTGGAATATAATAGGAATGATATAGGTGACTATTGAGGTGTTTTAAAATTTTGTTAAATAAACATTTTATAACATTTAAAACTGTGCTTAATGAAGTGTTTCAGTCAATATAACTCCAATATAACAAATCAGCATTTATTAAAATGAAGCAAACATTATCTGGGAAACCTGTTTATTCACTTTACATGGAGCTAAGATTGGTACTGAATTAAATTTACTCATTTGGCAAAGATTTAATATATGTTTTACGACACATAAACATACACTATCTTGAAGAAGGAGTCGATATTTACCAGTAAACTTGACTCCAATAACTAAGCAATATGTCAACAAATGGCAGTTAAAGACTTTCCCGATGGTATTTAACTAAATTTAACCAATAAAAATGTTTACTATTAAATAGCATTTTGAATGCAGGACTTATATTCTAATTAACTTATTTCTCAATATGAAGCTATTAACATCACAAAATTAATTAAACACTTTTTTTTTCAACCAATCACTAGAGCGCAGGTGACTTCAGGCCTAACTATATACATAGTAAAAACTGGCATGTTTCGATTTCCTCTGCGTGACTCATTTAAAAATTAAATTACTTAACCTAATAATTCAACTACTAATTTGTATGCTGACAGACCTGGGCAGTGAGGTTCCGGAGGTGAAATCCCAATGGAGTCATTCCATGTCAGATCATTAAATGGGTTTCACCACCACCTTCTTAATTTTGCTATTTTTTTGTATGCAGCTCTTTAAATATATATATCACTGACAAATCCGAAATATCAGCTCATTCAGACCAAAAATGAATTTTTGGTGAATTATTTTCTAAGGGTACTGTCAGTCAGTTTTTTTTTGTGTCAACTGACATTTTTCTTGTATTTAACATTGCATAACCTTTTTATTATTACACCTATACCTTTGAAACTTTTCATCTAAGCTAATGTTATACGGCTTAATCAGAAAATGCTGTCAATTTTACTTTATCTCTCTTGGTTGTGGGGCTATAAGGACACCAAAAGTGCCATTTGTTCAGGCAGTTCCATCTTTAAGTCCTCAAAGCACCTCCAATATAAACCCCAGTATCGGCTCTCTGGTATTTTTTCCATTCAATTGTGTCTGCTGAACATAAATCAGATTGAATTCACCATGAGATCATCACCAACTGCAATCAGTACCTTGGGAAATATGAAAAAAAAAATGCTAAAATGCCACCTGTTCAAAGCCGGGTATCTAAGGGGCACACCTTAGATTTTCTTCTATTTTTTTTTTACTGATTCCTCTATTGTAGTTGAAAGTCCACTCCAAAAATTGTTGATGTGTTTTGACCAATATAAATTTTGCAGGTGTCTGAACAGGGGTGGGGTAATCTCGAGACTAGTGTGGCACTTTAAGCTTCTTACACATTGAACTATGCAACGTTTTAAGTGTTTCTAATCATAAGGCAATCACATACTAAATTGTACAAATTCCTGTATTATTGTAAACATAGGAAAACAAATATTGTTGATGTGAGGTGAATGACATGAATTTCAGAACTGTTTTAAGAGGGGTCAGGCAATTTTAGAAAATCACACTTCTTTGCATCAATAAAATTTACTGACACTAATTCTTGTAAACTGACTGTCAAATTAACACTTTGTATTCCATGCTGTTAACAGTGTTATTACTTCCTAAATGCAGCAAAGAGCACAACAATGTTGTCTGTCCCAGTTTTGTCCAACTTATACTGCTGGGCTGTGCGTCCAGTGACATCCGGAGTTGGAACTGTTGGGAGAATGTTATTGAATGGCATCCAGCATTTTTCAATCCATGTTTATGCTTGTGTCCGCTTGTTTCGCTTCATGAAAAACAATAGCAATCATCAGACATTATTGATCAATACCTGGTTCAGGTTTCTCCCTGCCAACATGATCTACCAACCTGCATATACTGACCTTTCTGTGAATGTGTCATGCATTGATGAATTGAGAACTTAGAACTACTGTCATTCAATAATTATTAATATTGTGTAAGAAGCTGAAAATGCCAAGCGATTCTTGAGATTACCCCACCCCTGTTCAGACTCCTGCAAAATGTATCTTGGTCAAAACACATCAATTTTTGGAGTGGTCTTTCTACAATAATAGAGAAATCAGTTACAAAACATAGAAGTAACTCCAAGATGGGCCGCTGGAGATACAGGGGTTTGAACAGGTGGCATTTTAGTGTATTTTTTTTTTTCACATTTGGCAAGGTACTGACTGCAGTTGGTGATGAATTCATGGTGAATTCGGCCTGCATTTTCTGACAAAGCAGTATAAGATTAGCTTAGATGCAAAGTTTCAAAGCTATAGGTGTAATTATAAGAAATTTATGCCATGTTAAATACAAGAAAAATGTCAACTGACAAAAAAACTGACGGACAGTACCCTTAATAATTCACCAAAAATTTATTTTTGGTCCGAATGAGCTGAAATTTTGGATTTGTCCATCACTAATGCATATTTATCTAATGTGAAAATATGGAAGCAATCTATGACAACATGGTGACAAATGTTTTGTATATCTGATGATTTGACATGGAATGACCTAATGACATTCAGTGAATGTCGTAAACATCGAGGGCAGACTGACCATGATCTAGGAGACTATAAAAAATGATATCTTCTCCTGTAGAAACTACAAGTCTGCATGAAACAAACCTTGTTTTGGGGGGAAAAAAGTTTTATACATGTCCCAGAGAAGTACTACATTACCCACAACCCTACGCTGTTGCCTTGGAAACATTAAATAAACCCGCAAATGTCTTCGCCAACTAGTGAGTAAGGTTGGTAACGAACAAGGCACTGGCAATGTCACTAAATACAAACAATACGAAACGCTAAATATACTCACAACACAAACTAAAATGCATATTACTATGATAAATTAAACAAGCAGCTTAACTATCGATGCTGCAGCGAGGTGGCATTGATTCACGTCACGCTTACTGTCTCTCTTCGCACCGGTGCTATTACAGTTCATTTTTATTAGCTCACCTGACGACAAAGTCAGATGAGCTTATGTCATGGCATGTTTGTCCGTCGTTCGTCGTCCGTAAACATCTTCTCCTCCGAAACCACAGGGCCTATGAAGCTGAAACTTGACAGGTACCTTCCTACCCATGAGGAGACCAAAGTTTGTTCAAGGCGTTCCGATCTGATTTCAAACATGGCCGCCATATTGAAAATCACATAATTGGCCATCTGAAAGCTATTTATGCACATATTCAGCTGAAATTTGCTATGTAGGTAGTAAGTAGCAAGATACATCACATATAACACGAGTTTTTCGTGTTTTGAATTTTGACCTTGCTTTGACCTTCAACTTTGTACGACCCCTCTAAGTTACACTGAAACCTTTAAAACTCTTCTTCTCCAAAACTACTTGACCAATGAAGCTGAAACTTGACAAGTATCTCCCCACCCATTAGGACACTAAATTTGCTCAAGGCGCTCTGATTCCATTTTAAATATGGCCGCCATACCGGCCATATTGAAAATCGCATAACTGGCCATCCGAAAGCTATTTATGCATATATTCAGCTGAAATGTGTCATTTAGGTAGTATGTAGCAAGAGACATCACATGCCTATAAAAGGTTTTTCCGTATTTCGAAATTTTGACCTTTGACCTTCAGCTTTAAATTTGCCCGAATAACGTAATTTTGTTGTAACCACAACTGATGCAGGTGAGTTACAAGGCCTGTGGCCCACCATTCATTCATTGCACAGACCAAGTTTCACTTTGCTCAGGAACAGTTGCTGTTTTTCTTGGGGCTTTTCCTGGAGCTTGCCCGGGTTGCGGAGCCTTGAGAAACATCGCTGTCCTCTGATGTAAGGGGTTCCTACTGTACATGTGTGCGCGCCTGTGTGTCCGTGTCTGTGTATCTGATCGATCAATCAAAGCATTCAAGTTGGACGCTGGTTAGACGTGTCTTGGGGAAAAATGTTTTTGTTTCAAACTGGTATTCTGAATGTATTCATTTAGCAAATTGAATTCAGGGCACATAACGTGAAGACACTGTATTTTTTCAGCAACTTTTAACTTGTCCGAAGGGGGAAGTAAATTTCTCTTCCACTTGTCCGAGAATAAAATTTACTTGTCCCGGACAAGCGTTAATGTCGAGACCTGCCAAGTCTTGGGCCACCATAGAGACATTCTGGGGTGTACAGTTGGCTGTGTGAGTTTTGCAACATTGACCGAAATGCCATCAGATGAAATCCAAATAAAGGATGGCAACCCACTGGAATCTTCCCATGTTTATTTTAGTCGGATGTATGGAGGGGCCAGCATTTTTTTATGGCATAAAACCCCTTTGCAGAAGATAAAAATCCTCCTTAAATGTTGTGTTCCATCTACCAGGATTGGCTAGTAACTGTAGCGCAATTCATCAGCCTGAACTAAGAGCCATTTTCATGAAACCACCTGGCTGTCTACCTGGTAGGAAGAAACGCAAAGCAGTACTTTTACTGTCTGACTCCAGGGATTCCCACCCCTGGTTCCTTAATGCTACAGCATTGTTGAAATTTACAGTGCAGCTACAGCATGTAATGCGGGGCCTTTCTGAAGTTTATCTGGGTGGAGTCTCCTGATATCTGCTGGTGGACTCGTTGCAATGGAAAAAATTGCATTAAAATGGACAGTTGCCTGATGGTGGCAGCAAGTAGCGCTTTTCTTATAGGAGGGGTTCATCTTGCCCAACTTGTTCTTTGAAATCTTGTTCCATCACAGCAAGGAGGCTCATTGGCTAAACCGCGCGGCATTCCTGCTGTAGAAAATACCGGACATACTGTTAAAAGGTATGAGGAATATGCCATTCAGTTTTCGTCTGTCCTGTGGACAGCACCGTAAAGGCTCAGGTGGCAGCTGTGTCGGTGTCAAATATCAGTAACAGAGTGAGCACCATAGAGTTCTCCAGAGAGATAGGTTAGAGAGGCAGTAGCAGCTGCTGTTACCTTCCAAGCTCCACCCCCTTTACCTGTGTGACTGGAATGATACAGGTGAGAACATGCTTGGTTGCAATCCTGCCACCACACTAGTCTCACTTCTCTTCTGACGGATGAAACTGTAGCATATAGGCCCCCTCTCTCTCTACAGCGGGATAGGCCATGTCATGAAACTGACGCTGTCTGTCTAATGCTAAACTTGGGTACTTATCCTCTCCCGTATACAGGCTTTGGGACTGATTCTCTGATTTATGTTGGGCTTTAGAAGCTTTTAATTGCAGATATTTTTCCTTGTGTTTCAGGAAACAGACATGGAGGAAATGACGATATGGGAGCAGTACACTGTAACGCTGAACAAGGTAAGAACAGGAACTGGGTTTCAGTGGCGGTAGCTGGCGTTATACAGTAGTGTGTTGGGACATGGCTGAGTGCTCTTTATGTGGCTAGGAGTGGAACGATCGTAAACTGACGGATGGCTTTTGTCACAGCGAGCATTGTGAAATGAGTAGCTCTGTTTGGGGTTTCAGATCGAGTTCCCTTTTCTTCGGTCCAAAGTCCTGCAATTTGGAATGTTTTGAAAGAAAACCACGCCCGCATTGCGCTCTAGAGCAAGGGGAACGTGATTCTGTGAACAACCCGTATGGAATGTGCTCTGCCTGTCTCTTTCTCTCTGTCTCACACTCTCTCTCTCTTTCTCCTTCTCCCTCTCTCTGCCCCTGCAGGATTCCAAGGTGGGCTTTGGGTTCGCCATTTCCGGAGGCAGAGACAAGCCTAGCCAGGAGTCAGGGGACTCGATCATAATTTCGGACATAGTCCGGAATGGGCCGGCCGAGGGGAGATTACAGTGAGTTAGACTACGCCCCTGCCCCCCAATTTCTTAAAAATAAACAATCACACGCCTATTCCTGTCTCCCTCCTACCAGCTACTGTTACACACTTTCCGCTCACATTTCTGTTTATACAGTGAAGTCTATAGGTATTTGGATAGTGACACAATATTTGCTCTTTGCCCCTGTTTTCCTGTGCTTTGGAGTTGAAAAATGATGAATATGAGGTTAAGGTGGAGACTGCTGGCTTTTATTTTCTGGTATTTACATCCATGTGGTCAGAATCAGTCTAGCCCGGTTTGCACTTGATCAGTATGTGGATACTTACTGACCTCACATGACCCTTCCCTGCCTGGTTCCCTGGTGGGTGGGGGTGGGGTGTTGAGTCTCTTTTATCGGTATCAGAATGGCGATCTTGTATGCCTTTACTTATTCTGTTAAACACCAGATGGCAACCATAGCCATATCTCTACACCTGCCAGGCACTCCCATTGCACTGCAAAAAAAGACTTGTAACAAGGGCTTTGTCTTGTTACTAATTGCAAGAAAAGCATTGTGGCTTGCATGGATATTCTTTTTTCATTGGCGGGTGAAATATTTTTGCACTGTAGGCACAGTGTAAAGTGTATCTTGGCAGTGTTTACAGTAAGTAGTGTGAGATGTTGCAGAAATACAATGTCATCTATAAGCATGAGAGTTAATAGGGTTTTTGGAGTGTAGGTTGTGGTGATTTTCGTGTCTTGCAAAAAATTCACCATATTGTACTCCGCTCCCAACAGCATTCGGGATCAGGTTGTCATGGTGAATGGCGTTTCCCTGGAAAATGTCACCTCCCACTTCACCATCCAGCACCTTAAAACCTGTGGCAAGACCGCCAACATTGTGAGTGCTTGTAGATGGGCTGAAAAATGCACCGTCATTTCCTATTGGGCATCGTGACTCTCTGTATCAGTCTTGGTGTCAGTCACCTTGCAATGTTTTATTCATGAATTACATTACAGTTCTTACTCTTGGTAGTGGACACTTTTATCAAAGTGACCTATTGTTAATTAGGCAAGGCTGGGGCCAGTTTGGAGCAATACGGGGCCTTGTTCAAGGGCCCAACAACTGCAATGATCTTTATTAATTGTAGTGGCATCTCTGTTCTCATCAATTTATGCATATTTCCAAGGGAATAAGAGCCGTCAAGTGAAACTGGTCATCATTTGTGATTGGCTTTTGTTATGTATCGTATCAACTAGCTGATTTTCATTGGTCCTGTTTTGTACAGTTGTGGCAAATTGTCATAGTTGTGGTAATTATATCCCCGAACGCCGAAAAGGGATATCATGTTTTTGGTCCAACCGCCGCCGCGCCGCCCTATGTGTTAACGCGATAACTTCAGTAATACTTCAATTAGAAATTTCAAGTTTTGCATATAAGTTAGTATCATAAAAAGGAAGAACTGATTCGATTTTGGACAATTTACAATTTCTAGATTGGCAACCAGGGGCCAAAAACTGATTAGCGTGTTAACGCGATAACTTCAGTAATATTTCAGTTCGAAATTCCAAGTTTTGCATATAAGTAAGTATCACAAAGCGAAAGATTACAATGTCTAGATTGGCCACCAGTGGCCAAATACTGAAAAAATCGCTGTTTTTATCATATCTCTGGAAATATTTGTCCGATTGACCTTAAATCAAGTGCAAATGAATGGTCATGACCTGAGGATGTGTCCCACTATGACATTATACCTGTATGGTTCAAAATCTTGACACAAGGTGGAGCTTTGTCACATAAAATTCACAATTTTTGCCATATCTTTGGAACTATTTGTCCAATTGACATGAAACTATGTGCAACTGCAAGGTCATGACCTCACAACGTGTCGCATGATGACATCATACCTGTATGGTTCAATATTTTTACCGGGTGGCGCCTTGTGATGGAAAATGACCATTTTGGCCATATCTTAAGAACCATTTGTCTGATTAACCAGAAATTAAGTTCAAATGAAAGTCTATTCAAGGTCTATTCAAGGACTGGGGAATTGGAGGATTGGGGCGTTCGGGGATATACCCCCAGTCCTCGCCTCTGACGGCATAAGTCTACTTAGAATATGTATTTGGCCCTGGACAGTCCATAAGTATTATGTCAGTGACACTATACACAAACAGCTGTAGTTCCTACGTAGTCCGCACATTAGGGATTAAAATAAAAGTTGACGGTTCCAAAGATAAATTCATTATTTCCAAATTGAGTGGTCTAGACTCCAGAGCCTGAAAGTATTATTTGTGCCATCATTGAAATACTGCTCTGTTGTTTGAATGTTAGCGCAGGTTTTTATGTGGATTTGGTTTACTTTGTCCACAGTTTACTCAAAAGTTAAGATCTAATTACTTTATTGAACTCTATGGGGTTGTATTTACTGGTCTAAGGCATTGACATGGCTGTACACATCTAGCAATGGTGGCAATAAGCCGCTCTCCATGAGTCCTGTAATCTTAATTGTGGTAGTTGTGCTTTTGGTGATTGGAAAGTAATTACGGCAGTTTAAATATTGTATTGATGTCCTGTTTGTGTAAGTCTAGTCTCCCAAGTCATAGTTTTGGTTTACTAATTGTAGCAGTTGCAGTAATTGGACTATGGCAGTTTGAATACTGTATTGAGACTGTATGAGTCTGGAGTCCAAAGCTCTGTGTCATGAGTCATGGTAATTATGATCGTTATGGCAGGTGGATTGTGATTCAGTTTTAAAATTGCAGTGAGATTGTGAATGTATGAGTCTGATGTTTGCCGTTGTAGGCTGTGTTCATGAAGTAATGGTAACTGTTAAGTGTATGGCAATCAGTTTGTGATGATGGTTGTCTGAGTACTCTGATGGGCTCGGTCTCTGGTCTCCTCTCGCCCTTTTCAGACGGTCAAGCGGCCGCGTAAGATGCAGCTACCGGCGAGCTCGCGGCCCACGCGCTCCGCCTCCTACTCAAACCTGCTGAACGAGGAGCCGCCTTCCAGCAGGAGGCACCGGCGAGTCTCCGACTCCGGGAGCGACCAGTATGGCCGCCGCGGCCGTCACAGCCGAGGCTCCTCACTCGACCGCGATGGACATGCCTTGCCACTCATGTCTGGTTTCAAGCGTCTGCCAAGACAGGAGGCCCCCAGCAAACCAATCAAAGCCACACTGCGAAAGAAGAAGCTAAACGACGGTAAGGGGCGGCGGCCGTGACAAGCCATGCCAGTAGCAAATCTTCCGTCCCATCTTTTTTTGGAGTGAGGAGAGGTGTAAAGTCTAAGCCAGAGAGATATACTAGAAAGGTTTACAGGTTTTCTTTGGTTCAGCTAGTACTACAAACCCTAAACTTGCAATCAGAAATACCATAGTTCACCATGGCTGGTTGAAACAGAGTCACTTTTTTGACGTTGAAAACCGGTTTTAAGCTCAACATGCCTCGCTAGTTTATCTTGCTGTGTAGTTCCCCCCTGAGGGATCCAAAACCTAACATCCTTTAATGCGTTTGTTCCACCCATTAACTCAAACATCGGTAACACTTTACTTGAAGGTATCATCATAATAGGGACCTTGTAATGAAGTGTCATTTGGTTTTTGAGATGATAAGTTGACATTGTTTGGGTTGTCTTGATTATGACAACTTCGTCATAAGAGTGACATGAGAGTGTCATAACTGTCACATGACACATGTAACAGTTATGGCAGTGTCATGTCACTCTTATGACGGTACCTTCAAGTAAAGTGTAACCCAAACATCTGATTTGACCAAGTGTGCACCCCCTCTGGCTCAAACAATGCTCTCCTGAGAATATGGTGCTCTAGACCTGGATTTTGTGCCTCCTCTTGAGAGTCCAGCATTCTAGCTCTGAACTGCTTTAGCCACTGGTGCCGAATTACATCCTTAAATGACCAGTGAGGGTTCAGGTTTATGTATGAGCCCAACTCTAAGTCACTAGTCTGAAGATATCTTGATAGAGGACCTTGATTTTTTGCACAGATTGAATCAGATTCCGTACTACTCAAGATGAAACAAAAACCTGCACCCAGACCAGTCAGTATTGTGTGACATTGGGCTCCTCTGACAGAAGCCTAAGGAGAAATTCAAATTGGACAGGCTATTTTTCAACACAGTGTTTGTGGAAGCTTTGCATCCTGTAATGGGGCCAATTTAGAAATTTCCCTAGGCGAGAAACATGAATACTCCGCATCACTCATACTACTGCTTTCAGTGCACTGTCATCTAACCCAGGGTTGTGAAACTCCACAGTGTCTGACGGCAGCCAATTAATTCATTGAAAACGAGGCATGTGAACTCTTAAGTCAATCAGTGACTTTAGTATCCAAAAGCCAGCATAAATGATGGTTCCCAGTACTAAAATTTGACACCCTTGATCTTGGCTGCAGTGTTCTTTGGAAAGGTTTACTTACTTACAACTTTAGCCAGCTAGGATGAATTTTATTCTCTCCCTCAGAGTATGGACTGAAGCTGGGCAGTCAGATTTTTATCAAGCACATGTCTGACAGCGGCCTTGCTGCCAAGGAGGGCACGTTACAGGAGGGAGACCTCATTCTCAAGGTGAGACACCCCTCGTTTGATCTGAGAGCTTTCGATCCAATTTAAAAAGAGCACACGCTGTGAGGCCCGTATGTATCTGCATAAGGCTGAAATTCCTTTTTTGGCCACATCACATGAATGTGAAACCCCACAAATGAAAGCTGGCAGCCTCTAACCTCATATTATTTGTTTTCCAATCCAATGTACTGGAGCCAAAAGAGCATCAGAAATTTCACAGACTAATTGCTAACAGAGCTCAGAATTGTAGTGTAATAAAAAGGTGGCCTTGGGCTAATGGTACCCTTCCCTATGAGCTGTATGTAGCTGAACCTCACTGTAACTTTGAATTACAATGCAAGGTCTCCCTCAGAATGGTGGCCTAATACTAGTGATGTGCTTTCTCTATGAGCTGTATCTCACTGGACCTCTCTTCCATTCAGATCAACGGCATGACCACAGAGAACCTGTCCCTGCTGGAGACCAAGCACCTGGTGGAGAAGTCCCGGGGAAAACTCACCATGCTCGTCCTGAGAGATGACAGGAAGTTCCTGGTCAGCATCCCTGAGGTGGAGGACAGCGCCCCCAACAGTGAGGAGGACCGACGAGAAAGCAGCTCGGAGCTGGAGGGTGAGAGTTTGATGGAGAATCAAGGTGGACAGTCCAGGTTCAGAAAATACAAGTCTTCCCCAGTACTTTGAGGTTGCCAGTTTACATGATACTTTAGCCTTGAGGTGTGGCTACGTGGTAAAATCAGCTGGTTGAGTTCTTGAGTGAAAGAAGCACCTATAGCTGGGCTCTTGGAAAGCTAACTGGAGATATCTTGATAAAATATCTGGTTAGACGGTGGCAGGTTCTACTCGTTTTTTGGTATGCAGCAGTGAAAGTCTCTGGGTGGCTAAATTTTTCACACCACATCTCCCTGACCTCGACCAATGGTAGCCTACCCTGCTCCTAGAGGTTCTCCATATTGTAAGCTCAATCAGCTCTCAGTGGGCATTCCTGACTCCTCTCATAAATGGCTTTATATGACCTGTAGCGTTTAATGGTGTGTTCTTTATTAAGACTGGATTAAAGACTAGCAGGAGAGTGGAGCTCTCCACTCTACGGGCCTAGTCTGGATCCTGGTAAAAATGAAAGTCGCACAAGCGTTTTTAGCCCACTTAAACTGAAGTGTGTAGTTCATGTTGTACAGCTACAGGGTATAGTTGTATTGCTGTGCTTCAATATTAATTCAAAGCTGTTATTTTATTTTTTACGTCATCAGACATTTCTGATCTGGATTCAGACCACCCCTCTCCCAGAGTCCCACGCTCGGACACCAGGGAGCGACGCACGCGCAAGTAAACTCACGGAAACGGCACAAGTAGACTCTAAAATACACACACACACACACTCAGACACATGCCCATATACTGCATATGTATGAACACTTGCAAATACTCATTCATACACAGGCACTCTCACACGGTCTCACACATACACATGTATTTTCCATGCGCACACAAACGCGCACAGGCGTATAAAACCGGAAGCGGTCATACTTATGCACAAACGCACCATCTTTCTCAGAGACACACTCACACACAAACGAGCATGCACTGAGCGCATTGCTCAAACGCAGTCACTCTCTCACTTGCATGCGCGCACATATGCGCACAAATGCACACAACACACAGTTGAGCATTTATACTTATTAACACACCAACGCCTCCAGACTAACTCCTCCTCACCTCTCTTCACCCCCCTTCCCTTCACTCCAGACACCATCGAGCCGAAGCTTCCCTCCCTGCCAAATCGCGGGACTCCCCGCAGTTGAGGTCCACCCTGACTCGTCCCTCGTCTCACTCCCAGCCCCCCCACAGAGGTGAGCATCATGGGGCGGAGCCTAAACCCAGCATCATTACCACACTAATATACCATGTTCACTATGGCTGTACTACTGGGTAAAAAGGGGTAAACATTATGAGCTGAATGGGTCGTTTGGTAACCCTTTGAACCCCGTTATTATATAAAGGGGTTGTCTCTCCCACCCTGAGTGACTGTGATGGGGAAAACTCTTGATTGTAAACCAGGTCGTTTGACAACCAAAAGTTATTTGATCAAAGTCGCATTTTTGGAGGCTGAATTTTTTGGCATTTCGGGTTGTTGCACGTTCTCTATGCAACCACTAAACAGACCGAAAGGTTAATGGAATTTTGATAGTACTTTCAAGTCCTGCTGCATACGTTGTCATACTAAACATAAAGGGTGAAAGGACAAACTAATTGGTTTGCTGCTTGGCTGGGAGCAGAAGAGATGCTGGTTTGGGCCCTCAGTGCGGCTCTGGTTTCTAACTTTTGGGACTCATTGAATTGGAAAACTTCTTGTGTTAACCCTTAAATCTACACCCAGAACTTAATCCCAGTTTCTCTCTCACTGACTATTCACAGCTATTCTCTCTCCAGTTGCTCCCAGAGCATTCTTCAAAAAGAGAGCCATGCTCTAAATGGAATGTCCCTGGTTCAAAAACCTTTCACATGCAGCATTCCTGTGCCTCAATTTTGCTCAATATTGTATGCTATAGTGTCGACACAGACATCTTGCACAAACAAAATACTGCTTTCTGACTGGACTGACACTTATTGCGTAGTTTTCAAAGGTAAAACCAGGGAGAGAAAATGAGAATAATGAAGATGAAATTGATGTTATCTGATTGGCTCTAAATGAGTGAGGCGATGATCAGTGCTCAGGAGCAGCCAATGCGGGGGATTAAGTGCGGACTGACATATTGGGCTCTACCTGCTCTGTTTTTGGTGCAGCACCCTCAGAATCTGAGTCAGACCGCAGCCCCTCGCCCCGCTCCAGCCGAGGCACCCTGGACAATCGGAGCAAATACGGGTAAGATGATTCCAGAAGGAGAAATATAGTCTACTGCAGTCTGTTGGACTACCAGCTCTCAGCCTTGTACCCTTATGTGGTCCAGGGCTGAATTTATCCTCCTATCACTCTCCATACTGTGATCGTAACTCGGCTTATACTTTACCCTTATCTGAATAAAGTAAAATGCTTTAGCCTTTGGTCTAATTTGCTGGATTTTTCCGCAGAAAATGCTCTATTGTATTTTCACTTGAGTTCTTGTTGAAGGAGTCTAGTTCTTTGAGAGTGAAAGCCATAATTATAGGATGAGGATTATAATGTACAATGTAGAAGACAAGCCAGGGATATTGCGCTTCCTGTGCTGTTTTGAGGTATTCTAATCTCAGAAGGTTTTTGCTTTCCCTCAGAACTCTCTCTGGCATTCCCCTGCCCGAGCCACGCGCTTCTCCAATGACCCGCAGCTTGGACTCCTGGGCTCCCAACCGACCCGCCTCCACTGCTTCGCGACCACGGAAAGGTAAGGGAACGGAAACCGACGCTCCTAACTACCTGACCCTTTGGCGCATCAGAAAAACTGAGGAATAACTCCATCTCATTACAAATTTATGTCTAGTATTTGGATTTAAATTCTTACATCTGTGAGTTGTTTATATCCTTCTCATCTGCTAAGTGAAGCGACATCATTAGACACGTGGCTAATATCTAATTACAGTGGCTAATATCTACTTGAGAATTGAAGTAAGATTTAAAGAGTCATAGAAAAGTGCTCGTTAAGATGGCCCATTTCTCAATATTATGGTCTCTGTATCGAGGAGCATAGTGACAGGGCTCTAATTTTGATTGTCCGGAAATGAGTCAAACAGTTTTCCAGATAGTCCCCACAGTGGTGCTGTTTTTTGTCTGCAGCGGTTTCGGAATCTGACTCGGACCGGAGTGCCTCGCCCCCTCGTCGACGGGACAGTCCCAAGTCGGGCACCCATTCCAGATACAGGTACAGGGGATGTAGGGATTTGGTGGAGAGAATCGCAAAAGTGCTTAAATTGGAGTTGGAACTTGAGAGAACCAGATTACTTACATGTTCAATGCATTTTTTGTGTATGTCGGAACACAGGGGTGTCCAATCTAGTCCACTAGTGTGGGAGCTGGTTTTTATTTACCCTACCATGAAGACATTGACTTGATTCTACTTACCAAGGTCTTAGCTTAAGGCACTGAATGGTCAGTAGGTTGAATTTTGTATTGTAGCATTGGATTAAAGCAAAAACACCTCAGTCTACATTGTCCCTGATGGGTGAAATTGGACTGGCTGGTTGAATGTGTTTACCCTTTTGTTTAGTGTGTTAGTACTATGCATTACCAGTATGCCCTATGCTAAATGTGTTTGTCCCGTGTGCCCTGTGCTTTCAGTAGTGTGTTGCATCCATTGCCCTGCGTGTTAAACACATTAGCTGTGTGTTAAATGTCTTTGACCCACACCAGTAGGTACATTTACTATTGTGTTGCTTCCATTGTCCTGTGTGTTCAATATACCGGCCCTTGGGAAAGATGTTTGACCCACACATTAGGTGCATAGGCCAATATGTTAAATTCATTAGCCCTTTTGTTTGCTCCATGCTTTAGGTGCATTAACCTGGCTGTGCATTCATTGTCCCGCATACGCTTCTCTCTTTCTCAGGGTCCTGCCTGACCTGCCCCCCCCAGAGCTGCGTGCGTCCCCCATCCCTCTACGTAACCCGGCCCGTAGCGGCCCCTCCTCGCGGAGACCCCCTGGTGAGCCCCCCCAAACCCTGCATGCTTATTTATTAATTTTTATTTGGCAAGGTCAGTGTGTATTAATGATATTTGCTGCGAATGCTCTAGAGTCTACAGGAGTTGGAGGCTTATTTTAATCTGTGGACCTTGAAAAAAAGTAATGCAGTGTAATTCTTAAGTGTTTGGACTATGATGTAAATTGTTTTTTTTTCATTTGTGTTGTGTTTGGCTTTGTATTCCAGCTATTTGGAATTAAACAGGAGGTAAACTCTAGCTTTATTTTCTGGGCATTGTCATCCACGTCCTTTAACCTTCTTGCCAGTGATAGCTATCTGTGTACATTGAGAGTGTCCAAATACTTATGAACTACACTGGGTGTGAGCCAACTGGACGAGACCTGCTGCAGACATGCCACAGATTAAAACATTTGAAATGGAGCATACATCATATTTGGTATTTCCTTAAATATTTGGGAAAAGCATAATTCATATTCACAGCTGAAGGCTACTAAATAGCAGACCAGTAGTTCCTCTTCACTCATGCCAGGTTGCACCGTTTCACTGAAAGCAAGGAACATCCCCCAGTTCAAGAGATCTACTGATGAAGGATCAGTGTAGCCCTGCTTTACGTGAATCAGAATTGGCTGTGGAGATGGAAAGATTGATCCTAGTTCAGTTCTTCCCAGAGGTGCTTTGTAAATACTGAAATTCCAAGAGATTACGTGCACATACAAGTACTACAACAGGTGCAGGACAAACAATAACGTCATAAAACTGGAAAAGAGATGTTTGCACACTGTTAAATGAGCTACCAAAAAATGTATGCATTTTCCCAGTTCCCGCCATTCATCTTTACTTGTCACATTGGGATTGGCTGGCTGATGCACACACCTCCCTGTAATGGAATTATTTTTATATTCTAGTCCAGACCACACTGGATTATACTTTCTGTGTATGGACAAGGCAGATACAATTCTTTTTTTTTTCATAAATTTGGTGTGATTTACAGATCCTTATGTGTCTGTTTGAAAGGTTGCCTGTTAATAGATTGATTGTACCTTCCCCCTTTTCACATTACGAGTTTTTATATACACCTCTACCCACTCACTTGCTCTTGTTTGCACCTGACGAAGGCCATATCAGCCGAAACTGCTGTGCAATAAAAAAAAAAAGTTTTCTTGGGCACTCATTTAACAGTGTGCGGACGTCTCTTTTCCAGGCTTTGTAAATACTGGCCACAGTGTTATGGATGTTACCACAGCCGTGCTTGATGAAAGTGCGCTCACCTTTGACACGTGGCTTACATTTCCATAATTTTTGTCAGGGCTTCAG
Source organism: Gymnothorax reevesii (assembly GCA_029721435.1). Lineage (NCBI taxonomy): Eukaryota > Metazoa > Chordata > Actinopteri > Anguilliformes > Muraenidae > Gymnothorax > Gymnothorax reevesii. The sequence goes on from CM056575.1 coordinate 33,062,966, forward strand.
CACAATTCATGCAGACGGACTGAGTAAAGGATTCTTGTATACGGAGATGGAAACACTTTCAGCTGTATTCAAACCTGCGGAACCACAGACCTATTTTATGTTCTAGCAGAGATTTCAAGGTTTCCATTGTTGCGACATAATACCCTGCTGAATCACAGGGACATGCATATAAAATGATGTACATGATTTGGATATTGCCCATTCAATGTAATGCTGTGGCCATAAGAACATGGTGTCCTGGGTTTTTATATTTCTCTCAATATAAGTGATGAACCGTAAATGAAGCACTGGAACCAGCAGATACAGATTGTGTGTGTAATATTGTCATACTACATGAAAAAATGCTTACTTTGACTTTGAAACTAAATAAGGGAAAAGTTAGGTTAAAAATTTTAGTTTAAGGGGTTAAAGATTTCCTGTTAGACCAGATATGCTTTTTTTCAGTGAGAATACTGGGCTGCCTTCCACCTACTTAGGGATCAGGGGTGTGTCCTTAAGTTGTTTGTCACTTCTGGTTTTTACCTTATTCATAAATCACTGTAACAGACTGCGCCTGTTGCATCTGAGTGGGATTCAGTGTGTCATCTCTCTGTCAGTCAAGGGGAATTCTTAAGATGCTATTTTAATGTCACCAGGAGTGCTTACTTCCACCTAGTTTCCTAATTTTCAGCTGGCCAATAGAGATGTGAAAATGGTTATTGATTTTAGGAACATGAAACAAGACCTCAAACCAGTTACTATACCAAAGCTTCCATTGGTTGCAGATGGAGGACAAATATATTCGATTGATTGTTTCTGGCAGAAATGCTTATGTACATTGTATTGTCACTATGCTAATCCACTATAGACTGCACTTTATGTGGTATGTTCCTTTATGAACAATACTCGCTCTAATGAAAGTATAACTGTTTTGCGTGTTCTGACGCACAGCATCAAATGCTAGCCTGGACGTTCAAAAAAATGTAATTACTAGCTAAATAACCAGGTTAAAACATAAACAACATTGAAAGCAAATTCTGTAGTTTTATTTTGTGAGAAATTTAGATCCTCTTTCTGAAGAATGCTAAACCGTAAAGGTTAATTGCCATTACATTGCACTTTAGGTATTTTGTAGATGCTCAAACACTCAGATGCTCAATTGTTCATGTTTTGCAGAATGTTGTTGTTGATGTGGACACATAGCCTCCCCTAGTGCATGCGTTCATTCAGACTATGAGCATATGTTTTTATTCAGATGCTCGGTGTATTTATTGTTCATGTTGTTGAGGGTTTTGTGATTGATATGGAAGTTACCCCCCCTCCAGATGACTCGGAGACAGAATCGGACGACAGCACTGGACCGCCCCGGAGAGTGGGCACCCCCGGCCAGGACTCCAGGAGTCGATACAGGTACAGATGAACGGCGGCTGCACTCCCGCATTCTGCCGAAAGGGAGCAGACTTCTACACGACATCATGGACTGGGGAACTTGCCTGCCGATGCAAACTAAATCTTTTACTGCCTGCATGATCCATTTTTATGAGTTTTTATGTAAAGTTTTGATTGGATTTATTTTATTTTTCATTTTTTCGATTTCAGTCTTTAGTACTCATTTTTTATCATCTGTTTTGTACTACATATTATTTTGATAGCTGTCCCAGTGGTTCTGTGTGTTTCTTCATCTTGGCTCTATTTTGTACTGTTTCTTGTTTACAGAAATGTGTGCTTGTTTACCTTCTTTTGTATACCGACCAATAAAAAGCAACTAAACACATTGAGCAAGTCCCTGGTTATGTGTATTTCTGTGAAAACGTGAAGCAAACAGGGCAATGGATTCTGTATTTTTGAATCTAAGATTGCTATTGACAGTGTTTTATATTTATATGTTACAGTCAGATTGTGAAACCAGTCAATTTTTGAAATGACTAAAAAATTTTTGTCAGTTCACGAAATGACTGGTTTCACAATCTAACTGTATCATACATATTCAGACCTAATTCCCCCGCTCACGCCAACACATTCTGAAATTCTTTCTCATTTTGCCCGGTCTTCATGATGGTACATATCCACAGCTGAAACAAGCCCAATGCTTAATGCAGCTGACTTTGGAAATAATTGAACATGAAGGATTAAGCAATGGTCAGAAAACACAAATATGTTATGAATTATATTCTTAATATCTGGATCAATAGTTAAATGGGTAGAATTTACTCATAATCCCAATTTTTTATGTTCAATGGATTAATCACAAACAGCGCAATTTTTTTGCCACCACAAACTCTACGATTCCTAACTTTGCTTTTGAAATTCAGCCGTTCTGCCCCAACAAGTTTTATCGGCTTATCACTGTGTATTCTGTGATGTTAAACCCTGCTCCACCAGGTTTTAGAGGTGAATGCTTTCATTGTTCATTACACTGAGAGGCCCCTGCAATCCATCTCCTCTCTTATCTGAAGTGTGGCATTCACCTATGACCTCACTTCCTGTCTCTGGCTTTTTCCAGAGGGACGGTGGAGCCTCCCCCAGAATCCCCCTCTGTGGAGCCCCCACGATGGATCCCCCCCTCTGGGAAACATTCTCGTCAGGGGAGGGGTGAGTTTGTAATCCGATTTTTTTATTTTTTATTTTTTCTGTTACGGAACTTAATTTTCATCTCTTTGGTATGTCTGGCACACAATTCTACATGCAGTGGTATTTTTAAGTCCATGTCACCTTAAGCTTAATTAAACAATTTGACTAGTTATTTTGGCTTATGATGAAGAATTAAATTCACGCTATTTATCTTTAAGTTTAAAACTAGCTGTATTGTATTGGGCTAATGATGAGTTACAGCGCATTACAATCCAAATTCAAAAATGGATACTTTGGTGCTTAAGTTTTTAACTAAGTCTTATCAAAGCTAAATAGCTGAATTTACTGTTAGCTGAATGAAGGTCGGTGTAAACTCCCTCTTAATGTATGCTTAACTTCAATTCTCTTATTCCAATTCTTCTCTAAAATTGAAATGTAGTCTGAAATATTTGATGTATGATATGCAAAACTGAAGAAGATGAATATCATAAAAATGCCTGTTTTTCCAGAACCCTCGGAATCTGAATCAGAAGGCAGCAATGAATCCCCCCCTAGACGGGTTGCTTCAAGCAGGAGGGATTCTGCAGAAAGAAACAGGTGGGACTGGTGGTAAATTACCATGGTTAATAACTAATTGATAACCATATCTGCTCAGTAAGACACACACTATCTATTGTTAATTAAAGATGTAGATTGATTATCAGCAGGGAAATATGTCTGTCTTAACAAGTCTTTATATATTTTGAGGTCTGAATAAATTCAAATTTATTTAGATATCTGGAATAGAAAGTGAAACGATCTGTGAAACTGGCTCAGTGAAAGTATTTTCTCTTATGGAAAGAATATCATCTTTGACAACACATTTAACCCTTTATGTATGCTCTCAGAGTACCACATACTACTTGCGCCTTATTTGGGCTGGGTGACATCAGGTGAGGCTTGGTACTAAAAGGGTTAAGTTACTGTTTTTCTGTGTCGCATTTTCCAATCACATTGGAAATCTTGAAATTTGTTGAACCTTGACTTTTTAGTGATATTCTCTACTAATCATGCCCCCAAAACATATTAATTATTCCAAATATAGATATGGGACTATAATTCTGGTTTTATTTACTTACGCCACTGGTTTCGCTATGGAAGTTTATCTGTATGCATGATCTTTCCCATTCAGTTCGCCCAGCTCCTGTACACAGCATTTGTTGTTGATGAGTTTGTTAGATTTCAGTTACTGAGTTTAGCTCCTCCCAAAGCTAAGAGGGGAGGTGATAGTATGGAGAAGGACTGGTTATTCTGCCCAGGAGTGAAATGAGGTCATCTCCACCAAGTCACCGCCTGAATTTACCCACAGCAGTCTGAACCATGGCTGAGATACTGTACCAAGCAATACCAACCCCAGCCTTCTATACGGACCCTGGGGCCTCATTTATAAACATTTGAACAGAGTTCAAGGTGAAATGCGACGTATGCAGTAAAAAGTAAAGCAGCATATAATAGAAATCCTGTGGTACAAAATCCTGAGGTTGCCAAACTGCGTGCAGTTTTCACTTATTTAATAACGATTACGTGTCCGTGCAAATGTTTAGTTTAGACACCAGAAGTCTACAACTCCATTCCTCAAGGGCTGCAGTGTGTATGGGTATTTGGGATTTCCATTCAATGAGCAGTAAACTCAGGCTTCATAAAGGAGGTTTGCAGACTGCTTATTCATTCAATGTGTTTAAGTATAGGAACAAAGCAAACACTAGTAGCCTCAGCAGCCACCACCCCCCCCACCCCCCCCCCCCCACCTAGTCAATTTTGTTGTGGTGTGGAATGTGGACTGAGCACTGAGTGTATTGAGAGGTTGAGAGTAATGGTTGGAGTAATTGTGAGTTAAAAGGTGAGCACTCTGTCTACCAGAGGTGTAAAATCCATGTACAGAAATCGAAAGTCTTCCCCAGTATTTTGTTACAACGAACTGGATTTGTTACTAGGAACAACCCATCAGCCAGGAGGTTTAGCCAGTCAGTGATATCCGCTGGCTGAGCTCAAGGGTGGAGGCTGATTTTGTTTCTATTTTGTGAACTGTTATTTTTCTGCTTTGTTTTTAACTGTGTTGTTTTTTGTTCTTGCAACTCTGTGTTTGTGCTGCTGCCTATCTTGGCTAGGACTCTCTTGTAAAAGAGATTTTTAATCTCAACGAGACTTTTCCTGGTTAAATAAAGGTTAATAAAATGTGGTGGAACTGCCACTTTCAGACCCCTGGAATGTCCTCCTCTGTTGCATACCTTCACCTTCACTTACTGATGGTACATCTGATGAAGTGATTCGTTTCACACTGTCCCCTACGAAATGAATTCTTTTATATCATCAGGGTTCTTCCAGAGCTGCGATCTGCCCCCCAGTCGCTGAGACAGGACTCATCCCGTAGAGGCAGCACACCTGTCCGGCCGCCTTCAGATGGTGAGTCGCTATTTTAAAAACACAACGCCTCGTCTCTCTGAGGCAGCACAGTCCTCCTTAAAACTCATTAATGCCCTTAACAATTTAAGATCTTCCGCAGGAAGTCAACTATAACTGCCATTTTAGTCAAGATGAACAAAAATTTAAACCATATTTACGCAGTTGCGTGCCTTTTGGATGCCCATAAAAATGTAACCTTTCAACTCCTTGTTACACCAATGAGAATAGCCACTGCCGTCATTGACTGTTAGTATTTACCTAAACTAGCCGATATGCACCGGCAATGTTTTTCAGAAGACTTTGGCAAAATTAACTGGAGATGGACAGACATTAACTGGAGAGTGAGGATGTGGCAGGTCATGGTTATAATAGAATTGATCAATGTCAACAACAGACATGGTTTCGGGTAATTTTTAACACAATAACAGATGATTGAATTAGCTGGTTTCACTTGCAAAAAAGGCTTCAAAATGCAGTTTTCATTTCAAAACGAAGTTCGAAACCTGGCGCCTCATCTTTGTCACACAGTAAAACCGGTGTATGCGGAAAAGAGACTCATTATTCACGGTAGTTTCGGAGGAGATGTGTGAAAAACAAATTGCCAACTCAGTAATAATATATAGCTATGGATTTACATCACAGTTCTATTTCATCCCTGCTGACCGCCAGAGGGCGGTGCTTAAAGCACTGAATATTCCCCTTCGCGCATGCGTAGTGCGAGTATGTATACCAACAATGTCACCTGTGACCTGCAGGTGACCCAAAGAAGATTATATCTTCCGGTGTCACCTGAGGATCGTTTCTTACTTTCTTCTCGCGCGTAGTTTGCTTGCTTGAAAAGCATTGAGTCTACTGCTTCACTACTAAACTCCGTTGCTAGTAGTTCCGCGACCATTGTCGGTCGGAGCAGCGATTGTTCGCCCTCCAGGAACTGCGACGGCGATCTTTCTCTGGTTGAGAGAGACTTTACGTTACTTTGCTGCGTTTGTTAATTACTTGTCGGTGACGGCTGCGTTCGCGCACCCTTATCCCGACGTTTAATTTAGTCGGTCGAGCTGACTTCGTTTGCGGTAACGCTTGCATAACTACTCCTGCAGGTGAGTTTGCATTAACCTCTGTTGGTACAGGCTGCGTGCGCGCTGCCTCCCCCCAGCATTTGGTTTGTTTTTGTGTTCATGCTGTGTCCCGACGTTTAATTCAGTCGGTCGAGCTGACTTTGTTTGCTGGCTCGCGGGTTGCGTTAGCGTTTCCCGGTATCCAGCGTGGATAATTATTAGCGGCAACGCTTGCATAGCTACTCCTGCAGGTGAGTTTGCATTAACCTCTGTTGGTACAGGCTGCGTGCGCGCTGCCTCCCCCCAGCATATGGTTTGTTTTTGTGTTCGTGCTGTGTCCCGACGTTTAATTTAGTCGGTCGAGCTGACTTTGTTTGCTGGCTCACGGGTTGCGTTAGCGTTTCCCGGTGTCCAGCGTGGATAATTATTAGCGGCAACGCTTGCATAGCTACACCTGCAGGTGAGTTGCGTTAACGTCTGTTGGGATAGGCTGCGTGCGCGCTGCCTCCCCCCAGCATATGGTTTGTTTATATGTTTGTGCTGCGCCCCGACGTTTAATTTAGTCGGTCGAGCTGACTTTGTTGCTGGCTGGCGGGTTGCGTGAGCGTTTCCCGGTGTCCAGCGTGACTAATTATTAGCGGTAACGCTTGCATAGCTACACCTGCAGGTGAGTTTGCATTAACATCTGTTGGTACAGGCTGCGTGCACGCTGCTTCCCCCCAGCATATGGTCTGTTTTTGTGTTTGTGCTGTGTCCCGACGTTTAATTAGTCGGTCAAGCTGACTTTGTTTGCTGGCTGGCGGGTTGCGTTAGCGTTTTCCCGGTGTCCAGCGTGAGTAATTATTAGCGGTAACGCTTGCATAGCTACACCTGCTGGTGAGTTTGCATTAACCTCTGTTGGTAGAGGCTGCGTGCGCGCTGCCTCCTCCCAGCATATGGTTTGTGTTTTGCTTTGTGCTGTGTCCCGATTTGGATTTGTTACTGAGCCCCTGCTGGTATAGGCAGCGTACGCGCTCCCTCCCTCCAGCTTACGGCGTCCATACTCGGTTTGTCCATAGCGTTCGCGCTCAGGTTATCCGAGGAGTATTCATTAAAATACCAGCTGGGTTCCTTACTCGGTATAGGCAGCGTACGCGCTCCCTCCCTCTGGCTTACGGTGTCCATACTCGGTTTGTCCTTAGCGTTCGCGCTCAGGTTATCCGAGAAATATTCATTAAATACCAGCTGGGTTCCTTACTCGGTATAGGCAGCGTACGCGCTCCCTCCCTCCAGTGCAAGCCCCTGTAGCATACTAGCGGGAGCGTCTGGGCTTATTTGGACAGGTGAGTGTCGTGTAAGCCTCCAGCGCCACCACAATGGATGACTCCCATTTCTGTACGTCATGTGAGGCTCCTCTACAGCCAGAGGACGGCCATGACCTATGCCCCGCATGCCTCGGTCCTGAGCACCTGCGGGAGGCGCCGTCAGACAACCCCTGCATGAACTGCAGTTACTTGCCTTGGGCGGTGAGGGCTGCCAGTCGGGCGCAGGTGGAACATCAAGGGGATGAAAGTGACCTCCCCCCATCAGGCCAGTCTCCCCCGGCCTGTTAGAGACGCTCTAAGCGGCGGGCTGCGGCTACAGCAGTCGCACCCTCCAGGAAGAGGGCGAAATCTGCTCAAAAAGAGACAAGAAAGCAGGCTCTCATCTAAAGTCGATCAGCTGTCTGCTGAGCTGGCCCAGGTCAGGCCCATGCTCAGAGACTGCCAGCCTGATGCCCCATTGCAAGGTGATTTGACACCCTCTCCTCCAATGCCAGTGCTGGTACCTGAGGAGGATACATTTTCCCTGGCAGCTTCGGCTACCTACTTCCACGGTTATGGGAGAGATTCGTAAAATGGGGGTTCCCAGGCATCTGAGCGGGGCGCCCACTCCTCGGCTCCGAGTTCAGTGGCTGAGTTGGGGGATGGCTCCATGCGAGCAATCATGCGCATGGCCTTAGATCGACTGCACATGCATGTACCACAGCAGGCAGAAGCTGCACCTGCTAGTGCCCTCTTCAGGCGCAGGCCAGCCCCCACTACCTTCGTTATTCCCCACTCTAAGGACTATCTGAAGGAGCTGCAGGCCTGTTGGAGACCTTCTCACAAGGCCTTATGATGCTGGAGCACGTGCTTGCCGCATGGGGAGCTCTTTGTCGAATCTCACGTTGGCGCTCTCAGCTTCACTGCAGGAGGGCAACGTGGCTGCTGGTTCTGTCACTTTTTGTGATGCCTCACTGGAGGCATTCGGCCTTCTGTCCAGGGAACTTGGACGGATGATGTCCATCCTGGTTCAGGCTCGTCGCCAGGTTTGGCTATCTCAGTCAAACTTGACAGAGGCATCCAGGAGACTCCTTCGCAGTCTCCCCATGGAACCGGGAGAGATATTTGGTCCTGCAGCCCAGGAAGCACTGGAAAGGACCATCCAGGCTGTGCAAACCAGGCAGCGGCTTGCAGGCCTTAGGCGGATGCCTCTTCTTGATAGGCCTCCTGCCAGCAGAACGAGGGGTTCCTCGGCTGCTTCTCACACCCGCCTACCACGGCTGACCCACTCCACTGGCCGCCGTGTTGCCCAGCGTCCCATGCGGAGACCAGCTTGGCGCTTTCGAGGCCCTGCCCGCCTGTCCACCCCCGCTCCACCCCCCCCCCCCCCTTAGGGCCCTAGGGGCCGGGGGGCCAGACATTGAGGCCGTGGGGCCGGCGGTCGGATATTTTTCACATCAGCTCCGACAGTGGGCTGCTCATACTTCAGACCCGTGGGTGGTTGCCACCTTGACCCACGGGTACAAGCTTCAATTCCGCCGCCGGCCCCTCACTTCTGGCCGGGTCAAAATGGCCTCTATCAGCGACCCGGCAAAGGCTCGCGTGTTGGGCCAGGAGTTATCCACCCTCCTGGCCAAAGGCGCCATCGAGCCCGTGGACCCTCTGTCGCGTCCCCGGGGGTACTATTCAACATACTTCCTAGTGACGAAACAGACTGGCGGATTTCGCCCAATCTTGGACCTCAGAGGGCTGAACATATTTATGAAGGTCATCCCTTTCCACATGTTGACCACTGCAGATGTCCTGCAAACTGTGGCACAGGGAGAATGGTTTACGTCCATTGACCTCAAGGACGCTTACTTCCGTGTCCCCATCACTCAAAAACATCGGCGGTTTCTCCGCTTTGCCTACCGAGACCGCCACTGGCAGTTCAGGTTGCTACCCTTTGGGCTCTCCCTCTCTCCAAGGGTCTTCACGAGGTGTGTTGCCACAGCCCTTGCGCCTCTACAGTCTCAAGGCTTGAAAATTCTCCCATACCTGGATGACTGGCTGGTCTGTCCACCATCCCGTGCTCAGGTGTCCAGTGATACAGCATGTCTCCTGTCCCACGTGGCCTGCCTCGGACTCGAGGTGAATATGGGAAAGAGTTGCCTGGTGCCATCTCAGGCTACAACTTTCATTGGGATTGCATTGGACAGTGTAGCCATGATAGCCAGACCGCCCCCCGCTGTGTGGGCGACATCCTTCACCTTCTTGCCCTGTTCCAAGAGGGCCATTGGCTGACCTTCCTTGCATTTCCTCGCCTCGTGGGCGAACTAACGTCCATTTCAGCTGTGGTTCCGCTGAGCTTGCTGGCACTACGCCCCCTGCTGAGGTGGCTGAACAGCTTCCACTTGGATGCCAAGCGACACTGGCACAGGAAGCTCAGGGTGTCACAAAGGTGTCTCTTTGCCTTGGCTCACCCGGCACTCAGGCACTTTCTGCCACACCTGAGGGGCAAGCATGTCCTCGTAAGGTCAGACACATCAACCGTATATCATATAAATCATCAGGGCAGGACCAAGTCTGCGCGGTCGCTGCGACTGACAGAAGAGCTCCTCATGTGGGCGGCCCCCCCGTCTGATCAGCCTTCGGGCAATGTATCTATCGGGAGAGCGGAGCAACCTGACAGACTCCCTCTCCCGTCAAAAAACTCCGTCAGGAGTGTGGCGCCTCCACCCGGAAATGGTCAGCACTATTTGGAGCCTCTTCGGCAGAGTGGACGTGGACCTCTTCGCTTCAGAAGTCTCTACCCACTGTCCTCTGTGGTTCTCCTTAGCCGAGACAACCAGTCCCTCGGGCCAGGACGCATTGGCACACCCTTGGCCGGACGGCCTCCTGTATGCCTTACCCCCGCTTCCTCTGATTCGGTCGGTACTTCAGAGGATCCTTCAGGGGGGGTCGCAGTGTCCTCCTTGTGGCTCCCTTCTGGCCAGGGAGGAGCTGGTTCCCACTGCTGCACGGACTCTGTCGCGGTGTACCGTAGCGCCTTCCCGACAGGAGGGATCTCCTGTCCCAGCTGGCGGGGCGGATCTGGCACCCCAATCCACGATGCCTCCAACTGTCTGTTTGGCTGCTGGAGGGCCCGAGTTGCTGTTTAGCTCCTGTGCGGACCCTGTCGAATACACCATATTGAATGCTAGAGCGCCGTCCACTCGTCTTCAATATGAGAATAGATGGAAACTGTTTTCCGACTGGTGTACAAGTCGGGATGAGGACCCTGTGCGCTGCTCTGTGCCAACTATTTTTGACCTCTTCAGTCTCTTCTGGATGAAGGTCGGTCTCATTCGGCGTTGAAAGTGTACGTAGCGGCAATATCTTGTGGTCATGTGAGGATTGACAATGGCACTGTGGGGAGCCATAGTTTGGTGTTCCTCTTCTTGAAGGGGGCTCAGAGATTACATCCTCTGAGTGCCCCAAGAGCTCCAGCATGGGATCTCCCCTGGTACTGGATGCACTAAGCCGGCCCCCATTTGAACCCTTGACACAAGCGGAGCTGAAGTGGTGTCTTGTAAGACTGCGTTCCCTCTGGCCATTTGCTCTGCAAAGCGTGTCAGCGAGCTGCATGCCCTGTCTGTCAGTGACTCGTGTTTGAGGTGGAACTCTGATGGCTCAGGGGTCACTCTGTGGCCGAACACAGCGTTTCTCCCTAAAGTGTTGGCTCACGCTCACCGCAACCAGCCTATTCGGCTGGCTCGGTTTGACCCTTCTCCAAGGGAGAGTGGGGATGAGCCTGAACTGTTATGTCCAGTGCGGGCTCTGAAGGCCTACACTGCAGCTACTGTATGCATTCGAAGGTCTGAACAACTTTTTCTCTGCTACGGTGGCCCTAACAGGAGTTGCGCCATCTCCAAGCAGCGTGTGTCCCACTGGATTATTAATGTCATCACCCATGCCTATCGGACGAGTAACCGTCCCCTTCCACCTGGCGTGAGGTGCCACTCTACCAGGAGTGTTGCTACTTCATGGGCTGCCCTGAGGGGAGTGTCCTTGGAGGACATTTGTGCCGCAGCTTCATGGTTGTCACCGGACACGTTCTCCAGGTTCTACAGGGTGAACGTCGCCACACCCCACCCCTTAGCCGTGGTTCTGCGGCCGGGGTCTTCTGACTTTTTGCACACTGAAGGTCCGTGATTCGGATTCTTCGTGACCTTGTTGGTATAAGTCATTCAGTGCTTTAAGCACCGCCCTCTGGCGGTCAGCAGGGATGAAATAGAACGAAAGTTACGAATGTAACTACGGTTCTATGAATCCCGAATGACCGCCAGAGCTCTCTGTCACTCAGAATCCTCGTGTGCTCGCGAGAAGATTCTGTAAGAAACGATCCTCAGGTGACACCGGAAGATATAATCTTCTTTGGGTCACCTGCAGGTCACAGGTGACATTGTTGGTATACATACTCGCACTACGCATGCGCGAAGGGGAATATTCAGTGCTTTAAGCACCGCCCTCTGGCGGTCATTCGGGATTCATAGAACCGTAGTTACATTCGTAACTTTCGTTATCTCTCTAAGCTAATTTAACTTCAGTTTTAATTTTCGACAGATGCCCCCTCCCTGTATAATAATGTGCATATATCTTTAGCGATAATATTATTATTTATTACATTTAACTATAATTATCTTGGATTAATCTTTATTGCAAAATACCTCCTTTCCAGTTAACAGAAAGAAACTCAGCATTCTTTCATGTATTTATTACTACATTTTCAGCATAAACTTTATTTCATTTAGTTATTTATATTAAAACTATTGCTTTTACCATTGTTGATTTTTATATTATTATTAGTTGTCGAGTTAAGCTTTTCTAGTATTGTCCTGTTGTGCTTTTTATTATTGTTATTTTTTAATATTATCGTATTCGCATCCCATTCGAAACACTATATATTGAAATCTGCTTCAGCTGTGCACATAAATTATCATTTGATTTGCTTTGTCTTTTTCGCTATTTCAGACTCCTCAGAGAGCGATGACCCCCTGTCCCGCCTCAGGAGATACGGGAGTGGAGAGTTTGAGAGAGATCATGACAGCCCCCACAGGTGGGGTTACATTCCTCGTGGCCAGTGCTGTCACTGATTGGTGGGAAAGGCTTGTAATCTTCGTAATGGACAGGGCTACAATAAGCTGCCGTTCAATATTCTGTCCAGAGTAGAATGCTATTAGTGCTTCAAATGAGTAGGTCACTGATGACACACTATGCTAATTCTGTTTCTTTCCTACATTACATAACATTATGGACTTTTTAAAATGTGATGTCTCCTACGAGATTCAAGCTGCAATCTTGGCAGAGTGCAGACAGTTAGTGGTTGTCCTCAAGAACAGATGGTGCTTAAGCGCCACTTCTTTCCACTCGCGTTCACAGTCCTAACATGCACAGAACCAGGGTGGAGGAAACTCGAACACATGCTTGCTTAGACAGATGCCCAGATGGCCAGTAGGAGGTGCCTGAGCCAAACCGCCATCCCATTTCCCCGAGCAGCACAAAGCCAATTATGTGCGACTCTCATGAGGATGCCAGACAGGGCTAGATTTGATCCAAGACTGTGGTGGTCACCCTTTTGAGGCATTGAAATTTCCTATCACCACACATTATTGGCTCCTACCTGATGTCCTTTCCCAAAATGACATACTGTAGACTTGCTTTCATTTTCCTGTTTATCCTTATTATTTTCCGTTTCTATGTCCCTCCAATATTTCTGTGTTCAAGGCATTTTGTAGGTTGAAGTTGACCGTTATCTGAATGAATTGACATGATTTAACGGTAACAATGTATGACTGATTTTCAATTTTCAATGTTGCATTGAAGGAAAGGCTGAAAATGTAGAACAATAACTGATTGATATCTGTACCCTTCCAGTCATTCTCGCTCAGTAAACGGTACACTCCGCTCCGGGGCTTCCCACTCGAGCAGGCGTGCGGCTCCTCGTAAGTAGATGCGAAAAAGTTGTTTCTTTTTCACGAACTTTAGCACCACCTTGTGTATAATAATGGTACTGATTTTTTTTTTTTGATTAAATCTGATCTGATTGTTTCAGCTCCCCCTGAAGAGGAGCCTCTATACTCCTTACCTCCAGACTCCCCCACATACAGCGTGGGGTAAGTCCTGTCTGTTTGTCATGAAACTTCTTTTTCTGAATTTTTACACTATTTAAGGTTTATGATCACAGATATGTGATTAGAATGTTTTCAACTGAAAAGTCTAGCACAATCAGTACTGATGATCAAAAACAGTGGAGTTCCAGGAAAGTGACTTTGAATTTTGATAGAAGCACATTCCAGAAAGAACTACAATTGGAGTAGAATTTTGGCAGCATGATCATATGTTTGGGAATTGAACCTTGACTGGTGTTGTAGCTGAATGGGCTCAGACCTTGTCCACACGTAGCCGGGTATCTACTAAATCGAAGATATTTTCCTATGTTTTGACCTGTCATCCACATGACAACGCATCAAAAACGAATGTTTAAAAAAACTCCGGGCAAAGTGAAGATTTTTGAAAACTCTGTTTATGCATTTGCGTGTAGACAGAGATAACCGGAGTTTTGGGTTTTCGAACGTCACAACCTGCGCCAAAATGACAACAAATCTGCTCTGACGTCAAACGTGCGACCTTTGTTTACTGCAGAAGCCAGAGCAGAAGCATGGACAAAGAGTAATGGATCGGAGTAGTGAAAGCTGTGATAGCGTTAATTATTGTGCAGGCGTTATATACATGTTTAATTTTAGAAGCCCAACTACTGCTCCAAGAGCACAGGCGACGGACAACATTGCGGTCGGTGTGACGCGAACACAGGGCTATTCAGATGTGATTGGGTAGGATTTGGGGAAATAATGCCATCAACAGATTTGGAGGCTTATTGAAAACGCAGATGTTCGGTTATGTGTGGATAAATTTTCTTTTATAAACGGAGGGGGGGAAATATTCGTTTTTAAAAATACCTGGCTACGTATGTACATGGCCTCAGATGCGGTGAATTTGCTGTGCCAAACTCAGCGGTCATTTCCGATCTCTCTCTGACAGGTACAGCTCAGATCAGAAACAGGTGAGCTTTGTGAAAGAGGGGAGCGTGGGACTGCGACTGGTGGGCGGGAACGATGTGGGCATATTCGTGGGAGGAGTCCAGCCAAACAGCCCCGCCCAGCTCGAGGGGATGAAGGAGGGGGACCAGATCATGAAGGTTAGAGCGATGTGAGATGCCACTGTTCGAATCCCAACAGTATAGACAGCAATTTACATTTCACTGTTAAAAACACCTCCTGTATACCTGTCTAAAAGAGCCGCCCAATCCTGCTCCTAGAGATCTACAGCAGTGTAGACCTAGGGGTAGTTTCCTTTGACTGGTTCCTGTAGCATTTCTGGTAAAAGCTCTTGGTGGGGCTTGGGATTCTGACTTTGATGTGGAGAGATGAAGTTGGGAAGAGCTTTGCAGTTGAGCCCTTGAGCGAGGCCCTTAAACCCCAAAACTGCTTCATTGACCAGTTTGTTTCTCTCATTTGCTCTCCCTACTCGCCACTTTTCCACGGGCATTTTTCCACAGTGCTCTTTGAAAAGAGCGTCATGTTTTCATGGAATCTTCCAACATTAAATGCTGGTCAGACCCACCCATTGAGCAGATGAGCAGAACGAGGTCTGCCAAATGTCAGGTTGAAATTAAAACAAATAGGAGGGTAAATGTACTAGAAAAGGGTCACATAGTACTGCCGGTTGTCCAGCTGTATGCCTTAGCCTGGTGGCCATGTTTTTGGTAGGTGAACGGCGTGGATTTCGGCCACTTCACCCGGGAGGATGCGGCCATGTTCCTGCTCAACATCCGCCGCGGGGAACAAGTGGATGTCATTACGCAGAAAAAGACGGACAGTGAGTACAGGATGGGATTAAAAGAGCAGATGCTGTTTGTAAAGCCGGGGTGTCCAGTCTAATCCAAGAAGGGCCAGTATGGCTACTGATTCGCTTTGTTAACATGCCACTGTCCCATCATACTCCACTTGACTAATCACAGTCTTCAAGAACACCCTTAGCTAGTAGAATCAAGTGTCTTGGTTCTGGGCTAAAACACAAACATGCACCCACGCTGGCCCTTCTCAAATAAGGTTGGATGAGTATCCTGGATTGCGCTGGAATACTGTCTGCTTGCTCAGTGTCATTTATCCTGCACCAGCTGGCAACGAGGAAAGTAGAACTGCTGTGGCAGGGTATCTACAATTTTTCAGTTAAAGGAGCTGTGTCACAATTACTGCGCATGCTCAGAACATACCTCCCAAGAAAGTGAATCTGCTTGACTGCAATTCAGATTCCATCCTTGCCACTCTGTCATTGTTTTGCATTGTATTTACATGTAATAGTTACCGCGCCGTTTTGCTTTTTAGTTTTTGAATTAAGAAGCTTTTATGGAAATTCAAGGATGCAAAGCACTATTTTAAGCTTTGGCCAAGGGATATGAAGAATGTAAGCTGGTTGCTATCACCAGTAATCATTGAAGAAGAAAAAGACCTTCTAGAATTTTACTTGCAGTTGAGCGGATTCACTTCGTTCAAACTCGTGATCATGTGCAGTAATCGTGCTGCGTTAAATTGAACACTTGAATTCACAAATACATAAGAAACCAGCGAGCTGAGCAGCCTGCCAAAAGCTTTTCTCGTTCTGTTTTTTTCAGTTTACAGAAAGATTATGAAGTCGGGTCTTGGAGACTCCTTCTACATCCGCACACACTTTGACCATGAAGCAGAGGGGACCAAAGGCCTGAGCTTCACCCGTGGAGAAGTGTTCCGTGTGCTGGACACCATGTACCGTGGGAAACTGGGAAACTGGCTGGCGGTGCGGATGGGGAACGATTTACACGAGCTAGACAGGGGCACCATCCCCAACCAGTCCAGGTTTGCAATTCTACAGTCTTGTTTAATGTAGGCTTATGGACAACGTTACGTTTTGGTGACTGAATACAAGTTCACTGAAATGTTCTGGTGTGCTCGTCAGATTAACAAAGATCCCAACGAAATGAGGAAGTCTGCACTTATTTTATGAGGGTCTAATTTAGCTGCTGTTTAAAAAATTTGGCATCTCCAATCCCACTCGAATCTGGAATGCCAAATTGGTGAACTATGTGCAAAGCTTGCTCGTTTGCGACCCCTTGCTGCCAACTCAGGAGGGAGAAGACAGTTTACCGCTCTCCTCCAAAGCGCGTGCCTGTCAGCTACTGCTTCTTATACACTCATTAGTTGAATCTTCGCAAGTTCAGAACGAGGGCGGAGGATACCCGAACATGAACAGACTTAGAATCTTCCTGATGAGCGCGTGTCTGGCCAACAGGAGGCACTTGAGCAACAAACAAAGCTGTTTATTTATTTCCCTTTCCCAGCAGTCCCTTCCCAATTTGAAACCCTGTAGTGCGATAGCCAACTGCGCGCTACTCTGAAAAAGCTGCTGACCACTGCTGGTTAGTACCATTGAGGCTCGAACCCGCAAAGTAATAGTCACCTCTATACTACAACGCAGTGCCTTAACCGAGTGAGCTATCCAACAGCTCTAATTCTTTGTGTTTCAAAGATGGCACAAATGTGAAAGATTAACCGCTTGTCTCTAGAATCAGAGTTGGGCTTTTGATTAATTTGTCATTTTCAATGTGCATTTTATGCCAGTTATGTTGTTTAATATTTTGCTTCTCTGTAAAGCTCAAAACAAATATCTTAAATCATTTGAATGAAATGCAATACATCCTGAAATAGGGTTTTCTGAGGCAGAATATGGGTTGCACAACAATAGGTCATTATGGCAAAATTTGGCTGCCGTTAGCACCCTTTACCTTCATAAGGGCTACATGAGAACGAACGAACTTTAGGCTGATACAGCCTTCTGTTACACTTGTGCTAAATGCTAAACTGGCCCGTGACCTTTTTGGGACAGGGCTGAAACTTTGGCGAGCATAGAGCAAAACCAGAGGGGCAGCGGGGCCGAACGACAAAACTCTGGACCTCGAGCAGAGTTCTGGAAGCTACGGGGTCTGAGAGGGGCCAAGAAGAACATCCGCAAGAGTCGCGATGACCTCCTTCAGCTGACCATCCAGGGCAAATATCCGGCCTACGAAAGGGTCCTTCTAAGAGAAGGTGAGAGAGAGCGAACCAACAAGGTTCTTCGGGATCTACGAGGAGAGTTTTGGTGGTGCAGTGGGTAGCCTTGTTGCCTCATGCCAGAAGGTCATGGGATTTAATTCAGCTCTCTAACATGAAGTTTGCATGTTCTTCTCGCCTGTTCATATGTGAACCCTCTGGGTACTCCTCCCACAGTCCAAATGCATGCTTGATAGTGTAACTGGAGACTGTAAATTGTCCATAGGTATGAGTTTTGAGTAAATGGTGTGTGATTAATACCCTTGCTTAGGGAAGAGTACAAAGCGAGGTACTATACAGCCGGAAGGAAGTGCTGAAGTGCCGTTAATCATAAATAAATGGGAAATAAGAATTCTTCTTCAGCAGCTTAGAGGTAGAATTGAAGTAGGTTAGCTAAGTTAGGGTTGATCTCCTGGATCAAGGATGGACCTTCCACGGAATATCTCCTGGAACACAGTTAGTCATCCCTAATGAAGATGTTGTGGCCCAGTGGGAACCCAAAAACTGACTTTAATACTGTTAATTTTTGCCTCTGCAGCAAGCTTTAAACGGCCCATTGTCATTCTGGGTCCCATCAATGACATTGCCATGGAGAAGCTGGCCAGAGAATTGCCGCATGAATTTGAAGTAGCAGGTATGTGGTTTCTGGCGGTGTGCAGATAGTATTTCAATTTGAATTTAATGACTATGATTGTGTAGATCAGGAATCCTCAAATGTGGCCCTCAAGTCCAGATCCAGCCTTGGTTCTGTTTCCTCCCAGGTAATTAAATTAACTAAATAATTGGTGCTTCCAACTGGCCAGACTGGCTTCACACTGGATTCTCAAGGAGGGTGGAATACCAGCAGTTAATTGGACTTTGAGGACTGTGATTTGAGGAACAGGTGTACAGATGAATCAATTCGCAGTTAGTATGACCGAGAGCTTTTGTCATTGTTCTCGCAGATATGGTCCCTCGCAGTGGAGGGGAAGGCTCCTCCTCCGTCATTAAGCTGGACACTGTGAGGCGGATTTCTGAGAAGGCAAGTTAACCGAAACATCAGCACAACAACCTTGGAACTGTTCCATAACTTAGGTTTTGTTAGGAACCTCAGCCTGATATAATTATTCCATGATCTTAGCTGAATGACTGTCAGAGCCGAGATGCTAGGAGATCCAAGACAAAACCAAAAAAAAAATGGTGGCCCCTCTCGAACATTTCTTATGGAAATAATACTTGATGATTGGTGAAGTCCGCCGTGGACAATGAGGCGGAGACGAAGGCCCATCGTCAAATCCCTCATGCAGGGAGTAATGGCTCTGCTGATTGACCACCTCTTGTTATGAACACAACTAAATATGGTGCAGTGTGTTAATATTTGCACAGTGATGGTTTAAAAAGGTCTTTAATTCCTATATGGTTTGAGTAACGTGGGTGTACAGTGCAGTGCATTAATATTTGTTCAGTGATAGTTTTAAAAGGTCTTCAACTCCTGTATAGTCGACATATCATGGGTGCACAGTTCCTGCTTCAAACTATTACTTAATTGCTTTCAGTTCCAGTGCTCTTTAGAGCAAATCCATTTGCTGTAGTATAAACTGAATCACAGTCCAAATACTCGTGGCCTCTGCTGAGATGGCGCAAGGCACAGTGCCTGATCTGCTAAGTTGGAAGAAGGGTTCTGCTAATTGGTAACTTTCAGACATTGGCCTTTGACAAACCGCAGTAAACCGACTATTTCATTGTCACACAGGACAAGCACCCTCTGCTGGACATCACACCCACTGCCATCGAGAGGCTCAACTACATTCAGTACCACCCGCTCGTGCTATTCCTGGACCCGCAGAGCCGCAAGGACGTGAAGGCTATGAGACAGCGCCTCAGCCCCGACTCCAATAAGAGCTCCCGCCGCCTCTACGCCCAAGCCCTCAAACTAAGGAAGTACTACAGCCACCTCTTTGCCGGTAAGCAGGGCTTGGTTCACGAAAGCACCATCGTCTCGCTCAAGCTAAATGTTCTTTTTTAGTGTAATAGCGGTAGATATGTTGACGAACAATGGAATTTTTGAGTACCTTATATTCAGAGACATTAAGTAAGCCAGTCTCTCACTCTCCCTTTCTCTTGATCTCTCACTCTCTCTCTCTCTCTCTCTCTCCCTCTTGTCCTCCCTCTCTCTCTCTCTCTCTCCCTCTTGTCCTCCCTCTCTCTCTCTCTCTCCTTTTCCTCCTCCAGGGCGTATTGATATCCAGCCCAACTCCTATGTGTGGTATAATGTTCTGAAGGACAAAATCCGGGAGCAGCAGGCAAAGCCAGTCTGGGTGTCAGAGGTTTCGGTGAGAAAGCTCTAGTATATCTTCTGCCCTCTCAGTTATTCTGCTGCCACTCAGTGTGGAGCATAAAAGCACCCAGTGCTGACCAAAACTTGGCTACGGGCCAACTGACTAACTATGGAGTGGTACTAACTGACTATGCAGTGGTTGACTGACAAAATTAGTCGGTTAATTTTTGCTGATGACTTTATTAGTTTATTTCTTGAATTTGTTAGCTGTTTTGTTGGTTTGAAAGATAGTAAGGTATAAGCCAGGTTCAGTGGGTGCTTTGCTTCTAAAAGCCAAAGAATTTAATTGTGGAATGAATGTGAACTATCGGCGTCTGCTTCCGTGACTCTGCAGCTTGAGGGCGGTAATGAGGAGGACCTGGACGCCCTCAACCAAATGGAGTCCACAGACTACCTGAGCTGTGACAGCCGAGCCAACAGCGACTATGAGGACACGGATGGCGAGCCCTACACGGACGGCGAGCCCTACACCGACAACGAGGAACTGATAGAGTCCTATGAAAACCGCAACCGTGACCGGAACTCGACAAGCCGGCAAGCAGGGGAGGCCCTGGCTCGATCGTCAGAGCCCGCCCTGGAAGCGGAGACCTCAGACCATGCGACTGAACCGTACCCGGACGAATCCTATGTCGACCAGAGGTCAATCCGGGAGATACCACCGCTCCTGGAAGTGCCCAAACCACAGCCCAGCCATAACCACTCCCCCCCTGCCCCAGAAACCCCCCCACCTGTGGCCGAAGCACGTTCCTCCCACAGCTTTTCGGACACTCCCTCCGAGCACAGTTTCCCGGACAATGCAGCCCCGGCCTCGCCCTATGAGGAACCCCCCAACTTCCGCGCGCCGGACCCCCGCTCCAGAGACTCTTACGCTGAAGTTCCAGCCACTGAAGAGCCTCCAGAAGAGTCCGAGCCGGTCACACTGAATGCGATTGAACAGAAACTCCAGGAGGTACGGAAAAGGCCTTCACATATTGTGCATATGCAGTACTAGTCAAAAGTTTGTACACACTTTGCTAATGTCACGGCTAATGTCTTTTTTTTCGTGAAATTTAAATTGCTTAACTTTTCTATAATCTCAAATTCAATCTATTAAGAGGTTAAGAGTCAGAAGTTAAAGTGGAATAATTTATTTGTTTGAATAGTGTCCAAAATGTTGGAATTCTCAGAGAAGCCATATTTTGCAAAGTAAAACAGACAAACAAGCTTGTTACATTTTTCCAATGGCCGAATTAAAGTCAAGCTGTTTGGGACTCACTGGGCAAAAAAGTCGATGAAAAGCACTTCACAAGTGCAGGGCATCTTTGGGAAGTTTGACAGCCACACAGCTGGAAACTGATTACAGCCATATGACTGCCGTTGTGTTTTTTTTTTTGGTTTTTTTTTTCAAATGTGAGCATGATCAGCAAATATGACAACAAATGCTAGTTGGTTTTATGGATTTAAGAATTAGATCTTTTTTTGGAAACTAAAGGGTGCATATTTCTTTATTTAACATGTATTGCAAGAAAAATGTGGGTATGTTCAAACTTTTGATTGATACTGTACTGTATTTGCAGATTTTTCAGTTGAATTTCACTTTTTTTTCCTTGACAATATGCCCTTCCTCTGTACCTCAAGTTACACTTTAATTTAAAATTCAACCTTGTAAATATTGCACCCGTTGGGCTTTTGCCTGCCAGATCGTTTTGTTATAGATGAGTTGTCCTATTTGTTTTCAATAGTTAAACACAGCATTGGCAAAAATATTCAAAACCAATAGGGCTTACCAATCTTGACCAGAGAGTTTGAAACTAAACAAGCTGTCCTTTTTGCAGACTCGAATGGCAGAGCCACAGGGAAGGCCGACCCCACCACTAATCGTGTAAGTATGAACTGTGACACAGGAAGCATTGCCCAGCCAAAACGACAATTTTGTATTTGAGGGAAGTAAATTAAATACACCACAATAGAGCTTGTAAATGAAATTGCTGCGTTCCAGAGGTGAAATCAAGATCAGTCAGTTAGATCACATTTGGTGTGGTGCCGTATTCAGCTTTAGAGCTTGCAGAGTGAAGCTGGCGTAAAATTTGTATCCTTTTGAATTCCCTTATTCTTCTGTTTCTGACAGGTTTGCCCACCATCATGCTGTGCAGATTAGACGCTCTCAGATCCAAGGGAGCGACAGCTCGGCAGAGGATGACGAATCTGACGACATGGAATGGGGCCCAGCCACCGAACTATAGAGCGCACAAGCTTCCACCAGCAAAAGCGGCTCTTTGAAAATGCAAGGACCATGTTAAATCCACAGGTCACCGGATTGCTGTTATTTCACCATGGACAAACATATGGTCGTTAATGGAGATTTTACTCGCATGTCTTTGAACTGAGCCGGATTTGGCTCTTGTTCCAGGTTCTTGTACTAGACTGATGAAGAAGACTTTTTTGGTGTTGTTTTCTAAAATGAAAAACAGGACTTTGTTGATCCTCACTTCAAAGCCTGTCTGTAAATTGACCAATTACAGTGTCAGTGAACATATCATTTTACTGTATTTTTTATGTACATTTTCTCTTATTTCATAATGTCAAATCTGAAATGTTGTGAGATTTTACTGGAAAAGACAAGTTGAAGCGAGCCAGGATTCATAGGATGGTTTTAATTTTCAGCTGTTCTCTGTCATGTTTTTGAAAATTGACCAATTGCTCAATAATAGCAAGGCATGTTGCCTCTGGCCTGATATCAACCTTTATCTCTTTCTGAATTGCTCATTCAAGAAAAGGATATAGATACTTGGATACATTGTCAAATATTTGCTAATTTTTGTGTCAGAGTTATTGTTGAACATTACAGCAAATATGCCCTGAACGTCCATCTCCATTGAAGACTTATTATAAAGCCTCATCAATGCTAGTGTATAGGCCTTGAATAAATGATTTTGTGAAACTACATTATCATGATATTAAATGACATTCTGTTATCAGTATTGTTCTAAACAGAGATTGAGAGGGCAACATGGTATTATATAATGTAAAATCAATGTACATAAATAAGGTTGTTAGCCTCTTGAATATTGAGGACTGTCTCATGTAATTTGATTAAGTAGACATACAGATTATTCTCTGTATTGTTTTTGAAAGGGACATTTTTCCAGTAGTCCACATTTTACAAGAAAACATTCCCAACGTACTTCCACAGAGGACTTGTGTTTTTAATGGGAGGAAATATTTTATGTGACAAACCGAATAAACTTTTTTTTTCATTAATTTCTCTAAAGATGTCGGTATGCTTACCGTAATCATATGACCTTGAAACCGTCCCACTGCATGGAGAGCTTCTGTTTGCCTTGGTATGGAAATGATGCCCGACAATGCTCCGGTGCAAAGCATGGTTTATTGTAATATTTTAGCGAACTGGCTTGTATGTTATGGAGTCCTTCGTGGCTGCATTGGGCATCTGAACAAAGCATTTTGAAATTCTTTGATGTACGTTTGATGACACCTAAGCAGGACTGGACTGGGACAAAAAAATGGCCCTGCCATTTTCGGCCATGGCGGCCCAACCTGATCGTGAAGTGATGGCCCGCCATACGCGCACACTTTGCTGTTGTCAAAAGTTAAAATTAAGTTTCTTCTTCTGTCGCCAGATTGCCAATCCAGTCTTGCTAAATGGTGCTGAATACGTAACAGGGTATGGAAAACGTTTTACCAATAATGTCAATGGTAAATAAAAGCCCGCAAAGGCGGGCAAGCCCATTTAAACTTGCCTGGAAAATTGTGAAGACCAGCACTGCGGGAGCTTTAAAAATGCATTGTAGTACTCTTGAATTAATTGGCGCGAAGCTCCTGTCGAAAACTAAGAAGTAAATTATCCTTTTAAAAAACTTTTTGTATAGCAGTCTTGTCATCGCACGGATTTAAATATTTCAACCTTTCAAGCAGAGCGCATTTTTCCTTCTGCATGAGCAGCGAACGAATGCTGTACTCACTCATTTGAATGGCCACCAGGGTGTGTGAATCCAGTGCAAACCGACTAAAGAGGATAAACTGTCAAATCAACGCGGCTGATTGACGGGTTTGAGGGACATATGAACAAGCATAAGCAACTGTATGTGCTGGTAGTTGGGGGTAGGCTGAGAAACTAAGAATTAGTAAAAATCTAAGTCAGTATGTTCACTAAAAAGAAAAAGGAACTGATAAAGTCTCCTGCGAAGAAGAGTCGATCAGGAAGCCCCGCACCTCACAGCTCATCAGTAAGTGCAGTTAACGACGTTTTTTAATTCACCAAGTTAGCCGTTTCCTTCCCTCGCTGTTGCAGAAACTTGCGTCGCATATTCATTTCCGACCGAGGTGTCTGGTCTTGAAAAGATCGTTCGTGCAAGATTACACAATAGCTGTGGTGGTGGAAAGTGTCATCTCTACTGGCCAGCTTGTGCGCTGTCAATCACTCAAGTTTTGGGCTGAGCAGAGAGGAAGCGATTAATCTAGAAGTAATTTGGCTGAGTTTTAATTCTATTTTGTTTTGAGCAACTGTTTCCTACCTTCGATCTGTCAGCAATAACATTTAATGTCAACGTTAACTCTCTATTTCTGCGCAGCATGCTCATTTTTAGGCATGTTCTGGCTTCGTTAACACTACATTTCATTAACTTTACGTGACGGTAACTTGGCTAACGGTAGTAGGCTTCAGCGAAAGCTAGGCAGCAAGAACATAACTGTCGGAGGGACGCATCATAAGCCGTGCCTGGTGGATCATTACGTTATTTTAATTAACGTGTTTATTTTTGAAAAACCTATTTCATAAAGTCATACCTCTCCGGGTGTATTTATAGTTTGTCAACGCTAAATATGCAGCATATTGAAGTTTCGAAAACGGGCGATCTTCACTAATTGAATTAAAACGTGGCATATAACTGTTCATCCTTTGCCATCATGTTGAAACGTGGGCCAGGTGGTAAATCCAGCTATAGTCCGTATTCAACAGGACACAGAGTTAAGAAAAACGAGAGTAAAGCTAAGAGCAAACTGGACCTTTTGCCAAATAAACCAAATATCTGGCTGAAGCAGGTGAGTTTTGTTTGTTGCTTAACTGACCTGTTCGTTGCGTGGGTAACTTCATCGTTTTGCAATAGTGAAGGGGCATGTCTTATTAGAATGTATCTGAGCAAGTTTAGGTTGTTCTGGGCTTTATTATAGAATCTGAAGTTTGGCAGTATAGTTTCATTAATTTGCTAGCCTGCTACGTTTTTGTGTTCCAGATCGGAACCTATCTAACCGTTATCTGAGGGAATTGCTCTAAGTAGAATGAAGTAATGAAAGCATCATGTCTGATTTCCGCATTCAAAATTAACGGTAGTTGCCATTCAACCACCAGATAATTCAACGCGAGGTAAGCAGTGGATCAAATTAAAATGGTGAACTGGGTTTCCTTAAATTATATTTTAGGTCTGAATAGTTGTTACGTCGCCATTTGGTCAACTGTTATTCTGTGACACTATGCAGTAGTTGAAATGTCAACTGAACTGAGGACCTGAGCTGCTACTTGGCTCTTAAGACTTGATGATGCAAGGCCCAAGACCACTATGTCTGTGACACAGTGTCTGAAAAAAGAGGGAAGAGCAGAAGTAAATGAGAACTTCACAACGGAACAAGGGTGGAGGAGCACTAATTTCAACTGCTTATGTAGAGACTGGGTGAAGGATGTTGCATTAACGTTTACGGCTTTCTCTCCGAGCTGGTTGCAGCTGCACGCCTGCGTTGATAACGGGTGTCTTTGAGTGGTGTCTTCAGCGACATTCAGAGGCAGAAAGTGAACTAGAGTGAATTTTCTTTTAGTTGAAACCATTGACTGTAATATGTTGAAATTTGTAAGAGGTTCAACTCACATGGTTAGTGTCCGACGAAGGAACTCCTTTCATGTCATTCACAATGACGTAATCCGTTTAATCCCAAATTTTTCCTTGCCGTGAGAGTGCATGCATTTTACTCCTCCCTAACTCAGAAACTGTATGTATGTTTTTTTTTTTTTTTTTTTTCATTTTGGTTAAGTTCAAAGTTGAATTTTTTTTGCCCAAAGCCAGCAACAACACTTTTAAAGTTTATTGAAGTAAAAAATAAAATAATAAAAATGCTACCAGTGACATTAAACGGGTTTGATTTACAGTTTTAACGCAGTCATACAATCCAGGAAGAAATGGTCTTATACAGGAATTACTGGACGATTGGCAATGTTATCCATGGTCTGAAAATGACACAATTTATGTCGAGCTTTTACATTTGCGATCAGTTAAATTGAATAGTCATGCATTATCTTTTAGAATGCACGGCGGCAGGTTGGTGCTAAACTGGTGTGCTCAAATCTTGCTGAAGAACGTATAGCTTATTTGAAATTAATTATTCTTCAAGTGATTTTGTATTTGCAGCATACTGCTTCTTAACTTCACCAAGAAAAATGGTATGTTTATTTCACCAGAAAAGCCACCACTGCTCATATTACCAATCCAGATCCGTTTACGTCATTGGTTGCTACCCTACCCTACCACTACATACAGGAAGTCCTCACTGAGTACTTCCTGCAAAGAGTTCCTTGAGCAAAGGTGATGGTTGCTGTGGTGCAGGTTCCCCATGTTAGCCTTGTCTTGTGGCTTTTCAGTCTTGCCAGTTGACTATCATATTTTGGTAGCACTTGATATTTTTGTGTCCCGAAACGCAATTTCTACCTCGGAGTCTGTCATAATAATGGGTCATTCAATGTCAAATGTCTGAATTTTAAAGAAACTTCCCACTTGACCATCTAAGATTTGGCTAAAAAAATTCCAGCGGATGCATACACCTCCTGATAGGATAAATCCAAAATTTTAGCTCTCAACTCCTGATAGCTTTGTCTTTAAAAAAAATAGTTTTGCAGTTTGAGTTCGAGCCCTTTTTGAACAGCAGTTTCTGAGGAGTGTTATGGCCCCAATTTGCTACGACATTTAAGACAGCAAGGGACGACAGACAGAATTTTAAAACTAAAACAGATTTGATTTTACAAAGACCAATACTAACCTACAATTTATACTACTGACCAAGATTGATAATATACAAGAAAAAAATATTTACAGTCCCTTGAGATGGGGTTGCTTGGTGATGTTCCTGGTGAGGAAAATGCTCCAACACAGGCAAAAATCCACAAAAAGCTTCACAGGTCTTGAAAAGAGTGACAGGTCTGGTCAAATGCATCCTTCTCCTTGCAATTTCTCCTACTACTTTACCCTCTCAATTTTTCTCCTTATATACTCTTTTGCAGCCCCCTCCCACCTTTTAGACTTTTTTTTTCTCTGGGACTTTCCCCTCTCAGACATGCCCAGGACATGCCCAAACCTAGCTCCAGACTGGGCTTAACACAAAAAAAGTCAATACTGTCATCTAGTGGCTTTTTCCACATTACAGGAGGCACTTTCACATGGAAAAATCTAGAAAAGCATTTCAGCTAGATCCTCTTAATTTTCAGGGGTGAAAATCTGCTACTCTATCTTGAGGAATATGGACTTATCAATGTGTCTCTTTAGTTCATCACATATGTCTGGGTGCTTAAATTTGCTTGAAAATTTTACTGTGCGCTCTGCGGTAGCATATTTGAAGGACTGTAAAAAGCCTAATGTCAAAGACAGGGATTTGGTATTGCACTTACAGCTTCCCATATATGTTGTGTATTTTGTATTCTAATTCTGGCCTTCTCTTATGAATAATCAAGAAAATATTCAGACTTTAAAATTTGTGCTATATTTAGCGTTTTATACCAAAAAAAATTACACCATCCACCAACATCAAATTGACTGTTTTCGAAAGATTTGATGCCTGTTATTAACGTATCCAAAATTTGTGATAGGGTTCTGATTTATTTTCTCAAAATAAAATTTTGAAAATAGGGTATTTTTGTGGACACAGCATTTAATGGCATCAAAGGCATATTCAAACATTATTTTATAAAATGCACATAGTTAATGATAGAAAGCTTAAACTCAACAAAGTGCTTTATTTCATAAATGTTAACTTACACTCTCTAAAGCTTTGTAATAGCCAGTGCCGACAGCTGGGTATTATAATGATTTTACTGTAGGTTCACAAGTCACTGAACCATATTTTATGTAGTAGTTGAAATTTAAACACAGTAATTTTCACTATTGATCCTGTCTCAAAACCCCTGTAGTTGTAGCAACCTGTGTTTCACTCACATTTTAGCGCCCCGGATCCCGTCATCTCATTCCATTCCCTCTTCTCTGTGTAACCCAGCTTTCCATTCTCCAGGAGCAGCCCAGCCGGGATGCTGTTGACTCTGCTGCTGCCTCCTCTTCCTCCCCACCTTCGTCTTCCAGCCAGCTGGACCCCTCCTCCTCCTGTTCCTCCATGCCGGGATTCCTCTCTGTGCAGCAGGGGAGGCTGTCGGGCTGCCCGTCCCCTGTGGCCACCCTGAAGCGCCCCACCGCTTTGAGCCGTCATGCTAGCGCGGCCGGGTTCCCCCTCCAATCCTGGGTCTACAACAAGGGCCTGGGCAAAGGAGTCTCCACCCCGAGTCCCACCGCTGAGGGCCCTGAGCCGGCCACTCTTGAGGTGGAGGACATCCCGGCTCTGCTCCGCCACGTGGCGCGGTTTGCTGAAGCTGTGGAGAAGCTAAAGGATGTGGTCCTGGGGGAAGGTGAGGACCCTTGATGAAAACAAACTCGCTCATTTCATATACAGTGGCGCGTTGGGTAGTTTTGTTGGGCTTTCAGTGTCATTATGCTTCCGCTGCACTTAGTGGGTGGGAGGCAAATTGTTTTCTGGTCCTCTGTTGGTCCATCACTTATATCTTGTGTGCATGATTTATACTCTGAGAGTAGGGGCATAACGATTCTGAATCAATGTCTTTTTTAGCTCGCCGGGACGAATGTTCGGAGAGCTATTGTCGTACCCCCGGCGTCCGCGTCCGTCCGTGTGCAGAAAAACTTTAACCTTGCCCCGGCGAGCTTTGTTGTCTTTCTGACAACTCTTGTTAAGGCATAGGACCGCCATGGGGCAAACATCCGAGCTTTCCCTTAATTAAACCCGGCGCAGTCTTGAACGAAAGTGCCAAACATCAAAGGGCATGAGAAATGCTTCCGAAAAAAAAACTTGACTAACATTAGTATTTTTCGGCGACATGCTGCATGGAGCCAAGTAAAGGACTACAGAATCGTCTCCTATAAAGCAATTGTGTTACTCTTACCTTGTCCTTGTTTACTCTGCTCAATTAGCAATCAAACAGAGGATTTGCTTTTTTACTCTGCTGAGTAAGAGCTGTTTATTAAGACAACTTGTTTGATTGCTGCATTCTGAAAGTTAAATGGGCATAGATTTGCAAGAATGCGTACTTTGCCATTTCTTGTGATAATTTATAGCTCACATTCACATTTCATCCGCTTTAATGTTTTCCACCTTGTGTATTTTTTAGACGCTTGAAATCCAGGGCGATCTGAAAATAAATCTCTATTTTTATTTTGTCCTTATAGATCTCCTAAAAATACCGCAATGAGAGATGAAATGCTGAGTTGGGATGTGGCGATGTTGAACAAGGATTTTTTTAAAAGTGTGATGAGACTACTTGCCGTCATCGGGTGTGTAGGCAGTCACGTGTAATTTCTCGAAACATACACACCTGAAGAGGCTTAAAACAATTTAAAATACCGTTGGGAAGAAGCCGGAGTTTAGATTTCACTAATTGCAGGTGCTCAGCCCTTCCCTAAATCTGCTCCCATGTACTCGTCCTAAATAACAATCAAGAAATTTAGCCAGTAGCCTATGACGATTAAGGTGTGATGGTGAAAAGCAGACAAACCTAACTGGGCTATGGTGTTGGAGTGAAAGAATGCCAATTTGAATAATTAGAAAAAAATCTTCATCTGAATTAAATCTCTCATTGTAGCATTTTAGGACATTATTCAAGATTAATTTAAAACAGATTTGTTGTAAGATCACCCCGGAGTTTAAACGTCTAGAAAATACACACAGTGGAAAAGATTCTGAAAAGCGGATGAAATGTGAATGTGAGATATAAATTATCCCAGTTGCACGAAATTGCGTGGCAATGGCAATCCTGTTCATTCAAATCTGTGCCGTTCTATCTTGTACGTGCTCCAACCTCTAATGGGCTTTGCTATTGGTTTACTCCTCTGAGGCTTCGCCTCGGTGCCTGAGAAGTAAATTGAACTCCCCTGCTCCGTAGGAGGGGGTAGCATACTCACCCCCTATAAAACCCCGATGCTGCCAATGCTCGTCTCCCTTTTTTACTCAGCCTTCTGAAGAAATTGAACTATGAGAGAGCATCCATGATGAAATCTTGTTTGCAGTGTGCCTCCCCAATGGTGGCCGAAGACCAACATGACGATTGCTTCGTGTGTTTGGCTGGCATCACCAGGTGGAGGCTGGTTCTTGTGCCGCCTGCGCAGCGCTCCCCCGGGAGGAGCGTGAGTGGCGGCAGCAGTTCTCGCGGGCCGTATGCACCCTCCAGGCTGGCTCAGAGCCAGCCCGAGAGCCAGTGGTGGCAGTCCGCTCCAAGCCTTGGAGTGAATATGATGAGGAGGATGACCTGCGTGTCTATCAGGAAGATCCGGCAGCCCTCTTCTGTGATGAGGAGCCTCCCCCAGAGCACCACTGCCCAGTGGACGACCTGCCTGGGTTATTCCACTCAGCGGCAGTGCGGATGGAAATGCCCCTGCCTCTGTAGCCTCCAAACACCCAGGGAGACAACTTCACCATAGGCCTGCTGGTCCAGCCAAAATCTAAGCCGCTGCCCAAGGTGGTTTGCCCCCAGTTGCCACCCATCACTGGCTATGCCCAACGTGATTTGCGGAATCCGTTCGCCGCCAAGTCTCCAGCCATTGCGTATGCACCGTATTCCACCATTGAGGGCTGGGAGTGGGATACGGGTGTGCCGCCCATTGAGGACGCGGTGAGGTGCTGCCTGGTCCCCACCGCCTCCATGTGGCCAGGCGGTCGGCCGCTGCATCCGTCCGAGAGGGACAGGATGACTGCTAGCCTGCTCGACCGCTGTTATGCCAACGCAGCCCAGGGAGTCACGTTGGCTAACAATCTGGCTTTCCTGGCTTGCTCCTTGGATCGTCTGACGCACCATAAGGCGGAGTTGGCGCTGGAGGAGATCAAGGAGATCCAGACCACAGCTGCAACGATGCTCCGGATGTCTCAAGCATTCACCATTACCGGGGGAAGGAGCATGTGTGCAGCCCAGGTGGGTCACCGTCACCTGTGGCTTGGGCTGTCCTCCTTAAAGGAACGGGAAAAGCGGGCGCTAATCAATGCGCCCATTTCCACCACGTCACTATTTGGACCGGACGTCCAAACCATGGTGTATCGGTTGGAGGCAACCCGGAAGGTAGCTGAACAGCTGGGCTCCCACCTACGCCTACAGCAGTCCACCGCCGGGCCCCGCTACTCCCAACCTTCGCCGAGCCGCCGCTGCAGACTGGATGATCGGCCTCTCCCTGGCCCCAGCCAAGCCTGGAGCCACACCGACCATGAAATCCTGTTTTTAAAACTGGGGCTTCAATAGCCTTTTTATGAGGTACTGGCTAGCTAACCGCCGGCATGGTTTGCGTCGCACTACTCATAGTGGTAATACTCGACCAAACTTGGTGGCTAAACCAAAAGTTGATAACCCCCTAATGTTCAGTGCTAGGATTGCTCAAAACAAATCTCTAGAAGTGACAAACTCCCTTCGTCCAGGCGCGCCACCAGCGAAGAAACGTTCACAAACTAAAAGCCAGCATGTTGCTAACACAGCTTGCTCAAGCATTTTGGTCATGACACGTCAGCTGACTTTTGCTTCCGGGTCACACGGAAGTGGGGTTGCCCCCCATTTTGGCTCCATAGCTCCTGAGGTGCCACAAAATACTCTCTATGCATCCCAGTGGCAAGAGACGGGTTGTGTATGCAAACGTAATTCTAGTGCTGGGGCTTCCAAACCCGTGGAGGAAGGTGTCACTCGTTCTGCCCCACAGTTCGAGGTGTGTTTAGATGCCAATGTTTCTGCGGGTAAACGTCAGGAAGGGCTTTCGCTTGACTCAGAAACAGCTGTACCCCCACCACCCATGGTGAATGAGTCACCAGGTGACGTGCTTGGGGTTGCAGCGGATGCTCTGTTGTCATTGGCCTCTCAGCCCTTTCGGGCAGGGCCTCCCTGTCGAACCCTCCCACATGGAGTGGGGCGTCGCGGGAGGGCCTGGACTAGCAGAAACCATAGAATTGACTGCTTTGCCACTCACGAGCCACTGTCAGTCATGGGTGAGCTTGTGCACCCCCCTCCCAGTCTGGCTTGACAGAACACTACGGAAGTGATACGCATTGCAGTTTCGCTGCAATCCTCCCCCATTCAAAGGCATTGTATGAACAAAGCCCCCCAATTCCGCCCAAATGAGGGTCTTGGAGGAGGATGTGAGCTTGCTTCTACGAAAAGGGGCTGTGAGACCGGTTCCCCTATTGGAAGCTTGGACAGGATTTTACTATGCATTTTTTTGATTCCCAAAAAGTCGGGAGGCCTGAGGCCCATTCTAGATTTTCGAGAGTAAAACGGTTATATAGCGCGCAGACCATTCCGGGTGCTGCTAGAATGTGTCAGGCCAGGCGACTGGATGACGTCAATAGATCTGAAGGACGCTTATTTTCATGTCCCTATCCTGCGGCGCCATCAAAAATTCTTGTGCTTTGCATTGCATGACCGGATCCTTCAGTTTTGCCGCCTCCCGTTTGGATATCCCCTGGCACCGCAGACATTTTCCAGATGTGTGGAGACAGTGCTGGCGCCACTCCGGCGGAGAGGGATTCGGATTCTGACCTATCTGGATGATTGGCTGATCCTGGCCCCTTCCGAACAGATGGCAACCGCCCATACAAGGTTAGTGATGCAACATATTGCGCAGCTGGGCTGGGCTATCAACTACAACAAAAGCACCCTGCATCCCAGCCAGCACGGTACTTAGGGATGCTGTTGGACTCTTGGACTATGACCGCACGCCTGTCTGTGGAGAGTGCGGAAGCGATCCTGCCTTGTGCCCAGGGATTACGGGACGCAGTCTCAGTGCCTTCAATAGCAGTCATGTCGCTACTGGGGATGATGGCTGCTGCCCATCTAGTAGTCCGCTTAGGGCTACTGCACATGAGAGATCTGCAGCACTGGTTCATGCGCCTTCGGCTGGACCCGAGGCGAGACCAGCAGTGCATGCTCCGTATACCAATGCAAGCACGGCGGACATTAGCGTTTTGGGCCTCACGCAGCCGGCTCCGCGAGGGAGTTTGGATGGGGTGCGTGGCTCACTATACCCATGTATTTGTGGATGCCTCTCTCACAGGGTGGGGCGGAACTTGTGGTCCTGCTTCTGTCGCTGGTACATGGCAGGGGCCCCGGCGGCACATCAGCCTACAAGAACTCATGGCAGTTCAGAGGGTGCTACGTCATTTTTCCCCACAGTTAGAAGGGAGGGACCGTTCTAGTGAGTAGCAACACAACGGTGGTAGCCTATCTCAACAGGCAAGGGGGGGTCAGGTCAGTGGCCCTACACAAGATGGTTGCTACCATCCTGATATGAGCGGATCGCCATCTCTGCTCCCTGAAGGCCCAGCATGTTCCTAGCATCCTCAACACTCGGGAAGCTGGGGTGTTCAGGGGGGCACTGCCCAAGGAGGATTGGACTCTCCCACCAGCGACAGCCGAACAGATCTGGAGGCTATTTGGGCGACCGAAGGTGGATCTGTTTGCGAACAGGGAGAACACTCTGTGCCCGCTGTGGTTCTTCCTGAGGCCTACCGACAACCCTCCCCGGGGGGTGGATGCTTTGGCCCATCCAGCGTGGCCAGCCAGCCTGCTGTATGCATTCCTGCCCCTGCGGCTGTTAATGCCGCTGCTCCACAGAGTGAGGGAGCAGCACCTGTCCATAATTGTGATGGCACCACTGTGCCCAAGCTCCAGGTGGTTTCCGGATCTCATCCAGCTGGCATTGGGGAGCCCATGGGAGATTTGGGGCCTCCCCCTGACCGGAACTCGGGTGCTGAACGCCGTCCACGCCCGCCCCCTCCTGGCCTGGAAGTTGAAAGGGTAAAGTTAACGGAATTGGGCCTGCCCGAGGCGGTGGTGTCCACAATTCACTGTGCCCATGCCCCAGCCACATCCAAAGCTTATGCGACTCGTTGGTGGATTTTTATTGCCTGGTGTCCGGCGAGAGGCCTGAACCCGCGCTCATGCCCCCTCCAAGGGGTGCTGGAATTCCTTCAGGGGCTCTTCGAAGGGGGCCGCGCAGCATCCACTCTGGGGGTGTTCGCGGCAGCCATCGTGGCGGGACATGATGGGTTTGACCACTTCACAGCCAGAAGTCACCCGCTGGTTAAGCGTTTTTTGAGGGGAGTCCGCAGGCTAAGACCCCCGAAGCAGCGCGTGGTCCCACAATGGGATCTGCAGACGTTGTTGGACGGTTCTGAGGAACATGACCGCCAGTTTAGTCGCACATTCAGTCCTGGGAACCCTATCTGCGGGGTTCCCCTCTAACACTAACTAGTGTCATGCCACACCCTGAGGCGATGCATTCTGGAGGCGCGGTAGGGGAGCGAGGGGGCTCGCCGGCAGGACATGTCCGCTACAAGCGCCCCCCCTTCCATGTGTTCGATCTTTCATTCTGGGAGGGACCCTATCAGGACGGGCCCTCTGGCACCAACTCGGGTCTGGTGTGGTTTAGGTGTGTTACGACCTAGGTCGGGGTACGCAGCCTGCCGGTGCTCTCCCCAGGGAGTGCACGGGGTTCTCTGGTTTCTAGACAGAACTCTAGGGTGTGGGGCCACCTGGGAGTACATTCATCCCTAACGGCCTTCGCCTTAGGGGTAAACCAATAGTGAAGCCTGTTAGAGGGTGGAGCACGTACGAGATAGAACTACCATTTACTTGGATGTAACTCCAGTTCTATGAGTACGTGTGTAGCCCTCTGCCCAGCTGGCCCTGAGTGCGAAATGCTGAGTTTCAAAGGGAGACGAGCATTGGCACCATCGGGGCTTTATAGGGGGGGAGTATGCTACCCACTCCTACGGAGCAGGTGAGTTCAATTTTCTTCTCGGGGGGGGGGTGTATTATTTTCAAGTAGGACCTCTTGCAGACCGCAAAAATACACCATTTCCATGGTCCCGTTCACAACAGTGTATCGCCCAGATTTTCCACCCAGCACCCCCCCCCCCGCTTGTCATATTTGCTGGCGTTGTTGATATCTTTGTCACTTACAACAAAATAGGTACTGAAGTGGTATCTTGGCGAGGTACTGTCCATTGCCGAGTGCATGTTCAGCCCATGACCATACAGATCCCACAGTCCAAAGACAGGCTTATTAGTCTAAATGTATGTGTAAATATGTGTAGATTGTGGTGTGTTGACAAACAATTTTGGGTATAGTCCTACCTCTACTGCCCTTGCTGATGCTGAGATTTTGGGCTGTAGCTTCTGGAAGACCTGACAGACTAAGCTGGTTAATGGGTGAATGAATAGCAATACGGCTTTGATGTGCTTTTATGTGCCATCACTACTACGACAGCTACCAGCTCTGGCTTTCAGAGGGTAATGGGTGGGGGCAGGATTTGTTCAAGCAACCTCGAGCTTCCTCTTTGAGCCGAAGGGCCTGGTTTCCGTGGCGCACCACACTTCAGGAAACCGGCCTCTCTTGTTTACCGAAAAATTACTCCTTGTCTTTCTATGCTGCTAACCAGGTTGCTCAGGTGTTGAAGAGAGGGTGTCATTGTGCTTTTTTAGGACTACATTTTTCTGGTTACTGAACTCCACCACAAATTATTCTTGGAATGAGACGTAAAATCATACTTAATTCTCTCCTTCTTAATTTTAAGTCAAATTTTGCTTGATGCGTGAAATTATCTTACATCATTGCCAAATCTTATTGGGAGTCTTGTCTCAATTAATGAAAGTTCATGGATATAAGGCTTTAAGTCAACAGTCTGGTCTAAAACACTCCAGATTTGACTCATTATTGTTTCATGATTGGTACATTCATCTCCTACTCATGCCAAAGAGACGCCATTTGGCTGATATTCTTAACCCAAACACCGTATCTTCTGGAACAACTTTTGCTGTTGTTGGGTTTGTTTGGTCATTCGGGGGCATGACTGGGTAGATGGAGGAAGTAAAGCCGCGCATATCGCGGTTTGGCAGCAGGTTACTCATCAGTCTTCTCCAAGTCCTCTGTGTGTGGGTGTGTGTGTGCACGTGCACGAAAATCGATGAGCCTCCACTGCAGCCCTTTTAACGTAATCATTTGGTTGCCCAAATTCTGGGCTCATTGAAGGCAGCGTAGACTACCTTCCTCATCATTTTGGATTTATTTAATTATACTTCCATGGACCTAGCAAGTATATTAATTATACATTGACTATACAGATTGCTATAAATACAGTCATGGGATCTTGCTGAATTGACCTTAATGTGACTGCTGTTTCACCTTGGTCCTTTTGGGAAGACTTTTTTGAAATGGGTGAATTAAGCACATATCCATCCATGTTCTGTGATGTTAACAGGCATCTAAAGTCGATTCTCAGAGGGGATGTTGATCGTCCAATGTTTACGAACAAATCACTTGGTTTTGTTGACACCTTGCATGACCAATTTCATTCATATAAACCAATGTTTTGTGTACATGCCCTGACAATCCTTCTATTTCGGTTCGTTTGCGCAGGTGCGGCTCGCTGATTGGCCGATAAACAATGGGAATCGACTATCGATGCCTTTTAATGTCTCTTGTTGGTCACTATCTGATTTTTTTTCCCCCCTTTTTGCAATCCTGTTACTGTAATTTTTGTAATGCATGTAACACCACAATAAAAAATTGTAAATGGGTTTTTTTAAGTAAATGGAATAAGATTTTGAACATCTTGGTCTCTTGTGCATTTTGTTTTGGTGAAATATAAGGTGATAGTCTTGTTTGAGTGTTTGAGAGCAGAGTGTTACAAGATAATTTCGGGAAGCAGTTTGTAACCCTCCGCCTTTGGAGTTTTGAAAGTGAATGAGGAGGGGCGGAGGTTCAAAACTATTGCACTTCCTGTCAGTGAGGCCATTTGTCAAAGACAGCTTCCTGTTTACGCTCAGCAGACAGCCTGGCTGTTGGGCTCTCAGATAAGGGTGGGGCGTCTGCCACCCTGCTGCCCTGTGTTTTTGACAGAGTTTATCCCATCGGATATCTTTGCAAGGGCATCCAATGTTTTTTATAGCGTCACTATTCATAGTAGAGCTCATTTTAGTTGATTTCAGTCTCCCTGAGTTCAACCATTGGCGAAGAAGATGATTTGATGTTTAAGAGGACATGACGTGATGTTTAAGATGCTGTACATTTAAATCCTAAGATCACAAGAATGTGATTTGAACGTTCTGGGCAGAACACCAGAATGTTGTTGTCAAAATAAATGGTTGGGTTTGAAAAGGCCAGAGTTGCAAAATAATGACATCAACTCTGCAAAGAGTTGGGTTAAGTTGAATTGGCTAGGTAAAAGTTTTAGGCATTAGTTATAAGCATTAATCACAGAGAGATGGGGAAGTTTTTCAAAGGCTCCAGAGCTTTTGTCGCGCATGATGGAGGCGTTGGGGTGGCTTGTTTGTCATTGCAGGATTTCATATTTTACGAAGCTGATGGTGCAGGTGATGGGGCCTCATAGTTCTGTTTTTGTGAGAACACTTAGCTGAAGTGAAACGGGTATTCATGTTTCGTGTTGTGCTTTGAACAGAACCTAGTTTTTGCTCTGTACTTCCCCAGTGATGAATTGACACCTGTGAGAGTGCAGTATATAGGAGCTTTTGGACTCTACTGCAGTGATCCTTTAAGATGAGCAGAAGTCAGTATGAACTTATCACTCATTTTTGGCAATTCTGAAATACCATGTGAAAACATATTCACGTATAAAGTCAATATCAATAAAATTGCAAAACTTGTCTTTCTTGCTCCTGTCCAGACTGATTTGACAGGATTAAGTTGAGGCTCAGTGAGACAGTGTTTGTCACTCTCATTGGTTTTATAGATATGTGTAATTTAATCTTGGGGAAGCTGGAATACTCCCACACTTCTGTCTTAGACTCATATTGACTTGCTCAGCCCTACCCCATCTTTCCAACCCAGCGTTGGGGCAGCCGGGTCAGGCCCTGAGGTGGTGCCCATGGGAAGTGCGTCTGCCCTTGCTGTCTCTGTGAAGACGGCAGGAGGAGGAGGAAGCAGACAGATGCAGATTACAAAAATTCAGCTGACGGCAGATCGCTGACTGACGCTGTCAGGCACATCCCCGCGAACAATGCTTATCACCCTGTGCATGCAGGACTTCGTGTAGGCAGGGGTCAGGATTGATAACATCAGGTCCGATACCGGCGCACACACACACTCACATACACAGGCGTACGCACAAAATCCTCACAAAGAAATGCACACATGCTGTACAGTACTCAGGCAACCACTCACGAGATCTCACAGACACAAGCACTAACACAAGCTCATCCATGCAAGCATACACACACTTGTCACACAGAATCCTTTCACATGATTTTGCTTGTTCTTGCAGAGCCACAGTTAAACTTGTGATCTCATGACTCCGTTACACTTGAGATCTTGGACTTGGTTACACTTTTGTTTACAAACTGGCAGTTGTAGTTGTGACCTTACAGTCTCAGTTAGGGGCCTTTCACACTAAACGCGCTTTATCCGTTTGGAAATGTGACACGTCTGTCCTGATTTTTTTGAAGCCTACATTGTAAAAAGCGCTGGCTGCGTCTTTTCTGCGGTTGCTAAGTAACGCTCCCATATTTCACTTGGCGAACATTTTGAGAAATGTTAACGGCTGTTTGTGAACCACCGCCATGTCTGGTCTTTTTGAATTTAGTCCCCCCTTTCAATAGATTTTATTGGTTGTTGACTACTGTGTGGCAGTTGTCATATGGTGCTCTGCGCCAATATTCAACACATTTTCAACTTGATGCACACTCTCGGGCTATGGAGCCCAGAGCGGGTCCAAGCGTGGGGCGCGGAGAGGCGCACCTGTCGCGTCCATATGCATCCAAACCATTGAAAGCTTTTTATTATCCCCCCGGTATATAATACAGGGGGATATAGTCATGCGTGCAGTTGTCTGTCCGTCCATCCATCTATCTGTGAACATTACGTTTTCTGAACATAACTTGAAAACCATTCAATATTTTCCCACAAACCTTGGTGTGCACATTAATCATGACCTGATATGGTACCTTTTGCTAATCCAAAGATGATGAAGTGGGGCCGGGGGGGATATGCCATCTCCTGATGGCTCTTGTTAATAAAAGTCGCAGGAAACTGCATTGTATCTGATCATAGCCTCACTCTCAGGATTTTACAGATTCAATTTCTCTTATCTTTTAACGTAAATCTTACATTTACATTGCGTTTGCGGAGTCACTTACACTCAAGTTTTTAGGTCACCTTAGACGAAGTCTGAAAGTGACCTATTCTAATCGGCTTTGGTCCGTCGTCATGCGTTGTGCGTTCGTAAACGATTGACATTTTCGACTTCTTCTCAGAAACTATTGATCCGATTTCAATAAAATTTTACTGGAACCTTCCTTGGTCAAATATGCACCAGAATTGTGAACTACACGGTGCCCGGCTCTGAGGGGCGGGGCTAAAACTGGTCAATACATTTTCCACTTCTACTCAGAAACCGCTGATCCGATTTCAATAAAATTTTGCAGGAACCTTCCTTGGTCAAATATACACCAAAATTGTGAGTTATATGGTGCCCACCCCCAGGGGCTCTGAGGGGCGGGGCTGAAAGTTGTCAAATTGGCAGAAAATTTCAAACTCTTCTCCAGACCCAGATATGCTGGAAAACAATACTCTTCACTGATGAAAGGGTTTTCAGTGCTTTATCAAATTTGTTCAATTCATGGCCCCCAGCCTCCATGTTTGCCCCTGGGGAGGGGGTGAAGTTTACTATACTTTATGTAGGAAAATGATGGGTATACTTGGTTCATTCACATTAATAACATCAGTTTTTATACAACTCAGGAGACCGTTAAGGCCCATGGGCCTCTTGTTTCAGACTCAGTTAGATTTGTGTTCTTGCACACTGACAGTTCCCTTTGATTTTCCCGCAGAGACTCAGGAGAACCAGCGGCCTGTGGCACACGAGTGCCTGGGGGAAGTCCTCCGCATCCTGCGTCAGGTGATCTGCACCTATCCCCTACTCAACACCATGGAAACGCTCACCGCCGCCGGCAACCTCATCTCAATGGTTAAAGGTCAGATTATTTTAACTCGGTTGGACATTAGTGTTCCATTTGGACTGGTCCTTACCCTACTGTAAAATTCATAAATTGGTCTGTACCCTACAGTCTTGTGCAAACTAATGGGATAAAGCAGACTGGAGTGGGAAAAACCTAAACAATAAAGGTTTTCAGGCTTTTTATTACTTTAATAGCATCTACATTCAGCACTCAGTACAAGATCTGTCCTCCACGGTTCTTGATAAGCTCTTTCCACCGGTTTTGGTAAGGAGCTGACCAGGTTTTTGCAGGCTGCCTTGATTTCTTCATCATGACACCACACCTGGACGACTGCATTGAAGACTTTGGCTTTTGTGGAGCAGTCCTTTTGCTGCAGGCTTGACTTGATGATGGACCAGAGATTCTCACTGGGATTGAGGTCTGGTGAATTACCAGGCCAGTCCAACACAGTTATAGTTCTGTGTTGATGATGCAATCACATTAGTTGTATCATATGAGTCAAGGAAATTAATGAAACGTGGCTAAAAGGTACTATGTAGTGATCTTTGAGGTGGCTATGTGAAATGTCCATCACTTGGCAAGGGTATTTCCACTCCGTTCAGCTGAGAAGCACCTTTATCCAATTAGTTTGCACAATATTCACAGACTGGACTGTAAATCAATGTAACATTTTAAGACTGTTGTGTCCCTTGCTGTGACTCACAAACTGGTCTGTATTTTGCAGGTCAATTCGCTCACCATTGTAACATTTACAGATTGCTTTATACTTCGGTCTCTCAAACTGGTCTGTGCCGTATCGTCACTAGCTGGTCCGTACATTTCTCCATTTCACACTGCAGTCTTTACCTCCTAGCCTCTAACAGAGTGCTATGCTTAGTTTCTTTTCTTGTGGAATGACATATGCAGCTATCGGCATCCTCTTTCTAAATTTTTTTAAGCTGTAAATGTTCTATCTCGTCTGTTATTGTTGGGTCTTGTTATCCAAACTCTGGGAAATGTTTCTTTTTTTTGTGGGCCCAGTGTGTTCTATTAGGTGGAAAGTATATTCTGAAAAGTGGCCATTTATCTGATTCAACACATTTGGCCTTTGTGAATTTTGCATTTAATATTTGCATAGCCAATGGGCACCTGGAAGTGGAGTTTGCTGGCATTTTGTAATTCAATATCGTCTTCCGTCTTTTTGAGTTTAATGCCTGAAATAATGTGCACCTTCCTCTTTTTGCAACGTGATGAATTTATTTTGCAGGCACATCAAGATTTTTGATCACCTATAATATTTTAGGTCCGATGCCACTGTTCCATGGCATGTGCTCTGAATGGTCTGTCCAGAGTTGTTAATGTTAAATGTGCCAATTATCTGAAGTGCTACATGTCATGAATTCACATCAAGCTGAAACTCTTATTTCCTCTGAAGGACTGAGATTACATTAATACCTCATGACATGTACCTGACGTCACTTAGAATCTTTTCACATGCATTGCCCAGTTAGCGCAACTGTCTCGCCTAAATGTACAGGTGGTACAAGCTAACTGCAGGTCACTGTTTGACCAGAGATGTCACTGTTCTGCAGCAAAGCAGGGTGAAAACCTCTTTGCTCACTCTGAATCTCACTGTGCTGCAGTCCAGATCAGATTGCGAGCTGTGGAGTAAGTTATTGCATGGAGAGCCAGAATTTGAGCTTGATGTTTCTGCAGCTATCTCTCCCTAGGGTTGTCTTTATATTGTAAAAACGACTAATACTCCCTTCAGAGATATTTTAGAAGGACTTTTGAATCTGCTCTCTAGATCCTGTCTGTACCTCTCCAGTCTCAGTGCTTGAGTCCGTGTACTATCCTTAATCTCCTGTGCTAGGAAGCATGCAATCAGTCAGGCATGCCAGACCCTCAATAAACCTGCCTTGATTGACTGAGAAGATCATTCTCTGCTCATCATAGAAAATCAATTGCAATTATGCCTATTCAACTTTGAGAGGTGTTCACATTAAAGCTGTTGCTAATGATTTGTATTCATTGAATATCCATGAATGAATTCCTTATTCAGTATTTCAGGCTATGGGATAAATAGATTTTTTCGGCACTATCTGTGAGTTATTATGACTGTGAATGGTCAGGCACATGGACACCAATGGCATGCATGCCAGACATATTGGAGACTTCAAATTGCCCTGACGTGTGTGAACGGATAGTGTTTGATCTCTGCTTTGCTTTGAAAAGAGTATGAAGCCTGGTACACTCGCACCTTAAGAAGTGTTGAAAGTACTGACAAACATCAATCGATCGATCTAGGATTTGGTATGCTTAGGCTTGAGAATATCTGCGTCCTCACAATTACAATTAATCACTGTGGTTACAGGATTCCACTATGAGGCGAATAATGATGTGGACAAGAAGGCTTTCGAGAAAGCCATCGAGACTATTGCTGTGGCCTTCAGCTGCAGGTGAGCTCCTCTGACCATGTGACTGTTATGTATGTAACAAAAGAACACTGTACCAAGCTGGAGCTGTAATCATACAGTTTATATCAGATCTGATAGTTCCTCTTTGAACTGCGATATGAGGTGATGTCATTTCTCTTCATTTATTGTGGTATTGTTTGATTAATAATGATTAATCCCAATGCAGTGCGGATAGCTGCAATGGGAATCTGGCGATTGGATTTGACTTATTCCTCCCCTGTCTCACATCTCAAGTGGAGCCTTTCAAATCACCTTCAAGTATAACTTTCAGTCTGGTTAAACTTTTTGTATACACTTCAGCGTTTGGAAATGGCCATTTAGATTGACGATTTTTTTTGTACGATAAATCAATTCATACTTTTCACACCTGTTATGCAGATTACACCCTTAGTCCTGAGCTGTTTTGCGGGACTGAGGCTAGAGTGTACGCACCATAGATATTATTATGCTATGAGCTCTGCAGGGTGTAGAGAGAGTGATTGATTTTGGTTGTGCTGCATAGCTCTGCAGATGCGTATCACACCTTATGGGCACAGAAGAGGAAGTGACACACTCACAGAAGCAGGATTCGTGTGAACAGGAAGTGCAGGAGTGGGGTTCTTCCTCAAAGTCTCACTAATAACATCTGCTCTTCTCTACATCTTAGGTACAGACTGACATGTGGCAGAGAATTGCCTAAATTGTCAAATGATCTGTGGTGGAAAATTTGTCAAAATGATACTGAAAACATACCTTCTGGTTGGACAAACAGCCTTGATGTTGTGAGAATCTGTTGTTCGTGGATGAGATCTTGCAAGTGTCCAAGATATATGTAAATATTGTAAATATATATATATAAATGTAAATATTGCTGAAGGTGTTTACAGACCTGGTATGTGGGGCTTGGAAAGGGTAATTT
This sequence comes from Gymnothorax reevesii, assembly GCA_029721435.1. Taxonomy (NCBI): domain Eukaryota; kingdom Metazoa; phylum Chordata; class Actinopteri; order Anguilliformes; family Muraenidae; genus Gymnothorax; species Gymnothorax reevesii. Next base: position 33,106,366 of record CM056575.1, read on the forward strand.
CGCCATGGAGCATTTATTGGAGTCCCGCAGATCCAAGAAGGGTTTTGCAGTTCAAAAAATATGCTTGACACCGTTTTGTCTGCTTGATAAATCAAAAATGAATACAACTGACAAGCACAGTTTTTAACTTGATAGCATGTTTCAGAAGCACTGTGCCAAAAATTATCTGTAAGTTTTGTTTGTTGACCCAGTTAAAGCTGATTCCAACAGACCATGAGGGTTACGTGAATACTTCTTATTCAAAATGGGAAGCAGTCATGTCTGATGTAAGCAACATGTGCAGTAAGTTCCTGTTTACTGAGAGGAGCAGTAAAGCCCTTTGAAAATTTGGCAGCAGAAACAGAAATGAGAAGTCAAAGTTGCACCTTCTTAATGTACGTGAGGAGTGATCAGAAAGTTTGAAAAAGACTTCACTTTTATTTAAAAAATGTAGTGTGCATACATCGGTTTTTTTTAACCTTTTATTTAACCGGGAAAATTTCCATTGAGAACAAATTTCCCTTCTCAAGGACGCCCAGAGAGAAATGCCTAATAGAACAGTTGCAAGTGAGGGAAACGGGGGTCAAACCCCTGGAGAAATTTTCGAATGAAGAGCCGTGCTCAAGAAACACAGGGTTGAAGTAGCTACACTTCGGTCACCATTCCAGCGACCAATCACAAGGTTACACTGTCACGTTATATGCTGCCTTCTTCAGAGTAATATTTCCAGCTGATTAAAACTTTTCCCAATGATGTTTACGGTTCCTGAAGCAGTGCTGGAAATCCTGAACCATTATGCCTGTGTAACAGTTTTCAGCTTTAATATTACTACCGCAGTGTCCAGTCGAAATGTGCCTGTTTGTAGTGGACCGGTTGCATGGCCTCTGGTACTGCTTCTAGCAGCTTTCTCGACAACCAGCAATTTCACACTCGACTTTGCACTATTTGGGTCCTTCACACTACTCCCACCAAGTGTGAAGACAATAGGATTAACTGTTATTGGGAAAAGGTAGTGGCAGACATGCACGCATAAATACAGATGGAGGCTCCCTCCATTTTAGTTAAGAACTGTGTTACCCACTGCAAAAGTGTGAGGGATTCACTTTCTCAGTAAGTGATAATTGTCATTGCTGCTGCCGTCGAGCGAAAGTTCTGGTTAAGTCTTAATGCACACAGTTGCCGATGTAGCTATTGAGCTTTCAAAAACATCACACTCAAGGAGCAAGATCAGGAATTTAGGGCATGGTATCAAGGCAGTGTTTTATGTCATGGGAAATAGGTGACCACTCTCTCCTCATTAAGGCCTTCTGAGCCACCTGATACCCACATTGCAATTCTTTTCTTGCCCACTTTAATTAGGACAGGGGCAAGAGATAAACCATACTGATCACAATCTTGTTACTGCTGCCTATTTTGGAAGAGGTCTTAGAAGTTATTAATTACTAGCCGCCAAGCCCGTCACTTGTAACTTGTACTTGGATGAATTCGACGGCGTAGCGCAAAGCCCATCAAGTTGATTGATCGAGCCGTTTGGCCGGCATGGCACCTTCTCCGATCGGGAGGGAGAGGAGGGGGAGGGGGGGGGCACGTCAGTCAGGGTAATTTCTTGGCTTACCTCATTTGATGTAATGGACAGAAACCATCCTTAGGACAAAAGGAACTTACACGATAGGTCAAGCCGTTTGGTTGGTATGGCATTTTCTGCGAACTAAGGGTGCCACGCCAGTCAGGCTCTTCTTTTGACTCAAGCGAAATCTGGCTTTGATGTTAGTTTGGAAGCAGAGGTATCACTGTGAGAACTTAGAAAAAAATCCATGCACAAATATGGCCGTGCTTGGCGAACACACAGACACACACACTCTTCCTTATATAATAGATACCTTGTTCTTCAGTAGTTTTTTTCCAGTGTGTTGCAAGTGAGTGAGTTTAAATGAGTGCGTAGGTGAGCACTGTTGGAAATGGGGAAGTAGGGTGGCTTGCAAACCTCAGAGAGCCAGGACACATTGTCTGGGTTTTGTTAGCGGGCTATCTTCCTGGTGCGACTGCCCGCGAACGTCAGACTGAGCTGCATTAGATGGCCTGGTTTTTAAGGGACTGGATCAATCAGTGCTCTGGGGGGGAACTGGAGGTAGGATGGACAACAGCAGGGGTATCCAAACTAGATAAGTTTAGGAATTTTGTGTCAAGGTGGAAGCCATAATATTGAAATTTAAGATTTACCTTGTGAGTGCTGATGCTAGCTGTATTTGCTGGTGCGGCGGGCTGTTTTACTTCCGCTGACTATTTACTTCCATAATGTTTTGTGTAGAGCATCTTGAAAGATTTTTTTTTTTTTTACAATCTCTGCTCTGATGTCACTCTGATGATTTGAATGTTAAGGAAGTGTTCAAGTTCCTGGATGAATTTGGCAGAAGCTCTTATCAGGGTTGACTGACACTGATTACATGTGATGGGGAAGAAAGGATGATAATCAATTGATTGTCAAGTGTCATTGCACCGCCAACTCACCACCCTCTCCCTCTCTCTCTCTCTCTCTCTCTCTCTCCCTCTCTCCCTCCCTCTCTCTCTCTCTCCCTCTCTCAATCCCTCTCCAATTTTTCCCTCTCTCTTTCACTCTTCCTTTACCTTTCCTTGTCTCTCTCCTCTCTCTCCTTCTTTCTTACCTTCTCCTTTTCTCTCATCCTTCTTTTTTCGACTCCCCCTCTGTCTGTCTCTCTCTCCTCTCCCTATCTCTGTTTTACCTGTCTGTCTTTGTTTCTCTCCCCACCCCATCCTCCCACTTCCCTTCTTTCTCTCGCTCCCTGTCTCTTGATGCCTTGTCAATCCATTCCCTCCGTTTTCATTTTGTCGTGTTTGTCTTTCTGTCTTCCCCGTCTCTCTCCCTCTTCTCATCTGTCCCACTGTCCATCTTTCGCTTTATCTCTTCCTCTCCCCCTTTCTCTCTTCCCCTCCCTCCCTCTCCCACTCTCTCTCTCTCTCTCTCTCTCTCTCTCTCTCAGTGTATCAGAGCTGCTGATGGGGGAGGTGGACAGCAGCACCCTTCTGTCTCTGCTGCCCTCTGAGAAAAGCAGGGTGAGTGTGTGAGTGTGTGAGTGTGTGTGTGTGTGTGTATTCATGCAGGTTTGTGTGAGTATGTGCGCACGTTAGTGCGTGCATGTGCGTATGTTTGCACGCATGTTCATTCACATATGTACATTCGCATGTGTGAGTGTCTCTGTGTGTGTGCGCGCATGTGTGTGTGTGTGTGTGTGCACGTGCGTGCGTGCGTGCGCGTGCGTGCGTGCGTGCGTGCGTGCGTGTGTGTGTGTGTCTGTGTGTGTGTGTGTGTGTGTGTGTGTGTGTGTGTGTGTGTGTCTGTGTGTGTGTGTGTGTGTGTCTGTGTGCGTGCGTGCGTGCGTGTGTGCGTGCGTGCGTGTGTGCGTGCGTGCTCGTGTTGATTGCAGATGTCAGCCGAATGGCTTCCTGTTGATGACATTGCGTGTTTTTATCTGGACTCTACTATCCCTGCCAGAGCCCAGCTAAACCCAGCTGGTCTGACTCCTTCTAATTCAAGCATGTGTCAACAGTGCCACATCACAGTAAACTTTACAGCATTTTCAGACACCTCTCTGCTGTTCAGATAAACTTCACATGTACACACACTTTTTAGCTGTTTGAGAATACTTAGCAGCATTTGAAGATGCTTTTCAGCCGTTTGAGTGAACTTTACACCAGATGGAGACACTTTTCAGCTGTTTAAGTTAACTGGACACCATCTGAAGACACTTTTCTGCTGTGTAAGTATATTTTACACCACATGAAGACACTTTTTCAGCTGCGCGGATAAACTTTACACCATATGAAGACACTTTTAAATGGTCCCTGCTTAGTTTAATCAACTGTCAGTCTCTTTGGATTAAAGTGTCCTCTAAACAACTCCAGGGTAATATCCAGGTGTAATCTATGTCCGTGAAACACCGTTGATGACAGCACACATCATACTTCACCATGGGTTTTTACTATGTGTATGCGGAAGGAATCCATGATCAGACATCTACCCTGAGCTGTTGGTCAGAGGCCTTTGAGCTCAGTAAGTTTGGCATTACCTCTGACCCCCTCGGCTCATTTTTTCAGAGCATGGAGAACCTGTATGGAGGGGCACCAGGCCAAGGGCTGGACTGTCCGCTTACCAAGGGAGACCAGGGCATCAGTAAGGGCCTTTCTACAACTATCCCTCTCTCTCTTTCTCCTCCCCCCTCTTTCTATTTCCCTCTCTTTCATCTGCTATCTCTCTCAATCTCCTGAAGTCTCTCCCTCTGCTTTCTGCTTTACATCCCCTTCCTCTGAAGGCAAGGACAGGAAATTAAATCATAAATGAGCAGGATGCTATCAGGAATGCGTGTGGAGTTGGGCAATAGCTTCTTTTGAGTAATATCAGACTTTATGGGAAGTCACAGAACATATTTCAAAGGAACACTACCTGCTACATGCTTGGGTTATGATGACAATCAATTGAGAAGGTGCTAATTAGCCTTCATCCTTGGTCCATTGACTTCTATTCATTGTCTTCACAAGGTTAGCTTGTAGCACGAAGTGTCCGTTTAAGGTTTCGGGGTCGGATCTGCTGTGATATGCGTATTTTGAGTTGTACACGTAGTATATGTAATGATGGCGGTTTTCCTTTGGTTTGTGTGTGTGTGTGTGTGTGTGTGTGTTCAGCTCTTAACTCTGCAGAGGTGGACATAATTCTTCAGCGCGGTGAAGGAGGGGTGGACTCTGCTCTCAGCTACGCCAAAAACGTAGCCAAATACATGAAGGACCTGACCAGTTACGTGGAAAAGAGGATCGCACTGGGTAGGTTGTGGACCATTGATGCAAAAGAAATCCTGTCAGCTGAACCAAAATGTAATTTTATAACATCTTGCTGTTTGCGCATGCTTCTGCTAGGACAAGTCAAATTAAGTGCAAGTGCATGAAATAGACTGTGAATTTACTCACTTATGTTACTCTGAATCTCTGTGTAGAGGTGGAGTTTTCCAAGGGCCTACAGAGGCTCTATCACACCTGCAAGCAGAGCATCTCGCAGGTAGGTCATCCAGGTGAATCTGAGGTTGTGGTGCAGCCAACTGTACAGCCTCTTTGGGGAAATAGCTTGTTTGCTCAACCCTGTTCCTGCAGCTCTACTGTCCTGTAGGTTTTCTCTCCAGCCCGAACAAGGCTCGTATCATTCACCTGCTGGAGGTCTTGTGAAATTGCAATGTGCCAAATCAAGGTCACTGTGAATATTTGCTGGATGGTGGTTCTCCAGGAAAAGGATTAAGCAGGCCAGGTTATACGTACACGTGTGATTCCTGCACTAACTATCCCCCACCCCGTCTCTCCCCAGCCACACATGCCCTTCCTCTCGATATACTCCCTGGCATTGGAGCAAGACTTGGAGCAGAGTCTGGGAGTGCAGCAGGCTGCAGGCATGCTGCACAGCCAGACCTTCCTACTGGTACGATATCGATAACAGAGCACTGCCCATTTCGGGGAATTACAGTTATGCTACGGTTGTGCTTATGCTAGCTACCTAGCACTTGTACAGTTACTTACAGGTATGCTAATGCTCACACAGCAGTGACTGTCTTGCTCTTTTACAGTTATTTTGCTGTTATACTAATGCTAATACAGCACTGCCTGTCCCGTGCTTCCACATTTACACTCCAGTTATGTTTATGCGGACACAGCACCACGGTTGGGGTCAGTTCAGGAATTAGAATTGATAAATTAGAAGTGGAATTGGAATGTATTTTTTGGAATTGAAGTTGAATTGGAATTGATGAAAAGGAATTGACCCCAACCCTGTTCAGCACTATCTGTTTAGCACTTTGACAGTTTACAGGCATGCTAATAGTAACAAAGCACTGCCCGTCTCATGCTTTCACAAGTATGCTGCAGATTTGCTAATTCCAGCATTGCACTGCTTGTCTTGCACTTTTACAGTTACACTGCAGGTAGGTCAACATTAACTTTGCATTGTGCTGTCATTCTGCTGATGCTATGTTGCTCAGCTTTCCTGGCACACTTGCATGAATGCTGTCGGTAGGCCAACTCTGTTCAGCACAGGATACCCAGCGCTTTTACAGTTCAGCTGCAGGTGTGCTCATGCTGTACAGCACTCTGCAATGAGCACTTAATCGTCCATGCTGCCACTACACTCACACAATATGGCAATGAGATTCAAGTGCTTCCACTTTGATGCTGCAGATGTGGTAATGCTAATTCAACACAAAGTACCTGGGGCTTTTACAGTTAAGCTGCAGGTATGCTAATGCTTCAGGGTGCATCACTCCTGATGATTTTACAGTTATGCCACAGGGATGCTAATTCACTATTGCCCACCATACCTAGAACTGTCACACTTAGGAAAGGCTCTTACTGACAGGGGCTTGTTTCTGTATCCCTGCAGCCCCTGACACAGCGAAGACAGGAGCACGAGAAGAAGCGAAGGGAGATTAAAGACCTGTGGCAGAGAACGAAGAGGAAACTGGTGAGACCTGTACAGCTAGTGTGTTCCCTCTGTTCTGTTTAAAATCATGTGTGATACCATCGGGCTATATTCTGAATTTAAGTCACTGGAATATGTTTGTGTGCTCATTTGTGTTTGTGTATACATGTGCATACTGACACCGTGAATGCGTATGTGTAATCTTGTTTGTATACATTTGTATACTTTTTGTGTGTGTGTGTGCACGTATGTGATTATTTTATATATATATATATAAATATATATATATATATATATATATATATATATATATATATATATATATATATAAATATATATAATGTGTGTGTGTGTGTGTGTGTGTGTGTGTGTGTGACTTTATGAATATTTTGTGTGTGTGTGTACTGCACATGTATGTTTGTTTGTATGCATGTGTATAATGTTTGTGGGTGTGTGGGCGTGTGCATAATTATTGTATATATGTGTGCATGACTTATGTGCATGTATATTGTGTGTGTATGTGTGTGTACTGTATGTGTGCGCGCACTGTTTGTGTGTATGTGTGCGCGTGTCCTGCACAGCTCGAGTCGGAGAGTAACCTGCGCAAAGCCCGGCAGGCGTACGTGGCTCGCTGTGAAGAGTATGACAAGGCCAAGGGCGTCACCAGCCGGGCGGAGGAGGACGGGGGCAACACCCTCACCAAGTCCCTGGATAAGAAACGGCGTCTGGAGGAGGAAGCCCGCAGCAAGGTCAGCCTACTGCGGTGCCCCAGTATTACTCTGCTTAATGTCTGGGCAACTGTGTCCCGCCCTGATGTGGGGAGGGATCAGTGTGTTATGTCACAGACAGTGGACGGGAGGAACACCCTTTTCCGGGTGTCCATTTGTCTGTGCGTCTGTCACATAATCTGTCACAAATATGTTGTCAGCGGTTTATCTACACATTGAGAAAAGAGATTTAGGTGAGAGGGAATTTTCACCAACTCTCATATGGTAACTCGCCACAGAGGGTAGCTGTGCTGATTAGGTTTTGGATGTCATTGGGTCAAAGGTTAAGGTCATATAAAGTCAGTTGTATGTTAGGGCCGAAGATCATCTTGTAGGTTGTATGGAGCTCTGGCAGCCTGAGGCATAGCAATCAACGCTTTGCAGTGAGTTGCTCCTCGTTTATTAATCTGTTTTTTTCAGCTGGACAGTGTCCTGATCTTTTTTTTAATATTTTGCGGCTCTGACTCTATTTTGTTCACGGAGGCAGTTGTTGTGGTGGATTGTTCTCTCATATTGTTATCTGCCTGCCTTACTGATGAGCATCTGTGGATCCTGAACCCAAGCAGCACTTTTATAGCGGCTGCTGGACAGTTGGAATGGTTTTGTGATGCAATATCTCAGGTTGGTTTGTAATGTTTGTGTGTGCGGTGAAATGATTTTCAGCCAGTTTTGTCATTTTTCCATTACCCTGCATCGCTACATTATTGATAACAACTGGCACAACTGGAGCGAAATACAAATCTGCATTCGAAAGTATGACCGCGCTGCCAATGACGTAAATGATGATTAACACTCTCTAACTGCACCCAACTTTTAAAGGGACATTCATTGTGGCCCCCGGACAAAGTTGGCAGCCACTGTGGATTAATGGTCGTCGTCTCCGCCATTGCCGCGTCTACAGAGATTTCGTTGTACACGCTCTACAGGCCACACATTTTGACCAATTCCTTTGATATTTGGTCTTGGCATAGATTATGGTTAGGCTACGACACCGATTGATTTTTTTTGCCATGGCAACAGAATTGGCCGAATAAAGCGCAATTTGACACTTAAAATTGTGAATTTTTCCACAAAATGCAAAAACGGAACAAGTGGGCTCTCGGGCTACATCCATGCGGCTGCGGGAGACTGGACTGTCCATTCATTCCATAAATATTTTCCTCCAGGCTGAAGAAGCCGAGGCTGCGTATCGTACATGCGTAGCGGAAGCCAACACCCTGCAGCAGGAACAGGAGCACGTCAAGGTTGCCGTCCTGAGGCAGATCCAGGAAGTAATCAAGCAGACAGACCAGACCCTGCAGTTGGTCAGTATTCACAGCAATGTCCTGCCCGCTTAAAAATCTAACTGGTGTAGGGCACTGATTCACAAAGGGAGATTAGTGAATGAAACCTGGAACCCTCCCAATTCTTGAACATGGGTTTAATGAAAAGAGCTCTTCTAGGTTTTACTTTTTTCTCTTACCTGCCTGACTCATTGACCCTGCTTTTTTGGAAGAGAGCTCAGATCTGCGTGTTTGATCAATGTTTCCCACCCCTGCTCCTGAAGAACTCCTGCTCTACGCATTATAGATGTGTCTCTGATTTAACACACTCATTTCAGCTCATCTAGTTCTCGCCTAATGAGCGGATTAGCTGTATCAAGTATGATCGATCAGGGAGGCATGTTAAATGAGCTGGGCAGAGGTACTGCAGGAGCAGGGTTGGGAAACACCGTGTTAGTTCTCTCTCTGAGGATATCGTAAGTACATAAGGGAAGGCTATGATGAGTACAGGCCATTTCACCCAGCCACTTTCACAAAATGGCCCTATTCTTCAGCAGGGAAGAACTAATTGGCAGATCCTGATGACTGGAACTAAAGACTGGGGTGGAATTATTAGACCTGAACCTGGATTTTCTTAGATTTTTCCCCTTGTTGATGAAAAGATGTTTTTTGTCTTTGCCTCTGGCTGTCTGATGCATTTGTTCCCGCTCCGCCAACAATGCTGTGTGCCTGTGAATATGCATAGAGCAGAGGCGACAGCCTCGGAAATGCTGAACCTGAATTTTTAAACCTTTTTGTCCCTTGCAGGCCACCATTTCGTTTAACCAGATCATGCACATGCAGACTGTGGCTCTGCCCGTGCACTACCAGACCCTGTGCGAGAGCTGCAAGCTGTACGACCCAGGACAGCAATACGGCGCTTACGTCAAGGACCTCCGCATCCCCGACGAGCCCAAGGCCCAGTATAAATTCGAACCCTATTCCGCCACCTCTGTCCAGTGAGTCAGCACTGAGCGCCATATGCAAATACACACCAAGGATTTTTACTATTTCTCGTTATAATAATTTGCATAATTAGCTTATTATATGATGCTAATGTGTATTTGTTTGCTTTATTTGAGTCCGACAGCACAGTAGAGCTCAAAGAGTTGCTTTCAGTTTTTTTTCAATGTGGTTATCCAGCCAAATCAGTAATTCTGCTATGTGACACTGGACTCTGGTCTCTGCCTTGATAAGTGTGACTATTAAGTGATGCTATGTGTGTTTGTTTGCTTTGGTTGAGTCAGGCAGCCTGGTAGAGTGCGACACGACAGCTTCAGCTCGGACCGTCACAGCAGTGTGGATGCCCCGCCCACCTCTGGGGAGGTCAACCCAAAAGACGGAGCGTCCGGCATTAAGCAGATGAAGGGTAGGGAATTGGAGACTCGGGTCATGTCTGTGGGGGGGAACGATGGCACAGTGGGCGATGCTGTTGCCTTACAACGAGATGGTTATGAGGTCTAATCCAGTCTGTTGCCTTTCTGTGTGGAATCAGCACTGGTCTCCCTGTGTCTGCATGGGGTTTGCTGGGTACTCTGAGTTCCACAGTCGAGAGCTATACATTTCAGGCTAGCTGGAGTCTATAAATTGCCTCTGATTTGAGCGTGTGAGTGAATGGAGCGTGAATGTGATTGGCCTGTGATGGATGGGCAAGCCATCCAGACTTTGTTCCTGCCCACTGGATGCTGGGGTAGACCAGCTGCCCTGCAATCCTCACTAAAAATTAGAGGGTTAGATAATGAATGGGTGGATGGATGTTATCCTGCATGGCATCTTTGTGACAATTCTCTTAATTAAAACTCTGACTGTTTTTCTGTTCCCCCCCCCATGGTAGTGCGAGGTCACAAGTCCCACAAATCCTGGCCCACGACGCAGAGTGACACGGAGAGCGTGGGCACTGGGAACGGCCTAGAATCGCCCTCCACTAGCACTGGTATGGGTGCTGCTTAACCGACTGCATAGGGCAGTGGCTCTCAGTGGTGGTCTTGGGGACCCCTGCGCATGCTGGTCTTCATTTCAACTTCAACTGTAGTCACTTTTTTGAGCGGTTGCTCATTTCTCATTTTAGTTTCTTTTTTGATGAAAGCAATTATTTAGCCTCTTTGTCCACAGTGTGCAAACTAAATATAGCTGTATATCATATAGGATAAAACATGCAGTAGGGTCCTAATTTTATTCATGAACATGTGACTTTTTTTCTTTTCAGTATACAGGTTCGGCTTGTAGCCATTTCCTCTTTCATTTTGTCTCTAACTAGCAGATGGCTTCTTTTCAGAGGTATTTTGTCTACATTTTCACCACTTGGAAACCAATTTTAATTCTACATTTTTGTCTCCCCCTATTATTATGCAATAAAAAACGGCAATATCATACAGTATGAACACGGAATTGTGGCTTAATAATGTGGCTTAAAAATGTAAATTATCCTTATGAACATGAATAGTGCAATGAAGAAAGATTAACACCTTGTTGAAATTCTGGGATTGCATTTGCGGTTGAGGAAAAACGCCAGTTTGCACCGGGGATCCCCAGGCCCAACGTAGAGAACCACTGGCTTTGGATACCCACATAGGAAGGCCCCTATTTTCGGTCTCCATTTATTTGCATTAGCATTAATTTGAGCATCTGCTTTAGTATTAATATTTGCATTACCTTTAGCTTCAACACTACTTTTAGGATTAACACTACCATTACTTTTAGCGCTAATGTTGTAGGGCTGGACGATAAATTGAGTTACGATAATTTTAACCAGAATAAGAATAAATGCCGCCATAAGCCATTCAGATGAGCTTGCTCCTTTAATTAGTAGAACCTCTTCCTCTGAATTCCATGTCTCTTTGTGGTATTTCTGCATATTATTAAATACAATATTTATTAATTAAAAGATGTAATTTAAAATAAAGAAAATAATTTTAAGATGACCCTAGATAATAAGCATCTAAAATATACAAGGTGGAAAACCTTTCACTAAGCTTATCTAACACTGAACGTGAGAGAGAGATTGTTTTTGCCTCACACAAAATGGTCAAATGTACAAAAAACTACATTCAGGTACAGCAAATTTGTGGCATTTTTAATTGACTATTGAAAAAGATCATTCAGAAATAAGCTCTTGATTTTGGTTTCTTTTGAGTGTTTACAACATTTTGTAAAGCATATTGTACTTGCATATAAATTATTTTCGCATTCGCTGGAAATGGCAAAAATGTAAGCCTACAAAAAAATCAAGCAAATGCATTGAGGAAAATCTACTGTTTCGTGGCCATTAAAATTTCAATATGTGACAAACAAAAATGCTATCTAAATAAATTGGACTGTCTTCTGATTCAAATTTGTAATTCAGCGCATCAAACTGTTCGATTGCTATTTGAGTAAAGTTAGCGGGAACTGTGGTGAGAGCCATTTCTGGTTAGGAGATGATTCCTCAGACCCCTAACATCGCTCTGATTTGCACGTCTCTGATAAATACTGAAGTTAGTGACGTTCTCTTCTGGAAGCATTTGTCATGGCTTCTGATGTTCAGCAGCTGTTTGTTCAAGACTGTGTCAGGTATTATTTGCAGGAAACAAAACGAGCGAGCTTGGCTGCTCGCCGCAGGGCAGCAGTTATTCTTATTGTGCTTAAAATGATTGAGATTCATTTTATCATCCAGCCTTGAATGTTAGCACACTTTAAATATTAAAATTACCATTACCTTTAGCATTAAGATCGGCATTAGTAGCAGTCAAAATGGGAGTTTTGGGTCTTGACCACAGTAGCATGGCCTGTGTTGCAGGAGACATCACGAAAATACCAAGGACCGCCTCCACTGGTACGGTCTCTTCCAACGAGGATCTTGACGATAAAGATGGGAATGTGGCTTCATTCGAGCAGAGTGAGTTTTTTGATTGGCCTCCATCGCTCAGAGTGTTTGCTGGGAGCGGGAAACATCACTGTGGTGCACTTCAGGCCAATCTGCTGCTGTGCCAATCTACATCTTTCGAGTCCCTTTTGATGATGACTGTGAGAAGCTGTAGGGTTTTCTGCGTTTCTGTGACACTCTGGGCAGTGCTTGAGTTTATAATTGAACCTCAAAAGTGCCAGTTCTTATGTTATTTTGTGATCCGCTTGGTCAGCATACAAACTGCAGTGCACTGAGTTTGAGCTTTAAAGCTGCAGTGAAGTGGTCGTAACTGTGAGTGCTCTGAGGGCCAATTACTTTTTTGAATTGGATTATCACATTTATCTCTAAAGGGTGATTACAATCCATTTGTTCAATATCCTATTGAAAAGTCTTGTTGGATTTTTGTAGCTTTTGCATGTAAAGTGAAAAATGGTTTTTAGGACCGAATTTCCAGCAATACATCTAGTTATGTTTCATTACAAAAGATGACAGCATAGTATTGCTTGTTATTGCCTTACTTTGTTTTCAGACTGCCGATATAATTTTCATTTGACTGTATTTGAGTAATAATGATGGAATTATATAAATTGTATAACCAGTGGTTGCCAGTTTTTGCTCTTGTGGTCCTTCCATGCTGCTTGCTGCATTATGCTTATTGTGAGAGGACACTGTTCGCTAAGCAGGATGGTATATACTGAATGATGACTGTGCTGCATTAACATCAGATATAAACGGTATTGAGCCCGAGATTGCCGCTCCCAGTGGACCTTTCCGGAACATCGGGCTGTCCAAGGCCGCGCTGACACACCGGCTAAGAAAACTACGCACGCCCGCGAAGTGCAGGGAGTGCGATAGTTATGTGTACTTCCAGGGGGCGGAGTGCGAGGAGGTGAGGCCAGCCACTAGAGGGCGCCGCAGTCATTATTTCACTGTGAACAATGCTGTTACAGTTAGGCTTTGAGCATTATCCAGACAAAAAAAAATCCAAGGGTAGAAAAATGAAAGTTCTACCAATTGCATCTACCGCTTGCAAAGTGAACAAACTGGTTTTGTCAGAGTGCCAGGGGCGGAGCTGCAGGGGGGACGATGACAGGTCCCTTTGGCTGGATTTGCACTGCAAGTCTTGTTGCCCAGATTGGATATGGATCTGATTTTGAAGCCGATTTGTTCAGCTGTGTGTTTGCATCTTGCTTTGAGCCTGAATGCAATCCGTTTGTTTACGCCACTCACTACCTGGCCATTGTCTTGGGCGATCCACATGCGCACAGTGGAGAAGGCTACCGTAAATAAAAGCAAATGTGCGTGCAGCACAACAAAAGCATGCAGGCCAAAAAGTCATAGAAATGATCAAAACATGAAGCAAGCTCGCAACACTTCACTGGGTAACCTACATCTGATTCTCCCCTTAACGCCTTTTAAGCCGCTTTCACATTGGACGCGAAACGAATTAATTTAGTTACAGATTTCCTGATATGAGAAATATTGAAATATATTGAAATCCTCAACTCATTCAAAGTAAATGCAAAGATGCGAATATACGTGTTTCCTGTGTATTCATCTTTGTATTGACTTTGAATGTAATCTGTCGCGTGAAAAATTCGTTTTGCGTCTGGTGTGAAAGCAGCTTTACACCTATCACGTGCATCATCGCAAACATGCAGGCAGACTTACGCCTCTTACGCCTTAGTTTGGGCCTTTTTTTTTTTTACCAAAATATCCAATCTACATGTTGATTTACATTTACATAGTGGGCACATTGGCACATATCCGATACACATCAGATACATATCTGAACAAAAACCACATTTGAATGAGGCCTGGATCCGATCTGACGGATCCGATCGAGGGAGGAATCAATGTTTTTGTTTTTCTGTTTACACAGCCATGTGACATACCGGATATTGGCGGCATTTGAGCAAAAGATCTGATTCATGTCACATTCGTGTCACATTTAACCCGCAGTGTAAATCCAGCCTTTTAGTCCTAGCTTGATCTCAATCATTTTCCTTTATTAACGTCTTTTCCAATTATTCTAATTGGCAACTGAAGACACGGTTTCTCTCCACATGCGATCTAACAGCGATTAAATCGCGGGTTAAATTCAGTACAGTGGCGGAACAGAGAATTGGGTTGCACAAAACAGCCGTTTAAAATAATTATAAATCCTGACCTGTTCTCAGTCATCTTCATGATTAACTAAAGGTTCACTCCTTGAGCGCTCCGCACTTTACAGGTGCTGCTTGTTCTCCCCGAAAGTCCGCATTTAATTTGAACATGGATTAGTTCAATCACCCTTCTGCACTGAATTTAGCCCATGATTTCATCGCTGTTAGGTCGCATACGATGAGAAATCGTGTCTTCAGTTGCCAGTTACGATAATTGGAAATGAACTCAATAAAGGAAAATGATTGAGATCTAGCCAGGACTAACAGGGTCATGTCTCCCCCCGTAGCTCCGCTACTGCAGAGTGCTCTGCAAGCTGGCTGGAAAACTGTGATCTTTGATTGGTGTTTGGAGCAAAGTTCGTTATGAAATTGCACGTCATAGTTTTATTGTTTTAATTAAATGCACCATGAAAAAAATGTCCTCATTTATTTGGAAAAACTTACATTTGGAAAGGGGAATTTTTGATCTCAGCTCGATGTTGATTGCCCTTTCCAAGTGGACTTACCCCCCTGTCCTTGGATGTGTGTACAGTGTTTCCTGGCCTGCCATAAGAAGTGCCTGGAGACCCTGGCTATCCAGTGCGGCCATAAGAAACTGCAGGGCCGGCTGCAGCTCTTCGGCAGAGATTTCAGCCTGGCCACCCAGGGCAGTAGTGAGGGAATCCCCTTCATCATTAAGAAGTGCATCTTAGAGATCGAGAGGAGGGCCCTGAAAATGAAGGTAAGTGAATGGAAAACGACAGTGGGACGGTGGGGTGGCCGCGGTGGAAAATGGATGCATGTACTTGACACTGTGCTGAGAGCATCCAGGTTAATTTATTCTGTATATGTCTCTCTTTATCTTGTTTGTCTGTCCCCCCTGGTCTCTCTCTCATTTAAATATGTTCTCGTCAATCAGATGCTGTGTAATTTGCATGACATGAAAATCAACCTCCAGTGACAAGGATTATGTGAACCACTTGGGGTTCAGCACATAGGCTACACGTTCACTCCAGTGTGAAAGTTCCTCATCACAGATGCCATCCTAAGTTGTCTCCTTTCAGCACTGATCAATGCTCTGCAGCGAATGTTCCTAAAATGGGTGCACTCATAGATCCCTACCACAGTGTATGTGAAGCTTGATCTTATGTTTACAGGAAACCTCACTATACATGAGTTATTTAGCATTTGCTTTTATCAAAAGGGACCATAGTTGATGAGACTAAGCTGGGGGCCCAATCCCTCCCAAAGTGTTCAGATATATTTCAAGAGTTTGCTTCCAAAACGCAGTATGCGCCAAAACTACAAAAATTGAGATAAGCACAGGGCTATCGTTCTGTGGTGTTCTTACACAGTGCAAAAATCAGTTTTTAGAAATCCATACTATAAGGTGTATTTTTTCATGTCAAAATTAGTATTTTCATATGAAATACAATAGGCACCAACAGAGAAAAAGCTAATTTACTCAAAATGAGTAATATGAGTGTATAGCATCAGGGAAACAAGCTCTTTGTATGCTATGTTTCATGTATTATTTGTACTTAATCCAAAATACAACTGTCTTTCTGCAGGGCATCTATCGTGTGAATGGGGTGAAGACGCGGGTTGAGAAGCTGTGCCAGGCCTTTGAGAACGGAAAGGAGCTGGTGGAGCTCTCTCAGGCCTCTCCACATGACATCAGCAATGTGCTGAAACTCTATCTCAGACAGGTGAGTCGTACTGCTAAAAATCTACCTCAGTCAGGTGATTCTAACTGCTCAAAATCCACCTCAGACAGACGAGTCTTAACACTCAAAATCTACCTCAGTCAGGTGCGTCTTACCGCTCAAAATCTACCTCAGACAGGTGAGTCTTACTGCTCAAAATCTACCTCAGACAGGGTAGTTTTACCGCTCCAAATCCACCTCAGACAGGTGAGTGTCTCCGCTCAAAATTTACCTCAGGAAGCTGAGTCGTAAAGCTCAAAATCTATGTCAGACAGGTAAGTCTTACTGCTGAAAATCCACCTCAGACAGGTGAGTCTTGCTGCTCAAAATCTACCTCAGACAGGTGAGTTTTACTGTTCAAATTTACCTCAGACAGCTATGTGGTGAAACTCAATCTCAGACAGGTGAGTCTAACTGCTCAAAATCCACCTCAGACAGACGAGTCTTAACGCTCAAAATCTACCTCAGTCAGGTTAGTCTTACCGCTCAAAATCTACCTCAGTCAGGTGAGTTTTATCGCTCAAAATCTACCTCAGGCTGGTGAGTCTTACTGCTCAATATCTACTTCAGACAGGTGAGTTTCTCTGCTCAAAATTTACCTCAGGAAGCTGAGTCTTACCACTCAAAATCTATGTCAGACAGGTAAGTCTTAGTGCTCAAAATCCACCTCAGACAGGTGAGTCTTACCGCTCAAAATCTACCGCAGACAGGTTAGTCTTACTGCTCAAAATCTACCTCGGAGAGGTGAGTTTCTCTGCTCAAAATTTACCTCGGGAAGGGGAGTCTTACCGCTCAAAATCTGTCAGACAGGTTAGTCTTACTACTCAAAATCCACCTCAGACAGGTGAGTGTAACTGCTGTAGATGTTCCTCAGGTTGGCCACGGGCTCAAAATCTAACTGAGACAGGTTGGTCTTAGAGGCAACAGAATATGTGCACTAGGTAAGTAATCAAGAAGAGGAAAATTGAATAAAAATTGGAGAAAGAAAAAGTGCCTATGGAGAATAATTACTCCAGTGAAAAGAAATTTTAGAATGTATAAGTATTAAGTGTAAAAATATGGTATGTCAAGCATGGCATAATTTTGTCCACTGATGGTCTTTAGTTCTTTGGTGGGGGAAATTTTTGGTACCAGAGGCTTTATGAGCTGCAATAGCATCTCTATCCACTGGAGTGTGCCAGCTTCTGAGGAATCTCTGACCCCCTAGGTCCCCTCATTTCGTGGAGCTCTCACTTCCTGTTTCCTGATTCCCATCATGCCCTCTGATTCCCCCTTCAGCTGCCCGAGCCAATCATGCCCTTTCGGATGTACCACAGCTTGATGGGGCTGGCCAAGGAGAGCTTGCGGGATGAGGGCCTCGAGGGGGAGGGGCCCGGGGCAGGGAAAGGGCCTGAGCTGGTGGACCAGGGCCCTGACACGGAGCCCGAAGTCCGGCTCTTGATGGACAAGCTGCGGGAACTACTGAGAGAGCTGCCCTGGGCTAATGTGGCCACTCTGCACTACATCATCTGTCACCTGCACAGGTGAGTGATGATGTTCGCCATTGCATTTAACATGGGGGGGCGTAACAATATAACTTGATTGAGATACAATTCCCTTATCCACAATAAGATCTATTTTAAGTTATAACATTATGGTACTATTCATAGCAATTAAACATGTTACAATACGATGTGATTACCTGAGATGTGAACATGACCATTTGATCTGACAGGTTATCCCACCTATCATACCTACACTGAAGAGTTCATCAAACTAATAAATGGTTTTACCAAGTCAGCAAATGTGTTTTTTTTTCCTGAGTCTCCATCTGCCAAAGTAAGTTTGGCACGCAAATTAATGATTCATCTCTAATCAGTCTAATATAATTGGTGATAAATGTAACATGCATGTAGTTGTTTTGTGATGTTTGCCTTGTGATGCTTAAGTACCCTCTTGCATAACAACATGGTGCCTAACCTATTATGAAGCTGTAAAGCCTCCTGTAAGGGCTACATCACCCATGACAGGGAGTGTTGAAATTAGGGCTGTCGCGTTAATTAATAGCGATTAATTTCAGCTCAATAAAAGTAACTGACACTATGTGGCAGACAGACTTTCTTGCTTATTACTTTTCATATGACACATACCTAATGCAGTCATTTGAAATGTTTCCGGGAAGAAAACTGTGATTCGAAATCCGCTAATTACCAGCGAGGTTGGACAGACTCCATCGCTTTGGCATAATTAGCTCACCTTAAATCAATTCCCGTGTACTTTGTCTAACTTGCAATCAAGCCATTTATTCAGCCAAATCAAAATCAAAATGTGGCCTATAATGATTAAGAAGTGATAATGAGAAGCAGACGGACCTAACTAGGTTGCCGTGTTAGATTGAACGAGAGTAATTTAAAATAATGCAACTCATAGCACTTGATTTTATTTACTAAAATCGTCTAAATAACCAACAGTGAAGGTGGAAAACATTTTGTTTAAGCGTGTAGAACGTGAGATGTAAATTGTTGACGAATTTGAAAATCTTTCAGTATAACACGGCAGCCTGGTTAGGTCTGTCTGCTTCTCATTATCTCTTCTTAGTCATTATAGGCCACATTTTGGTTTTGATTACTCAGTTGGCTGAATAAATGGCTTGATTCCAAGTTAGGCAATGTACACAACTTTTTTTTTATTAAATTAAATTGATTTAAGGTGAGCTAATTTTGCCAAGGCGATGGAGGCTGTCCAACCTCGCTGGTAATTAGCAGACTTCAAATCACAGTTTTCTTCCCGGAAGCATTTCAAATGACCGCATTAGGTAAGTGTCATAGAAAAGGTAATAAGCAATCACGTCTGTCTGCCTCATAGTGGCAGTTACTTGTATTGCGCTTAAATTAATCGCGATTATTTAACGTGACAGCCCTAGTTGAAATGTTTGGTTTGTTCTGCCTTGTATCCTATCCTCCCCTGCTCCATGGTCTATCCCTAATACTTTACTCCTTATTTGCCTTTCCTTTCCCCATGCCCCACCTCCTGTCTTTCATCATGGCCCTCTCACTGTGCCCCTCTCCATCCCTATGCCCCACCTCCTGTCTATCATCATGGCCCTCTCACTGTGCCCCTCTCCATCCCTATGCCCCACCTCCTGCCCTCATACTTGCCCCACCCTACTCACCCAACGCCCCTCCTCCTTATCCACTACCTCCCTCATGCCCCTCCCATACCCACCCATCACCCCTCCCCTTGCCCCGCCTCCTGTCCCTGCCCTCCAGAATTGCCGAGCTGGAGGAGGATAATAAGATGAGCCCCAGTAACCTG
This sequence comes from Gymnothorax reevesii, assembly GCA_029721435.1. Taxonomy (NCBI): domain Eukaryota; kingdom Metazoa; phylum Chordata; class Actinopteri; order Anguilliformes; family Muraenidae; genus Gymnothorax; species Gymnothorax reevesii. The sequence goes on from CM056575.1 coordinate 33,125,909, forward strand.
GGCATTGTGTTCGGCCCTACGCTGATGCGACCTCGGCCCACAGGGGCCACAGTGTCCCTCTCCTCCCTGGTGGACTACCCCCACCAGGCCCGCATCGTAGAGGCTCTCATCAACTTTTACCGCCAAGTTTTCCCGCCTGATGTCCTGAGGCTCGGCCAGGTGGGTGTGACTGCCAAGCTCTGGGCGTGGCTCTTCTGTGCAGTGAGGAAGTGGCCCCTTAACTTTCCTTTGTATGAACGTTCCTCAGAAGTAATGTCTCGAGCCGCACGCATTATTGCTATTTATCTCTGACTTTTTTATGTAAAGTGACACGCAATTGATTAAGCACGGGCTATTCCCCCCTGTTTTGCGCAATGTGGGGTGAAGGACCTTGCTCAGGGGCCCAACAGCTACATTGACCATATTTTGCATTCGCTGGGGCTTAAACCAACAGCCCTTTGAAGCAAAGTCAAAACCTTGTGTTGCACGAGCCCTGATAGTCTTGTATCATCAGGTCTCAATTTTCTTTCTTTTCCCCTCAGAGGTCACATGCTAACATAATACAACAGGAATGTCTTTCGATAAATATTATTTCTTATTTCTTTTGCAACTCTGAACTTGTTTTCAGTTAAAGGGGTAAATTAATGCTAATGTCTGCCATCACGACGCTGGTTTCCCAGGATGATGCTGTCGTAGGGCAGCAGGATGGCAGGGGGGAGGGAGATGGACAGGAGGCCACAGACAGTCTTCGGAGACGCGACCCTGAGGACAGACTGGAGGAGCTTTGTGGTGAGAATGCAAACCGTCCAGATGCCAATGCATAGACTATCAAACCGCCATTTTCTCTGACGGATGGCTTTTTATGATCAAACATGAGTCCCACAGACAAACGGATTGAGCTTCTAGGGAGGGCAGTGACGGGGTGCTGCTGCTGAGGTGTGTGAATACCAAGTCAACCAACCATGCTGTAAGCAAAGGTTTATGAGTTCATGGGTAGAGGCCCATAATTATCTGAATAGTGACACAGAATCAACAGGGCTGTAATTTCTAATGACCATCAGTGTAATTTACTGGGTATTAATACCTGTATCAAGTGAACCATGTGGGAATTAAAGCACTTTGAAATTGTTTGATCATCCAAATACCTCTGAGCCTCACTGTAGATACACAGGTTAGGCCTGGTCTCTCATAGTCTGGTCATATCACTTTTGGACTTACCACGCTTTGCTTTGCCTATTCTTCCGCAGCCAAATTTGGCAGATGTTCAGTGACGTTAATCTTATGTTCTTTCAGGCACCTCTTTGGACTCTTTGGGGTCCCGCGAACGCTCTCTGGACTCTGATTCGGAGGAGGCGGTAGATCGGGGAGGGCGAGAGAGCGAGACTAGCACTGAGGACGACCTGCTGAGCCCCGGGGAAGGCATGGACAGGGTTCCCCACACCCTCCCGGAAACCGAACCACCTGACCCGGATGAGGTGGATGGGGCGCAAGGCTCCTCCCTGGCGCAGCTCAACACCAACCAGTCTAATAACACGGCCAGAGTCCCACGGAGGCTGCCACTGGCTCGCCTCTGCCAGGGGAAACTGGCAGTGGCCAAAGACTGCAACAGAGAGCCAAAATTTGTATAGAAACAGCTTGTGCACTATTACTGGGCAAAAACCCTGTAAACCAGTGTATAGAACAGCCTGTGCAGTTTTACTGGGAAAAATTGTATGATCTTGTGTATAAACAGCCTGTACAATTTTTACTTCTACAATTTTTTAGGTAGAAGTCCTTTAAACGTGTATGAACATCCTGTGTAGATTTAGTGGGCAAAACCCTATAAACGTTTGTATAAGCAGCCTGAGTAGTTTTACAGGAAGATGCCCTGAAAATTCGTGCAGAATGCTGAAACTGCATGAGAAATTGCACTTGGAGGGACTGGTTGTATGTCCATTGAATCAGCCTGATCGAATGAGCAGCGTGGAGCCCGGTAAATTTGTATGGAAAAGAGCCTCAGCAGTTTAACTGGAGAGGTTTTTAGACTTGTTTCGAAACAGCCAATGCCGTTTTCCTTGGGGGATCAATATGAACCCATATAGAAATAGCCTGGGCAGTTTTACTGATCGGATTCCTTTACATTTGTATAGAAATAGCCTGCACAGTTTTATTCAGTATACTTGCGTATAAACAGCCTATGCAATTTTAATGAAAGATGTCCTGAAAATGTTTATATGAAATAGCCATAGGAATTTTACTGGTCAGAATCTGATAAATTTGCTTACAGTCAGCCTGAGCAGCTCAACTGTGTGTAACCTTAAAACTGTGTGGAAACAGCCTGTACATATTTACTTGGAAGAAGCCCATGAACTTGCATTGAAACAGCCTTGGCAGTTTTAATTGGAGGACCAAGTAAACTTGTGAAGAAACACCCTGTGCATTTGAGTTTTACAGGGAAGAATCCAGTCAATTTGTTTAAAAATGGTCTGAACAGTTTCACAGCATTGGACCCCATATTGTTGCAAAACGTTGTTTCAATGTGTGACTTTAACTTTTTTGTGCAGTGTTCACTGTATGGTTTTACAAGCTAGTTCTTGTGTTTCAAATATTTACATATTGTTTCAAATGCCTGCCAATCAAAATTTTCTCAGTACTCATGTTTCATCTCATGCCCATTTAGAAGATGTCTGAATTACTGAAAGTATCAAAGGGATATTCCATGCTCCTTGCCACCCTTGTGAAAAGTCTGCGGATAAGGCGCCAGTTAGCTTTTTCTAGCCGTGACCTCCTTTGTCTTCTCCTGTTTTTCACCATAAGGTTAGCATGTAGCATGGAGTTTCTCTTTAACGATGAATTATGATCAAATGATGGGGAGTCTACAACTTTAGATTTTTGCAATGCAAGGTATTTTGAGCATTGATTGTATGGCCATTACCGTAACATTGTTTTTATTCATAAGAAAACGCACAATTCTTTGAGTGTGATGGAAGGTTGCGGATGCATTGTGAATGATGGTGTGCTATGCACCCCAAAATTCTGATGCTCCTGCTGGCTGCTAACTCACTTGTCAAGGTATATTTCACCATTCATCTTCAATACTTTTTATGGTGCTGTATGCATATGAAACAGTGGTTAAAGCAGTAGTACCCTTTCTCGCTGGTCCTCCTATTCAGACCAGTGTACTAATTAAGCCTCTGAACACTTTTGTGGTTAAAAGGTTGTTTGCTGTGGTTTCCCATCACCTACCCTGAGAGGGATGTAAAGCTAAATTGAGACTTCCAGCTCCACTTTGTTGTTTGCCCCCAGATGCATTTGCAATAAGCCTGAACCTCAGAGAGTACAGGTAAGGTTGTCCCCTTGCTTTCACTCAGTGATGCACCTTTTCCAAGGCATTCTGCCATTATTCACTTTGAGTTCTTCTCATCTTCTGCTGCAGTCATTCTTTTTAAACAATGAATACCTGTGTCTGTTTGTGTGGACTGACTGCATGTTAACTGCCTACTAAGTTGCTAGCATGTGCTGAGAGTCTGACCAAGGTCATCATTTCAGCTACAAGAGGCGAATTCATCTTATTATTATGGTTTGACATTTCAACCTTGTCGTATGTCTGGATGCTTCCCAATAGTTCTGACTTCTGATGTGCGGAGTTTGAGGTAAAATATGTACATTTGAACTGGGGTGGCAAATTGTTTTTTAAAAATGTTCTTAACTGTATATTTTCAATGTTTTATAAAAGCTATTTTAAATGTTTTACGAAGGTTATTGCTAAAATAGGGTTTAAAGTTCTAATGTTATGTGTTGGCTGCACTGGCTTTTTTATAAATTATATTTTTGCATGGAATATGTGTACCGTGTCAATAATAAAAAGTTTTATTGTGAATTTTTTTTTCCTCTGGTCTAATGCTGACAAACTCCAGAATTTTTTATGATAAATAACATTAGCTGGATCTATGCTTTGCAGCTGTTATGAAGGTAAATGGATCCTCAAATTACGGTAGTTGAAAAGCACCAGAGAAACATTTGTTAGACTAGCTTTCTGACTGTGATGTAAAAGATTGATAGACTCTAAAAGGTAATGACCGCTTACTCGAAATGACGTTTGACGAGATCATTCCATCATGATTACATGGTTACCGTGTAATACAGGTGAGAAGATGTAGCCAACTTGAATTTCGTATGGATCGAACTGGGCGCTAATAATACCGTACCTGGGTGGCTTTTGTGCATTCGGCAAAACTTCTGGAATGAGTGACAAGTGAACGCTATGTTGTCCCACAAAATCAGTTCTTTAAATCATATTTCTTCAAGGGCTGAAAACCTAACCGCTCTGCATTTTGTAATATATACGAAATATTTTTTCGTCCCTCTTCCTTTTATGCCCGGTGATGATAAACGCCGGAACTTGGGCGGAGTTAAGTTCAAACAAATTACGTGTGGCGACGACGGTTGTTATTTAGAATAAGATGCGGGTAATTGATCGAATGCTCTTATTCTAGATTTTCGCAAGCTGTGGGGACTCCACGGCCATGGTAATGTATATTTTATTCTGCTGAGTTATAAACCATGCTGTAGTATTCTGTTGGTTTTCGAGATGTGCTTTCTACCTTGAAATACATTAAACAAAATATGGTGTTCATCTTACTATCTAGTGCTTGTGCCTAAATGGTCGCATGAAATAAGCTATAGCTTCCTGTATTTGTTGAGAAATTGTATTTTCACTAGATCGATCGCTTGCGTTATGACCAATGAGTGACGTTTGTGCTCTAGTATGTTTAGCAGCTGATAGCCTATCTTCCGCGCCTAAATTGTGTTAATGAGTTCTTGTAGTTCAAATGTTGTTTCCTTTATCTGAGGGGGCCTGATTTAGTTGTTCAGACGTGACATAGGCAGAAAAGCATTCAGTTATCAGCATGTTTTACTGATAATAAAAATGCTTTCCCGTGATCATATCAACTATCTTAAGAATTTTTTTGGCAATTCAGGACAGGTGATCATACAACTAAGGCAGCTGGGCAGCTTTTAATCCGTCCCAGCATGTAATTTAATGCCACCTAAGTAAATTATAGAGTCAAGAACTTCTGAATTTATTTGCTAAAAAATGATAGAAAGTGCCTGGATTATCTGAGTTCAGAAGCAAACCTCTCTCTGTGGCTGTCAACATGAATCTCAATGATGATTTCAAGTCTTGTGGCTAGGCTAGCATTTACTGCCCTTTGCCCTAATTTAGCATAGGTGTTAGTCAGATTAACAAATTCCCATAAGTCTTGTGAAAGGTCTGAAATCCAAGGGAAACAAGACTCCCGTGATGTTGAAACACAGCAGCACTTATTCTCTCATGCAGTGAAAGTCTACAGTAAAATACAGTAAAATCAGGATTTGCGGTTTTGTCCCACATCTTTGGCTGACCAGGCAGTTTTTATATTGCAATCCCTCAGCAGCTCAGGAAATCATAAGTATTCAGTGCTCCTTATTGTTTTCCTCTCTTGAGACACTGTTTCAATGTACGCATCAAAACCATTGTCCAGGATTGACGTCAGACCATGCTATTGCTGCTTGAGGAACAGTAATCCTTATGGGCAACCCATAATAAGCAGTAACTCCAGCTAAAGTTTGATCAGCCCTCTAACAACTCCTGGTGGTTGAATGCGAAGAGTCTGCTTGTTCGGCTGTACATCAAGCATCAGGAGTTTTAACTCCATGTAAAATGAAACCTGGAAAAAAAAATATTTACATGCTGAATTTTTCAGAAAAGATTGCAAAACATGTCCTCTAACACATATCAAAGTCCAGGAATATCCGCCAGGCGCCATTCTCAAATGGCATCCAAAAATCCAATTTTTATTCATTATTTATTGCAAAAATCTCAGTTCTCTCTAGTAATATTTGCTACCAGGTATGATAGAACAGCACATTATGTGTCTGCAAATGGTTTTAAGACTCAAGCTATTGAGTGGAAGCACTAAGCAACAGTCGGTAACTTGGGAGAAAAGAAAAAGGGAGATATTTTGATCATAAACATCACAGTCCCTCCCTCACTTTTCCTTCTCTCCCTCCTGTAGTCCATACTCCCTCTTTCCAAACCCTTCATGCTTGTTCGCGAGTTCACTTCACCTGCTGTGTACAGAAATGCATGAGGAGCTCCAGTATGTCTTATTGCAAAGTTACAAACTCTGGTAATAACAAAAAGTATGACACATACCTCACAATTTCACAGTCATTGTAATTTTGTTTAATCAAAAGATGATAGAGAAATGAGGCTGTTTATCATCCAAGCAAGTGACCAATATACCTGGTTACCAACACAACGTTAGCATTAGCTACCTAACCAAGTCATTAGCCATACATATTACAAAAGGCACCCTGCGATGAATAAGATAAAACTTTCTTTTTTTCTTACCTTATTAGAGGGTACAATATGAAAGCCATGGCTTTGGTGATAACTACACTCCAGGTTCAACCATGAGATGAGGTAAGCGGATAGACTACGAAAAGTCAAGCTAGTTTCCATCCCTGCACACTAGAGTAAAGTCTAGTCAGCTCTTGACTGATCTGACTTGATGTGGACAATTATTTTCAGCATCTCACCAAGCTAGGGTATGCAATGCTACAATGCTACATTAGGCTTTCAAACTCATGTAGACACCAGTTATTATAGCTACAGTGTCTAAGTATTGCATGCTGTCAACGGGTTCTGTTACGGATCACTTTTACATCATTACAATTGGAGTGGTGTTGCTTTTTCTAAATAAATGTAAAGACCAGTATTAATGTAGAAGCATGCTAACAAGCTACATTCTAGTACAATTTCAGCAGATTTTTTCAAACATTTTTGCCCAGTTTACGTGGTTTGCAATTATTACAACCAAACACGACCTCTATCTTGATTGACGGCTTTTCTGCTAGTGTCTTAGGTCATTTGGTATAGCTGTCCTGCAGTCACTGACTGCAGAGGAACTGGAAGTGTAGACAAAGATAATTTGATGTTTCTGGATTTTCACTTTACAGGTCTGCCATACAAAGATCCAAAATTACTCTCTGGCCACTTCAATGACAAGATGGTATTATAACATTTTTACCAAATCAAAAACAAAAACAGTTACAACAGCAATTTTAAGTTCCTCCAGGAGGGCGAAGGGGAGAATAGGCTGTATGGCGTGTTCTCCATTAACTGATACCAATCAAATCCTGTATATTTATTTTCATAAATGCTACTCAAATGTTATGTAAACATTATTTTTTAAAAGTGTTGGGGCCGTAATCCAAGAACGCGATTTTGTGAGCGTGATTTCCTCCCTAAACAGCTCGTCCTGAGATCTTCACGAGATCTGGGCAAAACTTGACGTCAGGTTGTGCCCTCCAATTAATACAGACCTAGCCAGAGCCAATCACGGCGCTGGACCTGCCCATACCAGAAACTATTCTAGCAAGCAAAAACAACTGCGGATCATACTATGCCTTAGTAGCGTCTATACTTTTGGAAATACAAAAGAAGAACCGCAGATCATTTGAGGTGCAGTTTTGTCAGTATCTCTCCCAAAGCTGCTTGTCTCTTTACTTTTGGACGGGAAGAAAAGCACCTTTTTCTCTTTCAAATGACGATGCCGCCAGAAATCAGTGGGTACCTTTTGTTTGCTGGCAGCAAAGCGCCTCGACCAAAGGGAACATTAGCCGTTTGTGGTCAGCATTTCACCAAAAACAGCTTTGTCAATAAAGGATAATTCGTCACAGGATAAGCGTTTCAGCTGCTTCTCAAACGTGAAGCAGTTGCATCCACCAAGCACTCGGAGCTACAAGCTGCAAGTAGCGATGTATCGGCAAATAATGTAAGTGAAGCTAATGTCCTACGGGTGACTAGCAGGACCGCTAACGATAGTTACCACTAACAACTGGCCTCAATCACAGGCTTTGTAAAATATTTGAAGATAAAGCCTGGATCGATCGCGACTGTCCGTGACTCACAAACGCAGAAGCTGTAAGTTTCTTTGCTGCATAAGCCTACCTAACGTGATAGCCAGTTGATTGTGGCTGTAGTACTGCAGCTAACGTGGCCAAGTTACTGTTGCTAATGTTTGCGTCCTAAATATGCAAGAGTAATATCCGGGGAAACTCAACAGAAGGTGCGTGGACATAAACCTCATTTGAAGCTAACTTTTTATACTTGTTTGTAATTTGTATGCTTGGTACAACTGTCTATGGTAATGGAGCTTGCTGTCTATAAAGCCGGTATTTCAGGGTAACGTTTGTCTCTGTGGTTGTTAAGAATGCTTGGTTACCAGCTACTTCGTGTTTGCATGCCGTCGTGCTAATTAAAAATGCTCCTGGTTAACTTATATGCAGTAATTCTGATCGGTATGCTTGTGTTACTTCGGTAAGCGTCAATGTTGTGGCAGTTTCATCATAACGTTGCCTGATTGTAGCCACTACAGTTGAAGCTAACTGGAGTGTCTGCTAAGTTGGGCTGAAAAGGCAGCAGTAAGACCAGACGTTGGTTTTGCAGAGCTTGGGATACCTGTTTGGGTTTGTTTACGGCTGCTTGTGATCGCTTCACTTATCCATGACCGGGATCAGCCGGATACTTCACCAGTATCTGGGCTAGCTCTCTGATGCTACCGTGAAAGCAATCGTGAAACGCACAAGCTGTAACATGTCTGGTATAACAAATGATTTCTCTGCATTGCCATGGCATAATTTCATCCTCTTTAGAAATTGTTCTGGCTAATAAAAAGCCAAAAAAGGCAGAGATTGAATAGGGTTCCTGAAGATGTAATCGATTCGCTATCTCCACATAATCAACTGTCCATGCTAATAGAACTTACGGTTTGTAAAACCTGTATTATTTTCATAACATATCTGGAGCTCTCTGTAGCTGTCGCGTACTACTCATAAAGCTGCTTTCACATCGGACACAAAACAAATTTTTCGCGCGACAGATTACATTCATAGTCAAGCAAAGACGCAAATACACGCGTTATTGTGCGCATTAAGCCACTTTCACACCAGACACGAAACAAATTTTTCGCGCGACTAATTTATTTCATGTCCAGTGTGAAAGTGGCGTATCGCGCCCATTTTCCGCGAGCAAACGCTGGTCATTCTGACACAATAAGTAAACCATTACCACAGGCAATTTCCGAAAAGGCCATTTAGCCTGGAGCTTTCGTCCCTTTGTCATATACGTGTGCTTAAGCTGCTCGTTACTCCATGCTAACAGCACACCACAGTTATGCACACGAACCAGCAGGTCCTTATAATACACACCCAGGCAGTCCATAAGTTATTGGTCCACTTTTTGCTGCTCCTCACTGTCCATGTTTCCCTCTAAACTCTGACCCACCAGATTTTTACGGTCTCCAGTCTACACTTGGGTATGTCGACCCGTTCTACAAATATGTCTGTATGGGGTGGATTCTAGCTTTTCCTCAATCCTAGCTATGGAGTAGAAACACCAGTGCACTCATCATAGTAGCCATAAGTAGATCGCAAATTCGAGCATGAGCTGCCAGACTTTTGCACGGCATCCTCCACTTTCGCGGCCACGCTTATTAGAACAAGTTCATTTCATTAGATCTATACATGTGTACTACGTTTGATTGCATAATTTCCCCGCCGATTCCTTAGCACAGATGGCACGTTTCACACTAGGGAGGCGGACCCGGGAAACTGCATGCTGCCGAGTCCCACCAAGCTCCGCCCTCCACAGAGCTGGACAATCAGAAGAAAGTGGGCACACGGGGGAGGGGGGCCATAGTGGAAGAGCCACCCATACGAGGTGTTTCAGGCAGAGACTACAATGGACTACGAGTGGGTTTTTTTTGGATGGCAGTATGAGCTAAATAGGGTCCCTTTTTTCCTTTTTTCGACTTTGAATGATCAGGAGTACTCTAGGGGAGTCCAAGATCAAAATATACATTTGGAAATGTAGCATAATACTGTAGGTCCCCTTTAAACTCCTCAGCTAGGCCTGATGTGCAAACTGCTCAATATCCTTGCCCATAGTATTTATCCAGCAGTTCAAAAGAATGATCTCTTGCTACAGAAAAAATTGTTGCCCTCTGTAGCAAACACTTTAGCTACAGTGAGCTAATGGTATCTCAATTAGTAGTAAAGAAAAATCAGTTTTCCAAACCAAAAATTAGACATTGTATTGATTCCATGTCATTCTACTATCAATTATAGTCATCACATATGAAAAACACATAGTTTTCTACCATGTATAAATGTGTAACGTCCTCCATTGACGAATTCAGCATCCCCTTATATCCTTGTAAGTACTCATGTTGATGGCCAATAACTCAATTATTTACTCATCTGCATAATGCACACTTATAGTTCATGCCACGTGAAACTTCCGCGGTAATAATGTATTGATTGACTAGTTTCCTATCCAATCCCTAAGAGTTGAAACTTTCCACTGTAACTGAAAGACGTTGATTGGATGATAAGAATAATATACAAACCTGTGTGTAAATGTAAGGTAGGTTGTATTCTCCTAATGTTGGGCATGGTTGCACAGCTGAAAATGGAAGAATTTCAAAGAAAAAAAGTCATCCAAAACTGGCCTGAAGTGTTCAGTATACATTTACGGAATTTAAATGAGGTAGAGACATGGACAATGGGAATTATTTCGAATTAAACTGGACCGGAGGGTTCCTTCTACCAGATACAGCTGTCTCTGGCGGAGGGATTCTATGAAGAAAGGTTATACTGCTACTCTGTTTGCATTTTGCTTGATGTTGCTTTTTGATTTAGAATTAATACCGTGTTCAAAGAAATCGAATGCCGAGGTTTTGGTTTCTTAAATTCAAGCAGCTCACGCACTTCGGTAGACCCCCTGATACGTTCATTGCACCATTCTGTTCAATTTGGGTAGAAAATTGCCTGATTATACCGGATAATGGAATATCTTTTCTGTTGAAATAAGGTATATTTCAGATGTTACTGAGTTAGTGAGTTATACTTGTTCCTTATAAGGTGTGGTAAGTGTTTATTTAAGGTCGCAAGCATGGAAGTGGGAACTGCTAGCTTTTCATCGCAGGCTGACTGTTGGTACCGTTATGTAAGTAGTTCTATTAATGAGTATGTGTGCTGGCCCAATGGGATTCTGAAGAAAAATTGACAAAATTCTAAACTTCATCATGCAGAAAAGGCATGTTTTGTGTTTGGAGAGGTTACTGGTGACATTGATGTCCAACTGCTCTTATTGACATATTCTTGCTAAATTCAATGAGAAAATCATTACTTCATATTGAATTTAATGTGTTGATTAAATTGATTTGCGTTAAATATATGATTATTTTATGATTTAACAGTGCACCATTTTGGGGGATGTTAGAGTTTGGGAAGCCACCTGGAGAGCTGTCTTATTTGGCTCCCAGAGAGTTGGTAATCTAGAATTTAATTCTGAAATTAATTATACTTGTGGTCAAGGAGTTTATGATCCCAGAAATGTACAGTTTTAACCCCCAGCCATTTTTCAATTCTCAAGATTTTTTTTTTGACAATTTCAATGCTGAATTTTCATGAAGATTTATTTTTTTTTTACAGCCCTTTTTCTTTACCAAAATCATGTAAATAAACTGAAATAAGATGGAATTCTAGATGCTTCTAGTGTCTTGACTCAGTTGAGCCATACCCTCCCTGTCTGTGAACCTGCAATCTTGAATCTTTAAGCCTTAAATGAGGTAACACATAAATAGCCAGATTTGGCTTCTGCGCAAAGGGGTTTATTTCGATTTTGCAGGGATTTAAATTTTCACACATGTTGCGTCACATTCCCACATCTGTCTCAAACTGAAAGACATGAACACCTACCATACCTTTTGTAAAAAGTTTTGGAATTGGGAAATGAACTTTAGGTAACCTTTCGGAGTGAAGGAAGCTCAGTAAATCATACATTCATCTTTATGTCCACTATACATGTAAGATTACACATCTGAAGATCTGGTCAACTGTCATTTCTGATTGACACTTGGATGGCAGCAGCAACAACCCATTCTGTCTCTCATCATTCTGACAGACCCTTTCTCTTGTTGAGATTATAACTGCTAATGAGTGAGAAAGATACCTGCACAGATCAGATATAAAATTCATTTTAATTAAATTAAATAAAAACATTTTCAAACCTCAATCAATACTTGCATGAAGAGTTGAATCACTAAACAATATATGTTTAAATTGAATTGAAGTTTGAAATTTAAAGCATAGGCTTGCCAACAAAAATACTTTCCCGTTAAAATTCGTAAAAATTCTTTCTTCTTTCATTCTTTCACATATTAACTCCATTTGTCCCAAGACACAGAATGCAAAATTTCAGCCTATCTTTTTTTAATTTTTGAGATAAGGGGACTTGAATAAGTGGGGCATGGCTCGGGTTTTTACTGCAGAAAGGAGCGCTATAGAAAAAACTATGAAGTTTTTAGCTAGATGCACAGAATCTTCAAGGTTTGTTTTCAAGTACAAAATGTCTTTAAATGCTTACATTTTACCACTGCATATTTTCACATTTTATTGCTATATGAAATCTGCAAAAAAAAAAATTAGTTGTATGCTTCGGAGCATTTTTGGTCCTCTATATCCTCACATTTAAGCGTGTCAGATCTTTCAAATTCCGGTGTTTATTTCTCATATTGCAGTACTGATTTGGTAACTAAGTGTTTGTCTCTTAAGACAGTCAAACTTTTACAGTTATGATGCGTTAAAAATGAAAAAAATCATCTCACACCCAAATTTCAAAAGCATGTTGCTCATGTGGTAAACCATAAAAAGCATTATACCACTAGAAACAGCATGTCCTTATAAGCAAATGTTGACCTCGCTTTAAGGCGAGGTGAGATTCAGGCAATAATCCCTCCGATTGCAAGTCCCGAGTGAAAGAGGTTAGCTGGCCTGTAACCTTCACAAAAGACTGATTCTTGAGCATAAGTCTGACTGTAGAAACAATAGTATGCCAAAGAATGATGGTAGACACACACACTCACAGAATTACAACAGAACCAAATGGCAATGTCAGAAATGAGTGTAGGCTTGCAGAGTGACTGTCAGACGTGATGATAGAACTGAAATGATGCAGATGCATGACCATGGGTCCAAATTCGCGGGGCATTGCACTGAAATTCAAAGCAAGGCAGGCTGGCTGCCGTGGTCCCATGAAACCGGCTGCTTTTCTAACATAATTTTCACATAGTTTTAACACAAAAATACTTAATTGGTTTGAAAATACATTCTATATGTTGCTATTGTCATCTGAGTCTACCGTCATTTTATATGACAGACAAATTATCCTCTTTTTTTTTTCTCAAAAAAGTCTCCCTAATACAGTTGATGAATGTCCACCCAGAGAACGAATGTAAACAACTTATATGCATGTGCAATAGAGAGATGCCTTGAGCTACACAATCTTGCAACAGCAGGGAAATGCAATTGTCATTGTCAGGCTGTGAGTATTGTAAATGAGTTAGTGGTATGGGAATTAGGGTTTTACTTTCCCCAATCGGAAATGGCACCAGTTACAGGAGAACACGCCGTATGGAGAGGAAAAGGGCTGAGCAGTGTGTGCATAAGAAGTGATTGACACTGCACTGGAGATTTCCCTTGGCTGTGATTGGTTCATTTTGCTCAGGCATGATAGATTCATACCAATTTCATTATAAGCACTGGGAGGAGTTAAATTAATTTTAAAGATTATTTGTATCATGTACTAATGTCACCACAGAGTGACAGTTTCAGCAAATATGAAAAAGTTATTTTTATGAAAGTTTTGTGCTGCAGTTTTAATCTTTGTTTTATGACATCCATGATGGCTGGCAAACTATAGTTATATAGGTCCGACTATAATTTTCTAATATTGAATATCACTTCAACATTTTTACAATGATTCATTGTAATTGGAAAGCTGCCATTATTTAACCATACTACAGTAGGGTGCTTGGATAAGTAAGAAATATTCCTACTTTGACTTTTGACGCACACATTATGTATGGAGTGTTAAATCAGCATTAATTGTGCTGTCAACCATTATATTCCCCAAACTACCCTCTCTAAACTAATTAAGGCCCGAGCACCGACCGGTGCCAGGAGCCTATTGTTTTTGTAGAGATTATTATTATGATTTCTTGGCTTTATGCCCACTTTTGAGGCCTTTCTTGCACTCAAATTCGGTCTGTGCCTTCATAAGACCTGTGAGAGCAAAAGTTGTTGAAAACTTGCGCAGAAGTCTTAGGGCGTGGCTGTGGGGGCGTGGCAAACTTCAATGATCGCCATGAGAAATATGTTGTAATATCTCGGCCATGCGTGATCTGATCCACCTGAAACATCACACGTGTGATAACAGTCTTGCCCTGAAGACTTCTGTTTGTCAACATTCGGTAGAAGTCACAGCGCCACCTGCTGGCGACAGGAAATGTCATGTTTCAGCCTTTTATGTGCACTTCCAACATATGAAGGAAGATTTCCCAGACAGTTCATCATATCCTCCTCAAACTTGGCTAGATTAGCCTACAGGCTTTGCTGATGAACTGCTGCGAATATTGTGCACTTTCGTCACACGGCGCGGCCGTGGCGGCCCATCAAAGTTGAGGTGGTGCCATGACCCAGGAAGTGGATGAAAAAGAAATTCCCAAAATTCACCAGAAAGTCCAAATGAGCTGAAAATTTCTCAAGTTACCCATCAGACCAAGGCGAAACTTTCGTACACTGCAACCCATACTGTATTTTGAAGTCCGTCAGTCTAAATTTTTCAATATATCTTGATAATCATAATGTAATAATATATTCAGCAACAAAAGTTTCTGTGACACCAATATTGTTAATTATTTTTCATAACGCAATTATGAAATTGTCATACATGGTGATATCAGACTGAAACAGTACACGTAAACACAACATTGAAATGGAAATCATGAAAATGCGAGAAAATGACTTTGCACGTGAAAATGTGCGTAAATCATGCTTGTGGATGGCAATAAAAGAGGAGAATTTTTGGAATGTTCACATTGTGCCTGATGAACGACGGAAGCATCACTTATCGAAAACACAGCCATTTCGGATCAGGAACTCTACCCTCTAAATGCCAAGATTGTCTGAAAATGATCGGTGGAGGGCCATTGGGATGATTGAATCCGGAACCTCGCAGAGGGAAGTTGCTCATCGCCTGAATGTCCACCGAAACACCATTTGGAACTTATGGCAGCGTCATCAGCAGACAAGACATGTCAGAGACCGTCCTCGCAGCGGCCGTCCACGAGTAACCACTCCCAGACAGGACAACTGGATTCGAACAACCCATCTCCGAAATCGATTCCAACCTGCAACCATAACTGCAAGAAGGATACCTGGTTTGAGGCGACTGTCTGCACAGACAATCCGTCGCCGTCTCCGTCATTTTGGCATTGTCCCACGTCGGCCAGCAAGACGTCCAATACTCACAGTACAACACCGACGACTGCGTCTACAGTGGGCACAACAACATCGACGGTGGATCCAACGTCAGTGGGATCTTGTACTCTTTACTGATGAATCAAGATTCATGCTTAACCGATGTGATGGTCGTTTACGTGTATACCGTCGACGTGGAGAACGTTATGCCAACAACTGTGTTCAGGAATTTGATCATTTTGGAGGTGGTAGTGTCATGATTTGGGGAGGGATCACGGCTAGAAACAGAACAGATTTGCTTGTTATTGATGGAAATCTGACAGGTCAAAGATATCGCAATGAAGTGCTACGGCCATTGGTGGTACCGTTTTCGATGCAACATGGTCCCGGAATAACGCTGCAACATGATAACGCCAGACTACACGTTGCAAGGATTGTACAGCAGTATCTGATGCAACAACATGTCAATGTCCTGCCATGGCCAGCCAGATCCCCAGACATGTCCCCAATCGAGCATCTTTGGGACGAGATGGATCGACGTTTGCGGCGGTTGGATAACCCGCCAGCTACACTCCAGGAATTGCGACAACGTCTACGTCAGATTTGGAATGACATCCCACAGCAATTTCTGGCACATCTGATTCGGTCCATGCGCCGGAGATGCGTTGCTTGCATCATGGCACGAGGAAGTCACACCCGGTATTGAAGTGTGAAGGTCACAATTGGTTAGACGTCAGACAAGTGCTTCATGACGCATGAAAATGACATTTTTCGTTTTGAGTGACGTTGGCACTGAAAAGTCAGTGTTTCTCTTGTTAAATAAACATATTGATTGCATTGAGATCTTTGCGTGTCATTTATAACATACACATAAATGGTGTCACAGAAACTTTTGTTGCTGAGTATATTTCCAAAATTTTTGATTCAAATTTTACCAAACTTGGTAATAATGTTCCCTGTGTTGTGTTGATGAAGTGTACTAAACGGCGTTTGATTCCATCTGACGGTTCATGAGATATGATGTAAAGATGACAGTGAGTGCTGCAGCAGCAGTCATTGTGTAATTTGAGCTGCTTGGTTTCAGGGCAGGTAGGGGAGGGGGAGGGGTGTTTGGCATATCAAAAAGGTATCATAGCGCCCTCCAGAAAATTTTTGCACTCCCCTCAGGAAACCACATTGTACGCGGTCCCGCAGTGTCCAATGGCTCTGAATGGACACCTGCACCCATCAAGATCTTGCCCCCACCCCAACGTGCAAAATGGTAACACAGCGCCCTGCAGAAAATTTTTGCACCATAAAATTAAAAATGGCTGACTTCCTGTTGGTGTCACGATATGGCTCCAAGAGGCTTTTTTGTACGTCTTGGCCTCCTACAGGTGACTGGCGATTTTCATAAATGTAAGTGAAATGGTACGCAGGGGCTGCGTCATTGAAACACTATCGGCAGTGCCTAGGGGGCGCCATTCAGCCAATTTGCCACGCCCATGCTCGCGACCCCCTTCAAAAATCAAGTCCAGTACCTTACGACATACGTGCCATGTATCATGTGCCTACAAGCTACCTTCCATCTGTAATA
Organism: Gymnothorax reevesii; assembly: GCA_029721435.1. Classification (NCBI taxonomy): domain Eukaryota; kingdom Metazoa; phylum Chordata; class Actinopteri; order Anguilliformes; family Muraenidae; genus Gymnothorax; species Gymnothorax reevesii. Next base: position 33,142,815 of record CM056575.1, read on the forward strand.
CCATAAAACGCGTTAGGGGGCGCTGCAGACCTGGTCTGCCACGCCCGTAGCCAGCTGTGATATATATCAAATTGCTTAAGATTTCAGACATATGTGCAAAGTTTCGTGAGTTTTTCCACATCCTAAAGGCCTCAAAACTGCGATCGTAAATTGAAAATTTCTGCAGGAAATGGTCCACAGCTGACTTCCTATTGGGCCAAAAAATTTTTTAAAAATCTCATGACATCGTAACCATGTGAGCTATGATGTCACCAAATTTCGTGCACCTCCGATGAAATATGCCCAAAAAGGGCCCTACATTTGGGGACGCTGTGGAGCCCCCTGACCAAGCCCGAGGCCAGTCACTCCAGAAAATGTTGAGTTACACCAGGATTGAGGTCTGTGCCAAATTTGGTGCGGCTCAGAGCGCAAAGGCCTCAAAAGTGGGCGTAAAGCCAAGAAATCATAATAATAATCTCTACAAAAACAATAGGTGCCTCGCACCTTCGGTGCTCGGACCCTAATTACATGCAAGAAAGTGCATCTGGAATAAAACTACCTTTTCCCCTGAGAAATATCCAAATCACACTCTTGCGAAAGTAAACTCCATTTTAGTAATCTTTAATTCTTGGTTTGGATCTTATGCAAGAATGTTAGGGGATTGTGATAACTGAAGACCTTGATGGAAGTAGCTGAGCAAGTCAAATAGACTTCAAAATGTTGTTAAGCCAAAACAAGTGCCAAACATTTTTTTCAATAGTTGAATAGTTTTTCTGATGTTTATCAAACTTTTTGGGAAAGTAACAAACAGGATCATCTACTCCATCAGTGTCTTCTTGCAGTGAAACTGCACCTGCACTAATATCACTGGCATCAACAGCCAACTTGAACTCCTTTTTGAAATTAGGAGATAAGGCATCTGGTGCATTTTTGAGGATAGCTTTCAGTTGGTCCAATGAGCTTTGACATTTTTCATCCCAAACAAATTTTGCATTTTTCTTCAGTAAATTTGTCAAAGGTTCAGAAATGATAGATAATTTTTTTACAGAATTTTCTGTAGTAGCCAGCCATCCCTAGAAATCTCATTAGTTGTCCTTTAGTTGTATGCACAGGAAATTCAGTGATAACTTTTACTTTTGCATCAATTAGTTTGACTTTACCCTATCCTACAATATGACCCAAGTAAACAACTGTACCTTTACAAAAGTCACTTTTTAGCTTGCCGGGACGAATGTCCGGAGAGGTATTGTCGTACCCCCGGCGTCCGCGTCCGTCCGCGTGCAGAAAAACTTTAACCTTGCCTATAACTTTTGAACCGTGAGAGATGGGGCTTTCATACTTTGCATGTGTACTCCTTGATGCCAGACCTACCTTTTGATGCCAAAATTCCTGACCTCGTGACCTTGACCTTGACCTTTGACCGACCTTTAGAAAACTTTAACCTTGCCCATAACTTTTGAACCGTGAGAGATAGGGCTTTCATACTTTGCATGTGTACTCCTTGATGCCAGACCTACCTACCGATGCCAAAATTTCTGACCTCGTGACCTTGACCTTTGACCGACCTTTAGAAAACTTTAACCTTGCCCATAACTTTTGAACCGTGAGAGACAGGGCTGTCATACTTTGCATGTGTACTCCTTGGTGCAAGACCTACCTACTGATGCTGAAATTTTGACCTGGTGACCTTGACCATGAACTTTACCTGACCTTTTTAGCTCGCCGGGCTGAATAACGTCCGGAGAGCTATTGTCGTACCCCCGGCATCCGCGTCCGTCCGCGTGCAGAAAAAATTTAACCTTGCCCCCTGGCGAGCTTTGTTGTCTTTCTGACAACTCTTGTTACAAGGTTGATAGTCAGCTTGGCATCATCTTGTAGGATGACATCATGGTAAACCATATCACCCTGAGCGTCAGGGAATATGTGACTATATTCAAATATGAGCTTCTTTAGCTGTTGTTGTTGAAACAGGTCCAGGTGGGATAACTTGCTGTCAGTATTTTGAAGAATGCCTGAATTTTCAAGTTTGGCTGGACGAGGTTCATTTTCCAAGGGGCAGTCACTATCTTCTTCAGAATTTTCCAGTTCAATCGTATTTACCACATTGACTGGCTTTTGCAGAGTGTATCTGTCACTGTATTCTTTCAGCATGTTGATGTGACACATTTGTTTTTGTTTCCTCCTTCCAGGGGTTAAAATGATGTCATTTAAATCACTGACCTTTTTGAGGACAGTGTAAGGGCCAAAATATTGGGCTCTTAGAGGGTTTCCAGGAACTGGCAAAAGTGCAAGGACTTAAAAACTCACCAGTTTTAAAACTTTTATCTCAGGAATGAAGGCCATATCTGGTTATCATTTTGCCCTGAGCCTCTTTGAGATTAGACTTAGCAAAGTCACAATCCTTAGAGAGAGGATTATGGAAGTCAGAGACATACTGAAGCAAGTCATTGGGACATCATCTTCGGTCAGCAACTTTTCCTTCAGAAACTTCAGAGGTCCATGGACTGTACGCCCAAAAACAAGCTCAAAAGGACTGAACCCAAGAGAGTCCTGAACAGCTTCATGGGCAGCAAAAAGAAGAAGAAGATGGACATCTTCATTCCTGTCTCTCTTTGTCAAGGCAGTAGGTCCTTATCTTGTTCTTCAGGGTTTGATGGAACCTCTCCAAAGCACCTTGACTCTCAGGATGGTAAGATGATGACCTGTATTGTTTAATACCAAGCTTATGCATAACTTGTTGAAATATGCCAGACATGAAATTTGACCCTTGATCAGACTGAATAGGCTTAGGAAGACCACCAAAGCAGAAAAACTTGCTAAGAACCTTGATGATAGTCTTCGCCTTGATGTTACGAAGTGGAATTGCCTCAGGAAACCGGGTGGAAGCACACATGATAGTCCGTAGGTACTCAAAACCAGATATAGTCTTTAGCCATGGTCCAACGCAGTCAAGGATGATTCTACTGAGAGGTTCTTCAAAAGCAGGAATGGGCTTAAGATGAGCCTTTGGAATATTCTGTTTCGGCTTCCCAACCATTTGACAAGTATGACAGGATTTGCAGTACTCCTATACATCGGACCTCATGGAAGGCCAGAAGAAATGATTCCTGACACGTTGAAAGGTCTTCTTGATACCCAAATGACCAGAAATAGGATTGTCATGGGCCAGACTAAGGCCCATATTCAGAAACGACACTCACACTAATTGAGTGTGAGTGCGTTGTCACAGACTGAGCTGTGACGCTTACGCAGTCAATGGCGTGCAGGCAGCAATTAAGCCGGCAATTTTCCATCATGCTGCACTGACGCCGACTGTTTCACTTTCTATCCATCCGTATGTACTGTTTCCATTTCCCTGGTTCATTGTTCGTCATTAACCACCATTTGTCATAACTTTTACCCATCATTGTAGATAAGAGTGCAGGGAAAGGCCTACCGGCATTTCTTATATTGCGATGTTTCATTTCCACCGCGTTTCAAAGCACGCGTTTCATACCGTTATACATTTATCAACCTTCCATCTGTTTTAGCGATCTCTTAGGGTAAAGAATCATCACTTACTAGTTCAAATAATTTATTTCATTAAAACCATGGACAACGTTTCTGTAACAGATAAACTCACCAAGCCACCACCATCCAGGTACTTCCTTGTTGGGCAAGCTGAGGGAATGTTCCACTGGCACTCAATGCAGGGGTTCCCGCAGGTTTGTGGGGCAGACCATTTTTAACAGGGGTGTTTTTACCGGGAATGTGTTTAATGTATTTTATTATGGTAAAAGGGATTTTGGTTAACGGAAATGGTTTTGGGTGTTTGTGTATTTTGTTTGCATTTCTTTGGTTTGTTATTTTGTGCTTATGGTATTGCTATTTAGTTGATTGATTTATTTTCTGAGTTGGGCTTACCTGTGGGAGGGGCTGAACCTTGCAAAAGGCTCACGGCCTCAGTTGTAAGGGGAGCGTCGTAGGAGAAGGTTGCGTGTCACTGTGTTGCTGTAAGTTGTGTTCAGAGTCATATAGATATAGTCTGGCACTTTTGCCTTTTTGTTTTCATTTTTCTCTTCTTGTTTTGCCATTTTTGACCACTGTATATACTTGCACTTTTTAAGAAAATAGAAAAAGAGAAAAAAATAAATAAAAAAGAAAAGCTTTTCGCTTGGAAGTACTGGGTCTTGTCTGCTCCGTCGCCGGTCATCCTGCTACATGCGTACTAAAACTTAGTTAGCGTCAGATTATATGAGTCAGATGTTGCCCCAACACTCATTTGCTTTCAGAGACCTCACTCACACTGAAAATAGCGACTCTTTCTGAGTCCAGGTTGAGTGCAAGGAACACCACCCTTGAGCCGCAATAACTTGCGCCGGCACTTTGTTGTCATGGCTTTCAGATGGTCACAAACATTGGAAACTCTGAATCATTTACAGCCACGTGCTCGACGCAGTCGCAACTATGCAAATTTTAACTATAATGATGATAACGACGCCGGTAGCTTATTAACTGACCATCGGGTTTCCATGTTTACGAACTGCACTGTGGTGAACTCAAGGTTAGCATTTGTGTTCCCACCAGTGGCTACTGGTGAACTGGCAATAGGGGAAGCTTAAAACCATCCCTTAAAAATAATGATTGGACATGAACATTTAATGATTGGACAGTTCATTTAAATTAGCATTGCAAAAACTCTCAACATTATCAGGTGCGGCCAGTTTTCATTAATGACGCATACCCGTCAACTCTCACGGAATCGGATTTCTCGCGCTTTTCTTTACTGATGGGCTGGAAAATTCTGATAGGACACTTTGACAAAGAGAAAATTTATTAAAAAATACAAGCATACATTGAGTTTGGCGGTATGGCTCTGTTCGAGAGATCCCTGCCCGTCCAGCGTGGAGACGAAGGCAGGGAGCTGCTATTAACTCCCCTACCATAGAACAGAGCCAACAGCAACAATGACCTCAAACAGAAGAGACATTGTTATTGTGTGACAGTTAGACATGAAAGAACAGGATTATGGAATGTTAAAAATGACAGGAGGAGCTGGGGAGGAGGAGGGATGTTAAGCGTACATACTGCAGAGCCTCTGCTCAGAATGCAAGCTTAAGTAAACTAGCATATCAATCAAGCAATCGTGACGGCAAATCAGATGACATCCAACAGCACTCAGGTGATTCAAGCTCAAGAAGCGGCTACTATAGTTACCAAGCTTGACTTCGTGCCTATCAGAATTACGCCAAGCTCCATTTCTGCGCTCAGCTGGCTTGTGGGGCGCGTGTGGATTGGTCTGCAAGGCTCATGTAGCTGTAAGTCACGAGAATCCATTCTTTTCTACATTCTTAACCGCTGAATGTAGAGGGAAATGTCTGGCACAAACACAGAAATCATGGTCATAAAACATGGGTCGAAATCCAGAACGACAAAAACAATACAAAAAGGGCAATGGCAAGAATCAAAGTCGGACAATCCAGTAGAAGAGAAACAATACTCAATGGCATAAGAGGCGCTCTGCGCAAATAAACATTAATCAACATTCTGACCAGAGCTGTGAGTGAAAAGACTACTTAAATACACACAGGGAAAGTCACATGCTATACAGGAATCAGAATCACATGAGGGAAGCCCAAACCACGAAAATTGGCGAAAGACAAATCATAAACGGGAATCACACAAACAGCCTATGACATTTAAACAGCTCCGGTCCAGGAGTTCTACATGCACAGATAATGAGTGCAGGAGAGTGACTTAAGCAAGTGCGAGAGATCTTGCTGAAACTTAGGAGAGGACAGAAACAGCTGAACGAGAGGCGGAGATTAGAACGGGGCGATTGCTGAGAGGGAATTAGTCTAAATTAGTAGCGGTACAACTTTACATATTAAACTAAAGTGCTTTTTTTTTTGCTTTTTTCGTAAGTTAGTAATCTTATATCCATGGATTAGTTTTGTTAGTAGACTGTGATACAAAATACAAATGCTTCTCTGTTCCTTGTCGATTGTAATTATCAATGAGTGAGGCTTCTGGGACTCCAACATTGAGCAATAGCATTTGCATTTCGCTTCAACTTCACGGGCGTTTATAACAGAAAATGACACTTCGTGAATATACCCAGATAAAAAATAATAAGCCTTGTCTTTTGCTTTTTTTGCGATGCAATCTGTTTTTAAAAACTCAAGATTGATGTTTTTAGGAAGCGCTTCCAATGAGGCCCTTGAGAGTGGAGTCATGGAAGTTGGCTCCCCACTTCATTGGTCCTTTTAAGATTGTGCGAAGGATCAATCCTGTCACAGTCCAGTCGAGGCTGCCTAGATCCTTATGGATCCACCCCTCTTTTCATGTCTCCAGGCTCAAACCTGTTAGCACTTGCATCCTGGCTCCGGTCGACAAATCCCCTCCGCCGCCGCGGATGATTGAAGGGAGGCCTATTTACACTGTGCGTCGTATTTTAGCCAGAGGCGCGTGGGTCGTGGGGCTCAGTTTTCAGTCGATCCTGGATCCCACCCTTATCTCAGAGTTCCGTGCACGGGGTTCTCCTGGAATTTCTGGAGCTGTTCCTCGGGGTGGGGGGGGTTTGTGAGGTGTGTGTGTGTGGTTTGGACTTATCTTTGCGGCTCTCGCACCGGGATGATTTCGAATTCCTTGGCTATCAGATTCTTTACTCAGCTGGCTGATTGAGCTAGGTCGGTGCCTTCCCAGACTCTCTAAGCAGGAAGTCCGGCACGCCTCCTTCGCTAGAGTGTCTGTTTTTAGCTTCTATAGATATAGCCGTAGATATCTTTACTCAGGTTTTGTATGACTTTCTATCTTCTGGTTTTTACCCTCGGCCTGACTTCAGGCCGAAGGGTATTGTCATCAGTTCGTCGTCTCTCTGTCCACCTGTCTGTCTGTCTGTGTGTGCACCGTCAGGCCGAGGGTGTTCAAACGCGGGCGTTTCTGGTTGGAGTTTCTTCTCCCTTTCGGACTATTATGCGTCTTTTGGAAGCGCGAGTACTTTCATTTTGTCTGTATTATTCTCTGTGTTTGTACTGTGTCCGTGCTGCTCACTTTCTCTCTGGCCATTGCGCTTGGCCGCCTAATGCTACCTGCCATTACATTATCAATGGAAACTTGTCTGAAACTTCTTCAGTTTTTCCCACATATATTTATGTTTGGTATCAAAATGCCCATCATGTTGTTGTGTAACCATAAAAATCATCTGGTTTTTCAGAACAATCATTTATGGGTTTAAATATGGACTTTTCGAGGCCTTGTTCCTCAAAAATCTTGAAATCACTAAATAGGTCACAGTTCACTTCCTGTATGCAAATTTCACATCTCAAATCTATTTTCTGGACAGTCCCACAAGTAGGTACATACAGTGCCCTCCATAATTTTTGGCACCCCTGCTTAAGATGGGTTAAAAGCCTTAAAATAAATTCAATTTTTATAGCCGAAGCATACTCTCACACTGAAAATTGTAGAAAAATGTAATCTTCAACAAAAGTGAATTTTAAGGGGGGAAAAAAATCTCTGACTAAGAAATAGTTATTTTTCTTAAAATCACCTGTTTCACAATTCACAGGAAATAAATGTAATTGAAGTATTTCTGTAATTTCTACAGTAGTTTACAAATTGATCAAAGTGTCTTGGAACATTTAATTAGTATATTATCACTTCCTGTTTCCCTGGGGTAGAAATGTGACATGACACAGAGGCCGTTTCTCTTATTTACTCTTCAACATGGGAAAGACAAAGGACAAAGACAAAGAAAGTAGCCACTCGCCTGCACCTGCCCATATCTACTGTCAGAGGAATCATTAAGATGTTTTAAACAACTGGAACAGTTGTAAACAAGCCTGGACGAGGACGCAAGGTTATTTTGCCACCACGCACAGTGAGGAGGATGGTAAGAGAAATAAAAAGTTCTCCAAAGCTCACTGTTAAAGAATTGCAACAAATGGTAGCATATTGGGGTCACAGAGTCTCCAAAACAACCATCAGGTGCTATCTACATGCCAACAAGCTGTTTGGGAGGCATGCAGGGAAAAAACCTTTTCTCACTCACAATCATAAACTCAAATGTCTGTAGTTCACTAAGCGGTACTGGGACTTCAACTGGGACCGTGTGCTTTGGTCAGATGAGACCAAGATAGAGCTTTTTGGCAACTAACACTCTAAGTGGGTCTGGCGGAACACAAAAGATGAGTATGCAGAAAAGCACCTCATACCCACTGTGAAGTATGGGGGAGGATCAGTGATGCTGTGGGCCTGTTTCTCCTTGAACCTTGATAGGGTGCATGGCATCATGAACGCTTTAAAATACCAAGAGATTTTAAATCAAAATCTGGTGGCCTCAGCCCGAAAGCTGAAGATGGCTTGTCACTGGGTGTTTCAGCAAGATAATGACCCTAAACATGTGGCCAAATCTACACAGAAATGGTTCACCAGACACTGAATCAAGCTCCTCCCATGGCCGTCTCAGTCCCCAGACCTCAACCCCATTGAAAACCTGTGGAGTGAGCTGAAGAGGAGGGTGCAGAGGAGAGGACCCAGGTCGCTAAATGATTTAGAGAGATTGTGCTAAGAGGAATGGTCGAAGATCCCTCTTTCTGTATTCTCCCATCTTGTGAAACATTATAGGAGAAGATTAGGTGCTGTTTTGTTGGCAAAAGGGGGTTGTACAAAGTATTAACATCAGGGGTGCTAATAATTGTGGCACACATGATTTGATGTAAAAGTATTATTTCTTAATGTGGGATTTTTTTTTACCACTGAATAAATGCACTTGAATTAAAGGTTGGATTTTCCTCTTTTTTTCATTGTGGTCCTATATTATTTCGAAAAAAACTGAATTTATTAGAAGCTAAAGAACACATCTCAACCAGGGAGGCCAATAATAATGGAGGGTGCTGTTAACAGCGGCGGTGTTAGACCTGGGCTAATATCCCTCCGTTTATTAACAATTAGTCCTGGCTAATTCTAGATGGTTTTCCTTTATTAACGTTTTCCATTTCAAGAATATTCAAGTGGCAATTAAAGACACGGCTTCTCTCCCCCATGCGATCTGTACCGGGCTTCAGTACAGAGAAATAATTTAATTGTAATTAGATCTTTGGACCGACACTCGGCGATGTTTCAAAACTCTTCAGCGAATGAAGGTAATTCTGGTCACTAGTACGTGGTTTCGTCCGTTTACATTTTTCAATCAGACAGCTGTCTATTGTTCACAGCGAGTTGCGTGACCGTGCTGCAAAAACAGGTGTACGTACTTGTCGACGAAATTACCTTAATTCGCTGAAGGGTTCTGAAATGCCGTCGCCGAGTGCCGGTGCATAGATCTAATTATAATTAAATTATTTTTCTGTACTGAATGTAGCCCATTATTTTGTGGCTTTTAGATTGCATGGGGGAGAGAAGCCATGTCTTCAATTGCCTCTTGATTATTCTTGAAATGGAAAACGTTAATGAAGGAAAACCATCTAGAATTAGCCAGGACTAATAGTTAATAAAGGGAGGGATATTAGCCCAGGTCTAACGCCGCCGCTGGTGCTGTATAACGAGAAGATGGTCAAATTGGGCTGTGGGCATATTTGCCTATACTCTGCAAAACTTCCTTAAAACAATAGGTTTGAAGTGTGACTTGAACAAAAATCCAGCGTTACTGCCACCTATCAGACACGTTGTGCATGTTCGGCACAAAAAGACTGAACTGAATTTGCTGATATTGCCCACTTGCGAATATTGCCTACAAAACGCTTCACTCGACCCTCATTTGCGCCAACTGTTAAGTTTCACTTTCATTTTTGCAGATGCCTTGAACCGAACAATACATACAAGCCCTGAACCATGACTAGAACTGAACGGTTCGGATTATTTACTTGAACCGCTCCATCCCTAGGATACAGAGGATAAAGATCATAACATGGTATCTTGTTCCCAGTGGCAACTGACCTTCATGCAGCCTCTGAAACATTTTTGATGGAAGACAGATGTGGCAGTATGTTGTGTCTATGAGAAACTTGGACTATATAGCACAGCAATGTACAAGAAATGCACACACTCAAAAGAGATGTGTTGAAAATAACACAACGTGTTAATTTTAACACACCTGTGTGTCTAGGTAAGGACAAGACATTTTGTGTGGTTTTCAACACAATCAGTGTTGATTTTTATTTATTTATTTTTAACTTCTTTACTTATTTTGTGTTGAAATCAACACAAAATGTGTTCATACGTGGTAACACATTTTTTTGTGTTATTTTTCAACACATTCAGTCTAAGAGTGCAGCAGTGAAACCTGTAATAGTACTACTCTTGCATCTCTGGATGAAAATACAGCACCAAAATTGTTGACAAGTGAGGATTAAGATTATATTGATGATTGATGAGTAACAGTTTGGCAGAAAAACCATGAGTCTCTTATTTGTCTAGCCTGCAATACTTGTGATATTTTGCCATAGTAGTTGATTTATGAATCACATACTGGCAGTGATTCCTGCAAATTCTTGTGTGACACTATCTTGGTATTCTCTTTTCATTTCAACCTCTATGTGAGATTTAAATTAAATAAAAAATAAGAATCATTATGTCTTTGTTATTGGACACATTCTTGCCTTTTCAACTAAATTTAATAAAAAATTAATTATTAATTAAATTAATACCTACTCCTCCCAGTTCTCCTTTGCGAAGTCTTGGTAGCTCTCTAGCTGTTCAGTCAGTGTGTTGCTGATTTGTTATTATGGCTAGATATCTCTGTTTTAATTGAAAGACTGTAGTTACCTCCACCAACGAAGTTGGGGGGGAGGTTATATTTTCACCCGTTTGTTTGTTTATCTGTTTATCTGTTTGTGAACAACATAACTCAAAAAGCATTGCATTGATTTGGCTGAAATTTTGTGGGTGGATTACTCTTGCATCAACGATGGACACTATTTATTTTCAGTGCTTTCAGTGAAACAATATGGCCGCCACAGCAGCCATCTTGAAATCCTATGACACTGAATACGGATTTGGCTGAAATTTTGTGGGTGGATTGCTATTACATCATGGATGGACCCTATTCATTTTCACCGCGATCAGTGAAAGAATATGGCCACCATGGCAGCCATCTTGAAATCCTATGACATGCGATAACTCAACTTTGCTCTCACTCAGGCAGATTTGGATTGTGCTGCCTTGGCGGAGGTTTGCACTCTACGAGTTGTGGAACCATTTTTTTTATTTGATTAATTTATTTGATTCCATTTGATTGCTTATTGATTCATTATTATTAATTTATTATCCTTGCTTGCACATATTCTGTTTCAGTTCATAGGCCCAGTGTGTGTGTGCTTACATATTACTGATATACCATGGGCCTGCATAACTGTACCAGTATGTCATGACAGACAGCCTATCTAAAGTCATGAAGTCTTGAATGTCTGTACCAAGGACAAGATGTTTTTCTCTTTCTCTAAGTTTATGTGTTTATAGATAGCGCCGGAACCCATAACAAGATAAGCTGGAGCCAGAGCTGAGAGAGAATGCAGGTGCTCTCCTCCCTAGCAAGATGTGTGTGTATCCCTAGACAACTTGACGTGGTTACGTACCAACTTGACACAGTTGCGAGCGACAGCAAAGGCTTGCGTGATGTGTAAATCAGCACGGGGGAGGAGAACGCCATGGAGTATCCCTACAAATACCAGAGCACTTTCTAACTCTTTATCCTCCATTTGGCTGACTTGACTTTGTATGGGGATCCTTTTTTGAAAAAAGTAAACGGACTTTGGCTTGGATATTAACTTCTCTGTCTCCGACTGATTTTTCCTTCGTCTGAGTTTCTTTTTGTGAAGGTAATACCAGGAATGTAAAATCAAAATTCCTTTAAGAGAGTGCCTCTAGTTCAGTCTGTGTCCCCTCTTGTATCCTTGTTTGTTTGTCAGTTGTGACCCCTGTTTGTACTGGAGCTTTGCATCAGTCAAACAAATATTCTATTCCTTCGCATTTGGATCCTCACGTTACATCCTTACACCAGTGCCCATCACGCGGTGCGCTGGTGACATTACATACACGCTGATTGCATTTCTTCTATGCCTAATAGCAAAGATGTGAAAAATAAACAGAATGGCAGCCAACTTGAATTCCCAAGTTGGCACCTGGTGGTTTTTTTCAGGACTTTTAATACACAATTTTTAATTCCCTTGAGCATCTTCTCTGAAAAATTTAGCTTGTTACCAATGTACTCTAGGTTAAGGCCAGTACTCCTGCACTGCTTAAAATACCTGTCTTAGCAAGTAATTTAATCTTATGAGTCCTAACTGCTTATTTTTTCTCTCAGAAGTAGAAGTTTGATATATACTTACCATGCACTTGACAAGTGAAATTTTCTTAACCCATTTGCAAATCCAGACGCAAGTCTCGACCTGAATCTAATAGTACAGGCACGATGTCACACAACCTCACACAAATTGCAACCTAAGCTTTCTCGCTTGTTTTGGTATGGGACAGCAGTCCTCTTCCACAGACAAAAAGTCCTAAGAGTTTACGGAGGGGGAAAGTACTGAAATTTAGAAAACAATATTTCACTGATTTTAGCAATATTTCGGTTCAGGCGAAAACCTGCATTTCAACATTAGAATGCGTTACCCTTCTAACCAACTGTTTTCCCTAGTCCAGCCAGCTCCTTTGTAGATTTGGACACTTCTTGGAACATCTCTTGGATGAATATTTTGGTTTTGATATGATACCTGTACATATTATAGGGGTTTGTCCATGTGGTTAAACATGGCGTTTGTTGGTTTAGTTGATTAGTAATTAAACGACATTGAAAAAGTTTCATTGTTGCCATATAATAATAATAATAATAATAATAATAAATTTTATTTATAATGCACTTTACATTTCAGAGAAATCTCAAAGTGCTGCAACAACAGTACCAGGGTTAAAAACAAGAACAACAAATAACAAAATTTAAATACAATGCAGCAATAAAAACAATGTCATTAAAAGACTTCTAATAGGCCTTTTTGAATAAGAAGGTCTTAAGGCCTTTTTTAAAGACCTCCACACTTTGTGGAGCCCTCAGGGTCTCTGGGAGGGCATTCCAGAGTCGAGGGGCAGCTGACTGAAAGGCCCTGTCTCCCATGGTGGAGAGTTTATGTAATTTTCCCTGCATTCTGGCCTTGATGAATATAACAATGACACTGCATTCTTGTCTAAATTCTTACAGGATCTATTTCTGTGTTAAAGCCATGGAGAAATCAGAGGTATATGCACAGTGTGTAATTTGTCAGGAAGATATACAAAAGTAGATGGAGAAGGACCAAAGGTACAAACACTCTCTCAGAAAGGATGCTTCAGCATCAACCAAGCCAGTGAACAAAGGAAAGACAACATTCACTGTGTAGTGGGACAAAAGGTACACTAAGAATGCAAATACTGTAACCCACATCAGATAGCCAAGGCTGTCAAACAGGTGGAGGCACCAAGCGCGAGCTCTGGCACTCATCAACTGAGGTCACATGAAGAAAAATTTAACTTCCAGACAGACTGTATCTTCTGTGGAAACCCAGCAGTGTATGGCAAGAAGAGGAAGAGTGGCCAGGAGATCCTTCAAGTCAAGACTGTTGAATTTAGAGACACACTCCTGAAAAAATGCAGTGAAAGGAATGACAGCTGGTCGGACACCGTGAGGGCACGTGTTCTGCAAGTCCACGATCTCCATGCTGCAGATGCCGTTTATTATCGTGTATGTGGCATTAATTTCCACACAGGGAAGCAAATTCCAGCGTCTCATCAGAGGAAGGGTGCTTCAAAAAAGGCAAAACTTGGACGACGACAAGATGACCAAAGAGCAGAAGCATTCTTGGAGATTGCTGATTATCTCGAGGAAAATGATTATGAACGAATCACCATTAATGACCTCATTGATCTCATGGAACAGAATCTGGCTGACACTGAGCATAAAGCATGTCTGGAATATCAAGGCTACAAAGGAACATTTGGGTCCAGACGTATGCCATCACATTCTTTTCCTCCATGTTTTTCTAGGATGTCACACCACATCTCGACTCTATGGTATTGGGAAGGGGATTTCTCTCAAGAAATACAAAGTATCCAGGCTCTTTCCAGATCAGGCAAATGCCTTCGATGACCCTTCTGCTTCAGCAGATGATATTGCAGCTGCTGGGGAGAAAGCATTGATCATAATCTACAACGGGAAGCCACAAGAATCACTGGACACACTCAGGCACAAACGTTTCTGTGAGAAAGTGGCTTCAAGCTCGTCTCACGTTCAGCCACAGAACATACCACCAACATCAGCAGCAGCGAAATACCACAGTCTACGTGTTTATCTGCAAGTTCAGGAGTGGAAGGGGTCAGATGGGCTTCTCCCAACAGAGTGGGGATAGCGCGTGTGTGAAGAGGGGTTCATAGCTCTCCAAACTGATCCTGCTCCTGCTCCAGACAACATACTGCGGATCATCAGGTGCAACTGCCAGATTGACTGCAGCACTCTTCAGTGTACATGCAAGAAACATGGAATGTTTGGAATGGGTGTGGACAGTGTAAAGGAACAGGATGCAACAACACATCACATGCCATATGTGACGATGAGAATGATGATGATGATGATGATGCTCTGTTGTGAATTCATCGTATTTACTGACATGCTGTGGGGAAATGTTAACAATGTTCATTATGACACCAAGGTAATACATGATCTAGTCTTACTGTAGATCCTTCTGTTGCATGTTAGACATGAAGTGCAAGTAGCAGGAAGTGTAGCTTAAAGCTGTTGTGATGTCTTAGTTGACTCTAGTTTGATATAGTGTTTCAGTAGATATATGCCACTTTGATAAAACAGTCATTTTTCGTGGCATTTATAATAGTTGTAGCCATGATGATACAAATTATGATTTGTATCAAAGTGTTCATTCCAGTATTATTTAACTTCTATTTTTTTGTTATATTTAGTTTCTTTTTTGTTGGTAACAGGATTTGCCAGCCTTTTTTATATTTATTTTATTATTGAGGATAAAGTCACTGTCTGTAGTATTATCACTGAATATGCGACTTGAGATACAGTCACGCTTCATAGTAGTTGCTGTGATAATATTAATTATATGCATGAAAATATTGTTCATGACATTGAATAACTTGTTACAAATCATAATTAATCCCAGTATTATTTTGTTGTTACATTTAGCTTCGTAGTAATCTTGTTGGTAACAAGATGTGTCATTTGTATTTGTTATTGATGATAAAGACACTGCAGGTGTGTGCATGGCCAATGCTACAATTTTCTACGATTAAATTGTCGTCTTTTAGAACATTGGGGAAGTATGTAAATATCCAAAGCAGTTACTCTCCAAACCTGTTAATATATTGGCGATTCTGTTTTGTATTTTTTCTTTCTATTTGGTAGTGAATTTTGCTGAATTCAGGATGTGCTGGCCTATTTTATATGTTACTAAAGTCGTTAATCTGAAGGCAACCGTTTGCGCAACTTTGCGACACTATGTTACACATAAATAAAAGACAATAACTGTTTGTGGATATTATATATTTCGATTCTTAACCCCAACTTTATCATATTCTTCATCCCTGGGTATCTAAGAGCCAACCCACTCAAATTAGGCAGCATATGAAGAGTTTGGTTCCAAAATGCAATATATCCATTTTAGTCATTTCGAGTAAACCAGCTTTTTCTATGTTGGCGCCTATTGCATTTTATAGAAAAGCACAAACTTTGACCATGAAAAAATACACCATATAGGCTGCATTTCTAGTGACGGGTTTTTGCACCAGATGTAAGAAGCGCAGGACTATCGCTCTATGGTATTATCTCAATTTTTGTCATTTTGGCACTTATTGCGTTTTGGAACCAAACTCTTCATATATACATCAATACACTATTCTATTCTACATAACTATCATGTGAGATTGCCGAAATATGCGCTATTTCCTTAAGGTCAATCTCTGGCAATTTTCACAACTTTCCCCCACATGGATTCCTTAGGACTTTTTTTTCTGTGATAGACCACATCTTGTAGAGGCAAAATCCACTGCAAAACCTTAGGTTGCAATTTGTTTGAGGTTCACCCCATATCTCTGCTAAAATGCCTGTCCTATAACCAGTTGCCATACCACTTCATAATCTGCTCCAGCTGCACAGCTGAATCTAAGCAGGTGTGGCCTTGGTTAGTACTTGGATGGGAGACCAATGAGGAAATCTAAGTTGCTGCTGGAAGAGGTGTTGGTGGGCTAGTAGGTTATGATCTTCCCTCTGGTGGAATAATCCCCAAGTGCAGGGATGGAGATGCTGTCTTTTGGATGTGAGATTAAACCGAGGTCCTGACTTACTGTGGTCATTAAAGATCCTATGACACTCTTCGATAAGAGTCAGTTTTATGGCTAAATTCCCAATTTGGCTCTTTCAACCTGCCACCTCATCATCCCCTGATCCAATAGGCTATGCAAATCATCCCCTTTCTCTCCAACTCAACCCCCCAGGGCTCCCTTGAAAAAGAGATTTCAATCTCAACGGGACTTCCCTGGAAAAATAAATAAAAGTCAAAATTATCTCACCTTATTGGCAGAATATTGTCTTACTGAGAAAAAGGTAATAGAGATAAGTGTCAATGTTCGGATACAGGATAAATTTCTTGGTAAGGTAGACTTGCATGTCATTTTTTACAATGTGGACTATAATGTTTGTTTGAGCTTGGCTGTGACAGTTGCATGAAAAAGGTTTGCGAGGTGATGTTTGGTTTTCTTCAAAGGAAGCCCCTTGTCCTCCATACAAGATCCTCTCTCAGCCCTATACAGGGGTAATCAATATTATGCAGAAAGGCCCAGTGTGGTTGCAGGCTTTTACAATTAAGCAGTCACACAGCTGATCCTACCCATTAACCCCTTGATTCTTTGTAGTTGATCTTGATTAGTAAGAACTAGGTGTTTAACTGCTTGGTTGGAATGAAAGCCTGCCCCCATGCTGGTCCTTTCCAGATAAGATTACCTGAATGCACCAGTTATTTTTATAAAGTTTATCCTATCAGACTGTGCATATTCACACTGAAGGAGCCTGCTGGATACAAATGGGCCAACCGATGAGGCTGAACACAAAGAGTTACAATCTCGTAGTCATCGGCTCAATCCCAAATGAACCCTCGCCCTGGCTGCTCCCCCTCCATCAATGCATTTGTATGGAGGGACCACCATGTTGAAGTCTGTCCCTGTTCAGTGAGTGGGACTGGACTGTAATATCTCGCTGTTAGTCTACATTGATGCTGACTTTCCCCACCTCACTCTCCCTTACTGGATGCAAGACAATTGTATCAATCAGAAGTATCTGTTGTTAGCCACGGTCACCCTCCATTTCCTGGTGGATTTGGGGCGGGGCCTTCATAAAGTTCACACAAAGTTCATTAACCTGGCCCGTTAATGATGAGTCCCTTCCACGGCTGTGAGGGAGACTTCACACAGAGTGATGTTTGGTAGGGAAGTGCTAGTGGTGAAGGAGTGGTTTAGGACAGAGGATCTTATCCCTTCTGGAAGTGATAAGACTTTATCCCTTCATACACAGCAGTAATCCCATTGTCTAATAAACAAATCCTGTTAAATTTCCCATTGTGTGTAAGACAGTTGTGTAATCGCCACATAGGTCACAGCGAAGCACAAAAGGAGCCTGCTGCACTACTAAAGAGCTTAATCTTCTAACTACAGCCGGTCATCCTGTTTGCTCAGCAGTCTTCCTCAGATTGTAAAATACTTACTGTTACCTTTGCCAGAGGGCTGCACTGTTCATTCTGTTCTCCAGCTTGAGATAGCACTGTCTGAGCAAACAGTGACAGCAACCAGAAGTATTGAGATCCTTCTACGGCTTGTCAGCATAAAGTCCAAGCAATGAGCTGAGCCACGTGGCGTGTTGTATTAATGATTAGCTGAGGGGGATATGGTATGGGCAGTGCAGGCTAAAGCTGAGCTGTCAGAACAGCGCTCGCAGTGTTGCAAGCTTTACAGAGCTCCTACTCTGACGCAAACACCAGGGACAGGATCCCCAGCGCACTCTGCCCTTCCAGTAGACCTTTCTGGAAGGCAGTCATGCGCTCGTTCCTAAGGTCCTCTCTGCTCCTCTCTGTGCTGCTGCAGACCGTGGTAAGCTGCACGAATCCCTAACACTGAAGGATAGGACCTAAAAGAACAGTTTTCATGAGAAAGGAATTTTTCTTTTTTAACTATTTTTGTATTTTGGCTGTAAGATTGTGTTGAGTGTTGTTTCATGGCAATCTACCAGCGCGTACTAATCCAGACTTTTCCTGATGATGATGCTGTGCTGGAAATTGTAAAAGCGTTGTTTTACCCTTTGGTTTTATGCAGTTACACAATAGACAGAGTTGTTTTTTGTGAGCTATAGTCAGTTTAGTTCTGATCATGAAAATCAAAGGGTTTTTATTATATGCTTCATAGAAGAAAAAAACTAACAGTATGAAAATTTGATGGGGGCCCGTGTTTGTGCATGTCCTATGTATTTTATGGTGTCCCGTGTATATTTTATCCAGTGTATTGCATTTCTCGTGTAAGTCTTACAAAGCCTCTGCCCATAGGCAGCACAGGAGGACTGGAAGTCTGCAAAGACCATTTATGAGTTTTCTGCCAAGGACATCGATGGCAATGAGGTTTCCCTGGAGAAATACAGGCAAGTAAATTCAACTAGGACATACTGACCATTATAAATAAATTAAATACGTACAGTAATTTCATGAAAACATTTTCAATGCAACATAATTTTGTCATCCAGTAAGTCTGTGTTATGTAAAAATACTTCAGCTTTCATTCCACTGGAACTTAGAAAAATAAATTTCCATGTTTTACACTGGAACACATATTACTGAGTTTATCCATATCAGGAAGACTACTGGTGTCAATTTAACAGCTCCTCACTTGGGACACTATTTATTCAATATTTTTTCATGAAATAAGGCTTGACATCTGGGAGTGCTGGAGTTTCCTGTGCTACTGGCTTGAAACTTGATTTTGTGTAAGCCTGATGAGATTAGACAGAGTTTGGCATTTGCTTCATGGTGAGGATTATGCCAGAGTTGAGCTTTGAGTGAATGTTTGGTCTGCAGAGCTGAGTTTTAAATGCTGTTCTGTTCTTTGTCATAGGGGCTATGTGGCCGTCATCACCAACGTAGCCTCCAAATGAGGCAAGACTACCGTAAACTACTCTCAGTTTGCTCAGATGCACGCTAAGTATGCTGAGAGAGGTTTACGCATCCTGGCTTTCCCATCCAACCAGTTTGGAAACCAGGTACTAAAGGCTAAAGGACAACATCCAGCGGGTTGTGAAGTACTTTTCTGTTTGTCACCTGCCTTAGATCTACAATCAATAGCTACAGGAGAGGGAAGATAAGATATAAGCAAGAATACTGAGAACTTTCCCAAGGCAGCTACAGTGTTTCTTTGATCTCTACCATTTGGGATATCTGTATATCCTGATGCTGTCAGAACAACAACAACAACAACAATAATCTTTTTCACCAGCTTGAAGAGCACCAATAATCATGTCAGCTTACCACTGTGAAACTGTAACCATGTGGAAATCACAGAAATTTATGGAAAAAGATGACTTTAATATGATTCCAGTATTTGATTTTTTGCATACACTACAAGAAGAGATGTTTGGAAGCTAGGCCAAAACTGGTCAAAAATTTGGAAGCAATTTCAAGTTTCTGTTCACAATGCCTTTCTTAAAGACCAGTATGAAATATATGGATTTTGGGATGTATTTACTGCATGATTAGATTTTTCTTCTTTTCTTTAACTTTCATTGATATGCACCATTTTCTTTCCGTTTACCTTTAGATACTGTATACATTGATATTTCCGGACCATTGCTGAATAAATGTTAACAAAAGAAAGGAGGGGCTTAGTTTTTAGGTTGAGAAGATTTGCAAGAGTCACAATTTCAGTGAAAAAGCCAAAATCACAAGTTTGCGTTATTCACTTTATGTCACGGTTTACAGCCCACCGGATGCCAACGGCAATCTGGAAGGCACTAGGACCATGGGCCTGGCAATATGGTCCCAATAATTTGAGTAAAAATGTATTCTGATAAGTGACTCTTAATGTAATGATCATGTTTATTTTGTTACAAAGTATACCAATGAAACTATGATGTTGTTTCAGACAAATTTGATCTTGCTTCCAAACTTTTGGCCTGTAGTGTAGATTTGTCTACTACTCATGAACTGTGGCTAAAAACAATTTCATTCTGTAAAACAACAACACTGTCTATAGTCCTCATAGTGCTACAGATGAAAGCTCGCTATCCCAGTGAGCGAATTACACAATCTGAACTTCAATAGGGGAGGAGGTCTGGGTCGGCCTCAATAAAAGTAATGCCTTTGGCAGATAAAAACTGGTCACATGCATGTTCCCAGGTAAATTTCTATGCTGAGTAGCTAACATACTGTAAGATGGTATGTGTTGAAGATGGTATTTCCAAAGACCCTGAAACCAGTTATAGGGTAGTTTTTTTCTGAATTCTAAGAGTTCTGAAACTCCTCTGCTTTGAATTAACCAGGACTATCTGTAAATTAGCACCACAATATTCACTTAAGAGCATTCTAATCATGTATTAGAATTCTTTTACATTGAACCAGTTGTTACTGACCCCATTCTTGGAGATCTACCATCCAGTAGACTTTCATTTCAACTGCAATTTGGCACATCTAATGAAATTAGTGACTTAACAAAATATCTAGCCATTGAATTAGTTGCCCTTTTTCAAGGCTAGAGAGAAAACCAACTGAATGGAAGAGTTCTTGGAATGGGGTTGGGAAACAATATCTTTAAGTGTTGAAGCCAAAACATCAAAATAGGAATGTCACAACTGTCTATCGTTTCAGGAGCCTGGAACTGATGCGCAGATTAAAACATTTGCCGAGTCTCACGATGCAAAGTATGATCTCTTCAGTAAGATTGATGTGAACGGTGAAAATGCTCACCCACTGTGGAAATGGCTGAAGACACAACCCAATGGCAAAGGAACTATGGGAAAGTGAGTTCAGATGACCTAATTTCCAGTGTACACTAAAGGTGGTGCTTTTTAAAGCCTGGGTGTAGAACACTCTAGGCTCATTCACTTCATGTTTTTTTTTCCAGTGACATCAGCAATATTTTCAAACAAACTGGGAATCAATGGAATTACAAATTTAATTTAAAAGTATGAATAAATAAAGGAGATTCAAATCTCTTGCTCAGTAACCTTTGCGCAAAGGTGGAAAATCCAGGCTAAGAAAGTGAAAGTCCTCCCCAGTATTTTGTTCTAATTACTGTCAATTCTTGCAGTTCTTCAGTCAGGCGGTTGACCTAATTAATGATTTCAGCTGGCTCCGTTTATGAGTGAATATAAAACATTGCAGAATTTATCATTTCTAATCTCTGGACGTTCCACCTTTACTGGCGAGACACGACTATCTCAATTTTCTAATCGTGCAACTATGCTGACTGTGAACTTTTTCTTTGTCCATAGTTACATCAAGTGGAATTTCACCAAGGTAAATGCTTTTGTTATGCCATACATGTTCTGTGTGTGAAATTATGAAAAAAAACAAACAATTTAGCAAGCATGACTGCATTAGGATTAAACCTTTATTCACTGGATTTGTGTACTCGATAATTGGGATATTTCAAGTCGATCAGTTGTGTCCTGCCGTCTCCATAATGATACTTTTTTTAATGTGGTTAGGCATTCATTTTTCTTTTGCTTTACTCTCACTCTCAAACACATTTTCTACCTCCACCTCATTCTCCTTCCATGGTATTAAGAACTCTTGGTTAAAAATGCAGATTAAAATGATTTTCCTGTTGTATAATTTTATCAGGAACCTATACATTAGTGTGCTATCAAAGTAAGCAGGAAATGAAATGTGGCGATTTAACTTAGTGATATAACTAACCTTGAATCACTTGAATGGAGTAGTGGCTACCAGGTTCTCATGGTGATTACTAAGGGAATATTAATATGGTCAAGTGATCATTTTCAAATATTATTGGAGACAAATGAACATAAGAGTTTCTAATTATTGTTCGTACTGTGATAAACAGTTTTGTTGATAACTGTGCATTCCTCTGTCTTTTCATTGCAGTTTCTTATAGACAGAGAGGGAAAGGTTGTGAAACGATATTCGCCGTTGGTGGATCCAGTTGTAAGTAAATGACTGTCCAATACCTCCATGTCGCGCTTGGAGCCCTGTTTAACTAACTGCTGATCAATCCCTACCCCCTCTCCCCAGTGATATTCTTTGTTTTCGCCAGGGAGGTGTGATATGATTGACAAGCTTAACAGCCATTTAGACCCTTTTCACGTGCTTGTGTTTGTTGACACTGGCCTGGTAAATGCACAGCATTGTTTCAGTCGGATGCTGTGGAAGGTGCACGTGTCAGACGGGCAGGCCGGCACAGAAGCCTGTTTGTCTGGAACTGCTCAGCTGTGGGGAGATGAGTGGAGGACCAATGGGGAGGCAGTGCCTCCCATCGTGGAGCTTCCTCCAGTCCATCTCTACAGCCTGGCACAACACATTTGTTGTTTCCCTCTGATTATTACAAACACACATTAGACCTCCTATACAACGGAAGCTGGCACTTGTTGTCCAATGTGAGTGTCAAAGAGAGAGCTGACACCCTTTACACCAGTAGTTCTGTTTACTATCAGTACCCAAGTTAGAAATGCAGTGGCTTTCATGGGCTTAACAAATACCCATCCCAACATAGCCTAAGCATGTCGCAGTGCCCGAGTAACGTGTCATGGACTGGAACCAGTTGCTCGCAGAGTAAGTTAGTAATAATAAAAATGCATTTTGAGGTTGAACTTCATGCATTGTGGAGACCTCTTAAAGTTTGAGATTTAGTATTCCAAGTCCAGGGGTTGAACGTTATTTTCAACTACTTGCCATGAGAACACATTCCGGGTTCTCGTAAACCCGTGGCGGCTTAACAGCAGAATTAACTGAATCCAGGAAACATCCATCTAAACTATCAATTAGTCTTGACCTTTTTTCAGTCATTGACATTGATAAACAAGTTTTCCAAATATTAGAATAATCAATTTGAGTGATCGCCAATACAAAAAAATGCCCGAATGTTGCAATCAGGGTCGCAATCAAGCTCCATTTCCGATGCTTTATGGGATAGTTTGGTGGCCAAGTCGCTTCTGATCTCGTGCAGCTACGGGGGAAAAGTTGCGTTGGAGACCGTATTAATTCATCAAGCATCCAGTTCTTTTTCATGGCTTGATTTGAGCGTTTATATTCTTCGCCGTTCCTCAAGTCTTGCTAAATTGTTGTCATCCCGCTTCACAAGCTACGCACCGGAATTGTGGCAGTTCAGGAAGTGTCAGAAATTCTGGCGAAAAGGCCACATCTGGGCATGTTTTTTTTTGTATTGGCGATCACTCAAAATGGCTGTCAAACATACATCTTCCTTCTTAATGCAACGTTACAGCGATTAAATAGTAAAGTCAATATAAAAAAATATTTTTTCTCTCAGTTTGCTTTACAAAAAAAGAAAAACTCGTCTGCAAACATCCGCCTTTGCTTTTACTGTATCCTGCAATACTGGCTGACTAACCAGTGCTTCATAATAGTTTAAATTACAACAAAAACTACTAGGATGAGCAACATTTATCCAGAATCTTGAACAAAATTGATTGAAATGCAACATTCTGTCAAAATGAAGTTCTTTATTTCTCATCTTATCTTCTCATCTGGCTAGAGTTGCCTGTTTTTGAAGTTCACACAATGTTAATTTGAAAAAAAAAGAAAAATTGAAAACGGGTTGCAACTAATCATCAGTTCAAAGCAATATCCTCAATTCTCCACTGTCGCACTTCATAGACTATTTTGGGTCTCAGCTCCTACTTTAAGAAATACTGCTTTAGACCAAAAAGGTTACGAAACCGAGGATGGGGAAAAGCGAAACCTATGGGATGCATTTCTATTCAAATTATATCTGTCAATCATGTGATAATGCATAATGTAATCATGCACATTGTGTGGAGACATTTTTACAAAAAATATGAACTAAAATAGTGGAGATGCATATCTGGGGATCATTTTAACCCTTTGAATGGGCTTTGATGTGGGCGCCAACATTTGTGTTCACAATCTTCGTATTTGTGAAGCTCATCTCATTAGACAGAGGATGACTAAGTTTGTTTCTGGGAATGATTTGCAGTTACTTATCTTCGTGATGCAAAGATATAATTAATTTTTGTCAACTGCATAATCCAGTCTTCCAGTGTGCTGATTGCATAGGATGATCTATAAAGATAAATGCAGCGCAACATCGGGTTAAAGCTGATTTTTGAAGAAAAACGACGCATGATTTCCACATTTCTACCCCTAAATTATTTTGAAATTCTAAAATTGAAGTAAGCTCTCCTAGAAAAACCAAGTTCAAAATCTAGGTCTGCATGCACACCTGAAATTTTAATGCGAATGCGGTCAGGTCAACAGTCTGTGACAGATGAAAACATGCATCTTTGGTTCAATTCATATGTAAACTTTTGCTTAAGATGGTAGTTTTACATTTGTGCTCTGAGTATGATATCCTGTGATGATGTACGTCATGCCAGGCTCTCTGAGCAAGTCTTTTTTGTATTCATGCGCCATGCAGTAAAGTTTTTTTTTTTAATCTGTCATGGTTTAGGCGTGCGTTTGTTTGTTAGGCCTTTCTTTGTTCTATCATCCGGGACGACATCGGATTTCTTTTCTATCGAATTCCTGGCCCAGCTGGCTGATTGAGCTGGGGCGGAGTTTTAATATATATGGCCAGGGGTTCGCCACGCCTATCACTAGAGTGTCTGTTTGTTTCTAGCACTTCGGCCGGAGAAAATCTCTTGTCAGATTTCCTAGTGATTTGTTAAATTCCATTTATTGTTAGGAATTGCCTCTTTTAGAAATTTTCTCTCTTGTCTCTTGTTGTTTATTCTCTCTCGCACTGCTTCCGTGTTGCAGACTTTTATTTGTCCCTGGAAGCGCGAGCTTTTGCCGGAGGTGTGTCCCCCTTTTGTGTTTGTCTCTTATCTGGGCTGCTCGCAGTTCTTTCTCTCACTGGTCGCGGCACCTGGTGTCCTGTCACCACCCATTACATTATCACCAAGATTTATGTCGTCCTCATCACTGTCTACCCATCTGATTTTTGACATCCAGTGGCTTCAGGGGAAAACGCAGGTGCTGGTCTGTAGAATAGGGATTTATATATATATGAAGACCGCAGTTGAAAAATTATCAGTCACGTTTCACGTTGTGGAGCACTGATGAATTAAAAATTCAAAACAGTCTTAGAAACAAAGCACTGATAAATATGCAAAAAATATTAAATATTATAATAATGTATAATATAATTATTTATTATTACAAATATTATGATAATATTTAAAATATATAAATATGCTAAATTTGGACCCTGATCGTTTTTCCGTTGCAGTCTTCATATATATATATATATATATATATATATATATATACTAGTACTGTAACTGGTGAATGAATGAGAGGAATGTTTTTATTATTATGCTGATGTAACAATCACCACTGGCAACTGAAAGCAATTGATTCTTGAACACTGCCTTAGAATTATGAAAAACACTAAGTTCTTAGAAGACCTGCTTTTCAAATGGTTAATTTTTTTTCTTTTACAACAGGAAATGGAAAAGGACATTGAAAAGTACCTGTAAACCCTCCTGCAGAACGAGTAGAGCTGTGATTGCCATGCCATGACCACCTCACTTACCCATAATCATCCTTGGAATCCTCTCCCATGGCCCGCTAGAAGTTGGCAGGACTGTTCCCCCCAGACCAGTGACGGCCTGCTCACAAACCCGCCAGTCGGACAGAGCAGGCCTGATGAATTTGACGTGCACCCCCTTCTGGGAGGACCCTCTAACCCCTGGCCAGACCATTCGAGAGGACCCCTGAGCTCTCCTCTACTATTTTACCTATAACGTACTAAAAAAGAAACTAGTATAACTGAAGGAATGTCTCCCATGTAATGAGCGTCACGCATAATAATAAATTCTCAAAGCAATTGTGCTCGGTAGAGAAAACATCATATTTTGTGTTGGTTTGATTTTTTATTTTTTATTTTTTTTCCGTTTTTAAAGGTGTCAGTTAAGTGCTCAAAATGGCATTCAGAAATATTTCAGTGAGCAACATGTCGTGTATCAAAATGAAATGGTAGCAGTGGCGCCAACTTCAGGTCAACATTGGGGGGTCACAATTTTTTTTTTCAGGCTGCTGTATTCCCAAGGGTAGGGTGCCTTGTCCAAAGTCCAGCCTTTTAGACTGTTAAAAAGGTTTATTTAGAAAACATCAGGAGGCTACTATATTTGATTAATGTTAAATCTGGTTGTGATCTGTGAAATAACTTTAATTGGCTGAATGGATGCGATGCATGAAGGCATACACGAATTGAATGTCGGAGGGAGCATCCATTTTCCATCCCTGCATTTATGGATGAAGGCTTAACTGTTTTCAGTCATTTATTTAGCCTAGGATTTGAAATTGCAAACGGGCCCTTAAACATTGCATTTGCCAAGACGCACGCAATATGCGCACATGATAATTATGCATGCAACGCGTGGTTCATCGTTCAAGGCAGCTGTCTCTTAACAAAGCTATGGGCTACATATCTTCCATCATCCACTCAACTGCTGTGCTTAAATAGTGCCGGATGCTGCAGACACATGGTTAATAGTACACCCTATCTGGACTATGAAAATGAAAACCCAAGCTGCAAGTTAAAAGCCGATATAACCTCAGCGCTTAAACTGAAGTAGAAGCTACTGATTAAGGCAATGCGGGACCTTTTTTCATAATGCTAGTGCGAACCATCTGCGATTGCAGTGGCAGGTTTAGAAGCTGAATCCAAATTTGAACCAGGCTTATGCCGTCGGAGGCGACGGCTGGGGGTATACCCCCAAACGCCCCCAATCCTCCAATCCTTGAATAGACTTGCATTTGAACTTAATTTCAGGTCAATCGGACAAATGGTTCTGAAGATATGGCCAGAATGGTAATTTTTCATCACAAAGCGCCACCTGGTGGCAAAATATTGAACCATACAGGTATGATGTCATCAGGTGACACGTTGTGAGGTCATGACCTTGCAGTTGCACATAGTTTCATGTCAATTGGAGAAATAGTTCCAAAGATATAGCAAAAATGGTGAATTTTATGTGACAAAGCTCCACCTTGTGTCAAAATTTTGAACCAAACAGGTATAATGTCATTGTGGGACACATCCTCAGGTCATGACCCTTCATTTGCACTTGATTTGAGGTAAATCGGACAAATTGTCATGGAAATTGGCCCGCCGGCAAGAGGCAAAGCCGGCGGGCACTGGGACAATGTTCCCAAACAGGTACAAAGGGACCCAAACGCACAGGCTGAGTAAAAACAAAAGTTGCTCAATAAATAAAGATAAAAACAGTCCCAGAGGGGAGCAGCACAGCAGCCTACAGCAGGGCTCAGGAACACACAGGATACTGCTGCACCTACACAGGTGCAGCCCACTCTTAAATACAAGAACTTTACCTCCACCTTAACGAGCAACAGGTGTGGCTCTTTAAGGTGGAGGCAAAGAATGCAGCAGGGGGAAGGGCCTGCAGGCCAACACCATGACAGGACCCTCCCCCCAAAGCACGCCACCTGGCGAGCAAAGAGCCCATCCTCCTCTGAAACGCACTAGGTGCCCTCCTACGGCAGGAACCTCACGGTGCTCTCCTCTGGCAGGAACCTCACGGCGCCCTCCTCCGGCAGGAAACTCACGGAGCCCTCCTCCGGCAGGAACCTCACGGCGCCCTCTCATGGCGCCCTCCTCCGGCAGGAACCTCACGGAGCCCTCCTCCGGCAGGAACCTCACGGCGCCCTCTCATGGTGCCCTCCTCCGGCAGGAACCTCACGGCGCCCTCTCATGGCGCCCTCTGCCGGCAGGAACCTCACGGTGCCCTCTCATGGCGCCCTCCTCCAGCAGGAACCTCACGGCGCCCTCTCATGGCCCCCTTCGTACGGCGCCCTCTCTGGCAGCCCGCTCTGGCACACTCCGCTGACGCCCGCCAGACTCCGGTATACCTGGCACCAGCCAGATGCGAGAACACAACGCCGGGCCTGAACGCATGGTGCCAGCCGGACCCTGAATGCGAGGCGCCAGCTGTTGTTGGCTACAACAGCAGCTAAAGACGAGGTGCTATTCACTATCAATTTTTTTTTTTAGAGTAGCCTAGGCCACGGCAACGAATCAAGGACACACATTTTCTGGACATGAATATTAATTCCCGTATGGATTCAGCTACTAAACCTGCAACTGCAATCGTAGAAGGCTTGCATTGGCCTGATTTTTTTAAAGGTCCTGCATTACCTTAACCAGTAGCTTGACTGAAGGTAGCAGACGAACTACAAAAACTTGCGGTTTTATTATTGCAGGGTTTTTGCACCCCAACTTTAACTTTGGAGGTGCAGGAGACCCAATGCCCCCCCCCACACACACACACGCGCGCACACACAAATGGCGCCTATGAAAGGCAGCATGTTATGTTATCGGCTTGCATCTAAATAATTTCATGTTGCTGATTAAAACTGGTTTGGATTGACTGAAGGAGGCTAAGGCATTGACCTCGTGGAATTATAAGTCCTCTGAAAATTAAAAATGTTCGTATGATTATCCTGGCAGCTAAGGGCTTTCTACATTGTCTGAAAAAAGCAACAAAAAAACAAGGAAAGCAAAAGTATGAATATTTCCCTATATTCAGCTCTATTTGCGTTTTGGAGTCGCTTGATCAAAAATATTCTTTATGATTGAGACGATATTCTGCAAGATTAGCAATATTTGATATTAAACTCATGCCAGAAAGGAGAGGAGCATACTGGAGAAACTGAGGGGGGACAAAAATCGGTCTCCAGCGCCCCCTTTTGTTAATACTGCGAATAATAGAGCTAGATTTTTGAGGAGCCGTGTCATCTGGTAAGATTTCATCTGTATGTATCCCACTGTAGTTCAAAACTTTACGTTCAGAAATATACGGTACCAGTCAAAAGTTTGGACACACTCACATTTTTCTTACAGCACATAAAAGACAGTTAAATAAAAGTTTAAGCGCCCATTATTTTGGAAAAAAAATATATAATTCTTAAATCTATCAAACTAACCAGCACTTGTTATATCTGCTGAGCACACTCAGAGTTTTTTAACATGGGCAGTCTTATGGCTATAATAGGTTTGCTGCTGCGCAGTCCTGTCTAAATTCCTAAAAATATGCTGCACTTGCAGCTTGATTTTCATTGACCTTTTTGCCGAATAAGTACAAAAGCAGCTTGACTTCAATTCACCCTTTGGAAAATTGAAGGAGCTTGTATTTGTCTTTACTTTGCTAAATATGGCTTCTGTGAGAATTCCAAAATTCTGAACTCTATATAAACAAGTAAATTATTCTTTTTATATTTCTGACTGTTTATCTCTCACGAGATTCCATTTGAGATGATATAGAAAAGTTAAACCATTTATATTTCTCAAAAAACAAAGTGCTGTAACATTAGCAAAGTGCGTCCAAACCTCTGACTGGCACTGTACATAAAAATTATGATAATACCAACGACAATATAGAACGAATGGATGAGCGTAAAGTTGAACACTGTAACTTAAAGTAATTTAACTCTCATGATAATAAAAATGTTCTTGTGGCGCCCCCTAAAGTGTAATCTCGACATTCACTTGCCAGGCAAGGAGAAAACCCCTTGAAATTCACCATTGTGCTCTGAAAGAGGTCCTGCAAGGTTCAAAAGACACAATGTTTTATTTGTCTAGTAATCTGTAGAATTAGCCGAAATAAACAAGGGTAGACAGCTTAGAAATGTAATTAAAACCCATTCTTAAAACTGGGTGGAAAATGCAATCATGTAAAGAAAATAGAGTAACTCCTCCGACAAGCATGAGAACGATAAGACAGGTACGCCTATAAACATCTGAATCCGTCTTCTGTCTAGAAATCTTTTGTTAATCGCTCCTGTTATGAATTCTGTCGGGCTGCCTTTCACACAGAAGCACAGGGGTTGTTTAACTCGAAAATCCCAGCTTTTTGAAGCTTAAGACTTATTCATATATGGATTGATTCAACTATGCGATGAAAAACTATTCCCCACTTCCCGATTTCTTATATTTTTGCATATTTCTCACTTAAATGTTTTACATCATCAAACTGATTTTAATATTAAAGTTAACCCAGTAAATATAAACTGCAATTTTATACTATGTTTTCGCCCCTGTTTGTTTGTTTATCTGTCTGTTTGTGAACAACATAACTCAAAAAGTAATGCATGGATTTCTCTGAAATTTTGTGGGTGCATTGCTATTACATCAAGGATGGACCCTATTGATTTTCACCGCGATTAGTGAAACAATATGGCTGCCATCTTTAAATCGTATGACACGTGATAAGTCAACTTAACTGATCCCTCTCATGACAATTTAGACTGTGCTGCCGTGGCGGAGGTTTGCGCTCTACGAGTGCCTCTAGTTAATTTCACAAGACGCAACCAGGCAAAATGACTGCCAGTAGTTAAATAGAACTTGTGTGATAAAGTGAAGTAGGGAAAAAGCAGCACATGATGCCACAATCTAAAGAAATTCAAAAACAGATCAGAAACAAAGTTATTGACATCTATCTGTCTGGAAAGGGTTACAAAGTCATTTCTACGGCTCTGGGACACCAGTGAACCACAGTGAGAGCCATTATGTAAAAAAAAAGAAAACCAAGAACAATGGTAAACCTTCACGAGTGGCCAGGTGACCAAAATTCCTCCAAGAGTGCATCAACGACTTATCCAGGAGGTCACAAAAGAACCCAGACCAACATCTAAAGAATTGCAAGCCTCACTTGCCCATGGTTAAGGTCAGTGTTCATGACTCCACAATAATAAAGAGACTGGGGGAAATGGCATCCATGGGAGACCTACAAGGTGACAACCACTGCTGACCGAAACGATGCTCATTCCACATTTGCCAAAATGACTTGGGATAGCTCCCAAGACTTTTGAGATAATATTCCGTGAACAGATGGGTCAAAACTGCAAATTTATTTGGGTCCCGCTACATCTGGCATGCAGCAAGCACTGTCTTCTGCAACAAGAGCATCGTATTGACAGTCAAACACGATGTTAGTAGTGTGATAGTCTGGTGCTGCTTTGCTGCTTCAGGACCTAGACGACTAGCTATAATTGATGGAACCATGAATTTTACCAAAAATCCTGAAGGAAAATGCCCGGCCATTAGTTTCAGACCTAAAACTCAAACTCAGTTGGATTATTCAGCAGGTCAATGATACCAAGCGCACAAGCAAGAACACCTCAGAATGGCTAAAAAGAAACAAAAGTTTTTGGTTTGGCCAATTAAAATAAATTCCTGACTTGTATCTGATTGACATGCTATGGTATGACATTAATCAATCAATTCATGCTTGAAACCCTCAAATGCGATGGGATTCAGGAAATTCTGCGCAGAAGAGTAGGCCAGAATCCTCCACAGCAATGTAAAAGACTCATTGGCCGTTGTCAGAAATGTTGGATTGCAGTTGTTGTCCCCAAGGGTGGCACAACGAGTTTTTACAGTTGCTTTACGGGGCAATTGTCTTTTCACATGGTTGATATACAAACCCAATTCCGATATAGTTGGGACAAAGTGTAAATTGTGAATAAAATCAAAATGCAATGACACTCAGATCACATGAGCCAATATGTTATTTACAATAGAACATAGATAACATTTCAAATGTTGAAACTGAGATATTTTACATTTTTATCCACAAAATGAACTTAATTTTAAATTTTCTGGCTGCAACTAGTTTCAAAAAAGTTGGGACAGAGGCATGAAAGGCTGAAAAGGCAGTTAATATATAAGAGAACCAGCGGAAAGAACATTTAGCAAGTAATTAAGTTAACTGGCATCTGGTGTGTAACATGATTGGCAGTAAAAGGGAGGTCTATGAGAGGCAGAGTTTCTTAGAAGTTATGATGGCCAGAGGCTCTCAAACCTGTGAAGGCTTATGTTAAAAAAAATTGTGGAACACTTTAAAAACAATGTTCCTCAACGTCAAATTGCAAAGGCTTTGAAGGTCTCATCATCGACAGTTCAGAACATCATCAAAAGATTCAGAGAGACTGGAAAAATTTCTCTGCGTAAGGGACAAGGCTGAAGACATTTACTGGATGCCCGTGATGTTCGGGCCCTCAAACGCCACTGCATCACTCACTGGCATAATTCTGTCATTTACATTAATAAATGGGCCCAGGAATACTTCAAGAATCCACTGTCTGTAAACACAGTCCGCCGTACCATCCACAGATGCCACCTAAAACTTCATCTTGCAAAAAGGAAGCCATTGTTGAGCATGATCCAGAACGCCGCCGTAGTCTGTGGGCCAAGTCTCATATAAAATGGACTGTAGCAAAGTAGTAAAGTGTCCTGTGGTCAGATGAGTACAAATTTGACATTCTTCTTGGAAATCGTGGCCGTCGTGTCCTCTGGATTAAAGAGGAGAAAGACCACCCCTCCTGTAATCAGCAATCAGTTCAAAAGCTAGCATCTCTGATGGTATGGGGATGCATTAGTGCATATGGTGTGGGATACTTGCATGTTTTCAAAAGCACCACGAATGCGGAAAGGTATATAAAGCTTTTAGTGCAACATATGCTCCACTCCAGATGACATTTATTCCAGGGAAAGCCTTGTGTATTTCAGCAGGACAATGCAAAACCACATACTGCAGCTATCAAAACAGCATGGCTTTGTAGTAGAAGAGTCTGTGTGCTGATCTGGCCTACCTGCAGTGCTGATCTTTCACCGATTGAGAACATTTGGCACATAATTAAACAAAAGGTTTGTCAAAGGAGACCCAAAACTCTCCAGCAGCTGGAAGCAAGAGTGGAATCAAATTCCAATGGCTAAACTCAAGAAACTTGTCTCCTCAATGCCCAGACACCTCCACTCTGTGTTAAAAAGAAGAGGGGATGCTACACCATGGTAAACAGGCCCTTGTCCCAACTATTTTGAGACCTGTAGCACCCGTCAAATTTGAAATGAGCTCATTTTGTGGATAAAATTGTAAAAATTTCCCAGTTTCAACATTTGCTCTGTTATCTCTGTTCCATTGTGAATAAAATACTGGCTCGTGTGATTTGAAAGTCATTGTGTTTTGATTTTACTCACAATTTACACTTTGTCCTAACTATTTCAGAATCGGGGTTGTGTATACATATAGATTTTGAATAATTCTTCATCCACAGTGACTGAAATGATCATTTGAAAGCTGCATTTTGTGTTAACTCACGTTGTCTGTGTCATTTATTACATTTTTTGGATGATTTGAAACATTTAAACATAGCAAATAAGAGAAAATAGAAGAAACCCAGAGGGTGGCAAAAACCTTTTCCTGTACCCTACTAAGTGTCGGTCGGTC
Source organism: Gymnothorax reevesii (assembly GCA_029721435.1). NCBI lineage: Eukaryota > Metazoa > Chordata > Actinopteri > Anguilliformes > Muraenidae > Gymnothorax > Gymnothorax reevesii. The sequence continues at coordinate 33,176,257 of CM056575.1, forward strand.
CTTGTCGGTGATCTTTGAATTGTGGCCAGTTTTTTTTTTTTGTCCTGGCTATTTTTGGCCTTTGGCCAATGCCATCATGACGTTAACATACTCCCTCATGCCACCTTAAGAAAAATTAGACTTTTTTTGGACAAATTGACCTGCGATTTGAGAACCAACTATTCTGACCTTTTGAAACCTGCTATACTTATCTCTGGATAGTTACTTAACGAAGTTGTTCCAAAGTTAGTGCTGCTGGTTAATTCTCTTTTAAGTTGACACATGGTGCTACTTAGCTTTCAAAGGAATTGAGAAGACCAGTGTAAATGCCTTTTAAATTTCAGTCTCAAAACTTCGAAGTTAAAATAATATTTCAAAGGTAGGCCTACTTCCAATATCTCATTCACCATCTGTAAATCTACAGAAGTAGGGGAGACTGGGGTCCGATGAGCCATAGAAACCAATGAGCCATATCACTATTTTGGGATCAATCAAAGCCAAAGGTGTTTGAAATAGGCAAAATAGTGATATGGCTCATTTATCCCCATGACTCATCAGTCGATGGTCAAATATTTTGCCTATTATAAGCAGCTCTGTCATCGACTGATCGCAAAATAGTGATATGGCTCATTAGTCCCCATGGCTCATTGGACCCCAGTCTCCCCAATTCTGTGGCTGTACCATCATGGTGTCTGAATCGTAGTGACCCAGTCAGTGGTTTCCTCCTTCACGACTATTGGTACAATGGTGTTCAAGTCATGGCCTTTGAAGGCCTTGTCAGCCGCAACATGAAACCTGAACTGTTTTATCGGTGGAATACTAAAGGATTCTCCTGAGTGTATGGAGCTGCTATTTTGCTGAAGACAAGAAATATCCAGATTAGCGACTTGCTCCAGAATAAAAAAAAAACTGTACAAATCAATGTGCGTAAAAATACCAGCTTCACTACCACGCTGTGCTGAAGTACCTTTTTTTTTTAATTGCCCAAATCTGATGATTTAACGATAAACGGCGGAAGGCCTGCTACCTGATTTCATATTGCTGAGTTTGTCTGCCATCGCTATTGGCCTACCCTGATATGCTCAGTTGCATCTCAGGATCAAAACATGACTCAATTTTCCAGTGCAAGCCTACCCATTCTGGAATAGATGACACTGTTCACCTACTTGTCACGAGGCTGAATGCGTTGGTATAACGGTTGTATGAAAGCGAAATTTTTTTGTAACCTAATTAATTATACTGTTGAAAAAAGTATTCGTCTAATAACTGTCAAAAAGTAAGACTTCGATGATTAATTCTCTTAAGTCCTCATTATAAAGGCCCTTGGCGTCAAATGAAGACGCTACATCATCATCTGCTTTTTACCGGGGAAGTGTGACGTAAAAACACGGAGAACTCTGTTGGAGAATGAGTCGGAAGGGGACTCTGCTGAACAGCAGCATCAAGCGAGAGCGGTGCCGTGTGCGGCTGACACTGCACCGATGAGAACAGGACGAGCACAATTAAGGATTGTATGCTTGTTTTTGTATTAATTTGGTCAATGTCTGGTTTTGCTAATAATATTACGCCAACGACGCGTCTGTATTTTGCCAGTATTTTTACAACTGCAGTGGATATTTGATTTGGAAGCTTCGGCCAGCTTGTTTTTGGATTCTGAATGGAAGCTGCGGCAGAGGGAGCGGCGAGCTCGTCGGTGGACGGGGAAGAGAGCCCGTTGACCGGGGCTGTGGCGTGTGATGAGACCGACACTGTCATAGGTGTCAGTTACGGAATGGACGCCGGGGACATAGGTAAACATCACATAGATGTTCCGAAATTGGGATTCATTGTAGAATCAGGCTGGCTCACTTGCGTTTCGGAATTGTTCAGTTTACATGGAATTGAGCTAGTTTGCTAGCTAACGTTAGCCAGCTAGCTGGTAGTAAACGTAAGATAACCTGGCTTTTTTTCAATTGAGATGCTCGCTTGGTTACACCTCAGCCCCTATGAGTAATGACTCACTATAGCTGCTTATCTTGCGGATTAGCTTGCAAGTGACCCTGGTTGTTTTAATTTAACGTTGGCAAGATTTGACGGATAACGATACCCATTAAAATAATGGTTGTTTCAGCAACATTCTCAAATCATACCGTATTTGAATGGGAAACGCTCTCATTGCTTGCATGGTTTTATTTCCTCATTAACATGCTAGAAAAAAAAATCTCTTCACCATTGGCTAATGTAGCCAGTTAGCTTTGGAATGAACATTTAAGTACATTTAACATTAGCCAGATGAACTTGACATGCGCTGGCAATTCCATAAATCGTACCTGCATCTTCCTCGTCAGCTATAACGTCATCAGCTTGTATTCTAACCACTGAATTGTTAGCCTTGGTGGGTACCATCACTGGTGTGTAAATACTTGTCAGTTTAATAGTGACAACCTAACAGCCTCTGAACGAGTGGCATTTTCAAACCTTCAGTTTTGTGATTAATGCGAAAATCTGCGCGTGTGCATATATAAATAGATATAGCCACGGGCTGCTTAGCCTCCTGGCATTTTTAAGGACATTTTATCATCACCGTCAGTGACGGTAATTTCAGTTCCATAGGTGCCCAACAGTATTTGGGTCATTCTCCTTCCCTGGTCGGGAAAGGTTCTGATGTTGTAAGTTGCAGTTTGGCGTACATTTCCACTCTCACAATCTGGCTTAAATGTATTGTCTGGGGAACATGGATACAAAATTTGGAATGTTGTTGCCACATAACAGCAGAAAATTCCAAACGAGCCCGTGTCCTGGCCGAAATAACACAGACCCGCGTGTTGTTCCATTTTCAGCGTTCCAAGCGCAGGGAACGGTCCGCAGAAGCACGCCTCTGTTCTCGTGCTGCTTGCTCTGCACCGTTCTGTGTGGCATCCGAGACTAATATCCTTTACTGCTGCAGTTCTGCTTTAACGTCTCGCGTATCCCCCTCGGCACGTTGTTGGACTTATGAGCATTAGGCTGCAAGCGGTGCAGTTTATGTTGATTTGCTGAGATGTAAAGGCCGATTTATACCTCCTTGCAGCCGTCTTTATTTGTTTTGACCCTCCCTTGGTAAAGATTTCCGTCTACCTCTTCTTAAGATGTAGGAGGTCAAAATATAAAAAAATAAAAATGCTTCATTATCCTTATTTCTTGGCTATAACCTAATCTATGGAAACGCAGAGACATTGGCCAAAATAAGTGGTTCTTTAACTTTTCGTCTTCCTCGATTTGTCAACAGCTCGGAGCAGGAATCTTTGTAATCATTTACACCTACCATCATTTGCCTCTATTGGCCTGTTCCGTGTTGGTTGGGTATGACCAGAGCAGCTGAGCTCTTATGCAGTATTTAGCTATGCATTGTATTTCTCCATTGTTACCTCTTTTTTCTCACCCGTGCAGGTCCCTGCAGTGATTAAAACTGTAACAATGGCCTGAGATGCTATAATGAAAGGAGGTAATTTCACCGCTGAAGAGCCAATGGCTGATTGCAATTATTCAGAGAGTGCATTCATCCTACATGAAAGAGATCATGTAGTCTTCCCTGGTCCGGGAGTTTTTTTCTGCAGTGAGCACTCGACAGCGCTTGAGTGCTAATTCCAGTTCTTTCCATACAGCCGCTTTGTCGCAACTGCTGGGAAGCCAATTAATTAAATTGTTAAGTATGTGACTCCATTTTGGGAAGTGCTAATGTGAGGAGATGCCGTCAGGAGCCCTTCACTGAATGCTATGAGCACCGTGAATTCGGCTCAGGAATTTTGATTGGCCGTGTCTGTGCCATCAATCGTTGGTGTGGCGGCTGTGCATTGAAATGGACACCATGCAGAAAACACGACTTATGGTCTCACATTTGATGCCTAACATCAAACTTGCCCTTATAAAATCACTGCAGGTCATTTCCAGTCAGGTTTGACCTAAGTTGAAACACCACTTCACTCTATAATAATGGTGGGAAATTAAAAAAATCTAGAAATGTATGGGGAAATTGAAGTGGTTTCAGACCGCCTTGCGAGTTCCTCTATGTCTGTGAGTCAGACTGCTGTGATACCATAGTGCTGCAGTGTCTGCTCAGCGGGACCTTCCTCTCTGAGCGATGGCAGGCTGTGATATTTCATCTGAAAGAACAGCTTATGGGAATGTCAGTGACATACATGGGCATTGCCTTTGAGTCCTGCTGCTTCACAGAGTGCTGGGAAATGGAGGTTCCTTGTTTGTCTTGGCCAGGGGTAGGCAATCCTGATCCCAAAGTTCCAGTGCCGTTTCTGGATTTTGAACCATCCGAGCGTGACCTCCTGAGTTTGATGGGTGATTAAATGGCCGAATGTGAATCGCATAATATACAGAATGATGAAACTGTCTAAGCACCCGCAGCATGTGGTCAACTGAGCTCATGGAATTCAAGTGAAATAAAATCAGTGGAGTTATACCGCTGTGGGTTTGGATAGAACAAAAACCAGACGTGGCACTGGTGCTCTTGGACCAGGTTGCCTTTCCCTGTCAATGGGAAGAGTCCTGGTTAAACTGGACAAGCAACGCTGTGTGCTTTTATCCATAATGCAATATCTGTGTTTGTATCAGTTTTTGGGCCCTGCACCCCTGCTACTTGGATTGAAAAACAATAAGTATAAGATAAACATGGTCACTGTCAGCATTAATTAGAGAGAATTTACATCCGTTTTATGTGAACTTTGTTTGACGGCCTGGTCTTGCCGTGTCACAGTCGAAATACTGCACCGTATAGCAGGAGGTATTTTGAATTATTTTCTGTCCCATTCTGAGATTTTCAAATTTGACTACTCAAATAAGGTTTGTTGTTTCTTTCCCCAAATCCCTGCGAGAAACCACTGTGATGGAATAACGGCTCACTGCCCCTGGGCAGGAAAATTGTACTCGATCACAATTTCATTTCCTTTTCTTCAGTCATTTGATCCTGGCTGTGTTTGTTTTTGCTTCAGTTCAGTGTCGGCTCCGATGAGAGCATTTTGAGGATCAGATTTTGATCCTGGCAGCCAAACTGATTGTTTTACAATTTCTTCCTAGGCTTCAAAGTAGAGATGCACCAATAATGGTATTAACAAGAGAATCGGTTCGATACTGACTCAGATAGATGGATCGGGTATCTGTGACAATGGGCCGATCTGGCATTGGATACCATTATTTCAATAAATAACAATTCAATACATTTATTTTTTTATTACATTTTATTTTACAAAGTTACTAAAGCAGTGTTTAAGTCAGACCTGATGCTGCCTTACGCATAAAAGAATGATCCAAGTCTCTTTCGCTCTGTGAAACATACAGCTTATTAATGAAACACTGGTATCAGATCAGTACTCTCAGCGAATACCCTAAGTCCAGGCACGGTTATCGATAAAGAAAAGGAAAAAGTTTAGTTGATACATCTTTACTTCGAAGGACCATATATGCAGTTATGTATTCCTCTGCTATGGCTGACCTGTTACTTTCCTGCCGTCTGCACAATACTGTTGGTGACCGAGTTGACTAAGGCCTCACATGGTGTTTTGTCCGGTCTTTTTTGTTGCCCTTTCTGCATCCTTTATGCAGTTTTTCTCATTGTTTTGGACAAAAGCATCTGCCAGAAGAACTACAATGCAAAGTAAAACCCAGGTCTGTTATGGAGTATCTAACTCTCCCGGCTGTTCAGAGTCTGACTATGATCTTGGCCATTGGGGTTTGAGGCTTGAGTGGAACCCTTAATGGGGTGATTGCTGGACTGACTGGCTGTACTGGGGCATATGCCCCTGGCATTCCCATCTCCGAAATCTGAGTCCATAAAACTGAATGAAGCCTCACAGGCTACTGACAAGCAACCACAGTTGACTGCTGAACTGCTTATGAGTCTCTCTCCCTCCCCCCCCTCTTCCTCTATTATATAACTGATGGCTTGATTGTTAAAATAGGCACTATTTTTCATGACTATTTTACTTTGGCACAGAAAAAATATTACTGGGGCATGTGTGGTCTGGCACTACTCCTGAACCTACCCTAGCCCATTGATGCTGCAGGGTCTTTTGGGAGCTGTAGTTCATTTTACCATTACCTTGGGAGGCGGGGTTTCCTCGGGGCCTCATCATACATCAGTTGAATTCTCCATTTGATTGGCAGCTGCAGCCTTTCATTTCCAAACAAACTTTCCCTTTCTGGTGGTGTTGCAGCCCTCCAGGGGTGCTCCCTGAGATTTACAACTATGTATTCTCCTTTTCCGCCTCTTGTCTTCTCCCCATGCTTCAAAATGGGGGGTGAATTTGGTAAGGGATACAAAGCAGCTCACTGCAGTCATGGTGTTGTATTTGGGTCTTTTATTTATGATTTTGTCCCCAGCTGTTGCATTATTTCTATGGCAGTGCGGTTTAATGCCTGTAATCAGTGGAAAGTAAATGGATCCACATTATCAAGGTCGTATCTAGCTGATGTGGTGTTTCCACGCATCATCACATTCGCAGAGCTCCTGTGCAGTCCCAGATTTCTGCTGCGATAGAGAGCAGAAGTACCAAGGAACCCTTGCAGGGGTGAAGTGGTGCATAGAATGCTCTTCAAACCCCCCCCCCCCTTGAGATTTCTTGAGATAACAGTCTCAGTGAGGTTTTGTTGGTTAATTAATGGGTAATAAATGAAAATCACTCACAATCTGAACAAACAGTGAGTGAGAAGTGAGAGGGTGTGGAGGGGTGAGAAAGGAAGCATCGTGAGGGAGAGAAGGATGTGCAGGTCCAGCGATGCTGTAGGCTGGAGCAGGACTCGCAGACAGAACAGACAGGTGTGAACTATGCAGAGCAGGACCTTTGTGGCATAAACAGCAGAATTTTCAAACTGTTTTTTTTTCCATGCAAAACAATGGAAAAAGTTGGTTTAAGGTCTAAACTGGAGGGTCCTCAAGGTCAAACTTTAATGGAATGCTGAGCGCAGTGGTGACTGCTGTTCTGGTGGACTTAACTGAGAATAATTTTTTTCCATTGTAAGAGACCCTTGAAATTAAAAATAGCTGGCGTGCACACTGCACAATGATAAATGTTTTAGCTGAGCATGTATAGTCAATGGAGCCAGCTTTTCAAAAACAACTTCTCAGCCATTTAGTTTGTGTACTCTGCTTTAAATTGCTCTCTTGATATGCTGCTGCCTTGCATAGGTTCAAAGCCACGCAAGCACATGGCAGTTTGATTTCTGCTCAGAATAAGGCGGTGGTTGTTTTTCACTAACTGTCTTGAGAAATTAGATGTTTTTTTCTGTTTTTAACATTCTGTGCTTTGACACGTCTCGGTCAAGGTGCTTTCATTTGTCTTGTATGTGAGTCTGGAATGTTAAGAATGGTAATTTTCATATCTTCCGAGAGATGAAACTTGGGAACGGACGTAACGAGCCATTTAGTTCTGAGTAAATTGCTGTTTTTGGTCTTGTAAAAAGCTCTTAACGCAAGCCTAGAGGGCACTATGCATCTGATAGACGGTTTAGGTAATTATACATTAAAGCTGTGTCTCATCATTTAACAATTGGTTTCCCATTTTACATTACAGGTACTTAGCATTTTAATAGCGTACCTAACAAAAAATTATTCTTTATCATATTTGTAACCTTTGATTTTTTATGTTTTGTGCCTTTAGCACTCTTTCTTTCCCAGTAGAACCCTATCATGTGCCTTGGAGGGCTATGCAAGCTTTTATTTTAACCAATCGCTACAGCTACTGATTTTACAAATTAGCTCCCCTTCCTTTGGTTGGAGGTGTGGTGATGAGTTAAGTCAGTAGGTGCAGTGATTGGTTGGAATGAAAACCTCAGTGGCACGTGATTGGACACAGTTACAATTGAGATGATCTGCGAAAAGGGGCTGCCTCCTAAAAAAGTGCCTCGCATTAAAGAAGAGGAACATGTCATTTCCTTTCAGGGGGCCGATCATTTAGTTCTGGAGTTGCTGTTGTTGTTGATAAAGGCGGGTGTTTTGAGTGATAATTCCCATTCTCCATATAGTTCTTTCTCAGTAGTGATTATGCTTCATTCAGCTGCAGAATGTGCCTGAAGATTATGTGGTGGCCATCTTGTTTCCCTAGACATGCAGTATCAAAATGCGATGTGGATCAAATATTTTAAGGCCCACTCTCTTCCTTGAACTGTGCTTTGATGATGCGTCCAGAGCTAATTTTTCGTTTGGGATGAATATGGCTTTGTCTGCTGCTAAGGCTTTGGTGTCAGTGACAAGTGAAACTCACAATTGTTATTGAACACGAAACAAACCGATTGAGGTGCGGTAATATCCTTTAAATTGGAGGTAAATTGTGGCGGCTGTTCATCGTAATGCATGATTGTTTGTCCCTCTCATTTAAATGGTCTCATTGAACCACCTGCGATGCTTTGGATTTTTACCTGCGTCACTGAAGGCAGCAGGTCTTGGAATGGCTTTTTCACATCTGGACCCGAACTCTGAAAAATGCTCGGAGGACAGAAAACTCTTGGGAGAGCACCAAACTCATCAAATAGAGCGGGTGAAATTTTGTCGTCCCTTGTGCATCCGTCACTCCGTCTGTCCAAAGTAAGGATGTTACCGAGAAAACTCAACTCAAATAATAATTGGCCCAGGAAGTTGTCATTTGGTTTGCTGATGTATATTGACCTAAGGCAGTTCGCTATCGAAAATGGCCGCTCTCCGTCAAAATCCAAGATGGCCTCCGCCATTTTTGTAAAAACAACGTTATCGAGATTACGTGAAAAATATGTGTCGTAGGATGTTCTGATTTGGTATGCTGATGTATCTTGACCTAAGGCAGGTCGCTATTGAAATTGGGTGTGCTGCATCAAAATCCTAGATGGCCACCGCCATGGATCTGCCAGAACAGCGTTATCGCAATAACTCCAAAAATAAGTGGCCTAGGAACTTTTAATTTGGTATGGTGGTGCATCTTGACCAGTTGCATGTTCTTATTGAAAATGATATCACAAAATCAAAATCCAAGATGGCCACCAAACAACGTTATCAAGATATCTTGCAAAATAAGCGGCTGACCCAAGGCAGCTCATCATTGAAGATGAGTGTGCTATGCCAAAATCCTTTCCAATTTATCTTTTCCATATGCCTGCATCTATCTATCATCATCATCATCATCATCATAACAATTCACCATCACTGAATTAATGCAAATTTTATTCTCCAAAGCATACTTCAACATAACACCCGCGCAGCGACGCAGGATCAGGTTCGCACTTGTTTTCAGTACCAGCCAATTTTTCTAGTGGAGGACTCCACCAGCCACTCAGATTTTAACAGAATGTAAAAATGCTTTTGTTGAAACCTTTTTCCCAAGAGTTTGTTGACTGGATGTGGTTTAGGAATTTGCTGGAATCCCCAAATCTTGCCATGAAATCCAAATTCAGCCCTGGATCTCTTTCATGACAGCCAATTAAGTGAAAAATTATTGCGAATAATTTGCCCGATTATTTTCATACTTGATTCCCAGCTAAAGGGATAGTGGAAAATCAGCAGGTCCAGGCCCTCAAGGATGTTAACTTTGGTAACAGGACTCCATAGAGTGGAAGGCATATGGATTTCATCTTGGCCCCTCAAGTGTATTAGCTAATCCAGTGAACCTCTGTAATACCACTGTTCTCTTGCGGTCCTAGCATGGCTAGCAGTATGAATATTATTATGCTGGTGATAGTTCTTTCCTTGTGAGCATTCTTGAACATGGTGCGGTATTTGCGACCCCTACATTACATTCATCCCAGTGTCAGAGACCATGCACACCGTACGCCTCACTTGAATAATCCACCGTCAACAGCATCTGTGGGATCTACCTCATAGTGCCCCCTCTGTTTGGGATTCGTAACAGGCTTTTTACAAGGTGGATTTTGACAAGGGATTGATTTTGAAAGTGGTTCTTGAGTTAAGTGCATGACTGGCTTTCGGAACTAAGGCAAAAGATGTGTCTCTTGAGCCATACATTAACCAAGTGCAGGGCTGGATGTGTGAAGTAAATTTCACGTGAATTCACGTGCTAGCTCTTCATCCTGCTCTGTGTCTGTATTAAAATAGTGGCTCCCTTGCTTTATATGTCAAAGCAGCCCAATGGAAAAAAATGTGGTTAGGTTTCGAAGCTAGTTCAGAATTTCCCCAAGCGTCTCGGTGGCGTGGCTGTTAGAGAACTGTGTGCATGCTCCATCTGCACCCCCAGCAGTCTTCTGCCCGTCTCTCTTCATGTTCCTGTTAAATGCAGATGTAAATAGCCCCGAGACACATTTAACAGTCTGATATTTTTCTCATTCTTCAAGAACATTCCTTTGGTGTCTGTAATGACACCATTTCGAAGCTTGTAGTAAAACAACAATAGAGCTAGTCTCTAGCCTCTCGTGTTTTCCTCTTCTAAACTATGCGCTGTTTTGAGTGTGTGATACAAATAAGGCTTCGCTCTGATTAGCTGCCTCATCATGGCGCAAAGTGACCAAAGGCGGCTGAAGCTGAAAACCTGGCCTGTTGTGTTGAGCAAATTGAGCACCTTGTGACTTTGATTGGGCCAGAGTTAAAGTGAGTCATTCAAGTACGCAATATCTAAGGAAGGTTACTACTGCAACAGTGCTAAGACAATGTGGTTTACTATGTTAAAACCTGTGTACCCATATATAGGTCTGTAAAATGCAGCTGCTGTATTTACACCTGAGAAATGTCGGGCCTCTTTTAAATTCTAGTGGGGATATCAAGGTTTTTAACGATCCAAAATATGTCTTGCCGAATTGCAGGGAAATGTGTATAAAATGATGTCCAAGATCTGGATATTTTCCATTTAATGTAATGCTGTTGCCATAAAACATGGCATCTTGGGTTTCAGTCTTCTGCTATGAGTGTGAAATTGCTTCAGCGAAGCCCTGCAACCAGCCGATACAGAATGCGTATGTGACATTGTCCTACTGAATGGAAAAAAACGCTTTATCTGACTTAGAACCTACTGAAGGGAAAACTTAAGTGAAAAAAGTTAGAGTTTAAGGCGTTAAAGTTTTGACAGATGTTAGGGTGAGGGACTACCAAAGTATATAGTTAAGAGCAATGGAATTTAAAAATTTTTCATTTTTAAAAAATTGACCAAAAACAGGCATTTGACCGATTTTGGCAAAAAAGCAATAAAATCATTGACTGGTGCCCCTTCCTCCTCCTCTCCATTTTTATCTTCAGCTTCTTGAAGTCTGCATCCGTTTTGCTGAAATCAACTTGCATAACACATTAACGTGATTGCATAAATGATGGAAGTTATGTTGACCGTGCTTGGGCAGAGCCAGAATTACAACCCCAATTCTGAAATAGTTGGGACGAAGTGTAAATTGTGAATAAAATCAAAATGCAATGACCTTCAGATCACATTAGCCAATATGTTATTTTTACAGTAGAACATGGATAACATTTCAAGTGTTGAAAATGAGACCTTTTTACTTTTTTATCTGCAAAATGAGCTAATTTCAAATTTTCTGGCTGTAACAGGTCTCAAAAAAGTTGGTACAGAGGCAAAAAAGGGCTGAAAAAGCCATTGATATATTAGAGAATCGGCTGAAAGAACATTTAGCAAGTAATTCAGTTAACTGGCATCAGGTGTGTGACATGATTGGCTATAAAAGGGATGTCTTAGAGAGGCTGAGTCTCTCAGAAGTAAAGATGGCCAGAGGCTCTCCAACCTGTAAAGGCTTGCGTAAAAAAATTGTGAAATACTTTAAAAACAATGTTCCTCAATGTCAAATTGCAAAGGCTTTCAAAGTCTCATCATCCACAGTGCAAAACATCATCGGAAGATTCAGAGAAACTGGAAAAATCTCTGTGTGTAAGGGACAAGGGCGAAGACCTTTACTAGATGATCTTCGGGCCCTCACACGCGACTGCATCACTCACCGGCATAATTCTGTCATTGACTTTACTAAATGGGCCCGGGACACTTCAAGAAACCACTGTCTGTAACCACTGAAGGAATCAGTGTGAAATTTGGTGGGGAGGGGCATATGGATGTACAGGTTAAATAAAGTTTGAGGCGTCAAAACTCTACAGCAAACATGGCCGCCAGTCCGCCGTATTTAAATCGCACTATATCATGCAGGAGAGCGTTTAGCCAGAATGCTGAAACTTTTAACGCACACACTTTTAGGAGGGTGATCTATAATTGTGGTGAGAATATTGATGTTTATCGTCATTTGGCCTTTCAGTGACCTTGTCATGGAAAGAACCTTTAAAATATGGTGAATAAGGTTCCAACTGTAATTAAATAGCTGAAACTTTGGATTTGGATGCTACTTGTGCAAATAATTAGATATTAATTGCAAATTTGAACACCTACTCTCGTTTGACCTTCCTGTGACCTTGAATCTCAAGTTACACTGTATCATTCGGGATCTTTGAATGCAGTTGAATGTTGAAATTTGCTTTTGACCTCGGTGATCACTACTGCATTGACACTTTTGATGTTTATGGTTATTTGGCCTTATAATGACTTTGACAAGTAAAAAAATCTTTAAAATAAAACTAAAGGTTTGCACTAAAGGTGTCTTCATTTTCCCAATTTTGAAATCCAAGCATAAAAAAACTACCATTTGTGAACTTGCATAATACTAAAGCAGGGTTCCCCTGGGTTTTGAAATCTTCACTTTCTCCCTTGAGAAATAAAATTTTTAAAAAATATTCTTCACTTTCTCATAGTCGTCAATTTTTATTATGTACTTATGGACTGAAAGGTCAAACCTCAAATATTTGCATAAAAAAAGGTCCCTCCATTATATTTTCGATATTATTTTGGGTCCGCTCAAGTCCAGCCTCTAATAATGGGGACCCTGTGCACCATAAAAGCAAAATTAAAAGCGCTTTAGCATTTAGCATGGCATGGAATTTATTCAAAAGACTAGCAGTAGAAATCCCTGAAACCCCTTATTTATTTTTTTATATCTACAGTCTTATCAATACAGCCATTTTAGGCATCCAAAAAATAAAAAAACGGACCCACCCTTTCAGGGCAATTGAGAGACCTGACAAAAATGCCAAATTGAGCTTGAGATGAGCCATCCATTTCTCTCTGGGAAGTGCTTTCTGGTTACTGTACTGTCCGAAACCACCTTGTGATGCTAAGCTGGTAAACCCAAACCCCCCAGCGGTTGCGAGCACCACCGGATTTACAGAAGTCAGTCAAACACAAATATATATTTGGCAAAACATCAAAATTGTTTGGCGCAGCCATGGATAATTACACCAACATGACTAGCTGATTAAGACGTTTTGTTATTGGTCAAAAGCATTGCATCCATTAGGTCATAAGGTGTAGTCGATTTTTAGAAACATTGCTCCTTCTGGCACAAAGCTTTTAAAAATCATTGTATGCATAGCCATTTCAGTAATAGTAGAGTTTAAAAGAGTGAAACATCCCTCTAACATTATAAGCCACTCATTGAAAAAAATTTGTCCTTGCAGCTTGTTAAAATTCTGCGATTGCAATTCTGGTTGGAGCAAAAACCATTGCACACAGCATTCACCCCGGGACCGAGTTTGAGAACTGTGGAGTTAGAGCGAACTACGGTACTGGCTGGCGCCTCGCACTGGCCTTAGAAATATATTTTAACAGAGATGAGTTCACTGACAACCAACCCAACCGTGTAGGCACGGTTCGTTGTCAATACGAAGTTTAGATCATTATTGATGATGAACCAGATAGAGTATAGCACTGTCTTGAGCTATTAAAGCCTACTTGGAAGTAAGTTACCATCTTTCGCATAACGTTAGCTCAGAAATCGACAGTCGTACCAAGGTTGAAAAAGTGGCAACAAATGGCATGATTGTACGCACCAAGCGATTGTTAAGTTGAAGATTAATCAAACTAAAATATGACGTGTGAAGATTCGGTTAGTGTGTCCGCAGGTAAGCGAACATAAGGCCATCGAAGTTGGGTCTCATACCCACTGAAAGGACGGACAGGACTGACAATCAAAGGTTAATGTCAGCAATTTATTCCGATCACTCAGCATAAGCTCATCATGCATATCTTTTCCCTGAGACGACAGAGCACAGAAATTATACATCCATGCTGAATTCATTTTGCTTGCGTACTTCATAGCTTCTTTAGCCTGTAACATCCGTTTCGGAAGACCAAAGAGGCGCTAAAATCTGCGTGGCAATTCGGTCTGGTAGGAACGAAATATAGAGGAACTGGTAATACATTGGCAGCGGGTTTTGTTACCAAATCTAATGCTACTGAAGTTTGGTGTGGCTTGTGAAGGGGAGGCACACAGCAGGTAAATTATAATTTATGATCTGCTCATATTCATCACGTTCACAAAACTAGGGACTGGTATAGACATTTACACACCTTGTTTTCCTAGTTCATCCTGAAGGGATGATTGTGCTTCAACTGCCACCGTTTTACAAATGAAACAGAAACCCGCGTATATTCACTCCCTCACACTGACTGACTGCGTGATTTGTATCAGTATTTGGCTTTTCAACCCCACGGAGACCTTTCAGCCAATAAGGCAGCATTTGGACGTATTTTTCCACAAAAACCCTCTCTGGTTGGTCTTTCTTTGCTCCGCTCATTGAAGATAAAACAATACAAAAGTGCTGTCCTGTTTTACATTCAGTAATGTAGTAAACTGTCTGAAGTGAAGAACGATTCGGGTCTAAAGAAAAAGTCCTAGGGGCTACAGCCTTGAATGCTCTGGTTCGGCAACGCCACTGCTTGCCATCGAATTGTTATTCGTCATTAAACAAATACATTCGCCACTGTGACTACTGCTGGTGATTTTCTCCTCGTCACCGATGAATTACTTTGGTCAATGATGAAAATGACCAGCGCCAGCAGGAACCCTGTACTAAAGCCGGTAATAAACCAAGTGAGTTACAATGCCTGTGGCGCTATTTTTTACCATTTTGAATTGTTTGTACATCCAGGAAAGGGCAGTGAACATTATGTATCAGCCAGAAAACCCTATACATGACTCGCTGTTAACTGTCGTCACGCTGCCTGAATTCAGTAGCTTAAATCCTTCGACCCGCCCACCCAGAGCAATTACGCTGGGGGGTTTGTCCCCCCCGACCGGCCTCGTTTCTCCTTTCTCTCCTTCATTCAAACCTCTCTCTCCAGTGCCAGGGAAACTGCTGATGGCAGCTTGAAGCAGTTGGGGCTCAGTAATGGGGAATTGATCTGTCCCTCCCACTGACTATTTTGACATACATGGGACCATTTTTAGGATGTCTGGGCATTCCTTCCTCTCTCCTTTTCCCCCACTGATCAGAACACGTAACTGGTTGGATGTTTTGACCAATTTTCCGTAGCTGTAACATAATTGTTTGTTTGCGACGCCGTCTGTGTTTATTATGTACCCCGTCAGCAGTGCAGGCTACTTGAGGGGAAGCTGTGGCCTTTCTGAGCTCTGCAGTGGAATACATTATGTGAGGATATCAGCCTTCCTGTGGAGCGAGATAACCAGCGGGTTTCTGTGGAAAACTGGGCCTTTTTTTTCCTCATTTGGCACCGAGCAGAGTCACTAGTGGTTAAGGCTGTGGCCTGTTGGGAAATTTAATGTGAAATAAAGAAGTGGTTGCAATTTAGATGATGCTTCGTTGGGCAAGTCAGTTGTACCCCTGAAGAGGTTGAAAGGACAGGTCCATGTAGATTAGCCCAATATGACAGGTCTTTTGTTTGTAAGTTGTTATGTGAGATGTGCAATGAGCCCTTCCGGAGTTGCCTGTTAATAAAATGACTGAAATCTATAGCTTTCCTAACTGGAGTCTATCATCCTCCAAAACCTCCATTAGGACTTGAGTGTAGATCAAACTGTAGATGTTGTGTTTGTCTGTTATCCACAAAGAAGAATTACCATGTAATTAGTTATATTTCCATATACTCGGGGCTGTATGCAAACACATGTTCCCCACGGACCTCAAGTGTTGCCTATTTGTAGATGCCCTAAATAATTTTTCCTGATCCAGTGTGTACACATTAATTTTCAGGAACAGATGTTCTAAAATGTGCATACTGTAGAACACTGATAGTACATTCATGACGCTCATTGACCAGGTGCAGTGAAGTCCACCTGGGTTTCTATTTGCCTCACTATACAAGGCTACTGTGTTTTGAATGTATTTTATAAATGTTTTTGTTTTTGGTTTTAGTAAAATTTAAGCCGTTTTAACTTTGGCAAAAGCCCATATTTCATGGATAAGAAGACTTTATTGCCAAAATAAGGATGTAGAGCAGAAACAATGCAAGTATGCTTGAAGGTGGCACTTTAAGATTTCGATTTTAAAAGACAAGGTGTTTGTATTTCTTTCATTGGTAACTTCTTGAAAATTGTGGGTGTGAAACAAATTATGATGGGCGGTAAAGATGTATCCTAACCCTCTTTATTATGTACGAAAAGTATTTCTCCTCCCACACTGTGTCAGCGGTGTCCCTGATCAGCTATTCTGTCTGCCATGTCCTTCAATTGTCTTCAGATTAACCCCCCTCCCCCACCAAATCTTTTCCCCTCTCTGCTCCAAGTGCTGGTCTTCAGAGATCAAGGATTTTATCAGGGACATATCTGTTGGGAGGAGGTTTGTCTGGGCTGTACAGTTTACTGGACTCCTGTGCTGTCTGATGGGAAAGGGACAGGGGAAACGGCCTGTCTCCGGGTTTTCCTCTTGTTTTGTTAGTCGCGAACGGACAACCTCTCAGATCAGCACCCAAAGCTAACATAACGAGCCACTTTCATGTTTCTTCAGAGAAAGTATAAATGCTTGCTGCTGCGGTTTGAGCATTTTATGCTTATGTGTGTGTGTGTGTGCGTGTGTGTCTTCCTGCCTCTGTGTGTGTGTGTGTGTGTGTGTGTGTGTGTGTGTGTGTGTTTGTGCGTGTGTGTTTGTGTGCGCGCGCGTGCATGTGTTGCCCACACTCTCAGTGGCTCAATTTTGGGGTTTATTGTGGCATATTTGGGTTGTTTGAAAATGTATGTTTGGCTACCATCTTGCAGTGACGAGTGCTCCCGGAATCGTCGTGATTTTAACCCTTAGAGTGCTGAAATAATTTTTCAATAACTTATGAATTAAATTATCTTGTGATGTTTAAAACTTATCGTGTGGCAACTTGTTTAAAAGAGCTCCCCTGTCGGAGCTCATTCAAACAAGTTGCTGCACAATAGGTTTTCAACAGCTTGGAATTTGATATCTTGCATCATGGAGCAACACTATTTGTATTAAGCGCTCTCACAGGTAAGGAAAGTTAGCAGTGGGACAGAGCCTTGTAAAGATTGTTCATCTTTCTGAGTTGCTCTGTCAGGAGAAATCTCTGGGCATTTCTTTTGTCTCCCACCAGTGTACTGGGATGCGAAAGTCAATACGAGTTTAACTGTTTCCCCCTACCACGTATGTCCCTGGGAGGCCGACAATAGCTCAGTGGAGGGACGCTTGCTCGCTCCTTTGCTAATTGAGCTCCTGGGCACAGCTGCTGAAAGCCCAGTGTGTCGAGGAGAAGGGGGGCTCAACAATAATCACCCTCTAATTAGAGCAGAATTCGGCGATTAGGAGTCCTGGGTGGGTAATTTTCAGAATGTGAGGTCCATCGAGCAGCTGTACCAAGCTATGTAAAAGCAGCGCTTTCTTTTGACTGGTTGACAGGGCCTGGCAGGCTTGCGTGGGAGGAGGTGGAGCTGATACAAAGGGGAGAACGCCTCCGTACAGACAAACTGACGCACGTTCGGCGCTCAGTGTCAGTACTTCACTTCCTGTACTCAAACGTGGGGTAATTATTATTCATATTTTTCAGAACTGCGTGTGCTGCTGTAGGGGATATTATTATGAATGGTCATGCCCGGGCTCGCTCCGCATTCATTATGATGCATGAGTATGTTTTGCGGTTGTTCCGTTGCTGTCTGCCTTTGGCGGGAGCGTTTCTGCAAAATTAAAAATGAGATTGCGGTTCTCCGCAGATAAATTTCAGCCTGATCCTATTGGGTAATTGAATTCATAGCTGTATCCTCCCATTCTTCGCCTCGCCTAATTACATTTTTGAAATATCTGATTTTGTTTTCTTGATGAGCTCACATGCGCATACACATGCGGACACACACTCTCACACACACACACAGCAGCCACAAATTCATATGTAGTGGCTATCTATTGGGTTTATATCAAAGAGGAAAATATTTCAGTACATATGCTGCTTGTGTGGAAGTAATTGGCGTGTGCGTGTGCGTGTGCGTGCGTGCGTGTGCCTGTGCCTGTGCCTGTGTGTGTGTCTGTGCGTGTGGGTGTGTGTGCCTGTGCCTGTGCCTGTGTGTGTGTCTGTGCGTGTGGGTGTGTGGGCTTGTATAGCTATATTTTTGTGAACTAGCTCTTGAGAAACCACATACAGTATACTGTGAAGACATTTTGGGTCGTCCTCAGAAGATTATGGTCTATTAAGGCTGGTTAGTTAGAGTTGGGGTTATGGTTACAGTTATGGTTGCTCATTATTTGGTAACACTATAGTATAATTTCCACCAAGCAGTCCAGTTCAGTTTGTTACACATTAGATAATTTATTTTTGTATTTCAATTGTGAAAAGTCACGGATAGTATCAAAAGAACCATTCAATTCTGCCCCCCTTTTTTTTTGTACCCAGCGCACTGATTCGATGCTGAAAGGAGGAGCTAGAAACACTGTTGATTGGTCAAGAGAGAATTAAGGGCTGGATGGAACAGCGAGAAATCTTAAGTGTTCCAGCTGATGAGAAAATGGCTGACACCAAATTCAGTTGCTCATCTGAGTAACGTTGGACGAAATGTAAAATGCTCCAGAGTGTTTACTGGAGGATCAAGGATCAAAGCAGCCTGAGTGGCGTGAATTGAAAAGGTTAGCTAAAGCTCAACTGATATAAACCAAGCCTATCATTATTACTGTTTAAACCTGTACAAGATCATTTCTTTCAACACTGCGTACATTTTATAGTACAGTGTGCGGTTGAAATATAAACCAGATTTTGGGTTTATGTAATACAGGTTATGTACAGATTCTAAGGGCATTACTCCAAAAGTCGGTACGGAATAAATGTAAGTCGATTTCCTTACGAATATAGCTATACAAACTTATGTGCCTGCTTGTGCGTGTATTCTTGCTACACAGTGAGGACGAAAGCCCCCCGCCTTTTTTTTTTTTTTTTTTTTTTTTTAACTAAAGAGTGAGGACATTTTTGCCTGTTCTCACAACAACAATGGCCAATTGTGATTTATTAGTTAAGATCAGGGGTATGGTTAGAATTTAGAATCTGTTAAGATTAGGGCAAGGGTTTGAGTTAGGCACGCATTGCTCATTTTTAAGATGAGGACAGGGCTATAGAGATGCACAAAGAATGGATGGAAATCAATGTAATGTCCTCACAAGAATGGAAATACACTGGGGTGTGTGTGTCTGTGTGAGCATGTTTGCTTTGTAATTTAAGAAATTGGTTTGTTAAAAGAAGCACGTTTGATTGTAAATATGCTTGTGCACAAAAGAAAATTTCATGCTCATTGAGTTATTTACTCAATAAACTCCGAATTGCTTAAGTTACAGAGAGCTCTGAGGTGTCAACTCCGTTTATTCTGTCTCCCTCTGTGCTGGAGAGCTAGCCGTTAGCATTGGATTTTCTGGATATTCCCACAGTTAATTACTCTTCAGACTGATAAACTCTCTTGTGCTCCAACTTGGGCTACCAGTCAGTTTAGTCAATGCCAATACATGGTCTTGACATTGCTCGTGTGAGAGCATCTCAAATTGTGTTAAGGTGAAGCCTGGATTGATGGGTGTTGGTAAACAAGGCGCAGAGCGACAGAATAAAGTTATTTAAGGGAAGCGCGAGCGGCATGAGCCCATTTATCTTTTATCTCCTCTGCTGGAGTTGTTTCCCTGTGGTGGTGAAAAGCAACAACATCAATACGTCTCGCATCTGTGTTGGCCTTACAAATGAAGTCTTGTTTCAAGTGGAGGGTTTATTGATGGAAGATGCTAACTTTTCTCTCGATAGCCATTATTTTACAGATAATCCTTGATTCTTCCTTGTTAAAAATGACACTCATGGTACATTTTTCACAGTCATATTTGATGTGACATCAAGTCAGCTTTTTGGCCTGAAACTACTCTACTTTATGCCATTTTCCACTTGGGGTGTCAAGTGCCACAGTCCGGCAGAGTATTCGAATGTAGATGTTGAATGTACTCAGACGGGAATGAGCATGCTAAATATGAAAACGCTAGGTCCAGAAAAGCAAAAAACATAGAGCAAAACAGAACCTAATTTTAATTATGATCTGTTGTTGTGTTGGACACAGCTCCTGGTGTCTCAAGGCAGTCTTCTCTCTCTGAACTGCTCTATCACCAATAATCTAATGCTAATAATAATAATAATAATAATAATAATAATAATGCATCAATTTTATGTAGTGCTTTTCTGGGCATTCAAAGATGCTTTACAATTGATACATTATTCATTCACTCGCACATTCACGCTCTGATGGTGGTAAACTACGTTTTTGTAGCCACTGCTGCCCTGGGGCAGACTGACGGAAGCGTGGCTGCCAGTATGCGCCTACGGCCCCTCCGACCACCATCAAACATTCACACACAGCCATACAGGAGTGTTCCTATATTGCATGTTTTCGTGGGTAATCTTTTAAGATGTAGTAGTGCTAAAATTGTGTGCTCGGGCTAAAAGCTTTGTTTCTCAGCTATTTTGAGTGTGAATGCAAACATTCATGATCGTCTGTCTCTATTTTTATCTCCAAATCTGCCAAAATTAAAAAGTAAGGATATGCTCTTTTGAGGAAGGTGTACTTTGGGCACTCAGTGAATGCTCACTTCAGCAGAGTCACTGCATTTGGCTGGGTGAACAGCACCTTTCTCAGAAGAACAGCCATTAAAGTTGAATAGCTCCGAAACATGGAGACAATTCATTCATTTTAAATGCGGTGTCGGCCTCAGAAAGCCAAACTCAAGGTGAGAAAGGAGATTGAGTCTTTGCCAATTCAAATGCCTGAGACAGCGTGAATATAAAATGTCCAAGCAATTTATTACAGCCGTCGCCCATAAGCCATGATTTGTAATGCTATGTCATGATGTAGGAGGTCAAAAAAACGGCATCAAAAATCCAAATAGTATCTGCATAAATGTTATAATTGAGCTGTTCAAGTTCCTCTTTATCTTGTTCTACATGGAAATTGTCAGATTTTCTGTTAGTTTAGTATTTTTTGTGGCTGTGAGCCGTGCGGATTTTGATTAGAACTGACTTTTTTCATTAGCAGGAACAGCAGGACAGACTTCACTCTTGGCAGTTTACCATCGTGGAAAGTAGTGGGGGGAGCGATGTGATTGGTGGTTGTTTTTTTGCATTTTCCCCCTGGCTTTCAAAGCTGGGAGATGAAATGTTTAATTCTCAGCTTGCCCTCGCTCAGATGTCTCTGGCTTGAACCCGTCTGTCTTTACCAGTGTTGGCAAACCCTGTTCCTTGATCATTTACTGGTGATCACGTCAACTCAAAGCACACCTCATTCAACAGCTATAGATCCTGTTTAGCTGAGAAATTGAGGATTTCCAGGGTCAGGGTTGGTGACCGCTGGTCTGTACAAACCCGCCTACCAGGCCCCCCCATGCTGGAAATTCCAGCTCGATCCAGCATAAATTGGACCAGCCGATTTAAAGTGTTTTTTGGACACTGGACACCTGCATAACCAGCTTATCCACCAGTTAGTTCTCTGGCTAAACCACCTTTGCCTAGCTAAGGACCATCTACTGTATGACCACCAACAGACCAGCTATGACTTGCTAGAAGTGTTGGAAGCACCGCTTGGACTGTCTTGGGACCCCAGCTGGTCTCAGCTGGAAGTTTCTAAAGAATGTATTATTTAAGCCTGTTCAATAATATGCAAGGTGTTTCTCTGGTAGCATTTCTTTCCATGTTGAAAATGTTTTGTCATTTAAATGTGTGCTTGAAAAATGATACTCCTTTGGTAGCCAGTTGTACTCCATAGTGCTGAATCAGTTGACATCTTGGTATCAGCCGATCTGTGATCTCCTTCTGCTGCTTAGCTCCCTTTCTTCATTTCAAAATTAAAATTGTGATGGTGCCGCTCTTCAGCACACTAAGATGCTTTATTTCAGTTGCTTTATTTCCTTGTGAGACTCTGAAATGGGTGTGTGTGTGGGGGGGGTCGCGTCGTGAATTGGGGGTTCATCTTTTTCTCCTGGGCGTTAAGTTGTCCGCACAGCGGAACACTCTGACGCGGTTCGGCCTCTGAGTCGTGACGCCGAGAAACCCCTGCGGGCTCCACTCTCCGTTTTCTCTCTCTCTCTCTCTCTCTCTCTCCTCTACGATCAACAAAGGCCAGCTTACTCCCTCTCTCTGGGAGACTGCAATGCTTAAAAGATGAGCTAAAGTCGAAAAAAAATTTTTTCTCAATTTTTGTCATTTTTGAATAACTGTATGAAAACGTCTGAAGTACTTACTCCATGAAAGTAATGCAGGTGTAAAATTGTATAAAACCCACTGCTTTTAGATCCTAGTAGCGATTGTTTCTTCACCATTAGAAAACTTGATTAAGAAGATTCCATTTGTGATGTTACACCTGAAAGGGGTAAATATTTAATGCTTCTTCCTGGCTGTGGGCCTGTGAGACTGTCGCATCCTCGTGAGAGGATTCTTCCTCCACGTTCCCGCCCGGGGTGTAAACATGACGGTGCCCCTTGCCCTCTCTATGGCCCTGAAGTCTCATGTATCCCCTGCTTGTGTCTGGCAGTGGAGCAGAGTTTTGGAGGTTGGAGGAAGTGTGTGTCAGCAGCAAGATGGCTGGAGGGTGAAGCCAAGCTTACCACCCCCCCATATCCCAGAGGTTGCAGCTGATTTTAGCTCCTGCCTGAGGAGGGTGCTGTTGTGTTCTGAGGTGGTTTAAGGGTCCCGGCTGGAGCAAGGACATGCCTGAGGGAGTGTGCACCCCCACTCATGTACATCCCACACACACACACACACACACACACACACACACACACACACACACACACACATACACACCAAACATGTAATTGCACATGCTGATGGGTGTGCTATACATGTAAAAGTTCACGGGACTGTTAATTTGGACATCAAATCGAATGTACTCACTTTAAATTGTATTACTGTGTGGCAGCGCTAATGTCCCGCACTTAAAGGAGAATTCTGGTGTGAAATTGACTTGGGGTGTATTGAAACATGATAACGATTACTAACTTTTGTCAAATACCCCAACTCCATACGCACTCAACATTTCGAAATAAATGGCTTTTTAGTCGAAGCTCCCAACAGGCTTACAATGGTAGTGAATCGGGCATAGTGTTGCCATGCAAAGAAATCACAATTTTTTTCATCATTAACAAGGCTCAAAGTAGCTCCACACTTCATTGGTAGAATTCCGAGGGCCCTGACATTTAAAATGAGGCACTGAGAACTTTGAAAATGTACAGGTAGTTTACTAAAAAAGACTATTTATGCAAACAGTACCTTGTGGTTGTTTCCAGTCGCCTTCAGCTTGAAAGTCACAATAAGTCGATTGACAAGCACAAACGAATAGATTGCAATCTGTTCCCTTATCCTTCCTATTCGTTCGTGCTCTTCCATCGACTTATTGTGACTTTCAAGACGGAGGCGACTGGAAACTACCTCAAGGTACTGTTTGCATAAATAGTGTTTTTTTAATAAACTACCTGTGCATTTTCAATGTTCTCAGTGCCTCGTTTTAAATTTCAGGGCCGTTGGAATTCTACCGATGAAGGGTGGAGCTACTTTGAGCCTTGTTAATGATGAAAAAAATAGCAATTTCTTTGCATGGCAATGCTATGCCCGATTCACTACCATAACCTGCCTGTTGGGAGCTTCAGCTAAAAAGCCATGTATTTTTCGAAATGTTGCGTGTGTACGGAGGTGGGGTATTCGACGCGTACGGAGGTGGGGTATTCGACAAAGTTTAGTACTCATTATCATATTTCAATACACCCCAAGTCAATTTCACACCGGAATTCTCCTTTATTACACCCCTGCTGCTCTACTTTACAGCCAAGCTGCTGTGCTGGGCCGCAGGGTGTGGAATGTTAAAATAAAAATCACAAATAAAATTTTACACAGAGGATTATTTGTATTTGTATATACGTATACTTTTAGTATGAACCTACAAATTAAATTAAGCATAATATGACTTTCTGCCCCCCACTGGTTTAAATTTAGGGACCCATAGAGGTGAGTAGGGATTGCTCTGCGACTTTTGAAAATATTTTCAGTGGCTGACCCCCAGCCTTTCAAATGATTGGCAGAATGATGGAGAATGCAATTTCGAGAACAAAGGGGCTTTTTAAAGAAACCAGGGGTATTATTTTTTTCCCCTACTGTGTGATTTTGAGGCTTGTTTGAGAATATTTTGCTGATATTTGTGTGGTGTGGCCTCCTGAATCACCCACCATGTTTTACAGTCTACCATAATGCAGATCTCACCGTGGCCACGGCTCCAACAGTTGCTCACCGGAAAGCCTTGTGCTGTATTGCATTGGCTGAAGCGGATGTTCACCAAACTCATTAATGCCCATATCTGCTGAACTGAGGATGCTGGATAGCTCGCACTGTCTCGGCTTTACTGGGCTTTTGGGTAAATGGCAATGTCTTTTGTTTGGCCTTGCTCTCCTCTGTGGATGGTTTCAAAGTCTACCCAGCTGACTAGCTGAAGGTGGTCTTTGCCCTGAAATGACAATACACAAGGCAGGTATTGAAGACTGCCTTCGAGTGACTGTTTCCAACAAAGTGAATCTAGTCAGCTTTGAACTGTTTGTTTGCAGTCCTTAAGTAAAGAATTGATGTAGTGCTATAAAGCTAAGGCTTTTGATATATCGGGTTATGGCATACAGGTAGAAGGGGTTGTTCTGACCTTGGATGTGCTGGGCTGTTTATCAGATGCTTTCTCACTTATTAATCCTTTTTCATGTTACAAAACGGAGCTGCCCAGTCGGTGGCATGCAGAATCAGGTCAGACGAACAAATTTGCCATATTTTGGTAATGCGTGGACCAACACGATATCCTTTTCTGGGCAGTTAATATAATAAGTACCCTCTATGTTCTAGAGGAGTTCAGAACTGCAACCAGGCCAGGGTTCCACTGGTCCTCCAAAAGACATCCATATCCTTCCCATGGTGCATTGTTTTCTAGCAGTTTGAACAGAAACGTTTTAGCTGTCACGAGCAAGTTTCGATTTGATTTCTTGCTGTTCTCAGATCAATTTTAAACAAAATATCCTCCCGAATGAATAGAAAAAGTGTTATTTGTGAACCCATTATGTTTGCTCAGCTGAAATGAAATGGCTTTTGTGGTGTTTCAGACTGATTGCCAGCCCTCTGCTCAGCCATTATGAATGGAAAGTGCTGTGCAGCTTTACTCTCGGTTACATAAAGGCAAAAATGTTCAGCTGACCCGATAAAAGTGGTTCAGCTTCCACTCGGATCACCCCATCTCTGTGTGAGCACTTTTTTTCTTTTTTTGGTGTGGAGGTTGTTGGCAGATATTTTGAAAAGGGAGGCAGTTCTCTGTGCTGGTGAGTTGGTGACGTCAATTCCAGCTGGAATCGTGGGATTTATTCCCATTGGAACGCAGGCCAGATACTGTTCATTCCAGTCTGTTCCTCCAACACAGTTAAAGGATGGGTGCATAAATTTGGTAGCCTGGAAACATTTTTGAATAATCTTGGATGACTGTGAGCAGCGGGCTAAAATTTTGCTAATTGCTTCGAAGTCAGGTTTGATCATTTTTTTTGCTGAGTGACTCAACTTCCATGGGAGTACACTGAGGGCAAAATTTGTGAACTCAATAAATCGCTTTTAACATTTTTTTTGAGAACGGTTTGATGCTCCACTCAATCATCCATCCAATCCAATCATCCATTGGGGCTTTGAGTTCAAAAATACCCAGCCTACATGTTATTGCAGTCAGCAGCAAGATTCCATTTCATCAGTATGTCGGCTGTGCGTGGCTGAATTGGAATGTAGACCCAGTGGATTCTGTGTATTTGTGTGAAAAATTCACTTGTATTACCTGACCCTAATCCTGGGCTCTGGGCGACAGTGCGAGAGAGACCAACGTCGTTCCATCACACACCGGGATTATATCTCTCGTGTCATAGTTTCACCTAGTTTTGCCCATCTCTCCGTCAGTTACGAAGGCAGTGGAGCAAACCGGGTCTCCGACAGCTCAACCCCATTAACTAATGACCGTTACAGGGATTGACAGTTCTGATTTGGGTCATTTTTCCAAATCACTCATGGGTGGGACATTACATGGCAGCTCTTGCCTCATCTCAGTTTTTTAATAATCTGTGGGTTTGATTATGGGGCAGTGGGACAGCTTGGCCTGTACATCTTGACCATATGTTCTTGTCTGTTGACCTGAAAGAGTCTTTTCAGCATTATTGGAGCTTATGACGGAGATTGTGAACTCCCGTGACTGTCCTTGACCAAGGGATAGGCCTCGGTACTTCAGGACTGCTCTGTAGCTGAACACCACTCATGTAAGGAGGGTTGATTTAATGCTATGAACCCCATGGGCCTCAATAGTAATGCACATTGTAAATCTATCCATCTCCGTAGTCTATTGGACTCCAATCTTTCTCCATTCTTTGTGCGGTAATGTTTGTTTGTTTGTTTGCTGAATTGTTGAATTTGGGTCAAATGGAGATATGACCACACAGTCATCGCATTTCGTTGACTCTGTTCCCCTTGAAATCGCTAGCGCATAACTGGAGTTTGACGAATGCGGACGAACTTGCCGAAACCAAAAAAGCTGGGCTTTGGTCTCTGCAAACGATACAACCGCTGATAAAGATGAAGAGTGTACCCAATGGGGGGAGCGTGTTGGGTTAAATGAGGCCTTTTCTCCTCTCGCACGGTTGTTTATTGATCTGTTCTTAAACAGATGCCCCTGAGCTCTGTGCTGTGGTAGTGTTGGTTGGCAGCATACAGTGCTGGACATCAAAAAAAAGTCTTTTTATGGCAAGGCAGTTGATGCTGGTGACATTGGCAGCTTAGTGTTGCTTCTGGGTTCGTCTTAGAAGCTCTTTGCTGTGCATCATGGGATGGTTTGGGGCTTAATTGAGGTTTTGCAAGCATCCCTGGGAGGATGAAGTAGACTTAAACATAAACTGTAAAATGCCGTAATTGTTTACCAATGAGTCTGATGGAAAGAACTATAAAAATGGTGAAGAAAAGTCCCTTTTTGTAGGCTATATACAAGTAATTTGGTGTGTGTTTGTCCTGTCTGTTTTGTGTGTGTGCTGTTTGTCAGTGGGATGCATGCCTGTCTGCCTGTGGCTCCATATTTCTAAATGCCAGTGTTTATGGAAGTGTGACTAGCATTTCAGTGCTGTTTTTTAATTCCACCACTTTACATTTCCCTAGTGTGAGTTTCCTTTACCTCAGGATTTGGTGATTCTAGGCAATGCGGAAGATTTCCCTAGCAGAACCTAAAATGCAAATTGGCTCAGTATAGTTTGTGTTTTTAGCGATGTGTTCATATCGAAGACAAGCCATTCAGGCATGTAATTTAACGACCCTCTGGTGACACTCTGGCTCTGCTTCATGTCTGGACTTGAGTAACACAATTGTCTGTCATTTGACCCGCAAGCTGTGACTAAGCTTTGCTTTTTTTTGTTGAAAACACTGATCTATATAGATCAGTGGTAGAAAAATATTCCTAATATTAGAGTGTGATGAACCTTTAGCCTTCTCTTATTCCCAATCATTTGACTGTTAGATTTCAACCTTCAAAAAATGTTGTTGACTTTCATAGTCCCTTTTTTTGTGGTCCGTTGAAATACATTATATGGTTGTTCAGCTGTCACACAGCACATTTTGAAATATTGTCTAGTTTTGATTAGTATACAGTACATTGCCAAAATATTGATGCATAGCCCAAGTCTAGTTTGTTTGGGGGATGAATCATATTATGCATATAATCTCCATCCTCATCTTGATTCCTAGATTTACCGTTGCAAAAATAATAAATGGGACAGAGGGTGTATATGTCTCTGGGGATGGTTTTATTCAACCTTAATGTGCATTAATTCAGAGGGGCTTTTAGGCCAGTCACTGCTGCAGAATATCAGAGCGTGACTTGGATCACAACCATTTCAGTGACAATGATGTCTTTTTAAAAAAATCATAACGACTTCATGCTACGTTGTGCAGTGCTTGTGAGTCGTGACTAACGCACGTGCTTTTATGGTATGTGGGGGGGGGGTCGTCGTGTTGTTGAAGGTGAAGTTTTTGTAATTCGCAGCAGTTGCGGTGGCGTGTAGCAGCCCGTAGCCGTTGGCAAATATCGTTTCGCCGTCGGGCTGCAGCTCCTCCTGCCTGGTTCCCTCGTGCGGGGCTAATCGTTAGCGGCTGTCTCCATCTGTGGCAGTGTCCTTCACTGAGCCCTAAGCAGGAACCCTCCTTACTGATACGAGCAGTTTTCTGTCAGTGTGTGAGTTTGGTGAGCATGTGCGTATGTGCGTGTGTATATACGCGTGTGTGCGTGCATGTAAGTGCGCGCGTGCACGTGTGCATGCTGGTATAAGTGTTTGTGTGTACACAGGCGTGCGTGTGTGCGTGAAGGGCTCCAGTAACAGAAGAGAGCACCAGTCAGTCCTTTCATTGCATGACATTATTGACCTTTCGCAGGTGTTCTTACCTAGAGCTACATACAACACAAAGTGCACTTGATGGATCAAAAACTGCTGAAAACCTAAGAGAGAGTTGCATTCAGTGTACTAGAAGGACCTTATATTGCACCTGACTCTGTAGAATACTAATGGAACAAAATGTGTCAATAAGAGAGTCCATTTGGATATTTACGTAGTTTACGAAAAACTTGTAAAGGTGTATTGCTATGCAAATAATTATGGAGCTCACTGTATTACGCAGCTACACAGACTCAGCAGGGGACAAGACTCCCGCCAGGGACTAGTGTGATATCTGAGACTTCAAAATAGCATTTTCTTCAGAATTTCCTTGTTATCTGTGGACAAAGGAAACGCCTGGATGTACGCTGTAGGGTGTGTGGGTGTGTGTGTGTGTGTGTGTGTGTGTGTGTGTGTGTGTGTGTGTGTGTGTGTGTGTGTGTGTGTGGATGAGATTGTGTTTACTTTTCCCGTGTTGCTTATTGTCTCTGTAGGATCCTCCCATTGTGGGATGTTGTCTTTTGTCTCCTGTGAAGAATGTCGAAGCTTTTGTAACTCGAGAGCCGAGCGCATCTCCTCAAAGACGTTGACGATGAAGGGATTGTGAATGCGGAAGAGCCTCGAGTGACATCTTTAATACGATAATGAAGGCAATATGCATCAATGAGCTGTATTTTGAGCGTATTACAATATTACATTTTGTTACTCTGCCTGTGCAGATTTATGTATTGAAAAGCTTATTGATCTTCTTTGGCCGAGTTGTAACTTTTCTTGGACATCTCTCTAACTGATCCCTCCGAACTCGGTGATCTAGATCAGGGGTCATTAACCCCGATCCTGGAGATCTATCGTCCTGTACTATGTTTTCTTTGCAACCTTCCTCAAGCATACCCATAGCAGATAACCGGGATCCCTTGCTCTTGCATTCAATGCTCTTCGTTAGTTTTGGAGTGAAAACCAATTAGATTGTAGATCCAAGTACAAAGTTGATGACCACTGATGTAGACAGTGAATCTCTTTCAATGTAACGCTGTTAAAAGCTAGCATAGCCTGCCTGTCTATTCCCACAAGCACAGTATGAATAGACTAAGGTGAAATGCTGTAATTTGATATGCCTGTGCTTTTAATTGTACAGTCTATTATTTTGAGAGTAGGTGTTTGAGGGACCGATACAGCAAGGCGGAGAAAAGGCTGAGAATATCTCTGTACCTTTAAAGCCTGGATCAGCCGTGAATGTAAGCATCTGTACGTCCCATTATCTTAGCTTGCTTTCCCCTGGTCAGAGTCACAGAGGGGTTGGAGTCTATGTATTATTTGCCTTTGATTCATTCTGATGATGTCATTTCTTGGGTGTAGCATGCAGGCGTGTTTCTGCTTTTTGTCTGGGGATCTTATATATTGAGTCCGGAAAACATTGAACCCACAGCGAACCTTAATTAATCCTTGTAAGCACAGAGTTGTTGTGATGTTATTTTACTTGTCACTGTTCTAGACCTCCATTACTTTCAGTCAACCGTCCAGTAATGATTACAACGTTGCCATGTGAAAGCTGCATTAAGAATGCGCTGATTGTATTGACATCTTGAACTTTAATGGATTAAAGGGTTTTTGAAGTTGGGTTGCAGGATTCAACAAAGTATTCAAAGTCCGCAACATACATATGTTTGCCTCTTAAAAGAAGCCACATTTTAAAAAAATCAATTTTTGTTTACATGGACACTATATTTTAAATATTTTCAGCTCTTATACCTTGTTTTCAGACACCTCTTTCCTTTGATAATAACAATACGGTTTTTTCAGCCTTAGAGCTTCTGTATTCATATAAAACTGAGAGAATGTAATGCCAATAGAAAGTGCTGTCTGACGGCAAGGTAAAGCTGTGAGAATGTTATAGAAGAAGCATACATTTAAACAGAGAGTGTGACTTTCAGGTGGGCCATCTTTTTGGCGGCAACATAAGTTTTTTCTTCATGCACAGCAGTGTATTGGTCTGCTTCTGTGCCAGCCCTACTCTCTGCTTCTACAAACTGGGAGCTCGCTAACCACTATCTGCTGTGTGTAATGGACTAACTTGGGATAGCGGGTGTGCTAAAACCCAACTTCAAAAAACCTGCACTATCCATTTAAACTGTACTTAGCCACAGTCGGGACGTTCCTGTGTGGTGGTGCTCCATGCTGTGTTTGCGCGACCAAATATCCCCGTCTCCGTAATTTGCCAGGAAGTGATCTGCAGCCGACCGGGCGCGGACGTGCCTTGCGGTCTTGGTTTGGAAGGAATGCGGGACGTCAAGCGGCTGGTCGCCACGGTGAGCGCAGGAATGGGTCACGGATGCTGCGGGTTTCTGAGCCGAGCTGGAGTGCGGCCAAGCGCTAAGCAGCGGCAGTGACGTAGCCAGAAACGGTCGTGGAAAAGCACTGTCGCAGTCCAAAGATGTGCCGCCCTGTATGCTGCCCGTCAATAATCTAATGCTCTCTCTTTAGGCTGGTGCCTTGGCAAATAATAAAATATGTATAAAACGGGGGCGTTCTTTGTCTCCGGAATACAAAACCATCGGTGATGTAACTGGCGTCCTTGCATATCCAACCTCTACCTCTGGTGGGCCTCTCTTGACTGCTGTGTGTTTCATTAGTCAACAATGGAGAACATGAATCAAGAGACGACGTACGATGTGAGCAGAGGCTGTTACTGGAGACTGTCACTTGTTGGCATTAGCCGTGACGGCCATAGAAATGAACTGGATCAACCGCTGCTTAATAACATTGCAAATGGCTGAGCTGTGGACTATGGTTACCACTACTTAAAAGGAATGTTCAGCCCATTTCTCAATGGGGAAAAAAGGATTGATCCACTTTTGGCTGATAAACAATGTACAACAGAAGGCCACAACGTGTAATTTCGGTGTTCAGTCTATGCTATGCTGCTCTGCCATCATCCATTGTTGCTCCCATTTATTTCTCTCTAACCAATCAAATTTCTGTCCTGAATGAGTTTTGACACCCTCGACAAGCTGATCGTCATACATCCAGTTCTTATCCTTGGCGTGATTTTCAGCGTTTACCCTTCCATGGCGTTATTCAGGTGATTTGATATAATTTCTGTGATAATTTTTGGCATTGCCATCAAGAATCACAGATGATGTGGATCGGTGGTTCTCAGACCTCTTCGGGAATTCCACCTCTTCCTTATGTTTTAGATCCTTCCCCGCCACTGCAGATGATTTTAATGATTCACTCATGAAGCATCTCGGGTAACAAGCTGATCATTTGACTCACCTCTGCTGGAGCGGGCAGAGCTCTAAAACATGTTAGAAAAGTGCTGGTGTAGATGATAGATGATAAGATTGCTATCAT
This sequence comes from Gymnothorax reevesii, assembly GCA_029721435.1. NCBI lineage: Eukaryota > Metazoa > Chordata > Actinopteri > Anguilliformes > Muraenidae > Gymnothorax > Gymnothorax reevesii. The sequence goes on from CM056575.1 coordinate 33,208,265, forward strand.
TTAATGTTTTTATGCGCATGCAATCGACCAGAGCGCTAGCAAGCTGCGCACTAGAGTCTCGGAAGTGTAAGAAATTTCAGTGAAAATGCTAGAGCCGGCAATTAATTTATTTAGTTTGTATTGATGATTTCTCAGATTGTTACCTCACCCATGCGGTCCTGCGGCGATAGCCGGGAATGGCATGGCTAGGATTCAGACACCTGATTACTGACCTCCTAGACAAACTTCTTAGCTGAGTGCCACTGGGAGGCCCTGATTTTGATTGTTTGACAGTTGAAATTACACCATGCCAATTTTGAATGATAAACTGCACTCTCTAGTAGAACTCGATTAAACTCCATTAGCTATGGCTTTCTTCAATGGCTTTACTCAATTAACTGACCTATCTGGTATGAAGTAATTGTATTGAAGAGGATTTGCCCCTGAGTCCCGCAGTGTTGCTGTTTGCTGTTTTATGTTTATGGCTTATTGTATTTTGAGAACAGAACAAAACTCTGATTGATTGAATAATCAAAAGGAATATTCAACGCGAGAATTTCCATCAGCGCAACAGTTTGAGAATACAGTGAATGAACCGTGGGCCTGGTGTGTTTGCACTTGGAAATGTTGTCTTGTATTTGAGATATTGTCTTTTGTCAGTGATGTCATCCTCTGTTGCCCGACTCGCATCCTCTGGCCCAGTGGTGGATGTGGCATCTGATGTTTCATCCAATGGCGGCATAGGGGGAGGGGGAATTTGGCACATGGGCGTAATGCTGAGTCATGGTTGAATGGACAAGCAGATCAGTAAGACTGCTGATGGAGATTCTCGGCGTGATCTCCATCTTTTCTCTCTCCCTCCCTCTTTCTCTCTCACTCTCTTCATACATATTATTCTACTTCAGTTCATTCTTTAAGCTTTTGTGGTGTGTAAAATTTTTTTCAACCCAACAATGTCAAAAAAGTGACAAGGATAATGAATTGAGGGAAGCAAATATTTGCCAGTCACTGTAGGTGAATTGTTTGAGTGTCACAGAAAGATTGTGGAAGATATTCTCCTTTAATATTCAGCTCTTTTTTGTGTTTGATTATATTTTTTTTCATCCGATAACCTTCCAAAATTCCTTAGCAGATTCCAGTCGATATGCATGCTGAGGGCTTTGCTTATTCTGATCAGGTTAGCATTTTGTTTCAGTAAAGCTAAGTAACAGTGGCAGTGCTTTTTTATTATAAAACTACAGGCACATAAATGAAATATGTTGGGTCTTCATGCAGGGAAAGTAGTGAAATGTTAAATTATCAGCAACAAAGTACATTGCAGGGTCGCTTCATGCAAATCTACTATTGGTGTTTCTTTTTTACTCTTATTAACCCAGAGAAATTCCATTGAGAACATGTTTCTTTTTCTCAAGGAGGCCTGGGGAGAAATTCCTGATAGAACGGTTGCAAGGGAGGAGGGATAGAGAGAAACGGTTGTATTGGGGTTCAGGGCCTCTCTCAAGGGCCCAACGGCAGAGTTCTTCCCACTGTCATCACTCTAAATCACGTCAAGTCAGAATGAACTGAACCAGCAACTCTTCGAGTACTAATCAAGCAACCTTGCACGAGGCTACCCTGCCACCTTTGAAGCCCTCCAAAATCCAGCCATCAGTCACTCACTTCATGGGACTATACACTTTTGGCAAAATGTTCCATTTCTGATAAGTGTCTGCAAAATAACTGTTACTATGGAGGACAAAATTAATCATGTTTTTGGTTATCCCATAAATTGGCTATTTTTATTTTCCAGGTATGTAGTAAATTGCAAACAAGTCTACCGATATGGTTTTCCAACTGAAAAAATCCCCTTAACATGAGATCTAGAGTAAGCTTCTTGGAATGTGACTGGACCAAATAAACCGTGGACTCCGCGGATACAGATTCGATCGTCCGCTATTTCGCTGTGCGAAATGTCTGTGACATTGGGGGGACTGTTGTTCCTTGTGTGAGTGGCTGCAGCCTTTGTCAGCTCCCGTGCACTGAGTGGTCTATTTAGAGCGATCGGAGCTGAGTGGAGCAGCGTGCGGCTGTTGAATGCTACTGCACGTGCAGATCACAAAACACCAGCTGACCTGAATGGGGTTGCCATGGAAACCGGGGGGAGAACAGGGCTGGTGTTGAGGGGGGCGGGGGCGGGGGATGTGAGTGCAGGATAGCTTGCGTGTGCACTGGCCCATTTTGGATGATTTTGTTTCATGTCAATGGATCAGAATGAGGTTTTTATGTGCACTTTACCTTATAGGTCAGTAATGCAATAATATGCAATAATTGGAATCGATAACTACATCTAATGCGGCACTGTAGAGACGTATTCACTTTTTGTGTTGGTCGGGGATCTGACGCTGGCTTTGCCTTCACCTTCCCCTGGGTGCTGCTGCCGCCGCTACTTTAGCTGCTGCAGACTCACTTTCCTGTGTCGTGGAATCAGATTAATAATGTGGGAGGTGAAAGTGTCTACTTCTCAAACGATAAGTGTTTTTTTTATCATTCTGTTTAACCCTTTGGTCAGCTGGTATTTTTTTTAAATGGCGCTACCTTACCAGAGAGCTGAATCTCTGATCTAGACTTACCAATCTACACTGTCACTGAAGCTGAGGAAAATGAAAAGGTCCACGTCAAACCCTGGGTTGACCCCGAGAACAGAGCAAGTTTTGAAATGTTTTCTGTTTGTATTTATATTTTTTTAAATAAGTCAAATTCCTTGAACCCCTTTGCTTTCTATTTATGGTTGTCATTGTTGCATCAGCATTAAAATATTAAGAGCAGTTGGTTAAAATCACACATTTGAGATTTTCCTTCTTTAAGTGCCTGTGCACTTACAGACTCCATATCTTCAAGCATTGTTTTATACCAGAGATATCAAAGATGCCCTAAGGTATCTTTAACTTGCTCTTTACATTTCAGGGTTTCCCGCAGCACTTTATAGTTAGGGCAGCCGCCTAGATAACTAATGCCCCCCTCCTTGACTACGTCCCCCCGGAAAAAAAAAAAAAAATCTGCTGCATCCAGGCATGCATACACAGTTAAATAAGGACGCATTGCGATGACGCCGAATATCGGCTGGCATCTGTTGGTTAAATATGTTACTGCGCCATCTATCACCTGATGCTACGCCAACATTATTTTTTGTATCGGGAAGAAGCGAATTATCCGGATATACAATAACCTGTCGTCGTCTTGGGAAGGACATGTGGAGGTAGGCTAATTATTCATCTTGGCTGAACATTGGAATAGTGTCTCCTATCGACTGCTTGCCCACGTATTCTGTTTCATTAAGAGAAGCTATGCAATTCGTTTAGTTTCTTATCAAGGCTACCGATGTGTTTGTGCATGGCTTTCTGCAATGTTTGACAATTGCATGTGGTTTTCTCAAGTGCGCAGTAATGGATGGGAAAAAGCCGTCAAAAATACCAGGGTACTTTATTCAAAGAAGCCGGCCTACTTCACCATCTGCGCATAATTAGATCTCGTAATTACGAGATAAGGTGTATATTTTTTTTTTTATCCTGTGAATGCAATGCGCTTCCTTTCATAATACCGTTCTCCTCTCCCCAAACATAACCACAACCGGAAAGCATTTGGGGAATTGAAGTCAAAACAGATAACAAATACATTTTCCGTTCTTACATTAATTTTCGTTTAACCCTTAGGAACGGTTGTGCGCATTTTACGCGCTTTTAATTCTTGGGTTTTTTTTTTGTTAATTTTGGTAGTATTCATGCATGTAGCATGAATTTTGGTAAGATTGTGTGTTTTTATTATTTGATCTTGTTATTTCCACCTCAGCTCTTACAGTAGGGCTAAAATACACTGTGTACAAGCAAGTGTTAAACTATAACTGTTAAGTGCAAAAAATGCGCCACTGAAACCCAGTAACCCATTCAAACTGCAATTTTTGATCTCACTTCCATGAAAGCATAATACATCAATAAAGTTACAAGGCTGTTGTCACTTTGACTTTGTCACTTTGTTATTGTACTTTTAACTGCTTCGTTTATTTATAAAGAGTAAATAAATTCTGACTGTTGCGGCCCCCCCCCCGGTGACCACCCCCCCACCCCGGTCACCGCCTTGACTAACCGATTTTCTACGGGAAACCCTGCATTTTGTGTGATTAATATGGTGAATCCAACAAATGGGCTTAGTTACTGCAAGTACTTCTCTGCCGTGATTGAGCTTGTCAGTTAATGTAATCCTTTCGTAATAGAGGTGTTTTTTTAAAAGGGTAAAAATACTGGCTCAGCAACTTGGGAGGAGAGGGGCTAGTAGTACCTCTTTTTGCTAATGGGAACACACATTATTCCAGTTTTTCTGTAGATTTTGTTAATGTAATTTATTACCATTTTTAAAAAGTTTAGTGTTATTTTATCTCTTGCTTTTATTTTAATGGCACAGTAAACCATCAACAGACTTATGTCTCAGTTATAATTCTATAATTTTATTTCAATTTGGGTTTAGCATGTGTTGTTGCTGGTCTAAATTCTTACAAAAGACGATGTTTTTAACTCCCTTTTAATCAGTTAGAATGTTTGATAGCCATTTTGGCTGGGCATTCTCAGGGCTCAGTGTTATACAATTCCATGACACTGAGAAGGTTGAGACTAAAGGATCACCAACAGCACTTATTTTTTGGTCTCCTTTACAGCTTCAAAGGACCCATAAACTACATTAAGTCCCTGTAGAACCACCCAATGAATTTGCATGCCAGTCTTCTGGCGACAAGAGTGAGAAAGAAGAATTTTTCTGTCTGCCTCTTCTTGCTCAGCTAACTAGTCCTTAGCTGTGTTCGAAATCGCCCCCTATCACGGATGTAGTACACTATATAATGTGTCCGCCATTTTGTAGTGTTGTTTGAATTCTTTTCATCCACTATATAGTGGACTATAAAATACCCATAATGCACTGGGGAATCGAGTGAGCAAGCGATGTACACTACATTGTAGTGCCATATACCACATGTACTGCGATCGTGTTTTTCCACAGAAGAAAAATGTGCAGAGCAAGGTGGTTCCGCCCTCCAGAAATATATTCTCCAATGTTCCTGTAATGCTGCTTTCACACTGGACGCGAAACTAATTTTTCGGACGACAGATTACATTCAAAGTCAATGCAAAGACGTGTATACACGCATTTTCGCGTCTTTGCATTGACTTTGTATCTGTGGTGCGAAAAATTTGTTTCGCGTCTGGTGTTAAAGCGACTTTAGGATATGAAATACATTGGCATGCTAGCTAAAACATTATAGTTATCGATTTCTCTTTATCTTGCTAGCTAGCTAGCCAAATAGCTCGCTCGCGAGTATTCCATTGTGAGCGAACTGTAGCCTTTTTAGCTCGCTAGCTAGTTGGCCATGTAGCTAAATACATTGGCATGCTAATTATGACACACAGTTTGATATCACTTTGGCTTGCTAGCTATACTATTGCTAGCAAGGTAGCCAACTAGCTCGCTAGGGAGTATGGCTCAAACTGTAGCCTTATTTCGCCGGCATAATCATGACCCAAATTGATGTGCATTAAGGGACGTAAGTCACTTGCGGGGGACCAGAATTCCAGAACAGCGACGCATTGACAGTAAGGAAAAAAATACGGTGTCCGGTTTGTTTACATGATGCTCAGCATGTCCGCTTTACACAGGAATATCCAGCGCATTTGCTGACAAAATCATGTTCAGAAAATTCAGGTGTAGTGTCCGAAATGTCCTTTGGTTCCCTATGTAGTGCACTATATCATATACACGATGTTGGAAATAGGGAGTGAGTGGATGAGTGGACGATTTCGAACACCGCTTGTCTCAAAAGGAATCGCCAGAACTTCTATAATTCTGGTACAGGAGCCTGTAAAAGATGTATACCGAGGTCCCCATTAGTATTTGGATTGTGACACAGATTTAAAAGGACATAATCCCTATATCGTCTGTCTACATGTAGCTATGTAAATCTAAACATTAAAGTACTGTCCAGTTTATTATGATAGTATTATTTTTTCCAAAAAAGATGAACTGGGCTGGAATTTCGGCCTTTTGAAATTTTGCCTTTGTCCACTTGCTTTTGGACCTGGCTGTACATAGTTGTGCAGTTGTGGTATCTCTGGACTAAAGCACCATGGAAATGATGAACTTGAAATGGGCAAGTTTTGGTGAAGGTATTTATCCGAGATGAGATATTAGTATAATTACTTGCCACTTTTTGCTTACATTGTGCACAGTATGGGACCCTGGTTTGCTATTGCTGGCTTTTAGGCATCAGGCAATTAGAAAGGGGAGAGAAATCAAGCCAGAGTTTAAAGGAGTCGGACTGCCAGAGTGGGTGGCCAGGCCAAGTTTCCGCTAAGGAGCCGATACAGCGATAACATCATAGCATGGTGGGCTCACTGATGGAGTGTGAATATGAGGCAGAATGGAAGATATAGTGATTCTGAGGAAATGAGGAAAAACACTCAATTCTCTTCCTGAAGAGGGAAGTGGGGAGATGGGTTGTTTTGGGGTGGAGGCTTTGTCTCATAATGAGACAAGAGGAAAGGCAGGCAGAGGGAATAAACGGAGACCATTACGGGTGACCACGAGTCTCTGCAAACCATTGTGTACATTGTTCCTGCCATACACGACGTCACGGCCTCTTTCAGTCTTGTGTTATCACGTTCGGAGGGATTTCATTGCGGCGCTCCTGTCGTGCTCATCACTAGCAGGGTGAGCCTGCGAGTGATGGAGGAGCTGGGGTGGGGTGGGGGTGGGGGTTAGGCGGAGGGGCGGGTAAGCAGATGGGCTTTTCTCCCACTCAGTCACGCGGGCCTTCACGAGAAGTGATCCCACATCACTGCGGCTGGCAGGGGGAGAAAAAATAACGCCGCAATTCTAGAAGGGCAGTGAAATAAATAAGCACCGTGTGGGGAAAAAGCTAGGACCTGGGCTTTTCTCGTTGGCGCTGCAATGATGCAGTCAATTTTTCAGCCTGTGTCGTTTAATTTTTTTAATATGAATTCATATTAATACATATGTGACTATGACTAAATTTATATTAATGTTAAATGCACTCTTTGTGAAAATTTTCTTTTGAAAAATGAATTTATTTGTTTTCTATCTAACAGTCTGAAGGACCCATATTTAAGAAACCCTAACCATTTCATGTGACTGGTAGTCGTCTTTTCAGTACGTATGCAGTAAAAGAAGTATGAATCCGCTGTGTCTTTTTCATCTACATTAATGCCTAACAGAGTACCTACAGGTCACATGTGAATTTAAATCTTTGTCTTCTGGGGTATTGGAAGTCTTCCTTACATTGCCTGTCAAGTTTGATGAAGGTCCATGCCATGGAAACAGCAGAATATTGGGAAATCCATATTTTCATATGAAATGCCCCTTTAAATAATTATTTTTTTACTGTCATGTCATCTGACTATCTGTAGCATCTGAAAAAATCCACCTGAATGGCAGAATCGAGCCCAAAGGAATTTTGTATTCACAGGAATAAATGAAGAGATATATATTGTTCTACTGACCCTTTTTTAAACGTACACTTAAGGGGTGATTTTTGCAGTTTGTTTAAGCTGGGCTTAGACACTTGCTGAAGTCGGGTTTCAGTCAGTCACTGAAGGCAGGCAATTTATGTTTCATCTTGTGTAAGTACTTATTTGTATTTTTTTTAGCCAGTCCGTGTCAAATAAGATGCTTGTTCCAAATGGCATTTTAGCCCAGTAAGCTGTAGGGGGCTGCCAAGCTGTCACGGAATTACAGTCCCATTACATTTTGGGTCATAACTCTACAACTAAACAAGATAAAAATCAAGTATGATATGTCATATTGAAGAAATTGACTTGTTCTTTAATATTATTTAGTGAAAAAATATTTTTTGAGAAATTTTCATTGAAGAAACAAGCAAAAACTACTCCGTCACGGAATTACTCAAAATTGACGCGGTTCTTTTAATGTTGTGTTTAACTATCCAGAAAGTGATAGGAACATCATAGTTAAGTTATGAAACTTCAATATGTTCATATTTAAGGTGTTTTTTGTTAATACTGTAAGTTATAGAAACAAATATTAACTTTAACCCTGCTTTATAGGCAAGAAATTTCTAAAGGCCAATGTCACGGAATCACAAGAGGCAAATTGTCACGAAATGACAACAATAGTATTAATTAGTTTCAATGTATTTATTGCAATATATTATACATATATACATCATTATTTACATTTTTACAGTTTAGCAATATATTACAATAAGTTTTCCACTTATAATGACCAATCATAAAACATACTTCAACATTTTTTTTTAATCTCCATTTGGCCCTTGATGTAATCAATGTTCTTTAAGATTTTTTGTCCGGTCGTGTGCATGTCGTATGTTCAGTATCTCATCTGTGTGTCATTATAATTTGTTCTAGATGACACACATTGGGGTCTTGTGTATACCCCATGCCTAATTGGTGTTTGCTTCAGTATCTTCTACAATATGTAACACATCATCCACAGTTCTGTCTGGTATATGGCATTTTATGTCTGTGTGGTGTTTGAGTTGTTTGTTCCCAGTAGCTCTTGTGGTTGTGTTTTTTGTGCCGTACACAGCAGATTGCACATATTCTCTCTTTGTGTCTCTTCCAGAGTCAGCTGCGAAGAAGGCCTTTGTGACAGAGGTAAGTGCAAATCCTGTATGTGAACCCCAACACTGCTGTGTTCCCTCTGCTATGGAGGAGCTCTCTGCAGAGCATGCTTAAGCCTGGGTTTGTGAGACAGGGCGTACAGGACAAGGAGTCACATTGTGTTGTAATTCACATGTAATGACTCACACAAGTCTCCCGGCATCTGTCTGTTATGTGGGAATTATTGTACATTCCGCATTTGTTATTGTGAGAAATTGCCCCACGGGGATAATTAGAGATGTGTTGTGTATTATTGTACTGTAGAGCTGGTCTACAGAGCCCGCTTCCAGACTGAACTACATGCATGAGACTTTCTGAAGGCCTGCATCCTGCAGGGGCCGTACTTTATCTGTTTCTTAGAAGGTAGCCAAGGTCGTGTAAGATGATTAATGCCCACCACCATTGCATTCACATTTGATAGCTGTTTGGCTCGCGGCTTTTCCATCAAACGTTTCATTTTTACGCCTCATTAGTTGGCTTTTACGGGAGCCTACTGTATGCCTATTAATGCATGTTAATCGAATTTCAAGTTTTCAGTCTTGAACTCCCTGTCCCAGCATGCCATGTTCATTTTTGTTGGTTTGTTTTCAGTCCCATTAGGAAATTTTACTCCTCCCCCACCGCCACCCCCACCCCCCAGCCTACCCCCACCGCCACCTCCACCCACCAGCCCACCCCCACCCACCCAGGAATGCAGAATCTGTGCCATTTTTGATGTTGCAGCATGGCCTCAAAGACGAGCATCCAGTAATTCAGGCCGAAGTAAAGGGCTGAGTACAGCTAAACAGTAATTAGCAAACATAATGGCCTTCCCCTGGGTGCAAACTAGAAATTAGAGGTGACATTTCTCATTACATTCCAGGTGCTTATTTACACTGGGGCTGAGCCATCTTGAAGACTAATATCCACATTTCTATGCATATTTAGAACAAGAAGGCCATGGACTCGGTGTGGAGGAGAGTGTGTTGACTTTTTTTTGCTTCATTATAAAATGGAATTCCCAATTTCTAAATGTCCAATTCAATTTAGATGGTAATGCTTTTTCCCCAAAGTTTACTTCTCAAATTCCATTAGTGTTCCATTCGTGGGGTATTTTTTAAAATTAGTAGTCAATAGTGGAGAGAACTGACGTGCACTCACAAATCAGCTGAATACATGGAGAATTTTAATGAGCAATAAGTAGACTTTGGCGCGTTCCTTAACCCTTAACCTCTAAATGCCAAAGAGTGTGCAGACATTTGTGTTGCAGCATTGTTTGTTCTGTTTACACAATGTGTGAGAATGGTTTTGTTCTCTGTACCAGGGGGTGTTTATTTGGCCTCTGTTAAAAGTTATTTTGTGTTCTGTTGGGGTTTTTTTTTCACCTTTCTCTCCATTTTTACTGTTTTTGGCCTTTTGTTTCTCAATGAAGCCTGTTCATGGCAGCTTTATGAAAAAAGCACTTCAGACATAAAATCATTTGTCCATCTCTGTTCTTAGAACGCCTCTCAAATTGCATGGGACATGTGTTTTGGAAAGGTGCTGTATTCTTATGTAAATGGTTAGAGGTCCTTATGTTTCTGTTCTTCTCCCCCCCCCCCATTAGATGCCCTCCTCCTCGGGACAGCCTGGCTCAGGCCCCACAAAGAAGATCGGTCACAGGGGGGTGGATGCGTCTGGCGAGACTACTTACAAGAAGGTTACCCTCTAGCTATATTAGCCATTTGCATTTCTATTTTGTTTTTAGGCTCTGTAACACATCTATTGTGACCTTGGTTTTTGACTTGTTTGTGTTTTGCAGTAAATATTCACTGACGCAATACACTCAGTTACTGTCTGATCAAGACTTAATGTAAATGGCTGTGGATAATTGACACTTGTTCAGAACTGTACCTGAACTGATCTGGGTTCTTTGGTTTTTCCAGTGACCTTTGACATTCAGTTTTACGTCACTTTAGACAAGAGTGTCTAACTACCTAACTACCTAAAGGCCAAGATCTCCCTGGTGGTAACGCCGGTACATTTACATGCACTGAGAGTAGTTGTGCCAATGTGCAAATAGCCCTTAAAGGGGGTCTTATTTTTCCAAGTAGGAGTATTTGTTCCAAGTTTAATTGTGTTGCATTTTGAAGTTCTTTGAATAAGCTTTCATTTGAGGCCAACTGTTTGAAAATCAAAGCAGGCCCACATGGTCAAAATGAGGGTCAAAAAGTGCTCTGTTTCAGTAATTAGCTGAAAAGGGGTTAATGTTTCTCCAAATTGGATGAAGATAGAAAGATGTTTTTACCTTCATTTGAAACTCCGTCAGGTATACTATCCACAATGTAAATGGCAAAGGGGACATTCTAAGGATACTTGCATAATATTTCATTTGAAATGGACATGTTTGGCACCAAATTTCAATGTTTAGGGGTTAATTGCAAAGCACTCAAAGGGTTAATCACTATATTAAAAGGTTTGTTGCAGACTATTAAACAGAATAAACATATCCTGAAAGAATGAAATTTGCATCCTTATTACACTCAACAAAAATATAAACGCAACACTTTTGTTTTTGCTCCCATTTGTCATGAGATGGACTCAAAGATCTAAAATTCATTCCAGATACACAATATTACCATTTCTCTCAAACATTGTTCACAAATCTGTCTAAATGTGTGATAGTGAGCACTTTTGCTTTGCTGAGACAATCCATCCCATCTCACAGGTGTGCCACATTAAGATGCTCATCAGACACCATGATTAGTGCACAGGTGTACCTTATACTGCCCACAATAAAAGGCCACTCTGAAATGTGCAGTTTTGTCTCACAGCAAAATGCCACAGATGGCGCAAGCATTGAGGGAGCGTGCAATTGGCATGCTGACAGCAGGAATGTCAACCAGATCTGTTGCTCGGGCATTGAATGTTCATTTCTCCACCATAACCCGTCTCCAAAGGCGTTTCAGAGAATATGGCAGTACATCCAACCGGCCTCACAACCGCAGACCACGTGTAACCACACCAGCCCAGGACCTCCACATCCAGCAGGTTCACCTCCAAGATTGTCTGAGACCAGTTCCTCAGACAGCAGCTGAAACAATTGGTTTGCATAAACAAAGAATTTCTGCACAAACTGTCAGAAACCGTTTCAGGGAAGCTCAACTGCATGCTCGTCGTCCTCATCGGGGTCTTAACCTGACTCCAGATCGTCGCCGTAACAGACTTGAGTGGGCAAATGCTCACATTCGATGGCGTCTGGAATGTTGGAGAGGTGTTCTCCTCACGGATGAATCTCGGTTTACATTGTTCAGGGCAGATGGCAGACAGCGTGTGTGGCGTCGTGTGGGTGAGCGCTTTGCTGATGTCAATGTTGTGGATCGAGTGGCCCATGGTGGTGGTGGGGTTATGGTATGGGCAGGTATCTGTTATGGACGAAGAAAACAGGTGCATTTTATTGATGGCATTTTGAATGCGCAGAGATACCGTGATGAGATCCTGAGGCCCATTGTTTTGCCATACATCCATGAACATCACCTCATGTTTCAGCAAGATAATGCACGGCACCATGTTGCAAGGATCTGTACACAACTCTTGGAAGCTGAAAATGTCCCAGTTCTTGCATAGCCAGCGTACTCACTGGACATGTCACCCATTGAGCATGTTTGGGATGTGCTTGACCGGTGTATACGACAGCGCGTACCAGTTCCCACTAATATCAAGCAACTTCGCACTGCCATTGAAGAGGAGTGGACCAACATTCCACAGGCCACAATTGACAATCTGATAAACTCTGATGCGAAGAAGATGTGTTGCACTGCATGAGGCAAATGGTGGTCACACCAGATACTGACTGGTTCTGAGTCCCCAGACCCCCAATAAAGCAAAAACTGCTCATTTCAGGGTGGCTTTTTATTGTGGACAGTCTAAGGTACACCTGTGCACTAATCATGGTGTCTGATGAGCATCTTGATGTGGCACACCTGTGAGGTGGGATGGATTGTCTCAGCGAAGCAAAAGTGCTCACTATCACACATTTAGACAGATTTGTGAACAATGTTTGAGAGAAATGGTAATATTGTGTATCTGGAATGAATTTTAGATCCTTGAGTCCATCTCATGACAAATGGGAGCAGAAACAAAAGTGTTGTGTTTATATTTTTGTTGAGTGTAGTTCATTGGTTATAACCCTTTGAAAATGGTCACAAACTGTGACCAGAGGGTCAACGTGGGCCATGCCCCCTTTTTCGGGGGCCCATAAAATGAGAACGGAACGAGATATCAACTTGAAACCACCTGCAATTTAATTTGCTCATCACAGGCAACAAAATATTACCAAATGAAGCATTTCTGAGACCATGAAGATAGGTGCTTGGGTGATTTCATATGGAATGACCCCACTATGGGATTTTCAATCGCGTGCTGTGAGCCTCGGACCCTTAAAAGTGTAATTGGTTTTAAGTTGTTCCAGTTTACTATTGCGTGATTAATAATCACATAGTTTACATTTATTTGCTGAATAATCCAGACCAAGATATAAGCTTGTGTTTAGGATATTATTATTAAATGACAGAGATCACCGATGGACTACATCAACAATGTACTTAATAGTGATATCAATGGTCTCATGCAAGAAGGGCTGAAGTGACATTTTACAGATTTTACAGGAGAGCCAAAATACTGCCACAGCACCATCTGTTAGCTATATGCTGAACTATCCATGATGGAAGTATAGTACTTGGTAGTTTATTGGGATGCCTACTAGATATTTTCATAATTCTTCGTAATTTGGGAGATAAGTAGCAAAATGCATTTAAGCCCATTTATCGTGGGCGAAGATGACCATTTCGATCACAGCTGCACCAATGTTAAAAAGGCATTTTAACTCCTTTCGGATAGGAATTGAGACTACAGACTTAGTCAGGAATTGGGCTGGTCTCAATTATTCCAAAACAACCAAAAAAAGTCATTTTTGACGTGTCACTTACGTGAGGCCGTCAATATTGTCTGGAAAGGGGGAAAAGAACTAACTAATCCAGTGCTCTTTCTGAATTCCATGTCCCGTTTTATCATTTTTTCAGCAGTGCAACCTAATTTATTTTAATTTTGCACATAATCAAGATGCTTTCAGCATTCAAAGTAATGGGCTATCTTTGCGGGGAAGTGCAGTTGCACACTAGTTGCCTCAATGCAGGAGTAATTAATTTATTAAATTACCAACGCTTCTTATGCTGAGGCGCTGGTGATTGAATAATTTAGTAAATTGGTTATTAATGCATTGTGAGAGTTCAATATATGGCATGCATTTAAAATCACTAAAAATACATGCCATGCATTGAACATTCATGATAGCAAAATCTTAAATGAAATCTGTGTAGTCCAGCTTTTAGGAAAATTGTAGGAAGGCTACAGTACGTGATGTATGACCAGTAATTAATTAGATGAGAAATATAAACCTTATCTAAATGGCATCTTCAGCAGCATTTACTAGATTGCATTCTGCTTCAAGGTGGAATTTCGAAAAATTTTGTTTAATTGCCGTCCGTGCAATCATGTTATAGCCTTCCTTTTTGCGCAAAGCTGCATGTCTTAATCATCAATGGCAACGCAGCTTCTGGATGGCCTATTTGCTCAGTAAATTAATTCAGTTCATTGTTCGATTCCTAATCGGATACAGGTTGAGAGTGAACCTGCAGTATGGTAATGTCACCCAGTATTAAGAGTTTTATTTTTACATCAGCAAACTTAGCATGCGGACCTGAGTTGGCAAAACTACATTTTTTTGAAAATGTTTTGCTGGGTGTTTCAAGCCGATTGGACACTGACACAGAAAAAAAATACACCGTTTTGTGAGCTACAGGAATTCAGAGGCTTTTAAAAACATTGACTTTTTATGTCACCATATATGTGTGTAGGAAAATGCTTGATTATTATTGCAATTATCAATAATGCAAGCTGTGGGGAAACGCAGCAATTCACCAACTGATCCTCGCAACGGAACAAATTAACACTTAGTTGTTAATTAGGAAACGAAACTGGGAGCGGGTTTAGAGAAGTAATGCGCTTTAAGGCGAGGTAAGAGCAGGGCGATAATCCCTCCAATGGCAAGTTCCCAGTGGAAGAGGTTGAACGGAAACGTCACTGCATTAAATTGAGTATCAAGTTAATTGCATTACATTACAGTGTTTAGATAATGCTTTCATCTAGAGAAACTCTCAGTATGTTTGACTAAGCTGGGGCAAATCCCCCTGAACCATTGAGGCCCAAACTATCAACCGTCTGAGTTAAACACCTGGCCTTGCCACTTGCTATTTTGCTGGAATGTACTGTAATGTAACCTCTCTTCAGCTAAAAGACTCTGGAACAGCTGCCCGGATCTCTGAATCATGGCAGTAATGAGTACTTATCCTCCCCTCTGCTCACAGACCACATCCTCGGCTCTTAAAGGAGCCATCCAGCTGGGCATTGGCTACACTGTGGGCAACCTGAGCTCCAAGCCTGAGAGAGACGTGCTGATGCAGGACTTCTACGTGGTGGAGAGCATCTTCTTCCCCAGGTAGCTCAACCAGTAGAGCGGTCTCCAGCCCTGTTCCTGGAGCGCTAGTATCCTCAAAGTTTTCACACCAACCAAAGCAGATCACACCAGTTTCCTAGCTCGAGATCTTGATGAGCTGATAATTACCTGAATGAGGTGTACGGAAGTAGTGGTGTAGTAAAAGCCTACAGGATGGTAGATCTGGATGGGTTGGTAATTACTGCTGTCGAGGTTTGCACAGGTTGGAAGAGGTATGAATTGTTGCTTCATCATGAAATCTTATACTTGCATTCTCACTCCTTAAACTGTTAAAGAAAACAGTTCAGCATTTAAGGTATTGTCAGGGATACCTGGCTAGACTTTGAAAAATGTAAACTTTTCTTTTATCGTAGCCATGTTTAACTCATGATGGGATCCCCTGGATGTCTTTAACTTGGATGGGGGACCAAGAATCCTAAAAGATTGGAGTCCCCCATGTTATAGTTCAGACCTAGCTAAACATATGAAACTTGTTCTCTTTGGTCCAACTCAAATTGATGCAAATGCTTGGTTCTACATTATCCTATGTGAGTTTTAAATGTTTTGAAATGTCGCGGAGTTTGGCATGACGACCCATCAAATGTCTGTTTCTCTTTGTTAATCAGTGAAGGCAGCAATCTGACTCCGGCTCACCACTTCCCAGACTTCCGCTTCAAGACGTATGCTCCCGTTGCATTTCGGTACTTCCGGGAACTCTTTGGCATCAGACCTGACGACTATTTGGTGAGAAACTCTAGTCGAGTCATCTTTTCATTGAGGGAACGTACTGTATTAAGTGTATCACATTGGACTTAGAATAGATAGCCATTGCCAAAGTCCTCTTCCTAGAACGGAATGGCAGCTGTCTCTACCCAAAGGATCTAGTGGTTTTTATTTTCACCTTAAATGCAGTGGCCTTATTTGTAAAAATTTGTTGGGTTCCAAAGTAAAATTTTGCTTTTATGAAATATGGAAATCAATATATTCTCCAAAATATCCTAATCTATAGAATTGTCCGAAAGTGAAACTGCATGCAATTTTTACCTTATAAATTACAGTCCGCTTAAAATCTTGCCAAATTTGTGCTATCCTATTAATTACATGTTTTTTTTTTTAAATTCAAGTTTATTTCTATGAATCGCTAGTCTGCAGGTGAAAGTTGAGAGCGTATACTTTTTTTTGCTCATACGCATTCTTTTATGAATGAGGTCTCTGGTGTGGTGAGTAAACTGTTTAAGTGCTGCTCTAATTGACTGGGCATTGTGCCAAATAAAGACAAAAATCTGCAGTCCCAGTGGCTCTTTGGCACCAAGGGCTAGCCACTCCTGTACTTGAGAAAGCTGATGAGATTGAAAGACACTTCCTGCTTCACATCCCATCTAAAAGTAATGCTCACTGTAGCAGCTATAGGCATGCCTGGGAATGCCAGCTTTGACATTTTTTAGATTCTTGGAGGGCGGTTTGCAGACGTGAAGTATTTAACGTGTGCTTCTGACTGTTCCCCTGCTAACTTCTGTCTCATATTTCCCTTTTGAACTGTAAATCAAAAGTATTTGGGTCATGGTTGTCAGGTATAGGCCAGGCACACGGACGTTCACTGTGGTAAATCAGGGCTCAAGTGGCTTCCTTATATTGGGAAATGCTCTGACCTAAATGGCACTTTTTCATTGCATTGTACAACTTTATTTGAATCTGCTCAACTTGATTTCTTTACATGTTTTTATTATGGATAATACCTACTACTTGGTTCTTTTTAAGTACCTCATCGGTCAAGGTTCCAACTGAGCTGAGCCAATGCTAAAACTTGAGGTCAATGCGCTGCAGACTCTCGGATTGGTCAGAGGGAATAGTCACTCACATGGTACGGGACAAGCCGACATAATACATAACATAATTGACATTACGGTGCAATAGGATGGCATTTGCAGCAACACAGTTGTCAACATTAAGATGTGACTCACCTAAGTAAATGCGATCCAAACCAATAAGCTAGCTAGCTTTTCTTATAAGCCAACTTCACTCAGCTTAAACATTTTGGGGTCACATAACAAGATGGATATTTTCGGGCAATAATGCCTTTAGAAATTCTCCACTGTTCCTGTGTTCGTGGTTCGTGAGGTGATGTTTTATTTTTTGTTGTGTCGAAGATAACGTCACGGCGCTTTCCATGGTCGATCTCGCATACAACTGAGAGGGAACCATGCTGTGTGAAAAACAAGTACCTGGAAGCAAAATCTAATTAACTAGAGTGGAACTAGTACGATGCAGTGGAAAAGTGCCACAGAGTGACCATTTTGGTAAGGTTAGTGTGTGCACAAAACTATAATAATTATGTTACATTACATTACAGAAATTTAGCAGATGCTCTTAACCCTTAAAGCACCAAAGGCAGCATTTACCACTCGCTGAAATCAAATCAAAACTTTCGAAAACCTCTCACGTGGCAACTTGCGGGAGCTCTTTTCAACACGTCGCCACATGATAGGTTTTCAGAAGCTCAAGATATTTACATTTTTTTAAGCGTTTTGAAAATTGATTTTGGCGCCCTAAGGGTTAACCACAGCAGTAGACACATATCGTATAAGTGGCTACGAAAGTGAAGAAAAGCTGGAAGGTACATTACCAGCGTGGATAAAGGTTCCACATTCGCCAACGTGCCGTTGGCCGTGTGTCAGACGAAAGTCAGGTGGATGTGCCCTGATCACTGAACTGAGAAGTAAAGTGAATGAGAAGGCATGTTGGCCGGCTGTTTCACGCATATCTTAGTGTAAATCCCTGTCGCAAAGAAGTCCAAATAAGTTCAACGTTGAAATTTTTTCGTCAGGCAACATGACGTCCATTGTATTTGTAGTATAGTGTAAACGCCTGAAAGAATTTTTGCTACAGATTTTCTTTCACACAGTTGGTGATATATTTATTTCCAGGAAAGTTAATGTCTGCAAATTAATTTATTTTTGCTGTAATATTTGCCAACAAGAATTAAGAAATAAAACCTTTACCTCTAAAGTGCCGTTATCGGAGAAAGCAAAACAACAACAATATGTTTTGCCACCACTTTAATAATTTTTGAATTATGAACAAAACGTGCACTTCTGAAAATAGAAATAAATTGCGCAAATATCTATGTAGTTGTAACTTACAACAACGGTGTAACTTTTTCTTAAGTCCACAAGACATGTTTCGGCCTTTGGAAATCCGGAGGTTTTAGTCCTCGTTGTGTTGGCTATAAGCCGAACAACTCTCAGTCAAGAAAGCGGTGACTTGTTCAGTCGAATCAAAAGGTTGAACGTAAAGTGTGCTTACTTTTGTTGCCTTTTACCAATAATTTTAGAGCTAAGAATAAACTTTGGCTTTTACCGACACATTAATGCGATGAAGCCCTTCTCAGCTGCAAGTGTCATGGGGTAGCACAGATTAAAAACTGTTCTCACAGCAGGGCTGATTATGTTTTCATATTTGTGAGAAATGATAATTTAGCTGCCTTAGGTATACTGTGTAAAACATTTATATTCAGATTTTATGGTATATTTATCAATTTGCGAACTGTGTGCAAGCCAGTGTTTTAAATTATGAACCCGTTTCTGCAGATGTAGATGCTAGCTTCTATAGAACTGCAAATTTAAGCACGCAGTTATTGTACTCGACCACTAGATGGCACCCCCGGATCAGTTATTGAATATTCACTAGCAAGCAGAGTTCAAACGCGGTTTTGAATATGGGGAAGTTCACTCCACTCCCTGTTTTTCAAGAGTTGCATGAATTAAACTCCTCAGCTAAGCCTGATGTGCAAACTGGTCAATATCCTCGCCCATAGTATCGATACAGCAGTTTGAAAAAAATGATCTATTGCGACGTAAAAAAATTGGTGTGTAGCAACCACTTTAGCTTCAGTGAGCCAACGGTATTCCAATTAGTGGTTCAGGAAAATCAGTTTTCTGACGCAAAAAATTCTACATGGTATTGATTGTCTCACATTTTACTGTCAATTACAGTCATCATACACAAAAAATGCATTGTTCCCTACCGTAGGTTTACGTGTAGATTCCTTCATGGACAAATTCATCGCTTCCTTATATCCACCCAAGTACTGGTGTTGATGGCCAATCACTCAATCATACACTCAGGGTCTTCTGCGTAACTGCACAATTACACTTCATGCCCTCGTGAAACTTCTCCGGGAACAATTTATTGATTGGCTCCTTTCTTATCCAATTCCCGAGTGTTTAAACATTCTACAGTAAGCAAAACACATTGATTGGAAAAAGACACAGCATACAAGCCGATGCGTATCAGCAGGCTTGGTTGTATCCTGCCTATGTTGCGCACATTACGCGGCTGAAATGGACACGATTTATAGAAAAAAGGCTCGCAAAACTGGCCTTAAAGTGTTCAGTTACATTTACAGGACTTAAATGAGATAATAATATGGTCAATGGGAATTATTTCAAATGAAACAGGACCGGAGGGTTCCTTCAACTGGATACATCGGTCTCCGGAGGAGGGATTCATGAAAAAGGTTAGGCTGCTACTTTTGCTTTTTGTTTTGGAATAAATACCGTATTCTACAAAGTCGAATGCCGAGGTTTTTTTCCTGTTTAAAACGTGAACTGCCCATGCATTTGGGTGGACCCCTTGGTACGTTCAGTGCACGGGTCTGTTGAATCCAGAGAGGAAATGCATCGTTTGAGCTTCCTGAAAGTAGAATGTCTATTCTGTGAAAATAAGGTTTATTTCAGAATTCAGATATCACTGAGTTAGTGAGTTGTACTTGTTCCTTATAAGTGTTGAAATGAGTTTGTGAGCTTGGAAGTCAGAATTGCTGGTTTTATTGGAGAGTGAATGTCCTGACCGTTTAATCAGCAGTTTATTTAATGACTGTGTGTGCTGGCTTGGGGGACTTAGAAGAAAAATAGACAAAACTCAAAACTATATTATGGAGAAAAGGCATTTTTTGTGTTTGCAGAGGTTACTGGTGACCACTGATGTTCGGCTGCACTTATATTGATAAATTCATGCTAAACTCAACCAGAAAATCATTAGTTTATATTAAATTTCATGCCTCAAAACATTATTTGTGTTAAATACATGATTATTTGATGATTTGACAGTGCAATATCTTAGACTTTGGGGAGCCACTTGGATAGCTGTGTAATTTGGCTAATAGCATGTAGGTAATCTAGAATGTAATGTTGAAGAATCCTACTTGTGGTCAAGGAGTTTATAATCTGAGAAATTTAAGCCCCACAGTTTTTCAATTCTCAGTAATATTTATTTTGCAGTTTTAATGATGAATTCTGATGACGATTTTTTATGTTTGCAGTCCATTTTCTCTACCAAAATCATGAAAATAAACTGAAATACGATGTAATTCTAAATGCTGTAAGTGTCTTTTCTGAGTTGAGCCACATTTTTCCTCTTTATGAAGCTTAAATCTTGAATTATACAGCATTAAATTGGGTAACCCATAAATGGCCAAATTTGGCATCTGCGCAAAGGGGTTAAGACCAATATTTCGCTACGGCCAATTATCGACAGTGACATGAGCAGGATTTAAAATTTTGGGCATGAGAAATTATCAATGTTGTAATAAATATTTTGTGACAAAAATGCATAAGTTGTCATCCATAAGGAAAGCGTTTCTACTTCATGACTACTCCTACTTCTACTTCTCTACTGCCTCTTATTGATATTTTAAAACACTAATAACAAAAACATTAACTGACTTGTAAATAGTTAGTATCCGAGACAGTTGCGGTAGTTTATTCTTGCCAAAATTCAAGCCCTGCAATAAAATCTGGTACACACCAGTCATACCCAAAAACCGCTCTCCCCAATCAACAGTCCCCCCCCAAGTTCTGCCTGCCTGGACTACATCGACACCTGTTGTAATCCTACGTCACCCGCCAGGCCAATCAGAGAAAGGTGGACGAAAACGCGAAGCCAACTTCTCGTCAATTTTGGCGGTACCTTTATCCACGCTGGTACTGTTAATTAGGTTCCAATTGTCAGATGTGACTGTTTAGAAAAGACCTGGAGCCTTTAGAGTGATTGGTTGAGTCAAGAGTGTTGATAAAGCAGTTCTGCCTGATTTAAAAGTTAGAAATAATAAATACAAGCATAACTGAGTAAAACTGTACCAAGATTCGAGCTGAACTGAAAAAAAAAGAAAGGCCGAGCTAGGTGGTGGTGGGGGGTGGGGGGAGCAGGGAGCAGGATGAGATGCAGGTGAGACTTCAGACTGTGCTCATGAAGTCAATCTGTCCTGCGTCGGAGCCTCTGCACGCACTGGTGGGATGCACCTGCTGTCCTCAGGTCTCTGCCCAATCAGCTTCTTCCCCCACAATGCCCCTGCAGCGCATCAGCACTCCACTCCTTTTGCCTCGCCCGACTGGAAGTGAGATATCCCACAGTGCAGCCAGGCGGTTGGAGACTTGGTGTGTGTGTCTGTGTAAGGCGATGGAGGGGGTTGTGTGCCTGTCTCACCCCATTAGCAAGGACGAGCAGTGTGTGAGTCACACTGCATCACTGTGGAAACCTGCAGTCTGTAAACTCCATCTGAACTGCGGGGATGAGACAGTGGCTCTTCAGTGTGTGTGTGTTTGTGTGTGTGTGTACACACGCATGTGAGTACGCACACATGAGCACGTCTTTGTGTCCGTGCGTGCATTGCACATACACATGCGTACATTTATTTGTGTATGCGCACGTGTGTGTGTGTGTGTGAAGGGCTTCAGAGACAAGAGAGTCAGCATTATATTACATTACGTTACACTGTATTTTCGGATGACTGTCCGCATGGGAAAATTTCTGTTCATGTAAATGTGTGTTTGTGGATGCGTTTCTGTGTGGTTCTATAGACAGACACGTTTTGTGTATTTTTGTGCGTTTGTGTGGGTTTCTGTGCGCTCGCCGACATATTTGTGCATACATGTGCGTTTGCATATTTCCGCTTGTATGCATGTGCATGCGTGTCATGTTTAGTCTCAACACAGTGCCAGGAGTGTTTGCCTGTCCATCTGTCTTAGTGTTTGTCTGACAGACTGTCTATCTGTCTGACTGATTGAGAATGTGCGGCTCCTGTGACCTCACAGTGCACATTACATAATGCCCATTTCTCACGGGTCCTCTGCTCTCCTTCCTCATCAGTCCCGCCGTTACAGAGCTAATTATCATGAGGCGTCTGATGGACTCGCTGGGAAATATTACTCAGCTTCTGCTCTTGCAGCGAATCAGATTTGTCCGCAGTGTGATGCGGCGTGTCACGCTGGTCAAATAATATTACCTCACTGGCAATATTTTATTGTGACATTTTTCTGGAATGTAATGAATTTACAGTGACATGGATTTGAAGTATCTTAAGATTTTCAGCATCTAAATAATAGACTGAAATACCTCAGATGTAATATTTTGAAAAAAAAGACCTACAGTTGGGTTTTGTGTGTGTGTGTGTGTGTGTGCTCAGTTTTTCTTTGTGAGAAGAAACTCATCGGGGCGGCGCGGTGTTAGGGAGGAAGTGAGGAGGGCCATTTCCCCTCATAGCTGGGTTTGTGTTGGCCTGATGCTGCCCAGGCATTTGATGTCTGTCTGGAGGGGTGTATTACTTCAATGATCAAAAAATGGTCCAGTGTCTATTATTCAAAGCTTATATATCGAGGATTGGACATAACTGTTAATTTCAGTCAATGTAAAACATCTGGACATAACTGTTTAGTCAGTCAGCCCTCGAGTTCTACCGCTTTTTGCTCAAAGACTACAAAAAAACATTGTGGTTTTATGAAGTTTTCACTTGTGTCAAGATTTGCTGGTGGGGTTGGAAAATTTCAATCGCTTAGCAAACAGTAACTGAAAACAGGCTAATATTTTCCATTTGAGAGGCAATATATGAGCAAGTCTCATTGCAAGACTAAGCCGTCAAGTAAGGCTGACTTTCTTTTTGCCGTTTAAGGGTCGGCCTTGGGAGCTTAGCGGCAGGACTTGTGCTGAACTCATTCCCGCTCGCTATTAAGTTAATTTTCCATCCTGTCACATTTACAAACGCAGACCCTGCCCCCCCAATTAGGTTAATGTCAGAATGGAGCCCTCACACACTCGCTGTCAGTCTTTCATTTTCCTATGACCTCATTTCCCCCGGCTGGCAGTGTATGAAAGCCTCCGTTGATTATGCCTCTTCCTGTGTACAGAAGTGACACACGTCCTCCCTTGTACGGTTGGTTATTTTCCCTGTGGACTAATAACGGCGACAACAAGGTCTTTGCAGTATTTATTTAGATGCAGACGAATGTCTGCCTGATACAATTTGATGTTAAGAGATTCCACTACAGGTGAGGGAAAGTTACAGGAAAGGGGGGGGGGGTGGCAGGTAGGGGGTTGCCTTGACTGTTTCAGGGGCATTCATTCATTTTTAGATCACTTGGCTTCTTCTACCTTAAATGGAGAAGAACAGGCTATTTAGCCTATACTTACCATTTTCTTACAACCAGTCTGCTTTATGCTAGTTTGCCCTAAGAACTGGATGGTATCTAGCTACCGAGTGAAACCTCAGCTTGAAACTCCCCTCCATTACCTGGGAAGTCGTTCTGCACAGTACAGTTTTCTGATGTTCTGCTCACAGAGCTTAATCTGAACTTCCCCCGCTGAAACCCTGTCAGCATATCGCATGCCTGCTTCACACGTGTGGAGTCTGCGAGCTCCTGAATCACCGCTGTTCCTCAAGACACTTTTGAGAATCTCACTCCAAGCCCCTCAAATCACAGTTCCCGAAGGCCGAGAACTGCTGGTTTTCCCACCCTCCCAGTTGCCTGGGAGTCAGGTGGCAAGATGGTACAGCCAATCAGTGGTGCCATATTTACTGTCAATCCAGAAGATAGAGAGGGAACCAGGGACTGGATTTGGAATCGTCGGCTCGATTTGATGATCCCTGCTGTAGTCTCTCATGACTCTATCTCCAATGCCCAGTCTGCCTGCCTGCACATAGAGATTAACCCTCTTTTGCTCTTTTTAAGCTTAGACAGAAAGATGGCTGCCTTTATCCCTGGGAGGTTTTCTCATGATAATGAATCTGAATATGAACATGTTGTGGCTTGATCTACTTTGGAGTCATGTTTGAAAATACATGAACATTTTTGGTATTATTTGAAACTGACCGTCATTCTGGCCCTGGCTCTCAGAAAGTGATGTTAATTTCATGGGTAACTAGGCTTATGCCGTCGGAGGCGACGGCTTGGGGTATATCCCCGAACGCCCCCAATCCTCCAATTCCCTTTCCTTTGAACTTCATTTCAGGTCAATCGGAGAAATGGTTCAGAGGATATGGCCAAAATGGTAATTTTCCATCACAGAAGCGCCACCTTGTGGCAAAATATTGAACCATACAGGTATGATGTCATCACGTGACACGTTGTGAGGTCATCACCTTGCAGTTGCACATAGTTTCATGTCAATTGGACAAATGGTTCCAAAGATATGGCAAAAATGGTGAATTTTATGTGACAAAGCTCCACCTTGTGTCAAAATTTTGAACCAAACAGGTATGATGTCATCATGGGACCCATCCTCAGGTCATGACCTTTCATTTGCACTTGATTTGAGGTCAAGCGGACAAATATTTCCAGAGATATGATGAAAACAGTGATTTTTCCGTTTTTGGCCCCTGGTGGCCAATCTAGACATTGTAAATTGTCCAAAATCGAATCAGTTCTTCCTCTTTATGATACTTATATGCAAAACATTAAATTTCTAATTGAAATATTACTGAAGTTATTGCGTTAACACATAGGGCGGCGCAGCAGCGGTCAGACCAAAAACATAATATCCCAGGAACGCCATTCGGCGTTCGGTGATATAATGACTAGCGTGACAGTGATGGAGTTTTTGGTGTTCATTGCACTAGATTTTTTTATTTGGCAAAAGATAAAAAATTCTCAATCTTTCATGTGTTTTTTATTTTTGCAACCGTTTTATGGACAATGATGCGGACATTTCAACTTGTTTTTTATTTCCTTTGTGGAAGCGCTAAGCTCCCCCAATTATGTGGGGAAAACTTGCCAAGTGGGTTACGGTATGACTTGTTACATTATATTATGTTCTGTTGGACTGTGTGCTTTGTGATCCTACGATATGCAGAGCTATGTGACCCCTTGCTGTGCTGCATAAGCTGTGCTGTGTCACTGATTCTGCCGTCGCTCTGTATCTCCACAGTATTCCCTGTGTAACGAGCCTCTCATTGAGCTGTCCAATCCCGGGGCCAGTGGATCTGTCTTCTACCTGACCAAGGACGACGAGTTTATCATCAAGACAGTCATGCATAAGGAGGCTGAGTTCCTGCAGAAGCTGCTGCCTGGATACTACATGGTGAGGTGCCTTCTTTCTCTCTCTCTCTCCTTCTCCTAACCCTCTCTCACTCTCTTCTTCCATCCCTCTTCACCTCTCGTTCTCTTCTCCCTCCCATTTTCTCACTTCACTCTTTCTTTGTCCTCCTCCTCTTCTCTCATTCACCCCCTCCCCCACTTTTTCTTCCTCTCCCACTCCTTCCATCTCTCCCCTCACTCTCTCCTCCTCATCTCTTTTATTTTCTCTCTTAACTAACCTTCTTTTCCTTCCCTCTCACTATTTCCTCACTCCTTCCCCTCTTTCTCTATAACTCTCTCCCCCTCTCTTTCAAACTCCCCCACTCTCACTCTTCCTCTTTCTCCCTCCCCCACTCTCTATCTCTCCCACCCCTTCACCCTTCCCTCTCATTCTCTCTATCTCTCCATCTCTCACTCTCCTATCTCTCTCTCTCTCTCTCTCTCTCCCTCCCCCTCTTTCACTTCCAAATTCACTGTGCTTGCAACACAAAATTGCTTCCCTCTTATAAATGCCACTGCACGTTATCGTGAAAAGCACTCGTCCGTCCTCAGACGTGGGCACCCTCTCTCTTTCATGACCCCATCTAACCACACGCATTACCCGCAGTTCGCTTCAGGCCAGTTTCAGCCTATCAGAGGTTACGACAGCCCGAGCCCTCGAGAGCAAGGAACCGTGAGCGGTTTTAATTCCACCGATCACCCGCTCCAAACGGCTGCTTGGCCCGAAGCGCGACCGTAATGGCTCATTGCAGTCTCCAGTCCCAGCTCTGCCCTGAGGGCGCTGCGTATATCTGCGTATACGTGGGTGCCTGCGTGTGAACTCTCCAGGGAGTAGCGCTGGGCTGTGTGAAACTGCTGCAGGAGCGACCGCTGCCTGTAATATACTCTGACCTCCAGAGTGACTCTGCCTCCACGCCAGTGAGTTTAATGGGGCCGCGGCGATTCGGCCCCTCGCCGAGGTGCTGTGAGCACTGCCCCGGTGAATAGAGCGGGCAGTTCATTACTGCAGGGTTTTTTTTTTTTTTTTTAAACCTCTTTTTTTCCTGGTTTATTGGATTAACCTTTGAGCACTGAAATTATTTTTTTTTAAATATGAATTTCATTATCTTGCGCTGCTGAAAACCTATCATGTGGCGACTTGTTTAAAAGAGGTATTTTGGTATCTTACATCATTGAACAACAATGGCTGCATTTTGCGCTCTCAGGGTTAATGCACTGCTTGTGTACCCCTCTCTCTCATTCTCTCTCCTTTTCCCTTTCTCACTCTCTTTTTCTGTTTGCCCCTCCTTCTCTTTCTTTCTATTCCTGTTTCACCTTTTCTTTCTTGCCCTTTTTCCCTCTTTGTCTCTCTCTCTCTCTCTCTCTCTGTCTCCTCCTCTCACACTCCCTTTGTGTGTTCTTCTGTTTCTTTCACTCTCCCCTTCTTTCTCTCTCTCCCTTTGTCCAGCTCATGTCTCCCACCCCCCCTTTCTGTCGCCTTCTGTTCCTCTCCCTTTCTCTTTCTCTCCGCCAGTTTAATTCAAAACCACATAAGCTCTATGGCAAGTATATAATAAACCCCAATAACAGAGCAGCTCTCTGTCTTTTCACCTACAGTGCCTGGCGCTCATTCTCTCGATCTGTCTCTCTCTCTCTCACTTTTTCTCACTCTCCCTCTTACTCCCTACATTTCTCTCTCCTCTTCCTATCCCTCTTTCAGCTCTTTTCCTCCTCTAATCCTCCTCTCTCCCTCCTTCGCTGGACTCTTACAGTACTGCTCCTGTGCTCAACCCTCTTGTCTCTCTGTGGGCCTCTGTTCTCCATAAGGCTGGTCTTCACCAGAGGTGGCTCCGCCTGTGGCCCCATGGTCTACTGTAGTGTTTCCTCTCACACCCCGTGACACTGTCCTTGGGCCTTTTCGAGAGTTTATACTGAGCCTCCTTTCACCTCTTATGTTTGGCTCAGTTTATATGGGCGACGGGCGTGCTCGGCAGATTCATGCTGTATGCAGCAGACGGGTCAGTTGGCATCATCTTGTTGATTGATTAAATGGAGGTTGGATGGATTGTTTCCAGGGTGATGGATTTGTCTAAGAAAGATTGTGCAGGGATTTAGTGAGTGCCAGAACTATATTACCCAGAATGCAATTTACAAATGCCCAGGTGATGCAAATGGGAGGCCAGAACTAATGCCGGTGAAAATATGGCTAATTATTAGTCAGCTGAACTGATCCCGTCTTATTGTGTTTTTTTTTTTTTTTTTTCAACCTGGGAGGGGTACAAGTTTTGTTTTTGTGTTGTTTGTGATGCATAGTGAACAGCAAAGGTTTTATCGTGTCGGTTTCCTTGTTGCCTGCCCTTGCACGGATTTTCCTGAATGGCCTATTTGAAATTCCTCTGCTAACATGCTCAAATGAAGAATGATCTGGTCACTTCATATTGTTGATGGATTTCATCCCATGGGTGAGTGATTTTAATCGAATACGGCCTTTCCATACACGGCTGATAATGGCGCTCTTGTTTTCTGTGTACGTGGCACATTGTCTTTGCACCGTAAATCTTACACTGCAGATGAAGAGTCCTTCCCTGTTTTCGCCACTGTCTGGCATGACCTTGAACAGTAATTTATGATAAATTGAAAATAATGGTTTGATGTGAGTTTCAGATGATTACAATGAGCATTAGCGACCGTTTACAGAGTTTCACTGATCATGTTCCCTTCCGAAGGACTTAAGACCACTTACTGCACCGCACATGGCAAAAAAGCACATCAGACTACACCATAAAGGCGCTGATTTAGTCCAGCTTTTAAGCTGTTCTTGGGAATTAGCAGGAGAAAAATAGAGAAATGAAGTCCATAAAAGAAACGAGCACTTCAGTTTCACTCAGTCTTTCATCATTGCTGGAGTTCACAGCCATTACAGGCATGAAAGTGAATACATTTAAAGTAAGAGCTGAGAGTAATGTGAGACAAATGTCTCGCCTTATTAAGGTGGACATTCTTTTCCTCATGTCATCGGCACTGAAAAAAGCAGCCATTGCTAGCTTTTAAATTTATTCACTAAGATTTTTTTTCCTCCTATTTGTGACTGAAAAGAATGTAGGAAAATATGTATTGACGTAGTTAGACGGTAGAATTTTTTTCCTCCCGAGTCTCTTAACTGCATCTCTCGTCTCTGCTCCTCCCGACAGAACCTGAACCAGAACCCGCGAACCCTGCTGCCCAAGTTCTTCGGGCTCTACTGCGTCCAGTCGGGGGGTAAGAACATCCGGGTGGTGGTGATGAATAATGTCCTGCCCCGGGTGGTGCGTATGCACCTGAAGTACGACCTGAAGGGCTCCACCTACAAGCGCCGTGCCTCAAAGAAGGAGCGAGAGAAGGCCAAGCCCACCTTCAAAGACCTGGACTTCATGCAGGACCTGCAGGACGGCCTGATGCTGGACACGGACACTTACAGCGCCCTGGTCAAGACCTTGCAGAGGGACTGCCTGGTAAAATGGAGGGAGTGGGGTATCCTAAGTTCTGTACCTGTTAAGGCAGAGTGTTGAATAATGGAATCAGGTGTGTAAGTGCTGGGCTGGAATGAAAGCCTGCGCCCACACCGGCCATCTTTGAATACGGATAAGTGCACGGGGGAGTGGGGGAGGAAATAAATCTAATATAATCTACTGCCTCACAGCAAGAAGGTTGTGGGTTCGAATCCGGCCTGGGGCCTTTCTGTGTGGAGTTGGCATGTTCTCCCCGTGTTCGCGTGGGTTTCCTCCGGGTACTCCGGTTTCCCCCACCAACAAAATATGCAATATAGGAACACTCCTGTATGGCTGTGTATGAATGTTTGGTGGTGGTCGGAGGGGCCGTAGGCGCATACTGGCAGCCACGCTTCCGTCAGTCTGCCCCAGGGCAGCTGTGGCTACAAAAAAAAACGTAGTTTACCACCATCAGAGCGTGAATGTGTGAGTGAAATGTATCCATTGTGAAGCGTCTTTGAGTGCCCAGAAGAGCATAAAAGCGCTATATAAAATTTATGCATTATTATTGTTATTATTATTATCACCTTTCAGGGAGCAAAAATCTGCTGCTGTTATGATTTTCACTCATTTATAGATTAGTCTGTGGAGTAAGAAAATTGGTACCATGGACAAATATAGAAATTAGTCAAAACGATGCCATATCAGGGGCGGATTTCTTTTCTAAGAAAAACAGTTATAGAAATTAGCATTTTAAGTCTAAATACACGATTCAAATGCTATGCAGGTTTTTCCACAAATTTCCTTTGCTTCAACCGTCTTATTTTCCACTCTTTTTTTTTTTCCGAAGCAATTTTAAGACCATTCACAGGTGTCTGTAAAACCAGGCTGCTGAAGAAGACTCACAAATTTAGCGAATTTGTAGCCCGTGTCCTGCCAGCCGTTCTCCCCTCCTTAAATATGTGTCATTTCGAGTGGGTGATGCGAGTGAAAGAAAATGAGGCCGTGCTCTGATTAGCCACTCTTTGTGGTTCGAAGTGAACAATGCTGGTGGAAACCCATCTGTTCTGAGCGGTACTGGGCTGTACTATCCAGAGGACTTCCTTGTGATGTCATGAACTTTCCACCTCTGACTTCACTGACTGGTCATGCATTTACATGACATCTCTGGCTTTCACCCGGCAGAAACTTTCATCATTTTTGCGACTGGATTGATACAGAAGCAGAACAGGTTATGAGTCTTTGCTTAATGGTAAATTGATATGGTCTAACCTGCAAATAGGCCCTGCAACCTATCACTAGCCCTGTTCCATGACCCATCATGCTCTACTGTTACCCTCAGGTGCTGGAGAGCTTCAAGATCATGGACTACAGCCTGCTGCTGGGGGTGCACAACATGGACCAGGCGGAGCGCGATCGGCAAACGGAGGGCTCCCCTGGGTCCGGCGATGAGAAGCGGCCCGTCGCCCAGAAGGCCCTGTACTCCACTGCCATGGAGTCCATCCAGGGAGCGGCGGCTTGCGGGGAGTCCATCGACACCGACGACACGTGAGACACTGTCTCCACCCCCATCCACCTGGTCCTACCCCTACCCTCAACCCCACCCCCATTCCCGCTAGCCCTGCCACCCCCCCCACCCCATCACACTTTGTATGAGTTAACCTCGCTAATCAGCATTAGTCCCGTGTATTCAAGCAGCTCATTTGCTTTTGGTGGTGGTTGTCAGCAGCTGGTGGGCGTAATTTAAGACATTTTCGATATTTGTTGTTTATTTACATTTGGCTTTGTGCTAACTGATGAGCTTCTGTACATAAATATCCCACTCGGGTTGCACTAATTCCCATCACTGCAGTGTTGCCGCTGTTCAATCTACTGCCTGCCTGCCCATCCTTGCAGCAGCCCTTTAGCCCAGGGTAACTGGCGGAAACAGAAGCGAGGCAGCCCTCCAGTCCCAGAATTACCTCTCCCTGCCGTACAGTCTGCAATGAGATTAATGTCCGCTGTCTTTCTCCAGAATGGGCGGTATTCCCGCGGTCAGCGGCAAAGGAGAACGGCTCCTGCTCTTCATCGGCATCATTGACATACTGCAGTCCTACAGGTACATTAGTCAGTGGCATCGATCAGTTCGCTCATTTGCTCTCTTGCAGTGCAGTCTGTGATAATAAGAACTGTCTGTCTTTGTGACACAGGCAGATAAAAGCAATATACCTGACTTCAGTGTGCATTTTACATTTGAACTGTGCTCTGTTTAGGTGTGTGAGATTTTCATTTGAATCACGGTGTTTTAGAGTGTACATTTTACATGTGAATCATGCTGTGTTTTGGTTCATTTTATATTTGAATGGTGATGTTTGTTACAGGCTAATTAAGAAACTGGAGCACACGTGGAAGGCTCTCGTTCACGATGGAGTGAGTAAACCATTCAGTCATTTTAACTGCCCTGAAAGCTATAGCCAAGATTGCTCACAGAAAAATATATGGCAATATAATCTTGCATTAAGCCATTTTATTTAGGTGTTTATTTAACAAGTTCAGCGTGCGTTAATGAACATATTTGTGAGTGCGGGCCGGAGTGACTTATTTTTATCTGTAGATAAAAATATTTTGTCTGCATATCTCTGTCTGTGGGAGGGAACTGGATCAGGTACAGAGAGGATCCAGGCCAGCTGGGACCCACTTTTTTTTTTTTTTTTTGCAATGTGATGATACCAACAGCTGCACAGTGGTGATAATGGCATTGGTGTATTATTAGACGAATTTCTCTGATTGGATCGGAAGCTTGGACATCTTGACAGACGTTCTAGGTTTTGCACAGGAGGACAGGCAAAGACCTTGACACCTACGCCATCCAGCTATATATTCAATTATCCTTCATCAGGCGGAGGGAGGTGCCTGTTTCAAGCCCTGTCTACTTAACCCTTGTGCGCAGAATTCAAATAATGCCAAATTTTCCCTGTATGCATGAGCCTGTTAAGACTTATAACTCAGTATTTGTGTCACAGAGACTTTGGAAATTTATTCCAGTGAAGCAAGACATTTGGAAATTCAACTGCAAAATTGTATAGGAAATACATTGCAGAATTTACGGACGCTGGCGTCTGTATCTGCGCAAAGGGGTTTTAAAGTGTGACCCCTGGCACCTGAGGCAACTCCATGCTCTCCGGTCAAGTTCACCTGTGAATAATGACGTGATTTTCAGATGTTGATTTTCTGACATTGTGCTCATGTCAGAAATTCATCCATTTCACTGGAATTATTTACCTGGGCGAGCAAGACCAGGTGAACTAAGTCGATAAGACTAGGCGAAATATGTCAATAATTGGCCAGGAATATGGTTTGTAATGAGGCGTATGATTGCATACACTGTCACAGTCAAAAAATTTCACAATCAAATAATGTTGCTAAAGATTGCAGCAACACCAGTGAAAGGTAGACTCACACCAGGCTTTGGTAAGTTAAACATGAAAATCATAGTCATTTCCCACAAGAAAATGCATCTTTTTAAATGCATTTCTCTTTCATTGAATGTTTCCTGCTGGTCATTTGAAAAAAAAAACCTGATAATTATAAAAGAAGATATTTACTTAAAATTAATGAATTAATAATCAGCCACTTTGTTATATTTTTTTGGATGAATCAGGTGCAGGTTAGGTTTATGCGCTAATGCTTATTGGACGATTCAGCCGCTGTACTGCAAAAACTCTGGCTCCAAACTGTCCTACATGGTGGCACTGGAAAACTGCATCTGTGTGCGGACTTACTTCTCACTCAGTCCAAGGAAACTGCATGATGGGTGGACATGTCCGTTAGCCCTTACAGTTTTCTGCTGTTTTTTCCTTCTCCAGTGACTGCTTTTTGGCTTTGGCATCCTGCATTAAACACAGCTCCTCTTATCGAACTTACTTACAGCTTACTCCTCGCTACTCTTAGCAGAAATGTACGGGCCGTCTCTCGCAGTACGTCAGATTATGCTATGCAGGGCCCTGGAGGTAACAGCAGTACGAGGGACGCAGCACCAGCATTTAAATTATGCATTCAGACGTGCGTGCGTGTGTGTGCGTGTGTGTGTGTCTCTGCTGGGTATTTCTGCAGCTGTGCGTTTGCTGTCTGTCTGAAGTGAGCGTCTGAAGCTCGTTACTACAGGGAGTCATTCCTCTGGGACTCATGTCTGACACCGTCAGCATGACTGAGACTATACCGCTCAGATGACTCAACTTACAGTCTTCCAGTCTCACCCTGTTATCCCAGTGCATAATGTATTTATTACGGGCTACACATTTTGTTAGTTCTCCATCCCTCTGAGACAATGAAATAGAGTGGCCTTTTATTATGACTCTCATACTCTATCAAAAGTTTTTCTATGCTCATAATTTTACTGGTTTGTTTTAAAATGAATATCAAAATCATTGATTAATCAAAATGGCTGCCTTTTGCTGAAAAAACGGTTGCATAGATTCATAGTATTTTTTTCCTTGTGGACTATCCAGTAGTTCTGAAAGTTCACATTCAAATCTACTGAGGAAGTTCCAACGGATGTATTCCTGTTTTGGGTTGGCTCTTGTTCATTATTTTGACCCATTAGCTTGGTTTTACTTCCCCTTTTGGAAAATGGTGATCATAGCATTATGAATAAAAGCTTTTTTATGAACCCTTACATTTAAGCGACTCCCCTGGGAAGTAACCCTTCTCAATATTCAAGTCTTGCCTTGTTCCATTTGGGGTTATATAAGTCAGTTGATACTGCAATTATTTCACCAATAAACTATAAATAAAATATACAGTAGCTTTCAACTGTTTGTATATGCTGCCCATAGAAGTGTAAACTGTGTTCCAAGCTGGCTGATTGTACAGAGGTATTTGTGTAAAATGGTTTGTCTCTTATCTTTAGGACACAGTGTCCGTCCATCGCCCCTCTTTCTATGCAGATCGGTTCTTCAAGTTCATGAGCCACACAGTCTTCAGGAAGAACTCCTGTAAGTATACAGAACTACACGAGAACTCAAACGCATTCATACATACACACAATCTCACGCAGATACACACAAAGCGAAACGTACACATGAGCTGCACAGTAACATACATTCTTACGCTTAAGCTGTCATCAGTGCACAAACACACACTTACTTGCGCAGACATGCATTAAAACCTCCTCTTGCATGCAATTACAGTCACACTTTGATACATTCACACACGCATACCTCATATATGTGCACACATACAGTGAGCACCATAATTAATTGGACGGTGGCACATTTTTGTTATTTTGATTATGTTGGCTAAGTCAATTGCACGTGAAGGATATGCAAACAAATATTGAAAGAGATTATCAAGGAAGAGGAAACTTTGATCCTGAAGGGCCGCAGGCTGGAGGCTTTTAGTGGTGTCCTTTCAGTCTGCAGGCTGTGCCTTGAAAACTCGGTGTGTAGAACAATTAGCCAATCAGTGACTTGAATTTATCACTCATCCAGCAACACATTGAAAACCTGCAGATGCTGTGGCCCTCCAGGAGTTGCCCATCACTGTTCTGCAGTATGTCAAACTGTCCAACATTTTTTGATGTGCTGGAAAATGGGGGAAGGGTGGACTGTGTACAGAAGATGCTGTATAAGTAATTCTCCTGATATGGATGAAAACGCCTTCAAAGTAAGGCTGGCAGTCCGCATTTCGACTTATTGACAATGTTTCTTGTCAAATCCAGGGTTCTGGAGTAAAGAACCAAGCTAAAAATGTGGCACTGTCCAGTTAATTTTGGTGATCACTGCACAGATACAGAAAACTTTAGTTAACCCCAGAGGAATTCAGAGAAATTCAGTTTCTACAGTCCGCAAACCACACACAGCCATCCATTCACATAATTAAAAGTGTCAAAGGGAAGACTACATGGCATATGGGAGAAAAACAAGAGACAAGGCAGAGAGCAGAAATGTATATAATATGTATATAAGTAAAATTCTTTAAAAAAAAAAAAATGTAAGGCAGAAGTAGAATAAAAATGAGAATAACTGTATAAAAGGAATAAAAGTAGCCCAAATAATAAATAGAAAATAAATAGAGCCAAATTGCATATAAGAGTTAAAATGCATGATCAGTTGATTGTGCAAATTTCAAGTTAACTCTGTATATGTGTTCTCTAACACACACACACACACACACACACACACACACTCAGGGACGTACACGCACACACATATCACGGAAATATACTCTCTTACACACAAACATACACGTGCGCACACACACACACACATGCGCATGCACACACACTTACACTAACTCATGCAGTAATTGACTTAGGTTCTTCACAGATATTATCTCTCTTTCTCCCCATCTCCGCAGCACTGAAGTCCTCTCCCTCCAAGAAAGGTCGAGCGGCGCTCACCGTCCCCAAATACTCAGGTCCCGGGGCGGCCTGGTCAGCCAGCCAGCTGCCCGGCGATAAAGACGACAACATCTATGACCTGAGGGGGGCACACAGCTTCCCCACCTTAGAGGATGAGGGTAACTACTGTCCTCTAACAAAGATTGGGCAAAATCCCTGAACCACCCCTTCATTAATGGGTTTAACTCTGGAGTCTCTAAACCAATCATACAAGAGCATCCATGGAGGGGGCTCCTGTTATGCTAACTAGCTGCTAACTAGCTACATGCTAGCTTAAAGGGTCTGAGCAACAGGACCTTGCTAGGCATGTCTCCAAAGAAAGATGGGCTTAATGACAAATTATAAAGGGGTAAAATAGTTGGTCCTTGAGTTACAGGTGTGTTTGTTGCAGAAACAGCAAAATTACTTAAACGGCTTTAGGAACTGAGTCAAATGTTTTGACGACAAATGGCAAACAGCGAATAATAACTGTGCCCGGAAGTTAAGATAAGACTTTCTTGTCAGTTAAAAACTGAATTTGTCTTGCATCTCCAGTCTGCTCCATTCAAGAAAAATGACACAAAACCCAAATGAAAAACATTAACTGCACACACACACATAATAAATCACACAAAATCTAACCATTTCTAATGAAACAAGTGCAAATGAAACATACCAGTAATGCACATGGCATCTCCACTACCAACACAAAACACATTAAACAGTCAACAACAGGAGGCACTCCACAAAATATTATAACCTTTGGATTCAGATCTCAGCTAGCAATGTATTGATGATGGTTTAGCAGCAGGATGGACTGAGGTATGAAAGAGTGTGATAGAGTTAAAGCTTTCTCATTGGGATAAACGGACATTTGGTGTGATAGGTGCAGAAATTCTGGTCAAAATATGTCCTCAGAATTGAAATAATTTGTATCCACTCCGGTCTCAACGAAAGTAGTATGTGGTGAACCTCACAAAACTGGTATTTATGGCAGTGTTTCTAATGATCTCACCACCCCTTGTACTCCTTTGTGACGGACTACCTTATCTCTCGGTGCTAAACAGTGTCAAACTAAAAAAACGGGGTCTGATGTATTGGGTTAAACTGTTAGTGGCAGCACCAATTATTTGGAATCAATCCTATAATTACCGTGCCACTCAGTCGGGCTGGATCTAGACTGTGGGATTCTGGGTGATCAACTCCTTCCTTCCTTCCTTCCGTCCTTTTTCTCCCTCTCTCATTTCTCCCTAACCACCTCTCTATCTTTCATCATCCCTCTATCTTGCTCAATCTTGCTTAATTTCAGTGAAGCTTTACTGCCATGACTGCATTGTGATTATATTGCCAGTGTAATTAAGAACAAACTGAAGCAGTGGAGTAAGCTATGTGTATGAAGTGCTATATGAAGTGCTATAAAATTTATGAGCAACTAAGGCCTAACCTGCATGAATTGTTGAGAGACAAACTCTAATAAGGAAACTAATAGTTACAACTACACTTAACAAACATATAAATGGCCCATTTGACACTTTAAACTTTAATTAGCATTTAGGGTTTTACGATGTATTAAGTCATACACTGTTCATTTTATAATTCAATATAATATGCAACAGATTACTGTTCATGAAAGCAAGATGGTGGCGTATGTCAATCAGGGATACTCGTAGACACGGTTGGGTTCATGAAGAGGACGATGAGCTTGTACGTTCACTTCTCTCAGTGGTTTCCTATGGCACATTCCCGTATGATTTGTGACATTTTTGGCATGGTGACTTTTGATGAAATTTGATATTTTGGGATGGCCTTTTATGATCCCCAGCTTTAGGGAGTGTCTGAGTTCTGTTCACGCTGTTTGAGCAGCATCTGCACATGCCACACCTGTGTTGTGGGTGGAGTCAATGCATCACTGAGCAAGTGGTCATTGGCAGAGATCAACACAAATGTTGTATACAAATCAAGACAAAAATCATTTTGCACAATTAACCCTATA
This sequence comes from Gymnothorax reevesii, assembly GCA_029721435.1. NCBI lineage: Eukaryota > Metazoa > Chordata > Actinopteri > Anguilliformes > Muraenidae > Gymnothorax > Gymnothorax reevesii. Next base: position 33,245,573 of record CM056575.1, read on the forward strand.
ATGCCCAGATACAGACATCATTATAGGAAAAATATGACCCAGTAATATTTTTGAAGTATTGAAGGGTAATATTCAGATCCACTGTTCATCATTAGGTTTTGTGACAGCAAAATATACATTGCTGAACTGAACTTCCTCTAATTACAGGAGTATCATATCTGATACAGCCAAAAATCAGCACCCCTCGAGAATTTCAAATTATTTATATGCTCTCTACTATCTATTGCTATCCTTTAACATGTATAAGAATAAGTTTTTGTGCAATATTTGCCTTGGAATGCCGAACTTCACTGCCAAAGTCCAAGGAAATTCATGAATTCCCATTCACATGGGAGCTACTACCTTGAAGTGAGTGACTAGGGGAGAGACTACTACTGTAATATCACTTCTTCCTTCCAGGTGGCAGCACTGTGAATCAGATATGATACAGTGAGCAGTAGTGGTTGTGTTGTATCTTACCAGGAGGGCGTGGTGATCCTTCAAATTTGGTATAACATATATGATATGGGGGGCATTATAGGGTTAAGACATTATCAGCTCATTCAGGGTAACACATTTCATGTTACATAAATAGTTTACATGGGGAGTTTATATTTTTATTAAGTTTATAAACCGGGCAGATAACAGATGGTGCCTCAATGGTTGTGTCTCTCTCTGTCTATCCCTCTTTTTCAGTCTCTTTCACACTGTCTCTTTCTCTTTCTATCGCTCTCTCTCTCTCATACTCCCCAGAGGTTCATTAGTCCAGACCTATTGAATATAATATGCTTGAGAGAAGCTCCTCCATTAGTTTCAATGTAATTTCAGGAATAATGTCTGTTTGATCCCATAGAGCTTATTGGCGAGAACTATTGACAAACACATGCGATTCTCTCGCTCTCTCTCTCGCTCGCTCTCTCTCTCTCAGGCCGGCCTGACCTTCTTCCCTGCACCCCTCCATCCTTTGAAGAGGCCACCACCGCCTCCATCGCCACCACCCTGTCCTCCACCACCTCTCTCTCCATCCCAGAGCGCTCGCCCTCTGACACTTCTGAACACCCGCGCTACAGGTACCTGTCTACATGCGCACACACACTCACTTTTCCCGTATATTCGACTGCACAGAGTCCCTCAATGTTTTTCCTCTCTGTTCTACAGGAGACACACCCAGTCCCTGACACATGAGGGGAGGTAGGAGTCCATCATTAGCATATCTGATGTCTGTCACTGATTAACACCTGTAGCGTATGTTCTGTGAGATTTTGAAATATAATTTGTCATAATAAGATGTTTAGTGATTAAATAAACAAAATTATTTAGGCTGATTTTTGTTTATTGAATGGACAGTGTAATGTTGGACATGGGGTTCATGCAGTGTTTTATTAAATAATCCATTTTGGCATTTTGCATGTGTGTGTATTCACTAGCATTTTTTGTACGACTGTTAATATGTGTGCATGTATCCAGAGGTATTTGGTTTTGGTTCCTACTGCGCGTGTGAAGGCACGTGTGTGGGGCTGCGGAGGTGTATGTGCTTTTGCCAGTTGGGAAACCAACTTCCTGCTTTATCTCTGGGTGTGTGTGCAGGACACACCTGCCGGAGGAGGATCAGCAGACCATCACGGTGGAGGTGGAGGTGAAGAGACACGACAGCGAGCCCTGCATGGCTGTTCCCCAACCTTCTCCTGAGCCCAGGTATGGCCGCACACACCCTACCTCACACCTCACCTGTCCTCTACCACACCTCTACCCTCTCCTGAGCCCAGGTAATCACACACACTACCTCACACTGTACCTGTCCTCTACCGCACCTCTACCCTCTCCTGAGCCCAGGTAATCACACACACTACCTCACACTGTACCTGTCCTCTACCGCACCTCTACCCTCTCCTGAGCCCAGGTAATCGCACACACTACTTCACACTGTACCTGTCCTCTACCGCACCTCTACCCTCTCCTGAACCCAGGTAACCACACACACTACCTCACACTGTACCTGTCCTCTACCGCACCTCTACCATCTCCTGAGCCCAGGTAAACACACTCACTACCTCACACCTCACCTGTCCTCGACCACACCTGTACCCTCTCCTGAGCCCAGGTAACCACACACACCCTACCTCACACTTTACCTGTCCTCTACCGCACCTCTACCCTCTCCTCAGCTCAAGTAACCACACACAGTACCTCACACTTTACCTGTCCTCTACCACACCTCTACCCTCTCCTGAGCCCAGGTAATCACACACACTACCTCACACTGTACCTGCCCTCTACCACACCTCTACCCTCTCCTGAGCTCAAGTAACCACACACAGTACCTCACACTTTACCTGTCCTCTACCGCACCTCTACCGTCTCCTGAGCTCAGGTAACCACACACACCCTACCTCACACTGTACCTGTCCTCTACCGCACCTCTACCGTCTCCTGAGCTCAGGTAACCACACACACACTACCTCACACTGTACCTGTCCTCTACCGCACCTCTACCCTCTCCTGAGCTCAAGTAACCACACACACCCTACCTCACACTTTACCTGTCCTCTACCGCACCTCTACCCTCTCCTCAGCTCAGGTAACCACACACTCTGCCTCATACTTTACCTGTCCTCTAACACACCTCTACCCTCTCATCAGCTCAAGTACCCACACACAGTACCTCACACTTTACCTGTCCTCTACCACACCTCTACCCTCTTCTGAGCCCAGGTAACCACACACACCCTACCTCACACTTTACCTGTCCTCTACCGCACCTCTACCTTCTCCTGAGCCCAGGTAACCACACACACTACCTCACACTGCACCTGTTCTCTACCGCACCTCTACCCTCTCCTGAGCCCAGGTAACCACACACCCTTCCTCAAACTGTACCTGTCCTCTACCACACCTCTATCCTCTCCAGAGCCAAGGATTTGACACACCCCGTCCTTCTCACTCCATTTCTTTCACATCTACCTCAGAAATGGTGTGCTTCGTCAGAGCAGGGCTGTCCAGTCTTATCTGAAAAGATCTGGCGTGTGGGCAGGTTTTTATTTTAGCCCAGCTAATTTAGCTGATTACCAAATCCCAGACCTGAATGCAGACCTTGATATTTAATGCATTGTCCTGGTGCTAGTCCCAAATTAGAGACCTGCACCCGCACCAGTGCTTTTTCTAATTAGACTGGACACCCATGATCTGCAGCATAGCATAACATGTCAGCATAACGTTTTTCAATCAGCCAGGGCAGCTGTTCCTTGTTTGCACATTTTTACCTCAAATTGCATTGTTTATGCTGTAGTCCGTTAACTAACATGGATGGATGGTGCATGGGTGATGTAGACCAGTGGAGCAATTTAGTTGATGGTGCATGGGTGATGTAGACCAGTGGAGTAATTTTGTTAAGAGCGTGTGGGACAGCCAGGTGGGGGTGTGGAAATTTAAACACTCTTAACTTAAGCAGGTCACTGCCTGGGAATGAGTGACAGCTGTACAGACTTGCCCAGAGACAATTTTCAGAAGCACAGTGGGGGTAAGGGCTGGAGGGTGGGGGGTGTAGTTACAGTCTTCGCCATCTGGCAGCCCTGTCCTACCAACTACATGTCCTCCCTGGGTTCTCATTGTGATGCAATATCCTCTCCATGGCAACAGGACCCCAAGGAGTAATTTACTGGCCCTTGGCCAATCAGGGATGCACTGAGCGCTACTCTTAAATTTGAAGCACCAGTCGGACACATGAGCTGAGATGCCAATCTGGAGAGGCCCTGTGTCTATTATTATTGTTGATTGTATGTGCTCTGTGCTGCAGTTCAGCAGGGTCAGCCAAATCCAGCCACTCAGGCGTAGTGATTGTCATTGAGCTCCTTTAAGACAAGTGTTTGTGCATGTGCCTCGGGCAAGTCAAGAGCCTCTGGCAAAATCAGGCTTGTCAGCTCGTGTGTGTCTGTGTGTCTGTGTCTGTGTGTGTGTGTGTGTGTGTGTGTGTGTGTGTCTACTCATGTTGGAGACCAGTCATACCTCAATATATTCACATTTTTTAACATTCAACTATTGAAACGTTTAATTTAGCATGAATGTTGTTTCGCAGTTATATTTGGCAGCATTATCTTGACATTAGGCTTTTGTTGTTTCGAATCAGAATTATTTTCTCTGTTCAGTTTGCTTTTTGGAGGAGGAAAATTGTTGCTAAAGAACCAATGAGTGAATTGGGAAATGTTACAAAAATGCCAAACTAGACCCAGCGTACATACAAGTCTGTGCTTGTGTGGGCGCGCGCACCGCGTGCACGTGTGTGTGTGTGTGTGTGTGTGTGTGTGTGTGTGTGTGTGTGTGTGTGTATGTGCATGCCCTAGTGTGTGTGTGTGTGTTTTTGTTTGTGTGTGCACCTGCTGTGAACACTGACTGCAGCATGTGAGAGCTGGAAAACCTGCTGTCAGGTGATGAAATGCTACCCATTCTTGTGTCCCCAAGCACCTGGATTTTCTGATCATCAGCACTATTATAATTAAGCCAGAGGCAGAGCTAACATTGATAAAATCAGGAGGAGGTTTACTGTATGTCACCGGGAGATGACGCCTCTCGCTCCCCCTCCGCTCTCTGTCCCCAGCGAGGCTCCTGAAGCGGCAGTTGCTGCTCCAGCCACCCCTCCGCCCAGCCCCAAGGTGGTGGTCGTGGAGCCCGACACGAGCAGCCAGCAGTCAGGCTGCACTAGCCAAGCTTCTGTGGAGGATGAGGAGGACGTGCCAATCACCGACATCTACTTTGTAAGCCCCTCCCATTTCTAACATGGATTGGACAGGAATTCTATCGCAAATGGTGCAACTGCAGACATCAGTCTTTAGTTGTGTCAGGAGGCAAACAAGGTCGTTGCTGTTGGGGGCTCATTACACGTTTCCCCAAGACGCACAATATACTGGGTCGTTCTGTGAGTTTTTCAATTGTGAAGCATTCCATGGTTCATACAATGTTGATGTTAATGCCTACAAATTTTACCTGGCAGCCTCTAAAAAACTTGTGCCTCTGTTTGAGTCCTCGCCCTGTGTATTCCCTTAAAGTGATTAAATTTGTAAATACTCAAGTTGATCACTTGTAAAGTCTGGATCTAGGAAGTGTCCCAACCCTGTTCCTGGAGATACATCTTTATGTTGACTTTCACTTGATGCCTACGAGAATGCACACCATTCACCAGCTTTAGATCTTTTCCAATTGGTAATAAATCGTCTTGTGTGCAGGCATAGTAAATGGACTTGGATGAAAAACTTACATGGTGGTGTTTTCCAGGACCAGGATTGGGCAGCTCCACTTTGGGAAATAATTATACGATATGTTGCTTGTTATGTGCTTTCCTGCCTGCAAACAAAAGCCATTATGTATGGACTATGTCACAAATGGGGCATCTCTGTCTGGATTGTGTAATGGCGGAGAGAGTGAAAGGCCCAGCCCAGTTAGAGAGATCTGACATGGGTGTCCGTGTCACTGCCTGAAGGGGATGTGATAAAGAGGTTTACTGCTGTGATCCGCTACAGAGATGCTGTCGGGAGGACCTGTTGGAGCTGTGAGGGTGAGAGAGAGTGAGATTGGGGGTGTGGTTGCAGGTGTGGTCGCATGTTTGAGTGACAGTCTGCTGTCATTGCTCCAGCTTTACATCTGCAGTTTCTCCTTAGATTTCTCAGCTTCTGCTGCAGTGGTGGGTGGGGTCTTTGGAGAAGGGGACTGCTAAGTGACAGTTGTTGGATTGGACTTGAATGGGGAGTACCAGCTTTAAGTAGATTGGGGTTACCAGGTTTGTGTTGACCGGAGGTTACCAGGTTGGATTTGATGGGGGTCACCAGGTTGATGTTGACAGGGTGTGACCAAGTGAAAGTCGATTGGGGATTACCAGGTTGGAATTGACTGCAGGTCACCAGGTTGAAGTTGATTTGGCGTTGTAAGGTAGAAGTTAACAGAGGTTACAAGGTTGAGGTTGACTGGGAGTCACCAGGTTGAAGTTAATCGGGGATCACCAAGTTGAAATTGATTGGGGGGTCACCAGGTAACAGTTGATTGGGGTTATCAGGTTGGTGTTGACAGAGAGTGACCAGGTTAAAGTTAATTGGGACACCAGGTTGGAATTGAATGGGGTTTAAAGAATGACGCTGATTAGGGGTTACCAGGTATGAGTTGAGAGGTGTTTACCAGCTTGAGGCCAATTGATTTCAACCTGGTTTGAGTTGATCTGGGTTTTTTGGTTGGCGTTGACAGGGGTTTACCTTGCTGAGGTTGATTTTGCATGTCTAGTTTCAGTTAATTTGGGTTAACTTCTTTGAGTTGATCTGTGGTCATTGCATTAGAGCGTACCAAAGGATCGCAGGGTGGAGTCGACTGAGGGCTTCCACATTGGAGTTGAACAGATTTTTGCCTGGGTGGTTTGTGGGGGCACAGAAAAATAAGTGTGGGCTGACAAACGCATAGTGAGGAGGTGTTGTTCTCAGCAGGGGCTCTGCAGATGATTAACCTGAAGAGAGCCAAAGGACTGTTTCTGTTGTTCTTTTAGCATAGTATCCTCTCTCCGCTCCATGTGTCCCTGTGCATGGAGTGTGTTATGTTTGTGTGGTTTGTTTTGCATGACATGGCCCACCTCTTCTAAACATAGAAACTGACTCCAGTGTGAAATGGTGGTTGGCAGTTGCGGTTGGCTTTTTCTATGTAAGTGTGGTTTGGGGTTATGCTCTGCATTTTGAGAATGTTCTAGATTCGCTGACTCTTTTACTGAAAGGGTTGGATAATTGCAGGCAGTTACTGCAGACTGGTTTGTCATTACCCCAGATGAGTGATTTTTTTTTGGAAACTCAGACACGCATACTGACAATAATATGGTAGTAAACATCACTCAGTCGTGCCGGGTATGCAGAAGAGGTCTGTAGGTCTGCAAACTGGTGCTGACCCCTGATCCCTGTGCGTGTCAAAGCATACAGACTGCCAGACTCATTCTGTTAGTTGTTTTTCTCCGACCTTCTTCCTTTCCATGTGTCTGATCTGGAAATTGATTGCGGCCTGCTGTCATTAACCCTGAACTGCATGAATTTTGGTTTCTGGTGGAAAAAAAAGTTGGTGTGTTTTCCTGTTACTTAAAGACTGTGAATAATGATAAAATGTATATTTTTTAGTGTGTGTGTGAGTGTACAATCAGTGTGTGTTTGCCTGCACTTGTTGGCCTGTGTACATGCATGTGTGAATGTTTGTTTGTGTGCAGCTGTGTAAGAGTGCGTTTGCCTGTATGTGTGTGTGTGGGTGAGTGACTGTGTGTATGCTTGCATGTATTGGTACATGTGCATGTGTGCATGTGCACAGGCGTGTGGGTGACTGTGTGCATGTTTGTGTGCACGTTTGTGCAGGCGTTTGGGCGCGTGCATGCATGTTTGTGTCCGAGTCTGCAGATATTTGGGTGCTTACATGTGTACTTGTGTGTTTCTAGTCTAATGCCTACCGCTGAAGTGGTCTAGTATAGTATGCACTACATTTCCCATCTCCCCTCTGTGGTGCTTATTAATCGCTCTTGCCCTTCACATCATGACTGAGGGGTTTGGGTGACCGAGCCTGAACGTCCATACATCACTTTTAGCATTAAACATTCATTCATTCATTCATTCATTCATGGCTTTTAGCTATCACCCATTTCTACCTCTGGTATTGATCACTCATTAGTCTGAAGCCTTGTTTCACCTTTGCATTTTGGGTGTCCTCTTTGTCTCCTGTTGTTTTTTCACATCTTCATTGTGTTTGCTGTTTAATTTTGATGTTCGATGTCCCTTTTTTCTTACTACTTTGTCTCTCCCTCTGTCTTCACCAACAAAACCCCTACTCCTCCCATTCCTCTCTTTCTCCACCCCTCCTCCCCATTGGGGCATGGAGTCAGTTTGCGGACGGGCGCTATTGGGTCTACTCCCCAGTCCCGCGTCGCAGGAAGCTAAAGTCGAGCTCCGACGCTAGCGTAAGTTAACCGGGCTGGCGGCGGCTTCGCTAGCCGTTTCCCTGCATGCCACTGGACAGGGGCTCACTTGTGCGCTTGAGAACGGCTGCAGCGTCAGAGTTTGGCTTTTTCCCGGCACCTACACGCGCATTCCCTGCATCGCCGTGTACATTCTCACCTTCAGGCTTCAACCTGCTGAAATCCGGCCTGGGCGACTCATCTGTGAAATGGATGTGCGGGCACTCTGCGCTGAAGCACTTGATTGAAGCAGGAGTGACTTTGAACGGGAGGCTTTGAGTAATGGTTTATTTTATGGGAGATGAGGGGGGAGGGAGAGCGCTGTACTGGTCAAGCCAAAGACTGCGCTCCCTGCCTTGTTGAAAATTACGATGTTGTATGGAGTGTTTTTATGGGAACGCGAGTCCCTGAGACTCGCGAGTGTTCTCCCTATCATGACCAATTTGAGAGAACTCGAAAGCCGGGGCGCAATTGAGGCATAGGAGCGGGTCTTGTTGAACAAGTCAGTGAGGTGAGGACAAGAAAAGGTAATAAAGTCAGGGAAAGATGGACTGAGGGACGTCCTGGGAATTGTCATGTGGGTGTCTCCTCTCGTCTCTGCTGTCCATCGGCTCCTCATTAAACTTGTGACAGCTGGACAGGAACCAGGCGACAGAAAGGACTCAAATTCAAGCACCTGTGATCTGCGTCACTGTGGTGAAACTGCCTTTGTTCCCTTTAACCATCAGACCTTCCTCTTTGGCTCCAGCTGTACATCGCCTCTCAGAGTCATCCATTTTGTTGCATCAGCCACATCTCATCATTTGGATGAATTGGGAGATTTTCAAAAAGAGTTACATTTAGAGCTAGCCTACTGTTCATAGGGTTTTTTTTTCCCACAGTAAGGGTGAGTTGGTGCAAAAAATCAATCAGGTTACATTGCAAATATTAAAAATTCTTCAGATTTTTTAAAATTGAATTCGCTGCATAGGAATCAAATAAAACTTTTTCTGGGAATTCAATGCTAGAAATTTGCGAGCTCAAATACAGAGAGCACTGTAATTCATTGGTGAGTGACATTTTATTCATTTTGGTTCTGTACTCCAGCACTTTATGTTTGAAAGGATAAAGTAACAATATCCACTTTCATTTGAGGCTATGTTTAAGATTTAGAAATGACAGTGTTTTGCACATATTCCCCCTATTTTCGCATGTTCCAATAAATATTTGGCAGTTTAACATAATGAAAGATTAACTAATCATTTTTTGGTCACACTTTAGATGAAGTGTTGCTCATAAACAGCATGTATAATGCCTTTATAAATGATACATAATGTCTTCATATATCATACATAAGCAAATGTCATGCTTTGTAAATGGTGAAGTAACACATCCTTATTCAGCATGCGATGTCAGATGAGATATAACTGACAATGTCACTTAGCTAGTGGCTAAATGCTATAAAGGAGAACATTGTCAGCTAAGTGACATTGTCATTGAGACATCTGACACATGCTGAATAAGGAAGAGTTATTTCACCCTTTACAAAGCATGGCATTTGCTTATGTATGATATATAAAGACATTATGTATCATTTATGAAGGCATTATACATGCTCTATAAAGCCTTTATGAGCAACACTTCAAATAAAGTGTGATCAATGCATGTTCAGTTGGATTCAGATCCAGTGATTGACCAATAGAATCTAACTGACAAAAAATTCGTCCCTATCCAATGAATTATGGTGCCTGTTGTATATTGTTTATGGGCATGTTAAGGTTATGACATTCATGTCAGCATACTTGAAAGGTTATGACAATCATACTAATTTCACGGTTGTTTTACACTGGTTATAATGTTGGATAGTGTCATTGTTTACGATTGCAGCACTGATCTTTTCACATGTTGTAGGTTAGGCCTTTTTATATTGACTAAATTAGAATAATCTGTATTTTAAATAAGGGGAAAACATACAACTGACAGAATGATCTATTGAATCTATTGTAATTCCTATAGAGCAGGGCTGCCCAAATCATGATCTTGGAGGGCCAAGAACTGCTGGTTTTCCCACCCTCCCTTTACCTAGGAGTCAAGTGCGATGACAGGCTGGCCAATCAGTGGAAATAACAGTTCAGGAGAGGAAACCAGGGCTGAATTTGGACTCGAGGGCCAGATTTGGGCTTCCTCACTTCAGAGTAAATCCTAATCCCAAAACATGAGGGTTAAAATGTATTTTTCCAATTACGATCAAATGTGTGGTCCCTGTCAAAGATAAATTATATTGTTCCAGGGTGGGTGAAAACACTTGTGGACCATGCGTTCCCCTCACCCTTGTAAATCTACCTTCAAGGAATGGATACATTCTCCAGAGTCTGATGTGATCGGGTTCATTGCAAGTCGCTGAAAGTGAAATACAAAACCCAGGCTGGTCTGCACAAATCACACAGCATTCATTCTTCTTTAATCACCCGACACAGACTGACCCCGTGACTGTCAGAACCCTTGTATTTACTGCCCTTTTGGCACATTCCTATAGGTGGGAATAAACGTGACTCTTCCCACCTTATCCGACATTATTACTTTCTGATTGGTTCATTGTCATATAGCAACACTCCACCCTTAGTTACAAGCTTGCCATTACATCATGGTGTAAATTCATTTTTGGCCGCCAGGGATACTCATAGACTGTATTTTATCCCCCCAGACCTAGAGTTTACTTGAAGATGAGTGTGGATGCTCAAATTGGCTGGATTCCTGAACATTTCCAGAATAAACTGGAGTGAGCCGGCCCGCATGATGAAGCTGCTTATTGGTTGACTACCAATATGGTTACACCGGAACATAAGCTCATCTAGCCAGCCTTGGTCGGCCTGCTAGAGCCCCTGTTATCTTGATTTTTTGGCAGATTTAAGAGTTTTTGTTTCTTCACAGCTCTGCATTCTTACAGCAGTTTTCAGGGGCCACAAGAACCTGGCTGAGTTCTCTCTATTGAAATGTGATTATACAACCCCAATTCCGAAATAGTTGGGACGAAGTGTAAATTGTGACTAAAATCAAAATGGCAATGACTTTCAGATCACGAGTCAATATGTAATTTACAATAGAACATAGATAACAATTCAAAAGTTGAAACTGAGACCTTTTACATTTTTAGCCACAAAATGAGCTTAAATGAACTATAAAATTTTCTGGCTGCAACAGGTGTCAAAAAAGTTGGGACAAAGGCAAAAAAAAAAGGGGGCTGAAAAAGCACTTAATATATATGAGAATCAGCTGAAAGAACATTTAGCAAGTAATTAAGTTAAATGGCATCAGGTGTGTAACATGATTTGTTATGAAAGGGATGTCTTAGAAAGAGGCTGAGTCTCTCAGAAGTAAAGGTGGCCAGATGCTCTCCAACCTGTGAAGGCTTGCGTAAAAAAATTGTGGAATACTTAAAAAACAATGTTCCTCAACGTCAAATTGCAAAGGCTTTGAAGGTCTCATCATCGACAGTGCAAAACATCATGAAAAGATTCAGAGAAACTGTAAAAATCTCTGTGCATGAGGGACAAGGCTGAAGACCTTTACTGGATGCCCGTCCACTCACCGGCATGATTCTGTTATCGACATTACTAAATGGGCCCAGGAATACTTAAAGAAACCATTGTCTGTAAACACAGTCCACTGTGCCATCCACAGATGCCACCTAAAACTCTATCATGCAAAAGGGAAGCCATTGTTGAGCATGATCCAGAAGCACCGCTGTGTTCTGTGGGCCAAGACTCTATTAAAGTCGACTGTAGCAAAGTGGCTAAGAGGAGAAAGCCCACCCCTCCTGTTATCAGCGTTCAGTTCAAAAGCCAGCATCTCTGATGGTATGGGGATGCATTAGTGCATATGGTGTGGGACACTTGCATGTTTTAAAAAGCACCATGAATGATGAAAGGTATATAAAGGTTTTAGAGCAACATGTGCTCCCCTGCAGACAACATCTGTTCGCGGGAAGGCCTTGTGTATTTCAGCAGGACAGTGCATAACCACATTCTGCAGCTATTACAACAGCATGGGTTCGTAGTAGAAGAGTCCGTGTGCTGAACTGGCCTGCCTGCAGTCCTGATCTTTCACCGATTGAAAAAATTTGGTGCATAATTAAACGAAAAGTCCGTCAAAGGAGATTCAAAACTCTCCAGCAGCTGGAGGCCTATATTAAACAAGAGTGGAATCAAATTCCAATGGCTAAACTCAAGAAACTTGTCTCCTCAATGCCCGGATGCCTCCACTCTGTGTTAAAAAGAAGAGGGGATGCTACACCATGGTAAACAGGCCCCTGTCCCAACTTTTTTGAGACCTGTAGCAGCCATCGAATTTGAAATGAACTCATTTTGTGGATAGAATTATAAAATTTCTCAGTTTCAACATTTGCTGTGTATTCTCTGTTCTATTGTTATTAAACTACTGGCTGGTGTGATTTGATAGTCATGGCGTTTTGATTTTATTCACAATTTACACTTTGTCCCAACTATTTTGGAATTGGGGTTATAATAGTATTCTGAATTTGGAACATTTTTGGATATTTTTCCCACCACACCAGTCAAATATGAGGGATAAAATGTTTTGTTCCAGTCAAAAATGAGGGATAGAATATATTGTTCCAGTGAACCATGAGGGATAAAATGTATTGTTCCATTTAAGATCATATGTGTGGTTCCAGTCAAAGATAGGGGATTAAATATATTGCTCCAGTCAAACATGAGGGATAAACTATATTGTTCCGTTCAAACATGAGGGATAAAATTTATTGTTCCAGTCAAAAATGAGGGATAAAATATATTGTTCCAGTCAAACATGAAGGATAAAATATATTGTTTCAAACATGATTGTTACAGTCACCTGGGCATTGTTCCTTCATTCCTCATTTTTTCCCCAAACCTTTTTTTTATTCTTGCTCCTCTAATTTTCTTTTTCTCCTGCCTTGTCTTGTTTTTTTCTCTCTCTCTTTCTTTCTCTCTCTCTGCCTCTCTCTCTCTCTCTCTCTCTCCGCCCGCCTCTGGTTCTGTGTGCGTCCTGTGGTTCTCACTCTCACGCGTGCTCTCTGGTGCCCTCTGCTGTCACCGTCACTTGACAGCAGCCCCCCGAGGACAAGAGCTGGGTGTACTCCCCGCTGCACTATGACACAGAATCTCAGGCCGAGCCAAACAACGAGAATGAGACAGTAAGTGCGAGCTGTGTTGCCAGGAAATGCCTGACCTGCAGCTGACTGGCGGTCTTTATTGAGCTAACTCTGAACTGCACGCTCCTGTCCTCTACTTTCTTGCCCTGTCACGAGTTGCTTGGTGTGACAAGCTTTGCATTCTGTGTGTCTGCTTCCGTTCACTGTTTTGTTTGTCCCATTTTCCATTATCATCCGCTTTAGTGTTAACATTATGAGACTCTTTGTGTAGTTATTTTTCTGTTTTTTTTTTTTTTTTTTGCTTGGCATGGTGAAATTTGCCGCTGCCCTAGTTTGGAAGACCCATCGCTTTTCTTTGCTGTTTCACATGAACTGAACAATTTAAGAATTATCGGGTTTAACCCCGTCAATCCTCGCGCCTTGACACAGGTCTTATTAGTGCATTAAAAACACTGTTAGCGCTGTGGAAATTTCTGCTGTTGCCTTTAGCCGTTAACCTGATTAGTTTCCACTGGATGTTCAGCAGTATACACCGATCAGCCGTAACATTATGACCACTGACAGGTGAATTCATTCCCTCATTACAATGGCACTTGGCATTCGGTGGGATATATAAGGCAGCAAGTGAATATTTTGTCCTCGGAGCTGATGTTTTCAAAGCAAGAAGAATGGGCAAGCGTAAGGGTGTGAGCGATTTTTTCAAGGGCCAAATTGTGATGGCTGGACAACTAGGTCAGAGCATACCCAAAACTGTAGCTTTTGTGGGGTGTTTGCAGTCTGCAGTGGTTAGTACCTATCAATCGCGGTCCTAGGAAGGAAAACTAGGGAACTGGCGGCAGAGTCATGGAGACCCGAATCTGATACCACCGCAGACCTTCAGAGGTGTAGTAGTGTCCATGCCTCGATGGATCAGGGCTGTTTTGACAGCAAAGGGGGGACCTACACAAAAAAAAGGTAGCTGGTCATAATGTTATGGCTGATCAGTATAGAATATGGAGAATGTAAGCTGTCTGTCACTTCAAACTGCTTCTGCCAAGAAAATTTGCAATGCAAATAAAACCTTGAATTGTTTCCCCCCTGTGGATCGCAATGACTCCAGTTTTGGATTTTGCAATTTGGGGCAGCAAAAAATATAAAAAGAAATTGTTTCGAGCAGTGTCCTGATTTGTTGGTCTGATGCTTTTGCACGGCCCTTTCAACTGGCTGCAGTGTGATGCAAGCAGTCTGGCACACCATCAAGCCATATCCCTCCCTCCCTCTAACCCCCCCCACACACCCACACTTAACTGCCCTCAAGCTCTAGAAATCTCTCTCACTCTCTATACTGCTCCCCCTCTGGCCTGTCTCCCACATTTGGTCTCACTCTCCATCCCGCCCCCCCTCAGCACTGCATAGAGCAGGGTCTGAATCCATGATGGGTGCATCTCCATTCTCTTATATTTAATCCCCATTTGCCTCATTTGCGCCTTTCCCTTGCATCTTAGTTCCTTCTGACTGGGAAATGTGAGTAATCTGTTTGAGGAGAGAAGAAACGAGGAAATATCATTTTAGACAAATGAGACACCCTTTCCTCTGAAGTGTCCTGTGAAATTATGTCCATTTCTTGTGACAACGCACAGCTGGATCTGTTACCAGCATTCATCATTGTTTTACCGGAAAGGCTGGTCTTGTGTGACGAGGTGTTTGTGGTGCGCATGAGACAGTGTGTTTGTCCGTAATTATGTCTGTACTCAAATCAATGTGTGGGTGTATTTGCATGCCTGTGAGTGCGTGTGTGTGCGTGCGTGTGTGTTTAGGGAAGAGATTGCGATTATCATATTCAGGTGGTGTAGTTACAGAGCATGGGCCTTAACCCTTTAACTGCTAGTCGCGGCTATTGCCGCGATAACAATCAAAACGGCTGCCATTGCCACCAGAAAGTTTCCAGCCACAACTGCTCATCGCGGCAAAAGATGTTTGGGGAATAGGTGTGTTTCACCACTCCAATCATTTGTATTTACGCTACCACGTTGGGGATTGGTCGCTAGAGGCCCCAGAGTGTGCAATGTAACAATTTCATTTAACTGCATAATCATCCTATGACTGAATCAGGCCACATGTTGTATCAAAATGCCAGTGTTGTGAAAAATTCAGTCCCCCCTTGTGATTTCTGTCGCATAATGCGTGTCAGATGATGTGTCTTGCTAGATTTTCGTATGGCTCATCAGCTGAAATGACATAGAATTGAATTAATTGCGGCTATGTGCTTGTGATACAGTACCATTATTAGCAAGTTAGCTAGATTGCTAGCCTGTTACACTGGAGTGCTAGCTGTAACATTAAAGAGTTTATCACTTAAGCTAGCAAGCTAGAGATTATTACAGTAGAAGCAAACTGTAGCCTTATTAGCTAGCTTGCTGGCTCGTTATTTCAGTGCAAGCGAATGATTGTATAACTTCCACTAGCGCGACTTCTGCACTGATCATTGAGTTTAAATGCAGTTAGTTGGCTTATTTATTTCCAATAATACTTTGTTACAGGGAAAATCATGAGTATGACTCAAATGATGCGACTTGACGCAAATTGATGCGCATTATGCAAATAAAGTCACGTGGGGGGGACCAGATTTTACACAACACCAGCAATTGGGAACTTGTCAAGTGATGGCTGTGTGTTTAACGATGTAAATGCTGAATGTCTGGAAGCATTGTTTGCTGAAATTGATGGCGAAAATGAAGCTGTCTTTCTTGATTTTAAGGAACGAGAAATTCTGATCTGGGGTGCTTTTCCCGAAAGCACAGATGCTAACGTACATAGTTGTAACCATTGACTGTTAATGGATGAACTATGTAAGTTGATAACTTAGATAGCAACTATGCTTTTGGGAAAAACACTCTTGATCAATTCAGAACTGAAGTGTCCCATGTGGAAGATATTTTGAGCGGTGTGCTGGTATTTTATAAAAAAATAATTTAGGACTGAAAGGGTTAAATTTCACGTCACTATCACCATCAGTGAGGAGTAAAATCTTTGAATATTCTTTTGTTGACATAACAATCGCTCCCAGTGTTTGAAAGCAATCGTGTTCTTCAAGGCTGACTATGAATTTTGAAAAAATGTTCCAAAAAAAAAAAAGCATACTGTACAAAGACAAAAGTTTGTTTTCATTGAGATCAGAAGTGTCTGTGCTCCTATTTCGCAGCAGATTGCATGCACGGTCCTCTCTGCAATCGCAATAACCAGCTTGTCCAAGGGATTGCACTGCAGTAGCTGCTTCTGCTAATGATCGGAGACTGTGAAAAGCCCTACTTGCATTAGCGCTTTGGGCTGTACGCATCATGCACACACAGGTTAATGACGGTGCTGTGCAAGATAATGCCTCACTTCACTCTAGCTAAAGTCATTAGGTCGACTGATTTCATGACATATTAATATCAGAGTTGCCATAATAAAGGATAGTCCAGTTGCATAGAATGAAATGGGCTGTCTGTCAGGAGCAGGTTTGATTCAGGCTTTTATGTGCGGTCACCCAGCTTATTCAAGCTGATGGGAGTTCATACAACTGTTCTGAAATGCTGAGATGGACCGAATCTGGTTTATTTTATTAATTCACTGCTGTAGTAATCAGCACTATTCCTGGAGGTATACCTCCCGATAGGTTCTCACTGCAACCTGAGGAAAGCTTGCCTCTTTCAAATGTGAAATGGTCATCTTGAACTGGGTGGACTTGAAAACCGTCAGGATAGTATCTCTCAAGGAACGACTGGTTACCAGGAGTTTCCTGTCACCTGACACATTAGAAGTGGTGGATTCTGAGTCTGTTTCTCTGTCCTTCTCTCTCTCCCCTGTTCTTCGTAGCAGTAAACTTGGCAGCTGAAGGAACCGAGGCGGAACAGGTTCTCCAGATGGAACCATCAACACTGCGGGGGAGGGGTCATCAGTCCACCCATACAGTGGAGGGGAGTTATGCAGTCCTCCCCAGCCTTTCTGTGGGAAATTTTTAAAAAAAGGAAACACAGAGGGACAAAAACAATGGGAAAAATCCCCTGACTCCCCGTCTACTCTTCCTGATGACTCTCGGCGCCCCCTGTCACCCCAGCCGGTATTGCACTCACTTGGACGAGACGAAACTCAAAAACAGCCTTTGTCTTGCATGCCCAATCTGTGAGTTTGTGTGGTCTCTCCCTGTCTCCCCGACACCTCTGAGAACTTAATGATTTTTCCTGTCATAGCCTAGATCCAGTCCTTAATATCAACTTAAACAGTTCAACTTTTTACAGATACTGTTCTATTTAAATATCATGTTAATGCATACTGTTGTTTTTAAATCATGAATTTGTTTTATTCGTGCACTTTTCAAATGATTTTAATACTGTGAACATATCTTAAACGTCTCTTGTGTGTTAAATGTTGGGAAACACTATGACCGATAGAGGGGTTTATGACTGTCATTTCTGGTGTATTGGCTGGTTTGTGCTGTAGTCTATTTGGGGTTCTGTAATTTTCACTACATCTGCTGTTTTCCACACAACAGGGTATCTTCCAGTCTACATTTTGCCAATCTTCCCCTCTTCATTTATTATTTCCAGCTAAAATTTGCATCAGTCCAGGGGTAATTGTATCGTTTCCCATGATTTTTCTGTTTTGCAAGACATACAGTTTGACACTTGCAAATACTCATGACTTTATGACATTGATGGAAAGCCTTTTAATGATGGTTTCATTTTTATCGCCCACTTTTAATTACTTTCTTCGAAGCATTCTTGCAACTGTAATGAAAAGCTTGTATGGCTTTTGTCTGCCTTTTGATACAAACAAACCAAATGATTATATTTTGAAAAATTTGAAGCACTTATTTCAATATTCGCTGTGTCAGGACTTTGACATTGTGACCTGAAATTGGTAGATCAGGAGCATGTATTTAAGGTCATGCTTAACATTTTAGAAATTGAGCAAGAGGTCCTTCCTGCAAGTTCATGAAATTACTGCTGAATCGGGTGAACAGCGAGCTCAGAGCTGTACTGTCCAAAAACATGATCTAGCTGATAAAACCAAATTATGCCATTACTGAATTGCAAAGTAGTCTCTTGTCTTTTAATGAACTGTGATTTCTTAAATGAGTCTATGGAGCTGGTTTGCCAGCTCCCATTTTAAGTTAAGGGGAAGTGGTGTCCTTACAGTGTTCCCATTTTAATTCACTCAGGTGTGTATGTTGGTGCGTGTGCGTTTCTGCATCTGTCTGTCTCTCTGTTTATCTGTCTGTTCGGAAGGCTCTGTGCGAGTATGTGAAGGGCATTTGCACTGGATGCAGTTGTCTCTCCTACTCATCATAAGCTCGTATTGGCACCCAGTCTGAAGAGGGATGAGTTGATATGACCTGCAGTAACAGTGGGTTAGAGTAATGGCTGGTGGAGGGCAAAAGAGTTCAACGCTTGTTTGCAACGGACAACTCTTTTTTTTCATTATTATCACTCGCTTTCTTCTAGTTGCCTTTTAAATGTTTAGTCAGGGTTTGCACGTTTTGATGTCTGTCAAACTAATGAATGCTTCTTTACATTCACTTGATGTTCTCTGTTCACATTTTTTTGTATTTCAATCTTATATGTTTGTGCAAACCCTCAAGACTAAGCTCAATTGTTTTATCCCCCCCCCCCCCATGTCATGCATTTGTTATGTCTGGATAGACATTAATGTGTACTTTTTAATCTCCTTTTCATTGCTCATGTTTTCTGAGAAGACTGAGATCTATATATGAAATTCTGTTCATTGTTCTAATGTGCAGTGGCCAGTAAATGATTTGCTGTTACCAATGAGCGAGTGACTGTAATGGCAATATACTTATAAATTGTAGCTATTTAGTATTTCATTGCCTTATTGAGAATTGGTTGGTTCAGAAACCTCATTTGACCTTTTTTGTTGAGATATTCTTCTTCTCTGTGTAGTTTCAATCATTGTTCCTGGGGATGTGTATATAAGAATATAAATACATATAAATATATATTTTCCATTTGAACTGGAGAATATTATTTTGTATTTTATTTAATCTTTTGCTGGCTGCTAGCAAGGCTCGACTAGAATCTACAGCAGATTTACTGCACCATGTAGGCTACTTCATTACAATAGTGAAATGCAACTATATTTATTGCATTAAATCAGAGGTGATTCTTAGAAAAAGTAACCTGACTCAAAAACTGTCAGGTAGTTTTACTGTAGATGCAGTTTCCTCTATAGCAGAGTGTCCCGACATTTTAGCCGTATTTGTTTGTACGTGTGTGCGTGTGTGTTCCAGAAGCTGTGTTGCCCACTTGGCAAGAATTTGTTTCACAAAGGCATAGCATGTTTTTAATGAATAATGCATATCAGAAATACCTAACTATAGATCTGTATATATCCATCTATTTCTTCATAAAGATGAATAGATGGCAATAATTGTGTGTATGGACTGAATGCATACAGAATAAAACCGTTCCTTGTCTATGAGATATTGTATTTGCTCTTGTTTCTAAAGCAACATGTGTCTGAGTATTGTGTAACCTCTATAACTGTAATGTGCAAGCAGGGAATGCTATCTGTGTCTCTCTTGTGCTAGGTTTCGACTAGTGATGTGAGAAAAACATTTTTGTTGTCTCATGCTGGGTTTCTTTCCTTCAGATTTTTTTGCTCTCTGTTCTCTTTGCACAGCAGATGGCTTTTTACGGGTACTTTTAGAAACTGCCCGACGCGTTCAACTGATCTAGGCTGTGGAAAATTCTATTGTGTGGTCAGCTTAATAGCTGAGAGGTCTACACTGTGAGAACAGTGTATAACATTAGTGGGAGAACAATCATAATCGACTTGAAGTTTACTATATGATGCTTGCATAAAAAAAACATCTGAAGCAATACTAATTAATGGGGAAAATTGAAGGTATGAGGATATGAATTAACTTTTGTATGGACAACACAGATCATCGGGCCAGTGCATCTGCCATTGATTCTTATTTGGCAGAGCGGAAATGCCTCTGAGTCTAAGGCAACTTACTGATCAATAATGTTTGGACAAAATCATCTTCTTTAAATTGAGGTCACCACTGGGGAACTTTTAGACACCCTTATTTGCTTATAGTTTATCTTAGAAAACAGGACATTTCTGAAATCTATGGGATCATTGAATATCAAAACCATTGATGCATTCTTTATGCAAATTTTGATCTATTTTACGATGACATGGTTAAATACATTCTAATATATAAAACATCATACAAGACTTGCGTAGTGACATATTTTCCTAATATGTTCCTTCTATTTTTACTGAATATCTTACCGTATACATCTTTTTCAGAAAAATCATTGAAAAGCTGTTGTGATCTAAATGATTACCTGCCCATATTGTGGCTCATGTATTATGAGATTTTATTTTTCAAACACTTCTATCTTTGTTTCTTTATGTTTTTGCTAGATTCAGAATTAGAGACTCGTTTTATTTTTATGCTTAATTACCTGTGATAGAAACTTTTGATTTTTATATTTAATTTGCTCATTTTTTAATTTATTTCTGCTGTTCATCTCTGGTGCAGCACCAGCTGACTAATTGGATTTCAAACAAGTATATTAAGTCAGTGAGGTTATTGTATTGAAATATCTCTCATAACAGTATATGTAGTAATCTGTGTTGAATGGACATAACTGTTGGGTACGCATAGTAAAAGATGCAAATTCCATACTTGTCTCCGAATAAAGTATGTTTGATGTATATGCAAAGAAAAGCTAGTTTGGGGAAAAGAGAATAAAATAACTTATGGAATTAACTGTTTTGCTCTTTTTGTCATATTGGTTGTGTATGCTTGTGTGCCTCTCTGTCTGCATAAATTTGGTATTCACTGCTGGTAGGAGGAGGAGAATCCAGGAGTCCAATGATAGACCCAAACATTAATGACAGTTGTACAGCTGATTTGGGACCTATTGGTCAGAATGTATGGGTTTCCTCCTGTTACTCTTGTTTCCTCCCTCAGCCCAAGAACAATCATGCTAGGCTAATTAGTATCTAAATTGCCCATAAGTATGAGTGAATAGTGTGAGCCCTGCATTTGATTGCCAATGTATCCAGGGCGTGTTCTGGCCTTTTGCCCATAGTCAGCTGTGATGGACTCCAGCCCTCCACAAACCCAAATGAAGAAGAGGCGGTTTAGATAATAAATGGACAGATGGTCAGAACATGCATTTTTGTCACGGATATCCACAAAATTTTGGGAATCTTAATTTTATTGTTCCAGATTTTATTCTGCTCTGTCAGTCCATCTGTCCATTCTGCTCTTGATGGCATGATTTCTTCTAATTTGGAAGTGTGTTGTGTTGGGGGAATACGCAGACACCAGTGGATTTTTTGTGACCTTCACTTGCTTTTCCAGGTCATTACAGGTGATTGACTGTTTCTAGCCAGACTTATGGTCCAATATCTCAAGAACATTTTATCGCATTCCACTTAACTTTGTCTACATCGATGATCTGCGGATGCCAATAAATTATGGTGACATTGACCTAATTGTCAAGGCCATTATGGGTTAAATGGTCATTTTAGATTCTTTTGTTAACAACATTTCTTGAGAACAATGTCACAAATTTTAATCTTACTTGGTACTATGGTCTGTATAAGGGATGTGCAGCCACTATTGGAGCCCAGTAACACACATTTGTAATACGGCTTTTGCCGTAAAGTACTATTGATGGATTCCTTTCATTTTTTTTATTACCGTGTTGCAACGAGATCCATTTTATTTTTTTTTTGCGGCTGGGGATGTAGTCATATTTGTAACAAATACTTGTTCAGTTTATATGCATTCTCCAGTAAATAATTTTTGAAGTTCATCCTGACAGAATGAGACTTATCTGAATCTATTTTCAGTTCGACATCAATATGCATCAGCCCAATGCATAATGCTGTGAGATTGCTGTTGAGCAGCAAGTGATCATATTCAGTTTTGCTGTTGACCCAACTCTCGATTAATGCCGATCTTTAATATGGTGTACGTTATGGGTGAGGGCCAGAGATAATCTAAGGGACCCTTCTAAAGACCAGCATAATATGTTGAGAAAATCACAAGTATTCTTTGAAATATGGATAATGGTTTTAGCATCAACACTGAATCTGCCTGATGCATTGCAATTAGAATGAATATGCTAAGCTTACATAGTGGCGATTATTGAATTCCGCAATGAAGCACTCCACATTTCATTTGTGAAATTATAGTTTATTCATACATTCTGATGAGAAAGCAGTAGTGCGGAATTTTAATTTTGTGATTCAACCCCAATTCCGAAATAGTTGGGACAAAGTGTAAATTTTGAATAAAATCAAAATACAATGGCTTTCAGATCCCATGAGCCAATATGTTATTTGGGAAAGGCACAGATGCGCTCAACTCACAAAAAGTTATTCAGCGATGGGTGCTAGAACCTATCAAAAGTTGAATACACTAATTAAGAAGGCATAGGCAGCACTCCAAATACATAAAATATACTTGTGTGATTATAAAGTATATTTTATTTTATGCATTTGGAGTGCTGCCTATGCCTTCTTGATTAGTGTATCCAATATGTTATTTACAATAGAGCATAGATTACTTTTCAAATTTTGAAACTGAGACATTTTACATTTTCATCCACAAAATGAGCTTATATAAAATTTTCTGGCTGCAACAGGTCTCAAGACAGTTGGGACACTGGCAAAAAAGAGCTAAAAAAGCAATTAATTTATAAGACAATCAACTATATTTATTGGCTATAAAAGGAATGTCTTAGAGGGGCTGAGTCTCTCCAAACCATGAAGGCCTGCATAAAAAAAAAGCGTGGAATACTTTAAAAACAATGTTCTTCAACGTCAAATTGCAAAGGCTTTAAAGGCCTCATCACCGACAGTGCATAACATGATCAAAAGATTCAGAGAAACTGGAAAAATCTCTGTGCGTAAAAGACAAGGCCGAAGACCTATACTGGATGCTCGTGATCTTCGGGCCCTCAGACGCCACTGCCTCACTCACCAGCATGATTCTGTCATTGACATTACTAAATGGGCCCAGGACACTTCAAGAAACCACTGTCTATAAACACAGTCTGCTGTGCCATCCACAGATGCCACCTTAAACTCTATCATTCAAAAAGAAAGCCATTGTTGAGCATGATCCTGAAGCGCCGCCGTGTTCTGTGGGCCAAGGCTCTTTTAAAATGGACTGTAGCAAAGTGTCCTGTGCTCAGACGAGTCCAAATTTGACATTTTTGTTGGAAATCATGGGCATCGTTTCCTCCGGGCTAAAGAGGAGAAAGACCACCCCTCCTGTTATCAGCGTTCAGTTCAAAAGCCAACATCTCTGATGGTATGGGGATGCATTAGTGCATATGGTGTGGGATGCTTGCATGTTTTAAAAAGCATCATGAATGCTGAAAGGTATATAAAGATTTTAGAGCAACCTGCTCCTCTCCAGACATCTATTCCAGGGAAGGCCTCGTGTATTTCAGCAGGACAATGCAAAACCACATACTGCAGCTATTTCAACATCATGGCTTCGTAGTAAAAGAGTCCGTATGCTGAACTGGCCTGGCTGCAGTCCTGATCTTTCACGGATTGAGAACATTTGGTGCATAATTAAACGAAAAGTCCATCAAAGGAGACCCAAAACTCTACAGCAGCTGGAAGCCTGTATTAAACAACAGTGAGATCAAATTTCAATGGCTAAACTCAAGAAACTTCTCTCCTCAATGTCCCAACTTTTTTGAGACCTGTAGCAGCCATCAAATTTTAAATGAGCTCACTTTCTGGATAAAATTGTAAAATTACTCAGTTTCAACATTTGCTTTGTTATCTCTATTCTATTGTGAATAAAATACTGGCTGGAGTGATTTGAAAGTCATTGCGTTTTGATTTTATTTACAATTTACACTTTGTCCCAACTATTTTGGAATTGGGGTTGGACATGTTGGGACACTGTCTTACTTTGTTTTTGTTTGTTTGTTTTGTGAACGTGGTGTTATTTGACACAAAACCACTTAGTTGGTCCTACGGTGTTGCCTTGCCTTCCTGCTACTAATTAACAAAGAGGGGTGGGTGTTTATTTTTTAATTCGACAGCAGATGAAAAAAAATACGAACCACCATGCCGCTTTTCTCATTTTTGCTTGAGATCAGCTGAGAAGCCCGTTCGCAATACCGCTGCAGGAAAGGTGGGGAGACTAAAATAGTTGATGTTTTTTCGCTACACAGCCTGTAAACGGACTCGTATTCCTGTAGTTAAAAGCTACGCCCACATTCTGCAGAGAAAGTTCCTATTGGCCACTATTAATTCATTCTAAATGCGATTTGTCCATTTTCACAAAATTAAAAAATTGTCGTTTTCAATTGGGAGTCATACGTGCCACTCAACTCACGTGCTCCGCAGTCGTGATCTGAGAAAGCCGTTTTGTTTCCTGCCGGTGGAGGCGAAGCTGGTACCTTTCCGTGTGACGGAAAACAAAGATAGTGGAATAATTTGGCCACTAAAATACTGAGAAAAGCATCGTCGAGATGGGAACCCGGGATGATGAGTATGACTATTTGTTCAAAGGTGAGAGATCATGCTGGGGATCAGAAAACTAACTGCTGTGGGGAGCCGTGCTGATGTGAGCTGAAGGAGGATATCAGACGACTCTTGCCAATCAGATGGCTAACTGTTAGCGAACAGGATGTGACAGCGGCCTTGACTAGCCAACGTTAGCTAACTTAGCAGTTTATGGTCCGCTTTTCTTTGCTGAAGACTGAATTGTCAATCTGTAGTTTGGAGTATTTTCATGATTTGAATGGTAAAGACATAGACATCTAGCTCGCTGACCAGCTGTTGCTGCCGGACGAACGTTATTTCGCCGGGAATTTGCTGATATTAGCTACCTAGCGATGTTGCTTGGATAGCTTTACAAGTTCCGCTTTAAAAATAACGGTATTCGAGATTGCAAAAATTCATCGGAATAACTGCCAGAAGACAGTCTACTTTAAATCTAGCTAGTTCGTTTGCTAGATAATTTATTGCTGTTGGGTTTCTTTTATCGTCTTGTCTCGGAATTACAAAATTGTTTATGGCTTTTAATGCTAGTTAATAAACGTTACACCAGTAACGTAGCTCGCCAGCTGACTCGCTGTAACGTTGTTAGACCAACGGAATGTTAGGTATTTTGTCATGGTTTGCGCGTAAGCCGGCTAGTTGATGAGCTAACTAGCGTTATGGCTGGCTATTATAGATGGAGAGCCATTCTGCCAGATCAAGGTAGCGTTCGGAAAGTTTGACGTTAACGGCTGTTGGACGGCAGACTATTGCCATTACATTTCATTAATGTGACGTTAATGCGTGTTGATCTTTCTAGCTTGCTAGCTGCCAAACTTGACGCAGTCTTGAACAAATTGCGATTATTAATATGATATTTGTTAGCCAGCATATGCGTGCAGTCGTGGCGTTAATGTTACCCATAGAGTCCTTTGGAATTATCGCGCTGGCTCTGCCTGCTGCCGGTGTTCTGTCAATTTTTTCTACCTATAAGAATATGTAACCTCGCGGTTCTGCGCTTGTGCAAACCTAAAATCTCGGGCACTGTTTCTTCGCTCACATTTTAAGTATCTTCCAGAATCATAAAAATGCTTCTTTTAACAGTGCGCTTTTCGACCTGTTGGCGTAACGTTATAATATTTGCAAGTACGCGTTGGGTTTTCCTGAAAATGCAGAAATTGGATAATAACGGCGTGCGGCATCTTCGGACTAATCCAACTCATTATCACATCTGTTTGTTATAAGCCCACAAATAACAAAATTAACATTGTAAACTTATTCATATTGCTATATAAAGGCGAAAACAAGGACTTTACGATCGCTTTGCATTACAGTAGCATTTTTTGGCAAGGCAGCACAAATTGGTCAGAACACCGGTGTCAGTTGCGGATTGTTTTCTTTTTCTTTGCGCGCCGCCCAAAATTCTGAAATAGACTGACGGTACACTGACGAGGATTGCTTGAGTTTGGAATTCCAAACCCTGTGGGAATGAAACTTGTTTAGGCAAAACGTCTGGCACGATGTTGTTGGTGATAACGTAAGCCATGTTTATCTAGCTAACACGTCAGCTCCATTCGATTTATCCCCCGATGCGGATGGCTAATGAGGTAACTGACCGCTCAAAATGTGGGAGTTGGCTGCAGTGATTTCACAATATATCGATAAGACAGTTTTGGCCTTTGTCTGCTTGATTTATTTAATTTGCTTGGGATAGTTTGTGTGTTTTGCATCCAGAAGAGCTGTCAGCGCTGCAATACAGTCCTGAACACGTTTTAAAGTTTTTAAATGCTGGTAAACATCTTATGTCTGCTCCTATTTTGGTTGCTGTTGGCCGGTGCCATTGTTGTCAAGAGTCACGTTATCCATTGTGTTGAAACGGAGCGGTCGTTGATGTACCCACTAACTCGAGTATCACGCCTTCAGTTATTTGGATAAAGTTGAACACATATTTTTCTTATTCATGAGAAATAATGGCGTTGAAAGGTAACAAAGTGTTTTATAGTTCAACGTAAATATTCAGTTTTTTTTTTACTGGCCAAGATTTAGTTTCACCAATGAACCACCCTCTATGACATTTATGAATTGCTTTAAATGGACCTGTCTGAGCTATTTAATGGGTGTGAGTGTCGCCCTGCCATTTGATACAGTGTGATGTTCGGTGTAAAAATGAACTCGGTGCCGAGTTCAAAGATCAAATTTGTAATTTCTCAACCGGCTAAGCCATGCATAGTCCAGTTATCAGCTCCGTCGAAGTGCTGAGCACTTAAGGACATTGTAATAAGAATGCATTCATTGTAGTTAGTTATTGAACTGACTGAGAAGCTTGGCCTGATATAGAACTGATGCATGCATTTTCATTAGTGATGTAGAAATAAATTTACTGCACCACCAATTATTTACCATCTGGTTTGGGATAGGTCTGCTACTGAGAAACTAGACGGTGTGTGACAACACATTTTGAATCGAGCAATTATTGTGCACAGTGATTAAAATCCAGGGGAATTTAAAGAGGGAACAAATTGCAAAATTAGGTTAATCTTGGTTTGAAGCAAGGAGGTAAATTAACCACTGTGAACGGACCTGCAATGGCAGCGTTTTCAACAACTTTGCCTTGAGTGCTCAATGTCTTGAATCAACACTTTTTGACACACTTCTTCAAGGATAAGAAGAAGGGGAAAAAAAAACAATTTCAAAAGACATTTTTGCCCTCCTTGTTATTTCTAGGGCAATTTGTCTTTCACCCTTCTTAATTTGTTGCCCTCGGGCTGTGTTCATGAATGTTTGATATTGTTTGTGTCGGGCCACTAAGTATATCGTCCATTAACTCCCGGAAAGGGCGAGTAATGCTGGGACATTTGGTCTTATTGACCCGCCTTCCTGTCCGATAAGTTTGAGGCAGGAATGTGACCCTAATTCTCATGAAGGGATAACAATCGGGATTCAGCCTGGCGGTGACATTGATTCATCTGATGCGACACTGGTAACTTGAAAAGAAACTGCATTTTCCCCCCTGCATTTGAGTGTGGCTTTGCTCGTCACTCCAAAGGATGGACATTGACTTGAGTGATTTTAATCCCACACTTTTTGGTTTTGTTTGTTTTTGTTGACAACAAAAGGCCACCTTCAAGGCATATTTCCTCTATTAGCGACGCAACTTTTCTGTGTCGCCAATTCGGTATCCTTGCTCTATTTGACTCTTCTTAGGAAGAGGAACTTGGTTTTATCTTTTTATACATTAGGTTTCTCGCATCCTCTTTGGCAGTTTTGATTTTGTCCGGGGGGCTGTCAACACCTGTTTGAGCATGCGCAGTGGCAAACTGGGTCATATTCTTAATAAACAGTACATTTGCTGTTGGCCCTGCTGAGCTGCCTTTCAAGAATATGCCTTACATTCTGAATGTTAGTGCTTTTGCTTTTGGGACATTAGGGATTATGGCCCTTCAAAGTAATGGTCCCATCATGAATAGGGTCCCTGAACCAAGTACATGCTGTTGAATGTTTCTTAGGAATCCTCAGTTGGACACCAGCTCTGCCCATGCCAAAGATACTCCCTCTTATCCAGAATTAGCCAGTGTTGGTGCAGGCTAACTAACCAGTCTCACAGCTGATTCTAACACTCAACCCTTAAAGCTTTGGCCATAGTATAGGCAGATGTGAAACTGCATGGTTAGAATGAAGGTCTGCACCCACAGTGGCTTATTCTGTGAAAGAGTGTGTATCCCTGGCCCATGTTTATCAACAGGCTGATGGGAGCTGGGCTATTGAAAGTTTTCCCATCTTCATTGTCAGACAGCATGGAAACAAGGTTTAGGGATTGATGTCGGGGTTAATTTATTAGGCCCACTACCCCCTCGCTGCCAAGCTCTGTGAGTTGAATTAAAACCTTTTATTATTCTGGTTCTGGTGTCCTGGATTTCAAAACATCTCTGTGCAAAATTGGGTGCAGGATGTGATTGTGGCACTCTTGTGTGTCAGTGCTAAGTGAATGACTAATGATGACATGATGGTGGCAGGCAGAGGATAAGCTATTTATTTAGACTTTCTTCAGTGACTCAGTCCAGGGTGTCTTCAGTTATGTTTTCAGATTGTTGCCAGCCTCCTCCTCCTTCATTTTCTGAACCAGTTGAGTACTGTTAATGAAAGTCATTGGAAAAATGACATGTCTTGGCTGCAGTGGTGCTGATCGGAGACTCTGGCGTGGGTAAGAGTAACCTGCTCTCCAGATTCACACGGAACGAGTTCAACCTGGAAAGCAAGAGCACCATCGGCGTGGAGTTCGCTACGCGGAGCATCCAGGTAGACGGGAAGACGATAAAGGCTCAGATCTGGGACACAGCGGGACAGGAGCGCTACAGAGCCATCACCTCAGCGTGAGTGTGGGCTTCTGGGGCCGGAAGGGTGGAAGTGACATCATTCAGGGGGAGTGCAAGGAGGGCCTGAGAGTATTCTGTGAGGTCACTTCTCCTTATC
Organism: Gymnothorax reevesii; assembly: GCA_029721435.1. Classification (NCBI taxonomy): domain Eukaryota; kingdom Metazoa; phylum Chordata; class Actinopteri; order Anguilliformes; family Muraenidae; genus Gymnothorax; species Gymnothorax reevesii. The sequence goes on from CM056575.1 coordinate 33,274,624, forward strand.
TTAGCAGGAAAAAGGGTGCTGACATGGTGTTACTGGTCTTTCAGGAGTGGGTGAATTGAATGACCTTTATAAATAGTTATACATCCAGCCAAACTGGAGTTGTCACGCCTAAGAAATGTATTTTATTATGCCTGTTGGCATCAATTTCCAGTACTAAGGAATGCAAAGATTGTTAATGTTTGACTTCAGAGGGCTCCAAGCCGACATATCTTTGAAAGAGATATGAACCTTAACACTACGCGTGTTGTAGTTAATGTGCACTTGAAGTGTTTGCATCGTCAGCACTGACATTCACATACTGCAGGTGATGGTGTATAAATTACAGAAATGCATAATTTAGGAATTACTCGTGGAATGTGATTATATATGAATTGGCTTCACAAGGATTAAAACTGCACTTGCGAAGGTTGATTTTTGTCTTTTATTTGCCATACAAAAAGATACCTGCTATATACATTATTTGTATGTTGACATTTATTCAATGCCAAGGTTAAGTAAACCAAATAACTTCTCACTGAAGTGCCTGTTCAAATGCCTGTGTCCTTGAAACTTTGAACGACTCATTACCAGTGTTACTATCACACAGACAAGGCTGATTTTATTTGGTATATATAACTCTGATTTTAGCTCTTACTTCAAGGTGCACTATGCAAGTTTGTTTACTTTCTGCGCGATTATATTTTTGTCTCAATTTGCCTCCGTGATCCGCTAGCTCTCTGCCCCTAAATTCACTGTTTTTTTTTTTTTTTTTTAAAAAGGGGGCTCTGGAGACTGCACAGGCATCACAAACTGCAAATAAACACAATGGGCACAGGCTGAGCCCCATAACATAACAAACCGTCCCGGCCAATCACCGACAATAGTTGACAGTTACGGAAGCATGGGAAAAAGGGAACTATGAGAGGGAGGGGCGAGCTACCTCTATTTTGTTTGAGTAGGAATGTCATCAGAAGTGAAAGTAAACAAACTTGCATAGTGCACCTTTAAATCGTGACTGACACCAACCAATTGTAAAGAACCCTGGTTTTGCTAATTTGCTGCAAGTAGTCATTTTCTAAAATTAGGTAAATATTAGATGAGTGGAATCATATAATTTGCACAGATTTGGCTTTTTGGCTCATGGACCAATGGTCCAGTGGGCTTGTCATGGCTTGGTCGTTCGTCGTTGGTGTCTGTAAATATCTTCTCCAATGATGTTGGGCAAGTTAAGCCGAAACTTTGCAGACATTCGATAAATTGTCACGTTCTGTTTTCAAATATTTCAAGTATTTTTACCCATTTGTCAATATGTCCAGGTCAGCTACTGTGCCGAGGCACTTTTTTTTTTCTTCCCCCCCTCTCGCTTCTGATATGTGTTATTTTGCTGAGAAGCATGTGCTTATTAGTCTATGGTATAACTTCTCTAGTTTACAGTAGGCATTATGATTCTACATTATTAAGTTTAGATTAGATTTTGTAGATTAGATGCATTACAGCTAATTGTTGGCATCAGTCTTTGGGTTAAGGGACCAGTGTGTAAGATTTAGTGCCATCTATCGGTCAGATCATAGATTGCAACCAAATGATCATTCCTTTTCTCAGAAAACCTACGGTGGCCGCAAAACTTGCAAAAAACGTGAAAGGCGCTCTCTTGTGTCAGTGCTTTACTCATCTACTTTTTCCCATTCTGGGCTACTGTAGAAAAAATGGCAGCGCCGAGGTGGTCCCGGGCTGCGTTCTAATCCGAAATAAGATACTCCCTTCACTTCTTCCCTCCACTCGAGTGAGCCACCCGAAAGACGTAGCAGGCGAGTAAGCCCTTCCCGAGCGAAGGAGGGCAATAGAGGGGACTTCGGGGGAGGGTTGTGGGAAATCGGATTGGAACAACCCTCGCTATGTGTATTCCGCACTTTGACGTTTGTCAACAAGCCTACGGGAAGTTTGTGTTACCATGGAGCCGACTGAGTTAGTTGCCTGTATGTTTTACCTTTTACAGTTCACGCGGAAGCGTATCGCATGTTTATGGCAAGTAGAAGACCGTGTGTTCGTTTTATTGCAGCAGCACTTGTTACTGTTGTATGGGAAAATAAAGCTGCTTTCACCCCAGACACGAAACAAATTTTTTGCACGACATATTGCATTCAAAATCAATTCAAAGACGCGGATACACGTGTTTTGCGTGCATTCGCGTCTTTGTATTGACTTTGAATGTAATCTGTTGCGCGAAAAATTTGTTTCGGGTCCGGTGTGAAAGCGGCTTTTAGCTCCGCAACTGTTCTCGCGGATGCTATAGGCTAGCTACAGCGAAAATGAACGTAAAGTCAAAGACTTTAAAAAAAAAAAGATGTGAAACCGATGCCCCTCACCCCCAAACTTCGCTATTTGCATATAACTCTGTCATAAATTAAACACTACTCGCACACAATTCTTACAATTGTATGGTACTTTCCCTGCCAAAATTCCCCCTTTTGCCAGCAGAAAAAAATGGCGGACGTGAAATTTTAATCGAGGGAGAATGAGCAAAGCATTCTGGGCAATATCTAAGCTTGGAGGGATGTTCTTTGTTGGCTTCGTTTGAGGGAGGATAATCGAGGGCTTGAGCAAATGAAAATGCGCCCTTTCCTCCACAAAACTGGATTGGAACGACCCTACAAGTGGCAGCCATCTTGCATTCGGGGTTTTTTGGGGATTCCCTCCTCGATTGGAGGGCGAGTGAACATGAGGAAGCAAGCATTTTTTCGGATTGGAACGCAGCCCCGCTCTCATGTAGGTTTAAAGGGCTTATTCTAAGTGAAATGAAACTCAAAGATTGTTTTCACTCTAAAAATTACACTACTAAAAAAGTAGTTGTAAATGTTATATTCCATTTCTGCCAAAATATCAATCTAAATTGTTCACACTGCTCCTTTAAAATTTGTTTCATAAGCATTTTGAATTAAATGTAAATGCAGTTTTTTTGTGTCAACCCACCCCCCCATTGGAGACCCTTTCCTTGCCTTTCTGAGTGCACTTGACCAGACATTTTCTTATAGGTTTCCTCCCTTCCCTCCTCATGCCTCCTGCTGTATTTAACACTCGCACATGATCCATGATCCATGATCGCAAAAATATATGATTTTTGGCCACATTTGCGGTTTGATTGGTTCCCTGCGGCTTGATATTCTGCATTACCACCTCAGAGAGGTTTGTGGCTTGAGAAAGTGCTACCCAGAATGGTGCTTGCTACATTTAGTCATTTTTCTATGTTGTTTTTTGTGTTGCATTTTTATTTATGATGGTGTTTGTAGTTTCTGCAACCAATGCGCATGAGCTCCATCAGCTATTTTACATTTGACACCAAAACGGATGTACAGTCCTCAGGCCTCGAATTACAGGTGATAACGGGCACAGCCAAAGTTGCCGTGGTCCATGCTGAAAATGAAAGGGCACCACGGCAAATGTGCCTCCATTATAAGGGGCACCACAGCGAAGTCTGCCGCTACCTTAGGGGCACCGCAGCAAATCCACTGTGGAGCTTTAGTTAATCACTTTAGCTAATAAAGTGTGAAGGTCCGTAGTCTCAGATGTTCCTCAATAAAGTGACCAATCGGCGTACGCTATGCAAATCAAAACCATTCTTGAAAGTAAACGTTTCCAGTATTTTTCCCCTCTTGCTGTCTTGGAAATTGACTCTGTATTGCTCTTGGACATTGTTTGGGCATTGCTGTAATGCAAGTACAAGCAAAGGACATTCCAATCAATCGCTGGGTCATTGAAAAAATAGGCCTAATCATATTTAGCCATTTTGTCCATCTGCTACCCACGAAACTCGAACTTTCTCCTATCATTCCAACTCTCACACTGACAACAGCGCTAGATACTGGCTATTAAGACCACTTCCCAAGCTTTATCTACCTGTACACACTAAGGATCGACCGATACATCGGCCGGCCGATATTTGCATTTTTAACTTGAATCGGCATCGGCCGATTCGCGCATGGGTTCGCCGATATATTTTTCTGCGCATGATTTACTGACAGGCATCCAGGGGCAGCTATGTGTTGCCGGAAGACCCTGTAGCACATGCAGATGCATTACCCCTCCCCCACGTGAAGAGTGGTGAACGCAGTGGCTGCTTCAGAACAAGGTGTTTTAAATTTTCAATTGGCCTGTCACTGTTAAACTTTATGCTATATATTAAATATTGAATATTGCCACCCACTTTGAAATAGGAAACATGAATGCTAAGTAATTGTCATATAGTACACATGCTTGCAAACATAGTTAAGTTTGTGGGTCAGAAAAACGGGAATTCTGCTGAATGCTTTGTCTTTAAAAGTGCTTACCATTGTATTTAGGGAGCCTGTTGACGTAGTTGTTGGCTAATATGTACAGATATAACGAACACCGGTTTTAGGGTTAAATAATGTCACTGTTGTCAATTCAGTTACATGGTGTTTGTAGGAGTTTAATTCAGCGAACACCGGGGTGAGGTTAAATGCGTTTCGTGTCGAGTGTGTATGTGCAGGGCTCGAAATTGCGAACAAAATTAACACTGTGACCTTCGAATTAAAATAGTCGCACCTGTGTGACCGCTTTTCCCCCCAATTAATCGCCTCTCTTCGGGTACATTAGGTAGTCAGAAAGCATGCCAGCCGCTGCTGCAGCTTAAATAGAGATGGGCGTATGTCTCGGAGGAGTGCAAGAATCTACTGGACATACCGCAACCTTGCGCACCGGTACAAGAATGGAGCGCAGCCAGTGTGTTCCCTCGAGCTGGCAGTAATCATTTTGACCAATCAAAGGGGAGGTTGACGTCGTGAACCTCTGTACTGATTTTAGAATGGTAAATATTAGCAGTCTAATACTCCAGTTTGCCGGAATGAGAGTTACTGTTGTAGCTATGCACAAGATTTGGACGGAAAATGGAACGAAGAGCAATGGAAGACTTTTTTTTTTGGTACCGTTAACGTTAAGAAAGTCGAGTCAGTATCGAAAGTTAGGCTACTGAAACTGGAAATCATGACGGTGATTCGGATGAAACGGCGGCGAAATCAGTTGATTATTTTTGCAAAGAGTTGCATCGAAATTTTGATTGGCTGAGGTTATTAGAAGGTGAAGTGCACTGTGTTCATTGTAAAGATAATGGCCCAAATCTCGCTGTTAACAGCGCGTTATCTACTGAGTCCAAACACTTTAAACGTGAAAGTCCTTCCAAACACGGAGAAAGCACGAAACACAGAAAATACTGTGACAAATGTGCGTAAATGAGTAGGTCCGGTGTTCTGTTAATTGTTGCATCTTATCAAAATATGCTGCCTCGCGGCTCGACGTTTGCGCAGCTCTAAAATCTCCGGGTTGGTTTCTTCGCTCATATCTTCAGTATCCTGTCTGCAAAAATCATTAACATTTTTTACAGCGCGTCTTCAGACCAGTAAACGTTTATATATTTGCAAGCACACGTAACTTTGCGTCAAGGATTGTTCTTGGCTTGTACTCAGTTATTTTCCGTTATTAACACGTTTTCCAATTTTGACAATGATCCTCTGGCAATCAAAGTTACGGTTTCTCTCTGCATGAGATCTATTGACGACTAAATAGTGGGATAAATTTAGAGCAGAAAAATTTAGGGCACTCAAAAATTGTTCAAGCTTTATAAATGACAAACTGCTCTCAAACGTCTGCGCTACCTTTTCCACGAATCAAGTGATTTAACTGGTGCTTCATGATCGTTCTGTTTAAATAAAATATAAGACCATTTGAAACGTCTGAGTGTAATTCTGAATAACGATGATTTAAATGCACGAAATTACGCTTCCAGATTAATGATTGTCGCCGTACCGAAATGTACCGTACCGGCGGGTTCTCAGAGTGAATCTATTGCTCAGTCCCTCAAGGAAGTTGCATATCGCGATTGCAACTGTTAAAGCAAATTCAACCAATCCACGCAAATTTCTCGCGGACAAAAAAAAAATTGCCAAGACATTGCAACTTTCATTGCCACTTTTTGAAAAAGTTACCGCAAAAAAAACCATTAAAAAAAGCCAAGAAAATCCTGGAAGGATTGTTTGTCAATTATGCGAATGATTGCGATTATAAAGTCTGCTTATGTTATAATAAGCCAACAAATAGCAAAGTTACCGCTGTGGCCTGATTCATATTGCAATATTGAGGCGAAAAAAAGGACTTAATGACTTTACGTCAGATCTGCATTTATCCTGAACACAATTGAAGATTTGTTTCGGATCAGTGTGGAGGGTCCTCTGGACATATTTGATGCCTCACACGCAGTGAGGAGATTTATAGAAGGGCAGAGAGCAAGGAGACCCAATGTCAAATCCTGGCCTCAAGATATGGCATAAAGCCAATGTAGTGGAAACCTTTGTTAATCAATGAACTCAAGACTCTCATGTTGTTTAATAATTGTCATTTGTTGGAGACAGTTGTATTGTTAATGTGGAGTGTTATATTGTAGTTTCTTTTAAACATTAACAAATATCTATATTGGTGCTTCTTTGATTTATGTGTGTGTGCTCCTAAATTTTTGTTTGTGCTCCTAACTTTTTGAACTCAGGAGCGCAGTGCTACCAAAGCAAAAAAGTTAATTTCAAGCCCTGCTGTGTGCTCTCTCCCTCAGAGCGGAGTGGCGCAGCCATGTCTGCTATCAGAGAGGTCTTCAGCGGGCACTAGAAGAACTTAAATGATGAGAGAAATGTTTTATATGTAGAACTAATTTGTGTCAGTGTTTTGTGAAAACGTATTTAGAGCCATTTGCTGCCGTTATCAATCCAGCGGTAGTGGAGTTTTTCAGTCAGCGTCTGCTCAGCTGATGTGTGTGTGCATGGGGGGGTGCGCGTCTCACTGGGGAGGAGCAGCCATCACATCGCTGGCTGGTTGAAACTTTTCAATAAATGTTTGTCTAACTTGAGACCTGTGATATTTGTTATCATTGTGTAATTTTTTTAATGAAAATTGAGGGAGCAGAAGCAGTATCGGCCGCAAATATCGGCCCAAGAAAATCGGCAGTCCATAATCGGCCATCGGCTAAGGTTGATGGAAAAAAATCGGTATCGGCATCGGCCCTAAAAAATCCATATCGGTCGATCCCTAGTTCACACAACACGCAACCTAAGAGAATTTCAGTACCTCCATAACATCGTCAATTTGCCACACTTTGCGGCTGGCGACTGTAATTCGTCATTTTTTTTCTTTTTTTTTGTTCCTTTCACCTGTCGGCATTGTGTCGGAGTTAAAAATAGGAGATGCATTAATTATTCAAGAATAATTCTGCGCCCTTGATTGCAAGAAAAGGGCGAAAAAGACAGCTGTGAAAACCAGTGGCGGTAACAAAAGGGAAACCAAAACCTCGCCCTTCAAAGCGTAGTGACTTAAACCTTTCACAGTTTTCTTTTCTTGATCAGCAGTTGCTCATACGAATTGTTAGAAAAACAGTCAATTGAGTCAAATTTATTTTCGATAGTATTGTCATACATTGCACCACAAAATTATGAGGGGTTTTCTTTCACACATAAATTACGACATAAATTACCATAGGCCTATGTCTTTATAAATTCTGCGCTCAAGAAGCTCGTGAAATGGCATAGATTTGCAAATTGATTAGTGAGGCTTATTAAGCAATAAGCTGTGCAACATCGCATTCTTTAGCCTACTTCTTTATTATCATTGTAGAAAACAGATTGTCGTGGCTTCTTTGCGAAAGAAGCCTCGCAAACTAATTTATTAAGGCGTATTGATAATTCATTCTCATCATTTGCTATGGAAGTGTCTAGAGACACGGTAGTTTTTTTATTGGTACGGCAGTTGATTTCGAGGGATTAGGATAAAGATTCGGGGTTATGGTTAGGGGAAGGGTTAGGGGTTGGGGTTAGGTTAGAACAGGGCTTGAAATGGGGACTGCCGTACCTCTCCACTTTGAAATGCATTGAAAAACTGCCGTACCTGTAGCAGTTGTCAAATAAATTTGACTGTCCTTCTACCAATTCGTATGAGCAACTGCTGATCAAGAAAAGTAAACTGCAAGGTTTAAGTCATTAAGCTTTGAGGGGCGAGGTTTAGGTTCCCCTTTGTTACGGCCGACAAACCACCACTGGTTAAAACGGGGAAATGCAGTGTGATTTACTTATTTTGGTTAGGTGTTTTGGCCGAGGGGCACTTGAGGCAATGCGGGGAAAGGGCACGGCATTCTACTGCCGTGAACTGGGGCTTTTATAGGTGGTCAGCATGGCAAACAGGTAGGGCATCGACGGCAATGGCCGTCGTGAAATTTGAGCCCTGAGTCCTGGAGCGAAAAGGTAAGCTTAGCCCAAAATTGCAAAATATGAAGCTTTTAATAGTCTCATCAACATGTAATAGGTCCGGAAATAGGCAACAATTAATTGAAAGAATAAATTAACTTGGTATGGGATACCTTTCCCCTTTGAAGAGCTGGCTTGTGCATTTACCAATTTAAGCAAACAAAATGACTCTATTCGACTGGGATTTTTGTACTAAATGAAAGACATGATGTCACTGTCGTGACTGCAAGGGGCATTCCTCGGGCTCTCATTGGCTGATTCTCTTTAAGGGATGGAAAAATGGTAGTCCTCAGTTGTTTTTTTTTTTTTGTTTTTTTTTAAATTTATTTTAAGTCCCTTCCGTATTGTTTTAGGCTCAGTTCTTGTTCGCGTTTGCGTCTCCGTTCCCACTTCGTTCACGGAGCGTAACTCCAAAATTGCTAGCATTATCGTAACAAAACTGTGCATACTTGCTACTCAGGTCCTGAAGTAGTGCCTTTTGGTATGCGCCTGTCTGTCCGTCCGTCCGTTCGGTGGGTTAGGCAGGGAAGGGGGGCCTGGAGGAGACGTATGTTTTACGAGTAAAAACGCATTCTAATCTTGTTTCTTATGTTTTTTTGTTTTTTTTAGTTTGTTTTTTCCAATTGTTTGGTTGCATTCTCGTTATTTGAAGTTTGTGCAAATTTACCAAAAAAAAAGAAGCAAAAATATGGACTCGATATGGGTAATTCTTTCATTTAATATTGGTTGTGTGTTAAATTTTCTTTGAGTTAACAGAGCAAATGGTGACTCAGAAGGTCTCAGGAGTATATTTGTTTAATTATTGCTGATATTCTGATATATTTTGTGCTAAGACCACTAAAATCTTAATGTTTGGCCATTTTGGACTTGGCCCATTCTTTTGCCCAGGAATATAGATGAGTCTCACAGTAAAGATGGATTTTCTGAATGTTCAGCGCCCTCTATAATTATTGGCACCCGTGGTTAAGATGTGTTAAAAGCCTTAAAATAAACTCAGTTTTTATTGCTGAAGCATACTCTCATACTGAAAATTGTAGAAAAATGTAACCTTCAACTCAAGTGAATTTTAAGGGGGGAAAAAAATCCCTGACTGAGAAATAATTATTTTTCATAAAATCACCTGTTCAAAAATTATTGGTACCCCTAACAATTCCTAGGATATGAATGTAATTGAAGTATTTCTGTAATTTCTACAGTAGTTTACAAAGTTGATCAGAGTATCTAGGAACATTTAATTAGTAAATCACCACCATCTGCATCCCTGGGGTATAAATATGACGTGACACAGAGGCCATTTCTCTTATCCACTCTTCAATATGGGAAAGACAGGGGAACACACCATTCAAGTAAGGCAGATGTGTGTCAACCTTCACAAGTCAGGCAGTGGCTACAAGAAAATAGCCAGTCAACTGCACCTGCCCATATCTACTGTCAGAGGAATCATTAAGAAGTTTAAAACAACTGGAACAGTGGTAAACAAGCCTAAACAAGGACGCAAGGTTTTTTTGCCACCATGCACAGTGAGGAGGATGGTAAGAGAAATAGAAAGTTCTCCAATGCTCACTGTTAAAGAATTGTAACAAATGGTAGCATCTTGGGGACACAAAGTCTCCAAAACAACAGTCAGGCGCTAACTACATGCCAGCATGGTGTTTGGGAGGAATGCACGGAAAAAACCTTTTCTCACTCACAATCATAAACGTAAATGTCTGGAGTTCGCCAAGTGGTCTTGGGACTTCAGCTGGGACCGTGTGCTTTGGTCAGATGAGACCAAGATAGTGTGTTTGTTGCCAAAAAGCTCTATGTGGGACTGGCGGAACACAAAAGATGAGTATGCAGAAAAGCACCTCACTGTGAAGTATGGGGGAGGATTGGTGATGCTGTGGGCCTGTTTCTCTTCCAGAGGCCCTGGGAACCTTGTTAGGGTGCGCGGCATTATGAACGCTTTGAAATACCAGGACATTTTAAATCAAAATCTGGTGGCCTCTGCCTGAAAGCTGAAGATGGGTTGTCACTGGGTCTTTCAGCAAGATAATGACCCTAAACATGTGGCCAAATCTACACAGAAATGGTTCACTAGACACAGAATCAAGCTCCTCCCATGGCCATCTCAGTCCCCAGACCTCAACCCCATTGAAAACCTGTGGAGTGAGCTGAAGAGGAGAGTGCAGAGGAGAGGACCCAGGTCACTGGATGATTTAGAGAGATTGTGCAAAGAGGAATGGGCGAAGATCCCTTTTTCTGTATTCTCCCATCTTGTGAAACATCATGGGAGAAGATTAGGTGCTGTTTTGTTGGCAAAAGGGAGTTGTACAAAGAATTAACGTCAGGGGTGCTAAGAATTGTGGCACACATGATTTGATGTAAAAGAAGTATTGCTTAATGTCTGATTATTGCTATCCTTCTTGCGGGCGGGCGGGCGACTCCAAAAACTTTGACATCAGGCTGAGGGGTTTCATTGCACGCCCCCCCCCCCCCCCCCCCAGACTAAATAAATGCACTTGAATTAAAGGTTGGATTTTCCTCTTCTTTTTTTCATTGTGTTCCTATATTATTTAGAAAAAAAACTGAATTTATTAGAAGGGCAAGAACACATCTTAACCACGGGTGCCAATAATTATTGAGGGGGCTGTAAATTACAGAAAATATGTTGAGCCCTGAGGCAGCCCCCCCTACCTCTTAATCCTGTGAGTGGAGAGTTCAAAACGTGCTATTAGAATGTTCTTAACAGAAAACACTAATGCTGATGCAGCAATAGATGATAGCGAAGTTCCAGTGAACCAAGTTAGAATTTTAATTTGTAATCAGGATTCTAATTTCCTCTGTATATGAAATGAAGTGACTAAATCTTCATTCAATCTTCCTATCTTCATTAAATCCCTCTTCACGATCAGGAGTCTAATTTAAAATGGAATTGAGGTTGGGGAGGGGAGTAACAACAAGTCTACCAGTGTTTTACCTGTGCTGTTCATATCAGGTACTACCGTGGGGCAGTGGGGGCCCTGCTGGTGTATGACATCGCCAAGCACCTGACCTATGAGAATGTGGAGCGCTGGCTGAAGGAGCTTCGGGACCATGCCGATAACAACATCGTCATCATGCTGGTGGGGAACAAGAGCGACCTGCGTCACCTGAGGGCCGTGCCCACCGACGAGGCGCGCGCCTTTGCAGGTACATCACCTGCCTGGCCGAGGGGAACAGGCTGGGAATGCTGTGGGCGACCGTTGGGCACCAGCACAATGCTGTCTATTTATCCCTGTCACCAGCACAGTCCTGACTGTCTGTTTATCCCCTTCGCCAACAAAATCTTGTCTGTCTGCTTATCCCTGTCATCAGCATAATCCTGGCTGTCTGTTTATTCTTTTCACCTGCACAATCTTGTCTGTTTAGCCCTGTCACCAGCTCAATCCTGACTGTCTGTTTATTCTTTTCACCAGCACAATCCTGACTGTTTATCTGTGTCACCAGCACAATCCTGACTGTTTATCTGTGTCACCAGCACAATCCTGACTGTTTATTCTTTTCACCAGCACAGTCCTGACTGTTTATCTGTGTCACCAGCACAATCCTGACTGTCCGTTTATTCTTTTCACCAGCACAATCCTGACTGTTTATCTGTGTCACCAGCACAATCCTGACTGTTTATTCTTTTCACCAGCACAGTCCTGACTGTTTATCTGTGTCACCAGCACAATCCTGACTGTCCGTTTATTCTTTTCACCGGCACAATCCTGTCTGTTTAGCCCTGTCACCAGTGGGGATGTCACAAGAAACGATACTTGCAATACCTTTCGATTCTTAAGGCGAGACACTGCAGGTGAATAGGGTAAATTTTTTACTGAGAGATATCACCATGAATCTTCCTCAGTTGATTATTTGCATTAAGTCCATTATTTTTTGTATTACAAGTTTTCTGAAATTGTATATTTAAATATGCAAATGAGGCCCAATCTAATTAAAATGAGTTAATTTGCATACATTAACGGAACAAAAATCTAAACATTGAATTAAGCCAGGTTCAATTTATTTTTCCATTTGACATAATACAGTCAAAGGCTTTTACAGAAGGAACTTTGGATATCTCTTTTTATCACTCCTTAAATCTGAAAATACTATCTACAGCCTAAAAAGAAAGCAATTTCGCCATGTTATTAGGAATAAAATGTGATTTAATTCAGGCTATAAATTATATTCACAAACCCCTCTGTAAAAGTCTTCTGAATATAGATAGAAATAAACCTGGAAAGTTTGTCTGTGAATCCTACTGAAGTGGACAATTATGTTCCTGAGTATGAGAACTCATTTTGAGAAAATGGCTGTAAAGTAAAATTCCTTTGTACTTTCACCATTGGTTGCTGATTCAAAGGGTATGACCATATATGGATCCAATATGGCATTGTGCTTCAGAGACAGAGCTTTCCAACGATACCAGGATTGTCATGGTTCAGACAATTACAGCTGTACTGTAAGTTCTGTTCAAATGCTAACTTTCGGTGAATTGAGGAGAAACATTCAGATACAAACAGTCAAAGCATAGTAAAATAAACACCTAAATGTTTTCTTTGGACCTTTTATTTATACTAGTATAAAAAAAAGAAGTGTTATGTAAGTAAAATAGCCCAAAATCTCAAAATTGACCATTGCTTCAAAAAACAATATTTTTGCCTGTAGTGTCTCGCCTTAAATGGAAAAAAAAAAAAAAAAACCTCGATGATGCCTATTATTTTGAGGCACCGTCAGCACCCAGGCACGCTAAGTTTCAGTGCTGTGACTATTCCGGAACTAATGGGGGCAGTATACGCTTCAGAGTGTTCCAGTTGATGCTTGCATTCAGAAGGAGGTCAGAAGAAATAAACTTTACGTCACAACAAACCCCATGTGAAAGATGGAAACTGCGGCTGCAGCCCCCTGACTCGCTGACAAAAAAGGCACCAAGCAGTGACTTTCGGTCGGAGGTTAGTTTGGTGACGCAGAATCCTTCCCTTTGCTTGATTAGCAATCAGACGATTAACTAGTTCAGTAAGACTATTGGCAGAATGACGGGGCAGTTTAAGTTTCCGCGGCGTTATTGCTCAGTATATCGAACCTGAAATGCTCACTAGACTGCAGATTTGCGCTTATTTGCTTCCAGGAAGCGAAAGCAATGTCATCAACAAATAGTAAAACAGTTCAACTCATGCAGATTTCAATGCTTAATCAATAGACAATGTATTCTCTTTTAAATACGCACTTCTAACACCCAAACAAAAATTTAAAAAAAAGTGGGCGTTTATTTTCAGTCGTTTTTCATAATCCGATTAACAAAATATTTAAACGATATACAGAATTACCGGGAGCCGAGAATTTTTCCTAATTGATGATTCAGATTTCCATCCTTGCAGGCTCTAATAGAAGTGTATACGGGAATGAATCTTTTTGCCATTATCTCCCCTATCAGTATCAGGCTTCCTATAGGCTTGGTCTTAATTGTTTTGATTGTCAATCAGGAATAGTACGTAGGAACAAGTTCACAAAATCCTATGATAAGTCTGGGTCACTGCCTCACCTCACCGCAGGTCTCTGGCTTCCTGTAAGCAAGTACTTGCAAATCTGCAGTTTCGTGAGCATTTCAGGTTCGATGTACTGAGTAATAACGCCGCGTAAACTTAAACTGGCCCGTCACTCTGCCGAATAGTCTTAGTAAACTAGGTAATCATCTGATTGCTAATCAAGCAAAGGGGAGGATGCTGCATCACCAAACTAACATCTGACCGCATGTCACTGAATTTAACAACATCCAAACGTTTTAACGAATTATCGTTTTCTTTTTTAATATGTCATACTGAAGTACACGTGACATGATGTTTGAGATGTGCTCGCAGGCACATGTGCTGCAATACCTTATCCAGTGTTGTGCCTGAACATGTTCCTTTTTTTGAGGAACGGGAACTGAACGCACGCCTCTCTGGCTGAATGAACTTTGAACTATTGAACTAAAAGAGTTTATTCTGAATGGAGTAAACGTGAACAAACAAACGAATGACGTTCTTTATGATAACTTCTTGTCAGATCACGGGACTTTGTTGCTCAACTTTCTTAGCAAAAACAGTCGCATTGCCATGGGAAAATTTGAAAATCTTTTTCTTTTTCTTTTTTTCTTTTACCGTGGTATCGAATTGGCATCAAGAATCATGTAATTTTACTGGTATTGGCGAAGACTACTAATGTTCGGTATTGTGACATCTCTAGTCACCAGCACAGTCCTGACTTTCTGTTTATCTCCTTTGCCACTGCAATCCCGTCAGTGTTTTCATCCCTGTTGTTAACACAATTCTGACGGTCTGTTCATCCCTTACAACTGTAGAGACCTATCTGTTTATCCCTGTGACCAGTAGCATCTTGTCTGTTCATCAGTGGCACCAGTACGAACTGACTTGCGCTACCCTGACTGTTCATTTATTCCTATCATCAGTGCACATCAGCACAATCTTTTCTGTCTGTTAATTGCTGCCACAAACACAAACCTGTCTCTTTATCCTTGTAACCAGAACAGTCCTTACTGGCTTTTTATTTCTGGCCTCTTCTCCTTTTCCATCCTCAGAGAAGAATAACCTTTCCTTTATTGAGACATCAGCGCTGGACTCAACCAACGTAGAAGAGGCTTTCAAGAACATTCTTACAGGTATGGAAGTCCTGTGGGAATAATTGAGGAATCTTCACTCTGATGTCATAAGAGGTTTATTTATGCTGTAGTCTGTATTTGTGGACCGTTTACTTCAAAAATACTGAGCCCTAATGGACCAAAATCATGTGTGAAAGGTGAGGGTAAATTGTGGAAAGTTGTGCAAGTTCTGTGCATATTTCTGCACAGCTCCTCCAGTTTCATCTTGCATTGGATCTTAGTGTGTAGTTACCAGACGTAGTAGTGGTTTTGTTCTCAGTTGATCTGTGTATTTGTGCCTGCTCTTCGGGGCAGACTGTTGGGAACTACTATAAAGCTACTATGAAAGCTATTTTGAGTATTTTGGCTGGTGTTGATGAGCATGTCTGTCTGTGAACAATTCTTGTGAGCCCGATAGAATCGCAACCTTTTAAGATGTAGTCACGAAACGTTACAGGTGTAAAGTTGGGATAAAAAGGAAGGCTGAGGTTGAAGATGGGTCTGGTCTGAGTGAGCACTCACAGAACACTTTATAATGAGGACTGCTACACTGAAAACGGTAGCAGCATTGCTTGACGTAGCTGGTTGGATGCCATATGGTCTCTGGTTACCAGTTTTATTCCCGCTGCCCCTGACCGAGCCCTTCCATGTCCCCTCCAGAGATTTACCGCATCGTGTCACAGAAGCAGATCGCCGACCGGTCGGCGCATGATGAGTCTCCAGGCAACAACGTAGTGGACATCAGTGTTCCACCCACCACCGACGGGCAGAGGGGCAATAAACTGCAGTGCTGCCAGAACCTGTGACGCCCCCCCCCACCCCCTCTGTTCATTTAACCCTCAATCTCTGACCCCTCTCAGGAGCCAGTTCCTGCCCTCTCTCCCTTCCCCTCCCCCACTCCGCTCATCTCTGCTTTGCCTCCATGTTGTGCAGCTACTGCTTCCTCTACACCCTCCTGTGTTTTCTGTGGAAATTTTTCCCTGTTCTCTGAAGCTGTAACTTTATGGCAAACATTCCTCTCTTGATTTTGAGAACCTGTTGCCTTTTTGTCACCTTGTTTTCAACCGAAACATTTCTGATGTGTGTGCGTGTTTTTTTTTTTCGTTTGTTTTTAACTGTGACGATTTTTACTTGGGCGCTGGGTCAGTTGGGCTCTGATCATGTGACCCGCCTTTGGAAGGGACGGTGAGGGATCAGTCTGCCCTGACCTGCCGGGCAGTTTACCCAGCAGGCAAAAGACATTCCCGCAATGTTATCGGAATATTTTGTCAGTGTGATTACATTGCCTCTGCATTGCGGCAGCATTGAGGGGAATGCTCTTTGTTGGCTGGGCGCTTCTCTTTCTTTGGGCCTCCCTGTTCTTTGCAGGGTGTAAAACGAGCCGCAGTGGTAGGGACCCATGTAAAATTCAACACTGGCTGACTTGGATGTGTTGATCAAAATTAAGTGAATGAATTGTCTTGTTGGATTACAGTGTCACCAAAGGAAGGCTGCAATCTTTGTCTATTTCATTGGAACGGTAAGCTGCTAAACAGTTTAGTGGATGTGACTTTCCTCAAAGTTGGCATTGTCTTTTACTATGAGTTACAGTTCAGTTGCTGGATATGTGTTGTTTTACATTTTAATAAGAGTTCTTGTTTTCTCTGCACTCAGTTTATTGGATTTTAAGGCTTTTGGTGAAATTGAAACGGTTGTCTTTGATTTTGTAAGTACTGTCATATTTGAATGTAACACACTTTGACAAGTGGCTCATGGTAAAGCATCGACTAAAGTCTCAATTTTGGTCGAGCCTTTTTCAGACTTTGGCTGGCTCGGCATACGGAGAAGCAGAGTCTTTGAAGAGGAGTACAATCCTCAGTAATTATTTGAATTAGCAGAGCTCCGCTGTTGCGATTGACAGTGCTGCTTATTTGTTGGAAGACCTGACTTCAGCAAAACTTTTAAAATGCCTTCTGTAGTCTGTGACTGGTAGAAATGCCTTTTGAAGTGTTCTTGCTAGTTTTTCCCTACCGCACATTAACAGCTCTCACCGTTCACTTCATTCATTCGTCATCAAATACCAATGAGATTGAAATAGATTTTTTTTTTTGGGTTGATCAGCGCACAAATATTTGAACACTATTCACGTAAAGTTTTCAAGTCCCCTCACTTGATAATACTAAATCTCACGCCCTGTAAAGACTTTTGCTTGTAGAAGTGCAGGTTATATTGGAAGATTGTATCTCTGTATTCTGATCAGTAAATTATGGGGTTGTATATGGTTACCCCTTGCTCTTTTGCATGTTGATACTTCCTTGTAAGGTATATTAGACACATGATTTAATATAGTAATTTTACCATGGAAGCAATACCTATGAAGTTAATGTATATAACCTCTCCTTAAAGATGGCTTCTGTCTCTTAAATCGGTTTGAGGTCTGAGCTTTTAGCATGATCTTCTGAAGAGACTGCTTGTGGTCTTCTTGAAACATTACTGAAATCACAAGTTTTCTGGTATTTCCTAACTACCCAATCTTTAAATACTCTCAGATTGTAAGAAATGCAATGCTTAGAATGTTGTGCAATCCATAGAGCTGCTATGCTTGTACACAAGAATTATCAAATGTCTTCAATATTCTTTGGGTCACAGAAATGTATAATTTATGTGGCCCTATGAGTTAAAATGGTTGAGTATACTCTGCTGATACCATTTGGCAATTCATTACAGGCTGGAGAAAACATTTCCCTCTATTTTTGTTGCCTTCGTAACACCCCTTCTGCAAAATTTTTTTTTTTTTTTCACCCCCTCTGTCAGATTTTTCCTGGCGCTCATGATGATCTAGTCATAAAGAATTCCAAAATGCAGACTTTATCGATACCTTTTTAGTTGATTGATAAAATTTGGTTTAATTTTGTTCTAAAATGTCCCCTAGTAACACTGGAGAATGATTTTTAAGTGTGCTTTCTCATTCATTTCCTATTTCAGTCATGGTTTTTGTATTTTAAGTGCAATCCACTATGTAAATATATATACATCCCTTAATTTGAGCATGGTTATGTGTATGGTGGATAAATAAGTTGCCAAACTAGCTTTTGTCAGTGTATTTATTTATACAGTTTGGACATGAAGAAGATATTCGTTTTTGAATACTGTTCAAACGTGGAGGACACGATGAACAGTTCTTGCTGATTCATATTGTGGGCACTGTAATTTCGAAGGCCTGATCTTGCTGGTCGGAAAGTGGGGAAGAAGGATGGATGTCCACAGTGAGTCTGTTCACATTTCAGTTGGCAGTTCGAAATTACAAGTGGTGCTCAGTGTAAAGCTACATGGGTGGAGCTTGATCTAATCCAGCTCCGCCTCTCAGGACCTAACCCAGCTCCACCCCCTCAGTCCTAACCACATGCAGTCACACCGCCAGACTCCATGGCAGTGGGAGACTGTCATTAAAAAAACTGCATCTGGCTGCAAACGCACAAGCCAGGCTTTTGAGATGTATAACTGACAACATTTCTTGGTGATTTTTTAAATAAGGGTTTGTTGCTTGTGTTCGCTATATGTTTCTGTTGGTATTAATGCTCAGGTAATTTAGTATTGCTACTACATGTCCAAACATGCATAATTTATGTGGAACTATCAGAAATCGAACTACAGAAATTAGAGCTATTTTCTTCTTAGTTTGAATTGTTTGTAATGTACGATTTCATTTGTGGAGGAATATTCTCATGGAGTCCTACCATTGATGTTGAGTCAATTGCTGAGGGTTACGGAAACACATTAGGATGTTCTGATTGCTCCACCCCTCTGATCATGAGCGAGTTGGGTTGGGGCTGAAACATGGGGAGGATAAGTGTGATGTCATGACCCATTATCACCATGGAGATGTGCCATACTGGCTATAATCAAAGCAAAGACAAACTCATCATTGTATCATAACATCTAACCCTCATACTCGCTTGCTCTTGTGCTTTCAATGTCGAGAATTCCCAGTTAGGCAGTATCTTCATGTGTCCAGATCTGACTGCATTTCAATCTCAGTTAATGAGCCTCGGCTCTTCCGAAAAGAATAATATGCCGAACTAGCTAATGGGCGCCATTTTGCATTTTTGTTTGAACTCATACTAGCGCTGTTGCTACCACGTGACATTACATTAGAGCGGTAATGCAGAAATTTCTAATCTTCCCCATTGATTGTACAACTTATATCTATATGGATGATGCGTCTCCACCAGAGAGGTAAAAATGACATGAGTGAACGTATATTGACCGACTACGTTGGACAATATCCGGCGAGGACACCATCTTATGATGGCAATCATGCCTAGCTCCAATAAAAAACAATGACTGGGCTTGAATCTCAATTAGAAATTTGTGTTCTCATTCAGATTTGATTGTAACATCACAAATGTCAATTGTCAATCCTCCCAAGCACCAATCATAGAACTTGGTTGCAAAGCAATTAACTGATTTTTTTTTTTTTTTTTTTTTTTTAATAGTAATAAGGTCGAAAATGCAGCAAGCCAAAACTATAAACCAGGCATTTAACATCAAAAGATGGCAGCTAGAAATGACACAAGGGACCGGTGTCCATTCGAGTTATTCTCAGCTCTATGATCTCCACTTCTTCTCGCTGTTCAAAAATGGAGCCAAATATCCTTCATTGGACGCTGCCATCTTGCACATTTGGAGCCAGAGTCTGCGCAGTAGTGATCAGGGGTTGAAAAGACTTATCAAAGCCGTAGCATTTTAGTCACCTGAGGTTAGGCTGGGAGTTGCCGACACACGTTCCATAAAGCACGCACGGAGATTTGTAAACGAACAAAAAATGTTTATGTAGCAGACACTCCGGTTGACTTTTCCACAAGATGAAATCAAAGAAAATGCGCTATATACGATACATACAATGTAGTCGAAAAACTTGCTTCTCCACCTAACGAGAACCAGCATATTCTTACAGAATTTAATGGACTCCCCATTTCCGCATTGGAGGCGTGTTACCTACGTCACGTGCTAACAGGCAAATTCCAGATGGTGTGTAGCTTGCGTCTTGTATTGAGAAGGTAAGTAATCGATTTTGACATCTTTATATTCATTTGCTTTAAATGTTAATGCTAAAGCATCAAACATATGTTGTTTATCTTCGATAGATGCAAAAAAATTCTAATTATAGCTCCAGCAGGGGTTGAACTGAGGTACTGAGGTCCTGTGCATAATCCCACCCGAGTCCATTGCTAGGACGTCCCCCCCAACTTTTTACGTAGCCTAGGTTGCTGCACCAGTGTTAGACTGGAGACCAGAAGTGTGTTTATTAACATCAAACAATACTGTTCGCGTAATATACTCTCTACTGTCTGGTTAGGAAACGTAAGTGGACATTAGGCCTAGTGAAAGTTCCGTTCTACCACAATCGACTGCTTGTTAAAGGGTTAGCAATGTCAGATGTCAATGCCAATGTCCAGTGCCCCTGCCAGCCTCAACAAACTTGTACCGACTGCTTGCTATCTAGCTAGGTGGTAAATACATTAACGAGTTAAATTATGATTTTTGATGAATGTAATATAGCTGTGAACAGTGTATTACGCTATGTTCCAGGGAAATAGATTTTAACCAAAGATTTACATTGCTACTTAACTTACTGTAACCTGTTATAGAATCTTGCACAACTAGCTTGCTAGCGAACTATCTTTACTTATCAACTGCATCACTGCAAACGGTACATGACACTATTTTCAAAGCAAGTTAATTCTTCTGTCAATTTTCGTAGGAGCTTAAAAATCACTGTGGGTTATATTCTGTAGTACTGGGATCTAGCAACTTATGATTGTGTTATGTTCATGCTATATCTCATCTAAACTGTCTCATTCCAGGGCTGAAGAATTCCTCTTTTAGAGTGGCTGTCAATCATCACTTTTCGCCCCTCAATTATCTAGATAAAACCAAAAAAAATAAAAATATTTAACAGTTGAACATGCATCAGCATGGTGAAATCTGCCTAAAATGTAAGAAACCATCTTCGGGAAAAAAATGTTTGACAAATATTTTAATTATTTAGTGTGGCCATGTCCCATCCACTACCATGAAGAGGGCAGGTTTATAACCTATACTGCAGCCAGCCACTAGACGGCAAGCAAGATGTTTTGGCCTCATTTCTGGGGAGTTGTTGGGTTGTCCAATGTTTACCTACTTTCAATGAGCTGAAACTAAAGGTGAAGCTGGACTAGGCCAAGTTGAGCTCTACCTATTGGCTTTGCGGTAAGCTACCACTCCAAAGTTCTGCAAGTTGTTCGTAACGCGCGAAGCGGTGGGACATATTATTCACGACTGTCCGTACGTCCCGAATCATTATCAGCGAGATATCTCAAGAACGAATTGACGGATTTCCTTCAAATTTCATGTCAACATGTATTTGGGTGATACCCTGGCGCCAGTCAATCTTGGTGACTTTCGCGCCATTCTCAAGGTCACACCGAGAGATTGTGGATTTTCACACTGATAGCCTTGTCAGCGAGAGATCTCAAGTACGAATTGACAGATTTTCTTCAAATTTGATGTTAATATGTATTAGGGTGATACCGCGGTGCCAGTCGATTTTGGTGACCTTCACCCTATCCTCAAGGTCACACAGAGAGATAGTTGATTTTCACACTGATAGCCTTGTCAGCGAGATATCTCAAGAACGAATTGATGGATTTTCTTCAAATTTCATATCAACATGTATTAGGGTGATACCCCGGCGCCAATCGATTTTGGTGACCTTCGCGTCACTCTCAAGGTCACACTGAGAGATTGCTCATTTTGACAGGATTTCACATCTTGTGGCGGGGGACAAAGACAAGTTAGTGGCAAATACTTGTTATCCATTGAATGCGGAAATTCTCATGCTGAATTAAAATCCTTATGCATTGAAGTTTCCGTTTCTCTTGCGTAAAGGTGTACCTCATCATGTACCACAAGTAACATGGAAAGCGATTATGACTCCGGACTTCCCGTGCTTCTCTTTACTCAGGGATTGTAAACAATGCATGTGTTTCATGATCGTTTTAATGAAATAAGACCATTTGAAACGTTTTTATGCAATTCCATTGCTTTTAATACCTCATTAAAGACAAGCCTGAGAATTCCCGAGTCATAATCGATTTCCGTGTCATTAGTAGGGAAATCCACTGTGATGCACATGAAACTGATTAACTTGATGCACAATGACTTCAATTCCGCGAGTGAAATTTTTCAGCGCTTTGATTAAACAATTGCTGACTACAGCACAGAAACGTGAATGCCAGGAGAAACTCGCGCCTAAGACGTAAGCATTGGTATCTCTGCAGGAAACCTCCCAACCATGAGCAAAGAAGTACTTATGGACTGACAACTAGCTACTTCACGGTGAAAAGAGGTTCAGTTCCATATTTACTCTCAAATAACTGTAGCTTGTCATCACAAAACTGAAGAAGTAGTTCAACAACATCCTATGTTGTGGCAAACATATACTTTCAGAGTCTGGAAACTTATAGGAACTATTGCGGTGACGAGGGGTGTGACTGTCTGATTTTATTAACAAGAAAGGTAAGACTTCACTTGGGCAGCCAGAGGATTTTTAAGGGAGAGGACACTGAGGACAAAATTGAACTATAGTCAGTTAAATACTCCGCAACATTGCAGTTATGTTGGTTTTCTGATTCTAAAAATAAAAAAACATATTTTACTACTTAACATCTAACTGGCAGTTATTGTTTCCAAATATTACATAGAATTTCTTGTTTTAACATGGGTGCTGCAATAGTTCTGAGAAAGGCAACAAAATTAACAGGTTCTAAAGATTATGTAAGATATAAATAAAATATGAGCTATTAAAGTAAGCTGTTAAGGATGGAAACCAACCTTGTTGTTTCTTAATTAGGCAAGCTCCTCCACTTATCTTTAATTTTTATCTGGGCTGGGTATACGTTTAATCTCTGTTTCCAACTAAACTGAATTAAACGAATAAATGTATTTCCTTTTTAAAATTAAATTTCGCATCTCCAATCCTACCCGCTTCTGGAATGTCCAATTGGCAAATTATGAACAAGCAGGCTCGTGTTTGTCTCGTGGTGCCGTCTGTAGATAGCAGCGCAATTTGCAGGTCTTCACAACACACTGGACGAGGGCGGAGGAAACATGGACACGTGCTTGTTCAGAATTTTACTGAGGAGCATCCAGCTGGCTAGCAGGAGAGGCTGAAGCAACAAATAATGCTGACCCTATAACTATCCCTCCCAATCCTCTGCAGTGTGAGGCAACTATGTGCTGCTGACCACACTCGGCAATAGCATAGTTTGAATTCGAACCCAGCCTACTCAGCAGCCCTTAATAATTGTATTTCCTATGGGTAACAGTGGATGGTACAACGTAGCTTGCTTAGATTGGCTTTATCGGAACAATGTTGCAGCTAGTCCAAAGAGGAGTGAATCATGAAATGCATTTAACCATCTGTCGCACTTTCACAAAGCCTCAGGGACCGCTTGATGACGACTTGTATTTGTAGTGATAGCTTAACCAGCAATTAAGCCACTTTCATGGTTTGTCCCTATCATCATCCAACATTTTTTCCAAAAAAAAAAAAAAATGGTATTCATAAACTATTTCCTATAGCGCCTATAGGATTAGTTCTGAATTTCTTAGCTGGGCCGTTCGAGGTAGGCCTACTTATCCATAGTCGGTGTGTTGCCCATGATGGGTGGTTGAAACCCACTTCGGAAAAAGCAGGCGGAACTGGTGCTCTTTCGATATGTGCTACGGATCAAGATGTGCTACTAAGCGGTTTGGAGCGTGTGCAGATCCACAATCTTGGGCTTGGTTTTCATGTTCATATCTTTAAAAAAAAAACGTTTTTTCAGAGCGCCTTTTGACCTGTAAGCAAATAAAATTTTGGATGTACACATTGGCTTCACCTGAAAATATACACTACAGGGCAGGCCAAAAGTTTGGGGCCACCCTCAAATTAAAAAAAAAAAAAAAATCACACACCAACTGTTTATTCCTTATATTTTGCACATGAAATGACTTCAGTGCATAAAATATAAGAAGCCAATAGGTTTTGTGTGAATTCCAGACAGACCACATTTTAAAGCTGTCTTGACTGATTAATCACTAACCACAATGTTTTATAATTGAGTTCTAATGCCTTTGCATTACATGATTTTATGTCACTAGGATGTGAACAGTTTTATGTAACAAGAAGGCGTGCTGTATAAATGCCTTCCCCAAAAGCAAGGGGTCACACTGCACTTGGGTGCACCATTAAAAACCTGAGGGTGGCCTGTAGTGTACTAATTTGAGGAAAAGGGCATCCAACATATTATCTTCATGCAAACTTAGCTAGCTCTGTTATAACGTGTGTGTATTATCCTCAGCCGGTCAACACATTTTAGCCATCTAAAAAGCCCCATCAAAAAGAATCCGTATCAGTTCAAGTTTACGCTATATTTAGAATATTTTCACCTCTCTGCTTTGCCGTGACACAGGAAATGACGTTTCATTTTCTCAGTCGTAGTCACTGATGCCCAATCGTGCATGGAGGGCCGAGAGAACGCAAGTTTTTATTCCCACCAGTTGATACATGTGCTGATTTCCCCTATTTACTTAGCACAAATTCAATAGAGAGGATGGAACTCATTGGTGCAATCGGTGGGGGTAATGACTGGTTGGTTTGAAAACCTACATACTCTCGGCCCTCCATGACACATGATTGGGCGCCATTCTCTTTAGTATTCCTGTTCTTGAATGTTCTGTACTTGAAAAGTTCTCAGTCAAATGATTGTGTAAAATTGTTCTTTGTGCTGACACAGACCTTTCTTAAGTTCTGAAGGAAAATGATTTTTGTAGCTTTTTCTTTCTCGTTTGGACTACGGTGATATGATTTACAGTATATGCATGCATCTGCTCTTCAACCTTTGGATCCAGTCTATTACCAGTGATGCCTGCAACACTCCTCATTACATTTTATGCGGAAATGTTGGATGGTCGCTGGCTAAGAGACTTAATCGGCACTAGCTTGCATTTATCTACAGGCTCATCTTATTTCTTTTCTCTGTTAGTTTGGTTCCCTAGACCATACAAGACTAGCTCCAAGGACTGGCTGTCACCATAGGTTACTTGTGTCAGTTCTGAGCTCGTTAGATCTGCTCTCAGTTTCTCTGATCCCCCTACTTGAAACAGCAAAGCACCATAAAACTTAATTCTCTGGCTCCTCTTTGTATATTAAAATCCTTGATCAAAAATTATACAATCTCTATCTGTTCTTATTTTAGGTTTTATATGCAATATTTCATTACCTGTTTCAATTGTTTTTCCTCTCTCTCTTTACTTTACATGAGGGCCAGCCCTCAGTGATTTTTGAGTTTGAATATTAAATTAATAGACATAAAATTACCATAAAACAAACATAATAATTGAAAACGATGCCAGAGAAAATTGTGTATGAAGGGATTCTAGTTTCACAAGGAAAAAACTGCCTAAAATATAAGAGAATGCTTTTAAACGGAGTTCTAAGTTTAGAACTCCGTTTGAAAGTTCCCTCATTTCCCTTTGTTCACATCCTCTCATTCCTTTTTGTCTCCTCATCCCTTATTAATTTTGATGCATTTTTTTCTTACTACTACTTACTAGATTTGCTACAAATTCAAATAATGCAATATCACGCCCCCTCGTCCCCCTGATCCCTGATCCCCCACTCAAATTATTTCATTGCATTTCAATTTCCAGGAATTTTATAAAAAGCGCCACACATTACAGTGAATTTTCACATTCTGATTACGCAATTTGGTTTATCAAAGCTTTTGTTTTACAGCAAATGTACACTACAGGCCAAAAGTTTGGGGCCACCCTCAGGTTTTTAATGGTGCACCCAAGTGCAGTGTGACCCCATGGTTTTGGGGGAGGCATTTATACAACATGCCTTCTTGTTACATAAAATTGTTCACATCCTAGTGACATAAGATCCACACAAAGGCATTGGAACTCAATTATAAAAGATTGTGGTCAGTGTGGTCAATGTCAGTGATCCATCAGTCAAGACATATTACACATCAAATGAAACAGGAGAGTCTCTGCTACAAGCACATATAAGTCATTTTTACATACACCAAGCACAACTCAAACGCCAAAGAATATTAATGTTCAAATATCGAAATCCGAGTAGCGTCAGAAAATCAACCCTCTCTCCATATTTCCATGTCTCCCTCTCTGATACTTCATGCTACACAAACAGAGATATACTCTATTCATTTTGGGTATGTCATTTTCAAACAGAAACCTAAAAAAGAGGCTGGGGCTTAAGAGGTTAAAATATGGTCTGAGGTCAGGAATTCACCCAAAACTTATTGGCTTCCCATATTTTATGCACTGAAGTCATTTCATGCGCAAAAATAAGGAAAGAACAGTTGATGTGTGATTTTTTTCTTTTTCAAAAATCTGAGGGTGGCCCCAAACTTTTGGCCTGTAGTGTAAAAGACAATCTAGTAAACATAATGATAATGTCACCATTTGTCACGTTGTCCCCTTGTACTGTCTCCCACTCATAAACACACATGCAGTTTTTTAAACGCACTTTCTTGAACATGTCATCTACCATATACGAGCGTCTGGTAGATCCTGTTAACGTAAAGTCTCCATCATCCCAATCTCAGGCATCCTACCCACCATCTAGGCTTTTTTTCCCCATGACTAAGAATTGGGATGCAAATCTGGGACTTTGTTCAGCCCAGGAGCTAGCTAAAGGGATGTGTCTTTCAGCATCCTGTTCCCAGGCTTTCCCTGAGTTTACAGACACGTCACTTGAACTTGTCATTCCATACCTTCTGATCCGCATGAGCGCATGAGATAATGCTGGCCAGCACTTCCAGACTGGGCAAGTGTCACCCAAATAGCCTACTTAGCCCCTATCAATATGTCATACTAGTACATTCTGCCCCAAATGCTGTACACTAGAATTGCCACATTTTCGGGGCACTGAGACCCCACGTTTGCCACATTGGCAACTGGGCAAAGTCAATACAGTAAACAGGACAATTATCTTTCCCAAATGCTTTCTATGAGAAAATCACTCTTAATTCCTCCTCCACACTGATTAATGCAAATAAATAAATATTAAGAAATTAATCAATTCGCTTGCCCACGATGGAAGGGCTCCCCCTCTATTAGCTGGGTTCCTCCTGAGATATCTTCCCACTGGGGAGTTTCTCTCTCCTTATCATTTTTGTTTTGTTTTGTTTTTTTGCCTCATCTGCTATCCTGGGGAATAGGCTGGGCACTGCCAATTTTTTGCTCTGCAAAGCATCTCTGTGACAGTTCTTCCGCGGAAAGCTTATACAAATAAAAATCAAATCAAACTGAAATTTCACTCTGACCATATTTGCTGGCCATTTTAACAGAAATCCCTCATCTAGCTGAAGACTGATTGGGTGCAACTCTGCGCAGCTTTGCTGCCCGGACTCTCCTCTGGCTGCTGTGATTACAAAACCCAAAACCAGTGAAGTTGGCACGTTGTGTAAATCGTAAATAAAAACAGAATACAATGATTTGCAAATCCTTTTCAACCTATATTCAACTGAATACACTGCAAAGACAAGTTACTTAATGTTCAAACAGGTAAACTTTGTAATTTTTTGCAAATATTAGCTCATTTGGAATTTGATGCCGGCAACATGTTTCAAAAAGCTGGCACAAGTGGCAAAAAAGACTGAGAGAGTTGAGGAATGCTCATCAAACTCTTATTTGGAACATCCCACAGGTGAACGGGCTAATTGGGAACAGGTGGGTGCCATGATTGGGTAGGAAAGCAGCTTCCCTGAAATGCTCAGTCATTCACAAACAAGGATGGGGCGAGGGTCACCACTTAGTGAACAAATGCGTGAGCTGATTGTCGAACAGTTTAAAAACAACATTCCTCAACGAGCTATTGCAAGAAATTTAGGGATTTCATCATCTACGGTCCGTAATATCGTCAAAAGGTTCAGAGAATCTGGAGAAATCACTGCACGTAAGCGACAAGGCCGAAAACCAAAATTGAATGCCCGTGATCTTCGATTCCTCAGGCGGTACTGCATCAAAAACCGACATCAGTGTGTAAAGGACATCACCGCATGGGCTCAGGAACACTTCAGAAAACCACTGTCAGTAACTACAGTTCGTCGCTACATCTGCAAGTGCAAGTTAAAACTCTACAATGCAAAGCGAAAGCCATTTATCAACAGCACCCAGGAACGCCGCCAGCTTCGCTGGGCCCAAGCTCATCTAAGATGGACTGATGAAAAGTGGAAAAGTGTTCGGTGGTCTGACGAGTCCACATTTCAAATTGTTTTTGGAAACTGTGGACGTCGTGTCATCCGGACCAAAGAGGAAAAGAACCATCCGGACTGTTATAGGCGCAAAGTTCAAAAGCCAGCATCTGTGATGGTATGGGGTTGTATTAGCACCCAAGGCATGGGCAACTTACACATATGTGAAGGCACCATTAATGCTGAAAGGTACATACAGGTTTTGGAGCAACATATGTTGCCATTCAAGCAATGTCTTTTTCATGGACGCCCCTGCTTTTTCAGCAAGACAATTCCAAGCCACATTCTGCACGTGTTACAACAGCATGGCTCCGTAGTAAAAGAGTGTGGGTACTAGACTGGTCTGCCTTTTGTCCAGACCTGTCTCCCATTGAAAATGTGTAGCGCATTATGAAGCGTAAAATACGACAACAGTCCGGAGACTCCGTACTGTTGAACAACTTAAGCTGTACATCAAGCAAGAATGGGAAAGAGTTCCACCTGAAAAGCTTCAAAAATTGGTCTCCTCAGTTCCCAAATGTTTACTGAGTGTCGTTAAAAGGAAAGGCGATGTAACACAGTGGTAAAAAGGCCCCTGTGCCAACTTTTTTGCAATGTGTAGCTGCCTTTAAATTCTAAGTTAATGATTATTTGCAAAAAAAAATAAAGTTTCTCAGTTTGAACATTAAACATCTTGTCTTTGCAGTGTATTAAATTGAATATAAGTTGAAAAAGATTTGCAAATCATTGTATTCTGTTTTTATCTACGATTTACATAGCGTGCCCACTTCACTGGTTTTGGGTTTTGTACATCGGTCTAATACTTTCCATTCTAGCCACTATTCCTAATGATGGCAATGATTGACTCTGAAGTGCTGAAGTGCCCTTCCTATCAGTCATATCATTAATACATTTATTTCTTGTGACCAGTTAAACGCCATGCACCGTAGCAACACCAGCTAGTGAAAATGATTTACAGCTAATTCACCCCATTACAAGAATACCTGTACTACTTTCATAACGACAGCCATGACATCCATCAAGCGCACTCTTGGATGTAATCTCTCCACCTTTTAGGGCACTTTAATGAGCCTGTATGACTCGAAGAAGAGATGCGACCCCCACCCTGAGTCTCATCGCCTGGGGCTTCCCGTTATCCTGCAGTGGTCTCCACCTAATTGATTGAATCTCGCCTATAAATGTCACTCCATTCATCCAAGTCTTTACCAACTAGCTTGTTGTGTTTATACCACCTTCATTCTACAATCTTCATCTGTCTCGTTCGATGTCCCACCCTCCCCTTTGCTTCATCTGTCACCCTGGGGACTTGAATTAGCCTTTATGACTCCAAGAAGAGATGCAACCCACATCCTGAGTCTCATCGCCTTGGGCTTCCCGCTATCTTGCACTGGTCTCTACCTAATCGACTGTGTTCCATCTCTCATCAATACAAGTTCTCATGCTTATTCAATTCAATAAATCTTGTTATCCTTGATTTTAGCCGTGGTCTGGAATTCATTAAAGAAGAGTGTGAAATGTGTTACGCTGCTTTTGTTCATTGATTATTTATTTCCATTTTTTCTTTTCTCATGTCTCAGCATTTTGTCCACTTCTTAAAGATTCCATTGCTTGCTTGATTAATGTTTTCCCCCCAAATTTATTCTTTTTTCTTTCAAGAAAAAACTAAAATAATTCCACTATTTCCACTGAGTGAGACCACCTGGTTTCGCACAATGGACACTGAATGGCATCAAAACTTGAGTTGTTGTGACTCTCCTCATCAAGGGACTCGAGTTCACAAGTCCACTTCAGCGCTTGAGTACCTGGCATAAGTAAATGTAATTCACACTGCAAGCTTGCCAATGTACCATTCTAATATTTTTGATCAACATTATTATTATACTGATCAATTTGACTGTGTCCTTAGTTTCTGGCTATTGCCACATAACCTTGTAAAGGTAACCAAATTTGGTTTGCTTGGCTGCTAGTCCACAAATAATTTGCAAGGTACGTATGATTGGTGAACTAGTGCCAGTTTGAGATATAAGTGCGCATCTACTATGTAACGCAGCCAACCTTAGCCAGCTAACTGGGTTCTGTTTCTCAGTTTTCAAGTTTGTTGGTCTACGAACCAAATTATAAATCTCAATTTGCCCAAGAAACAGGGATATATTGTAGTTATTTGTGGTTAATAGAGCTAACATCATATGAACTGTATGAAATGTTGGACTTGTCCAGCGCAAATGCATGAGATAAACGATTTATTAGTAGCCCTGCGTCTCCTTGTGCAGGTAGCAACAGTTAGGGATTTGCACGTTAGGATCATGTGCATTGTGATAATTACTTATAGCCATTTCAATCGATTCCACTGGTCTAAATAATACTATAAAAAATATAGTATAAAATATAACTTTAGCTATTTTGTATTAATTGTGTTTCATTCCATGCTATAAATATCATTCTCCAGCATGTCCTTTCTGCAAAGGATAACAGTTTTTGTTTATTTTCATGCTTTATTTATTTATTTTATAGGGAGGGGTGTATTTCTAAACAGACAAGCACTCTTTAATGCTCAGGCCAAAGTGACCACGTTGGACATCACTACTGAATAATCAGTAGTCTTGTATTTCACAGGGTATTAGCACATAGCTTCTGGCATGATTTCATCGATCAC
The DNA here is from genome assembly GCA_029721435.1 of Gymnothorax reevesii. Lineage (NCBI taxonomy): Eukaryota > Metazoa > Chordata > Actinopteri > Anguilliformes > Muraenidae > Gymnothorax > Gymnothorax reevesii. The sequence goes on from CM056575.1 coordinate 33,305,479, forward strand.
GCCCTGCCTAATTTGAAAAGCATAGCACTGCTGCCTTTTACCCCACCCCTTGGCACTGCTAACTGTTAAAGAGGGGGGATTGTTACCATCACCTGGATGGCTCAGTGACTATGCTAGCAATCTGGCCTTGTCCAAGACTATTGGGAAGCCCCACATCCAGCGAGGGCAATACACCACCCCGATTACAGCCAAAGATTGCAGCCTGCTTGTATCCATCATCAGGGCTCTCGGCTCACAAAGGTTGAGGCATGGTGGTGGACCTATTTTACTGTTTTGCTGATAGTCGGTTCCTGCATACTTTTTTCTCCAACAGCTTGACTTTGTATGTCTTTGCTTCACAGCATCTCGTTGTGTTTTGCAGTGGCTTCATTGTGCCAGAATCCAGTAAGTGAATGGGGGAAAGGAGGGTATGTTTGAAGAGTGTTTAAATTTCTACATGCATGATGGATGAAAGCATTTCATGAAATTTGAACTGCATTTTGACCATTTGAATCTAAAATTGTGGAGTAGAGGTTGGAACAAAGCAAAAAAAAGTCTGCATTTTAAACCTCATGGAGTTCACTATGTATTAAGAGAAAGCATAACCGTCTAATGTATATGTAAGCACATTGTTGGGGAGTAGCTAGTGATATCACAGGGTTCCAAGTGGCAATCCCTCTTCACCGATTGGCTCCTTTGTTCTCTGCAGCCGTGGTGACAAGCCCATGTGCCGAATCTGCCACAAGGGAGGCAGGGGGAAGAGGTTGCTCTGGCTATGTGACTGCTTGTCCACCCTGGGCACTGTGCAGGAGCTGCCTGGAGAAGTGGCTCTCCTCCTCTGACACCAGCTACCGCAAGCTCTTCCATGCCAAGTTCTCTGAGCGCCAGCCCCTGCCAGAGCAGAGATGCTATGGTTTTGTCTGCCAAATAATGGCTGTCAATGGCTCAGAACTACTGGTTGTCCACCTTCAGGTGCAAAAGTTGTGAGGCCAGTGAAGAAAATTAGCTGCACTTCACCGCAGTTAGTTTTATTGGAGTAAAGAAAACTAGGGTCAGATTTGGATTCTGGGGACAAACTTGGTTATTTCTGTCTAATAGTGAGGAGTGTGGAAATCGAGATTGAAATCCCTGCATATAGATGTATATACCTATTATGATCCAGACTAGGAATCAAGTGTGGAGACAGATTGCAATCCAGAAGTATGGTTTATCACCCACGCCTGACGAGGCGGCGTGGGTATACAGTTTAGCATCATCTGTGTGTGTGTGTGTGTGTGTGTGTGTGTGTCTGTGTGTGTGTGTCCGCGTGACAGCTCGGCCACCACTGAAGCTAGGGTGACCAAACTTTGTGGGGTAGATGATCCTAGGGTGTCCTGTCCAAAATTTGCATTTTGAGGTCGAGAGGTCAAAGGTTAAGGTCAATAAGAGGCGTGGGTTAGCATCTCTATAGAGTGCACATCATCTAGTTGATACATGGTTCTGGGATGGAACCCAGAAGAAGAAAGCACAGTTAAGTTCAGATGTTGTGGGCTAACTGAGGATCCGTTGCCAATTGACGGCCTGTAGCTTTCCAGTATGACAGCCAGATGGAGCGAACACTGGACCAGAGCTGAACTGGCCAAGGGAATAGCTTAGTATCTCAGGAGTAGCTTAATAGTAGGAGTAACTTAGGAATCCAATCCTGATGACCATAGAAGGATTGAATGCTTGTTTCTGATAAGGTCGACAGAGAACACACTAGGACAGGAAATCAAAAAGAACGTGGTCCCGAGCCTAGAACCCTGAGAGAGGCTTGGGAGCTTGTTCTTATTACCTTAATAAAGAAGACAGCTTCCGAAAATCACCATCATTAAAAGTATCATTTCTACCATCAGAAATCAAAGATTTTATCTATCAAGTACTGCCATTGTTTAAGCACGCAAAGGAAATTACAATCCAACAACTTGTAACTCAAAGGAGGGGGTTTAAATACATGTCAATGGTACAAAGGGTGAGAACTAGGAAATGAGACACAGCCAGGGATAAGGCAACACGTAAGACGCAAACCAATCAAAAATAGACATTACTTCGAATAGACACGCAAATTGCTGAATGGGAGGAGACACAGAAGGTATTCACACAAGGGTTGTAATATGTACATACCCTGGAATTAAAGTCTGGGCTTTCAGCTTTGGTGAGCCATGCAGAAGTTGCACTGCCCTTTTAAATGTCTCACATTTCGATTACTTGCAGATCTCACTGTACAGTTTGACAGCATCGGTTCGTGTTTCTCCCCTCCGTGTTTCATTCAGCATAGTAATTGATGGTGTTGGGTTGGACTTATTTTCAACGCATAGAGTTTGGTTCTACAGCATGGATATGTTGTCCTGTCTACAAGTTCATGAAATGTTTTGACAAAACAAATATAGGCCCTGCATCTGATTGTTGTTTACTCGCTGGAAACAGCACTTGGTGAGGGATAACAGCTCATAATAGCAGTACCATTGGCCATGTTTTGATTATGAAGTGTTTGAGGTCTGTCTGCCGGGATCCATTCACATGTTCATCCCTTCTTAGTAACGCAAATTAGTTTTCAGATTTAAAAAAGTTTAAAAAAGCCAGTGGTTGAGCGTCTGTTGTTGGCTTGGCTATAGCGTTTGTGTTGATTGTTCTATCTTCTAATTTGAGAAAAGTCAAAGATCACATTCTTTTTATTGATTTCTAATCGGCACAGAATGTCCCGTCCATCTTAACAATTATACCGCTCTTCTGCTGCTTTTATGTTCAGTGTGGTTTCAGTCTTGATTTGGAATAATAAAAGCACAAGTGAATGAGCCATATGAAATGTATTACAGCTGCGAAAAATGTTGTTGGCATCAACGTCTTCTCTTGACAGATTTAGAGGCCTTTAGATTTTTGCAATGAGTGGCAAGTTCAACCTTTTTACTTGTGATTGCTCAAAATGCCTGAAGTTGCTTAAGTGTAACTGATGAAAATGCAAGAGTCAAGTGCAACCCTGAGCTGAAGACCACTTCCTTAAAAATGTGAATAAGCAGTTCTGTCAGGTGCTGTTCTACTGGCAGTTTCATTTTGTGTGTGCATGTATGTGTGTGTGCATATGCATTTGAATTTATATGGTGTTTGTACGTATGTTGTGTGTGCATATAAGGTATGCACATACATGTGTTCATGGTGCACACATAGTTTTGGGAGTGCATTTCCTTGTGTTTGTAGCGTGCGCAAATATATGTTTGTGTAATGATGCGTGGCACAATCACCATGCCCATTTGAGGTTGACAGATTAACTTAATTTTTAACTTAACTTGTTTAAGAACGTCAACAAAGTCAAACATAAGCACACAGCTGCAGTTGTCTTTTCTGATTTCCATACAACCCAAAAAGGGTTACAGACAATTGCACTCTCAGAGAAAATGGAAGAAAATGATAGAAAAATTAGTAATTTAACATCTATTTCACAAGCAAGGACCACGCCACAACGAGGTGAAGTTGAAAGTTTAGTGAATTGAGGGATTGAGAGGGTGGGTATGGAAGTGAAAGAGGGATGTTTGTTGAGGTTGTCTGGAGGACATGCTGATGACTGGGTGGATGAGACTCTGTGTTGGGGATCCGTCTCGGCACTATTCATCCGAGCAGATGTCGAACCCCCAGACGGTACCTGGAAGAGACATGAGAGAGGTATGCATCGAGTTGAACTGAAGGAGATGAGTGGGAAGAGGGATGAGGGAAGGGCTGTGGATGGGATGAGGTAGGAAGGGATGAGGATGAATGGGAGAGGATAAAGGGATGAGGGAAGGGCTGCAGATGGGATGAGGATGAATGGGAAAGGATGAAGGGATGAGGGAAGGGCTGCGGATAGGATGAGGTCGAAAGGGATGAGGATGAATGGGAGAGGATGAAGGGATGTGGAGAGGGATGTGGGTCGGATGAGGTAGGAAGGGATGAGGATGAATGGGAGGAGGATGGAGGGATGTGGGTGGGAAGGGATGAGGATGACTGGACGAGGATGAAGGGATGAGATAAGGAAGGAGATGGATGAAGGTAAGGGGAAGTGGGTTGGGTGGGTCGAGAGATCTGAGTCAAACGGAGAGGAAGGGGCTGAACAGGCATAAATAGGCTTGTCTGGTGATTGAAGGTGGAGTTGAGGCGTGGCCCTGTTCCCTAGCAAGGACCACGCCACAACAAGGTGAAGTTAAAGGTTTAAAGAATTGAGGGATTGAGAGGGTGGGTATGGAAATGAAGGAGGGATATTTGTTGAGGTTGTCTGGAGGACATGTTGATGACTGGGTGGAGGAAACTCTGTGTGGGGGTTCTGTCTTGGCGTTATCCACCCGAGCTGACGTTGAGCCCCTAGAGAGTCAGAATTGAGCAGATTTGAGGGTGTGCCTGATGGAGGTCTTGAAGATTGTTGCGGATGGAAGTACAATATGCCTGAGAAGACCATCGGCCGAGGATCTGGATGGTTTGAGCAGAGATGCCTGATCTGGCAGCTGTAGATGCTGCTCTTATATGGAGGTAATGGCTTGAATAGTGTTCTGGGGAATACCTGAAGTGCTGAGGACTTGATGAAAATGTTTCTGGAACCAGAATTGAGTGGCCGTGATGCCCATTTCAGTAAGATTGAGTGTATGCTGAGGCAATGCTTTTGCAGCATATCTGCAGCTTATACAGTGCCCTCCATAATTATTGGCACCCCTGGTTAAGATGTGTTCTTTAGCTTCTAATGAATTCAGTTTTTTTCTAAATAATATAGGACCACAACAAAAAAATAGGAAAATCCAACCTTTAATTCAAGTGCACTTATTCAGTGGGGAAAAAAATCCCACATTAAAAAATAATTATTATACATCAAATCATGTGTACAACAATTATTGGCACCCCTGGTGTTAATACTTTGTACAACCCCCTTTTGCCAACAAAACAGCACCTTATCTTCTCCTATAATGTTTCACAAGATGGAAGAATACAGAAAGAGGGATCTTTGACCATTCCTCTTTGCACAATCTCTCTAAGTCATCCAGCGACCTGGGTCCTCTCCTCTGCACTCTCCTCTTCAGCTCACTCCTCAGGTTTTCAATGGGGTTGAGGTGTGGGGACTGAGATGGCCATGGGAGGAGCTTAAATTTGTGTCTGGTGAACCATTTCTGTGTAGATTTGGCCACATGTTTCGGGCCATTATCTTGCTGAAAGATCCAGTGATGACCCATCTTCAGCTTTCGGGCTGAGGCCACCAGATTTTCACTTAAAATGTCCTGGTATTTCAAAGCGTTCATGATGCCATGAGCCCTAACAAGGTTCCCAGGGCCTCTGGAAGAGAAACAGGCCCACAGCATCACCAATCCTCCCCCATACTTCACAGTGAGGTGCTTTTCTGCATACTCATCTTTTGTGTTCCGCCAGACCCACTTAGAGTGTTTGTTGCCAAAAAGCTCTATCTTGGTCTCATCTGACCAAAGCACACAGTCCCAGTTGAAGTCCCAGTACCGCTTAGCGAACTCCAGACATTTGCCTTTATGATTGTGAGTGAGAAAAGGTTTTTTTCCGTGCATGCCTCCCAAACAGCTTGCTGGCATGTAGATAGCGCCTGATGGTTGTTTTGGAGACTATGTGACCCCGAGATGCCACCATTTGTTGCAATTCTTTAACAGTGAGCTTTGGAGAACTTTATTTCTTTTACTATCCCCCTTACTGTGCATGGTGGCAAAATAACCTTGCGTCCTCGTCCAGGCTTGTTTACCACTGTTCCAGTTGTTATAAACTTCTTAATGATTCCTCTGACAGTAGATATGGGCAGGTGCAGGCGAGTGGCTATTTTCTTGTAGCCATTGCCTGACTTGTGAAGGTCAACACACATCTGCCTTACTTGAATGGTGTGTTCCTTTGTCTTTCCCATGTTGAAAAGTGGATAAGAGAAATGCCCTCTGTGTCACGTCATATTTATACCCCAGGAAGTGATGAATTACTAATTAAATATTCCTAGATAATCTGATCAACTTTCTAAACTACTGTAGAAATGACAGAAATACTTCAATTACATTTATTTCCTAGAAATTGCTAGGGGTGCCAATAATTGTGGAACAGGTTGTGATTTTATGAAAAATAATTTCTTAGTCAAGGATTTTTTTCCCCCTTAGAATTCACTTGAGTTGAAGGTTACATTTTTCTACAATTTTCAGTGTGAGAGTATGCTTCTGCAATAAAAATTGAATTTATTTTAGGGCTTTTAACGCATCTTAACCAGGGGTGCCAATAATTATTGAGAGCGCTGTATATTTAGTCAAGGATTCCTATTGGTTGAGATATGAACTGGGCCGGAAAACATGGAGTGGAGCCTGTGTAACACCTGGCAGCATTCCGGAAGCCTGGCTGGCGATTGCAGCTCAAGCTTAGCCCATTACAACTGTGCTGAACTGTATATCCTCCTAGGGGTTCCATTCCTGCTATCCCATCTTAGGGTTCCGCTGCCAGTCGCTACTGTATTATTGTCAATGAATTACTTGTTGGATTGTGTTTCCAACTCCGTACTTGATTCCTGGTCTGGACCAGAACAGACTCAGAGAATTGCTGTCCATTGCAGACCAAACTTGAAACGTATAGAGATAAACACATAGCAAGTAAATGCACAGACCTTGCATTTTAACTTGGCAAAGAAACAATCAAAAGCACTGAATATAAAACAGAGAAATGAGAGTTCAAAGAAGTCTTTTTATTAAGCAAAGGGCAATTTACACCCTAAGCAAAACTTCAGGTTTTGACTCTTAGGAAGACATTCAGCTGAAAGGTTAGTCACCTTCACCATAATAAATTGCCTAAGTAATCGTGTGCTCCAGAATTTCTTTCTTTGACTTTGATTATTTATCCCCTTTTCTGAGAGGCACTGGTGTAGCTACTGTTCGTCAGGTGAAGTGCACATTTTTCCTTGGTTGCACATAGTTACTCCATCATCAGTCTGGTTGGGTAACAGCACAGGACAGAAGACCCTTTCAGCAGGTAGTAAAAACAACACAAAAGATCATTGGAACAGCACTGCCTCCACTGGAGGACATCAATAACTTCAGAGTTCTCAGGAGGGCTCACAAAATCATACAGGACACTACCCACCTACAACACTACAACTGTTTGAGTTGCTGCCATCTGGAAAAAGAGACGGGAGTTTAGCAGCCAGAACAGCAAGGCTGGAGGACATCTTTTCCCCACAAGCTGTCAGGCTCCTAAATAAAACCCACACACTGCCCCTACCCCCTACCTCTGCAGACTGCCCTGTGACACTTTAGCTGCATTAGCACTGTTTATTGTTGTTTTGCACTATTAATTACTGTTTTTTTGCACTTATTTAACACTGTCATTTTACCTAGTGTTGTTTTTATTATTACTTGCTTTTTTAAATATATGTTGCCGGAGGTATCACGGAATAAGAATTTCTTTGTACTGCGTGACGCTGTCTCCGGTGCAGATGACAATAAAGATTTGATTTGATTTGTCTGTGCACTAATGGCCTCAAAATTTCAGGTTTATTGGCAGAATATACTGAGTACAAATGAAAACGCAACACTCACGAAATCTGGAATAGCTCCACGGATTGATATGTGAAGTATATACATATGATGTATTTGAGATAATGAATGATTTAAGAAGACATGTAAACATCATTCAATCTCATTCACGATAATGTTAATGTGCGAGAGAGGTTTAACTGGTGTAGGGGTCAAACAGGAAAGTCAATAACGGGTGTGACCGCCATTTGCATTGACAGATGCGGTGCATCGTCGTCGCATGGAGTTGATCAGTCTCTGGATAGTGTTCTGAGGGATAGCATTCCACTCCTGAACAAGGGCAACCTCAAGTTCTCGGATGTAGTCCATCTGGCGTCGACGTGAAAGACGTCATCCAATTTCATCCCATAAGTGCTCGATAGGGGAGAGGTCAGGTGACAGAGCTGGCCACTGAAGCACAGGGATGTTCTGCTGTTCAAGGTACTGCATGCACACCCCTGCAGTGTGTGCCCTAGCGTTGTCCTGTTGGAACGTGTGGACATCGTGGTGTTGGTTGAAGAGCGGCACGACATGGTTCTGCAGCACCTGGTCCCAGTAGTAGACGCCGTTCACCCTTCCTCTACAGATATGGAGAGGGGGTTCTGTGACGGTAGCTTATTCCACCCCACACCATAACGCTGCCTCCACCCCAACGGTCTGTTTGAACGACACAATCGGCATTATAACGTTCACCACATCTCCGCCAAACACGTATACGGCCATCTGCGTTCCTTAAGTGAAATCGTGACTCGTCAGAAAAGATGACACCGTGCCATTGTCGTAGTCGCCAATTCTGGTGCCTGTTTGCCCACTGTAGACGCTGGTTTCGGTGACGATCCGTCAATATGGGGCCGAAATAAGGACGTCGTGCACGCAGGCCTGCAGCTCGCAGACGGTTCCGTACGGTGTTGGGGTGAATGAATCCAAGTCGTCCTTGGACTTGAGCAGCCATTCTTGTCGCTGGTAGTGTTCGGTCTCAGACATGATCCCGTACGATCTGACGGTCCTGACGTGCCGTTGTCACACGTTGTTGACCCGGTCAAGGACGGTCCTGAGAGCTCCCCGTTTGCAGAAACCTTTGATGGAGTCTTGCGATCGTTGTGTGTGCGCAGTGTAGTCGTCTGGCAACTTCCCTGGTACTAGCGCCAATTTGAAGCATGCCGATGGCATGTTCCCGTTCAGGGGCTGTAAGTCGCGGCATAGTGTCGACGTTTCACAAGTGTCAGTGAAGAAGTGAAATTTTATTCGGATTCACATGCTTTTAAAGGCAATGTGTGCACAAATTCAGAGTGAAATTCATTTTTCCCATGGTGTGCGTGCAAGATGTTGCGTTTTTGCAAAAAATTGCCTAGCGTTACAGTTAACTTGAAATTCTCGCATTTCTTGCACCAGGCATGTCGGGTGACGTCACTGTAGTGTTGTTATTGTATAAAAATTATATTGAAGTTCATTTGAACTTAAATATTGACTTTTTTCAAGTGGTGGCTTTTTCATTTGTACTCAGTATATTTGGGCATGCACACCCTCATCACATCCTTTCTGAAAGTGAGAAGATTCAATTGTCACCCCTATATCAGCGTTATCTCCACTCTCATTGTAGGGTGGCTCTGTGCAAATGTCAGCCATATTGATATCCTCAGACTGAATAAATTGAATTGATTGCTGCATATAAACAATGTATTTTCTTGAGATGAGCCATTTTCTCTCCATTTGTCCTCTTTGCTGCGTCTTGACTGACTGCATGATTGCTACAGTTCATCCAGCCCGGATTCAAAAGTTCAGTTCAGTTATTCTAACAGGTGTTCCAGCCATAACAACAGCTACTTTATTTGTAAATACGTTTTCTTCCTTCCCAGCAATTCCATTTGTTTATGCTAGAAAATTAGAGATGTGTATGTGCGGCTGTCTCTTTCTGTTTCTCCCTCTCTGTTCATATGTGTGTGTGTGTGTGTGTGTGTGTGTGTGTGTGTGTGTGTGTGTGAGAGTGTGTGTGAGAGAGAGAGAAAGACAGAGAGAGAATCATGTGTGTTAGTCAATAGTTCTATAAAAGTTCTAATGGATCAAACAGATATTATTCCTGAAATTGCATTAAAACTAATGGAGGAGGTTCTCTCGATCATATTAATTTCATTAGGTCTGGACTAGTGAACCTCTAGTGTTATATCCATGATAATTCATATATGGTGATTGTAGCTTTGTCATGAATGCACTAGACACGGAGTTAAACTTCACGTTGCTTTACTAGAGATATTCCTCATACAACAACAACAACATCTGACTCCCATCATGCCCTAAGCTACTGCTACGTCAAGCCAAGAGGTCAAACATAACATCTCCTCCCCCCTTACATTAGATGTCCCCATCAGTCCAATGGTGGAGAACCCACTGAACTGAGCATTACACTTGTGCCCTAATTTTGTTTTTTTCTCTAACTATATACATAAAGTGGGCATGGGCAATACAAATGAATAAAATGACAACATTTCTTGAGTTGCTGAGAACAAAGTTTTCATTATTTTCCAACGATTTTTTGCAGGTAAGTACAGAAGACACAGACAAAGAGTTTGCAACAAGTCCAACGCCTTTACAGGAAAAGGTCTCAGAGCCACAGGGTCCCAAAAATGGCTGATTTTGGCATTTTTCAACAAAACCCATTGGGAAAATTGGGAGAGGGGGGAGCCTGAGGGCATTTTTGAAAGTGCAGTCAATTCAGAAATAAACCAGGCCAAACTATCCATTAGGGTACCCTAACAGAAATAATTGATGCTAAAGTCATCTACCCCTTTTCTGAAGTGCTGCAGCGCCCTCTAGGCCCTTTTTAATGGAAAATGCATTGAATTTCACCCAATTATGCTCAACAAACATTAGGTTTTGCATTGATATTAAAAATGGTATGAATGGGCTGCCTGTGAAGTGTTTTTTTGGATCAAAGGCCCGCAAAAATGTCAAAATTATTGGTGGGGGGGACATTAACGCTACTCGCCCATTACTATATAAAATGCAGTGAAGTCGCTGACGCTGGCAGTTGTAAAACACAGTGACATGCGGTCGGAGGTTAGTTTGGTGAGGCAGAAACCTCCCCTTTGCTTGATTAGCAATCAGACGATTAATTAGATTAGTAAGACTATTCGGCAGAATGACGTGCCAGTTTAAGTGCCAGTTTTAAGTGGCACGTGAAATGCTGCCTAGACAGCAGATTTGCGCGTCCTTGCTTCCAGCCGAAGCAATGTCATCAACAAATATTAAAACAGTTAGACTTATGCAGAGTTCAATGCTTAATCAACACGCGCTTTTAGCCTACACCCCAACAAAAAGCTGGCGCTTATTTTCAGTCTTCTTTCATAATCCAATGAACAAAATGTTTAAACAATATACAGAATTATCGAGAGCCGAGAATTTTTCCTGATTGTTCAGATTTCCATCCTTGCAGTCTCGAATTGAAGCGTACACGTGAATGAATCTTGTGACCGGTGGGATTCAAAGGCCTGGCGCCGGTTTATTCCTTTGTAAATTTTACTGAAACTTCACAAATAGGGTCACAGGATATTCTGTCCACAAACTACGTAGGGTAGAATAAAAATACGCTTACCTTTCTTGCTATTGTTGAGAAGAAATCACGGCGAACTCGCGACGAACTTCACCAACTTCTGTCGAACTTATTTCACATCCCCTGGAGGTCTACTGCCGATTGCACCAACCGTCTTGAGTGCTGTCCTAAGTGAAAATGGGTGCACCAATGATGACTTACGACAAGCCTCATCCTCAGTGCTGTGTCGTAAGACAAATTGGTGCATCGGCTATTATCGGGCGAAAAGAGCCGTTGCACCAACACAAGTTAAGACACGGAATTACGACAGAGACCTACGTGTGGTGGGAGGTGACTTAAGTGTGATGCGATCTTAAATATAAAATCTCTTTCTTTTTATTTGTAATAACCTTCTAAGTTTGCAACAGTGAGACCACTTCAAGTAGGCTATGCGCATTTCAAGAAATTGCACGCAACTGTCTACATTGGCGGCAAGTGGTCACGCTTTTAAAAAATCGTGGTTTAACATTGCCACATCCCACCTCTGAATTTCATCTCTCATGGTAGCATTTTTGGGAGATTTTTACAGATTAAACAAAGAGATTCATTTTAAGATCGCCGTGGATTTTACAAAACCCAAAACCAGTGAAGTCGGCACGTTATGTAAATCATAGATAAAAACAGAATACAATGATTTGCAAATCCTTTTCAACTCATATTCAATTGAATACACTGCAAAGACAAGATGTTTAATGTTCAAACTGAGAAACTTTATTTTTTTTGTTGCAAATAATCATTAACTTAGAATTTAAAGGCAGCAACACATTGCAAAAAAGTTGGCACAGGCGCCTTTTTACCACGGTGTTACATCGCCTTTCCTTTTAACGACACTCAGTAAACATTTGGGAACTGAGGAGACCAATTTTTGAAGCTTTTCAGGTGGAACTCTTTCCCATTCTTGCTTGATGTACAGCTTAAGTTGTTCAACAGTCCGGGTTCTCCGTTGTCGTATTTTACGCTTCATAATGCCCCACACATTTTCAATATGAGACAGGTCTGGACAAAAGGCAGACCAGTCTAGTACCCGCACTCTTTTACTATGGAGCCATGCTGTTGTAACACGTGCAGAATGTGGCTTGGCATTGTCTTGCTGAAATAAGCAGGGGCGTCCATGAAAAAGATGTTGCTTGGATGGCAACATATGTTGCTCCAAAACCTGTAAAACCTGTTTCAGCATTAAGAGTGCCTTCACATATGTGTAAGTTGCCCATGCCTTGGGCACTAATACACCCCCATACCATCACAGATGCTGGCTTTTGAACTTTGCGCCTATAACAGTCCAGATGGTTCTTTTCCTCTTTGGTCCGGAGGACACAACGTCCACAGTCTCCAAAAACAATTTGAAATGCGGACTCGTCAGACCACAGAACACTTTTCCACTTTTCATCAGTCCATCTTAGATGAGCTTGGGCCCAGCGAAGCCGGCGGCATTTCTGGGTGCTTTTGATAAATGGCTTTCCATTGTAGAGTTTTAACTTGCACTTGCAGATGTAGCGACGAACTGTAGTTATTGACAGTGGTTTTCTGAAGTGTTCCTGAGCCCATGTGGTGATGTCCTTTATACACTGATGTCGGTTTTTGATGCAGTACCGCCTGAGGGACCGAAGGTCACAGGCATTCAATGTTGGTTTTTGGCCTTGTCGTTTACGTGCAGCGATTTCTCCAGATTCTCTGAACCTTTTGACGATATTACGGACCGTAGATGATGAAATCCCTAAATTTCTTGCAATAGCTCGTTGAGGAATGTTGTTTGTTCGACAATCAGCTCACGCATTTGTTCACTAAGTGGTGACCCTCGCCCCATCCTTGTTTGTGAATGACAGAGCATTTCAGGGAAGCTGCTTTTATACCCAATCATGGCACCCACCTGCTCCCAATTAGCCCGTTCACCTGTGGGATGTTCCAAATAAGTGTTTGATGAGCTTTCCTCAACTCTCTCAGTCTTTTTTGCCACTTGTGTCAGCTTTTTTGAAACATGTTGCAGGCATCAAATTCCAAATGAGCTAATATTTGCAAAAAATTACAAAGTTTACCTGTTCGAACATTAAGTAACTTGTCTTTGCAGTGTATTCAATTGAATATAGGTTGAAAAGCTTTTGCAAATCATTGTATTCTGTTTTTATTTACGATTTACACAACGTGCCAACTTCACTGGTTTTGGGTTTTGTAGGCGTATAAAAAATAGGCTACACAAGGTGGAAAACATTCTGTAAAACAAAAGATACCTGGCATTGAGATATAAATTATCGCAATCGCGCGAAATGGCCAAATGTAAGCCCAAAAAAATCGTGCAATCGCATTCTTGCAATACTGTGCCATTCTATGGCCTTTTAAATGTCAAAATGCAATAGTCAAACATGCTACCTTGATAAATTGGAGTATCTACTCATTCAACTTATTAAATAACCAAGTCTATTGTTTGATTAATGATTAAGAAAAGTAAATGGGGGAGAGGCTTAGAGGAACATCCCTTTACAACTTCTATTAGTCCTGACTTGTTCGTGATCATCTCTCCTAATGAACGATGCATTCACTCCGAAAACACTCCTCTCTATCAGGTGTAGCAAGTTCTCCTCGTGAAAGATGGAAGTCATTCGTTTGGACGCGCTTTTTTTTTTGCCTTTCAATCAGCCATACTCAAAATTACCTACAGGTGTTTCTCATCTTCATCTTTGATTTAATTCCAACATTGTAAGCGATCATGAAGAGCATGTTTGATTGCCTGATGCGCTAAAAAATGTAGCGCTGAAGATTCGGAGTCGTTTCGTAAAGCGTGCGGCTACAAGTAAATTATTTTTCTTAACTGAGTTTAGCCTATTATTTTGTCACACTTGGATCGCATTAAGAAAAACGCTAATTGCCAATAGTGTATTGTTATAATTGTAAAACATTTTAATCAAGGAAAATGATTGAGAACAAGTGAGGAACAATAATTGTTCAACCGCGACCAAACAAATGAGTGTCATCTTACTGTGGTGAATGGATGGGCAGTGCCCAGGATAATTATTGGGTCCACCAGTGAAAATCTATATGGGAGCCTGCAGGTGGAAATCAGAGGAGGAGCGGACACCAGTGCACGAGAGAACGCCGGGTGAAGTGGTCGGACTTTTGGGGTTCGAATTGTGCCGGTCGCGGTCACTAGGTTCGCCGCCTGTGAAGATAGTTTCGTGGGGGAGAATTTAGCATAGGTCTTGTGCATATTTATTAGGACCGCCGCTGGGACGAGCATGTCCCGGAGTATCGTAGACAAATTGCGCTGTTGTGCCAGTGATTGGTTAACCCTCCTATTATGTTCTGGGTCAATTTGACCCGACTTAATGTTCAACGTCTCTAAAAACATGGTTAACATTATTTTTTATGCTAGTTTTTTCCCCCTATCTGGGTAGACCATGAATTTCACTGAAAAAAAATATTTCATATTCTGAAAACATTTTGTAAGCATCGCTGTTGTTTGGTTCATTTTGACCCCAGGATCAATTATTACATAAAACCATAATTTTGATCTGGTTTTTGTAGTGTTGCCTGAGACTGAGGGCATGGTCAAATTAATTTCTCATTCATTTCACATTTTGTCCCATTCATTTTGCTATAGTCACGTAAAATCGATGATTGATGTATAAGGGGAGGATGGGCGAGTCGTGTTTTATTCACTTGGCAGTTGAAATGGTCAGTGAAAAGCATAAATGAGCTGAGAGGAGATTCGGTAAAACTTTCAGTTTAAGCAACTTATGTAGTTTTTAATTATGGGGATCAAACTGACCTCAAACCAAAAATGGCTTATCCACCTGAACATAATAGGAAGGTTAAACTAAAAGACGCTGAAATGACTTCTGGGACCATGTGAACTTGGGTTGTGTCATCCGGATTGTTCATTGCAGACTGGCATTAGACCCTAAGGCTGGGTCTCGGGAGGGGGAAGCAGGGAAGTTCCCTTTTTAATCTACTGATAATCTGTGTGTGTTAGTACGAGTGTGCGTGTGTTGAGCGGGTGTGTTTTTTAGATAGTCGGGCCTGTGTCATAATTGGGAAAAGGGGCTGGGAATGTATTAGCTGTGTTCATGCACTTGAGTGGGTCGCTCTGCAATGGGTTAGCGATGCCATTGAAAACTATTCCTTTCAGTGCTGTGGTATTGCCATTACTATTGACTGATTTGCTGTGTTGCACATTTGTGGGACGGTATTTCCGTAGCTTCCTGTGTCCCTTACTCAAGTTATCGTTACAGATCCGGCATATGTTTGTCTTTTATACATGTACCATGCAATAAAGCTGTATCTGATTTCTTATTACCGGTCTAATGCATTTTGGTTCCTCTAGGTCCGCCTGTGGTTAGGGTCATACCCATAAATAAATATCCTGAGTGTGCCCGGCCGTTCGTACCGCAGGTTTATTACATTACCTTCATGAGGAGAACTAGCAACACCTGATAGCGTGGATTGTTTTCGGAGTGTATTGTTCATTAGGGAAGATGATTGCAAAAAAGTCAGGATTAATAGAAGTTGTAAAGGGATGTTCCTGACACACCCGATTTTCAATTCTGGCTACACCACTGGCTTAGCCTATGGTTAAACAGAGACAATTTTGTCGCCCTTTGCTTAGCTCCATTCTGTACGTCTTTGCAAAATACTGATGTCAGTCAAGTTTTTTCCAGAAGAATTTCACACGCTAGTGATGTGACATTTGAAGCGAGGCGCCGGAGCCTGTGTCGAGCAAAAAGGGCCGTGTCAGATGAAGCCCCGATTCGAGGCTTGAGTCGTTACAGTAAAATTCACGTGACTGATGACAAACGAGGCCTCGGTTTGTGGAGAGTACGTCATTGGTTCGTTCAACGTATCGCCTCCTCATAAATACGCTTCGAATCTCGCACCAAACTGTGGGGGTTGTCTGCGTTTGTATAAGATGGAGAGAGGTGTAGTACGTTGGAGAGTTGAAGTGAGTTGCATATTTTCCCCATTGTTGGACATTGACGTAAGAGTGTCAGTTATTTCGTTTTTTCAATATTGTCACTCCCGTATTTGTGTTTTTGAATAAAAATGATTTAAAAAAGCAACGTATCGTGATTGTTTTATTGCTACTTTAATTATGAACAAATATAGGCCTACTTACACAATTATGTCCATATACTTGCACATGCTATAGAAATATATCCATTGTGTATTGTTACAGCACACAAAAGTTTTTCAAACATTTCATCTCAGGTCATGGTACTGTTCATTGACTGTCATATGTTGTTTTGCCCAGCAGATGGCAGCATTCAATGTTTCATTGAGGCCTCGAGCACTGAACCTTTTGGTGAAGGAATGGGCTGGAAAGCCTCAGTGATTCATAAGGCTTCATTTGACCATCACTATCACACGCCCTCTGATGTTTGGCACTTTCTGGGTCTAAGTTCTGTTCATTCAATGATACTCATTTTTATTCATATATTATTGTATATATCATATTAACTGCTCATGCATGCATATAAACATATATTACTCCATCCAAAATTGACTATTTGCCACTCAGATTTGAACTTCCTGAAGTAGGAGACACCAGTCAGGACTACACAGCCAGGGATGTTTGTGCATGTCATTTAGGAAATGTCCTAATTTTTGATACGGATTTTATGACACGCATAAGAGTTTTTGGTGAAACGGCAGTTGAGACATGTGTCAACGCTGTCCTGATGCCTCTCTTACATCCGAACGTACGGGCTTCTACGTGCTGTCCCCGGGCAAAAATGGGGAATATCGCAAGGGACACTTACGTGTTCCGCACAGATCTTCGAACTCGCAGACAGCACGCCAAGTCCATCGGAATAAAATTGGCATGCAAATTATTTTCTGCGTGCACGCAGGAAAACTTGGCACGTAGCCAGGCTGCAAGGGCAAGGCAGAGGAGGTGTGCTTGACCCTTGCATGAGTCGCAAGTTTAAAACTGAATGTTAACGGTCAAATGTCACTTGCAGACATGTAAGGGGCAGGCACGTGTGCCTCACTCAACACTTTCGTGCTCTGCGATTGGCCGTATGATACTGGACCCGCACGTGGGACGTACATGAAATGTGGTGTAACTTTCGTGGTTCGTGCTTGTCGTGTCCTTGCTCCATCCAGCACGCACGGCGATTGTGCAGAAAGCATACATGGCATGCACGTGCTCCATCACATGGCCATCCTCTGCAACCAAGGTTTGGTACAGAAAAGCCGGCGTTTTCTCGGTCTCTTGCAACGGTTTCTGATGAGCACTAATATAAGAGTTTCACGATCTTCTTCCTCCTCGATCAGCATGAGATGATGTTGCATTATCAATGGTGCAGCCATGATGATGCTGAAGATGATGACGAGAAGAACAAAGATGATCACCTTTTATACCCACTGGAAAAGCGTCACGATAAACGCAGCTGGCGTAGGAAGCCAGTAGGGGCATCTTGCAATCGAAGTAAGTGAGCTGCATGAGTCCCGTGCAATGAGTAAACACGTGCGCCCCCAGTAAGAGACACGTGCCACAGCCTTACGTCATGCGCACCTAACACTCACGAGTCGCACGCTGAACTCACGATCTAAAAGCGCCAGATGACTTTCGCACGTGGGCATCACGAATGACTTGCTGCATCAGTACAACCCACTTGCAACCCTTTAAATACCTGGCATGTTGGCCACGGCCAACAAATTCACAAAAAAAAATCGCAGAGCCAGTGCGTGTGAAAACACGTACGTCGGGATGTAAGAGAGGCATAAGTTTGGTGTCTTACGACAAGCACTTACGATACCTTTGGTACAACTGGCCCCTAGCCTGGATGAACAGATTTGTAATTTCTCAAATTAGATGGCTGTAAGCAAATCAGGGCCGTAGCTGGGATATGACGTTGGCGCGGGCCATTTGAAATCTACCTCCTAAATGGATATTTATGCCACGCCGCGCGCTTGAAAATTTGTAAACACGGAGCAAACTGAGGTCTCGCATTCATCCAACAGGCGAACAATAGCTCTGTACAAATCGCATTTTTGGCTGTAATACGCAGAGTTCATGTACAAAAGTATGAAATGCAGATATCCTATTGAAAAGCTTGCTTTTAATCAAATCATGGTGTTCTTTTTGTATGAAAATGGTATTTACGTCATTTTTTATAAGTTTTCTGAGGCTTGGTTACCGCCCCAGTTCAGCTGTCACGTATTGCACAAGAGTTTATGCAGAGCGTTGCCCATGCCTATATAAAGTGCACACAAGCATGCAAGGGTAACCACAACTGAACCCTCAAGACCAGGGTAGAGCACCTCGTCCCGTGACACCACCCATGGGGATTATTCTGCCCCAATAACATAGGGTGTGCCTCTAATGAAACTCATAAATCCATGTGTATAGGAAGATGACGCTCTCTTGCTGGGCATCGACGCTCAGTGGGGGGCTCAGCCATAGAGACTCTGGAGGGTGATTACTGAACAGCTGGGCGTGAAGCCGCAGGCGACACCACTTCTGGTGATGGGTCAGGGGCCAGCACCTCGGAAGTGAAGGTGCCCCCAGATGGCGAGATGGAGTCACCGGTGGAGCCCTCGGCTGGTTCCTCAGCGCCTTCTGCTGGTGACAACTCAGGCGTCATGGCTGCTGACTGTAAGAGTTGGTCCACGTGTCTCCTCCAGGTTGGGCCTTCAGCAGCTTGGACGGTATAGGAAACCGGGCCAGTCTGTGCCATAATGGTCACACGAGCCCACCGTGGCCCAGTGCCATAATTCCTTGCCAACGCGGAATCGCCCAGAGAGAAAACTCTTTCTTTAGCCCATTGCCCCCTTTGCTGGATCTGCCCTTTCCTGCTGACATTGAACTATGTCCTTCACTGCTGCTGGCTTCAGCAGGTCAAAGCTCGTATACAGGTCCCTTTTGAGCATTAGAGAAGCAAGAGCAACCTTTGTGGTAGCGTGGGGGGTATTCCGATAGGTCAACATGAATCAGTGTAAGCGCTGGTGGAATGTCCCTTGACCTTGGGAGGTCTTGAGGGCATGTTTCAGGTTTTGAATGGTGGAATGGTGCCAATTTGATGTGCTGCACACCATTAGCTTGCAATTAAGCAGCCATTTCCTGAGGCATCAGCTGGAGCCTATTGTCTGACACCAGCTGTGGAGGGGAGCCATAATGGCTGAACATTTCCCCTACTTTTTCAATAGTCTTAGTACTTGTGGTGAACTTCATGATTGTCACCTCGGGCTAATTTCTGTGGGCGTCAACAGCGACCAGTAGCATCCGCCCTTCAACGGAACCTGCAAAATCCACATGAACTTGCTGCCAAGGCTAGTCTAGAAACTCCCAAGGGTGCAAAGGGGTTAACTGTGGGGTGTGCTGAACTTTCTTACATGCTTTGCGTGTTTTGGCAACATTTTCGATCTCCGATCATCCCCTGGCCACCAGAAGCAATTCCTCGCTATTTCTTTCATGCGAACAATTCCACCGTGACCCGCATAGAGTTGTTGCAGCAGGTCTTGCGTATCTGTGAATTCAGGACAAGTTGTAGATAAAAGATATGCATGTTTGTCCAATGGGAATTTTTCAGCTCATACAAGTCGCAAGTCGTAAACACAATAAGTATTTTTCCTCATATTTCTAAAATTCATTTAATTCAAAATTTCATAAAATTTTAAAAAATCAAATGCATACAGCTAGATACTTGTTTGTAGTCTCAGCATAAAATATCAGACAAATGGACCTGTCAGAACAAATTCGATTACGTTTTCTTAATGCGCTAAATATAGTTCTTGGGCGCAAATGTCTCAAGAAATTTTAGACGCGTCTCTTAGTGCATTTTTACAGTTTACAAGAGTCTCAGCACACCCAATTAAAAACAGTCAGAGCTTTGGTTCCTGTCAATCTATGGAAATTGGCGGAAATGTTGGGTACGCATTATTGATTTTGGCAAAGTTTTCATTTGATTTTAACTCTGAGCCTGTCTGCTCCCAGCGATGGTTTTGCACTTTTCCACACTGTTGTCATGACAGGGTTGTGGGTGTTTGTATACAATTGTGCTTGGCTTACTGATGCTGTGAAAGGCATGTCCTTTACTTTCTACTTCCTCAGAGGCCAGGTTGTGCAAGACATCAGCTTTCAAAGAGCCCAATGACTTTTACAGTGTACCAAGACATTTCATGACAATTGACCCTTGTGTTTCCAGACAAAAGGGAATTAGTGACAGAAATGTAGCCAGGGTTGCGTGCGACAAAACACTGAGGAAACTTGTCCGTGCAACGAGAGTTCTAAAAAGCTGCTACTGACATTAGTATTTTAGCACCATTTTATTTTTCTCCATGTTAGTTTATTTATTTATTTTTTGGTCTCTTGATCTTGGGGGATGGTTCCCTCATCTATGCTGTTGTGTCCCACGTATGGTTGATGTCAAATGAGGGTGATGAATCGGTGCTGAACATGCAAAAGGGCCATTCATGGCCAGCAGCCATACCACAATTCAATCTGCTTCAGCTGCGTGGCTGAAGCTAAGCAGGTGTGGGCCTGGTCAGTACTTGGATTGGAGACCACTGAGGAAAACCAGGTTGCTGCTGGAAGAGGTGTTGGTGGGCCAGTAGATGGCGATCTTTCCTCTGGCGGGATAATCCCTAATGCCCCAGTGCAGTGACGGGGCCACTGTACTGAAGGAGACGCCGTCTTTCGGATGAGACGTTAAACCGAGGTCCTGACTCACAATGGTCATTACAGATCCTATGACACTCTTCGATAAGACTAGGGGGTTCCCCGGTGTCATGGCTAAAAGTCCCAACCTGGTTCTTTCGATCTGCCACCTAATCATCCCCTGATCTAATTGGCTGTGCAATTCCTCTGTCCGTCCCCACCTCCTCCCCCTGGGCTCCCTTGAAAAAGAGATTTCGATCTCAACGGGACTTCACTGGTTAAATAAGGGTTAAATAAATAAATAAAATTCAAAAGGGCTGAGATTTCCATTTTTATCCCAGTTGCAACGTAACCAGACTGACGCAAGCAGTGGTTTGTGGCCTTCCCAAACGAGGATTTCCACTCAGTGTGCAACTGGGATTTTAACTTTCTATCAAAAATGAGCTGGCCCCAATCAGTTTCTGTTTTCAAGTGAGGGTAGCTACTCCATTGGAGACAGGCATTTTAAACTTCTATCAAACATGGGGTTGCGCAGAACATTTCCTATTTTCAAATGGATCCTAGTGATTCAAGGTCAATTTGAAGCCTATCTGAGTGCAAGGATGCAAGGTGATTTAAAGCACAAAATGAGTGTCTAGAGGTTGCCATTTCTGCACGGCAGGTGCATTGCCAGTAGGGAAATGTTAAAAAGCTGGTAAAGTACAAGTGTATGAGTTTTAGTACAAGTGTGAGAGTGAAATTAGATTGAAAACAGAGAACTCTCCGGCAGTACCCTGCCAACACTGTTTACAGTGGAGGTGGGGAGCTGTTGACTTCGACTGGGGATATTGTCGGCCGGCGGAAGGAATACTTTGAGGACCTCCTCAATCCCGCTGATACGCTTTCCGTAGAGGAAGCTGAGGCTGGGGACTCAAGAGGCTGACTCATCCAGCACTCGAGCTGAAGTCACTGAGGTAGTTCGGCAGCTCCTCGGTGGCAAAGCACCGGGGGTGGATGAGATCCGCCTGAGTACCTCAAGTCCCTGGATGTTGTAGGGCTGTCTTGGTTGACACGCCTCTGCAGCATCGCGTGGCAGTAGGGGACAGTGCCTCTGGATTGGCAGACCGGGGTGGTGGTCCCTCTATTTAAGAAGGGGGACCGGAGTGTGTGCTCCAACTCTACGGGGATCACACTTCTCAGCCTCGCGGGTAAAGTCTATTCCAGGGTGCTGGAGAGGAGAATCCGGCCAACAGTCGAACCTCGGATCCAGGAGGAACAATGCGGTTTTTGTCCTGGTCATGGAACACTGGACCAGCTCTATACCCTCCGCAGGGTGCTTGAGGGTGCATGGGAGTTTGCCCAACCAGTTCACATGTGTTCACAAGGCATACCGATCTGCTGTCGTGAAGAAGGAGCTGAGTCGAAAGGTAAAGCTCTCGATTTACCTGTCAATCTACGTTCCTACCCTCACCTATGGCCATGAACTCTGGGTCATGACCGAAAGAACGAGATCTCGGGTACAAGCGGCTGAAATTGGTTTCCTCTGCAGAGTGGCGGGCCGCTCCCTTAGAGATAGGGTGAGGAGCTCTGTCACCCGAGAGGAGCTCAGAGTAGAGCCGCTGCTCCTCCACGTCAAGAGGGGCCAGCTGGGGTGGCTCGGGCATCTCTATCGGATGCCCCCTGAGCGCCTTCCTGGGAAGGTGTTCCGAGCATGTCTCACCGGGAGGAGGCCCAGGACACGCTGGAGGGACTATGTCTCTCGGCTGGCCTGGGAATGCCTCGGGATACCCCCAGAAGAACTGGAGGAAGTGTCCGGAGAGAGGGAAGTCTGGGCATCCCTGCTTAGACTGCTGCCCCCGCGACCCGACCCCGGATAAGCGGTAAGATGGATGGATGGATGGATGGATGGATGGATGGAACTCTCCGGCTATCTACGCCATTTTACAGAGGTTTTCCCTTAGTGGCTGCGTGTCGGCTGCTAGACTTTGATTTGATAATATCAGATCGTATGATATATCACTGTATCTTTCTGCCAGTGGAGCTTCATAGAAACAGCCCTGGTCATAACAATGAAGTGTATCAGTAGAACTGTCCTTGCTCAGTCTACTACAGCCTATGTACCATCATCCTTTTACAGATTACTCTTCACAGAAGAATTCTTTGCACTCCAGGGAGATACCTTTTCAGAACGGCACTAGCTATGCAAAAACTAGCAGTGAGTACTACCCTGAGCCATCAAATCAAGTATGCCCAGAGATTTGATGTCTGGAGACACTTACTTTAGTGAGTGCGCATCTTTGACGTGTTTTTCAAAGTCGAGTTTGGTGATACTTCTCTTGGATTAATTTTTGAAAAGGAAGACCTGATCTTTTCTACTTCAATTACTGATCTCCAGCGTCTTGTCAGTGGACAATAAGAATTGTTTGATCCCAAGTTTTTTGTTTTATTCCTCTTAATGACTCCATTTTGGTGGGTTATCACTTTTCTGCATGCATTAAACTGAAAGTTAAAACCACTTCCTCTACACTTGAGTCTTACAAGGCACTGGTTTTGAAGGCCCCGTCAAGAGCAAAATCTTAAGAGTTCTTTCCACACTGTGGTTGTGCATTTTCCACATGACAGAAATGTGGTTGTAATTATGTGACTATAATATGGCAATATGGTTTTGTGGCTTAGAGCAGTTGCTGACTGCTCAGTGATTGAGCTGTGATGAGGCAGTATTCACTGCCAGATGATTGGCTTATGTATAGGTTTCAGATTCAGTGCACAGGCCAGTGGTTTGCCCCAGAGAAAAGAACCAATAAAATAAAGTGCTTTAAAAATAAGACTAGAACCATTTTCTAGAATTAACAATGTCACCCAATTGTCTGTGAGGACTTATTTGTCCATTATAAGTGATAAATAGCATGAATACTATAAAAATGGTCATGGATTCAGTGACCCATAATCGGGTACAAAAATAAAGCTCTTTCCTCTTGATATGGAAATAATTGTCCAATATTTTGTAAGTGATCAAATTGCAGTAGAAGTCACATCAATTCATAATCGTACTTAATGAAAGTTCATCCCAAAGCCCTTTTATGGTGATATATTTTTAGTTGTTAATCAATAAACTAAGAATTCATATTCTCAAGCTGCTTTTATTCAAAAAATAATATTCAAAAATACTAGAAAGAGATGAACTAGATTAACAGTTATGCATAATAAAATCTTTTGTAATGTCCAGTGTTCTGTTCAGTCATTGGTTTTTGACCAGTAGGCTTGGATACCTATTGGCCACTTGTATTGTGCAATTAACCTTGGCGCAGCACACCTGACAGCTGCTTTGATGTCGACGCAGTCAGTTATTAAGAAGGAAAGTGTAGCCTATAGATTTTATCAGGGTTTGCACCCTTTTTTTAATTTATTTTTTTTATTATTATCCCCCCGGCATATAATGCGGGGGGATATAGCGATAGCCATGTCTGTCTGTCTGTCCGTCCGTACGTCCGTAATAATTTCGTTTCCGGGGCAGAACTCAAAAACCGTTCAATATTTCTTCACGAAATTTGATGTGTAGATCGGATATATCATGTAGATGTGCCTTTTGTAGTTAGTAATTTCTAAAATTTTCATTTTTTGTGTTTCCAAGGCAACAAGTTGGACTTAGTCTCTGGGAAGGGTATGGCTCGTTTCCGGAGCATAACTCAATAACCGTATAATATTTCTTCACGAAATTTGGTGTGTAGATCTGATATACCATGTAGATGTGCCTTTTGATATTTAGCAATTTCAGAATTTTTTATTTTTTGTGTTTCCATGGCAACAAGTTAGACTTAGTCTCTGGGGAGGGCATAGCTCGTTTCCGGAGCATAACTCAATAACAGTTTAATATTTCTTCACGAAATTTGGTGTATAGATCTCACATATCATGGAGATGTGGCTTTCGGCATTTCTTATATCTTTATTCTTTGTATTACCAAGGCCACAAGTTGGACTTAGTCTCTGGGGAGGGTATGGTTCGTTTCCAGAGTGTAACTCAATAACCTTTTAATATTTCTTCACCAAATTTGGTGTGTAGATTTGATATGCAATGTAGATGTGCCTTTTGGTATTTAGAATTTAACAAATTTTTCTTTTTTTTGTTTCATGGCAGAAAGTTGAAGCGAGTGTCACTGCTTCCAGAGCAATACATGATAATTGTTCAATGTTTATCTATGAAATTGGCATGTTGATCTAATGTACCCTGTAGATGCGCCTTTTCCTATTTAGGAATTGCTGAGATTTAGATTTTTTTTGTGTGTGTTTCTATAGCCACAAATTACACTCAGTTTCTGGTTAGGGTGTAGCTCATTTCTGAGGCATAACTCAGAAACAAAACTTTCAACATACCTGTGAATTAAAAAGGGTGTCTTTTGCTATTTGGGATTTTCTGCTTCATGAAAACAAATGGAACAGACTCAGAAAAATGTGGAAAGTTACATTCCCATAGCAGAACTTGAAAGTCTTTTCATGAAACTTTGAGAAGATATTTATTAGGACAAGGTACCTGAGGCCTTCCTGATTTTGCGGGGGCCGGGGAGATGAGCCGTCTTCTGATGGCTCTTGTTTATTATGTATTGAGGATGTATCCCCCATGTCCACAGATCACTGTATCTGTCCTTACATTACTGACATATCACTGTATCTGTCCTTACATTACTGACAGATCACTGTATCTGTCCTTACATTACTGACAGATCACTGTATCTGTCCTTACATTACTGACAGATCACTGTCTCTGTCCTTACATTCCTTACAGATCACTGTCTCTGTCCTTACATTCCTTACAGATCACTGTCTCTGTCCTTATATTACTTACAGATCACTGTCTCTGTCCTTATATTACTTACAGATCACTGTCTCTGTCCTTATATTACTTACAGATCACTGTATCCGTCCTTATATTACTTACAGATTGATTGTAAAAGTGGTCATGTTAAAGTTAATCCACCAACTAACTGGGATTTTGATGTTTTGTAAAGATGCAAACAATAACTGGAACATAGTTAAACGGGAAAACAAAAAAAACAAAATACTAATCTAAAAACACAGCACTGTAATGCTGTCTACAGGCTTCGTACACCTTTTCCAAAGTGACATTCGAGGCACTTTTCAAGGATTTTCAAGGTGCATTTTCATGCTTTTCCTGTACCTTACAGCTGTGGTAAGTTACATATTTATATGCATATATGACAGATTCCACACAAAGTGTGACCAACAGGTCCCACTGTACTTAAAAGGATGAAATTATAAAGTTAAAAACTCAAACGGTGACAAGGTTGTCTGAGCCAACGCCAATAATGGCACGATGAGCAGAGAAAAGGGAAGGCACACCAGTGACCAACCCGCTAATACACAATAAGCAGGGCTCTCTTAAAACCTGAATATCTACTCTTGAGCAGTGACCTGAAATGCACAGTTTTTACCCGGGATTATTTTGTGGCAATAAAATTCATACACTGGATTAATTAGTCAATCCTCCCCACTCATTTCCGAGTTCCTCAACCACCTTGGAGTTCTAAGAGGAAGGCAGGACAATTTTTTGGGCCACCCTGTAGAATGGATGTGCCAACCACTTTAAGTCAAACCAAGGTTGGCTTGATCCATCCAGGGATAGGAGTGAACTCGTCCATTTAATAAAGCGTGTTCGAGCTCGGCTTGCTAGTGAAATTCAATGACTGATCCGGGTGGGCCATCTAGTGAGAGAATATTGTAACTGCGTGCATAAATCCACTAACGGACACAGCTGCACAAGTGTTTAAATACCCTGACAGCAGCCGCCCAAATCTCATTCACAGCTGTGCTGTACTAAGATTACAGGTTGTAGCTAATGTTATTGCTGTAGATGGAAATTTTAACCTTTTTGATGAGGGACACAAACGCGAGTTGGTGAAAATTCTAGAAGGACAGGAAGTAAACATCCGCTCGCGCATGCATTCAGAGATGGAACATTTTATATTGGTTCAAAAATAAAATTGTCAATTGGTCACACTTTCTGTGGAATCTGCCAAATTGGAACAATAAACAGGGAAAGCAATAAACAGCACTGCTAACGCCACATCCAGCTAGCCAACTCCGTTTGTCGTAACAAGTGCGAGAGAAGCCCCGGGTGTAAGCTCGTCCACGATCACTTGCCTGCTGCCGAATCTTTAAATCTGGTGGGTCCGGCCCAAGCTCCTTTACTTTCCTTTGTTCCTCCAGTGAACGCCTTGAGAAAGGCTGTTTTTGTAAGGAAAGAACCGAATTGTGCTCGGTTTCCGCGCTGAACTTGCCACCTCGCTCAGCTACCAGGTTGAAAGGGCGGTGGATGATTGACAGTCGAGACGAAGCGTTGCGGTGGGTATGAACATGATTGGCAGCCACGAGAATTGTCCAATCACATTAGAACAAAACACATTAAAACAATACCAATTCGCTGCCAATAAAAGTGGGAATGGCTGGGGCGCGCAGAACTGAGAACTGCGCCCCTAAGAAAATCTGAAGAAACCAATGAAACAGCAGCCTCGGGTCACGTACTCACCAAAACTTTGCTGGCGCCCCTCACCCAGGAAGTATATGAATACAGAGAATTTGAGCAAATAGCATTTGGAACCGATATTTAGGGTCTGTTGACGGGCGTTCACAGACCGAAAAACACATTCATTTAATAATTATTTGCATTATACGACTAGATTATATTTAACATGTTTAAGTAAATTTTCATCTCTTGATATTTGAAGGGGGCGGCGCCCCACCGCCCTCTACTGGCCGGCCGCCACTGTGTAAAACAGTTTGATTTCCACATGGTAACGGTAGTTTCCCTTTTCTGTATTTATACTGAGATTCAATACTGAACCTTCACCAAGTAGTTTGCGCTCTGGTCTTTTCATCTTTTATTTCTATGGAGGATTTGTGAGAACATTTTCTCGTTTGTCTGGTGTCTCTCAAGCTTGGTACAACGCCGTGTAGTCAATTTAAATGCAGTATCTTCCGAGCTGCTATTGGCCTTCAGGGTCAGTGATTATTCATTATTGCAGAACTTAGATAAATGAGAGAGCCATCTGTGAGCAGGGAGGCAAAGTTTTCTAATGCTGGGGAAAGTACCATCTTCGCCTTCTCTTGGTGTGTTCGAACCTTTCTGCGGTTTGGAGTATTACAACACCAAATACACAGATTAAAGGAGCTGTGTCATGATTACTGTGCATGCTCTCAGTCAAAATCCACTTCCATCCTCACAAATCCATCATCATTTTGCATTGTATTCATATATTTTAGTTATTCAGGCATTATGCTTTTTATATCAAGGAGTTTTCTAAGGAAATTTGAGGATTCAAAGTGTTACTTTAGTGCTTTAGCCAAAGGATATGAATGATGTGAAATGGTTTGCCAATCGCCAAAAATCATAGATGATGGTCATTTTAGAGGGAAGAAGGTATAACATAGGAAATTATAAATGGAGATGAATATGGTTTCTTTTGAAACAATTCATAAAAATTGGCTGTATTCATGCTGTGAAAGATGACAAATGAACACAACAACTGCCTGCCTGCTTTTTCAACATTGATTTATTTTTGCCCTTAAAAATCTGTCTGTTTGACATAGGACATACACAAAGAGAGATGTTGAGTTTGTGTCGTAATCTTTTTCATTCCGAAATGAATACGAGCCCTGAAATGAAATATCAACTGTCCATCATTTAGAGGGAATGTGAGCCACTGATTCCAGGGACATGAATTTGGCTCTTCACAGAAACTTCACCCCTTTCAGGACTTAATAACTCTTTATTTACTTATATGCATAATCTCATAACTGGTTATCATTTAACCAACTACAGTTCCACCTTGTGAACTTATTAATCTACTAGATAGCCTCTCGTTAGTTAGTGAATAAATACATTTTTCTCAGAAGACTTGAATGGGCTACCATCTACTGTGCTGTGCATTAATTTTCACTCAGATATTTGCACTTATGCTTTCTACAGAGTACTGAAGGTTTAATACTGCAAGTCTCCAGGCCTTAGTGTTCCAGATTAAGCTCTGAACATAAAAGAGTGAAAAAGAATCTGAACACATTCAGTTGACAGTCAAAATGTAGATCTTTCTCCACCAGAACAACTGGGGTAGTTCAACTTCAGGATACCTAGAGCCTCCAAACCTACCATTGTCAATGGGAATAGATTATATTGATATGCATTTTAAATTCATACCGCCTTGATAGATCCAAAAAATAAATTGGATACATAACAATACAAATCAAGGACATTTTTGGCATGATAATGAGCTGTGTTTACTCCTCAAACCATAACATAATATTACTGAAAAACAGCACAGGATTTTGCATGACTTTTGCTTTGAAATACTGTGTTGGGGGTGGTCACTGGTGCCACACCACCCTGTGGGCCACGTAGGTATCTACATTACTGCAATAATTCAAGTATCATGATGAATTGAATGACAAACAACACCGCCCCTGCACCGCAGGAACACAGGGACACATGAATGACAGACAGGGAAAGAGCGGTAAAACGTCATTACAGAGCAGAAGGTCACATGACAGTTAATACAATATAAAAAGAAAAGGGTTGTAGGTGGAGGGGGGGGGGGGTGGCGCAGCAGCAGGGCAATGCAAAGCAGAGACCATAGGGCGGGTGGGAGAGGGTTTCTGATTGGTTTGGGGTCAGGGTCGAGGGGGGTCACAGGTTCTGGCAGCACTGCAGTTTGTTGCCCCTCTGCCCGTCGGTGGTGGGTGGAACACTGATGTCCACTACGTTGTTGCCTGGAGACTCGTCATGCGCCGACCGGTCGGCGATCTGCTTCTGTGACACGATGCGGTAAATCTCTGCAGTGGAAATGACAGCCTGAGTTAGCAGCAGCAGGAATAAACAACAGGAAACTACACCCTGAGAAGAGCCAACCCAAGATGAGATGGGAGGAGTTATGTAAAAATATGGGCAGAACTTGCATGGCTTTGCACAATTTATCCTCAAGTTTCACTCATGATTTTGGGCCATGAGAGCACAGTATTTCTGTGGTAGAAAATGGAAAATTAAGGGCTACTGCACAAATAACCCAGTAATGGCATCAGATTGGAGATTCTTCCATTATTCCCACAGGACTTCTGTACCTGTAAGAATGTTCTTGAAAGCCTCTTCTACGTTGGTTGAGTCCAGCGCTGATGTCTCAATAAAGGAAAGGTTATTCTTCTCTGAGGATGGAAAAGGAGAGAAGGTCAGAGATAAACAGCCAGTAAGGATTGTTCTGGTTACAAGGATAAACAGACTGATGGGATTGTACTGGTGAGAGGGATAAGCAGAAAGGATTGTGCTAGTGACTGGGATAAACAAACAGACAGGATTGTACTAGCGAAGGGGATAAACAGACAGTGCGGACCGCACTGGTGACAGGGATAAACGGACAGGATTGCGTTGATGAAAAGAATAAACAGACAGTCAGGACTGTGCTGGTGACAGGGATAAACACACAGCATTGTGCTGGTGCCCAACGGTCGCCTACAGCATTCCCAGCCTGTTCCCCTCGGCCTGGCAGGTGGTGTACCTGCGAAGGCGCGCGCCTCGTCAGTGGGCACGGCCCTCAGGTGGCGCAGGTCGCTCTTGTTCCCCACCAGCATGATGACGATGTTATTATCAGCGTGGTCCCGAAGCTCCTTCAGCCAGCGCTCCACATTCTCATAGGTCAGGTGCTTGGCGATGTCATACACCAGCAGGGCCCCCACTGCCCCACGGTAGTACCTGATACGAACAGCACAGGTAAGACATTAGTCGATTTTATTGCTCCCCAATTCCGTTCCATTTAAAATTAGACAGTGAAGAGGGATTCAATCAAGATTGAGAGTCTTAAGCGACAATGAAGGACCTTCTTTTTATATTCACAAGAAAGCACTTCTTAAATGTTTGGTCCATTGGAGTCAATTCATGCTTTACATCTCATCACTGCAAACTGTTATAGCAATGCATAAAGAATGTAGCCACTGTTCCTTGTTTAACCTCCCGCTAAAATATTCACTCCTACCACATACCAGCAGTGATTGTGACTTCAGCATTAGCTGACATCAGTTAAGCAAAGACTATTCTAATCTCAAATTTGTGATCACAGAGGGTTAAGGGAGAAGAGGAAACCAAACACCTCACTATGCAAGACAGCACACATCCAGTGACCAAAGAATTCATGCCTTAACCTGCTTACTTGTCATTACTAAACATCATAAATTTCCTTGGCAATGATAATGAACTATAAACCAGGAGAGATTGAGCTAAAATGTGGCTCAAACAAGTCAGTGACTCCCCCCATATTATTTTCCCTGAGTCTTCACTCTAACATCAGTTTTAGACGTATGATGGCATCAGTCAATTAACGGACATACAGCCATTAGTAAGAGCACTGTGAAACTTGAACTGTTTTTGTTAAGACTAGATCAAATGGATTGATCCAATTCTATGATGAATTTTAGAGCTGTAGTTCTGCGGTTATTTGCAAATATCCAGCAAAAATGTCCATCCGTCTCCATCGGAGACCATTGTATCATGTCAAGAGTTTTCTTGCTGCTGTAGTTTTTTGGCATTTGCTCATATGCTATCATAACTTCTGAAAGTGTTCCCGTCGCTAACTTAAATAATATTTCCATTATGGTCACAAATGCACCTGTAATTTTGGTATCAACTGTTTGGTCCTTTTTTAATCTGTTTGTATCCTCATCTTGCTTTGGCAAATTACTTAGCACAGTATCTAGCTGGTTAGAACATTGCAAAGCAGAGGAAAGTTGCTTATTAGAATTCAAATGATATGGAATGACCTTCGCAGGAATGCATTTTGTAGTTTGAAGATTTTAAAGTAAAGGCCCTTTTTCAGGTGTAAATCTGATATATTTCCATTTTTACCTGAGGCCAAAATATGGCCATCGGGTATTGCGAAGACCTTGCGTCCGTCCGTCTGTGTAGACAATAACTCCTTTCCTATTCAGGTCAGGGTAATAAATTCACAGGGACTGTTCTTGGGACATATAGCTAGGACAAGTTCGAAGATGGGTAACCTTGACCTACTTTAAGGGGTCAAAAGGTCAAATTCTTTGTAAACACTGTTTCCTTCATAACATCCAGTATTTTTGTTGTAGCCGCGTAAAATGCAGCGTGTATGTTCTGGATAATCAGCTTAGAGACCATTTAAGGGTGATGACCTTCAACTGGTTAATGGGGTCAAAAGGTCACATTGTTTCTGAACAGAGTAACTTTCATAATGCCTTTGCACTATCATGACATTTTTTGGTGTAGCTATGGCAAATTCATAAGGTGTATTTACTGGATAATCAAGTTGGAGGACATAGAAGCTACATGGCCTTCACCTACTTTAAAGGGGTCAAAAGGTCATATTCTTCCATTGATTACATTCACCATTGGTTTTTTTTTTTGTGGCCTCATCAAGTTCACAGGGTGTATGCTCAGAAAGTCGAATTGGAGAACATTGGATGTGGAATGTACACCTCATGTGACAACCCTTCCATTGTCATTTACCATGTATATTTCTAAGGAAGCAACGAATTACATGTTCATATCGTAATTTCCTTTTAAACATACCTCTCGCAATTCAATGTTTCTTTATTGATTTCATCCATAAAATTTCGACCAACTTTATCCAGAAATGCAACTTGATAAGCTTGTGTATATGATACAATACCTCCTAATAACAATTTGATGTAGCAACATTATCAACCAAACTGTTCAGTCGCCTTCAACATAACATTGAATTTTGATGACTGCACATCATGTCAGACTTCATATCCTGAATGTCAAACAATGTAAAGTCCCAGCTGTCCTGTTCCACACTTTCCATATAACCTGCCAGGTCCTAAAGAAAATTGGACAATAACCTCTGTCTTACTTTTTACTCCTGAAACTTCTCTCAAGCCCGAAACTATTAAACATATTGGGCTCTAATTTCGTAGACCAGGCGCAGGCGCGGCGCATGGGGAGTGCGCCGCGCCAACAGGGTGTGTCCAGGCATATGTGGCAATTTCGTGCCCGGCGTAGCCTGGCGCAAGTACTCCTCTGTCCCGCCTCTGCCCCTCCTTCCAGCGCAAGTTGGCAAAGAAGGCGTGATTGGGTATAACACAGCCGAGTCAAATCTTCACCAGTCAAATGAGCTCCTCACCTCACCTTTAATGTATTAGAATATAGAAGGCGACCCAGCCGAGTCAAATCTTGCTCACTGGCAAGAGAAACGATGGATAGCGTGTTCCTAATATTACAAACTGTAGCTGCTTAAAATTTTGGGATTAACATGCATGTACAACAAAGCAAGATATGTATTTCCAATATGTGATCTTAACTCAGAACGAGATCATAGCAATCAGGCTGCATTCCTTTCCCCCACTAAAGACGATGAAACATAAGTGACAATAATAGTAGCCTAGTATTAAGCCGCTTGCACACTGGACGCGAAACGATTTTTTCGCTCGACAGATTGTGTCTTGTGTCCAAAGGTCTGACAGGGTTTTAATAAATCGTCGTGTCCGACAGTCTATTATTGTTTTTAATTTCTTCAAATCTACTGACTCTTTTAGATATTACACGTGAATGTTTGATAAGAGGGTTCAGTTCTTCAAGATGAGTACCGAGAATTTCAATCAATATTTCTGTCTAAGCTCTGCTCAATAAAGCGAGTCGACACTGGCGCGAGACAATGTACAATGCCTCCGTGTCTGACAGCCAAAAAAAAGGACGATTAGAACAGATTGATAATGAAATAAAGAATAAAAAGAAACATTTTAACAACAGAGCATCCAATGAACACTGCGATTTATTTATTGGCGGGTCATCTTTGTTTGATATCACGTTTGTTGCTGATATATTTTTATTCTTTATTTCGTTATAAATCTGTTCTCATATCAATACTTTCACTTTTTGCTGGCTGCTGGACATGGAGTAATTTGCATTTCGTGTCGGACAGTCTTGATCGTGCATGCGATGATTTCTTCACTCTGTCAGTGGTCATGGAATTGATTTGCTCACGCACTATTTTATCTCTGCTGTGGAAATAAAGCGTGAATCTGTTCGATCCATCTAACTAATTTTCAAAAGAAAGACCGAATAAATACTGATGTCTATCTTTAACGGAAGAAAACAGATGAATAGGCTAAAAAGACCAAGAAAAGTCGATAGCTATCAATTTGCATTTTGTGAAGGCCGAACACAAACATAGCCAAGTTTGCATGTCTAATAATTCCTGGAATACTCGGAAAAATTAGAACTTTTATGACTCTCGGACACGGAGCAATATTAAAACCCTGTACGACTATCGCGTCTTTGCATTGACTTTGTCTGTAATCAGTCGTGCGAAAAATTCGTTTTGCGTCCAGTGTGCAAGCGGCTTTAATGAGCATAGATCGCAAGCATTCGATATATATATATATATTATACAGTTTGTGGTTGGCTGAGAAAGATGTGAAGTCGTTAGTTCGCATCACAGATTCAGTTGCGTTGATTACACCAGGTCAAGTTTCCATTACGCGTGGCAACCGCCTGACATCAGGACAATCGATATAGAACTATAATTTATGTCCGTATTCAGATAGTTACAATAAATAGTGCTTCCTGTAACTTTTTCTTGCATTGAAATGTGCCTGACATTCTATAAACCTGCCTGTGAGATTTCGGTGACGTGTGCGCACTCTGCGCCGGTCAGCCAAATTACCACTGCACGGAAATTAAACCAGGTTGGAGCTGGCGAGTTTTCTGCGCAACTCCAGCGGAGACTTTTTCTACGAAATTGTCACTGCGTCTTGATGAATATGAGACACCTCCCCCTACTACGCCGCCACACCCATCTCGGCGCACCTTCGTCTACCGAAGGCTGCGCACCTCACGAAATTACCACTACGTGGGCTGCGCCGTATGAAATTACCACTGCGCGGGCTGCGCCTCGCTACGCCACCTGCGCTGCGCCAGGAAATTAGAGCCCATTGTGTTACATAGGCATACATTAAAAAACCCTTAAGATGATGTAATTCCTTGTCTTATGCCCATAGGGCCGAGGGTACTTCAGCATTGCGTTCTATATATATCCATTTCTTCTCAAATACTTACTTCACACTCTGAGGCTCCCAAATTTCTTAGAACACATTTCAGCATGTATTTGATAAAACAGATTTTTCTAAGCCAAACTTACTTGTGAAACCCCATTCCATTCCCTCCGCATCCTTAAAAATGCACAGCATGTCAGCACCCTTTTTCCTGCTAAGGTAAGGAGCAGTGACCTCACAGAATACTTTCAGGCCCTCCTTGCACTCCCCCTGATTGATGTCACTTCCTCCCTTCCGGCCCCAGTAGCCCACACTCACGCTGAGGTGATGGCTCTGTAGCGCTCCTGTCCAGCTGTGTCCCAGATCTGAGCCTTTATCGTCTTCCCGTCTACCTGGATGCTCCTAGTAGCGAACTCCACTCCGATGGTGCTCTTGCTTTCCAGGTTGAACTCGTTCCGTGTGAATCTGGAGAGCAGGTTACTCTTACCCACGCCAGAGTCTCCGATCAGCACCACTATCGTTAATGCAAACAGTCATAATTTTTAGGTACATGCTTCAAGCTCATGTGCCAGTACAAACTAAACAGCCTCAATTATTGTTCAGTTGACTGGAAGTTTTGGGACTACATTGTAGTTGATTACTGCTTAAAAATAGGGGATGGAATTGAATGCAAATGTTACACGGAAAGAACATCAAGAAAACATGAAAAATTCTCGTGGTCATCTTGAAAATACTTCTCCTCCTCATTTCAAAGTAAATTCACATATACATGATTATGTATGCTCAGTCCTTGCAACAGAACAATAAAGCTATTTCATTGGAATACAAGTAGGCTATGTGCGTATACATGAGCCTCTTTTATTCAGGGAAGTGATTTAAGTGAGACTGCTGGAACGGAACCTGTCATTTCCCCATCCCGTCAGAGGAAAGACAGCCGAACTTTGTCCCCCTGGAAACACTGCAGGAAGCTGATAACCTGTACAGTTAGAAATCTGAGTCGACGGTTTTTGCGCCTCAATCTTTGTTCAGGAACTACACCAATATCAAAGAAACAAAACCGAATATTTTTCGGTCCTTCGGTTAGACCAATATTACTTCGCGGTTAGGCGTCACCCTGGATTCAAAAGTGACTCACATTTAGTATAAAGTTCATGAAGTGAACACTGCTCAAACGATTCAAATACAATGCGTACGAATATCCAGTGGATAGTGACCACTGTGATCGGCGGTTGAACGCGTAGCCACCAGCCACGATTGCTGCTCAAAAAAGGATTTAAGTCAAGAGTAGCAGAAACAGACTGTTTGGTAGACAGTTTCTTCACCTTGAATGTTGAAACTACAATAAACACTGTTGAGGGATAATACACTGACGACCGCTGCGTATTTTTTATTTATTTATTTTTATCGCACTCGTTTCTAGTTGTCAACTTGAAATAAAGTAGCCAAAACGTAGACGATAAATAAATAAAACATGTCATACCGGTTCCACTGAATACTTATTTACAGCATAATTGTGAAACACGGTGTATTTCATGGCCAGTAATAGAACATTTGATATTGCGTTAATCTGGGTATCACTTCCAGCTACCCCAAAATACATACACGCATATTTTGTTTCTGTTGTCTTTATGCTGAACAGATTCTCAGTTGCAGATGTTGCAACAACATAATGTTAATGAATGACAGTTCCTTTAAGAAGCCCATGTCTATTAGTTGGCTTGCTAGCTAGCAATTCAATATTGACACACTATTAGCCAACGAAATATGTGTTCACAATAAAATTTATAACAAAATGAAACAATAGCACTCAGCCTGAGTGACGAAGCTAGAACAACATATAAAGGCAATACGAGATATAGGTTGCTTACTAATCAGAATCCTAAAGCAAGATGAGCATTGTTAGGCAATCTTGCTAATGCAGGAAAACTCATTGCTAACTGGTAACACGGTGACCACCGAGAGCTAGCGCTAACGTTACTTTACCTTTGAACAAGAAATCGTACTCATCATCTCGGTTCCCCATGGTTTGAATAAGAAAAACGCCCGAAACGACAACCCACAATAAAATAATTGCACTCGAGTTATCTTTCGGATCTGGCTGTTTTCTGCTTCAAGACCCTTTAATCCAATCCAACCCAATGCGCGAAACAATGCGCTAGCTGTCACAGAACCGATTCGACCGCAGGAAGACGGGATCTTCCTGACTCTGCAGAAGGGGAGGAGTCCCTGGCGTTCCCATACCATGCACACGATGGTGCTAATGGCATTCTGTGACAAATTAGAAGACCAGTATGTAGAGGGAAGTAATGTTATTTGGTGTTTATGGACTAGAATAGCAAATAAGTTTATAATTAGCTTCCCACGTAGGCTGGAAAATCCGGATTAATTTACGTGGAAATATTCGTCGTTTTTGCTTCATTAAGAATTCGAAAGACAGATATAACCAGACAGATTCAAAGTTGGGACCAAGTGTAAGTTATGAATATAATAAAAAACGCAATGACTTTCAAATCACACCTGCCAGTATTTTATTCGCAGTAGTCCAGAGATAACATGACAAATGTTGCAACTGAAACATTTTACAATTTTATCCACAAAATGAGCTCATTTCAAATTTGATGGCTGCTACAGGCCTCACAAAAGTTGGGACAGGGACCTGTTTACTATGGTGTAGCACAGAGGTGGGCAGCGAGGGCCGTATCTGTCCCTGGCTTTCACACCAACGTCTGGCCTTTAATTAGTGGATTGTCTCAATTAGCCAAACCATTTATGAAATCTGACGTTTCATGTGCATTTCTTTAAATTATCATGAAACTACAAAGACTAGTCTTGTCTCCTTTCATAAAACGTTTTCCTTTGATTGGATCATTGCGAAAATCTATATTTGTGCATGCAATCAATTAACTCAATTAGTCAGGGTAATTGATAGGAATAAAAACCTGCATACACACCGGCCCTCCAGGACCGCGATTGCCCACCCCTGGTGTAGCATCACCTCTTCTTTATAACACAGAGCGGAGGCATCTGGGCATTGAGAAGACAAGTTTATTGAGTTTAGCCTATGGAATTTGATCCCACTCTTTTTTAATACAGGCTTCCAGCTGCAGGAGAGTTTTGGGACACTTTTGACAGAATTTTCATTTAATTATGTGCCAAATGTTCTCAAGTGGTGAAAGGTCAGGACTGCAGGCAGGCCAGTTTAACCCACAGATTCTTCTACTACAAAGCCAGGCTGTTGTAATAACTGCAGTATGTGGTTTTGCATTGTCCTGCTGAAATACATTAGGCCTTCCCTGGAATAGATGTCATCTGGAGGGGAGCACATGTTGCTCTAAAACCTTTATATACCTTTCAGCATTCATGGTGCTTTTTAAAATATGCAAGAGTCCCACACTATGTGCACTAATGCATCCCCATGCCTTTAGAGATGCTGGCTTTTGAACTGAATGCTGATAACAGGAGGGGTGGTCTTTCTCCTCTTTAGCCCCGAGGACACAACGCCCATTATTTCCAATAAATATGTCACATTTGGACTCGTCTGACCACAGGACATTTTGCCACTTTGCTATAGTCCATTTTAAATGAGCCTTGGTCCACAGAACAAGGCAGCGCTTCTGGATCATGCTCAACAATGGCTTCCTTTTTGCATGATTGAGTTTTAGGAGGCATCTGTGGATGGCACGGTGGACTGTGTTTACAAACAGTGGTTTCTTGAAGTATTCCTGGGCCCATTTGTTAATGTCAATGACGGAATCATGCCGGTGAGTGATGCAGTGGCGTCTGAGGGCCCGAAGATCACAGGCATCCTGAAAAGGTCTGTGGTGGTTCTGCCTTGCAGTCCCTCCCCCCCTGCTGCTTGTTGGGGTGGAGGCGCAGGTTAGAGTATTTCAGCTCTGCGCTGCCAAACTGGTTGTTCAGCCACATTCTGGGTTTTAGTTTGTTGTGGAGCCCTGTGTATGTATCGCCGCTGCTCACCTCATTTGTTGTGGTTTTGTTTTATTAAATCATTTATATTTTTGTATTCAGCCTGTGCGTGTAGGTCCCTGATCTGTTCTGGGTTCATGGTCCCAATGCCTGCCGGCTTCTTGCCTTCTGCCGGCGGGACCAATCCATTACAAGGTCTTCAACCTTGTCCCTTACACACAGAGATTTTTCCACTTTCTCTGAATCTTTTGATGATGTTATGCACTGTTGATAATGAGACCTTCAAAGCCTTTGCAATTTGATATTGAGGAACATTGTTTTTAAAGTATTCCTCAATTTTTTTTTTTTTACGCAAGCTGTCACAGGCTGGAGAGCTGCTGGCCATCTTTACTTCTGAGAGACTTAGCCTCTCTAAGACATCCCCTTTATAACCAATCCCCTGATGCCAGTTAACTTAATTACTTGCTAAATGTTCTTTCAGCGGATTCTCTTATTTATTAATAGCTTTTTCAGCCCTTTTATGCCTGTGTCCCAACTTTTTTGAGCCCTGTTGCAGACAGAAAATTTGAAATAAGCTCATTTTGTGGATAAAATGTAAAATCTCTCAGTTTCAACATATGAAATGTTATCCGACTGTGCCACTGGACCGGGGTCGAAGGCATTGACCGCAGTCTATATGTAGAGTAGGGGTCATTTCCAGAAAGGGGCTTAAAAATAGATGTAACCCATATGGTCTGATGCAGAAAATTCTCTAGTTTCTGAAAATGAGAAAATGATGGTTGTAGTTAGCTAAAATGTGTTTGAGTATGTGTAATTAACAAATTAGTGACGCAAAGTCATAACGATCGAAGCAAAAAACTTCATATTACTTTTTACCATTTTATGGCTAAAAATTAAAGAAATCTTAACAAAAATGGTCCTAAATCATCCAGACTAGTTAAACTGAATGTGCTATGCATTTCATATCACCATATTTCACATCTATTTCCAGTGATTACAAAAATATTGACCAAAAATGAGAAAAAACTCCTGCATTTTCGTTCGATCTGCTGAGATTTATTAATTGTATCCAATCACAAATGCATCAAAGATGAACATATCATACATGAAATTGTTCCTTGTTATGTCCTCTACACATTGGTATATAATATGTGTGTATAGTGCAACCCAAAATCCTGTGACATAACAAAATGTCACCCCTGCCCCTAAATTTGAGAAATCGTGCAAATTTCGTGAGTTGGCAGAAAATGACAGAAAGATCATTTCTTCAGCTTTACTCATACTCCTTAACACATGGACACATACAATAATGAAAATTTGACCTATACAAGCTGTACAAAAATATAAAAAAGGGCTTCAATTATGTCTCTTTATTTGTATATTTGTTATAATTATAGGTAATTATCACCAAATTGCGATAGTTCATCCTCAATCAGTGATTGAAACGTGGCTAGTGCATCACAAAGTGATCAGATTTATATTCAGACTGACCTATGAAAGCACTCATGCTTGATTCTGAAAGGTATCAAGCAGGGGTCAACTTCTGGGATTCCCAGTAGTTAACCTACATACACATGCAGCAAATAATGATTCTGAAAATGCAAATATGTTGACTAGAGAAATAGAAACTTCAGATATACCTGCAGTTACGTGTGTGCTAGAAGAGTTCTGTGCGGTTGGCAGGTCCCAGTCAGGAACCTTTGCATACTGGGACAACTTCTTGGCAGGAGCAGATGTGTTGCTGCACATGTTGCGGGCTGAGAGGGAAGGGGACTACCAACTCCACCTTCAAGCCTCATCTGAAGCTGTGCCCTGGTTCCACGCTGCTGGTCGACACCAATACAAGAAGTTTGTAACTGTGTATTGTTATGGCCCCTAATTTGTTATTACATTTACAACATAACAGCAACAGCAACAGCAAGGGATGACAGACACAGTTTTAAAAACTTAAACACATTTAATTAACAAACAAGGACTTTTAACTAAACTACTGACTAAGATTGAATAGGAAAAAAAAAAAATATTTACAGTCCCTTTTTGTGGGGTGGCTTGGTGATGTCCTGGATAAGGAAAAATAATGCTCTAACACAGGCAAAAATCCTCAAAAGAAACTTCACAGGTCTTGAACAGAAATGACAGGTCTGGTCACATGTATCCTTCTTCTTGCAATTTCTCCTACCACTACTTTACTGTCTCAATTCTTTTCATTATATACTCTTTTGCAGACCCCACCCACATTTAGACCTCTTTTTTTTTATTTTCTGGGACTTTCCCCAGACATGCCCAGGACATGTCTAAACCTAGCTCCAGTCTGAACTGAATAAAAAAAAGGTAAATACTGCCATCTAGTGGCCTATATTCACATTACACCTCCATTCCAAAAGGGAAAAATTTTGACTCATAAAGGCAAAATTTTTCTTTTCAATACAAAATGGTTAAGTGATCACTTGTCTATATATACATATCATACAATATTCAAATAAACACATGATATATATATACATATTCAAACACCGGATAGGCAATCAGCAATTACATTGTCTGTACCCCTTCACATGCTTAATTTCCAAGTCAAACTCCTGTAAAATCAAACCCCAATTCAACAATCTCTGATTCTTGTTTTTCATCTTACTCAAAAACATTAACGGATTGTGGTCAGTGGACACAATCATTGGCTTTTGCCCTGTACAAACATAAACCATAAACCAGAGCCAACACCTCCTTCTCTATTGTGGAATAGTTCCTTTGGTGGCGATTGAACTTCCTGGAGAAGTATGCCACGGGATGCTCAATGTCATCAGAGTCACTTCTCTGTAGGAGCACAGATCCACAAGCTTGGTCGCTAGCATCGACCGCGATGGAGAACGGTTTGTTGAAGTCAGGAGATTTGAGCACGGGGAAGTGACACAGCAGAGACTTCAGGCGATCGAATACTCTCTGGCATGCATCATCCCAAGTGAACTTTACGCCTTTCTTCAGTTGGTTAGTTAGACTGAGAGCAATCTCAGCAAAGTTCTTGCAGAACTTGCGGTAGTACCCGATCATTCCAAGGAAGCGGCGCAAAGCTTTTTTGTTGTCAGGAACTGGAAAGTCCATGATGGCTTGGACTTTAGGATTTATGGGTGCCACCTTACCCTGGCCTATGACGTAGCCAAGATAGGTGACAGTAGCACAACCAAAGTCTCTCTTGCTCAGGTTAACAGTCAGGTTAGCCTGGGTCAGGCGCTGGAACAACGTCTCTACATCTTTTAGATGTTCTTCCCAGGAGTCACTCCATGTGATCAGGTCATCGATGCATGCATCCGTGTGTGGCAATCCGGCGATTGTAGACTGTATCATCCTTTGGAACGTGGCTGGGGCATTTTTCATGCCAAAGGGTAGGACTTCATACTGGTACAACCCAGATGGTGTGGCAAAAGCAGAGATGCTCTTGGCCCTCTCAGTTAAAGGCACACACCAATAACCCTTCAATAAATCAATCTTGGTCAGAAACTTTGCTTGCCCTACTCTATCTATACAATCATCAATCCTAGGTATTGGAAACACATCAGTTCTAGTTACAGCATTGACTTTGCGATAATCTGTACAGAATCTAGTACTTCCATCAGGTTTTGGAACTAGCACACAGGGTGAACTCCAATCTGAGTTGGAGGGTCTGATAATATCATGTTCTAACATGTACTCAACCTCTTTCTCAGCAATCTTTCTCTTTTCAGGATTCATCCGGTATGGATGCTGTTTTATTGGTTTGGCATCACCAACATCTACATCATGAGAGGCTATAGTAACTCTCTTTGGAACATCAGGAAACAAATCCTCATATGTCTTGATCAACCTTTCAAACTGATCTCTCTGTGAGGGTTCTAAGTGCTGGAGTTTTACATCAAGATTTCGCAACACTTCAGTGTTTTGACAATGACAATTTTACATGAAAGAACTTCAGCTTTAATTCTAGGTTCAACATCTTGACACTCCCCCTCATCTTCACACGTTTTGACCATAGGAGAATCTGAAGTGACAGCTGCAACCCTAGCATTTCTGTCATGATAAGGCTTCAGCATGTTAATGTGACACAATTGTTTTGGTTTTCTCCTATTTGGAGTCTTCACAATGTAATTGAGATCATTGAGTTTTGTCAGAATTTCATAAGGACCATGAAATCTAGCCTGCAATGGATTGGACTGCAAGGGAAACAACACAAGGACCTTGTCTCCTGGTTTAAACTCACGGCTTCTAGCCTTATGATCATACCAAGTTTTCATTTTTCCCTGACTTGATTTCAAGTTCTCTTTGGCTAGGTCACAAGCTGCATGCAATCTGTCCTTGAACTTGCTAACATAGTCTAACAGACTGATGTGCGGCTCTTCCTCTTGCCATTGTTCACTCAATAATAGCAAAGGTCCTCTCACTTCATGACCAAACACTAGCTCAAATGGACTGAATCCAGTAGACTCCTGCACTGCTTCTCTAGCTGCAAACAACAGCAAATGAACACCTTCATCCCAGTCTTTCTCATGGTCATAACAATAAGTCCTCATCATTGTCTTGAGAGTGGAATGAAACCGCTCTAAGGCACCCTGACTTTCTGGATGATAGGCACTAGAAAGAATTTGCTTTGCACCTAGTTCATACACAACCTGCTGAAACAAACCAGAAGTGAAATTGCTACCTTGGTCTGACTGAATTTCCCTGGGAAGGCCAAACAACGTGAAGAACTTTATCAAAGCCTTCGAGATTGCAGTTGCCTTGATGTTACGTAGAGGCAT
The DNA here is from genome assembly GCA_029721435.1 of Gymnothorax reevesii. Taxonomy (NCBI): domain Eukaryota; kingdom Metazoa; phylum Chordata; class Actinopteri; order Anguilliformes; family Muraenidae; genus Gymnothorax; species Gymnothorax reevesii. The sequence goes on from CM056575.1 coordinate 33,348,862, forward strand.
GGCTTCGGGGAATCTGGTAGATGCACACATGACTGTCAACAAGTACTGATTTCCAGATCTAGTCTTGGGTAATGGACTAACACAATCAACAATGACCTTAGAGAATGGCTCTCCAAATGCTGGGATAGGCTGCAATGGAGCTACAGGTGGGTCTAACTGGTGTTTTCCAACTACCTGACAAGTGTGACAGGTTTTGCAAAAGTTGGAAACGTCTTTCCGAAGCCCAGGCCAAAAGAAGTGTTTCATGATCTTATCAACAGTCTTGTTAACACCAAGATGACCTCCTAAAGGTAAACTATGAGCCATTGTTAAGATCTCATTCCTGTAGACCTTCGGAACAACAATTTGCCTGACCACTGCCCAATCTGCATTCGCAGGGATATCAGGAGGGCGCCACTTCCGCATCAACACACCATCCTTGAGATAATACCCAACTGGAACTGCGTCTATTTCTTTATCAGGAAGGGCTCTCCTCCTTAGTGCACAAATTTCAGGATCATTAGTTTGCTCTTCAATCAACCGCTTTCTGGACAGAGACAAGTCTCCAGACACATCAGAATCACCAAACCCATCTGGCTGGCTGAACAATGAACTGATAAAAGTGTCTGATAAGTTCTCAAACGGAGAAACCATAGCAGGCCAATCAGAGTCATGAGGCGAACCATCTGAGTCCTGACTATTCAATGTGCTGGACGGCACCACATCATCTTTTTCTTTAGCCTTCTTGGCCATAGCACGAGTCAATGCGCAAGAAGGATACAGAGATGGGTCCTCATCCCCATCTTCAGTGCTCGGCTGTGAAGTAAGATGTACGGGGGGAACTACTTTGCCCCCAGCCAGGTCATTGCCTAGCAACAGAGAAACACCCTTTATAGGTAGACTTGACATAAGTCCCACCTTGACCTGTCCTGTAACTAAATCTGACTTCAAGAATATAGAGCGCAGGGGTACAGATACAGTCCTCCCTTCAATACCTTGTTCAAGTATGAAATCCCCTGAAGCGGTCTCATCACGTAACTCCAAGGAGTCCATCAACAAAAGTGACTGAGAAGCTCCGGTATCCCTTAGGATATATATGGGGACAGGAGTAGTATGCTCATTCAGAGCCACAAATCCCTCTGACACAAATGGAAGAAATTCCTCCCTCACAAAGTCAACTGTATCAGGCTTTTTAGCCCCACAAGAAGCAGGCAATTTAGCAGATCGGTGATCTACTACAGGGGTTTCTAACCTTGTTTTCACAAAGGCATTTGGTTTGGTATCCTTTTCTTTTTCCTTCTTAGCTTTTAGGAACCAACAGCTAGTTGTAACATGACCAGATTTCTTGCAATAACTGCAAACTAGACCACTTTTGTCACTGTCAGCTTTCACACTTTGATCAGACCTGTTACTGGATTTCTGAGCACCATGACCAGATTTGTCTTTGTCTTTGGGTGAGGAATCTTGGGTATCACCGTAACCCTTTTTCTGAAATTGGGACCATCTATTGTTACTGCTAGACTGAAATTTGGACTTATGTGTGAGAACATATTCATCTGAAAATTTGGCAGCTGATTGCAAATTCAGTGCTTGCTTCTCATTAAGGTAGGTCTTAACATCATCCTTAACACAGTTCTTGAATTCTTCAACTAACACCATCTCTTTTAGTGAGTTGAAATCATCCTTGACCTCCATAGAAGTACACCAGCGCTCAAAGCAAACCTTCTTCTCATTAGCAAATTCAACATAAGTCTGATTTTCAGATTTCTTCAGACCTCTGAATTTCTGTCGGTAAGCCTCTGGAACCAACTCATAAGCTCTCAAAATAACCTTTTTGACAACCTCATAGTCAGAGGAATCATCTGCAGACAAAGCCGAATAGGCTTGTTGAGCTTTACCCTTGAGGACAGTTTGCAACATCAGAGGCCAGTGTTCCTTTGGCCACTGGCAACTCTTTGCTACCTTTTCAAAACACTGGAAATAGTTGTCTACGTCCTTTTCAGAAAATGGAGGCACCAGTTTTACCTCCTGACTGGCACAAAATTTATTTTTAGTTTCAATTTTAATTTTTAGTTGCTCCATTTGGAGTCTTTCTTCTCTATCGAATTTCTCTAATTCAAAATCTCTCTGTCTGTCTCTCTCTTTCTGCTCTTTCCTCTTTCTCTCTCTCAAATTCTCTTTGTTTTTCTTTTTCTTCCCTCTCAAATTCTCTTTGTTTTTCTTTTTCCTCCCTTTCAATCTCTAGCATTTTTAATTTAAGTTCCATTTCTATATTTGGATTTTCCACTGGAAACTGTTCCAGATCTCCTGGTGCAAACACATTTTCATCAATGTAATATTCAACTATCTCTCTAGCCAGTCTTGCTTTTCGCATGGCTGGTTTTACCTCTGTCAGCTCTAAATGTCTGCAAATTTCTAGCAGTTCTGTCTTTTTAAAAGACTTCAAAACCTCAACGGCTGGTGATGCCAAGAAATCATCCATTGCTGTTGATCTGTCAATAAATTTATATCGGAAAATTCAAAAAACAATTTTACAATTTGAAATGTTAGATTTTTAATAAATGACTCACAAAATGTTCTATCCCGGACGAGCCCCCAATTTGTTATGGCCCCTAATTTGTTATTACATTTACAACATAACAGCAACAGCAACAGCAAGGGATGACAGACACAGTTTTAAAAACTTAAACACATTTAATTAACAAACAAGGACTTTTAACTAAACTACTGACCAAGATTGAATAGAAAAAAAAAGAAATATTTACAGTCCCTTTTTGTGGGGTGGCTTGGTGATGTCCTGGATAAGGAAAAATAATGCTCTAACACAAGCAAAAATCCTCAAAAGAAACTTCACAGATCTTGAACAGAAATGACAGGTCTGGTCACATGAATCCTTCTTCTTGCAATTTCTCCTACCACTACTTTACTGTCTCAATTCTTTTCATTATATACTCTTTTGCAGACCCCACCCACATTTAGACCTCTTTTTTTTATTTTCTGGGACTTTCCCCAGACATGCCCAGGACATGTCTAAACCTAGCTCCAGTCTGAACTGAATAAAAAAAAGGTAAATACTGCCATCTAGTGGCCTATATTCACATTACAGTATGTAGCAGAAATGAAGCAACTGGAGACAAGTCACCCACAGAGCTACAAGCACCTGCAGGATGGAGGGTTTGTTGTTTGCAGGTCGCCTAACAAATTCAATGCAGTTGCAACAGATCAGGCTTTAGAGCAAACTGTGAACAGGGATGGGAAGAGCAAGGGTGGAGTCATAGGTCTCACAAAGAGGAAGACTGCCTTGATACGCTGGCTGACAACACGACACGTAACAGGAGAACATGTAGAGGCCTTCAGTGAAAAGAAAATATCTGGTGTCATCAAATCCCGTCAAGAACTTGGAAAGGCCAGGAAAGAGAGGGATGAGAACTCACAAACATCATCACTGGCCAAATGGCTACAGATCAAGTCAGAGAAAGTCTGAACACCTTTCTCGATGAGGGAAGAGCTAAAAACACAGAGTTCCTTATCAGCAGAGTTACGACTGCTAGGACGAAGAGCTTCTGGGATACAGAGACCAGACTGAATGTCAAGACTTTCGCAGATATGAAGAAGCCAGTCACCACAAAGGTGAACAAAAAACTGATAATGGATTCCGAGGTTCTCTTTCGAAGATTGCTGGTGGTGCCAAGACAAAGAGAGGTGAATCTTCAAGACGTTCTTAAACATGAACTGACAGCAACATCGCCATCACTCTTCCATGATGATGGTACAATGAGGAAGACTGCCAAGAGTGAACTAGCGCAGAAGTTGGAAGCACCAGCGGAGTGCAGTGCCGGACAGCTCACTGGCAGAATGTCAACAGCATACATACTAGATGGCATGTCATTGTTACAAGGCATCAAGGACAACCTCTTTGTGACATTTCATGACCTTGCTGCAGTCATTCTGAAGTATGTGATGAATCCCTTCAATCAGTCACAGGGTGTCGAGTCAGTCACAGTGGTTTTTGACCGATATGACCACAAACTCAGCCTAAAGGCAGCTGAATGAATCAGACGTGGAGAAACACACCAGACTGGCTACATTATCCAAGGAAATCGGCAGGTTCCCTACTATCGACAGTTCCTCAAGAGCTCGGGAAACAAAGCTGCCCTTGCTACCTTTGTTTCAGACCACATTGTTGGTAGCGCACCCAGTATGCTGCCCAGATGTCAGAGAAGATCCTTGCTAGAGGGTTTGCTGAAGTTCATCTTGCAAGGGCTGTGACAGTCACAGGAGCAACTGCCATTCCAGGCCTTTTTAGTTCCCATGAAGAGGCAGACACAAGAATGATTCTGCATGCAATCGATCTATCATCGAAATATGAACGGCTGATCGTCCGCAGTGATGACTCTGATGTTCTAGTGTTGCTGGTGTACTACTGCAGCAAAGACATGCTCACTGGATCTATATACATGCTTGCTGGTCACAACACTCCAACCATCAACCGACAGCGTTACATCCCAGTACATGCCATCGTGACAGCCCATGGTGACAAGTTCTGCCAAAGTCTACCAGCAGCACATGCGCTTACTGGACGTGACACTACTAGCAGTCTCTTCAAAATTGGAAAGCGTGTTGCATACTCCAAACTGGTAGATTACGTGTAGAAGGATGACACCTCCCTACAACATTTGGGATGCAGAATGCTACAGAGGCTGACATGTCATCTGCACAGTCGTATGTCCTCAGCCTGTATGGCAGGAAGGCACAGTCATGCTCGTCACTTGATCAGCTTCGATACCACTTAGCCTCAACAACTGACAAGCCTGCATCACAACTTCCCCCAACAGAAGATGCCTTTCAGCAGCATGTCCGGCGAGCAAGGTACTAAACCAGCATCTGGACACAAAGTCACATTGCTAATCCTTCTCTGCAGTCTCCAGTTGGCAATGGATGGTGCTTGTCTGAAGGTCAACTTGAGCCAGTTGTCTACACTAAAGAATCAGCTCCAGTTGAAGTCTGTGACATCATTCATATGTACTGTGTAAATTGTTACTGCACACAAGGGAGGATGTGCAACTGCATACAGAACAATCTTCGTTGCACTGAGTCATGTTCATGCAAAGGAAACTGTCAAAATCCTGAAGTTGTTCTTCACTCTGACAGTGACTCAGATGATTCTGATGAGGATGATGTTGACTGAGAGACATGGGTAGAAAATCCTGAAGTTGTTCTTCACTCTGACAGTGACTCAGATGATTCTGATGAGGATGATGTTGACTGAGAGACATGGGTAGTACGTACTATCACCATGACTGCTCGACTGAGGAAGATAATAATTATGACCTTGAATTATAAATAGGCATAATTAGATTTTTTTATGGGTAAAACCTACAAAGGCTATATTGTGATTATTTTTACTTTTTTTTTGTCACTGCCCTTCCGTTGAATAAGGGCCTATAATTATGATCTAAGAAGTCGTGAGAGTTGCTTCTGTGTCAGAATGTGCTGTTTGTATATGTATTGATATATTACTGATAAATTTTGGAAATTGTTGGCATTATCACATACAACCTATCAATAACATTTTAAAATCTGCATGTAATGTGCAAGATCTTGTACTGGGTATGTGGTATGTCTAATGTATATTAATGTGCAATTTTCTGCATCAGATCATATGGGTTGAATCTTGTTCTACCCTAGGTTGGGGTCATCTGAAATTTTGGCCTGGCAACCGCAGCACTCATGGTCGAAGGTGAAGCCGGTTCTTTGTAGTCATGGCAACACGTAACTCCTTTTTTGAGGATATGGGTAAGACGTCTTACAAACTCTTCTGCTTAAATCTGGATGTAAACTGAATTAATTATTTAAAACTGTGTAAAGGACTGTACTTGTGTACCCATGAAAACCAGCTGTGCAATTAATCATTATTTCAAAAATCTTTTTTTTCTCAGTAATGTGGTAAGATTTTCAAAAGCGTCAGAAATCCCAGCATTCTCCGCGTCAATAAAATCCTACAGGCTTCCTGCCCGCCATTTCATTTTTGAGGTAGCTAGCTCGCTAGGTAAGTAAGTGCAGCATCTGACTGCGCATTGCCCAGTTGTCTCAGCGTTGAACTTACAAGAAAGAATTGGAACGATATTTCGAATTGATATCGACGCATTTGTTTGAGATAATCAGAGGACAAAAGTTAGGAACGACAGCCATTGTCCATTCAAGAACAGCAAACCGCTTAGAAATAAACTGCGCCAAGATGTCGACTGATGGCGTTGATAAACCAGGCCTGGGGTAAGTTAGCTTCTCATGTTCATTGTTTGCCGAATAGCTAGCCAGCTTGCTACGTGGCTCGCAACGAATGCGGTAAACGCCTCTCATGATTGTAGGCCAGTTTAACTACTGGAACAGTTACTCGGAAACCGATGTTTGATCTTTCTGTAGTTTAAGATACCCTTACAGTTTGCGAAATGCTGAAATTGGCAATCGCAAGCTAACGTTGAATGCAACTGCGGTTAGCGTCACGGTAGCTAACGCTTACTAAGGTCGTGTGGGGTTTCTTTCATTTCAAGTGGTCCCATAACGTTTGTATTGCGGCGTCCGTTTTCCGCAGTTTGGCTAATGAATGTTCGCTAATCTTTTTGAACGTAACAACTAACTCACTAACGTTTGCTGACATCGAAATATTTATATATATATAACTATAAATGTAGTTTAGTTAATCATGTGTAGCTAACAGTTAGCTGGCTAATGTAGCTATATAGTCATGCGCTGTCCACCTCACGAGTAAAGCCAATTTGGTCAACTTCAACTTTTACGAAGGAGCAATGGAGGATCCATACCTTTGGATCAGATAGTCTAACTTTAGGTCTTAGCATGACTGCTCCGTGAGTCGATGTAACCCTGACCTAATTTTTAGATGGGTTATGTGAGGTTTTACATGGGGCGGAGTCGTGCGTCTTGCTTGCTCACGTTTGAAATCAATGTGCAAGTCCGATGCATTCCCCAGTTAACAGCACCTTTGTCTTATCCCTCTCATTTTCTGTGTTCTAGTGAAATGAACGGCAAGCCCACCCACCAGGGCAGGAAGGAGAGGCCTCAGAAGCGCGGGGGTGGGCGTTTTGAGCCCTATAGCAACCCGTCCAAAAGATACCGTGTGTTTGTCAGCAACATACCTTTCGATGTGAAATGGCAAGCCCTCAAGGACCTGATGAAGGAAAAAGGTAATTCATCTTCACCAGCTGGGATGATCCTTTAAAGTTCTATCCACGAATCATTTGAGAGTTTTTGGACACCTCAAGTGATTCAAATTTTGGATCTAATCTCATTGTAGTGGTTTCACTCCAGTTACTTCGGAAGGGCCACTGGTGTGAACAGAAAATTGCTTCTGACTATTCACAATCGCTTCTGTGTTTAGATGGATTCCTTTGACTATAGCTGGTCTTAATCTGCAGTAGCAGAATTTCTGGCTGCACTCATCTCACAGCATTGAGACTGGTTATCTATACACCAAGTATAGATGGTGGGCTTATGCCATGAAGACGATGGTGAAATGGTGATTTTGGTTTGTCATGCGGATCGGTCACATTTGCACTGTTGCAGTCCGAATTGAGCCAGTTTGGATTCATGGAGGGTTTCCATGGTAGGAAAAAAATATGCTGGCGAAGGTAATGCGATGTTCCATGCCATTGCCTTGTTGTCGCATGGCCCGCCAGTGTTTATTGGGTTACTTTCACACCTGATGGTTGAGAATGTGCCCTGTGATGTGATGTGGTGTGGAAAAAAAATATGTAGATATTGGCCTCAAGTTCAAATTGGTCTATTTTTAGGGCTGTCTATATATATTGAACTGAAGGTTGTGCATATTTGGTACCTTGCTCATCGAATGTTCAAATATACCTAAAATTGTTTGCTCTTGCCACATCTGTAGTGCTCCCGTGCGTCGTAAAATTTTAATCTGTCGGAGGCACTGTCGGTCATAACGGACAGCTTTGATTTTGAAAAGGTGCATTGGTCTATTCTCAGATTCAATTTGCTCAATGTAAAACTCATTTTCTGAGGAGTTCAAGTTGATTTTTGGAATTGTATGTGCAGTGCAACTGTGCAGAACTGCATTCTGATGTGTAGCATTAAATTGCATTTCTCTCTTTTAGGTGTGGCACAGCATGTTTGCTGATGTCTCTGCAGAAACGTGCTTCGTGGTATACATTTTTTTGTGGTGTTGGGTGTTTCTTTGGGTGCAGGTCTACAAAGCAAAGCTGCCTCTTATTCTTGTCCTTGGTTTTAACTTCGGAATTGTTCGCTTAGCTTTCTGCTGGTTTGTTAGTTGTTGCCTATGGTTGACCCTGTATTCATGTTGAAAAGTAAATTGAGATATGGTTGGCCTATGACTGTTACAAATTCATTGGCCACTTTTCCTTGTAAGCAGTTAGACTTATTAAAATCTCTGGAAGTGAGTGAACATCAATTGAATTATTGCAGTGATTTTTAAAAAATGTTTTTTTTTTTTTTTTTTTTTTTTGTAAGTTGCTGCGTGTTTTAAATGAGCTGCGATTTTTAAGAAAGGTAGTTTCTTTGATATTGTTGAACCTTTTGTTTTTGGGTGTAATTTGGTGGATGGTAGCATATGTGCCATGGGTTCTAGAGCTCTGAATTTGTCCTTTTGGGTTGGTTTGGGGAAGATGATATGCTCTGCTGTAGACTTGATCGGCAATTTTGTTTAATCAATCACACTCGGTCATGGCACTGATGGGGTTCAATTCAGCAAGGACGGGAAGAAGGCATATGTAGGCTTTCTTTTTGTAGACCTGTACCAGCATTCTGTGGCTGAGGTGCTGGAGGCAGCCCTGGGCTTTGCTGGTTGGCGAAATGGCCGCCATATGGCCATCCATGTATGTTCTAAACCCCATTGTTTTCTTGGCTTTTCTCCCTTGGTCTGTGTCGTCTGGAATCTGATTTGTAGTGGGTGAGGTAACTTACGTGGAACACTTAACGGACGCAGAAGGCAAATCGAGGGTAAGTGCAAGAGACGACTCCTTGTTCGACGCTCGAGTTTCTTATTCTCCCAGTTTTTTGTTTTTCCCCAGACTTGTTGACCTCAGGACAGTTCTTGGGTGTAGCTTCAGAAAGCATTTTTTGTATTGTATTTGGTACCGTGAAATGCGGTTATCGCGGAAGAGGGCTGGAGTTGGAGTATTTGCGGCTTTGAACATGTCGTAAATCGCCTGCAGCCAGCAGGAGTCCTTCTCAATGTTTGCTTTTCATCTGGAATTTGGGCTTAAAGTGGGATCAAGCTTGGAGTCTTGGTGGTTCACTGACTCGAGCTGAATTTAAAATGGTTGTTGTACAAGTGCACTCTTGTTTACCTACTGTGCTTGTATCTATTACATAAGTAACATTCAAATGTATTCTCTCGTGGGAAGCCGTTTTGGTCGGTACGTAATTCCGTTCCTTGTACTTCGTCGTAATATTGTGCCATCAGGCGACTTGGGATTCCTGCTGTGACTTGACTATAATTTCTGTGGCTCTCCAGATCATTAGTAAATCATTCAAATGTCTTTTTGATTGTTAAATGTGTTGATCAACTAGGTGGTAAAAATTAAACTAATGTTAAAAGTAAATGAACATGCACTATAGCTTATTTGTTAGTTGTACTCAAATTGTACCTGAACACTGCTGTGGGTCCTGTCTACCAATTTTAACATCCATCTGCTTTTTTCTCTTCTATTGCCCCGGAATGTTGTCTTCTGACGATTGAAGGGTTGTGCGTAAGTGTCTTGTTTGCTCAGATAGATTTTTATAATCTCTTTTTAAGTATAATTGAGGGAATAAACTTTCTGTGTAACAATGGCCCTCTGAAATCACTGCAGGGTTGTTGAGTTCAGGACTGAGGAACTAATGAAAGCAGCGGTGGAGAAGGTGAATAAGCACAACCTAAACGGGAGGCCCCTCAAAGTGAAGGAGGTAGGTGTTGATGTCTTGTTTGGACGACTTCAACCTGACTTGCAGTCCATTAGTTTTTCCATTTCTTCGAGTGCATGTAAACAAATCGCCTTTTGCTAGACAATCAACACAGAAATGGAGGGGGACGACTAGCTTGTGCATTAAGTAATTTAAGTTAGCAAAATGGCTGAAAACGAGTGGAAAATTTGGTATGAAATTTATGACCATAGCTTAACTCGACATTACTGTCACGTGACTGCCAAACTGTTCCTTAGCCTCTCATTGGTTTAACTTTTTCAAGGGGTGGAAAGATGGTGACCTCCATCTCATTGTAGACTTTTTGACCACTACCTGGATCCAAACTCAGGCTAGGTTTGCGTTCTTCCTATTTAACAAATTACTTAAGCAAGTATGCTCATGATTGGCCGTACTCTTTGTACATTGGACTTCCGCCGGAATGAAGGGCAGAAGTTCCTTGTCCTCATGGACTAATTTGATTTTGGAAAACCTACAGGAAGATGATTCTCCAGCAAGACAGTTGGTTACCACTGGCCTACTGAATAGTAGTAGTCTCTTGGTACCTCTATGTGATTGGCTCATTGTTCTGCTGATTCCACCATATGCTTTCAACATTGCATTCTACCTTATCTCTCTCTACTCTAGGACCCTGATGGGGAGTTTGCCCGACGTGCTGCCCAGCGGGCCCAAGGGGGTGGCGGGGGCGGACCCCCTGGCGGCATGGGAATGGGAATGGGAATGGGCCCTGGACCTGGTGCCCCTCCTCCTCCCCCAATGGTCAACATCCCTCCCAGCCTCATGGACAATCCCAACATACCCAGCGAGATCATCCACGGCCTGCAAGCCGGCAAGATCGGGAGCACTGTTTTTGTAGCCAATGTACGAAAGCATGCATTTTGGTGCAAACTTTATCCTGCATGTTGAATTCAGATTTTGCCATGGGTGGCCTTTTCATGTGCGCCTACTGTTAAGAATGTGCAGCATGTCCACGTCAGTTTGAGGTTTGGCAACAGTGATGCAGTGGGTTTGATTCTGGTCTGTGACCTTTCGATGTGGAGTTTGCGTGTTCTCCCCATATTGTGTGGGTTTCCTCCCAGAGTCCAAAGGCATACATGCTCTGCTAATTGGAGACTTCAAATGGACTTAGCATTTGAGTGTAATCCCTTCCTTGCCCATTGTGCAAATACTGGCACACGAACTGTAGAATAATGGGTAGTGCTGCTAAAAACCAAATCAGTCTTAGTTTGCATCCATGTACCATGGTTTTGTTTTTGCCAACAAATTTTTGTTCTTGTGGAACATATTAAATGTTTGCTGATTAATGTCCTCTTGTTTCACTGGCAGGTTTTTTATTAATTTTTTGCCAAGTTAAGGGCTGTCTGTGTATGTAACATGGATATCATTAACCAGTGGCTTTGTGTCAAGTTTTCAACTGATGTGGTGCTTGTGGATTACAGCTGGACTACAAGGTTGGCTGGAAGAAGCTGAAGGAGGTGTTCAGCATGGCTGGTGTCGTTCTCCGCGCTGAACTCCTTGAGGACAAGGATGGGAAAAGCCGAGGAATGGCCACTGTGACCTTTGACCTTCCCATTGAAGCTGTCCAAGCAGTCTGTATCCTTTGTGCCTGACAGGCGGTGACGATGGTCATGGCCAGGGGAGGGCAATTCCGGTCCTAGAGGGCCAGTGTGAATGCAGGATTTTATTTGTCAATTACCCAGACTAATTGAGTTAACTGATTGCATACACAAATATAGATTTGTGCAATGGCTAGACCTAAGATGTTTTATGAAGGGAGACGAGAACAGTCTTTGGTGGTCTTTCAAGATGATTCAAAGAAATGCTCCAGAAATGTCAGATTTCATAAATGGTTTGGCTAATTTAGATGATCAACTAATTAAAGGCCAGAAGCTGGTGTGAAAACCAGGGACAGACACAGCCCTCGTTTCCCACCTCTGGTCTTGGCTGCTAAAAATTGATTGCTTGTACTCAAAATACAGCGATTGCTGTTGATGCTTGTCACTGTTGGGTGCTTAGTTGAAGCCAAATGTGTGGTTTTTTTTTTGGGGGGGGGGGGGGAATTTTTTTTAGATTCGTGAATTGAGCAAATTTTACCCTTTGAATGCACACTGGTAATGTCTTGAGCAGTCAGGACCAATAATAAAGTGAGGTTGTGTGGTTAATCGTCATGTTTTATGATGTTGCATCAGAACTGCTCCCTTCTGCTGTAGTGAAGACTTTGAATACGAATCTTTATTGCAAATAACTTCTCCTTAACGATGGCTTAGCTATGTTCAACGGTCAACTGCTGTTCAATAGGATCATGCATGTCAAATTGGTGGGTGGCTTTTGGATAACCATTTTATTGTGCCGTTCCTTGTTGGATTTCAAAATTATAAACGAAAAAACCTGTACTTCCTGATAGGATGAAAAATCTGCCCCAAAAGATGACTTTGGTCCTCCAGAAGGCCCGTCTGCTCTTCCCCGTAAGTTTCTTCTGTTGAATTGAAGTTTCTTGTCTGCACTCTTCAGGTTGTCCTCGCAAAATGTTCACCCACTGGAAGAGTGACTTATGTATACGCTAGAAAATTTTATGTAAATGAAGTCAACAGTTTTCTCAAGCCTCTGTTTAGTAATATGTGCAGTGTAAATTAAGGAACTATGATCTATTTGGTTGCTTATATTTATGATTTTGGACAATGTTTCAATGTTTGTTTTTATTGTGTGGATTGCTAATTGAGCCTTAATTTGCCAACTTATGCAGGATATGTATCCTCTGTCATTTTTGGCTCATGAACTCCTCAGACTGCTGCCTCAGCTGGAAGCGTTTTCCTTTTGTCAAGTGCATCCTGTTGTGCGATGACACAACCTCACTGTACTTGGCAGTTGTGGCTTGATCCCAGAAATGCATCACTCAAGTAGCTACTTTACAAAGACTGCAAGTGTTGGCATTGAGACAAAGCCAGTGGTTGCATTCAAATTCTCTTAAGAGCAAGGAGCCTTCCTTGATGATGGATATGCACTGGAAATGGATTGGCCGGTAGCCATGATGAGTGTCTGAGTTGTCCATTTCATGAAGGGAAGGAGGAAACTAGCTCCCTCTTTGCTGCCATCCAGCAAGGAGAAATGGGACCAGCTTTGAAAGTCAAATACAGACCGCAATCCTCTGTGGTTGTAGCTATTGGATAAATCATTTGTGTTAAAGTGTTCAGATAAATTATGCTGACCATCTTCTCCATCGAGCTCATGAAGAGTTGAGGGAAAGAATATCCAGTTTTTTAAAATGTGTCCCAAGCCATCTTCAATCTCCCTGCAACAACTTCTTGACCCATGTGAAATTTTCTTTCGAGGTCAAGGAAAAGTGAAGTAAGGGAAAAGTAAGACTGCTCATTGTAAGCGATTTGGATTATGCACCCACTGTCCTCTCACACCTGTGTTCTTGCATGGTAAACTTGAAATCCTGATCCTTGGTCTTTACAGGTGGTTTGAGTGGCATTGGTCTTGGTCTGGGTCCTGGAGGTCAACCCATTGACCGACACCAGATAAGCAGAGGAGCAAGTGGTGCCGGAGGAATGGGGAACATGGGACCTGGTGGTGAGGGATTTTGGTTTCTAATTTCTCTGGCAGCAAGTGGTAACTGGGTTATCTGTACATGGTTGATAAGTCTTGCCTTCTTGTAGGAATGGATGGCATGGGCTTTGGTGGCATGGGCAGAATGGGAGGAGGTATAGTCCACGCAATCAACTAAATTTTATACTGTTTTATAAGTGATGGTCCTTTGAGCTTATGGACCTTTTAATTTGTGCACTCACATTGAATTTGTCCTTAATGGTTTTTGCAGGGATGGACAATTTCCGAAGCGGAATAAATAACCTGGATCCCTTCGGGCCATCGGGAATGGGTCGTATGAACGGTAAGTGCTGGAACTCCAGGAGGTCCAGTCCCCCCCTCCTGTATTAACCTCTGTGGACCTGTTTAATTGCCTACCATTCTCCGTACGAATGTATCAAACTTGTGTATTGTCAGATGTGGACCGAGGGATTGGTGGCGGCTTTGAACGCGGATTTGGCCGGAATGACATGGGCATGCAACAACGTAGTTTTGGGGACTCAAATGAAAGGGGATTAGGTTTGTATTTTGTACCATGTCAAGATTGAATTTACTCCCATGTGCCCCCGTCCTCCTTAACCAATGCTTTGCACTGATCTTTAAAGCAGACATATATTCTCGACTCAAACCCCTGTGATTTGTTATGCAGGTAGCTCAATGGGCATGGATCGAATGAGCTCCGGCCTGGATGGAATGGGCTCCGGAGTAGGCCGCATGTCCGGAATGGACCGCATGGGGATGGATCGGATGGACCACATGTCCGACATGGACCGGCTGGGGCCCAGCTTTGACCGCATGGGGTCGGGGCTGGACCGGCTCGGGCCCAGCGTGGACCGCATGGGAACAGGCCTCGACCGTATGGGCTCCAACGTGGACCGCCTTGGCCAAGCCGGCTTTGACCGCCTGGGTCCGTCCAATTTGGATCGCATGGGCTCAGGGATGGATTTCATGTCCCCCATGGGTATGGATCGGATGAGTTCCGGCTTGGATCGGATGAGTGCCAACTTCAGCCGCTCTGGGTCCACTGGCCTTGACCGCTTCCAGAGCACTGGGCTCGACCGCATGGGCTCCTCCATGGATCGGATGGGCACAGCCCGGGTGGGTGGCCAGTTTGACAGACCTGTAGAGATGAACCGTGGTGGCTTTGGCAGCACCTTTGGTGGAGTGGGAGCTGGTGGGGCTGGAGCCAATGCCAGGAAGGGTTGTCAGATCTTTGTCAGAAATGTAAGTGCGTGTTCATTTGCTCCTCTGATATAACGCTGGACTCTCTGAAATTTGAGAGCTTCAATGCCTTTACTTTGTTCTCTTTGCAAAATCTTTTGTCGCAGTGCATGGAGTTTGCTTGTATCCTGTGAGTTAATGTTTCCCCTCTGTTTGCAGCTGCCCTTTGATTTCACCTGGCAGATGCTAAAGGACACCTTCAACTCCTGTGGTGAGTGCATTAATCTACAAAATCTTGCTGTATTTGAGCAGACATTGTAATGGTTTTGCCTTCTGTACTCCAGGTTGACAGCCTGCCTCAGCTGGCAGATGTTTTTAATGCCCTTTTATCTTTCTTTGCAGGTATGGTCCAGTATGCAGATGTCAAAATGGAGAACGGCAAGTCTAAGGGTTGTGGTGTGGTCCGTTTTGAGAACCCAGAAACCGCAGAGAGGGCTTGCCGGACCATGAACGGCCACAGGTTGAACGGGAGAGAGATCGACGTCCGGATCGACAGAAATGCCTAATTCCTCAAAGAAATTTCTATTGTCTTCCCCTTCCATAATTGTTCCCTTTTTTTAGGCCTAGCAGTTGCTGCAAAGAATAGTACTTTTTGTTTTTGCTTGCTGAAGTTTTTAGTGACCAAATCTTTTACTTTTTTCTTTTTAAAAAATGGATGCTTTGAATTAATTTCATTACCTTTCCTATGTATGGTGTTTTGATAATAAATACCAATGTATGAAGCCATCTGTCTTGGGTCATTTGATATTCATTTCTTTGTGTAATCGTTGTGAGCAGATTTATGAAGGAACGGTTTGCTTGAACTTTGTGCGCCCACATTGTGCATTCAGGTACCTTACAAACTTGGACGCCAACAGAACCGGATCAAGTTGGTTCTACATACAAGTCGATGCAAGGATATGAGAATTGACCTAAGATAACTTAATGGAACTGCCAGTGTATCTGTGATGGCTGATGTCCATAGAAGGCGCTAATAGCGGAAATATACGCCATGAGGAAAACGACCGCGGTTGTTACGAGCCTTCCTCTACATTTTGAAAACTTAATGTTTGTCGACAGCTTAATACTGTGAGAGAGATCTTCGTTCTGAAATCATTTTCGGATGATTGAGCGTTTTGTGAACTAGAAGTGTAATCAAGGTTTAAACTTCGAAGCGGGTCAATGGAAGATGGATAATTTATTGCCACTTTATCTGAAGACTACGCACAGGCTACTATTCGAAGGCCAGAGTGAAATCGGATATCCTGGAAAGGAAATCCGACAGTGCTGTGCTGGGTGAGGTTCAATAGTTCTCATCAGTCAGAAGCGCATCGACGCCTACCTCAAAGTAGAAATTGCTGTTGGACCGCCCTTATAACGTCAGAAGGTCGGCGGAAGAAAAGGTCACTGACTTCCATCGTATCCAAAATGGCGGCCTCCTTGTGTCAGTGTTATCAGGTGAGATTCTATCAGTTTGTACGTTGTCTCGTTTTTCTTGAACGTCTGGTGCTCGGTACTCCATTTCAAGAAAGCACAAGGGATTCAAATAGGACATTACTGGCGATTATCAAATCAAGGTATTTTATTAAGCCTGAGGCGCGATGTAGCGGACTAGCAAATTTCCATGCAATGCTGGTCTACTGTGACAATATACCGGGTCCATGTGTGCTATGGCTTTTAAGTTATTTTATTATGGTCAGAAATTTGATTTCAAACTTAGTCCTAGGGTTAAGTAATTGTGTGTTTTAGTTTTAGCGTACCAATGGTTAGTTATGAACAAAATTGAATTGCTTTGTAGCCAGTTGGCTAGCTAACGTTTGCTGTCAGACTGCGTCTCATTAGGGGATATTTATGAATATCGATCTCTCGGTTTGTGTAACTTTGCTGAATAACATGGCAAGACAACCGGTGCTAAAATTAAGCTCCATAGTAACACATTGTAGCAAAAAGTAATCCAGTAAGTTCGAAAATTAGCTCGCTACTTCCTTACCATTTTCATACCGCGATTCCCTTTTTGGCTATTAAAGAAAATGTATTTTCAACTTTTGCCTGTTCAGAAATAGAGTTTTAAGACCTATGAGCTCATACAATTTAGTTCGCGATTCATAGATTTTTGTCAATTCTGCTATGTCAGTTTGCCTGGTACAATTGAAAAGGTAGTCTGGATTGAGATTTTATGGTCTAGGCAATTTGTATGAGGAGGATGCTTGGTAAATCAATGTAGCTTCTAAATTTTATTACAGTAGCAATATGCTCCCCATAATATAGAATATTCTTTGTCTGAAGAACACTTATTTTTTTTAGAACACATCAAGATGGAATTTTAGTTACACCCGCACAAATGTAAAGGTGGTGTATGATCAAAATGAAAAGTAACATTGATGTGTAACATTTGATTATCGTATTTAATTGCAAAAGGTTAATTTACACACGATTTTTGAATATTGCATAGATTGCTTGACATAGCAGTTTGCATTGCTTTTTCCAGCTCTGTATCAGAAGGAGCTGTGTGCTTTTGTCCACGTGTTCTGATGCGATAACATACAGAAGATATGCCTACAGGATATGTGGGCCTCTTGTAACCACCTCACAGGTAACTGCTCCCTTCTCATATTTACTACGAAATATGTATTTGTTGCACCAGGAACTACTTCTATTTAGATTCATTGACCACCATAAATCTGTCAAAACTGAGTTCTTGAAGTTCATCCTGCTGTAAATGAATTCAGCTTAATGGCTACAAATTATTTATTTTGAATGTTGATATGCAGACTTGGGTACGCTATGCATCAGGCCGTGGAGGGCCTCGCAAGGGCTTCTTGGGTGAGTTTTTGGACAGCATTAAACAGGAGCTTAGCAAGAACAAAGAGATGAAGGAGAACATCAGGAAGTTTCGTGAGGAGGCGAAGAAATTGGAGGAGTCTGAGGCTCTGAAACAGGCCAGGAGAAAATACGTAAGTGGGATTAGGCTCCTCATTCTTAGCCACAAAGTGAAATGAGGCCCCAGAAAGTATATGGGATGGCCCCGATTATAGTAGCTAAGGCACTTGGAACCACAGTGAGATCAATGCAGCTGTTCTGGACTTGAGCAAGGTCATTAACCCTGCATTACTCCTGCTGGAATTGACCCATGCCTAGTCTAGTCAACTGTATGTTGCCATGGATGAGGGCATCAGCTGAATAACTTCAGTGCAATTTGTCATCAAAATAATATTGCGAATTGCATGTAATTCTACACTTCCCGGTAAATATTTGCCTCATTTATTTATTACAGAAAACTATAGAATCTGAGACTGTGAAAACCTCGGAAGTGCTTAAGAAGAAGCTGGGCACAATCTCAGAGACTGTTAAAGAGGTAAGCCTTGTGACCTTAATGTGAAATTGTTGTGGCTTTGCTTTCACATTGAATATGCTAGCCCTGTGTGAGCAGAGATCATTTATTGGGGTTGAAAACAGAATTTGGCTTGCAGGGCCTGGAGGAAGTGAGCCGCACTGACCTCGGGAAGAAGATCAAGGAAGGTGTGGAGGAAGCGGCTAAGACAGCCAAGCACTCCGCGGAGTCGGTGTCCAGGAGCGGTGAAAGGTTGGGCAAAACTGGGGCCTTTCGAGCCATATCGCAGGTACTGGGTCAGTGTGTTTCTACAAATGTCCGTTTCTACAGTATCAGAAACTGTTACATCGATGAGGCTGAGTTTCCTTGCGAATTCACCTGCTTGTAAAGTTTCTCAAATATATATTTGAAATGCATGGCAAAGGATTTTGTGTAATTTATTTCCTGACTAATTTGTAAATCCATTTTATTTGCTTCTACGACAGGAGTCATTTCTGATTATTGACTTCAGCAGAATATTTTTCCAATAGTCTGTCCTCATTTTAGGAAAGCCAGTTGAAAAAGAGAAAAATAATGCCTTTAGTGCTAACTGGAGTTTTTCAACAAAAACATTTTGGTGTAAAAAGAATTAAACACCAACATCTTTTTGTTGAGAATTCCAGTTGGCACTAATAACTCAGCTTTGATTTCCAAAAGGATGTAGAGACAGTTATGCATACTCAAAGTTACTTCTATTTTTTGCCAGATATCTGGCACTGTTACCAAACAAAGTAAATTTTGCTTATTGCGTGAACATTTGAAGATCTGCATGTTATTCCTCATGGATTGTTTTATGTTTGTTGCCGTCAATGTACCATCATTCTGTACTCTTATTTAGTCATTTGAGGGCCATTTCTGTGAGCAGAACTCCCTCCAGGGAGTGTTTATTGCTGTGTGTCTGTTTGGCTAACCCTTATTTCACCCGTCTGTGCTCTCAGGGCATGGAGTCTGTAAAAAAGGAGATCGATGACCTGGGACAAAGTGGTCCCTACCGGCCACCTTCCCGACTACGGAAGAGAAGTGACTTCTCATCTAGGGCAGGGGGGAGCGAGTCCAAGGTCTTTGAGGCTAATGAGTAAGTTTCCCTCTGTTTGCAAATTGTCTGTCCTCTGCATTGTCTCTTGTCTTCTCATTGAATATGTTTCATGGAATCTTACATAAGGCTCCTCCCAGTGCTGTTACGTCATCATATTGGGATATGGCTACCTATTGGCCTTCTGACTCTTTTCTTTCTGTGGTTTATTGGCTGACTGACCAGAGGATGATGCTGATAAAGTCATTGCAAAGATGGAGCTAGATCTGAACAAATTTCTGCT
This sequence comes from Gymnothorax reevesii, assembly GCA_029721435.1. NCBI lineage: Eukaryota > Metazoa > Chordata > Actinopteri > Anguilliformes > Muraenidae > Gymnothorax > Gymnothorax reevesii. The sequence continues at coordinate 33,368,272 of CM056575.1, forward strand.
TTGTGATGCATGTCTGAGAAAAACAAATGATTAAGAATAATTTTCAGATGGAGGCAAGGGGATTTGATTGACATTAAATTTGGAAGTGATCCCAAACTGCGTTACATCTGAAAATGCATGAAGGGGCATTGATTGAAGGGGAACAGATAATTGGCAGATGCATTTTGTTGAAACCACATCCGCTGGTACCCAGTTTTGTCACGTTAAAACGAAAAAAAAAATTCTCTTGATGATCTTAAACATAATTTCAGCTTGTCTTTTGGTTGAGTTGGTACTGCCTGCCGTGCTGAACTGAAATCACACTTTTGTGTGGAACTTATGTTGCCCTGTAATGTCTTTTTTTTACTGTCTTTGTTAACAAGGTCTGCTCACGTTAGATTGCAATGACAGGGTAAAGATTAGATGCTGTTTGCTTGCTGCAGAGTGGTTTAGTGGTAGGTTGCTGGACTGGCAACTGAAGAGTTGCTGGTTTGAGCCCTGAGTAGGACTTGAATCTCGAGAGATGATGATGAAAAGATGAAGTTGTGAAGAACTCTGCTAATGGGACCTTGAGAAAGGCCCTTAATGCCAAAATTTGTCTAAGGGTTTTAACCCTATCTCTCCCCATCCCCCCTCATTTGCAACTTCTTCATCTGGCATTTCTCTCGGGCTGTCCTTTAAAAAGAGAAATGTTCTCAATGGAACTTCCTTCATTAAATACAGGTAAATAATAAAAAAGCAAGAACAATGCAGAGCGTGGCATATGCCCCCGCCTGTATGTTGATCAAGGGCATATTGAGATGGCTGCTGTGGCGGCCATATTAGATATCGCACGACGCTGGTTTTTGAAAGGAACTTTCCTCTAGCCACTCCCAATACGCCATTAAGAAATGGCATCAATCCGACGAGGGATTCTATAGTTATCCCACGGAAACGAAAAGTTAACGGACGATGGACGGACGACGGACGGACATGGTGTTGACCTAATGCCCCCTTTCCTCTTTGGACGGTGGGGGCGTAATGACTGAGGTAGTTGGGTAACTGCTCTGAGCAAAATTGGACTCTTCTGAAATAAGGGTCATAGACTAAATTAATGTCAGGAGTTCCTGGTTTTACTGTGGACAGTTAACCATCTGACACAGAAGCACAGAATTATGTCACTGCTGCTCTTTCCTCCAAAAGGCCAGTCATTAATGTTGGAACTCTAATTTTAGGGAAGCCATGGGTGTTGTACTCCACAAAGACTCAAAGTGGTATCAGCAGTGGAAGGACTTCAAAGACAACAACATAGTTTTCAACAGTAAGAATATTCTCCATCTCTTCTTTCTCTTTAGTGCGTGGGCATGCATTAATGCAAACTTTCAGAATTTACATGAACTTTCAGTATTCCTGTTCAGAATTGTTATGGTGCATCATCCTGCAGTGATGCAGTTAATTTAATTATTTTCTTTTGACCCAAATATTCATATTTGGCTTGATGTGGTTGACCAGCCCGAATAAGTTGTTTCATGATCATATAATCATGTCCTACCGATTTTAGCCACTAGGTAGAGCCAGTAGACAGCCAATAGACGCGGCCCAAGTGGGACCTTGAAACGTTAGATTATGGAGGAGAGTTTGGGCGGGAACTGTAATTAAGCAGCGCAAGAAGCATAAAAAATGTGTAAACAAGAAACTGTTTCCTCAGAGATGCACGGAAAGACTCTTAAAGGAGCAGGTGCGAATCTCAACGTTGGTTTGTGCGAGATGGTGAATGGTCCTCTGGTTCAATTAAGGCCTCATTAACCTCGGGAATAATAAGACCTTGGTAACGAGCACAGGGTAACAGGAGCAGAGATGATCTCAGGGGCCAGGTGAGATGGTTGTAATTGGGATGTGAGAGGAGGGAGGGTTGAGAAGAGGTGTTTTCTTATACAAGCAATCATTCCAACTGTAATTCAAAACAGCCGGGGGAGTCATTTGTCCGAAATCATTAGCGGTAAAATGGTGCCTTTTTTTAAACATGGTTATTTCATGAAGTTCCATAATTCCTGGCTAACCACTTATAGCACAACTGATGCCTCATCCCGGCTGCTCTGTGGGCTGAGATTGTCACAGTGGCTGTAAACGGGTGTGAAGAGGCTCATAAATCCTCGCACCACGAAAAAGTGATGGGCGAAGAGCCCACCATGTTGTTGTGTTAAGGTCCCTGAGTGGTGGCGGTTAGCGCCCTGGGGCTTCGTTAACTCAAATGTAGGCAGTGGTGGGGGCGTTACCCAGCTGACAGGGCCTGGAAACTAAAATGACGACTTTGCTGCACAGTGGAAACTCTTTTCCCGAGATGCTCGACATTGAGCTGAGCTGGCAGAGGCTCTGCCATGATGGCTATCTGTGTGCCTGCCTCTAAGGGTTGAGTTTTTTTTTTCCCCCCTGCATTTCTCAGGGTTCTTCGAGATGAAGATGAAATACGATGAGAGTGACAATACCTTCATCAGAGCGTCGCGGGCCGTCACTGACAAAGTCACCGATTTCATTGGTAAAATTTCCTCCTCTCACCACCTCGTCCTCAACCTTGACCTTTCAACACCTCAGCACTTCATATTCCAGCTTCAATCTTTAGCAGTATCTCTAATGCTTTTATGTGAAACATGCATTTTTTCCTCAACTGAGACAGTTGCAGTCAAAACTGCATCATAGCCAATTCATTACCATTACTAGTGGTGTAACTCTCAAAACAATTCTCATTTTAATGTGAAATAATCTATAAAGACACTGGTTTTATGTCACGATCATCCATTTGTCTGGGTAGGCGGGTTGTTTTCCAAGACTGAGATGTCTGAGGTTCTGACGGAGATCCTGAAAGTGGATCCCAACTTTGACAAGGACTCTTTTCTGAAACTTTGTGAACGGGACATCATTCCCAATATCCTGGAGGTGAGTGGGCCAGTCGGGTTTCCCCCAAGAGAGGAGGCTTTTCACCCCTCAGCCCTCAAGGCTGACGGGGTATTGCTATCCTTCGTGCGTTTGGGCGTCTCCAAAAACTTCGACATCGGGCTGATGGGTATTCCGTGCATTCCACGCCTCTTTTTTATTACTGTTGTACACTTATTGGCAAAAGAATGGGCCAAGCCGAAAAATGGCAAAATATGAATCTTTTAATGGTCTAAACAGGAGATTATTGGTCAGGAAATGACCAAGAATTAAACTAATAGATGTTTACCCGTACAGTTACTTCATCTTTCTCTGATTTCTTTTCATGTTTAAGCCTTGTGTGTAAGCTTGAGGACGGCTTTTTAAAGAAAGAAGGGCCTACTTTGTTTCACTCAATGTTGATGGCTTCAGACAGTTATGTTGATGGCTTCAGACAGTTGTGGTGGAAAACCTTTTCACAGTTAGTTTGTGTTTTGGGTGACACCAAATATTCTCCATTGGGCTCAAATCTGAACTCTGAAACCTCTTCCTCGACGTTTCACTGCGATAGAGATACCCATTTGGCCCATTGTTTTTGCATCGGAGTGCAGTGCGTGGTTGCACTTGATGAGAACGTTATTAACTAAGCATATTTACAGTACTCGAATGGCATACATATTTCACTATTTTGTTAGGTGTGGCCTTGGCTGAATCCTCTGTGTCCTCAGCATGACTGTTTTCCAACACTTGGACATGTGTACTGTTTGGCATCAATCGTGTCATAACTAGATGATGCGCGCACTAAAGTGATGCTAACGCACGCCTCTTGACCGTTCGCCCTAGGATCATCTACTCCACAAAGTTTGGTCACCCTAGCTTCAGTGGTGGCCGTGCTGTCGCGTGGACACACACACACACACACACACACACACACAAACAAACAGACAGTGCTAAACTGTATACCCACGCCGCCTCGTCAGGCGTGGGTAAAAATGAACCGTCTCTTCCATGATCTGATTGTGAGAGGATGCCATTCCGTGGCATCACCTAGAACGTGTATTTTACTTCCTAAAGAGTGTTTCTCCTGATGCATCGGTAAAACTGTGGAAAGATAACTGAGCAACATAAGAAATGCGAGTTAATACAAGACTGACAGGAAACTAGGTATGAGTGTAAACATTATAAAAATCTAATTTATCATTCGCGCACGCACATTTACACTCATTTCTTCAAACATTTCTTTGTGTTGCGATCACTTACAGTAGATTAGGTGGCCATGTGAGTACATTGATTAACTTGCTAACTTGCATTTCTATTGTTGCGTAGTAAACCTAGACTTTAAGTAAATTTCCTTTTTAGAAGGTTTTATCTACTTAGCACCTTGAGTTTGCTGGATTAGAAGGTTGTTGTTACAAGAAACATTGGGCTGTAGGTATTGGTTGTATTTTTAATAGACGGTTCAGTATTATTATTATTTTTTTTTTGTAAACAGCAGTTCACAGGCCGTTTTGGCCCTGGCCAAATGAGTTTATGAGTGTTTAGTAAATCTACGGTGAAAACCAGGTTGTGAAGAGCTTTTCCTCTCCTTGTAATTCCAGGCTATGATCCAGGGGGAGCTGGACGTGCTGAAAGACTGGTGTTATGAAGCTGTGAGTTCTTTATTAACTGTGTTGATGATTAATTTAGTTCATCAATTTATGACCATTTTGTTCGTTTTCAATTCTCTGAAACGTTGAGGAATTTTCTGCTAATTGTTAGGGGATGGGAAGTGTAGAGAGTATAGCAGTTGTGATTGTTTGACTAAATCTGTGCAGTAGCACCTGTCTGGCTTTGTATATTTCACCATGTAATGTGCAGGGTCACAAGTCTATACCCTCATGCTAGAAGGGCGTGAGTGACATTTTACAAATTTTACAGGAGAGGCAAAACAACTGCTCCAGGTAAATCTCTACCATATGGATTAAAATTTCCATGGTGAATGAGTGGGTCATTAGATGACATTGAAGCCTGAAAAAGATTGATATCCAATTACTAGCCAATGAAGAGATAATCCAGGTTATGTCACTTATGGCCTTTTGGCATGAGTCGGGATGAAGAGTTCAATACAGGGTGTTTCAAAAAAAAAAAAAAAAAGTCCCACTTTGAAAAATTGTCCTAAAATTAATATTCTATAATTTCTTTGAAAATCGTTTTACATAGATTGATAGACAATGGTTCAGTGCTTTTTCATGCCATTGCACATACTACACATGTCACGCATGAGTGAGCACAGGCTGATTACATAAATTGCGATACATCTGTTTTGCGAGAAAAAGTGCTGGGATGAAAACAGGATCTGAGACCATGAGAAGCAATGTTAGGAAATTTTTCAGGAAATTGCTTTAACCCTTTGCTGTCCAGGTGGCTAACAGTCCTGTCCTGTTATGTCAAGTTATGTAATCAATGAATGGTTGTCCCCAGAATGGTGCAACACCAGGTGTTTGCACTTTCTTGATCTCACCACATCCCTTGACACATTTCAGTTCAACTTGGAGAACTGTTTGTAGAACGAGTGATTGCCCTACACCGCTACGCGGAATGACTCAGGAGATCACCGGACCTAACCCCTCTTGACTCTTGATTTTTTTCTTGTGGGGTCATCTTAAATCAAAAGTGTACGTTACTCCAACTACGGACCTGGATGACTTTGAGGAACGCATAATGGCAGAGGCCAATGTTCTCAGTAGGAACAGAGCTTTGATCCGCCATGCAGAGTGCGATATGCTGAGGAGGGCCCAAATCTGCCAGGAAAGAAATGGCGGACATGTTGAGGCCTGAAAGTGTGAAAGGGTTAATTCAAAAGTAATGGCAATTTGTGATAAACAAAGGGCATACCTGATGTTGCTTCCTATGGTCTGAGATCCTGTTTTCATCCCAGCACTTTTTTCGCGCTAAACAGATGTACTGCAATTTATGTAATTAGCCTCCGCTAACTCATGCGTGGCATTTTGAGTATGTGCAATTGACCTATGGCTAAGCCCCGCCCCCTCCTCTGACCCGGACAATCAATCATTTTTGAGCGCTAATGGCGGGTGTCACAGTAGGAGATAGTTTTCAGGATGCTATCGATGATTTTTGGGGACAGAACGCTCAAATATCACCAAGAAGTCAGCAAAAAGGGTTACACTATACATTGGAGGGATACGTTAATGAATTTAGAGTGGAGAAGGTCAACGAAAAGTTTAAATTGGAAGCTGAAATTTTCAGGTCTCGGTGCAAACACGATCAACTGCATCTCGTTTCCGTCACCCTCTTACACAACAAGATGGAGGATCAGCATTGTTTGTGTACTGTAGGGTAAGAAATTTAATTAACGCATTATTGCTACCTAATTTAAGTAATCTTTGTTACGTTAAGCTGATAGTGGGGTCTTCCACAAAGCTTTATCCCGAAGAGTCACTTCTCTCAGTTATGATGTGGGTTTGGGAAGGGTATAAAATGCACCCCATCGCCCAGCCTCTCGGGATACCTTGTATCGGAGTTACATTTACCCCAAGCGCAGCGTTTGACCATTTTTTTTAAATATTTTTTTTTACTCAGAAATATTTTAAAACCCCATAAAAAGCGAACGATAGAGTTTCCGTAATGCATTTCAATGGAAGTTCAGGCTCAGAATGTCCGAGTAGATGGGGAGAGAATACGCACTGTGATTGGCTCATCGCATGGACTTAGCCATAGGTCAATTGGGCAAAAAAGCACTGAACCATTGTCTATCAACCTATGTAAAAGAAATTTAAAAAAATAATAGAATATTAATTTTTGGGCAATTTTTCAAAGTGGGACATTTTTTTGATGCACCCTGTATATGAGAAGCGCATCCTAAAAGGAAGCATCTACAATGCTTTGCTAAATAGAAATGAAGGTGACCTCGTGAGAGTCTATTCAATGTTCATAATTTCTCATTTATAAATATGCTTAGTAGTTTCCCGTTTCCCTAGTAAATGTTTTAAATGATAGAAACATTTTAATACATAGATATGATATGGCAGGATATACATTTTGGTTTCCATTACCAAAATTTTGAAGTATTTTGTAAAACAGCAGGTCTATCTATACTGCATGAAATTGCTGTCAAACTGCAAAAAACTTGAGCATGAAAAAGTGAATCATCAGAGCTAAAGATACACTATACGACCCAGTGGCTAAAAACAATGCAAGATATTTCTGAATTAAGATCACCATGCCACCTCTATGCTGACACTGATATCTGAAACCATAAACAACAGATAATACAACAAAGGATAATACAGTGTGCATTGACCGTGGGCGTATGTACAGTTAATGATGGTACCAACTAGGACTAGCAATATGCAAAAAAAAAAAAGGGTGCAAGAGGCTGGTACACCTGGACTGAAAATTCATATTGTTTGTAAAGAGGCCTTAAATGACCATTTAGCACGGGAATTGTTACATACGCCCTTCTAGCAAATGAGAAACATTGGTGGGAAAATTTTACTGGCAGATTCGCCTTTTTAAAAAAGGGGTTTGACTCCTTTAGGATAAGAATTCAGACCTAAAATTTTGCCAGAAAATGGGTCCTACATGGATGTATCGAAGAAGTGAAAAACATAATTTTTGCCCAAAATATCACTTACGCCCTTCTTGCATGAGGACAACAAAGTGTGTGTTTAGCATGTATTTTGAACAAACACCAGTGCAAATCTAACAGTTGACACTCAGTTTGAAAAAGAGAGTTCCTGAACCCTGACTATTGGAATTTCCAAAAAGAAGCCCACTCCTCAAGGGAAAAAACTAGTCTTCTTTTCCTCTGTAGACGTACAGTCAGCTTGCTCACCCCATTCAGCAGGCCAGGGCCATGGGTCTGAAGTTTGACTCGAAGATCTTGGACATCGACAACGTCGACGTGAGTCTCTCACTGACAGGCTTGGGCTGCGCTCAACCTTGCTTTTTGCCTGCGCGTGCATTCTATATGCATTGTTTTGCCTAGTTTTGAATGTCTCTGTTCAAAGTGAATAGTTATTTATTTATTTGGTTGTCCTTTCTAAGAATCTCCTCGGGCTTTTCCTTTTAGGGCTGAAGGGGGGACAGCCAAGTGTCTAGTACAAGCATAAACAGCAGTTGCGTTGTACCTGTATTTGGCAATAGTGGATTTTGATTAATGGTGTGAAGTGCCCTCTAGCCCAATAAAATCTGCTCCATGGTAAAATTCTCAACAAAGTAACTATTTAAGGAATCAGCAATATCCTTATTCTCATACGGCAATCATTCTCTTCCTTGACTTTCCTTTTTCTGCTGCAATACTGAAAAAAAAATGCCCCTTCCGCAGATTCCCTTTCATACAGTCCTCTAGCATTCCTCAGTTCTTTTTTTGACCTTAGCATGCATTTCGCAATATCCATCCCTCCCCTACTATGCTCATTACTGTCTTTCATATGTCTTAAACTCTTCCAAACCGCTGAAGTCATCCACTGAGGATTCTGTTTTTTTGACTTACTTTTGCACACCATTGGAATGAATTTACAGTGTGAATCATGTAGAACTCCCTTGAATGTACCCCATATTTCATTTACAGAGTTACAATCAAGGAGTATCAACCAATTTATTTTACTCCGATATGAGCGAATCCTGTCCAAGTTTGCTTGCCTAAAATGGAAAATTTTGGTTTTCGAGGATAAGTTTGTAGCTTCCCATGAAATATCGAAGGTAAGGGTAGAATGATCGTCAGTCCCACGTGGCTCCATTACCTCTACATTGCAAATTCTATCAGGGTCGGTGCAGAGCTCCAAATCTAAAATTACTCTCTCTTGTAGGTTTACTAACATACTGCACCAAAAAATGGTAATTTATAATCTCTCGCAATTCTTCCTCACCTTTACTTGGTCCTTTTACCATTTCTTGATTGATAACAGGGTAACTGAGGTCACCCATAAAAATAGTCCCTCCTCCACAACAAGCTTTTCTAACCTTCTGAAAGAGCATTGCATTTACAATACCGTTGCTGTGACGGTCTTGACTTAAGATGCCTACACCTCTTTGCCACCTCAATTACGAAGGCTGCAACTTGTAGAGCAGAAGCCATAATAATAATTTAATTTATAGCCAATGTCATGCATAAATTAAGCCAGTAGTGATTAAAAATAGAAACGGGTGGTAGAACATGGCAAGAAAACAGATGTCACCTTGTAGCGCAAAAAGAGTTGACAAAACAAGTGAGGTTCAATAAAATGGCTACACATATTCAATTAATAGCAGTAATAAAAGTGTCAAAGTGAAATAAAATAAGATATAAAGATATATTAGCTTCAAAGTACTCAAAGGCAATCTTAATAAGGCTTTATTGAAAATCTTTCCGCTACAATTTAGGGGCAGTTGGTTGTCCCTTGGCAAGCTATTCCATAATTTTTGACTTTCCTCAATTTGTAACTCAAAGTCCTTTACCATGTAGCTAAGGCAGATCCTGTGGCAGAATCGATACCGCTTAAAGTGATAATTTCTCATTGTTTGATTTTTTTCAGATTAATTAGCTGAGGAAATGGCTGCTGGAGACAGTAAATCACCTTCTTTTTACTATATTTTCTGTAAACATGCTTTTCTCTGCCATTGATTGGCATTTTTATAACTTCTTGAAATTGAACTGCTCCTCTGAGTGTTGTTGGTGCTCAAGCCTTTGATACTCCTTGCTGTGGAAGCTTATGTGTCTTCATGTTAAAGCAGTTTCTCAAATGGACGGAGGACCATAACCTCTTCAATTTACATTTTATTATTCTCTCGTGAAGGAAATTGAAGATGGGCTCAAGCAAAAATTCATTTTTTTTTCTCAATTTTCTGCATTCAGATTGATCATATGAGAATATCTTCAAGTATATTTTCCTTGAACATATTAAAATTCAAAAACAGACTTGTTTTCACTTAGATTGTTTCTTCCCACCTCCGGGACAATAATTTTATCTTTAATATGACATCATCAAGTTCATGCGGCCAGTTGTGGTTTTAATTCAGTCTGTCAATCATCCATTTGCATCTCATTTAGGAATGGGCTGATGTGTGCTTAGACTTGTTAATCAGGTCATTCGAAGGGAAAGCCAATGAAAGTGTTTGGTTTTACGTTAATTTTCCATCCTCTGCCCTTTTGACCTCACCAGGTGTGCAGCCTTGTTCCTCAAATCACGGGTCTCCATCCAGTCGCTTCCTTTTCACAACTCTCTTCCCAGCACCTTACTCTGTAATTGATTGCGGACTGCCGTCATCATAGAGGTTTCAGCTCTTAAATAGAGAATTTGGGGAATAGGGGTTGAGGAGGCAGTAAGAGGTTTCCCAAGGATATCTTGAGTAAGGAATTAAGAGACCATCCTCTGTGTAGGCATTAATATTTTTGATATTTAGTGATTTATAAATGATTGTCCAGTGGATCTACCGAACTATCGGCCATGCACCGGGCTCGATCTTCCCATTTTTTTACCGCTAGCCCATTGGGTTTGTTAAAGGAAGAAGTCACTAGACTGCCGGAGATTTTACAAGCCTTACTGAAAAAAGTCTAGAATATCACAGGAAATTTAATTCCACTGGTACAGCCTTCATTTAAACACTTTATGTAAATAAAAAAATAAGTAAATGAAAAACAATAACAGTTAAAATGATTATTTCATACATCTTGTGTTCATACACTGCCCGGCTAAAAAAGCAAGTCCCCACTTGGGTTTAATTAAGCAATTAGGCAAGAACCTTCCATTTGATAATTACCGCAGTGATTAATGTGTTTTACAAAACACAAAAAAAGAATATGCTGCAATTGAAAAATGCAGGCCTCAGATGTTGCTCTCTTCGCTATGAAGACTCTGAGCCAGGGACCATACGAGTGACATTTCCGGCGACCAGCAGAAAGTGGTGAACTCCGAAGAGCTACCTAACTTGCATTGCATTTCATGCGTCAATAAATGCTGTAGGTCAGTGTGTCCCAAATCTCTCCTGGAGGCCCACCTGTCCTGCATGTGTTAGATCTCCCCCTACTCCAGCACAGGTGATTCAAATGACCAGCTCATTATTAACCCCCTATAGCTGATTGATGACAGCCTGATCATTTGAATCACCTGTGCTGGAACAGGGAGAAATCTAACACATGCAGGACAGGTGGGCCTCCTGGAGAGGTTTGGGATGCACTGCTGTATGTGATTAATTGGATATAGCAAGCTAGATAGCTAGCAATGAAAATGGAGTATTTAGTATGTAGCTACAGAACCAAGTTCTTTCTGGTGCCGTATTTCAGCAGAGCATACAGGATATTGGTGTGTCCCTGTTCTCTTAACTGCGCATTTTCATGTACGAGTTATTTCGCACACATGCAAATTACCTCTCCAAAAAAAGCAATGTTTCTTTGATGGCAAGTTAAATGGGGGGCTAGTTATTTTCACTAGTTTGCTTTTAATTGCTGTTTCATCCCCTCAAAAGGTTTGTCATAATTTAGAGACTCGGTATTTTGAACCATCTGGCCATATGAAATTAAAGTTGAAGTTCTGAACTGAATAGCTTCATCTTATTATTTTGCTGTTGACAAGCTAAAGTTTTTTTAGGATTGTGTTAATTTTTCTCCTAAACTGTATGTGCTCATGCTTGTATGAACGTTTTACGTTATAGCTCCACCTTTTCGTGCGCTTCAAGTTCAACGTTCTTGTTCACTACCCTGAAAAAACACTAGAAATTGTTGCATGCATTTGCTAATGTAGTGGCAGGCTAGTGCATGGTTAACTGTTGAAGGTTAATATGATGCGCTTAAATGAACAAATTAATAAATAGCCTAAGGTTTGGTAAATGTTTTTGGGGTGGTTTTTTTTCATACAGTTTGGTGGATTTTGAATCCGTTTTGAGCAAGAAACCATACAATTAATCTGGCAATACTGCATAACAAATTGAGATAAGGCAGAATTTGTTTGAACTTCTGATGCATGTATAAAGAACAATTATACGGTAGGATTGTAAGAATATTCAATGAAGATCATGCAGAATTTTCACTCGCCACCTGGGGAAGGAGTCTGAGCTTATTCGGTCACCCGAGTGAATCTTCAATTGCTACAGATCCTGGGTGAATTGGAAAATCGAGCCTTGCACACGTGCAATACCTGTAGCTGTCAGTAACTGACCTTCCTCCAAACTAATATTTGAAAGGCAGCAACATTCAATTTAGCCAATTCGCGTTTCCCCAATTCTTCACCTCCTTTCTCGGCCTTTAATTCATATGTTCCAATTGGCTGTGTTAAGAGCTAGGAAATAAATGAAGTAAAGAGGCGAAAAAAAAGCCTTTTGAGTAAGCCCACAGTCCATGAGGGCTGAATACCTGTATTTCCATCCTCCCTTTTACCTGCAGTTTGGATGGGAAGACAGCCTGGCCAATCAGCAGCACTAATTCTTTGGTTAATTACCCCAGTGAAAAGGGCAGCGGGGCCAAATTTGATGACTCCTGGTTGTGCATGATGTATCTAACGTCTGGGCTGTGCCTTTTTTCGGTGTCTTTCCCGCAGCTTGCCATGGGTAAGATGATGGAGCAGGGCCCAGTGTTGATCATCACCTTCCTGGCCCAGCAAGTCCTAGTACTGCGCAACCCCAAAGGAGAGGTGGTGGAGGGTGACCCGGTGAGTGTACCGGAACCTTTGGGATTTCGGGAGCAGGAGATGACTTCACAGACGGCGTCCATGCAGTTCTTTGGGAGCTCCTCGGTGGTGCTAGAATCCAATTCATGGAGGTCGCCATGTTTGATTTTGGGGCTTTTTAAGCACTTGAGCATGTGCGCTAGGGGCCTTTTAGGAATCGGATACTTATCTGGGTACCTTAACCCTTGCACCCCCAGTAGTGCCATATGGCTCTGTCGCGTGACTGGCATTTTTTCCCAATAGTGCCATATGGCACTCTTTTTGTTATGTTTCTTTTAACTATCAGAAATAAGAACAGACAGCCAGAAATTTAGTTAGAATGTCAACAGAGGCCATGGGAAGAAATGGCAGTGAGAGCTGGGCACTTGTGGGAGTGAAAGGATTAAAGGGAGATGAATTGGAATAAGAGTTGAATCAGAATTTCAATTTTTGGTGCTCAGGAATGATAGCAGTCCCTGGACTGCCAATAGTTAGGTGAAATGCAATTGTAGAATTCAGAAGTATAACTGAATGTAGAATAATTTTACCACGTTAAACTGATTGTTTGAATGGACTACAATGGGAAAGTTTTCCTTTTTAGAAACCGAGGCTTAATAAGCTGCAGTACGCCCGTTAATGAGTGGACTTTGCCAGCTCCGGAGGGGGTGTCAGCCCCTGGCCCACTGACCCGATCTCAGCGTAGATCAGTCTTCCCCCTGCCCAGAGCTCCCCTGGCACAGAGCTTGTCCACCCACTGCTGACGTGTGGCTGAAAATGAGCGGCTGTGTTGTTAAAAAAAAAAGGCGCCTCTTTATTTGTCTGTGGTTGTTATTCAGGCGATAATGGGGCTAATGGGGCGTCAGGGATGAGACTGTGGGTGAAGTAATCCTCAGTCGGAGTGATTGATCACATCCAATGCCGGCTTGCTTACACCAGCCAGACAGACACCAGGAGTTGGTATCGATCCAGTGATTATTATCCGGCGTGTAAAAGCCCACTTGCTTTAGTGTTGTAAATTCACCTTAAGCACTGGAAACAGAAACCTGGAACTGGGAGCCTCTTGAGTGGGGGGAGGGGGGGTGGCTGAGTTTGGCCGCGAGGGTTGGCACACGGGCGGTCTGGAGCTGCGAGACAGCTGAAGAATTATGGGCCTTAACCGCTGCAGCGTCTTCTGCCGAATTGACGATGGCTCAGAGATTGAAAGACGCGCATACCACTGCTTGGGGTTTAAGGGTGACCATCACGGTCTCGGATCGAATCCGGCAATGCAAGCGCCAGCATTGGCCAGCCGCCTCACCATGGGAGCATGTAATTGGTTTCGAGCTGCTCTGGGGAAGTGGAATTAATGCAGTCGGTTGAGCCTGTCTTGGTCTTTGCTCGGGTGACCCCTGCCAGTTGTCCTTGACAACCATAAGTTGCCATCTGAACAAGAACACGTTGGGGTTTCGGTCGCCCTCGATCTTAACGTGACGGGGCTATCGTTGCCGTATGAGAAGAAGCTGTTGGAATTAGAGCCAGGAAATGTCTGGGATCTCACGAGATGGCTGCATGAGTTGCATAGTTGCATACTTGTGTATACTTCACAAATTGAACATTCTGGATTTGTTTGGGATTGGAGATGCCAAATTTATCAAATAAAAGGGAAAGAAATGGAAAAAAATCACCAAGATATTTTAGCCATTCAAGAATTTTTACGTGTGTGCAGTGTACACAACTGACTTACATGACTGCAGGGAAGCTACGAGCGTTGATGAAAGCTCGGAGGAATCTTTTTAAGAATGTTAGTGACTGCTTTTTATTCCATTTTATCCTGCTTGGTCAACTAGACGCTGGCTGAATGCAGCTTTAAAATATTGTTTCTCTTCAAGTTGTCAAAACTACCAGAAAGTTCTAAGATGTAGCAAAATGGTGACATGGCAAAAGGGAGTAAAAGGCAGGAGATTGAGACTAAGAGATGGAAACGGCTGAATGAAAGAGAGTTGTTGAGGGATGGAGAGATGCTGAATATTGAGGATTATCTCATCAGGTAGGCGCAGTGTTATTCCACTAGCACTGATTCCCTCCCCTTTCCTCCTCCTTGCAGGATAAGGTGCTGCGTATGATGTACGTGTGGGCCTTGTGCCGCGATCAGGAAGAGCTCAACCCCTACGCTGCCTGGCGGCTCCTGGACATATCTGCCTCCAGCACAGAACAGATTCTCTGAGAGATCCCACCAGCCCGCCCGCCCGCCCGCCCGTCTGTCAGTCATGGAGAGAACCCCACCCCCCGCTGGTCACGCTTTCCCCAGAGCTCCTGCTCTGATTGGTTGAGGCACTGGCCTTGGGCGGGTAATAGGTGTGTCCACCATGGACTGGGCTGAACTGAGGTGGTCATTGTGCCTCAAGGACTAGGAGAGAGTCTACCTGAGTGAAACGGGGGAGGAAATTTGGCAGAGCACCTCGTGGTCAGACTGGATATGATCACCACCCCCCTTCACTGTGTCTCATGACTCTGCAACGGCTCGCCTCAGTTATTATTGCCTCTGTCTTATCAGGGTGGGCAGTGAATATTAACGAGGTAATGCTGTGGTATGTACTGTCTGGTGCCATAAATGCCTGCTATTTTGTAAAAAGAGGTCAGTCCTATTGTAAAAATTCCAAAAACCAAATCAAAACTTATTTTTATTTATGAAATAATTGTCTTTAATTGTATCCTCATTGGATGCTGGCCTTCTGAGTATTAAAAATTAAAGATCCTGTAGTTAGTCTGCTTTTCACTAAACGTGGAAATTGAAGTGCTACGTGCTTCGATTTTAAAGACTTACCTTTGCAAATTTGCGAAGAGGCCAGATTTCATCAAACAGAAATCCAACTGCTGCTTGAAAGTGGAGCTACATTCCTTATTTTGTGGTAGGGTGGGTTGCTATGAAACTGCTTTTTAAAGGTGGAATTTAGTCTCTCTTTGGGGTGGCTTGTGCTGTCCGACGCAGTCGAGAGGTGTTGCAACCAGTAGGAAATGTTAACTAGACAAAAGTCCCGCCCTTGTCATGACAACAGAGTTTGGATCATAGATTAAAATGAAAACATGGAAATTTCAAGCCGTGTTCAGTGAATGGGGTATCGTAATTGTAACCGTTCATTCAGATCCCATGATTGAAATTATTTTCATTTGAACTAAGCTACTCAAATGTTCCACAAAGCTTGCTTGGCAATAGAAAATGTTCCTTTAGCAAACCAGAAATTATGTGGTGCACTACTGATTATAATGGTGTCCACATGTAGGAAGATTTTTTCTGTAGGATTGGGTGGGGGGGGGTGTTATTTTTCATGACCACAGCTGTGTCGCTGCTTTGTAGAGGTCCTCTGTGGCGGGATTTGGGGCGTCTCCCGGACAACATGGCAACCAGCCAGCGCACGCTTGGCACTCAGAGGTCACCCTCATTCGGCTGGCTGGGTATTTAGGTTTGTCTGGCTCTGCTTCTCATGGAGGACATCCAGCCTTTTAACCAGGGTCAGGTCTCGGCCCCGACGTGCTTCCTGGGACATGACTGCACTTGTTAGATTTCAGGGTGCATCGCAGAGAAGAAATTAACAGTGAATGTCACAAATGCTTGTGTTATTCCACCACCTGTGGTAATTAACCCTGTTCCTGGAGACCAGTTGTTCTGCAGGTCTTCATCTCCACCTGAAATTTACACAACTGCCTCAACGTATTATGAGTAATTATGATTAGCTCAATGTGATCTATAGCTTTCAGTTGAAGTGTGCTTTGTAAGGGTAGGAGTGAAACTTGCATATGGTTTATCCTATGGTGTAGGGTTCATTTTTAACTGCTCCTAAGTAAATGCTTTGACATTATTCCAATTAGCAACCACATCGTGGTCATGGACATTTCTGATATAAATACTGGCTGGTGGACTGCATGTCCCTCATTAATTCAGCCATACCAGTGCCTCTTGGCGATTTACTATGGGGCATTTCAAAGTATATCAATGGAGATGTCTTCTAATGTAAACTGGGGGATTCTTTCTCTGGGTCTGGAGATCCTGAATGCTGCAGATGGATCATCACACTGCACTTTGGAAGACCTGATCACTTTCTCTGTAAATGAAATGGCTGGAATCACTTAAGGGATGGGAAAATGAGGATATTGTCCACTGGGTCTGTGCTCCAGTTGAACAGAGCGCTGTATCACCTTATTTGTCCATAGGGTTTGTGCTACATGTACAGGCAGAACGTTGAATAAAGGATCTGGGCTGGCGCCCTGTATCGTCCGATTTGATTTGGAGACTTGTGCCATGTTTTATTTCTATAAATTTTATTTTCTATTTGGTGTTTTTTTTTTTTTTTTAATAGGTTCTCCTCCTTAACACATTCGCCACAGCATACAGAAATTTCAGTAATATGCTCATAGACTCCTATGCCCGAATAAGAATTTTTATTTTTTTTCAGTCGCCTTGGGGTCCTCAATCTTATCCAGAAAGCACTAGTGTGGATGCAGGCTTTCATCTCAACTAAGCAGTTACACACTGGATTCTACTAATTAAAGTCTTCATCAGAGATTGAAATTCAATCTGATCTTAAATTTATGAATATTTGCTCTCGACATGTAAAATCTGTCCAATTTGCTGTAAATACACTGGAGATCAAAATTAGAGAACAATTCATGAACAATTGAATAATTCTGAAATAATGCCATCTTCAATGCTCAACAGTTGAAGGGCATTTTGGTGTGTTTATACCATGCTACTACAACACTTTCACAAAACAGCTAAGGCATTTCAACAAAAAACCTGTATTTTGCAGAAAATGCACTGATCAAAATTAGAGAACACAACGATATTGGCAAGGAAAAAGATTTCTGAAGGTTACAACAGTCATCAATTAGTAGGAAGTGTACAGGCCTCTGCTCTGAATGACTTCAGCACATCTGCGACCACATGACAGCACTAGTCTCTTACACTGCTCTGGTGTGATTTTGGTCCACTCTTCTTCCAGTCTCCTCCACAGTTCGGTGACTGTAGTGGGTTTCCTGACCATAACTTTGTCGCCAAGGATTTTCCAGAGGTTCACTATTGGGTTGAGATCAGGACTCTGGGCAGGCCATGCCATTAATTCAATATTTTCACTAGCACGGAAATTCTTTACACGTTTTGCTGTGTGACACGGAGCATTGTCCTGCATGAAGACTGCAGGCCGATTGGGCGATGATCGCAAGGAAGGAACCATGTGTTGTTGAAGAAGGTTCTGATACGCATTTGCATTCACTCGGCCATGTAGTTGTACGAGAGGCCCAACTCCTGCTGCAGAAAACATGCCCCAAACCATGACACTTCCTCCTCCACCTTTCACTGACTTTTTTACACACTTTGGGTTTAGTCTTTCTCCAGTGTGTCGCCGAACATAATGTTTTCCATCAGACCCAAATAAATTAAATTTACTTTCATCACTGAAGTGAACTCTTGACCAGTTCTCCTCTGTCCACACAACATGTTCGTCAGCAAAGCTCAGTCTAGCCTTTTGATTTTTTCTGCTAATGAGAGGTTTGGTCACTGCAGTGCGGGCCTTCAGTCCAAATGCTCTTAAACGGTGAGACACTGTATGGCGAGACAGATCCTTACCATGTTCAGCACTAAACTGGCGAGCAATTCCAGCTGCAGTGTGGAAACGATTGCCCATTGACATCCTTCGCAGTAATCTGTCCTCTCTTGCATTTGTCTTCCGTGGACGACCAGCCTTCTTGGGCGACTTGAATGAGTTTGTAGTTTTGTAAAGATTCAAGATTCTTGAAATCACAGATTTGGAACGACCAACTTGTCTTGCTATGGCTGATAGGGTCAT
This sequence comes from Gymnothorax reevesii, assembly GCA_029721435.1. Lineage (NCBI taxonomy): Eukaryota > Metazoa > Chordata > Actinopteri > Anguilliformes > Muraenidae > Gymnothorax > Gymnothorax reevesii. The sequence continues at coordinate 33,386,579 of CM056575.1, forward strand.
CCCTTTGGTTTTCATTTGGACAACCTGCTGCCGGAGGTTTTCAGTCACTTTAGAACGAAGCACCATCTTGCAAAGTCGGTGAAACTGGCACTTAGGATGCTAGTTAAATAGGGGTTGGCAGATAATCAAGGAAATTAGTACCATGCTCTAGTTAAGCACCATTAAGTAGGAGTCACCTGAAAGTGTTCTCTAATTTTGATCAGGGCATTTTCTGCAAAATACAGGTTTTTTGTCGAAATGCCTTAGCTGTTTTGTGAAAAAGTGTTGTAGTAGCATGGTATAGACACACCAAAATGCCCTTCAACTGTTGAGCATTGAAGATTGCATTATTTCAGAATTATTCAATTGTTCATGAATTGTTCTCTAATTTTGATCTCCAGTGTAAATGCATCCAACTTGTGCTGAAATGCATCAGCAACATTTAATTTCATGCCACAAAATTCTATGGTTTACTATGAATTTAGAGAATATCTTATATCTGGTCTTAACTCAGGCAGAGCAGTCAGGTTTGGTTTTGTAAAAGCTGGGCGCCAAAGGGTTACATTTTCAATGTCCATTGAATCATTCTAACATCCCATGTTTGCTTTCCCCCTCTTATAAGTGGGCTTCTCCACTTTGTTCCTGGAGAGATGCAATCCTGCTGGTTTTCCCTGACAAAACATGCCTTGCTCAACAGCTCGAGATAATTTGGGATGTTAACTAATGATATATATCCAGGAACACAAACGTTAGTGGATATGATGTTGGATAACGCTCACCACAAAGCCATCACTTGCTTTTATCTCGGGGGGCCTGCCTGCTTAACTGCAAACTGGGTTAGCGATGATGACCTTCTGACAGCTGATGGCCTTGGTGATCTTCTAATGGAGGGAAATCTTTGCTGAATCCTGTACCAAACAGGCAGGTCTGGATGCAGGTGTTCATTTCAGCCCAGCGCTATGACACTTGGTCTTACAAAGTAACCATTCGATAAGCGCGAGCAGACATCTTGGTGCTTGGTTGAATTAAGAACCTTCACCGGCAATAGTCCTTTTTGGATAAGACTGGACATCTGCTCTCCCAAAAGCATACTCTTAAGACTACACTGACAGCCCTGGCCAGCTGGTGTGCATTCAAAATTGTGGATTTTGGCTGACACATTCGAACTACTACTGTGCTTGCCATGAATGTCGGCCAACATCAACTAGCGATTGACGTCTTTAACATGTCAGGTGTGGAGATGAGGGATCATGCCGTTCCGGTTTGAAAGATGTGTGAGTGTGGCATGGCCAGCCAGAGAGGCTGATTCACTGCAAGCCTAGGATGTGGGTGAGCTGTGGGGGTAGCTGGTGAACTGCCTATTGATTCACGCCTCCTTGTTAGCAGTCAGGCCATTTGGGGCTTGTCCTTAGTGATGAATCCTCTGGTGTCTTTCTCAGTGCTGAGACTGCAGCTTCACTGCCAAGTCCCCACGTCTCAGACTACAGTCCCACTGCAACATGGGGGTCTCTGTCAGTCATACACAGATGCGCGCACACGTATTCACTTTCATTATTCCCCTCCATACTCAAGTACTCAAACTCGAAGTATCATCATCAATACCCCCACTTGAACAGAGACATAATCGCGCACAAGCTCATTATCTGGCACCCCACCACTGAAATTTACACATGGTTAAATCATCTCTCGCACGAAAGACACAAAATACCCCTAATCTCGCAAAAACACAAACCCACACACTACCATAATCACACATACGCACTACCTTTGGAGAACCTTGAGACTTAGTAATGCAGTGTTTAAGAGAAATAGTGTGCATATTCACACACCCAGCTCAGGGGCCTTATTTATAATCATTTGCGTGGCTTTCATACCAAAATAATACATACACAAAAAATAAAAATGACATTTTGTGGCAAATTACCGAATTTATTAACCTATGGGTAAAATAAACCGCGTGGAATTTTCATTTATTTCATTAGGATGAACTTGGAATTTATTGATATTGTGCATAATCTTAGTGATGTCCCCTTTTTACTGTCAAGTTATATACAACCATGAGACACTTTCCTACCGTCCATAAATGCATATACGTAGGTACAAGATGATAATTTCACACAGGTAATCACTCACACTTAGTTCAAAGAAAACTTTCAGACTCTTATATTCATGAGACCAGATCAGAGAAGCACATATCTGACGGGGTGATCTCCTACACAAACTAGCAAACGTTTAGGGACCTGCTCAAAACCCCCTTGCACCGTGACAAATGCTCGGTGACACCGCTGCGTCTCATGGCAAATTCTGGAACGGAGAACAGAGGTCTCCCGACGCGTCTGTCCTTCATTCGCGATGACGCGCGATCGACATGGGACCCGGCGCTGACTGGACGGCACTCTGATGCGTTTTCTCACTGACATGCGTCCGATATACGCTCTCCTCACGGATTTATTGACCTCAACAAACCTGAGGTGCACGACACAGCCAGCCACGTTCCGCTGGAGATTACCTGCTCCCTGAATTAATATTTTAATGCAGAATATTAACTTGGCTTCAATGGCACTCTTCAACAAAGGGCCCATATATTAACCTGCAGTTTTGAGGTCAAAGGAACAGAGATGGGTACAATATTTTTCATAGCATTTATCTTTCACTATAAAAGTAAAATAGCTGAATGTGTCTTTAATTTTCAAATTGCACAAGGCAATGATATCGATTAAACAAGGCCTGTGCTGTTGCTCCTGACAGCAAAGGCTATAGCTGTAAAAGCCCCCAAGCAAAACATTGCCTAAAAGAAAGCCCAGCTACAGATTTGCCCCAAACAGCACAGATGACAAGAGTAATGCCACTAGAAAAGGAGTATTTTGTCCTAACATTTAAGCACCCTTTTAAGTTATTATAAACTGAATTCATTTTTCCTTAAATTGCCCATATGAACTCATTAATAATGGGACATACACTACTAGTTTTTCTGAGATCATTTAATAAAATTGACTTTTTTAAGTGACATTATTACAACCCCAATTCTGAAATACAAAAGTAGTTGGGCCAAGTGTAAATTGTGAATAAAATCAAAATTCAATGACTTTCAAATCACACCAGCCAGTATTTTATTCAAAATAGAACAAAGATAACATAGCAAATGTTGAAACTAAGAGATTTTACAATTTATCCACAAAATGAGCTCATTTCAAATGTGATGGCTGCTACAGGTCTCAAAAAAGTTGGGACAGGGGCCTGTTTACCATAGTGTAGCATCCCCTCATTCTTTTTAACTCAGAGTGGAGGCGTCTGGGCATTGAGGAGACAAGTTTCTTGAGTTTAGCCATTGGAATTTGATCCCACTCTTGTTTAACACAGGCTTTGAGCTACTGGAGAGTTTTGGGTCTCCTTTGATGGACTTTTCGTTTAGTTATGCCGCAATATTCTTAATCGATGAAAGATCAGGACTGCAGGCAGGCCAGTTCAGCACACAGACTCTTCTACTGTGAAGCCATACTGTTGTAATAGCTGCAGTATTTGGTTTTGCATGGTCCTTCTGAAATATAAGGCCTTCCCTGGAATAGATGTCATCTGGAGGGGAGCATATGTTGCTCTAAAACCTTTATATACCTTTCAGAATTCATGGTGCTTTTTAAAACATGCAAGTGTCCCACACCATATACACTAATGCATCCCCATACCATCAGAGATGCTGGCTTTTGAACTGAATGCTGCTAACAGGAGGCGTGGTCTTTCTCCTCTCTAGCCAAGAGGACACAGTGCCCATGATTTCCAACAAGAATATCAAATTTGGACTTGTCTGACCACAGGACACTTTGCTAGAGTCCATTTTAAATGAGCCTTGGCCCACAGAACATGGCGGTGCTTCTGGATTATGCTCAACAATGGCTTCCTTTTTGCATGATAGAGTTTTAGGTGGCATCTGCGGATGGCACGGCAGTCTGTGTTTTCAGACAGTGGTTTCTTGAAGTATTCCTGGGCCCATTTAATAATTTCAATGACAGAATCATGCCAGTGAGTGATGCAGTGGCTCCTGAGGGCCCGAAAATCACGGGCATCCAGTAAAGTTCCTCCGCCCTATCCCTTACGAACAGAGACTTTTCCAGTTTCTCAGTTTCTCTGAATCTTTTGATGATGTTATGCATTGTCAACGAAGAGACCTCCAAAGCCCTTGCAATTTGACGTTGAGGAAAATTGTTTTTTGAGTATTCCCCATCCTTTTATAGCCAATCATGTTACACACCTGATGCCAGTGAACTTATTTACTTGCTAAATGTTCTTTCAGCTGATTCTCTCATATATTAATTGCTTTTTCAGCCTTTTTTTTTACCTGTGTCCCAAAAGTTTTTGAGACCTGTTGCAGCCAGAAAATTTTTCATGAGCTCATTTTGTGGACAAAAAGGTAAAATGTCTCAGTTTCAACATTTGAAATGTTGTGTATGTTCTACTGTAAATTACATATTGGCTCATGCGATCCAAAAGTCGTTGCATTTTGATTTTATTTACAATTTACGATTTTTCCCAACTATTTTGAAATTGGGGTTGTACAAACTGAACCCATTTTTATCTTGGATATGCCCATACTGTCCGTATTTATTCATTGATATAGAAAAACACAACTATTTTCATGTGGTCAGTATAAATTTAATTACTTTGCTTTTTACTGAATCTATTGATATTTTTGCTGTAGTATTCAGCAGTAATTGGTCATGAGTGAAAGAGTCAGTGGCGACATTTCATGGTGATATTGCTTATATATCAGGCAATAACATGGAACTCAGGTTTTCCAGGAAATTATTTATTTATTTCTTTATAATAGAAAGCACAAAAATCAATCAGGTTATCCAGCTTGATAATATCTGAGGGCATACAAAATTTGAAAAGGATCTATGAAATTGTTTTCTTGATTTTGAATAGTAATCGCATTAACACAAAGGATCTGCATTGGACGCGGCAGCGATGATGATTCCATAATATCATAAATACATAAGATTTTGGATTGGATTGAAAATGATTTTACAGTGCATTTCCTTATCATCTGTTTACATGGTGAGCACAGCACAGTAATGGATTGATTTCAGAATATATTCTTGGCCTTTATTGATTTTAAACTGACCTATATCTCTGCTCTCTATTTAGCATCCATATAAGATGTGGATGAATTCACAAATGAGGTCTGAGTGGTCACGCGCTGCCACCTTTCCACCTCTGTATTATTTTCTGTTATATAAAAATTTTGCTTAGTTCAGTCTTTCACCTCTCTGGCACGACCATTCTGTGTAATCCCCCCTCATTTCATTTTCCTCTCTTTTCCCACAGTTCAATTCAACTGCCTGCCCTTGAGCTCAGCTTCTCCATTGAGCCTGCACCACGGTCCCATCATCGTGTGCATCTGCCAGGCCGGAGGGAAGGACGAGAAAGGGGGCTTGTTCAGGAGGGACGGTAAAAGGTTGCCTTGATGACAGTACACAAAAGTGTAGGCGGTTGCTTAGAAAACAGAGTGAGCATTAAGAGTATTCCCACAAGGCCTGAGGCCTAACAGTGAGAAATGACATTAAGATAGCACAGCTAATACATGACTCACAGAGGCTACTCAAGACAAGAGTGTGGTCAATGATAATAGTCTGATGATAGCAAAATGCTCATCAGATCAACTCCAGCTGAGTTATTTTTGTGTGACAGGAAACACACCTTCTCTAGGAAAGGAACTTGCTGTGTGGGTCAGAGTTCACAAGGTATATATTCCGTAGTATTGCAGGTAGCTCATGGCAGCTGAAAAACATTGTCCCTCCAAATCAGTCGGTGCTCGGTCAGCCGACAAACCTGCACGGGCCTTTACCCTGCCTGAGTTTCAACAAAATCCGCTGGTGTGACCCCAGCAGGGCAAACTGCTATTGATTTCCATCCCAGCAGAGGAACCACTGTAAAGGTTGTGGAAAGGGTCTTGGACCGGCCCGCATTATCAAGGGCACCTCTGTAGACCCTGTTCCGAGCAACACGCATACAGGGGAGGTAGGGCTCTGAGTCCGGTGTGCTCCAGGCCCGCGGGTGTTGTACAAGGCTAATGCGGCCTTTTTTCTTGTGGAGCATTGCACACTGGGCTATACAATGGCAGATTCAGAGAAGGGCACGTTAGAGGAGAGGAAGAAATCACTCTTCATTCGGTGGCTTTTTTTAATCCCTTCCCCGAAGCCACGGATTTTAAAGGCCACAATTCGAAATGCATTTACATACCCTGAGGAGTGCAACGCCAGGACTCGTTTGGACTTCTTGGTCATTCAAGCTGAATGACTCTGGTTTTGTTATTATTATTACTCTGCCAGGAAGTAATGTTTTCACTGGTGTTTGTTTATTTGCATGCTAGTTTGTTCATTAGTACATTCAACAATTAACGGTATATCTGAAAACGTTACAGATGGATGTCGATTAAATTTAGTGTGCTGGTTAACATTGTGCTAAGAAGGAAGTAATTAGGTGAACAGTGACTCATATTCTTGATCCAGGATCCAAAAGAATTTCTGTGCTTATAGACAGCATTGTTGCGACTGTTTCACTTTCACATTCAATGATAATTCCTCCGTGAATTACTTTCAAAAATGGGGGAGGAAATGCACTCTCCGAATGCCTTCTAGTTATGATATGGGATGTTGTATTTCTTCTTTTTTTTGAAAGGTGATGCTCCTTAACAGACTATTTTATGCATGCAGCTGCATTTTTTGTGTTGTTTTTGACTCACCAAAGGTACTTATTTCAGATTTCATAGCTACATGGATTAGGCCCATTCACTGCTAATGTATTAAAGTAATGGTTGATAGTTGAGAGTTCAAAGTTTATTCTCTCAGGGACTGTGTCTGTAATCATGATCATGAACTCGAGATGTCATGATCCACACTGGGAACCAGATGCGGAGACAGAGTACAATCCAATGGTAGGGTTCATTGATGGCAATGAGGTAATGACTGAGGGACGGAGCCTAGAGCAGAATGGCACAGTTCAGTTCAGATGGAGTAGACAAGAGGGTATCAAAAAACCTTACTGACATACAAAATAAGCCAGAAGTGCGTAAAATAATGCTTATATTAGATCAATTTTGTATGGAGAATCTGTTCAATTCAGTCTGGTACTCATTCTTAATTTGTGAGTGGGAAGCTGTTCCGTCATGCGCTCAGAGTGCAGTGTTAGTATCACATGATGCCATGGTGATAAAAGTTTAATGGCGGCTAACTTGGTTCTGGATAGTAGAAGTGGCACGTTTAATGAATACCTCTGACTTGAATTAGACAAAATAAGGCTACATTCGACGGGATGTGGCTCCTTCTATCATTGAGGTTTATAGGCCAGAGATAGTGGTCAGAGGTTGGGTCCTCTCCTTCAGTATTGGCAATATTGGGCCGATGCTGTGCGTTGGTCCCCCTACATTGCAGACCCCCCTCCTCCGAGGGGGTTAACCAGGTAAGCGGGTCATACCTCAAACCCAGGGCATTAGCACATAGCACAGTAGGCTTTTACAGTCTCCCTGTCATTGGCCGGCATACTATTGAGATTAGCTATATGAGACTTAACGGGAAAGGCTTACAACCACACAGCACAGCGGGGCAGAGTGCAGCCATGTAGGGGAAAAAAGAAACAGCCCAGCACTACTGGTGGTGGTGTGGGCTGCGGAGGGTGAGGGGTGGTGTTGGGGGTGCAAACTCTCTTAACCAAACCTAAATTGCTCTTCCCTCCAGACAGTCCCACTGGGGACCCCTCATAATTGTGAGGATCAGATTCTTCACCGGAATGTCTGCTTCTCTCCAGGAAAAAATCATGAGAAATCCCATTTCTATTGATCTAGATAAAACTCTGCTCGCCTTGGTAGTGCTATTTAGGGATGTAATTTGTCTCCAGATTTAGGGCACAGTCATATCTGGTGGTCAGACAGGAGATGAATGCAATTTTTTTTTATGAGCATTAAGTGGTCTAGGGAGGATATATTCGATTCTGTGTTAAAACCACTTGAAAGGCTTCATAGGTGGTCCAGTCATAATATGACTGTCATATGCCTGACTAGGAGTTTTGTGGGATCCTTGCTTATTCAGTCTTCACGATCTCATTCAGACAAAGCCAAAATAACTTTGTAGCCAAGATGACCATTGGAGACTCCTTAACTTCACACCAGAGGTGGAAACCCAGTTTCAGAATGAAGAATAACCCCTGAGTCGACATTTGCTAATCATCAAAATTCTTCCGCAAAGATGAAGAACTGTAAGAGACATCACCTGGGGAGTTCATGGGTGGAAGAACTATTTATTTATACACACAACCACACACACGGCACAACTTTAAAATCATGGCCACCCTACTTCTCGCCTCGCACACCACTGTACACAGCTCTCCCCAAACAGAACTTCTCATGTTCTGTACATTCTTGCTGAAATGTGTCTCATACAACCATGACCAATCATGTGCACCATTAAGTTGATTGATGTCATTGTTTTTCTCCAGTACAGATGTAGCTCCTATACTTTGAGCGGAAGGGTTACGTTCCTCCATGAGCAGTTGCTGTATCGACAGTCGCAAACGGCTTATCTGCATATCTGTGCTGTCATAACAGGAGCGCTCCTATGTGCAGGGGAACGATCGTTGATCCTTGTCTCTTCCCCCCCCCCTTTTTTTCCTCGGTTCCACGTCTCCGAGTTTTAATTTCCCCCTCAGCTTCAACAAGCGTAGCTGTAATCAGTGGCCTGATAACAGCTAAATGAGTTTGAAGTGATGGATTCCTCCTTGGATGGGTGGACTGAAAGGGGCCTGTTTGAGGGAGGGGGAGCGAAGAGTTTGGGCCGGGGGCCAGTCTTCTCATGGTACTACATTTTTTGCCCAGTACTAAGAGCAAGCCAGCAACATCTGAGGTAATGAAACATTCTTAAAAATTTTTATATATTTTTTTTTCTGTTTCTCCATGCATTTTATTCGACAGGTTTGTATAGAGATACAGTTTGAATGGGGAAAGAACGATAGAGAGAGAGAGAGAGCCATGCGACGTAGTTCAGCCACTGGATGCAGACCGCCAATGCAACAGCTCATAACAAGCATGTGGATAGTGCTCGACAGGCTGTGCAGCTGAGGCACCCACTGACGATGCAATCCTCTTGTTAAGTCTGACGTAACGCGTCATGTGATGATGCTGTTTCCGGCTCCAAATATACCAAAATCACATGCTGTGCACTGCAGACATGGCTGAGCCAGTTACCATGTTCACGCAGGCAAAATTCTTTTCTGAAGTCCCTGAACGGGTCAAAAAGGGATTAACATAAAAAAGGGATTAACATCCTATAAGCACGGGGCCCGTGCTCATGAGAACAGGGGAATGTGGTTGTTAGTAAAGTGTGGCTGAGCCGGAGCCAAACGGAACCTGCGCCCAGAAAGTGAAACAATTCACTCAGCGAACATCGATGTATACAGGCCTTGCTTAAAGGTCCACTTGCAAATGTTAGTTGAGGGGCATACTGGATGACTCACACGCATAGACTGTCTAGAAAGATGGTTGAAGTAACCGTGACATCACCAATTGGTTTCTGCATACCATTTAGGAAGCCTCAATTTTGGCAATTTGAACAGCGCCATTTAGTAATTTTGAAACCGGATGTGATTCCTATTGGACGAGAGCCTCAATTGAAGATCCAGGGAGGAGCAAGGGCTGGATCTATGGGTGGATCTGACTGGATCTGACAAGGACCAGAGGATAGCCATGCCCCTAAAGCATATACTGGCCTTATCCTTTATTCTAGTCTATTTGGGACCATAATTTACAAAAATGAACATCATGATATATCAAAGCAGACTTTAAACTTGCGATAAATACCATAAAATAACGTAGAGAATCATAATTAGAATAATAAACCGGGTGGGGTAGTAGGGTTATTTTCTCCTAGACTTCTATTGCATTGAACTTCTTTCTGCAACTACCAATGTCGCCATCTGCTGGCCGTTAAATAGAATGCAATTTCTAGAGACATCCGCATTGGCCTCACTTTTCATACCCGGGTGCTATGTCCATATTTTTATACAGTCTATGCTCACACCAGGTCAACGTTTCCCTGACTGCTTTATAACTTTCCTAATTAGCTGTATCCCTCTACCCTTCACCTTTTTATTAACCGGCGAGTGATAAAATGACAGCTCCGGACCTGTCTGACTGATTAACGCACATCGAAATACAACGCTGTTGCACATTCCCAGTACAGAGTCAAGCATGTTTGGACCCAGAAACAGTATTATCACGTAATGCGTTACGCCACGGCTTAACGAGAGGATATTCGCTCAAAGGTGCGGAAGAGCTTAGAAGAGTGAGGTGAAGACCACTGAATGACAAGGTCTTCCGGAGACAAAAAGTGTTTCAATCAGTGTCGGGGGTAATGTATTAAGTAACACTTTACAGTGAATATTACTACTTTAACCCTTAAATGCCCCCTGGGACAAATTTGTCACACGATTTTGGGGGTTGTCAAAACCACTGACCCCACATAAATTTTGCAACCTAATGCCCATAGTGACATATTTAGACCATCAATGCTGCCATCTGATGCATAAAAATGGAATTGACACTACAATGGCTGCACCAGCTAACCTTTCCAAAATGGCCGCCCCCATTGTGAAATCCACTCGATAGATCAGCACCCATTCATCACTAGATAAAGTAGACAAACAGGGAAGCTAATGAAAAATAAGCGATGCCTAATACTTCAGCTTTATGTCAACTGTTTTATCATTCAAGTCATTTTAACAATTAGGTCCCCGAAATGCCCATTGTGACATATATGTCACAATACTAAAATTAGGTCAAAGTTGTTGGGTTGTTATTAGCCCCTCATCAGGACATATTAACAGAATACATAGATGTTTCTTTCAACTTTTATTATAGTTGGGCATTTAAGGGTTAATGTATAACTACGTCATATAACTAGTTATTCCAACTGCTACTCAGAAAGAGTTGGGATGGTATCTAAAATGATCACGAAAAGCAAAAGGAGAGATTTCTAAATTTGCTTTGACTTGTATTTCATTGCAGTATGAAGACAAGATATTTCATGTTTTGTCTGGTAAACTTCACTGTATTGGTAAATATGCATCTATTTTTGGCATTCAGGCCAGCAAAGCATTCCAAAAATAGATGGAACTGGGGGCAATTTAGGATTAGAAATTAAGTAAAGGATTTGAAGAATGATGTAATGTGATGCAGCTGCTGTCAACAGGCAATTGTAATTGTGGCCATGGTTACACTAATTTGTTCAATAGGACTTTGAGATTGGATGCACCAGATTGGAACTCGGCTGCATTCGAACGTGTCCACACTTCACACTTCAGGGCGACCTGCCTGAAAAGATACTGATCGGATATATTCGGGGCATCTTAAATTGCTCTAAGTGCAAGACAGAACCTTTTTAATTTTCCTAATATTTTGTTATTATTTGTTATTGTTATTCGAGACTCACTCTGTTGTGGGGAGAGCAGCTGAAACGAGTAAATAGCGCAGCTATTGTTTTCCTCAGCACGTAAGTGATTTTCACAAATATTTGCTTTCTTTATGTCACTGCTGTCAAGTGTAGCCCGCAAAATAGTGTCGGACCACAGTGCTGGAAGACAGCGGGGCTCAGCTGTGCTGCAGCCCCGGTTTCCCTCTGTCTTTTAATCTCTCCCCTTTGCTTCAAGCGGTTGGGAGAAGCATTTCCCTTTTTGCTGGATATTGATGCGAGACCTACGGTAATTAAATTGTCCGGATTTTGCCCACTTGCTATCCACACCTCACTGATATTCAAACTCTATACCAGCTAGGCTACTTCAGCTTGTCAACTAGCTGATTGGATCCCAGTGCGAGCAAGATAAGATCTTGGAGCGAACAGACTCGACAGTCTAATGTAGGTGTAATAATTAGTGAAGGGTTGTGGGGTTCTCTCAGCACTCAGCGTCTGCTTGTTTCCAACTCTTGGCGACTGCTAACAGAAACTTTTTTATTCTGAGTTTGTAGTCCTATTTGTTCCGGTTTTCCAATGACAATGGTTACATTTAAGCCCTGTGTTATAAGACAATAGGCTGCAAAAAACTATAACGTGACAGAATCCAGCCTCGCTGACAATAGGGGCTCTGTCATGAGCACTATAGCCATCACGATCTGGCTTCTGCCCGATTACAAACAGGCTCAAACAAGCTCCCTGCCCCCTCCTCCCTCCTTTCTTCCCCCTCTCCCTGTTCACAGGAAGTGTAGATGCAGGGAGGGGAAGGCTTTCTGTTTTGTGTTCCTTGCTTGTTTCCTGAATGAAAGTTTGCAAGATTAGCCCTTCAGGTTTTAGTTGTTTCCTGCGCCACCAGACTTGCACACATTTGGAGAACCTCACTGTATCCAGGACATAGTGCCACCAATTCACTTGCTGCTGATTTGTGCTGACCTCAAATTTCACGAGATTGCAAACATGGCCCTCCGGCTTGGCACCCAAATTCAGTAGGTAAACAGAGTCTCTCAGCTATTCAGTTAAAAAAGTGCAGACAGAATGCACAGCATTGCTGAATTAGAGTAGCAAAGTTGTTACCTGGCGCACAACCGTGCTTCTCTCTCCACCTACACCCCTTCGGGATGTTTTCGATTGAGATTTCACTCTGCCTCTTCAGCTCAGATATATCTGCCTCCTCTAATCCCTGCGGTCCGGTGAGTCAGGGATGGTGAGACATAGTCATGGTAAAAAGGAGGCATGTTCCCTTGTGAAAATTCCAGCTCAAAGCCTGAGAATCTACCTGAAACCGCCATCTGTTCCAGCAAGGTACTTCTTGAAATTTTGAGGTCTCTTGCCTGTACCGAACGGGTCCACTGGCTGTACATGGTGGACCCCAGTGTGGTTGTTCAACCATTTTGCTGCCAGCTCGACCATCTCTGAAAAATCCTGACAATTTCAAAACTGGGCTGGTGTAAAGGCATCAGGGATATTTCCATCAGTGATATCAAAATTAGAATTTAATTACAAAGGTCATCTTGTAATGGGTGAGATTGCAGATAGGATGGTTGGTTACCTTGACGGAGTGTGAATGTGAACTGAGGTGGGTGGGAGGTTGGGGGTGTGGTGGTGGATTAAGCAGTTGTGCGCCAGCAATCATTGAATGGAAACTATAGATCCAGTTTCATTTGTCTTCCTTTATTTTGCGCATCCTCAGATGCATAGCAGCCTAAGTAACCACCGCTGTCACCTGTGCCTAAAACCGGGTTTCATGTGACAAATGCATCCGAAAACAGATGGTGGACAAACAAGCAGACCAAGAATCCAACTGTTTGAGACTGGGATTGCAAGGTATACAAAGTGAACCCTGTGTTGATCTTGAGAATCTAATCTAAGTATTTATGCCCAATCCATACATTAAAAAAACACCTAACCTACTTTGGGAGGTAAAATTGAAACAAAATTCACTTAAGGCGTTAATGCACACTTAAACATTCATCCATACTTTAATTATGCATGGCTGATCAATAATGATAAACAGTTCAGGACACCGCAGTTGTTTTTGTCGGGGACTGTTAATTGACTGGGGACAGGCTCGACAAGGCAGTCTTTTGGGTTTTGCCCCTCTGATGGTGATTATTTTATGGTGGCTGCTACTACCGCCAGAACTAAGCCTCAAGTCGGCCCCATCTCTCCTTTCTTTTGTATGCGCAGCTGTAAATCATTCACTTTTTCTTTACACTGGCACTGCTCTTCCAGGAAGAGTGGCAATGCCGGCTAGACATTCTTAGACGGTCACTGCGAAGGACATGGCGGGCTGGTGTTGACTGCAAGAGACAATGAGCCTCAGGGTCATATTCATCTGTATGAAAGACAATTATTCATCCCTGGTTTGTTGAATCAACACTTTGCAACTATGTCACAGGCATAGTAAGATCCATAAATATTTGGACAGCACATTTAAAGGGACTGTAACTCCTTAATTTCTGTATTGAATTCAGTTGAATTGAACAGAGGATTAAATGCCCTCAACTTGAAGTGACTGGCAGCTGAAAGAACATCAACTGACAAGACCCTTAAAACTATGTGACTGGCCAGATAGTTTCAGACCTTCCAGTAGCAGTGATATTGTCATATAAAGGTTCTGAACTGTAGTATAGAAGTTTTCTGAGTAGCTTTTTTGAAATTTAAGCTTATACACCAGAAAGCTGTCTTCATTCCATTTAAGGTGGCATTCGACGAATGCATATCTTGAGTTTTGTAATAAGACACATTAGTTTAGTTTAATTGTACCATTTGTGCTGTCTTTTTTCCAGACAAATAGTTATGCTTTTGATGAGAAAATATGAAATTGGAAATCAAATGAAGCAAAAGAGAATAAAGATATTAAAAACCTAAAGGGGCGGGTCTTCCCTCCATATCATGACCCAAAGCCACCCAGGCAGACAGGTCACGATGATCTACTGATGTACACAATACACTCATACTTATGGCTCATGGCTAAGTAGTCCAGATACAAAAACCACCAGAAAATAGCCAGTCAGCCAGACCTGGAGGTCCCAAAATGAATAACCCAAGGAGCGGCAGGAGGAAAGATGTATCCTAAATCAGGAATCAAAGGCATAGCACACTACAGCAATGTACAATGAAAATTAAATGCCATGGCAGCCGTATTGTATTTCCTTGTGGCTTTTCATAAAATTTGGCTATATCAGCCAGAGAGTCTCACCAGCATGGCCACAGGCAGCCTTCTGCCAGCAGAAGGAACTTTCAAAAAATGGTGACAAAATAGCTTGTCAAGGTGGCCATTGCTTACTGTGCAGTATTCACCCAATAATTGATTTTCTGCTAACAACTATTTTCTGGTAATGTCCTCGTGCCCTTGTGTATTTTTTAGAGAGGGGAAATCTTGCACGGAGGTGCCCACATATTAATGTTTTGAGTAATCGCAGGTATCGGAACTCTCTGGACCTGAGAAGTATGTAGTCATTGCTGCAGACATCTTGGAAATGTTGCAAGGAAATCTCCATCATCAGTCACCATTGGTGTTGTTCAATAGGCATGACCAGAGGTGGGAAATCCAGGTTCAGAGGGTAAAATTCTACAAACAGCCGGTAGACATTAAGTCACGACACTGAAAGCAGCAAGAAAAACATGGCAGGACTTTCATGTTTTGAACTTTGGATTTGCCACCTCTGGTCATATACTCCTAGATTGTTCGAGCTCCCCTATGATCTAAGTCATTCTATTAACCATATAAATCTACAATACAAACCAGGGATCCTTAAATCAGGGTCCTTGTGGTGTAAGACCTGCTGGTTTTTCACCCTTTCTTTACCTGAAAATCTGGCATAACAACGGTCTAGCCAATCAGAAGCACTAATTGTGCAGTCAGTTGATTCATTGCCAGGGAGAAAAGAAAAACAAGGCTGAAGTATGATTCAAGGGATCCTGGATATTAATAGTGTCACAACTATGAAATCCCTCTTGAATAATCTTTGATTCCCCCAGTCTTTCCAGTGCCTTATATGGGACACACTGTGTTGAACAGACCTCCACTTCAACAGTCTGGTTGATTGATGGACAGGATATAGCTGAGAGAGGAACTGGAGAGATCAGACAGTCTAACAGGGCCAGCTGACTGATGACACCCACGCAAAATCTCTGCCAGATAGGTATTAATTTGAGACACATTAAAAATGATTGATCATTGCCATAAATTAATGAAGAAATCGTAAATAGCTAAATGAGGAATGAAGGCAGAGCTATGGCGCTTAGGTGGTAGAGGTGAAATGCACTTCTTCAAGTCTTTTTTTCTCCAACCTGAGCTTTGCGAGGTACAACTTCTAATGCAGTCCATTTGTGGAGGTATGAGATGAAGACTTGTGAGGTGCGCACGCCGAAACCGCAGTCAAACTTTTCACTTCAGTTTTCTCTCTTTCTGATTGCAGAGGTGAATAAAGTCTTGGTATGGGAATTAAAAGTTCTTCCAAGCTTTTTGCTTCATTACCTGGCTTTTGCGAATCGACACAGTTCTTAAAGCCGGAGGTGGACCTAATTAGTGAAACGAGCTGATGGGTGTAAGGAAAAGTCACAAGACTTTTGGTTTTGTTTCTTTTGACTTTCCACCTCTGATGAACTGTGCTCTCTGAGGCCTGATGCTTTCAGGATCAGAATCCTTGAAGTTTCATCATTAGCAAGCCTTTCATGACATAGATAAAAAAAAACAGCTGATTGGACATTTCACCCACATGAAGATGTCAATGGAAATGATTTAGGCTTAAGGAGAAATGAGCCTAAGAGGAAAGTAGTGGGTCTTTCTCTGCTAAGGGCAGCTACCCACGAAATTGCATGTGCAACTGCCATCCTCCATATGGGAATACCAGAATCCTCTATTAGCTGATGCATAACACTGTGGCAATGAAAAAAAATTAATTGGGCCAAAAAAAAAGCAATTCTTTGGAACAGTTAAAGATGACGTTTAACTGAATAAAGTTGAATTTTTTGTGTAATTACTGACACTGTAAAATGAAGCATTCTCAGAAGAAAAGATGTCAAGGATAACAAAAACTGTTGCAAAGTACAAGAGGTAATTAAGAGCAACCGCATGGATTTTATACCAGTGAATCGTGGTTTTTATTGATTGGCTTCTTTTAAATACAGGGGAAACGTCATCGACGCGTGACGACTCAGGGGAGGAATTTTCATGACATTTTGTGATGGAGTCATGAAGAAAGTCTGCACGTACTCTATTGCGTTGCAAAAAAAATGGGTAAGATGTCAAGATGAAATGCACCCTGAATGTGCCATAAACTGAAGAATTACAAGCAGGGCTGTTGCAGACTATGCCCCTGCCAGTGTTGGGGGACATGATCCTACTCCTTACTTTCAAAAGACAATTCTGTCCACCACATTTTCCAAAACTGAATATCAGAAAGGTATCTTGGAAATGTATAAACTCCAATACGGACTCCCCAGCACTGAACTGTGGCAAACCTAGTTGAGCTGAATGGCTTATTGTCACCTCTGATATTATGTTATGTTATGTCCCCCCACCCCAGTTTTAAACCACTCGTA
This sequence comes from Gymnothorax reevesii, assembly GCA_029721435.1. Classification (NCBI taxonomy): domain Eukaryota; kingdom Metazoa; phylum Chordata; class Actinopteri; order Anguilliformes; family Muraenidae; genus Gymnothorax; species Gymnothorax reevesii. Next base: position 33,403,600 of record CM056575.1, read on the forward strand.
TGACTTGAGTGTCACAAATGGCAGAATAGATGGAGACAAGAGCAAGATCAGAGATACCGTGAGAATAGGCTCTATTAGCATCCTGGGTCAATACACCAGCAGACTGGGCAATGAAGGGCAAGCAGATCGTGGTCAGAGGAGAGGAAGGTGAGCAGAATAGAGGTGCAGGTCCGAGGTCGACACCGTAGGGTCTATCAAGAGGGAGTGGGAGACACTATGTTGGGGGATTGACAGTGTATGAAAGAGACAATCAACAGAGAAACACCTAACAATAACAAAGGGAATATGACAAAACTAGCAAGCAATGAGCAACAACTGACCGCTGCGAGTACACATGAAAGTAAGCAAAAGATAAATGTTGGTCAACAGTCTGGCAAGGGGTGAGGCAAAAACCAGGAATTTAAGTGCAGAGACAACGAGTAAGCAAAAAGTTCAGGTGTAGGAGAAGGCAGGAAATTTCTCCAGGGGAGGGGTGAAGCCAGGAGACAATAATTGAATGATTGAAATCAATCAAAGACAAACCAAAACAGATGCAGACAGCCAGACTGCGCAAAAACCAATTAAACCAGAATCAGGACATAAAATTGGGGTTCAAACAACTAAATTTGGTCTTGTTTTTGTTAAAAATAGTTTATTTAACAGGGGGCCATGCTCATCGTAATTGTTGAGCCAGAGTTAGCTATATACCTAACTTACATCTACTGTCCCTGGGCTGGGAAGTACAAAAGATAAAGCAGGACAATACAGACAGTGAAAAACACAATAAAATATACAAACAGTACAACGAGACAAACAATTAGTGAAATTTACAAACTATACATCGCAAATAAAAACAGCAAAGAACACATACACCACATACTCTCCATGTTTGATACAGCTTATTCATTCAAAGGTCAGTGATCACATGATTGGTTTGTCTGTAGCCATGTTTTAAGTGTTGTTTTTAAGATACTAAAACTTATGCTTTGTCTAATATGGTTTGGAATTGAGTTCCACTTATCTGCTGCTCTAACTGATAATGCGGATTGTACAAATGCAGTTATCCTAAATGTGGCTGAGCAATCCCCTCGTGCTGATGCCCAGGGCCCATATTGACAAAGCATCTTAGCGCTAAAAGTAGGTCCTGACTGCCGGATTTAGGAGAAACTCTTAAAAGAAATGGGCGTGTCAGTCATAAATTTAGGACACCTAATTTTTTTTACTAAGTGTTATTCACAAAGCATTTTGGACCTACAAAAGTAAAAGTAGCTCCTAAGTCTGGGTGAGCTTAAAAGTAGGCTAATCAAGAGGACTCCAAATTCGTCAAAACATATTCATAAAGAATTGGAAAATGGCTGCTGATGTTGAGTGACGGAATGACTTGGAAATTCTGAATGATGCGCAGTTGTTGAAAAGATATCAGATCGACCCTGAAGGGATTTTATTTGTTGTTGACTTGGTGAGGGAGAGAATATTGTCTCCAACCATGACAACCCAATAAGCCCCGAAATAAAATGTTTGACAACACTTTGTTACTTGGCCATCGGAAAAATGCAACTTTGCAATGCGGACAATTTAGGGATTTCACAGTCATCTGTCAGTCGCTCTATTCACAAAGAAATTACCCCATATCATCCGACAGTTAATCCGGTTTGCAATGGACATTCACCAACAACACAGAATCAAACTTGAATTCATGCACCTCTCAGGTATGCCCAGTATCATAAGTGCTATTGACAAGACCCATATTTGAATTATATCTCTGACCCAAGATGTAGAGGTATTTGTAAATAGAAAAAAGTTCATTCCATCAACACCCAGATAGTATTTGATGTCGAATACAATATTTTGGACATTGTTGCGAAATGGCCAGGATCCATGCATGACTCACATTTTAACGGAAAGCAGCTTCTGCCAATTAATTGTCAGGCATTATGTGCCTGTGGGATGCTACTTGCTCGGGGACAGTGGCTTTGGTGCTGTACCTCCTCCTACTATGCATTAATTATTTTATTTGGCTGTTGAGCGAGGGTTACATAGATCATCATAATAATACCATCCTATGTCACATTCTGTATACATATTTAAATTGTAGGCTATAAATTACAAACCAACAAACCAAGCTTAGTATGTTTCTTGTTTAAACGATATCCCGTTTATAGGCTGCAATCTCATACCTCCCCTGCGAAGGCAGCCCATACCACCGCTTTTCGCAGTCGTCTGTCGTCTGAGGATTTGCTGTTCACCCCTGAGCCAAATTTCCCTTTGATTACATGCTTTCGCTCCAGTACCAATTGGGCCAGTCGCAGTTACTGGTCGTAGCTCCAGTTGAGCTTTCGCGTCCTTTTTGAACCTTCATCCATGACAGTTTAGGGTAAACAAACTTGAACAGCTCGACATTTAAATTATCGCAACATATTCTAATTGGGTAATAACCCAGAGAGCAAGCACCTCCGCTCCGGATCTGCCCCAGCTCTGAGCCGGATCAGCTGGAGTCAGCACAGAGCCGGGGCAGATCCGGAGCGGAGGTGCTTGCTATCTGGGAAGTTGCCAATTATTGGGGAAAATGACGCATTTTATTATTTATTCATTTTATGCTATTGGCATTTTTACAACTATCTCTTTCCTATGTATGTTTATTTGCCTATAATGATGGTGGCTCCATGGTTTTTTTAATCAAGAATTTTTACACATTGTTTGTAAAGAGAATGTAATGGTTTTAGTGCAGTCACACCTGACTGGGACCAGCTTGTAGCACAGTACAGCAACTGCAAAAAACTCACATGAATGTGTTGCTCGGAATGGAGGACTAAATGTAATGTGGGAAGTATTCTCCAACCTGTACACAATAATATCCTACTGCATACTGCACAGCTATTCAACATTATCCTGCAAGGCCCGGTGTGGGTGCAGGCTTTCATTCCTACCAAGCAGTCACACACCTGATACTACTAAAGCTCTTCAGCAAAGACTCTTGGGGTTGATTAGTAGTATTAGGTGCGTAAGTGCTTGGTTAGAATGAAAGCCTGTGCCCACACCAGCCGTTTCTGCATAAGGTTGAATAGCCCTGTCCTACCGGTTCTCGGTCGGCTCAGTCTCATTCCTGCTGAAATAAATTTATGTTGTATGATACAATAACCAAAAATTGATTGAACCCGGCCTCCTGAAAGAGGGAAGAGCGACCAGGCGAGGGGTGATCGTGTTTGCACGTTTTTGCCTTTCTTTAAATCAGTCTTCGGAAAACGAGGAAAAACAAGGGCGACTTTGATATTTTGGTCCGGAATTTAATTTCCTCCCTTTTCATACTTTATCAAAGCCTTTCTCTGCTTTCTATACTCCCCTCCCACTCTCCTCCTCCTTCCCCCATTCTGCTATCCATCATGCAATCTGACTTTAATATGCTTTACCGAGGAATATAACTCATTTATCACGGCGAGAGACCCGGTCTCGGCCATGCTGCAAATTTCATAGCCCAGTAAACGATGTGCAGGCCAGCTGTAAGGCAGCTAATGCGGCTATTTATTCTACCGGGGCTAGCCAGGTTCAATCTGTCATGTCTCGCCATCCCGTCACACATTCAACACTACCTTTTACATCACCACAAAGCTCTTTTCCTTAGTTCCGCCGAACATATGAGTGCCATCTTGGCAAGAGTGCGCATGAGAGACGGGTGCGTTTCAAATTTCCAAATAGTGAGTTACTCGATAGATCCCTCGTAAAGTAATCCATTATGTTTAATGAATACATGCATAAAATAAACTGGATTAACTGACCATAGTAATGAATTCTCCCTGATGTCAGCACCCTACTTGTGTCGGAAGGCTGGTGATTGAGCTGTCAGAAAGAGCTTTACATTATTGATTTGTAGTTATGGTGATGAATTCAGTCCGGAAAGAGCAGCAGATTTTTTTTTCTATGAGATGAAGCAGTAATATCAACCTTAAGGAATACAGTGTACAGTATACTGATGAATATTAAAGTGAGCAGTCGACCGCCAAGCCACAGGAGATGCCATTTACCATAGGAGCAAGAATCAATCGGCAACTATGCGGGCACAACTCAGAAAGATAGTATTTTTGCGTTGAATTGAGCCATTTTATATAGCTAAAAATGAATGAAAACTATGTGTACCACAAATCACCAGGGAGTAAAATTTAAAATTACATTATTGATATTCAAAACAAAAAACTAATGAAACCCTTAATAAATAAAGAACACTTCTTCCATTTATTTTGTGAGGGGAAATCAGCACAAGAGGTGAGAATTAATGCAAAGCTATGTTAACTAGGCAATTAAGTATGTTTTTCTTTGATTCTGCCCACATTCAGTTACCTACATGCAAATTGCTGCATTTTTTTTTTAAATTAGAAATCATTCCATTTAAAGGCAAATATTGATCATGTTGTGCAACAGGCCCTCACAAACAGCTCCCAGATATAAAGTGCGGCACAGACACAGCACTCACATAGAGCTCAACTTTCTGGTATGTGTACAACATTGCCAGGATGGAGAAATGTGCAGCAATCATCTCATTTAGAGCACAAGAACATTATGGACGCGTTTACATGGACAGTATAATTCAACTTCCATTTGGAATGAAAGGCCATTTTGATTAAAAGTGGTCATGTAAACACCTCAATTGGAATGAAAATGGCCATTCTGATTGAAAATTGAATCTGAATAAAGGGGGTGGTATATTCCGTTTCTCGTTCCAGTTGAAAGAATTTTCCGTACATGAACACTCGTTACTCTTAAAGTTCATTCCGTTCTTTCTGCGAATGCTTGCTAACTTTCCCTTCCGGCATTTTACCTCCCTTCTGCTCCTCAATAGACGAATGATAATAATTAAAATGATGCGGTCATACTGCTGCTTCAAAAATAAAAGAAAAATCAGTCCGAGAAAAGCACTGCTAACATCATTCATGTTGTTGCTATTAGGAACGAAGAAAAGCCTAATATTTTTCTTCCGGTAGGCTAAACAGAAACACGTATACACATATCTGCCCCCTCCCTATCCAATCAGAAGCCTTCCCAGCACCAAACCTTACGCGAAAGCGAATAAAGGCATCTTCCATGCAAACCCCTATTTGGAATGACAATATCCCATGTAAACTTGCAGGAAAAAAAATTCATTCTGAATGGTTTCATTCGGATTAATTCATTTCCCGCGGCCTACAGTGGTTGGGTTTGCAGAGATGGGTTTTGTCTTATTCAATTCAAGACAACAATGGCCATCCATTTTAGAACAACTCAGTGCTACGATGGCGATCACTCCCTCATCCTCACCATTCCATTACAAAATGGCCTCCCTCACTCATCCAAAGAGGTTTTCTCCCAGTTGCCCTGATCCCTATTACTAAGGCCGATGGGGCACTCATTCCTTTCGGTCACACTAACTGCAAAGGGACATCCTACAAGCCACTGGATTGTAATGAGCCTCATCGCCTCCGAACATTGGCTCTTCCCCTCAGGACTTAACGCTTAGCTACCCATGCACGGCATCATTTCTCACACTGTACAGGAAGCCCTTTGGCTGTGCCTCTGCCTCTCAGGCTTGGCCATTGTTCTTTGGCGATGCTTTTTAGTCATTTCTTTTACTTGCCAGACATCAAACCTGTTTTTGCCGTGGAGTCAGGAATTCCCATGTCTGATGGGGTGGGGTCATGTATGATTGAGGTTCCCACTGCACCTTGTGCATTTTAATCGCTCAAATCAATGTCATACATCATTGTTCTGGTGAGGACTAAAAGGACACAGTGAAGCTTTCAAATAATTCGTTTGCAGCCATTTGGTGCTGGGGTTGACCCCTCAATACATCTCCCTATATACAAACATATAAGTGCAAGTCTCCCTATTGACTCACTGTGCTGGGGCGTGGACGGGAGGGAGATTGGGGGTGGGTACATACCAGTGGTGTCTGGTAAACTGGTGACAGGGGAAGCTCAAACCCATCCCTGGTCAGTTTTCATTTATAATGCACAGCTGTCAACTCTCACGCATTTGTGAGTTTCAGTGGCACATTTACGTTCCCCTGCTGTAGTTTAAATTAAATAAGATCATTGGAAGCAATGGAATTGCATAAAGATGTTTCAAATGATCTTATTTCATTGAAACAATGTAAACGATCATGAAACACATGCATTGCTTCCAACCCCTCAGTAAACCAAAGTGAAACTGATAAAGCTACATGCCCAAGGACTTCAATTCCACGGGAGAATCTCTTACACATGCGTTGATTGAATAATTGCTGACTACAGCCGGGGAATGTAAATATGCCACTAAAACTCTCACCAAACGCGTGAGAGTTGACTGCTATGCATTATTAATGACTGACCACACCTGACAATGTTGAGGGTTTTTGGGAGTTTCTGTAATGGTAATTTAAATGAATGATTGAAAACAGGTGACCAATCATTATTTTTAAGGGATGGGTTTGAGCTTCCCCTATCGCCAGTTCACCAGCCACCACTGGTACATACCCTGTTTCTGAAAAATTTTGGATGCTATGTAAAAAGTAAACAAAAAGAATGCAATGGTTTTCTTATTATTTAATCCCCATAGTTAATTTAAAATAGTGCAAAGACAACATATCATCAAGTTGAAACTGAGAAATTTATATTCGTTTTTGAAAAACACATGCTCATTTTGAATTTGATTATAATTTTAGCAACTCTCTGAGCAGACCCAACTGCTGTAGCTTTGAAACCAAAATGTTTTCCCATTCGTAATTGATGTTGGATTTCAGCTGCTTAGTACTGAGCAGCCTCGTTCGTCATTTTTTTGTTTCATAATGTGTCATGGTTTTGGTTTTTGGTCATGTTTATGTTCTGGTTTTGTGTTCATGATTATTGTCTTTAATTTATTATTTTTGGTTTTTGTAATATTCAGGTTTTTGGTTCATTCCATATTCAGTTCCATTGCACTTGTCTCCCTCGTCTTGTGATCTAGTTGGTTCAGTCCGTCTTCCCTGTCTGTGCTCACTGGCTTTCGGGTGATGTAAATGTATTCCGGTGTTTAATGTATTCCTTCGAATCTCGTTGTCTTTCTTCGCCCTTCTTTTCTGATTACTAACAAGACTGACATTTGTATTTTGTATTATAGTCTACCAACACAACTAATCCATGTGTATATATAAGATTACTAACTTACTAATGAGCACTCTAGTTTAATTTGTAAAGTTGCACCGCTACTAATTGACTAATTACCTCTCCGCAATCGCCTTGTTCTATTCTCCGCCCCTTGTCTGTCGCTGTCCTTTCCTGAGCTTCAGCAAGAATCTCTCGCATGTGCTTAATCACTCTCCTGTGCCTGTTATCTGTGCACGTAGAACTCCTGGACCGGAGCTGTTTGAATGTCATAGGTTGTTTGTGTGATTCCCGTTCGTATTTTGTCTCTCGCCAATTTTCATGGTTAGGGTTTCCCTCATGTGATTCTCCCGATGTAATTAGCCTCATTCCCCACAGCTGATCTCTGTATAGCATGTGACCTTTCCTGTGTTTATATTAGGAGTCTTTTCACTCACAGCCCTTGCCAGAACGTTGATCAATATTTCTTTGTGCAGAGCGCATTGTATGCCATTGATTATTGTTTTGCTTCTACTGGATTGTCTGACCTTGATTCTTGCCTTAGCCCTTTTTGTACTGTTTTTGTCTTTCTGGATTTTGACCCATTTTTGTAGTTCTGTTCTGTGTTTGGATGCCCTTTGTATGACCATTGGCTTTGCCCATTGACTACGACATTTTGCCTATCGTTTTTGTACCTCTGCCCATCTGTCTTACTGGTTCTGACCCCTGCCTGTCTAATCGATACTGTCTTTGGATTTCGTATTGTAGCTTGGCAATTCCTGTGTATTTTGGCTTTGACTCGGACCCCATTAAAGGCATACATTTTTTTGGATTCTTGTCTCTCGCGAGTGGTTCCTGAACTGTACCTCACATAATGGGGCAAATATTTTCAGCAGGTGGCAGGTCTGGACTGCAGGCTGGCCAGTTCTGCACCCAGACTCTTACTAAGGAGTCATGTTGTAGAAATACATGCAGATTGCGGTATTTAGCATTGCCTAGCAGAAATCAGCTAGGCCGTCCTTGAAAAAGAAGTCAGGATGGCAGTATATGTTGCTCCAAAACATGTATATATTGACCAACATTAATGGTGTCTTCACAGATGTGCAAGTTACCCATGCCATGTGCACTAATGCACCCTCACAATATCATTGAAGCACTACAAAGAATATTTTGAGAGTACACTCTTGTCACCCTTTGGTAACATGCAGACACTTACCCATTAATGAAGCAGGGCATCCACAGGCCGTTTTCACAGCGGACATCCTCCCAACAGTGTTTGCAAAACGAAATTCCTCCAGACATCTTCTAGAGCATTAGCAGGGCATCCTCAATGGAGAGTTGTGGAAACCCTACATAATAAAGGAAGATTGAGACTTGAAGAGGGTATCCTTAACTCACTGCTGAGAATACCCCGACTGTTCCATATACGGTATCCAGACGAATGAAAGAAAATGCCTTGCCGATCCCTGGCTCTATTCTGGAAAGTGTTGGCATGCTCGGCAAGGGTGTGCACTGCGGATACTTGAAACTGCCATCTTTACTTCTGAAAGTCTCTCTGGAATGATGTTTTTATACCTAATCAAGGTCCTGAGCTCTTGCCAATTTGCCTACTTAGCACTGCAATTTTCTGCCAGGTGTATTTTTTTTTTTTTGCATCATACTACTTTTCCAGTCTTTTGTTGCCTCGTCCCAACTTTTTCTAAACATTTTTCTGGTATCAAATTCAAAATGAGCAGATATTTTTCCAAAAAAAATCAACATTTGATTTTTTTGTCTTTGCACTCTTTTCAATCAAATATATGGTTTTAAAGGACCAGCATATAGGATTTCCCTAGTGGCCACACTGGGCACTAACCGTGTGGAATTAAACCAGAAGTCGAGTGACTGTGCATATGCAAGATTGGGTATTTAGTTCAAATTCAAATTAAAGATATACGTTAAATGGATTTCTTGTGATATATGCCCATATTTAATACGTATAACAGCGCAAATGGCGCATATTTGTGTCCCCAGACAATGGGCGGGAGATGCTATGGATCAGCGATGGTCACGCTGTGTCTGCCGCCACTGCATCCATAGAAATTTTCTTGGGAGCACTCTACAGGCCACAAATTTCAACGAATTTGTTTTATATGTGTCATGGACCTGGAGTGTGGTAAGGTTACAAAGCCTATTGATTTTGGGAGTGATTGCTTAAGGGGTCCAGGGATGCACGTCACCCTGCGGGCGACTGACTGTCTAGTTTATATCTCTGATTAAAACTCACAGATGGTTCCTTTGGGGAACTATATTTTGTGCGGACATACATTCACGGGGCAAGCCTCCACAACTGAACAAGCTTGATATCAGCCATTGCTACTGGGTCGTGAGAGAAGGTTTGCTATTAATAGAAGTCATGTGACGAATTGGCCGCTCGAGTCAAGACAGCCAAGATTTGGGCTTTGAATCACGTATTGCGGTCCTTTAATGGGTTGCTGATCTTTGCATTTTGTTCCCATTTACATTTTACACAGCTTTTCAGCTTTTTTGGAAACGAGGTTGTATTTTCTTGGGTATAATTAACCCCCAAAGCCTAAAGAATCACGAAAGCCACACAACGGGTACTGAGCACTTGGCAGTGTGATTGGTGTTTCACTGGCCTCCTGTGATAATTAATAATTGAACACCTCATTCAGCGACTAGAAAGTTAATCTAATAGGATTTCCATCACCATTACTGTTATTGATAGGGTCTTACGACAGAAGGGGGGGGCGTGGTTGGGTTTGAGGAGAACCCTGTCTATCAGCCCCACCATTCCCCCCAAGCCCGCTTTTCAGCCTCCAGCCCTGATTTACGCTGATAGATTAAAACGTCAACTTAACAGTGCAAACAATCGCTTGCACACCTTGCAGCGACCACAACCAGCCCTGAAGCAAAGCTGAAGCCGTCTGTCATTTCAGGGTTCCTCGGGGGGCAGGGGGTCAGGCAAGGGGGGAATATAAATCACACACCTCACTATGCATCGACTAATCTGTCTGTTGTTACAGCATGGAAACGGGGTGAAGTATTTATTGCAAGAAATTAATATCACAAATATGTGACCCGTGATTCATAATCGATATTCTTATGCTGATGTAACAAGCACCACAGGCATTTCAAAGCAAAGGGGATCTTTAACCATGATCAATAATTCTGAAACAACATCCCTGAAAATCTGTGGCATTTTTTCAAAATATAATGACATTGTTGAACATTTTAAATAATGCACAGTAATAACCTGAAGTGCAAATTGCGTATCTGCCCATGTAAGCATTGCAGTGACATCATGCAGTTTATTCCAATGCATTTGCGAATACACGTATATTATCTTCATAAGCCCACATACATGGCACATTGTTTGGGTCTGTATACCTGAGACAGAGAAATGACTCCTTCTGACTCTGCTGTCCTCTACAGACTCCATAGATGTGTCCCAATAAAAAGGACAGGGGCCTGTTTGCCATGGCGTAGCACAAGGTGTTCCCTGGAATTGATGTCATCTGGAGAGAGACCTTCAAAGCCTTTGCAATCTGATGTTGAGGAACATTGTTTTTAAAGTATTCCGCAATTTTTTTTTACACAAGCCTTCACAGATAGGAAAGCCTCTGGCCATCTTTACTTCTGAAAGACTCAGCCTCTCTAAGAAACCCATTTCATCCAATCATGTTCCACACCTGATGCCAGTTAACGTAATTACTTGCGAAAAGTTCTTCCAGCTGATTCTCTTATATATTAATTGCTTTTTCAGCCCTCTTTTGCCTGTGTCCCAACTTTTTTGAGACCTGCTGCAGCTAGAAAATTTGAAATAAGCTCATTTTGTGGATAAAAATGTAAAATGTCTGTTTCAACATTTGAAATGATGTCTATTTTCTATTGTAAATAACATATTGGCTCATGTGATCTGAAAGTCATTGTATTTTGATTTTATTCACAATTTACACTTTGTCCCAACTATTTCGGAATTGGGGTTGTAATATTAGACAAAGGTAACCCAAGTAAATACAAAATGCAGTGATGATTTCATTTATTAAGGGAAAAAGCTATCCAAACCTACCTGGCCCTATGTGAAAAAGTAATTGCCCCCTAAACCTAATAACTGGTTGTGCTACCCTCGGTGACAACAACAGCAGCAATCAAGCGTTTCCGATAACAGGCAATGGGTCTTTCACATTGCTGCGGAGGAATTTTGGCCCACTCTTCTTTGCAGAATTGTTTTCATTTGGCCACATTGGAGGGTTTTCGAGCATGACCGGCCTGTTTAAGGTGTCGCCACAGCATCTCAATCAAATTTTAATCTGGACTATGACTAGGCCACTCCAAAACCTTCATTTTGAGTTTGTTAAGCCATTCAGAGGTGGACTTGCTGGTGTGTTTTGGATAATTGTCCTGCCGCATAACCCAAGTGTACTTGAGCTTGAGGTGACAAACTGATGGTCAGACATTCTCCTTCAGGATTTTCTGGTAGAGAGCAGAATTCATGGTTCTCTCAATTTCAGCAAGTTGGGCAATTACCTGTTGACATAGAAACAGGCAGGTTTGGATTGCTTTTTTCCTTAAAGGGCATCTAAAGTTGATTCTCAGATGGGACGTTGAACGTCCAATGTTTACAAACAAATCACTTGCTTTTGTTGACATCTTCCATTGTCACATGATGAATTTCATTCATCAACCAATGTTTTGTGTACAGCGCTGATAATCCTTCTATTTCGTTTCGTTTGCGCAGGTGCAGCGCGTTGATTGGCTGAAAAACAAAAACAATGAGAATCAACTTTAGATGCCCTTTAGATAAATGAAATCATCGTGTAAAAACTGCATTTTGTTTACTTGGCTTATCTTTGTCTAATATAATTACTTAGATTATCTGAAACAGTTGATTGTGATGCATAAAAAGAAAATCAGAGAAGGGCAAATACTTTTTTTTGAAGCACTTTATTGCTGCATTTTTCAAAGTAATTTTGAGTCCATGTGGTTGTATCACCAATAGACAAATGACAGTTCTTGATGCCTTGCCATCTCAGTGATTGGAGATGATGGATATTCAGACGAGCCTTTGCACGCTTGCCCTTCATATGCAGAAATTCCTCTGGATTCGTTGAATTTTTAATCATGTTATGCATGATCATGTAGAGGGCAAAATATATAAATTATTACCTCTGCCAAAGAAGTTAGGGTGGAGGTTATGTTTTTGCCCCTGTTTGTTTGTTTGTCTGTCTATCTGTCTGTGAACAACATAACTCAAAAAGTAATGCACGGATTTGTCTGACATTTTGTGGATGCATTGCTATTACCTCAAGGAAGGACCCTATTGATTTTCACCGCAATCAGTGAAACAATATAGCCGCCACGGCAGCCATCTTGAAATAGTATGACACGCGATAACTCAACTTTGCTCCCACTCATGAAGATTTGGACTGTGCTGCCTTAGCGGCGGTTTGCACTCTACAAGTGCCTCTAGTTATTCCTGTCTTTCTTTGAGGATTACCATTCTCAAAACTTTCAGTAATTTCTCTCATACATTTGTGGGCAAATTGTCAATTCTTAGCACACCTTTGTTCCTGAAGGACGGAGCCTCTCCTGGGTCTGCCTTTGTGTCAAATCATACGTCGTGATTACACTTGTCTTTTCAATACGACTCTTGTCATCCAATCATGCCACAGATCACTGTGCCGTGGTCAACAGTCAAATCCACTAATGGCCTTTACAGTGCACATCTACCCCTCACAAGGAATCTGCGTACCAAATTATAAGCTGCTGTGGTCAGTAGTTTTGGAGATATGACCCAAACAAAATTTTCAAGCACGAGGTCACAGTGCCAAGGTCATGAAGAACCTGCATATCAAATTGTAGCTCCTGTGGCCAAAATTTTTGGAAATATGGCTCGTACAAATTAAGGAGCTGCCCTCTGCCTGCCTGCCGAGACGCCACAGAGTGTAAAAATACCTTATTAGTCCATAAGGGCTGTGAGATAAAAGCTGGGCTAAATCTGTCAGTGTCAGAGTAGGATTGGCCAACATTGGCCAGAGTTTGTGCAGTTCAGCCTGCTTTTTAGGTCCCTGCAATGCAACTACCTTTTCTTTGTGTGTGACTCGCCAGGTGTAAATCTCTGGCTTACATGCAAGAAAATCAGGGTAGTGACAGAGTGCACTTCGATATAGTTACAGTATATTGCCTTATTACTCCAGGTTTGTCTGTACATTGATTTGGGTAATATATTGATTTTTTTTTGTGAAGCATATCATGACTAATAATGGTTAAAAAAATGTCATGCTTGGCAGTGCTGCTATGGCAGCATTTGCACTCAGGATAGTGTATGAAAACTCATTTGTGTTTTAGCTCAATGACTTTATTCATACAGTATCTGCTTGGGCTCAAGCTTACATGTAATTAAACCTTTAATATGCCAGGTCTGGCCAAGCTGGTTAATCTTTAGAATAATTGTTACTGGCTAGTGAAGGGCTTGTCCAGTTCCAGCAGAACTGTTCTCATTTGCAAGTAATATGTACCTCACGAGAGGAGAAATTTTTAGAACTCACTGAGTTTTACCTCCTGATTCGATCAGAGCTCAAAAAATAGCGAAGTCATTGTTCTTTTGTTAACTGAGGAGCTAAGAATAGTTAACAAACTGGATCTTAGGAAAACAGAAGGAGGCCTTTTGAAACTCTGAAGGTCATTGAGCTGTGTTTCAGCATTGGGAAAAGGAGATGGTGCATTTATCGGGAGAGGAGATGCATGCTGCCAAAGGGGTGGGGGTGGGGGTGGGGGGGTGGTAACAGCACCCCTCAGATCTCATTATCCGGGTTATTGATCGATCGGGCCACCTGCTTTTCCTCTGCCTCTGAGCCCCCCACTCACACCAGCCCAGCTTAACAGGCTCGGCCCTGCTAGCCAGGCCTCTCGGGGAATGCGTGTGAATCAAGCCACCTTTGACACTAAGCTACTGCTGACCAAACAAGACAACAGTACAAAACTAGAGGCACCCCATGAGAGCAAAGCTCCACCAAGGCAACACACTCGAAATCTTGCTGGGTGGGTCCGAAGCTCAGAAATCGTGTGTCATAGGATTTCAAGATGGCTGCCATGGTCAAAATCAATAGAGTCCATCCCTGATGTAATAGCAACCCACCTACAAAATTTCAGAGATATTCGTTCATTATTTTTTGAGTTTTTTTGTACTCAGACAGACTGATTAACAGACAAATCAATGCTGGCAAAAACATTCTTCAAACATACCTTGGCAGAGTTATAAAAAAAAAGCACATTCGCGTATACGCACACATATGCACATGCACACACACACACATGCCAGCACAAGAACACCCCCTCGTAATAGGCAGGCTGTGTTTTATGCCAATTCACTGCAGTAGCCTAGTGCTAGCTTGCTTGATTAGCGCCGGATGAGTTGTTGACTCGTACTCTCGGTGGGGTTTTGGATTCTGACCCCCTTCGTCCAAATAAACTTTCTTCCTAAACCTTCCCAAAATCTTTCCTTAGCTTTCCTCATAGCTGATACTCTCTAATGGTATCCACTGGTTTACCGTTTACATGAAGCTTATAACCGTGTTAATTATACCATTTAATGAAGCTAACTGAAGACTGAGCACAAACAGAAAAAAGCATGTCAAAAAAAGACTGTTGTCGGCATAAAATTTGACACAGGGCAGAGTGCATATTTTTTCGCAAAACTACCTGTAAAGCATTTCTAAGGCTATGGAAACACGGTAGTACTGTAATCCAAAGCACTGAGTCCCAAACTTGGCTGAAGAGGAGCCCTAAACTACATAATGGCTCCCCTACTGGTAGAGCTGAGGGTACTGCACCATGGGGCCAAGTTATGGGTACAGCCGAAGGCCAAACATTCCAGACATATAAACCACCTGAAAATAGCGAGATAGCCAGGCCAGGACGTCCTTAAATTAACAACCCAATGAGAGGCAAGAGCAAAGATCTACCCAAAACAGCTTCAGGCAACAAAGGCAGAGCCTTCTGTAGCAATGTGCAAAAATTAAATGTGGTGTCAATCTTATGGTATTTCTCGGCCGGTTGCTATAAGATCTTATCAACCAGGGAGTGCCCTGAGCATGGCCACAGGCAGTCTTGCACTGGCAGAAAGAATCACCAAAAAATGGTGACAAATTATTTGCCATGGTGGCCTTGTCTTACTGTTTAGTGATACTCTGAATTACTCACCCAATATTATTTAGTAAAGTGGTCATGGCAAATACATTCTGGCTACTTCCTGATAATGTCCCTCTAAAATCTCATGCACCTTCTTATTTTTCAGGGAGAGAGAAACTTGGGATTTTGGATGGGGGAGTGGGGTCGACTAATAAGGGAGGCCATGCCCTCTCCTCACCAAGTTTGCAATCTCCAGCGGTGTATAATCCAGGGGTCAGAAAGTAAAAATCCTACCATGTTTTCATTCCACCCGTAAACTCCTGTCAGCAGATTTCACTTGTTAGTTTTACCTCCCAGCTGAAGAATAGGGCCAACTGACAGGTCTTTTGTGGCTGGAACAATATCCTGGGATGGACTTTTACTTTCTGAACCTGGATTATACACCTCTGGCAATCTCAATCCTCACCTTCCGAGATATCAGTCACAAAATTTGCGCCACCTCCTCAGCCAAGTTTATGATCATAACCTGATACCCCCGGTCCACTGAATCTAACACTTAATGCTCTGCCTAAAATTCAAACTCGGTCTATGATTATGGCCTGGTGAAAGAGAAAACATTAAAATGGCTGTCAGTGTTAAGGTCTGGCACCGTGATGAGTGAGTCAGAGGCTGCAGTTGGCACAGATGTTGCGGGCACCACCTTCTACTTGATTTTGAGGGTGTCTGCGGCCACCAGGTCAAGAGTTTGAACTGACACCTGCCTAATAGGCAGAAAGATGGGACTTGACTGGGCAATGGAGTTTAGAGCAATAAACCCAGACTGTACACTGGTCGTCCCTTTATGTGTTTCAAAGGCTGATATCAAATATCAATTATAATCAGGGTTTTAATCACGCTGATGCCCAAGACTACTTAGTTCTAGCCAGGGCATACGTAGATCCATCCATCCATTTTCTACACCTGCTTATTCCTCACTAGGGTCACTGGGCAAGCTGGAGCCTATCCCAGCTGACTACGGGCAAAGGCAGGGACCCACCCTGGACAGTTTGCCAATCCATTGCAGGGCGCAAACACCATTCACAGACCATTCACTCTCACACTCATACCTATGGGCAATTTGGTGCCTCCAATTAGCCTGCTATGCATGTCTTTGGACTGTGGGAGGAAACCGGAGTACCAGGAGAAAACCCACGCGATCATGGGGAGAACATGCAAACTCCACACAGAAAGGCCCCAGGCCGGATTCGAACCCACGGCCTTCTTGCTGTGAGGCAGCAATGCTACCTTTATTTGCAGTGATTAAAATGTTCTATAGGACTTCTATGGAATTCTATAGAACTCTATAGAACATCAATAGAACTCTATAGAACATTTTAGTAGAACAGCATGGTCTATAGGATTATCTGTGTGTTCTATAGGAATTTACTAGAAACCTTTAGAGCACTTCTATGGAAAAAAAGGTCCTGCAAGATTATTGCTGTTCTATAAGACCTTCCCATAGAACATAGTTCCTAGTTGGAAAACCTGTTCTAAGGGACTTTGATGGTCTTTGGGACCTTCTAATAGAAAAAAGCTTAATGGGAAAGACATCTTAAATGAGGGTTAAATAAAAATAAATCTTATAAATCCTTGCAATGCTCTGTCGAAGGGTCAATTTACCATATGTGTGGGTTCTAGAGGTGAGAAACCGGACTAACCAGACTAATGGTATGAAAATGTGCAATATGCAGTGATATCCACAACACTGAAGTAGCAAGGAAATTGTGTCCCTTTTAACTTTAAGGTCTGCTTAAGCACATGGGGTGCCAGGCACATTCCAACTCATTGATTCTCTGATCAGACAATTGATTGACAGACTAACCACACAACTTAGCAGTATTTCAGTTACGGTATATGAAGACCTCTGTCCATTTCCTCGGCAGCAATTCAAAAATATAAATGTTAGGCATTACAACTTTATTATGCTATAATGGAAAACTTGTGTTCCTCTTTTGCTTACGAAGACAGAATTACGTTGAAAGTTTGACCTTTTGAACTTTTCCCTTAATTTAAAAAATTCAGTCAAATTACTCCTTTCCATTCACATGCATGTGATTGCAGAATATATGCAGATTTTGAATGAATTTGAATACAATTTGAGGTCTGGCTCTCTTGGTTAAAGCACTGCACTGCGGAGCAGAAGTGTCTGAGTTTGAGCCCTGGTCAGAGTAGCTCATGAGTGGTCATTGTGTTACAGGTATGCAAGTTGGGAAAGGATTGCTAGTAAATGTAAAATAAATTGGTTGCCTTCCAAATTTGGGTGGGATTGAAGATGCCAAACTAAAAAAAAGTTCTCTAACTGTTTTCTATAGGACTTGAGGTACTAAAGTTCTATAGAATTCTATTGAACTGTCCCATAGGATTCCTATAGCACATTTTTTGCAGATTTAAAAATAAATAAATAAATAAACTGTTTAAAATTTTGAATCAGTAGCATATGGCGCATCTGGACAGGCCGGGCAGGTTTCACTCATATTATGTTATGAAAATAGAGACCTGTCCCATTATCTGAAGACATGACTGGTTTCTGATTATTATGGATTATTAGTAATGCACCTACATATACGTGGAGTCAATATCAAAAGTAGAAAATACAGTCATTGTGCTTCTGATTTCCATAAGTTTGTTTTAAATGCAAGACAGAAACTTTTGTAAACAAGCCTTACCCCCCCGTTGGTGATCTTATGCTTGAATCACCTCCCTGTGACAAATATATTTCATTCACTCAGCTAAAGGTCAGTGTAATACATGCTAATGCATTGCATAACAGAGGATGCCATTTCCGTTAGCTTGGATTTTACCTCTGAAACACACTTTGCGCAAAAGATGCTCCCAGTGAGAGGAAAAATTTGTCAACAGCATATGTATAGTACCACATGAAAGGGTTTGCCATGTACAAGTGATAGGCCCTTATGTATATTTCATGAAAAACAAGATAACATTTCATACATTTGTGCATGTTTGAAGTTACCAATTAAGTGATGGATACACTTCAATGTTGCTCATGTGAACCACACATTCATACATATTTGAAGTTGCCAATTAAGTATCTCTTCCTCTTCTTCTTCTTCTTCTTCTTCTTCATTATTAATACGACCCCTGGCAAAGTTTATGGAAGCATCATCCTTCGAGGATGTTCATCCTACTTTTTTTTTCTGCATGAGAAATAAAAAAATAGCAGATTTGACACAAAACTAATTTTGTTCTATTACTGAACAGTCTGGTTTCATGAAACACATTTTGAACAAATTAGATTATTTTAATTCACGGAATGTTTTTTCCAGATCAAGAAGAGGGGAAAAAATATAGAATCACTCAGTGTTGAGGAAAAACTATGAAATCATCAACAAAAAAAAAAATCACTGTTAGTTCTTTGTTGTTTCTCCTCTGGCTTTGATGATGGACTGAATGCTTTGAGGCATAGACTTCACTAATTAATAACAATATTCTCCAACTAGCCTGTTCCAACATCACATAATAGCGGTTGAGAGACCAGCTTTGCAGGATTGTTCATGCCTTGTCATGAATCTTTTTTAATTTCCATCTTAAAATGCCAATTGAATTGAGATCCTACTGTACGCTGGCCATGTCAATGAGTTGATATGCCTCTCCTGAAGAAAAGCTTTTACACTCTTAGCTCTGCGGCAAGATCCACGTCATCCTGAAAAATGACTTCATCACCAAACCTATTTTCTACTGATGCAATGAGAAAATGATCCAAGGTTTCAATGCATAGCTTTGCATTAGTCAATGCAATGTTAGGGTAATGATTGCCATCTCTCTTGGTCCTTTACCTGATATGCCACCACATATCATAAATGAATGGTGAAATTTGCTCTTTTTCCTCAGGCAGTAATTTTTAAACGTTTCATTGGAATGATCTTAGACAAAAGTTCCAGCATCATCACCTTGACAACGCAGACTCCTGATTCATCTCTGAATATCACTTTCATAAAATCATCCGCACTTCATGAGTACTTCTCTTTAGCCCAAAGTAATCTTGTTTTCTTTTGTTTAGGTATTAGTGCTGGATGACTTTTGACTATTTTTTTACATTTGGCTTTTCTGATGTAAATCCCATTTCATTCAGCCAATTTCTTGCAGTTCTGTCACCGGCATTGACTCCTGTTTCTGCCCATATTTCATTTGTTTCGTTGTGCATTTTCTATTTTCAAGGCATATTGCTTTGAGTTTTCTGTCCTTTGATGTCTTTAATGGTCTACCAGTATATTTTACTTTCATAACCTTCCCATTTTATTTGTACTAGCACGCACTTCACTGGGAATGACCAACATCACTTGCCACTCCCCGTGCTGAATTTACTTCTTGGAGCCATTTTATAATCCTTTCCTTTGGTTCAACTGCCAGCCCTTCAGTTGGTGCCATTTTTCCTCTCAATACCAAAGTCTGACACCTTGTTAAAGGTCTTCAAGCACTCAATTTTGTCTGCAGATCAATCTGCATGTATTAAATTTATGTCAGTATTTCTTATAGAGATGCCAATTACAAGGTGATTCCATGATTTTTTTCCTCAATATTGAGTGATTCCATATTTTTTTTTTTGCTTCACTTGATTTGAGGAAAAAATGGCCATTAATTTAGATAATTTAATCTAATTTGCTTGCTTCATGAAGCGAGAATTTTAGCGAATACACAAAAAATTTTGTGTCATTTCTGTGATTGATTTATTTGCTATATGCACTAAAAAAAAGCTAGATGAACATCCTCTTAATATAGTGATTCCATATTTCTTGCCAGGGGCTATATTGATCGTATTGTTTATCTTACCTGGTAATATTAGAGTTAGTTGGCTCTATCTTGCTGTGGTCTCCCAGCTAAAATAGTCGTGGTGCTTTAAGAGGCTGGTTCTATGACATGTTCCTTGTTATACAGATGGGCGCTGAGCTCGAAGTGAGCGCGCAGAGCACGAAGCTACTCTAGAGAAGCGCAGATCTGGGCGATGACGAGAACTTTGCAGACTTAGAACTTGTAAAGGATAAAGACGAGGAATCAATCGCAAACAGAAAAATATCGCTCTGTAGTTGCGGGCGAGTGTTTCAGACTGCGACTTGCTCCCGCTTTTCTTTTGACAGTTTTTCCAAGGCGTACTTCTCTGTTTTTTTCCCCGAAATCTGCTACAGGTACGAGATGCTCTGTGAGAGGAGTTCGCTTAATCTGTGCTTTATGTCATTGTGTGATAACCTTGGCCATTGCTATTTTTGACTTTACTTGTCTGGTCATGTTTTATTTCAACGCTTTCTGGTTGTGAATGATGGATTATTGGCCTGTCTTGTTGACCAAGCTAAAAGTGTTGCCCATTGAATAATTCGGTTATTTTAAGCTTCCTTATTGGGTTATTCCATTTTGCTTTTCCATTTTGTTTGAATTTTACAAAGGTAGGTTTGGTAATATTCCTTGAAACATCCTCCGTCACATCATGCAACCTCTATTTCCTTGGAGTAAGTGCGGAACTATAGTTAGTCTTCTCAATTATTTAGAACAAAATTGTGACAGGAAGATGGCAATTTCCTAATGCGCTGAACTCATGTGTTTTACTTTACGACTTACTGTTCAAGTAAAGCTCATCCTACAGAATACCAAAACACAATTAGCTGACCACTGTGTGGCTTTACTAAAATACGATTATTAACGCCTTAGGCTATTACTGTGTCTGATTTTGGATTTCGGCCGAGGGTGAAATAGACATGGGCACAGTGTAAATAAAACAATTTGGACTTGGCGGTCTTTCAGAGCCCCAGAAGCAGCAGGCGCGGGTATAGCCCATAAATTGATCGCTCCACCTCGAGTTTGGAAGCTGTAAGCAAGGACTGACACTGCTTTAAATAATTATTTGTTAAAATTGCCCGTACAAGCGGACATTTTTTTAAGAGTTAGCCCATTTGAAGGCCTTTATTCGCCCGTTAATATCAATTTTAAAAGAATTTCAGATCCTTTGACAGCAGTGACTATTTTTGTAAGGACATCGTTTCTGCGATCAAAATATTTAATCAATTTCACTGTACGCCATCAAGAAAAGGACATGCCTACATTTTTGTTTTATTCGTGACACTTTGACCTTTTTCATGTGGTGTAAATCGACAATTAAATAAAGACCGAAGCTGATTCATTCGATTCATTTAGATGCCGAAGGTCCATGCGGTCTGTGGTGGAAGGACAATGCTTTTGAAAAACTAGTTGTTCAAATGCATTGTGATGCCAATTTCGTAGACATCGCCCGCATCTATTCTAGTCTATTGTCTATTGGCTAGAACCCCCCTTTTAATATTAGCCTAATTCTTAAAAATTGAGAGTGACAGTAAGTTCTTGTTGTCATGCATTTTCCCTTAGATACTTTTCTGTGTAGTTTTCAAAATCGTAAAATGTAGACTATTTACTTTTTCAAAGATCCCCGAAGTCAGATATTTCCTTAAAGTTTTTTTATTTCGACCTGAAACGGGTGTGCCCTGCTGAAGATTTCGTCTTGAAGTCATATTAAGAAAAGGCTTATTAAACGAGGCAAATCCCTGCGCGAAATCTTTTTGATTAGAGGGGTCACGACTAAGGTAGCCCACGAAGTGAATAAGGCGCCACTCTTACTGACTCGTCATCTGGTGCTGAGGTTATAATGTGGTTTCCGATTGCTAAATCCCTGCAAATAAGGCTCGAGCACTCTACGAGTGTATGTTAATTCCTGCATTGTATTACGTCGTTATTAATTAAAGAAGCCAGCCACCTGTAATGAGTGATCTGAGTTATTGTCTTCTTTAATCTGAAGTAGGTGTGGCAGTGTTCATCCTCTGTGTAATGTGCACACTTGCCCAAGGTGTAATCATTAGAAAGACGAGGGAGACGAAACTGTTCAGGGAGACGTCAGAGGAATTGGACGTTGTTATGGATGCCGTTTATGGGTTCATGTGACTGCCAGAAGATTCGTGCGCCAGTTTCAGGACTCCTCCTGAAAATATTCTGCGGGCATCATGTCAGCTGAAACTACTGGGAATTCACAAAAGTAACGTGAACATTTTATGTGTGGCCATGAAATTACTCTCTTAATAACTTCCAAGATGCCGGTATGGGGCGCCGTTTGTAAAAATAGGGCGTGTTGTTTTATACAGTTCAGGTTTTGCACATTTAGCGTCCAAAACGGAGAAAAGGGATTGTTGCCATTTTAAACCGTCTCTTTTTCACACATATACGCACAAATATGTGTAAATTGGTGAAGATGATATCATTTTTTGTAGTATAACTTTTTGCAGAAGGAAAAAGAGGACATTAAACACTAAACCTAAACGTTAAATATAAAAAAATGGCTAAATATAAATTGAAATATTTTATTTTTATTTTAATATAATTTAGATTTAGATTTAACCGGTTCGCCAGTAGATGGCACTGTCAGCTTAGCATCGCTGTTCTGTGGGTCTTACATGACTTAAGCGTGAAGACAGCACAAGCGAGAAATGGCTACAGGTATAAGCCGATTTGGCAACGGCCGTACAGATGGCTGTTTCCTTAGGTGTACGGGCAACGATATCTTTTTCAGTTCCTTTAATGCGTCGCTACTCTGGAATTTTGGTCCCTCCACTTCACTTTCATCCCATAATCGCGTCAATTTGCGTCTTGATTATGCCAGCAAAATAAGGCCACAGTTTGCTAACTGTCTTACTCGCTAGCGAGCTGGTTGGCCATGTAGCTAGCAAACTAAAGTGATGTCGAACTGTATACTGTTATAGCTAGCCCGCCAATATATTTACCTTCATAGCCAACTGGCTTGCGAGTTAAAAAGGCTTCAGTTCGCTTACAATGGAATACTCACGAGCGAGCTATCTGTCTGTGTAGTTATCAAGAGGAAGTGACATCAAAATCTATAATTAAAGTTATTGCTTGCATGCCAATGTATTTAATATCCCGACTTTCCTCATTTCAGGAGGGCATTCACGGTAACTGTCACTAGGAATCATTTTTATCTTTTCAATGGTGAAAATCTAGTGCTCAGCTTTATTCGCATTGGATATCAGTTTGGGGGACGGTCTTCCCTTTTGGTCTCAGAAATTGCGATGTGTTAACGGTTCAGAAAAAAATTGCAGCCTGCGAAAAGGACACCATAAGCACTTGTCAAACGCAAAAAGGCTGCAACCGGTTATTATCATTGTATACAGTTCGATATCACTTTAGCCACGTAGCCAACTAGCTTGCTAGCGAGTATGACAGTGTAGGCAAACTGTAGTCTCAGTTTGTTGCCGTAATTATTTCTGATAATACTACGGTCATTGAAAGTGAACAGTAGCCTTTTAGCTCGCTAGCCAGTTGGCTATGTAGCCAAATACATTGGCACTCTAGCTATAACATTGTACAGTTCAACATGACTTAAGTTGAACTAGAAGTTGAGCTAGAAAGCCAAGCAGCTGGCTAGCAAGTAAGACAGTGTGCAAATTGTAGCCTTATTTTGTCGGCGAGAGGCAAATTGGCGCGATTATGGGACGAAAGTGAAGTGGGGGGAACCATAATTCTAGAGAAGCGACGGTACGGAAAAAGACTGTTGCCCATACACCTACGGAAACAGCCATCTGTATGGCTGTTGTCAAATCTTGGTTTATTCCCATCGCCATTTCTCGCTAGCGCGCTGTTGACTCGAGCAGTCTTCACGCTTAAGACATGTGCAACCCACAGACCAGTAATGCTAAATTATTTATATAATTAAATATTGAATTTTATATATATATATATATATATATATATATAGCTATTTTTTTTCATTTAACGTTTAGATTTAG
This sequence comes from Gymnothorax reevesii, assembly GCA_029721435.1. NCBI lineage: Eukaryota > Metazoa > Chordata > Actinopteri > Anguilliformes > Muraenidae > Gymnothorax > Gymnothorax reevesii. The sequence goes on from CM056575.1 coordinate 33,427,586, forward strand.
TATTTAATGTTTTTTCCTTCTGCAAAAAGTTATACTACAAAAAACGATATCACCTTTTCTCCACCAGTTTACACATATTTGTGCGTAAATGTGTGAAAACGAGACAGTTTAAAATGGCAACAATCTTTTTTCCCGGTTTTTGATGCTGAATTTGCAAAAACTGTGTATGAAGCAACACCTATTTTACAAATGGCACCTCATATGCCGGGCAAATTTATCAATCAGCTTAATTTGAAGTTACTGAACTCAACTGTTTGGAACATTTTCATTTCTTTGTGAGTAAATATAACTTGTCATTTTAAAAGTGAGTGGCTGTATCAACCAGTCCAACTTCAGATAGCAAATTCCAATTTCTAAGATCCATAAATAAACTTGAGTTATATTCTCTTGCAATACAGTGGCAAGATGATGACATTCCCAAATTACCTACTGTACACTGCAACTCAGTGCAATTGCGACCGCTTAAAAGTATCCATTCTTTTGGTTTGCTGTGAATAGCACCTTCAAGTGTATTAATACATGATGTGAGCCAACATGGCAATCAAATCCAAGTCTTTAAGGTCCAAGGTTTCCAGTGCCTTCTAAGATCTCTCTTCAAATATTCATCAGTCCAATAATCTGGCAGCAGCTGGTAACGGATTCTGAGACTGGCTTAATTATCTACAAGCTCCATTTCTGCATGTAGAATTCAGAATGTGGCTTAAAGATATCCCTTAGCCATAATGCACTTGGTTCTGGGGCTATGAACTTGTCGGTTATCGGTCCTTTGTTGGCTTGACAGAATAGAATGTGCTGACGCTGAGGTGTTGCGGCTCACTTTGCTCTGCTAATTCTGTAAGTTTCCATCCTTTCAACCGAATTCTTTGACCGTTGGAGGGGTTTCCTTTCACTCTTGGATTGGTTTTATCCATGGATGTTATTAGCGCCTCTTCTTTCATTCAGGAGACATCAGCAGTAACTGGCTAAGTGCCTCCTCTTGCCTCTCAACACAAAGGCAGCTTAACAGCCTCAGAGTCTGCAGTTATCTGCAGAAATTGAAGCCTGTATGAGTCAGTGGACTGTATGTAATTTCTGCGTGTATTTTGTCCCTCTATTGGAAGCGTACTGTGTTTTCCTGTTTTAGAGGAGTAGAACTGGCTAAAGCTATACTTCAAGCCTCTTGCTTCAGCTGAGCCGTCTCTGCCTGCCTGTCTGTCTCGCCCCCCCCCTTAAAGCTGACTTTTAAAATGGCTGACTTTGCTGATTCTCCCTCTCTCTGCCTTAAAAATGAATGACTGGCATCGAATACTATATATATTTGATACTTCCCTGTTGGCTTGGAGGATCATCTTGCCATTGCACCAGGCTAGCCACAACACGCAGTTCAGTCTGTGATTTTTAGCACTGACCGCTCTGTTTTCTCCCTCCTACATTGTGCTGACTGATATGATGCTGATATCTTTTTGAAAACTGGACCTAATTTGAAGAATTTTCATGTCATGCATCTCCACCCCTGCCCTCCACCCAAAGACCAGCTCCTCTCAGTAACTTAGCAGATTCAGCTCCAATACTTATCATCTCTATGGAGGGGGACTTTGAAGGTCACAAGGTCACCACTGTGGAGCAGGCTCTGGACAGTGTCTCTCGCCCGTCACCCCTACCATTTTTAAATATTTCATGCTGTGATTTTGAGCGTAAGTCAAATATGCAAAGACGACAGGCATGACTGGTCAGATCCATATTCTCTCTGGCTTGTTGTGGGACTGGCTGGCACTTTTAAAAAGGTGCTATTCACCTCCTCTTCATTTTCACTCATACAGTCACCCAAGACACTGACACTGAGCGAGGCGTATAAACCCGGATCTCCTGATCTTAGTCATGTACAGTCCTTAAGCAGAAAATAAGATGGAAGGGTACAACTCCATTTCACCCCCATGCGAGATGATGCACTTTGTAGTGACAGTGATTAAGCCACTTCAACGACAATCTAGCCATCAGCATGTGGTCCTCGCTAAGTGCTAGCGAGGCGTGTCCAGTAAGCTAGAAATTTGTGACAGACAGTAATGATAATTGTATTGAAATTCAAGAGTGGAGGCAGCGTCTTAAATTCTACAGCTGACGAAATACAGGGCCTCCTTACGGTGGGCTGGGCTCCTGGTGCAGGTTTAAATAGCAAATAATCATGTACCTGGAGATCTACCATCCTGTGAGCATTCATTCCAGCCTGTCGGTTACACCCTGCTCAACTAATTAGCAGCACTTAAAAGGATCTCTAGCTTCTGCTTGACTTTGCAAGGGTTGGAGTGAAAAGCTGTAAGACTGCGGGTGTCCAGGATCAGGATAGGTAACTACTCACACACAGAAAAGGCTTCTGTCCAGGGGTTGGAGGAATTGCACGGTTCATCTGTCCCACATCTGGGTCTTCCCTGGGAAACGCCTGGGCTTTTTGACAACAGAGCACAAGGGGAAAGCCCATGTTCACTGATGTGCCCTGTGGTTTTGATAAATGTTGCAGGAACTTGATGAGAAACTCAAAGATTCGGCGCTCTCTTCTGCAAAGGATTACATCCTTTTTAAAGCTGCCTGCAGTAGATCATAATGACAAATTCGTCTTCAGGAACTGACAGGTCATTTATAACCTTTGAAAGGGCAGATGTTTACTGGAGATATACTGTCTGTGAGGACTGTACTTCTTTCCTATTGGGAGTGAACGGTGGAAGGTAGGTATATGTATATGATTTGAGTCACACCGCTGGAGGAATGAATGTGATAGTAGCCTCTTTTGTGTGGTCATTGCATTATTTTAAAAGGTCAGCAGTCTTAAGTGTTTTGTCCCACCGTGAAATTGCTCGCTCAGCAGAAAGTCGGCTTAAATTTCTCAGACTCTGCAGTCGTTTGCTTCTGCCTGATGGGCGAATCCTGGGCCCTAAATCAGTGATTTAGTCTAAACAGCTGTATTTTTAATTAGAGAACTTTGTCTCCGTTATTTCTGACTTGACCTGCATCAGCATAGCAGAGGCAGTGGGGCAGGTTTAATCCAACCTCAGCATATGCTGATCTATACTTATATCATCATAAATCACATTTTTTGGTTGTTGTTTTTTTATTTAGCCAAGTTGGCATTTTCTTTTATTATTATTCAGCATCTTATTTTGCTTGGAGTTCCTTGAAGGAAATGAAAACTGTTACACACAATGCAATATTTTCCTTTTAATTTAAGGATGTATTATGCATTTTATTAAATGAAAGCCAATATGTGCGGGGGATGTCATTCTTGCTGCCTGGTGTTATTGTCCCTATAATGCTCTATGTTTTGACTCTTGTGTCAATCTCTATTTTCTCAGTCTCCAGTGTATATTTAGGATCTGAGACTGTAAACATCTCTGGAATTTTGTGTGCATTCCAAGTTGACAACATCCATTCTCAGTCTTTGGAAAGGTGTGTGTGTATATCAAACTCCAGAGTCCAACTCTGACTGAACAAGTTTATATCGAAATGTGTTACTTTCAAAAAATTTTGCATCAAAGTTACCACTTTTCAGTTACAGATATAAAATGGAGGACTACATCTCTTAAAATGGACGATTGCTTGAATTGTTCGTGACTGTTGCTTGTGAACTATAGTTCTGTAGCGCAACGATCAAGCAACGTAGCCAATGGTTTGCTGGGTTTGTGTGAGCAGCAGCTGGCAGAATGTGTTACGTGGGAAAACATCCCTTGAATTTATGGAGCAGGTTTCCTCAATAATGCCTTACTAGATCTACAGGGCCCTTCAGCATGTGCAAAACCTTTCAGCACACTTGAAAATAACACAATCAATGATTCGTGTGAAGGAAATGCATGGGCCAATTATTGGTCATGTTATTGATTTTGTCTGTGGCGAAAGATTTTTGCATGTGCTAAGGGGCATAAATAAATTAGGCCCGAAGACAATATAAGCGTTTCACAACTGACAAAAAACATGGCTACAAAATGTGTACTCCCAGCAGTATTGCCAGGGCCACAAAAAAGATAGATTTAAATGCGTTTCATTTAGGAAAGCTTTCAAAATCTCAGATTACTGAAATGAGCTGTGACAGCTGCTCAGCATATTTATAAAATTTTTCTTAAAAAGTAGTTATATGGTTTTGCAAGCTGTGAATTGTCAATATCTTCTTGATTTCCTCGGCAAGTTCTGCCTCAACTGGCTGGATTTTCTTCACAGTGGAAAAAAAAACTAGTTGCTTTACTTAAAAAAAGGTTTTTGTCTGGGCTGCCTTAAAATTTGAGGTTCACTAAATTTAATATGATAAGTTGAGGTAATTTTGTAATGATTCAAAATTACCTGAATTTGTCATCTCAAATTCTGTAAACTTAAAATTTTGAGTCAGCCAGGCAGTGGCGCAGATAGAACTGGGAACTGGGGGTGGCGCAGACAAGTCCTTTATGAAAACAATTAGTCCTGGCTAATTCTCAATCATCTTCCTTCATTGACGCGTTTTCCAATTATCGTAACTGGCAACTGAAGCCATGGTTTCTCTCCATATGCAATCTCACAGCGATGAAATCATGGGCTAAATTCAGTGCAGAAAAATAATTTACTTTTTATAGACCAATGCTTTGCCTTGATTGAACTGGTCCGCCTTCTAATGAAATATCGCCTTTGACTCTCGGTCTCGCGCGGGTTGATGAAAAAAGTGGCACTTGGCAGTGAAATAGCCTATTAAAAGCGTGCGGCTCAAGCTACTTGCGTGAGAGTCGACAGGTATGCAATTTTAAATAACATTGATATAAATACAGCAAATATGCATCCAGATGAATGACTCCCGTCTTACTTAATCGGAGAGAACAAGCAGCACCTGTTCAGTATGGAGTGCTCTCGGAGTGAACCTTCTGTTAATTATGAAAATGACTTAGAACAGGTCAGGACTAATAATTGTTCTAAACAGATGTTTTGTGCAACCCAATTCTCAGTTCTGGATCTGCCACTGTACTGAATTTATCCCACACAAACACAAAATATTATACACTCACACACATAAAACACTAATCCCTTGTTGTTTAGTTGTGAAACTTTTACTCTAATGGTAGATATAACCCGTTTTGCAAACAAGCAAAAAAACATAAATTTTGCCGATTACAAGCTCTGAATATATTTCACCTGTCAAAAATCTGATTTTACATCAATGTAAGACTTTTCTCTATTGTTTCAGATAATAAACAAGCAAAATGTGGATTTGGTGGTTACCCGTTGTGCGATCAAACTCTTCATGTACTTATCTTTTATAATACCTATATCAGACCGCATTTGCTTGTAGTTCTGGGGGCCGTACCAAAAAAATTATTCAGCAGCTCTGGAAAAAGGTTCAAAGAAGAGCCACCCAATGAACTCCTGTTATAAAAGATAAAAGCTATGCTGAAAGATCTAAGATTCTTAATCGCTTCAGTCTAAGCAAAAGAAGATTTTGGGGTGATCTTATTGAGACTTTCAATATGTAAAAGCCATGGGATTAACAAAGTGAACTAAGCAGGATTATTTAGGTTGAATTCTGTTTGCAGAACAAGGGGTAATATTCTGAGGATAGTTATAGCACAGATATTGGGAAATGGGCCTATTTTTGCACATGAAGAGCGGTCAAAGTGTGGAATATCTTGCCTAATTATAGCAAAGAGACAGAATCTCTGGGAATTTACGAGACCAGGCCTGATACAGTACCAATTAAGTTTTTAAGTAAACTGTGATTTAGTTACACATTTTAGAGATTGGAAAATGACCAGCCTTGTTGGGATGAATAGAGTTTTCTCACCACTTATAATCTCGGACTCCCTCTTTTCTTTGTTATTGACCTAAAAATACATATTGGATGCGGGCCACTGAAAATCTGTGCATAATGACAAATCAAGCCTGTTTGTCTTTAGTGGCACTAGCAGGGTCTTCCATAAATTACAATCGGCCGCGTTTAAATGGGGATTCTCAGTGGTTTCTTCCTGACTGCGTGTTTAATGACGGTGACAGGCTTAATGAAACGATGCCTGTGCAGTGTGCTCCTGAGAGGGGATTGCAGGATGGATGGAGAACGGTGGCGGGGGCTGCTTTACTAAACGCTATTTATTTCTTCATTCACTAGAAGGTGATTTGTCATTGTTTATGCGACCGTTTGCTGGTCCTTCTCAAGCACTCGAGCTCTTGCGGTTAAATGTGCGGCGCGCTGAAATGAATGGCTATAGAAATTAATGGATATTTGTGAAGAGTGGTGTGGAGATCTGTCTAATTTCCTTTATTTCGCCTCACCTCCGGTGATGAGGAAAATGGTCTGTAGTCCGCGGATGGAGTGAGGGGGAAGTGTGGATGATGGAGAGAGTGGAGATTAGCCAAGGGGAAAATAAGCTTCATAAATTCTTTTTTCCACCGATTCACTGATCACTGTAAAATAATTGTCCTCTTACGTACTGTAAGTCTGTAATGAGGTTCTAACCCCATTTTAGGATGTGTCAGTTGAGCCGGGCTGCAGGGAATGCTAGTGACAGCAAAACGCGAATAAACGCACACATGCTCATGCACAAAGAGTACACACAGACACACACACACACACACACACATCACATACACAAATACTCACAAAGTACATACAGAAACTTGCAAGCACACACAGGGCACATGTGCATGCATTCATGGGTTAATGCCTTTAGCCATCATGCCTACACAGTTCTGCTGGCTTTTGGACCTCATTTTTTTTAAGTGTGTAAAAGGATATAAAAGCTTCCAAACTGCCTTTATGGAGCTGAAAGTGTGCCTTTCACAGTCTGTAATGGGTCTGCTGGGAAGTGCTACTTTGGCAGTAGCTGACTGACAGACTGACTGCTCTCATTTGGGCTTAAGCTTGAATCCAGTGTCAAATGACTGCTAAGGACACCACTTCCATTGTGAGTGTTGAGTTGAGCCTGACTGCACACGCTAACAAGTGACATGTAATTAGTAAGCCCCTGGTCTTGGAGTAAATTGCGCAGTGTTCTGAGCTGTGCCATGTTAAAGCAGATCTGTGAGCTTTGGGAGTTGCCTGCCTGCTATCACAGCGAGCCACTCTCTTTAGTGCAGCTAGTCGTAACACTTTGCTGCCTTGTGTCATTATGGTTGAGACAGGGCTGGACAAGATGTCCCATTGTGAAAGACGGTCTTTAATGTGTATCCGTAGTGTGCATAAATGTAAGTATGCATGTGTTGGAGAAATTCAGATCATGTACTGAAAATCTGACATAAATAATCACTGTAAACCACTTGCTAACAGATTTGCCTTTGTAAATGCGCTCCTGGTTGCTGGCGAGTTTGCGTGAGCTTGTATAGCTATGCTCATGAGGACCAACTCCTGAGAAACCACATTTGTTTTGAGGACATTTGGGGTTGTGAGACTATTTTGAGTGGTCTTCACAGTGGATTATGGAGGATTGTGGCTAATTGGGTAAATGTAGGGTTGCAATACATTTTGGGGTAGGATTAGGAATATTCTGGTCAATCCAGTGTCCTCATAAATATAGCCATACAAATTTGTGTGTGTGTGTGTGTGTGTGTGTGTGTGTGTTTGTGTGTGTGTGTGTGTTTTTGAGACTGGTGTGATATGATGGCCTACAAAGCAATAATATGAAACACTGTTGGGTCCTGTGGTGTCACCATCTGCTCCAGTCCCCTTCAGTCTCACCAGCACTGCCCCAGCTGGCAGACAGGAGGCGCTGTTTGGTTCCAGTCCCAGTCTTTTAGCTGCAGCTACACCTGTGTCTTCATCCCCTACACCTCATGGCCTTGTCTTCTTCTTTTATGGTGCACTATCAGTACAGGTTGTGATCATCTACCATACAAGCTAACATAAATATATGTAGTCCATATATCCTGGAAAGGGTGTGGTAGATTTGGACCCCCAACTTTGAAAAACATGTCAAATGCATGTATATCTGATGTCAATAAAGATGTGGGGGAAAAAAAATAGCGGACGGTCTTTGGCACAGAGATATATAAAAAAACTAGGGTGGACATCGTCATTGGCTGGACCAAAGCGCACATGGCAGAATAGCTCCGCTATCTTGTGTATGTATAAATGTCCAATGAGACACATGTAAAGAGTAAACATGGGTGTCGACAATTATCATTTTTTTGGGTGGGGGACTTGTTTTCCGTGTTCTTTTTTATCTTTTCGTACTTAAAAAAGGACACGAATAAGGAATTGTTATTGAACAACAATATTTATGCTCATTATTTGGAATAAGCACTAGAATTGCCTTACCCTTTATAAAATCACTCAGTTACCCATGTTTTGGTTCAAAAGAAAAGCGTTCGCATTCAGCTGTGCCTGCGACTCTGACTCAGGTCTATACCTGGAAGAAACTAGACGTTATATGCATGAATTTATATATATGCTTGTGTTTTAAGATTGGAACAACTTCATTCTGAAGTGTTCATACCAACTTGTTGTCTTCATTTAGTCCATCTTTGCCCTGAAATAATGGATAACAGGATGATATTGCGTGTTAGCCTAACTGGGATCAATTTAGAAGTCTCAAAACTAAAGTATGTAAATGAAACCGCGCCAGTTTCAGTTTCCGCGAATACACTGTTAATAATAAATGAATAAACTGAAGCCTTTTTGCCAGGTAATTTAACTGGCACCTTTTAACCAGTTATTTTAACTGTAATTTTACAATAAATTTACCATGGAGTTCAGGGCATGTTCAGTGTAAACCACGGTCAAAGGCGCGCAGGACTCCACTTACAGTTAAAATGACAACGAGACAATGCGTTAATTTAACGGTTAAATTCAGTCAGTTTATAACCATGTAGGAAAGCCGAACTGGCCTGGTGCAGGTCGGTGCAAAAATAAACAATGGCCTGTTGCAAATACCCGCCTGGTTCTTATAAATGCCTGGGGTCCAAGTCGATTTTGCGAAATAAATTCCCAGGCTAATAAATGGTCATATAAGGTACTTAAATTCTCCTCCCTCAGAAAGGTTGGGTACAAGGGCCTCCCTCCAAGTGATTCACAACTAAGACGTTTGTCTGGGAGCCCCATGGTTAGGCACACAAATCCCAGGCTCACCATTACCAGCGTTGGCCGAAGGTAAGCGCAGATGAGACTATAATTGGCTCAAACTGGTTTAAATTTTTTTAGCCTCATCGCTCTATAGCGGCATGTCCTGGTCGGCCAGGCTTATGCACCTGTACGAGCAAATTATATGCTGACTGCCTCATCCTCCAATGGCATAGCCAGTTTATGACCAGTGCGAGAGCCACAGCGTAAACGAAGTGAGGGTCAGACGTCATGAGTCGGAGCAGCGAGCCACGGCATCTTCCTCCCGAGATGATGGGAGCAAGTCGCTGTGGTGGACTAACAGTTGGGGTGTGTTCATGATGGGAGGAAAAGGCAAAAAAAAAAAAAACTTTGGGTGCTCCCATCACCTTCAGCCCTTCTCTTTTTCTACATTCATTTTATCCTCTCCTTCTCTATCTGGCCTTCCTCCATTCTTTCCCATCCCTTCTTCTTATTTCCCTCCACCTTTCCAGCTGCCCCCAGATACCTCCTTCTGTCACACTTCCTGGTCTGCAGTTATTAGTCTTTCTGATTGGCCTGTGCTGCTCAGGTGTCACGTTTTAGTCCTGATTTGTAACACAACCTCAACAGGAAGAATGCCGTCTTGTATAACCTGTGCTCATTACTGAAGATGTGCACATCCGTGAAAGGGGATCTTGATTACGGCTCTTCTTGTTTCTTCCATCGACTAAATGAATGCTGAAATGTGCCGCATGATGAATGAGTGAGGCTCTGCCCACATTAATGACTGTACCGCTGTGTTCATTACCCCTTAATGCACTGGTAATGCTGCTGTAATCCTCCAACAAATAATAATGATTGAGCCGAATGCCAGCGCAGTTGACATTCAAACTCTTAAGTCCAGCTGGCAAATGCCAACCTGTCAACTTTATTTATAGGCTGGAGCCTAACAATACTGCTGTATTCCCTAACAAGGTCTAACAATGTATAGGACCGACCGATATGGGCTTTTTGAGACCAATACCAATTTTGACCAATGCCAAGAAAGGAAATTGACCGTTCCTATGTGCATTAAGCACAAATATGACTATGCAAAGGTGAGAAGCTTTCTTATACAAAAATAACTTAAACAGATAAAGATCAGTAAACAATGGTGTGTTATCATACTTGATATGATAAATATCTCTGCCTCAGTTAGCTAAAATACAAGGGTAAATCAAAATGTACACTGTCTTGAGTATGCATTTTATATCTGAATTTGCACACATGAATGGGAGGTGTGGTGTGATGGTGGAATACAACAAGGTCTGATGTAGGATTTATCTCACATTACTGGGTGTTAATTAGCAGGCTCATAACCAGCTAGAAATGTTTTGGTTAGTTAACATTCATTGGTAGTTTGCTAACATTTATTTCGACAGCAATTAATGAATGACTAACATTCCTGTTTATCCACTATTATTAGTGCGACTGATGACAAAACAATTCTTCGCTGTGCCAGAATACCTGGAAAGCATATGCTATAAAAATGGCGACAACAGATTTGTACACAAAGCATCCGGGGACCTGTAAGTGCCAGATGACCAACCTCAAGAATGGTGGGAGATGTTATAGAATGTTCACATGTAAAGCAGTCACTGCAACAGGTCTCAGAATTTGTTTTGTCACTCCTTAACATTTCTGAGATTTGCGACTCTAAAAATATCTTGCGATCTATGGGAACAACGAATGGGGTTTTTCTAAACCCTTTAAGTTAAATAATGGCAAATAAATGTTTGTGTATGACAAAATAATTAATTTGTGCACCTGTTATAATTGAAATAAAATTCTAAAAAGCAACATGCTACCAGCCGAGTGGTGAGCAACACTCAAGGCTAAACTGATTCGATGATGGCAATAATGTTAGCAAAAAAAAAAACAGACTATAACAGAGATAATTAAGTGAAACCCCATCTTTTCCATGTTAAAGTTAATACATTATCAGCACTGTGCAATGTCATATTTCTGAGGCCTATTATGAGGGTGATACGGAAAAGGCATATCACTCCGTGTTGCAGCTAGTGAACCCTTGACATTTCACCTGGTCGTGTACCAGACACAGAGACACTGGCTCAGTTTTGATGATCTGTTCACTCAAGGTATAGTGAGCCAAATGGGCTTAATGGCCAGTTCTGGGGCGTGTATAAAGAAGCAGGATTGCCAACTAGATATTTTTGCAAAGATAAACAGAGAACCATCCCAAATCTGTAACACTGACTTGGTATCAGACTGCTGTTCTTGGTTTAATATTGTGTAGCTATGTAGTGGCTCTAACTTGGTATTCATGCTTCCTTTTGAAGGCTTCTATCCCATGTGTTTAAGCATGTGTTCAAATATTTAGGAATCTGGCTAGATAGTGCATTATCCTTCTCTCACTATGTCGCCATGTTGCAGTTGAAAATCAGGTCAAAACTTACTTTTTTATATCAACATCCTTCCTGTTGCATCCCCTGCAATACACATGATTGTTCAAATGATCATACTTCGCCTTGTTTGATTATGGGGATACAGTTTATAGACAGGCTTGCAAGGAACACTTTAAGAGCCTAACATAATTTAGCATTCTGTTGTCCAAGTTGTTCAAAACCAGCGATGCGCCATCAGATGTTCAGAGGGTCTTCAAGAACCTCACCCTTCACTACTTAATTGCCCTCAATTTGTTCACGTTAAAGTTTGCCTGATTAACACTCAGACGATTTATCGACTGAACTACCAATACCAATACATGACCTAGAATAAGAAATCATAATGAAAAAGTGAATGCCTAATGTCTACATTTATATCATTCATATAGTATTGTAAGGATGGAAAAATGAATGCAAAAAATCCAACACTTTCGCTGACATTGCAGCATTTATTTTCACCTTCCTAACAATCGGCACTCAGCAGTGCATCGTGTCTAACAACGCCCTTTAGCCGTGACAAAATTCTGCCCCATATTTAAGTCCGATATTGCAGCCAACATCAGTAACAAAGTATAATATGTGGTCTTCTTTAATCAGAGAAAAGGCCCCAAAATCTAACACATCTTTCAGTCTGTTATTCCAGTTTGCTGCAGCAAATTATTAGAATTCGTAACAAATAATGCTGCTCCATTACTGCTTTTAAGGACTTGCTAATACATTTTTTTTAAAGGCCCACATCCTGCGGCTTGAAATAGGAACAACAAATATATGTTACCAAAGTTGAGTGTCCCCTGAAGCATCCACAGAAATCGGTAACAAAAATAAATGTTCATAATGAAAAACTAATTCAAAAATGGCCCATTTTGCTGTTTCAACAGTTTCTCAACACTGTGTAGGTCTGACAGATCTCTGTTTGATTGACATCTCCTTAACTCAGAGGCGAGCCTTTCTTTCGAAATCATTGATGCCCGATTCAATTTACAGTGCAAAATTTTCATCAGCGTCAAAAGTGTGTGAATCCTTTCAAATTCAGTAGAGTAAATTCAGCTTTAGATAACTATACTAAATTGTCCAAATGTATCAACGTTTGCTCAAAACAAGAGTGCCAAAAAGCATTAACTCTAAAGCTAGCTAAAAATTCCTCAGGCTACGTCAAAAGTTAGATAAGCTTAGCTAATTAGTCAAATAATACACCAATAAGTTGGTAACTATAATGTAGCTTAATTTTCTCTATGGTTTGCAGCTTACATCACCAAACATGGAGGGAGTAAGGGCACAGGTTGTCCAACTGCAAGCTGTTGCTGTTTAGAAAAACTTGAGCTAATGGCTTTCTAGCCAAAATTACTCAACATCTTGGGGGAAACGAGTTCTTCAAATGCAAGCTTTTCTGGATGACACAACCACGGCTCCCCAAAAACGCAGTCCACTGTTTCTCCAAGCCCACCGCAGTTGGAAATTTATGGATAACTCGCGGTAATCTTTACTGATGTAAGTCAGTGAGATTTCATTCAACATCACAGGTCTGAGCCGCCTGCAGAGTAGCGAATGGCGCGGATTGGAAGCTCCACTCCACACTTATTAATCGTATTTGGAAAAACATGTGATCAGTGACAAAAGAGGCCTCATTTTTTGTAGAAGCACATAATCAGTTTGTCTGAGAAGTGGGATTGTTCAAATGAGGAAATAAAAAGAAGTGTACAAGTCACTGACCCTGGATCCAGCAGAACTGTAATGGCTGATGGAATCGAGAGGCTCAGTGCAGCAGTAGGAGAAAACCAGAGCAGCACGGACTTAAAACATAAAGCGGGGAGCCAACTTCTGTGACTCCACTCTCAAAGGAAGGTCCCAATTGGAAAGCCAAACTCTCTGGCCAACCCGATAAGATGGGGTCAAACAGCGCCTTCTATCAGCGGCGGTCTTTTGTTTCCGACCAGAGGGCAACAGAGAGGACCGGACTCTGGCCCAGACCGACCGACAACGCCGAACAAAATGATTAACCTGGGAATTTCTGAATCCCTCTCAGTCTCCAGAAAAAGCGTAGGCCTGTGGAGGAGTTACACAGCAAATTATGGGAGTATTTGGCCCATGCCAAAAAACGACTCGGCGGAGAAGGATTGTCAGCCGCTAAACACCGAAGTGTATTTTTTAGCGACTGGTTAACTCACTCTGTCTGCCCATTGGTCTCAGGGTGGAAACCAGACGAAAGGCTCACGGCAGCCCCTGCTGGTTACAGAAAGCATGCCAGAATTTTGCTTTAAACTGCAGGCCAGAGTTCGAGATCATGTCGCGAGGCGGACCGTGCAGCCGGAAACACATGGTCCACAACAAAAAGGGTCGTCTCCTGCGGTGGCCTTAGAAAAGCGGTCGACCAAGACCAAAATCTCAGTGTAGCCTTCTGCTTGGTCTGGTGAACCCCCGGGTGCCCTGCTTAGCGGGAAGAGTGCCTTAGCTGGAGCACTTGAGAACGCACCGCTACGGGGACAAACAAACTGCCAGACGGCTCCCCACCTGGACTGGGATCAAACCACAAGACCCGCACAACAGACTCAACATCCTACTGAATGGGAGCCACAATCTGAGCTGCCGGAATTACTGGCTCAGGAATGGGATCACAGCCTGAGGGGTCGTAAATCCGCGACAAGCCTTCAGGCTTGATGTTTTTGGAGCTGGGGCGAAAAGTTAGCATAAAGTTAAAGCGATTAAAAACAATGCCCACTGCGCCTGCCGGAAACTACGTTACTTAGTCTGCTGGATATATTGGAGATTCTTGTGATCCTTCCAAACCACAAATGGATGTTCAGCTCCCTCCAACCAATGGCCCCACTTTTCTAACACCAACTTAACTGCTAACAACTCCCGGTCACCAATGCTGTAATTCCGTTCGGCTGCAACACTGGGAGAAGTAGGCGCAGGGATGCAACTTATTGTCCCGAAGGGGGCACTGGGACAAAATGGTACCCACTCTGACCTGCGAAGCCTCAACCTCCACCACAAATGGGAGAGAGGGGTCGGGCAGGACAAGAATGGGCTCAGAGCTAAATCGTTTCTTTAACTCCTGAAAAGCAGCCTCAGCTGCTGGAGACCAAGCAAATGACGAGGAAGCATTCTTCTTAGTACGCGCAATAATAGGGGCAGCCACCGCACTAAGATTGCAGATAAACCTCCTATAAAAATTAGCGAAGCCCAAAAATCGCTGAACCTCCTTAACATTCTGTGGGGCAGGTCAATTCCTGACCGCTGCCACCTTGTCCGGGACCCTGCTGATACAATGAAGCCAAGGAACGAGACTGTCCTGGCATGAAAAATGCATTTTTCAGTTTGGCTTTAAGGAGGGCTTTAATTACTTGATGTGTTGTTTATCCTCCGAGAGAGCTGAAGAAAAAATCAGAATACCGTCAAGCTAGACAAAAATGAATTTCTTCAACATCTCTTGAGAATGTCATTAACGAGTGCCTGGAACACAGATTCTGAACGGTGAACGCATTCATTTTTGAATGGCAACTGTTCATTTTTGTATGTGTTCGAGGCTGCAAAACTGGTCACTGCGTTCGATGATGAACACCCTTCTGTTCATTTTCTGATGTCTTCATTTCCTAATGTGTTCATTCTCCGATGCCTGCCCATGGCCTGATGCGTTCATCTGTGTGTGAAGTGAGCTTTTAGATTATGGGCGCGGGCAGTGGCGGTCCTACAGGAGGGGCATAGACACGTCCCTTTTAGTCCTGGCTAGATCTCAATCATTTTCCTTTATTGACGTCTTTTCCAATTATCATAATTGGCAACTGAAGACATGGTTTTTCACCGTATGCGATCTAACAGCGATGAAATCATTGGCTAAATTCAGTGCAGGAAAATAATTTGCTTATTAATTGGCCAATGCTTTGCGTGATTGAACTAGTCCGTGTTCCAATGAAACGCGGACTCTCACTCTCGGTATTTTGTGGGTTGATTAAAAAAAAAAACAGTGGCACTCGGCACTAGGTTATAAAAAGCGTGCGGCTCAAGCAATTAGCGAGAGTCGACTGGTAGGCTATGCAATTTTGAATAAAGTAGATTTAAATGCAGCAAATACACGTCCAGATGAATGATTGTCGTCTTACCTAATTGGGGAGAAAAAGCAGCACCTGTTAAATGCGGAGCGCTGTTGGAATGAACCTTTTGTTAATCATGACGATAACTGAGAACAGGTCAGGATTTATAATTGTTTTCAACGGCTGTTTTGTGCAACCCAATTCTCTGTTCCGCCACTGTACTGAATTTAACCCGCGATTTGATCGCTGTTAGATCGCTTGTGGAGAGAAACCGTGTCTTCAGTTGCCACTTACAATAATTGGAAAAGACATCAATAAAAGAAATTGATTGAGATCTAGCAAGGACTAAAAGGGACATGTCTTCGCCCCTCCTGTAGGACCGCCACCGCCACAACTGAATATGGATGACGTATTTTATAAGTGCTTGTACAGGCCTATTTTAAATTCTCAGTTCCTTAAAGTGAAATACTTCTCATTGTCATTGTTAGTTTTTTTTCAAATGAAGTGAAATTGTTCTCATTAGTTTGAATGCTGACAGCATCCACACTATTGTTTTTCATGTTGGCCATTTTCTTTTTACTTATTATTCTTATTTCTTCCGCTGTTCCACGCTATTATAATAGTCCTACATACTTTGTGCCATTTCAACAATTCATATATCAAAACGTGCTGCTTTTTCTGGACATTACTGCTTTTACTCTTCTCTTTTGCACTATTTATACTTTTTAAAATATTTCATTTTTTCTGATGTTTTTGTCCCATAGAAATGCATTGAAACAGTCTTCAAACTCTTAAACTCTTGTGCTACTTTGAACCTCTATAACTTCAGCATACTTTCTCCTTGTCAAATTCTCACATTAGCCAAGTTAGCTGAGTAATGTGGTTAGCATGGTTAGCTTTGTTAGCATAGATAGCATAACGGCTGAAAACATTAGCTAAGTTAGCTGAGTACCATGGTTAGCATTGTCCGTTCATTCTTTCTTTGTTTAGATTTCAGTTTTTTAATAAAAATTCAAGTATTCTACATAATTCAAATATTATATTTTCATGGCAGCTATTCAGTGTGGCATCAGCAAACATTCAAATCATTCAAACTTTATTGTGTTCAAGAAAGCATCTCAGTGTGGCTTCAGCTTTCAGCATTCACACAATTCTCTAGTTTTTGGATGTCATCCAGTCAGAAATGAATGCATGCTTGTTCATTTTTGAAAGCAAAATGAGCACATGCTTGTTCATTTTTGAACACTCTACTGTTTGTTTTAGCTGAACACGAACGGAGACTTGTTCATTTTTGAATGCCTGTCCAAATTTGAATGTGTTCAGAATATTGACAAGCTTCCTAAAAGCCATTTTCCATTCGTCCCCCTCCTGGATCCGGACCAAATTGAACGCGTTGCAGATGTCTAATTTAGTGAAAAATGATGCCTCCTGCAGGCGTTCAAATGCAGAGTTCATTAAGGGCAGGGGGTACTGACTCTTAATGGTTATGTTATACAAGCCCCTGTAGTCAATACGGAGCCTCAAACCGCCATCCCTTTCCCTAACACTGAAGAATCCCACTCCAGCAAGAGACATAGAGGGTCAGATAAAACCATTGGCTAGAGCCTCCTGAATATACTCATGCATAGCCTTACGCTCTGGCCTTGAAAGTGAGTATAACGCACCCCTGGGGGAAATAGTACCAGGGAAAAGTTTGATCTCACAATCGTAATCATGATGCGGAGGCAAAGACGAAGCTCGCTGTTTCCTAAAAACCTCTGCGAGATCAACATAATCATTAGGAACACTGGGAGGTAAACCAAAGTTCAGCGTGGCCCCTACACACCAATCCTGTTCAGAATCCAAGGACTCTACAACTCACTCAGAGTAAAAAAAAAAAATCCTCTGACTCGAAATCCTCCTCTTTTGGCGGCTGCCAGTCAAATTGAGGATCCCACTCCAACTCTTCCTCCACCCCATTATCTAAATCGGGTGTGTTCAGTAAACCTCCCTCCTCGTCATCACTGCAAGCGTCTGCCTCCCCCATAGGTTGACATTCGGGGCGACAAGCCAGAATCTCACTTCAGTGAGACCTACAGTCAGATCCCTACTGGACGACTGGATTATTTTAGAAGATGCTTCCCCACAGTTAACTCCACTGAAATAAATATTCAAACGGGAGAATGAGCCTGTCCCTCTAGCACTCTCCAAGCCGCTAGAAAGACTTCCTGTTTCCCATGCTCAGGACAAAGTGGACGGATATGCCCCGGCTTGTTACAATGGTGACAAATTATTCGTTTGCGAACAGGCTTACGATTCCAGCTCTCATATGAACCATCAACCTGCATGGGCTCACTGGGAGTGGGAATTTCAGTGGGCGGAGTTGTCGCTGTGTGCATGTTGTAAGGAGAATTAACCCCTTTGCTGGTAGGAGACAGCACAGTATGTTTTTCCTTGTTACGTTCGCGGATACTATTATTGATCTGCACAGCAGTACGAACCAACGAATCTAAAGACACACAAGGCTCTAACGTCACTAGGACATCCTTTACAACCTCCACCAAAGCCTGAATAAAAAACGATCATAAGGGGTTCTTCTGACCACCCTGTCTCTGTGGCCAAATGCATCGCCTAGCTGCGTCCTGGCCACACACGTCCTGATCAAAAACAGAAATCATTGCCGATCAAAAATGTGAAAAAAAAACATTTTCCTGCAACTTTGAAACTGTATTCCTGTTGAATGACACCATGTATCAAATCCAAATCAAGTTCACCTTAAAGAGCAGGTTTTTGTTAATGTTATATCCAAAAGTTGTGATGGTGTTTTTTCTCTTTTTCCCAATATGAATTTTTAAAATTATGTTTTATATTGGAATGCTAATTCTTGGTTATATCTTCATGGTCCTGTGGACAGCTCTGTAATTATGTCAGAGATCTCAGATTTTGTACTGCGCTTCTTATAAACCATTTGACAACCATTTTTGCAATATGTACCTCTGAATATGAGTAAATCAAAATATGCATATTTAATTAGCTGTTTCCCGCTAAAATTGATTTAGTGACATTATTAATGTTTTTTCATTCACATTACTGCTGAAATTATAACAAAACACTGTTTAGTTACCTCAATAACTGTGTTTCTCTAAGTATCTATATAGTCATTAAAACAACCATTGCCATGGCAACCATTGATGTGATGCTACAGAAGCTCAGTGTTTTAAGTTGCAATTTCTAATAGAAATATTTTGATAATAATTCTTAGTTTAGAAAGCAAATATCTTGGAAAAATGTTTGCTTAACTATAAGTCCCCTTAAATGAGAATATTTCAAATTTGGATTAATGTCTTATACAATTTGGATGCTAACTGTTATGTAAATAAAATTCCATAGTTATATGGCTTTTGTGGATTTGGGCTTTAATGATACTTGTAAATGTTTTACTTCTGGTTGATTTCACTATGTAGTCACTTTTGTATTTTAATTTCTTTTGTTTTATGTTATTTTTTGTCCCCTTCCCCCATAAACATGCTTTCTGGCTCTTGCCAGGCCATCATTATAAGCAAGAAATTGTTCTTAATTCCTGGTAAAATAAGGGTTAAATAAAAATAAAAAAATTAATTTGTGTGCTTGCCTTTCTGAGTGCCAGAACATGCTCCAAGCGTTCTCGGGTTGTTCAGAAATTCACAGCATTCAGCGTATAGGCTTCTGCTAATTGAGAGCACTGCCCAGTGGGACCCCTTAGCGCAAGGCTGCCCCACCTGTTATTGGATCAACCATCCTGTCAGACTTCATTCTTACTCCTATGTGGTTCACATGATTCTACTAATTAGCAGCTCAACAAGACACTAGGCTGTTGACTGAGGTGTGCTGTTTCAGGGTCGACAAGAAAATCCACCAAACTGTAGATCTCCTGACACAAAGGAACGGCAGCCCTGTTGTGGCTGGAAGATATAATTGGTTTATCTGAATGGCTAAATATTGGAAAATATTTCATCAATAAACAGGTTTTAATGTCTTTTATCACAATGCTCAAGCCACAGAGAGCTGAAAAGAGAACAGGTTTTCACACTGAATTTGCTAATATACCTCTCTTGTTTTCCATAATCTTTGTTCACAGGGTGTGACTGGAGAGACAGGAAGCTGTCGCAGTGGGAGTGGGGGCCAGCTGTATGGGGTTCTTGTGAGAGGGAGGCATCTCTGGAAGCAAACTACCATTCTGGGTTCATTGAAAACACAGCAATCCTGTCAAACTTTGGAATCAGTCCTGCCACTCTTCCTCTTCAACAACACTGCCAAGATACAACTGCTATTTTCATCAGTACAGTTCAGTCGACCAGCATTGGAAAGGACATTGCGTCACTCCCTTGACATTTCTTGCATTTGCTGTCTGTCTGAAATCAGGTCTACTGAGTAGCCAGGCTCTCAGCTTCTTGATTTAATTGGCCTGTGCATATTAGCCAACCAATCAGAATCCACTTATCCCTCTCTGCTCAGGCTAATGGTTCGTTTAGCAACTACAGCCCTGAGGTCAGTCAGGTTTATGCTCTCTTCCATTGATTAGCGACTCCTTTGATCTCATTAGCTGTATTTCCAGCCCTTGCTCACGCTGTTTGTTCACATTATCTGCTGCTCCCTCAGCACATGCTGTAAATAGCAAGTGTTGTGTCAGGTCCTTTCAAGATCGCTGACCCGCCCCGCCCCTCTCAGACAAACACGCACACGCACACTTGACTGTAATTACTGAGTCCCACAGACGGCACTTGGTTCTGTACATTCCATCTGCAGACCGTTGGCCTCCAGCGAGCAAATAGGGATACAAAGACTGCCTCGTGGGCGTTGTTGGGATTTATATGCATTTGTGGAGGCGTTTCGCGTCATATCAAATCAATACATTCCAGTCCTGGTGAACATGAGTGCGAAATTGGCGTGAGTGGAATAAATAGGTCTGCTTATCTCCCGCCTCCTGTTCAATCGATTTGGAGCTGGGCGATCAGCTTGGGTCCGGGGTAGATTTCCTATTTATGTTGAGTGGGTGTTTCTTCTTGTGTGGGTGTATGAGAGTGTGTGTTTCTGTGCACTTCTTGAGTCATTCAGAGGCTGTGTGCGGCCGCAGTCATTGCCTGCCTCAAACCTGGCCAACCTGTCGACGTACCCCACCATCCAGACGGTCTGTAAGTTCTGCCGCCGGGCCCCTTGGAGGATGAGCGATGTCCCCACGCTGGACTATGAGATGCTGTCCCCAGGACCCTCGCTCTCGGGGGCCCCGACTGTCCCGCCGCTTGCGGGCGATGCCGAGCAAAAGACGGCCCTGGCCTTCGTTGGGCTCCTGCTCCTCTTCCTCATCTTCCTGCTGGTGCGTTGCTTCCGCATCCTCCTGGATCCCTACAGCCGCATGCCCGCGTCGTCCTGGACTGACCACAAGGAGGGGCTGGAGAGGGGCCAGTTTGACTATGCCCTGGTTTAAGGAATGACCCATGGGGCACAGCTCTCAAAACCAAACTCTCCCAAATAGAGAACCAGTGCTCTCTTCTTCAGAGTCAGTGCACACTCACTGTCCAAGCCCCTCTAGCTTAGAATTACCTTGCAAAAAACCTCTTGTACAGGCTTTGTGCTTTGAGAGATATTGAGGCTACATTCCGACTAAGTGTTCCTTTTGTGCTGGATTGTAACTTCAGATTCAGGGAGCTGGGATGGTAGAAGAGCCATTAGGAACCTCTGCAACATTGACAAAGCTCTGCCCATCACTGTCCTTTTACTGCCTGGTAATTGTGCCCTGGGGAGGACGATTCACAAAGCAGCAGCAGTATGCCTATATCAATGTCTGACTGCATTTATGTTTTTAGTCTTGGCACCAGTGCAGAGAAAATAGTGTTTTGCTTGGGATGAGTACAATATCAATAGCTGATAGAAAAAATAATAATATTGCTCCCAATACAATTATCTGCTCAGGCTTAGATGGGGAAAATGTAAATTAAACTGGTGTACTGGATCCTATATCCTCTGTGCACTTCTTTATCCTATGAGTCTTTTACGTAACTGTTCAGTAAGCTGGCAGTATTGAACGCAAAATAGTTTACAGGATTTGATTCCTTTAAAAAAGTCTGGACAGATATTTTCCCCCATACTGTAATTGACATGCTGACTAATGTAAGCTTTTCCCAAATTAAACATAGTAGCTCTGTCTGTCTATAAACAAAACAAGCCATATTTGTATAAGACATTACATTTAAATTGTATTCCTAATGATCTTTCTCCAAGCGCTATGCTATCTGCCATGCTTGTTGGAACCTGTTATGTATGAAAGTACTTTTAGAGACAGCAGAAATGCTTTATTTTTGTATGCTGACTCTGGTTTTGAGTCCCTTTTTGCAAATAATCACTGTTTTCTCCTGGTTTTGTAGCCCTCAGTATTTTAAGTGTGTCTTGTAGCCACGCCTGGAGAGTTGTGTGTGTAGAGGTTGAAAATCCAGGGGTCAGAAAGACCTGCCATGTTTTTATTCTAACCTAGAATTCATCTTGGTGACTAGCCCTCTGCTGGCTCGTGAATTTGGCACAAATCCACTTAACTGTGACAACATTTCACGTCATAAACTGACTGGATTTAACATTTAAATAAACGCATTGTCTCCTTGGTATTTTAACTGCAAGTAGAGTCCAGTGGGCATCTAACTGTGGTTTAACATATGGAACCTCTGTCATAGACTGATTCTAAGATGGCAGTTAAAATAACTGGCAAAAAAATGTGGCAGTTTATAACAGTGTTGGCGGACTCATAAATTTTGAACCTGGATTTTCCATCTCTGTGTGTTTTGCTCACATTTTTTCCAAGATTTGTATGTAGACCGGATATCTTTCCTACAGTTCTTTTTTTGCCAAGCAGAATTTGCATTTAATAAAATGGTGGTTTTCTTCACTACTTTTTGAGCCTCATATTTGACTGCGTAATCGAATGGATGTTTGTATTTTCATTCTTTACTTCAGGAGTGGCTTAAATGTGATCCAAGAGTGAAAAGGAATTAAAAAAATAATAAATCCAGACAATAATCATTAAAAATATAACCTTGAGTTTTATTGCGATTTATGTTTCTGATATAAGGGAAAAAAACTAACATAAAAAATGGTCATTGTCAATATTTGGCAGTACAGATTTCAGATGTATGTGCCCAGACTCAAAGAAATTACTGCTTTTGAATCTTCCCAGCATATGTAAAAATACGTTTGCAAAATAAGACAAGTTTTCAACAGGCCTTAGGAATGGGAATTCATTTTCATGGACACCCAGGTACAGTTTCAGGCATAAATACAGCTCTGAAGCCCAAATGCAGCTCCTTCCTGAGCTATTTTTCAGAAAAAAATGTTGGTTCCACCTGATAAAAAAATGACAAGCCATGTGGTTTCTATGGTAACATTGTGTTTCAAGTTTGATGCAGATGCCGAGATACAGTACACATACACACACATTCCTTTTTTTGGCATGTAGTGGCAAATAAAGCAAAACAAACAGCGAAATACAAAGTATACAGGTCCCATGTTAAACGGTTATGCATAAATATAGCTCAGGCCGTTGTACAGTGCGGTAATGATTTTCAGAGGGCAAAAAAATAAAAATAGCAAGAGTCACTGTTTAGCACCAGAAATTTAAAACAAGATGGTGGAAAAACTTCGCATTCAGTTTGCATTGTTCCTCTTGGCATAATTCAGCTTATTTGCCAAAACACCACAATAACTTCTGTAGTGCCATTGTTCCACACTCTTTGGTTTTTTGTATAAAAACATAATAACTAATGTGCTGAGAGACCTTGAGTGGGACAGTATGTAAACAGGCATGTTAGAAAATTGGTGCAGAATGCTGACTGTTGTACAGTTTTTGAGCAAGACAAATGTAATCAGCACTTTAAGGCCTTCATGTGTTTAAAATGACTTTTTTTTTGGTTTTGCAGCTGTGAAGCTCTTTAAAATTACAAAAAAAATCTACATTTCACTTAAAAATATACAATTTAATTTTCAAGAAGCAAGTTTAATAATATTGGTTTTCAGCATCAAGACAGTACGGACAGACAAAACACAAAACAACAACAACGACAAAAAAAAAAAACTAATTAAATGTCACTTTTTGCAATCATGATTCAAGACTGCGATTTTTCACTTACCAGATAGCAAACCACTTTGGGCCAAACCTGCGCTGGTTCTGGCTCACTTCAGTCAAGACGAGGCCCAGATCTGGACCAGAGGCGCTTACCATCTGAGTATATACAGAGCTGAAGTTGGAATTGTTTAGCACCATTCTTAAAGAAGAAAAAAAGCATGATTTGTGCGGACCTGATGGAAAACTTAATTTTACATGACGTTCAGTGTTTGCTTGCACT
Source organism: Gymnothorax reevesii (assembly GCA_029721435.1). Taxonomy (NCBI): domain Eukaryota; kingdom Metazoa; phylum Chordata; class Actinopteri; order Anguilliformes; family Muraenidae; genus Gymnothorax; species Gymnothorax reevesii. Next base: position 33,451,398 of record CM056575.1, read on the forward strand.
TCCACGCTGCTCTAAATGTATGCTCTCAAAAGCCAGCTTGAACAAAGATGTACATTAACCACTGGACAAACCGTCGCATTAAAATTGCTACATTAATTCTCAATTGAAATGATAAAGCCGCAGCAACTTCGAAACAGTACACGATAGAATTGAGGATTTCAAAAAGTTTGCAATGAATGAATGCGCTTTTATAGCACTGTCCAAATTGTACCCTAATACCAAATGCTCAGCTTGCTGATTTGCAGAAAGTATTCAGTGTGCGATGTCAGTAGCACCATGAGAGTGATATCTCCAGTTGTACCAAAGAGGAGACTGGGGGAGTTTAACAGAATGATTCCTCTAAATTCCCTCCCCCTGCTACGTATTAGCAGCAATGACACTGAGCTTTATCGCTTTTGGTGTTCTCAAGGGATTGAGGTAACAGAATGTGACAGCACATGCAAACACATTGAAGGCACCCGCTCTCCGCCCAGGGAAGAGGGCTGACCATAACAGTACTAACTGTCAACTTTGAACTTTGTTCTTAAATCTTTGTTCCTTTTTTTTTCTTCAGACCTGAAATATTGCTTTTGTAGTTTGCAGTCCTTCGTGTGAACATTTTCTCCTACCTTTTTTAAACAGTATAATACATAAGAGATTATACAAAATACTGTATGGAGCGGGGAGGGGGAAATAACCTTTGACCCCAGCATTACAAGGTCATGTAGATTACAGAAAGGTGAGAGACTGGGTCACAGGTGACACAGCACATACTAAGTCCTTCAGTCCTCCCACATTGTGCTCTTTCTCATCTGCATTTGGCGGACAGACATGGACATTCATATCATGCATGTGCTTGTGCTTTGCGGATTTCTGAAGGATAATGTGGACATAAGACCTCCTTTCAATTAGCTGAGACAAGTAATGTTCTATTACTTCTGTTTCAGCACACAAACGCCAAAATGTTCTTCATTATTTTACAGGACTCCCAAAAATTATGAATAACTGCCAATGCTTCAGATTCAAGTTTGCTGCATCATTCATCTCCCTCTCTATCCGTGATCTGCATGTACAGGACACCACATGCGGGTTAGACCCCAGCCAGGTGCCAGCAATATCGATTGTGGCCACACAGGGGCGATAGAGAGGAGGCTGCGACTTAAGAGCCAGCCACCTTCCTGTAATCTGTTTTAAGGGGTAGGATGCATTGAGGGGGGAGGGTAGCAGAAAAGTGGGAGGGAGCAAAGGAGGCATAACCAAAGGTCAGGAGTAATCAGCTAAAGGGGGTGGAGTGGGGTGAGAGGGGGCGGGACCACCGTCAAAGGGGAGGAGCCAAATGTTTGACCCAAATGTTTAGCAACTTCCTGGTACGTGCTCAGGTGGCCCAGACAGGATTGATATGAGAGGGGGATGCGGAAGAGAAAGGGGGGGGCTGAAAATTATGGACAAGAGCAACAAACAGAAACTCATTAAAAAAAGTGGTGGTTGATTGTCTCAGTCTTTCTCTCCATCTCTTTATTCCTAAAAAAGAGCCTCCCCTCCAACGGTAATGATGGTAGCAGGGGGCAGGGTTGGGAGGAGTCAGTTCTCGGGGGCTGGGAGGGGAGATGATGGGGCGGGGCCAGCTGCTCAGTGCAGGTGGATGTGCAGCTTGATGCGCAGGGCGTCTCCGATCTCCCCGAGCAGGTAGTCGCTGTCGTGCTGTTCCTCCAGCTGCCGGAGCCGGCGCGGGCCGAAGAGGGGCAGGCTGGCGATCTCCAGGTGGTACGAGCCGGCGGGCGGCGGCTTACGGCCCAGGCGCAGGATGCTTTTCCCGTCGCGGCGCTCCAGCAGGCGGAAGTGCTCACCCTGGTTGCCATGTGTGATGACGTAGCGGATGTGGTGCTCCAGGGGCTCCAGGGCTGGCAGCAGCTCCAGAAGCGGCTCCTTATTCTGCAGTGCGGCCAGGCTCAGGTTCATGGGGATGGAGGACTGCGTGTCCATACTGGCCATGCTCACCGACGGCTGGGGGAGGAGTTACAGGGAGTCAGCCACATTACCGACATACAAATGTGCACAATCCACACTAAGAGACTTTAAGTCATCCACAGTTTTTAGATCCAACAACCTAACTTGGCCAAATAAAATTAAATTTCAGTCAGGAGTTTGAGCCAATTAGCATAATCAGCTGGCTGAGTTCACAGGTGGATGTAAAACATGTACCAACAGAAACCTGGAATGAGAACCAATGCTGACATACCCTTAGTCAGCATTTAGCTGAAGGGCCATGAAATTCAGGTTTCATCATTTACCAACTCATTAATAATTTGAAACAGGAATGCCTTACCCTGTTCCAGGAGATCTGCCATCCAGTGTATTTTCATTTCAGCACTAATCAGGTGCCCCTAAGGACTGTACACTGCAAAAATAAAGTCTTACCAAGCATTTTAATCTTGTACTTAGGATTAAACACTAATTTCTATGACCTTTTTTCTTAGTAAAAGAATTTCTGCCCCTGATTTGAGGTAATTTTAACTCATTTCTAAATTTGTCCCATGAGTGAAATTATCTTACCCCATGGACAAACCTAGAAATGAGTCACTAAGAAATAGACATGTTTGCGTTTAAATAAAAGATTAAAATGCTTGCTAAGAATCTGCTTTTGCAGTGTAGCATTTGTCAAAACTGTATGCTGATCCACTTCGCTTGAGGGTAGGCTGATTTTAAAGTCATAGCAAATCAATTTCATTTCTGGTCTTTCGGATTTTTCAAAAACGGCAAACATTTAACTTGCCACTGTTTTTTTACACTATAGCAATGTGTCACAAGTTAGAAATATTGGCATGTTGTAAACGAAGCATCTAGCAATTACCAGCTCACTGAGATGGACACCTTTAATTAGAGCAGGACGGTAAGCCTCCAAAACCACAGTTGACTACGATGATAATTGATCTAAATTGAAAATGAAACTGGACAGATCAAAATCGTGACTTCAAAGACATGGATTTCCGTGCCGTCAGGGGCGGCTGCAGCGGCTGTAAGCTCTTTCAATCGAAAATTACATTTTCTCACTCTTAATTTAATTTGGGAGGAAGGGAGAGTGAGAAAGAGGGAGAGAGAGGAACGGGAGAGTGGGGAAGAGGGAGAGAGAGGAAGGGGAGAGTGGGAAAGAGGGAGAGAGAGGAACAGGAGAGTGGGGAAGAGGGAGAGAGAGGAACGGGAGAGTGGGAAAGAGGGAGAGAGAGAAACGGGAGAGTGGGGAAGAGGGAGAGAGAGGAACGGGAGAGTGGGAAAGAGGGAGAGAGAGGAACGGGAGAGTGGGAAAGAGGGAGAGAGGAACGGGTGAGTGGGGAAGAGGGAGAGAGAGGAACGGGAGAGTGGGGAAGAGGGAGAGAGAGGAACGGGAGAGTGGGTAAGAGGGAGAGAGAGGAACGGGAGAGTGGGGAAGAGGGAGAGAGAGGAACGGGAGAGTGGGTAAGAGGGAGAGAGAGGAACGGGAGAGTGGGAAAGAGGGAGAGAGAGGAACGGGTGAGTGGGGAAGAGGGAGAGAGAGGAACGGGAGAGTGAGTAAGAGGGAGAGAGAGGAACGGGAGAGTGGGAAAGAGGGAAAGAGAGGAACGGGAGAGTGGGAAAGAGGGAAAGAGAGGAACGGGAGAGTGGGAAAGAGGGAGAGAGAGGAACGGGTGAGTGAGTAAGAGGGAGAGAGAGGAACGGGAGAGTGGGAAAGAGGGAGAGAGAGGAACGGGAGAGTGGGGAAGAGGGAGAGAGAGGAACGGGAGAGTGGGGAAGAGGGAGAGAGAGGAACGGGAGAGTGGGAAAGAGGGAGAGAGAGGAACGGGAGAGTGGGGAAGAGGGAGAGAGAGGAACGGGAGAGTGGGGAAGAGGGAGAGAGAGGAACAGGAGAGTGAGTAAGAGGGAGAGAGAGGAACGGGAGAGTGGGAAAGAGGGAGAGAGAGGAACGGGAGAGTGGGGAAGAGGGAGAGAGAGGAACGGGAGAGTGGGAAAGAGGGAGAGAGAGGAACGGGAGAGTGGGGAAGAGGGAGAGAGAGGAACGGGAGAGTGGGAAAGAGGGAGAGAGAGGAACGGGAGAGTGGGAAAGAGGGAGAGAGAGGAACGGGAGAGTGGGGAAGAGGGAGAGAGAGGAACGGGAGAGTGGGTAAGAGGGAGAGAGAGGAACGGGAGAGTGGGAAAGAGGGAGAGAGAGGAACGGGAGAGTGGGAAAGAGGGAGAGAGAGGAACGGGAGAGTGGGAAAGAGGGAGAGAGAGGAACGGGAGAGTGGGGAAGAGGGAGAGAGAGGAACGGGAGAGTGGGAAAGAGGGAGAGAGAGGAACGGGAGAGTGGGAAAGAGGGAGAGAGAGGAACGGGAGAGTGGGGAAGAGGGAGAGAGAGGAACGGTAGAGTGGGGAAGGGGAAGAGAGAGGAACGGGAGAGTGGGGAAGAGGGAGAGAGAGGAACGGTAGAGTGGGGAAGGGGAAGAGAGAGGAACGGGAGAGTGGGAAAGAGGGAGAGAGAGGAACGGGAGAGTGGGAAAGAGGGAGAGAGAGGAACGGGAGAGTGAGTAAGAGGGAGAGAGAGGAACGGGAGAGTGGGAAAGAGGGAGAGAGAGGAACGGGAGAGTGGGAAAGAGGGAGAGAGAGGAACGGGAGAGTGGGGAAGAGGGAGAGAGGAACAGGAGAGTGAGTAAGAGGGAGAGAGAGGAACGGGAGAGTGAGTAAGAGGGAGAGAGAGGAACGGGAGAGTGGGAAAGAGGGAGAGAGAGGAACGGGAGAGTGGGGAAGAGGGAGAGAGAGGAACGGGAGAGTGGGAAAGAGGGAGAGAGAGGAACGGGAGAGTGGGAAAGAGGGAGAGAGAGGAACGGGAGAGTGGGGAAGAGGGAGAGAGAGGAACGGGAGAGTGGGAAAGAGGGAGAGAGAGGAACGGGAGAGTGGGGAAGAGGGAGAGAGAGGAACGGGAGAGTGGGAAAGAGGGAGAGAGAGGAACGGGAGAGTGGGAAAGAGGGAGAGAGAGGAACGGGAGAGTGGGGAAGGGGAAGAGAGAGGAACGGGAGAGTGGGGAAGAGGGAGAGAGAGGAACGGGAGAGTGGGGAAGAGGGAGAGAGAGGAACGGGAGAGTGGGAAAGAGGGAGAGAGAGGAACGGGAGAGTGGGAAAGAGGGAGAGAGAGGAACGGGAGAGTGGGGAAGAGGGAGAGAGAGGAACGGGAGAGTGGGAAAGAGGGAGAGAGAGGAACGGGAGAGTGGGGAAGAGGGAGAGAGAGGAACGGGAGAGTGGGAAAGAGGGAGAGAGAGGAACGGGAGAGTGGGGAAGAGGGAGAGAGAGGAACGGGAGAGTGGGGAAGAGGGAGAGAGAGGAACGGGAGAGTGAGAAAGAGGGAGAGAGAGGAACAGGAGAGTGAGTAAGAGGGAGAGAGAGGAACGGGAGAGTGAGTAAGAGGGAGAGAGAGGAACGGGAGAGTGAGAAAGAGGGAGAAAGAGGAAGAGGAGAGTGAGTAAGTGGGAGAGAGAGGAACGGGAGAGTGGGGAAGAGGGAGAGAGAGGAACGGGAGAGTGGGAAAGAGGGAGAGAGAGGAACGGGAGAGTGGGGAAGAGGGAGAGAGAGGAACGGGAGAGTGGGAAAGAGGGAGAGAGAGGAACGGGAGAGTGGGGAAGAGGGAGAGAGAGGAACGGGAGAGTGGGAAAGAGGGAGAGAGAGGAACGGGAGAGTGGGGAAGAGGGAGAGAGAGGAACGGGAGAGTGGGGAAGAGGGAGAGAGAGGAACGGGAGAGTGAGAAAGAGGGAGAGAGAGGAACAGGAGAGTGAGTAAGAGGGAGAGAGAGGAACGGGAGAGTGAGTAAGAGGGAGAGAGAGGAACGGGAGAGTGAGAAAGAGGGAGAAAGAGGAAGAGGAGAGTGAGTAAGTGGGAGAGAGAGGAACGGGAGAGTGGGGAAGAGGGAGAGAGAGGAACGGGAGAGTGGGAAAGAGGGAGAGAGAGGAACGGGAGAGTGGGGAAGAGGGAGAGAGAGGAACGGGAGAGTGGGAAAGAGGGAGAGAGAGGAACGGGAGAGTGGGAAAGAGGGAGAGAGAGGAACGGGAGAGTGAGAAAGAGGGAGAGAGAGGAAGAGGAGAGTGGGAAAGAGGGAGAGAGAGGAACGGGAGAGTGGGAAAGAGGGAGAGAGAGGAACGGGAGAGTGGGGAAGGGGAAGAGAGAGGAACGGGAGAGTGGGGAAGAGGGAGAGAGAGGAACGGGAGAGTGGGGAAGAGGGAGAGAGAGGAACGGGAGAGTGAGAAAGAGGGAGAAAGAGGAAGAGGAGAGTGAGTAAGTGGGAGAGAGAGGAACGGGAGAGTGGGGAAGAGGGAGAGAGAGGAACGGGAGAGTGGGAAAGAGGGAGAGAGAGGAACGGGAGAGTGGGGAAGAGGGAGAGAGAGGAACGGGAGAGTGGGAAAGAGGAAGAGAGAGGAACGGGAGAGTGGGGAAGAGGGAGAGAGAGGAACGGGAGAGTGGGAAAGAGGGAGAGAGAGGAACGGGAGAGTGGGAAAGAGGGAGAGAGAGGAACGGGAGAGTGGGGAAGAGGGAGAGAGAGGAACGGGAGAGTGGGAAAGAGGGAGAGAGGAACGGGAGAGTGGGAAAGAGGGAGAGAGATGAACGGGAGAGTGAGTAAGAGGGAGAGAGAGGAACGGGAGAGTGAGTAAGAGGGAGAGAGAGGAACGGGAGAGTGGGAAAGAGGGAGAGAGAGGAACGGGAGAGTGGGGAAGGGGAAGAGAGAGGAACGGGAGAGTGGGGAAGAGGGAGAGAGAGGAAGAGGAGAGTGAGTAAGTGGGAGAGAGAGGAACGGGAGAGTGGGGAAGAGGGAGAGAGAGGAACGGGAGAGTGGGAAAGAGGGAGAGAGAGGAACGGGAGAGTGGGAAAGAGGGAGAGAGAGGAACGGGAGAGTGGGAAAGAGGGAGAGAGAGGAACGGGAGAGTGGGGAAGAGGGAGAGAGAGGAACGGGAGAGTGGGAAAGAGGGAGAGAGAGGAACGGGAGAGTGGGAAAGAGGGAGAGAGAGGAACGGGAGAGTGGGGAAGAGGGAGAGAGAGGAACGGTAGAGTGGGGAAGGGGAAGAGAGAGGAACGGGAGAGTGGGGAAGAGGGAGAGAGAGGAACGGGAGAGTGGGAAAGAGGAAGAGAGAGGAACGGGAGAGTGGGGAAGAGGGAGAGAGAGGAACGGGAGAGTGGGAAAGAGGGAGAGAGAGGAACGGGAGAGTGGGAAAGAGGGAGAGAGAGGAACGGGAGAGTGGGGAAGAGGGAGAGAGAGGAACGGGAGAGTGGGAAAGAGGGAGAGAGGAACGGGAGAGTGGGAAAGAGGGAGAGAGATGAACGGGAGAGTGAGTAAGAGGGAGAGAGAGGAACGGGAGAGTGAGTAAGAGGGAGAGAGAGGAACGGGAGAGTGGGAAAGAGGGAGAGAGAGGAACGGGAGAGTGGGAAAGAGGGAGAGAGAGGAACGGGAGAGTGGGAAAGAGGGAGAGAGAGGAAGAGGAGAGTGAGTAAGTGGGAGAGAGAGGAACGGGAGAGTGGGGAAGAGGGAGAGAGAGGAACGGGAGAGTGGGAAAGAGGGAGAGAGAGGAACGGGAGAGTGGGAAAGAGGGAGAGAGAGGAACGGGAGAGTGGGAAAGAGGGAGAGAGAGAAACGGGAGAGTGGGGAAGAGGGAGAGAGAGGAACGGGAGAGTGGGAAAGAGGGAGAGAGAGGAACGGGAGAGTGGGAAAGAGGGAGAGAGAGGAACGGGAGAGTGGGGAAGAGGGAGAGAGAGGAACGGTAGAGTGGGAAAGAGGGAGAGAGAGGAACGGGAGAGTGGGAAAGAGGGAGAGAGAGGAACGGGAGAGTGGGAAAGAGGGAGAGAGAGGAACGGGAGAGTGGGGAAGAGGGAGAGAGAGGAACGGGAGAGTGGGGAAGGGGAAGAGAGAGGAACGGGAGAGTGGGGAAGAGGGAGAGAGAGGAAGAGGAGAGTGGGAAAGAGGGAGAGAGAGGAACGGGAGAGTGGGAAAGAGGGAGAGAGAGGAACGGGAGAGTGGGGAAGAGGGAGAGAGAGGAACGGGAGAGTGGGAAAGAGGGAGAGAGAGGAACGGGAGAGTGGGAAAGAGGGAGAGAGAGGAACGGGAGAGTGGGGAAGAGGGAGAGAGAGGAACGGTAGAGTGGGGAAGGGGAAGAGAGAGGAACGGGAGAGTGGGGAAGAGGGAGAGAGAGGAACGGGAGAGTGGGGAAGAGGGAGAGAGAGGAACGGGAGAGTGGGAAAGAGGGAGAGAGAGGAACGGGAGAGTGGGAAAGAGGGAGAAAGAGGAACGGGAGAGTGAGTAAGAGGGAGAGAGAGGAACGGGAGAGTGGGAAAGAGGGAGAGAGGAACGGGAGAGTGGGAAAGAGGGAGAGAGGAACGGGAGAGTGGGAAAGAGGGAGAGAGATGAACGGGAGAGTGAGTAAGAGGGAGAGAGAGGAACGGGAGAGTGGGGAAGAGGGAGAGAGAGGAACGGGAGAGTGGGGAAGAGGGAGAGAGAGGAACGGGAGAGTGGGGAAGAGGGAGAGAGAGGAACGGGAGAGTGGGGAAGAGGGAGAGAGAGGAACGGGAGAGTGGGAAAGAGGGAGAGAGAGGAACGGGAGAGTGGGAAAGAGGGAGAGAGAGGAACGGGAGAGTGGGAAAGAGGGAGAGAGAGGAACGGGAGAGTGAGAAAGAGGGAGAGAGAGGAAGAGGAGAGTGAGTAAGTGGGAGAGAGAGGAACGGGAGAGTGGGGAAGAGGGAGAGAGAGGAACGGGAGAGTGGGAAAGAGGGAGAGAGAGGAACGGGAGAGTGGGAAAGAGGGAGAGAGAGGAACGGGAGAGTGGGAAAGAGGGAGAGAGAGGAACGGGAGAGTGGGGAAGAGGGAGAGAGAGGAACGGGAGAGTGGGAAAGAGGGAGAGAGAGGAACGGGAGAGTGGGAAAGAGGGAGAGAGAGGAACGGGAGAGTGGGGAAGAGGGAGAGAGAGGAACGGTAGAGTGGGGAAGGGGAAGAGAGAGGAACGGGAGAGTGGGGAAGAGGGAGAGAGAGGAACGGGAGAGTGGGGAAGAGGGAGAGAGAGGAACGGGAGAGTGGGAAAGAGGGAGAGAGAGGAACGGGAGAGTGGGAAAGAGGGAGAAAGAGGAACGGGAGAGTGAGTAAGAGGGAGAGAGAGGAACGGGAGAGTGGGAAAGAGGGAGAGAGGAACGGGAGAGTGGGAAAGAGGGAGAGAGGAACGGGAGAGTGGGAAAGAGGGAGAGAGATGAACGGGAGAGTGAGTAAGAGGGAGAGAGAGGAACGGGAGAGTGGGGAAGAGGGAGAGAGAGGAACGGGAGAGTGGGGAAGAGGGAGAGAGAGGAACGGGAGAGTGGGGAAGAGGGAGAGAGAGGAACGGGAGAGTGGGGAAGAGGGAGAGAGAGGAACGGGAGAGTGGGGAAGAGGGAGAGAGAGGAACGGGAGAGTGGGGAAGGGGAAGAGAGAGGAACGGGAGAGTGGGGAAGAGGGAGAGAGAGGAACGGGAGAGTGGGAAAGAGGGAGAGAGAGGAACGGGAGAGTGGGGAAGAGGGAGAGAGAGGAACGGTAGAGTGGGGAAGAGGGAGAGAGAGGAACGGGAGAGTGGGGAAGGGGAAGAGAGAGGAACGGGAGAGTGGGGAAGAGGGAGAGAGAGGAACGGGAGAGTGGGGAAGGCAGAGCACCTGCTTCAGCTCGTTGTCCCCTGCGTCCCTCCTGTGCCGGGAGCTCTTGGCACCGTTGCCGTTGATCTTGCACTCGTAGCAGGCCTCGGGCGACAGGGAGTCGTCATCTTCGCCCTCTGAGCCCAGTGTGTACTGACCCTGGAAGCCCATGCCTGTGATGCAGTGACTGCAGGGAGAGAAGAGGAGGGACCCCATCAGAACCGCTCACCCACGACACAGCTCACTGGGACAAAACTACGGCACACAGACCCTCACAGGTGTACACAGAAATACACATTTATGTGATTTAAACGTCCTTCACTGAATGTTGTAAAGGTGATAGAATGTCCTGAATTGGAGATAGAAAACAATACAGGTTATGAGCACTGGATGAACACTATAACTAATAAAAAAATTGAAATACCCACTGAAATTATTTCAAAGTAACCTTACTCTAACCAATACCCCACTGAGATTGAAATCTAATTTGCAGGGAGGACCAAACATGAAAACTTATTCAACATGTGCAGATATTGTCCACCCACACAGTGAAATTTTGTTTAACATCTCTTTGATTTCCTTGCGCAACAGATTAGATTGAACCAACAATTGATCTACACTCAAGTGCGTACTGCTGATCATTAAATCATGACAGAGTGCAATAAAGAGGACTTAACACCTGGCATTACACATGGAAGTGACCTTGACCAGAAGTGTAAAATCCAGGCTCAGAGGATAAAATCTTGCCTCAGGACTTTGTACCAACAGCTCACATCGATGGCCTCGTCCAAGAGGGGCGTAAGTGACATTTTACAAATTTTACACGAGAGCCATAAAACTGCAATAACACCACCTGTTAGCTGTATGCTGAACCATCCATGATAGAAGTATAGTACTTGGTAACCGATTGGGATGCCTACTAGACATTTTCATAATTCTCCGTAATTTAGGAGATAATTAGCAAAATGAACTTAAGCCCATTCAGCATGGGCGAAGATGACCATTTCTATCACAGCAGCAACACTGTTAAAAAGGCATTTTGACCCCTTTTAGATAGGAATTGAGACTCCAGACTTGGTCAGAAGATGGGCTAGTCTCAGTTATTCCAAAACAACCAAACGTGTAATTTTTGCCACTTACGCCCGTCTTGCATGAGGCCAGCAATATTTACTCGTTGAAAAATTCTACAGTCAGAACACGGACCTCATCAGTGAATTCAGCGGGCTGAGCTCATGGGTGGGCGAAACATGGCAGGATTTTCCCTGTCAGGCCCCAGGACAGCACACCTCTGGAAAGTATACTATGCGTGCCCCTGAATTTCCAGCAGACGGTGCTTACCCCTGTCCTGCTCGGTAATAACCCCCGGGACAGCCGCACAGGTAGCCCCCGTCCGTGTTGGAGCAGCCAAAGCTGCAGGGGTTGCTGTTCAGCGAGCACTCGTTGATGTCCTGGCAGGAGCCCACGCTCTGCTCGAAGTCGAAGCCTGACGGACACACGCACTTGTAGCTTCCCAACGTGTTGTAGCAGGAGGCGGAGCCACACACCTGGTTACTACTGCACTCATTCTCATCTACAGAGAGGGACAGGGAAAGAGGAAGGCTGTATTAAAACTAGAGTGACGCTCAGAGCGCAACAGACCTCCTGCAAGGGCTATCATCGTAATTTTACAATTGGCTTGGTTTTGTATGTCACATTGAACTTCACTACAATTTCAAGATCTTTGGCATTTATTGCAATCTTGCTATCCTGCAATGGAAAATAATTCCTTTAAACATTCCTGGGTCTGGATGGTTATTGTTCCTTGCGCCATGGCCCACACTTCCTCTAAAAATCATTGAAAATGAATGAGAAATTTAAACGATACAGCCTGGACAAATAAACAAAATAAACAAATGGACAAACAGACAAATGAACAGACATGGGTGGATGTGAAACCTCTGCCCAGCTTTGTTGGTTGGCTGAGCTAATAATAATGCCATTCCGTTCAATCCAAAATTTAACTAATCACAGATGAATTAACAATCATTAATATTGCATGCCTTGCGTCGTGTCATGGTAATTGTTTTGTATGTTTCTTGTTTGCTTTGGCAATATATACTATGTGTGCATCATATCAATAATGCACAATGGAATAAAATGTAATAAATGAGAGAGGGTTGAGGGAGAGAGAGAAATTATATACACCCCTTCTGTGAATAATAAATTGAGAAGCAGGAGGTATGCGACCTTGTGACTGTAGACACGGAACATGGTGCAATTTCACAATGCAGGATTGCTGAGTTAGCTGAAATGCATTCCCTAAACCTGCAATCCCACAAAATCTGGAACATGGACTCAGGTAGAAAGAGCTGTTCTGGGTTCTACTCAATGCAGTTATCCAGCTCACTCAGGAATCCTGCTTCGTTAAAACCTAAGCATGGGCTGGTATTACCAGACAGTTATACTCACCTAGGCACTATGTTCCACTGAAATTACCAGGTAGATACCTTCAAATGCACACTGGTTCCACTCAAGGTGTTCTATAGAACCAATCATCTACACATGAGTTCTGTTGGAATTACCGGGCAGAAATACTCACCAACACACTGGTTCCACTGGTAGTGTTGTACGTATCCTTGAGGACAGCCACATCGGAATCCTCCCAGCATGTTCTGGCATCCATGCTGACAACGGTGGTTGCCACCACACTCATCCACATCTGAGACGGGTGGAGAAGTAGAGAAAGAAAGCATTACATACAGCCTTTTGGTCACACTGATAAAGTCAGTGTGACAAATAAACCAGTTGCTCAACTTTGAAAAGACTACATGCCGCTGCGTGCCGATGGAGATCTTTGAAAAAGATCATTAATTGAGAGAATGTGAGACGCATAATAGAGAAGCTCAGCTAAGCTTGTGAATTGCCATCCTCTCTGTATGTCTGCGGGATCATGCCTTTGACAGCCAGTCATTGGCCAAGTGACTCAAAATACAGCATCTTTTAAAAAAAATACAGGCGATAGAGGGACTGGTCACACAGCAGCAGGCTTGAACGTCTTATTTGTGAAAACAGGGTGACTAAGTGATTCGTTACATCTTTAAACGATGGCTGGATGACAGAGTAACTCATCACACCTGTGAAAGACACCTGGGTAACCGAGTGGCTCATTCATCATACATTTGAAAGACAGCTCATTGAGTGAGTGACTCATCACTCTAAAAAAAAGCTGGCTAAGTGAGCGAGTGACTCATCGCATCTGTGAAAGACAAATAAGCAACAGAGTGACTCATTACATTTGTGAAGGACGGCTGAGTGAATGAGAAACTCATCGATCCCGTGACAGATGGCTTGATAACTGAGTGACCCATCATGCCTGTAAAAGAGGGCTGGGTGACTGAGTTGCTCATCACCTCTGTGAAAGACTGCTGTGTGAAGGAGTGACTCACCCTCACACTCCAGGCCGGTGGTGTCCAGAGAGAAGCCCTTCTCGCACTCACAGTTGAAGCTGCCGGGGGTGTTGAGGCAGGAAGCCCGGGAGCCGCATAAGTTGGGCTGATTCTGGCACTCATTATTATCTGTGGGCGAGACGCGGGCCTGAGTCACACCTATCACCATCGCCCCATTCAGACTGACAACAGCAGGGCTGTAACTACATACCAGCACACACTCACTCCATATAAATTCAAGCTCAAACAGACCTCTTTGTAACCCTATAAGATTAGGTTTGTGGTTCAAATTGGGTAAAATTTCCAGTCTGGAGGAAGATTAGGCAGGGTTCAATTCAGGCTGATGCTCAAGAATGCCCGGTATAGTTAGTTTCGGCCAGGGATTAACTGGATGACCTATAAGTTGCAAATGGATACCAATTTTTTCCTTATTTCTAGGAAACTTTGGCACTTATATTGATGTAAGTGGATGGGTGGGCACCTCCAAAAGCTTTGGGGTTATTACCACAGTGCGATGAGGGTTGTGGCTTGAGGGCAGTTAGGGCATATTTATGTCAGTTCGGCATGTACGTATTTAGGAGGCAGAGTAGCACTGCAGCTGAAGACTGGAGCTTGCAACAGAGAAGGTTGCTGATATGATTTCAAGCTTGAGCACTTCTGTTGCTCAGCAAACCAAGTATTTAATCAGAATTGCATCAGTATACTATCTCAAGCTACATGAATGCACTCTATGTTACGCAAGTCATTCTGGAGAACAGTGACTTACAAATGCCAGTAATGTATTGTTTTCACTCACACATATCTCTTACACATCAACACACACGGACACAAACATTTGGATAGCCATACTTGCGAGGACATTGTATTGACTTATATTCATTCAGTGCAGCCTCCTACTGAGCCCTAACCATAACCAAATTATGCCTAACCCTAACCTTAACCTAACCGTAAATGTACCAGTAACCTTACCTTAAAACAAGTAGCTGTAATCCTCTATTATCCTCTGTGAGGATCGCCCAAAATGTCCTCACAACACCAACTGTCCTCACAACATGGTGGTTTCTCAAGAGTTAGTTCTCACAAGTATAGTTATACAAGCCCCCAGTCACACACACACACACACACACACACACACAGACAAAGACAAAAACACATACAAACTGACACAAATCTCCCCTCTCTTTCTCCTTGCCTCTCCATCTCCCAGTGTCACTCGGAGAAACACAGAAACACAGTTATTCTTCCTTGCCAGACTGATCTGCCTTCACTCACCGATGCAGGCGGTCTGGTGCTGTGTGAAGCCCGCTGGGCACTTGCAGGTGAAGCCGCCGATGGTGTTGACACATAGGAACTGGCAGTTGTGCTGCTTGGTGGAGCATTCGTCCAGGTCTGCGTGACAGGCAGGAGACGACGTGTCACAGGGGAGACGGGGAAGCCTGTCCCATTCGCTACACGTCCACTCACAGATCACAAAACTACCTGGCTTAACTTCAGTCAAAACCTCCAGAGCTGCTGCTGCTGCAACATTAATGCCTGGGGAAGGCTCTCTTCAAAGTGGAACTTTACAATGCGCGCCTAGCGAATGTGAAACTTTCTAATATAATATTCTACATTATATTCCACAATATTTATTCTCTCTTTCAAACCGCAGGAACTTTGGGGATGGGAAATCATCCCTGACAGAGACAGGCAGAACCAGACTGAGCCAGCAGAACTAGTCTGAGCCAGTCAAATCCAGAGAGAACCAGCCATAGCTAGGAAGCACGAGTGAAGCCAGAAAGAAACGGACAGAACAAGGCTAAACCAGATATAACTAATCTGAAAAGCCCAACCCGGTCACGGAGCTCACCTTTGCAGGTCTTGCCATCAGGCTGCAAGATGTATCCTCTGGGGCAGGAGCACAGGTAGCTACCCTCAGTGTTCTTACACAGGAAGTTGCAAGGTTTGGGAGACTGGGCGCACTCATCCATGTCTAACACAACAGGAAGAGGAAATGAGGAACAGGCCAACGTCACACACTTTCTGTGATCTCAACTGACCAATTCATGGAATTGTTCTGTGTTAGTTTCTCAAGTTGGACTTTGGGTGCGGTCTTCACTGCTATGCAATGTAGCCCTACACAGTCAGGTGCAGATGATGCTTTGACGCCATGTACTGTTCTACTGAGCTCAGTCAAACTAAAATTGATTGTAGCGTTACCGGTGATATCTCTGACAATCTTGCTCTTCTGCAGGTTAATCTACAGGGTCCAAGTATAATTCTTATAGTCACTTCTGGCAATAGAAATACTACTTCCTACTCAGATTTTAGTACTTTTATTCCTGCTTATATAATTTGTTTTTATTTTTATTTAACCCTTATTTAACCAGGGAAGTCCCATTGAGATTGAAATTTGTGCTGTATATTATGCCGTGGATGGAACATTTAGTCTACTAAATACTGTAATAAACTTGGTTGAAATATTTTCAGATGATGCTACACTTTTGAATAAGGTAATCAAGGAAAAGTTATGTGAAATAACAGGAATGTTTATATCTATGTGTGTGTGTGTGTGCGTGTGTTTGTTGATGCGTGTGCCAAACCAAGACGTACCCACGCAGGATGTTCCAGTGAAGTCCGTGGTGTAACCAGTGTTGCAGTGGCAGCGGAACGACCCAATGCTGTTGACGCACTGGCCATTCTTACAAAGGTTTGGCATGACCTGGCACTCGTTGATGTCTGGAAGGAAAACAACGCAGCACTCATCAAAAAAAAAAAAAAACCCCCCAAAAAAAAACACATTCCCACATTCCAAACTGCAAAACAAAAACCAAAAATGCAAAAAAATATAAGCCATCACTTCCTGGGCATAACTGCAATTCTGTTCCATTTCCTGGACAAAACTGAAGATTTAGCAGTGTTGTCTCTACCAAGCATTTCCCAATGATCCACCTGCATGCCTGTAACCTGATGAAGCTCCTTTTACGGATGGAATATAATGAGGGCAACACAGTACAAAGCTACTTCCATCTATGGGAGAATGTTGAATATCACTACGATAAAACACTGCTTTCCATCCAGAGATCAGTAAATTCTGCCTTGTGTTCATTTCACCTATGAACTCAGACACATGATTTCCCTTAGTTGTAGCAAAAACCAAAAAATAAGCTCATCTAAGCTAGATTTGTGATCTCAATATTTTATTTTCTGGTCAAAATAAATGTAAAATATTTTAGAAATGTAAAAAATATTTTGTCAACCAGGATTTTAGAGCTACATTTCTATACCATTGCCTCCCTCAATTTTTTTCAAATGCAACAAAATCCTAGGAAGCACTTTAACTTTCTGAACATGGGTTTTAAACCTCTGCTACCCTGGCAGCGCCAGTCTCGGTGCCCGCTCTAACCTCGCCCGTCGGTGGTGAACCCAGGCCCCAGCGGGCACATCCTCTTGTACTGCACGGTGCCAGGCAGAGGGCACAGCTCGCAGTGCGAGCCCCAGCCACGCCCGCCATTGCAGCAGCACTCGGACTTGGTGACGCTGTTGCGGTTGGTGGAAGACTGCTGGCACATTGTCTGAAGCACCTCCGTGAAGCAGAAACCCTTCCTGTTGTCTGTGGGTGAGGGGACACAGTCAGATCAGGATTCTGTGTTTAAGAGATGAACCTGTGAGCAGTATCAATGTGGATCAGTGAGTTGAATAGGAAAAACCTGTGAGCTGCATAGGGAAAGACGTGAGCTGTATCAATGAGGACAAAAGAGTTGCCAAGGGTAAGCGTGCAAGTTGTATAGGAAAGACCTGGAAGTTTCATCATCAAGAACAAAGACCTGTGAGCTGTACAGGACAAGACTGAGTTGTTTAGGGAAAGACCTGTGAGTTGTATAGGGAAATACCTGTGAGTTGTGTAGGGAAAGACTTGTGAGTTGTATGCGAAAGACCGGTGAGTTGTATGGGGAAGACCTAGAAGTTTCATCAGTAGGAACCTGTAGGAGTTCTAAGGAAAAAGACCTGTGAGCTGCACAGGACAGGACTGGTGAGTTGTTCAGGGAAAGACTTGTGAGTT
This sequence comes from Gymnothorax reevesii, assembly GCA_029721435.1. Lineage (NCBI taxonomy): Eukaryota > Metazoa > Chordata > Actinopteri > Anguilliformes > Muraenidae > Gymnothorax > Gymnothorax reevesii. Next base: position 33,468,476 of record CM056575.1, read on the forward strand.
GAATAGAGAAAGACCTGTGAGTTGTACAGAGAAAGAGCTGTGAGCTGTATAGGGTAAGACCTGTGAGTTGTATAGGGTAAGACCTGTGAGCTAGACAGAGAAAGACCTGTGAGTTGAACAGGGAAAAACCAGAGAGTTGTGTAAAAGGCCTGTGAGTTTAATTAGCGCGTACATATTCTGTGAGTGTATGTTTTCCTGCTTATGTAATACGTTAAATTACATACTGTACGTAGCTCTTATTTATGTTTCCACGAATGTCAATGCTTATGCCTTGTGCATGTTCATGCTAATGCCATATGTCCATTCAATCTCTGACAGGCACTTTACCCGTGTCCAGCACTGCCTCGGTGACTTACCAATGCACTCAGTGCCAGTAGAGCTGGGCTGGAATCCCTCGTTACACTCGCAGCGATAGCTGCCCACCGTGTTGACACAGCGCCCGTTCTTGCAGATGCCAGGCTTGCTGCGACACTCATTGAGGTCTGCCAGAGGGGGAGAGGTGAGAGGGTCAAATTTTTGGGTGGTAATTAGGGCAGCACACTGGGCCTCCCACACAGGGCCTTGTCAGGCCACTCGGCAAGGACAGAATGACCCTCACACTCTAACAAGTTAAACACACAGTCTAAATATAGCCACACGCGGAAAGCAGGGGAACTGAATGTGTTTATAAAGGCCATTCCTAACATAAATGCCAAACACTGAAATGTATTTGAGTTATTCATAGACTCAGCGCATGCTGAGATGTGGAGGAAATAGTGTTGATTTGAACTGGGTTTCTGAGAATGTGGGGTGTAAACTAACCTTCTACAAAATATATTTTTAAGTGCCATTCTTTTTTGCCCCAGGCCTGAGAATTCATAGCAGCGACCCTGTCACATATATAATACTTATTTGTACAACTGTAATTCAAATTTGTAAGGTACTGTAGTATATTTCACTTAGCCCTAAGCCCTAAGAATACCTATCTACATATTTTCAATGATCTACAGTACCTTCCCAGCTACTGGAAAATGCGACTGGAATATTTTGTCTATGTTGTAACATTGACATAACCTGGCAGCAGGATTACGAGAGCAGTACATGTTCACTATGACCTAAACACAGCGGCACTCTGAAAAGACAATCTCGTCCTCCTGCAACTCTCTTACAGCGCCCCCTGGTGGCTGACTCACCCATGCAGCCCTCTCCGTCGGGCCGTCTCTGCATGCCCAGAGGGCAGATGCACATGAAGGTGCCAATCAGGTTCTTGCAAGTCATGCCCTTCGAGTCGCAGTCGTCCAGCCCCTCGGAGCACTCGTCCTGGTCTGTGCAGGGGGGGGGAAGAGACACAGCGTGAGGGGGATATATAGGCCCAGGGGTATGAGAGAGGACACTGCTGTAAAAACCCTTCGCCTTCTCTTCTGTAGGGCTACAAAAGTCATAAAATCCAAATACATGCAGCGCAAGCTCTACTGGTAAATACTGGCCTCCCTAACTAACAGAGGCAATCATTATTCTGCATTCACCCTGGTAAATAAATCAATAAGTTAAAAAAATAAAAATGAAAAACACGTGTAAAAAGCCACTCTAAAAAACTGAAATCTCTTTATTTAGTCCTTTAAGTCCTTTTTTTCTCTCCTTCTTCTCATGGTATTTGCGCAAGTATACTATCATACATGGACATACTCGAGTAGCATTCTCTTGTTTTTGTTATTTAAGAAAATCAATGAAAGAAAAATTAATTTCTGAAGTCATTAGCTTATGTTTCATTGAAATGTCACGGCAAAAGCTGTTCTCATGGTGACGGAGTTCTCTCGCTCACCGCGGCACATCCTGTGGTCGTCACGCAGCACGTATCCCGCGGGACAGGTGCACTCGTACGAGCCAAAGGTGTTGACGCAGCGGAACGCACAGAGCAGGGGGTTCAGGGCACACTCGTTTACGTCTACAGACAGACAGACACAGACAGAGACAGGTAAACAGACGGACAGAGGCATGGTGAGGACTAGAGAGTGAGTGACAGAGAGTGAGAGAATAAGAGAGTGAGTGCGAGAACAAGCGAGTCAAAGAGCGAATAAGTGATTGAGAAATGGAGTGCGTGACAGACAGTGTGAGTGAGTGAAATAGAGAGTGACTGACTGAGTGAGTCAGAGAGCAAGTGAGTGAGTGGCTTAGTGAGCGAATGTATGAATGAGTGAGCGATAGACTGAGTGACTGCGCAAATTACAGAGTGATTGAGTGAGTGAGTGACAGATTGAGTGAGCAACCGACAGTGAAAGGGAGTGCTTGAGTGATTAAGTGAGTGTGAGAGTGAGTCAGAGAACTAGTGAGTGAGTGAGCAACTGAGTGAGTGGGTGAGAACCAGAGTGAGTAAGTGAACAGGGGACTTATTTACTTATTTTCTGTCAGACATAGTGCATTAAAAACTGGAGTAAAGGTGATGTAATCATAAAGTATACCAAAATGAGTGAGGAGTGAAAGGAATGTGGTGATTTGTTTCAGATTTAACACAAATATGCTCTGTCTATAAATATTCTCTCATAAACAAATAGGTCATTAGTTACATTGTGTCCCACCAACTTTTCATCGACTTTTCAATCACTGCCTCGAAATCTGTGAGACCCCACAATAAATTATTAAGTTTTATAGACTGCATGATTCGTGATTTTCATCGCTATTACTCATATCAGATGCATGCCTGAAAAAAAAGATTTAAATTCGAGGTCTCTTCATGCCAATTAGAAATGCATCAATGCGGGTCATTCCTATTCATATGAAGGCAAATTAGAATTCCTTCTAATTAGCAACTCATTAATCTGAATGCTAATTAGTGGCATGTGCCTGCATAAAAAGGTCTGACCAGCAGCATTTTCCAGCAATGTCTCCAAAGCGAGTACATTACCATTAAATTAGGTTGAGTTTAGCGTGTTTCTTTATTAGTTGTTGCCCTCCTTGGCTTAAAGGTTAAAGTGGCTTGTGATGGGGAAGTGTATGTGACTCTGACTCACCTTCACAGGTCATCATGGGCCCGGGTTCGAAGCCCTCCTGACAGGAGCATTCGAAGCCTCCCACCACATTGGTGCAGGTCCCGTTACCACAAGGATTTCCAATGGAGCACTCGTCCGTGTCTGAAGAGCAGTAAAAAGTGGTTTAAAGGCAACATAAAGCAGCAATACTCAACTAAACCTGCTCTTCCAGGAATTAGCTGTAGGCAAAAACCGGACAATTTTCCCATTAACCCCTCTCTGCAGATCGTAAATGCCAGTGGGCAAGAGCTGCCCTATTTATGCACACAGTTATACTATCCTATCAAAAGGTCTTACACCTGAAAAAGGTTTTTGAATATTTATAATATGGACAAGTTAAGACCCATCACTATTTCCCAGGAATTGCATGAATTAAACCCCTCAGCCAAGCCTGATGTGCAAACTGCCTAATATACTTGCCCATAGTATCTATCCAGCGGTGTATAAAAATGATCTCTTGCAACAGAAAAAAAAAAATCTTCCTTTGTCGCAACCGGTTCAGCAGCAATATAGCATAAAGGTATCCCAATTAAGTAATGACAAACAATCAGTTTTCTGAAGCAAAAATTCAACATGGTATTGATACTATGTTGTTCTACTGTCAATTATAGTCATCTGATATTAAAAACACGATACCCTATTGAAATCCAATGATTTTAGTGATTGCTCAGGTTTATCTGAGTAAGGCAGAGTTATAGTTCACATCCGGCAATTATCTATTGATTGACAAGATTTTTTATCCAATTCCAGACAGTATAAACTTTCCACAGTAGTTGAAAGATATCGTTTGGACCCCCCAGAAAAGTATGTAGACCTTTGCGTAACAGCAAGTTAGGTCACATCCCTTCAACTTTGCGCAACTGAATGATCGAAACGCATTGAAAACAAGTCGACATGGTCTACAACATCCCCCGCCAATCGTGCGCTTCTCATTTTCGAACTCAATCAAGGCCTTTATGGTCTGAAGCTACACACCAAATTTGGTTACTGTATCTGTAGTAGTTTCTGAGTAAAGCTGTCCCCTTTATCTCGGACGGACGGACGGACGCACACACGGACGCACGGACGGACGGAGGTCAAACCTATATCCCCCTCCCACTTCGTGTTGGCGGGGGATAAAAAACGTTTCCAAAAGCGACCCAGAAGTGGTAAGCTAATATTTACAAGATGGAAATGTGATATGGACACAGATACTGGGAGTCATTCCAAATGGAACAGGACTGGAGGGTTCCTTACGCATGATAGGTATGATTCTCTGAAAGAGGAAGTCAATGATGGAGAGTCTTTCTTAATGATGTGTAAGTAGACATATTGCTGTACGGAGTAGATAAACTTGTAGGGAGCCAGCTACCTAGCCATTTTTTATTTTTTGTTTACTACCAAAGGCATGATTATCACAGAGCTAGTTTGCCACATTGGTCATTATGAGTAATGTTTAGCCTTTGCTTAGTGGCATTTTGATCAATGTGGTGATCAGTTTTAGAATTTACACCGCATTCAATGAAATAGAATGCAAACAGCTTGAGGATTTCAGTAAACCTCCATATTGCCAGCTTTTACCTGACAGTGGAATGTCTGTTTTGTAAAAATAAGGCACATTTCAGATATTACTTTGTTAGTGAGTTATACTTGCTCTTTATAGGGTATGGAAAGCATTTATAAAAGCTTGTGTTTCACATGGGTGCCCGGAGATGGAAACAGCAAGCTCTTTGTAGCATGGTGAATCTTCAGAACATAAAATAAGCAGCTTCTTAAATGAGTACATGTGCTGGCTGATGGGGCTCTGAAGAAAAATGGACAAAATTCCAAGCTTTATCATGGAGAAAAAATATATTTTAGGTTTGGGAAGGTTATTGGCAACCACTGATGTTCATATGTGCCTGCAGTATATTGATGAACTCAAGATAAACTCAAAACTCAAGTTTAAAATGACTGTTTCATATTGAGCTCCATCAGTCTAATGTTGATATGTGTCAAAAATATGATTATTTTATGATTTGACTGAGGGCTTGGAGAGCGCAGAGAACCACTTGGATAGCCATCTCATACGGTTTACAAACAGTAGGTCATTTGGAATGTCACAATTAGATACAGCACACTTATGGTCAAGGAGTTTATGATCACGGAAATGTATTGGCTTAAAACTCCTAGCGATTTTTCAATTCTCAATATTCTTTTTTACAAATTCCAATGCTAAACTTTCATGAAGATTTTTTTTGTTTTTCCTGCCCTTATTCTGTGCTAAAATAATATTAATAACAGAAATACAATGGAATTCTAAATGCTACAGGTATCTTGCTTCATTTAAGCTATTTACAACCTCTCTGTGAAGGTCGAATCATGAATTATAAAGCCTTAAACAGGGAAACACATAAATAGCTAGATTTGGCTTCTGCGCTATGGAGTTAACCAGAGACAACGGTTGAATGTAACTTATCATACATTTAAAATGAGCATTCAGCATTAACTGCCTCAACAGTGTGAGTTCTACAAACTGCGAGAAAGTGAGATCAAGTTAAAACATAGAGATAATCTGACTTTTTTGATTCCCTCCTTCATTACAATCTCTTATACTGTATTTCACTGAGGTAAGAAACCAATGTACAGATGAGTTAACATGCATAGTTTCAGTGCCCATTCCTGGTTTAAATGCTTCAGAATCTTAGTTGTGGTCTCCTCACCGACACAGTTGACTCCAGTGTAATCCAGGTTGTAACCGAACGGACACTCGCAGCGGAAGGAGCCGTCCGTGTTGATGCACATGCCATTCACACAGATCCCAGGGTTGTCCAGACACTCATTCATATCTGGAGAGACACAGAGAACAGAATAGTTAATTTTAGGCATGCCCCATTGTTAAGATACTCCAAACCCAGATAGTGTGGTGCACTCAAAAGTCTTGTGGAAGGCGATTACTTCAAAAAAACATTTAAGCCAACTCAATTGCCTTGTGTGGACCGTACTTAAATAATGGTATATATTTTGAAAAGTTATTTTACCATATTTTTAAGTATTGCGAACACAAGGCCACTCGGTCAGCTTACAAAATTACCACAAAAATTTGAGTGTACCAAAATATCTGGGTTCAAAGAACACCATGCATGAAGGTGAACAATATTATCATCAATTATAAAAGATCAGTTTCCAGTGTTGATTAAACTCAAATATGAACCATACGATCATCATACGTTCACCATACAAATTGATTCAACACTGAACATTTTATAGTGTATAAATCTGCCACACGCAAAGTAATTGGAAGCCATTTCAACCCTTTAAATCCCCAGAGTTCCCAATGACAGTTGTGCCTCAGTTGGGTGTCAGATTGGGCGTGGTAAAAAAAAACAGTGGAGTTCTCACCTTCGCGGCCTTCCCCTGGTCCAGGTAGAGCCCCATGGCCGTATGGACAGAGGCTCTCGAAAGCAGCTGTGAACACAGGTAACACAAGGTTAAATCTTTTCAAGAGCAAATTTTTTGGAATGTTGTTTTTTCCCCAAAAAAATTCTAAGGCAGCGTCCTAAAGCTCTCAAACATTCTGGAATGACTGCTACATCAGCAACAAAATGTTTAGTTGGGGACACTGATCGCAAATTTGTGATTTTTTAGCTTAAATGGTGACAGTTCTCTTTCAAATGAAACAAAGGGGCGATGTGGACTTTTGTTGCGTGGCTCCAATGACCACATGAGTGATCCGAGGTAGTGTTTGCCCACTTAAAATTACGAGAAATTTAGCATTAATAGGCCTTTCATTGGGCCATCCATTCAAGGCCATGAACCAACCCCCAATCTCCCCACCCCTCCATACGGCGAGTCACTCACTCTCCCCTTCTCGTGGGCACAGTTCACAGGGGTCGCCCCATCCCTCTCCAGGCATCTTGCTACAGCAGCACTTGGCTTTGGTGGTGTTGGAGGCCTTGGGAACAGAGCACTTTCCCGATTCAAACCTGGTGAAGCAGAAGCTTTCACGGGTATCTGAGAGAGAGAGAGAGAGAGAGAGAGAGATAAAAAAGGACGAAAATTACAACTTTTTTACCCAACTTCTCAAATGATCGTAAATTTGATTATACCGCAGAATTAAAATATAATGTTTAGCTTTGTGGATTGTAGAGTTTCTCCTTTCGCAAAATGACGACAACCAGGAAGGCTACCTTTCTATTATCAGTTTTGGTAGCAGTTATTGCTATTATAAATGTTCATATTAGTGTCTCTCATTCAGCAGGTCATGAGATCAGGATGCCCCGCTCCAAACTGAGCTCCTGCTGGGCCTAAGGCAGGTGGCGACTTCTCACCGAAGCAGCGGCGACCGTTGTCCGACAGCACGAAGCCCGGCTGGCAAACACACTGGAAGCTGCCCGGCGTGTTGGTGCAGGTGCCAAACTGGCAGAGGTTGGGCTCTACGTCGCACTCGTTGATGTCTGGAGGAGAACGGGAGAGCAGATGTTAGCATGGCCGTGTGACCGCCACTTGCTGAAGAGGGCAGAGTTTGACCAATGAGTCATACTGTACTGGACAGGTGGCTACGGGGCTGTAACGAGGAGGGAGGGAGAGCAGGTGAATGTGTACCTAGACTGAATGAATCATTCTGTCAAATTATGAATGCATATATGCTAATGAGCTGTTTTTCTGCTCTAGAGAATGATTTTTATCTATGGTACTTCTGTATATGAGGGAATGATTTTTTATTTATTTTTTTTGCAGTGTATTGGCTTGTAAATAATCTTGCAGTTTTGTCCACTAAAGGTTCTGGCTTAAATAATTTTTTTCCAACTGTATGTATCTGCAGAAATTCATACTTTTTAAACACATTAAAGATTTTCCAGCATCATATTCAGGTTTTAGCCGTGTGTGTGTGTGTGTGTGTGTGTGTGTGTGTGTGTGTGTGTGTGTGTAGCTCTTTGTGCAGATGTTCTGGTTCTGAATGTACACCAAATACTTGATATCATTAGCATGTGAGAGTTTGCATGTTCTTCTGTAGTTTGGTCCATAGAGGCTCAGGTTTTGTATGCATATGCAATTGTGCGTAATTTTTTTCAGCTGAGTGTATGCACATGCAGGGTCTAATGTAGTGTGTACAGGATCTAATTTTGATCGTGCGAATGACTGGGCAGCATCTCACCGATGCACTGGTCGTTGTGTACGGCAAACCCAGGAGGACAGATGCAGCGAAAAGACCCATCCAAATTCTGACAGGTTCCGGGGGAGCAAGTTCCCGGTAGACTGATACACTCATTAATATCTGCAGGAAAATAAAACAGGTTCAAGCTCTACTTGTCAGGGCAGATAAGGGCACAGAAATGGCCATTTCCCGCTGTATCTCCATCTAACACTATCCTGTTGTATCGGAATCTTCATCCAGCATTTAAATGTTACACTTATATCTCCTTCTAGCACTACCCTGTTGTACTTTTATCTCCATCTAACGCTATCCTGTCGTGTCTGTATCTCAAACTAGCTCTTAAATGCTACTCCGATATCTCCATCTAACATTATACTGTTGCATTGCTATTTCCATCTAACACTATCCTGTTGTGTCTTGTATATCCATCAACCCTATCCTGTTATACATGTATATGTAACTAACACTATCCTGTTGTACTTGCATCTTCATCTAGCATTATTCTGTTGTATCTCCATCTTCATCTTGATTTATTCTGTAGTATATGTATATTCATCTGGCACTATATCCTATAGCATTCACATGCTCAACTAGTTCAATCCTGTTGTATTTCTGTTTCAGTCTGGCACCATCATGTTGCGCTACACTCTTCATCACAGTTCCTAGACATGCCTCTTTTTAACAAATGGCACTTCTAACGACATGTCAAATTTCCATCGATTCACTATCCCATCAAGACAGCATCTCCCCAGCTATTTGCAAGTGATGCTTTATGCTGACTGTACTGTGTCTGACTGATAAAATGTAGTTGTTCCAGTGATCTTTGGCATGAACCTACTATATAGCATTTCCCCTTGGACAAAAGCATCTACCAAATAAATGTAATGTTAAGGCAAGCGCAGGTTGACTGGATGAAGAGGAGAAGGATTACCAATGCAGTTCTTCTTGTCATGGGTGTGCTCGTAGCCCTCGTTGCACAGGCACTGGAATGAGCCAAGGCTGTTGATGCATTGGCCTTGCCGGCACACCTGGCCAACCAGAGTCGAGCATTCGTCGACATCTGCAAGTGCACCAATCAAAGGTCAGAGCAAGAATGCACACAGGAGCATAGGCGGGGTTACATATCCTCTTATAGGACTTCAAAGCAAATGAGAGAGCCCATGAATTAAACCGCCTCCATTTAAATTAAAGTAGCGTGAAGGTATTTTGCGTATTACACCCTATTGCGATATAGGCATACAATAGTGGCAGAGTAATGTTTATGAAAATTAATTGATTAAGCATGTAATTCCGGGGTACTGGGTTTGTTCCCCACCATAGCAATTATACCGCATCCTAAAGCAAGGTACTTAGTCTGATTTGCCAATATACAATTCTGCAAGTGTGCAATGTACCTTCATTATTTCAAGCAGCGTGAATGGCACAGGATAAAAGATAAATGTCTGAATGTAAACACCTGGCAATGTCACATCAGGATTTTAGACTTGGAAGACACAAGTCTTAAACATAAGTGTTACAATTCTTACATCCACTTAGGTTTCAAGAGTTCCGAAAAGTAAAGCAAGCAAATTACATCATGTACAGTAGTTTCAGCTAGATCCATGTATTTGCTGTGTTCCATCTTGAGCACAACACACATACCCAATCAAGCTCACGATTAATTGCATCAGGTGCGCTTAAGGTGGGACACAACCAATACCTGGATCTGGTGGGTGTGCCCTAAGGGGAGGTTTAGGATCATCTGAAATTGAGACCCCCCAGTGTTCCCAGGCAGTGCCAGTGCGCAGGCCATGTGTAACACCCTTACCCATGCAGTCATTGTTGTGCGTAAGCTGAAACCCAGGGTAACACAGGCAGTTGTAGGAGCCCACTGTGTTCTTGCAGGTGCCATTACCGCATGGATGTCGGTCGCACTCATCAATGTCTGGCAAACAGAGGCAGTGTTCAGACGGATGTGACCTCGCAGTCACAGAAATGAGACGTCACAATAACCTGAGTAAACACTCAATGGTCTGAAGTGTAAAGATTTTTTTCAAATGAGCTGTTATTTGTATAGCAAACACATTAACAGGCTGATATAATTGGTTCATGGTGAAGCACTGAAATATGTTAACTACCTCAATATACCCATAATTTATTACAGTTATTTAGCTGATGCAGCTTAAGAGAAGTAGTCTCTCTGCAGAAAAGAGTGATTAACTCCTTCATCTGTGCTTCTCGCTACAGTTCATACTCTGGGCCAGTGTCCACTAGTTATAGTTCAATTAAAGATTGAATAGACAGCGCTTAAATGTTATCGCATAAACAATGCATTTTTTGTAAGAGTACATGACTTATCACATAATTTCTGTAATGTTATCACATCTTCTCATGCTATGGCTATGGTCTTAAATGACCACCTAAGATTTTTGTAAATCATCCTAAGGCTTTAGAGACTGTATACGGCATCATTTCACTGATGTGTTGCAAAATAAAAGCTCAGTAAATTAAAGAGGCCCACATTCTCAAACTACCTGCACTCAGAACAGACTGCAGGTGGCGAGGACTCCGAGGACTCACCCATGCACATGGTCTGGTCGGCCGTGGCCTTGAAGCCGTTGTGGCAGAGGCAGCGGTAGCTGCCCTGCGTGTCGATGCACTCGCCGTGACTGCACACGTTGGGGATCTCCAGGCACTCATTTCGGTCTGCGGAGACGGGTGGGGGGGATGGGATATAGAGGAAGTTCAATGCACCCAAGAAACCACAGGAGGACTTGAGCTATTTAGAACAGTCTTAACTCATATCTCACTCAACACCAAAAGTAAAGTGATCAACAAAGGCCACCGTGACCATTATACTGTTGAAATGTTAAACTTTACATGAACACCGTAGAGGCACGCAGTCACACATACCAAGCATTATTTCCGAAAACATTCCTTGTTATCAAGCCCTATATTTTACTTTCTGCCAAAATGTCTGAACTGGTAAGGACAAAATGTGCTTTCTGTAAAGCAATGCGGTTTAGGTGTGGAAAGCACCTTTTGACAGGAGAGGTCACAGTCTCCGAAAAGGGGAGGGCACAGTATCACGAATGATGTATTATCCAATGGCAATTAATTATTTTGGGATGAAAATACAAGAGGCAACTGAGGTAGCTAGTCCAATTCCAAATTCCACTGGACTCACTCCTGTTCCCCCACCCCATGCTGTTGGAGTAAGATGGTACCACCCAATTCCACTTAGACAGAGGCACATAGACTCACCCACGCAGGCCCCGCTGGGGGAGAGCTTGAACCCAGGCGAACATTCACAGCGGTAGCTACCAGGAATGTTTATGCAGTTAGCGTTGCGCTGGCACAGGTTGTCTCCACTGTTGCACTCGTCAATATCTGGAAAATAGAGCAGCGGGTGGAATAAATCAAAATGCCACAGAATACACACCCAAGAACCTGTCAGATGGTGAAAATGAGCATAGCCTATTACAGGGCTGGTCTATATCCCAGACCCCCTATTTGCATGAGCTGTCCAAAAAATCTGCCTCACTCAAGTTGAAGGACCCCACTGGTCTTAACGCATGAATAATTAATGAAGGGAAAAGTTACATTAATCCTCTACTGCTTAGTGAGTGTCCAGAGGAAGATACTGGAAGGGACAGACTTTTTCAGAGTGAGGGGAGGGACAAAGACAAGGAAGGTGAGAGAGATTATGAAAAACTTAAAAGGAAGAAATGGAGCTAAAAGAAAGTGTGAGAGGAATAGGAAGGAAAGATAGGAGAGGGAGATGGAAAGATATAGAAGAGAGAATGAAGGAGTGAGAGAAAGAGGCAGTGAGAGGGTGGAGAGACTGAAACTGGGAGTAAAAGCTAGCAAGATAAAAAGAAAGGAGGAATAGAAGAATAAGTGAACAAGAGAGAGAGACGGATAGAAAGAAATCACAGTCAACGGGCAGTAAAAAGTGCTCCCTGGAGATCTACTTCCTTGTACATGTTCACTCTGACCCCAAAAGCACCCTTCCTTCACCTGCAGGCCTCTCACTGACCACCGATTAGCAGAATCAGATTGTGCCAAATCAGGGCTGAAACAAGTACCGACCGGATCAATTATCAACAAGAAGCGATTTGAAATGAAGCGCTACTATGCTTTTGTCCAAGTCAATACATTATTCACCCAGTGGCGTAATTCATCCACTGCTCTTGATCAATTCTTGCTAGTTTGGTAGATCTCCAAGAACAGGGTAAGTCACCAGTGCAGTGACGTCCGCCTCCTACCTTCACAGATGAGCAGAATGTTGTTGTAGCTGAATCCCATAGGACATTCGCAGCGGAAGCTGCCGATCTGATTGATGCACACGCCGTTAGCACAGATGCCCGGTATCTCACGGCACTCGTCAATATCTGCAAAGACACCGCGTCAGCATCAGCATCAGCGCGGTATTCATTTTCCCCTGTATTGCAAATCATAATCGCTACATAATATCTAATGAAACTAGCAATGAGAAATGATGCGTTATCACGTTTGTCCAAATGAATACTTCAATGCCCAAGTGGAGAAATTTATCATGTGCATATGATCCATCTTTGTTGTCATGGGCAATTATAGTGCCACACTAGGGGACTAATTCCAGTTCTATGATCAGTGCATTGGTCAAGGGCAATGATACGAGTACTACCAACCTGCACCTGCAATACATGTGTATTACATTTTAGCATGTCCTCATAATATTTCCCATCCAATATTACAAGCTTGTCCCTCCAGAATCATTAAATACCATCTATTTGTCCATGCTTAGGTAAAAGTGATATACACCAACGGAGGCCCACTTAAGGATATGCTGTTATGTGACTGGCTGTATGCTGCGTTCACCATCTGAAACTCACCAATGGGCTTCCCCGTGTGGATGTCAATAATGAACCCAGGGGCCTGGTTGCCACACAGAAGCTGGTACTCCGCTGTAGGGGAAACATACATAGCTTTGTTCACCCAGACTTAATACATACACCCTCACACTACAGCATGTAAATTGCAAAGAAACAAAAACAAAAATTTCTGACTGACAATGAGACTAAAAATTTCAATAATAAATTGAAGCACCTATTACTAAAGCCCCATAAGTCACACTTGACTTGACTTGACTTGTGGGGTTTTAGTAATCAGTGCTTCGATTTCTGACTAATTTTTTGTAGAAAATACGAGGTTGTTGTAACTGCCTTCCCTGCAAGTGAAAATTTCTCACTGCACCCATAAATATTGAAATGAGTCTAACGATCTCACCTAATTGCTTGCATTCCTCATTTAACTAAAATACATTAAAAATTCGACCAATAAGGTAAATAAAATTTTTAGAGTTAAAATTAAACCACATTGCTTGTTGAAATTGGCTTATATTTTGGCTTTAGCAGTGTGCATCCACAATCTTCAGCCAGCTGTAGGGGATGCCAGACTCACAGGTGGCAGGGGTCGGGCAGGGCTCACAAGGCTTGTTCCAGGCCTTGCCCACGTTGTAGGCGCAACAGCACATCTTCTTGGTCATGTTAAAGGACAGCTCGTTCTCGCAGGTGTCATTGAAGTTGCGGTAGCACACACTCTTTCTCATGTCTGTGAAGAAGGTTTATGTGATACAATACAACTTTAGTTTATCCCCATTGGGCATTTTCTTACAGGCCGAATCAGCAATTACCAAAAGCTGTAGTAAACAGACACAAACAGATTCACATGAAATGAAGGTCCATCTCTGGTCAGTCTGTGCTCACAGCACAGAGGCAAATAGCTTCCAGTTGAGAACAGAGTTTTAAAGAAGCTAAAATAACTTTATCCACAACAGGTTGAGTCACTTATAGAGACACACGAGAAACAAGAATTTGAAAATCCCAGAAAAACCCCTCAGCATTTTCAGAATCCAAACCCTACCCTTTGTACTGTCAATTCCAGCAAAAGTGAAGTTCTGAGCAGCAGCTGCTTTCTTAATCCCAGCCACTAAATTTTTCTGTAAAGCAAGGATACTCTAATCTGGACCTTGCTCCGGTAGCACTGCTTTACAAGATTCATTTTAATCTTGTATTAAATAAATCAGGAATCCTCAAACGCATTCAGCACAGGCAAGTCCGTCTGATTCTACTTAGCAGAGGCCTTAGCAAAGCTTGGGGTACTTTACAAAAAGAATCATGAAGTGCTTGGTTGGAAAAAACAACTTCATCCACTCCGGCCCATCCGGATACAATAGAGAGCCTTTGCTCTAACTTACATCCCTAGCCAACCAGCAACAGTATTTGACATTGTTTAAGTGTCCAAAGTGTTAAGGTCACTTCAGTGATAGGAAAATGGCAAGCTTAGTCAGGCTGAATGGCCTGTTCTTGCCACTCATGTTATGCTATGTTATGTTATGTTACGTTAGATTACCTTATCTTGTCTTATGACATCTTACGACACCTTATGTTATCTTACTTCATGTCATGAACATAGTGCAGAAGTAGCGCAGGCCTCGGTAGCTAAATTTGAGAATCAGCACTGCAAAAGAGAACACTTAGTGGAGGCTCTGTGTTGTTATCTACTAGCTAGGCTTGGGGTAGGGAACTGTGATGCAAGTGAGCCAGGGTCAGTTTTAGTTTTTGCTCCTTCCAAACATTATGACTGAAGGACAGGATTGATTTCCCCCCCTTTTCCCCCTAGCAACCGTATCCCATTGACTCAAGAGGAGAAGGCTGTGGCATGTGATTTTTCGACTCACGAGACAAGGCACATGTCTGACCAGAAGTGGCCACTAGAGCACAGTAGACTACTGACTAAAACCCTAACACACCCGGTAAGATTAGGCCAATATTTTCCTTGTCAATGCAAACCTTCGGCCACAGCCGCTAATGGCGTGGCTGGGATTTGAACAAATGACCACAAAGATCCGAGAGGAATTCATGCTCAGACTTTTACTCATCCAGTAAACTCACCAAGACAAGCCAGGATGAAACAAAAACCAGAAACAGCACTAGTAGTCCAGGACCGCAGTTACCTACCCCTGAACTAGGTTATTGTTGGTTTTCTGCCTGATATAACCTGAATCATTGTCAGATACCAGACCAAGGCTAAATGGCTAACAATGCATTTCACATAGTGGTTAATGGTTAAATACTCACCCATGCAGTTGTTTCCTCCATTCACCTGCATGTATTCAGGAGGGCAGACACAAGTGTAATTGCCCAGCGTGTTGTAGCAGGTGCCAGGGCCACAGATGCCAATGTGAGCAGTGCATTCATCGATATCTGTGACATAAGGAATGATTTTTGAATACTTGCTCTTGAACAAAATCAATATTGATCATCCTTTTTCTTCAAACACATGAACAAGGGTGTTTGGCTTGTCTTCTTGGCAAACACATTTTAAATTCTGTTAAACACCAGCCATGATAGGTGCTAAAAGAGTGAATACTCCAAGGTTGGGCCCTTTTGCCTGACAAAGTACCCTTAACCCAGACAGGGTTTCTCTCTAGAGACACAGGACAGCCTTTCGTAACCCTTTCTTCTGAGATTTTATAATACTTGAAATATCAAGGTCCTCCTCACGGCCATTCAGGCTGAATACTTCATGGGGCGATTGTGTATGAACAAAGCACAATGTTTTTGGTCAGAAAAAGATGTGTGAATATCAGTACAGTGTTATAAAATCTTGATCTGATTAGTCATGAATTCTCCTGGTCAGGTCAAGTCCTTACAAGAGTAACCTAGGCTGCCCATGAGACTTCCTGGTAGCTAAACTGTGCAGCAAGGCCGTGGTTTCTCCTTAGCTTAACTCCAAAATGAACAGTTACTTTGCCAAACATTTCTTTCATTTCCTCAGTAATGACCCATTACTAATGCAATGCAAATTGGGCTTGTAAACTTTTGGACAAAAACATTAGACTGAAAATGACTCAGAACAATTTTGAAATTTTGACACCAGAATTTTGTCAGAAATAACAAACCAGGGGATTGGCTGGAAGTTTGGGGCTTAATTTAATAACAGTTGTGATTTAGAGGGGGTTTACGCATACCTCTCATCGCTAATAATTTGCAGTACATGTCTAGAGGTTAACCCTTCCCGTGCGACTCACCCTCACAGATGCGGGTCTCTTCATTGAGGTAATATCCTGCTGGGCACTCACACTGGAAGCTGCCAAACGTGTTGATGCAGTTTCCTCCCTGACACAGACCGGGCAGCTCCTGACATTCATCAATATCTGAGCCCATGAAAGAACATCACAGTCAGCCATCAAACGTGCAGTGCTGTCAGACAGAACGTAGTGAGCTATCCACGAAAAGTAAAGATAGGGTAAAAGGCCCACCTTAACAAATGTCACAGCCTTGTTGTGGGATTTAAAATTGTATATTTTTTCTCCCAAGCATAAGATATGAGCTTGTTTTAAGTTACAGTTTTCTCAACAAATTTTTCTTGTCCTCCATTGCAAATTTTGAAATAAGTCAAAGTGACTGGTAAAATTTTTAAGTCTAAACTGGCAGAAAACTAAGGGTACCTTCACACCAAGCTCGTTTTCAGTACATCCCAGCCGCTCCTAAACATTTGATGAAACGGGCTGGGGACGATTAAAATCAGGCAACTTTGGCCAGAAAATGCTTCAAATATGACACTCCTTCATTCCGATACAATTTGAGACAAGTCCATCTTGTTTTCATCCCGATCATTGCTAGTTCGTACAAGATTTAAAATGGGGGAAAGTAGCCGTTCATCTCGTTTCTAATCTGTTCATGGCAAGTTCAACCCCTTTCTCAACACGTTCAACCCCCTTCCAACTTGTTATAGCACAGTTCCTAACCCAACCATTGCGATCTTACTCAGTCCAGCCTGTTCTCCCTAAGTTCTCATCAAGTCTCTAGTTTGTGGAAAAGGACAATTCCTTTGCGTACGCGCCGAACAGCTATAAATGCCGCTGTGTTTTTGCCAGTTCTCTTTCGAGTTCACTGCTTCCAGCTGTACACATTGTCAGAATTGTTTAATAATTTTTTGCAAGTTGTTTGATATCTAGTTTTTTGGATGA
The DNA here is from genome assembly GCA_029721435.1 of Gymnothorax reevesii. Lineage (NCBI taxonomy): Eukaryota > Metazoa > Chordata > Actinopteri > Anguilliformes > Muraenidae > Gymnothorax > Gymnothorax reevesii. The sequence continues at coordinate 33,485,595 of CM056575.1, forward strand.
TATTTCAGAGTCATTCTTGATTACTTAACATGACAATTTTTCTGGATATCAACCTCTCAATATTTATTTTATGTAACGTTTCTAATTCTATTCTGAGTAACTTTTTTAAGTTTATAGTCTGCTTGTGTGTATCTTTCAATGGGACTAAGTTACTATAAATAGAGGGTATACTATTTATTATGTGCATATTGCTTGAAAACGAACTAAGAACAGAGTTATCTATTACTACACAGCAAAAATCCCATTGTAAATTCCACTCCAGAAGAGTTTATATGAGACTAAACCACCCATCTTGGACTCAAATTGGAGTTTAATTAACACTGGGATTTTTACTGCATAGAGAAATCTTGCTACCATATGAGGGTGGCCTTGATCGGCACTATTTGTACTGTAAACTTTGCTGATCTGACTGCAAACGAAGCAGACATAGTAATAACTGGGTAAGAATGACATTTACGTATTAGAAAGGAGTTGATCTCATTAAAAATGGCATAAGAAATATTAGAATGGCGTAGAAACGTATTTCAAAACCAATCAAAACTTTTAATGTCTGTACAAAGCTATTTGGGCGGAATAAGGACGCAATAAGGACCTAATGTAGTCAAGTCTGTCTGGGAACGGGAAAGACGAGGCAGAACCGTACAAAGTTGGTGTTCAAATGTACTTCAAATTCAAATGCACCCCGACCTTGCCGTGTTTTGTTCGTTCTCGATACGTTTCTACTACTATCGAAGTACGGCAACTCCATTCGCAGTACGGCAATCTCGTTTGCAGTATGACCTTACTCAGTCTTATTTTAGGACGGGATGGCCGGGAGAAATTTTTGGACATGCTCAACGTTCTTGAGCACCCTTCCCGCCCATGCCCGTCAATGAGGTTCTTACTCAGATTGTAATAAGTGTCTAAAATGTCCATTCAGTTCCCACTCAGTTTTAGCCCGTTTTGTCAAATTTTTGAGATCGTACTGAGAACTGCCTTGGTGTGATGGGGGTATAAGTAAGATAGGATATTAATTGTAGAAGAATGAAATACTGGCTAAGACTGGTTCATTTTTTCCCCCCAGTTTTTGCATTGTGACTGTGGGTCGAGCAGCCTACCTTCCAGGATCACTGTGATTGGGTTGGGCCGGAACCCCTCCCCTCCAGGACAAAGAGTCTTGTATTCAGCTGAAATATGGAAACACTCAATCAGAGACTCATCAAGCTCAACCATTAGGTTCCAAAAATCCAGTGTAAAGCAGAATTAAGTTGACCATCAAGCACCACACACGCCAGCAAAGATTTAGTTAATCATGAAATACATCATGAAATATATGTGGCCATATACGTACCATAGTGTGTTCATGTGGTTCATTCTCAGGCCAGCTAACTCATTTTATTCTTACAATGCAACTGGTATGCAGTGGCCATGTATCAAAACTGACAAAATATTAGTTATGTGAACTTCTTTTTGAGGAATCCCCCAAGGAATGTTCCTGGATAGGGATGCATTTTTTTTTGCAGTAGGTTTGTACTCCCCCAAGCAAAAAATAATAATAATAATTAGAGGTTAGACCAATTAGACCAATTAACCAATTAGAGGTTAAAGACCAAACATGCCAAGCTCCAATTTGAGGGAATTTATTTACATCCATATTGGGTTATCTTATTCGGAGTTACAGCCATATTAGTGCATGGGTCAATGACAAATGAGCCTTTAAATTTTTTTTTAAAGAATCTTTAAAAATGTACAGAATACATTTATTTGAAGTTGGAAGAGTGTGTTTAAACACATCTTAATGGTTGCACAACATTTACAGGGTTTTAGCACAGTTTTAGACTGTATTTGTAATTTCACCAGCTAAAAAATGTCAGATGGAGCAACCAAAAGTTTCTTGAAAAAAAACACACTTCCCTCTTTTTTTTCTATGTGATTTTTTAGTAAGTATACCTGAGAGTGTCAACTCTGCCTAAAACATTACTATTTTGTAGTTGAGCTGGGTATTAAATGTAACTTATGGATTCTTTATTGTAGGGGCCGGGTATTTTGGTCTTCCAAACAACTTAAGAACAATTAAACAATTAAACATTGTTTATTTGAAAGGCTTTCAATAGAAAATTATGCCCCCATATTAATATTATATTAATTCATATTTTAAATGACATATTTAATATATTTCACATAGTGTTAACTTGCTCGGACAGTTGCGCCACCTGACCTTTTGAGAGTTTGAGATAGTAAAACATTTATAAATCATTTTTATGATAAACTGGAAATATGTTCAAATTAAACAGGTTTTATACAATAAAGTGATGCTTATTATGAATCATTTAAATTTATTTGAAACCAAAGTAGTGCGCTCGCACACAAACATCTGCATGTCACGTCATTGACCCACATAACGACAGCCCATCTACTTCCAAACTGCAGCACCTGCGATATCTGCACTGCTGTAGTTACACCCTGAGGCTTTCACTGCACTTACTTGAGTTGACCGGTGGGCACAGTTCACAGGGGTTCCCCCATGCGCCTCCCAGAGAGCAGCAGCAGGAAGCTCTGGTGACCCCGACACCGATCTCTGCACTGCAAGAGATCCCTCCATCTCCTCGCGCCAGCGTGTCCAGGAAACAGTTCCCTATTCTTGTGTCTGAGGAGGAAGGGAAAGGATGAGAAAGGATGTCGGGCTGTTCTTCTCTGCCCACCCTGTCGCACTGGGGACTAAACATTTTATCTTTACTCTCAAAGGCAAAGACTGATCTGGGTTCTATTTGTTTCCCAGTAGTTTGTTGAAAATGGAATTTCCATTACTCATACAGTCAAGTAAAACAGGTAGAGTCCACTTTTGATCTTGGGCATTACACCTGTTAACTTTCCCTCATAGGGTTACATTTGCACTGCAGAATACTGACTAAAGGGTGCAATGGGCATTTCTAATGAATGTACAGCCCACTAAAAAGAGACTCTGCCCATAAACCTGAGATTTTTGCAAAAGTTTTTCATTTGTGCATAAATTAGCAAAATATTTAGTGACAACAGTCACCAACAGGGCGGCACCCTTACCCACACAGCCCACGTGAGTGGGGTTGAGCTCAAAATCCGGGGGGCAGTTGCAGAGGTATCCACCGGGCATGTTCACACAGAGGCCGTTGATGCAGTTCACTGGGTCGGCGCACTCGTTCACATCTGTAACACACACCAGGTGATGATGGAGAGGGGTGGAAAGCAGCTAAATGCTTGACAAAAGCTTTTAAATTGACTCATATAATATACAGATATAATAAGAACTGAACAGATTGATGGGTGAATCCAGCCCCATGACCTCTCACAGTTAGTGATACATTCCATTTTTGTCAATCACTCAAATTCAAGATAGTAGCACCGACGCAATAAATCTAACGCTGTCTCTCCCAGGCGCATAATAAGGGTCGCAGCGCAATCAAACAGTGCTCTGAACTGACTACTAACAGACATAACAGGACGAACACCTGCTGTAGTGCTGAAAACTTAATCCCTATCCACAGCATGTATTTTTGTTCAGGGAGTAAATCGAACTCTGAGTTAGCCTCACCTGTGCAGTTGCCGCCGCTGCGGTCCAGCTCGTAACCATCGTCACAAATGCAGCGGAACATCCCCGGTAAGTTTTGGCATGTTCCAAACACGCATATGTTCTGGAAGTTACACTCGTCAATATCTATAGACAGAGAAATACATTTTTTGTGAGTGTTCACGAGTCAAAGGATGCCTCAATAGCATGCCAAATGCTACATTATGCTACATGCTAGACTGAATTTTATGCTACTTCTTCCTATATCATGCCAGGTGCAACATTGTGCTACTTGCTACTTTGGATTACACACCACATCCTGCCATTTGCTGTATCTCTGTTTATGCTATATCATGCTAAGTGCTACATTGTATAATATGATATAATCCGTCATGTGGTATATCGTGCTACATGCTACATCCATGCTTTACTGCACCCCGCTTGTACCTTGACAGGCCTTGCTGTCTTCCGTTGGAGTGAAGCCCATCTCGCACTCGCAGCGGTATCCACCCGGCGCGTTCAGGCACTGGCCGTTCTCACACAGGTTAACATTGTCCGCGCACTCGTCCATATCTGTGGTGAAGAGGAAGAGATAGGCGAAGCCACATGATTGGCTGATACCACTCCATTCACCCCTTGTCATACCTCGCAGCTTTTGTTGCCAAGGGATGTAGTGCTAAATAAATGGTGAGTGAAATACAAACATCAGTCCACATCCTTCCATGCACTCAAGAGGAGATGAACCCAGCTTAGATAAAGCAGAGTTATGGGAGGTAATCTACGGAACACGAAAGCTCTATTTAAGTGTGCAGTCAAGTAAGCCATCACCACAATGGTGTCTAAGTGCGTGAAAACAGTGTATATGTCTACATTGCATAGACAACCATTTTCATCGCTAGACTCAACAAGAGGCTTTCACAAGGGTATATTTGAGAAAATGTTGCAATATACACAAGTAAACAATAATAAAAGGGTGAGTAAACACTACTTTGCATTATAAAATGCGCGTTTGACCCCCTCTACATCCCAGATTGCAGCTCTCGAGGGCTGTTCCACCTGAGCAGGAGAAGCCGTCCCCGTTGAAGCCATCCTTGCAGGCGCAGCGGTAGGAACCCGGGGTGTTGACGCAGTTGGCGTTGTGGTGGCAGTTGTGCTCTTCAGCTAAGCACTCGTCCAGGTCTGCGGTGGTTAACAGAAATTGAACCTCAGCGTGAAAGTCTTACACACAATGCCTAAGTGTGATGCATGCCTAAGTGTTATAGTCATACACTGCAAAAAAGCGGTCTTAACCCTCTCGTTTTTTTGCAGATTTTTCTATTTCAAAATTCCTCAGTGTTCTCTATCTATTTGAGGGGTAAACTTTCTGGAATGTTTGGCCAAAGTCAGAGTTCTCGACCTGTTCTGAGTTAATGGCAATATTGGGATGGAATGTTGTGGTGACAACTTTCTAAACAAATGGTGTATTTGGAAAAGCGCAAAAATGTTTTCCCCAGGCATCTATCATCCTACATGTTTTCACTTCAATTTGGCACACCTACTTCTACTAATTAGCAGATCATCAAAATCTCTATCAGTGGAATGAGATGTCAGGGCTGGAGTGAAAACCAACAGGACAGTAGATATTCAGGTAAGGTAGCCCAGGTTCTTTATTGCCCACTGTTGGCGGTGCCAGGCTCGCAGTTCCGCACTCACCCACGCACTTGAGGCCATCTCCGACCCAGCCTTCCCTGCAGCGGCACTTGAAGCTCCCAGGCACATTGACGCAAGCAGCGTGCATGTCGCAGTTGTGAGCCCCGATCTCACACTCGTCCACATCTGAGCCACAGGGAAACAAAGGAACCAATAGAAAGCCAGAAATTAATAACCAGAAATAAACACTGAGAGGAAAAGAGATCCACAGATCAACATCTGGATCCTTATTGCGGCAAACTTGAGAATTCAGGATGTCTTCCCATTTTCTCACATAAACAAGAACACCATAACTCATGTCTTCATGTGTTTTTACTTCATAAAAATAATACACCTCTCCTCTGTACTCACCAAAGTTTCGCAAAAATAAAGTAAGGATTCACATATGTATTTTGTGTTCAAATAGGATAGTTCAGATCAACCAGCATAGCATTTGCAACGTGTTAATAATTATGACTCTCGCTTATTTCAGCCATGCACCACAGCAACATTCACTTGACATGGACAATCCACTGAAAATGTTGAGCTAAGACGGCTGTGTGAAATGTTCACACAGGGTGGTTTGAGTAGAGGTGCAGAGATTCGACTCTGAGCCTCCCATGGTGTATCTGGTGATTTACCGCCATCTTGGCTCAACTTCCCATCCCCAAAGCCCCTGTCCCACCTGTGCAGCCTGTGGAGCCCTTCTTCACAAAGTAGCCCAGCTGGCAGTGGCAGATGAAGGAGCCCTTGGTGTTCTCACAGTCCCCGTGCAGACAGATGTTGGGGTTCAGGTCGCACTCGTTCACATCTGGAAAGAGAGAGCAAGAAAGAGAGAGAGAGAGGAGGTGTGAGAACGAGTGAACAGGGACAGAGAATAAACGCAGCAGCCTCAAAAACTCAGGCGAGGAAACGCGCAATGCTTTCGAAGGAGCTTCTCATAGTCATCATATTCACCTCAGCGGACAACAACCCTGACATTCCTGTAACCCTTTACCTCAACAAATACAACTACAACTAAAACCAACAGAGCAACTAAAATATTCATAATGGACAATAACGCTAAAGGAAAAGGATTAATAATTATTTAAACAAAAAAAACATGAATACTAAGTGCAAAATAAACGCCTGCATTGTTAATGCATGCTAAATACCTGCCGTAGACCTTTAGTGCCGGCAAAAAAAAAAAACCTCTCAGTGAATGTAATATTAACACAATCAGTGACTGGTACAAAACAAATACCATAACCAATCATGCATTTTTGTTGTATGCACATTAGACCTCATGTATTCAGTATTAACACTAATTGTAATGGGTGGTGACAGGACGCCAGGTGCTGTGGCCAGCGAGAGAAAGAACTGAGAGCAGCTCAGCTAAGAGACAAACACAAAAGAGGGAAACACCCCTGGTAAAAGCTTACGTTTCCAAGGAGGAATAAAAGTCCTCAACACGGAAGCAGTGCAAGAGAAAATAAACAACAAGAGAGAAAATTTCTGAAAGAGGCAATTCCTAACATTAAAGGAATATAACTAATCACTAGGAAGATTTAACTACAGATTTTCTCCGGCTGAAGTGCAAGAAACAAACAGACACTCTAGCGATAGGCGTGGCGAACCCCCGGCCATATATACACAGTCTGGAAAACTCCGCCCCAGCTCAATCAGCCAGGTGAGCCAGGAATTCGATAGAAAAGAACTCTGTGTCGTCCCGGACGATAGAACAAAGAAAGGCCCAACAAACAAACGCACGCCTAAACCATGACACTAATACAGATACACAGGTATCTGTACTGTGTTCTTCTGATGTATACTAAATACTGAATTTAGTATTAGGTAAATGGAGATAATAATGGACTGTTTAAAATATAATGCATTGCCTAAGCCCTCAGTAAGCAGGGAGGGTGTGTCCTAAAGCCCTGTATCTCTCACCAATGCAAGTTCTCATGTCCATGGAGGCCATGAATCCATCGAAGCAGAGACAGCGGTATTCCCCGGGGATGTTGGTGCACTGGCCCCCGTCGCAGATGTCCGGGGTGTCCTCGCACTCGTCGATGTCTGGGGGCGAGCAGGAACAGGACAGGGGGTGAGGCGGGGAATGACAGGGTGTGAATTACGCAGAGCCTAAGGGAGGGAGCGCTCACTCACCGGCGCAGGTCCTCAGGTCCGGCATCAGCGCATAACCCTCGCTGCAGCTGCACTCGTAGCTGCCCTCGGAGTTCGTGCAGTGCGTGTCGCAGCCCCCGTTCATGATGGTGCACTCATCGATATCTGCAGACAACGAGTTTGGAGCGCAAGGTCAGGTCACATCACAGGCAAAGACGCACTGCACACCTCTGCACATGCACACGCTAACACTTGCACGTATGTAGGCACACGTGTACATAGACCAGCGCAACTGTTTGATCTTTAATATTTGTCTGATGACAGATATACTGTATTATACTGCTGACTAATTATACTGAATATTTAGTTATAATGGCACAAAACTCCCGCTACTTATGCTTTGCAATGTTCTGGTTGACAAACAAAGGTATCTGCAAGTCCAGAGTCATATATACGTTTCAGGATTTGCTAACAACTTACCCAAGGAAATTTAATTCAATGGAATGATAAAGAAAATTACCCTGACAGATTAGAACTGAGCCAGGTTGTTAGCTTTGTAAGCTAAGGGTAGCACAGGCTTTTGAAACCGTGAGATTCTCCGGTTAATTCGCCTGTTCTCTCTGCTGAGAACTGTTATGTTGTATAAATACTGACATAAACTTAAAACACATAACAAGGTCAAGAGAACAACACTTGGCCCTGAAACACATTTCATCACAAACAAGCGATGACAGCCACAAGTGTGCTGTGCAGTCTAGACAAGCCCAGTACGGAAGACCACTGACCCATGCAGCCCTGGCGGTCCGGGGTGACTTGGTAGCCCGTGTCGCAAGTGCACTGGTACGTTCCCACCAAGTTGACACACTGGCCGTTCCTGCAAAGGTTATCGCTCAGCAAACACTCGTTTACATCTGAGGAAGGAGAGAAAACAGTAAACATCCAGTAAATCAAATGACCGCCGCTTCAGTCTTTAGCCTCTCTAAAAATGTGTGCATGATTTAGAAACATATTGAAGTCTGGATAAGAGGTGTGTGAGATTCTTTCAGGAGTACAACAGAGGAGAATGGAAAAAAGTACTACAAATTGGAAGCCTAATTTCAATCAATTATTACCAAATGGGTTTTGTGTGTGATAGCTAAGCACTTGCATGCCCACAAGATATCAGTTCTAGTCGGCATGTATAAGCTCTAGAATTGCCACTTATTCAAGTAGTATTGAAGTAATTAAAGGACCAATAACCAATGTAATTTTGGGACCAACAGTTAGCTGGATTAGCTGAGCATACTTAAATGTCCATAAATTAAACTTAGCCAATCTTCATGTCAGGAGCCTAAACTACGCCCATACAATTATTTTAAAAAGTAGATTTTCTGTAGTCTGTAGCCATCTGTCAACCCCTGTGTGACGTTCCCAAACTCACCCTCACACGACGACCCCTCTGGGCTGAGTTGGTGTCCAGGGGGGCAATCGCATTCATAGCTGCCGTCTGTGTTCAGGCAGGTCCCGCCACGACACAACAGGGGGTCCCGTTCACATTCGTCGATGTCTGCCAAATGACCACAAGGGGGCAGTGTCATTAGGGTGTGTTCGTTCAAGAGCAAACTTGCAACAGCAAAGCATTAAATTAATGAGAGGATGATTTTTGGATTGATTGTGCCAGGTCCCAGCTGTTCCCCAATGTGAGATGGGGAGGGGGGGGTGACGCAAGAGAGACTGGGGCCGTCCTGTTTTGAGACCTCACCCATGCAGTTCTTCATCATCATGAAGCCGCTCTCGTAGCCCTCGAAGCACTCGCACTCGAAGCTGCCGGGCGTATTCACGCACGTGCCATGGCCGCAGAGGTCTGGTGAGATCCGGCATTCGTCGATGTCTGAAGGGGAGGGAGAGACAGCCAGTGTGGGAAAATTTCTATAGACGATGACAGATTTGTGAGTTGATGCTCACATCGACTAATCTCAGAAACTGAAATGATGCCATTTCCCAGCAGCTCAAATGAGCACTGAACAACGGTGAAGTTGCCCTTTGAAAAGTAGTGCTTAGTTTTGAACATTCTAACCGCGTTTTTGTGATGTCACACCCTGAGGGCATAAACGCAGTGAATACTGAGAGGCATTTTCTGCAGTAAATGGGTTTTCTCCTTCAGACCGTGACTGATGACAGCTGAGGCACAGGGCTAAAGTCGTAGTGCGCCATCTCTGCTCACCTGTGCAGTTCCTCTCCTCCGTGTTGAGCGCAAAGCCGCTGCTGCAGCGGCACTTGAAGCTACCGATGGTGTTCCGGCACGTTCCGTGGGAGCACAGGCCCTGGAACACCTTACACTCGTTTATGTCTGTGTAAGAGGGAGGATGGAGGGGGAATGGGCAGGCCAGTAATGAGAGGGTCGTGAGCGTAACTACACAAAATCACAAAGAGCACAGCAAGCTGTACAGCCGTAATCTGACAACATAGTGTCACTGCACCCGCTAACACAAATACATTTGCACAACACAACCCAATGGGGTTCAAGTGAGGAACTTAATCAATACAGAGATTTAATTCTATATTAAATATTGTAGTTGACTTGTACTTTTTATTTCTGTGAAATTTTTAATTATAATATACATACACTTCACAGCAATTACAGGTTTAAAATTTCACAATGTATAAACATGGGGTTCTAATTACCCATAAATAGTGGCATAAAATTTCAGACATGACTTTGCCATCTTAATCAATCCATTTCCATATGGGTCTCGTCAGTCCTCCTATCAGTGTCTATAGTTTCCACTGATGGAGTACCTTTATAAAAGGGTCTGCCCGTCAGGATGTCGCCTCGGTTGGCGAAACCCGATCCTCGCGGGCAGATGGCCTTGTACTCCGCGGTGCTCGGCTTGGGGCACTCCTCGCAGTCGATGCCCCAGGCGGCGCCCACCGAGCAGCAGCACATGTCCACGCGGTATCGCCCTGGCAACGGCTGGCCGCACTCATCCTCGTGCCACTTCATGTAGCACTGCTCGCTGCGCACGTCTGGGAAGGGTAACGGTTGCAAAGGTCACTCGGCTGACAGTGCACATGCTTACTGCACACAAAAGGCTGACAGCCCCTGCGAGATCTGCCTTATAATCCATTGAAGGGTACAGCAGAATTCAGGGAATTTTTCTGTTGGAGGAAAATAATCTACAACTCCACTGCTTTCCATTACCAGCAGTGATTGTTACACCAGCATTGTAATGTTCCCTTAAGAATGTTCCACTCACATCCAATATATGACATGGGCCAATATATGACATGCCAAATATGCTGAACAAGACTTTAAACCACAGTGATCATTGGTCTTTGCCTTTTGGTGCTAGCCAAGGTTACAAGATTTATGACTGTCGTGCAGCTCCAGTAAAATTAAAAGTGGATTTGTAAAACTGTCACTTGAGGTGGTCTAACTGCTCAATTTAAATACTTTTCAAATGCTTACGGCAATGATCAAGCTTTTAGTGACGGGAGCAAGACAAGAAATGCACTTTGCCAGCCAGTAAAACACTTTAAATATGAATTGGTATGGTATGAATTGGATATGTATCAAAAGATCAAAAATTGCTCAAGTAGCCAGAGAGCTCGAGGGAACAGGCACAAGCTGGGCCTTGTTTAATTTTGGTTGTTAGTCAACAGTTACGCGCAAGTAGCACAGGCAGATTGCTGTGATCTAAAGTTATTGGTTCCAGAAGTACACTTTATCGTCATTCTCACACACTGACTGTGCAGTCTTTCTATTTCCAATTAGACCATTCATCTTTCTTGTAATTATGTGAATGACTATAGAGAGGGGTAAACAGTTTACCACAACAATGTTCTTGCCTTATTGTATGTTGGCTAAGGTCTTAAATGTGATATGAAATACCTCCCATCTCTCAGCTGACAATTAGATTCAAAAATAGTCAAAACAACAAGGCACAGAACATAATATACTAAATAGCCCCTAAAATCTGATTGTGTGTTGGTGCCGTAAGCTCAGCAGTTAATTTTAACTATCCCACAGAATTATGGTAACGTTGAATTTGAAAATCCCTGCATCACACAGAATGACCTTGGAATTCAGATCTGTCAAGCGGGGTCGTTGTGACATCATCCTAAGGGTTAGGCACAAGATTTATGACCGTGAAAATACTCCACGGGTGCCTTTCAAGGATAACAATGATGTCACCATTATTTTGGTATGTTAGCTGCACTCCTCCATCGCTTACCCACGCAGGTGCGTCCGCTCCCATCGAGAGTGAGGCCCTCGGAGCACTCGCAGCGGAAGGACCCCTGTGTGTTCACGCATCGCCCATTCGTGCACACGCCCGGGAACACGTCACACTCATTAATATCTGAGGAGAACAGACAGTCCTTCAGTACCCAATAAGTATGCTAACTCTCAGTTCAGCTAATACTGGGATGCTAATACAAAGATGACAGCCAATATTGTGACAGTCATTACCGCACCTTCACAAGTAACTCCCTTCATACGGGCAAATCCTCTGGGGCAGGCAGTATCTGTAGAGAGAATTGAAGGTCAAACACAAACAGTGATGATAGGGGTTCTCTCTTGGTGAGAGGTCATGGTCATATTCACACTGCATGTTAAAAGTGACCTAAATGTGATTTTTTTTTTACCAGCATGCAACACAGATCTGCTTTTTCTAACCAGTGTGGACACAAAAATAATTTTTTCAAATCAGATTTGGGACACTTCCATCTGTGGCCCAAGATTTGTCTTTGGTGACAATGGTCTGATCAAATTTTTCTGTGTGTTATCTGAAGTCAATTACTCCAAGAAGTGAACAATGGAAACAGATTGGGTAGACGGCAATGGCGACCCAAAGCTAAGCATAACACATGATGTGATGTCTGATCACATGATCTGCACTGTAAATTCACAAAATCCGTCAGTTTGTGCAGAGAAGGTCACCGTCGGAGATATTCGTTAATTGTCGGTAATTCCCATCGGCTTAATTAACATAAAACACAATGAATTGTGGGAGATAAATTTATGCTGGTTTGCTTTTAGAAGAAATCCCGTGATTACAAGCACCTAATAGCTGGGCCGGTTTGTGGACAGCCTGCACTGCATTCAACGGAGAGCTGTGGCGATTTGGTTCAAACATGATCACCTCCCCTGACAGTTTCGGGATTCACCACTGGAGGCGCCCAAGCTCACCTGATATAATATTAACAGACAAATTCCGTCTACAACATTCAACGAGTCCTAGCACACTCCTAGGAGTAATAGACTTCTGGTGTTACGCACGTTGCTCCTCAGTGGGCAGGTGCAATGTGAATGTAGACTATGCCAGATACTGCGCATATCTGGGCCAGATCTGTGCAGATTCTAGCCTAAAGTCAACAGTAACCTGCAGGATTTCTAGCCCGAGGACAACTGGAGCCTGTTCAGATCTGGCCTGGGGTCTAGATTCTCCCACTTTCTGGGAGAGAATGGTGGCTGTTGGTGGGGGCGACTGGTGATAGTGATTGGTGAATTTGAGGTGGGGTGTACCAACCAATCTCGCAGCGTTCGCAGGGGCTGCCCCAGGCCGCGCCAAGCGTGGAGCAGCACTCCGACTTCAGCGTGGCGCCGTTGATGTTGACCTCACAGCGGCCATCTTGGATGTTCAGCCAGCAGGTTCCCTTCATGCTGTCTGCAGGGTGAGGAAATGAAAGGACGGCGGGTGGGGATCGTAGATCGAAGGGGAGGCATATTCCTTCGATCTAGGCTCATCCTTACTCAAGTCAAACTGAATGAAGGAACCCTTACAGAAGAGTAGCTTGTTTAGGAAAGCAGCCTTTGGCATCATGGCAAAGGACATTTGACTGGATCTCAAATGGTTGTTGGTTCAAGTCCCAGTGATATGATCAGTCCCACTGCTCAGCCTGTCAGCTAGACCCTCCACATTAACCTCAACTGAAAGTGTTTTTTGTAATAAAGTATTAGCTTAATTCAATTTTAATGCAATGAATTTCAAGTCACTGTTCAAGAGGCCCATTGTTTTCCATTACTATAAGAGAGTGAGCCATCAGCATTAGCATGGTGAGAACAATCTTATCATATACCTGTGATCTCACATCTTAATTCAAATTATGCAATGGGAGCAATGGGAACTGCGTTGACTCAAGGGTAGTCTCCATGTGGGAAATCGACACGACAAGCGCAACCCAGGAGGGAAACAAAATAAATGCAGCTGAAAGAGCCACTCGAGGTGTCTTCTGCGTTTCGGTCCACGCTACATGGATCGTTAACTTTAACAACCCACAATGCTAATATTCCTTATATCCGGCAAGTCTTCTGGGACTACAATAACAAAATATGAGAAGGTTAGAGTGCAATGATAATGAGCCTAGAAAACAATAGCCAGAAAAGGCTAAAATATGGTTTGCATTAACGCTGTCATGTCCCTGCCGCTTCAAACTCTACTTTCAAGAGGGAAAATTCAATAGAATCCATAATTCGGATGGATGAATGGTACACTCTGTTTATCCAATGAGTCATGCACAGACTCTGTGCCTGAGTGCTCCAGAGGAGTCTGGAAGTATTTCCAGCTCTGTAATCCTTCGGGTTTATTTAAAACTGAATGACCTTCGTTAGGGACACCAATTGGCACAGAGGGTGGTACGTCTCAGAGCCCCCAGTTACTAAAATCTGGCACCAACCCTCCCTTTCAGCTTCAGCCATGATTTGAGTGCAATTACACTTGGACGAGGGCCTTTCATTGCAAAGCCTGCTTAACACGGTGGGAGTTCCGAAACAGGCAATTGGATGGACAGCTCTTACCCACGCAGATCGTGTTGGTGGAATCCAGCTTGCTGCCATGGGAACATTCGCAGTTGAAGGACCCAGCGACGTTTCGGCAGATGCCGTTGACACAGGGGCTAGACTCGCATTCATCAACATCTGAAACGCAAGGTCAGAGACCCATTATAGGTAAAATAATTATCCAACAATGTTAACAATATCATTGATTGAACTACAATACACCACTTTACAGATTCGTTAAATGACTGGCAGAGCTTTCAGAAGTCTTCCAAATGAACAATGCATTGGCAAGCTTTATGCAGACTGTTACACATTTAGGACAATAAGGTATGCACATTATTGTCCTGTGTCCATCTTCCTAAAGCACCTTAGAGGGGGCAGACTGCTGATCCTGAATCAGTAGTGCATTGTGTTTCTGAATGGAAGGTTAGTATAAAGGCAGGAGAATCCTGACCCTACATCAGAACTCCTGCTAATGGCACCAATTTAGTATGGCCCAAATCTCTAGAAGGGCCTGTAAAATTGCCCATCCAAATATGCTTCTTGAATCTGCATCCAGCCTGGTTTGCTTTCTCTCCAACAAATGAAATGAACAAGAGCTACTGACTGGCTGAACTATTTTCAGGCCTGACTTACACCATGTAAAAGGAGGGCGGACAACATGCAATTCTCTGCTCGTGGGGACTGTGGTTTGATGATCGAGGAAAACTCACCTTCGCAGGTCTCAGAATCAGGTTTGAAGACAAAGCCCTTGGGACAGGAGCAAGAGTAGCTCCCTGGCGTGTTCCTGCAGAATCCGTTGTCACAAAGCAGCCGATTCACCAGGCACTCGTTAATGTCTGTAAGACAATTCAAATATGTAGCGTACTTTAATAAATAACTTCAATGTATAAAAATTGCAAGCCTTTTTTTTGTTAACAATCTCAAAGACAACAAGTATTCGGGACGTACGAACGGACGGACGGTCGTGAATACTATGTCCCGCCGCTTCGCGCGTTTCGCGCTGCGGTGGACGAAAAACAAAAATGCTGAAAAGTTTGGGCCACTGAGGTTTGTAAACATGCAAGAAACCTCCCCACCAAGAGGGGGCACAATAAACTCACCCAAGCAGTTCTTGCCACTGGTATCAGACTCGTAGCCGATGTTGCAGATGCAGCGGTAGCTTCCGCGCAGGTTCTCGCACATCCCGTTCGGGCAAATATCCGGGTCCAAGGCGCACTCGTTAATGTCTATGGACACATTCCCAGCGTAATGTAATGCGGGGGAAAACAATTAGTGTTCAGGTCCCACCCTCACGCTAACGCAGGACAGGCAGCTGGACTGACTAGTGACTGACAACAGCGAGAAGTTCACACAAATCACATATTTCACTAAAGAATGAGTGATTGTGTCATAAATCGTGTACATAGCCTAATGCCACATCTGGTACATCACCACTCTGAAGTGATTTCCATATTCTTGGAAAAATGCTCCTTATAAATGATTTAGGAGTGGCTTATGTTAAAATTACTTAATGTCATGTGTAGAGTAGACCTCCAGCATGTCTGAGGAACTGTCTAAGAATTACATTTCAGCTCCATAAGCCTGTTTTTTATCACTGAGAAGTTTCAGCAACAGCAGGGGTGTATCAGATGATGTCACGCTAGCGGCCTCGGCTAAGGACAGAACTTTCTCACCTCTCCCATCTGCAGTGATCCCAATTCCACTGCTGCACACGGCCAGGAATTCAGCTGTGAGGGCACATGACCAAACAAAGAGGTGCATCGTCAGCAATCAGTGATCATCCAAGGCTACAATCGGAGGTGCAGAGACTACTGCCGTGCAATGTGACTGAAGGCTTTACAGCAGTCAGGCAATCCAAGTCCGGAGGGAAGATGGTCAAGTCCCCGGAGTTTACTGTAGTTCCAACCACCACAATGTTTGAGCTCCTCACCCTATCCCTACAGGTCATCCCCGCCACTCCGCAGAGAACGGTCATTTCGGCTGCTTGTATTTGCAATCTTGTTCTTCTGGGCTCTACCGAAAGCTCAAGATCATAAGTGAGGGCTGGACCGAAAATCAACCTGTAAATTGAGAGCTTCGCTTTTCAGCTGAGCTCCCTCTTCACCGCGACGGACCAGCAGAATGCCTGCTTCACTGCAGATGCTGCACCGATCTCATAATGGGAAAACTTCAGGTCTAGACAGTTCAGTTCATCTAATTTCATTCAGGCATGAGCCCTGGGGCTGTCACTCTTCCTCTCTCCCTCTCGGTAGTGCATGGGTTCCATCCACCAAAAGGACCTCAGTTGAGAGAGTCAGGGTTAGGGTAAGGGTATCAAAATCAAGGGATTATTTCCATAATCAGTCTTAGTTGATGCGATCCGTCAAATTTCCGATAATATCGTGTCACCAGTTGTGATTTATTCAGAAGTCTATCTAAGGCTCACGCTCTCGGTGGATGGAATCTAATGCTGAACCTCTCTCTCTCTTTCTCTCTATATCCCACCCTCAGGAAAGGCTCACCTGAATTTCGAGCGGGACAGGGTAGGCAGGGCTCCCCGAAGCCGTGTTCCGGGTTGGCGCAGCAGCACTCGGACTTGGTAACAGCCCCGGGGAAGGGTCGCGAGCAGGTGCCCATCTTGATAGCCCCGTAGCAGGTGGTGCGCATGTGTGTGTCCACGCACACTCGCCCGTCCACGTCGATGGCCAGGCCCGGCGGGCACTCGCAGCGGAACGATCCCTCTGAGTTAATGCAGCGGCCGTTCATGCAGATGCCTGGCGTCTGGCACTCGTCAATGTCTGGGGAGGTGAGCGGGTGGGATGGGGGGATAATTTGGAAAAGTATGAGATTTCAAACCAAATCCTAAAGCAGGGCGCTCAGTCGAAATACCAGAAATCCTACTACTCAAGCAGAGGCAGTCAATGGGGAGTCAATGGAGATCACTCTAAATCACCTGAAACACTTTGTGAATACCAGCTTTGTGAAGCTTACAGCGTACTGTTTTTGTTGAAACTGTTTCAGATGTGCATTGATTCAATTCTGTGGTGATTTTGAGATCTGCAGTCCTGTGATTATTAGCAGTAATCCAACCAAGTCAGAGATTTGGCTCAGTGACCACAGTCTTCTGTTTTTTTGGAGCAGTTTTTTGTGTCAGACATGTCACATTTTTTAAGCAGTTCCCCCAGCCACCTTCGATAAATTTGTGGTTTATCTGACTGAGGCACATTCAGGTCAAAGACCAACTATTTAGTATCTTTGGAACTCAGGAAGTATTCCTATCTTGCATTAGAGACTTAGCTACTTTGCTACTGCGTGGCAGAGCACATGCACAACAGACACATGCAGCTAATCAGCATTCAAATTGAAAGTAATGACCTCTGCAGATGGTTTTTGTAATTGCTATTTAGAGATTTCAAAGAGAAAGTCATTTTTTAGGGGAGCTCCCAATATTTTCTCACAACCCATTACGAGCCCTTGAAGGACCATTTGCACACAATGTGAATTCCTTTCAGTCAGAATACTGATGAATGACAGTGCAAAAACAATATAGGGGCAATATTTCACTCACACTCATTGAAGAACACTGGACAAGTTTGACATGAGGATATTCACAAATATGAACGAATCTCAGCATTGTTATTGGCTGTTGGACAGCACGATAAGCTTATCAGAGAGCAGGATAAATTTCAGGCAGCTGATAGGGTTGCATACCTGTGCAGTAGCGACCGTTAGGCGCTAGGGCGAAGCCGGGCTTGCAGATGCACTTGAAGCTTCCGTCTTCATTGATGCACATGCCATTCAAGCACATGTTGGTTGTGGCACACTCATCATGATCTGAAAAAGGAACAAAATGGCTATCCTTACTGTACTGGAGGAGGGACAAACTGACATCATCAGCAAAGGTTTTTCCACACACTCCCATGGGTATTATCAACTGCAAGCACCAATCTAGCTGGCTTGAATGAGTTGCAGAAGTGAGTGATGATCAGTAGGGATATTTTTGTCTTTAGTTCAGAGCTCCCTTAGACATACTCCACTCAAGGCAACCTACCAAATCGCCTATGCCAACATTTCACCACAATTAATTGATTCATCCCCATGAAAATGCAAATGCAAGCAACTGAGCTTAAGGCCAACACTTTTTATTATTGACTAAATAACTGCATTTTAGCTTCCACAGCTCCGAGCTTTGATATTTGCCATAAAATGAAAAAAACACAGCAAGAAACTAGAAGGGCGCTCAGTAGAGCAAATACCTCCGCCACAACATATGTCAGTATTAGTAGTTCTGGATCAACAAGAATATTATCCAGATCACCAACAACTGTAATCAGTTCTACATTAGTGAAGATTCTTCTAAACACTGAAATTTCGTTCATTACATGAGGGACAATCAGTCTATTCAGGTATATTTCAAATTCTTCCAGATCTAGAATCCAGAATATGTTCCGGATCACTTCCAAATAAACTCATCCATGGACTACCACCTACCATCCTGCCAAATTTCATGCCAATCTGTTCATAAATTTTTGAGTTATCCTGCTAACAGACAGACTATCACACAAACAGGCAAAAAAACCTCCTTGAAAACTCTGGGCCAAACGGAGGCAAACATCACAGCAAGATGTGTCCAAGGGGGCGGCTGAGTGCTTGGTTATAGAATTGGGGATGAATTTTTGCAGTTATTGTAATTCGAGAGACACTGTCATGGCCCAAGGTAAGTGGTAAACTTGAAAGAATTGGCCAAGTTTTGAAAAGTTTGTCGCAGGTAGAAATCGATTATTTATCATTATATACTGACTATAAATGAAGTATGAGTGCGGAAAGGGCCGTCCATGCGCACAGCAGCTCAACAGTACTCACCTATACAGTTTTTTCCATCGGGGGTGAGCTCAAAGCCGGCGTTGCAGATGCACTGGAAACTTCCGTCGGTGTTGACGCAGCGGCCGTTGCGGCACATCACCCCATTGACGATGCACTCATCAATGTCTGAGAGGAAAAGCAGTGAAGATCACTAAAGATGGCCATCACAGTCAGCCAAGCAAAGTTCAACAGCAACTAAAATAATCATTCATCATTGTATTACACAGCGTATTATTCAGTATTGTCGTATTTAGTATTGTACAGTGCAGTAAAATATTCTGTATTGTATAATACAGTGCAATATTATATATGGGGCAACACTGCTTTCAGTATTTAAGTATACAATACTGTATAGTACAGTATTCAGCATTGTATAGCACAGTATTCAGTACTGTACCATATTCAGTACTGCACAGGATAATATTTAATACTTTGCTGTATTCTCTGTTGTATTATTCAGAAATTTAAATTATTCTATACAGTATTCACTACTTCAGTGAGAGACACATTGGGGGTGCATCCCAGGAATACAAACCGTATGGTTCCAGAAAGGAGGATGATGAAAATGAATACTGACATGAACCCAACTTCGGCACATTCAGAATTTAGGAACATACCAATGCAGGCTTGCTTGGTGGAGGTCCCCTGGAAGCCCTCGTGACACTTGCAGTGATATGACCC
This sequence comes from Gymnothorax reevesii, assembly GCA_029721435.1. NCBI lineage: Eukaryota > Metazoa > Chordata > Actinopteri > Anguilliformes > Muraenidae > Gymnothorax > Gymnothorax reevesii. Next base: position 33,505,175 of record CM056575.1, read on the forward strand.
AGGTGTGTTGACGCAGTCTCCGTTCACGCAGGGGTTGCACATACACTCATCTACATCTGAGGAAAAGAGGAGGGTGATCCGACTGGTAGCAATGATGCTATATTTCCATGTCATTTTACCCTGACTTGTCAGACTGTGATACTACTGCGATGATATCACAGAGGTGCTGAAACACGTAGTTCCCCAGCCTGGCCTGCAGATGGCAGCACAGCATGAATTCCAGGAGGGACACTTCTTGGGAATTCTAAGGCTTTGCAGCATCATGAAATGTCTTTTGACAGCGGAGGTGAACTTGGCTGAACTGGAATGCAGTGAGTAGGAAGCCAATTGAAGGGTGAAAGCAAAATGGCAGATGAAAACAGAGGAAGCTGGATCAAATTCAGGTAAATGACTGGAAAAGTCATCATGTGTAAATCAGTGTATCAACACTGCAGGCATGAGTAACGGAATAAAGCCGCTTTCACACTGGACGCGAAACGAATGTTTCGCACAACAGATTACATTCAAAGTCAATGCAAAGACGCGAATACACGTGTGTATTCGCGTCTTTGCATTGACCTTGAAGGTTATCTGTCGTGCGAAAAATTCGTTTCGCATCCGGTGTGAAAGCAGCTTAAGAGTGAGCATATCCACGTGTGTGTGCAAGAGAGTGCGTTCCCACATGCACGTGCGCGTGCTTGAGCCAATTCTTTTCACCAAAAACTGAGGGGTAAAAATAAACAAAATAGTACATATAAATGCAAATTGTGAAATTTTCCAGAGACAAGAGCATCCGCTAAATTCATAAAAATGCATACAGTAGTGCGCACTAATGATTAAACACTTTAAAAAATGCAGATAAATGTGAAACTAAACACTATTCAATTATTTATTTCATGTAATATTGGATCATATAGATGAAATTAAGTAAACAGATAACAATACATAGAAAAGACAAAAATAATCATGTCTACTTGAGCGAAAAAGTAAATATCTAATGTGGCCACCCTGTGCTTTGATAACAGCATTTACTCCATGATTCTGTCGATTTTTATGAGATCACTGGCTCCTTTCAAGCAGACTGAACACCAATCCATAGTATTAAGAACTCCCTGTTTTACTGAATGGGTTAACCGTTCATTTTGAAACGTTCTCCAACTCTACGACTCAGAAATGGACTTGTTCCCAGTCTTTCTTGACAAATTCAAGTCTTTTTTTGATGTTGCCAGCTCTCGGCAGCAACAAGACCCATTAAACCATTTTCACGCAGCCGTCTGAGAATAGTAGGTCTTGATACTTTCATGTCTTCACTTCTGGGACTATTAATATCATCACAGAGTCGCCATGCTGTCAACGGCTGATAGTTTTTACTTATCATACACAGATAACGAACATAAGAGGCATTTAGCTTTCGTTTTGCACTTCTATTGTCACTAGTTTTCTGCAAATCAGTCACTTTGAAACGCTTGATGGTGTTTCATACAGTAGCATGGCAGCATTTAATGTTTTCAGAAATTTTTCGAAGCGACCAGCCAGTACCCTGTAAGGCCACAATGCCACTACAAACAATCTTAGAGTTCCTTCCATCGTGCTATTGTGTTTAACACTGTGACACTGCTCGAAACTCATGTCACCTTATATACTGGAACTGACCATCAGAGGTAATTTTGCAGAACATTGTCCCCTCAAACCAGTTCAAACTATTTTTTTAGCACCAATAATCATGGAATGAGCCGTCAAACATGCATTCATGTCATGCAAGAGTCAAAAAAATGAAATTTGCGACATAATTCAATTGTTATAAAAAATTGATGGGAATTATTTTTTTGTGCTCATTGCCTGCTATTGTATTTTTCTCTACATTTTCACTGAACAAATTATAGAGAAACAATATATTAGGAGTCCTTTTAGACAAAAGTGGTGGTGTATAATCATCACTGCACGGTATTGCAAATTGATGTGAGGGATAAAGACATCACATGAGTTTCATTGTGTGTATGCGGGGGTCTTACCAATGCACTCGCCGCGTACGTCCTGGCGGAAGCCCATGTTGCATTCACAGCGATAGCTGGGAGGGGTTGGAATGCAGCGGCCATTTAGGCACAGGTTGGTGAAGTGCTTGCAGACATCGATGGTCTGGTTCAATGTTACTGTGCCTGTGGGCGACACATTTTTCACATCCACAAATGAGACACCCGGATTCCACGTTCAACAACTGACCGAACCATAATTCTAAACAAAGCTGAGCTGCATTGAGACTGCAAGGCTGACTAATGTCAAATAATGACACAAGCTCTAGTCTACCAGTGATAGATTGGTGATCCGAACTTGTCTCAATATCGATTTAAATTAAAAAAACGTTAAATTTCTGTCCTGCTACGAGACCTCTACAACTGATTTTTATTAGACGTCCAATGAGGGTTGCCACTATTCAAAGATCGGCAACAGACAATGACAAATTTTAATTGAGGTCGCACAGTCTCGTGAACTTCATGGACATTTATTATTTATTATCTTGACAAGTCTGCGTTCCCACACAGATTGTAAATGATTCTAAGCCGGCTCAGCTCCAGTTCCAGCTGGCATTAAGCCAGAATCGGCAAATGATCCACCCCGGAGTCCCGTGATACCTGGTCTGACAGAGGCTAAGGTGCCAAAACAAAAAATAATTAGTATATCATTAGAGCCAATAAGAGAGTGCAACTTCAGTTTCAGGCTTTTAGTCTGACGGACTGATGGTCTGAACAATATAGTTTAGACTGCTCCTTCTCTCTTCTGGATCTTTAAAGTGTGCGTATTGTAAAAATCATGTTCTTCCTTGCATTTTGCATTTATACTTTGGCCTTCTGTCCACATAACATCAGCCTTAAATGTCAAAACCAGATTGTCTCAGTGAAGCTGTTTTACCACCCATTCCTCAGAAATCATGTGTTTGAACAACTCGTTCCATTTTGTGCCCCTGTCCACTTTACAAGGGGGCTCATTTGCATTAAACACCCCATTGTTTTGATTTTGGCAGCCATGTTCACTTTGTAGCACAGTGAGGTAGCCAATCTGAGCAGGGAAGAGTGAGGTGTGGAATTGAGAGGCTAGAAACAGGCTGCAGACCCGGAATTTGTGTTGCTTCAAAGCCTTGCTTTCCAGACACCAGAAAATGGTCTTACTTGTTAAAAAAGTCAAAAATATAGCACCTTTAGGACAACAGACAGCTGGCATAAGCTACCGGGAGTTAGTTCGTGTCAGGCATATCCGCACAGTCACTCACCAATATTGGGGATGGGGAGAGGGCCATTGCCACCGATTCCCCCGAGCCCCCCTCCGTTTCCGTTGAGACCGCCATTCCCGTTAGGCACCCTGAAGTGGTATCCATAGCCACCACCGCCATTGCTGCCTCCACCACCAATTGGGAAGCCTCCATTGCTGCCAGTCCCATACGGCACCCCTTCGATGCACAGGCGTCGGTATTCATCTATCCGGGAGGGAAGGAAAGAGATAAATAACTGCATATCACAGGAATATTTGCACCACACAGCAGAACATATCTGTCATGTCCATCTTAATGAGCCTTTTAGTCTGGTTGTGATCCTGAAGATCTTGATTCTATCTCTCTCAAATAGATTACATGAGTTTGCTTCGTGTTAACTTTTTCTTATAAAGGATAGGAAGTATTAACCATGTTATCTCGTCAGCACTACTTTTGTCTTATTTGAGAAAAAACGTAATGGCAACCAATTCCATTTTCATTATAGCAGCTGCAGAGCTTGTTTATATTCGCTCGTTTCCTTTGTTTCAGCAGTGCCATCAGGTACTCAGGCTTCAGAAACCCCTCTTGCTGAAGGAATCCAATGTAGTCAAAGGTTATAGTTTCTGACAGTTCTGAAGATGTATAGTCAATTATCACTGGGACTGTCAGAGAACCAAGAGAGGCTATACATCTAATGATCCCCATGATGTACGGACAATAAATGGTCCCAGTCAGACACTTCAAAGACATCCTCAAATCACACCTGCCGCACGCGATCTCTGGAGCACAGCTCAGCCATATAGAGAGTATATGATTTCTGACAGTGATAGACGAAGCCTGAGGGCTTCTGGGGCGGCTGTTGCAATCACCATAGATCCTGTCCAGTGTTTGCGATGGACTCTGCTTCCAGACGGAGGAAGACTCACCGCTTCACATGAAAGGAAGGAACTAGAAACAGAAGGAGCACCACAGAGGCCCGCTCTCCTGGGCAGCTTGGGAATGTGCGGATTTGGAGAGGCCCTGAGGGCCGCCAGGCCTGTTCCCCCAGTCTCTATCATCTCCATCTTTCTCACGTATAGAGAAAAGCCAGTAGTTAGTCCTATTTATTTAGCTTTGGCCCATTTCCCACACTGCGGAGGCTCATCGGCCTGATACTCAAGTAGGGGCCTCATTAGGGGCCTTATTAGGGGACAGACATTATTAAACCCTGCATTTTGCCTCATTGTTCACAAGCTACGCAGCCTCAAGACAGTCAGCGTGAGCCAATGCAACCATAAAGAGATATTTCTTGGTCCAAGGTAGGTCCAAGGTGAACTCCAACTTCTTTCTCACCCATAGATTTCTTGCAAGCAGTTTATTGTGATATCATGCCTAGGCAGTGGCTATGACTTTCTTCTTTTTATTTTGTGTGGTTGCCTCATCATAGAGTGTTGCCACTGAAACCTTCTCTTTACAGTACTTCAGTGTGCTTTGCTGACAAGCTAGCCGAGCGACCCCGGTTACAGCAGCTGAGACGCCTCGAATCTAGGGCAAAGTCAAGGCCTGGAGTTGTCCCAGCCAGCGATGAATGATGATCAATCCCGTAAAAATTTCATCCCCTGCCGCCTCCAGCAGACATCGATGATGAGATCTCCTTTTATTTTGATTGGTGATGCATTCCAGAGAGGAAGCAAAGCTGAACTTCAGCTGGAAATCATTCGCTCTACTGGAGTTTCTCTGCAGGTGCACCAGCATGCTGTCTGCCGCTGATTAAGTATGTATGCCTGTGTTTGTAAGAGTGTGTGGTGTGTGTGTGTGTGTATGTATCCATGCAACTGTGTATATGATTCTGCATGCATGTTATTGTTCAGTAGCTTGTCTGTGCATGTACCGCACGATTGCCTGTGTGTATGTGATAATGCATTTGCCGATGTGGCAATGTTTGTATTCGATATTGTGTGACTCTGTGTGTCGTACATGTGCCTATATGTGTGTGTCTATGAATGCATCCCTGTGTGAGTGTATCTTTGCGTGTGTCCGTCAATCCTCCTTAAATTTCAGCCAAACAACAATATGTGGGGGGTGTCTCTGGGGAAAAGAGTCAAGTAATAAGTGATCTTGACCTTTTTTCAATCATTTTGCTTGATAAACAAGTTTTCCAATGATTGGAGTAATCCGTTGACTGTTAAACAGAATGCAGCCTATCAAACCTGTGTTTCTTGACAGCTTAAATTGCAAAAAAAAAACAAAGAATAGCCACAAGTGTCTACAAGTGAATAAAGTTAACTTTGATTGAAATGCAATTTTGCATCAAAATGATGCGTTTCAGTTCTTGTTTTACCTTAATGAGGCCAAATGTATTCAAAGTTCAAGTAGTATTCATTTCAATAAATGATTGAACTATGAAGGTCTGTCCTATTCCTCCCAAATTTTCCGCGCACCAGCTGACGCAGGTGTGTTTGTTTATGCATCCGTGTGAATGTGAGTAACAGTGCGGCTGTATGAGCGTGTTCATGTTATTGTATGTGTGTGTCACCGCGCATCTATTTGTGTGCTCTGGCGTGATTGTGTATGGAGGTGGCTGTGCATGTTAGTGTGCGTGACTGCATGCGATTGGGTAAGTAACTCTGTGTATGTGTGTGTGTGCGTGTGTGTATGTGTGTGTGTGCGTGTGTGTTTGTTTGTTTGTATGTGTGTGGGTGTGTTTAGGAGTGTACGTGCCTGCTTTTGTGTTGGCTGCAGATGTGTGTTTCTGACACAGGGTCCAATGAGGGCTTACCGGATCCCCTCACGGGACACATTTCAGGGATCTGTCCGAGGGCCCAGCAGCGCCCCGTATCGCAACAGCACTGCATTTTCGTGTACTGTCCTGTCAGCTCGCCAGCACAGCGCCCGTTAGCCAGGGCAGAGAAGCAGGTGCCCACTCGCTGATCTGAGACAAGGAGAAAAAGAGAGAAACGGTGATGGTCAGACCGTGTGCTATGAAAGTAACACATTCATCAACATTGGACTATCGATGGGGGACTATCAATCTGGTATATTGAACTAGGACAGGAAGGGGTGGACAGCCTGTTAGCAGGTATGTTTGGGTTAAATATTATTTCCCGAAGCTCAGGAATAACTCGACAGAAGGAACATATTCCAAGACCAGTAAATCTCTCCACACATCTTCAAAAAAATAATAGTTCCGAGGGGAAATCTGTGATTGCAAGGAATATCCTTGTCTAGTTCAATGGTTCTCACTTGAAATGAAACTTTTCTCGTACTGGGAGCTTTCAAATGAATGATAGAAGGTTCCACAAAGAGCTAAAAACGGTTCCTCTACAGAGAGAAGGCTAACACGCTTTGGTTGAGAGTGCAGCAGCCCTGCTTCAGTAGACAAACATTCACATAACTAAGTGGCCGCTAGTTCCTCATAGCGGCTAATGTTCAAGGAAATACGTTTCCTGGTATAGATGCATGAACTCTAACTGATGGTGCATAACATGATGAAAGAGAAGGACCACAGGCCTGGGAACCCAGGTGAACTTTGCAGACCAGGAAAGCGGGGGATTCGGGGAGCTTTTTCAATGGAGCAGCAACACCCTTCCAGCCTTCACAAACAGAGCAACTTATTTTCCTTGTTACTCACTAATGCAGGAAGCTAAGAGCGCGAGTGCCCTTTTCATGGTAGCCTTTTAAGAAGTCACTTAACAAGGTAGGGCCTGTAGAAGTTATGAGGGGAACCTTGAAAAAAAGCAATTTGTATTTAGTGGTCGTCTCAAATAGCTTTGTTTACTAATGTCCCCTTGGGTTGGAAGGAGAGGCGTAGTGCTGATTGGAGGGGCAAAGGAAATGGGGCGTGGTCAACAGAGTGGACATTCCAGAGCTAGAAACAAAAAAGCATTGCCATGTTTCACTTCCAATCATGAGGTCATCCAGTCCATTCCTTGGAACAGTTTAACCTCCAGGCTGATGGGTGGCTATAAGCAGCAAATCCAGGTTGCTGGAACGAAATTCTGTGGAGGGATTGTATCTTTTCATTTTCAACCTTTGTTTGTAAGGTCACATACAGAGGACATGCAGGACACGTGCGAGCGCATGTATATTCCTTCACAAAAAAAATTCCAGGAAAGGGGGGGGGGGGGGGTGGGTTGGGCGATTAAACTTACCAACAGGCCAGCAGTCTGGAATTAATTAGTTCCACGTGAGGCAATCCCAGCCAATTACCTAGGATGTGAGAAGCAGATCGTATGGGGGCAATAGCTGTATACTTTAAACGGCACCACCGTTCTCCTGAGAGAAAAGCCCAGTTGGGGGCAGGAAGGGGGGTGGTGGGCGGGGGAGTAGTTAAGGGGGGGGGGTGGGTGAAGGCGGCGGTGGGGTGGCGATGATTTAAATTAGAAACAGACCTTGTGCACAAATGCACACTTTCATTTCATAGGCTACTTTACAGTGAAACCAGGGCATTAGAGCTGGTTAGCGTCCAGCTGAACTGCTCCCTTCAGAATGACAATCCACGCAGCAGGAAAACCAGCCTTGGGGAACAGCTCCCAAAAATTAGTCTGCCGCCCGTCGTTCCAGGCTCCCCTGCTCACCTCATCTGTTCTCATCTGGGGGGGGGGGGGGGGGGGGGGGGGGCTTAAGGGTGAAGGGGGGGGTGTGGAAAATTTAATCAAGGAATCTGGGCCAAGTTAGGGGGACACAGAGCTTAGTAAACGCCCTACCCTGCAGAACCCACAAGCGTAGATGCAAGTCTTCTGGCAGGGGAATGTGAGTTAAGTTCAAAAACACATTAAGTAAAGCTCACAATGTTCATGTTTTCTCCATTCCCGCTGAGCTCAGCGTGTCTTGACCTTGATAAGGAGATATATGGGACGCTGTGTCACAGTGTCAGTCCGACTCTAGACTTCTAGAATTCATTTTTATTTCTTCCAGGGGATGTTGCGGTATGGGAGGTTAGAGAGGACAGATGGCAAAGCCCGGGTGAAAATGAAAAACAGGGAGAGGAGAAGAAACAGGAGGAAGGGAAAAAAGGAGACATGGGGAATGGATGAAATGGGAGTTTGAGAGAGAAAGAAAGTGCAAGAGAAAACAGAAAACATGTTTAGCGGAACCAAAAAGAGAACAATGTATGAAAGAGAGAGAGAGAGAGAGAGAGAGGTCCAGATAGATGTTGAAAATGAGTGAGAGAGGAGTGGAGATAGAGTGACTATGTCAAAGAAACACAACATGAGTCTCATAAAGCCTGCATCACTCAGCTGGTTTAACATCATAATATCTCTTTTCAGTTATTTGGTATTCAGTATGTCCGGAGCGGCCATACTGGATTCCGAATCAAGCCAAAGAAAAAAAAAGGCAGTTGCTACGGGTAAGGCAGCTTTCCAATGCATTTCAATGTAGAGAGGTACGGCAGTCCCCATTTCAAACCCTGCCCTAACCTAACCCTGACCCTAACCCTAACCCCAACCCTAACTTTAACCCTGACCCCTAAACTAACCCTTCCCCTAACCAGAATCCCTAATTTTTATCCTAATCCCTTCAAATCGACTGCCGTACCCATAAAACTGCTGTATCTCTAGAAAAAGCCCGGACACAAACGTGTACCGACTCTTTTCCAAATCTGACCAGCGGAACTGGAGAAGACAACAAAAATGCGTCAGCCAATAAGCGACCAGGGCAGCCATATAGGATTTTGAATGAAGATGTGAAATAATACTACTTGGTCCGGGCCACGAGACAAATAAGTACAACTCACTTGTTCCAAATCTAAGCAGTGGAACTGGGGAACTCGTAAAACATGCCTCAGCCAATCAGTGACCAGGCTGCCATACTGGATCCCAATTTAAGCCAAAAAAAATGACTCATTGTCAGAGCTATGAGACAAACATGCGCGCCACGTGTTTTCCAGATCGGACCAGCGGAACAGGAGAAGAAAGTTGAAAATGTGTCCGCCGATCAGAGGTCAAGGCGATCATACTGGATTCAGAATGGAGCTGAATAATTATTACACTTTGTCTGGGCTTTGAGACAAACGTGCACCATGCCTGATCCAAATTTGACCAAAGGAACTGGAAAAGGAGTCAAATGCAAAAGCGAATCAGCCAAGGCAGCCATATTGGATCTTCCCTAAAAATAACAACACTTGGTCTGGGCCAGAGGAGGAACAATTCTACAAAATGTGATCCAAATATTCCTGGTAGAACTTGACAAGAAGTTGTTTAAATAAAAAGTTGACGGACAGGCGACAGACGCACCATAGCAACAGCTCACCCTGGGTCCTTCAGGCCAGCTGAGCTAATGAGAGACAACAAGGAAACAGGAGTTAAGGGCAAAGTGCAGAGAGGGAAAGACGAGAGACAGAGAGATGGAGAGAGAGATAGAGAGGGAGGGAGGGAGAAAGAGAGCTAGCTAGAGAGAAGGAAAGGCTGTTATGCACTGAGTGTTTCCCAGATTGTTTTTCTCTACAGTTTAGCCCTCTTTTTGGTTTCGGTTCCATTATTGATTTTCATTTTTTACTGATAGTCACGTTCTTCTCCCCAACCCTCGTGTTTCCTCTCCATGTTTCTATGTCTTTTCACTCTGTAGATCGCTTTCCTTGTGTATTTAGGTTTCTGGTCTTCATCTCCCCTACGCTACAGTTTTGACTTCGATCTTCGGTGTTTCAACTCAAGAAACCAAGTAACGATTTATTCAGAAACCTCTTCCCTGTGGCACTGGGGAGCGATGCCTCTCCTAGTTACTTCAGCATCCCAGTCCGAGGGTGTGCATCGACCCTGCATGCCCTGATATATTCTGCTTGACGCCCCTGCCACTGACCTCAGACCAGGCCCTTCTGCAGTGCCTAGCCTGATCTCCAATGTGCCTGTTCACTCCCGCCTGATTTTGGACCGTTTTCCCCTCAGACTGTGTATTGAAACTCCTATTTATTAGAGTCGCCGATATGGCTTGTCTGTGATCTGTGTGTCGCTCCAATGATCTGAAGCTCATGACAGAGAGAGAAAGAAACAGAGCAGAGAAGGAGTGAGAGAAATAAAAGAGGGAGAGACTGAAACAAAGAGCAGATGGACAGCGAGAGAAAAGAGAGAGAGCGAGACAAAGAGCAAAGAAAGAGAGGGGCAGGAAAGAAAGAGAGAGACAGAGAGCAAAGGAAGGGAAAGGAGAGACAGGAAACGACAGATGACGACAGAGGACTACAGCAGTATGACCCCTAAGGCAGATCCAGATCCTCAAACAGAGCCAGAGAACAGAGACCATCTCAGGGTCGAGCAGTGGTGGGAAATCACAGAGGCATGACGCTCTAGCTCTGCTGTCCTTGCCCAGTTCAGGGGGGTCTGTGAGACCACCAGGAGGCGCTCAATCTCATCCCCCGCTCGTCTCGCCTGCTCTTTCCTCTGTACTAGCCCCATCAGAAACCTCTGGCGAATTCTCCGACTCCAACACGCACGCTCTCAATCAGATGCCTTCTCCCCTTCCCTGGCTGCAGCCTTCCTGCGTGTGCAACTTTTCCACGGAAAAACAATCAAAGTATTTTCTTCCGCTGGCACCCATTCACAGTCAGGGCTGTATCTCAGCGCCCACCCCCCCCCCCACCCCCCCCTGCCACTCCCCTGTTATACACACCCCGCCTTCATATATTGTTGTTGAGAAGTAGGGCTGGTTCCTTCCCACCACATAAACGATCCCAGATGTTCTTTACCTTCAACGCAAAGCAGTTGGCAATGTGGGAGAACAAGGGCGCTCCTTGTGAGCTGAACGTTAGCTTTGTTCGGTTCTCAAAGAGTTATTTGAATTCCCCCAGCGCACGCAAAAAAAAAAGAATCAACTCCGAATCAAATGCGCTTGGCCAGGGTTTTCAAACGATGACGTACGGAGGACGGCAAGCCAGCAAAGAACCAAAAAGGGTGGGTACATGAGAGCTGGAGTTACGAGCATGCATGCCCAGCAGGGGGTGCGGCTTCACAGCTGAAATAATCAACCCTCCACCTCAACCATGGGCGCTTGAAGGAGCGCAGTAGTTTTTCATTGAAACCATGGTTGAAAAGTGACCTCCATCTCCCAGCTGGAGATTTTCACACCGACAAATTAGGAATGTCCAACGTAAAAAAAACCCATATTCATTCGATGAGAGCGATGAGTCAGCAGAAAAGAATATCTGCGGCGACAGGATTGAGAAGGCTGTGGTTTTGGGAAAGTGAGAGATAGCCGCGAGACTGCACGACTCGCAAAGTTGAGATCGAGGGAGTGAAACCACATCACGACCAGGTTAGGCCAGATGTCGGAGTGTGGAGGAGGGGGCTCACCAACGCATCTGGACCCATCAGAGCTGGTGATGTAGCCGCGAGGACAGGTGCAGACGTAGCTTCCCACTGTGTTGGTGCATTCCCCACCATCACACACACCGGGGATAGTGCTGCACTCGTCAATATCTGAAACACACGCACAGAAGGACACGCCCATGAACACACACTGGTACACAAACACACAGGCAGATTAGGCTGGGAAACTGCGAGCCGAAACCACTGCAGCGGCTGGAAAGCTATCAACTTCATATGCAGGATTGTAGCCGCTTCACTGCAAAAACAAAATTTTAGATCTAAACTTATAAACACTTTTGTCTATTACCTTCTTATGTCTATTACCTTCTCATTTAAAAAAAAAAATGAAAATCTGCCACTGATAAAAGTGAATTTTGACCTATTTTTAGATTTCTGCATGAGGTAAAGTAATTTCACTTGCCCCATGGAAAAATCTGGACAAGAGTCAAAATGAAAATGTAAGTCAATTTTTTAAACAAAACAATAGAAATCGAAATGAATGTTCTAAGTCCAAATACAAGATTAAAATGCTTGGTAATATTTTGTTTTTGCAGTGTTGGAAGTGGCTGCAGTCGCATAGCTCTGAGGTGTGGTCTTTTTGTGGTCACTTTGATCGTGTCACTCTGTAAGGAGGGAGAGGGAAATGACGTTACGAAACATGAATTTTTTACGCAGATATTCGCCACACCATCTTCACTGACCCCGTAGCAGTGAGGACACGTAGATGCAAGAGCTCACCGATGAACTCTCACCTACTCTGTTCGTGAGAAAGCTTCCACGTGTCGAAGCCGTGCTTCATAGCAGGATTACACGTGTGCGCAATTATTACCAAGCGTTTCGCCCATCTGAATCTATTTTATGTGCATTAGATGTAAAAGAACAACACCAGGTTTTATCAAGCTACAACTCTCTATTGCAAGATGTTCACATGTAGTACTTCCCTTGCTCCTACCAGGGTCAGAGTTACTTAAAGTTAATGTACGCAGCTCAGGTCCAGATGTGAGCCCAGCTTGGTAAAAACATCAACACCTGGCACGATCGCCTTAAAGTGCAGGACTTGCACTGCTACGATGTGGGTTGTTGGACTAGAAACTTCTGCATGACCTATAGAGTATCTAAAACAAAAAATGATATTGTCTTAACACGCTTCTAACCCTTGTGCTCAGTTTGCGATCACGAAACCTCCAGTGTCTCTTTAACAGCTCGGTTAAAAACATACTTTACATAGTTACATCAGATTTATCAGCTTGACGTGTTCCTAACTTAATGAGAACAACACAAAAAACATGGTTCATAACCCTGTAACGTGTTTGAGAAGTGCTGTACAAAAAAGTTTGCGAAACCTTTGTTGACCTCATTTCATGCTGATTCCAAAAGAACACGAGGGAGTCATGTTCTGTAATGCAATTCAGTAGCAGGGGAGCATGTGTTGTGGTACACAGTGAAGGGCGTACATCTGGGTTGCTGATTGGCATGTACTGCATGTGGTAAGGACTGAGCCACGGGCTGAAGCACCCAGCAGTGTGTAACGAGGCACTTCTAACCAGCGTTGACTGTTGTCCGCAGGCAGCCCTGAAGTGGTGTTTCTGCAGTCACTATAGCCCAGAAAATAAACCCTGCGTCAGCATTACTGATGAAGGGAAGCAGACTTTACTCTGCATTGACACTGAAAGGGCTTATATTGGAGAGGAAATGTCTACCACCTGGGTAAATGACCACTGTTTAGATGTGCAAACCTCCCTCTCTCTCGCTCTCTCTCTCTCCCCCTCTGTTTCTCTCTCTCACCCTCCCTTTCTGTCTCTATTTCTTTCTCACATGCTTCCACTCCTCTATCTCTCTCTCTCTTTTGTGTGGATTTCCTTGTGAGTTCTTAAACTCTTTAACTGCCTAGCTGCTCAACCTTTAAGCTGAGCAAATTTTTTTGAGTCACTGTATCTAATTCAAAGTTGTGTTGAACTCAACCAATTGGATTTTTTTTTTTCAGCATAACATATTTTAACTGAGTGTTTGAACGCTCAATCGGGAGCGTTTCCCGAAAGCGCCGATGCTAACTTACGCTGTTGAAACCATTGACTGTGAATGGACGAACTATGTAAGTTGATAACTTAGTTAGCAACCATGCTTTTGGGAAACACACCCAGGTAAAGTTCAACATATCATTCAATTAGACCGAGACTCAACATGTGCTCAACCAAATGGGAGGAGGCCGTTAAAGGGTTAAGGGGAAACGGTTTATGGTAGACATCAGGAGTCGAAAAGATAATGCTAATTGAGAAGTCGATTTTTAAATACTCCCCGAATCACTCTTATGCAATCACTCCTGCTCTCTTCTCATGCCCTCTCCCTCGCTCACCCTCCCTCTATCCCTCTATTTCTTTCTGTCTCTCTTCTCTTTGTGTGAGTGAGAAAGAGAGACATTCTTGTATGAAGATCTAATCATCCATATGTAGCCCTTTTGCGCCCTTTTCACAGAAAGCAGTAAATTTGTCCATCCTGCCCGCCTTTGTTCATATGCCAGCAGCTCGTGAAAGAAGCCTGGACGTCATTTTTTTTAAAGGAAATGAAGGACAGGGAAGCCATCGGCTAAGCGGCTTCCGACAAACAGCGACGCCTTTCATGTTACTCTGAAAATGCCCACTCACTTCCCCGGAAACTGAATCTACGTACCATTTTCATCAGAAGACTGAAAAAGGTCTTGCATTTTGTATTTTAGCATCTTAATATTTTAGTCATGAACTTAAAATCGGCTTAATACATTTATAGTGTAATAAGACAAAAATACTCCCAATGTGGCAAGAGCTATTGCCTCTTTTTGTCAATGGGGAAAACTTTCTAAAATAAAACAATTGTGTATTATCTTCTCAAGTGGATAGATTTTATTCCAAGACTAAGCTGAGTAGAGACTAGGTTCTGTACTGGCTTTGCTCATTGACAAAACCCAGCCTTTGCTGAATTACAAAACCTAGCTTCTGCTGAGTTACAAAACTCAGCTTTTGCTGAGTTGCAAAACCAGGCATTTGCTGAATTATAAAACCCAGCTTTTGCTGAGTTACAAAACCCAGTTTTTGCTGAGTTACAAAACCAGGTTTTGCTGAATTACAAAACCTACCTTCTGTTGAGTTACAAAACTCAGCTTTTGCTGAGTTGCAAAACCAGGTATTTGCTGAATTATAAAACCCAGCTTTTGCTGAGTTACAAAACCCAGTTTTTGCTGAGTTACAAAACCCAGTTTTTGCTGACTTACAAAACACAGTTTTTGCTGACTTACAAAACCCAGATTCCCTCCTCCCTCTCTCTCGCCCTTTCTCCCAATGGGCAAATACAACCTTCATCCCAGGGGGCTGAATTACCACAGTAAGTCATTGTCCTGTAATTAGCTCCCCCCTTTCCCCTAGCCTGCTCTCCCTCCTCTCTTCAAAGAATACAAGCCACCGTCCTCACCAGCATGGTCGACAAGGCTCCAGTCACAGCTTGGTTAAGACACAATTCAGCTGTTTTCTGAAAGGGTGGGGAGGTGATGTCATAATTAAAGGATGGGTCTTTCTCGAACGCATTAACCTTAGGTAAACTGAGCTCTATCTACCCCCCCCCTACCTTCACTGACTGCAGTGCTCAATAAACAAAGGGTTAGTCTCTTTGCTTTGTCCCCTCACGTATAGGGCCCACACAACAAACCCAAAGGAGTGGGTAACCTAATGGGGTTCTGTTTGAGACTTAAGCATACATTGTGAGAAATGTCTATCTTAACAAGTGCAACTGTCTTGTAATGACACCTCCCAGGGAAGTTTCACCAACAAAGTCCGAGGCAAAATTTCGCATTTTAACACTTTCTCCGTCAGTGTATTTTTTCAGTTACCATCTACTGCTAACATTATTGATAATATTCACTGATCTTTTGATGTCTATTTTTGTTGGAAGATCTGTAACCGTGCCTCCTCACCATATGAGAGTAAAAACGCTGATTGCTGCAATATCTCGTCAATGGCAGGAGAAGCATACAGTCGTAATTGACAGAAAATCTTGTCAATGGCAGGGAATAGGTTAAATGGAGATTTTCCATTCAAAGCTGAATTTAGTCCAGGACCAAAGTCTGTGTCCAAGAAATGGGCCAAAAATCGTATTACTATCCTTCAAGTAAAATAACTTCCTTGCATCACTACCGTCCTCTGAGGCGTAAAAGCAGCTTACCCATCACCAGTTCTAGTCAAACATTTTCACCCAGTTGGCAACCTTTTGCAATCAGATTTCAAGTGTGAAGACAAAACTATGGTCATATTATGTCCATTTATTTTTCATTGTAGGGCAGAGTACAAAACCTCAAACCTAAGCTGTGGTGACAAAACAGTCCCCAGCAGGTTGACACAGTGACCCAAACCTGCAGACGGGTGGTCTTACATGCCTGTGTTTTAGACTGTGATGAAGAGGGACTGTGAGTGGGGGAGGGGGTGGTATACTGAAGACATAGCTGCAGTACGCCTCTCTCATCACTCCTTCAGCTCTGACTGACTCTTGGAGGCATAAGTGCCACATCTGTGATGATACAAGGCTGAAAGCGTCGGAGTCACGGACTCTATTTCACGGTGTCAGTCTCTCTGGGGCAGGAAAGAATGTGGTTCTCTGTTTCACCCCTCTCTCAGGTGGACTTAGGTCAGTATGAAGAGTGTGAGAGGAAATAGGTTCTACATGCTATTTTATTGGTAAGCAACATGATTTTGTCACATGTACATACGCATGCAACATGCAAGCACACAATCATTTAAACAACAGAAACAACAAGAATAATTGTATGTCCATATTTGTGCGAGAATCTGCACAAGTAGAAATACACTTTTGCACGCATGTGCGTGAGTGTGTTGACATGTCCTCTGTGATCTGGAAAAACCCAGAGAAGAGGGAGAAACTGAGTTTGATCCTCTTTTGCAGTAACTAAGAGTGGCGAAAATCTTTAAATACTAGCTATTACTGTTACTTAAACTGTCTAAATCAAGTTTCTAATATTTTTTTCGGTTAGGAGAAGTCCTGAATCCAAAGGTTTTTGTTCACTTTCGAGAATCCGTGCCAAAGATAAATTCACTAGGTTTTTACAGATCATAGGAGATACGCTTAACATACATACAACAAACACACACACACAAACACTTGTATGCATGCGAGTGTCCATACGTGCTAAATCCACACTCAAACTCACTCTTGCATAAATGCATGTGAATGCACACATGCTTACGTGCACGCACACACACTCACGGACACACGACACATGATTGCATATATGTACACACATGCTAACTTACACCCCATCCCCCCACAAGTCCCAAACCTGGCCTCCATTTTCTTAATCTACAGCAGCAGAGCTAATCTTAACCACCACCATCCTCCCTCCACCCTGCCCCATCTAAACCTGCTGACCCCACCCTGCAACACGTCTTTTTGTTTTTGCTTGGCATTGTTTAAATTCCACCCTAATCAACACACAGTAACGTGAGTACGGAATGGCCTGTAATCTGAACTGGAGGCCAATCTCTCTGATCACTGGACCTTTGAGCACTGAGGAGCCCTTGCATGCATGGAGCCTGACAACGGACAAAAAAATCTGGCACTCCTGAAGAAGAGCCTTTGAGAGCTTTCCAATAAACTTTCCGACTGAATGGACACACAGTCTAGGCTGGGAGTACACTGCAGTGTTTCGCTTACAGCAAGAGAACAACAGCAACATTCAGTGGACAGCAGTCTTTGTTGAATAAAAATTGTGTAAATCTTCTTTCTAGGAAAAACTATCCTCTGCCCATCCCCTGCTCCTTAAAAATCAACCAACTTGAAAAGGTACCAATATGACTGTTAAAAGTAAAATGACATCGAATGGAGTTGTCTCCAGCCCAGTGGCTAGGGCCTTTGACAGGGACTCAGAAGTTTGGTCGTTAAGGCTCCATATAGCCCCAATAAGATCAGCACAGCTGTTGAGTCCTCGGGCAAAAGCTCTTAACCCACCCTTCTGTTGCCCTGGAGGAGATGGTTTCCTGCTTCGTCGAAACAACTACAGGTCACTTGGGAGTAAGGCTTTAGTGAGATCACTCCAATGTAAAGCAATCCAATGAATGTAATACTGTTAAGCTCCACGGTGGTGACTCACCCTCGCATTTCTGATTGATCTCGTTTTGGCGATGGCCGGCGGGACACTTGCACTCGTACGACCCCACCGTGTTGATGCAGTTCCCCCCCGAACACAGTCCTGGGATGGCCTGGCACTCGTCCACATCTGACGCAACAGTGAAACAATGAGAGACAAGCCGTTAGTACAATACGAAAAGTGCAGCGCTAGCACTGAGCATGAGCATGATTGTGTTTGGGATTGCCTGTTAATTGCTGCTCGGTTTTTGATCACGTCCAAAAGCAATATGGTCAATGGTAATGCCCCACCAAGACCCAGGGGATGTTAATAGTTTGATGCTCATGCGACTACTAGCATAGAATGAGGTTATAACCACATACGGGCTACTTAACTGAATACTTACTATGTGAAAGTAGCGTGTCGTTACCAGTGTTTGCTGGTGCAGTATGCAGTATGAAATTCAAGCATGTGATTCCAAACATGGCCTAAGTCTACCACATACTCTCTGCTGAAGGAATGCACAGCTTCTGCAGGAGAACATGGCATAAACGGGGCAGTCCCTAGCCTCCTGGTTATAGCGTTAACAGGAACTCAACAGCCTTAGCATTTCAAGCCCTAGCGTAACCATAGGGCCCTTGAACAAGGCCCTTAACCTCATATTGCTCCACAGGGGGGATTGGCATCTTCTTACTCCAATCAACTTCAATTTTCTTGGGGCAGAACTGTTTGATAAATAATTATTATAAATTAATAAAATGTATGGGGGTGGAAATGTAGTCACAACAGTTAGAAAACTTGATATATAATTGTTAAGTTCTGGGTCAATTCCTTGCGTAGGTAATGCAGTTGTCCAATTGAGCAGCAAAAGATTTAAAATGATTTGTTTGAGTTAACGGTCTAACTGTCTAAATAGATTATATGTAATCAGGTTAAATCACCCTCAATAAGAGCATCTTGCAAATTACAAATGTAAATGTATGACAGTGCAATCAAATAAAAAGCCATTGTTCTGAAACAAAGCTAAAAAGGCCAATCACACTGAAAGCTCTTAGCACAGCTCCTCAAATTGCCACTCATTAAAGAGCCATTTGGTCTTTGTAAAAATACTTTGGCCAAATTGGGGAAAATTGCAATGACTTCATGTCATGTTGCAGCTGTTTCCCACATCTATACTAAGATTCTTCGTTTCTCTGACACTTTCCCATCAAAGAAGGAATGTCTAAACACAAACCAGGTTCACAGAAATGATACGTTTAATTAGACATAATGAATCATGGCAGATAGACTGTTGGAATGTTGGTTTTTTAGGTGGAGCTCTGCTTAGACACCAATGTCAGCAGAAAACTAGGTTAGTTCATTCAAAACTACATTGTGTAAAACCTAAAAAAAGGGAATCTTTCCACAAATTTTACTGTGTTTGATGTTAAAACTGCATTTCTTCAACTTTTTTTTTTTAACTAAAATAACACAAATTATTGCCTGTGAAGACAAAAAAAGTTAAGAAGCCAAATTGTTTCTAAAAAAAAGTTCATATTCTATTCCAGTGAGAAACAAATACAATTTTGAGCCAGACTTACAATACTAGAACTCATATAAAGGCCAACTTTTTTGCCTTATTCTACTTGAGATTTTTATGAGAAGACGGCATATTTATCACCTCATCATTTTCTCCCTTCACACATTTCCACATCATTAGCTCAGAGTCTCGACATGCTAGGCCCCTCTCAACGTTTTCTCCAACTTCAGCTGAATGCAAACCCTTGGCTTTTCAGAACTCATAAAAAGACAAGATCGACTCGACTCTTAGGGTATCGCCTCGTCTCCTCACCAGGCAAACATGGCACACAGATACAGCCCATGATCTGCCTTCAAGAGACATGCTTAGACTGCCCTGTTCTCAACAGAGAGGCCTGGCTCACCACATCAAGACTAAGCCAAAATAATGCAGCTTCCAACAGCCTGCTTCTCATCAGCATAAAATGTCTCCAATAGTCATATTCTTTGTTTGTTAACAAAAGCAGCAAATATGCTCTGATTTATGTGGGACCACTGGAAAGTTCTGTTGGCTTTGCCATTCACATACTCTTACATAGTGCCAGTCTTGGTTTTTTTTTTTTTTTTTCTTCATGTGTGCGGACCAGAAGGGATTTTAGGCCACTCTAGGCCAGAAAATCCAATGTTTTGGCGCCCTCCACCATTCCGGTCCCCAAAAATTGTCCTAAGTTACCCCCGTAATGCTGCTTCCTTCTAACGTGCAGCGGATCCCGTTTGGATATCCTGACCCCTCAAGAAAGCACATCCTGCTCTGAGAGCCACAACTAGAGATGTTTGAGATTATGGTGAAGTTTGGACAAAACATCCTTTGAAAAAGTATAAATTACTGCCATACTATGCACCATATGTCTCAAATGAAAAGGAAGCTATGCTCGGCGCAGCTTTCGAATAGTGTCTCTGTGTCCGATTATCCGAATAAGCTGCCGTATCTGAAGCACACATTATTATGACGGCACATGAGAATG
Organism: Gymnothorax reevesii; assembly: GCA_029721435.1. NCBI lineage: Eukaryota > Metazoa > Chordata > Actinopteri > Anguilliformes > Muraenidae > Gymnothorax > Gymnothorax reevesii. The sequence continues at coordinate 33,525,299 of CM056575.1, forward strand.
TTTTACAAGGCAACCTCAGGTCTTCTTACTCAAGAGCCACAACAAAAATTACAGGTCAAATCATTGAGGACCTGTGTGACGAGTCACATAGAGGAGATAGAGGGGGAGGTGAGGAATATTGGAATGTCTGCAGCAGAATGTGACTGAAAAACACTTTTGTTACAATCTGGGAGAAAATGGCCAGTGTGGAAGGCATGTCCGGTCGAAAGGGCTGAGGCTTTTCCGAGCCACGCCCCGGGATTTCAAAAGTGTGGGGCCCCTGGGGGGCTGATAGGACGTTAACATTCTCTCGCCGCTGATGTGAAAACAGAGACTCAAAAGTCAGGCCCTTAGGGCAATGGCTTGCATCACCCCCCAGCTTTTTCAATTGCTTAATTGAAGCTATTCCTTTGCATTTAACCGGAACCGATAGGGACCCTTTAGCTGTAGCAGCAAGACGGCTCATTAACATCGGAGCGAAAGCAGATAACGGCAGTGGCCCTCAAGGGACAGCCCGGGGGCCTGGGTATTGTTGCATTTGACATTTAGCGGCAGACCCAAGCGAGACTCTCTGATTGGCAGATATGCAATCAAGCACAATGGTAAAGCTGATGAACACTTCAGAATGCTTGACCTGGTAGACCTTTCCAGAAAGAAGGTCATTAGGACAAAGTTAACAGTAAAACTCTCTACAGCGGCAAAAAAAAAAAAAACAGACAAAAAGCCTCGTGGGGCATGGCTGGGAGACACCAGACTCCATTTATCCACAGTAGGCCAAGACACTTCGGTGCAATTTCTCCACGCAAATCGATGAGCGTCACATCTTGGGATCGATCGAACAAGAAAAGCAATATGGCGGGACCAGCTCTCACCCTGACAGGCTCCGCTGCGGATGTTGGGGATGAAGCCGCGCCGGCAGGGGTGTGGTTGGGCAGGGCACATCTCGCAGGGGTGGCCCCATGCCCGGCCAATGGTGGCGCAGCACAGGGTTTTGGTGCAGACGATACCGCTCAGCTGACCCTGGCACATCTGGTTACTGACCTGGGTGAAGCAGGGGCCGGTCCGATAGTCTGAGAGAGAAAGAAGGGTGAGAAGGGAGAGGGGGAGGGAGAGAGGGAGGGAGCAAGAGATAATGTAAGATAGGGAGAGACAGATTTGGGGAAGGAGGGAGGAGAAGGAGTAAGTACAAGAGAGATAGAAAAAGGGAGAGGGTGAAGGTGAGAGAGCAAGAGAGGCAGGGGTAGGGAAGGAGGGAGAGAGGAAAAGAGGAAGAAGAAGAGAGGGAGGGAGAAAGAGAGAGACAGAAGACAGACAGTCAATGAAAATCCCCAGTAAACAGTAGAAGTTAAATAAAATAAAAAAAAACACACACACAATAGCACAAATAAACAAACCACCACCAAAAATCTGTAAATGGACCCAATGGACACAAACCAAAAACAACTCTGAAAAGAAAAAACCCTTCAACCAAAAAATCATCAACATCGACTCTTTTGACTCCAGTGAAAGAGAGCGTGAGAGAAAGACTGGCAGCTCAGACTGCAGGCCTGTAAACAGGAAACATTCTCCGCTCTGGCCCGCAAAGCTTTTTGGGAGGGTGGTAGAATTTGGGGGAAATGAGGTCTTAAAACACAACAGGTTGATCTAATTTATTTTTCATTCCGCCGCATGTCAAATCTACGGAGAGATAATTCGGCCAAAGAGAAAGCAAGAGACTGAGGTCTTGGAATAAAGAGGGATTGGCATCAGAGGAATGTTTTGTCTAAATGCTTTTCCCAACTGGAGACTGTCTCTAGCGACACAGAAGACTGACTGTCTCTGGATTATACAGACTGTCTCTAGCTACACAGCAGAATGACTGTCTCTGGGTAATTATGCCACACAAGAAACTTAAACACTGCAAACACAACTGGGAAGAAAACATGCATTTTTGGGGGTTTCTTCTTGCTGTGGTATAACAGGGTTAATAAAAGACTGGAATGCAGTTGCTTTCTGCCACCAAAAGTGAGTGTCTTTGCCCGGATTGAGGAGTGGGGGTCTAGAAAGGACACGCTGTGCATTGTGAATGTATAGAGCTCTCATTGAGAGACAAAAGTAAGGTAAAACAAACTGTGCAAACATTGACCTCAGGGAAGTGCCTCCTTATACTGCCACCGTGCCGCGTCAATTGCCGGGAAAGACCGTTTAATCCTATTAACTGCACTTCGCAAATCACTTGAAGTGACCTCAACCTGAAGTAATGCGAGCAACATGGCGTGAGTTCAGTCACCAGTAATAAAACCCAATTGCCTAATGATGTCGCAGACCTCAAGGCTGAGGCCCATGGGTTCAACTTAGGCCTCTTGTGCGCTTTGTTCCTGGTAAAGCCACGCCGTCTACAAGAAAACTTCAGCAGTGTGCTCCGGTGACCTTTCACCCAGTCCTATTCGAGAGGAAGAACTTGAGGCTTCATTATTTTTTGGGCCGATTGAAAGGTAGATCAACTCCACCTTGAGTGGAATAAGTGATATGCTAAAAGTAGGTCAGTGCATGAGAAGCCCCCCCTCTTCCGCCATCCTCTCTCTTGTCCTGCCAATCTTTCCTGCACAATTTGAGTCCAGGAATGCAAGTTCCTAATAATACACCATGACCTACTGAAGGAGTATTGACAGACATCTGGGGTTGATTACCTCAGCCAGGTTGGGCTTCGAAAGGAATGGCCCACAGCCCTGAAATGTCTATCTACGTCCCAAACTTTGATTCATAGCCCTCTCTCTGCTCCCTCACCAGATTATCCCATGGGCGACCACATCACTGCATACATGGTGAGGGTGTCAGTGACTCAAACATAAAGCGAAGGCCATTCTGGTTTGACAGATCGAAGGAGAGCAGTCTGTAATAGGCCTCTTGGAATTTACTCTGAGCCAAGCGAACCTCCTGAGGGAATGTGCTTCCTGATCAGACGGATTTAAATGAATGAGGCATAGTGGCCATTTTGCAATACCTGGAATTGCCTCAGAGTCCCATGAAGTGTTAAAACCAAGAAAGTGAGGAAGTTAGACAAAGACAAAATGGCTCCCAGGGTCTTTAAAAAGCCTTGTAATCTGAACCACTGGACCTGAGATTCTTTGCCATAATACTTTTCATCCATAGAAAAAGTAACTGAAAACAGTATGGAAAAAAGCATAGTAAATCATATTAATTGGAGATGGCATTCACTGAAAAGGTTGGCAGCTACAACATGACTGACTAGGCCACCCTGTTGTGTGAGAAGCCATGTTTTTATGACGGTAAACGCAAGAAGACTGTGAATTTTATCCAGCTGACCTGCCGTTTCCATGACCAGCGGGAAGAAATCTCTGAAATTTTAATGTCTGAACATCTCCAAAGCAGCCTGGAGACACAGATAACAGCGCGCACGGCCAAGTCCAGCTTTCCCAGTCTGTGACTGCAAACGGTCTTAGGAAGACAGCGGCACATAAAGAGCCAGGCCAAACAAAAGACTGGCGCGAAACAGCATGCCGTTATTAGACCGAATAACAAAGCGTGCAGCCAGACCTTCCAAAATCTCTGGACACGAACTCTGACTGCCGCCTCCCCTCAAACCCCTTACTGGGTCAAGTGCCTCTGTCTGAGACCGCAGTCCTGGCCAGGCAGGTTCGGGAAAGTAGGGAAGTAGGAGACGGGTGGGGGATGGTGTGGGGCAGGTCTTTGCAAATGCGGACATTTTGAAACAATTTACCCTGATTACAGTTAAAACCGCGAGGCAGATCAAAATCAAAAAAATGTTTGTAAGCGCTAACCTCCCCCTACTACATTTTCCTGACCTGTTTCCCCCCTATATTCTTCTACTTTGTCGCTAATTTCCCTCTTTGTTCCTGCCGATTTATGCACCGCCGTCACGAATTTCATCCCTCTATCTCCCCGCTTTCCGACGACATGATGTACTGCGCGAAAGACGAGCCTCGATTCCACACGGATCAGCGACGCAACCTGACGTGCAGACATCCGTAACAAAAACCCCAATTTGCTATCAAAAAATATATATTTAGCCTCATTGACGTGCCTGGGATTCAACTCACGCCAGTGGAATAACGTGGATAAACCAGCTCAGATGTGCAACACATGAATACTGCGGGCGCCCAGACATTTTTCTTTGTCACATGGCATGAAAAGGGTTTTAAGAAACATTCAAGTTTAAAAAAAAAAAAGCCAAAGGATAAAAAAAGAAAAGTTAATTCAGTCTGGAACTCAGAGGATCCGGGTTAACAGAGTCCAGAAGCTAGGGTATGTTCCAGTTTTTAGAACTGTTCCGCTCATGAGCTAATTCACAAAGGAACAAGGCAGTTTGGGACAAACATTAGTAACAACAACAGAACACACAGGCGGGCACACGAGACACAGCATGTAGCCGAGTGGATAAGGTCTAGACTGGGACTCAGAGGGTCGGTGGTTTAAACCCCAGCGCAGCTGTTGGGCCCTCCAGCAAGGTCCTCACTTAACCCCATATTGCTCCAAGGGGGATTTCAACTCTGTTTCGCTCAATCAACTGCATGTAAAAATAAATATTAGCTAAACAGCGCAAGGATAAAACTGTTGGCGAAATAATGGGATTGTAATCTAATGAATAACAAACTGAAGAAATATCAGTATATCTTGAGTAATTGCATCTCAGTTCTTGCTTATGACAAGTCATACTTTACTGACCTAGCCAATCCATATTGTGTGAATGAGAGCTGTTTATTACCCAGGGTGATGAACGCTTTGAACTATGAACTTTGTATCACCTCTGACCTTTGTTCTGTGCCTGCTTTGACCCTCGGTATGTATGCACATATTGTCTATCACTAAAGCCTCATGGAAATTGAACATATTAATGTCATGAATAGTGTCTCTATTTTTCGGAAAAGAAGATTTAGCTCACTTAAGAGAGGTCAGAGTTCTCTTAATAAAGGAAATATGAGACGAGCAGGGTTTCCTGTCTGTGTTTTTAATGTTTGAGGGGGAGGCTGGCCTGCGGGTCTTTAGTGAGAGGGATGATTTAAGGGACACCTGAGCGTGACAGTCTGGCGTTGCTCCCCCCTCCTGTTTCTTCCTTCCCAGCTACTCAGTCTCGTAAGAACCAACAGGGGAGAGTTTTGAGCCATTAGGCTTTTTCCTCTCATTATCTTGCCAGCAGACGTGTGTGTATGTGTGTGTGCATGCATTTGTTCAAGACTCAAGATCTTCCATGGTCACATTTGCAATTGTACTGCTCAACGGAGTTCGTACTGAACAAGAAAACACAAGAACACAAGCAATTATGACCACCTGCCTAATGCGCTGTTGGTCCTCTACATGCTACCAAAACAGCTCTGAGCCACCAAGGCATGGACTCTGAAGACCTCTGAAGGGTACCTGTGGGTTCTGGCACCTAGACATGAGTAACAGATCCTGCATCCCGCGTAAGTTGCGACAAAGAGCCACTGTGGATCGGACTTGTTGTTGCACCACATCCCAAAGAAGCTTGATACATCCCAAAGATGCTTGATCAGACTGAGATACGGGGAATTTCGAGGTCAGGGCAACACCCTGACCTCTTCAGTACTTTACTAAGACCATACCTGAAAACTTTACGCAGTGTCGCAGGGTGCATCACCCAGCTGAAAGAGGCAACTACAATTGGAGCATACCATTGAAATAGAGGGGTGCACCTGGTTCGCAACAATGTTGATTGGTGGCACGTCAATTTGACATCCATATGAAAGCCTGGACCCAGAATTTCCCAGCAGAACACTGCCCAGAGCATCAAATTCTTTCACACAACCTCTATTCTTCCCACTCTGCAGTCTGGTGCTATCTCTTCCTCAGGTAAACTGCTGACATATATCCAACAGTCCAAATGATGTCGCAATGACCTTCTTCCTTTTCTCCCAAGTACAGTTCTGATACTCACATTTCCAATGTAGGTGCTGTAAGCAGTAGACAGGGTTTGCGTGTGCACTTCGCCTGGTCTGCAGCTTCACAGCCTCATAGCCAGCAGGGTACGACGCACTGCTTGTAGTGACACATTATTCCTGTGAACATCATTAAAATTATCTGCGACTTGCCCCCCGTTGCCCTTCTGTCGGTACGGACCAGACGGAAAAGCCTTTATTGCCCTTGCCAACTGATCAGCATTGCCACATAATCATCACTTCGTGGTTTGCCCCTCCTTGGATCGCTGTTGGTAGCTATTCACCACTCTTGGAAGCACTCCACAAGCCTTGCCATTTCGGAAATTTATAGACCTAATCTGTCAACAACAATTTGTCCCCTGTCAAAGTTGTTCAAGTTTTTACGCTGGTCCATTTCTTCCATGTCTAACTCATTCCCTACCAAAACTAACATTTTTTTTATTGTCAAATATCCAAACCTAGACATGCACCATTGCTACAAGATCAACTATATTTTCGTCCTGTACAGGTGGTCATTATTTTTTAGCTCATTTGTGTATTTATGCTACACATACAAGAGAAGAAGAAAGATTAAAGAATTATAATAGAGCTCATTCTATAATTTCCTCGCCCTCATGAAAGCTTGCAAATGGATGTGTCACTGCCACAGAAGGACTACTTCTGCTTTTGGTCTTAGCATCCGTTACAAGAATACCACTTTCACATAGGGGAGAATGGAGTCCGATGAGCCATGGGGACCATTGAGCCATATCACTATTTTGCGATCAATTGATCCCAAAGGTGTACGCTCAAGTGAAGCATCTGTTCTACGAGCCTATACACCCGGAAGTATTATTCGCTCATAGACTCCCATTCATTTTCGCGTACTTTAAAATTACATTTTCAAAACCACTTGCGTGCGAGTCGGTGTTATTTTGGTATCGCTGTGCAGTGCAACATTTTGTCTCCCTAAATATGTCCTTTTCGGAGGATGGAAAGCGGCACACTTTCTAAAGCGAAGATTCAAATGTTATTCGGTGTTAACGTTAAAGTACAGCAGAGAAGTGACGGTAACGCGACCGGGGATTATCTCTGATGAGATAATTGCTTGGAAGTTATCGCTGTTATAAGAAACGTCGATGAATGTCCGTTTACGTTATCAAATTACACTCTGGTTTCCTCATTGTACCCTGGTTGACTATTTGACATCAACCAAATTGTTTATACTGAATTATATGGCTAATGCCAACGTTGATAAAAGGAAGTGCCAGTGAAGCCTTTCTCCCCTCCTTGTCTTTTGGAGCTCTGAATAAAACCAACAAAGCGACTTGTCCACTGTTTTAAAGATTATGCGGGTAAGAAGTATTGCCGTTGAATGTCAATTACAAGTAGCTAGCTAGCTTGTTAGCCACCCTTAATGTTATTTACCACTAAGACAATGTAGTCTCCGCGACGCCAAGGTAGCTCGCTGGTGACCGTTATCAATCGCTCGCGTTCGCTTTCAGTCAGCGGTCTGTTCAAGTCAATGGGACGGCTAATTAGCTAGCTAACACGAAACGCGATTTTTTTCCCATTAAAGTGACAACTTTGCGTTTATACGTTAATTTACGCTTGAAACTTTTTATTTCAGCTCTTCAAATAAATATTGCTGCAAAAGGCAGCCGCGCATCTCGGCATTTTCTCGCTAGTATCGACTTATTTGAAATTGGCCTCATAGGAAACCATTCATTTTTAAGAAGAAGTTGGGTGTATCGATATGGCGGCCGGGTGCTTCACTTTGGATAATGTAAATATGACGACATCAGCAATCTAGTGAAATATATATATCTATGGATATGGCCCCATGTCTCGTCAGTCAATGATCAAATATTTTGCCTATTTTAAGCAGCTCTGTCATCGATTGATCGCAAGATAGTGGTATGGCTCATTGGTCCCCATGGCACATCAGATCGCACTCCCCCCTACATTCTGCTTACGTGGCTCTACAAGCCAAAAGGGAGAATGATAAAACAATTTCAAGTGGTACATGGTTGCCATAATAACAGAGCCTGATTTCACCCTAAAACACACCACTGTCCATGACAGAGTTGGTGCTTCACAAGTCAATGCAGCATGCTTTATATGTCAGATAACCATCTTTATTTACAAAAAAAATTTGGCACCAGCTTTCTGCTTCATGCCTCATTTAACTGATAAGTCTTTTCCTGCATTGGGAGCATAGAATATGACTACAGACGATTAACCACAACCACCCATGAAATCATTCACTTTTCTCTGGACAGGATTTGAGATATAGTGCATTGAAAACATAAAATCAATAGTGGTCATCAACAGTGAAGCCTCTCCTTCTCTCACCCTCGCTCTTCATGTTTGTGTTCATGAATAATTGCAGTCATTTTACCAGAACACTGTACTATTTCCTCTAATAAACCACAGAGCTGTGAATCTGTCAGGCCTTTATTTTCGTTTCAAAAGCGTAATCGGGAGAGTCCAGGCTCTCCATTGCCTTCTTCCCACCAGATTTACACACTCCAGTCCTCGCAGTAATTTGCTCTCACTCCAGGCTTTTTCACTCATTTACAGGAATGTAGGCCGTCTGTTTTCTCAATAACAGTGGCGGTATGTGAGAGGACCCGACTAGTAAATTCCCAGTCAGGTAACTAATTCCTGAGTCACTCTGTCATCCTGCTGTGAGGCATAACTGTGCAAATGAGTCCCAGACCCATACTCACACACGCGCGCGCACACACACGCGCACACACACACACACTCACACACACACATTCATACACGTGCGTACTCACATACACGCAAATGCATGCACACGAGCACACTCACACACATGCACATACAAACATAAATACAAACACACATGCGCACACACATAAATGCGCACACGTAAACCGACACACGCAGACATACATACACAAACTGACACATACACATAAAACACAGACACACACACATACATAAACACCCAAACACACAGACACACACAGGCGTACACACATGCACACACAAACACACTTACACATTCAAACATTAACTGTAAAGGGCACCGATTGCATCACAAATACAGGGCATAGTGCCATAGCATTGCTGTGGACCAGGTTTTTCATTTACATGCATTAAATATACATCTAATGGCCAAGGGTGTTACAGAGTCTTTCCATTACTACATTACATTTGGCAGGGTGAAATCATTGCAATACGAAGTGAGAAACACCCCAGCTGACTCACAGTACTGCATGAATGCTACAGTTCCCAGACGGAAGGCCCCACACGCTAAGGACATCGAGGGGAACATAAGACTGTACACATGGATTTTAGTCACCTCTCCCGCCTCTCCTCCAGGGATTGTGCTCCATGCATGCAGGAGGGCCGGAGTGAGGGACAGAAATAGAAAATCCCGTCCGCAGGCGCATTTCCAAACGAGCCCCTTTTCCATCTCCACAGCGATGACATCAAGGCGAAAACACTCCCGAGCCTGTTTGCTACCGGTGACCCAGAAAACCTGCATTCAGCCGGGCAAGATCACACAGGATTGGGGGGGTGGGGGTGCCCTGGGAAACAGGCTGGAACCTTGGGGGGAGAAGGTGGGGGGGGGGGGGGTGTTAGGGCCAGGCCCTTGCAGCTCCTTCTCACCGCTTTGTGTGTAATGAGAGGGCCCGCAGAAAGGGATTGTGGGTAGCGGCTCTGATTACAGAGCGCTGTCCGTCCGTCGCCCTTAGCCCCGGCGCTGTAATTCACACCTCACCGCGAACCCAAAACCACGCTGCGCACGCCCTTTCATTCTCCCGCTCAGAGCGGCGACGACTCCTCAACCTGCTGGGCACGCGTCCCAGCGCTAAGCCTCCGATGAATCATCCGCCAAGTTAGCGCACAGCCCCAGACACCGGCGGAACCTGCGGTCAGGTTGGCTCGCGAGTTTATCACGTTTGAAAACCACTCCGTGCTCCCAGGAGTCACGGACAGTTAACGTGAATGAGTCGACACTTCTTTGACACCAGTTAGGGCAAAACCACACTCCGAAAGCTTAAATGTTTGGACTTATTTAAAAATGTCATGTCAACGGTTTCTACGCGACTGGTGGGTAGCTGGATTTATTGACTTACCTTAGAATGTTAACAGTTACTTTGAAGTTGCTAAACAGTTTCTATAACCTATTTACACAAGATTTCACAGTAAATCCCACACTTTATTTTACAGCGCAGGATGGATTTTTTTTTTTTTTATAAGGACTAAACTGGAGTCCTTCAGGTTGGTTTATTTGAAAAGCAAACACAAATCTGTCAGCGTCCAGAAAGGTGCTGCCAAGATGGTCTGTTTTTTTGCCCTTCCCAGATACCAATGAGGACAGTAAATAATAATCTACAGGAAGAAAACGAGTGCGCTCAGTAGCCGGGATGGGTACTGGGCTGAGGGCTGGCGGATGGCACCAGTGTGATCGGAGGGCAAAAAGGAAGGAGGGAGAGTGGGGAGGGGAGGATGAGTGTTAGCGTGGGGATTGGTGAGGATAGCGTGAGGATTGGAGTTGGTGGCTGCTGAGGTCTGGTTGACTCTGCTTAAGGCCCTGGCTCAGCTCGACTGGAGACACGACTGTTTGTGCTAGCCTGGGCCTGGCGGTGTGTACACAGCTGGGGAGTCCATTTTTACACCCCCCTCCCCCACCCCCAAAACCGCGCCACTCTTCATCAGGAAATGTCCAAGGTTCCACAAAGAGAGACTTCTCTCCCCATTTCTGAGGGAGTCGGATTTATTGCCAGATGTCTGCAAGCCTCTACCCCCAGTGCTTTGTTTTTCAAGAAAACAAGTCCAGAGGCTCATGGGAGTTGGGAAGGGGAATGGGGAGGGGCGTGCAGGGACCTTGGGAAAGGGGGGTTAGTTGAGGGAAAGGGGTCAGGCCTCGAAAAAAAAGTCCCTCTCCATCGATACCTCTTTCAAGCCTGGCCTCTATCAAGGCATTCAGGAGCCAGTATGAAAATTCACCATTCAGATGAACAAACACCCACACGAAAACTTCATCCCTGCCGTCTTCATAAGGAGGTCCCCACCTCTAAACGAGTGGGCGGAGCTTACCTCTCTCGCACTGCGGGCCAGTGAAACCGTAGACACAGGCACATCTGTTGGGTCCAATGCAGCGACCTCCATTTTGACACCCGCTCTCACACACGGCTATGGAGGGAGATGACGCCCAGTTAAAATCACGTCAAAACACAAAATGACGCATGGAGATGGACTGCACCAGGAATCTGAAGCTCAAATCTAAGAGGGTCACAGTGTCTGCTTGTTTTTGGTGTGTTTCTGCATCATAGTGCTTGTTTTAAGTCTGTGTTTGGCAGAAGAATTTGTAGGTCTTGTTAGACCTTCCAAGAATTAGATGCTGATTGAATGGAAATTCCAAAAATAAGTAGAGACTGCAGCCCTCCACAATCATTGGTAATGCAGCCGTGCCTATAGTCGCCACAATTAAAATGCCAAAACCTGTAGTTGCCATATTTATTGCACGCCTTTTGATACCCTCAACACAAATTGAAGATCACCTGCAGAACTTAAAAGAATGCTCCTCGTTAATTTTGACTCCTAAACTTTCATGAACAACAGTTTGAAAGTGATATTGTTAGCCGCGTGGCAAACTGCCTGATATTTTTAAGGTTTTTTTGATTTAGGAGAATGGCTATTTTAAGATTTTGAGAAAAAAGGAAAAAAGTGCATTTTTTCGCCAACAAGAAAGAACAACCACTCGATATTTCAATTTGGCAAAAATATGACTTCAGAAATTATGCTACACAGCGAACAATATATTAATGTTCGGTATTATAAAGTCTGCTGCCATTATGAAGTGTTCCACTAAGGGGAAAATTCAAAAGTAACTCTCTTGTGCAATCTTTGGGCAAAAAGTTTCAGCGAGCAACAAGATCATTTCCAAATGTCTTTATCTGAGCAGCATACGTTGATGGCGAGAACTGAGTCACAGGCTGATGCCGAGATGGTTGTTAACATATGCAACATAATGGTTAAGTTTTCTGGAAAGAAGTAATGGGCAAAATTCACTCAAGTGATATTTAAATTGCTGCACTTTCCTAAATGAAAAAGCTAACAGGATTATTCAGCTTTTGTGGCTTTTGTTATAATCAACTTTTCATGAAAAAAACAGGCTAAATTATGAAATACTGAGGCGACTACAGGTGCGAGGATGCTACATAAAGAATAGATACTCAAATCCTGACCCCAAATCCAGCCCTGGTTTTTTTCATCTGAGGGATTTCAACTTAATGAGTGGCGCACCTATCACCTCATTGAAATCACACCTGACTCCCAGGTAAAAGTGAAGTTGGGACAATTACCAGGTTTTAGTCCTTGAGAATCATGTTTTAAGGAAGAGGGTTATAAAATACATTGCAACGCATGAACACAGTGTGTACATTTGCCCGTGTACAATGAAGAGCTGAAACAATAACATCTCATGAATTTCAGGAATTCCCATTTCCGCAAGGCCCCTCTCTGGGACTGAAAGGAGCAATGTTGGCCAGCGAGGGGGGAGGGGGTATGGTGGAGTTGCCAGGGTAAATTTGAGGTACTCACGCTGGCCACAGTGGCTGCCAGTGTACCCCTTCTGACAGATACAGGAGTCATCATTGCAGGAGCCACCATTCATACAGCGGACATTGCAGGACTGCACTGTAAGGGGGGATGGGGGATGGAGAGATGAGAGGTTGGGGGGTTAGGACAGGACAGCAGGAAAATCAAATTAGAAGGTTGGTAAAAATAAATAAATAAATAAAATAGATCAACTCATTCAGTCGGTGCCTGCGAGTAACCTTTACTATACTGTGGGACTCCCCAAATCTGGCCCTTCGATCCAAATCTAGCCCCGGTTTATTTTCTTACTTGCCAGAAAATTAAGGTAAAGTAAAAAATTATTGCCACTGATTTTCTAGACTGTCATTACACCGGACTACCAGGTAAAGGTAGGGTGGAAAACCAGCAGTTCTCTGCCCTCAAGGACCATGATTTGGGGAACAGGGTCATACAGTTACTGTGTACAGCAGTGGTAGACAGTGGTAGACAATGGATACCAGAGTGTCAATCCAGCCTTAATTTAGCATACTTAACTCTACTATACTTTCTTAGGGAAGGAGTAAACACCTATTGGTCGGTCTCCCGGCACAGGGTGGGTTATTTACCACCAGTCTATCACTAGTGTTATGCCTTTGGTCCATACCGTTACTGTGTACAGCAGTGGTAGACAGTGGTAGACAATGGATACCAGAGTGTCAATCCTGCCTTAATTTAGCATACTTAACTCTACTATACTTTCTTAGGGAAGGAGTAAACACCTATTGGTCGGTCTCCCGGCACAGGGTGGGTTAGTTACCACCAGTCTATCACTAGTGTTATGCCTTTGGTCCATACCATGTGCTAATGGTACTAGCGCCTTTGCGATGGAGTTTCTGAGGCTACATTTGCAGAAATGTGTAAGAAGAATACAGGACTTCAAGAATACAGGATTGCAACACAAGGCTACATGAACCATACCAGGGATGGGCCAACCTAGTCCAAGAGAGCCACAGGGTGTGGTTTTTTTGTTTTTACCGAACACTTAAGACCCAACCGCTAGATGAGTTTATTTTGTAATCAACTGTGATTGAACAAATAAGCACTGAGTGACAACAAAAACCAGAGGACACTGCCAGTCTGCAAGACCAGGGTCTCCAAGACCCTCCTCTACTGTACAGTAAGACAGAAACAGAAAAGTATTACAACAGAAAGTGCTCATAACTCAGGCTTAACATGGGATGTCGTTGAAATGTCAGCTATCACACCATTGCAAAACTAATTTTAGGAAGACTAACACCCCACTTCACGGAAATGACCAGGAGAGGTAGGAAACCATGTCTAAAATGGCCGACTGTTGTGCCCCGGCTTTGAACCAAGACAGGCGACACGACACGCTGAGATCCAACATGTCTGAGATGAAAATACGAGTGGGTGGGGGACGAGAGACCCACCAGCTGTGGGAGGCAGCTGGAATGCGGTCAGGCGCACTACTCTGTCCCGGGGGCCCGCTGGATTGCGGTTTTTAACGTTACCCAGAAAGGGCTGGTGTGAGTGCAGGCTCTCATCCTAGCCATGCAGCTACTACAACATCTCACTCTACTACTCAGTCCCTTGAGCAGTAAAGCATCATTCTACAATGGGCAACGTTTACACAAGTTTTTTGTTTCTACCAATACCCTGAATAAATGAGCTAATTTGTTGCATACACAATCGCGGGTTTTAACATAAATTAGATCACCGTAAAATGTTTAATTCACTGACAGTTGAACAGTCTTTGAATGCCATTCAAGAGCTTTGCAAGAAATGCGGCTAAAATGTTGGACTTTATAAATGATTCAAATGAGATAATTAAAGGCTGGAAGTTGCTGTGAAACCCAGGTACATACTTGATTAATAGAATCTGGGTTGCAGCTGCTGTGTTGGAATGAAAGCCAATAGGATGAGATTGACCATCCTTGCCTTAGAGTAGTGTGTACTTAGGGAGGGGGTGCATTAGGGCTGGAGAGGGGCTGTGATAGTCGGAATCCCCAAAACTAAATCATGCCCGCCCTGATCCCCCCCCCGCCATCATCTTCTTGTCTCCCCACGTACTGGGTTTCATAAGTGATCCGACTGATACGAGCAGAATTTCGCCGCAAAACTACCAGAGTCCTGTGTGGACCAGGCTATTTCCTCAGCCAAGAGAAAAACATTTTGTTTTTAGCTGTCTTCACTTAATACCTGACTTCCCCCCAAAAACTAAGTAACTGCTGCACTGAAAAGCCATGATACATAAGTACCTGACACCTCTACTGCTTTATTATATTGGCTACACGCTTATTGCCTTCTTCACATAAGAACTCATACTCTTACGCGACCTCAGAGCTTGAGTGCTTTTCTAGGGTCAGGTTTCCTCATTCCATTTTTCCAATATTGCCCATTATGAGCGAAAACATGAAACTGATCCTAGATCACCAACACCCTCCCCACCCTGAGGGACTTAATAAGTAGAGGCACGGGTCTACATGTTATTTTTGTGTTACGGACCAGCACTCATAGCTACACCCACAAATGGCTGTTAAGGCTGGTCTTTTTGGTGCCAGACATGTCTGTTAGTAGCACAATGCTCAACTGGAGTCGAATATATCTCCAAACTCCTCCAGTCTCCAAATTCCCGCATACATCCTCGAAATATTTAGGAAGGTTAGAACGAGGGAGTAAAAAATTTGCCAAGCCGAATGACTCCAGATCTCTCTCAGAGAAAAACTCGCAGGGAGGGAGATGAGGAATTTCTTTCACTAAGGAAATTTCAGTAGACCTTGGGTGAAATACGTTGTTTTTTTCCAAAAAAAAAATTCTCAAAATGAGTTTTGTTTCTGGGAATTAGAGATGTGAACTGGAGGAAAGTCAACCGAGACTGTAGCCTCTCGCACTTTCATTCTCTTCCTCTCTCTCTTTCTGTCTCCCTCCTGGTTTGGTTTTCAGTTGCGGGAAAGATTGGAGGTTCGGGTGAGGATTCTGTCAAAAGTTACTCCACAGTGACTTCACTTTGCTGGATTGTTCACAGCCCCAAACCACTGACCGGGGAACTAGTTTCCCACCATGTTCTGGGAATGAGAGGCAGGACCAAACATACAGGAAATGTGAGTATGGAGTAGGGGGGGGGGACAGAATTTGGCGCCCAAAATGCTTCTGATTATACACAGTTCTACAGTCATAAGTAGCCAAAAACTAAAGAAAATGTTTATTTTATAGTTATCAATCAAATGTATCAACCGACTTGCGGCAAATGCATGAATTAGGCACGCACATAAATACTTAAATTTGACCAGAGGGCCATTCGTTTTGCAAGTCTACTTAATTCATCTCTGTAGTGGAAGTTCTGTACTTTGCCTTGGGTGGGTATTAAGCAAAAAGCAAGTTGGGAGTCAGTAGTAAGAACTCCACTGAGTTACTTCCTCTTCCCAGCAAAGATCAAAGATGGATGGATCTACTCATACGGTCGCAGTCTGCAATTAACCGATACCATACAGTCTCCGTCTGCAATGCAATGCAATATGTCTTGCTGCCAGCTCCTTTTTTTGGCCATACCACATGCTAACACTTTTGGTTCCATTTTGAAACGGCATCAAGGGTCAATGCAAACATGTGGTGAAAGTTGGGCCTTAGATGAGCAGGGGATTACAGTACAAGGCTAGTTCCTCTGACTGAACCAAAATCCTGGAAATGTAATGACTCAAACGCTACGCTACGTTTCCTGTGCTCAGTGCATGCCAGCTGGCCGCGTTCACCGAATCCACACGCGGACGGCGTTCTTTGACAGCTGTTTTTGAAGAAACTTAGACACAATGCACGTAGCAATTATGGCATAATTACAGCTAAAGAATAAGCCTAAGTAGACTGAGCTTATCCAGTATGTCCCATACAGAGCTGCTCTTTCCTAAATGTTACGTGATAGCTGACAAGTGGTAATTTCAGATTCTTAGTGATGTAGTTAACACAGCACTGCTTTCCCCTGACATTCAACCTGTGTTGAAAAATTCAACTTTACAGAACTGAACGACCCAATTAGCATGTCTCAACTGGGTATCACTGAAGGGTGTGTTGTCCTCAACTATGAGTTCATTGTCTTTTCATTTTATTTCATGTTAGTTTCTAATACTATTGAAGTGATGAATTATGAATAAATCATTTAACCTAATAATAGGTGATAATGCATTGATGTGAATACAGTCCATCGTTAGATCAATTCAGCATTTGCATAGGCAGAAACATCATCGTTTACAGCTATCGATCTAATGCGTATATCCGAAGAGACATACCATTGGTCATAGTAAGTCGTGACAAATAACTCAAGACTTGGGGCTACAGGGCCTTAATCATATAGGTTTCACTCAGTCTTAGGTTAAGAGCCAAACAACTGCATTGATGTTACTGCAGCTTAAACTGCAGTCAAGACCCTAGTTGAGCCACTATGCTGTAGGTCTCTGGTTTCCAATGCTTTTGAGTTACTCAGAGTGATGGACAAAAAGATCTTTGTCTAACCAAACTGCAAACCTCAGTTACAATCCAGCGCTAGGTTTACTGACTGAGTGTGACATGAGACTCTTTGATGCCCTTTACTCCAAGGAGTGATTAATAGTTTCTGTTTTCCATAAAAATGAATAAGTTATTACACAGAAAGTAATGAATCGGCAGCAATGCCCTCCGGTTAGCCCATGCAAACAAAGGTGATCACTTTAGTGAGGTTTCTGTCTGTTATGACATCAGCACTGGAGCTGGTCAAAATAAACATTAATCTCTTTTAACATTCCTCAGGGGTAACATGAAATGTGGGAGTAAACCTTCCCTCCTTTAAGTGAGCGTAATTGGGCCTTCAGCCGTATTGCAATATGTTTGAAACACTGCAGTGTCCAATAGCCGCAGGCTGGGAGATCAATGACTCTTAAATTTAATACATCAATCTCAACAATATCTAAGGACACTGGAAGAGGCCTCATCAATCAAGGTAATGTTTGATACGAAACAGCAATGACCTACTTCTTCCTTAAGTGAATATGGGCTTAAGCAAAATATTAAGATTCGTAATGATTGGATGGGTTTCCATTTTTGGTCCTGGTCCATAAAACATAATGCTGCATGCAGCCTTATTATTGAAGTTCTTTCACAGAAAATGGGTCTGGCCACAATTACCACAAGCAAAATGCATGACAAATGTAAAAACATCAGTATCAGATGTGCCTAATCGAATTTATAATTGCTGAGGCTGAACAAAATGAATATTGTTGACCATTATAAAAGAAAGCAAAATGCCTCCATCTGTTAAGGCCATTTTGGTAGGAGTGGTTTATACATGTCTCTCTTCTGCATTGCATTCACACAGTAGTTAAATGTCTGGACCTTTGATCCCATAAATACCCTCAAAGGGGAGATTATGCCGTTCAATAAAGCTGGCATCTTTACACGTTGAATATGCTTACAAAATGTAGTGCCCATAAACTAAATGTGACAAAGTAACATTGAATACCTCTTATTCAGCTGGTATGTAACTTGTACCAGACAGTTCTGGTTAATAAAAGGTGTTTTTGAGTGTGACTATCAGTTAGTCGTGGGGTCAATGGCTGTCCTCACTGAAAAATGACTTCAGAGCGTATCCACCTGTCAGACAGAGGGAAGACTGGGAGAAGCTCAAAGCCTTTCATCTTGGTCCAGGAGCCATTTCAAGAGGCAAATAAACCATGTAGCAGGCTTACCAGGAAGAAAGAGGGGAAAGGAGTTCCAAGCAAGAAAAGATAAATATTCCTTTGCTCATCCAAATCAGAAAAACTGGCCCCTGGAGAGCAACAATAGCCAACCTTGCTTCTGAAGATCTACCATCTTGAAGGTAAGCAGGAGATTTCATTAAAGAGTCTAATTAGCAGTAAGTTGTTACAAATTAATCTTGAGATGAAGACCGACGAGATCGTCCAATGGCAGGAAGACAGGTGGTAACCACTGCTGTACAGCCTATGAGGACCTGAAGTCAAGTCAGTAGAGACAGCCCTTGTGAGCCAGTTACACTACACTGTAGTGTCAAATGAACCAAAGTGTAGTCTTGCGACTTGGGGATTCGACCGAGAGTCAGCACATTGGTGATTCAAGAAATATCCAAGAGCAGAGCAACTGATCCAGGATGGCAATTGACTAAATCTAATCAAATGCAATAAGCTTCGGATAAAATGATGTATCAAACTTAAATCACTGCCTTGAAATGGCAATTTTATACCAAAACACAGGCTTCCAGCCCTTTAGCTCCCACCTGACCAATACACCGGAGGAGACAGGTGGAGTGTATGTATCGTACAATCTGGAAGCTGTTAGGCTCACTTAGATAGCACTCCCCAGTTGCTTCTTTTTGACATTTTGGGATTATCATGCGTGTAATGGTCAGGTTATTCTGAGCTGCCGTTGGGAGAGGGGGAGTAGCATTTGGGCTCACCTCCGGAGCTGGACCCACAGCTGGGGGAGAGCTGGCCGTTGGAACAAGTGCACATGTTGGGCCTGGAACAGAAGCCTTCCCCACAGGAGTTTCTGCAGATTGCTGGCGGTGCGGAGAGAGAAGGGAAGAGGGGCAGTTAATTTTGTAAGAAGAGCACAAAGACCAGAAGTAGCAAGCAAT
This sequence comes from Gymnothorax reevesii, assembly GCA_029721435.1. Taxonomy (NCBI): domain Eukaryota; kingdom Metazoa; phylum Chordata; class Actinopteri; order Anguilliformes; family Muraenidae; genus Gymnothorax; species Gymnothorax reevesii. Next base: position 33,544,370 of record CM056575.1, read on the forward strand.
TGTCATGAGTTCCACCAGGGTGACGCATGAGATTTTTCATCAGCACTTTAAACTCATACAAAGTCATAGATAGGTGAGGAGTTGAAGTGGGATATGCGATAGCCCCACTTTCAAAGAAATTGAAATCTGTCCCCGCAAAGTATTCAAATGTACGCATTAGGACAGTTTAATTCTTCCTGTGATCCTCCAAGGACTGAACTTCCAACCAACACACTTTCATAATAACACATATGCCCTTGGTAAATGGAATATTTATGGCTTTATAACGTCCATTTAATGTTTAGCGCTATGCTGGGCTATCAGAACTGAGGTGAAAGGCAGTGAGGACAGCTGGCGAGGACCCTGGAAAATTTGATTTGTTTCATTAACAATAGGACCCAATTCAAAATTCTTTCAGTTGGTCCAGATTCCCCACCAATGTCCTCCAGCTGAAGTTAGACGTGGCGAACACGTACACAGCTTTTCCGACAAGACAGAATATGGGCAGCACTAACAGGAGAGAGAGCACTACTTACGGACAATGCACTGATTCCCTCCTGGCAGTGTCTTCCACCCAGGACAACAGTAGGAATGGAATCGGGATCCACACACATTGGGCCTGAGGTAGACAGATTGGCATACGTTTTAAATCCATAGTAAATGCATCTCAGATTTTACTCCATAACTTTGAACTGAAAGCTGTCAAAAAAGGACAGACTTTGAAGCCTGAAGTACCACAACTGGTCTAATAAGGACAACCTTCTCGCAGGCTAAACAGAGACGCAATGTCCAAATTCAGTGATACTGTGTGACGGAATACTGTGCGACAGGAGGCCGTAGTTTTCAGAGTGAGATGGTAAACCAAGGTTCTATCTCCCTCTGCACGGATCGCAAAGAGCAGGCAGTTAATCTAATGTTCTTCAGGCCAGTTTCCTTATATGTTCACACAGCCACTCTCCACTTAAATGGCTTAAAGCAACGCTGAATAGCTGCGAATAACATAGAATGTTCAAAAAATGCCCCCAACAAACACAGACGAGAGAAAAATCTCCTCCAATTTAATTTATCAGTCTGAAAAGTTAGATTGGTAGGATGCAAGTGAGGTTTCAGATGACTTTTGCTGCAGCCATCGCGGGCTTTTTAGGGTTAATCGCACAACTTCAGAAAGGTTCTTGTGTAATTTTTCGGGAATCTCGCGCAGCCGGCTACTTGCAGACGCGCTCGAACCCACACCTACTTTTTCGTATTATATTCCGTTTTCTGATGACCAACAACATAAAATAAGATGTATAATCATTCAGATATTTATTTCCCACATAAAAATTGTTCAAAATCTTTGGTAAATTAACCTGCACTATATACTTTAAGTCTTTTCTGCATGATGAAACCAACTTCAAGACCAAAAAGGTTAATAGTCTCTGTAACAGACCTTTCCTGGGGGGGTTCTGACCCGAAACGGCTGACATCACACAATCACCGCTCATGCTCACATACTTCTTCATGCAAGTGGAAACTTGGCTACAAGTTGCTCTGTAGACAATGGCACTGTCATCAGCCTTCATGACCAAAGAAGTATTTTGCCAATATTGGCCTCATTGTCCATACCAGGACAAGACATTTATATTAACATATTCTTTTCCTTGCCTACTTCCATGAAGCATGAAAGTATGGTTTATTTTCAATTTAGGAGACCTTTGGCTTTTGGCATTGCTTTGCATTCATTCATTCATTCATTCTTTCTTTCATTTATTATACAGGAAAGTATTAAAAGTAACAGTACAGTTACAGTTAAAACGGGCCTGACTCAGTTTAACAAACTGGTTTACAGCAGGTTCCTGTTCTGCAGAACACAAAACATGAAACAGACAATAAAAAAGTAATAATTGCTTAACTGCCCGACATTCTTCAATGTCTTCCTAAATGTATATACATTTGCTCAATATAAGCAAGTGTTTCTTTTGAACTGTACCTTGCCATCCCAGAAATAAGAGATATTTATGAGGAAGGGCCTCCCTTCCTTCTAAAGATGTAGACTTTCGAGTTTTGGCGACAGTCCCAAACTCATTCCACGGAAGCCTCCAATCTGACTGCTGATTAGGAAAGAGACTACCATGTCCACTGGAGCTTATGAGAGCTGTCTTGCATTTCTCAAAGCCACTCAAAGACAAGTGCTCAAATTTGGCTGTTTTGTGTGTAATGTGACTGTCTGCTGGTTTGCTGCCAAGTATAAGATCTCACAATCAAGATTTTGCAGTAGCACCATCTGTACCAGCCTTCTAAGAGCACTTGACCACTTTGCTTCGTCACTTTATATTTGGCTTGTTTTTCAGCTCTGTTTGACAGTATAAGCTGGCAACGGGTCCACATGGTTCTGGACCCTAATTATTTATCAGTGGCCGTCGCCCAGGCAAGCCCAGAGAGAGCACAGCTGCAGACTGGATATGTAGACCAACGTGAGGCCGAGTGCACTTCAAACCACATTACCAGATGGCATGCGCTCAAGCAACAGGAAGAGAGCCTCAGAGAGCGAAAGAGAGGGGGGATGGGAGAGAGAGAAACAAAGGGACAGATACTGAGAGAGACAGAGCGAGAGAGGGAATGAAAGAGAAAGAGAGGAAGAAAGTGAGCTTTAACTTCTTGTTAGCAATGAAAAGATGCCCACTAATCAGAAAGAAAAAAATAGATAGGGAGAGGGAGAACAGAAAGCGAGGGAGATGGAGTGAAATACAGAAAGTGAGAGAAAGCAGGACTGAGAGAGAAAGACAGAAAGAGACTTTAGGTGATTGGAAAGGAGGCAGTTGGACTGAGGGAAAACGAGGGGAAAAGGTTGGAAACAAGGGGGAAAGACTGAAGATTTCAAGGACAAATATACAGCGTGGAACTGGCTGCAATTAAAACATGTTTTAATAACACAGGAAAGGCAGAGTGTTTGTTTCCACAGCAAAGCAAAAGGACAGCATAGAGCTCGTCTCTCGGACCGCAACTCTGCCTGCGATGCACCATCTTTTCCCATGTCATTCCTCCGAAAACTTGTAAACATCAACATTTGAGGGATGATTCCCACGGAAAACGCCGTGGCCTGAGTAGCCGATCCTGATGTTGAAGCCGAACTGAGTTCCTTGAGAGTTCTTACAGTTCAGCCGCGGGATTTATCTCAATATTGAAATGTTGTGCAGCTCTCAGCTTTCAATTTAAAGGGGATTATCTCTCCAATCCCAATTACTTCCAGACCCTTTGATGCAGATACATTGTCCACAGTGTCCACTCTCATTAAGTTCAAAAATAATAATAATAATAATAATAATAATATTTAAAAAAGATGGCAGTACATTAGCTCAAAATAAATATTAAAAAAGAGAGTAAGGAAAGGTGAAGCCCTGGCCTTTGCTCAAACTCGTCTCCTACACATGCTCCTCACCGCCCCAGGTGGGGTTTATGTTTGGTCCTGGGAGTATATTTCAAAGACACATGGAAAACATTGGGTCAACAGATGCTGGCACCAAGGGGAGCGAAAAAAAAAAGGCCTTTGTTTCACATGGGCAACCCAATAGGACTTTTGCACCACTGGACCTGGAGCCAGGTGGAACCGTGATTCATATCCACTGTCAATTTTGTTGCTGAGAACAGAACTGCGGTTTTCAAGTCCAGTACTGTACCGGAATAAGCTGAATAGGAACTTATTCCACAGCAATAGTATTAGGGTAACCTTGGTAATGCTAAATCATACACACGACAGTTTATCAGTGGAATAATACCGTTTCAACTGCTCACCTTGTATTTTTTATGCCAGAATCTAATGCTGTAGGAGACTTTCTGAATGGTTGAGGTCCAAGCCAGGCACTGTAGTATGGACCCTTTTTTAACTGATGTCCATATTCAGAAATGACTAACCAGTTAGTGTCTACCAAGATATGATATTGATATAAGTTAGGTGGCTCATTGCAGTACAGAGACTACTCTCATTGTTAACAACCTCAAAATAATGACAACTGCATCAGTGGATTGGCAGCCACCTGCTCAATACATCCAGTCCTCGCTCTTTATGGCTGATTATCTGAGCACAATGGTGGATTGTGAGAGGAAAAGCCACGACAAACCAGAACTTCACATGAGGTTTGAAGTGTATTTTAAGCCTGATTCCTGTTCTGGCATAGAATGCAGTTTATGCTGCCTTTGGATTGAAAGCCTCTATTGTGGGAACTGCTCTAAACTACAGAAAGCGATAAAAAGACAAGTGTTTTTAATATATGCTTTCATTTGGTTCAGAGGCATGGATGCAGGAAAATATCTTATTGTCCTGTCTTCACAATCCATTTAATGAAGCTTTACCTCAGGTTTTTTTTTTTTATTTCTTTACTTGGCAGACCTTTATAAGAGAAGAAAATTAAAAGCTCAAACCCTACATCTGTTCATCATGAGATACAGCATTTTAGTTTCTGAATCAGGAAAAAATTATTTCAAAACAAAAAGAAAGCAAACTGGAAGGGCACTCAGTAAAGTGCATACCTTGGTTCTGGATTCATGAGAATATTATCTAGATCACCAAGAACTAAAATCAACTCTACATTAGTGCAGATTGTATTTAATGCTGAAATTTTATGAAAATCTGTTCATTACATGAGGGACAATCATTCTATTCAGGTATATTTTAACTTCTTCCAGATCTAGAATCCAGAATATGTTCCAGATCACTTTAAAAAATGTAATCAACTTATCCTTGAACTGCCACCTACCATCCTATACTAAATTTTGTCCCAATTCATACGTCTTTGAGTTATCCTGTTAACAGCCAGATAAACAGACAAACACGGGAGAAAACATAACCTCCTTGGTGGAGGTTACAAAAAAAAAAAAAAACACTTTATTTGGAATCCAGAAATGTGTTCTCAGTTTCAGGAACAGGAATCACAAACTATTCTCACGTGAGATTTGGAAAATCTTCAAATAGCCCTGATACTTCTGTAAGAGCTGTGTGAAAACCATGGCTTTTCTCAGCTGGGGGAATCTGCTCTTTTACACCCAGCAGTCCAGCAGGGAGAAACCTCTCATGACCCAGGAGCTAGCACTCTCTGGGGTCAAAGGTCACCTCCCTGGCATCCAACTCCAGTCAAAGAACTGTTGGCTAATGCTGCCCTAGTGTCCGAGCTCCTGTTGCATTTCTCAGCCCCCTGCCTTGAATGGGCCACACTGCTTCAGTCTTTGAGTTTCTCAGAATCTCCTCTCAAGCCCCCATGGGCTTGTTTCTGTCACCACAGCAGTTTGAACCCTGAACTCATAACAGTCTAGACCAGGGCTTGAGTTCACCGCCCTCTCCAGCTAAGTAAAAAGGGTCGAGTGCTCAGCTATGGATTTCTTAAGCAAAGGGAAGGGGTTTCCACACGACACGCCTTTCCGTATGAAGATGTTTGCACTCGCGAAGAACACAAAGCAACAAATTCCCCATCTCCCCTTCCAAAATTTTGTTACGAGACAGAGAAGATTTATTGCTCTGCTTGGAAATCTGAGGAGTGTTTTTGGAATGATGAGCGTTTGGTTCCTAAGATCTTCCCTACCACGCTTAGGTGAGCCAATAAATCAAATTACATAAACAAAACATGCATCTAGCAAATGATGCCAATAGAGAATAAGAACCTGTACAGTGACAGATCTCAGCACAGTGACAAATGAAGTAATAGGACCTGAGCCAGATGTCTGGAATTTCTTCAGCTGGAATGACCTCTGAGCCCATCTGAATAGAACACATTCCTACAATGCAGACATATAAAAATCTAAAAGGAACTGGACGCTTATAAAAACTGTATGGAACTGGCTGTCCTTTACCAGTGAAAAATTACCAATGAACCATACCGAAATTTAGAATGAGAGGAACAGTTGATGTGAAATGGAGTGAATTATTGACTTGGCATTACTAAGACTGGCCATGCAAGAACTCAGCCCTTTGGGCAGTAAAAAATTGCCGCAGAATTAGCCAGCCAAATAAATTAGAAAAAAAAATAAACCTGCACACTCACTTGATGTTGCAAAGCAAATAGGGCATGCTAACTATTAAAACCTCTTTCATCATCAAGGGCCAATTTGTTCAAAAGATTACTCACCCACATTAAAAGCTACCCTAATTATTAGTTTTTCTGGAACATCGGAGGTGTGTAAGAGTAATTTATTTTCTGACTTTAAGATATTTTACAAACCAGCACGTAGCACAAGGTTTTTTCATGTGCTTTTATATTCGCCATTACAGCGCTATAGAAATGACATGGCTATAACGGGAACATCAGCAACTGAATGGACTATTGTCCCGAGGAACACATCCAAGACTGAGTGAGCGCCTCTGAACAGGATTCCCATGAGCTCATCGCTGGCTTCATAACCCACGTCCTGGCCCTCTTTCAGACACAAAGACCCACTTGGCCCTGTTATTTTAAAATGCTGTTATTTATCATTAACAGAACACAAAATTGCTGGCACTGGTAGCTACAGTACGAGCATGAAGCAATACTTTTTCGTCTCTCCCCAAAGCCAAGCTTAATGATAACCTCCCCTGGTTTAATCCATCTCACTTAGGACGTCCTCAGTGCTGCCAGTGTGATTCAAGCCACGCAACTGCAAAATTGAGTTTTGCCATGAGACCCCATAAATCAGACCAACTTGAACAGACAAATGAGAAAAAATGCATAGCGCAGCATCATCTAACAAAGTTAGAATCGGCAGAGGAATCACACAGCCTCCAGGGCCAGCAGTCTTTATTATTGGACTGCGAATGTAGGTTAATGTAATAAACATAACTAGGCTCAACAGACCTTCATTCAGAAGGGTAGATGACAACCATAGTGCATTACCAATACAGCAGACAATGCTTCGTTGTTCACTTTCAAAAAATGCACTCGATATTCTTTCCTTTCTTTCAAAAATACATCCTGCCAATAGACCTTCCCCACATGCCCAAAAGCATAATATGATTGACGAAAAACAGTCTCTGGCTATCTGGGAGGATGAACTAGCAGACTGTACACTGCAAATCAAATGAGATGTACTTGGATAAGCATGCAGATCAACAAATTCCCAGTCTGAACAGTAGAATCAAACGCCTATCCAGTATTGACTACATAAAAGCCAATTTGGGAAAAAGCCCTCAGTTTGACTTTTCCTGAATACTGTTACTAATCTGATGGGCTCAAATGGGTTCGCTCTCAATCTGGATCACAAGTTAGGCCAAATGTGCCGAACGTTCTTCAATCCTGATTCCTGTCTCAATTTGGGCTGGTGCCGAGTAACGAGGCTGCACTCAGTCCTGACCCAGATTTTGCTTTATTTTTTCATTGGCGCTGTAGACCTCAAAGTGTTGCCAATGCTGTTTGAATAGCAAGCAATGTAGAATGTGTTATGGCTAATATGGTCCTTGTCATTATGTTATGCTATTTATTTGTGCAACACAGGCCAAATTAATAATGCCCTGTAGAGAACACAAGTCAAACATAAAGAGTCTCATTGTTGACTTTTACATACTGTAATAAGGTAAATAAGAAAGGCACATTGAGCTGAATTTCAACTGCATTGTTCACGGGATCGTCTTGTGAGGACCCAGGACTATGATAAATCAAATTCATTGACAATATAATAAACACTCTACAGTCATTTACACTTGGTTACTGAACAGAGTGGCTGATATCCATCAGGTTATACTCATGCCTCTCTTTGCTGTTTTCTTTAATGCACTGCTAAAAGTGGGTTCTATTTGCCGTGGTGCTAGTCACAGGGTCATTTGTAGCAGTGGGAACAAATATCCCTTGTTGTGGCCCTAAACCGATCAGAATACATCATTTCCTCTCGTGGTAAGAGAGACTCCAGAGGTGGGCAAGACAGGGGTTTGACCCAAATAACCCATGCTGATGTTTAAAACTCAGAACAAAACACCCTCTGTTTTTTGCTTCAGGAAAAATACACGAAAAGTAAGCTCCATCCACCCACTGTCTGGCCTCTGAGAAAGCAAGGTAGTGCCTTTTCTCATGTAATTGACCTCCTCCCGTCTCCCCTCAATGAAAGTACTTATACTTGTGAAATGAACCAAACCAGACATTTCTGATCATAGATACGATACTCTGTTGAATCTGTTACTCTCATGGTTACACAGTGAACTGGCCAAAAATACTGTGCTAATGATCCCAGATAAAAATTTTCCTGGAAGAAAAAAAATCTTATTTTCAAATAAAATGAAACCCTAATACTCCCGAATAATGAACAAGCAGTCAGTTGGTACATTTTTCCAATATCAATTCATCAAATGCAAAATAGAGAAGCTCCACAAATACTATGATTTTAGTTAAGTGCAAGTTCCCCAAATCTAATGAGCTTTCATAACTAGCCAAAAAAAATCTTACCCCCTTAGTGACTCCTGGCCCCGCCTTCTGACCCTCTGCCCCTCCCTCTCTTCAAAGCGTCCTGAGAAGCGATTGGCCTGGAAATTTCCATCTCCCTGCTGGCCTTGCGCTGATTGGAAGGTGGCCCAACACAAGGCAACCCAACTCAACACCAGCCTGCTCGACCTCCTGGTACCCATTGCCCCAGAATGGGATGTTCACAGTGTTGTTCTATGTAGATGGTCCCACAGCACCAGGTTCCTCACAGTCACAGTCCTCAATCAACACTCCTCTCCTCTCCTCCCTCACTTCTTCTCCTTCAGTTTGCAGTATGGATAAGTTGCAGGGCACTCCAGTTTTTTGGGGGGGGAGAGGGGCTGGAATAACACAAAAAAAAAGAAATCCAGAGAAATCATTACCACTGATTACTTACAACCATACCACCCAAAGCCATTTCCCATTCCCTGACCATCTACAATGGACATGGCCAAGAACTCTTTGGCTTTTGCACATGCCCAGAATCAAGTTTGAATGAACTACGATGCCGTGTAATACTTTGTAGGTCAGCTCTTGTCAGGTCCCACGGGAGGCCTGTGTCCTTTTTGCAAGATCAGGCCCAGTTAATCCCGCACACTGACATCTAAAATGCACAGTTTTCATGATGATATGTTAAGTAGTAACAAATGAGTAGCGCTTCAAAGTTACTGTCCCCACCAAGATGAGCGAGAGGAAGAAGAACAAGTAGAAACTGAGTTTTTGGTCCTCGTTCTGTGGTTCCAAAATGGTTAGTCTGTGCCGGCATTTCCTCACACTAGTGGTGCAGTACACCTTCAACTGATAAGCATAACCTATATAGATGATGATGATGATGATGATGAAATACTTTATCGATCCCCAATGGGCGAAATGTCATCTTTTGACATAGCACAGACAATGGGCAAGGAAAACGCGTCTTAAGCAGTGCAACGTATGTGTGAGGCACAGTAGTACCAGCGATTGGTACCTTCTGGCTGGCAACATGGACAGCACTTTTAAATGCAGGTGATGTTACTACTTGGTGGTAATAGCTGCATCAACCACCTCCTTGGTTGGGCAAGAGTGACAATTTTCTCTTGACCAATCAAAGGACTGCAGTCTTTCTAGCTCCACAGTCTTCTCAGCATTAGATCAGTGTGCCAGGTACCTCAGAAGAGGGCTAACAAAATATAGGGGGGTTTGTACCAGTTCTTTTGGTACCGTACACAACTTTAACCAATGGAAAAGCTAACGGCCCATCAGTGGAAGCGTTCGTCCATTCCAGGGCAGCCACCACCACTATCCCCGTTGCGGGGTAGATAGCCGATGTCTTCCCCCCAGTTCAGCCCGCTGCGAGGCCAATAGCCACTTCCTTACAGATTACCAAACATCTGTATGGATTTCGAGGACAAACAAATAGCGAATCACATTCTCATAAAAACTGAACTATGCGTAAACAAGAGCGCGCGCAGTTGAAATCCATCCAACTTACTATGGACGGTAGTTTGATCTATTTTTTTCATTTTCCCATCAACGCAAAGTTTTAGTCCAATGTTTTACCCCTTAGTGATTTATGACCGGGTTTCAATATCAGATGGACAGTTCAAACAGACGGAAGGTTTGGTGAAGTTAAGCAGTTTCCCTCACTGCTGCGGCAGACTAATCGTCTTGGATTTTTTTTTTTTTTTTACAGAAATTGGATGCTATGATTTTCTGTAATCTGGAGCTAAAAATGAAAATAATAGGCATATGATCTTCTTTGGCATGAGCATCAAACATTTATTTTTCTCTTTTTTTAAACCGCAAGAGCAGTTTTACGCCAAACAATAATTAGCAACTGTTTTGCTGTTTATACATTTTGAACAAACAACACCCTCTACAAGCATGCACAAATTTCGTATTTACATGCAAGAAGTGAATACATTTAAGTAATTTAAAAAATCGGGTCTCGAATCTTTATACAACAACAGACGAGTAAAACGAATACAAGGTAATTGACAATAAGCCGCTCTCAGGACTAAGCAGGAAAATTGGATTCATTTTCAAAAACCAATGATGGCACAGTAGATGCGCGCACAAGAGGGATGCTGTTGTTACTATTTCAAGTGTTAAAAAAGTTCTGTGGCTTTGGCTGAATGAATGGGGGCGGGACATATTTTGAGACTGAACAAAGAAGTACTTCAGCACTGCCCATTTTTGTGATTGCAGGGTACAGGTAAACTCCATCCCGATACATCCACCAATTAGCAATGTAACTACTTAAGGATGCACAAATAGTCTATTAATTTTCATGGTTTTAATTGCGTACCGAAATGCAATTCGATGGACATGACCATAACTCATCAATGTTAGCCAGTAATTTAATACAATAGCTAATCATTTCCCGATGAAACTGTAAAATCATGGGCCATATGATGAAATGCCCACCCTTTCGACGACCCTGAGGCAACACCTTTCAACGTTAAGTCAATGAGCAGTGTCCTATCTGTACCTATCCGTAGAGGATTGTAGTTAGCGCCCAGGGAGCCTTATTTACCCGATAGTCTATTGTTCTCAACATAGAGGCTATCCTATTAAAACTTTAAGCGTTAGACAATTGAAGTAGGGCATCATAAAAAAAATATTCATTTTGTGAGATACAAGTTTGAAAAAAATTCAATGCTACCTGCCTTGCGTGAAACCACACCATGCATGCATACTTTAAACTTCATAAAAATTACCCTCTAATTTCTGAAATCAAGCAGCTTTACCTGAGCGTGTAACTTTCTAGTCTATTTCGTCATGAATAACGACATTATTATTTATGCTGCAGAAATGAAGCTAAGCATTTAATCACGACTTAAGCAAAGAATAGCACGATACCTTGCAATTGTCTGGGTGCCTTGAAGTTGATGAGTCCAAAGCCGCTATTGGTAAAGGAGTTCAATCATCTGAGTGAGGGATTGAACTGTCCCTCTGTGAGAAAAAGGGAAAAAAGGTAGCGATTTACTCTGATTGGGAGAGGGGAGGTCCTTTTTTTAAGACACGAAAGAAAGGGGGGTTACTAACGGACTTCAGGACAAACCCACCGCATTCCTCGACTCTCTCTTTTGCCCCACACTTCAGTAGACGGTCTCACACGCGCAAGCATCTCTCCACTTGGAAGAGAGGGGGGATGGGGAAGTGGGGGAATGTTAGCTTTCAATGAGACCGGATAACGAAAGCTGCTGATAACCGTTCGCTTTGCAGTCACGCATTGAAGTATTTAAACTGACATCAAGAGTATACAGACAGGTCTAATACGGTAATGAGATGGATGCGGTTTATCACCGGTTTTATTATCAGTGCTTCACACTCACACAATAAGAAAAGAATTCTGTGATTCGCAATAGCTCGTTACGGGAACAATGCGTTCTGACATCTGTCTCCACGATTAAAGTATTCTAAATCTGCCAACAGTGGAAGCTTGTCATTTTTGGACACCCAGAGGACTGTAAAATTTAAGTCTTATTTTGTGTTTTACGTTTTAAAAGCCAGACAAAACTGAACACCATTCTTTTAGTTCACCGGTCTCCACAGAACTTTAAGGTCTTGTCTTTTCTGAGCGAGAACTTTCGCCAGGCCGATGTGAAGGGAGCCAAGACATGAACATTGGGTTTATTGTATCTCTGCCTGAAACAAAGCTAAAGAGAACAAGATGAGGTCGCGTGTTTGCATGCTCTGCATCTAATTGCTGCATCCACTTCATTTCTCCCACACGCGAAACTCGGTCACTGCCCGTCATGGAGAGACCACCTGGATCGCAAATTGATTAAACAGCTGAGTGATGAGCACATCCTAAATGCTGGCTTCAGCATGATGCTTCGCTGTAAACTCTGAAGAAGCATATTTAAACAATACGGTCATATTTTCCCCTTAGTCTAGTTTCTCTTCCATTAATTTCAACTAATGTCTCGTGAAAAAGAGCAAGGCACAAAATTGTTGTTCAAATTTTATGACAAACTGCCACGAAAATATATAGCCGCAGAAACATGTTATGAATCACCGAGGAAGAAATTTGGTGTTTGCCACCAGTAAGTACTCAAATAAACAAAAACAACATGCTGCATATGTAAGTGCTATTACAATCTGCAGCTAAAAATAAGAATACATGGACTGGCCTTAAATAAAATGCAAAATATCCCTGGAAAATGAGTGGGTCATTTGTGATTTAAAATAAGCTGATTTCAGCCAGGAAACTAACTGGCATACGGTTACTTCCAGGGACATAAAATCCAATATAACTGAACTTCTATGAAAATAACAGTGCTCACTCACATTTTCATGCATAGACCAGTATAAACACACAACTCTATTTGTACTGCTTCTTTTGCCATCCATCCGGAAACACGCCAAGATCTGTCTTTTCGGTCAAGTCATAGTATTGATTTGTGATCTGTCTTTGGTAACTAGTATGGACTTGGCAGTGATATGTACAGAGGGTGGGTGTGAAGCATGTTCTTGTCTGATTACACACCCAATCTGTCGGTCTACCCCCAACCTCCAAACTCTAAACAAAACCACATTTTCTCGCTAATCTACAGCATACCAGAGCAGCTTGTGATCCTACCAGGCACTCAGTGGTAACACACTGAATTACCCTTTCATTTTTATTTCCATACCACTTATTCTATTTTCCTGGATTCTGGGTGTTCAACATGGAAACCAAGTTAAATGGTTTGTTGTTTTCATGCAACATTTGAAAGGGGCACAGTATACACAATGATAATTATTGTATAATTGTTCACTCAAGGCCAACTCTGACAGCAGTACTTCCTGGCTTTGTCAGATCAACCGCAAAAAGGATTGAAATTTTGTTGTTGAGGTAGTTGTTCTTCTCTGTGAAATGCTGTAAAACATTTCAAGCAAAATATGTTAGAAGTTGCCTGAATGGACCAGACACCGTAATGGGAGAATACTGCCCTAGCTCTGGAGCGCACATGTTGTCATGATGTGCATGTACAATAATGCAAACAGACACTGAAGAATGTTTATCTTTGTACGCTTCCAAACTATACAGTGCTGGTCAAACCATTTTTGTAATAAGGAAAAGAAGTCTTTGCTATTACATCCTGCAAACAAGAGAAGGTATCACTTTGCCCACACATGCAACAGAGCCAGAAATGGAGAAATTTGTTTTGAAATGAGTCTGGAGTTACTTCCAGTGATTATCCTGAAAGTTTTTTTTTTTTTAGATGAAGAATTGTATTAAATTACCCTCCAGCTTGTAAACACATAATTCTCTCGCACCATTTGCCAGCAAAAAGTCCTTATTAGGCGCAAGACGTAACATTATAATACATTATCATGGGAGCATTTTGGAAATTTGTTCCTTGAACAAAAATGTACCACAAATGAAAGAGAGGGATGTCAAACATTATATTTACATGACTTTCATTTCGCTGACACTTTTATTCAGAACAACTTATAGACTAAGCAGGGGCCATTCCCCCAGAGCAATGTGGTATTACAGGCCTTGCTTAAGGGCCTAATAGCTGTAGTCATCTTACAGCGGTTACGCAGAGGTTTGAATGACCAACCTTTGGAGTTTGAGTCAAATATGCTTGCCTCTAGGACATTGTTTCTCAAACTATGGGCCGTGGATTGGCACTGGGTCATAAAGGAATGGTGGGGGGGGGGGGGGGGGCTATTTCCATAAAATGAATTTTCGCCAAATCTATATTCATTATTGTAGTTCATTAAAATGCCATTTTCGCGTCACTGATTTTACTTGTGCAAACAACTACATTACCCAGCAGATAGCGCCGGGTGTAGTGAACATTCTGTGTTGTCATGACAATCACTCGTTCTGACTGACCTATCATCGATGCGTCCAATAGCCTGCAAATTTCCAAATTTAGTTTGCTAGAGTTAGCCATGGCCGGCTCCAAGCAATAACATCCATAGATTCTTTTCAATAAAACGACAGTTGTCGCCGGCAATGATCCAGAGGACCATTGCGTCTAACCTCCACCAAAAACATTTCCCTTTCAATGCAGGTATATAACCCTGAATACAAACTATTTGGCTTAATATGGCGGCTGCCTGACAAGACCTGACATTTTGTGCCATCTGTCGGTTCTGTTTGAGTAATGAAGCTGTCAGAAATGTACAGACATTGGCAACAAAGCAGGCACATCTCAAAGATAAACCTGAGGAGTATTTTCAAAGAAGAAAAGATTAAATGACCAATCAGAGGTTGCCTCCCACAGGCCAAAGACATGCATATCAGATTAATTGGAGACACTAAATTGCCCAAAGGTATGAGTGTGAGAGTGAATGGTCTGTGAATGGTGTGTGCGCCCTGCGCTGGATTGGCAAGCTGTCCAGGGTGGGTCCCTGCCTTTGCCCGTAGTCACCTGGGATAGGCTCCTGCTCGCCCCGCGACCCTAGTCAGGAATAAGTGGGTATGGAAAATGAATGAATGAATGACCAATCGGATTAAAGTCATGCAAAACTAACTTAAGTGAAAATGACAAATTAGTTAAAAAATATCTTGCCTTCTTGCCCATCTCATCTCAAAATCTAAAGCTCCAATCAAGATGGGTGAGAAGTTAGTGACGCCTTCAGTTGCGGTGAGACCATGATGCGTTACGTCCAGCTGCATAAACCAAGGTCAGTCAAATCTCCCTGTTCATTGACTCGGTTTCATTGCAAATCCAAGAAATATGGCAGCTTAAGGTTTGTCTCAGGTGTTGGAAAGGGACCATAAATAGAGGTATTTTGCTCAGCAGTTAGACAATACCACTGATGTAATCAACACAGTAATACTGTTTGTTTATTTACCTCATGTGCCAGATGGAGAATTCCACAATTTCATATTTTGCAAATCGTTACCAGAGAGCACAACATCTGCAAAGATCTTCCATGTAATTAATTCCACAAAAGGCCATTCCTTTCCCCTTTTCCACCCCCATTTTGGCCTGTCTCCTGTTTCTGTTTCCCTGTTCCCATCCCCGACTAGTAGAATGTGATCGTATCGTTATGCTCTATTTTTATTTATTTTTTATTTTTCATTTTTTAGAAGCTGGACTTAAGTGGCCTTCGGAGGCAGAGGAACCTGACTAAAGAAAGTTTGAGAGGGGCAGCAGGAGGCTATACAAGAAACCACAGGAGGATGCTATTGGCATTCACTAGGGTCAGGTAATCCTCAGCTAGCTATGCTCTTCATCCTGGTTCAGTGTCCAACGCAAACACATTTTCTGGACGTCATTTTCAATTCTCTCTGCGGTGCGTTTGGGGTTCAGGCACTGGGATGTAGCAGCACAAATTCTTGATCATCAGCCCAGATCATTCCCAGCGCTGTCGGAATCCCTGGGGCCTCTAAAGGCCTGGAGCTTTGGAGAGCAGCCTCTTCAACTGCATCAATCAGCTTCCCCTCAGCTTCTCCGCGATGGTAGATGGCTCCGGCAGGGAAGCCCGGGGGGGAAGGGAGGTGATAGTCTGGAGGGGTGAGCACAAGCCGGCCCATTAAGCTCAGTGCAACATTAGATCCTTCATCATTCCCACACATTCCAACCCAAACTAGAACAAACGCCATAATTGAGAACAGGACTGAAATTTCCTTAAAAACATATTCCCCAAACCTGCGCCTGAGGCATGTGTTATCTGTTCGGGCCTGCGCAACATGAAATCGTGCAAAATATTTGCGTGCACTTTCAACAGCCTTGCCTTTTAGTATTGGACGCTAATGGGAGGTAACTCTGTAGACCACAAGCCAGTTAGCAAGTCAGGGATAAACCCCTGTGGCGGTTAAGAATTTATGGCGGAACCTGAGTATTTCAGACCCGGTTGTCAAATTTAGTCCTGATACAGTGTCTGTGTCTCTGTCCTGGACCTGATCCAGAGGTTTGGCAAACAAATGGAGGGAAGATGCGGTGTTAGAAGGGGATACATATGGAAACGTCTGTAAATATACACACACTCTGTTTGGAAAGAGAGCATTACTCAGGAAGCCTCAGAGCATGGGAAGGGGGGAATGAGGCTTGCAGGGGTGAAAGTGAACCTCAGGTGAACAACCGAATCCCATACGTATCCCAGAATTCTTGTCGTGTTGGTCGCATCCAACACTTGCCACAGTGGGGTCTGTCTGTCTTGGCTGCTGCACGGAGCACGGAATTTTGTGTTTAGTCCGAGTCCTGGGGAGTTCTGGCATTCCTTGTTCCCGAGCTATTTTCACTCTGCCTGTTTTTTTTATTTACCTTGACTTTGAAGAGGAATTTCGAAACAGGCTCTTAACTAGTCTCCCAGTCTCTTCGTGTTAGCGGAGGCATTTCCGACAAGATGGCCTCTTCTTCAAACGTGTTTAAATATGTAAATTTGTGACCATTCTTCCTGAGAGTGGAAAAGAGACAACTGAGAAGGTTTTGGAACACGTGTTGAGGTTTGCCTGAGTTGTTAGCGAGGTCATGTGACAGGGACTGCAGGCTTTGGGCTGTAAAATGGAATCCTTGAGGCTTGGCAGTTGAGATTGAGGAAATGGAAACGAGAAAGGTATTCCTATTAAGAAAAAACATGGAAAAAAAAAAAACCAGAGGCCAGGGTTTAATTGAAGACCAACCCCCCCCCCCATTCACTGTTAATGTGGTATCTGAGGCCAGAGACTGATGTGGTGTCATTCTACTGTGATTTAGCAGATTACGCAGCAAGAGGCCATTTCGGAGGAACGACAAGATGCCTGTGTGGGGAAAGAGAGAGGCAGTTTGTGGCGAACTGCGGAAACAGCTACGCAAACTTTCCTCATAAAATCCTTTGAGCAAGTTGTTTTACTCTTTACAATGTTTTTTTAGCATCAATTTCTCAAAAACAGCTGAATGACGCAAGCCTAAGGAGTGGTAGATTGGGTGAGAGGCAGTAACTGAGTTTATTTCTCCTTAATTCATTCTGTTAAGTTATAACATTCATGGCCATTGCACAGTTTGGACCACTCTATCAGACACCCGAGAATGTTCCGGTAGACCCAGGCGGTGACGTAGAATCAGAGGAATGCTCATCAAAGGCAAGTGGAAATTAGGGCAGGCGGTACTCAGTAGTGACAAAGTGTGGCGTAATTTCAGAAAAAGAAATTGCACAGACTGATCCATTTACCCCTTCGAGAGAGGAAGCTTCAGAATATCTCCTGTTCACGCACCGAGCATGTGCACGTGAACCCCCCCCCCAGTCCTCATGAGTATATAGCAATATGAGCCGCAAAGCCAAGCGCGCTCAAGAGGCAATGTTGAGAGAGCTTTGGAGTCACTGGGCCGTAGTATGAGCATTCATGGGAAAACGTTTTTGAAAATTCCACAACGCTTGTGACTGTTAAGAAGAAATAATGCAGCGAAAGACAGAGAAAAGAGTTTGGGAGAAAAAAATAACATATGGGGAGAAAACTGAAAGAATTTTCTGCACGGTTTCAGATCCCAGGGTTAATGGTTTTCAGATGTTCAACGTCTCTCGTTCTCAAAAAGTACATAAAACACCCTGTCTCGGGGGAATTCACGCGACAGTAGGACTTTGCCCAATGCAGTCCCATTTTGGCAGACATAAAATAAAGGTGGGCTTCAATAAGATCAAATTTACGTGGCCTAGCCTATTTTATTCTGTGAGTTTACTCAATTGTTATCAAGCTAAAATGATTTAAAATGACTCTTTCTGTCTCCACGAAAAAATGTCACTTTGTTTTCTCACGATTAATTGGCTACTCACGGAACACCACAAAAAAAATATAGAGGGAGTTCGGACATAAGGCCTTATCAGAGCTTTGTCATTTTCATGACCAGCGAATTTGATACTACATCCATTTTCCTGTCCTGAGCACTAAAGCTCCCATACAGTAAATCTATGCTGCATTATTATGTGGCAGCTGTGCTGAATTTTGTGGTCCTTTTGACGGTACGAGCAAGTGGCCCCGCCCAGCCGAATCTGTGGTTACTCATGCCTCACTATAGAAAATTAAGTAGTGTGAAAAATGAACTGCTGACCTCCAGCACTTTATTGCTGCAGACAACCCAAAAAAGTTTCACTTTTCCTTGGTGTTACTACTAGAGTAGATCCCTTTGATATGTTTGCAGTTTGACGTGCCTGTAAACGCCTCATGTTAGCCATCTCTGGTAGTAATTCTCAGCCTGTTGGGATACATACCAGTCTGTATAACATGAACATTCGTTTCAGAAAATGTGTTCCTGTAAATAACGTAAAACTTCTCCAGGCTCATTTGTTGGCTGAGAGGATCTATGCTGTCGGTCGTGAAAAGTCACGATGCCTGTTGGCCTTCCTGTTCTGTCTGTAGACCAGCTCAGCGACTGGAGCGTAGGTATAAGATGGGCATTTCAGCAGCAGGAATAATACAACAGCCCAGCTCAAATTTTGCTTGAATTATTTTGGATACAGGTGTTTTATCACTGGTATAAACAGAGGCTGTACCGGAGGTCTTCGACATATAAAGTTTGCTTACTGTTTCCTGACCTTTCTGAACCCCGTGTTGCAGCCCAGATTAACCCCCTGCTAGACTATACCCAGGGTATAAAGTGGCCAAGCTGGTTTGTACCCCAGGTATATTTTGACCTAAGCCAGACTATACCCACCTAGCCCGGGGTATAAACCGTTGCTGGTAGGTGTAATCTTTCGGCTGTTACACTGGTATTGTGATGGCCGAAGAGTAGTTCACATTTAATCCAGTTTAACTTCCCCCCTCGCCCCATAAACACATATGGAAGCACACATTATTCAATTTGCTAACACAAACGTGATAAACATATACTGTATGTACCTGGTGCTGCCATCCTGATTCGTGAGGAAGAGCACTTGGATATCCTCAGAGTCTGGTGGATGACAGTAAGACAGAGAGGGAGAGAGAGGCTTTATCTTTTTGAGATTTTATGGGCAGCTTCAGCACTTAAAACAAAGGCTACTTGTGGGGCTCTTTAACCTCTGTATGCCAGTGGAGGAAAAGCCCCGAGACCAACAGTAGTCGACTTCTGGAAAAACAGGATGTTGATGCAGGCAGAAGTCATGATAATTGAAAGCAAATGTACTGTGAAGCATGAAAATAATTCTGTACAATTTAGAGCATCACTGAGTGGACGTGGTGTGAGGGAGATTCACGGTGCGGGACTGGATAAAAGTCCTACAGAGATGTGTGGAACTGTGCGGCCCATTGCACTACAGTCTTATGTCAGAGCTGCTGTGCGTATGAAATTAATCTCAGAACTGTTTACACATTCATTCTTACACAGACATGTGCACAGATGTTCAGTATTCTTCATGGGCTATTTATAAGCTAAGTGGTTCAATCCAGGGCGCTTTCTTACTAGTAATACCTACATTATGAAATAATATTTCGCAATGAACCAAAAAGGCATGAAGAAGCCTTTTTTTGCGTGGCTACAGATGCTTCAAACTCAGTTTTAAAGAAAAAATATCAAATTTTGTGTATTTACTCATGAAATCCCAAGCTGTATCCCTCTCCCCTTCTCTCCCAGATATAGAGAGAGAGAGAGAGAGAGAAAGAGCGAGCGAGCTGTGGACAGGAAACTGTCTCTCAGTGGATGTCTCATGGAGGAACATCTTTTCCCCCAGTAATAATAAACCATTGAGAGGTTGCCCAGTCAAACTCCAAGCATTCTCTTTGCTTATTTGCTCGCCAAATCCCCTACTTAGCCCCTCTCTCACAAATTATTTTCATTGAAAAACTCCCAGTCCCAGTCAATATTTCAGTACACAAGGACGGCAATTGGATCTTGTTTTGAAAACAGGGAACGCTCGAGGATGTTTCTGACAATAATAACCCAGTGAATGACTCTCAGCAGAAGATGTGCTCTTACGAACAAACGCCCTACGCGCTTAGCACTGGTTAGCATGTCCGGATGACTGCGGGGGAAATAACAGTTCACTTCTTTTTGTCATTCTTATGTCTAATCAAATAAACTGTGCAGGTGACGTGCGCTCTCGTGTACACGCCGTGGATGGGGTGTAGCACATGCTTGACTGTTTCAATTAGAAGACCTTTTAAGGGTTGTTTGAACAATGCGTAGGGCCGACTGCGTTTGCTGGCAAAAACCCACTAATAGGCAGGGTGCTGCATATATGTCTCATGTTACTTCTCTCGTGCCGTCTGCTCTTCTCTCGCTGTATTGTTTACGCAATGAGCCGGCTTACCATTTAAAGCCTAAAGTGGAGAAACAAAACTGCGGTGCTCAAGGTACCTGCCTTATATTTTCAAACTGATAGAACTCACCGGATCAATGGGCCACCCAGCAAATAAATAAATCAATCAATCAATAAATACAATCCTTCATGTTTGAGCTGATTTAGTGTTGCTTGTGTTTTAGCCACATTCTACACGAGCACATTCTGAGAAATTAGGGTTTTGCCTCTCAAACTTGGGCCTGTAATGCATTATGGCCATACAGTTTGTCCTCTATTAGCTTTTAATTTGGTAAGCATTGTAATGTGAATATAGGCCACTAGATGGCAGTATTTACCTTTTTTTGTTAAGCTCAGACTGGAGTCATGTTTAGACATGTCCTGGACATGTCTGGGGCAAGTCTCAGAAAATTTAAAAAAAGAGGTCTAAATGTGGGTGGGGTCTGCAAAAGAGTATATAAGGAAAAGAATTGAGACAGTAAAGTAGTAGGAGAAATTGCAAGAAGATGACCAGACCTGCCATTCTGTTCAAGACCTGTGACGTTTCTTTTGTGGATTTCTTTGCCTGTGTTTGAGCATTTTCTTCATCCAGGACATCACCAAGCCACCCCACCAAAAAGGGACTGTAATTATTTCTGTTTTTTCTTATTTATCAATCTTGGTCTTTAGTTGTAGGTTGTTATTAGTCTTTGTCTTTGTTAAAAATTAAATGTGTTTTAGTTGTTAAAACTGTGTTTGTCATCCCTTGCTGTTGCTGTTGTGTTATAAATGTAATAACAAATTGGGGCCATAACAAATTGGGGGCTCAAGGTCCGGGATAGACCATTAAGTGAGTAATTTATTGAAAATCTAACATTCCAAATTGTGAAATTGTTTTTGTGAATTTTCCTAGATATATATTGACAACAGCAATGGATGATTTCTTGGCATCACCAACCGTAGGGGTTTTGAAGTCTTTTAAAAAGACAGAACTGCTAGAAATTTGCAGACAGAGCTGACAGAGGTAAAACCAGCCATGCGAAAAGCAAGACTGGCTAGAGAGATGGTTGAATATTACATTGATGAAAATGTGTTGGCACCAGGAGATCTGGAACAGTTTCCAGTGGAAAATCCAAATATAGAAATGGAACTTAAATTAAAAATGCTAGAGATTGAAAGGGAGGAAAGAGAAAAAGAAAGGGAGGAAAAAGAAAAACAAAGAGAATTTGAGAGGGAAGAAAAAGAAAAACAAAGACAGTTTGAGTTAGAAAAATTAGCAAGAGAAGAAAAACAAAGAGAATTTGAGAGAGAGAAAGAGGAAAGAGCAGAAAGAGAGAGACAGAGACAGAGAGATTTTGAATTAGAGAAATTCGATAGAGAAGAAAGACTCCAAATGGAGCAACTAAAAATTAAAATAGCAACTGAAAATAAATTTCGGGCTAGCCAGGAGGTAAAACTGGTGCCTCCATTTTCAGAAAAGGATGTTGACAACTATTTCCAGTGTTTTGAAAAGGTAGCAAAGAGTTGCCAGTGGCCAAAGGAACACTGGCCTCTGATGTTGCAAACTGTCCTCAAGGGTAAAGCTCAACAAGCCTATTCGGCTTTGTCTGCAGATGATTCCTCTGATTATGAGGTTGTCAAAAAGGTTATTTTGAGAGCTTATGAGTTGGTTCCAGAGGCTTACCGACAGAAATTCAGAGGTCTGAAGAAATCTGAAAATCAGACTTATGTTGAATTTGCTAATGAGAAGCAGGTTTGCTTTGAGCGCTGGTGTACTTCTATGGAGGTCAAGGATGATTTCAACTCACTAAAAGAGATGGTGTTAGTTGAAGAATTCAAGAACTGTGTTAAGGATGATGTTAAGACCTACCTTAATGAGAAGCAAGCACTGAACTTGCAATCAGCTGCCAAATTTGCAGATGAATATGTTCTCACACATAAGTCCAAATTTCAGTCTAGCAGTAACAATAAATGGTCCCAATTTCAGAAAAAGGGTTACGGTGATACCCAAGATTCCTCACCCAAAGACAAATCTGGTGATGGTGCTCAGAAATCCAGTAACAGGTCTGATCAAAGTGTGAAAGCTGACAGTGACAAAAGTGGTCTAGTTTGCAGTTATTGCAAGAAATCTGGTCATGTAAGCTAAGAAAGAAAAAGAAAAGGATACCAAACCAAATGCCTTTGTGAAAACAAGGTTAGAAACCCCTGTAGTAGATAACCAATCTGCTAAATTGCCTGCTTCTTGTGGGGCTAAAAAGCCTAATACAGCTGACTTTGTGAGGGAGGAATTTCTTCCATTTGTGTCAGAGGGATTTGTGGCTCTGAATGAGCATACTACTCCTGTCCCCATATATATCCTAAGGGATACCGGAGCTTCTCAGTCACTTTTGTTGATGGACTCCTTGGAGTTACGTGATGAGACCGCTTCAGGGGATTTCATACTTGTACAAGGTATTGAAGGGAGGACTGTATCTGTACCCCTGCGCTCTATATTCTTGAAGTCAGATTTAGTTACAGGACAGGTAAAGGTGGGACTTATGTCAAGTCTACCTATAAAGGGTGTTTCTCTGTTGCTAGGCAATGACCTGGCTGGGGGCAAAGTAGTTCCCCCTGTACATCTTACTTCACAGCCGAGCACTGAAAATGGGGATGAGGACCCATCTCTGTATCCTTCTTGCGCAGTGACTCGTGCTATGGCCAAGAAGGCTAAAGAAGATGATGTTGTGGTGCCGTCCAGTACATTGAATAGTCAGGACTCAGGTGGTTCGCCTCATGACTCTGATTGGCCTACTATGGTTTCTCCGTTTGAGGACTTATCAGATACTTTTATCAGTTCTCTATTCAGCCAGCCGGATGGGTCTGGTGATTCTGATGTGTCTGGAGACTTGTCTCTGTCCAGAAAGCGGTTGATTGAGGAGCAAACTAATGATCCTGAAATTGGTGTACTAAAGAGGAGAGCCCTTCCTGAAAAAGAAATAGATGCAGTTCCTGTTGGGTATTATCTCAAGGATGGTGTGTTGATGCGGAAGTGGCGCCCTCCTGATATCCCTGCCAATGCAGATTGGGCAGTGGTCAGGCAAATTGATGTTCCGAAGGTCTATAGGAATGAGATCTTAACAATGGCTCATAGTTTACCTTTAGGAGGTCATCTTGGTGTTAACAAGACTGTTGATAAGATCATGAAACACTTCTTTTGGCCTGGGCTTCGGAAAGACGTTTCCAACTTTTGCAAAACCTGTCACACTTGTCAGGTAGTTGGAAAACACCAGTTAGACCCACCTGTAGCTCCATTGCAGCCTATCCCAGCATTTGGGGAGCCATTCTCTAGGGTCATTGTTGATTGCGTTGGTCCATTACCCAAGACTAGATCTGGAAATCAGTATTTGTTGACAATCATGTGTGCATCTACCAGATTCCCCGAAGCCATACCTCTACGTAACATCAAGGCAACTGCAATCTCGAAGGCTTTGATAAAGTTCTTCACGTTGTTTGGTCTTCCCAGGGAAATTCAGTCAGACCAAGGTAGCAATTTCACTTCAGGATTGTTTCAGCAGGTTGTGTATGAACTAGGTGCAAAACAGATTCTTTCTAGTGCCTATCATCCAGAAAGTCAGGGTGCCTTAGAGCGGTTTCATTCCACTCTCAAGACAATGATGAGGACTTATTGTTATGACCATGAGAAAGACTGGGATGAAGGGGTTCATTTGCTGTTGTTTGCAGCTAGAGAAGCAGTGCAGGAGTCTACTGGATTCAGTCCATTTGAGCTAGTGTTTGGTCATGAAGTGAGAGGACCTTTGCTATTATTGAGTGAACAATGGCAAGAGGAAGAGCCGCAAATCAGTCTGTTAGACTATGTTAGCAAGTTCAAGGAAAGATTGCGTGCAGCTTGTGACCTTGCCAAAGAGAACTTGAAATCAAGTCAGGGAAAAATGAAAACTTGGTATGATCATAAGGCTAGAAGCCGTGAGTTTAAACCAGGAGACAAGGTCCTTGTGTTGTTTCCCTTGCAGTCCAATCCATTGCAGGCTAGATTTCATGGTCCATATGAAATTCTGACAAAACTCAATGATCTCAATTACATTGTGAAGACTCCAGATAGGAGAAAACCAAAACAATTGTGTCATATTAACATGCTAAAGCCTTATCATGACAGAAATGCTAGGGTTGCAGCTGTCACTTCAGATTCTCCAATGGTCGAAACGTGTGAAGATGAGGGGGAGTTTCAAGATGATGAACCAAGAATTAAAGCTGAAGTTCTTTCATGTAAATTGTCAAACACTGAAGTGTTGCAAAATCTTGATGTAAAACTCCAGCACTTAGAACCCTCACAGAGAGATCAGTTTGAAAGGTTGATCAAGAAATATGAGGATTTGTTTCCTGATGTTCCAAAGAGAGTTACTATAGCCTCTCATGATGTAGATGTTGGTGATGCCAAACCAATAAAACAGCATCCATACCGGATGAATCCTGAAAAGAGAAAGATTGCTGAGAAAGAGGTTGAGTACATGTTAAAACATGATATTATCAGACCCTCCAACTCCGATTGGAGTTCACCCTGTGTGCTAGTTCCAAAACCTGATGGAAGTACTAGATTCTGTACAGATTATCGCAAAGTCAATGCTGTAACTAGAACTGATGTGTTTCCAATACCTAGGATTGATGATTGTATTGATAGTGTAGGGCAAGCAAAGTTTCTGACCAAGATTGATTTATTGAAGGGTTATTGGTGTGTGCCTTTAACTGAGAGGGCCAAGAGCATCTCTGCTTTTGCCACACCATCTGGATTGTACCAGTATGAAGTCCTACCCTTTGGCATGAAAAATGCCCCAGCCACGTTCCAAAGGATGATACAGTCTACAATCGCCGGATTGCCACACACGGGTGCATACATCGATGACCTGATCACATGGAGTGACTCCTGGGAAGAATATCTAAAAGATGTAGAGACGTTGTTCCAGCGCCTGACCCAGGCTAACCTGACTGTTAACCTGAACAAGAGTGACTTTGGCTGTGCTACTGTCACCTATCTTGGCTACGTCATAGGCCAGGGTAAGGTGGCACCCATAAATGCTAAAGTCCAAGCCATCATGGACTTTCCAGTTCCTGACAACAAAAAAGCTTTGCGCCGCTTCCTTGGAATGATCGGGTACTACCGCAAGTTCTGCAAGAACTTTGCTGAGATTGCTCTCAGTCTAACTAACCAACTGAAGAAAGGCGTAAAGTTCACCTGGGATGATGCATGCCAGAGAGCCTTCGATCGCCTGAAGTCTCTGCTGTGTCACTTCCCCGTGCTCAAATCTCCTGACTTCAACAAACCGTTCTCCATCGCGGTCGATGCTAGCGACCAAGCTTGTGGATCTGTGCTCCTACAGAGAAGTGACTCTGATGACATTGAGCATCCCGTGGCATACTTCTCCAGGAAGTTCAATCGCCACCAAAGGAACTATTCCACAATAGAGAAGGAACTGTTGGCTCTGGTACTTTCTTTTCAACACTTTGAGGTTTATGTTTGTACAGGACAAAAGCCAATGATTGTGTACACTGACCACAATCAGTTAATGTTTTTGAGTAAGATGAAAAACAAGAATCGGAGATTGTTGAATTGGAGTTTGCTTTTACAGGAGTTTGACTTGGAAATTAAGCATGTGAAGGGTACAGACAATGTAATTGCTGATTGCTTATCCCGTGTTTGAATGTGTATATCATGTGTTTGAATATTGTATGATATGTATATATAGACAAGTGTTCACTTAACCATTTTGTATTGAAAAGAAAAATTTTGCCTTTATGAGTCAAAATTTTTCCCTTTTGGAATGGAGGTGTAATGTGAATATAGGCCACTAGATGGCAGTATTTACCTTTTTTTGTTAAGCTCAGACTGGAGTCATGTTTAGACATGTCCTGGACATGTCTGGGGCAAGTCTCAGAAAATTTAAAAAAAGAGGTCTAAATGTGGGTGGGGTCTGCAAAAGAGTATATAAGGAAAAGAATTGAGACAGTAAAGTAGTAGGAGAAATTGCAAGAAGATGACCAGACCTGCCATTCTGTTCAAGACCTGTGACGTTTCTTTTGTGGATTTCTTTGCCTGTGTTTGAGCATTTTCTTCATCCAGGACATCACCAAGCCACCCCACCAAAAAGGGACTGTAATTATTTCTGTTTTTTTCTTATTTATCAATCTTGGTCTTTAGTTGTAGGTTGTTATTAGTCTTTGTCTTTGTTAAAAATTAAATGTGTTTTAGTTGTTAAAACTGTGTTTGTCATCCCTTGCTGTTGCTGTTGTGTTATAAATGTAATAACAAATTGGGGCCATAACAGCATCAATAAGACAACATTTTTAAAATGGTTGGCTTAACTGATTCTGCTGGGGGGGCAGTCACACAGAAGCCTTTTAAGTCAGTTGAATTCCAGCAAAGCAGGTGTAGCATAGACAAATGGGCTAGGACAGCCATGTCAGTCATTAGAGCTTTCGACAGCAGATGCCGAGATGCTGCTTACCCCTATATCCTACCTGTGTCCCTCGTCTGTCTCACTTCCTGCAGCTGTTTCCTCTGCCCTCTCCCAAACGGAGGGCAAATGAAAGGTTCCTCTCGGGGTGGCTTTTCTAAATATTTGTTTGGCACTTCGAGGCTAATAGGGAAACTGCTCCTCTGACGCAGTTTTTTTGTAACAGAAAACTGGCTTGAAAAAACAGTTAACATGGAATTGGTCTCACGCTTTTGTGACACTGTGATGGGATCTTTTTTTTCTTTCTAAAGATCTGGCCCTGTTCCTGCAGCACTCGCAGATGCGATGACAAAAACTCCTCTTGCTGTTGAAGAGGACCACCCGGAATTTTTACACAAACCAAGAGGCTATGTGGACAAGAAGACCATTCTGTTCAGAGGAGATGGGCAATGCAGGGGTGGAGGGGTGGTGGGGGGGGGGGGGGGTGTCTCAATGGGTAGAGAAACAGAGGAAATGTTAAGGCCATAATCTGTCAGTTCCAACAGCACTTGAGACACGCTTGACACGTGCAGAAGCAAGCCTGACGCAAAATTTGTGAGGTGCCAAAGTAAATGGATGGTAAAAGCAGATCTGGAAGCCTTCCACTCCTCCACAGTCCAGTCTGCGTGGATGTGAACTACTTCAAATGCAAGATGAAAATGCACAATTTTACTCGAGTAAATACAGTCTGAATCCTGTTGGAATCAAGCACAGTGCTTTAAAATGGTGTTTTCATCCAAATACTAACAAATATCATAGCCCATATCAAATGTTGCCGCTGTCCAAATACTTATGAACATCCCGGCGCACATGCAGAGAAAGCATATGCGTGCAGGGAAATCCCACAACCGGCTTTGTGGTAGCGTTATCCTCACATGCTCATTTGAATCCTCATCTTTGGCACAAGTATCTATGTGGCCACGGCCATAACCGTTTTATTGGGGGTTAGTCCTGCCAGCTGGATTTGTGTGTGTGGCTGTGTGCTGACAGCTGGTCTATAATGCAGACCGACAGTGCCCAGTACATGCACATAACAACAACCTAACGCACTATACTTAACACTTCAGCTTCCTCTGCTACAGCAATGCATTCAGGTAGGACACACAGGGAAGATAGAAGATGCTGTGTAAAGATACATAGAGAGGGTGAGAGTGCATCTGTGTGTGCTGAGAGTAAGAAGAGGAACCGTCAACTGGGGGGCTGTCCCATCCCAACACCCCGCCCCCGTCCCCTGCTCTCTGTAGTAAGCTCTCTGTTATATCAGCAGGCCTATACGTCATTCTCTAAATTAATTTGAGTTCCTTTTCATATATTGGCATTATTATTTAAAAAAAAGAATGTATTCCCAAAGTGTACTTAAACAACAAGGAGCATATTGCATCAACGTGAAAAACGGTGACGACAGCAGCGCCATAGATAATGGCAATATCACATTTTGACAATTAAATATTTAAATTATGAAATTTACCATTAAGTCAGTTAGATATTAACTCACTGTCCCAGAGGTTATGACAGTCCAAAACATATTGAGCAGCGACCGATGCTGGAATGCCTTCACTTAAGGACTTGCAGTTCTCTCTCTCTCTCTCTCTCTGACTCACACATTCACTCACTTTCGCTGTCTCGTACAAAAACACATGCTTTCACTCTTTGTCTCTCACACACACATGTAGCCACAAGATTAAAACCACCCGGCAAATATAGTGAAGGTGCCACTTGAGCTGCCAAAGCAGCTCCATCAAACTGACGTCTCTTCTACTCCCAAACCCGAGTTTACCAGCAGCTCGTTTCCCAGAGTAGCCCACTCTCTCCACCAGCATGTCCCATTTCCACCTTACATCCTGATGCCATCTCTGCCCAGGTAAATGGTGCGCATGTACCCAGCTGAAGCACAGGATGTAAAAGAAAATAGGACTCACTGGACCATGAGGTGACCTTCTTCAACTGCTCCAAGGCCCATTTCTGAAGCTCAGGTGCCCTCTCTTTCTTTTAGGGGTGGACCGGGGTTAGAGTTGGACACTTCGACTGGTCTACAAGCTAAAAAGTGCAATACACAGCAGGGTATGATGCACTGTGGGTCGTGACAATATCCTTATGTAAATATTGTTGAAATTATCATCGACTTGTGCCACAGTTGCCCTTCTGTCGGTTTGGACCAGACGGGATAGCCTTCACAGCCCTCGTGCATCGAGTCTTTGGCACCCAAAAACCCTGTCGCCGGTTCATGGTTTGTCCTGCTTGGACCACTGTCAGTAGGTACTCGCATCTGCTGACAGAGAGCGCCCCAGAGGTCTCGCCACTTCAGAGATGCTCTAACCCACTTGTCAGGCCATTCCGATTTGGCCCTGGTCGAAGTCATTCAGTTCCTATTTCTCCCATATCTGACACACTGAATACAAGATCTGACCGTTGCCTTACCATTGAAGATCTGTCTGCAGACCTTTACAGTATTTGCAATTGTTCTGAGAAAATCAACATTATTCACTGCATCCGTGAGTGGTTTTAATGTTTTGGCTCACTGGTTTACTCGTACTGTCTCTCTTTTTTGCTCCTTCTCGCACACATGCATATACATCCTCTTTCTCACATACCCATACTCTCACACACTATTCTTTTGTTCTGTCTGTCTCATATACACTCAAATACTCTCTCTGGCACATTCCCTCTCTCAAACATTCATACTCTTTCCTGCTCTCTAATCACAAACTCAGATTCAGGGTCTCTCTGAAATGCACGTTCTCTTTCTCTCTTTATCTGACTCTCTCAGTAAAATAGAGGACTCACTCTCACTCTATCTCACCCGCACGTTTCTCTCCTTCTCTCTGTCTCTCACGCACAAATTCTTTTTCTTTCTCACACTTTCTGTCACACACAGTGGCCACGTTTACATGGATGGTTTTCCTCAATCTGATTGAAATCGATCGGAATAAGTGAATCTGATTTGATCTGTATACATGAAGTTTAAGTAAAGAGATCCACGTTCAATCCGCGTTGACATGGCCCCAGCTGAATCCGATTGTATTGTGTTTTTTTACCTGCGCATTACGTCACTCTGCATACGTCACTTCACTTACGAGCCTCTTACGTATTAGGAGCGAATGCGTGGACCGAACAATCCTCTTTATCAACACAATCCGCTCCACTCAGTCGTTTACATGGAGCATGGAGCGGATTATCAGTCGGCGTAGACTACCTCTTTCAATCTGATCCGAAATACAATCGAATCCGGGTGAATCAGATTGGCTAAGGTGTTTATATGAGACATTTTGAATCTGATTGACCTTTCAATCTGATTGTAAATAGGATTTTTGGACCCATATAAACGGGAATGTCTCTCTCAGAGTCTCTTACTCCTTCTCTCGAACATGAATACTCTCTCTCTCTTGTTCTCTCTCTCTCTCTCTCTCTCTCGATCATGCATTTAGACTCTGCCTCTCCCTCAGACACACACGTACTGTACTCTTCTCTTTATGACACACACTTTCCCTCATACACACACACGCACACACTCAAACACACTCCCTCTCACGTTTCTCTCACAAATACAAACGCCTGTTTACGCTGTATTAGCAAGTGTGATCCTGTTGGCCTCTCAGCTGCGGCGGGGTGTCACTTCTCCAGCACTCCCACCCTGCCACTTTGAAGTCTCCGCTGAGATCAGACAGCTCAAGCTGGGGAAGGAGGGGTGGTCTTCCATGGGGGTGGCCTGGATTCGGCCCAGTTGTTACCCCAGAAAGCTGCTCAGTGAGTGTGAACAGAATGCACTTGAGTCAATATTTAACCCTCGGCCCCCCTATGGCACCATTGAGAAAAGCCGGGCGTTTGAGGACTGCCAGGCATCTGTCATTGTGCTCCCAAATGGCTGTGACACTGCAGTCCACCCTTGTAAGCTGAAACCTTTACTTTCACTCAACCAACTTTCCTTCATCTGAAATTGGAATTGAACCTCTGTCATTTAAGAGGCAATGGCTCTTCCATTGGACACCTTTCAGTTGTCTCTTCACCACCCACTGGTAAAACATCGGTACTGCAGCTATTGTGGGGAGGGAATACACTGCCTGAACAAAAAAGGGTGAAAACTCTAATATTTTGTCGGACTGCCTTAAGGTTTGATCATGACGTGCATTTGTTTGGCATTGTGTCAACAGACTTACTCAATGTTACATTTGTTAGGTCCCATCGCTGTTACCCGGATATTGTGTGAATTAAACTCCTTAGCCAAGCTTGATGTGCAAACTGCCTAATAAACTTGCCCATAGTATCTACCCAGCAGTTAATAAAAATAATCTCTTGCAACAGAAGAAAACCATTTCATCTATAATAGGCCCAAGGTATCCCAATTAAGTAGTGACAAAAAAACTGCTTTTTTGAAGCAAAATATTCAACATGGTATTGATACAGTCATTTCACTATAAATTATAGTAATCAGATATTAAAAATGCTTGATTCCTTATCATTTATTTATGCATTGATTCATGCCTCGAAGAATTCAGTGGCCACTGAAATCCAGTAACTTAAAACTTGCTCAGGCTTATCTGTGTGAAGCATAGTTATAGTTTACACCCATGTGAAACTTTCCTGGTAATTTTCTATTGCTTGAAACATTTTTATCCGATTCCTGACAGTATAAGTCTTTCACAAAGTAATTAAAAGACATTGATTGGAAAAGTATTTAAACCCTTGCGTAACAGCAAGTTAGATCATATTCTCTCAACTGTGAGTAGTTGAATGATGTGAGTATATAGAGAAAAAGACTTCCAAAACCAACCCAGAAGTGCTTAGGTTGCATTTACGAGATGGAAATATGATACAGACATGGACAATGGGAGTTGTTTCAAATGGAACAGGACTGGAGAATTCCTTGTACTGGATAGCGCTGTTTCTCAGGAGGAGGACTCCAATGATGGAGAGTTTTCTTCATTATGTGGAAGTGCAATTGAGTTTATTACTTTTGGCTAACTCGCTAGCTGACTAGGCATTTTTTTCGTTTTCAACTTATCATAGCCATGATGATCATAGAGCTTGTTTGCCACATTAGTTAATAAGAGTAACCATTAGCGTCTCCTAATGATGCTGCATGCGGTGGCATTTTGCTCATTGTGGCAATTTGTTTTAAATTTTACTGCATTCAACGAAATAGAATGCCTCGGTGTTTGTTCGTTTATAATACAAACAGCTTGAAGACTTTGATAAATCCCCAGCTGCATTCATTGCAGAGATTGTGTTCAATCTAGTGTGGCATATTGCTTGCTTTTTTTCTGATAGTGGAATGTGGGATTTGTTAAAATAAGATATATTTCAGATATTACTGTTAGTGAGCTATACTTATTCCTTATAGGGTGTGGAAAGCGTTTATACACACTTACTTTTCGCTTGGCCACTCAGAGGTGGAGACAGGGTGCATGGTGAACGTACTGACTGTAAAATTAGCAGTTCCTTTAATGAGTACGTGTGCTGGCTGATGGGGCTCTGAGGAAAAATTGACAAAATCCTAAACTTTATCATAGAGAATAAGCATGTTTTTGGTTTCGAGAGGTTACTAGAGACCATTGATGTCTGTATTGATAAACTCATGCTAAATTCCACGAGAAAATTATTTGACTTCATGAGTCAAAAATTGATTTGTGTTAAACATATGATTGTATTATGATTTGACAGCATGCAATTTTGAGGGCTCTGGCAGCGTGGGGAGCCACTTGGAGAGCTATCTTATTGGGCTCATAAACAGTAGATCATTTTGAATATCACTGGCGGATGAAGTACACTTGTGGTCAAGGAGTTTATGATCCAAGAAATGCATTGTTATAACTCTATAACATTGTTATAGAGCCATTTTTAAATTTCTCAGTATTTTTTAAAATAATTTCATTGCTGAATTTTCATGTGGAATTTTTGTGTTTGCGGCCCGTACTCTGTACTAAATTATGAAAAGAAGCTGAAATACGATAAAATTCTAAATCAGACAAGTGTCTTATTTCATTTAAGCCATTTCCCCCCTCTCTGTGAAGCTCAGATCTTGAGTTATAAAGCCTTAAATAGGGGATTGCATAAATCTCCTGATTTGGCTTCTGCGGAAAGGGGTTAAGTGATATCTGATCACAATTTTTCATATTTAATTTGAGCCATTTCTTCCCCAAAGTTGATTGATCACCTCTATCCTTCCAGGTTTTTATAATACATTGGACAGTGCTTTACCCAATTCCAGTAATTTTAGCAATCTCTGCAGTAGTTTTTTTTTTTCAATTTGTTTCTGTAGGCTAGGGCTATTCAACATTAACCTGCAAGGGCCAGTGTGGGTACAGGGTTGCATTCCAACCAAACACTTAGACACCTGATACTGCTAATCAAGCTCATTAGCAAAGACTTTTGGGGTTGATTAGTAGTATTAGGCATGTAAGTGCTTGACTGGAATGAAAGCCTGAACCCACACCGGCCGTTTTTGGATAAGGTTGAATAGCCCTGCTGTAGGCCAATAATTTGCCACTATTGTAACACATATTTCATGGGGTACGTCTTCTGACACGGTTGTATAAAAAAATGAGAAGCAAACACACTGCATCAGTTAGGGTTAAAAGTATTACTGATATCTGAAACATATTAATCACAGTAATAATGATTCAGTTATAGGTTCTGAAGAATTTGCTTATATAAATTCAATCAGTGACTTTTTTTGCCCAGGCAGTGTACTTGGTGAATGAAGAAGCTGGATAGTGGGCTGATAAACTCTTTTAAGAATTTATTCCCCATGAAATACTACTGCTATTTGTTTTGTTCGATGGTGACATTTATATTTGCTAAATATCCTATATGTGTATAATTGCGTGCTTTCAAAAAGCAATGATAGCAGTCTATATTCAGGTATTGACACAGATTAAAAATAATAGCTTACGGGCACTGAGCATGAAATAGCTTCATGGGTACCAGAATTCTATTCCATAACACCATCACTGACCAGGGGTGCGTTTCCCAAAATAAGTTAGCAACTTACATGGTTCGTCCATTCACAGTCAATGGGTCCACCTATGTAAGTTAGTATGTGTGATTTTGGGAAACTCACCCCTGAGCGGTTGAAAAAAGCAAAACATTAAAAAATCTGAGATTTCCAGCCATTCACTGGAGCGGAATCCCTTGACCACTGCTGGAGTTTTTACCGAGATCCGGAGAGGAGCGAGTTTAGGAGGACCTCTTGGCTGCCTTGAAGGAACAGGAAGGGGGTGGGAAGAGTGGGGGTCCACTGGGGAGGACCTCCTGCTGTCGCCCTTCTGTGGGGAGTATCTGTCTTCATTAGAACATTCCCTACATGCTAGCCGGCTGATTTACGGTTCCCGCCACAGCAATACGGGGCGCATTCCTGACGCTGGCCATTCAGGTTTCACCGATAACCTAAACCCTGGTGAATTTAGGGAAATAAGAAAAGATTTAGGAGGGCCAAATACCTGGGATTGAGAGAAAACGGGTGTCCACCTGGGGGGCCGAACAAGCATCAAGCTGTACACAGCAAAAGTAAAGTCTTAGCAAGTGCTTCGTTCTTATTATGCAACTTAAAATTTTTTTTTATATACATTTATTTGCTTCAAGTTACTGATTGCATGAAAGGTTTACATTGCTTAACATATGAGAGAGTGTTGTAAAATATCTCACTTTCAATGTCGAAATTTTTGCCATACTTAACAAAAAAAAAGAGTGAAACTTCAAGTCAAAATATAGCATCAAAACAAATATATATAGCATTTTTGCAACGATGCTCAGTATTGACTTATTTTTGTAGTCTGATGATGTGTGAGCCTGGGTGAAATAAGGCAAATAAGTCTGATTTTAATGTGGTCCTTTTTTTTTTGCAATGTGTATTAGTTTATGTTGGGAGACCTCTGGAGGGAGCAGGAGGTTACATCCAATCAGAGCACAGACACAGGCCACTACGTTTAGCTATAGCTGTAGCATTGTTGCAACAGAATAAAGACAGTTTCAGTCAAGTAATTTTTTATCATTTTTACCTGTTGTTCATTTACAATGCTTAATTTTCAAAAACGTTAATGGCAACAATCGCTTTACAGTATATTTGCAATGAGATCCCTGACACATTTCATTGAATAAAGTAACTGATGTCATCACTAAAGCTTGGGTAAGGGAGATTTTTCAATTTACTATGAGTCACAGGACTAAAGTGGTCATACATGATGCAAATGTTGAAAATTATGAACCCAGATTTTCCTTGTTAGTAAACTGAGCAGAGGAGGTTCCCATTTCATTTAAGTGAATGATAACTGGACAATTCAATATAAAATTCATGTGTTCTCCAAGAAAAAAGTTAGGTTCTGAAGCTCTAAATCTCTAAATCTCTTATCCAGTTCAGCTGGTCTCGAACCTGTTGAGGGGCAAAATAATTAATTACAGGAGCATTAGGTCCATTCCTATTAGGGGTATCTATATAGAACTTACACAACCTATCATTTGATAGAACAACAAAGCAAAGAAGCGAGTTTGCACACTTGCATATACTGAAATACGCAATACAGCCAAACAGCACGGTATTGCTTTTTTTTCTTTATAAAAAATTTTAAAATGAAATTTCAGTACGACACATGCTGTATTTCAGCAGCTATTCCAAATACTGAATCACTGCATTTTACTGCTGCTAATTTTGCTTTCTTTTGATGATGTTTCACATTTCACTGGGATCCCAATAATCATTCCAGCAACTTACCAGAACGTGAAAATTTGAGTGAAAACTCAGTTATGACCAGTCATCAGCTGCTGTTGGTTATTGTAAAAATAAGTCTTGACCACCGGAGAAAATAGTTTTTCGTGTGCATCAGCCATTCTTTCTTTGTAGCACATAAATAAATTTGTTGTGTAAATATTCAGCATAGAGGGTACACAGCACGTGTAGCATAAAATAAATAAACATTTGTATTCACTCACATAGTTTGAATACTTTCCATTACTTGTCATACTCTTTATGTAGCTGAAAGTTGACTCCTAGCCTCTTCGCCATAATCCTTCTCTGATTCTCAGAAACTTGCATGTTTCTACTGGGGGTGAGTTTTGTGTTGACTCCTGAATCATATTTGTCAGGCAAATGAAGAGTGTGGAAGTAGATGGGCCTAAATGTTGATAGTGATGAAGCGAAGGAGGATGAATGATGGTCCAAATACTAAGCTGTTTGAATACCAAACATGTAGAGCTCAGAGAAATCCCAGCCAGTGGCGCCATAACGCTTTCAAGCTTATTATTCTCCATCAAGCTAATGAATGAAAAACCCAAATCTGTTTTTCCCTCTGAGAAATGTAATTTCATCCTCGTGTTTGAACCTGAGTCTCCCAATTTTCTTTCCAAGGCACAAGGAAGCTGGACAACCCTGCTGTACCCAAAAGAGAATTTGGGCAATTTTCTGAAACGCATCCTGCTGAGAAAACCAATGAGGTCATAAAAAGTCCGCAAAAGACCAGGACTGAACAGAAGCATGCGTGCTACAACTCGCAACCCAGCTGAGAGGTCAAAGGACAGTCCAGATGTCAAGATGCAGCAGAGAGTATCAATACACATTTTAAACCTCCCCTTTCAGTACTAAGCACATAGAGATAATCTTGCAGGACTTTCCATGTCCCATGTCCCATTGAATGCAAATTTTTATTGGACAAGGACTGCAATCCTTCTTCTCATTTTACAGGTTTCATATAAGTCTTCCACAAAGCTTTGGTGGGGAGAAAATCACTGGTTTCCACCAGTAATTTTATTGCCATCCTCACCTGGTTTTGCTTTTAAGGAGGCCCATTTGTCAGCAGTATGTATTTAGGCCATTTCCTCGAAGGGATGCGGTTGAAGCAACTGCCCACTTCACTGTTGCCTCGAGCTCATTGTGAGAGCACTATTTCCATTATAGTCCAGTGTACCCTTCAGCAACCCACCTTTCCGTTCTACAAGTGAAGGCTACAATGGTTATAAATTCAGACGGCTTTTTCACATGGATGTCTCTTGCATGGGCAATTTCCTGGGGTCTGTATGTTTTCACAAAACACCCAACAGTCAGAGAGGACCTGGATACGAATGACCTCATAAGAATAGTATACTTTTCTTTTTTTAATAAAACAGAAAATGCAAGCCACAGGTGGGCTTTTGTACTGAACAAAATATTCAGGATCACATAATATGGCCTTTCATCTTTCAGCATGCTGTATGAAGCACATTTTTTTTTTCTGGAAACGTAAAATTTAACCCCTATAAAATACCCCCAACAACCAATTTCTAAAGGCTATATCACTTTTCCAGGACCTTTTTTTTTTTTTTTTAAATATACCAGTCCCCTCGGACAGTTGGTTGGGTTTTGAATGTGTGTGTGTGTGTGTGTGTGTGTGTGTGTGTGTGTGCGTGTGTGCTTACGCATGCATTTCTGAGACCAAAAGAGATGAAAGTCTGCCTCAGGCACATGTGTCCTGATGATGTAACTCAGAGTTTGGCGTAGCATTTGCCTGTTAATTAATGGCATAAACGTGTGGGTGTCAGGGCCTCATGGTCAAACTCTGATCAGCTGCTTTTCAAGCAATCAAACAGAGACACTATCCCAGTAATCAAGACCTACATCTCCCTCTCACCACCCATTCCAACCCCCACCAATATAAAGTCACATAAACTGAGAAAGGCATCGACATCGTAAGCCCAGGGGGAGGTTGACAGCTGGAAAAGAGGGATGAAACAGGAAGCTGACTAGCGTGGAGGCTGGAATATTCTGTCTGCTTTCTCTAAAGCAAAGAACTGCGCTTAATGAAGTACTTCCATCACGTAAGATATGAAATACCACCGCATTAATACAACCCTCGCAAAAAAAAAGTCACATTTCATTTTCTTGTTTGGTCATTAATCTGAAACTGCTGAAAGATCGAAGCAAACACTCAAATGATGCCGTATTTGAAGTGTGAAACTGGGAGGAAAGCAATGACCCTGTTAAAGATTATTTCAAGCAATGACCCTGTTAAACATTATTTCATTTGATCCAGCTATAAGAAAATTAACAGGGAAAGCAGGCTAATTGAAATGCTGTCTGCCATGGAGGGACATTGCATGTGTGAGGGAAGGGGGGTGACACTGAGAATGGGCCACTCTGTATTCTGGTGGAGGCCAGCTGTCACACATCTGCCTGAGAAGTAAGCAACATCAAGGGAAGGTTCTGTCACTGTGCTACAAGCAGGAAAACAACTAGACAAGCAGATCATTTGGCTTGAAAGACCAAACAAACACAAAGAAGATGTAAGAAAAGGAGAAAGATAATTAGAGAGGGTATGAGAGAGAGATATTCTGTATGTAAAATGATCTTAAACACCACTTTTGGCACATTGTTCAGAAGCAATAACTGCTGAAAGTTAAACTAAAGCCAAAATGACACATACAATACCAACCCCCAAAAAGCAGAGACATTAGGGGGTGGGGTGGGGGGTTACAGGGGGTGGTTGAAGGGGAAAAGAGAAGTAAAAGAATTTAAGAAGTAAGAGATCCAATTGTCCAGGCTGACTGGAAACATTGAGACAGAAACTGGGAAATTCATTTAAGGGACACAAGAGGACCATAAAGAGAGCTAAAGTAGTACCTGGATATCAGAGAAGATAGAGGGGAAAATCTTTGTGCTTTTGTAGTGATGTATAAAGGATCTTCTACATTTTATTTGAAAATACTCTCTCTCTCTTCTTTGACCCGCTTTATAATCACGCAATATTCAACCTTTGTAACAGTATGATGATGTAGACTGAACTTGTCGTGCTTATGCTACCAAAAATGCAAGACATTGATTCTTTTCTTGAAGACAACTAAACAAGGATGCCATTCATTAATGTGCAATGTCTGGAACCGGAGGCTAGAGATTTACTGCGCTGGAAAAGAATGAGAGTCCCCTAGTGGCATAACTGTGTCACTGCCTCGACTATTTTACCAGCCAGTGCAAGCCCCTCTAGGAGTGATGGAATCTCCGGCTGAGGGTCAATCAGGAGTTTATGGTGGGGGCGGGGAAGGGTAGTAGTTAGGACAGAAGGGTGTAGCCCGAACAGCGGAGATAACCATCAGCTGGCCTGATATCTACGATCAGATGCCTTCAGGCTGATAGAGCAGTTAACTCCTCCATTCAAATGCACAAGTCAGCATGTATAACATTTTAAATGTTAAATGTGGCACAGATCAAATTGTGGCCCTTCTGACTACTATATGGAAAGTCATAACATTACTTTTCATTAACAAAAGAATGCTATCATACTGGGTTTTGGTCTATTTTGCCAAATTCATGAACTGGCATGGCTAATTTTTATATATTGTGATCATAAGCTCTCCATTAGTTTCTCATGTGTACTTTTTGCATGGCTATTTTTTATATTTTTTATTTCTTGCTACAGCCCACTTGTATTTCTTTACCACAACTGGAATTCTAGCTTGTGCTGTATAGGTATGCTGCATATGGAGGTCTGAAACTGCATTGCTATTCATCGTTGGTATAAAACATATTGCGTCAGAAATCAGCCACAGTATACTTTAACTGTATAGTTAAAGTATATAAAAAGTATATAAACTGAAACAGAAGCGACAAAATAGGCATTTCAGTAAGGCTGTGGCACAATTATGACTCACACAGTAATATTTTAAAGAATTGAGCAGACTTTTTCTGACAATAAAGCTGAACAATTTCTATGCTGCTCTGAAAAATGAAATAAGAAAATAAAAATGCAGCTGCTCATTTGTTTAAGTTGTCAGCCATTCAAAAATCAGATGGGAAATATTAAAATAAATGTAAGTGATGAAACTTCCCATACGCATGCAGTGAATTACTGCCTGCAGCCATCTATACTCTTGAACTAAAACCATCATAGGGAAATACATTTTTGTTATGTTAAAAAAAAAAAACATAAACAAAGCAAAAATATAGACATGTTTTCGGTAACTTAAAGCTTGACAACACTTCAGCATATCTTGAAATGAGTAAAAGTCTTCTATGTGATTGAATTATGTTTTAGTTAGTGCCGTGTAACCTCAGTGAAGAGGTCAAATGGGCCCACCTTCCCTTCAGTGCTGTTCCCATAGGATTGCTTCCTGGGACTGAGAAAGTGCTGCCATTATGTGCTTGTCAGTTCTTAGCAGGAGCTCAGCAGAGCATGCAGCTTCAAACTGTGCCAACTGGGGTCACTAAGGAGAGCCCATGACCTGGGATTAATGGGTGATTTTCTCTCCCTATGTATATTAGGATCCCTATGAAGTGATCCAGGAGAGCTGTGGGTTCGGGGTTTGGGAGGAAGTCACCCCTGCAGCCATGGGAGCAGAGATTGGGGCCTACCTTCGCACTCACGTGAACCTGAGAGGGGGCCAGAGACAGGGGCCCCCACTGCCATGTTTTGAACGTGGTTCAACCAAAAATCAGAGAGGGATAATAATGAAGGACAGATGGATCATTTGGAGGAGTTGCTTTGGTCAAGGTTGTCATTCAACCCAAATGGTATTCAGTTTTTTCTGCCTGAGTCAATATAAGTTTTCCCGGTATAGTCACTGCTGTCTTTGTATATGTCTTGCATATAAAGGGGAAAATAACCATTAAAGGGTTGATTTTTAAATACAATTTTTAAAAAAATTAAATATAAATCAATGAGTATTAACTGAAAATGAATTAATTGCAGTGGAAAGTGCTGCCACAAAATAGCGAGTTGGTTTTGAGTGTAAAAACCAGCCCAGGGCCTCTCTGTGTGGCTTTGCCTGTTCTTCCCTTTGCAGTGGGATTTTCTTCATGCACTCTGGTTTCCTCCTACACTCCAAAGGCAAGCATGCCAGGCTAATTGGAGGCTCTAAATAGTGTATAGGTATGAGTGTGTGAGTGAAAGTAGTGTGAACCCTACAACGGATTGGTCAACCATGTACCTCTTTCATCCCCCGCCTAACAACCCTGACCAGCAAAGAGTGAGTTAGATAATGAATGAATGGATTCATTAATTACACTGCGTTCAAAACCGTCCGTTCGCCATTATGTTTGTCTCTTGTATGTCCTCTGCTGGAATATTTGTGGTATTGCACATACATAAAAGAAGAATAAGTACAACATTTGTCAGCAGACAGGTTTTCAGTAATCCAGCAGCAGCATTAACGGCTGAAGTTGTTTGTTATTACTTCTTGTGAGCGGTGCAGCATTGATAAGGGTGAGTTCCGTTTTCTTTTAAACTGAGGCATAGTTTGTGGTTGTGGGGGCGAACTTGGAGCCAAAAATAACAGGATGAAAAATGACAGCGGGTGGAACGAAATGGGGGGAGAAAGTCATGAGATTTTCCCTTCTTTTTTCACCAGCTCCCCAGCCAAGGTTTTTATATTCCAAATTAAACAATGTCCTCGTTGTGCTAAAATAGAGATGGGATAATACGGGGGAAAGAGGTCTGGGACCTGTAGTTTTAACACCTGGCAGTAAGATGTCCCTGTTAAATGTGCAGGCTCCTGGCTATCGTTGGGGTAAGATTTGGCTGAAGCCCTGCAGGGTGGTTAATAGGATGGAGGGCGTCATTCTGGCTGAGGCCAATCTGGGAGGTGGACGGGAAAGGGGTGGGGGCTATAGGAAGCCCCTGGAGGCCTCCCTCTGAGGGGTCTCGACTCAAAACGTAACTGCGCACCGGCCGGGTCAACAGCAGGCTCAGTGCGATGTGAAATATCGGCTTCCTGTCCGCATTCCATACCTCCCCGCTTGTGTTATTGTTGGCCCTGATGGTGGTACCAGCCTGTGAGACCACAGCCAGCAGGCGCTCCTCAGAGAGGCCCCAGGACTGGCCCCCAGTTTACAGGATAGAGCATGGTTGCTATTGTCTTCCCTTCTGCCTTGCCTCCTCTCCTCCATTTTGGCTGCTTCTCTCTTGCATGTTTCAGTTAATGCCTTTTTATTACTTCCGCTAAGGAGTTTATGTGATCAGTCGTGTTTATTTGTTTGTGTGTTTGTTATATAGCAGGATTATACAAAACCTAATGGATATGTTTTCATGAGAATTTTGCCGGAGGCGATTCTTTGCCTGACTTAGAGGTGATTAGATTTTTTGAAATGGCCTGGATCTGGATTAAGGATATTTTTGAAGCATTCTTCTCCGTTACATTTTCACCCATACATAACAATTTGAAACGATTAAAGCATTGGGGGGCAGTATCTTGATGTCAAGAAGATCTCACGAACTGATCTGGAGTCAAATATCTTTCTAGACCCATAGACTAAACTTGCGCAAAACTGGGGTGCGTACACATGTTACTAATGTACAGTAACTAGGGGAGACCGGGTCTAGTTGTTCCACTTTTTTCTTTTAACAGCTGTAGAATTGACATTATCAGGTTTTTGTTATCAATATGCACTGTAGAGATAGAAAGTTTATTAGACTACATGACTGATCTGCAGCAACCCCTATATTCCGCGCATGTGTAATGCTGATGAGTAAAAAATAGACTCCCGTCACCTGTAATAAACTACCCCATATATGGGGTAGTTTGTTACAGGAGGGGTAGTTTTCTACAAGTTTTGGGGCATTTTGTTAAACTTAGAATTTGCTTAAATTCGCTTAAATAACCTGTGAGTCATTCTCTAATGGCATTGCCGTCTTTCCCTATTCGTTTGAGGCATCTTTCTGAAATAAAAAAGTTAGAAAGTCATTCAGTGAGGTAATTTGATCTTGTCAAAGTTGTTACAGGTTTTGGGGCAAGTTCTTACTGTAACAACTTGGTTGTATCAACTAGTCCATCAGCAACCCTTCACCATTGTCTCGACATTTTGAAATGTTCCAGTGCAATGTTTACATGGGTGTGTCATGACATAGTGGCTAATGTCTTCCTCTCTCATAATCCAGAAAATCTCGGGTATGGATCAATTACACTTGATGTTAATCGAAATCTCCCAAACACTAAGAAAGTTACTTTTTCGAGCATTTTTTCTGGAACACTAACCTTTAAACATACGTCCTTCTGTCACATAAAGATGCTGATCACCTTCGCGGAGCAACAGGAAAAATTAGAGTTCCGTCTGTGTTTTATTATCGGAATTCTTTAGAATGTAACAACATGCACGTGTAACAACTAGACCCGGTCTTCCTTAACTGACGTGAAAAGACTTCAAACCTCCACTAAATTATTGCTGAGGTGATGTAGATTCAGTAAAATGTTCACGATGATGGATCCAGTTACTTGAAAAAAACAAAAACTACCGAAAATCTTTTGCAGGGGTGTTGACAAACTAGGGATCGTTCAGCCTTGGCTGAGGTTTGCAATCTCATGTTTTGATTGTTATACTGGTTTCCTCCTGTAGCCGGAAAACACGTGTGACGGGATAACTGGAGACTATAAATTTCCCAAAGGTATGAGAGTCTTGGTGAATGATGTGTGATCCCAGTGATTACTGATGAACTGCTCAGGCTGTGCCTCTGCCTCTCACACTCATACAAGCCCAATGCCAATGAAGCTGGGACGTCATGTAAAACGTTAATAAAAACAGAATTACAATGATTTGCAAATCCTTTTCGACCTATATTCAACTGAGTACACAACAAAGACAAGATATTTAATGTTCAAACTGATAAACTTTTTTGTTTTTTCGGAAATATTCACTCACGTTGAATTTGATGTCTGCAACATGTTCCAAAAAAGCTGGGGCAGGGGCATGTTTACCACGGTGTTACATCACCTTTCCTTTAAACAGCACTCAATAAGTGTTTGGGAACTGAGGACTCTAATTGTAGAAGCTATGTAGGTGTAATTCTTTCCCATTTTTTCTTAATGTACGACTTCAGTAGTTTAACAGTCCGAGGTCTCCGTTGTCATATTTTGCGCTTCATAATGTGCCACACATTTTCAAGACTGGCCAGTCTATGACCTGTACTCCTTTACTACGAAGCCACGCTGTTGTAACACGTGCAGTATGTGGCTTGGCATTGTCTTGCTGAAATCAGCAGGAATGTCCCTGAAAAAGACTTTGCGTGGATGTTGCTCCAAAACCTGTACCTACCTTTCAGCATTAATGGTGCTTTCACTGATGTGCAAGTTACCCATGCCATGGGACTAACACATCCCCATACCATCATAGATGCTGGCTTTTGTACTTTGTGCTGATAACAATCTGGATGGTCCTTTTCCTCTTTGGCGCAGAGGACCTGACGTCCATGATTTCCAAACACTATTTGAAATGTGGACTCGTCTGACCACAGGACACTTTTCCACTTTGCATCAGTGCATCTCAGATGAGTTTGGGCCCAGAGAAGCTGGTGGCGTTTGCTTTTGCTTGGCATGGAAGGGTTTTAACTCGCACTTGTAGATGTAGCAACAAACTGTGTGTTAACTGACGATGGTT
Source organism: Gymnothorax reevesii (assembly GCA_029721435.1). Taxonomy (NCBI): domain Eukaryota; kingdom Metazoa; phylum Chordata; class Actinopteri; order Anguilliformes; family Muraenidae; genus Gymnothorax; species Gymnothorax reevesii. The sequence continues at coordinate 33,588,646 of CM056575.1, forward strand.
TTCCGAAGTGCTCCTGAGCCCACATGGTAATATCCTTTACAGATTGATGTCGGTTTTTAATGCAGTGCTGCCTGAGAAAGAGATGGTCACGGACATTCAATGTTGTTTTTTGGCCTTGCCGCTTACGCGTAGAGATTTCTCCCGATTCACTGAATTTTTTCACGATATTATGGAATGTAGATGATGAAATCCCTAACTTGGTCTCCGGTACTTACAGAAACCAATCGAATTTGACAGCACTCGGATGTCAAGTATGGCCACCACAGGTGCCATGTTGAATTTTGTATTCTGCAGGATAACTGGAAAACACCCTTGTCAATTTATATTCATTCCAAACAATCCAAGGGCTGATAGGTAAAGCCCGCTTTGCGGGGCTATTTTTTCATAAAGCCAGTGTGCACATCTCAGCCAACTTAATAAGCATCTCATCCTGATGTTATTCCTCCCAAACAAATGAACAAGCCATTATGTTGTCAACATTGCAGTGGTGGCAGGTGCTGTACATTACAGTCCAAGTGACATTTTGTTTCAATGAAAGGGTTTTGAAAACAGGACACTTCTTTTCATGAGAAAAATGAACTCAGAGTTTGAAATATAGTCTGTCACAAGATCAAAATCAACTCTGTGGGAAAGAATTTATCATTTGAAAGGGAATGCTGGAAATGTTTTAAAAAAGTACACAATCTCTCTTACTTAGTTTTCCTTTGAAGTATGCACTCCTCCATTTCATTATCAAGTCAACGTTTTCAAATAACTTATTATCATTTTATTCCTATATAGTGGCTGTAGTAAACTTCAGCTGAGGAATGATTCTTAGCTAAGAGGTGCACAACTTCTTGGCCCCGTTTTGGCTCCTTGTGTCTGCAGAAATATTTTCCCCTCCCACCCCACCCCACCCCACCCCACCGCTACCCTTAACCCTTAACCCTTAACCCGAACCTTAATCCTAAACATCAAAGAAGAAGGCCCAAAGTCTCCTTTTGCATCATATATCGACGAATGATCAGATAGCGTCACTATATGACAGTCGGGATGAGGATGTATTGGCAGGAGACACGGTAATGTGACAAATACTTACCTGCCTTCGTCCTTGTCGCTTGGTCTTTATACAGGCTAATACAGTTAATCACACCCATTTTACACAGCCCCACTCTGGAATTAGTACGCTATTATTGTTCTTTTCTCATTCGCCTTTTGGAGGCCATCAATAAATATTTATCAAGCAAAATATTTATTATTATTTCCCTTGTTACATCCATAGAAAAATATATGAGTGTAAAAGAAAGTGAGAATAGTATGAGAGAGAGTGAATAGTACAGAAAAAAAAACATTATCATGATGTATGATGTATTCAGTGATTGGATTGAGTTATTTGGTTGGTGGGATGATTATGTATGTCTTGAAAATTTGTGAATTTGTCACTAGAGAGGGATTCAGAGACTCTATTTTGTGCCCCAAGCCCACTATTGACAACCACGACATCTAGGAGAACTGCATTCCGCCGTCTGACCACTGTGTCTGTGCTACCAGCACCCTAAGAGCGATTGCTCAATCAACGAGAGCCACTGGATCACACAAATTCACTGCAAACTATTTCCTTGAGGGTTCAACTGCTCCGTGACTGATGTTTTTGAGCCATAACAATGAGAAAGCGAAAGGCCCACAGTTCAGTAGAGGAGTTTAAAACTGATAAGCCAAAAAAAATGTCAGTCAGATGCAGAAAACATACAGGAGGAATGCCAACTGACCGACCTCGCTGGTTCTGCATCACACCTTAGGACCAACGTGCACAACACCAGAAAACACGAGGAGATAGGTCATGTCCTTTTTAAGAACTGTTGGGTATCTTAGTGAATTTATGGTATGGTAAATGAAACAAGCACCTCTTTGTTAAAACCACTGCTAGGTTAATCAAATGCAGTCAAGCCAGGTTTACAATGGTCGAATTGTGACATCATCCAATAAAAGTTCTCTTTTTTACCAAGTCATTCATTATGATTAATTAGTTAAGTACACCAACATAAACAAATGGTTAGTTTCATGAGTAAATCATGCATATGTTCATAAAAAAATACATACATGAGTCAATGACGTGACATTGTCCGTGTGCACTACTGTGGTTTAAAATAATTTTAAATGATACATAATAAGCATCATTTTATTCTATAAAACCTGTTTAATTTAAACATATTTTCAATTTATGAGGAAAATGATAGAAATTTTATGTTTTGCCATCTCAAACCCACAAAATGTCAGGTGGCGCAACCGTCTGAGCAAGTTAGCACTATGTGAAATGTGTTAAATATGTCATTATATCCCCAAACGCCGAATGGCGTTTTGGGGGATATTATGTTTTTGGTCCGACCACCGCCACCGCGCCGCCCTACATGTTAACGGATTAACTTCAGTAATATTTCAATTAGAAATTGAAAATCAAGTTTTGCATATAAGTAAGTATCATAAAGAGGAAGAAATGATTCGATTTTGGACAATTTACGATTTCTAGATTGGCCACCAGGGGCCAAAAACTGATTTACGTGTTAACGCGATAACTTCAGTAATATTTCAATTAGAAATTCCAACTTTTGCATATAAGTAAGTATCATAAAGAGAAAGAACTGATTTGATTTTGGACAATTTACAATTTCTAGATTGGCCACCAGGGGCCAAAAACTGAAAAAATAACAGTTTTTATCATATCTCTGGAAATATCTGTCCGATTGACCTCAAATCAAGTGCAAATGAAAGGTCGTGACCTGAGGATGTGTCCCATTGTGACATTATTGTTATTTTATCTATTATCCATATTATCCATTATTTGGATCAAAATTTTGATACGAGGTGGAGCTTTGTCACATAAAATTCACCATTTTTGCCATATCTTTGACATGAAACTGTGTGCAACTGCAAGGTCATGACCTCAAAACGTGTCACATGATGACATCATACCTGTATGGTTCAATATTTTGCCACCAGGTGGCGCTTTGTGATGGAAAATTACCATTTTGGCCATATCTTCAGAACTATTTGTCCGATTGACCTGAAATTAAGTTCAAATGAAAGGTCATGACCTGAGGGGCTTGTTATTGTCTTGGGTCTATTCAAGGATTGGGGAATTGGAGGATTGAGGGCGTTCGGGGATATACCCCAAGCCGTCGCCTCCAACGGCATAAGCCTAGTTTAAAACATGAATTAATATAATATTAATATGGGGGCATTCTTTTATATTGGAAACCTTTCAAATAAACAAAGTTTAATAGTTTAATTGTTCTTAAATTGTTTGGAAAACCAAAATACCCGCCTCCTACAATAAAGAATGCATAAGTTACTTTTAATACCCAGCTCAATTACAAAATAGTAATGTTTTAGGCAGAGTAGACACTCTCAGGCATACTTACTAAGAAAATCACTTAGAAAAAAAGAAGGAAGTGTATTTTTTTTTCAAGAAACATTTGGTTGCGCTACCTGACATTTTTTGGCTGGTGAAATTGCAAATACAGTCTAAAACTGTACGAAAACCCTGTAAATGTTGTGCAACCATTAAGACTTGTGTAAACACACTCCTCCAACTTAATAAATGTATTCTGTACATTTTTAAAGGTCTATCAAAAAAAATAAATTTCTAAAGGCTTATTTGTCATTGACCCACATATATATGTACATACATGTGTACAGACATAAAAACATAAAAATTTGGAAGCCCATTTTGGAATGACTTGTGATTTTTACATATTTTAAATGGAAGAAATTTCATTTCCAAAACACAAACTGAAAACTCAATGGCAGAGGTGTCCAATCTTACCCGTAACGGGCCGGTGTGGGTGCAGATTTTTGTCCTATCCAGCAGTGCTACTGCACCTGATTCCACTAATTAACTAATCAAGGGTTTCAATCAGGACCTTGGTGGGTAGAATCAGTTGTGTTAGTGTTGGGCTCAAACAAAAACCAGCCCTCACACCAGCCCTTTCTGGATGTGATTGGATACCCCTGCTCTATGGGGACTCTCTGGAAAGGAAATTGTACAATGTGGAGCTGGCAGCTCAATCATCTGATTTCTACCCCATTGAGATGCTGCGGAATCACCTGGACTGTAAAATTCATAAAACCGTGCCCATCTTCAAAGACGCAGCTGAGGGAAATCCATTGGCAATGGTAACCTAGCAAAACTAATATCCTGAAATTTGCATAGCAACGATCAAATCTCTTGCAGCATAATTTGATGAGAAATCACTAAAATGGATGACTGAGAGATATTAATCATTTAATAACTTTGTTATACCCCCAAATATGTGAAACACTGAATAAAACATCTCAAATACAAGTTGATGCCAAGTAATATCATAAAACACTTCAAAAAATAGCAAAAATATTTTTGCTTTTGAATGGTAATGTGTATACATGCATTCAGCACTTCATTACAGGGACTTCCCGATAATGTAGGTTAATGAACAGGGCCACTCTCAATGCGCCTTCCTATTCGTCATCACGCCTATCTATACCTCCTACTTTCCCACAAACCCTGCACGTCTCATTTTTCAGTCCCTCCCACCCTTCCCCTCTCCAAGAGGGAAGCAAAAAACAGTCATTACCAGGGACCCCGGGGGTCTTGAGAGCCACACCGACTCCGACAAGAGACAAGAGCCCCACCCTGAGTCTCACCACCTGGGGGACACTCAACGTCTGCACAATCACAAGTCCAACATCCCACTTGCTCCAATCTCCCATCTGCAGTTCCACACATTACTCTCCTCCACTTTGGGAGTGGTCTAGAGTTCATTCACTGTACTACTAAAGGTATTATCCAATCACAGGGCAGCAGTGCGGTCCATTAGATCATGTGATCATTCAGATACAGATCAAGCTTCCGTTAATGTTTGCGCCAAATATCATAATGGGGGAAATGTCTAAAATGTAATCGCTATGACTTGGGCCGTGCCATATTTGTTCATCCCAGTCTGGCTGGTTTGAAAATATCTGTATTTCTGAAAATTTCCTGGTATTTTCGCACATGACAGTCTTCAGGATTGAAACAGAATGGTGTGAAAAACAAAAATCATTATTGAGTCACAGTTCTGAAGACAGATGAGAGAAGTGGATGAGAGATGTCAGAGGAAAACGGCCAGACTGGTAGGGTCAGAATTTGGCATCAGCAACATGAAGGCGTGAACTCACCCTGGCTTGCGTCATTCGCACAGGCTGGTGCTGGTGGTGTAGTGGTGAGGGGACCCTTTTCTTAGCATGCTTTGTACCCCTTAAATTTATGTATTGCTCCATTTACAAATGAAAATAAATACATCCATTTCAAATGATGTAACTGTTACTGCCCATACAGCTCCAGACCAGTCCCAGTCCAGACCAACTCACACAACCTCTCTTCAAAAAGTTCGGTCATTTTTGAAATGTCTCCTTCATGTGTCTTCCTTGAGCAACTGGCAACATTGCCCACATGATTTCCACTGGTACTGCTCCATTTCTTCCGAATCTGTCAGCTTTCTGAAAATACAAACAAAGTGAATGCATGCAGAGTTGTCAGTACAGGCGTTTAACATTGACCATAAATGGGCCTCAAATGGCAGTTAATCATTGTTTAAATGCCACAGCCTATTTGAGTATTGTTGCAAACCTGTGCATCCCGATATGGCCCAAATTTTCGCCTTCTAATAATTACTTTCAGCATGATAATGCACCATGTCACAAAGCAAAGTTAGTTTCAAACCGCTTTGTTTAACTGTGAGTGATGAATTACGTTTACCTGAATGGCCTCCACAATCTACTGGTCCTAATCCAGCAGGGCTCTTTTGGAATGAGTTAGAATGCGAGATTCACTGCTAGAATGTGAATCTGACAAATTTAAGGAAATTATGTGATACAATCAATTCAGCATGGACGAGAACCTCAAAGGAATCTTGTGAAATCCATGCCACAAAAACCTGACACATTTCTGAGGATTAAGGGAGGCCCTATCCAGAAATAGCTTTGAGTAAAGTTTTATATTTACCATGGCAACAGCTGGGATCTGAGGCATTATTATAAACTTATGGACTCAACTGTGCAGGCACCTTGGCTTAAGCCTTATGGGTGGTACAAACTGCAGTTGCAAAGAAAGGTATTCGTTTGATTCATATAGCCCACTCATGACCTGAGCATTTAACTGGGCTACGCGGCAGACACATTTTTATAATACCTTTGAGAAATTAGATACATTCATTTAATACGCCTGACAAATTCCAGGAGAAGGAGGAAGGGAACATATGCTTATGAGAGGCAGAGACGCCGGTGAAAATCACTGGCGTATTTGCAAGTGTAGGTCCTATCCTTTTGAGCGAAAGCTTTCCATCTCCTCTAAATGGAGAGTGCTTGTTTATGACGCCAGCTGCGCTTCTCATAGGGAATCACAGCAGACCTATGCATTGTTTGCTCTGGCTGTGTGTCACTTGGCGTAGCATCCAGGTTAATCATCAAACCAAACGGTCCAACACAGCTATATACCTGATACACAAAGCGCTGCTTCTTTAAGTTCGACTTTCCGAGGTTTAAAAGGGTCAAATAAACAAGTGCATAAATTCATATTCACATTTAGCGACTCCTCATAAAATGTAATTTTTGAATCCGTCTGTTTCCTGACCAGTTCAGGCAACCTGTCCCCAGAATTTATGTTTGTACCTTTGGCTGTGTTCATAATCGCTCACCGCTAATTACTTGACGACTGAATAGTTTTCGCTATCATTGCCAATATTACTTCTAATATCAATGTCTATGCTGCTCTTCTGTTTAAGTTACTTCACCGATTTTATTAAGCGTATCTTACAGTTATTATTGCATTTGGCACTGATGATAGCATTTACTTCATATGCACTTCATACACATTACTCTTTTGCTTTTATTGTTATTTTACTTTAATTTTTGATTTCCCTTTAGGATTTATAAAGTTCTAACCTATCTTATTCAAGAGTAGAAAGTGGTCAACAGTGCTGGGGAAAACTATTTTCCCCCTCCAAATTTCTTCTATTTTTTTCTTATCTGGTGCATTCAAATCTTTCAGATCATCTGACTTAACAGTGATCAACACAAGATATTTATGGTAATCAAAATTTAAAAAGATATTCGAACAAAACATCAATAGGGCATCCTCAGAGGTGTAAAATGAAAGCATTTTATTTACCAACAAAAATGGCATGCATTAGATTTTAGCTATGTATTTATTTTTGTCGGGTCCGAAATTATTCTTTGTTTATGGTCTCCGACTCTCAACTGCATCACTGAGCCAGTAGCATGACGATGTTGAAACCAAGTGTTCTCTGTCGCAGGCTTTGTGTTAGCTGTATGGTTAGATATATGGTTAGTGTGGAATATGAGATAACAGGTGCATGCATGCAGCTTCACCACTGCCCTCAAATGCAAAACTACTGGTAAGAAACTCCTGTATCATTCACAACAGCTCAGCAACCAAAACACAAAGGTCACTGGTGTACGCTGATGGACAAAGTGTTGAGAAGTGACATAAATGTAGCAACCGGTAAGCTAGCCAAGCCTTTGTGTGATTGAGTGCTACACAGAGTTAAGACCTTGGTTTATTAGCAACAGCTTCACTGAAAGAGCATGAAATTGACATTTCATCAACGCATTACAAGCTAGTTAGCATTTAAGTGCTTAAGTGGCCAGCATTATACAACTTTATTTCCAAAAAAAGTCAGGACGTTGCGTAAAATGTAAAAAAAAAAAAAAAAAAAAAAAAAAAACAGAATGATCTTTTTTAATCATTTGAACTTTATATTAATTTGAAAATAGTACAGACGTTTAGCATTGGTTAGCATTGCTGCCTCACAGCAAGAAGGTTGTGGGTTTGAATCTGGCCTGGGGCCTTTGTAATGTACCAATCAGGAACCAGTCGCGAGAACCAAAAAATGCAGTAGAGCTTGTTTTATTAAAGGGGGAGGACCCCCGCAGGGCAGAAGGGAAAAGTACAGAATCCACAATCCAAAAGTCAAAATCCAGGTGGGCAAAAATAGAATCAAAAACCAGGGCAGCAATCACAGTAATCGTAGTCGGACAGAAATGGGTCTGGTACACAGGAAGAGTTCTCAGAAGCAAGCCAGAATCCACAGGACGTAATCCGAATCGTTACCAGGGCAGCAAACAGATCTCGTAGTCGGGCAGAAAAATGGTCAAAACACAGAGATGCAACAATAATCCAAAATCACAAAGGCAAAAATCGAAGGTCAGGCAATCCAGTCAGAAAGCTAAATCACTAAGAATCAAGGCGAGAACAAACGTGGCATAGGAAGAACGATCTGACACTGGAAGTGCTAGAAAAGACATCTTAAGTACACATCCGGGGTGAACACATGACCAGGGAGAAACAGGTGCGATCAATGATACAATAATCAGGAGTGACACGTGAGGAATAATATAATTACATGAATCTGGCCAAAGCCAAAACGCAGACAGGGATCACAAGACAAACCTATGTACAAAACAACAGCTCCGGTTAAGGAGTACTAAAGTGTATAGTTTAAAGAAAAGGAAAGCATAAAGTATAAGTGGAGATCCACAGAAAACTGCAGCAGAGATAATTAGGGATAGGCAAGGAGGCGGAGACTAGAATTGGGCGACAGCTGAGAGATCGTTAGTCAATTAGTATGTGCAGCTATACAATCCCGAGTGCATGTTAGTAAGTTAGTAAAAATATACAATGTTAATATGTGTTAGTAATTATCGAAAACAACAAACTGCAAGTATGGATTAGTAGATAGTAAAAGAGACAGGAAGGAAGCACACGAGATAATGGAGGAAGATTGAAAACCCAGAAACCAATAAATCACCAGAATGAGTGGCACACAAGACTAGGGACCGTGAGGAAAGACCTACATAAGACAAGACAGGGGAGACAAAGTGCAATGCATGGAAACGAAAACATGGCATGATAACAATGGACTGAAGTATGAAAAAATAATAAAACAAGAAAATCAAAACTACCAGAAACACAATACATAATCCTAAGAATAGTCAGACATAGCGGAGGTTACTAAACACAGAAATAAACAACATGGCATAGCCAGGCACAGAACTTAAACATGGCAAGACAGAAATGCAGATCATAACAGCCTCTCTGTGTGGAGTTTGCATGTTCTCCCCATGTTCACATGGGTTTTCTCCGGGCACTCTGATTCCCTCCCACAGTCCAAAGACATGCATATCAGGTTATTTGGAGACACTAAATTGCCCAAAGGTATGAGTGTGAGAGTGAATGGTCTGTGAATGGTGTGTGCGCCCTGCGATGGATTGGCAAGCTGTCCAGGGTGGGTCCCTGCCTTTGCCCGTAGTCAGCTGGGATAGGCTCCAGCTCGCCCCGCGACCCTAGTGAGGAATAAGCAGGTATAGAAAATGAATGAATGAAAATAGTACAAAGACAATATATCAGATGTTGAAACTGAGATATTTTATTGTTTTTTTGGAAAATATGTATTCATTTAGAGTTTGATGCCAGAAACACTTTTCAAGAAAATTGGCACAGGGGCATTTTTACCACTGGGTTGCATTACTTCTTCTTCAGTCAATATTCTGTAAACACTTGGGAACTAAGGGGACTAACTGCAGTCTTGTCCCATGTGTACAGAGATTTTTCTGGATTTTTTAGGAATCTTTTAATTATATTATGTACCATAGAAGATAAAATCTCTAAATTCAACTGTTGCAATTGTTCAACTGTGTCCCCATGCAGTTTTTCATAGAGTGGTTAAACCCTCACCATATTTATTTATGAAAGACCTTTTATACCCAATCGTGATACTGACCTGTTGCTTAATAATCTAATTAGCTGTGAGATGTTCTGCCAGTTGGCTTTTTTTAGCATCATTCAACTTTTCCAGTCTTTCATTGTTCTGTCCTAACTTTTTAAAATCATTTTGCTGTCATCAAACTCAAAATGAGCTGATTTTTTTCAAATAAAAAAATGTATCCTGTTTCAACATTTGATGTGTTGTCTTTTTCCTACATTGAATTAAATTTGGGGTTTTGGATTTGCAAACTGTTGCATTGTGTTTTATTTACATATAACACAGTGTCTCAACTTTTTTGGAGATGGGGTTGTACATTCTAGCACAAACAAACCTCCTCTTGACATCGAAGATATTTCAATTGCTTAGAAGTCATGTGACTGCGTAGTACGCAACCTGGTTTTTGTTACATTATGGCTGCAGTTTACCTCGGGAGAGTAGTGTTGGGAAACAGGATTTTTGGGTATTTGCAATATGAGGTGAGTCAGACGGTTTGATTAATAGGTATTGCATGTGTATTAGGAGATAAAGAGAAGCCGTCTGGTCCGACTGGACATATCACCTATTTTTGACTTCCAGCTGGGATCTCCATTGTCTTTAATTCCAACAGGACACGATGTGCACTAGCGCCTTTTACCTGGAGGTTCCGTATGCCCACATATGGAGCTCACTTCCGAGGGTTGGAGGTCGATTGAACCAATTAAGTTGAGAGGTTCAGGAGAGGCCCAATTGTAGAAAATACCTTTTTATCAACGTGTAAAACCGAGGACCAATCAGAAACAACTTCTGAGGACATTAAAGAAATCATATGCAAATATCTGTACTTTTAACATGTATAAAGTTTCTTATGAAATTAAGGAATTTTGAACTCTGCATCATGCTGTTGTTCCCACAGCTGTGTAATAAACTTTTCCCGCTTTTGCTACGAGCATCGGAGTCTGCTTCTTCATCGGGACAACGTTCTTGGTTTTTGATTAATTCACCAACGGTAGCAATGTATCCAGAAGATACTAGTGGATTATGCAGCATGTATAAAACAAGCATACTACTCCAAACACAGCCTTTAATACTACGGAGTGTAAAGCGGTGAGAGACAGAGATGAGATGACAGAACACGTTGCATGAGCCTGGACAAAGAGCCAAACCCACAGAAAGAGTTTCAAATTGCAATAGTCTGTGCCACACAGCCTCACCCTTTCGGTACACTTGTTCACTGCTGTTTTGCATCGAAATGTAGGTGGCTTCGGTGGTGGGCGTTTGATGAGTGACAAAAATATAGGTGACAGTGTACGCGAAAAGAACCCTTCTCTGCAATGCTACTATACTGCATAGTTCTGAGTGAGTTTAAGTGCTGTGTGCTGCCTACTTGGCCAGGTCACAATTGTATAAGAGATTCTATCTGGTTCAATAAAGGTCATGTTCCCCATTTTTCAAATAGCACGTCAGCCAGAGGTTCTCTGAAACATTCAAGTTATCTGAGTCTCATGAGTGTGTTATATTAATGTTATCAGTTTTCATACCTTTCAGTCAGCCTTTGGCAAATTCTCTTCATTTATTTCTGCCTTCAGTACATAGCCTCTGGTGACACATTAATTCTGACCGTCAAATCAAATTCAAAGAGATCGACATACAGACAGAATTTAACTGACCATGTGGTCTTCCTGAAATGCATGGAATGCATCACCTTGAAGACGCACAAATATTGGATGGAGAGTAGTGTGCAGTGATGATTATACACCACCATTTTTGTCTAAAAGGGGTCCTAATACATCACCTCTCTCTAATTTTTGGTGAAAATGTATTGAAAAATACTATTGTAGGAAATGAGAACAAAAAAAAATCATTCTCTCAAGTATACCAAGGTAAAAATATGGGTCATAAACAACAACACAGAAAACATCCATTTTCCATTTTTTAAATAACAATTGAAAGGTGTCACAATTTTTTTTTTTTTGTCTCTTGCATAGCCTGATTGCATGTTTGAAGGCTAATTCCATGATTGTTGATACTAAAAAAATTTGTTTGAACTGGTTTGAGGTGACTTTATTCTGAAAAGTACCTCTGATGGTCAGTTGTTCCAGTATACAGTATTAAGATGGCATGAACTTTGAACAGTGCCACAGTGTTAAACACAACGGCATGACAGAAGGAGCTGAGATTGTTGCCAGCCGCATTGTGGCCTTACACGATCCTGAGCATGTTAATGCTGCCATGGTACTGTAAGAATCTCTTTCAAGCATTTCGAAGAAATCGGTCCACTGAAAACTGGTGGCAATAGAGGTGCAAACTAGAAGTTAAGTGCCACTGATGTTCGTTGTCTGTGTATGACAACAAGTAATAAAAAAATTGGCCGTTGACAGTACAACGACTTAATGTTGATATTAATGATGCCAGAAGTGAAGAAATGAAAGTATCAAGATCCACTATTTCCATACGCCTGTGTAAAAATGGTTTGATTGGTCATGTTGCTGCCAAGAGCTGGCAACATCAAAGAAAAAAAAAAAGACTTGAGTTTGCCAAGAAATTCAAGGATTGGATACTAGTGGACTGGGAACAAGTCCTTTTGAGCGATTAATCAAAATTTGACATTTTCTCCCCCAAGTGCAGAGTTTAGGTGCCCCATAGTGTTGGAGAACATTTCAAAAATGACTGTTTAACCCTTTCAGTAAAACAAGGAGGTGGTAATATTATGGTTTGGGTTCAGTCTGCTCGAAAGGAGCCGGTAATCTCATAAAAATTGACAAAATCGTTTATCTAACAGCTGTATCACTGCTTCCTTTTGAGGCACGCATTGCCCTCTGGAAAGAGACTGATTGGTCTGGGATTTTATATTCAACAAGATAATAGCCCTAAACACACTTATAAGTTGTGAAAGAATTATTTCAGCCAGAGAGAAAAGTCTGGTAACATGAAGGTTATGACTTGGCCTGCACAAAATCCAGACCTTAATCCGATTGAGAAAATCTGTTGCAACATAGAAAGAATCTCTGAACTTCCAATCATATGGAATGGTTTAGCAAGTGAGGAAATAAAATAAAAAATATGCAAAAACTATGCCTTAAAGATTAAATGTTGTAATCAAATCATAGGGTGGTCATAATAGATAATGACCTTTTCTTTCAAAAACACATTATTATTTTTGTTTTCACTATATATTGTAATCTTTTAATTTTCGTCTATATGATCCAATATTACTTGAAAAGTACTTGGTTTCTGATTCATCTTCATTATGTCAAGTGAAATCATCAATGGGCACTACAGTATGGTTTTATCTCTAGCATGTTTTACCGAGCCAAATTATGGAGAGCGTCTTTGTATGCATGTGTTTCTTTCGTCCATCTTGCAGAGCAAAGACCCGTAACAAAATATTTCAGGGGGTGCTGAATGGATTTTATTTACCAGATTCTTAAGGTTAGATGTTTGTTCAAAAAAAAAATTAATTTTAAAAATTGAAAAAGAAATTTCCCCATCTCAATTCAGAGTTGGAAAGTAGAGATGTGAAGACAGAAAGAGACAGGTTGGACCTCTTAATTTTAGATTTTCTTTAGTTTATTAGATTCCTTTCAATACAAAAACTACACTCAAAAAATGAAATGATAGATTTTGTTAGATTTACTTAATAATGTTATGTCAACTGTTTCCACACAATTGCTTTGCATATCCTTTTTGACTTCTAACATTATTGGCCAGTTTAATTAATTGCATTGAGTGGAATGTACTTCAGGCATCACTGTTCTGGAATTGCAGGTATCATAAGTTCCCTCAGCTTTCGCTAACATCTGAAGGGAAAACTGGATTAGACATTTCACCTTGGTGGTTCTCCTGGAATCTCTGAGAAATTACGTGAGCTGAACTCCTAAGGACTTAAACCAAGTGAGGTTGAGATACTGCGGTTCGAGAGCTAAATCCAGGTGGCAGTTTTTTCGCTGTTGAATCAACGTCATGGATCATAGTTGAATCATCGTTGAATTATGTTTTGATTTTGAAAGATGAATCAACTTTGATTTTGCAACGTTTTTCAAGGTTGGGCATGAGTATCATGGACAACCTCCACTTTTTTTTTGGCCTGAACAATTTTAAAAGGGGGAACAAATATTTCTGGGGGGTTTTATGAGTGACAAGGGGGTTTAGAACGATGGGGGAAAATTTTTAAAAAGAAGGGGTAGGTGCGGCGCAAGAGAATTTTTTTTTTTTGCGGTAATTCCTGTTTCCACCACCGTGCGCTTCCCTCGTGACATTCACTCTGTGTACGATCTCTCCAACTTCTTCTGACCTTCTTTTTTTAGGTGTCTTCTTTTTCCTCCATCAATGAGGCTGTGAACAAAGGTTTACACGTTGTTAGACATTAAATTAGTGTCTGCAGTGGGATTCGAATCTGTAGAAAAAATGCAATTTCTAATACATCAAATATTGTGGTCTTAACCACTATTCCATCTGGGTTTATTCGCAACTTTGTGATCAGTTTTTATTCATGCTGAAGTGTTTTTATTTATGCTGAAGGGTGAAAGACAACCAAAGGTATAATTATATTTTTTCTTTTTATTATTTATTATTGCCAATGAGGAGATGTCATGTGAATATCCATTTTGACATGTTTCATGCTGGTGAGTTAGCTGATTCATTGACCCTGGGTAGAATAATTTGAGCAGAACAAACCATTGTTTATGGCTGACTTGAGTTAAGGTTAGGGTTGGGCACAGAGATAGGGATAGCATTCCTTATGAGTTGGGTTAAGGTTAGGGTTAGGCACAGGGATAGGGATAGCATTCCCTATGAGTTCTGTTAAGGTTAAGTCAATAGTGTCATGGCTGCTACCTTTATAAGCTTTCTGCCTGTATGGATGCTCTAGAAATGAAAGTGTAAATTATTTTAACTGGATGTGCGCTCAACATTTTTCAACACCCAAATATTTCACTTGGTATCTAAACATTAAGGTAAGCTGAAAAAGTTGTTTTTTTTTTATTTTGCTGGAGGTTGTGTGTGGTACTCTTACCCAACGTTGTTTCAATGTTGTTTCAACGTTGAAACAAATCTTGTTCAAATTTCAGTGTTGATTTGAGATCATTTTGCTAACCTTATTACAACCATCAGAGTTAAACGTTGTTTCAATAGCGTTTGAAACGACAATTGACATAATTTCAACCATATTTCTACATTGAAGGTCTGTCGTGTGCTGGTTGGGAAGATTTATCTTGGCCTTATAATGGTTCATGTTGTACTAACTGACCGAATAAAATAGTGAGAGATATTTAAATCATATATCTAAGGATCTTGAAACTGATATGTGTATGAACGTTCGTAATAGTTTTGAATTCAGAACATCGAGACCAATATTTTGGAAATATGACCGTTGCAACGACCTAACCATTCTGTAGTTATAGTCTAAATCCATACCACGAGCTCGCAGTGGAGGGCACTGATTCCCGTAGAAACGACATTAATTTACCATTCAATTGTAGCCTATATATTCATACTTCATTTGAATTACCGGTAAGTAAGATTGGCAGAAGTCAGTTACAGGCTCCTATTTGTAAAATTATTTGGTAATAATTGCCTAGTCTTTAATCCAACTGAAGCCAACGAATTTTAAACGGCGTCTGAGACCCCGCAGGTAGGCTATGAGCTTGTTATTTCATCTCATTCACTGGAGGAAAAAGCATTCAGTTCGTTACTTGTTTAGGTAACTATACTGTATGATAATACTCGTATGCAGAGGTATCTTGTCAACAGTTTTGTCGCCAAAAATGAGCTATTTCAAATGAGGAATGAGCAGGTGCATTTGTGCGCAACAAAACAGGGGCTGCCACTTTGCGTATAGGAGCACTTCCAGCTTCAAAGACTTGAGTAGCCCTCGTCATCGTTGGTGTGAGCGTAGAGCCTACCCCTCGGCTTGGTACCGGCGCTGGTCTCATTATCCCGCAGACAGGTATTACTGCTCGCTCATATTTGTTTTCAAGCTTGTAGCCTTTGTTTTTTTTTTTTTTTCCTGGAACTTTAAAGTAAAAACCTAACACCGAATTTTAACAGCTTGCTCCAGTTGTGTCATGGGACAGCTTGTCTGAAGGTGATGAAATAATATGTCGTTATCATGGTTCATGATCTATTCAGGTTATCCAAAATAAAATTGCGTCGATGCATTTTAATGTGTGCAGATTCACGCTTTCCACGTGTGAAATTAATGTCCGCGCTTTATATGGTCAATTATGTGTAGCTGATCGGTCAGGCTCAAGATGACGTGATTCTGCTATTCTGCCCTGGGTATGATTAGAGATAAAACGAAATGATAAATCAAGGGTTGTATAGGCCTATCGGCACTTTAAGGATATTTTTGATAATTTAATCATTATACAGGCTACACTTTCTTTACCCATGGCGGGATTAATTGTCGGGACTTGACCTGGAGCCCGTGTAGGCTAATTTATTCGGGGTTAGGGTACGGAAAAAAAAAAAAAAACGTCTGGACCACCAACTAACATCTTAAGTTCCAGAATTGTAATTTGATGTATTTGGGGTTTGGTAGGATATAGCCAAGGCGACATATCATTCCTTGTTTTGACTGTAGCGTTTGCTCGCTTATGGAGTGGTTTTGCATTTTCCCAATATTGGCAGCTCCTGCGAAAATGTGATCTTTTAATCGGGACGAAGATGTGGATATATATATATATATATATATATATATATATATATATATTTGTCTTCTTACAATATCCAGAAATATTTTATAATCATTTGTTCTTGACCGTGTGCAATGGGCTGCAGGGCGTTTGTTTACATTCCGAAATGAGCTCTCCAGATACAACAGCGCGTCATTTAAGCACATGCAAGATGTGCCGTCGATTGAAGGATGTCACATAAACCGATGATAAATTACAGCCGACAAACAGTAGCCTCAGGCTTTTTTGACCACTTCTATGCAAGCGCTTAAACATGCTCAATTACGGAATAATTGTATGGGGGAATTATGCGGTTGGAATATTCTAGGTTCATGTAGTGGGAAATGATGGCATTGTGACATTTTGGCTCAACATAGAGCGTATTAGTCACAGACAGATTTTCACCATTCCTGAGCTCTCCTTTTGGGTGTCGTCATCCCCTCGTAGCTAATTGTAACTTTTTCCTTCGTGAGATGGAGGCACTGCTGGATCAGTGGCTGTGGCGACAGGAATACTGGCTGCCCCCTGGATTTACCTGGAAGGATATAGAAACCAGCGAGGACTCGCGTTACCCTCTGCCCCGCGACCTCTTGGTATCCTTGCCGCTGGCGGTCGGATTTATCGTTGTACGCTACGTCTTTGAGAGGTGAGCGCGTTTGAATTGATCAAGCCGTGCTCGCCTGGGCGTGCACAGTTTTGTGGCGGGAAGAGCTCTGTTAATGGCACCCGCTAATGACGATGATTTTTTTTTTGTACCCGTTGTGTAGAATAAGTTCCTCTCAGACCTAGCGACCCACCTAAATTCAGAGCCGGAATAAGCTGTTTTTGACCCTAGTGGCTGATCATAGCTGGTCTGCGGCTGGTTGAAGCTGGTCTGCAACTGGAGAAAGCGGGTCAAGGATTGAGCTGGCAGTGCAAGCTAGTGGACAAGTGGGTGGATGAGCTGACTATTAAAACATTTCAGGATGCGAAGAGATTCAGAAAGATGCTTGAAAATCAATTGAAGTGTTAGATGACTCGAGATGTCATTTGTAATGGAATACTTTACAGGGTGGAGGGTATTGGGGGCGGAGGGAGGGGAGGGCGGCTGGTGATTGGCAGACCTCTGTTGAACTGTAGAGCTGCTGTAACTAGATATCACTAAGCTACCATGCAAATCCTGTTTGACCTTCTCATATCCCACTGATGGAGTCCCTTCACCAACCAACACCCTATCACGTATATATCACAGCAGTCACACACAGGTACACACACACATGCAAACACACTCACACACATACATACACACTCTAACACATATACACACACCCTCCTTGCAGTCTTTTGGAACACTTTCCTTGCACTGTGTATCCCTGTGTATGGAAGCTGTGTTTTACATCAGAGGTAAAAGAATTGAATGCTAAATAATTCAGGAGGCATACCTGAAATAATTCAGTATATCTGGTTATATTCAGGTTTTATTAAAATGGTTGTCTGCGTCCTTCCCCCACCACTATCAACAGGGTGGTGGCACTCCCCTTGGGTAGACGCCTGGGGGTACGGGATCGCATTCAGCCCCGAGCCGCACCTGTCCCAAAACTAGAGGCCTTCTATACTCAGACCAGCCGCCAACCTTCTCAGGTGAGTGTCCACCCATATTTAAATGTTTTATTGTTTTAAATGACATAATTACAGGTAAAATAGGATAACAACAAAGACAGCAAACATAACTGTAATTCCAAAAAAATAAAATAAGAACAACAGACATCTCAGGGCAAGGGAGAGACAAGGAGGTCGAGTGACTTTATAATCCTATTCAGTGAAGATGTCAGGTTTTTGTTTTGAAAAGAAGAAAAGAGCAAAATGACAGACATATGGAAAAAAAGGTGTGTCCCCATCCGGTAAACCTCATAATCTATGTGACATGTTGTAGTTTGCAACAGTTTTGGCATTAGTGAATCCATATACTTAGCACCTACTTTGGACATGCACACGCCCAAAATTTACGTGACTTGCACATTCTTTGCTTTATGGGTCATTTCTTGTCTTATGGACCAATTTCGCAGCAGCTTGAAACCTGATCCCTCAAAAAAATGCTAAAAATGTATCTTATAGTACATAATCTTAAACCACCAAGTCCAATTTTTTAGCTTCCCAGCTCAAACAGTCGCTGAGATACAGCCATTGAGATACAGAAAGGTACCAAAAACAAACGTTAATTCCCTGTGTTTTTTTTTCCTGGTTTTCAGGTTCTGTTAACTCTGTTGATGAGTTGGGATAGAACACTCCAACTTTACGTTCTTGGAGAACTTTGGGAATGTATTGCGATCTTATAGCTGGAGCCATGCTCCGACTTATCTCTGCGGTGCTCCCTGCTAGCAAAACCAGGAACTTTTCAACTATATGTATTTTTTTTTTAGTATTTCAGCAGCCTCTTGCATGCCCATTATTGTATACAGAACCTCCAAAATCAGTATATTTAATGTTATATTTCAATTTGGAACAGAGTTTAAGACAATTAGTCAAATCCTTTCCAAAATATTCAGCCTCAAAATTCATTTATCACTGAAAAGTCACAAAATTTACACATTTTGCCTGACTTTTGTTACCATGTGGGACAGGGGTTAACAATCTATAACTGCTAAATAAATTTCATTTTCCTTACTGTAACGTACTTCAGATTCCACCCTGTGTGTTGCAGTGCTCATATTTTTAACCTGCCCTTAAAATCTGGATTTGATGGATTTTCACAACTTTCTTCACCAAAATTGACTTATCACTACCACACTGAAAGTACATCTTTATGCCTTATCTTACTCAAATGTGTATTTGGAGTGACTTTTTGGATCAATTTGGAAACTGTAATCATTTTGGATCTGCATAGAGACGTTCCAAATTTATTTTGTCTCCAAAATGAGCAAAAAAATGCGTTTTTGTGCTTCACGGGCAAAAAAAGTCTTTTGATGGCTCATTATTTTTTTGGGGGGATTTGATGGCTTAGGACCATGAACTATAACATATTTTTTACAGATTTATTAAGAAGGTTAGGTTCCCTTCATTGGACCCCTTGACATGGAATGACTCATGTTGCTTTACAGCGCCTGGTTTTGCTATTTGGTTAGACAAGGTACTGCCTAGATTTTGAAATAAATCAGGGGATCAGATTTAAAGTAAATTCCAAACACGAACTGCCATGGCTCAGAAACTAACAGAATCGAACAATGAAACCACCAACCCGCAAAGCTGGAACCAGTTTGTTTGGCTTAGAGTTATGACAATTGTCAGTCACTTGTTTGAAAAGCGTGAGAAAAGAAACATTTAAATAGCACCTTAATCACAGATCTGAGGTTATTGTGAAAGTTTGGATTGTGAAACTGCCTAAATTCAATGAACACGAACAGAACACTGCAGCACTATCACACATTCAGTGACATTTTTGTCCTCATGGTTGAGTCGCATGAAGGAATTTTTTTTGATGGGGGAAGATGAATTTTTTTCAGTCGAAAATATGACTCAAACGATGTCAGGTTTGATACATAGCCAGCTGGCTTCATATGTCAAATTCCCTGCACTTGGTGGTCTGAAAGCCATATTTTTTGTAGCCAAACTCAGTCACAGAAGTATAGGTGCCTTCAGCCGTTAGAATTTCCTGTTGTGCTACAGGCCTGCAAGTGCAGGCAGGTGCGTATCTGTGCCTAAATGGGTGTGTCCATTCCCTGTGGGTGCCTCGCAAGCCGCTGATTTTACATGTGCCGATACTTCATTCATTCCTTTTGTTTTTTAAGGGGGGGGGAGGGCAGCTTTGTTTGGGAGCAGAAGGTGCTACCTGTCTACTATTTATTCAAAATGAGGCTGCTCAGCATTCTCTGTGGAGTTTGCATGTTTGCCATGTGTTCACATTAGTTTGCTATTCTGAGTACTCCGCTTTCCTCAGACAGTCCTAAGACATTACACGTCAGGCTTACTAGGGACTATAAATTGCCCATTGGTATTTTTCCCAAGTTGCCTGAGCAGGTGACTGATTGGTGTGTGATACCTTGATTGATTGGAAAACTGATCAGGGTGTGTTCTTGTCTCTTTGCCCATTCCATGCTGGAATGGGCTCTAGGTCTCCCATTGAGCCTGACCTGAAATGAGCAGGTTAAATAATGGATGGATACTTGTGAGCTTCTTGTATTTCTGTGTGGCACCTGTTAGGTCAGTGTGCATGATTTACGTTATTAGGAGGACAGTGGATCCATACGCCCTGCTGAGTACTGCACCTTCTCAGATAATTTGACTCACATTTCCATGAGCTACAGTACAGGTCCCCTGTCACAGTCCTTCTTGCTCTGGTGGTTGTTCTCCATTCATAGGGCTAGCTTGAGGATAGCCTCTCAACGACTCACTTAATCTGCTCATTAAAGAGACATTCCATGCCGCATGCTAGCCTCGAGATATCAGTGAATAGAATTCAATCGACACAGCACTAATTGGATTATTTTAGGCACGGTCAATTGACTTCTATTAATTACCTTTATAAGGTTAGCATATAGCTTGGAGCGTCCTTAAAAGCCACCAGGTGACTTCCCATAACTAAGGAAGTTTGCGGTAACCTTCTCAGGTATGACACACCAGTTGTGGAAAATAACTCTCCCATGTTTTTCATATCTGCAGAATCTTCACCTCTCCTTAGAGGAAAAGCCAAAGGTCTAGTGGGCACTCCATCCATTTAGGCGTCAATATTATATTAAATTGTGGCCAAAATTTCTATATAGTGCATGTGATGCAAATGCAACAATTAATTCATTTTGACAGTCTCTGCATTAACACATCATTGTTTTTATGTCCAACGTGCTAGATAACAGAGCCGAAAAATGTGTTGCTCTGCACTGTTGCCTTTCAGACCGCATCTTATTTCCTCAACCATGCTCACCTGCTATTGCTGCCCTCATTTGCACAGATACAACTCATGATTAAAGGCTGAGTATTTATAGTTTTGTTTTCCCTCTTCGTGCCAGCGGTTCAGCATTAACAGATTCACACGGACCTCTCTGGGAATGTGGTTCACCTGGTCTATTAAAGAGGTGAATCAACCTGTGTTTATTTTCATCATGAGCCAGTCAGAGAGGAAAATTTGTTCACCGAATTGGTGCAGTGCAACTGTATTCGCGCAACGTTCTGTGCCTTGAATGCAGAAATGGTCTCTGCTCAGAGGGTTTGAAATAGAGCACTTGTCACTGGGAATGGCAGTCTTCCCATTGCGTGGCCTGAAGTGCTCTTTTGCAACTGTGTTAAGCTCTTTGGGTTTTTAAATATCACATGTCTGCAGGGTACTCCCGGTAAAACCTGAGCTGTGTGTCTTATGAATGGGCACGGCGAACTTTAGCCCTTGGTCTGAGAATCGCTGTGGAAAATTTTTGTCGCGCTGTTGGGTTAAATGATAACTCCATAACGCCAAAGAAAATTGAGCCTTTATCTCTTCAGTTGACCTATAGTGCTATAGTATGTCTGGCTTTGGGTGATGGGAGAGACACAATATACATACATTAAAAAAAACACTCCAATTCAGAGGACAGAGCTGTCCTGCCATCGCGTTTTTGTCCACCCCTCACCTCGGCCAGAATTGAAGAATTGAACCAATAAGCAAATCCAGGTGGTTGGACATAAATACTCATTGTTATTAGTTTCCCGTTGATAAATTTCAAAACTGAATGATATCTGTTCACATTATATTGTTTTCCCTTACCCCATGTGGAGGTGCAGAGCAGATTTAAATCAAATTGCAGGTGATGTAATCTTATGGTGAAAAAGACTGGGCAGAATTTTTGATTGTCATCTGCATTCATTGTTAGCCTTTGGCTCTGGATACCTTGCTTCGGTGTGAAAGGAGACTATTTATGATGCCAAGTCTCTTTGGAAAATGGCCTTTGTTTTGCACTTCAGGAGTGTGTGGCAGAAGGATAAATAATTTTAAGGAAAGATTCCCTGTTTACAATTCCATCTTTGACCAGGCTGGGCAGATGAAGATATTTTAAGCTGCGTTTTCAACACTGCATAACAGCTGACCAGGTTGTTCACCAGCTGAGCGTCCAATTGTTAGCAATTCGACACCAGTTTTTATGCAAAAAGTTTGACCAACCCTGATTGGACGCAAACCAGTTATGACTGGCTTGAAATGTTGAAAGCAAGGCTGAAACCAGCTTGGAATATCAGCAGGTCTGACACAAATTTAAAGCTGGGGTCCAAGGGCATGGCTTTCACTGCTGTCTGGGCTAAATTCCTTTCAAACTGCCACCTAATTATCCCAAATTGATTTAATGGGCAGCTGAAGTGTACAAAACCGCTGCTGTGCATCACACAGGTGGTCCTAACACGAGTGGTGGTTGTAGCGGTGAGATTGTCTGTCATTATTGTAAGCTATTTGAGTTGCTGCAACCACCCTATAAACACAATTCCCATTAATTCATTCATTAATTCAGTTACTCATTCATTCATTCTTATGTATTTCCCATTTTCTGTGTTTAGAATGAGATCGTCTCCTTGGCCGAGCCGTGTCATCTCACTCAGAGGCAGGTCGAAACCTGGTTCCGTCACCGTAGAAATCAGGACCGGCCTCGTAACACCAAGAAGTTCTGCGAGGCTTGGTGAGCTGGTCTCTTCCATTTCTTCCTCGGTGCTGCTGAAAGCTGGAAGACACAAAAGTTAGAACTGAACAGAAAGTTGCACTCCATTTTTGTTCAGACAGTATCTGTATCTGAAATGCTTGAAACGACACCATTCTGTTCAGATTTATTTCAGTATCTTTATCTGAAATACCTAAAACTACAATACCTTCCTGTTCAGATTTAGTGCAGTACCTGTACTGAAATGCATGAAACTACTATATTTGCCAGATTTAGTGCAGTGTCTACATCTAAAATGCCCAAAACTGCATGCTTATGTTTAGATTTAAATAGTATGGTATTTTCATCTGAAAATCCCTAAAACTACTCTGTACTTTTCTTATGTAGTGTAGCATCTGTATCTGAAATGCCTAAAACTACTGCCTTCTTTGGAGATTTAGTACAGTGTCTGTATCTGAAATCCCTGAAACTCCACCCTTCTGTTCAGATTTAGTACAGTATTTGTATCTGAAATGCGTAAAACTACATCCTTCTGTTAAGATTTAGTACTGTCTGTACCCGAAATGGCTGAGAGTGCACTATTCTATTCAGATTTAGTACAGTATCTGTATGTGAAATGTCAAATCTTTTGTACTCCTCTGCTCAGGTTTATCAGTGTCTCTACCTGAAGCGCCTACAACCACACCCTTCTATTCTGATTTTGTACAGTATCTGTATCCGCAATATCTAAAACTACTATACCCGTCAGATTTAGAGCAGTATCTGTATCTGAAATGCCTAAAACTGCATCATTCTGTTCAGATTTAGTACAGCATCTGTATTAGAAACACCTAAATCTACACCCTTCTGTTCAGATTTAGTACAGCATCTGTATCTGAAACAACTAAATCTACACCCTTCTGTTCAGATTTAGTGCAGTATCTGTATCAGAAATGCCTGAAACTACACCCTTCTGTTGTGATTTAGTGCAGTATCTATATCTGAAATGTCTACAACCGCTATACCCGTCAGATATTGAGCAGTATCTGTATCTAAAATACCTAAAACTACACCTTCCTGTTGAGATTTAGTACGGTATCTATGTCTGAAATACCTAAAACTACACCCTTCTGTTCTGATTTAGTGCAGTATCAGTATTAGAAATGCCTGAAACTACACCCTTCTGTTGTGATTTAGTGCAGTATCTATATCTGAAATGTCTACAACCGCCAATACCCATCAGATATTGAGCAGTATCTGTATCTAAAATACCTAAAACTACACCTTCCTGTCGAGATTTAGTACAGTATCTATGTCTGAAATGCCTAAAACTACACCCTTCTGTTCTGATTTAGCGCAGTATCAGTATTAGAAATGCCTAAAACATCTATACCCTTCTGGTTTTGCAGCTGGAGGTTTGTCTTCTACCTCATCGCTTTTTCAGCTGGCCTCGTGTCTCTGATCGACGTGAGTAGTATTTGAAGCAGGCTTTCACTGAGCCATATGTATTGTAAATGTGGTGATGGTCTCTGATTGAGCCAGAGGGTTATAAAAGCATTTGTGCGGTTGTAATTAAGCTAAAAATCCTTGAATATCTTGGATATGCCATCTAGAACAGGATGATGCATTTTTTTAATCACAGGTAGGGGAGACTGGGGTCTGATGAGCCGTGGGGACCAATCAGCCATATCACTATGTTGCGATCAATCGATACCAAAGGTGTTTAAAATAAGCAAAATAGTGATATGGCTCATTTATCCCCGTAATTTATCAGTCAATGGTCAAATATTTAGCCTATTTTAAGCAGCTGTCATCTATTGATCGCGAAATAGAGATATGGCTCATTGGTCACCATGGCTCATCGGCCCCCAGTCTCCCCTACTTGGTGGGTCAGTCACTATACAGTAAATATGAGCTTATCCTGTCACCTGCCTTCCTGACATCCTCTAAATCTAGTCTTGCGTGACCTTCGACCTCCTTCCTCTGCTCCTCAGAAACCCTGGTTTTGGGATTCAAAAGAATGTTGGAATGGATATCCGTATCAAGTGAGTATGCACACTGGTGAACAACCTGAAAAGGGCTGAACAGCTTTCACCACATCAGAGCTCGGAAGTCCAAGGGTTTGAAAGTAAAAGTCCTGCCCTGTGTTTTCTCTGAACTCGGTCAGCAGAATTTACTTAAAAGTTCTACTGTACCCTTTGTTGGCAGAATTGTGCTGACTGGCGAATCCTGGCGATTGGATCAAAAATCCTGGGATAGACTTTCACATTTTGGACCTGTTTTTTTCACCTCTGCTCATTATGGATCCATTTTTGGACCTGTGTCCTTATTTCTTCTATCTGTGCAGACTGATATGAATTGGTTACCCTCTGACGCTGTGAAAAGAAAACAGGCGAGGCAGTCAATAGATAAAAAATGTTCTCTATTGAGCAAAAGCTCTCTAGACAACACTTATTTGCTTTGGCAGTATCCCTTGTCATTTGAAACAATAGGAATTTGTATCTCTGAATGGCTTGGCAAACGTCCCTCCATTATATTCTTTAAGTTCTGCCGAGTGTGTGCGAGGTATACATTTCACGTCTGGAACCTGAAGATGTCAACTGTCTCCCAAAAGCCCATATTTCTATCGCGTTTAGTTGTGAAAATAGAGCTCAGTGTGACTGTAGGCAATGCTTTGTGCACAAAGCTAAGCCCAAGAAGATTTTCGCACCCCTGTTTTCCAGAGGGTATTAGCATCATGTGCTCAGGATATGGGAATTACTGCGAAGTTTTTTGTTCGAAAACATCTCTCCTCACTCTTAATTGGTACACTCCCACGTGTGCTCCTGCTCTGTTTGTTAACTTGCCCCCTCCAGATGAGTGCTTATCCAGTGAGACCAGGATGCCTGCTCTGGCCCAGGTGGTAGATGGGAAATGTAGTCCATGCCAACTGTTCCCTGTGTCAGGCTGCACAAAGTTCACCACTGCTGTACGTTTCTCTTCTGGTCTCTGCAGGCTGTTTCAGATGCTCAACGTTGGTACTATATTCTAGAGCTTGGCTTCTACTGGTCACTGGTGCTCAGAATTTCTGCAGACATCAAGCGGAAAGTAAGTATCACTCTCAGCGCATGTGCCAAGTGCCCCCCCACACACTCACACACCGAAGGATATCCTGCCTTTCTATAGCCATGCGATCGGAGTCCCGCTAAATCTGTCCACACTCACACCCATGGTAGAAGGAAATGAGTTGTACATGTAATTTCTACACCCTTCCAATGCTTGGATTGTTTTAGGTTTACAGTGGGGTGCATTGGTGTATCAGTCCATAGTACACACTTAAGCTAGTTTAAAACAGAACAAATGATGCACCGTAAAAAATCCAGTGTTAATTCAGCTCAGAGTGTTTAAGTCCAGAAGAGGACACATGTTCTCTGTACTGTGCAGTATAGCTAATACTGGAGGGATTTCACATCAAACCCTTTTCTGTGTGGATGAAGGCCTCAGTACATGCAAATCCCACTGAGCTGTGCAGCTTGGGGAGTTGGGCAGAATTTAGACCATTTCATTAAGCTTTTGCACATGAGTGGGCATTAAAAAAATACTTTGATTGTTTTAGAAAAGTACTTGTGTACAGCTGTCTAGTTTCCTTAGTGATAGCCCTAGCATTATTTAGAGTCATCTTGCGGACTTTTAAAATAGTATGGCTAGTTCTCATGGTATCAGTTTGTCTCTGGTCACAAATTTAACTGTTGTTAGCCTGCACATTGAGAAGCCTGTGGACCCAGATGGGAGGTTTGATAATGAGTTACCCCCTCCATTATCTTTCGCACCTTGGTCCCAGAGGTAACTGTGCCTCCTCCCACAATGCCGAGGTGCTGAGCCTGTAGCAGCTACGCCCACAGGGAGAAGAAGAAAAAAAAAAAACAGAAAAATATTCCGATGGCATGATCCTCAGCCCCACATCTCTTCTCTCAGGCAGATCATTTCCAGTCACATGCTTTCTGCATGACTTCTACCAGGAAGTTAATTCAGATTCAAATCACTAGCCTCATAGTATAATTGCCAATCTAATTTTTTAAGGTTTTTTAATTGTTATTTAAGAGAATGGATTTTATTTTTTTCTTATTTTTTGAAGTTTTGAGAAAAAAAGAGAAAACTTTTTTTTTTGCTAAAACGAAAGAACAGGCAGCTGATATCTCAATTTGGCAAAAACATGACTTAGGCAATTATGCTATGTGGCTAGCGAAATGGCTCATTGAGAAGTGCTTGTGGAAATTGAACATTTTTTTCAAGTTTCATATTCATATGCAGTTTATTTTATAAGGAGATTCATTTTGGAAAAAAACCTTTTTATAATGGGTCACCAAGACACTGAAAGGTTTAGCAGAATCACACAGTGCAGGTTTTTTCCATTTCTTCTTCATTCACAAAAAAGTTCATTAGGTATATATCGTTTGTTTAGTTTATGTACAAACAGTAATATTTTGGATTTTGTTTATCGCCAGGACTTTAAAGAGCAGATCATTCACCATATTGCCACCGTTTTCCTGATTGGGCTTTCTTACTGTGGCAACTACATCCGCGTCGGCACCATAGTGATGCTTGTTCATGACTCCTCTGATTTCCTCATGGAGGTAGGTGCCTCCCTGCTGTTTGCTCCAGATCATCACATGCAGGCTCACACAAATCACCTGGATTTATTCATTAACCCTTTCTCTCACAAATTTTTCTGAGCTAAATTTTTTCCCTATGTACAAACAAATGCTCAGAATGCCTCTGCATGAAGTTTAAAGTACAACCCCAATTCCGAGATAGTTGAGGCAAAGTGTAAATTGTGAATAAAATATAAACGCTTTCGAATCTGACTTTCAAATGACACCAGCCAGTATTTTATTTGCAATGGAACAGAGGTAACATAGCAAATGTTGAAAGTGTTTACAATTTTATCCACAAAATGAGCTCATTTCAAATTTGATGGCTGCTACAGGTCTCAAAAAAGTTGGGACAGGGGCCTGTTTTTCATGGTGTAGCATCCCCTCTTCTTTTTAACACAGAGTGGAGGCATGTGGGCATTGAGGAGAAAAGTTTCTTGAGTTTAGCCATTGGAATTTGATCCCACTCTTGTTTAATACAGGTTTCCAGCTGCTGGAGAGTTTTTGGTTTCATTTGATGGACTTTTTGTTTAATTATTTGCCAAATGTTCTCAATCTGTGAAAGATCAGGACTGCAGGCAGGCCAGTTCAGCACACGGACTCTTCTACTACGAAGCCATTCTGTTGCAATAGATGCAGTAGTGGTTTTGCATTGTCCTGCAGAAACACACAAGGCCTTCCATGGAATAGATGTCATCTGGAGGGGAGCATATGTTGCTCTAAAACCTTTATATACCTTTCAGCATTCATGGTGCTTTTTAAAACATGAAGGTGTCCCACACCATATGCACTAATGCATCCCCATACCATCATAGATGCTGGCTTTTGAACTGAACGCTGATAACAGGAGGGGTGGTCTTTCTCCTCATTAGCCCGGAGGATACGATGCCCATGATTTCCAACAAGAATGTCAAATTTGTACTCATCTGACCACAGGACACTTTGCTACAGTCTATTTTAAATGAGCCTTGGCCCACAGAACACGGCGGCCCACAGAACACTGGCCATCTTTATTTATGAGAGACAGACATCCCTTTTATAGCAATCATCTTACACACCTGATGCCAGTTAATTTATTTACTTGCTAAATGTTCTTTCAGGTGATTCTCTTATATATTGATTGCTTTTTCAGCCCTTTAATGCCTGTCTCCCAACTTTTTGAGACCTGTACAAGCCAGAAAATTTGAAATAAGCTTATTTTGTGGATAAAAATGTAAAATGTCTCAGTTTCAACATTTGAAATGTTATCTATGTTCTATTGTAAATAACATATTGGCTCATGTGATCTGGAAGTCACTGCATTGTGATTTTACTCACGATTTACACTTCATTCCAACTATTTTGGAATTGGGGTTGTAGTCAGAAGCATATATACAGCGCCCTCAATTATTATTGGCACCCCTGGTTAAGGTGTGTTCTTTAGCTTCTAATAAATTCTGTTTTTTTTCTAAATAGTATAGGACCACAATGAAAAAAATTGGAAAATCCAACCTTTAATTCAAGTGCATTTATACAGTGGAAAAAAAATCCCACATGACGAAATAATTCATTTACATCAAATCATGTGTGCCACAATTATTAGCACCCCCAATGTTAATACTTTGTACAACCCCCTTTTGCCAACAAAACAGCACCTAATCTTCTTATAATGTTTCACAAGATGGGAGAATACAGAAAGAGGGATCTTAAACCGTTTCTCTTTGCATAATCTCTCTAAATCATCCAGCGACCTGGGTCCTCTCCTCTGCACTCTCCTCTTCTGCTCACTCCACAGGTTTTCAATGGGGTTGAGGTCTGGGGACTGAGATGGCCATGGGAGGAGCTTGATTCTGTGTCTGATGAACCATTTTTGTGTAGATTTGGCCACATGTTTAGGGTTATTATCTTGCTAAAAGACCCAGTGACGACCCATCTTCAGCTTTTGGGCAGAGGCCACCAGATTTTGATTTAAAATGTCCTGGTATTTCAAAGCGTCTTGATGCCATGCACTCTAACAAGGTTCCCAGGGCCTCTGGAAGAGAAACAGGCCCACAGCATCACCGATCCTCCACCATACTTCACAGTGGGCATGAGGTGCTTTTCTGCATACTCATCTTTTGTGTTCCGCCAGATCCACTTAGAGTGTTTGTTGCCAAAAAGCTCTATCTTGGTCTCATCTGGCCAAAGCACAAGGTCCCAGTTGAAGTCCCAGTACCGCTTGGCGAACTCCAGACGTTTGCGGTTATGATTGTGTGTGAGAAAAGGTTTTTTCCGTGAATGCCTCCCAAACAGCTTGTTGGCATGTAGATGGGGCTTGATGGTTGTTTTTGAGACTTTGTGAGCCCAAGATGCAACCATTTGTTGCAATTCTCAATGAGCTTTGGAGAACTTTTTATTTCACTTACCATCGTCCTCACTGTGCGTGGTGGCAAAATAACCTTGCGTCCTCTTCCAGGCTTGTTTACCACTGTTCCAGTTGTTTTAAACTTCTTAATGATTCCACTGACAGTAGATATGGGCAGATGCAGGCGAGTGACTATTTTCTTGTAGCCATTGCCTGACTTGTGAAGGTCGACACACATCTGCCTTGCTTAAATGGTGTGTTCCTTTATCTTTCCCATGTTGAAGAGTGGATTAGAGAAATAACCTCTGTGTCACGTCACATTTATACCCCAGGGAAACAGGAAGCGATGAATTACTAATTAAACGTTCCTAGATACTCTGATCAACTTTGTAAACTACTGTAGAAATGACAGAAATAAGGAGATAAATTACATTTATTTCCTTGAAATTGTTAGAGGTGCCATTAATTGGAGGAACAGGTGATTTTATGAAAAATAATTATTTCTTAAATCTTAGTCAGGGATTTTTTTTCCCCTTAAAATTCACTTAAGTTGATGGTTACATTTTTCTACAATTTTCAGTGTGAGAGTATGCCTCTGCAATAAAAATTTCATTTATTTTAAGGCTTTTAGAACATCTTAACCAGGGGTGCCAATAATTATGGAGTACGCTGTATTTGAGATCCATAATTGTTAAACTGTGAAAATGTTGGTCACTTGCTTGACCTTTCAATAACCATTGTTACGTGGTGTCCCGTCAACCAAAAAAGACAGCAAAAAACAAAGAAATTTGTTTTGCAATCTAGTTGTATAACAACTTGGATATGTTTCCCAAAAGCCAAACAGAAAGAGAAATGATTTGTGTAATTGCCAAATAAATTACTTTGTTTGTTATATTTGGAAGTGATATGCCATGTTGATAGCAGGATAGTTTGCTGCGCTAATTTATTCAAGTGCATGGCAATTAAGTTTATTCTGTCCTGTAACAGATTACCCTTGTCCATAATCCAAATTTGTTGGCGCAGCAAAAGGAAGTTGCTTACAGGAAGCTATTAAAATCCTTCAGCTGTCCATTTTCCCTGGGGAGGGAAAACCAAGAACTATTTCTTGTGATGGTATAGGCTAGTATTTCACTGATGTTATCTCAAAGTAATTGTCCCTCTTGTCAGTGGGTGGATAAAATATGTATGGCTTATGTTTCCACTCACTAATGGCGTGGTCTCTGTTGGCCACTTTTGTAAACAAAGCCTGTTTCTCAGAGGTGGGAAATGCTGGCCTTTACGCGGCTGAGTTAATGGTCTATGCTGCAGGAGTAAAAAACACCAAACACAAACTCTCTCTGGCGAAAACACAAGTCTACATCAGTCACAAGGTTTAGTAAAATGCATAGATTTATATATTTAGAACACTAGATTGCTGATGTCGTCATATTTACATTATCAAACGTGAAACACCTGGCCGCCATATTGATACACCCAACTTCTTCATAAAAATGAATGGTTTCCTATGAGGGCAATTTCAAATAAGTCGATACAAGCGAGAAAATGCCGAGATGTACGGCTGCCTTTAGCAGCAATAAATATTAGAAGAGCTGTAATAAAACGTTTCATGCGTAAGTTAACGTATAAAAGCAAAGTAGTCACTTTAATCGTAAAAAATCGCGTTTGGTGCTAGCTAGCTAATTAGCCGTCCCATTGACTTGAACAGACCGCTGACTGAAAGCGAACGCGAGCGATCGATAACGGTCACCAGCGAGCTACCTTGGCGTTGCGGAGACTGCATTGACTTAGTGGTAAATATATGAAAAATGTGGCTAACAAGCTAGCTAGCTACTTGTAATTGACATTCAACGACAATACTTCTTACCTGCATGATATTGAAAACAGTGGACAAGTCGCTTTGTCTGTTTTATACAGAGCTTCAAAAGACAAGGCGGGGAGAAAGGCTTCACTAGCATTTCCTTTTATCAATGTAGGCATTAAATCGGGTGATTTCAAATAGTCAACCAAGGTACAATGAAGTGAGGAAACCAGAGTGTGATTTGATAACGTACACGGACATTCATCGACGTTTCTTTTATCGGCGATAACTTCCAAGCAATTATCTTATCAAAGGCAAAAGCCTCGGTCACGTCTCTGTTGCACTTTAACGTTAACAGCGAGTCGCGTTTCGATCTTCGCTTTAGAAAGTGTGCCGCTTTCCATCCTCCGAAAAGCACATATTTAGGGAGACAAAATGTTACTCTGCGCAGCGATACCAAAATAACACAGACTCACTCGCAAGTGTTTTTGAAAATGTAATTTTAAAGTAGGCTAAAATGAATGGGAGTCTATGAACGAATTTTACTTCCGGGTGTATCGGCTCGTAGAACAGATGCTTCACTTGAGTGCACCCCATCAGCAATCTAGTGTTCTAAATATATATCTAGGGTAAAATGACACATTTGGAACTCTGTCTCAAACTGTTCCTGGAGTATTCCACAAGAAGTCACACTAGAGAACTGATAGACCAGATTTGCAGCTTCCAGATTTGTATGTGAACCCCTGACCTGGTCACATCTCCATTCTGTTCCAGCACTGCCTGTACCACTTGTGTATTCTGTGTCATGCATATTGTGTACGCATAGAGGAAATTTCTGAGGATGTGTAAAACCAACAATCCAAATGGACGCACAATACAAGAAGCAGCCATCATACACAGGCTAACTCATAGTTAAAAGCAAGTACGTACACAGTCAAAGGCAAGAAAGCAAGCTCTGGCCTTGTTCTGAGTAAAGGGCTTTGGGTCAATATTAATTGTGAAAAGTGCTAAACATGTCAAATTGAATTGGACTGCGGCATATCTCCGACTTTACCTACTTGACCAGCAAAAGACGAGTTATGACCAGATGACAGCGTCGAAAACACAGTTTAAACGATCTCTGAATTCCCACTGGATTTGGCTGGATGTCTGAACAGGTTTGAGAGTCACTTTTCTTGTGTTTTTTTTCCCTCAGTCTGCCAAGATGTTCAACTATGCTGCCTGGAGTAAGACCTGCGATGCCTTGTTTGTTGCCTTCGCCGTCGTCTTCCTGGTCACACGACTGGTGGTATTACCATTCAAGTAAGACATTTGCTTTTAAATGGTGCAAAAGGGACAATGAATAAGCAAATCTGAGGCATGGCAGTTAAATTTCCAAGCTTTGCCACCAATGGAGCAACTGCTATTTTCGCCAAATCTTTGTCTGTGATTGGCTGGCGCAGCGGAGGTTGAGAGAGGTCAATTCTCCGTGTCGGTGTATGCACTTCCCATAAATACAGTAACTGATACTCTGCGCTAGCAACACAGCACCAGGTCAGAATATGATACACAGCTCTACAGTATTGCTACGTGTGAACATATACGATCATGTCTCCAGAAAAAAATACATGACAGTTGTGAAATAGAAACTCACTTGCCTTGCTGGCAGCATGAATATGCTGAGGGTAAATGAGTTTCGCACACTGAGAACATTGTCTATGTACAGTCTATGGCTCAAAAACCGAAAGTGTGTATCACGATGCAAATACTGCAACTCCACCCTCGGCAAGCTTTGGATATTTAATTCCGATCCCTCAGATAACTCAGAGATTTTCTTCACATCAGACAGCCAGATGCCAGTTCACTTCCCAGATAGCACTATGAAGTGATATGGGATTTTTTTTGTTTGTAACATTTATGAATATTTAATGAAATAATGAAAATCGCTATCATCAACTTGCTTCATTTTCAAAATTAACCCCCTAGGGATGCACCTATCTAGAAAATCCTATGTCATTGCATAGATCTCCAACAGATACAACTTACAGCGCCCTCCATAATTATTGGCACCTCTTATTAAGATGTGCTCTTTAGCTTCTAATAAATTCAAATTTTTTTTCTGAATAATATAGGAGCACAATGAAAAAAAGAGGATTCAAGTGCATTTACTCAGTGGGAAAAAAATCACACTTTAAGAAATAATTCTTTTACATCAAATCATGTGTGCCACAATTATTATCACCCCTGATGTTAATATTTTGTACAACCCCCTTTTGCCAACAAAACAGCACCTAATCTTCGCCTATAATGTTTCACAAGATGGGAGAATACAGAAAGAGGGATCTTCGACCATTCCTCTTTGCACAATCTCTCTAAATCATCCAGCGACCTGGGTCCTCTCCTCTGCACTCTCCTCTTCAGCTCACTCCACAGGTTTTCAATGGGGTTGAGGTCTGGGGACTGAGATGGCCTTGGGAGGACCTTGATTCTGTGTCTGGTGAACCATTTCTGTGTAGATTTGGTCTCATGTTTGGAGTCATTATCTTGCTGAAAGACCCAGTGACAACCCATCTTCAGCTTTCGGGCAGAGGCCACCAGATTTTGATTTAAAATGTCCTGGTATTCAAAGCGTTCATGATGCCATGCACCCTAACAAGGTTCCCAGGGCCTTTGGAAGAGAAACAGGCCCACAACATCACCGATCCTCCCCCATACTTCACAAAGGGCATGAGGTGCTTTTCTGCATACTCATCTTTTGTGTTCCGCCAGACCCACTTAGAGTGTTTGTTGCCAAAAAGCTCTATCTTGGTCTCATCTGACCAAAGCACATGGTCCCAGTTGAAGTCCTAGTACCGCTTGGCGAACTCCAGACGTTTGCGTTTATGATTGTGAGTGAGAAAAGGTTTTTTCCGTGCATGCCTCCAAAACAGCTTGTTGGCATGTAGATAATACCTGATGGTTGTTTTGGAGACTTTTTGACCCTAAGATGCTACCATTTGTTGCAATTCTTTAACAGTGAGCTTTGGAGAACATTTTTTCTCTTACCATCCTCCTCACCGTGCGTAGTGGCAAAGTAACCTTGCGTCCTTGTCCAGGCTTGTTTACCACTGTTCCAGTTATTTTAAACTTCTTAATGATTCCTCTGACAGTAGATATGGGCAGGTGCAGGCGAGTGGCTATTTTCTTGAAGCCATTGCCTTACTTGTGAAGGTCGACACACATCTGCCTTACTTGAATGGTGTGTTCCTTTATCTTTCCCATGTTGAAGAGTAGATAAGAGAAATGGCCTCTGTGTCACGTCATATTTATACCCCAGGGAAACAGGAAGTGATGAATTACTAATTAAATGTTCCTAGATACTCTGATCAACTTTGTAAACTACTGTAGAAATGACAGAAATACTTCAATTACATTTATTTCCTAGGAATTGTTAGGGGTGCCAGTAATTGTGGAACAGGTGATTTTATGAAAAATAATTATTTCTTAGTCAGGGATTTTTTCCCCTCCCCCTTAAAATTCACTTGAGTTGAAGTTTACATTTTTCAACAATTTTCCGTGTGGGAGTATGCTTCTGCAATAAAAATTGAATTTATTTGAAGGCTTTTAACACGTCATTACCATGGGTGCCAATAATTATGGAGGGCGCTGTAAGTCCAAATTTCAAGTCAATCAGATGAATGTGAATGCCACAAGGTTGAAAATCGGTCAAAATTGTGATTTTTGGTTGTTTGCATTTAAAGTCACTGGAAACAATTGAGGCAGAGGGAAAAACATTGATTCTTGGTGTTTACTTGCATCTCCCTGCATTCCTTTATTTATTTTATTTGAAAATCAAAAATATTGAAATTTTCGGGAAAAGAAATTGAAATTTTTACCCTGAAGACCCCTTAAATAATCTTAGGAAACCCACATGATGAATTTTATGTGTCTATTGGCTTTAAATGACAATGACTTCGTGTATTTGTATTTGCCATCTTTCAGAGTCATCCACTCCACCCTCTTCTTGTTCCGGGATGTATTCGACCCTTTCTTTGGTTACTACTTCTTCAACACTCTACTTCTGGTGCTCCAGGCTCTCCATATCTATTGGGCTTGGTTGATCATCCGTATGATCTGTAAATTTGTATTCAAGGGCCAGGTGAGTGCATCTACGAGCCACAGGATTTATGAAGAATGATAAAATAGGCAGGTTGTTGGACGGAACAATTCTTCTGTTTCTGCGTCCTTGTGTTTTCTTGTGAAAACGCTATGCAAAATCAATAGAATTTGACAGGAATAACAGTCATGAACACTCCCGGAAATGAAGAAACAGGGTTGCATTACCTGATGACAATACAGAGTATACTACAGCCCCAAATCCAGAGCCGTTGGAACAAAGTGTTAATTGTGAATAAAATCAAATCGCAATGACTTTCAAATCACAGCAGATAGTATTTTATTCATAACAGAACAGCAATAACATACCAAATGTTGAAAGTAAGAAATTTTACAATTTTATCCACAAAATTAGCTCATTTCAAATTTGATGGCTGCTACAGGTCTCAAAAAAGTTGGGACAGGGGCCTGTTAACCATGGTGTAGCATCCCCTCTTCTTTTTAACACAGAGTGGAGGCGTCTGGGCATTGAGGAGATAAGTTTCTTGAGTTTAGCCATTGGAATTTGATCCCACTCTTGTTTAACACAGGCTTCCAGCTGCTGGAGAGTTTTGGGTCTCCTTTGACGGACTTTTTGTTTAATTATGCGCCAAATGTTCTCAATCCGTGAAAGATGAGGACTGCAGGCAGGCAGTCGCCATGCTGGTCTAATAGCCACAGTATGTGGTTTTACATTGTCCTGCTGAAATACACAAGGCCTTCCCTGGAATAGATGTCGTCTGGAGGGGAGCATATGAAGCATATTACAGCCAGACAAAATTTCAAGTTGACGTCAGATTTCACGGATGGGACTTTCACTTTGGGAAGAATAACAGCCATCTTTGAGACATCATGAACAGAGTAGAATTTTCATGATGCAAAGATATCCATGATTGAAACACTCAGTACACTTAAGGGCCCTCATGCGTAGGATCTGGTGTAGATATCATCGTTTGCCAGGTGTCACGTCTGATTTACTAAAAGTGTGTACGTCGCAGATTTCGGTGTAGAACTGCCGTTGCGTTGATAAATCTGGTGGCAGAAACCATCGAAATTTACATGACGCCCCTATAAATTCATGCTTTGGGAGGCATAGTCCAGCCCACTTTACGACATGGACTCTTGAAAGATGGCAAAGAAGAAAGAACTTAACTGAGGAGGAAATATCGTCGGTCTGCTGATAAACCTCGTATCTACAATTTAATGAGAAACAAAAACTTGTATGTCCACGATAATAGCATTAACATTGCAAAATACAAAATTTCATTGAGTGGATACATTCTTGGAGAAAAATTGTTACTGGCTAAGTGTTTGGCTAATGCCAAGCAGTAATTCCATTTAAGGTAGACTGCAAGCAGTGGCATATTGCATTCATGAACATATGTTTGTCTTTTTAACGTTACATTTCTATCAAATGCTTCTTTGTGGATTGTTTCACACAGAGAGCAATGTTTTAAAATAGTGCCGCGTTAGCTTAGGCCTGCCAGTAAAAATGAACAGCCTGGAAAACAAGCAAGGTTACCTTTTTAAGATTGGGAATTCCTACCACGGGGCGAATTTCAATAACCGCAAAATCTCTGGCAGGTTGAACTTGGTTCTGAGGATGACACACGGAATGCACACTTGTCCACTCGCTCACGCACAGTCTTTTTATTGTTTTCAATGTAGAACATTCACAACATAATGCCCTACATAGTGGGCGAGTGTACATTTGGAACACAGCCTTATTGTAACCAAATCATCTCCATTTGAACTCAGCTGAGCTGTTAGATATCAAATCAGCCAATCAGAGGGCCATGCCAGGATTGCTTCCCCAGGCACAGAGAATCGCCGAGTCTCTTAGTCAAAGAAATCCTTGCTCGCGCACACCTCAAACTCCTGCTTCTCACACAAAATACGTCCATCCTGTCACAAATGTAACCACATCATTCAAGGCACGAGACTTTGCTGAGTGCGTGGATTTCTTTTTAGCTTACTGGCCCTATGGGCCGATAAGCTATTGTCGTGGCGTGGACTCTGGCGTCCGGAACATTTTTTTTTTTTTTTGGCCTGATGAATTTATGTAAATTTGCAATAACTTACTACTAGACCATATTTCCAGATGTTTTTCTCGGATTTTTGATTGAATCATTTTTGTCCGTTTTATGGGCCCTTGAAGTTTTGGCTCCAATGTTAAAGATAGGACTAAAAAATTTTAAATAACATTTCTCAAAAACTTTGTGATAAATTTTTTTCTAAATCAGGCAATCGACTTACCTTGGTACCGTCAATGTACAGTGCGAGCGCCATTTTGATTGAATCGACGGAAGTGGGGCTATTGGGGGCGCTGTATGTTATGAATATGTAAGATGGCCTGCGGAGGCCAAATGGTTGCATATAGAGATTACGTTTGTATTACAGACATATAGGAAGTAATATATGACCTATATTTTGGCTGTTTAAAGTTGACTTCAGATGACCTTGAAAGGTCAAACCTGAGGTTAAGCAAAATGTAACAATTTTTAAAGGTTTCTTGGCTTGAAAATATTGAAGATTGGGAACACATATTGGAAGTCATGCATGAACTTTTATTTGCTGGCCTTGAACTTGACCTTCGGCGACCTTTTAAGGACAAACTTCACATAGTGAAATTTCAATGACTTCTACCACCAAAACTATTACAGACAGAGCTTAGGTTTGTATTGGGGCCATATAGGAAGTCATGTATGAAGTTTCATTGGGTGACCTTGAACTTGACCTTCCGTGACCTTGAACGGCCAAAATATACAGTGAAATTTCTACTTATATTTCAACTTATTTGCTGACTTATATCATCAAAATTGTTACAGATTGAGTTTAGGTTTGTGTTGGAGAAGTATAGGTGACCTTCGAAGGTCTAACTTGACCTTGGAGCCTAGGTTTGTGTTACTGACATAGGAAGTCACACAAGAACTTTCATTCGGTGACATTCAGCTTGACTGTTGATGACATTCGAAGGTCAAACTTGACATAATACAATTACAATGACTTGTCTGGCCAAAACGGTTGCCGATGGAGTCTAGGTTTGTATTACAGACATGTAGGAAGTCATATATGAACTTTCATGTGGTGACCTGCGTATTGACCTTCAAAGGCCAAATGTGACCCACTGAAAATTCAATGGCTTGCATCACTAAAACGGTCCACAGATGGAGCCTAAGTTTGTGTTACTGACATCTAGGAAGTCGCATATGAACTTTCATTTGGTGACATTCAACTTGACTGTCAGTGACCTTTGAGGGTCAAACTCCACAGTGATATTACAATGACTTGTATCTACAGATTGAGTCAAGGTTTGTATAGAGGTATTTAGAAAAGCATATATGAAGTCCACTTGCTGACCACAAGTTGACATTCTGTGACTTCACAAACTTAAACTTCACAATTGACATATTGAATACATATTGACATATTTTAATGACTTGTGTCACCAAAACTGCTTCAGAGCTTAGGATTGTATTACAGAAGGTCTTATAAATGTATTTGAACTTTTATTTAGTGACCTTGACATTGATTTTCATTGATTCAAATGTGAAACTTTGCATGAAATTTTCATAACTTGTATCATCGCTGTAAGACTGCTTGCCGGTAAGCTACAGGACCCTTGGTCCCATTTTTTATTTCTCTGAGTGATACAATGCTGGAATTAACAACGATCTAAAAACTCTGTTTGCTGTTCTCCCAAGAATGTTTGGGTGATTTTTGAATGGAAAAGATAGAGAAATTCGACATGCTTCATGTCCTTTGACTGTTCCCTGAGGAAAAACTATGTACTTCTGTGCGACAAAAACTATAATACCGTGACAACAACAAAATTTCCTACATTTTTGTGAAATTTCATCGAGAGGGATTCAAATTTATGGAAGTTAGAGCAATTTAAAAAGCATTTTTCATTCGGTCTGCTCTCAGCTCTCAGCTTTTGCCATTCATTCCAATGGGAAAATTTTGTCCCTTTTTTTGGGAATTATCCGGACACCGCAAGACGAAACTCAACCAAAATCGATAAGCTTCATCCTCCGACCACTGTCAACGTCCATGTGAAATATGAAAAGGATTGGATAAAAATTGCAGTCTGTAGAGCATTCACAAGAAAATCTCTACGGACATGGACACGGACGTGCAACGACCACAAATCCATAATACCCTACAATTATTTTATGCCTTTTATTGAATAAGCCTGCTGCCTGCATGTATTTACGTCGACAAAACCGGCAAGCTACTATCAGTAAAAATAGTTGATTTCATCAAGAAGTTACTCATTGACTGTGATGAATCGCTTTATTCAAATTGAGGATTGTGGCTCATAAAACGGTTAACTAGGCTAATAAGCGCCGTTGCTCTGAGCTATGTTCTATAGGGATTGACACGCCTGAGAGGATGTTTCCCATTTTAAATGTAAATAAAGCAAAAATGGGACATGGAATTCTGGAGAAGTTCTATATTAATTAAATATGCAATTAATTAATTAAAAGCATAATCATCCAAATAATATCACATGTATTAAATGCATGTTTTCCATGTAGCTGATTGGTGGTCTCTCAGTAATTTCCTTAATAATTCTTGAACTATATACGCCTTTGTTGTGGTTCTGCTAAACTCATTCAGTAAATTAATTGCTTGATTGTCAACCCCTTACCTCATCGGAGTGAAATATGCACCAAGCACCTTCTTCCTAAGGCAGTTTCAGCCAGTTAGCCATGTTTTATGGTACCCTCACAAAATGCTCTGTACAGCAAAAACTATGAGCTACACAACATTGTTAAAAAGAAAGGTTTTAGGACTCCGATTTGACGTTGGTAATCACTCTAACTGTCTTCACTCATTTGGACTCATTTTCACATGACAATAAGTCAGATGAATAATCTGTATTAACAGAATAAACACTGATGTTCCTGCCAGTCCTCTCTTCTAAATTGTAAATTCTCAGGCAAGAATCCTTCAAAATCCAATGCCTCTGAATAGCTATCAGATATACTGTATTTTCAGCCATTTTGATTGATAGAAATCATGGGCAAAAGTCTGTAAATTTTTGAGTGTAGCTATGCAATTTTATGTATAATGCTTGCTCTGATTGGTTAAGACAGTATTGTAACCAACTGAAACATTAAACAAATGTTTTGATTGGTCCAAACATTGCAACTAAGAGAGGAAGCCATATGGTGCTGTTTGGAATGCGAAGGCATGATGGAGGTAAAGGTTTAATCAGGCATTGAAGGTGAGAGGCTTCTGCCTGAAGGCACACAACTGAAAATCCAGTAATGCTGGCATTACCTGGAGTTGAAGAGGTTTTGAAATTCATAAAGCAACAAGCTTTTAAAGGAACACATACAGGTCTACATAACACATGGAACTTACTGGGATAAAATGTCAAAATAATATCAGACTACAAAATTGTGATCAAATTTTTCTGTAACCGGTTATGATTTATTTGGCAAGTACTTTACCCGAATACTCGTTCGTACCCATACTGCGCACCCACCAATGGGAAAATGAGCCAATGAGAAAAGTCCCAATTTTATTGCATGGTCTCTCCAAGGAACAAATTCCAAAAGGTATGCAAACACTACAACAATGTTCCATTTTGGAGCTTAGAAGTATTTTCTGAGTAAAATAAAATTTGAAAATGACAAATTAATCACGTATTGCTGGTGCAGGATGCAAGTTATATACTAAAGGAGTTCTACCCTGAAGACAAGCATTCACACCTTTGGCTCTTCCACACATCTATTCCTGAGTATGACTAGCTCTGAGCCCAAGGGAATGAATTGACATGAAAGCTTTTCTCCTCATGTAGGTGGAGCGCGATGAACGCAGTGATGAGGAGAGCGAGGTAGATGAGGAAGAAGAGGAGATGGAGAAGGAAGAGGACAATGATGACAAGGAAGAATCTTGCTGGGAGCAAAGAAAAGATGCACTGAACTCCAAATTCACAGCACTGGCCGACAACTGTGTCCTCAAAAACTTGACTAAACAGAGGAGCAAAACGGGCAGTAAATTGCCCAAAGCCAGATAGTATTGTTCCATTCCCTCAAAGGGTCAGAAATATAGTACTTGCTTATTGTCAGAACACTGTTTCGGTACAGGAGCCATACATGGGTTACTCGCACCCTCTATGAGACAGTCTATTCACGGTTTCAAATGGCTTGCTTTGTACAGTTAAAATGAGTAGTTTTCATGAGTGATTTTTTTTTGCTCTCCTTTTGTCTAAATCGTAATAGGATCTTGTCACTTTACTTGCCTCTGAACATTTTTGAATTTTTTTTTTTTTTGCATGAACATTGCCTTGTTTTTAGTGAAAATTCTTGTAAAAAGTGTATTTAGTGTAAAAACAGTGGAAGACAACGTGATGGAGAGAGTTCAGTGTTTTTCTGCCTTTCATTTATGGTTCTCTTCAGAATTAGAAGTCCCCTATCATCTTACCAGGTACACAGCAAATTGGCCATCACAAGCCATTTCATAATGTGTTCTTCGTGGCATCACAAGGGGGAGGGATCACCCAGAATAAAGGAGGAAATGATTAACTGGTTGGCTGATGTTGATCAGTCTTACTTGCTTCGGGGCGGTTACTTTAACTTATGATTTCACAGAAGAACAATTTTGATACAGCTTGTGATGACTAATCGGCTGGGCATTTGGTGACATGATGGGGGCCTTTAGCGGGTCCGCCAGTCACCTGATCCACAGTAATGGTTGATTTTTGATTTGCCATTCCAGCCCAAAGTTTTATGTTTCTGTTTGAAGCATGTAGTTGTGCTTTCTCAAAGGCTCAGATTTTAGCCTGATAGCTTCTGTCTGAAGTTCTCCACTGTAGCTAACTACATTTGATTCAATCTTAAAGGCAATTTAAGAATGATCCCGTTGCTATTGTCCTTGTTATACACTCAACATTATTGGTCTTTTTTGCATAGTACTTACAATTGTTGTAATTTTTAAGCTTTTTATGGTGTTCTAGGCCATGTTTCACGCCATCAACTGCATGTATCATTCACTAATGCTACTACAGAAATGGCAGCGTAGTGTCACAGCCCCCCCAAGTGAGTGTTAAAAGAAACAGCAGTTTTCACTGGTCAAACTCCCGCTCTGCAAATTGAGGCTCTGCTCTATGGAAAGATGACAAAGTAAAGTCCAGATCCATCCGTCTTTTATTTAAGTTTTGGCTTTTGTTATTAATTTTATTGATAATGTATATTTCTAATTTGAATCCATTCCAGTCAGCTATTGTCTTCTAATGTATGCAGCATTAAATAGACTGGGCAAGTGTAATTTAATACATTGTTGAAGGGCTCAAATAGAATAAATGCAATAAGCGTTTAAATGGGATTATTATTATTATATATTATTATTGTATACTGCCTTTTATCATTGCAGCAATTCCTAGTGCACTAACTAGAGAACAAGAATGTCATTCAGATTTCAAGGACACGCAAGACTTTGAGTGACTTGTTTCTGGGTATGTGGTTTTTGCTACTACCTAAATGTAGTAAACATAAATTGAAACACTACTCAGCGTTATCCATGGTGAATTTATCTGTTCAATTCGTTTCTCCCATTATCTTTTGCTAGATCTGTTAACTTTGATTGCTGTGAACAACTGGACTGTGACAACATTTACGAGAAGACGTCTCTCAGTGCTATTATTGTATAATTACTGTACAAGTTAGGACAATGATCTGGACACTGAAGATATGATTTGTGTACATTGCTTTTAACTCTGAAAAAGCATGACATAAGTGCCTACTCTTTAGGACCCATTTAGTATTACAAATAAAATCCATTTTGAGTAAATTGACATGATGCGTTTGTGTTGGTACAGCCAAAAATGGCACATCCTGATTTGTGCAAGAAACAGGCGTGAATT
This sequence comes from Gymnothorax reevesii, assembly GCA_029721435.1. NCBI lineage: Eukaryota > Metazoa > Chordata > Actinopteri > Anguilliformes > Muraenidae > Gymnothorax > Gymnothorax reevesii. The sequence goes on from CM056575.1 coordinate 33,632,379, forward strand.
CTTTTTGTATGTTATATAGGGGTGTAACGATTCTGAAAGCAATTCTTACCTTTCTGGCATGTCGCACAGCACTTAATAAAAATTTTAACATGAACAACTCCGCCTCCCTCCAAAGTCCCGCCCTCTTTCCCCGCGATTGCCAGACTTTACGAAAAAAAAACATAACTAATCAGACTACAAAGGTAACTAAATCTTACGAATTGAATATTATTTAATTACTGTTGGTTAGTTTTCATTTACCGGTGCCTCTGAATCTGACTCCATTGACCCGTTTCACTCGCGCTGCTCACTTCCTCGCGCCACACACAATATTTTTTTTCGTAGGAGAGTCAAACGGCTCAATGGAGTCAGATTCACTGGCACCGGTGAGTGAAAACTAACCAAAAGTAATGACATAATATTCCATTCTATATGTGGAATAAAATAAAATGCCCTCATAGCTTTTAGTTACCTTTGTAGTCTGATGAACTATCATTAATGTTATTATCGTAATAATAGCATTTCAGGACCCGTTTGCTTCCAGGCAAATGCGTAGTTTTTTTTCCTGCCAGAGAGGCGCGTGACTCACAAGCGGTGACAGCTATAGGCAACTGGAAGGGGCGCTGTGACAGATGACAGAAAGCTCGTCAAATCATTTTATTCGGACCGAAGAAAATGATTGGTCCGACTTTTATCGGAAGTATATGAGAATTGGATATTGAAGAGTTTCAACACCTGGTGGATTTCTTTTACATTTTAGTGTGCCATATGCTCATTGGGAGCATTTTAAGATTACAAAAGAAAAGTGTAAAAATGCCAGAAAGGTATGAATTGCTTGAACCGCGGTTTTTAGGCATAGTACCACCACCTGTAGCCATGGGGTGAACAACCGAGCTTTCTCTTTTCCTTTATTAAACCCGACACAGCCTTGAACGAAAGTGCCAAACATCAAAGGGCATGAGAAATGCTTCAGGAAAATAAAAACTTGACTGACATTAGTATTTTTCAACGGCTGCATGGGGCCAAGTAAAGGACTACAGAATCGTCTCCTTTTAATCAATTTGGGTTACTCCATGTCCCTGTTTACTTTGCTCAATTAGCAATCAAACAGGGGATTCGGTTATTTACTTTGCTGGATGAGTAGAATTGTTTGATTAAGACAGCATGTTTTATTGCCGAATTCTGGAAGTTAAATGGCCATAGAACAGCACAGAACGCGTATTTGGCCATTTCGTGTGATATAATTTACACATTCATGTTTCAGCCGCTTTACAGAATGTTTTTCACCTTGTTTATTTTTTAGACACTTGAAATCTAGGGCGATCTGAAAATAAATCTCTATTTTTATTATATCATTATAGATCTCCTAAAAATACTACAATGAGAGATGAAATGCTGAGTTGGGATGTGGCGATGTTGAACGAGGATTTTTTTTAAAGTGTGATGAGACCACTTACAGTCATGGGGTGTGTAGGCGCGTAATTTCTTGAAACATACACACCTGAAGCAGCTTAAACGATTTTAAATGCCGTAGGGAAGAAACCTGAGTTTAGCTAATTGCAGGTGCTCCGCCCTTTCCAAAATCTGCTCCCGTGTACTTGGCCTAAATAACAATAAAGAAATTTCAGTAGCCTATAGCGATTAAGATGTGATGGTGAAAGCAGACAAACCGAACTGGGCTACAGTGTTAGATTGAAAGAATGCCAATAATTCGAATAATTAGAAAAAAAAATCCTCATCTGAATTTCATCTCTCATTGTAGCATTTTAGGACATTATTCAAGATTAATTTAACACAGATTTGTTGTAAGATTTTATCTAAAAAATACACAAGATGGAAAACATTCTGAAAAGTGAATGTGAGATATGAATCATTAGTCGCACGAAATGGCATGGCAATGGTGTTCATGCAAATCTGTGCCGTTTTTGTTGTCTTAATAAACAACTCTACTCATTCAACTTAAAGAGTAAACAAATCCACCATTTGATTGCTAATCAAGCAAAGTAAACGGGAACAGGTATACTTTTTTTTTTTTTTTTTTTTTTTGGAGTTGCCTGATTGGTTAATTGGAGACGATTCTGTTTTGATTTGCTTGGCTCCTTTCAGCACGTAGCAGAAAATTCAAACTTTTTCCGGGAAGCATTTCCCATGCCCTTTGATGTTTGGCACTTTTGTTCTGGACCACATGGGGGTTAATAAAGGAAAAGGGAAAGCTCGGATGTTCGCCCCATGTTAGCAGGTGGTGTTACTACGCCTTAAAAAAAACCGTGGTTCAGAATCATTAGACCCCTAATGTTCTATAAACACCACTTCTGTATTTTCTAAGGGTATTTCTACATGTGCAGGCAATAACAAGGTTATCAGCCTAAATTTAAGCCCTGAAAATGTTTTAACAATGCAACTAAATGATATGTGAACAGAATCAAAATCGTGCAGTGTACTGCTTGTCGCTTCTGCCCAAAGTACTTCAGGATACCCAGAGAGAAGGAAGGTTTGATAATAGCGGTCAATCACAAACAAAATACACATATGAATGGGAGGTTTTGGTATGCGCTGGCCAGTCAAACCTATTGATCAACATTGAGTCTCGTGCAGCCCAAGATCAAACAACCCTGACGGTGACACAGCCACGGATCGGTACAGGACAAGAAATGCTGTCGTCCATTTCTATACAGGTGTCAGTGTAAGGGTCCAGGAGCACCATGTTGGGGAGGGTCTTGTTGCCCTTGCGCTCGCCTACCAAGTAAACTTGACCGTTGGCAGTGCAGCAGCCAGTGAAGAACTTCTTCTTTAAATACTCTTCCTCCAGAACTGTCCATTCATCTGTCGCCACATCAAGCCGCAGTGCTTGTCCTCCGAAGAGATAGATGGCGCCATTTAGATTGGTGCTAAGGAGATCGTACCTAAGGTTAAGAGAACTGTTAATACCAAATTCAATGGATTCATGCCTATGACTAAGCTCATTTAAAATCACTCTTTTATGTCCTTTCTTCCCTCGTTCCTTTCCTAACCCTTAGTGCTTCCCATTCAAAAGCATAGGGAAAACAAGAGAGAAATGAGACTGAAGATAGGAGTTGGAGAAACAGGAATTAGAGAAATGTTTCAGCCCTGCTCCATCAGGACGAGACCGCATCAGTGATAGACCACACATTGACGGACATCAATTTTAGCAGACATTTGAAAGAATGACATTCCATTTCCCCAATTCAAATCTTTCTGATTCAGTCAGCAACACTCCCTTTTCTAATTTCTCTTCCTTGTCAACCCAATGGGAGGAGTTAAGAGCAAGGAAAGGGAGGGCAGATGTGAAAATAAGTGATTGGATTGAGCCAAATGTCAACGAAATTTGTTCCCAGGGAAGAAAAAAAAGGATTCCACTGCAGAGGACTTGACATGGCTGTTCAGCTGCATGCCTAGTGCTGATTGCAACTATCAAAAAGAGCTCCAAGAAAAACTAGTCGGACCACTCAGTCACCTTTAGTAGCTCTAATTAGCATTATTCTCATTCTGCATAAACAGGTCTCAGGCACAGCTTTCAGAAACCTGAACATTAAAAAAGAAATAACAAACAAATCTCATACCAGGAACTTCAATGTCTAATTTATGAACACACCACACATTGTGTGGCCAGCTGAAGCAAACTGGACTATGAGAACCAGTAATTGGTAATGCTCAATTGGGTTTGTAGTTGGACTTCATATTGTAATTTGTAATAAACTGTAATTGATGTGCAGAATATTGGGACATTGCGGAAAATGTAAATAACGTGATGATTTAATTTGAGAATCTTTTAAACGAAATTTAAAATAGTACAAATACAACAGATGTTGATACTGAAAAATGTTTTCTTTCTTTTTTTTAAATATATGCTTGTTTTGAATTTGATTCCAGCATTGCATTTCAGAAATGCTGAGACGGGGGGGATGTTCTCCACTGTATTGCATCACCTCGTATTTAAACAACTCTGTGTTTGGAAACTGAGGACACCCATTGCTGTAGTTTTGAAAGCAAAATATCTTCCAATTCTTGCTTAAAGTAGGATTTCAGCTGCTCAACTCTTAATGACGTCCTTTGACATATTTTTTGTTTCATCATGCACCAATTGTTTTCACAAGGTGATAAGTCAGGACTGTAGACAGGCCAGGTTGGCAACCACACTCTTTTACTATGGAACCAAGTTGTTGTAATACATGCTGACTGTGCTTTGACTTGATCTTCCACAAATAAGCAAGGTCTTTCCTATAAAAGACATCTGGATGGCAGCATATGTTGCTCCAAAACCTGTATATATCATTCAGCATTAATGGTGTCTTCACAGATGTGCAAGTTGCCCATGCCATGTGCACTAAAGCACACCCATACCATCAACACGCTAGCTTTTGAACTGTGCACTGATAACATCTTTCAATGACATTATGGACCATAGACAATGAAATTCTCCAATTCTTTGCAATTTTACTTTGAGAGAGGTTATTCTGAATTTGCTGAACAATTTGCCCATGCAGTCTTTCACAGAGTGGTGAAGCCCTCGCAATCTTAACTGCCGTAAGACTCAGTCTCAGGGAGATACAATTTTTATACCCTTTCAAATTACTGACCTGTTGCCAATTAAACTAATTAGCAGTGATATTCCACCAGGTATATTCTTTTTGCAACATGCACATTTTCCAGCCTTTTGTTGACCCTGTTCAAACTTTTTTGAAATGTGTTACTGGCATCATGAGCAGATATTTTAAAAAAATGTAAATTTCTCAGCTTCAACATTTGATTTGTCCGTGCCCTATTTTCAATTAAATATAGGGCTCAAACCATATGGAAATAATTGCATTGTTTTTATTAACATTATACAGTGTCCCAACTTTTTGGGAGATGGGGCTGTCTGTAATATAAACTCAGTGGCCACATTATACGCCTTTCAAGTAGCCCGCTTTGCTCCCAGAACAGCTTGAATTCATTGTCGCATGAATTTAACAAGGCAGTTAATTCCTTGGCAGTTCTACTCCATAATGACATGATAGCATCATGGAACTGCTGCACATTTGCTGACAGCACATGCATGCTGCAAATCTCCTCAGTGTCACTAGATCCCAAAAATACCCAACTAGATTGAAACCTGGTGATTGTGGAGGCCATAGGAGTACACTGAACTCATTGTCATACTAGAACTAGCATGAGATGACGAGTGAATCATGACATGGAGCGTTATCCTGCTGGAAGTAGCTATTAGAAAATGGATACACTGTGGCCATAATGGGATTTACAAGTCAGTAACAATACTAAGAAAGGCTGCAGAATTTAAATGATGCTCAGCTGGTATTACTGGGCCTGATTGGTAAGATCATTTCCTTAATGCAATCTCCACACAGAATTTATCATTGTCGCCTTTTTCTCAATGAAAAACTTGAATGCAGTTGCACACTGGTATCTGCTGAAGACGAGACCAATTTAGGGGCCAGTGACTAAGACAACTAAACATGAGTTCCGCACCGTGGGAGTGGGGAGTAGGAGATCACATCCCACTGGTCAGTCTCCACCTGGTACCTCTGGATGCCGCTGTACACCTCCCCGTTTTCGTCTAAGCCACAGGCTACGTAGATGCAGGAGTCCATGGCCACTGCGGCAGCTCTTTCCACCGCCTGGACCATGGGGCTAACGTTCGCCCAGCTCTCAGCTCCCAGTGTCAGCTTCTCCACATCCGCTATGGGCCCCTCATCCGTGCTGCCGCCCAGGACAAACAACTCGCACCCAAGCCCTACGGAGCAGTGGCTGTGTCGGGACTTCTCCATGGCGGGCCCATCCACCCAGCTGCCACACACTGACTGGAACACTCGCACCCAGTCCACACTGTACCACACAAACTCATCCAGGAAGTAGCCCCCTGTCACAACCACAATTTCCCCTGAAGGAAAATACAGCAGCTTTCAGGATGGCCGCATTTCAGACAAAAGTGGAACTAGGCTGCGTTTGCGCTGCAATGTAAAGGTGCGATTGAGCATTCATTATATCAGTGTGCATAATGTATACCAAATACTTTATGCAGCTGTATTAGTTCATAGATAAATTTATTCCAGGGCTGCCCATCCCAGGAGATCCATCATCATGTTGACTTCCACTCTTTCACTAAAGGCCCACACATACTAGCATTTAAAACAGCAAAATTTAGTTCTGTCTGTCATTGACTCTCATGCAAATTTGTGTGAAAGGCAAAAACATGCCATTTATGGTTCCGGATTTCTCATATTTGGCATCGCAGAAGCATGAAAAAGTTTTAATTTGACCAGAAATTTGCGCTGTCCATTTGGTATCTGCCAATCATACTCTGACTACACTTGTTAGCATATAATGATTTGAGGCCAAGACTGGGATGGTTATTGATTTACTGACGAATAGATGACAGATATTGAAACACGATCCTCAACAATAGCAATAGAGGAAAGCATCAATCCGAAGGTCTCACATTATAAAATTTTGTTCAATACAGTGTAGGCCAAATATAAGATGGAAAAAAAAACATGGATTGCTGTCAGCGCCAAGGCAACCTTATCGATTGCGTCATATCTTGTTTAGCTGCAAAGCACAAGACTCTTTCACAAGGCATTTGCAGATGTGACCAGAGCTTAAGAAAACACTAATTGAATAGTTCAAGATTTATTCAGCTGATAAATAATAATCAGTTGTTCCAAACTGAAGTTGAAATGAAAACCAATTGGATCTCCAAGAACAGGGTTGGGAAGCCCAGGAATGGAGTGATAAAGAATGAAAATTTCTAGTCTTAGATTTTGGGAACCCATGGCTCACGGTAAAAAAGGGGGACCTTTACCTACTGCAGCCACAGCATACTGGGTGAGATTCTTTCTCTTTAAGGGGGCACAGGACCTCCACACCCCACAATGAGGATGGAACTGGAAGAGGGCCTGCTCATTGTGATCGTGGGGCCCGCCCAGCACGTAGACGCTCTCTTGAGCTCTGATCCTGGGTATGGACCGTGGTTCAGTCCAGCTGGCGGGGGGGTCGGCGTCCAGTTTGCAAATGAGCTTAGCACGGGGGTCCGAACCCTTGACACAAGTCAGCAGGTCGCTGATGTACGAAAGGCTGAGACATTCCATTCTCACCAACCCTGCCAGCTCCAGGAAGTCGTCCTCACGGCCGGGGTCGAAGGCCGCCCAGCGCAAGATGACCTCAAAAGCAAAGTCCTCTCGAGGAAGTACCAGATCGTCACTAGAGAGGAGTTCGGCCACACTCTCTTTTGACAGGTGCATGAAGTCATCCTCGCAAGCTAGAGCAGGTAGATGGGTCAGTGCCACCACCCGGGCCGCGGCATACAGGTCCAGGTAACCCATTTGCCAAGCGTGGGCCATCATGCCCAGGCAATTGCTCAAGTGCAGCTCTCTCTCCAGGAATTTGCAGCACAACAACCTTGCCTTCTCCAGCTGGAGGTAATCTGCCACCTCCAGAATCCCCAATACATTTTCCCGGTCCAAGGCCAAACTAGAGGTTCGGACATACTCCATCAAGATGCGAAACTGCTCCAAGCGGACCCCCTTGATCTCAATGCGACTCCTTGTGCTCTCCCGGCCTCCCCCATAAAACAAGGCCCGGAAGTAAGGGCTCAGGCCTGCTAGCTTTTGTCGGTTCACGAGGAAACTTTCCGTGTCGACCTGGAGCACCATGTCTGGCAATGTCTCCCTCTCAAGCTCCTCTGCTGTTTCACATGGGTATTCTTGGGTAGAGTCCAATTCCCCAGCTTCCAACTTGGAAGACGTCATGGCGTTTATACCACACACCTCCAGCTCTGACTTTTTGTGGGACATAGTTAAGGTACCCGCCCCCTTCTCCCACTCGACTGAAAACAAGCCACTGCTCGGAAGTATTAATAGCGCCTGGCCTAGCTTTCATGGACACAAACAGGGAATCCCACTTGGGTCTTTGTAAACATCTAAATATACCTCCCCACCAAAGTCACACAAACCTGCTCTCCTGCTCATTAGACTGGCTTCACACAAAATATGCTTGTTTGGCTTCATTTTAAAGTGAACATCTTTTCAGCATTTAGTGTCTTTGTTTGATGGAGTAAATTGGGCCCCATTCACAAACTTTCAACGGGTCATTCCACACCAAATCACATAAAGCTGTGCAAGTGACCACGACGAATTTTGCGGAAAAAAAAAAATACAAAAAAATATTGTGGGATATTTTATGAAGAAATCCAAAGCTATAGGCCCAAGAAACCAATAGTTTTTGAGTTATGGCATTTTTGACATGGGACATGTCCCACCCCCTATTGGTACTGGCAATAAGCTTTTTTTTCCTGTTTGATAGCATTTTAGAAGTCCATAACTTCCTTAAAGATAAATGCAGTCATGAAATTTGGCACTGTGGATGATTCCGTCCCAGGCTGTTTGAATATGCCATTATAAAGCGTGTAGAATGCACTATTCTCAACATAAAGCCATATGAAAAGTGAATTTTGAGCAAACGGTTTCTCTTTTCCATTTTTCCCCTGCCTTTATGACCATCAAAAGTAGCCCAAAGACAACAACATTTTACACTGCAGAATATATGGGAAGGGATCTGTGGTCAGGAGCAATTACAGCCCCATTAAGAGAATAAATAAATGTTTGGCGAGTACCTGAAGCTGGTCACAGATAGTTTAAGAAGTAATTTGTACACCCCTTTTCAAATGACTGGTACACCATGTAGCCATTTATTCAACATAATAACATTTCTCCCACAAAAACACAAATGTATCACACTGCCAGTCCAAAAAAAATTCACTATTTGGATTTAAATAAGCAAACACTCAAGAGCCTATGACTGAATCAATACTGCAGTAATACCTTTCAGCAGGCAATAATTATTTTCATCCTGACTGATTCAGTGCGTAACTTTTCACTTCTTAAACCACCATGTCGAAAAACATATCCCATAGTCGCTGAAGAGACATTACTGTGTTTCAAGAGAGGCAAATTATTGGTCAGCATCAAGTAAATAAAACCATAAAGGAGATTGCTGAAATCACTAGAATTGGGTCATTACCTGCCCAACAATCTGAAAGGACGGTGGTGAACTCTCAACTTCGCGAAAGAAATCGGTTGGCGAAAGATCATGACTGATGCTGATCGGAGATCACCAAAATACTCAGTGAAGTCTCATCATAACAAAATCAACAGTAGAACTCATGGCTATGTTTAGTTATGAAGGGAAGAGCATTTCCACATGCACGATGCAACAAGACCTTGGAGGATTGGGACTACACAGCCACTTGGCGACAAGAAAGCCACTTGTTAATAAGGCTAACAGGGAAAGAAAGAAAAAAAAGGAGTTCAATTTGCAAGAATAAAGATTGGACTGAGGAGCAATGGAAAAAGGTCATATGATCTTATGAGTCCAGACTAAACCTATTCCAGTGCAATGGGCATGTCTGGGTAAGAAAGGAAGCTCATGAAGCAATGCACCTGTCAAGCATACTGTGCACTGTACAAGCCTCTGGAGGCAGTGTTATGATATGGGGTTACTTTTACTGGGCAGTACAGGCTCAGCACAGTTCAGCAGCAACAAAATGAATTCAACAGAGTACCCGAATATACTAAATAACAACCCATCAATGGACTTTTACATCCTTGCTGGCACAGGCATAGTCTAGGATGACAATGCCAAGATTCATCGGGCTAACGCTGTGAATGAGTGCTTCATCAAGCACAAGGAATCATTTTCACGCGAATTGGCCAACTCAGAGTACGGACCTCAACCAACCCAGTCTCTTTGGAATATGCTGAAGAGGGCTTAATGAACTGGTTTGACTAGTCAATCATTAAGACAAGATCTTGTCCAAATGCAAATGAATGCAATTCTGCTCGAAAACAGTTTAATCATTGTAGAAGATTGTCAAAACAAGGCCACAACCATGTGCATTATGATGGCAGCCCAACAAAATAGTATTAAGTGCGACTTTTTTTGGGGGGGACGTGCAGTATATTGAACTGATAAACTTTTAATAATGCACCTTTATTTCTGCTCTACAAACTGAATTTCTGTAATGTATCTGCTGATAATCATTATACAACAGCTATTGAACCAGTAGCTGGGAGACTAGATTCCATTTCTCCTCACCATTTTCTGCCAAGGAAATACACTGCCCGGCCAAAAAAAAAGTCACCGTTTGGAAATAATTGAACAAATTTTATAATTGGATCATTATTGCGGTTATTTATATGTCTCAGCTGGCAATAATCATTTTTACCCTGACTGATGAAATGCGTCGCAACTCATTTCTTAAAAAATCATGTTGGAAGACACATCCCCTGATGGTGGAAAAGATGTTTCAGTATTTCAGAACAGGCAGGTTATTGGCCTGTATTTAGCAAAGAAAACCATGAATGACAAAAACAAGTATGAGGAATCATTTTCACAAACAAATTTGCCGACACAAAGTCCTGACATTAAACACATTAAAAGTTATTGGGATGTGCTCAAGAAAGACCCCCCGAGTGCTTCAACCATTATGTCAAGAAGACAAGATCTCGGCCAAAAATTATGGCATTTCTGATAGAAAATAAATGTTCTGGCATTACATACGGTTGTCAAAACAATGACAAGACGAATATGCACTGCAATCAAAGCTACAGGGGTTCCAACTAAATATTTCAGTGTGCAACTTTTTTTTTTTGGCCGGGCAGTGTATATTGCATGATAAAAAATGGCACATTGGTCATATTATTATACTCAAATGAAAATAAAGATGTGAAAATCACCTTTTATGAAACATTTTAATTGAACTGGACTACTCTCCTTGCCTTCAAGCGATGCAGGCAACAACAAATGCAAGGCACCATACAATGCCCTCATCGGTCTCATAAGCCACCAGAACTTCAAGGACATGGAGCAAGATCTTATAAACTTAGTGAACAGGATGAAGCTCATATGAAGTAGAGATTGCCTGCACTTTTATAATGTAGACAGAGAAAATCTTTCAGGCTAAGATTTTTTTTGATTGAAAAATGCGTATCAGTATGTTGGATGGATGAATGATGTATAATCTGAAAACTTGAAAAGTATTACAATTACAATGATTACAAAGCTATTTTCATAACACCTAAAAATACTCCCAAACAAAAAACCTGCATCAAGGGTATCAAAAGGGGGGGGGGGGGGTGACTTGGTTTCTAAAGCCTAAATCAGGATTTCCGCATAAAACATTTTAAGGCATTGTCATTTTTTTCAGCAAAATCAAAGGGGGGGGGGATCACTGGCACAACTTAGATTTTTTTTGGTGATTGGGCATGGAATGACCCAACAGGGCAGCCAACTACACAGTTTATGTATCAGAACTGAAGGATCTGGTTTGCATGGATACTGATAAATCACTTTGAGAAATGTTTTCCCTGGATGCTCATAAAATAATGAAAATTCACAGTAGAATCCTGAGAAATGAGCATGTGATTGAACCATAGCATTAATTGCCATTACTACACATGCTACTTTAGTTTTAATTTTAAATTTCCAGACATGTTAATTTTTTGTACATTAAATGGCTCACTGATATGGCATAGCAAATTGGAATGAGGCAGGTACGAAAATAAAATGAAATATCAAAGAAAGCAGCAGATACAAGAAATTTATGCCTGAAATACCAATTAAAAACAATTAATTGCTGGTTCATAAACTGTTGACCACATTCTTCTTCTTCTTTTTGCTTTCTGGCAGCAGAGACGCTGCAAGAAGTATTAGTGCTCTCCTCCGGTCATGTCAAAGCTATATTCTTACATATAATCCCGTATAATGCAGGAACTGCAAGACTTTGATATCATTTGGTGGTTCTATGACCAAACAAGGTTTTAACCCCATAAGACCAACGGCCCGATACCGGGGGCCGGTTATTACGCATTATAAATACAGCATGTTCCCAATTGTGGCATTGTCAAGCGGCATATCCACATTTTGCGAAGAAACTCAGCCAAAAGCTTGTGTAAACCATTTTTACCTCAACCGTACACAATTCAAGCACCAAGCAAGTAAATAAGCATGCAGCAACATAGGATAAAATCATATCAGCACTGAATCGCCAGAATTTCTTCTGAATTCCCGCAATGCATAAAAACGATACCTCAAATAAAAAAGGAAAGTGCACAGAATGCAACGATATGAGCCCTGTCATTTTAAACCTGCACGACATTCAAAGAACAGCAAGCATACACCTTACAGTCTACAGAGATGAGCAGAAAAAAAATCTTACCTTTGATACTTTGCAATAAAAAAACTGCTGGAGGGTAAATCTGCGCTTGCTACTGTTAGACCAGTGTGTTCGTGTTATAACGAAGCTAGATCTGCCGGGATCCTAGCATGTTCTTTCCCATTGCTTCAAAGATCTCAGCTCCAATAGCATTTAGCTGGCTTGCAATGTATTTTCCTGTCCGCCATCAGCTTGTGACGCTGTCAGTAAGACTATGCCAGTAAAAATTAAATCTGATGAGTCCTGATGATTCTAACAAACTCTAAACCACCTTAATCACAGAAACCTAGCCTGAGCTACAGCTTTACATTCCCAGTGCATCAAACTGAGTCAATGGGACATATGCATGTTCTTAAATAGCGCGACAATATAAACGCATAACTAGTCTGTTTGAGGTATTGTCCGAATAACTATCCGCAAAATATTCAACATTCATTTTCAAAGTCGTTTTCTGACAGAATCTTTGCACTATTACGCAGAAATACTGAAACTTCAACAGTACAGTACGTATTTTCCTTACCCATTCGTTGAATGGGCAATTTGACTGTAGACTGTTGTCAAGTGGCGTAGCCTATTGAATAAAATGCGCGCTACTATGGAAATTGAGAAGGTTCGATTCCTGATCAGGGTATTTCTTTTTTTTTTTGGAAATAATCGCAGTTTCCTTCTACAAATAATGACTGGGGTATTGTTATTCTTAATTTTTTTAACATTTTTTTCACATGGCCTTTGTATTTATCATTTTATTTATTTGTTTTACTTTTTAATAGATATGCTCCAGTGGAGTCAAACTTAATTTTCATTGTATGTATTATGTTTGAATGGGAAATTGTATAGGCAACAAAACTGGCAGAGATAATTTTTTTTTTATTCTAAAAATTTAAAAATGTTGAATTTGGATGGAATGGATGCCTGCAGTGATATACAAGTGACATTTTATGGGTTTTACAGCTTGGTATTTGAGAAATCTGAAACGGAACACAAGATACCTAAATTGCCACCTAGACATTCCTCTCTAATTTTGCTCTGATTGACCTGATCAGAATAAACTTTGGCACAGATAATAATGACATTCTGTGCTGTAATTTTTAAGAGGTTTCAGGCTGCAACTCAGCAAATTTACAAGGGATCGAAGTAAAACTTAGTTAGGTGCAAAATTAGATCTTTCATTTACACTGTGTTCCATCTCCATTTACTCTGACTCAGTGACATACATCGTGATTTTTACACCACGGCCGAAATCCCAAATGGTGTTACCTTTTTTATGATACCAAGATTATTCAAATGGACCAAGCTGTCGCAGAGATATACTCATTTCATTTTGGGCTTGGCATTTTCAAAAAAGAGGCTCAGGGCTTAAGGGGATAAATGGCAAATACTCCAACTCCAAGCGCTAACACTTGTCTGTATAGTGTTTCTCTCTCATTGTTATATAAATTGCATTCTAAGAATGCATGCTTTACTGTTTCTGGACCTCCGCACTCACATAAACCAGATTCATGCTTTCCCATGATGTACAAGGTTTGGTTTAGTCCACAGTGTCCTAGTCTTAATCTACACAATTTAACAGAATCTCTTCGAGAATAGGAGGTGCATAAGCACATTTTATTGACTTGAGGTTGCACGCTATAGTAGTGTCTTCCCTAGTGTTGCACACATTACCCACAATCAGCCTCATTCAATGTATTAATAGACTGCAGAAAACAAGACTTTCACTGCTGTCATGATGGTTAGGCATTGTAAAAACAGTAACTGTGGAATAGACTTGGCAGCCCGAACGGGAACATTTGGAGGTGAATACTCAAGGTGTGTAGAAAATAACCGACTTTTCATAAAAGATCAGACTCAAGAGCATTGTAGGGGGGTTGTGAAAACTGCAGTAGAACTGAAGACCATAGAGACCAAAAATTGCAATTCCAACCTCAGGGATGGCTGTGACTCAAAATCACAGTATCCATTATGGTATCCATTTCAAAAATCAACTCCACTTTATCATGTCAGGAATATTAGGAATAAAATTGATATTCAAGCAACTTGCTTTATGCAATGACTTGTTCCATTTTTGGAGATTGTTTCCTGAACTCATTTTACGTCACCTCTTCAAATGTTGCATAACTTTATCAAGACTTTATACTCCTTATGATCCCCAAGACAGAGGCACACACAGAGACCCAATAAAGTAATGGTAAACCCATTAAAATGATCAATTAAACAACACTCCCAGAGACATTAAAAAAAAATCACTGATTTACTTTTACAACCAAACAAAAAACTACAATTGCAGTGTGAGCAAATTAAGCCAGGCCTTTCCACTAAAAAAAAAGTACATCAGGCATAACTTTTGCCCCTACCCCCAAACAGAAGACTGGTATCAAATTAAACCATGTCAATTATACCAAGCTTCTCTTCTCAATGCAGCAATAACCAATAAATAAAATAATAAAACAAAAGGAATTTAATGATTATGGGGGAAAAATTAAAGTAAAAAATAGCCAATTTTACACTGACAAGTATATATAAATGTCATTTTGTTCAATTTTTGCATTTGCACTGTACAGGAAAATTAACTGAATAGCAACCAAACCAATATTCAACATACCGTTCTAGTGAATCCCAAGGCATTTCCCAATGCATTCAGATGTATCCTGCTCTTTTATTAATTTTATCCATTTTGCAAACAATATAATCAAAGTACATGGTCATGTTACATTTCCCTGAACCAACTATGTATCCAGCTGTACGCAAAAAAACAGAGGACACTAAAATGCTTTCAAGTGCAAAGGGGAAAGGTAAGACCAGTTCTTCGAGCGCTTAAGGAGATGCAGAGGCGCGGTAACTGCTACCCTAGCCCTCCTGTTGCTGGATAAAAGGGTTTGGAATAGCCTCCATGCCATCCTGAGGGCAGATGAGCACCACTGATGTCCCTCGACACACCACCAGGCCCAGTTGTCGCGTGTCCTCTGTCAGCTTGTACTGATCATCTGGATCTGTGGAGCGGGATTCAAGAGAAAGTTCATTTCTGACCAGCATCCATCATTTTTTCACGATCGTCATGAGGCAAGAGCGGGTTTACGCCTATGGTTTGAATTTGAGGTTGTACTATATTAGGCAAATGAACGAGTGACCTATTGTTCCAGAGCAGCAAGAGAAACACTATGTAACGCTAATAATCCTCACTGAATGCACTAGAGATGCACGCTTCACCCGCCGAAGGCAATAACAATGAAATATTCGCTACTTGAATTCAACTGTACAAAAACGAAACGTAAGACAGCATAACGTTGCATACCTCGCATATATTCGATTGTGCCATCCAACACCAAGTTCAAGAGTGGATCAAAACCTTTGAGGACACCGCTAGCTGCGGGTAATACAAAGCAATTGCGATTATAGTCGTACCGCAAACTAACAATTAATCCAATTCTATTTAGCTACATTCTATCCAGCAAGTAAATGCATCTACATTGGTTACCTTCGCGTCCCCCCTGAAATTTCACCCGGATAGTCTTATCGATGTACTTGGAGAGGTCGAATATGCTCTCCTTCTTCTTTTTCTCCTTGTCCTGAAATTTTAGAGATACAGAATGACGACATTTACGAACAATTCTAGCTATCTATCAAGCTAACAGATTATTCCTTTGCAAGATAGCTACCTATAGCTCGAATGAGGATGTTAAGCAAAGTAAATGTATTAATTTTCTATAAAAATTGAGTTTTGACCTCTCGTTTGTAACAGCAGTAAAGCAACCAAGGACCTGCTGTTTAAAACTAAGAAAATAATGCATTTAAGAGGGCATGTAAGATTGCAGGTAACAATGCCACTCACCGCCATGTTTCAAACCTGACCTTAAGCCCCTCCTCCTTTCGACATCGCACCTTTGACCTTTGAACCTCTGTTTGTCGTATCTGTGAAATTTACAACGCAAACATTTTTAAAAATAATAAGGGTTATATATCCTTATGTATTTTGACAACAACTCCTCGTTTTCAATCTTTAAGCAAAATAATATTTTGGATCACTTCTTCCCGGATGACGTCAATTGACAGGCAGCACGACAGACAAATGGATCTACTCCTGCGCGATAGAGTGTGGCTTACAGGTCTGTCGAAGGCGGGAGCAGAAGAAAATCATTAGACATGATTGACGTGAATAATAACCACTTACGAAGCGTTTCTCCAGGCGCTAGATGGAAATTGTCCAATGGACAAAGAACACTGCAGAATGTAGGCGGGAAATACTTAACAGCTGGCGGATTGTGAGTGTGGAGCTGGAAATAACAATACAAACCAGTCATCATGAGGAACGCGATTGTTCTTATTTGGTGTGTTTTGCTGATTAAACAGGTGAGTTTTCTCAGTGCATTACAGCTCTGACGACGATTCATATGCACCTCTGTATGTCTTATTGATCGATGTTCTTGCCGTAGACGGAGTATGCTACCGAATGGGGGCGCTAAGACTCACAGCAAAGGGCCTAGATAGTAGATACCGGTTTCATAGTCCTCGCTGAGAAATGTTCAGTCGGCTTTTGGAACCCTATTTGTATTTGTACCTTACATGACGGTTAATTGCAACCGCTACAGGGTTTACATCAAGCACGTCGCGGTGTGTCAACGACACCGAACTACGGCAGCTTTGCTAATAATTGTTTTACGATGCAGTTGCATGTTGATTGTTGCTGTGTTACATTTCTGCGAAGCAATTTTACCTTAACTGCTTTTTTTTGCCTGGAAATATTCCAGTCTGAACTGTTGTGTATTCCAGCATGAAACAAATAGCTCGCTATTCTCTCCTGTCGTCTAGGAAATCGATCCTGATGGAGCTTCTAAAGCTTATTTTTAAATATGTATTTTTGTTCTGACAGGTACTGGGGGAATTTGGCATGGCACATTTTAGTAACAAGGGTAGGGGCAAGGGCAAAGACTACTGCATTTACTTCAACCCGCAGTGGGCACGTCTACCTCAGGACCTTAACAAAGCGGTGAGCTGATCACGTTGCTGCCCCTCATAATGAACCATAACGACGTTTAATGCTCCTTATTAACAGCATATGAAGTTCTAATGCAAACCGTTTGTCTCACTCCAAAATGGAGAAACCATTTATACTTGAAGCCTCTTTTCTGTTAATATCCAACCTTAGAATTATGCTGTGTATTTTAGTTTATAAATCTTGCTTGTGCAAAAGCTCCAGACCATTGAATTTCCTGGAAAATTGTGCTGCATTATAATTATGTGGGCAAAAAAGTTATTTGAGGGCAAAGAAAAAGCTTGGCTCAATTCATACTAGATATAGGTTGGCTTTCTTCCACCGATGAGCTTCTCCAAAAATCTGGCCTCAAGACTGCTTAGGCTGCAGGACTGTAAATCTCTGGCTAGTGCAGAGCTTTTGCATCAAGAGTACAATTAAATACAAAGTGCTGACAGCGTAGTAGGAGTCAGGTCGGCGTGTTATCGAAAGGAGATGCAAGTTGGCATCAATCTTTTCCAGTCGCTTGCTCTATGCCTTTGCTGGACTTTACTGTACCCTGTGCTATATGATGTCCGACTTCTCATGTGTGGCGTGCTGCTTCCCTGACTGCCACACAGCATGTGAAGCGGCATCCTGTACTAGAGGCAGCATACATCACTTCAGATCTCTTGCGTCTGTCTGCATATGCTGTTAACCTGCAAAAATTAATTGAAATTAACAGGCTGTGACTGCGTAAGCTCTGGTTTCATTGATCATTATTCTGTGCTATAAGCGGGAACAAGAACAAAGGAGCTGTCAAAAACAACTGTTACACCCGCCTACACCCACATTAACAGCTTTTTCATATTTCTGCCTACATTCCTGGTGCAGGAAGTGCGCTTTCACTGTAACTGAGTGGAAGAAAACATTGAGTGTGTGAGGTTTGGTATTATTTACTGTGGGATATTGTAAAAAAGGGGCTACAAATATTTCATTGTTCACATGATGTGAAAATACACATAGATTAAAGCTGACAGTCCACTTTATTCTGACATCCATTGTTTTCAGATGTAATGTATCTCTGACTATCCTTATCAATCTGCTACCTATCAGTCTATCAGTATTATTGCGACGCATTGTCATCTTAATTTTCTTGGAACAAGAATGTCGCTACTTGTATGCCAGAAAAATGGAGGCGTATTACTGAAAGCAACACAATTCATTGTTCTTCATCCAATGCACTGGAGTACATAGACAAAAAGTGAAATTTGTTTCTCTATGTGAAACACTTATAGACCTCACTGTAAATTCATAAGTAAAGCTCTCTTCCTTCTCATCATTCCCTCCCTCGCGTTACCTCAGTCTCGACTCCAGGTCCATGACCTGACGACCTCTGTGCTGTGCTCGGCCTCAGAGGTGCCTGAAGGGGGCTTCACCAACCGCATTCCCATGGTGCTGCGGGGAAACTGCACCTTCTACGAGAAAGTCAGGCTGGCGCAGATCAACGGGGCCAGGGGCCTGCTCATCGTCAGCAAAGACCGGCTGGTGAGGCTTCACACCACAAAGGCTATACAGTGAGGTTTAGTGTCAACAATATGGGGGTGCTGAGAGTTTGTGGCTGTCAATTATCTTTATGGTCTGAGCTGTCATTCATAACTATTCACAGTGGGGTGGTCTTTAGCTTAGCGGCTGCCACTTTTTGCTAGGATTCAGAGTGTTGGTGGGTCAAGCCCCAGTGTATCACTGCCCCCTCCTATTACTACCCTAAATATTTTCATGGTGTGGGAGTCCAGTGTTTGAGTTTCATTGGGCTGGCTTTACTGACACAGACAAGATTGACTAATTCTGGACTTCCAAATCCAAATTCTCCATTTAAAACTTACTTAAGACAGAATTTTTTCTAGGACTAGGCTTAAACCTTGTCTGTGAATCTGGGCAATTAATGTGACCCTTTAAGGCCCAATGCTGTAGATATGTGATTGAACTTGATTTATAACTGAACATTCTAGTGCCGGTGTTAAGACTTGAAAAGTAATCTTATATATATTTTTAATGTCAGTCTTTAGTCAAATCTTATTCACAAAATATGGAAAACAGCCTTTGTGCTACCTCTCCTTAAAGGTGGGGATCCATCAGATCTAAATAACTATCGACCAATCTCCAAACTATCCATCTTAGCAAAGATTCTAGAATCTCATATCAATTCTCAGCTAAAACTGTTTTTGACAGAAAAGAATATTTTAAGCAAATTTATATCTGGCTTTAGATCTGGTCACAGCACCATCACAGCAGTTATGTTGTTTATAAATGATGTTACCAATGCTCTGGACAAAAAAAGACTTGTGCTGCCCTTTTTATTGATTTGAGTAGGGAGTTTGACTCTGTTAACCACCAACTTTTGCTTAACTGTCTTAGTTGTATTGATTTTGGTGAAACAGCCATAAAATGTTTCGGGGGAATTACCTAATGAATAGGACCCAATGCGTTTCTGTATATGGTCACTTATCAAGCCTTATGGAGGTCACTAAAGGGGTCCCTCAAGGCTCAATTTTAGCCCTTGTTTTATTTTCAGTTTTTATAAATGATATCTGTAAAAATGTAAATAACTGTAAAGTACACTTCTATGCAGATGATGCAGTACTCTTCTCATCTGCCTCCTCATGAAGGCAGGCAGTGACTCAGCTTCAATCTGCCTTCACCGAGGTTCAGGATTCATTGCATGACTTGGAGCTCATCTTGAATGCCAAAAAAACTAAATGTATGATGTTTTCTTGAGCACTGTCTCAGTCACAACTGACTTTTAGTATTCATACGCTGGGAGGAGATGTTATTGAAAGAGTATCATCCTACAAGTATTTATGTATTTGGATTGATGAAAAGCTTTCATTCAAAGAACATCTTGTCAGGCTGGTAAAGAGACTAAAAGTTTGATTAGGTTTCTATTATCGTAACAAAGCTTGTTTTGACTTTGAGGCCTGAAAAAGAATTGCACAAGCCACCTTTCTTAATGTTTTATATTATGGTGACTTTATTTACATGAACGCATCCTCCCTTTCTTTACCCAGTTTGGACTGTATGTATCATAGTGCACTACGCTTCATAACAAACTCACACTACTACACACACAACTGTAAACTCTATAATCTTGTTTCATGGCCTTCTTTAAGCTTAAGAAGAGAGCATCATTGGTTTATTTTTACATGTAAGGCCATATTGGTTAAATTGCCTCATTAACTCAGTAGCCTTTTGGCCCCACTCAGCAACCATTATCAGCTTTGTTCCACAAAAAGGTTACTTTACCAGGTACCTAGGATTTCCTCAGAGCTTGGCAAAAGTGCCTTTTCCGATTTTGCTCCCTGGTCTTGGAACAACCTCCAAAATACTCCAAGTTAAACAATTTAGTCTCCTTGGGTGTGTTTAAGCATAGATTAAGACTGTATATTAATGAGGTGTGCAGTTGTTTTCCTTAGGTTTGTCTTTTGTTATCTTATTGTATTTGTCACACCTGTTGTGTACACACAACAATTTTTATTTTAAGTGAAGTGGTGCGCTGTCTTGGCCAGGTCTCCCTCGAAAAAGAGATTTTGAATCTCAAGGGAATTTCCCTGGCTAAATAAAGTTTAAACAAAAAAAGTAGTCAAGAATCTCATTTTAATTTAAGTTTCTTATCTGTAATTAGAAGCAACTGAGTTAACTCTGACCTGGAAATATACTCAGCAACAAAAGTTTCTGTGACACCAATATTGTTAATTATTTTTCATAACGCAATTATGAAATTGTCATACATGGTGATATCAGACTGAAACAGTACACGTAAACACAACATTGAAATGGAAATCATGAAAATGCGAGAAAATGACTTTGCACGTGAAAATGTGCGTAAATCATGCTTGTGGATGGCAATAAAAGAGGAGAATTTTTGGAATGTTCACATTGTGCCTGATGAACGACGGAAGCATCACTTATCGAAAACACAGCCATTTCGGATCAGGAACTCTACCCTCTAAATGCCAAGACTGTCTGAAAATGATCGGTGGAGGGCCATTGGGATGATTGAATCCGGAACCTCGCAGAGGGAAGTTGCTCATCGCCTGAATGTCCACCGAAACACCATTTGGAACTTATGGCAGCGTCATCAGCAGACAAGACATGTCAGAGACCGTCCTCGCAGCGGCCGTCCACGAGTAACCACTCCCAGACAGGACAACTGGATTCGAACAACCCATCTCCAAAATCGATTCCAACCTGCAACCATAACTGCAAGAACGATACCTGGTTTGAGGCGACTGTCTGCACAGACAATCCGTCGCCGTCTCCGTCATTTTGGCATTGTCCCACGTCGGCCAGCAAGACATCCAATACTCACAGTACAACACCGACGACTGCGTCTACAGTGGGCACAACAACATCGACGGTGGATCCAACGTCAGTGGGATGTTGTACTCTTCACTGATGAATCAAGATTCATGCTTAACCGATGTGATGGTCGTTTACGTGTATACCGTCGACGTGGAGGACGTTATGCCAACAACTGTGTTCAGGAATTTGATCGTTTTGGAGGTGGTAGTGTCATGATTTGGGGAGGGATCACGGCTAGAAACAGAATAGCTTTGCTTGTTATTGATGGAAATCTGACAGGTCATAGATATCGCGATGAAGTGCTACGGCCATTGGTGGTACCGTTTTTGATGCAACATGGTCCCGGAATAACGCTGCAACATGATAACGCCAGACCACACGTTGCAAGGATTGTACAGCAGTATCTGATGCAACAACATGTCAATGTCCTGCCATGGCCAGCCAGATCCCCAGACATGTCCCCAATCGAGCATCTTTGGGACGAGATGGATCGACGTTTGCGGCGGTTGGATAACCCGCCAGCTACACTCCAGGAATTGCGACAACGTCTACGTCAGATTTGGAATGACATCCCAAAGCAATTTCTGGCACATCCGATTCGGTCCATGCGCCGGAGATGCGTTGCTTGCATCATGGCACGAGGAAGTCACACCCGGTATTGAAGTGTGAAGGTCACAATTGGTTAGACGTCAGACAAGTGCTTCATGACGCATGAAAATGACATTTTTCGTTTTGAGTGACGTTGGCACTGAAAAGTCAGTGTTTCTCCTGTTAAATAAACATATTGATTGCATTGAGATCTTTGCGTGTCATTTATAACATACACATAAATGGTGTCACAGAAACTTTTGTTGCTGAGTATATGTAAAAAAAAACATTTTAGAAAAGGACTGAATAACATTTTATGTACTTTTAATCATCAGTTCTCTCTGTTAACTGTACCTGTAGACACCACCTGTTGGAAATAAGACTCAGTATGATGAGATTGATATTCCCGTCGCCCTCCTCAGTTACACGGACATGCTTGAAATCAGCAAGGTAACCGTCATTCAAAAAATCAGTTTTGTTTTGTTTTGTCACTGACTGACTTTAAAGGCCAGGTCACACCAGAGAATCTAGTTGCACCAAATCCATTTTGAAGACTGATTTACTAAAACAATTGGAGAGTGCAAATTCGATTGTTCACGATGTTTGGTTTGCTCCAATCGCTGGATGTGCGATGGTATAAGGTTTTTACACATGCCTCAAATTTTAGTAGGTCAGACCATTTGTTTTCTGTAGAGACGGTTTGTAGCTGATACCAGCTCTTAGTGCAAGTAGTAAGTTCTAGAGCATTGTAAAGAGTGGCTAGTTGTTGAGGATTGTTATATTTCAGACCTTTGTTTTGAACTGTTGCAGTGATCTCATTGGTCTCCGCCTCTCTGCAGAAATTTGGGATGGAGGGTAATGTAGCCATGTATGCTCCAAAGGAGCCGGTCGTGGACTACAACATGGTGATCATCTTTATAATGGCTGTGGGTACTGTGGCCATCGGTGGCTATTGGGCTGGGAGTCGGGATATAAAAAGGTGAGTGCGAGGCTAGATCTAGACATTGAAAACCTTCCATAAAAACATTTTTTATGCCTAAGGAGTGCCGTTGAGTGATTCATGTAGGTTGAGCTTATAGTATTACAGAGGAACATGGGTAATACTTATTAAATTATATGAATCCTGTATTGTATTTGGTGAAAAACTTGCATTGAATGATATGTGGTATTTGAAATGTGAACTGTGGTTATAAAATAACATTTCTAATAAAAATGCATGCCAAAGAGGTTCTAGGTATAAGTATAGAAAATTTGAAAGCGTTAACTGGCAGCTTCTCCAGAGATGTATCTTAGGATATTTGAATTTTATATCAAATTGAATTCTTATAGAAATGATCCAGTAATATTTGAACCTGATTAAATCATCAATAAGGTTAAATTGTAAAATGTTATCCACGCACTGCATATTATAACACAACATTATTGTTATTTGTAAATATTCTAGCTAAGGTGTAATGGCATGGAGTTATTGTGATGCCATGGTCTTACTGAGCGCGTGCAGTGGACTGCACTGTGGGATCAATGCGCTGTGTGTGTCCCTGCAGAAGGTACATGAAGCACAAGAGGGACGATAGCATGGAGAAGCAGGACGAGGAGACGGTGGATGTCACGCCCATTATGATCTGCGTCTTCGTGGTCATGTGCTGCTCCATGTTGGTGCTGCTCTACTTTTTCTACGATCGCTTAGGTAACCACTGAATCCTAACCTCACCAAGAAACCTCAAAGGCATGGTGAGCAGAGCAGAAGTTTCTATGTGGCATGGTCAGTTTTCATTTGTGGAAAGCTGACATTTAATAGATTTTCGGGGAAGGTAACATTGAAAATAAGAACTGTTTTTCTGTTCTAAAGCTTGCACCACTCGCCAAGTAGCTGATGTTTCTTAAGGCAGTATTCACAAGTTAATATTTCACACTTTAAACCCTGTTACGACAGTCGTCCAGCTGTATTTGTGTAGAATCCAGTAGCCTGCAAGTTCAAACCATACTTTGACACATATCATCTGTTTGGACCGATTTATATCTGGTTAAGTTATTCATCCAGCAAATTCAGGTCATTTGAAAGAAATTTGTAGATGTGATGGGCTTCAAGGACCAGAACAGCTCTCAGGGCTTGATGGATTCAAAACTGAGGGAAAATATTGCGGCCATGAAAAGCGACCTGCATTTGGGATGAAAATGGTAAATAATAGCCCTGTATGGATTTCTGACCTGTCCAAAGTGTCTTACCAGTCAGATATTGGGATCAGCTCCAGAACCCCAGCCAGGCCTGTTCTGCAGCCGTCTTCAGTACAGTTCCTGCTTGTATTAGGGACTTCTAGCTTTCAGTCTCCCCTTCAGCATGTAAAATGCGTTTTCAATAGGATTCAGGTCCGGTCATGGACTCGGCCTACAGAAACGAAATGTGTCGCTGTCCAATGACTTATGGTACTGTGTGTATACAGTGCAGTGATGTTGCATTTGCCTTGCTGCCCCTCCAGTGTACATGATCATTGGGATCTTCTGCCTGGCTGCCTCCATTGGTCTCTATAGCTGTCTGTGTCCCTTCGTGCGGTCACTCCCTTTTGGGAAGTGCAGGTGAGGTTGCCAGCAGGTGGAATCGCCAACTGCATCACGATTATCTTCCTAGCTTTTTTTGATATATTTTGTTACTGCTGGTGTAGATTTAAATAATAATTGATTAAGCATATTCTCTTTAATTTTGACGGTTGGGGTTCAACCGTTCTCAGGTTGAACCCCCACCCCATTACCCCCCACCCTCCCGGCCAAAGTTTTTTCCTGCAGGAAACCCTGCACTTATTTGTTGTGTATCTTTCATTGAGTTCACATTCACTTATTTTTGACATCACAAAACACCAGTCTTTTAAATTTCAAAATCTTCAGAGGGGTCATTTTTAAGGTAAATGAGTGGCATCTGTGGCACATTTTGTTGCCTAAGACTTAAAAAAATTCTCCTTTATTCAAAAAATTTTAAACATTTAACCCCTTTGTGTCATGGAGACTCTGGAAAGTTATTCAAGTAAAGCGAGACATTTGGAAATTCAATTACAGAATTATTTAGGAATAAAATTTTGGAATTTACGGACGCCGGCGTCTATGTCTGCACAAAGGGGTTAATATTCTAAGTGAACCACAGCAATAAGGACCTCAACTATACCATGCCACCAGAAAAGAAGACCAATCATGAGTAGATGATAGAGAGTGTTGTGTTTTTCACTGGTAGGATACCAGAGAATAACCTGCCGTACTGTCACAAGCGGCCGCAGGTGCGCATGCTGCTGCTGTCCGTCTTTTGCGTGGGCGTCAGCATCACCTGGGGAGTGTTCCGGAATGAGGACCAGTGAGTATCAACTCATCTGTTGGTAAACGTGTAAACTGAGCCTTGCGAATTCTGGTAAGCCACGAAATCTGATCGCACCTGCCGCATCAGGTGGTGCTCAGCTTTGTGTTATTGCTAGTCAGCCCAGTCACATGACTGCTTTTGGAAGTGAATTTCCTCTATGCCTTTCACTGCTTTCTCAATTGTGTGCCATCTGCACACTACCTGTGAAAACTCTTTCCTATCTAAAGCCCATCCGCCATTCTAACTCCTCCCTATTGCATTTGTAAAGACTATCTGAAATGGGCTGCACAGTGGCACAGTAGATGGCACTTTCAACTCATAGGAGGAAGGTTCCAGGTCTGAATCAACCGGAGCCTTCCTGTGTGGATTTTGTATGTTTTTCGTTGGGGACTCCAGTTTTCTACACAGTCAAGAATTGTCATCTGCCCATCCTATGTAATTTAAAGTGACAAGTTGGCATTGCAATGCTGTCTTGTGTATCCCCAGTGAAATTGGTAAATAACTTGAGTTTTTTAACTTCAGTTAAATTTGTTTCGTAAATGTGTGAGTTATGCTGTCAACCAGAGTACAATAACCTTTTCAGGTGGGCCTGGGTCCTCCAGGACTCTTTGGGAATCGCCTTCTGTCTCTACATGCTGAAAACCATCAGACTCCCGACATTTAAGGTAAATTGAGCTGAATAAGCATCTTTTTCAAAGTTATATTGTCAGTCAGCTACAAGCTAATCTGTCATGAAAGGATTCCCTGGAAAAATGGGTGTAATATAGCTTGATGGCAAATTCGGGTAATTTGTCTCCGTACAATGAATAAAATTAATCCTCACGCACTGTTTTCTGCAGTACTCCTATTTCATCAAGTTATCTCATTTATCACGTCAAGTTTTTGAGTGATGAGACTGAAAGCGTCTGAGGTACACTGATAGCTCTGTTCTGGCATAATCCCTTTCCACTCAGGCCTGCACCCTGCTACTGGTTGTGCTGTTTGTCTACGACGTCTTCTTTGTGTTTGTGACACCGCACCTGACAAGTGTAAGTCAGTTGGTCCTTGTTCAGAATGAGAGAGATTGTAACTCTAAGGATGTATTATGGCTGACTGAAGCAGTTTTATTGTCTTTCACAGCATGGGGAGAGTATTATGGTCCAAGTGGCAGCTGGTCCTCCAGATTCTTCGACACAAGAAAAAGTAGGTTCTTCATGTCTGTATGTACTCGTCATCTCATGTAGACATTGTATATTCGTATTGTGAAATGAAAAATACTTCTCAAAAATGCTTCCTCTTTTATTTTTTAGTTAGTACGAAATGTTTATGGTTTATGGTATTTCATCATTTTCTTTCACTTTACTAATTACAAACCCCAATTCCAATGAAGTTGGAACATAGTGTAAAATGTGAATTAAAACAGAATGCAATGATTTGCAAATCTCATAAACCCACATTTATATTCACAATTGAACGTGGACAACATAGCTGATGTTGAAAGTGAAACATTTTACCATTTCATGAAAAATATTAGCTCAGTTTGAATTTGATGGCAGCAACACATGTCAAAAAATTTGGGACAGAGGCAACAAAAGGCTGGAAAAGTAAAAGGTGCTAAAAAACAGCTGGAGGAGCATTTTACTGCTAATTAGGTTAACTGGCAACAGGCCAGTGACATGACTGGGTATAAAAAAAGAGCATTTTAGAGAGGCAGAGTCTCTTAGAAGTAAAGATAGGCAGAGACTCACCAATCTGCGAAAACTGAGTCTAAAAATTGTGGAGCAATTTCAGAAAAATGCTCCTCAATGTAAAATTGTGAAGATTTTGAATATCCCACCATCTACAGTATATAATTTCATCAAAAGATTCAGAGAATCTGGAGAAATCTCTGTGCCCATCGGACAAGGCCGAAGATCAATATTGGATGCTCGTGATCTTCGGGCCTTCAGACGGCACTGCATTAAAAACAGGCATAATTCTGCACTGGAATTCACTCCAAGGGCCCAGGAACACTTCCAGAAATCATTGTCTGTGAACACAGTTTGCCGTGCAATCCACAAATGCAAGTTAAAGCTCTATCATGCACAGAAGAAGCCATATGTGAACACGATCCAGAAATGCTACTGTCTTCTCCGGGCTGAAGCTCATTTAAAATGGACTGAGGCAAATGGAAAACTGTTCTTTGGTCAGATGAATCAAAATTTGAAATTATTTTTGGAAACCATGGACTCTGTGTCGTGCGAACTGAAGAGAAAGTGGCCATCCAGCTGGCTATCAGTGCTCAGTTCAAAAGCCTGCATCTCTGATGGTATAGGGTTGCATTATTGCCTATGGCATGGGCAGCTTACACATCTGGATAGGCATTATCATTGCTGAAAAGTATATAGAAGTTTTACAACAATGTCTCTTTCAGGGAAGGCCTTGCATATTTCAGCAAACCCTCATACTGCATCTATCCCAATAGCATGGCTTCTCAGCACAAGAGTCCGGGTGCTGAAATGGTCTGCCTGCAGTCCAGACCTTTCACCAATAGAAAACTTTTGGCGCATCATAAAATGAAAAATCTGGCTGAGAGGACCCAGGACTGTTGAGCAGCCCGAATCCTACATCAGACAAAAGTGGGACAACATCTCTCTTCTAAAACTTCCCAGACATTTACAGACTGTTGCTAAAAGAAGGGGGCATGCTACACAATGGAAAACATGGCCCTGTCCCAAGTTATTTTAGATGTTTTGGTGCCATCAAATTCAAAACGAGCAAATATTTTTCATAAAATGGTAAAATGTCTCACGTTTGTTATGTTGTTTATGTTCTTTTGTGAGTACAATGCGGGTTTATGAGATTCGCAAATCATTGCATTTTGTTTTTATTCACATTTTACACAACGTCCCAACTTCACTGGAATTGGAGTTTATAAACTGCTTTGAAAATTCACAAGTATCTTTTTTGTTGCAACTTGCTGAATTAAACTCTACATGTCCATATGAGTGTAACTGCTGTGTTTTGTGCATCTTGTGTGATAACTTTAGAAGTCTGAGTATAAAGATTGTATCATTCTGTCTGACCAATTAGCTTCCAATGGTGCTGAAAGTGCCGAGACTGAACTCCTCCCCCTTGGCTCTGTGTGATCGCCCCTTCTCTCTTTTGGGGTTTGGGGACATCTTGGTGCCAGGTAGGACCACCCAATTAGACGTCTCCAGCTTTTGTGATGGCTTTCTTCTCTACAAGAGCAGTGTGGTTGTAGCGGACCTCATTTTTAACTGAAATGTATGCAGTGAAGTGCTTCACCTTATAGCTCATAGGAATCAAGTAGGATTGCAGTTAATTTCTGGGGATCAAGTCTTGTCTATGGACTGGATACTGGGAATATGCCTGTTTAGGCTTTGAAGAGGTTGGCCACTGAATATCACCCAGTGACTGGCTCTGTAAGTTGCCTCGGGCATTTTCTAAGTGACAAATGTAATTAAAATGACGAGCACAATCTGTGTGTCTGTCAACCTCTGCCTAAATAATCTGCTAATTACTCTGAAGAGGTATATTTGAATAATTTTTTTTTTTTTAATTTTGTATTTTCCATTTGTCTTGCTGTACGACTCCACAAGGCCTCCTGGTGGCCTACTGTCACCGGTTCGACATTGTCATGCACTCTTCTCGGATCTACTTTGTGGCCTGCACTATAGGTGGGTGTATTTTTCAGGTCTTCATCTCTCTTGTTATGCATCTCTCCCTACAGCGACCTTGGTGTCATGAAGGGCGCTTCACAATCCATAAATAATGGTCTGTATTTACATTTCATTGTTGTTTGAATGCCCACACTCTCCATTGAAGTTTTTTGGAGTAGAGAGCTCTGTGGATTACGATAAGCAAAATTATTTAACATTCCAGAGGACGCAATACAAACATTTGCTTTATAGTGCTGAACACTCATTATCCCTAAAGTTACATTTTCATCTTTTTGTAGCTTAGTTAATTTAGCCTTGGGGATGACATAAGCTTTCTGGACTCTTTAAACCACACAGTGAGATCGGGCCTCAAATTAAAGAATTGTACAGTTTCATATTCATACTTTCTTCTCATTACATCAATAGTTAAAATGTATGTTTTCGATAGCTTGTGATTTATAAGTAGCCATAGTGCCTCAGGTGTGAAGTCAAGGGGTTAGAAGGCAAATATCCTGCCTTGTACTTTTTCCATTCATTAACTCGCCAGTTTATTTCACCGATTTTATTCCATTTCATGACTGGAGAAATGTCCTGAGTTCTTTTTTTTTTTTTAAATATAAATTTGGCATCTCCAATCCCACCCGAATCTGGAATGCCCAATTAGTGAACTATGTACAAAGCTTGCTCGTACGCGACCCCTTGCTGCCAACTCAGGATAGTGAGGACAGCTCACGGCTCTCCTCCGAAGCACGTGTCCGTCAGCCACTGATTCTTATACACTCATTGGTCGAATCGAGGGCGGAGGATACCCGGACGTGAACAAACCCAGCTGGAGCAATGAACAAAGCTGTTATTCTTCACCAATATCCGACAGTCCCTTCCCAATTTGAAACCCTGTAGCGCGATCGCCAATTGTGCGCTACTCTGAGAAAGCTGCCGACCCCTGCCGGTGGGTACGCCGGGGCTCGAACCCGCGACGTAGCGCAGTGCCTTAACCGAGTGAGCTATCCGGCAGCTCCTGAGTTCTTTAGATGATGTCACATTAAGAAAGGGCGGCATTATTGATTCTGGCGATTAAAAAAGCGGCGTTCCGAGGGCAAGTAGAAAGTTTCTAATTGCTCCTAACTGGTTTGATCTTATGGGAAATGACTGCCATGTTTTTTTTTTCTTGATGATAAATTACATACAGAGAGCCTGTTTGTGGTATTTGGGCCTCTTGACACTTTAGTTCTTTTAAAGGGCTTGTAAACCCTGATTTTACCTCATGGATCGATTAAATGGTCTTCCAGAGTAATGCTGGTGATAAACATTTCATTGATAAAGCGCCACATCTTTGTCAAAGCACATTGTTAAGTATTTTCCTCTCCTCTCCAGAAATGGCTGTGACATCATCTCTGGCTCTTTTACTTCAGAAAATCATATCAAAATAACTGACGATCCAGTAAAAAATTCAAGCAGTTTTTCTTAAAGCCCAATTGCTTAACGACTTTTCGAAACCAAGTTTTCTGGATTAAAATGATCCTCGAGCGCTTATCCAGGAGATGTATTTGGGATACTTGGCAAATTGCGATATGTAATGAGTGAACACTACAGAAAAACAACAGAAGCGCTTCTGGTATTCCTCAAACCACCGGTGCTCATGGTAGGAATACTTCAAAGAAGGAGAGGAAAACTTATAACCAAAAAAACAATGGTATAAATGATCCAAGTATTTATATCATTGTTTTTTGGTTATAAGTTTTCCTCTCCTTCTTTGAAATCGCAAAACAGCTTGACTTTAATTCGACCATTGGAAATTGGAAGCAGCTTGTTTGTCTGTTTACTTTGCCAAATGTGGTGTCTTTGAGAATTCCAAAATTTTGTACACTATTCTAACAAGTGAATTATTCCTTTTTAACTTCTGACTGTTTACCTATTATCAGATTCCATTTGACATCATATAGACAAATTAAGCAATTTAAATTTCACCAAAAACAGAGTGCCGTGACATTAGCAAAAGTGTGTTCAAACTTTTGACTGGTACTGTATATATCGAGGGCTGACTGCAATAAACAGTTATGTCCAATATATAACATCTGGACATAACTGTTTATTGCAGTCAGCCCTCAATATTTAGAAATGATTGAATGTATTGACTTATGTGAATCCCATTGCGCCCACACTGGCTCTAGCTTCTTGAAGGTTCATATTTATAGGGCCTTAGCCCTACTTATCCTTCTGCCTGACTAAGACCAAAGTCTTCCACGACTATAATCCGATCGGACATCACTCTCGTCTTCCAAATCGGAATCCAAACTCTCGTTCTGAAATCTACTGTTTGCTATTCTTGATGTACTGGTATGTGCCTGTGTATTCCATTACTGACATAATCGGTAACTCGGGTAGTGGTTGGCAGTTCCTGTTCCTGTCAATAATATTGATCATCTTTGATTGGGGATTGATTTCAGGAGAAAGAAATTTTTATTTATTTCCTCTGATACGTTCCAGCTTTTGAAAATGTAGGTTATGTTGTTGGGTTTACATGCCTTTTAAGTACCAGTTTCCGATTGGTAAACAAGGCTCATGTCAACATCTAATTTGTAATTACGACTTGGAATCTCACATTTTTCTGACAGCTCTGATATATCCAAGTTGGAAGTAAATAGTGGGGAAGATCACAGAAAATGCCGTCCTCCAATCAGGCCCCCTCCACTGTTGAGATATCCTAAATAAACCCCAATGTAACGCTTTTTTTGTCAACCATGCTTTTTTAACTACAAACAAACTGCCCATCATTGAACAACATATATTTGTTTTATTAACTACATAACTCTTTGATACGTCTCTCCTGTCCATCCAAATGTTGACTACATTTACACTAAACCCCCCAGGCACTGACATCCTGTTTCACCGCAACCTGACATGAACACTTACAAGTCGTCTCAATGGCAATTTCTCTTTCCTCTTCCCTATGATGTGAAGGTGGCATAGGAACCCAGGGGCGTAAAACTCCAGGCCTGGTGAGCCTCAGGATCTGCTGACTCTAGTGGCCTCTTTTCAAACAGTCGCCAATTAATGCCTCGTAAACAAGATGTGCGGACTGTGGGGGTGAATCCGAATTCTTTTAAACAGTCGGACTTCTTCCTTTCCCCTCCACTTGTCCTTGACCTCGCTATAAAACTCACATTAGTCAGATGAAAGTTGCTGGAACACTTTAAATGTACCTTGGGACATGTTTGAGGAGAATTGGATGTTCTTGAATACGTCTTGAGCTTGACGACAAAGCTAGCTTTCGCAATTTATTGGAAAATTTAAGGAGAACAAGTCGACATGTTCTACAACATCCCCCGCCAATCGTGTGCTTCTTATTTTCGAACTCGATCATGGCCTTGATGGTCTGAAGCTACACACCAAATTTGGTTACTGTATCTGTAGTAGATTCTGAGTAAAGCTGTCCCCTTTATCTCGGACGGACGGACGGACGGACGGAGGTCAAACCTATATCCCCCTCCCACTTTGTGTTGGCGGGGGATAAAAATGACATATCCAGTCACTACAGTTGTTTGTAATCGATTTTTTTCCCTTTCTTTCAAGGTTTGTCGTGTGTTACCTTGCTGGAAGGAAGCAACAAAGGAGCTAAATGCCTCCTTCATGAAATGGACACTTTGGGCAATCCTCATGGCTGCTGGCCGAACTATTTTCGGTTCACGTCCATTAGCTAGGAAGGTTCCTCGCTCTTTAGAGAACTCAGATGCACCTATGAGTCTCTTGATTAAAGCGAGTTGCTTCTGCCAAAACAAGACAAAAACTAGCAGAAACTGTGGCCTTCCAGGACTGGTGTTTGACTCCCTTTGTAGTGAGTGAAACCTTTTCGTAGGTTGAAGCTAAATACTGGGGCGGGCCTTTGGTTTTTGCACTTAAATATTACCCCTCAGCTGCTAATCCCTCTGTGTGTGTTTCTCTCTCTCTCTCCCCAGCATACGGCATCGGTCTCCTCATCACTTTTGTTGCGCTCGCTGTGATGCAGATCGGCCAGCCTGCGCTGCTCTACCTGGTGCCTTGCACCCTTCTCACTTGCCTGGCATTGGCGCTCTGGCGCAAGGAGTTGCCCATGTTCTGGACAGGAAGTGGCTTTGTGGTGAATACCAGTTTGATATGAGTGCCTTCGGGAGAGAAAAAAATGCATACATTATTAAGAGTAACTGAAATTAAAGTTGAGTAAAATCAAATACTCGAGTCTTGTTCTTTGCTTTAGCTCTCCTGCACTGTCCTACTTTTTTGTCTTTGTGCTCAGAGTTAAAAGGGCACTCCTTACTACATGCTAGCCTTGTAATGACAATGGATAGAAGTTGATAGTCAAGGTGCTAAAAAGCTTTTTTTAATAGCCTCAAGCCACTGACTTCTGTTAATAGTAATCAAAAGTTTAGCATGTTGCATGAAGTGCCCATTTAGTTTCTTTTATTTGTAATAAGGCAGTGTAAGTTGTTCACCTTTATTTTGTAAGCGGTACTCTCCCTATATCACTCCACATATATTTATAGATCTTAGCCTTGGGAAATAGACTCCTGTTTTCTTTTTGATTCACTGTCTCTGTTTCCCTGCGCTGCTTGCTGGGGTTGAGGGTGGAGTCTGATTTGTATAAATATATGATGTTGTGGGGTTTTTTTCCCCCTTAACGTTACAGAAGGATGTGCCCCAAACTCTAGTCATGGGGCCCATCACAAACAGCCCCCTGAAGCAGGCGTCCGGACAGCCAGTGATCGACTGCACTGAAAGCCCCGAGCAGCAACCTAATGAACAGCCAGAGATCAGCTACACCCAAGCCCCAGAGCTTACTGATGAACAGCCAGTGATCAGCTGCGCTCAGATACCAGAGCAGTCCAATGGACAGCCACAGATGAGCTGCCCTCAACCCTCAGGGCAGCCAAATGAACAGCCAGAGACCAGCTGCAACAAAATCCCTGAGCAACTCCATGAACAGCCACAAATGGGCTGCCCTCAACTCCCAGTGCAGCCAAATGAACAGCCAGTGACCAGCTGCTCCGAAGTCCCAGAGCATCTCGATGAACAGCCGCAGATCAGCTGCTGTAAAGCCGAAGAGCAGCTTACTGAAGAGCCGGAGATCAGCAGCCCTAAATCTGCTGAAAAGCTAAATGAGCAGTCAGTAGTTTGTTCCAGTCAGATCCCAGGGCAGCTCAGCGAACAGCCAGCAATCTGCTGTACCGGAAGCCCTGAGGAACCTCGCAACCAGCCACAGCTCAGCTGCCCTCGAGCCCAAGAGCAGCCGAATGAAGAGCCAGAGATGAGCTGTCCTAAAACCGCTGAACAGCCAAACGAGCAACCAGTGGATGGCTCCAGTCAGAATCCAGGGCAGCCCGGTGAAAAGCCAACAATCAGCTGTGCTGAAGTCCCAGTGCAGCCAACTGAAGAGCCAGCAGCCAATCCAGAACCACGAGCAGAGGCTACCAATCAGAGCGAGGCAGTAGCCACGCCCAAGAGCGAGGCCAGCCAACCCAAATAAGGACAGTGTTGCGGAACACTTGCTTCTCATTCATTTCATTGCTGTTTTACTGTGTGTATTATTTATGTATGCAACAAAGATTTGTTGTGGGACTAGTAGGGCATCAGTGGACATTAAGTCATGAAGACTTGAAGGTGTATTGGATGTGATCCGACTTCTACACCAAACGAGCGCATCGTCTGTTAGAAATGCACTGCTCCTAGGCTTGCCCTCTCCCCCTAATCTGTCCGTCACTGCTAGTGCAGGAAGATGGCAGTGACACTACCTATTTGCGCCCGTTTCGTCGCTTTGCCATGACTCATCCTCTCCCTCCATCTTTTCTGTTAATGGGTACCGTACTGTTGGCTTAGCAATAACTCCACTGACCCCATGGACCTCTACTCACTGAAAATTACCCTTTAACGAAGACGCGGGACAGTTCCTCTGATACTTGACCTTCTACCAAAACTGTGCAGCCTTGTTTCCTTACCTTTTTTAAAAAAAACACTAATGACTGCATCAGGGTTCATTCGTGTCAGAAAAGCACTTGTATGTGGATAAGCTGTACGATCTTTTAAAATGCAAATGGTGCTGGTAATGTAGTGTAGTCCGAGGGAACCAGAGATATCGAAGTATTAAGATTTGAGGTATTCTCCAGCCTTGCTTACTTATTAAACCAGATCTCTATTAAACCTGCATGTTAAAGGTTATAATAAATTGGGATTATATGTTTATGGAGGTGTTACAGTTTAAAAACTCCTGCTTCATTTGCAACAGAGAAAATTATGCCAGCAGGGTTATGATGAGCTCATATCTGGCCTTATTCATGCACATGGTGAGGTTGAATGTGTGTTGGCATATTTCATTGCAGTTTTTCAGCACTTTATGTGTGATGTGCTTTGCTATTCTGTCAGTGTATCAGTTAAAAATGATGTTTTTCAAATGCAAGTGACGTTGATAACCTACTGGCCTTTTGCAGCATTGTGAATGCTGTAGTTGAGCCACGGAACAGTATTATTTGTTCTGAAAGGTCAGCAGGGAAACGTCTCGAAAATTTAGTAAAAAAAATATATATACCCTGTTTGTTTGTCTTTACATCAGATTTGTTCTGAAATAGTTACTTGAACACTACATTGTTTGTTCCTCATTATTGAAAAATGCTTGTTTATACTTCGAATGTTTTTTGAGCATCCTTCGATTCTGGCCTAGATTCAAAGGAGCAATAGGCATAATTGGATACCTACTTATATATTTGTTTTGAACCTTGTAGAGTGGCACGATCTAATCCAAGATGTTCGGAGTTGTGAGATCTTTCAATCGTAAGCAGCTTAGAAATATAAATACTGGAACACTAGATGGCAGTATTTCTCATTTGTACTGTTACTGTCAAAACTAACCAGCAATAGTGATTTCTTTTACAAGAAACCAATGGCTGTGTTCTTTTATCGTTTTTTCGGTTGGAAATAATATAGGGGAAATGTGGTTGCATACTCTTTACATAATTCCAGAAGTTAGTGTTTCTCTCTGAATGGTCATGTTTGTTTAGCAAACAAAATATTCTCAATACGTTCATGAGATTTTGATCATGAGATTTTGCTATAATACTTTGCAAATTGACAATGCATTACAGCACTATTGAGAACATTTTGCGAAACGGAGAAGCAATTGCCGAGCCAGAATGCAGAGAGCTTTCATAGATAGCTGTGTTTAGTAATCCATGTGCTTAACTGACTTAATTCACTATATCTTTGAATGGCAACAGCCTGATTTTTTATTTATTTTTTTTATTCCTCGACTGAGAACTAAATACAATAAAGGTGAAACTGCATTAAATTTTGTGGGTTTTTGTTTTATTTTGGGAACATCCCTGACACATAAGACAGCAGCTCAGGTGACTGAATTGATGAATGACTGATTAATATGATTGATTTCATAACTGTCATCTGATTAAAATATTTTTATTTGCCAGGCATGAATATGAGGCCTTTTTGGCCAGGATAGTGTGCATTTTCCAAGACCGGTAAGTCACAGATTGTCATTTCATTTTAAAACCTATTTACTAAGAAGTGTGGCATCAAAAACTAAATATGTGGCTCTATGGTTTCACTTTGAGGGTTTGATGTTATAAATACAAATGCATGATTTCTGCGTTATTTTTTCTTGCGTTTCCAGTGTGAATGCCTGGGGTTTGCGTTGCTGCTTACGGTCCTCATAAATCTATATATTTTTTTTGGCTCCTATTGTTTTAGGATAAGTATGGAATAAGGGGTTTTTAGGTCTTTTTTTTTTTTTTTTTTTAAGTGAGGCCCGAGCTCCATAGCAGTGGATGAACGCCCCTTTTCCTGCGGCAGGAAGAGAGTGTTGATTGCAATCTGAGGGTTCTCATTGGCGGCTGCAGTTAGGGGCTGTATGAAGATTAGAAGTCGTTCATGCCTCCCAGCACACTCACAATGGGAGGCTTTTGGCTTTGACTGCGTTTGCTTACAAGTGAAGGAATTATGAAAAATGTCTTTGTTATGGGGCCTGGGGTAACCCCTACCTGCTTAAATACCCAGTTACTCTGACCAAAATTGCCTTTCTGTGACCAATCCTGTAGCAGAGATCTATTTCCTGGGTTCACATAAGGTAAAAAAAAAAAAAAGTAAAGGGCACCTTGAGAATTATGGGAGAGAATGGACCGGAATGTGGTTGATACTGCAAATGCAGACCATAGTTCCAAATGCCTAACAGCAATTTGACAGGTTGCCTCCATTTTGTTTCAGAAATTAACCCAGCACCAGCATGACTTCCTGGGCCTTTGCTTCATGGTAAACCTTTTTTTTTTCTCTGTGATACACTGCTTTAAGTCTAAGTATGAGAAAGAGTTGTTGATACATTAGCTGGTAGGTGTTAAAGCATATCAGAAAGCAGGGCATTAAACACTATGGAGTCCGTACCACTCCTATTGTGTGGTGCAAGTTTAGGACACATGAAAAGTGAAGATTAAGTGACAGTGGGAGTGGTCTGGGTGCAGCAAGTGACTGGATGACTTCAGCATAGTGTAAATGAGGAGAGAATGTAATCTTTTAAATGGAGGACTGAGCAGTGGGGTTCTGGCATGAATCCAAATGTTAATAGGATTCCATGGCAGCCTTACCTACAGGTAACAAGCACTAACGCTGCGGGTATGCCTCGCTCCGGCTGCCCCCGAAAACCTTAACCAAAGTTTTTGTGGACGGACGCCGACGCCGCGGACAGAAAAAGCGGCGCCTATGTCTCGCAAATCCCTTCGTGGCGAGACAAAAATGGACTCAATCTCATGCTTATTCCTTTTTTTCCCTACAGTTTTAATATAACATAAGGAGGAGAACAGGCCATTCAGCCCAACAATGCCCATCATCTTCCTATTACTAAGATTAATTGAAAACTTTAGAATATCAGCCACTGTACTAAGCATGTCTTACAAACCCACTAAGTTCCCATTCTCCACTGCCTTTTACATGCTAAGAATGTTTTGACCAATCTATGAAATCATGTTGGTAATTCAGTTTTATACTGGCTCTAACAGACATTTACTCTGCAAGAATAAAATTGATACTGAACATTAGTCTATGCTGTGGCATCAAATAATATCCAGAATGTGTGAAAATCAGCTTTTGCATTTTCAAAAGCTTTATCCTCTGTCCCATAGTGGTCAGGAGAGAAGAGTTCCAAACTATCATTAATCATATTGCATGGACAGTCACCTCGGGCAGATTTTTGCGTCTCATTCGCAGCATGGAGCAAAACTATTGCCACCGGTCACTGGCCCTCATGACACTTCTAATCAAATACCTGTTACAATAGGCGAATGCATTCCTGAACCGATTGATCAATATGGCATGTATTGTATTAGCACTGTCGTTTCTTTTTTCGTTCGGAATGTAGCTTGGCATGTATGTTCCTCCGACATCCGTAATGGCGAAGTTATAATAATAATAATAGTAATAATAATAATAATAATAAGCGTGCCATGGTGACAAAAACTATTTGTTGTTGAAATATTTTCAAAATGTTTACATTTATTTTCAGAAATGTGATATATTTTTATGACGTCTCTTGCATAGGTTTATGAATCCTGGAATTTTTTTTTTTTTTTTTTAGAAAGATGAGAGATCCCTCTGTTTTAGAAAGGAATAAATTAATTGCTTAGGTCAGGGAAAAAAAACATTGTAGGATCAGGAGTGTTTGCATTGTTATGCATTACATTCTAAATCTTTCAGACATCTTAAATTGAGCTTAAGTTGTTAGCTTTAGTGAGGGGTGTAGGAGCTGATGCTTCTAGTTGATTTCTTTGAGGATTACCTGGTGTAGGTGTGGATTTAGTTTGGATTTTTGATGTTTACACTCATTGGGAGGGTCTGTGATAACATACTCTGGAGGAGATAACAGTCCACCCTGCTGTTAAAATAATGACCATTGATCTTTCGTGTTTTCTCAGTGTGTTTGCCTGAAAGGTGTCAAGGAACCCAGTCACATAGTCTCAATGACAGTCAAGCTTCTTTTGATCATATGTTCCCAACATCCATGATTAATCTTTTTGAAACGATCACATGCCGCGTCGTTTAATTTAATTTTACCTGCGAGGAAGTTAAAACCTTATAAAAGCCTA
Organism: Gymnothorax reevesii; assembly: GCA_029721435.1. NCBI lineage: Eukaryota > Metazoa > Chordata > Actinopteri > Anguilliformes > Muraenidae > Gymnothorax > Gymnothorax reevesii. The sequence goes on from CM056575.1 coordinate 33,671,572, forward strand.
CGGTAATGGCGTGGATGGTTGCTATCAGTGCAGTTCTGTTAGGGGTCTCATTTCCCTTTGAAAGTCTAATTAATGGTTTTGGTTACACTGCTGCCACCAACCTGTAATTTGTAATTCTGCGATCGATGAACGCTAATAACAAGCAGGGTCACTAACCGATACATTTCAATGGTCGATAATTTAGCCTTCTATTCTTGAATTTACAATACAACTACAGTTAAATATGATATGTATTTACTATTATTATTATTATTATTATTATTACTATTACTACTACTACTACTACTACTAGGCCTACTAGCCTACAGAGTTTACAAGGGTGGGCATTTTGCATTCAAATTTATATGGTTTTGTTCCGATTTATTATTATTATTATTATTATTATTATTACTATTATTAAGAAATTACGAGCTAAACAATAAATCGCTTTACAATTTCAGTCCATCATTTGGACTTCCCGGTATGCTTGGGAATACCAAAATAGCTGAGGGGCTCGCATTTGTTTAGCATGAGATTTGGAACTGTGGGAGGGGGTGCTCAAAGGATTTGTCAGGTCGGTTAATAGATCTGTGTCTGAGAACTTACACGCCCATCGCCAGGCTGGACACATAATAGTGGCCTTGATATTTGCTGTAGCTACTTGGAACCGCATCTCTGTACCGAAACGAGGATTATTTTCCCCTCCTTGGAATGATAGACCGGCGTTAAAGACAGGTGAGGCTTTAATACGAATTGTCAGTGTGTTAAATCTCATAAACATTCTTGTCATTCCTGTTCGTAAGATTGGAGTGGATTTGGGTTCTTTTTTACGTAGTTTTGAATAATTGTTTATTAAAAAAAAGGGGGGGGGGGAGGATCTGCAATATTTCATTCGTTTAGTATCGGATATTCTCAATTCACAAAATAAATATCTGTAGGACTACATCTAAGAAATGAAAGCTTATTTCAGTTAGTGTAGTTGAATCTTTTTTGGAAGTATCATTTATGTTCGCTAGTCATAGCTTTAGGAAATGGGAAAAGCATTCTATATTAACTTGAGGGAGTTTCCTTATTAATGCAGTCAATCGATTTTTATGCTTTAACTCTTGTGGCCTTTTAATCGCTGGGGAATCAGAGGGCCAGAAATGTGATGATTCTCGGGCAATAACAAGGAGCCCTTGCGTCCTACTGTGTAATGCGAAATCGCACATACAATGAAATCGCATATTGAGCATCTAGATGTTCTTCGGCGAGTGGTACCTTTGCCTATATTGTCTAATGACTGTTATGAGTAACATTATCCACTGCTTCTGTTGGCCAATAATCCCCAGTGACACGGACATTCTAGAAAGGTAAAAGCCACAAAAATACTTATGTGAGGTTTTCGCGGGCATTTATAAATGACTCAGTGCCTCAGAATTGTGTTTTATATACATTTCTTTATGTTCATTTTCATCACACACCGTCAGGTAGGCAACCCTGGAAGCCTATGTGGGACTTTCCACTTACTCTGTACAGATAAAAACACTGTTGGTGTACCCCACAGGACATGATGGAGGCGAAGAAGAATTTGGAAGATTGGCCCCCAACTGAGCCTTCCACTGACCATCGCAGCTCTGTATGGTGCAAAAGCATAATTTTGGCCTTCATCTTGGTTTTTCTCCTCATTGGGGTCTTTGTTGGCTTGTTAATTGGTGAGCAAAGCAGACAATTACCAATACTTCCAATATGGTTCCTATATGATTTCACTGCCTTGTGTCAGGCCTCTCTCATATGCATGCACTTTAGCCTATTTTTGAGCTTATCTGAAAATGTTGAATGGTGTTACAGGGATTTATTTATGATTGCAGCCTACCTGGTGCAAGAAGAACACCATTTTTTGGAGACTGTGGAACTGAGGGGCCTAAAGTATGACCCTGTCTTGCAAGATGAAATGTCATCCTTGTCAATAGTTCTCTCTTCAACCATTCAGTCAAAGGTGGGTAGAAAAAGCACTCTCAGTATGTGCCAGAGGTGGTCAAAATGTAAAGGTCCTACCATGTTTTACTTTTACCCTTAAGCTCAGCAACTTATTTTCCAAGCTGAAGGGTACTTCTAATAAGGAGTGGCCAGTCCTGTATTACAGCTGCAATGTCTGTTGGTTTATATTGTTGCTTAGTGCTAAATTGATCAATTGAAGCAGGTGATTACACAACTAACTCTGCACCACATTTTTTATTTTACGTTGATGAAAACTAATGTTAGCACACCATGCAGCCCAATTAAAAATGACAGTGAAATTATAATTTTTCATGTCTGGTTTTAATACTTGGAAATCCAAGTATGGAAGAAGAAGAAGAAGAAGTATGGAACCCACGGTCTGGTTTGCCTGAAGTCTGGAAACCATAATCTGGTTATTCTGAAGTCTGGAATTCATAGTTAGTTTGCCTGAATTCTGGAACCCATAGTCTGGTCTGACTGAAGTATGAAACTCATATTTTGATCTGTCTGAAGTCTGGAACCCATAGTCTGGTCTGCCTGAAGTCTGGAACCCGTAGACATCACCAAACACTCGATCTCTTCCCTGCAGCTACTCTGCCAGGCTTTCCTTACGACTTCAGTTTCATATTATTGTTGGGGCGTTTTGCCTTCAGCCTCTGAAATCCATGCTCAACTGGATTCTGATGTGGTGATTGACATGACCATTGTCGAAAATTCAACAGTACTGTGCAGTTTTGGGCTCCGGAGATTTCCTGGATGTAATTTTTTTTTGTTTTTTGTTTCAGGCATAGGTGTGCTGAAGATAGAAGGCACACTTGAGATATCAAATGTAAATTCAAAATAAATTATACAAATAAATGTTTGTATTTCATAAAAGATAGTTGGTACACATGGTATAACCTTTACAGCTCCCTGTTCTCAACATTATCAGAAATGTTTTGGATTACCCGAGAGAGAGAAGCAAGTAAGGCAGTTTTTTTGTCTGCAGAAGAACTGTGGCCAGTACTTCAATATGCTTGGGACAAAACAAAAAAAAACATCATCTCACAAAACTCTCATATTGCGGACAGTATTTACAACCCCAGTCCCAAAATAGTTGGGACAAAGTGTAAATTGTGAATAAAATCAAAATGCAATGACTTTCAAATCACACCAGCCAGTATTTTATTCACAATAGAACAGAGATAACAAATGTTGAAACTGAGAAATTGTACAATTTTATCCACAAAATGAGCTCATTTCAAATTTGATGGCTGCTACAGGTCTCTAAAAAAGTTGGGACAGGGGCCTGTTTACCATGGTGTAGCATCCCCTCTTCTTTTTAACACAGAGTGGAGGCCTATGGGCATTGACGAGACAAGTTTCTTGAGTTAAGCCATTTAAATTTCTTCCCACTCTTGTTTAATACAGGCTTCCAGCTGCTAGAGAGTTCTGGGTCTCCTTTGACAGACTTTTCATTTAATTTTGACACCAAATGTTCTCAGTTGGTGAAAGATCAGGACTGCAGGCAGGCCAGTTCAGCACACGGACTCTTCTACTACGAAGCCATGCTGTTGAAATAGCTGCAGTATGTGGTTTTGCATTGTCCTGCTGAAATACACAAGGCCTTCCCTGGAATAGATGTCATCTGGAGGGGAGCATATGTTGCTCTAAAACCTTTATATACACCTTTCAGCATTCATGGTGCTTTTTAAAACATGCAAGTGTCCCACACCATATGCACTAATGCATCCCCATACCATCAGAGATACTGGCTTTTGAACTGAGCGCTGATAACAGGAGGGGTGGTCTTTCTCCTCTTTAGCCCAGAGGACACGACGCCCATGATTTTCAACAAGCAGTGGCGGAGCTAGAACTGGGAATTGGAGTAGCACAGGCACGTCCCTTTATGACAACAACTAGTCCTGGCTAGTTCTCCAACATTTTCCCTTATTGACGCATTTTCCCATTTTTGTAATTGCCAACTGCAGACACGGTTTCTCTCTATATGCGATCTAACAGCAATGAAATCATGGGCTAAATTCAGTACAGTGGCGGAGCCAGAACTGAGAATTGGGGTGCACAAAACATCGGTTTAAAGCAATTCTAAGTCCTGACCTCTTCTCAGTCCTTTTCATAATCTGGCATCTGTGGATGGCACGGCGGACTGTGTTTGCAGACAGTGTTTTCTTGAAGTATTCCTGGGCCCATTTAGTAATGTCAATGATAGAATCGTGCCGGTGAGTGGTGCAGTAGTGTCTGAGGGCCCGAAGATCATGAGCATCCAGTAAAGCTCTTCGGCGTTGTCTCTTACGCGCAGAGATTTTTCTAGTTTCCCTGAATCTTTTGATGATGTTATGCACTGTCGATGATGAGACCATCAAAGCCTTTGCAATTTGATGTTGAGGAACATTGTTTTTAAAATATTCCACAATTTTTTTCGCAAGCCTTCACAGGTTGGAGAACCTCTGGCCATCTTTACTTCTGAGACACTCAGCCTCTCTAAGAAATCCCTTTTATAGCCAATCATGTTACACACCTGATGCCAGTTAACCTAATTACTTGCTAAATGTTCTTTCAGCTGATTCTCTTATATATTAACTGATTTTTCAGCCCTTTTTTGCCTGTGTCCCAACTTTTTTGAGACCTGTTGCAGCCAGAAAGTTTGAAATAAGCTCACTTTGTGGATAGAAAATGTAAAATGTCTCAGTTTGAATATTTGAAATGTTTTCTGTGTTCTATTGTAAATAACATATCGGCTCACATGATCTGAAAGTCATTGATTTTCCCACCTATTTCAGAAATGGGGGTTGTAATTTATTGGCAAAGGATGTTGACTTCATTTGTATTTTAACAGTTCATGGCATTTAATGAAATATTTTTCAATTTTCATAAGCTTTTTGTTTCATTATTTTAGAGGCATTGCTGCCCTATTGAATAGTTCCTCACAGCCAATTCAGAAAAATTGGCAAAATATGGAAAATTTAGATCAAATCGAAAAGAAATTATTTGAAAAGTCTGTTCCTGCTCCTTTGTTCTGAAAACAAATTATTTGATGCTTTTCCATGTGAATTCATTTGTAACCCTAAATACAAAGACACAAGTTGCATTGGCAGCAATACATGCCCATGTCTGTTAATAATGAGAGATTAACACTCACCTGTTCTGTAATTCCTACACCATTCATCCATTTTAATGTACATACCTTCAAATTGGGGCTAAAATTCCACTTTAAACTCATTGTCATTCATTACAACTTCAGTTTGCTACGATGGATAGTTAATAGCTTTACCAAAGTCTAAATATTTATGGACCTGATCTTATATTATATAAACAATTTAGTTTGATTTGCTCATGTTGAAATAGAGGCGAAAGGAACTTAATCTTCTTATCACAAAACTTCTTCATGGTTAGTCTTAGTTTGTTCACACCAATTTAATTGTTGAGGCATTCGTCATGCTCATGTTATGCTTATTTCTGTTCACTCGCAGATCAAGCATGTTTTTATCGCCTCATCAATAGCACCTCATTATGTTGGCTGCAATGTGATTGCCTTTGGGTGAGTGAGGTCTGTTAGTGTCCTACTTTGGCATAACAGTTGTATGAAAACACATACTTTTTAAAAAAGTAAAAATTTTGTTGCAGATCCATCTTTCTCTTGGTCTTCTGTATGAGTCCCTTCAAAAAAATGCTAGATACAAAATGAAGCTTCATATTCCAGGAATATCAACGAGAATGTGATGGCAACATTCAGGCTGACCTTCAAAACATCCAAGGCGCAGAAGTACACTGATAATTTCATCCAGGACATGCTGCGGGTGGGCCTGGCCTCCTTGTTCCGAGGACGCCCTCTGGTGGTGCCAGATTTTGGGGAGATCAGCAGTATCATCTTGCTGGGTAATGACGGCAGGCCTTATGCCAAATTACGGCTTACTGTCCGAATCTATTGGTAGAACTAATCTGGAGGTTGAATTACATTCACGCACTACTTTAAATTTTTTTTATTAAATGTGAGACTAACTAAATGACTGACATTTATTCGACCGTAATTTTCCATAAGGAGAATAACTATCAATTAGCTAAAATATGTGACTATTCCATGTATGCCTTATCATATCAGCTTGTGCTGCAGAGTTCTCTTGGTAAATCACCTCTGATTTATTTAGTATGTCAGCTAGTTACTGTAAATGACCGCTTGAGAAGGTACTACATAGGAGTAGTGCTTTGCATTGCAGACCCTGTGTGCCCTTTTAAATGACTCATTCATCTTGTATCTTCTTCATCTGGGTCTCACAGGAGCTAGTGGGAAGTCTTTCTATCACATTGGAGACGAGACAGGTGAGGGTGCTAGCATTGCCCGCATTTCGGTTGTCCTAACGATGGAGCTTCAGTGGATTGACTTGCCCCTATGTTCCCTTTTGCTTCAGGCACTTGCCCTGCCAACACCTTCACCTGTGATAACGGCGAGTGCCTCACCAAGATAAACCCAGAGTGTGATTTTGTCCCTGACTGTGCCGACGGCTCCGATGAGGCCCACTGCTGTGAGTGCGGTCACTCCTTTTAGATGTCAAGAGAAGATGGCTGCAACTTTCATGGGTCTCAAGCAGCTGTCCAAGATAACAACAATCTCTGCTCATCTCTCTGATTTCCTTTCAATCTGAAACCAATTGAGGCCTGGAAACAAGGGGTGCAAACTTTTTAGCCAATCGATGATCTTAATCAGAGGTCTTCAACCCTGTTCCTGGGGAGCTACCATCCTGTTGGTTTTTACTCCACACATTATACAGCACAACTCATTTGGCCACTCAGCTGCTTGGCAAGATCTCTACGTAGGAAATTACATGTGCTTCGGTTTGGTCGGAGTGAAAACCTTCAGGATAGAACCTCTCCAGGGGCAGGGTTGGAGACCATTGATTCCCATTGGAGACCACTTGAGACACGGAGACCATCTTTCGACATTGAAATATATTAATTAAGCCTGTGAATTGACCTCTGAGTAGCTCACAACTAAGATTTGTGGCTGAAAATTCTGCGATTGGGTGTTCAAATCCCAGCCACAACATTACTGGCTATGGCCGGAGGTCCATATGGGTGAGGAGACAATTGGCTCCGCTTTGTTAAAGATAATAGGAGTTAAGCCGGTTTAAGTATCTTGGTCTCATTACTCTATAGAAGCCACTCCTAGTTCGCCATGTGTATTTCGCGATATGAGCGAATTTTACATTGACCGTGTTACCTTGTGATGACAAAGACAATGTTTGATTTGCCGTGCGACTGCATGCTTGGAAAAAAGTGACGCCTAGTGGTCTCGTGAGTGAGACAAATGTAGTGCCGCGACATTTTCCCCCTGAGATGATGGGAGTAGGTTACTGCAGTGGACCGAACAGTTTGGCTGAATTCAAGGTGAGGGGAAAAAAATTGCCTGCCCCCCCCCAAAAAAAAAATTAAAAAGCATGTAAACACACTGATGGGAAGAAGAACTTTAGTAAGGAGGTTGGGAGTCTGAGTCCGTGCCTGGCTTCCTCTGGATTTTTTCAGAACCTTGGTTGCTTAGCAAAACTCAAAATTTGTGTCGTCCTTTCCTTCGTTCATCTGCTTTCCACCAACTCCCAGATAAGAGATGATGATAAATGTATACTTTTTGAGTATTGTGCCACACGCCCGTACTAGAGCTGAATAAGTGCCATTTTTTGGCTTTTTTCCTAGCCTGCGGCACACGTCCTGCCATGGGCAACCGGGTGGTGGGCGGCGAGGATGCTCGGCATGGGGAGCTCCCTTGGCAAGTCAGTCTGAGACTTCATGGTCGGCATACCTGTGGGGCTTCGATTATCAGCAGAAAATGGCTGGTCAGCGCTGCTCACTGCTTCGAGAGGTAAACAAACTGATCCAAATACAGACTTCAAACCTCCCTGGGGCCTGTTTCACACTGCATGCTTATAAAATTTTCCGAGTGCTTGCACTGAGCAAAATCTGGAACTCCCAGAAATATAAAACCTGGAATCCAGTGAATGGAGAGGATCTCAGTGCAGCTATCCAGCTAACTCGGTGATCCTGCTCGTCAGTCCCCAGGTCTGTAAGGGTATGTTTTTCATTTGACCTGCAGTCACCTTGTTTCTTCTTTCTGAGTGAAAAATCAATCAACTTTCATCCTTTATTTATTTTGGTCATAAATGATGGATTGAGACCATCTGCTAGAGCTTTTCCATGCCTTCAGTTCAGACTCCTGAAAAATAATAATATCATGTATGCAACTAAAATCCTGAATTTTTAAATTAATAAAACATTTTACTACCTGATCATAGGTATGAGTGTGTGAGTGAATGATGTGTTTAATTTGCTTTGGCTTGGTGAACTGGCCAGGGTGTGTTTCCACCCATCGTCAATTGTATGGTCGAATAGGCTCCAGCTCCCCCATGATCCTGACAAGGAATATGAATGGATTCTCCCTGGTAAAACATTGTTTTGTCTTCCTAACTGTTTACAGGTTCAGAGACCCAAAGGATTGGACAGCCCTGGTGGGGGCCAGTCTTGTAAATGGACGAGAGTCAGAGTCCAAACTTGTCAAGATCAAGAGCATCATTGTATCTCCACACTACAACCCAATGACTACTGATAACGATGTAACGGTGCTCGAGCTGGAGACGCCAGTCACTTTCAGCCCTTACGTCCAACCCATCTGCCTGCCATCTGCCTCCCACATATTCAGCTCGGGCCAGCAATGTGTGGTGTCGGGCTGGGGAGCTCTTCATCAATACAACAGTGAGCGAGAGTGTTGTGTTTCTCCTTCACCCTCAATTGCCCCCTTCCCCATCCCTTTCCAGTGGAAATACACGACTGAGAAATTCAGCCAGTTTGAACAAAACTAGTCAATTCTGGTTTGAGATCTGTTTTTAGTCCTTCCTGCTGGATATTTGCCAGTCAATGCTGATTGAAGGTGGTGAAGTAAACTGATGGCCAAGATAGAGGACTAACAATAAGAATGCTGATGGTGATCTGCTGGTAAATCATCCAAAGAAGTGTCAAAAATAGGCATCATGTCAATTTGAAGGCCTGCTGCTCGTACAGTGCCCGATCTATATAATTCTACAAGACACAGAAATGGTAGGTTTATATTCTGGTATACCACCTTCTGGTATATGAGAAATGGAAATTTCTCCTTTATACGAGCAGCAAGCCTTCAAATTGACTTGATCCAGAAACAGAGCTGAAAACAACATTTTAGGTTGGTTCAACTGGAAATTTTCATGAGAGAGCAGAGGTGGAAATTCTGCCGGTCAGAAAGGAAAAGTCCAGTCTCATGTTTCTCCTGTCGGTGAACTCTGCCACCTGGTTTCATGAAGTCGTTTTACTTCCTAGCTGTAGAATTAGCAAATGCATGTGCTGGAAACCAAATACAGGATAGCCTTCTCTCTCTGAACCCAAATTTTCCATCTTTGTTTCTTGTTATAGAGTTTAAAGTTGAGGTGCTTACTTCTTTTCTCAGTTTTTGCCGATTGTCTAAGATAATAGCAGTAATGCTGCTGTTGTCAGATTAATTGTCCCTCTAATTGTAGTTCACAGCCACAATCTCATTACATCTCTTGTCTACGGGCAGGTGAACTGCCCTCCAACCTCCAGAAGGCCGTGGTGAAAATCATTGACTCCAAAACCTGCAACAAGTCAAGTATCTACTGGGGTGCAGTCACCCGCAACATGATTTGTGCCGGCTTTCTTCAGGGCAAAGTGGACTCCTGTCAGGTGGGCAGACCAGCTGGGGGTCGTATGGGGTGGTAGAGCTCAATTTCTTTTTCAAAATAGCCCATATGAAGGAATTTGGATATTTTGAAGGCATTTTTAAAGTGTTTTTTAAACCAAAAATAATTGCAGTATCAATCAATTGCTTTGATTTCCACCATTGTTCAATGTATAACAATCTAATCTCATAAAGCTGACTTCATTACTTTCATATGGTCCCCTGTGCCTGTTGCTTTTTGGAATAAATAAGCAAATACTCAAGAAGCCCTGATTGAATCATTATAGCAGTGATGCATGTATTTAAGCTCGCAATAATTCTCTTAATCCTGACTGATTCAGAGCGTAACTTCTCGTCTCTTAAATGACCATGTAAGAAGACGTATCTCATGGTTTTTGAAAAGATGTTAATGTTTTTCAAGAGGGGTAAATTCTTGTTCAGCATCGAACAAAAACAACAGCTGAGGAGATTGCTGAAATCACAATAAATGGGTCAAGATGAGTCCAATAATTTATTAAACCTGGAGAAACAGCGGTGAACTGTCAACTTCACAAAAGACATGGATTAGAAAAAAATCGTTGCTGATCCGAATCGATGATCTCTCATATGCTCGGTGAAGTGATGCACCCGTCATGAGTAGTGCCACTGTGCAAGCCTCTAGAGGCAGTGTTATGATCTGGGGTTGCTTCAATTGGTCTGGTCTAGGCTCAGCACTATTCTGCAGCAATAAAGTGATTACAGGAGACTACCTGAATATACTACATGACCAATAGCTCATCAATGGACGAGTTAATCCCTGATAACACAGGCATATTCCTGAATGACAATGCCAAGATTGATCTGGCTCAAATTGTGTAATAGTGGTTCATCAAGCATGAGTAATTATTTCACATATAAATTGGCCACCTCAGAGTCCGGAGCTTAACCAATTGAAAGTCTCTAGGACGTGCTGGAAATGGCTTAACAGAGTGGTTCACTCACCCAGTGTCAATGCAACATCTCAGCCAAAAATGAATGCCAATCTGGTCAGAAATAAATGTTATAACATTGTATAAGATTGTCAACACAATGCCATATGGAATGTGCGCCATGATCAAATCAAGGTGGCCCAACAAAATATGATAATGAGCAACGTTTTTTTGGACAGGCTGGTTACTCTTACCATATCATTGGTTTTAAGGTTACATGACTAAAAGTGTTGCAGTAACAACCATCTCGATACAGGTCAAAGAGAATTTTTTTAATATGTAGTATTTCACATACTAAATTATCTCACTATCTTAGCTCTAGTCAACTGCGTTAAAAATAAGCGCTAAAAATACAGTCCTCACCAATTGCAGTAGAAATGCTGGACGAATACTGTTGTTGAGCATCCATCAAGTGAAATCAATGCGCAGTTACATTAATGGTGCCATCATTTAGGTGCAGCATTTCATCCAAGGCAACTTATAGCTTGTTTGACAAAGCAGGGACCAATATCCCCTGAAGTAGTGAGCGCCTAATGACCTTGTTGGAAAGGCTGCACTGTTGCACTGATCTTGTTGTGCCTGCACTTTGTTGACCCACAAATCACCCTCAAACACCTTAACCTGATAGAACCCACCTGTTCACCAGTGCACCGTTGATATTTACATATGCCGGCGGTGAGCGGCTGGTGGGAGAAAGGAGAGGAAAGACCGCCTGCACGATAACGTAGGGATTTTGAGTAGCCGCCCACTTCCTTGCGCAACGAGCCGCGACGGACCACCCCTTTTTTAAACCAATGAAACTTGGAGTGTAATTTGAGAGCACAAGTGATGCGATGCGTTACATTCGATGACAGTTCAATTTTGATTGACACCTCTTAAGCCAATCAATAATTCCCGTTCACTGGTGAACGGACAACTCAAAATCCCTACGTTATCGTGCAGGAGGTCTTTCCTCTCCTTTCTCCCGCCAGCCGCTGACCGCCGGCAACAGAGGCTAATTTACATAGTAAAACCTAGCTCAGCGGTATGGAACCCAGGCCACATAGAGCCATAGCCCTGCATGTTTTGGATGTTTCTCTGCTCCAACACACCTGATTCAAATGACTGCCCTAATGAAAATATCCTAGTTATTTCTCAGTAATACTACAAGTTTGTTTTTTTTTCGGCATAACTATAATATTTCTATAGTTTGCATTGTATAACTAGAGTATTACAATAGCCATCACAAAATAATTACAGTATTATAACAGTCAACAGTACCATGATATTGCTGTTGTCCACACAACTGTATTGCTGTAGTTTGAATAACTGAAGTATCACTATAGTAATATTACACCATGGTGGCAATGTTACCATTTACAACCCCAATTCCGAAATAGTTGGGACGAAGTGTAAATTGTGAATAAATCAAAATGCAATGACTCTCAGATCACATGAGTCAGTATGTTATTTACAATAGAACCTAGATAACATTTCAAATTTTGAAACTGAGACATTTTACATTTTATCCACAAAATGAGCTCATTTCAAATTTTCTGGCTGCAACAGGTCTCAAAAAATTTGGGACACAGGCAAAAAAAAAGCCATTAATATATAAGAGAATCAGCTGAAAGAACATTTAGCAAATAATTAAGTTAACTAGCATCAGATGTGTAAAATGATTGGCTATAAAAGGGATGTCTTAGAGAGGCTGAGTCTCTCAGAAGTAAAGATGGCCAGCGGCTCTCCAATCTGGCTTGTGTAAAGAAATAGTGGATTACTTTAAAAACAATGTTCCTCAATGTCAAATTGCAAAGGCTTTGAAGGTCTTATCATCCACAGTGCATAACATCATCAAAAGATTCAGAGAAACTGGAAAAATCTCTGTGCCCCAAGGACAAGGCTGAAGACCTTTACTGGATGCCGTGATCTTCAGGCCCTCAGACGCCACTGTATCACTCACTGGCATGATTCTGTTATTGTCATTGCTAAATGGACTCGGGAATACTTAATGAAACACTTTCTGTAAATACAGTCCGCCGTGGAATCCACAGATGCCACCTAAAAGTCTATCATGCAACAAAAATGAAGTCATTGTTGAGCATGAGCCAGAAGCGCCGCCGTGTTCTGTGGACCAAGGCTCATTTAAAATGGGCTCAAGCAAAGTGTCCTGTGGTCAGACAAGTCCAAATTTGAAATTCTTGTTGGAAATCATGGGCGTTGTGCCCCCTGGGCTAAAGAGGAGGAAGACCACCCCTCCTGTTATCAGCTTTCAGTTCAAAAGCCAGCATCTCTGATGGTATGGGGATGCATTATTGCATATGGTGTGGGACACCTGCATGTTTTAAAAAGCACCATGAATGCTGAAAGGTATATAAAGGTTTTAGAGCAATATATGCTCCTCTCCAGATGACATCTATTCCAGGGAAGGCCTTGTGTATTTCAGCAGGACAATGCAAAACCACATACTGCAGCTATTACAACAGCATGGCTTCGTAGTAGAAGAGTACGTGTGCTGAACTGGCCTGCCCGCAGTCCTGATCTTTCACCAACTGAGAACATTTGGCGCATAATTAAATGAAAAGGCTGTCAAAAGAGACCCAAAACTCTCCGGCAGCTGGAAGGCTGTATTAAACAAGAGTGGGATCAAATTCCAACTGCTAAACTCAAGAAATTTGTCTTCTCAATGCCCAGATGCCTCCACTCTGTGTTAAAAAGAAGAGGGGATGCTTCGCCATGGCCCCTGTGCGAACTTTTTTGAGACCTGTAGCAGCCATCAAATTTGAGATGAGCTCATTTTGTGGATAAAATCGTAAAATTTCTCAGTTTCAAGATAATTTTTCATAAGGGTGCAGCTTGGTTAGGGGTTGATAGCTAAGAAATCATTTGAATCAGGTCTGTCAGAGAACAGAGAGATTTAAACAAGCAGGGCTATGACCTGCAGGAGCAGGGTTCCCTACTCCAGTATTAGACTAATGCACCACAGGTCTCACTGTGTATGTTTATTGTGTGTGTTTCTTGGGGTGGCACGCAGGGCGACTCTGGAGGGCCCCTGGTGTGTGAGGAGGCCCCAGGGAGGTTCTTCTTGGCGGGGGTGGTGAGCTGGGGTGTGGGCTGCGCTCAGGTGAACAAACCTGGTGTCTACTCTCGCATCACCCGGCTCCGCAGCTGGATCCTACATCACACCGATCCAGCTTTGGCCCATCCTCTGGTGGAGGCAGTCACTGCTCCCACTGCCACGACCACCGACACCAAAGTCAAATCGCTGATCACCTTCCATACGCTGCCGGGTAATTAATATCCATCCCCTTTCGCACTTCCAACCTTTCCCACTGCAAACTAAAACTGAGGTTCCTGACATCATTAAAAAAAAATCCCAAGACAAGATTGGGAAGTTCCCCAAACGTCCTAAAAAAATTGCAAGCCTGGGTTTCCCAAACTTGGCAACTTGCCATGTCATGGTTGGCCAGCTGAAAGTCTGGAAACTAAAGCACAAAATCTACTGAACCGGTGAAGGCTGGTTTTAGCAGGAATTTTCAGCTAGGCCAGATATCAGATTTGAGGCAAATGAATACTTTCTGTAGAAGTACGTGTGTAAACATGGTTTCAAAGTTATTTTGGCCTCAATGGAAATAACTGAATCATTTATTTATTTGACTCGTATGCTGGTCACCTCAGCCACAAATGGGTTTTAAATGGTCAAATAAGCAATATGTTTGGAGAGCGCTCTTAAAATACTTGTTGATGCTGATGCTGTCTGTGTCGCACCGTGATGTGCCACTAGACAAAAAGTGCTGTGTGACGGCAATCTGTCAACTTAACTAGACTGAACTCCAAGCTGCATGATTCTACCTGCCTGTGATAGAGATGAATAATTGTCAGTGATTGTTAATCATTGTCAAATCACATGGAAACATGGAGTAATGCACTGCAAAAAAAAAATCTTACCAGGCATTTTAATCTTGTACAGTATTTTAATTTAAAACATTTATTTCTATTACCTTTTTTTTTTTTAGAAAAAAGTTTTGCGCCTGATGTGCGACAATTTTGAGTTATTTCTACGTTTGTCTATGAGGTAAGACAAATTCTCTGACGTCATGGACAAATCTAGAAATGTGTCAAATTATCTCAGTGAAGATGCATATTTTTGTGGAGAAAAAGAGAAACAGAAATAAGTATTTTAAGTCTAAATACAAAATCAAAATCCTACGTAAGATTTTTTATAAAGTGGAGGATAATGTGAAGGAGTTCTCTGTCTTACCCAGAGAGGGTCAGTGTGGGTGCAGGCTTTCTCTCTACCATGCAGTTAAACACCTGCGGAAGACCTGTGTGAGTTGAATCGAGCTCACAACTGCATGGCTGGAACAAAAGCTGACACTCCACACCAGCTCTTCCTGGACAAGGTTGAGGAACTCTGTTATACAACCCCGTTTCCAAAGAAGTTGGGATGCTGTGTGAAATTTAAAATAGAATAGAATGTTATGATTTGCAAATCATTTAATCTCTAATTGGAAATCGTACAAAGACAACATATCAGATGTTGAAACTGAGAAAGTGCATTGTTCACTGAAAAATATACGCTCATTTTGAATTTGATGCCATCGACGCATTTCAAAAAAGTTGGGATGGAGGCAAATTAACCACTGTATTGCATCACCTCTTGTTTTCACAACACTCTGTAAGTGGTTGGAAACTGAGGGCACCAACTGCGGTAGTTATGAAGCACAATGTTTTCCGACTCTTTCTTGATGTAGGATTTCAGAGGCTGAACACATCCTGGCCTCCTTTTTCATTTTTCATTTCATAATGCGCCAAATATTTTCAGTGGATGACCAGCCTGGACTGCAGGGAGGCCAGTTTAGCACCTAGACTCTTTTGCTACAGAGTCATGTTTCTGTAATGGAGCAAAGTAAGGTATTTTGGCATTGTTTTGTTGAGAAAAGCAAGGCCTTCCCCGAAAAATATGGCTAGATCGCAGTATATGTTGCAAATATTGATATATGCATCTTTCCCATTAATAGTGTCTTCTCAGATGTGCAAGTCACCGATGCCGTGTGCATTAATGCAACCCCATAGTATTATGGATGCCTGCTTTTGAACTGTGCACTGATAACAAGCTGGATAGTCCCTCTCTTCTTTAGCCTGGAAGACACAGAGTCCATGATTTCCACAAAGAATGTCACATTTTGATTGATCAGTCCACAGGGCAGTTTTCCACTTTGCCTCAGTTGATCTTATGGGAGCTCAGGGTCAGAGAAAGTGACGGTGTTTCTGAATCTTGTTTACATATGGTTTCTTAACATGGGTTGCTTTAACTTGGATTCATGAATGCAGCAACGAACTGTATTCACTGGCTATGGTTTTCAGAGATGTTTCTGAGCCCAAACAGCAATGTCCTCCACCAAATACTGTCTATTTTTAGTGGTGTGCCACCTTATGTACGGAGTTTACTCTGGGTTCTCTGAATTTTTCAATGATATTATTTACCGTAAATGATGAATTCCCCAATTTGTTTTGCAATTTTACATTGAGAAACGTTGTGCAAAGATTGGTATTCTGTCTTTCACAGAGTGATGAAGCCCTTGCTGTCTTTATTTCTGAAAGACTCAGCCTATCTGGGATTCCCTTTTTATCCAGTCCAGTTGCTGTCCTATTGCCCATTAACCTAATTTGCGGTTAGATTTTCCACCGAAGTATTTCTTTCAGCATCATACAACTTTTTCAGTCTTTTGTTGCCCCTTCCCAGCTTTTTTGATATATGTTAATGGCATTAAATTCAAAATGAGCAGATATTTTTCAATGTTGTCTTTGTGCTATTTTCAATTAAATATTGAGTTTAACTGATCTGCAAATCATTCCATTTACATTTTACAGGCATCTCAGCTTTTGATTCACTTCATAGAGCTGATTTATTTTGACGTGAATTTGTGGAGATCTGTTTCCTTGGCAGCTGCAAACTGTACTGGCAACTACAACTGTGGTGCTGGTGTATGCATCGGCAAACTGAACCCTGAATGTGATGGGATTGTCGACTGCCATAACAAAGCTGATGAGAAATACTGTGGTGAGTGTTCCCCTGCCTGGTTCATTCGCTCTTCATCACTTATGTTGGTTGTATCTTGCGTATCTAATGTTAATTTGGCTGAAAACAGTAATATACCGAGCAGTTTGCTAGTATTTTGACAGTGAAACTATGTAAGGAGGATCGGAATTATCATGTGGTTCACACCATAAAGATGCATCCACCTGCAGCTTTAAGAGGACGGTCTCTGTGCTCACATTGTTTCCAATGTGCTAGAGT
This sequence comes from Gymnothorax reevesii, assembly GCA_029721435.1. NCBI lineage: Eukaryota > Metazoa > Chordata > Actinopteri > Anguilliformes > Muraenidae > Gymnothorax > Gymnothorax reevesii. The sequence goes on from CM056575.1 coordinate 33,688,490, forward strand.
ATAAAGCTTGGAACTAAAAGTACAATATTGTCCTAATACCTAAGTATAGTAAAAAAAACTGCTTAATTTAAATCAACACCAACCAATAGCCTTGAGGTTAAGACTTCTTTTGTTGATGGTTCAATCCCTACTGCAGCCGCAACAAGATCAGTGCAACGGTTAGTTTCTGAAAGTCCATTGCTGGTAGAGGGATTAACCCGAGTTCCATTTTATCCATTGTGTAATTTGCTTTGGATAAAACCATCTGCAAATTTAGTCAAATATAATGCAGTCATGAAATGTGTGCAGACCTCGGAACTGTTCCCAAGCAGTGTATTCCTAAAGCTTTCCTGAGGTAAACATTCCTGATGATACTCTGGCTTCCTGCATCTTATCTAGACTGTGGGCAGCGACCAGCTGTGGGTTCCCAGAAGATAGTTGGGGGCGTGAGCGCACGGCGGGGTGAGTGGCCGTGGACAGCCAGCCTGCAGTTCCAGCGTTCCCACCGCTGTGGAGCCACACTCATACACAGCAAGTGGCTCCTAACTGCAGCCCACTGCTTCAACAGGTACACACATCTTTCCTAATATCTAATCCATTAACGTTCTTGCCAATGGAATTTTTTTTTTACGGAAAGTCCATTTTTACTACTAATTGAGGTACAATAAAAAGAAATGTCCTCAAAAAGTGTACACTAATGAGCCAAAGCATTCTGATCACCTGCCTAATATACTGAGTCAAAAAAGAAACTTCACTCATAAATTTCTAAATATTTTCTTGAAACTTTTAATAAAAGAGTTTTTATTATCACTAGGGGTAAATGCATTGTCAAAGACATCATGACACACATCAAATCCGACGTGCACAGGTACGTACCACGTGCAAGCGTACTTTAAGCTAAAACCATGTTTTCTCGTGTTCCGAGTCACGTGACCATATGAGAGATGTGCAACTGAGCTCACGTTAGCAGGTTAGAGTGACATCTCGGAAAAACAAGTTTTTACAGTTTATTAATCGTTGATTTTCAATGCCATGGCTGTCAAAAATTCATTGTGCCATTGGCATGCTGAATACAGAAACGGCTGTCACTGACGTTGCAAGGGTTATGGGATGCAGTCAACGGACTATCCATGATCTTCGGACACGTCTCCAACAAACTGGCACCACAGCTGACCGACCTCGTTCTGGTAGCCCACGTGTGACGTCAAAAGCAGAAGACCGACAAATTGTCTTACGTCATTTGCATAATCGATTTGTCACTGCAACGTCCACTAGGAATTAATTCCTTAGAGGTCGTGTGACTGCCCAAACCATACGTAATCGCCTGCGCACTGCTCTTATTCAAGTTGTGACTTACCATTTTTACTCTTGGACATTTCCGTAGCATTTCCGGTGGAACTGGTTACATTATTGACATTATTTTTATGATACACCATCTTTAATGAGTACAGAATTAAATAAAATCATTATTTAAAACCTCATTTCTTGTGCGTTAAACTTATCGACCTCCAAACGAGTGTGAAGTTTTTATTTTGGCTGAGTATATTCTGTTGGTCTCTCACATGCTGCTAAAACTGTTCTGACCTGCTGAGACATGGACTCAGCAAGACCTCTGAAGGTGCCCTGTGGTGTCTACCGACAAGACTTCAGCTGCTAATTCTTTAGTCCTGCAAGTTGCGAAGTGGCGCCACCATGGATCATACTTGCTGATCCAACAAAATCCCATAAATGATTGATTGGATTGAGATCTGAGAAATTTGCAGGCAGGAGCGACAGCTTGAACTTTTCTTTAAGCTCCTCCAACCATTACACTGCCAGGAACAGGTATACCTGGTCTGCAACTATTTTTAGGTTGGTAATACGTGTCAAATTGACATCAACATGAATGCCTGAACCCTTGGTTTTCCAGCTGAACATTGCCCTTGTCATCAGGCTTCCTCAACAACCTTGTCTTCTTCTCACAGTGCATCCTGGTCAGTACGTATGCACCTGTCCTTCCACGTGATATGAAAGCAAAAAGGATGCATCCGACCAGGCAAACTTCTCCCATTGCTTCAAAATTCAGCTACGATGTTTGCGTGATCACTCTGGATACTTTCAGCAGTGGACAGGGGTATGCATGGGCACGCTCACCAGTCTGCAGCTCATAGCCCCATAAGTAGTAGGGTGCAATGCACTGTGTGTTGTGGCATGTTCATCCCGTAATAATATTAAAATTTTCTGGGACTTGTACCACTGTGGCCCTGTCGGGTCAGAACAGACAGGATAGACTTTGTTGCTCTAGTGCATCAATGAGTCTAGGACCCCTAACACCTTGCTGCCAATTCGTCACCAGGAGCACTCAACTGGCCTTGCCGTTTTGGGGCCATAATGATTTAGCCCTGGTCAACGTCATTCAAATCTTTCTGCCCGCACAATTCTTAAATACACATTAACCACCAGATCCAACAATTCATTTACGGCCTAAATATCCAAGACCTTAATGTGGGCCTTTGTTATGAGATAATCATCATTATTTGCCTCATCTCTAAGTGATCATGTTGTTGCGGCTCATCGGGGTATGTACTCGCATGACTTAAAGGTACTTATACAAGATGTGACCTTTTTGCTCCTAAGAGCATAGCCTAAAAACCTCTAAATGATAGTCAGGCTCCCTCTCTCCGGTCTAGACTGTGGGTACCATACATCCAACCTAGATAAGGGTCCTTAGTGTTGTCTCACAGGCTTATAATACTCTAACACTGGAACCTCAACATCTACTGCATGCAGCTATCACACAAATTCCTGGTGCAGTCTGTAAGTATTTGGATAGTGTGGATGTATAAAAAGGGATGCCTTTCCTACATGGTTCACAGAGTATGACTGCAAATACCCTCAAATGAAATCTGACAAACTCCACTGTAAGCTCATTTTGATTGTTCTCGAGTACAATGACCTGGGTCAAGTCGCTGTCCAAAATATGTATGGACTGAACCGTTTGTATAATGGAGTGACCTAGGGCGCTGTGTCCGTTCCTGAATTTCATGCACACCACCACGTATTTATTGTTGTTTTGGTCATATATCTCGATAAGTCCCTAAATGGCAAGTGATGGGCTTACTTTTGTTTTAATATGGTCTTACAGTAAATGTGGTCTTTGGATATGGAAGCGAAGCATACTGCATACTGAGTACTTCAGGAATGGATTAGTCCCTACCCCAACCACATATAAATTATAATTCTACACTGTTGCCCATGTAGTTGCAACAAGTTATTTTTTACCTGTTTTTTTATTTTTTTTTTTTTTTTTATTATCATTGCGACAATGTGATTTATTCTTGATAGATTAAGTGTCTCTTTACAAAATTATTCCAACTTCATGGACAACAATATGGTATTTATTCAAGGTAGTGTTCACATAATTGTTGCCCATGGACGAAGTTGGGCGGCAACTATGGATTCATGGTCGTTATCTACGCCATGGCATCTGTAGAGATTTTCTTGTGGACACTCTAATTTTTGGCATGGGCACAGGTTATAGTTGCATCACAACACCAATCGATTTGAGTTGCTATGACAACGCAGTTGGCTAGATAAAGCACAGTTTCACTCCAAAAATGTGCCCGTTTCGGTGTATGGCCTTTGAATGCTCCAGGGCAAAGTTTTCAAGATATCACCAGTGGGCACTCGGGAGCTGCTTCCATTCAGTCGCAGGCGACCAGGCTGTCCAGCTCTGCGTTGTGTTTAAACAAAAGCATCAAATTTTTATTTTGTTGACATGTATTTACTGCATACGGAATACTTGTCGTTGAGATTATTCCAAAATAAAGACAACATTATAATACCAGTGGTGACTCTCACGCAGCGAGTCAAACCCCAGCGGCTGGACGGTCGCCTTGGGCTCCGTGTTCCGGTCAGGGATCGGGGCTCTGGTCATCCCTGTGGAGAGGGTCATCCTGCACCCGAGCTTCAACGGGACCAGCATGAACTTTGACGTGGCCCTGCTGGAGCTGTCAATTCCAGCGCCACAGTCCTACACCATCCAGCCGCTCTGCCTCCCCTCCCCTGCCCACAGATTTCTGAGCGGTGCGGAGTGCTACATCACAGGCTGGGGAGCCCAGAGCGAGGGAGGTGAGATAAGGACATGCCCTAATACACAGCTGCCCAAAAATCCTGTTCCTGGCGGTCGACAGTCCTGTCGGTTTCCATCTCAATCCATATTTGGCACACCTGATTGTACCATTAAGCAGCTTAATAAGGTCTCATACCTGTTGAATGAGGTGCGCTTTATTTGAGCTGAGGTGAAAAACTGGCAGGGACCCCCAGGGACAGGGTTTGGTAGCTCTTGCCTTAACCCTCTATCAACTAGCGTAGCATATCTGCTACATGAAGTAAAAGGGTTAACAGCCTGGACACCCTGTTGGTTTTGTTTCATATTGCCAAATAAACTTTTGAGAATAACTTGAATGATATGTCACTTCAATTTTTTCATTAGCATTATTACCCAATGTTGCAGATTCGCTACAATTCGGAAAGGTGCGCCAAATGTGTCAAAATTTTTTTGTCTACTGTTTTTCAAATAATGGCCCAAAATAAACATTTTTGCATAGGGAAATAATTTTAACACAATTGGAAATGGGTTTGGTTAATTAGAGCGTTAATACTTACAGAGGGTTAATACTTACAACCTGCACCGTGTTAAATGCTGCATCTTGCAGTTCTGTGCATCTTCACACGGAATTACTTATTCACAGATGTTATAGGTAAATTTAGCACAGGTATTAGGAAGTATTGTTTTCACACAAAGTGGTCAGAGTGGAATAGTATTGCCGGATCATGTGGCAAACTCTAGCATTTCAAGACCAGGCTTGATACAGTGCCAGATGCCAATTAGGTCTAAGTGTTCAGAACCCTTTAAGTGATAGCAAAATGGTGATCTTTGTTAGGCTGAATGGCTACTATTCTCGCCACACTGATGTGTTAACTTACTACAACAGCTAAGTCTTCATTTCAAGGATTTATTCATGGAAATAAGGTGAACTGAAATAGATTTCACGTGGGAAAAACTAAAGTCTTTTTTCACAATTTGTACATTTTATACCCATATTTTCAAGGTTTTATCATCCAAATTTTTGGTTGACCCACGCAAGCGACTGGCCTGGTAAACATTTAAGTCCGTGACTCAAATGATGATGTTACACCACTTGTCGGTCGAGCGTTGGAGTGGCTACACCAGCCGTTGAGCTTTCAAAATGAATAGCCATGAACAGTTATCAATTATGTCATTATTAGACTTTCACGGCATGGCACTGTGGCAGACCGTCCTCAAATACATCTTCATGGTCCAGGCATGTACTGTAGTAAGTTTTGAGCTAGGCTTATTTTAGGTTTAAGGATATATTCGTAAGGCAAACTGAGAACTTTCACAACATATCACGACTTTTCTTCGATAATAGTCTTCCTTGCTCACATCTAATTTCTAATAATTACTCTTCATCCACAAGTCCAGGACTGATGATGCACGCATTTTCTCACGCAACCAGCCAAGTAATTCAATATCTACACTTCTCTCCCTGCGCTTGCTTGGCTCTGGCTGCTGCAGAAGCTGTAATTACACTACTCAGCGATTCTGCCTCCTTTTTCGCTCCCTCTTGCAGGCACGCTGGCCAGCCTCCTGCAAAAAGCCGCAGTCAGTATCATCGAGCAGAGCGAATGCCAGCGGGCCTATGGGAACGGCCTGACGCCCAACATGCTGTGTGCTGGGTCTGCTGATGGAGGGAAAGACACTTGCATGGTGAGAACATCACACCATAAACCAGCGGTGGCCAACCCTGGTCCTGAAGAGCAGCAGTGTCCACTGGTTTAAGGTGTTACTCTGAACTTAAACCAGTCAATGCATGGCTAATGCACCGCATCTAGTTTCTTCGGGTTTATATAATTGGAGTTTACAAGCCTGCACACTCTGTGGCTCTTTTGGACAAGTATAGGCCACCCCTATTGTGAGCAACTGGCGGTGATCACCATATCTGGATAGCTACAGCATCTGCACTTATTTGTGGTGCAGTGTCATGAGACAACATTTGAAGGCATTGAGAACGATGCATGCAGACTTAGAGAACTAAATTGATCATTTGAGCTGAAATCTATAACAAGCAAACACCACGGTCTTGTAGCATCAGGCATCAATAGCCTTGAATTTTCTCAAAGAAAGGCAAGACAGAAGAGTCATAAAGTAACACTGCAAAACTGGGTTCAAACGGTGTCATTTTAGGCTGGCATTAACACCTGATGCGGGAGTGCTTTTACCTGACATACTAGTTCCTTATCTGACAATACTTACAATTTTTAGGTGCTCAGTTATCCCCCACAATAAAACAGTGCCACCTCTTCATGAAGCTAATGATGCGACTTGGTCAGAATCTCAAGTAGATTGGCATCTCAGTGCTTCGTTTCATATCTGTCCAACTAACCTTTCCTTTGGCAAGGAGTGATGCTAAGAGTGACTGTGGTCCTGCTGTTCTGCAGGGGGATTCCGGGGGCCCCCTTACCTGCCGAGAGCCCTCGGGCCGGTGGTTTGTGGCGGGGGTCACCAGCTGGGGACGCGGCTGCGGCCGGGTCGGATTCCCGGGGGTTTACACCAGGATCACCGCGGTCAGACACTGGATATCCCAACACCTGCCCTTCTAAAGCTAAAACCGGAGAGGAACAGCTTTTACTGCTGGTCCTTTCCTGGCTGACTTTTCACTCATCCACCTGTACAGCATTACTTTGGTACTCAGTGATGCGGTAAAGCAGTAATGTGGACTCGCCATCCAAAAAATCTGCTGCCCTTTGTCTTCAAAAAGCCGTCTTCTGACCAACTCTTTGGATACCGGAGGTTTGTGCCAACATCAGAAATCTACTTGGAGAACACAATACTGCCATCTCCTCTACCTGTAGAGGTCAATAAGAGGCTAACTGAGCTGAAGAGGGGTTTAAAAGAACAGTCACACAAATACCATTTGCCATAAATTCAGTCCTCCATTTCAAAACAGGCTGAATTACAGCTTCAAAGCACATGGATACGCAGAGCAAGTGAAAATTGTAATGTGGGAATACTTCATTCAGAGTGCAACATACACTGCCCGGCCAAAAAAAAAAAAGTCACCGTTTGGAAATTGATGAACTAATTCTATAATTGGATCATTATTGCTGTTATTAATATGTTTCAGCTGGCAATAATCATCTTTACCCTGACTGATGAAGCGCGTCACTACTCATTTCTTAAAAAATCATGTCGGAAGACCCATCCCCTGATGGTGGAAAAATGTTACAGTATTTCAGAACGGGCAGGTTATTGGCCTGTATTTTGCCAAGAAAACCATGAATGACAAATAAAAGTATGAGGAATCATTTTCGCTAACAAATTAGCCTCCACAAAGTCCTGACCTTAAACACATTAAAAGTTATTGGGATGTGCTCATGAAAGACCACCAGTGGTTCAACCACTATGTCGAGAAGACAAGAGCTCGGCCAAAAATTATGGCATTTCTGATCGAAAATAAATGTTCTGGCATTGCATATCGTTATCAAAACAGTGACAAGATGAATATGGACTGTAATCAAAGCTACAGGGGTTCCAACTAAATATTTGAGTGTGTGACTTTTTTTTTGGCCAGGCAGTGTATATTGTATGGTTTTTGAAAATTTTTCACAGAACACTTGCCTGCCAAAGTTAGTTTTCCAATGGGGTCATAAGTGACATCTGCCTGAAAGCTGGTGCTATGAATCATTTTGTTCAAACAAGCAGGCACATTGTGCGTATTGGTTTTGGTACAGCGTAGGTTTTTTGGTGCATTGTTGGTAATCATCCCCCTTATTTCTGATGGTGAGGGATCATTGACATGTCCCAGCACAAGCAGCAATGATGCAAAATTATACGTATAAAAAGGTGTTTATTTTACTGTATTTATTTATGCTAAATGGACCGCGGATAATGGATTTCCGTGGCAAATCATAATTGTTTCCATCTGACAATACCTCATCATTCGTGTAAAAAAATGCATTGCATTCAACAAGAATGTAACCTGTAAGAGAATATGTTTTTACTTCTGATGTCCATGATGTCAACCGTCAATTTGAGTTTGCATATCAGGTAATGGAATGTTTTCATCTGTACAAGGAAATATTGCTATTGCTGTGGTTGTAATTAAAACAGCCTTTATTCTGCGACCCATACAATTTGCAATAACCTGTAATTCTCATCAGCTCCCCTTTTAAAAACTGCCGATCAACATCTGTTCTAAAAGTGCCACAGGTCTACTTCACCTCATGGTCTGAAACAGTAGGGAATGGTGTGTAGGTAAATCTTTGCAGAAAATGTGGCCACAGGGTTCACTTTGAATGGTCTTAAAACAAGCAGCTTTTTTTCTTTTCCACCCTTCTCTTAAAGCTCACTAGTAAATGTCAAATAAACGGAACGTAACAGGGAGATTTTAATGTTACCTCAAGATCATGTGTTTGAAAAATCAGATTTCTTTTTCTTCAGTACCTCATGATTTGGCAGCAAATCACCCATGCAATTTATTGAAAAACTTTGTGCCATGAATGATGTATCCAATCACTACAGCTGCGGTTCATGATCCAGTTTTCCTTTTTTCCACCATTGGTCCCGTTTTTCTTTGCTTCAAGGACGTAACAAAGGAGCTGATTGCCTCCTTTCTTCCATGAAATGGATATCTCCTCATGGCCGCCAGCCAAACTTTCTGGGTTGTGCTGATTATCATGGAAGGTTCCTTGCTCTTTAACACCTTTCTGCAGATGTAGATGTAGCAACCACTTCAGTTACAGTGACCCAATGGTAATCCAACAAGTTAAAAAAAAAAAAAAAATCAGTTTCCTGAAGCAGATATTTGCGATGGTATTGACACCAAGTCATTCTACTATCAATTTCAGTAGTCATATATTAAAAACGCGCAATTTCCTATCGTGGATTAACGAGTAGATTTGTCGGTCAAAGAATTTAGCTGTCTTTTAGAGCCTCATACAAGCTCTCAAGGATATCCAATCACTTTAATGGTGATTCAATGGTATCAGCGTGAAAGCCCAGGTATAGTTCACGCCCACGTGAAATTGTCCAGGTAATTACCAGTTGGTTGACTCGATTTTTATCCAATTGCAGACATAAGCTTTCAGTAAGTGAAAGACCTTGGACCTTAAAATACATTAAGATACTTGCGTAACAGGGTTACGTTGTATTCAATAAACTTTACGCAACTCAGACTGACGTGGTTGCATGGGAACAAAAAACCTCCAGAACTGAGCCTGGAGAGCTGAGCTTATTTGCAGGATGGAAATGTGATGGAAAATAGCAGTTATTCTGAATGGAACAGACAGAAGGGCTGGCAACACTGATACTTTTGAGGAGCAGCTCAATAATTCTTTTGAAAAGTGAGTAAAGCTGTCTTTGTATGGTGTAGCTCCATCTTACTTTTAGCCTGATCGCTAACTAGCCAGCTATTTCTTATTTTTGGTTTACCACCATGATCACAGAGCTAGTTTGTCACACTGGGTAACAGAGTAGTCGATACTGTAGTGTGCTGGCATTTTTCTTAACTAGGCGATCAGTTTCAAAATTTATATCACATTCAATGAAACAGAATGCCTTGCATTTTCCCTCTTTTAAAGTGTGAACAGCTATTACTGTGACCTGAGTTATACTTGTTCCACAGAGGGTGTGAAAAGTGTTACAACCTTGCGTTTCGCTGGGATGATCAGAATTGTAAACAGCAAGCTTTCCCTGTGAGCGAACGATCTGACTGTAAAATAAGCAGTTCCTCTCATGAGTAACTGTGCTTGCTGGCTTTGTAAATAAATGGACGAGACTCTGAACTTTATCATGGAGAAAAAGCATGTTTTTGGTTTGGAGAGGTTAGTGGTGTCCATTGATGTCCAGCTGCACCCATATTGATAAACTCATGCTGAATTCAACCAGAAAATCATCCATTCGTATTGAACTTCATGAGTACAAAGTTCATTTGTGTTAAAAATATGATTTTATGAATTGAAAGTGCGCCATTTTCAAGGCTCTGGGAGCTTGGGAAGCCACCTGGATAGCCATCTTATTTGGCTTATAAAAAGTAGATAATTTAATATTTCATGTTCAGATGAGGAGTACTTGTGGTCTAGGAGTTTATTATCCCAGAAATGTATTGTTTTAACCCCCAGGCATTTTTCAATCCTCAGAATTTTTTTTTTTTTTTTTACAGTTTCAATGGTGAATTTTCATGAAAATCTTTTGTTTCCAGCCCATTTTCTCTGCCAAAATCCTGAAAATAAACTGAAATACAATGTAATTCTAAATGCTCTAAGTGTCTTTTCTGAGTTGAGCCACATTCGTCCTCTTTATGAAGCTTAAATCATGAATTATAAAGCATAAAATTTGGTAACCCATAATTAGTCAAATTTGGCTTCTGTGCAAAGGGGTTAAAGAAATCGGATGCACCCAAATTTTTGCTCGGCAACACAACGCGGATTCAGTGAACAAACTAATCGTGATCCTCACCAGGACAAGTGTCTCAGCTTTGGAAAAAAAACATAACCCTGTGCCCACAGTGAGCCTTTTTTGATAGGATATGACACTCCTGGTCTAAGGGGAAATTCAACTTTTAAAAGGTCCATGTGAAAATAGAGGAATTGATGAATTCATGGCTTTAATTTGATTATAGTTAAAAGATGTTTTCACTGATTCAGTCAAAACTAATACCCCTTTCTCAAGACCCCACTTATTCACTTGTGGCAACGTCAACAGTCACTCGAAGTCAACTGCATGAGTAGAGGGTAGAGGATGTACCCGGAGGACGTACCTAAAACACGCCAAGCTGCTCAAGTCTCACACCATAGAGGACATCCAACTCACTACTGAGGCAGGCAGGCAAGATGACATTTGAAAGAAAATACAATAAGATAGTTTGTCCCTGGTGAACATTCACTTAAAAACTGCTTGAAGAATTCCACTGTGGTGTAGCAGGGACCAAAAGTGTCCATTATCTTCCCAGAAATGACAAATAATAAAGATAACATGATAAACCACTTCATCCCACCCTTAGGGTGCAGGTGTTTGCAATACGCAGCCTGAGATGAGGAATAGAGCACATGCTGGAGCACGGGCCATTCAGACAGTAGTGACAATGAGCTAAAGAGGTATGTAAATGAATGTTTTAGCAGAACAGAGTTATCATAGTCCCTTCGTCTGTAAAACTGATCCAATTAAGAGTCCCGCCATCAGAACTGAAAATAACGAAAGGATCCCAAGGATGACGCCTGCGGAGACGGTCCACAGCAGCAGACGCGCACATGTACTGACGGACATCAGCTTGGAAGTCTGCTTCGGAGGGCTTGCGGGCGATAATGCCAGGTTTTATTTTGCGCCCCAGGTGAAGCGTCCCTTCTCTACGGTATCAACAGGACTGTGGCAAGAACCGGATAATTTGATGTTTAGATCCGTGCCCTCTCCCTCTGTAGTCGAGAGTTGTACGCCCGGGATACAGTGTTCCAAGCGTCCATGTATCGATCCATACACATGGCGATGCATTTCTGTAAAAAATTAAGAAGTGGTTCTAACATCGATCCAATCTATGTCCATCACAGTATTAATGAGCATTTTACGAAGTAGTTGGCTCAAAGCAGTACTGATGGCAAACAGACCATCATTACAAACAAACTAGTAGAAAATTAGGAACCAAGTGGAGTCAAAGTTACTTTACCTGTTCAGAATTATCCAGTGTGCCCCCAGGTTTTCCAATACACTTTCTGAAACATTTATCGGTCATTCTCTGCAACACACAAAGGGCAGTTCACATATAAAAAATTTTCCGAAGTTAAAGATAAACTTACAAAGCCTTAAATGACTTGGCCCCGGAATATCTTTGCAGTCTTCTCATTCCTTACTCCCCACCAAGATTACTTCGTTCACAAGGTGCTGACTACTTGAAAATTCCAAATATATCTAGAATTACAATTGGAGGCAGAGCTTTCTCTTACAAAGCACCAATTCTATGGAACAATCTCCCAAGACAAATTTGGGCTTCGGACACGCTCTCTGACTTCAAGAGTAGGCTGAAAACTTATCTTTTTAGTCAAGCCTATGATTAGTTATGTGTTGGCTCTGGTGGGACTGACTACAACCTTGATTTATGACATGTTCACAATATTGGAAGCCAGTGTTATGTAAATCCATGTGGAACCGGTGGCACTGAGCCTGCATTGACGGTGCCAGTGGGGCTTGCTACAGCCTTAGTCACTGGGGAGGACCATATGGTACTGGTGTACTGTTAAGCAAATCCATGTGGAACCGGTGGCACTGAGCATGCATTAACGGTGCCAGTGGGGCTTGGTACAGCCTTAGTCACCGGGGAGGTCCATATGGTACTAGTGTCTAGAAAATCTGAAGTGATCTTCCTGGAATAAGTGTAGGGCCTCTGGAAGTGGATGGAGCGGTGTTGACTGTTTCCAGTCCAGTCAGCTCCTAAATTCTCATTTGGCACATGACACAGGACTGTATTTTTATTAATATGCAGTAGTTTTGTCCAGTGCCTCACCCCAATTTTTTCTGTCTTTCTCCAAGGATCTTTCCCTCCACAACCCTGAGTCCTGGACCATCCGAGCCCTGGACCTCACCATGAGCGCTGGCTGCTGCTGTCCTGATCCAGTCCTGCACCATCCTTGGCATGCCACTTCCTCCAGCAACTGATAGCACTGTTTAGATGGACTTTAATGGAACTCTATTGTCATTATCTTCTTATTAACTAGCTAGCCCGCGGAGGATGGGCTTCCCCACTATAGCCGGGTTCCTCCTGAGATTTCTTCCCACTGGGGAGTTTTTTCTCACCACTGTTTGAGGATTTTTCTCCCTACTGGGAGTTTTTTGCTTCATTTGCTGTAGTGGGGAATAGGCTGGGCACTGCCCTTTCAGTAACTCATCTCTGACTGTAAACCGTCTTTGTGACAGTTTATCTGTGAAAAGCGCTATACAAATAAATTGAATTTGAATTTGAAAGATAGTTATGATAGATGCACTAAAACATTTCAGTATTCTCACTAAAGCCAATTATTCAGACCAGACAGTCCTACCAACCGGTTTATTGACAATCAACTTTGCTAAATGGCTTTAACCTTTCAGCGACAAAAAACAGTAACAGCTAATTTTACTTACTAGGTCACTCTGTCAAACCTACACAGGTACGGCCAGGCAGTGGATAAGAGAGGGGTCATTCCATGCCAAATGAATCAATTTTCAGAGAAGTTCCAGGTGGTCTATCACCCAAAATAAATCAAATTAATTAAATGAGCTACTTTGTTGTTTGAAGTACTAGGGAAGACCTACACAAAGCCATTTAAATTGTAAACATTTTACTTAATTTTCAAGCTATGATACAAAATACGCCAATTTTGTAACTCTGTTACCGTGTGACCCAGCTGACTTGTTAATTTTTGCCCTGGCTTTCAGAATCTGGCATCAAACTTGTACTATGATGAACCTTTACCTTCCTTTCTCCAAGACACTATGCATGTGTTAAATAAATTGAATGAATTTGATAATATTGGATCAGCTCTACTAGTAACCATGGATGTGGAATCGTTGTATAGCAACATTACGCATAGTGAGGGCTTGGAGGCTTTAAAATATTATCTGGACCGTAGAATGGAGGGGAGTGTGCCTCCCAATTTATTTTATTTTTATTTAACCCTTATTTAACTAGGGAAGTCCCGTTGAGATTGAAATCTCTTTTTCAAGGGAGCCCTGGGGGAAGAGGTGGGGAGGGACAGAGGAATTACACAGCCAATTAGATCAGGGGATGATTAGGTGGCAGATTGAAAGAGCCAGGTTGGGACTTTAGCCATGACACCGGGGAACCCCCTACTCTTATCGAAGAGTGTCATAGGATCTTTAATGACCACTGAGAGTCAGGACCTCGGTTTAACGTCTCATCCGAAAGACGGCGTCTCCTTCAGTACAGTGTCCCCGTCACTGCACCAGGGCATTGGGGATTATCCCGCCAGAGGGAAGATCGCCACCTACTGGCCCACCAACACCTCTTCCAGTGATTTCTTAGTAGCATTAATGGAATGGATCCTTAACAATAATGTATTGTTATTTCACAATCATTTTTATAAACAGATTAAAGGAACTGCTATGGGCACCTGTTTTGCTCCAAATTACGCAAACTTGTTTTTGAGACTTTGGGAGGACAGGTATATATTAAATCCTATTAAAGCTGCAGTTGTTAAGTCTTATAAAAGTAACTTTTTGTCATTTTTGCTAAAACTGTCACTGGGTACAGACAGTATTACATAAACCTAGTACCCTGCAATTTAAAAAAGGCTCCTATAAACCCACATACTGCTCATACTGCAATTTAAAAGAATCGTTCGGACCGACCAAAAAGAACCAATTAGAGCCAGGATGGTGTCTGCCAGCCGTCAAACACTGCACATGCACGCGCTGCAGACAGCCCCTCCCCCTTCCTCCTCAGTTCACGCTGGTGCTCAATCAAGTTCAAATCTACAAGAGTGAGTTCAGAAGCTTAGAGAAACTAATGGTACAAAAACAGCCATCAGTGAGGGAAAAAAATACTGATGCCTCCGTTACCGACAACAGCACACACGGCTAAGACGAGTAAGAAGAGGAAGCCAGAAGAAAAAAAAGCACAAAAGAAAGACAAAACCAGGGATAACACCAGAGTGAACAAAGGAGGGGCTTTTCAGAGGTGGAGGGAACTCCGTGATCTGGAAGGATTAAAAACCGATCCACAGTTGGCGACTTTTCTGCTTGACAGGTAAGCCCCTGCTTTATTCCTTGGTTCATTTTTTGCTCCGCAATGCTCTGGAATAAGCGAGCTGGCGTCGCTCACACACACAGCTAGAACTAACCCCAGTCCTTAACCGCATCAATTCATTTTTTGCTCTGCAAATAAGCGAGTGAACGTCGCTTACAAGCACAGTCGCTGTTCGAACAGCCAGAGTCTTGTAATCGTTACAGTACTCCGTAGTGCATGTGATGTTACTGTGATGTGGCTGTCGGGCTAGGGCTAACGTTACTGGCGTCATTTTATTAGAAAGTCGCAGAAAATATCTTTATGAAGTGACCTGGCAGTCTTATCGGTTGTGTTGTTGTCCTTATAAATGTGTGTAACGTTTCTGTGCTCTCACTGCTAAATGCTGTCATACATGGTTTACTGGCCATTTAGCAGGATTCACGACAGTTTCTGTACTCCCAAAAAAAAAAAAATGGGTAACTTGCTGAAATAAGCGTGTGCTGCTTTGTTACTGAATACATGCTGCTGTAGATTACTTTTCATGTCGACATGATTTATTTCTGCTCGTTTCGGCTTCTCTTCCTCATGCAATCTAAAAGCGACAAAATAATGGGCTGTATTCAGTCCAGAAAAATAATTTTTATAATTAGGTCTATGCACCGTCACTCGGCGACGGCATTTCAGACCTCTTCAGCAAATGAAGGTAATTTTGGTGACCAGTACGTGGTTTCGTCCATTTACATTTTCCCATTGGACAGCTGTCTATTTTTCTTACAGCGAGTTGAGTGACCATGCTGCAAAAACAGGTGCACGTACCTCAATGAAGAGTTCTGAAATACCGTCGCCGAGTGACATAGACCTAATTATTATCAAATTAATTTTCGGTACTAAATGTATCCCATTATTTTGTTGCTTTTAGATCGCATGGGGGAGAGAAGCCGTGTCTTTAATTGCAACTTGATTATTCTTGAATTGGAAAATGTGTTAATAAAGGGGACCCATCTAGAAATAGCCAGGACTAATTATTTTCAATAAAGGGAGGGATATTAAACCCAGAATTTTCAGGTCTAGCGACGCACCTGTTTTTTAGCCAGCAGTGTTGACTGTTCACAACAGTAAAGTCTCGCCTTGGCAACTTGGCACTTTTCATAATGTGAACATGCAAAATCTCCCCAATGTCGCGTGCATAACTGCTTGTGTGCCTTCGCGTGCACGCAGCCTTCTGGGGGAGGGTTTTAGGAGTGCAGTGGAGAGGGAGGGGAAATGATCTGAAAGTGACAATTTTTCAAATTTTTTGGTCAAGTCCTCGCTCCCCTCAAAGTTACCAACTGCACCTTTAATCCTTTCTTCCAGAATATAATGTGGTATGCTCGATATAGGCCAACTATCGATGACATCATTTTATGTTTTAATTCTAACGAATTAGACCAGTATTTTTACGTAGATGGTTAGACAGCTTAATGAAATTTTTTCCACTTAAACATACACGTCTTTGCAATATTTGGTACAAACATTAATATCTCAATTCAACTCTTTCACTATAAACTAGATTTTTGGAAAAAAGGGGTATTTTTGTCTAAATGGACTGTAGATGATGTATACTAACACACCGTGAAAACGAACCACTCGTATATCATAACCAAAAAGAAGAAACAACCAATCTTTTTCAATACATTAATATGAATAGAAAAAGATTTCATTGTTCATAACACCGTAAAGTTTCATCACATTATCCAAAAAAATTTATCCGATATGCCATTGTGAATGCGCAGACCCTCCACAAACTGTCAGAGTCCCCCCTGTGCTTGCACACATGCGCATAAATGGTGTGGCATCGATTCACACAAACGTCGCACAGTTGCTTGGGGAATGTTCCTCTACTCCTCCTAGTGTGCTGCCGTCAATGTTGCGTGGTTGACGTTGACGCACACGACGACCCAGTTCATCCCCAGTTCAATGGGGATAAGATCAGGTGAAATGGATGGCTTTGGGTGAAAATCAATCCCTGCTCGTTGGAGAAAGTCTCTCGTGAAACGTGCAGTATGGGTATAGGCGTTGTGTTGGAACATGAACAATCGTTGTCCTGGTCTTAAAATCTCTTCCGCGAGCTGCCGGATAGCTCACTCGGCTAAGGCACTGAATTGCAGAAGTGACTATTAAATCGCGGGTTCGAGCCCCAGTCCTACCAACTGGCAGTGGTTGGCAGCTTTTTCAAAATAGCGCACGATTGGCCATCGCGCTACAGGGTTTCAAATTGGGAAGGGACTGCTGGGAAAGGGAAATAAATAAATAGCTTTGTTCGTTGCTCAAGTGCCTCCTGTTGAATGTTCCTCGTCAGGAAGATACTAAGTCTGTTCATGTCCGGGTATCCTCCGCCCTTGTTCTGAACTTGCGAAGATTCAACCAATGAGTGTGTAAGAAGCAGTGGCTGACAGGCACGTGCTTCGGAGGAGAGCCGTGAACCGTCTTTGCTCTCCTGCAGCAGGAGAGTGTTGGCAGCAAGGGGTGGCATACGAGCTAGCTTTGTACATAGTTCACAAATTGGGCATTCCAGATTCGGGTGGGATTAGAGATGCCAAATTTGCCAAAAAAAAAAAAAATCTCATCCACATATCGCTGTGCAGTTATACCTCCACAAATCACAACAAGTTCACTCCGAAATCTCACATAAATGGCAGCCCAGACCATCACACCACCCCCACCAAACCCATTTCTCTCCAGAATACACCCGTCTTGATGGCATTTACATTGCCACTTGTACACCCGTTGTCGGCAGTCAGCAAACGACACACAGAACCTTGATTCATTAGAAAAACCCAACAATGGACTCGCAACGGTCGAAGATGGTGACGTTGCAAAAACTGGAGTCTGTTGTCTCTGTGACGTTGTATCATGATGCTGCGGCCTCCGGCACCTTGTCCCCACAGCTCGCAGTCACCGAATCACAGTCATGGCATCTTATCGTGTTCTGCGCCACGTCTGTTGCTGTTTGGAACCGATTCCTCAGATGGATCCTCTGGATTTGTCAGTCCTGACGTGCCATCATGACCGGAAGTTGTCCTGGTCGGGGGCAGTCGTGAACACTTCCTGTCTGTTGGTGGCGATGCTCCAGTCTGTTGATGGTGGATGGACCCTGAACTAGCAGGCAAAACTCGCTCCCTCTGCTGTTCTGTAAGCTGTGGCATTCTGACACTGATGCTGATGGGATGAACCACTGTGCCTTTTGTGTGTCCAATGTCTTGCTTTGCACCTGCTTGTCAGTAAAGTGATGCATTAGACCTGCTGCTAATGATATGGCAAAAGTTGGGTTTTGGAGATGTGATCCCCTGACGGACAAAAACTGGGTCTGAGCCCGGACTTGCACACATTCCAGTTTTTAACCTTCATACCACTATATTTCTTCTGTGGATATTTTGATTGCTTCAAAAAAATCGGCAACGATTTAAAAAATCATGCGTTGCGTTTTCACTGTGTTTCAGTATATATGCTAACCTTGGGGAATTACACCATACTGCGGCTGGGTCAATGACAAATAAGCTTTTTAAAAGTTTTTTTTTTTTTTTTTTAATAAATCTTTAAAAATGTACAGATTACAATTATTTGAAGTTGAAAGAGTGTGTTAAAACAAGTCTTAATAGTTGCACAACAATTACATGGTTTTAGTACAGTTTTAGACTATTTGCAATTTCACCAACCAAAAAATGTCAGGTGGCGCAACCAAAAGTTTATTGAAAAAAAATAATAATAAAAAAAAAAAACACTTCCCTCTTTTTTTCCTAAGTGATTTTTTTTTTTTTATTAAGTATACCTGAGAGCCTCTACTCTGCCTAAAAAATTACTATTTTGTACTAAAGCAACTTCCGGATTCTGTATTGTAGGGAGCGGGTATTTTGGTTCTCCGAACAATTTAAGAACAAATAAACTCTGTTGCTGTTTGGAACCGATTCCTCAGATGGATCCTCTGGATTTGTCAGTCCTGACGTGCCATCATGACCGGAAGTTGTCCTGGTCGGGGGCAGTCGTGAACACTTCCTGTCTGTTGGTGGCGATGCTCCAGTCTGTTGATGGTGGATGGACCCTGAACTAGCAGGCAAAACTCGCTCCCTCTGCTGTTCTGTAAGCTGTGGCATTCTGACACTGATGCTGATGGGATGAACCACTGTGCCTTTTATGTGTCCAATGTCTTGCTTTGCACCTGCTTGTCAGTAAAGTGATGCATTCAACCTGCTGCTAATGATATGGCAAAAGTTGGGTTTTGGAGATGTGATCCCCTGACGGACAAAAACTGGGTCTGAGCCCGGACTTGCACACATTCCAGTTTTTAACCTTCATACCACTATATTTCTTCTGTGGATATTTTGATTGCTTCAAAAAAATCGGCAACGATTTAAAAAATCATGCGTTGCGTTTTCACTGTGTTTCAGTATATATGCTAACCTTGGGGAATTACACCATACTGCGGCTGGGTCAATGACAAATAAGCTTTTTAAAAGTTTTTTTTTTTTTATAAATGTACAGATTACAATTATTTGAAGTTGAAAGAGTGTGTTAAAACAAGTCTTAATAGTTGCACAACAATTACATGGTTTTAGTACAGTTTTAGACTATTTGCAATTTCACCAAACAAAAAATGTCAGGTGGCGCAACCAAAAGTTTATTGAAAGAAAAAAATAAAAAATAAAAACTTCCCTCTTTTTTTCCTAAGTGATTTTTTTTTTTTTATTAAGTATACCTGAGAGCCTCTACTCTGCCTAAAAAATTACTATTCTGTACTAAAGCAACTTCCGGATTCTGTATTGTAGGGAGCGGGTATTTTGGTTCTCCGAACAATTTAAGAACAAATAAACTATTAAACTTTGATTATTTGAAAGGTATTCAATATAAAATTATGCCCCCATATTAATATTATACTAATTCATATTTCAAATGACATATTTAATGCATTTCACATAGTGTTAACTTGCTCGGACGGATGTGCCACCTGACATTTTGAGGGTTTGAGATGGCAAAACATAAAAAGCCAGGGAAAAAATTAACAAGAGTAGCAATTATCAGCTTTCTATCTTGTTTAAAAAAGATTTAATAGCCTTCCAAAAACACCCCAACTTCGGATGCCTTCGTTTGACACCCTAAGGTATTTTTGAGAAAAAAAATGGCCAAATCGGAGACGGACCACCTGGAGGCTCTGGTTCATTTGGCATGGAATGACCCAGAGTAAAGAGTCCAGTTAGTCAGTTACTGGCAGGTCAACTTGCTAATACCTTTAAATATATAAATATACCTTTATTACATTAACCAATAAAATTACTGAAGTTAATCCATTTTGAAGAATGACACGACTAAATATTTGAAACATTACTGACAGTTGAAACCCCAACTTCAGGGAGAATACTGCTATTAAGCATGGAAATCATCATTTCATCACTTACATCAAATTGTTTTATTGATATGAGAAACAGGGATGGAGGTGATTTGCATAAATTACGCAAATTAGGTGTCCAAGATGGCCGCCGCAAAGGGGCATATCATGACACTTTCAAAATACCATACCTCAGTAACTAATAGACGTATCAACTTCTTATTTTGCACACAGCTTGCCTGATCCAATTTCTATGGGCCAAACCTCAAAGTTGGATACTTTCACAAAATGCAAAGGTTTTTTTTGAAAATTTGCTCGACTTGAGAATTCTCTACCTCATTATATCAGCACCCCCTGAAATTAAAGGAGTACCAAAAGGGCCATATTTTTAGGTTCAGGACAACAATCATGCTGTAAAATATTGATGTTCCAAACTTCATTAAAATCGGACCAGCGATTTTTTTGAAGTGGTATTGGTATTTTTAGAGCAGTAATCTACCTAAAGCATGCGGACATGTTTAGATGATACAAGCTACTTGCCTGTAAGAGCTCCTGTGCGTTAGCCACCGCAATCTGCACTTTCACTTGTTCCATAATGGTCCCCGTGTCCATTTTACCAGATCCACCGGTAGACGAAAAATCAGAAGTAAAGTTATCCATGCTAGTAGTTCCAAAGCAAAAGTGGCCTTTTAAGACTCTAAAACACTCAAACGAAAAGCTACACGTGACTGCAACTTGCAACAAATGAATGATTGCTCTATGCCCTTGAAAAGCGCCGGATATTCTTCGTACGCAACTTCCTGCAGAGTGAAGTTTGGGAAATGTGGTCATTAATACTTCGACTAAAATTGGATGAAAACGGTAATATTGGAGGGAATCTGGGACTGATAGGCATATGGACCAGATGTCGGATTCACTTTCTTGAAAAACTTGCCGGAAAATTGGCAACATGTATTAATTTAATACAAACAGTTTGTTTTCAAACTTGTACTCTCATAATAGAGCATGCGACTTGAAAAAACTGGCAATTTTTTCAAGTTCACCACCAATGGAAATAATTAGTTTAACGTCATATTGCGTAAGCCGTTGATAATAGCTGTTCTTTAAAAAAAAATTATTTACTAAAGGGCAAGGCTAAATGCAACCCTAATTCCGAAATATTTGGGACTAAGTGCAAATTGTGAATAAAATAAAAAGGAAATGACTTTCAAATCACACCAGCCAGTATTTTTTTCAAAATAGAATAGAAGATAGCAAATGAAAGTGAGAAATTTTACAATTTTATCCACAAAATTAGCTAATTTCAAATTTGATAGCTGCTACAGAAAAGTTGAGACAGGGGCCTGTTCACCATGGTGTAATATCCCCTCTTCTTTTTAACACAGAGTGGAGGCGTCTGGGCATCGAGGAGACAAGTTTCTTGAGTTTAGCCATTGGAATTTGATCCCACTCTTGTTTAATACAGGCTTCCAGCTGCTGGAGAATTTTGGGTCTCCTTTGACGGACTTTTTGTTTAATTATGTGCCAAATGTTCTCAATTGGTGAAAGATCAGGACTGCAGGCAGGCCAGTTCAGGACACAAACTCTTCTACTACGAAGCCATGCTGTTGAAATAGCTGCAGTATGTGGTTTTGCATTGTGCTGCTGAAATACACAGGGCCTTCCCTGGAATAGATGTCATCTGGAGGAGAGCATATGTTGCTCAAAAACATTTATATGCCTTTCAGCATTCATGGTGCTTTTTAAAACATGCAAGTGTCCCACACCATATGTACAAACACATCCCTATACAGGAGGAGTGGTCTTTCTCCTCTTTAGCCCGGAAGACATGATGCCCATGATTTCCAACGAGAATGTCAAATTCGGACTCGTCTGACCACAGAACACTTTGCCACTTTGCTACCGCCCATTTTAAATGAGCCTTGGCCCACAGAACACGGCGGCGCTTCTGGTTCATGCACAAAAATGGCTTCCTTTTTTGCATAATAGAGTTTTAGGTGGTATCTGTGGATGGCATGGAACACTGTGTTAACTGACAGTAGTTTCTTGAAGTATTCCTGGGCCCATTTAGTAATGTCAATGACAGAATCATGCCGGCGAGCGATGCAGTGGCGTCGGAGTGACTGAAGATCACGATATCCAGTAAAGGTCTTCGGCCTTGTCCTTTACGCACAGAGATTTTTCTAGTTTCTCTGAATCTTTTGACAATATTGTGCACCGTCGATAAGGAAACCTTCAAAGCCTTTGCAATTTGATGTTGAGGAACATTGTTTTTAAAGTATTCCATAATTTTTTTACGCAAGCCTTCACAGGTTGGAAAGCCTCTGGCCATCTTTGCTGCTGAGAGACTCAGCCTCTCTAAGACATCCCTCTTATAGCCAATCATGTTACACAACTGATGCCAGTTAACTTAATTACTTGCTATGTTCTTACAGCTGATTCTCTTACATATTAATTGCTTTTTTAGCCCTTTTTCATCTGTGTCTCAACTTTTTTGAGACCTGTTGCGGCCAGAAATTTTGAAATAACCTTTTTGTGGATAAAAATGTAAGATGTCTCAGTTTCAACATTTCAAATGTTTTCTATGTTCTATTGTAAAGAACATATTGGTTCATATGATCAGAGAGTCATTGCATTTTGATTTTATTCACAATTTACTCTTTGTCCCAACTATTTCAGAATTGGGGTTGCATATTTTAGTTCAGTTTTTTCAAGTAGGCCTATCGATGTCGCCTGCACGGACTTTGAGAGTTTTGTTTGTGTGTTGCTATGTTTGGCGAATGGGTAAATAGCCTACTGGAGAGAAACGTATCCTCATGAAATCTCAACTGACTGCCATGTCCATAATATTGGATAAGCTATATGCGGTATGCGAGAGAATGATCAAACGGAAAGCGTAATCGTAATAAAAATTCACGAGAATACCAAGGCTTTATATTCTCATTTATAGTGCAAGAGATCTAAGTCTTGCGCTAAAACCAAGATCACGGAATCGCTCTGCTAACCGATGAGAATCCTTGGTGGTGACTGTGCCCCTTAAAGGCAACTCTGGGCCAAATATTTTTTAGTGATGAACGTCATCATGATAATAATGTTTGTCTCGCTGTTGATATCCATAACGCTAACCACCTGAACAATAATTCACACTCGAATAATTTAATGGGATTACAGAATCATACATTTTCATTCACTGTAAAAAATATATAGTGCAATATCACGTGTAAACACACGATGGTGCCATCTTGCAACAAGTATGGAGGAAAGTTTTTTTTCAATGACAGAGGCACGGGAATAATATAATGCACTTTTATTTTCCCTTCATGACCGACAATATACATACACGCGAAAGGGGGATCAATGCCATGTATGCTGACTAAATACAAAGTGGAGACAAAGATTAAGCTTTTTAGTGTCTACAAACCATGAGATAAGTCCATCCATTCTCTGTATTGCTTCTTCGTCACTGGAGTTGCAGGGGAGCTGGAGCCTATTCCAGCTGATTATAGGCTAAGCCAGAGGCTCACTCTGGACAGCTCTCCAATAAATTATAAATTAAAATTAATGTTAGGACATTAAACAAGCACATTAGCAAGATGGCTGTTTATTCCTCTTCAGAAATACATTTTTTCACAATCTCTAATATATATAAAACTTCTAAATGTAACTTTTAGTCAACTTTTCTTTTTTTGCAAACTTAAATAATTTTCAACTTAAACTACGCACAATGAAATCAGGCTCCACCAGGTGCAGTGATCGTATCAGACGGCTACAGGTTTATAGGGTCAAAGGAAGTCCCTGAAGACCTCGAAAATTCCAGAGAAAAACTCCAGAACAGGACCCATCCTTCAACTCTTTCCTGACAGTGATTGGCAGAACTGGGAGGAATGGGGGATGGGACAGCTTTTTCGGAGGAAACACTGCTTGAACTCAGCCACTGAGACCTTTGACCTTTGTTATGGAGGACATTTACAGAGATGGTGGGAGGGCGAAATTATGGTGTGGCAGGTAATAATTAATGATCATCCAGTTTTCCCATTTAAATGCTCCCACATGCCCCGGGCTGTTTTGGAATAATGCCATTTAAATAAGGGGAGGGGAGGACGAAGTAAGGGGAAATGTTAACTTTAAATAATTCCTTTTTAACCATGAGTTGTTTGACCTGTGGGTTTTGCTGAAAATTTCCAGTTCAGAGGCCTGAATCCTGAAACTCTCACAACCCTCGTGTCTGCCTAATTGGCTCTGATTTTCTGCATAAGTTTGGCAGTTATTTGGTTGATAGTCTATACCTCCAGCTATCAACATTATTAGTGGGCAAATTATTAGGTACAATGGCTTCTCCAAGGCTTCTTCCATTTCTTTTCATTCTCCACATCATAAACATGCCCAAGTGGCTGATTAGTGATCCTGAAATTGGTTTCCCCTTAGCCCAGTTCCTAACAGAGACCTTGTTCAACAAACTAAAGGAAACGCAATGATCAGTATCAGTTCTCGCTTCGAGTTGAATTTATCCCTTCATTATTTAATGTTCCACTTAAGAATTGGATTGACACCTCTGAGAAGTACCGTTTATTATTGCCAGGTGCAACTGTTCTCATGTTTGTCTGTGTTCTATTCAAATATTACTACACATTTATTTTGAAATTAAACAGTTATAAAACATCCTTCATGTATAGATAGAGGATAGAAAAATGTTCTAACTGGGAACTACTAGCAAAAAAAAGGTACAAAACAATAGTGTGTTCCTTGAATGGAGCACAGTTCATCTCTGCACCTACTGACACGCATTTATACTTTTTATAGCCATTTTCTGAAGTGCAATTAAACATAAAATCAAAATTAACAAACAAGATATTACAACAGAGACCCTTGGGAGCAGACAGAACTTCTAAATCTTCAATAGCCGCCTTTGAGTGAGAAAGGACAGGAAATATGAGTCACAGCATATCTGCTCAAGCCAGCTGGAGTTCAATCGAGCTCCCATCTCACTTTTAAGATCAATGAGCTGGAGAGATAGTCGGTCGATTAAACCCCCCCAAACCCCCACCCACCTTTACCCCTCCTGCAGCACCATAGAGATATATAATAGAACCAGAGAGAACGAGGAAGTACCTTTGCTTCAGCCAGTTAGCATGTTAGCTTCCTGCTTCCGCATTTCCCAAGGATGCAATTTTGTGGCCAAAGACGCTGAAGCTCCATAGACATCAATTGAAAAGTGTGCACTTTGTTCTTACCAAATAAAGGGAAAACAAAAGAAAATGTATTTGGTAATCCTTCATTATTTTGCTCTTTGTCTGATGCACCCGTTCGATGTTTTCAAGAGGGCCTGTAAAATAAGAACCGATACTAAGAGCTTGTTGACAACTCGAGCACAAGTTTGGTTGTCCCGCTTTTGCTCAGACTGCATCAGTTCAGCCAATGACTGTTAAGTGCGTGCACATTCCGGATTAACAGCGTTGCTCGTCATTTTTCCTCAAACACATTTGCCAATCCGCACAGACGACACACTTTCTTGGTCATTTGTGCTGTGTAATTAGATTGTCAATCTTATGAAATGGTGCCGGGAATAAGCACCCATGGGACACCATTTTTATAGATGGTGTCAGTCAATTCCATACTTCCTGGGCTGAAGTAGCTAGCCTAGCATCTCCAATTGAAAGTAATAGGGGTGGTACTTCCTCACTGTCTCCAGTTCTGCAGTATTACTTCCATGGGCAGCACTCCCAAAAGTCAGGCCTGAATGTTCAAATGCAGCCTTGGGATGGTGCTTTTCATTAAACATCTCCCCCCCTGCCCACTGACCACATTCAAGTGGAACTCTGTATACTCATTTTATCACAGCTGGGACCACTGAAACCCCCAGAGTCTCTTTCAGCCTCCATGCTTATAACTCAATACGAACACATGGTGTCCATTTCACCCCAGAACAAGGGCTTTGTGCTAAACAACTGCCTACATTTTTCAAATATCTCATGCGATAAAAAATGACAAAAGATCAAGTTCTGGTGCTGAAAAAGCGTGTACATATGAAGTCATAACTTACATTTGTAGGTGTTCCTCAGTTGATGTACAAAAGAGATACAGACAATCTGTGAAGTACATTAGAAGGACAAGTGCTTTGTACTTTAGGTTACATGCAAACTTGTTAAGAGGACCTGATTTCAAGGGGCTTAGCCTCTCAGTCTCAGCTTTCCTTACCACAGAACTATGCTCATTTCTAGTTCCTTCAAGGAAAAGCTCAGAGGTAATGTGCCAGCGCAAAGTAGCCAGGCGACAGGGAACTTGGCAGGCAGGAGCGAGGAATGGTTTGCATTTAAGGCTCTGACTGGTTCAGTTTCACTGTTACTGCCAAGATCCATCCAAATTTGCACTCCAGCCATTCCCTGTCAGCAGCAAAATTCCATGTCTTCTTAAAGAATGGTCCTCTCATGTTCCATTTACAAACCTGCCAGTCAGAAAGCAAAAATTCTGCTTTCTATTCAA
The DNA here is from genome assembly GCA_029721435.1 of Gymnothorax reevesii. NCBI lineage: Eukaryota > Metazoa > Chordata > Actinopteri > Anguilliformes > Muraenidae > Gymnothorax > Gymnothorax reevesii. Next base: position 33,715,082 of record CM056575.1, read on the forward strand.
AATGTAACACCATAATAAAATGAAGTAGAACCATCAAACCCGGTTCCAGATGATTAAACATAAGCACGATAGGCTGCTGTTGAAACAGCCAAAGAATTTAAATGGAATTTACCACCTACTTCACTGATATTGCTGACATGTGGGATGGTATTATTACAATATTTCTCTTGAATTGACCTTGAATTGAATTTTGAGCTTTTTATATAGCCTACCAAATCTCCTTGCTGTCCCCTTAGTAAACGCAATTTCCGTCTGCCGAGCACTGCGCTAAGTGCAAGGGGCACATATCACTTTAAAAATGGAAATATTGGTCCTTTATTTTGCTTCTATTGGATGATATTCGGCCATAAATTAATCTGCACATTATAGTGATACCTTGAAAAAAAACATTGCGGGTCAATTTTTCCACAGTTTCTGTCAGAGAAAACTAGCAAGCCACTCAGCCTACGTAAGAGGCTCTTTCACAGTTGGTGCATGGAATGCTTTTGACTACGGTAGCCTACACCTGGACAGTAAAAATAGAAGATAATTACCAGCCTGTGTAACCGTACATTCCAGCTTAAATATCAGCACAAAAAAGTATGGCGGAATCAATACTGTGGGGGAGAGCGATGAGTATAGCACATTAACCTAAACAACAAAAATATAAAGCAAATATTTGTCCATATCATTTTTCTGTCAACATATCTTCTATCATAATCCGCCGCGCAAGCAGCGGTATAGCACTCTACTGCAAGGCAAGTTATGAGTACAGAAAATTAGGCTCAGACTGTACCTCCCACCATACTATTGAAGAGCGATGATTGGAAGCGAATCTAGAGAGGAGGAGCAAATCGGAAGAGCAGTTTTGACTAGACTTCCCTCGATCATGTTGACTGTCTGCGCGGAATACAACGTGCGGAGTCGGCATTGGGTTGAGAGTTGACCCTACACGAAACTGCACCCATCTGACCAGATGGGTTACCGTTATTTCAGTTTGTTTATTGGAAGTGAAAAGACACTGACGTGACTCTTGCATTATTTTTTGGCAAAATCGCGTAAAGAAGTTGTTCGCTTACTCGTGGTGCCGACCATCTCTTTTAGCACAACTTTGAGTCAAGAGGAGCCAACTTCTCCAGGTAATGGACCCCGCGTATGGATTAGCTACCGAGCTAGCATATCTAGCTCATGCTTGACAGGGGGAAGTGATACTTGGTCGTTAATGCATTCGTTTAAAAGCTGGTCCTTGGTTTCATTTGCTGGTTATGTAACACACCGTGAAGATCTGCTTGCTGGAATTAAGTTCATGTAGTAGAACGACTGATCTAAACCTGGCATATATTAGCAGAGACAAAAATAAAGTTGCCCCGCTTGCGGGACTTCAGTTTACTGAGGAATACATATAATAATCTGCCTTTAACGCTGGCCGTGTATTGTACGTTATATGAATACTTTTTTTTCCCCCACGAATATTTTATCTTAACTCGAACTGAGTTTCTGGGTGGAGGAGTTTATATTTTATATTAATGCTTGTCATGCGATAAAACACTGTTAGTTGGCCTACTAGATATAAATAAACAATAACTTTTAAAGTTTTACCCAGAGTACAAACGAATGCCTTGCAGCCATACTCTTTCTATATCTCCCACTCAGCTAATCATTAACTGAAGTATTGCCTGCACGTTAATTTGTTGGTGTAGCGAGTAGAGGAGTTATTTAATGGTTTAGAGCAACACCTTATTGCTAACTATAACTAGCTTACATTTGTCAGATATTCTGGTGAACAAATGTGTGCGGTTCTTAAACATGACAGCAGGTGAATTTTTTTTTCTTTAAATCGGCGCTATTATTTTTCAAGTCATGATCATTTGATGGGAAATAATTAATCATCCTCTGCAACGCGTTTTCGTTTTGAAAGCATTGAATTGATTGACAGCATTTTACGAGATCGTGTGATATATCTTCTAGGCGGCTTAATTTAGCTGGAAGCCTGCCTAGACTCGAGTGTTGTATCAGAATGTGGCAAGTCATACCAAATTCCATGTTAAAGAGCCAGACTTAAACAGCACCACGGCTGGGCTTTAAAAGCTATGAATCATTGGTATGCATGTTACGAAGGAAGGGCAGTGGTATGTACACACCCTGATGTTAAATTGTTTGACTTCCATTAATTCTCGGTGATTCTATTTCTTTAAAGAAAAAAATTCTGCAGCCATGGTCTTACGGTGCAATAAATGGACTGGCTTATTTGACGTCATTGTCCTTTTCACGGGAGACACATGAGTTCGTCGCTGCGGATATGTAAAGCACACTTGTGGGTGAAAAGCATTCAGTTTTGACCATTTTTGTCTTGCTTCATTACCATTTTACCTTGAGACTGATAGTTTATTTCTGATAGAAGTATTCTCACAGTTATTAACATCAAAGTCTTGTCAAGCGCAGAATGCTTGATTCGGGACATTGGCTGAATGTTATCCATTCGTGTAATCAAAGGAAGGAAACAATATTTTAAGAAGGAGATATAATAATAAATATGAACCTTTTTCTTTGTATGAAGATATAATTTTTTTTGTGGTTGTTGTTGTTGTATTCGGGTTGTCAGGAAATCTGGGGGGGTCACTAAACAAGATTACTGAGTTTGCAGAAAACCTGGACTCTAAACCAGGTACAACTCCTTTTAGTCCCATCCATATTTCATGTTTGGGATGATTTATGTTGTGCACTGTGTAGTTAATTGGCTATAAGGTAAAACTACTTCATGAAAAAAACTGCCTGGTCATAACTTTATCCAGTGGAAAGATATAGGATTAATTTCTTTGTTTTTCTATGCAGGGAAAGATGTCTGTGAGCAGTCATGAGAACCGTAAATCAAGATCCAGCTCTGGGTCGATGAACATCCAGCTGTTCCACAAGCCCTCCCACGCGGACAGCCTGCTAACGCAGCTGAATCTGCTGCGCAAACGGCGGGTGTTCACAGATGTGGTACTTCGGGCAGGGCTCCGAGCCTTCCCCTGCCATCGGGCTGTCCTGGCCTCCTGCAGCCGCTACTTCGAAGCTATGTTCAGCAACGGTCTGAAGGAGAGCCATGACCCCGAGGTTAACTTCCATGACACCGTTCATCCCGAGGTACTGGAGCTGCTTCTGGACTATGCTTACTCGGCCCGCGTCATCATCAACGAGGAGAATGCCGAGTCCCTGTTGGAGGCTGGTGACATGCTCCAGTTTCATGACATCCGCGATGCGTGTGCTGAGTTCCTGGAGAAGAATCTGCACCCATCCAACTGCCTGGGCATGATGCTACTGTCAGACGCCCACCGGTGCGAGAGGCTCTACGAGCTTTCCTGGAGGATGTGCCTGACCAACTTTGCCTCCCTCTTCAGGACGGAAGACTTCCTTAGCTTACCCAAGGACAAGGTGCTGGAGCTGATCTTCAGCGAAGAGCTGGAGGCTGAGGATGAGAGCCTGGTGTACGAGGCCGTTATCGACTGGGTGAAGGCAGATGTGGAGCGGAGAATGGCCGACCTCCCCGAGCTGCTGCGCTGCGTGCGGCTGGCCCTGCTGCCGGAGTCGTACCTGCTGAAGAATGTCGCCTCTGAAGAGCTAGTGATGAGCCACAAAGTGGGCCGGGAGATCGTGGAGGACGCGGTCCGCTGCAAAATGAGGATCCTGCAGAACGACGGCGTTGTCACGGGCTTCTGCGCTCGGCCACGCAAGGTGAACCAGGCACTGCTTCTCCTTGGTGGCCAGACCTTCATGTGTGACAAGGTCTACATGATCGACCACAAGACCAAGGAGATTACGCCCAAGACAGACATCCCGAGCCCGCGGAAGGAGTGCAGTGCTTGCGCCATTGGCTGCAAGGTCTACGTCACGGGGGGCCGGGGGTCTGAGAATGGAGCTTCTAAAGATGTCTGGGTGTATGACACCCTGCACGATGAGTGGTCAAAGTCTGCGCCTATGCTGGTGGCTCGGTTCGGCCACGGTTCGGCTGAGCTCGATCACGTCCTCTACGTGGTCGGGGGGCACACCTCTCTGGCAGGGTCCTTCCCAGCCTCCCCATCTGTGTCCCTCAAACAAGTCGAACAGTATGACCCGCAGACTAACAAGTGGACATTGGTGGCCCCCCTGCGGGAAGGGGTGAGCAACGCCGCAGTCGTTGGGGCCAAGAACAAACTCTTTGCCTTCGGAGGCACCAGTGTCAACCGGGACAAGTTTCCCAAGGTGCAGTGCTTCGACCCGTGTCAGAACCGGTGGACGGTGCCTGCCGTGTGCCCCCAGCTCTGGCGGTACACGGCAGCAGCAGTAGTAGGCAACCACGTCGTGGTGATCGGAGGAGACACGGAGTTCTCTGCGAGCTCGGCCTACCGCTTCAACAGCGAGACCTTCCAGTGGTCCAAATTTGGGGACGTCACGGCGAAGCGGATCAGCTGCCATGCGGTAGCATCTGGTAACCGGCTGTACGTGGTGGGGGGCTACTTTGGGGCCCAACGTTGTAAAACCCTGGACTGTTACGACCCTTCCACTGACACTTGGGACAGCGTCACCAGTGTTCCATACTCCTTAATCCCTACTGCCTTTGTCAGCACTTGGAAGTATCTGTCTGCTTAGAACAGAGAGGCCAGCCTACAATTGGTAAGTATTGTTTTGAAGCTCAGCGGATGAAAGTAGTCATTATTCGTAAGTTCTTGCAGTGGAGATGGTTTTTAAGTGGGCTTATCTATTTTATTTTAGGAACTGGACTAATTAGATGGTTTAAAAATACTACAGTGCAGAAAAATTTAGATCTGTTTACAAAGTACACAAATGTAGAAATTGCTGACCTCCATGGACTTATTAAATAACTAAGAAATGATAAATCATTTTAGCTGCAGTGGTGATAGATGAAAATTAAAGGATAGCAGAATAATAAATTATGCAATCTCTCTGAAATTAAGTGAACAACTCTTCATGATTCAGCGCGCTGGATTGCAGAACCATCTCGGGGAGCTACATTGGGATATCGCAGATGTTTTTCCTGTTTTGAAATGCGCAGAGCTCATTAGCCTGCCTGCTTTTAGGCACGTTCCAGCAGTACTTTTTCTTTGAGCTGATTAATTGAGCTGTCGAAAGTCTGTCTGGGGAGTCCTAGTACAGAAAGGGTTAACACAAATGTTTGGCTGGATTGAGAGTTCTTTGATGGTTCAAATCCAGCCGTTGTGATAGTTTTGAATGGAGCCATTTAAAAAAAAGGGAGAGAGAGAGAGAGACAGCTGGTTACTGAACACACTATTCATTGTTAGCGAGAGCGTGAGGAATGTTTAGTCGGAAATATGAAGGCAGTCGGAGCAACTACTTGCTTTGACCTTTAGACAAATTACACATTTGCGGGAGAAGGCAGGCTCTGCTGTCCCTTGGTAATTAGGCGACCACACCGTATGCATTAAGATTCTTGGGAGGCATTCAGTAAAATCCCTATAGACAGGGCTGGTGGCCAAGGGTTTTAATGCCTTATTATCTGATACTGGAGTTGATACACTTTCTCTCAGGGATGGTATTTCAATGTGAGATTTCGGGAGATGCTTGGTTTTTATGCAGACGCAGCTGAACTGGTTTGATGTCTCATTGTGGCTCCAGGCCTGTTTTGAGTTGTGTCAGGATGAAAGGGAACAATGTCATTATGGGGTAATTATGTTATTATGAAGGTAATTTTGGACACATTAATTGTATGCATTGCAAGCTTTGAAGGACTCCTTTTATCAAAGGCATACCATTGGCATTCTCAGCCTGCGGGCGTGTCTATAAATAAACTTTATGTATGTTACGGAGGAAACCCGCCTGAAACCAGGTAAATCAGTGGGAAAATGTCTTCTTGTTTCGCTGTCTTAGCAGAAGAGGGAGGGTAATAAGCACATGACATGGTATCAAAGCCCAGCCATTCTAACATCAAGCCAAAGTTGTCTCATAGCCTTTATCTGAGGCAGTTGAGCAGCACACAACTGCCGTTAGCTCCTGTTTGACTGTAGTCAGCTGGGCTCTACAGGGCAGGACACTGACTGTCGTATCAAATAGTGGTTTTTGGTTCTGTGAAGTGAAAATGGCGTCTGCTGTTCCGGATCCCCTCTGTCAGTCATTCCCTGAAAGAGAGACGCCTATATGTAAGGTATGTCTGAGGTGGGAGAGGGAGGGAGAGCGAAGCTATATTTCACACTGTTTGGCAGCCAAGACCATGGGCCTAAAAATACCCAGCGGTCCTGCAGCATTCAACTTCCAACTGGGGTCAGCGGTCAACGACGAAAAGAGCCGATTGTGTCCGTTTTGCCTTTTAACCAAATATCCGGCTGCACCTACCAGCCCTGAATGTCAATCGGTGGTTTGTGAATGGACTCCACCAGCACACACACAGGCAGTTAATTCTTTACTGGGGGATTTCCGGGGTTTACTTCCTGTTGGCAGCTCAGCTACCATTAGTGCTCTTGTTTGAGCTGAGCTCAGTAAACATTCGACCGAATTTGTGAAATCCAAGGAAGGGTTTGTCTGTCAATGAGGATATTGAAGTCAGGATACGGAAGTAGAGCAGTCTGTCCTGGTTTTTGTTTATTTTTTCTGAATAAATTGGATCAGACGCAGACTCTGAACTGGGAAAAATGAACGGTGTAGTCTGGACAGAGATACTGTTTTAAAAGGGGTGCAAATTGTAGATAGGTTCCCCGATATGGACACCATTTACTATATTTTGACCTCATGTCTTCCAATCTAGTTCGTTGGAGCTCAGAGCCAAAAGCGATACTGCAGTGAAAGCTTTATAAAATAGAAATCTAATCCATGAAACACAAGGTATTAGTTGTATGAAAATGCCTTGTGCAGTGTCTGAGTCAGTACTGTGTCAGTGATGTGTAATTTAGCTGCACACACCTCCTGTGGGTCTCTCTGAAATGGGGTCCTTTCTTGCTTGGCTCGGCTCTCATGGTAGTGGAGGCCCATTTTGGGTCCAGTAGTGAAGTCATATGAGTCTGTCTGTCTCCCTACTGGCTGATGTAGCACACCTGGGAGAGGTCAAAGGTTATTTGGGGGGGGGTGTCTTGCATCTGAGCACCTCCCTGGGCAGCTGTCAAAAGCCTCGGGGGCGAGAAGAGGGATGGCCCGCTCGGCACTAATGTTTTATTAATGCCCGCCTTGAAAAGGTCAGCGTAAACCGACTGAATAGGCCATTTTTATGGCATCTGTGTGTCACATCACCTCCCCCACAGTCCCCTCACTGCGGGACAGCACGCGTGCACACTCCCACCAACGGTCTCCAGAGTAATCAATTAGCCCCGCTACAAAGCCCCCGGCTCGCCAGCATTTGCATAAACCTAATCGAGTTTTTATTGGGGCCCTTTCTGCACGCGAAGGCCGGCGGAGAGGGTGATTGAAAAGAGAGAATAATATTGGGGGGATTTTTAATGCGATCACCAGCAATGAACAGATGAGCTGTCATCACTGTTTTTCCAGCTAACCGCCCTCCAAGCGGAGTCATTCATCCGTAGGACTCAATGTTTAGGATTAACCCTAAAAAGGTATGAATCAGTATTGCGTAATGAGAATGTTAGCAACTGAACATTCTGTCACAATCGCTGCTGGTGGAGGAAGACAGTGGAGTTCTAGAATCCTGACTTCCTGAATCCTGAATTTTCACCAAGAAACATTACAAAAAAAGTCTTGTCTCGAAAAGGTTGAGGCAAGGTTTACTTACACAGAAAAGACCAGAATTCTTTGTGAATGGCAGCCATTGTCTTTGGTCATGAGATCTTAAAAGAATAGCTTGAAGTGTAATAATTCAACACTGTCTGTACATAGCTTACATTTCTCCTGTGGGCATTGAGTATCGAGGGCCAGGCATTAATATTGATATGGTTCATTAACTGGGCTGTCAGAGCAAGGCCTTATTTAGACATTTGTCGATACGTCCTAATTAACGCCCTGAGGGTGATAAACATGGCGACGGTTTGGGTTTGCTTGGGTGGTGCTGGGATGCTAATGCAGGGGGGCCCTGGCTAATCCTCAGATCTGTTGTAAATTCTGCAGATAATCTCTTGACAAGCAGATGGGCGGTTGGGCCGCCTGGTTCAGGCAGACCAGATGAGGTGCTTGTTGTCAACGGTCCGCTGACCGGCCATCTCTGGCTGCAGCCCTGACCTTTAGGCCCCCAGGCAGAGCTTAGACTGTGGAGAACAAGAGAGATTATAGGACTTGGGCTCAGCTGTTATGCACACTCCTGTTGGATTCGATCCAGGCACCTCCTGAGATTTTCAGCCATTGGGGAGCTTTTTGTCACTACTGCTTGATGATATTTCTTTCTATGCAGTTTTTTTACCTTGTGCTTGAGCCAGGCATCTGCCTCACTGCGGCTCTGTAAAGCATCTTTGTGACTCTTGTTTTGAACAAATGATACACAATTCATCTGACACTGACAGATTGATTGATTCTTCAGTGACACTTTCAGCAATTTTTCAACTCTCATGTCACCTGCCGTCATGTCCCAAGCACATGTAGGAATCATTCATTCCTATGGGCCAATTAGAGTCTCCAAATAACCTAGCATGCATGTCTTCAGACTGCAGAGTACCTGGAGGAAACCAATGCAAACACAGCGAGAACGTACAAACTCCTCACAGACAGGCCCCAGGCCAGATTCAAAATCACAACCTTCTTGTAGATAGGCGGTAGTGCTACCCACTGTACCACTACCAATGACGAATGAGGTAATCAGCAAAGGGTTTTATTATTTTATAGTTATTTATGCAATATTTAAATAAAGAGACTTGCAGTTGATTTGTCCAAATAGGGCCCAATCCTCTTATTGTGGCCACACTATGACTTAAACCAGGGACCCTCTGTTAGCCACCCTCATTACATTATAGGCATGGAGCAGATTCTTCTCCAGAGCTGTAAGTCCTTTTGGCCTCCCCGCATAACATCTATTTATAATGACAATTGAGGCATTATAAAATCTATTTATGGAAGCTGGAGGTTGTATTATCTTGCTCTGGGACACAAGGCCAGTGTAAAACCGTGGATATAAAAGACAAGCTCTTGTTTACATGCCTAGTTCCCCACTCTTTTCCTTCCACAGAAACTCTCTAACCACGATGCTGTAATGCTGTGTCAGTCTTACAATACATTACAACCACATTTTATGATTTTTTTGTTGTGGTGCGAGCTGGATTTAATGAACTTGAGACTGCAGATAGGGACACACTTTGCTCAACAAGACAAAAATTAATCCACAGAAAATGGAGCACTGAAGCAGTACATCCTAGGATTGATGAGTTTGGTTTGTGAAAAGCAGCAGATGTCCATGGCAGGCACTGCTTGGGAGGATTTTCTGAGGCAGGCACAATTGAAGAAGTGTCGTGGCATCGCGCTCGTCTGAGGAGGTGTCGAAAGCCGTCTGCGTGCAGTTTTGCTCACGAGGCCAACAAACCTGAATCTCAGGTCGGGACTAAAAGTTTGGCTGGCGGTCAAGCATGTGCTCAGGATGCGGATCACTTCCAGTCACCCGTTCCATCATCGAGTGTCCTTGACTAAGCCGTCCAACCCTGTTCCTGGGTCTCTTTACTGACCTGTAGGTTTTCACTCCACCCCTGACAAAGCACAAGTCATTCAATGGTTAGAGATATCATTGAGCTGCTAAATAGAAGAATTTGCCATGTTGAATTAGGGTTTAAGTGAGATTTTCCACAGATTTTGGCAGTCCTGGTCTATGATCTTCATGGAAATGGTACCGTGAAAAAAAAATCTCGGTCTCATCGAAGCCCTGAATTTGTCCTGACTCCTTCAGCCAATCACGTTAACCCGCTTTACCCCCTGCCAGTGATCTTCTCTTCAGTCAGTGGAGAGATTGAATAGACAAAGCAGAAATCTGAATTTGCTGTTGAAAAGACCTGTTTCTTCTCACAGCTGACTTTTTGACTGTGGACAGGATGGGAATTGCATTTAAAAAGTAATTGAGTGCCCCGTCTCTTGTTTAAAAACTGGGGGCAAAGCAGAGTTTCCTCTTTCCACGGTCTTTCGGCATTGAAAAGACTGGACGGCGTCATCGCAGGTTTAGCTTTGGCCCTAAACAAATAAATCATTAGCACCACACAAACTGCAAGTTTTGTCTTATAACAGCTTGTTTATATTGCATTGACCTGGAGTGCTTCATTGTGGAGAGCACGTTTATTGACAGTTTTGCACTTCTTGAGTTACTCTTATGAAAAGCTATCGCCGGCGCTTAGGGCAGCTTACGTCATCGACAAAAAGAAGTTAGCGGGCCATTGTCCAGGATGCTTGCTCATGCGTGAAAGCACATTGCATAAAACACATGGTTGGAATAAAACCGGCTGACAACTCTGCAAGAGCAAAGGCGGACAGATATGTTAGCAAGTCTACGCCAGCCGTTCAGTCTGTTCTTTTGCTTTGTTCTTTATTTATTTATCAATGTATTTAACCTTTGACCCTTTGGCCTGCAACAAGGTTGAAATCCTGCCCTTGCAGATGCATTCAAATCCTCATAGTGCTAGCTGTTCTGGAAATTCTTTTTTTTCAGAGCATGGAGTCTGATTGCTCTGGGTAACATAAGTCCGTGTAGCCATACGGGGGAAAGAAATCACATTTTTTGAATGAGAAATACAAAATCTGTTGCTGCAAAGGGCTGAGCTGGAATGAGAACTAAATTTAAAAGCTGCTGCTCGTGTGAAACAGTGATATCGGGAGGGCAATATTTTAATATGTCTGTTTATTGTCTGAGCTGCACTGTGCAGTGAAAATAGGAAGTTTACAAACAGCTCTCTGATCTTCAACATCGCGGCAGTGGAAACTTCCATTAGGTAGAACGGAAGTGCAAAGATAGCAAAGGGCAGGGTACCACCGAGCTAATATCAAAATCAATTTATGGTACATTCTAGAGATTCACTGATATCAGGTATTGGTCCAACACTGGCTCAAATAACTGAGTCAAGTATTGTGACAATGGGCTTATCTGGTATCAGGAACCAGTATGTTAATTGACAACAATTCAGGACATTTACATATATGTACTTATTTTGTTTTACAGCATTGGGAAAGCAATGCGAAAGTCAAGCCTGATATTGCTTTACACATAATATGAGTCCAGTCTCGATACAGTGAGGCATGCAGCTGATAAATCAATCACTGGTATAGGATCAGTACTCTCTACAGGCTGAAGTCCAAAGCCCAGGTATTGGTCGCTGGGCTGAAAAATTTGGATCAGTTCATTCCTAATATTTTTGACAGTGACTTGTATTGAACGGGCTGTAGTTCTTGCATTTTACATACCGGAAAAGCAATGCTGACAGGCTCTACTTAAATGTTATGTTCAACTTCTTCGTTTTGAAAGGGGAGGTGATCTTTTCAGCAGATTGTGTTGACAGTCGTCAGGGGCAGATAGCTGTAGATCAGTTGAGGCTCTTGTAGCATTAGCTATCCACTCCCGCTAAAGCTAATAAGTCCTCATTATATTAGTTAAATTTGCCATCATGAAAGCCCCTGCTGATTCCTTCTGCGGAAAAGCCAAGAATAAACTTCCATATTGAAACGCATTCCCTCTCTCTCACACACACACACACACACACACACACACATACATACACACATACACAGTTATTCGAACAGGAAGACTTCTCAGGTACCGTGTTTCAGTATTTACAGTATTCAAACGGAGATATTTCACATTTTTTCGAAATTAAGTCAGTGCATTTTCTCCTCATAGCAGAAAGAGCAGGCATTCCAGAGTCACAATGCGAGACGGGGTCAGATTCAATGTGGAAATGAGCGGGGGTGGGGAATTTTACATAAACAACGCCGACCTCTCCAAGTATGAACCAGGGAATGTCCATTTTGACATGCTCAGGCCCTCTATGTTAAAAAATGTTTTGTATTAATTTAATGCTTATAATTACAACCAGTTGAAGTGAAATGACTCAAACTGTCTTGATTAATTTTTAGAAATTTTGAAGCATCTTTGTATTCCAGTTAAGTCCAATGAAATTGAATAACACATACTATGACTACTGCTTTAATTATTATTATTATTGTTGTTGTTGTTCTGGTCCTTGAATTATAAGCATGTCGTACTTGGTCTACAACTGCCCACAACCTCTCGTGGTCTCACGGCTATTTCTCACAGGAACATGAGGGATTTACATGGCTCGATAGATCGGAGTTCTTTGAATTCCTAACCCTTGTGTGTGTGTGTGTGTGTGTGTGTTTGTCCCCCTCTCTATCCCCAGATGGGCAGCAGTGTCTGGATTGTGGATGTGTGCCCCCGGCCCGTGTTGCGGAATGCTTCAGAGTGGAGGATTTGGGGCACAGGGGTTGGATTGGGCTGAAGGGACCATCCAATATCCTCCTTAACAGCGCAAATGACAAGGAGACCCTCTCGCCTCGGATCAGTCCGGCAGGGGAGGGAGCTAGTGCCTGGGAATGTATGGTGGAAACTGCAATATCGCCCCTTTCCCATGTCAGCTCTTCCCCTTTATCTAGAGGGGGCAAGTCAGTCCTGGCACTCCCTAACACAGACAGCAACGAAAACAACATCCGACGCATCACCATGCCGTACGGGCTCTGCCTGAGGCCTATCTCGAATGCAGTCAGATACTGCCCTGTGAGTTCTGGCTAACTGGACTCTGCAAGTCCCCTTTCGAGGTGAAGAGCCCAAGACAGAGCGGCCATTTTGTTTGCTTACAGTCTCAATTATCTGAAGTGGAGGATTCTACTTGCATAATCTGCACAATGGATACTGATATTGACTGCTAGTTACTGTTCTAATATACCACACTTTGAGGGTGAGAAAAAGGAGAACTGTTTGTATTTGTTGTATGTCAGTTTAAAGCTTCTGAGACCCATTTTCTTTCCTTCTCGAATAGCCGGAGATTTCTGCAAGTATAGTTGTACAGGCATCATGTTACTCTTAAATGAGGAACATTGCTTGCGCTCATGCGCTTGGAAGCCGTGTTCAGGAAGTAGATAGTTTTGTACACAAAAACATGTTCCTGATATTTTTAGTTCTGGAGTCATGTTGCCTTCAATTTTGGTTATCTAAATTTGTACCTTTTTTTGTACTTAAATTGCTATGCAGAGAATGTGACTTATGAATGAAGATTCCATTTCTACACTGTAAGATTTTCTGTTCGTCTGATGTAGTGTCTACTGTTTTAAAATCATGCGTTAGTGTGTATTCTCAGGGTTTTTTGTTTGTTTGTTTGTTTACTACAGTCATGATGTAGCATTCTAATCACTTTAATGCAAAATATGATTTTTTTTTAGCTTAATTAAGAGCTCTGTCCCAAATGTCAAATTTCAGTGGCATTTTCATGTCTTTAATTTTTCTCTTGCAAGGAAACTAAATCTTCCTCTGCCTGTTTCTGTAATGCTTCAACTTTGTTTTTCAAGTATGTTTTTTAAAGATTTTGTTGTCAAATGGTTCTTGATTTGCACATTATTTAGATTTTTAACATTTGTCTTAATTATTGGTTGCTGCGGTTTCTTCCCTCTGCAAGAATTTTGAATGGCACTAAAGCGTAGCAGCTCAAGGAGTGGACTCTATGGGTGAAACCGACGTTACCACGTTATAAGCTTTTTGTAATGTTCATTCATGTTATGTACATGATAAAAATGTTTTAGAAATGACTTTTTGTAGTAATAAATTAACTCTTTAGAAAAGAAAACTTTGTTCTGCGTCCTTCTTGACTATTTTAGGGACTAGAAAACATTTAAAACCAGGGGACCCGTTGTAATAGTAGGGTGAACTATAATGGGGATTTCCAAATTTATCTTCGCAAAATATTTGGCTTCAGCTTGGCACATTCATTCTGTTTAAAATAGACCAATGGATTCTGTGTGGACAAACATCCCCTGAGTGGTTTGGGATATCTACTGAATCTGCAGATCCTGACCTTAGTTCTGGGGACCCCACATTCAGGCCGGTTTTTGTCCCAGCCACGTTTGCAAGCAGAGAATCTTGACAAGCTGCTCATGTGTCTTAGGTTGGTGTCTCAGAGGGATTATTAACCCTCTTTAGCGATATTACGTCAGAAATTACTAAGCCTCCTTAGATTCACACGGTGACACATTTCTGAGAATTTCATTTGAAAATGGGAAAATATATTTTACCCTCATCTTTCTTTGGGGTCAATTTGACCCTATTTAAGGTTTACAATCTTTAAAAACATGGGTAGCATACTTTTTTCAACTCAATTTTTTTCCAAACTTCATGGGGAAAACATGGCATTTCTTGTTCTGTACATGTTGTATGCATTGGTGGTGTTGGGGTCATCTTGATCCCAGGCTCGATTGTTACATAAAATGATCGATTTGATCTTGTTTTTATTGTGATTGCTAATACTATGACTATTATTGATTTTACAGGCAATAGTTGTATAAAATCAATATGGGAAAGATGGGAGGGGTCATGTTTATTTATGGTCAGTAGAAATGCCCAAAAATCAAATCGAGCTCAAACCAAAAATAATTCCTATTTCAACGAAAATACAAAGGTTAACTGATTACGTTATCGACAGAAGTGGATAAGTGATCACCTTGTTGATGAAAATGGATGCATCCCCACTAAAACTAGCAGTTTGGTTGATAATTTTTAAAAAAACAAGGCAAATAATCACGATAGATAAAAATGAGCTACAGTGGTAAGTTAAAGACCGTGAATAAATTCCGGCCGCACAATTTGAGTTATTTTGGGTTTTTTATTTTTTTTTTTTTTGGTCGGGTAATTAAAGGGTTAAGGGGGAAGTCGATCTCCATACCAGTGAAACGCACCTCGTTAAGTAAAATGAACAGCAATTGTATTTGCAACTGCGGTTGGAGTGAAAACTAGCATACGCGGGGGAGTATCTCCTGGGCTGAGGTTGCAAAGCACTGCACTAAATTATTATTGCGTTTAGTCACTGGTCCGCCAGGCACATACTTTGGACTTAAAAGACTGGTGACAACAAATGGGCTTTTTCGGTGCCACAAAGACTCCCGTAGTGATCTGTTGTGGCTCGTTTCCTTGGCGAGGGGAGATAGATAGCCAGTGGCGTTCCAGGATTTGGCGCTCGGTGACGGTTCTCTTCGCCTGTGGCTGTTGCGGTCACACAGGAATGTCAATTGCTTCAGTACCGCAGAGATTGCGAAAGCCTCCCGTTCCATCATTGGGACAACAGTACCCCGAAGGTTTAATTTTCTCACGGAGGCACATACTCAGCTGGAGCGTCTCTCTCCAGGACTGAATGATGCTCCTAGCTACCTCTTTTTCCATTTAAGTCAGTCCAAAGACGAAAATAAAGGCCCCCTCTCCAAAGTCCAAATTTGAACAGAAACATAAATTTTACTCTTTGTCTCTTTTTAAAGCACAAGGAATTTTAAAACAGATTATGAGGTGGTACACACCCAATGCATATTTAAATGCATATCCTGTGAGCCACGGAGCCATTTTTATTGTGCCAGTATCCTACTAATAGACTTTGCCTCATATATGCCCTTTAACTGTCTCAACCTTTTGATAGAGCACAATTTGTGTGCCTGTATCTAACTGAAAAATGTGTTGAACTTAACTCAACCCAATTAAGCCATATCTAACACCAGCTTGAGGTACCAAAAAAATCCAATTAGTTAAGTTACAGTGACTGAAAATGTGCTCCATCAAAGGGTTGAGCAGGCAGTTACAGGGATAACCCTGCATGCCTACTGCTGATCTTGAGTACACTGAGGGGTGTTTACCTTCAGGCCTGAAGTACTCATCTGATTTCCAAACACACTGATGCAAACAGAGAGCGAGAGAAAGAGAGAGGACATGCCTGGAACTGACTGTATAATTAAATGCAAAAATCTGCTGCGTGCTTTTCATATTCACCCAAGGAGGAGCTGTCATAACTCCTTCTGTGACGGCAGTAAACACGAAGAGAAATGCCAAAAAGCTTGGGGTTGCATTCCGGAGATTGGACAGCCGCAGAGAGAAGTACCTGGAGGTGAGGTGGGGTTGGGTGTGGGTGTGACAGTAATGGCAGGAATTCTATGCCCTAGGGTGATAGGAATGAGGGTGTGGAGCGGTTCCGAAAGGGAACAGCTCATTTCCTGTGGCAAAAGGCCTGCACATAATAGTTGGCCCAATGCCCCGCCGACCAACCAGATCAGACATGAGCAGGCAGAATGACTTTATCAGGAATGACTGAGTCCAGAGGTGGAGTTTGGTCAGAGGGATATCTGGGCTGTTGTGGACAACTCCGAGTTAATCAAAATTAGCCGAAAGCTGTGCTGTACGTGAATTTCTAGAGTGGTTTGGTTTACTCAGAGCTTCATTGTAAGAAAAACCCTTTATCACACACAAAACTATAACACACTTTGTGAAACAAGCATTATATCGAGATGTTTTTGTGATTGATCTTGTGTGCACTTAGCCGTTTTGCTCCCACTGAAAGTCTCAATAAATTAGACCAAGGATTTCTTGAAAAGGCAAATAAAGTGGACCTCCCCCTCACACCCAGTCTTGTGCACCAACAGATTAATTCCATGCATTTAAATTGAGCACATTAACAACCTGATTCTTGAAAAACCCGCAGGGGTCAAATTGAAATCCTAGAAAGCCCTAGAAGGGGTGATGGGGGCGAGAGAGATTTGTGGGGGTAGTGGGGAGGGGAGTGACCATTTTTCTCAAACCCAGGGCTCGCATCTGAAGGCAGCGATGGGGGCGTGGATAAGTCGCATGCTGAGCAGAAGCCACGCCGCTCTGAAGCATGTGCGTGTGGGGCACAGGCGGGACCTCGTCACTGATGGACAAGTTCAGAAAGAGACAGCCGGCACGGGCCAGTGCAGACACCAGATGGGAACGAATACACCAAAATTACTATAACTGCTGGGACTACTCCCAGGGGCGACACACCAGGGGCGCCCAAACGGAAACGGGATCAGGAGGGGACAGAAAAGGGGGGATTTTGTTTGTTTTACGGGTTAAAGGGGAGTTTTTGGGATGTAACACTGTCTTCCAATTGAATAAATGAGCAAACACCTCATCATAGCTTTTGGAGACTTTTGCACATTTTTATCTTTCCCTCAATCATGTAAAATTAAATAGGTGACATAATGTGCGAATCTTATCATCATGATGAGCCAGTTATATAATAACTACAGAGCAGATGGAGTCTGCAGCTCAATAAGAAGCTTTAAAGACATTTAGGCTTCATTAAGACACAAAGAAAGCCATTTGGAAACCGCTACTGTAAGGCAAAAAAATTTGGCCCGTCGAAATCTGACAGCATTGCCAGTAAAAAAATCAGCACAGTCACGCTCATCTCTGTCGTGCTTGCATGTTTTCATGCTTATTTGGGGAAGCGACTTTTAATTTATGGGTTTCAGAGCACAAAGGGGACGGACATGCGTTAGAAGATGAAACATCTTGCGCTCAAGCAGAAATCTGCCATGGGGTGGTAGGGAACGGAGGGGGTGGTCAACAATGGGACCATTGTCATGCAAAATGTAAAAAACGGAAATTTCAAACGAATTGTGCCGACGGCGCAGTCAAACCGCCATGCATAAATAGACGTTTGAAGGTCGACGGAAGACAAAGGGACCAAAGCGAGCGTGAAAGAAACAGGGAAGGGAAAAGAGGAGATTAAAAATGTCAACGCCGCTACAGCCTGAATTGGGGGTTGTGTTCATGTGTGCATGTTTTGTGCACATATGTAAGTGCGAATGTGAGTGTTTTTGTGAGTCCATGTGTATGTGCGTATGTATGAATATGTGTGTGTAAGTGTATGAGCGCGCATGAGTAAGCACGTGTGCCTGTAAGGGTGAGTGTGCCTGCATGTGTGTTCATGTGTGCATGTATGAGTACATGTGCATAACTGTGTATGAGTGCATTTCTGCGAGCGCTCATGAGCATATGTGAGTGTATGTATGTGTACACATGAGCCTGAGTGTGTTTGTGTGTATGTGTGCATCAGTGTATGTGTGCTTGTGCGTCGCTGTGCCAATGAGTGTGTGTGTGTGTGTGTGTGTGTGTATGTGTGCATAGGCCAGGGGGTGCATCTCTCATTCTGGGATCTCCAGTGAGATGTCAATGAAACAAATGCGGAGTGATGCAGGATTAGTACAGAATTAACTTCCACTCTTCACCCCCAGGGGCCCCACCTCTGTGACAGGGGCCACAGCCCTCCATGGAGATGGGGCTACAAATAAGGGGGGGCAGAAGGATTGAGACAGAGGGAGGAAATGAAGACAAACAAATACAACTTATCTACACAGCCTTTGTCTCAGTCTGAGTGTTTATACGGTGTGTGCGTGTGTATATGTGTGTGTGTATACAACCCCAATTCTGAAATAGTTGGCACAAAGTGTAAATTGTGAACAAAATCAAAATGCATTGACATCATTTACAATAGAACATAGATAACATTTCAAATGTTGAAACTGAGACATTTTACATTTTATCCACAAAATGAGCTTATTTCAAATTTTCTGGCTGCAACAGGTCACAAAAAAGTTGGGACAGAGGCAAAAAAGGGCTGAAGAAGCAATTAATATATATAAGAGAATCAGCTGAAAGAACATTTAGCAAGTCATGTAGTCTCTCAGAAGTAAAGTGGCCAGAGGCTCTCCAACCTGTGAAGGTTTGCGTAAAAAAATTGTGGAATACTTTAAAAACAATGTTCCTCAATGTGAAATTGCAAAGGCTTTGATGGTCTCATCGTTGACAGAGCATAACATCATCAAAAGATTCAGGGAAACTGGAAAAATCTTTGTGCGTAAGGGACAAGGCCGAAGATCTTCACTGGATGCCCGTGATCTTTCGGGCCCTCAGACGCCATTGCGTCACTCACCAGCATGATGCTGTCATTGACATTACGAAATGGGCCCAGGAATACTTCAAGAAACCAATCTGTAAACACAGTCCACCGTGCCATCCACAGATGCCACCTAAAACTCTATCATGCAAAAAGGAAGTCGTTTTTGAGCATGATCCAGAAGTGCTGCTGTGTTCTGTGGGCCAAGGCTCATTTAAAATAGACTGTAGCAAAGTGACCTGTGGTCAGATAAGTCCAAATTTGATATTCTTGTTGGAAATCATGGTCGTCTTGTCCTCCGGGCTAAAGAGGAGAAAGACCACTCCTCCTGTTATCAGCATTCAGTTCAAAAGCCAGCATCTCTGGTATGGGGATGCATTAGCGCCTTATGGTGTTGGACACTCGCATCTTTTAAAACGCACCATGAATGCTGAAAGGTATATTTTTATTTAACCCTTATTTAACCAGGGAAGTCCCGTTGAGATTGAAATCTCTATTTCAAGGGAGCCCTGGGGGAAGAAGTGAGGAGGAATTGCACAGCCAATTAGATCAGGGGATGATTAGGTGGCAGATCGAAAGAGCCAGGTTGGGACTTTAGCCATAACACCGGGGAACCCCCTACTCTTATCGAAGAGTGTCATAGGATCTTTAATGACCACTGTGAGTCAGGACCTTGGTTTAACGTCTCATCCGAAAGACGGCATCTCCTTCAGTACAGTGTCCCCATCACTGCACTGGGGCATTGGGGATTATCCCACCAGAGGGAAGATCGCAACCTACTGGCCCACCAACACCTCTTCCAGCAGCAACCTGGTTTTCCTCAGTGGTCTCCCATCCAAGTACTGACCAAGCCCACACCTGCATAGCTTCAGCCACGCAGCTGAAGCAGATCGAATTGTGGTATGGCTGCTGGCATATAAAGGTTTTAGAGCAACAGCTAGAAGCCCGTATTAAAGTGGGATCAAATTCCAATGGCTAAACTCAAAAAATTTGTCTCCTCAATGCCCAGATGCCTCCACTCTGTGTTAAAAAGAAGAAGGGATGCTTTGCCATTTTGTGCATAAAATTGTAAAATTTCCTCAGTTTCAACATTTGCTAGGTTATCTCTGTTCTATTGTGAATAAAATACTGGCTGGCGTGATTTGAAAGTCATTGTGTTTTGATTTTATTCACAATTTACACTTTGTCCCAGCTATTTCGGAATTGGGGTTGTAAATAGAAACACACTGTATACAGACAGAGAAGAAGAGATGGGGAGATACAGTTGATTGCCAATATAATAAAAGTGCAATTATGATATTTTCATATTTCATAATAGACTTATTTTTGAACACTGTGAAAGCTATTGTTCATGTTATGCATATGCTGGGCCAGTAAAGCACATTGAATGCAACTGCATTGAAAAGAAATTCAAAATGTGTATAAAAACCTTTGAACATTGTACACATAAACATGGCTCTCAACCATCACAAGGTCTTGTCATAAACATTTTTTTTCCTTTTGTTTAGCTGTGATAATTATCTAGAAGCCAAGCACCCAGAAATGACAGGCAGCGCATTAAACCACAGTCACCCCACAGTGCTGCTGGGAGCTGCGGTGGAGACGCCATCCTTGGAATTATAACCCAGATCTGTGACGTCTACCCCTCCGTACGCCAATTAGAGCAAAGGCTCGAGGGGAATATAAAGGGTCTCATCTGGCAGTCGATGGCATCAAACCCCACAAAAATTACTGCAATTTGCCTCGTTACAGACTCTCCAGCTCTGGAATTCCCTATGAGCTGATTAAAACTGCAGCCTAAACCTGGGCCAAACAGAATCCACAGCAACCACAGTGGTAGAGGCTAGGGTCTGGCGTCCAGTCCAGAGCAGTGAAAAATGTTTTCACCTTGGGCTGGGGGAGAAGGCACTCAGCCTCCTGTTTGTGAAAGTCTGGGTCTCGCTGGGGCTTTAAGCAGAGACATTTGAGTTCCCTTTCAAGGTTTACCGCTTTCAGCGAGCCAGAATATTTTTGGGGCAGCACCGTGGTGTGTATTCATGACACCATTTCCAAAAAGACCGGAACACATCGTGAAATTTATGCTTCAGAAGATAATGGACTGGATACAGTACTTCCACTAATGCACACAAAACAAATCTTTTGTGAACAAGGGTGTTGGCCAAGAAGTCTTGATTAAAACCCTTTAGAAGGCCAAAAGTATTAATCACAAAAGCTGAGGCAGGGTTTTGTTTTGTTTCCAAGGGTTGGCAGGGACTTTTTAAAACTTCATCACACAATTGAACTTATAGCTCTTCATCAAACTCAGAAACTTATTTAGTAGCTAGCCACAACGCTCTTCCAGTGGCTCCCAACAGTTTCTTTACAGGGGATATGAATTATTGGCTCTATTTTTGAGAGACCGCCCGTTCGGGGTTTGTACCTGAGAAATATGGAGACATCATAAACATTCCAAGGCCGGTGAACACATCACGTGGGCCAAGAGCTTGCGATCATTACGATTGTTTACACAACAGAGTAAATTGCACGGCAACGACGAGGGGTTTTCAGAAGAACAGAAGCGCCGAGGCAGCGTTTTATGGCCCCCCGCTCTGCGTTATCTGACAGCGGCCTTGATGTGCGAACGTTCGGTTTTGAAGAGCCGCCGGGGCGATAAGCTAATGTTGCTGGCCCCTGGCAAAGTGCTTTCATATTTATGACCACCTGCCAGTCAAACCCATTCCTCATTACTGTACTGCAGCCTTCAGAGGCCTTCTATCACAGTTCTATCCTTCTTGTTAAGAGTCTCATGTCAAAAGACTGACAGATTCGGTCTTAAATCAAGTCTTATTGCTTCAGGGAAAAGGGGAACCCATTTTACTTTTCCACAGCTGAACATTTTTATTAACCTACACACAGCCTATGTCAGGGTGTGGGATCGAGGTGATTTATTATGAGAGGCTAATGATTTATTATATGTAACCAATGCTATGCAAGCTTATTAGTGAATTGAGAAATACAGGGGAAATTACCGGAAACACTAAGTGAAGCTCACGAAGCAACAGTTTTCGCTCAAGCTTGTATAGATATGGACTGATTTCATTCCTCAACGTTTCAGCTCTGTAACTTTACGTTTCATTGTACATACCTAATATCTATTTATTCCTGTTTCTTTTCGCATTTGGTATATACTGTTCTAACTGACACTGTTCTCCTAGCCACCTAGAATACTTCTGCCATTTTTGCGACTGACGTTTGGCTACCAATTAATTTTCCTGTTTGAATCTCTAATAGTACCCACACCTCATTCACATATGTGTGTAGTATGCAAGGAAGCTTGATTCCCATTATCACAGGGTTATCATATCTGTCAGAGCATCCAGCTGAGGCTCTGTCCAGTTCCCTTCCCTGTGCAGAAGCCACAGCACATTTTATCACGTAACGAACGGAGGAGGTGGGCTGTTGGAGCCAGTGACATAAGGCTTGCAGAAATTCCAGTCATGTCTGAAGAATTTCAAGATGGTGAAACATTCCGGAATTGGACAATCGCCAGGCAGAAGTGTATTTTTCCACAGCCATCTCACCGGATTCACGGCAATCCATTGTCATAAGGCTCAAGGGTTAATCACTGTTCTACTGAAGTGTATTACAGAAACAGGAAAGAATTTTGCATTGGAGCTGGAAGTTATGGGGGGGGCATATCGAGAGGATTGTCAGAGAAGGACGCATTAAATTAAACCAGCCTCCAGTCGCAGCACTTATGATGGGATTTCTAAATCCTTAAGAGAGCCGTTCTCCTTAGAGACGGGACCTTGCAGAAATCTGAATGAAATTTGAATGAGTAATTTAAGCCTGCACTGAATATGCCTCGCATGTGCTGTTAATCTGGAAATCCGGATGAAAAAATGCACACATATATTGGTATGAATAATACAACTGAAAAAAGAAAAAAAGAAATAAAGAGAAAAAAAAAAACTTAGGCCATGAGGTGAATGTTGCTGCAACCATTTCAATTTCTGGGAGGGAAGTGCACACAGATTCAGAATTCAAGTAGGGCAAATCAATTTTTAACAGTTTTGCCATTTCTCAGTTTCACGAATAGCAAGGAAATACATCGCACTGGTAGCTATAAAGCCCCATAATGTTTGGGGTACCATGATTAACCTTCAGTTAACACTGCATTCCACAATTTTAGATGTTCATACAAGTGCAGATTCATAGCTTTAATATTTAACAGTATTTGTTTTTATAATACTTGACATGTAAGTTTGACAGTATGTTTTCTAACACAACAACTTCCTTATTTCAGGGACTATGAAGGAGATGAGGACGTCCTCATCCCAAATCTTTTGAAGTGAACCGCGTGTTTATTTTCAAATAAGCTAAAAAAAAAAAAACGGTTATGTTCCGATTGGCTTGCAGCTCGAAGTCCCAGGAGGACGACAGAATAATTAAATCCTTAGGGGTGGCCGCTGTAAAATAAATGAGATGTCCCACTGAGGAGAAGAATGACAGAGAGGAAGATGGGGAGAGGGGGGAAAAAAGAAGAAAGGAGTGGAAGAGAACTGTACTGTACTAATCTGAGGGTCGAATACAGTCAGAGACCAAAGGCTCTTGAAAACCCTGAACTCACTCAACCAAAACATCAAAGTATTCGACATCACCTAGCATTAATAACACAAAGTAAAAAAATAGGTCCTGGACACACAGTATTATGCAAAAGGTTTAGGCGCCCGACACTTTTAAAAATGTACAGCTGGCATTAGATGTTTTTTTTTTTTGTTTTCCTCATTAGGGTTACTGAAGATTGAAAGTAAATTTGAATTCTAAATTCTAATTTAAAAAATAGTTTCATAAATAAGTGTTGGTATTTCATTAAAAACAGCTGATACAGATCATATACTCTTGATGGAGCCCTGCTATCAACATCATCATAGCTGTCTGCAATCGCTTGGAGGGACAGACACAAGTAAAATGGCCAGTCTGCAGAAGAACAGCGGCAAATTTTTCTTTTTTTTTTGAACAATGTCTTTATTGACATTTTTTATGTTTAAAGACAGTGCGGTTGAAGTGTATACATAAGCTTTTGCTTCCAGAGTCCAGGTCTGCACTAAGGC
Source organism: Gymnothorax reevesii (assembly GCA_029721435.1). Taxonomy (NCBI): domain Eukaryota; kingdom Metazoa; phylum Chordata; class Actinopteri; order Anguilliformes; family Muraenidae; genus Gymnothorax; species Gymnothorax reevesii. The sequence goes on from CM056575.1 coordinate 33,738,948, forward strand.
AAATATATAAATATGTATAATAGCTTCAAGGTTCTTCATTGTCCTGCACTGTATAATTCCATGAACCAATTATTAGGTCCACATCAGTCAGTAATCAGTCGTCTCATCCACCAGCACCAGACCCCTCACAAAACAAATGGTCCCCAAACCCTCTCAAATACATCCAGTCTCCCTCTGTGTGTGTGTCATCTTCTCCAACGGAAAGGCTACCAGCATCTGTCTCATCCAGAATGTAACGCTTGGCCTACTTGTCTTTAGCGGCAAGTTTCTCACTCTGCTTGAAACAACCAAAAAGCCAATAATTTCATAGAACTATAGCACAAAGGGACACTGTCCCAAGTTTTTAGGCAAAGCATAGTCGCACCTAATATTGCTTTTATTTAGTTTTTAACAGTTTACAAGTACGTACAGTACATCTATCAGTGATAGGGAAGTTTAATTTCATTATTTTTGCAAGCATATTTGCCCCATGAAATTGCTTTAATTGTGCCTAAGACTTAAGCACAGTACTGTAACTCTGGGATAGAATGGAAGAACACTCGAGACATGGCAGACACAGTTAACGGGGAGAGGGTCCTTTTTCTCACACTGTCAAACCCCCCCCCATTGGCAGCGCCTGACATTTGAGGGGTAATGAGAACATTATCAAAGAGATGCCGTCGGAGAGGGGCAGCGGAGAGAAAGGTTCTGCAATCGTTCGGCAGGGGTCCGCCGTTTATAGATCAGTGGACTGGCAGTACTCCACGGTTCCGGGACACTGCTTCCAATAAATATCTGGCACGACAACCAAGGGTTTTAGTCTGATGTCGCCGCACAATTATTCACCCAGAATCACCCAGAAACCCTCCCTCCCACCCCAACCCACCCCTCTCCTTCGTGAGCCCCCCTTCCTGACACACACACACACACACACACACACTCACATGCACCAAACACAAGTCTCCAGGTCCTGCAGTCAGTATACCCTCAGGCCTACAGGCAGTCGCAGGAGAGGCATGGCAGCTATGTTTCTGCAGGGAAGAGGCTCGCGTCTGCTCCGTTTTTCAGCTCGCAAATCTTACATTTCGTCGAGCTCTCTAAAGCGCCCCAGCCGCCCGCGTTTGGTATGCGGCTGTCCAGAGACGGCAGGCGCGGGGCTGCTGCAGGATTGTGTCAGAGTTACTTACGCCCCAGTTTCTCCATTCGCTCTTCTTTGTATTCTTCAAAAAGCCGCCGTCTTTTCTTTTTTTCCCACAAAATCTCGGCTGGGTTAAAAGGTGTGCGTGTGGATTAAGTAAGGCTCTTTCTGAATGGAGACAGGCGGCAGGCCATATGGCTGGAGCTGCCAATGACAATCAGTGGTTCGGAGGCAGAAAACTCCAGAGCTCTACATTCATTTTTCACAGTTTTAGATTCAAAAGTAAAACACAGGTTTAAGATACAGGCCTACCTAAGAAAACGGCCAAACTGTAACAAAATACTTTCAGATGTCTACCTTCTTCAAATAATCAGCAACACAAAATGAAAAACATGCCACATTCCCGCAAAACTTTGCACCACAACACTTCAAAGTCAATATATTTTCACCAGAACCATACTCTAAAAAAACTCTAAAATACTCTAAAACCATACACACGACCTGCAACAAATCCAGAGGCGAACGGAGTTTTCAATTGTATGCTGCTAGTTCTTTGAAAAAGGTAGACATCTGACAAACTTTTGTAACAGCTTGGCCGTTTCCTTTGGAAGGCTTGGGATAGACATTCATTCACGGCGCGTCCGGTTTTTGTCCACCTCACTACGCAGTCTTGCCCTGCCCAAACATGCCCAATGCACATTTCAGTGAAACAGTCCAGATCATGAGATTTTTTGCTAAGCACATAACAAAGGACATTTCTGCACTGTCACTCAGACATACTCAAGTACCGAGTGTCCCAGTTAAGCACCCAACTCCTCAAAAGGTGTTGCTTTAGCCCCAGTTATCTGACCTTATGAGAGAGGTTCTCAAAGAGTCTCAGTCCAGGGATGAGGCGAGTGTGTGTGCCTATGAGTGTGTGCACATACAACTGTGCGGGTGTGGGTCGAAGAGCACTTGAGTGCATTAGTGTGCGTGAGAGCTTGAGTGATGTGCATGTCAATGTGTGCACGCTGCGTGTGAGCGTCTTTGCGAGCGTGCGTATGTGTGCATGAGCGTGTGTGTGTCGGCACACATTACAGGGACAGGAAAGCCACTGGATGACCGCCCACATCTGTATTTACTCTGAAGATATTTGGACACGCGGGTGGTCGGACACAGAAGACAGGCCTAATCTAAGTGGCGCTGATGGCTGACTGAAAGCTATGCGTTTGATGTGGGCCCTTTTCGGTCAAAGGAAAAGGCTCAGGGGAAGGCCATGATGGTATCTGTGGGAGGACTGAAAAATGAAAGAGGGAACGAGACCAGATGCTCTTTTTTCCCCCTTCCTTCTCTGTACAGCAGATACAGCAAGCGTGTTCTTCTTATTTTGTTAATAAAATACCTTGTAGTAAAATGATTTCCACCAGGTTCGCTGGAATAGGTTACTGCATTTGAAAGGCAAATCTTTTTGTTAGGCATTATGTCACTATGAGATGATGCCACTTCGTGAACAGGATCTCATTTAAATTCTCAGTTGCAGTCATTTTCTAATGCAGTGTGCACTTAAAATACAAATTTTAGGTTACAACAGGACAAATTATACACCAGATCTTCTGAAACCAATAAGACAATAAGACAATGAGTACAGATTGAATAGGTATGCAGCTAATTTGCCATCAGTTAAAAAGACTGCCAGCACAAAAAACAATTACCGACAATATAAGTGTTTGCTTTAGCAATACAAGCAATTGGCTGGAGACTGAGAGGTACAAAAAGTATTTATTTAAATGTTGTCACTGGAACCTCCCATTCGCTCACCAGCAACCTTGACACTTTGTGAGGAGGGATGACAAAACATAGATATTCAGAGAAGTTTGCTGCTTACACAAGCATTTTCCGCAGCACATTGGTGAATAACGTTACACACCCTATGGTGTTGAGCAGTTTCCACATAGCATATCGAAGTTCTGCAGCAGCACTTAAATGTGGTTTATTGCCATTTGCGTAGCGACCACCAGAAGACTCAGCTCATACGGCTGACTGAGAAAAAGCAGCTCTTGGACGACCCCAAAGCCTCCACTCTTTGAATGGTGCTGTGTGCACGTATCTCTAAGGCACTTCCTGAAGGTTGACAATGGAAACAAAACTCCAAATATAACAAATCAAAGCTCATTTACACTGCGTAACTTCCCAAAGGATTGTCACCACTCGTTTCATGGAGAACCCCGGCCTACAGCAGCAAGTCTGCAGCTGCAGCTGAGAGGTAAAATTCCAGTGTTGGGAGACAGGAAATCAGTCATTAGGAGGCGGAAGCCCATAATTCTCTCACCGGTTCAGGCTTTGTTAAAATAACCTGAGTGGTCACACAGCCAGCGTTCACGTGGCTGAAACTTAAGTTTAGCGGCAGCATGGCTGCACTCTGGAGGCACTGCGATAGCAGATGAGGCCAGGCGATGGACGTGCAGGTATAGCTGGCAACAAAGAGGGGGCTAGACTGCAATATCGTGTGTATGATCCGCAATGCATAATATTGTTCCGCTTTGCACCCGGGCTAGTCGACGTACTAATCAGGTCTAACAATACCCAACAGAACTGGCACCAGCTCCACTGACTGACATTTGCAAAATGACAGGCTTCCGCGTTTTAAATAGACACTTTGTGTAAATCAGCTGCACTCGTATTTCCGAATCGAGTGGTTTTGCAGGCCTTGTGCATTCCATTTCAGTCAAATTGCACTCAAATCCATTCAAATTATGGAGCTTTCATCACATGAAAAACAATCCACTTGCACAGGTGTCCTTGTTACATAAGCAGAGGTGTTCCAGGTTTTTGTGCCCAACACGCACGTTATCTTCTGGGGAGAAGGACAGACTGTACATGGGTTTTAACAACATGTTATCACCTCTCAATAGCTTTGTGTTGCAAGCGTGTTTGAGTAAAGAGAGCATTGTTTGAAGACCTCTCTTTTCAGAACCTCAGCAGAGGTGAAGACGAACAATATTGTGCAACATCAGAATTACCAGCATTGGAAGACAAAGGAAGAGAGCAACCATTGTCGATAAGTGGATTAACTTCTCGTTTGAATGATAAAAGTGAAAGAAAATGTCAACTAGGCCTATGCTGTCGGTGGACGAAAGCAAGGGGTATATTCCTAAAATTCCCCAATCCTCGAAGCCCCCTTTATTGGATTCTCCTTTTGACCTACAATATGAGGCAAATTTGAGGTCTGAGTAAGTAATTGTTCCAGAGATATGATTAAAGAACGGATTTTTTTCAATATATAGCGCCACCTGGTGGCAAACCTAAGAGTGCATACTTGTCCAAAATCTAATCAGGTCATCCTATCTACCCATATGCTAAAAATGAGAAGCCAATGTAAAGTATTTTGCGAGTTGTCGCGCAAACGGCTAAAATCTGTGGACCCGGCGGCAGGTGGGGCGAAACCATGATATTCCCGAAACTAGGGGATATAATAATGAATCGATGTGCTATTCAAATAGCAATGAAAACACCCATTCTAGGTGGAAATATGAATTTAAAAAAAAAAAAATTTGTGAAAGAGGTTTTTTGGACGACAAACATCCATTCAATGTCTCTTGTATTACACAGTCTGGTTGTTACAGAAAAACTACGTTAGATAAGTACAGGCATTCTAGTCCAAAAGTCAAGAATATTAATTCACACAAAACAAAAAGTATAAAACTGATCCAGTACACAACTCGCATGGGACTGCATATGATGCCTATTTGACCCCTGCGATCATTGTAAATGTTGATCTTAACATTGATATGCTACAATAAAATTTTCAATCAACAGGCCTCCAGTTCAGAGACTGGCATAATGATGTAAGAACTCCTTCTCGAAGACCAAAGAATACCATTATGATGCCATACTCCAGCTTCACCATTCCCTGAAATTATTCCCATATACAGGACTGGCTTTGATAGCTGCAGTTCAAGTTACTTTATTCCAGATGCATTCAGTCATTCATTTCGAAGGGGAAGCAAAGTTAGAGGCTACACAGGAAATGATACACTTAATTTCCTCACAATCACACAGTTAAGATGGCAAAACAGAACTTAAATACACCCACAAGGTAGGCAGATGTTCGGCTGCAAGGCCTTTCCAGTCGCAACTGGGCATTACGGAATCTCAATAACAGTAGTATGAACCAAATCTTCTCTAAAAGACGACAAATGGTGGATCCGCTGGAATTGCTTGTTTGCATCGTGAACCCTGATCACGCAATGACAATAATTAAATGACTTATTGATGTTTCTAAATTAGCAGGAAGCGTGCAGACCTCCAATTCAAGACGCTGAATTAAACAAGGCTGAAGTTGGTTTGCAATTCGCAGTCTCCAATTGGAACTTTCCGCTGTGCCTTACAAAGCTTTACTGTCCATACACTTGTTTTAAACATGTACGTAAAAAATATGAATAAAGAGCAAAAATTTTTTAACAGCCTTGGAATGTCATGGAAACATTACACATTCAATTCAAAATCGAAGCATAAACACGTTTGATCAAGTCTGCGTTATTCTTTTACAGGAAGTAAAGAAAATGAATATTAATCTGCTCAAAAAAAGGTGTCGTTTTCTCTTCAAACTAAAACTCTACATTTAACACAAGATTTAACTTAAATTACTGAACTAATATTTTGTTGTATAAGCATTGTTTTTGATAACTGCTGCACATCTGAGGTGCATCGAGTCAACCAACTTCTGGTTCCCACTAACAGGCAGGGCAGTAGCTAGGAATTCTGGGCCCCCTGAAAGAATATCAGTGTGAGCCCCCGCTCCCGGCATTTCATTACCATTTTTTTACAACAATGGCTGTTATTAATTTTTCTGTTGCTAAGTGTTCTTGACAGTGCTAGATGCAGTACGCCCAATTTTTCCTCTTTGTTTTTTTAACGATTAACCACTCAACACTGAGTCAAGAGTATTATTATGCAAATTCTGAATAATTAGATGTGGCACGTATTCACAAAAGAGGCTACCTGAAACCACATTATTACACCTAGTCTGATCAGAAATAAATGTTCAATTAACCACTCAGCAAATGGGTACTGGGTATTGTATTGTAAAACACTGAGCACCGATGTGCAACAGACAATAACTCAAAGTTATGCTGGCTAAAGATACAACAGAGGGTGGAGCTGTTCTAGGGAAATCACAAAAAGTAGCTATGTAACTTAACAATTTGAATTTCTTGCAAGTAATATTGACAACACAATGAAATACTCTTGGAAAATAAATATCAAAAACTAAAATTTTAAGTTTTCCCTTATGTCAACTTGAGACCACAGCTGATTCTGTAGCAGCAGTCCATAAAGGTTTAATTATTCCATTTCATATTGCTTTTGTAAACATTAAAAATTATATTTTATGGACCAACTAATGAAGAACTAACATATCTAGTCTTGGAATAAACCAAATTTAGATGGGCTTCTCTCTTAGTACCATAGCTCTAAGCACACAGCTTCACTTTGATATTGTATGAGGCTCTGTAAAATTACCCCCCGCGTCCCGCGATAAGATTTATGGCAACAGAATAAAGTAACAGTTTAGTTTTAGTGAACACTTTTGTACGGAGGTAAAATGTCAGCCTTGTCAAGCGATTTGTTCAATTACACCGAAGGTTACCACACTGACTGCAGGTAATTCGCTAGCCAAACCTAGCCTGTACTGTCCAGTCACGAGCCAACCAAGTATGCAGTAACCACTCATAATAAGGATGGAGGAATGTGTCCTGCTGCTACCGGATTTTTGACGGTATATTATAATGGCTAGCGAATGATGACCATACCAATCTTTTCTGTAGATGATACCGTTAATAACGGAGTAATGTCATTTTTGTCAGGCGATTATTTACTCAGATGACCGCATCTTACATAAGGGTTAATTAACGAGAAAGTATGCATTCCACGGTTTTAATGCAGTAGGCAGAGGCAAATAACCACCCACCGCGAAGTGAAGTGCCTTAAAACCGTGGAATGCTCACCTTCGAGTTGATTATCCGGCTTATACCAACTATAGTCATTTGCCAGCAATATCAAATCGCAGCATTCAGAAATTTTTGGTTAAAGTTTTGCACTAAAAAAAAAAAACCAGTTGGTAATCATTAAACAGGCGCCGGCGCCTTCTCATACCCAATACTATAGGCCAAGCTAAACTGAACCAGCTATCTTAGTTCATCTTACGTTCATGGCGAAAAATTTTTTTTGCATATGCTTACATCTGTTTACTAGCTTATGATTTGATACCGGATTCCATCTGAAACGGAGATTATGCATAACGCAACATTATGCGCGATTATGCAGACTGTAGCTAACTTGCTACCCACAATTACAATGAATTTATGACGGTTTCCAGAGTCAGCGAGCTGAAATCAATCTGCTGGCACAGCACGTAGCTAGCGAACTGTCAGCAGTTGCTGATATGTGAAGTGGACACGTTAGCTTCCTTTGTAACCGTACACAATTACAATCGTTTAAATGAATTAAACTTCGCCTGATTACTTCGCTGCTATAATATTTATGGTCATTATCGCTTGAGTACCCATTGTTAATGCCCCGCAGGATGCAACTTCTATGACGCCGCTAAATTCACTGGAGATAAATGAGCAGCAAGGTTTCTGTTGCACCCAGTCAAATACCAGCTCTAACGTTGCTATGGTTACAAGTTGCCTAGTGGATGAATTTCGAATGGTGAAACTACCGTATCCGAACTACCTGTGCGGTTCCACGGTTTTAATGCTTACCTGCCAGCCAATCAAAATAAAGGATTCACCCAGACCATGGTATAAAGTAACTTAACGTTAGCAGCTGAATAACCACCCTAAACAGCTACCATAACAAGCTAGTTAAATACTCTCACCTTTCTTTGAAAAGAATTTTGCAATTTTCTGGGCCCCTGCTCTGCTGGCCTCTCTCTCTCGCTCTCCCCTTTTCTGGTGTCCAGATTTGTGTGTGTGTGTGTGGTCTGCACGTACTATTGCCTGCCGTAGTTCGCGAACCTCGCAAGCAAAAACGCACAATTTTCAAAGAGGAGCACGAAGCATGGACTGAACCATTTTTTAAGAAGGGGGTTGAAATTTATTTCATCAATATAGCATGGCTTTGTGATTAACTCTGGTGCATTAGTATGAATAGCAGTTAGGTCTATGCATAATAATTAAGTCACGGGGAAACACCTGCTAACAGGTATTTCAGCCCAGGATGAACAAACCGCATTCTACAGTTTGTGTGAATTTTTGGGTTTGCTTCAGAAACGGCATTTTTTATGTTATACCACAAGTTTACAAAGGGTTTGGGGTCAGGGGATTGAGCTGGCCACTCCAATACCTCAATGCTATTTGTCTGGAAACTGGAACAGAGATGTTGCTCACTTACTCGTGTGTTTGAGGTCGTTGTCTTGTTGAAAGACCCATTTCAGGGGCATTTCCTCTTCGGCATAGAGCAACATAATCTCAAGTATTTTGATGTATTCGAACTGGTCCGTAATCCCTGGTATATAAAAAATAGGCCCCAAGTATGAAAAACATCCCTAATATCATGATTTTTGCACTGCCAAGCTTCATTGTCCATTAGACCTGAATAGAACAATTCTACTCCCATCAGTCCACAGAATGTTACATCATTTCTCTTTGGGCTAATCAATGGCAAATATTTTACCAATTTTGAATGTGCCATTTTTTTCAACAATGGCGCTTTACAGGGGCTTCTTGCTGATAGCTTAGCTTCGATCAAACATCTCAACTGTAACAGGTGACTTCATTTCCTCTTTGATTTTTCTCGTGGTGATGGTTGGCTCAATCTTTGTTATGACGACTATTCTTAGATCCATTTTAACAGTGGTAGCTCATTTCCTTCCACATTTCAGTTTGTTGCCATTTTAAAGCTTGGTTTGATGAGTTATGACGGTAGGTCTTTTTTAAGCGGATCAGGTCTTATATGGTCTTTACAGGGGAAAAAGTACTTTCTCAACATTTTCTTTGGTTTCACAAAGCAAGAAAAGGTTCTCAAACTACAGGTATGGTTTAAGATAGTACATTTAGGTTCTCAGTGTGAATATTTCCCAGGTTTGAGGAGTTTTAGAATAGCGTTTTTTTTTTTTTTTTTTTTAATCTAGGCCTACTCTTATCTCATCAGAATCCAAAAAACAAATCATTCATCTGATTGTTTTCACAAATCACGAAGCTTGCACAAATTTGAAATTGTGTCTAAATTAGTGTCTGCAGTTGTGTCGGTAATGTAGTTCAGATTTGGTGAATCCAAACATTTTTTTTTTAAAATCAGGATCAGGCCCATCATGGTCTAGACCTGGAAAAAAAAAAAAAAAAAAAAAGGCTGAGGGATCTCTCTAAAAGATGCTGCAGTTTAAACGATCAACATCTTGGGTTGTAAATCAATTGTACACCACTTCATTCTAGAATACCTTTCAATTTCACCCACCCACGCCAAGTTGCCATTTTAGTTCAGAAATTTGCTTGAAATTGACTGAGCACCACATACACAAACATTAAACCTTTTTAAGGTGGACCGGAAATATCCACAAGAAAGTTGCAAATCGGAGGTCAACTTCAGTCTAGTTTCAAGTAATCCATTTTCAAAAGTAGTCAGCTTGGCTTGATAAAACGGCAGGATTCAAATGGAGCTTTCACGAAGTAATTCCTTTCCGTAAATGTCTCAATGACTTAAATAGTATCGGAAGCACAGTAAAGTGAATACTTCACTCACCTGCGAGAAACCTGTGAGAGGCAGGAAGTAGGAATTACCGGAAAACACACAAACTATCCTTTTTTTTTCTTTGCTTCTTGTTCTTTTGTTTCAGCATGATTTTTTTCTATACTCCCTTTCCTGGGAGATTCCTTCTGCAGGAGCACCACCATCTGGGTCTAAAAAACCCTTTCAACTGCCAGACTTGCTAACATTGGCCATACTCAACGTAGTGGCTGAGAAGTAAAAATGGTTACCCTGTCCACCTGCCCAGTGACAGACTGTTAACCCCAGTAAGTCTGTCAGTCTAACAGGTTTTGGAGATCTAGACAGTGGTGCTCCTAAAGTGGAGGACTCTCCCAAGAAAGAGAAAACGTCATCAGGCCGTAACAAAAGAAAAAGAAGAACAGAAAAGGTAATGGTTTGTGTATTTTTCCTGGTTTGCCGCTGTTTAGAGTAATTCCTAATGCGAATCACGCATATCACCCATCATAAAATTTCAATATATTTGGAAGATCTTTTGAAGCAGCACAATCACCTGACCAGGATATGGGTACTTGAGTACATTTTCTTCCCCATACCATCCATGATACAATCTAAAAATTGAAGATGTGACTCTCAAATTACGTGACAACTTGGGCAGTAATTGGCTAATATTTACGAGCCTGTCCCACAGATGAGCAGAGACCCGCAGTCATGCATGTAATCAGGAAAAACCAAAGATAGTTTTCGCCTTTCTAAATGTTGTATAATTTTTACATAATTCTTAAATTCATACACTTTATTGAACCCTGTGGCCTAATCTGTCCTCTGCATTTGACCCACCCTATACTTCGAAGCAGGGGGCAGCCACATAGCAGCGCCCGGGGACCAACTCCTGTTCTAAAGCCAGTGTCTTGGTCAAGGGTACTGGTCGGAGTGTTCCTGAAATGAATGTTTTTCTCAGGTGGGGGAAATCAGAGTACCCCTAGGAAACCCACACGAACACGGGGAGATCATGCAAACTCCACACAGAAAGCCCGTAGGCCAGATGCGAACCCACGACCTTCTTGCTGTGAGGCAGTAGCGCCAACCACTGTGCCACCATGCCGCCCTTTGCTCACCTTCGGAGATTTTTCTGGTTCTAAGAGCCTTTGCTAGCCACGTGCAAAGCAGTTATAAAACCTTCATGGTCTCATGACATGACAGACGCTATTAATTGACAGACTTATTTTAGTCTCAGATGAACAGTTGGTTGTTGATCTCATATGAACATCACTTCCTTTGGCTTTTTTTTTTGGAAAATCCAACCTGATACCTACACACACACAAAAATAAAAAAAAATCCATAGGCTGATCTACATATCGTAGAGGGTAGGAAGAGAGACTTTTTTTTTTTGGGAGTTACAGCCTGTCTGCACGTTGGCAACAGAAAGCAATTAATGCATGAAGAAAGTAGCACATATAAAATCAAACTCAAGAGTCACATTGATCAGAGGGCTGTAGCTCATACCATTTTCTTCCCTGCAAGCTAATCACTGGTTTCTTAATGAAGATTGCTATTACTTGAGGTTGGAAAAAAAACAAATGGCAAAACATCCATGTTTCAGATTTTTTTTAATCACTAAAATTGGTCATTTTTCCTAGGCAGTAGCTTTAAACATCCACAGGCATCAGCGTCACAGTGGATTAACCAGCATTTTACAAGAAAAATCTCTGCTGAGCTACAGATTTAATGGAACAGTTAAGTATACAAAAAAAAAAATGCATAATGACTCCATTTCCTCTTCAAGTTCAAAACTATCCAAAAGTGACTAGTGTAGTTGGCAGAATTCTTTATTTACATCCACAAGTCAAGTTGCTTTACATGAAACAATGACAGGCAACTGCTTCTAAGTTCAATGAGAGAGAGAGAGAGAAAGAGAAAAAAAAAAAACAACTCTTCATACCACCATCTTTATCTTCTGCATACATTAGATATGTGGCTGTGTTCAGTGAGCAACTGGTGCCATTTCAAGCCAGTGTTCAGGGAAGAATTTTTTTTTTTTGCTCTCCAAGCGATTGTCACTCATGTTAAAGAGTTTCACCAAACACCTGATATAAAGTGCTCTGTAGACCAGTCATGAATTGAATGGATAAAAACAATCTTGTCGACATAACACAAAATTCACTTGACAATTCACTTCATTTTCAATATCTTTATACTTCAAAAAAAAAAAAAAAAAAAAAAAAAATTAGCGAAACCGGTTTCTTATGGTCTAAGGGGAAAGTAGTTTCTCGCAACCTAACCAAAAAGAGATTTTACAAAAGCACTAGTCACAAGTTGCCTCTTTGGTAATCAAAATAAAAAATGTGTACATCGGCCACAACAATGATTGGTGAAAATCAAATCCCAACAAGTACCAAGTATACGAAAATGATTACGACTTGTAAAATTTATGCTAAAACAAATACAGTGTATCGAATGATAACCTTCATAAGACTGACACACTCAGAGACATAGATCTGTACGTACAAGCTATGCCTTCATTACTGTTAAACCCTTCACCAAAGTCAAGCTTCATTAGTCTGAGAATCTGCACTTTCCCCAAATTCTTCAACTCGCAAGTGTTCCTCCTGTTTGGTCCATATGGGCAAACAATATCACTTCACAAGGAAAAGCCGCAACAGCATTCTCTCATCTGCCTTTCTATAACCTTCATCAGTTAAGAAAATACTACCCACCAAGACATAACTTCAAGAAATAATTACAGCAATGATAAAAACACAAGGCAAGGCTAATTTTCACATGAACATTTACATCAGAGCTTCTAAATTACAGTATTTACACTTGGGCCAAAAGCACAGAAATGCTACATCTACAGATTTCAACATGATCACAGTGGAAATAAATGCCCAGCTGTCCATCGGGATCCTTCATCTCAAAGCAGAACCCAAGATACTCAGACATTTCTAACTTTGGCAAATTTGACCCTGCATCACTAGCTTCAACTTATGTTACCATCAACGAGAGGAGACGATCTTCTTTGTTCAGTTCTGTACAATTAAACATGCCGCGATATATACACACATAAATAATTTTCCTCATACGCACCGTAGACACATCAGAAAGAAAAATTAAAATAATTAAACCAATTATTTTCCTGGGGAAATGGCCAGAGGAACCCTCTGCAGTTGAGTACTGAAACTGAGCGGTGGTTCTCCATGTTGACCTTGAGGACCCCCTGGGTACGTTGGTTATCATTCCAACCACAACTTAAATCACCATCTTAAACAGCAGTTAATTTGCATTTCTTAAGTTCTTTTCAAGTTTCATTATTTACCCTCTTTGGCCACATTGACCAAAACACTAGGATCAAAATTGTGCTTCAGTTCAAACAAAACTAAGCAGATTTTTAAGGGAACTGAAAATGATGGTGAATCAACAGGGTCCTAATTACATTGGCGAAAGTGATTTCTCCAACTTTTACTCAACGCAGGTTTGGTTTGTTCTCATACACCTCGTCTTTTAATTTGACATCAACCACCAAATCGCTGCTCTTAGTGACCGGGTCCAGACTTTCCCCCATCAGAGGCAAATATTTATTCATCATTTCATCAGATATAATTTTCACTTCTTTTTATCCAATAAAACATCTTTGCATTACAGTACCATATGGAATTCTTCAGGGTATATATATAACAACTTCTCAAAAAATGTGGCTTAAAAGGGTAAATTATCCTTGTAAACATGAATAGCGTACTATGAAAAAGAAACAAATTTGTTCAAATTCTGGGACTGCAATTGCGGTTAAAGTAAAAACAAGAATACACAGGGGGTCACCTGGACCAATGTTGAGAATCACTGCAGAAGAGGAACAGTTGCAACAGCCACAAGCTCGCCTCCACCTGCCGTTTTAAGTGTACAACTGCCGGGTAAAAATGATCATATATGATGAATACAAGATAGCAGGAAGTTAAGACGCCTTCGATGCTTCCTCAAAAGGAGGACACTACCAAAGGGGGGGGTGGTCACTGCCAACAGCCAGACAGATTTAAGCAGTAGCAACAGTGCGTTACGTGTGAAATGTCGCCCTTGCCTGGTCATCCAAGTATCCCCATTTGGAAGGATACAGGCACCCTGTTGTTTCCTTGCTATAATGCAGCAGGATCATTTCGCAGATCGACTTCTCACATATTGTGAAGGTGGAGAGCAAAACCAAAAAGAGCCGGAGAAAGAGCCAGATACACTGCGATTCAGATGGATGATCTGGCCAAGTTTGGAAGCGGTAGAGTTCAAACAGCCTCAGTTAAAGGGCCTTTCAGAACAGCTGAAATGAGAACCACTTCACTATTCATCCATGATTTATAGCAAAAGCTCCTATATAGCTGTGATTTTCCTCTTGTTCTGCCACTGAAGGGGCAGGAGAACCCTTTCAGTCCACATTCTGTTAAGTGGGTTGGATCAGAAACTCAGCCTTGTCATCACTCTTGAGGAGATTATAAACAAGTACCGTTGAATATGCATTTCTGGATGGTCTCTATGATTACTGCCACCGCGTAATGGTCTGCTGCGGGGAGAATAATCCAGAATCTTTTGCAAGGCATACTGTAAAACACAAATGACGCTGCTAGGGGCTAGCTAGGAAAGCTTCCTCAAAACCGAATTGGCTTTTTACAAATGCCACATATAAATGGCTTTGAACAAACACGTCAGTCTTATTTAAAACTAAGTGCAAAACGCCAACTGAGATTCATGAGGAGAGTTATGAAGACCAACAAAGGGGAAGAATAACCCCTTAAATCCATGGCTCATTTTGACACAATCAGCTAGTGCCACATCATTTTTATCTGAAGCAAAATACCAAAGAATCCAACAACTTGTTCTTCATGTCTGCTGGTTCATATTTACACTGTGCAAAGCAGACTCCATTCCAGGCAAATCAATACAGAGTGAAATCTTCTTGAAGGTCTGTTCACGGCAAGAATGATAGCTAGAACGATAACTATAAAAACATAGTTTTAAACATCCTTCAAACACAAGTGGATAAAAAGTCAACATCATAACTACAGTGGCAGTGACTACGACAAACAGGTGGCTAAAAAAAAAAATCCATCAGAACTACCAGGGCATTTAGAACATCTTGTTCATCAGAGTGGATGCTTACATTGTTATTTATTTTATCTTTATAGTTAATAGTTCTTGGCGTGGACAGGCCTTTTTGGTCATCTTCCTCAGCAAGGCCCGAGCAGTACATCTCTCCTTCAGTATTCCGTCTTTTTCATAGCATACACATCACTCTGAACACTTCACCTGGACAAGACAACTGTCTTTTGAGCCCCAAGAGCATCGGTAAACCCCCTTTAATGACAAAATATTACCAATGCACTAAGAAATACATTCCTCTTCCTCTTTTGCTCACCACTTTTTTTGAACTCTTTTAGGGTTAATTTAAAACCAGCACCAGAATCAGTGGCTAGGACATAAAATGCATTTCTGTAAAAAAATACCCAGTAAAAACTTATCATAAATGAAAGTAAAAATACATCTATATTAGTACCTTGTGGATACTTTGTTTTTCATGGGTGAGTGAACAAATTCACTCTGGTCTCTTAATAGATATAAGAAGCCCCGCCCCTTTTGGTCCCAGCACCACCCCCCAGTAACATGTCTGGTGGGCTGGGAGGAGCTGAGCTCAGAAAAAGATGACGTCCTCCTTGGACATGTCCTCGGCGATGGTGTACGCAGGCGGCGTGTTGTGTAGAGAGCTGTGGCTGGGCTTGTGTCCGCTGACCGTGTACGGGGGCTGGGAATCGGGATAATTCTCTGGAGGGCTTGCAGTATCTGCCCAGTTAGCAAAGAAAAACAAGTCAGATTCTGAGACCATTTAATGCGCGAGATCACAAACGTAAATCAGCAGAAGGCTCTTCGCTGCACATTCGTACACTGGTGCAACAGACTGATGACAACGGACTTTAGGACCCTACAGCCAATTCAGAATTTGGAATAAGCATAAAAAAACCAGTCTCTTCAAATGACTAACTGACATTAGAAGCACAGAATCACCTTTCCTAATTATAACTGGGTATTCTTATGGTCATTTCACTGCCACTGCTAGTAACTGAGAGCAGTAGAGATCTTAAACACCAACATGACTTGGAAAAACATCTCAAAAAACCTCAATGAAGAGTGAATAGCCTCTTGGCGAGAGGTCAGACATTAGACCCAGAGATAAAGGACAGGTTTATGATGTTTGCGGGCTGGTTTTACCTGGATGGTAGGGCTGTAGAGGGCTTACGGATCTTTTCCCTCTCAAACTGCCATCATCTTTCCCTGATAACTTCAGCGGCAACATCTGCTTCATGTCCACAGAGGCTGTTACAGAGGGAAACTGGTTACACTGCAGTCTAATATCCAGTTCGCAGTGCATGCCACATTCCCCTTCACAGCTGGGACTTTGCGAGGACAGACGGGGAGTGAATAAATTATCATAAATTACAACAGCAAACAGAGACAAAACTTTGTAAGACAAACTTGAAGATGATGGAACATGTAGGTGGCCCTTCAACCAGAACCCAGCCCCACGACAGAAAAATAAGCATGACCCAAATGCCTCGGTCACACCTTCGCGTATTTGGCTTGCGAATTGCTGCATATTGCCCGAACGCAGACATAGGTAGTCATACCTACTAAAGGGCAATGAGGTGTGCTCACTACGCACTCATTATGCAGACTAACGCATAGGCCTATGTTAGTCGCTGGCTAGTTAAAAAATTTGAGACTATCGCTACCAATCGCAAGGTCAAATTGCCTACAAGCTGATACGAGTGGCAACCAGTGAATGCGAGCGAGAGCGAGCAGCTTAGCGCAGATATGTGCAATCATACGCACTTCTTTTATGGAGGCATCAGACAGCGGCTGCCTTAAACATTGCAGGGGTTAAACTCAAAGTTCGTAAACGCATCTCGGTTCTCGTCTTCCAGCTCCCTCATCAGGTGGTTGAACTGTCCCTGGACGTTCCTCTGGCAGATCCAGGACCGCACCCAACAACTTCGAGGGACACTTCGTTGATGCAAGCAGCAATTTCCCTTGCTCATAATCATCATTCACTTCTTCCAACTGAACCAAAACCTTAAGCTTTTGCAAGGCAGAGCTCTGCTGCAGGGCCATAGTTATCAAATTTATTTTTCTTGTGGATGTAGACTCATCAGAAGCTACGATGTGTATGCCTGGTCCCGCAAAATGACTAGTATTTAAACACCGCTGCAGCCCAAGCGAGCTGGTACGCTGTAGCGCGAGGTAGCACGCAGCAGTACGAACAACAGACGAGCTAAAGCTAGGGAACACGCAGCGAGACGCAATGAGGCCAACTGGCGCGAGCGGCTAGCGAGCAGCAAACAAAGAACGAGCTACATACACAACGTGGCGAGCGAACTGCGCATTGAATCGTACTGCTATGTGCAGCAGCGAGCGGTAGCGTGGTAATAGGCAACCGTAGGCAAACTTTGTAGGAGCGGCATACGACCTACCTACGAGCTAGATCCGCAATAGTGTGACTGCTACCTTCAAATTTTGTCGAGTATTGCGGGGTACGGCTGCGTATTGATATACCCCGGATAGTGTAGCAATACGTGGCAATATACGCAAAGAAGTGACCAAGGCATAAGAGCAAGGCAACCAACTCAATGCGCCGAGAGCCAGTGCTGTCACAGAATTTTCGTTCCATCGATGCTAGACAACCAGTGTTAGATACATGATGAAAAGTCTGAGCGTGAATATTGCCGAGTATTCGTAACTCGTGAAACTCAAAACCTCCACTTTAGTCAACTGCACTGAAAAAAACTGGGTTAACTGTAATCCATTCAGTGATATAGGCCCAAGTTTGGATGGAGTTAAAATCAGGGCAGTCTCAGACACTTAAGTACCAAGGTTGCTACTGCACACAGAAAATCTACACTGACACTACAAATCAATGCAATGAAATGACCAACCACAATGAAAATGCAAACTCGGGGGGGGGGGGGGGCGGCGGCATTTATTGATCAAAGCCCTGCCCAGTCCAACATGCAATTTATTCTGAAATCACAGTACTCTATGGTTGAAACTGAACTGCAATTTTTCTTACAGTGCTATAACATGACATACCTTGCACTGCAACAAGAAAGTTGCGATGTCGGATGTATATGTGAGGCAGAAATGACAGTAATGATGAGTCCATTTTTGACCAGTTTGAGCTTGAGGAGAGGGCTCTGAAAGGGCTGCCAAGTTTTAGTGTCTGGACTGTGACATGAGGAATAAGCTTTGACTGGACAGCCAAACTGGGGTTTGGGAGTGAGCTCTGACTGGGTTGCCAGGTAAGAGAATGAAGCTGGGGCCTCTGACTGGGTTGGCAGGTTGGGGTGAGGTAGGGCTGCTCAATTAATCGAATGGCAATTATTTTAAGCGCAATAAATGTAACTGCCACTATGAGGCAGACAGACAAGCTTGCATATTACCTCTTCTATGACAAATACCTAATGAGGTCATTTGAAATGCTTCCGGGAAGAAAATTGACGGACTTCGAATTCAGTTATCAGGTGAGGTTGGACAGGGAGGGGAGGGGAGGGGAGGGGGCAGGAGATGACACGTGTTCAGACCTGAGCTCTCCGTGCGGTGCGAACCCTTCGTCTTCCCCCCTTTCTCTTTGCCCTTGCTGAGGGCAGCCAACTTGGTGGGGATCTGTTGCTGGACTCCGCCCTGCTTGTGCAGCTGATTGGTCGTGCTGATCAGGTGGATGGGAACCTCAGTCTTGATGGGCTGAACGAGAGGCTGGAAGTCGCCGGGGACTACGGACAGGCTGGGCCGCACGTGGCTGGACTTGGAAGAGAGCCCCAGGTCGCCAGATCCACCTGCTAGGGGCTCGCCGTTGAAGCTAGATGACAGCGACAGGGCCTGTGGAGGGGGTGGAGAAAAGTATCAGGCAAACTGTCCAATAGGAGCTGCAAACAGTCCCAAACCCTAGAAATAACCCCCCCTCGCCCCACTCAGCTCAGAAATGACGTTCACTGCGTGCGATATCACAATTTGATCCGCAGTTGAGGAACACTGACTTTCGGCAGATCTGCTTTTTGGTGCAAGTTCAGAGTAGAGAAACGATTTAATACACAAATCAGGTTTAAAAGCCGGATAAGTCGTCACAATGACTATATTCCACAACTGAAAAGAACTTGCGGCTCCAACGGAGAGAATTTAAACTCCCTACAACACCACTGCCTCTGCTGATAGTCACAGACACATTCCCTAAATTATGTCATCATAAGAACAGCTGAAAACTCATCGCTACACAGGAGTCAGTCTTGCATTACCCTGCATCTGAAACAAAAACTCAGCAGCTCGCTGCACCGTGTGGGAACCCCGCCAAACAAAGCGAGTGGGCTCACTTTGAAGACCGTGCTCTTTACTGGGGGAAAAACTCGTAACCTGTAACCGACAGGCTGTTAAAGAAATGCAATCCGCTCTGTGTGCGCCGTTTAAATGATGAAAATGAGCATTAAAAACACGTTGCCCTTGCTGCCATTTCACAATTTTTTCCATCTCATCTTTGAAGTGCTACTGGAAGCCTTAGGACGCTGCACTGAAGTGTCTGGGAAACACTAACCCCCTCACAGTTGGCAGGCAAAACCTGCCGGGCCAGGAGACAATCAGATATGGATTAGATCAGCAGTGGGAGAGGGATATAAACTTTGAGGTGACATCATCGCCCGAACACAGTGCCGGCTCTGTTTGAAGGATAATTACCTTGAATCAAAAGGGGGGATTGAAGTTGCAGTTGTTTACAGTCCCACATGATCTCACTGGGCACAGGCTTTTCATTTTTGCTTCCCGAAGTCGAACACTGTTTGCATTCAGAAAGAGCAGACAATATGTCTGGATCTCAACTGGCTAAAATTGAGGGCAAACGCAACGTACTCAAATTTAGCTCTGAAATCCAAATCAAGCCCCGAAATCTAAATCTAGTTTAACTGGTGGTTTAGGGCTACGGAGTGAGCCGACAGGCATCACCCCTGACCCACAAATACAGGGAAGCTGGGAACCAGCAGTTCCCATCCCTCCTGGGCAGCGATTTGAGGAGTAACGTTAGGGGTCCTGGGGTAACTGGATGCCGAGAATGTGATTGATGTGCGGTGACCTCCAGGTCCCACGACGCCCAAACAGAGCAGATGTTCGCAATGTCGGGCGGGAGCAGGCCTGAGTCTCACTGGCCAATGACTGGATGCCTGTCCAAGCAGGGGGAGGGGTTAAACCACACCTGGGTGTCCACCTGCCCCAGGGCGCTGAACACGGGTGATGGAGGAGCCAGCAGTTTGTCGGGAGGGGGCTGCATTCACATCAAAAGGAGGAAAGTCCCAGGGTTTGGAAAGAACCCCCCCCATGTTCTTCTGCCACCAATAAACTCAGTCTGCCTGTCAATTTCACCAATGAGCTCTATTACCTAGTTTAAATCATTGGAAAAACAGTGAACCCAGATTACAGGAAAGAGGGCTTTTATTTTCTGAACCAGGATTTTTCAACCTGCGGTAGCCAGGACTGGCATCAATCTGAGATCCCACCACATGCAGATGTGTAATTGGCTCCCTCACCAGGTGCCTGCTGTGAAGTGCAAGGTTACTGGGGCAGTACACATGAGGGGGGGGTGCGCGCCGGAGAACAAAAGGCCCACTGACATCACACAAACAATCAGTGTTGGCCACATTTCAGCAGGCGTATTAATAAGAGAGGACTGCTGGGTAATTACATGTTGTGGTTTCCTGGCTTCAGAGCCCTGGGTTGCTTATTGGCAAATATTCATTTGGACCTTTTTTTAAAACCCAACACAGCGTCCAAGGATGCGGAGGCGGCCTCTTGAGGAAAAAAAAAAAAAAAAAAAAGCTGTCTGAAATCAATATGCGACCGTGGGTCTAAACAAGCAGCACCATTTTTAAGACTGAGTGGAGGGGAAAGTAAAAAATGATAAATAAGTAAATGAACACGTAATACAAGGAAGAAAATAGAAGCAACAACCAAAAACCAGCATGTAGAGCATGGTGCTGGTGTACCAAAGTACCTGTGAGACTGGGGTTTGCAGAGCGATCTCCTAATTTCCGGAGGGGAAAAGGTAGCTTGTGGCACGTTTGGGGGGTGGGGGTTTGGTTTCCGTGGAGACTCCACAGCCAGGGCTGAAGGTCGACAGATAGCGCAGTACAGTGGCGCATTGTTATCACAGGGAGGAAGTGACTGAGAACACAAACCAGGGCAAGCCTGGGCAAAGATCAAAAGGCTTCAAACCCAACGCTGTTCGCCATCTATGCAGCCGT
The DNA here is from genome assembly GCA_029721435.1 of Gymnothorax reevesii. Lineage (NCBI taxonomy): Eukaryota > Metazoa > Chordata > Actinopteri > Anguilliformes > Muraenidae > Gymnothorax > Gymnothorax reevesii. The sequence continues at coordinate 33,760,057 of CM056575.1, forward strand.
ACAGTGAGAATGTTTCACACACTCTCCAACTGCAACGTTCAGAACTAAAAAGGCTGCAGCAAAGGCCAAAAATGTTTCCTCAAGCCTCCATTTTGAATTGCATTCTTTAATCATCTCGTTTTTTCCCCTCACCAGCTGACTACTGGATTAAGACCTCCACAGTCTGAGAAATCAGAGCAACTTAAGATGATGAGTATTTGGAAGTTGCAGCGCTGTCCCAATTTCCTTATTTCTACCATTTTTTCCCCAGATTTCTTCTATTGTTACGCATTTTTCACAATTTAATGTTTCAGATGAAACAAGTTTCAATATTAGACAAAAATAACCTAAGTGAACACAAAATGCAGTTTGTGAATGAAGACTTCATTTATCGAAGGAAAAAAAAAGCTACCCAACCCTACCGGGCCCCATGTGAAAAAGTAACCGCCCGCTTTGTTCCGAAATCAACCAATGAAACAAATTTCAGAGAACAAAACGTGTTGTTTGTTCCTAATATGAAATGAATGAGTAAATTTCAAACAACTCCTCCTCCTCCAGAGGAATGTAATTTTGGTGAATCAAATAAAACAAATGTATTGTACACATTGGTAACCAGATATTAAGCCCTGTATTCAAATATGTAAAAATATTGCTTAATAACAGTTTGGCGGATGGCAAATATAAAAATGACAACTGTTTCAACATTTATGTGGCACCTCAAAGGAAAGCATATCAACTTGATTGTATTTCCACAGAAGGGAAAGGCATTCGCGTTTCCACAGAAGGGAGCAGGATATTTGAGTAAAATTCTGCCTGGCTGCGCTCTTTGGGTGAATGAGATTCACACTGGCCAGGTGCGCACACAGTGGGACTGTATAATTTTCACAGCCAACAAACATGCCATCTCGCAACAAAGCACTGTCATCACCATTTCCTGCCCTTGGTATTCTCGGATAATCGCGCACCAGGATCCATTTTTAGCATTTGCAGTCAATAATCATCTCCCATGCTCAGTAAGAGACCTTTCTGCCGCGGTTTCTACAGATACCGTCTCCATGGCAATGGTGCAGGACAAGATCAAAGGCTTGCACAGCCCTACAAAGTGCAGAGACTTGCTTACTTCTATATGCATGCCTATACGGGACGGAGCACAAATTCACTGCAGCATACGGGTGACTAGTTTCGCAAAAAGGACGAGGGTGCCATGGCATTTCCTTGGAGAAGATCTGTCTGAATTCCTTCACAGTAGTGGCACCCTGACAGCAATTTGGACACAGGTCGAAGACGCAGTGCCGTACACATTTTCTTGCCACGTGACAGAACGATGGACAGTGGAATTCAGTGTAGTTCTTCCCCCAAACTCATTAAACAGTCTGTGATTACAGGGGAAATTTCATATTGCTGCCTGGATTAACATCATTGACTCAGGAGATCAGAATTGGAATAGACAAGTTTCACAACAATCAGCGCGAAAACAGAAAACGTTCCACATACAGCCAAGCACATCTTCTCCAAAACACTGTCCTGCCAGAGGTAATTCATGTCAACCAAGTCTGCACAATCAATTTGATTAGGGCTTAACGTCAACTGCGCCAATGCTTGAAAGAATTAGGACCACAGACAAGCCACATATGTCCAGGCAATGTGCACGAACTTAACTCAATGCGAGTGACGCGGGTTTAAGAGAGACGCAGTTTAAGAGAGACGCCAGCTTGTGACTGTTCATTCTATGTCCCGTCGTCGTTATTGGCTTTAGCAGTGGGAAGGGACCAGATTAAATCTTGCTTGACGGAGATTAACATGTCATCATTACTGCTAGCATATGCTGCCACGTCTGCAGAAGTCAGTTTCGTACCAAAACAACGTGACCTGCAGCCTGAGTTTGGCTGAGCACAGTGGCACAAATAAATACGTTATTTAACCGGCATCAGCCGCATGCCCTGGAAAAAAAATTCAGCCAACTAAATTTTAAGCATTACTACAAGACTTATGCAATGGGGCCCATGCAAACATGCACGTAAAAGACATCTGTCCTCAAGTTAAACCAAGTGTTTAAAGGTGCAACAGTTGCCAGATCTGCTCTGTGGGAGTTATGCACATGCATACCATGCCACACCATCAAAAAGCAATAATAATGATAATCTTCTGAGGCACACATACAGGGGATCAAAGTCAATCCTTCAGCACTGCCGATGAACCTCTAGCCCTTGTGTTGCACAAATGAAACTCCTCCCCCTAAGCCCTGATGGGGGTTTGCGCTCGCTCAGAAGGATCGCAGAGATAACGGACACAAGGAAACTTGTTTCAGTGCTTGTTCTCAAAATGACAGCTTTCCCTCCCTACAGCCAGGTACTTCCTGAGGTCCAAAAGCAATGCATGATACTAAACGGTTAAAGGAAAAGCCAGGTAATGCCGCAGCAATTTTTATTAGGCGTTCATTAGGCTGTAATTTAACCAGGGAAGAATACCGAAGAAAATGTTCATCTTTTTCAAGGATGCCCAATAAAGGCAACATGTACACCAGTAGCAAGAATGTACAGAGTGAGAGAAACGAGGAAAAGCCCCTCGACCAGTTGTGGGGTTAAGGGCCTTGCTCAAGGGCCAAGCAGCGCAGTTCTTCCCCACTTCATCTATGCAGATGCAAGTCAGGATCCCAAGGTACTATTGGGGGCTCCCACCGGCAACGCCTCAGTTAGGTGGTCAAACAGCCAACCAATTGGACACAAGGCCTCCCAAGGTGGGCAGCAACTCTTATCTTGTGGCAGAGTTCTGACCTTTTCTTTCCCATACTGTTGGCCTCACTATCCCACGGCCCCGTCAGCAAACAGGTCTTGTGAGATGCAAGACACATCCTGGCTCAGAGGTGACAGGAAATAGGTGGCCTCGCCAGGCCCCAGTTCCAGCTGACTGAGTGGCATTGTTCTGCGGGCATGTAGCCACAGCCTCCTGATGTTACAATGAGCTGGAACCAGGAAGTACAGAGCGTGAGAAACAGCTTTGCTGGTTTCACGTACACCTCCGCTTCACCTTGCAGCCCTTACACTTACTGAGTGTTCAGCACCATTCTGCAGAGCAAAATGTTCCGTGACAATGTCACTTTGATGGAGCTGGAAATATGGCACCGGAAATCTCACTGAACCATGGAGTCATGAGAAAGCACTGAGAGCCAAGTTGTAGTGCCACAGTTCTCAGTGCTGGAGTTGAGATGAGATTCACTGAAAAAGGGCTGCACCCGATAATTTTCCTTCTCAATTAATCTGACGATTATTTTCACGATTGATCGATTAATTTTTTAACGTCAGAAAACAACTCCCCAGAGCCATAAGGTGATGAATTCAAAATGTTTCTTTCGTGCAACCAACAGTCCAAAACCCACAGACTCATTATTTACTAATATAAATGACAAAGAAACACAACAAATCCTAACATTTATGAAACTGGAACTAACAAATGTTAGTCATTTTTGCAAAGAAATTGACCGGAAAAACTAATCAGAACTGTTTGACAACAAATTTCTGTTCGATCATAAAGAATAATGAGTTAATCAACTAGTAGCTGCAGCTTTATACTGAACCCTTTCAGGTAACCTGGCCTGTGCGGCTCACCCAGCCTCCATTCTGGGGCCAGTACCTTGGTCAAGGGCGACATCAGGAGTGCATCTTACCCTTTAAGTACAGTTTTAATGCTGACTTCAGGTAAATCATTGGTAAATCATTAACCCCTCTGTGCTGATGTAGATGCCAGCATCCACAAAATACTGAAATTTAATTACAAAATAATTCTGCAATTGAATTTCCAAATGAAACAAGCATCTTGGTTCACTGAAATCATTTTTCCAGACTCTCCGACACAAATCCTCAGTAATAAAGCCTTAAATTTGGGTTATGCAAAACAGGCAAGGACTGGATTTATTGGAAAGTCTGAGAGATGGCGGCAGGCCGGCCAACTGGCCAATCACCTGAGGGTCGAGGGCGAAGAGGCCTGGGTTGGCGATGGTCTTGTGCTTCTTGAAATTCTTCTGCTGCATGAGACGCTCTCTCTCCTTCTCCACGGTGCGAGTGGACTCCCGGAGCCGCTCCAGGTCTTGCTGGTATTTCTCCCGCTGTCGCTCCAGCTCCTGCCGCTCCTCGCCGAGCCGTGCCTCCAGCTGCTGGCATGCCTCCTCGCGCTCCTGCAGCCGAGCCTCGGCCGCCTCCGCCTGCTGCCGCTGTTTCTGCCGCTCCCGCTCCCACCGCGCCTGCACGTGAATATGCATTATTAATGCTTAAAAATATATCCATGAGTGAGCTTATACAGTACAGAAGAAATTAAGACGGACATTGCAAAGATACTCTTAAGAGTGAAATACGAGAATACAAAATTGATTCCTTAGCCCTCAACCCCACCCACCTATTTCAAATAGTACCAAAACAATTTTTATTTTACCGAGGTAAAAATATGACAAACACCCTAACTGAGCACTCTTTCATGAATTAAAGAGCAGAAATCTGATACATTTTCTGAAAATGTATTAATACTCCCAGAACCGTAACCCATCCTAACGTTCCCAACCCTTGCAAGGAGTAACTTAGGAGGAAGAAAAAAAAAAAAAAAAATTGCATTTAGGTTCACGGCCGCTTGAAAATCGGGCACTAGCGTGACTCGCTACACAAGAAGTTCTCAGCCTTTCTGTCCAAGATTCCTCCCACCCTTTTTATGTCTAAAAAAATATTCCTGGCACAGATGAAAATGACAGGATTAATGCGACTTTCGACGTCACACTGTGCACCTGCTCCTGCCGGTGCTGACTCTGAAGCTTCTGGAAGCTGGCAATCTCCTCGCGCTGCTTCTCCATGTTCCTCTGCTTCTCCTGCTCCAGGAGCACGCTGCCGCGCGATCGGCCAGCCCGATCCCTGTCCGTCAGGGATGCCCGTTGCAGCTCGATTTGGCTGTCCTGCTGCGAGATGATGGCCTGGATGGTAGGGGGTGGGTACACAGAGGTCAGAGGTCAGAGGTCAATACAGACAAACTAGGTGCTTCGACAACCCTGGGAGCGGTCTATTGCCCGGTGACTGTGGTGCTTGATTGGGATTTGAAAAGTGCGTTGTTGAAACAATCTGGAGTGAAAGCCTTAACCCCACACTGCTCCATGAAGGAATGGAGAGGAAGTGGTCTCAGCTTTGTTGAATCAAATACAACACACACTGAATTAAAGCATCAGCTGAACAACTACGGTGAACTCGCTGACTCGGAGAGCTGATTTCACCGTTAGTTCTACCACTTCTTGGCTTAAAAATTGTGTCAATTAGTAAATCCAAGTAAAAGGAGCAGAGTTCCTTCTGCACTCTCCGCCTCCACACAATGGTCACATGGGAGAACATGCTTTGGCCTCGAGCAGAATCCTTGTCTGAGAGAACCGATTTCCCTGGATTTTTCAAAAAGAGTTAAAAAAAAAAATAAATAAATAAACCACAAAAGGTCTTACCTGCAAGCTGTAGAGCCGCTGTGATAGCATGAGGACCCGATCAAAAAACTGCAAAAACAGGAAGGCAAAATTAACACAAGGGTATACAAAAAACTTGCTGAAAAAAACCTGCATTTTCCACAACACTACGTTCAGCTCTTTCACCTGAAACACAGACTCTAACATCTTGCTACCATGGCAACAGCAAGCAGAACCTCCCGAATTACACCGAACATCAGTATATAATGAAAGCCAGATCACCAGCCATAGTATACAACTCCAAAAAGGCCATTTGTTAATAGGCGGTATTGTTTACAACATGGAGAGAAATCACAGTGAAGTATCAAGTGCATTCGCGTCTAAACCATCCTGTGGTGCAATAAACCGTACGGGTGGACAATCCAGGGGACAAGAAGTTAAGCCCTGCCATGTTTTACTTCCACCTGAAAACTCAGACAGCAGATTCCACCAATCAGTTCAACCTGTAGCGCAGGGCTATTCAACATTATCCAGAAAGGGCCGGTGTGGGTGCAGGCTTTCATTCTATCCAAGCATTTACATGCCTAATACTACTTATCAATCCCAAAAGTCTCTATTGAAGAGCTTGATTGGTAGTATCAGGCGTGTGACTGCTTGGTTGGAATGAAAGCCTGCACCCACACCGGCCCTTGCAGGATAATGCTGAATAGCCCTGCCGTAGACTGAGGGGTTATTTGACTGTTCAAATCCCAGTGGTCTAAACAAAATCCTGTGGGAGGACTTCCACCTCTGACAGCGAATCTACACCAAAAAAGGGGTTAAACGGTGATCCCTACCTCGGCCTCAGGAAAAGAGCTTGACCAGATGGGATGCCAGTCCACGAGGGAGGTCTCACCAGCCTAGGGAAAGGGAATGTGCATGATGAATGGACTCCACTTATACGCCTCAGGTTCATACAGCACCTTCTACAACTGCAGGTATACGGACAATTTACAATGAAAGCTCCTGACACACAGTTGCACATTAATGGCAAAAAATCTGCGATATGTCGTACAAACCAGCTTATCGGGAACAAGAAAGGGTGAGTACAGTATCGCTCTTTGCCTGGATTGAGCTCCTAAATCCAGGATTTACAAGCACCAGTTCAGCATCCTAAGCCCAAATGCAAACCCAAATTAACTATAAAGGCAAACATTAACTTTCATCAAATGCCTTTATACCAGGTCAGAGTCGTGGGGTTCATAGACCCCATCCCACCACCAGGCACAAGGCAGTAGGCCAATCCACTGTGACAATACACATGCTACTCACTTCTACACTATCTCACAGGCAGTTTAAAGCCACCTCTTGGCCGAAAGCTGAAACGTTTTAAAGCTGATACTTTCTGCACCAAAAGGTGCAAGAGAGGAGAGAAATCTGGAAACTTCTAGCTGTGAGGCCACAGTGGATAACACTGCCCATCAACCCTTGCGCCACTCATTAACATTCGACAAATCACCTGCAAATGTCAACAAGCAGACAAGGGCAAGAACTAACCAGATGCAACACTGACCCAATTCTACAGCAAGTCACGAGACGGAATGATCTCATCCTCCTGGGGCGGAAAACGAACGCAGTGGATATGTAAAGTTTGATGTAAATAAGTTGACCCTTTTTCTCGGAGTTCGCTGCTAGTGCATTAGCCAGGCGTGTTTGTTGTGGGTGATGGAAGTCTCTACCCTGGTAACACTATCACCACCAAATACGCGAGACAGCTCTGGATTCAAGGGGAGTCCGGATTAAGGAGGAACAGAGGAGAGGGAAGAGCAGGAGGGGGAGAGGAGAGGAGGAGAAAGATGAAGGATTGAGGGGGATGAGAAAGCCGAGGAGAAGAAAGAATTGAGGAGAGAGGGAATCATACAGAGAAGAGAGGAGACAGGAATGAAAAGAAACTGCCTCACGGGAGAGAAGGCAATACTCCTCAGCCCTGACACACCGAATCAAAGGTGAAGGTGTTTGAGCCAGAGTGAAAGGTCATTGGGGTACGAAACCTTGACGAGGCACGTCTACCAACCAAGGCAAGTCCGCATACGCAAAATCAAGTTCCTGACCCAAGCAGTTTGAGAGAAACAGCCCGGACCAGGTTTTAAAGGTTAAGGTCACTGAGCCAAGGTCAAAAGTCATTGGGGTACGAAACCTCAATGAGGCATGTCTAGCCACCAAGGGGAGTCTACATATGAAGAATTGTTTCCAAAACACAATATCGATTTTACTCATTTTGATTAAATTAGCTTTTTCTATTTTGGCGCCTATTGCATTTTATAGGGAGAAACAAACTTGGACCATGAAAAAAATTACACTCTATAGTATGAATTTGGAAAAAAAGATAATTTACACCATGTGAAAGAAGCACAGGGCTATTGCCTTACGGCATCCTCAATTTTTGTAATTTTGGCACTTATTGCATTTTGGAACCAAACTCTTCACAAGCAAAATAAAAGTTCCTTAGAGAAACAGTCCAGACAAAATTTTCCCGCCATCCGCTTGTCTGCAAAGGGAATGACAGCCCTAAGTTGGGGCTGAGGGGTAAAAACGTGGGGAGAAGGGAGGAGAGAGGAAAGGTGAGAGAGGAGAGAAAGAAGGGAGGAGAGAGGAAAGGTGAGAGAAAAGAGAAAGAAGGGAGGGGAGAGGAAAGGTGACAGGCATAGAAGAAGGGCGGAGAGGGGAAAGATGAGAGGAGAGGGGAAAAATTTAATTAAATTTTATTTGCATAAGCGCTTGTCACGATTGAGACCACCTGAAAGCGCTTTACGAAGGGCCGAGCCTGGTGTAAGAGGAGGGAGAGAGGCGAAGGGAAGCAGAGAGGGATGGGGGACAGAGGGAGGTCAGGACGGGAGGGAGGTCAGGAAAGAGGTCGCTCACAGGCTCCTCCAGGCTCTCAGTGCTGCAGATCTCCTTCAGCTGGGGGTCTGAGCTGGCCCTCTGGCTCCTGTCCCGTGCCAGTTTCCCCTCCCTGCTGTAGGTCTTCTTCACACTGCCGTCTGCACACAGGAACACACACTTAACATCGGACAGGCCACAGCTCCTGTGAGCCTTCATCTTATACACAGACTGTTCACAGACCTTCAGAAAACCACAAGCTGGTTTTCACAAATATAAGCTCAGTCTGATCGAGCAGCGGTTATCGTGTTCAATATCCATTTCAGAATGGAATTACTCACTGAGGCAGTGTCTGTAAAATTTTGCAATATTACTGCACTGTTCCCACTCAAGACAACCTTACATGATCCAGACATCCAGAATGGCTTTTTGCATTAACCACTGACAAGTACGTGTAAAAAACACCAGACAAATATTTTTATGCACAATCATTCATTTTCATGGAACATGGGGCCAGTTTCACAGAAACCAACCAAGGTTTGTGTAAAAAATTTCCATTTAAAATTGAATTACATCAGGCATCAAGCTTAACCCTTCAAAGATTCGGCCTGCTGGAATGTTTATTTCCCAAAATTCTAAGTCCAATTAAAATAATGTCATTGCCATCAATTACCAAAGGCAACTGTGAAACCAGCATTACAATATCTTGGGTAAGAACATTATAATCACAATTGTCACGTCACTCCACAACAGGTTATTCTGTCAGTGAAACTACTCCACAGACTTGCAGATATGCTACCATATAAAATGTGTGTTTAATGAATGGAATGACTATGCAGTGAATGAAGCGTTAAGCCCAGTGGAAGAAGCAGGCTGAGCAGAGAGCTACAGGTCTTACTCTTGCTGAGGATGTTGGGGCTGCTATCGTAGCCGCCGAAGGTGCCGGCTCGGCGGGGGCGCGCCCCGGAGCCCTGTTCCTGGATCTCCTCTGGGCGTGGAGCGGGTTCTCTCACGCCAGAGACCAGGAGGTTCTGCAGGTTCTCCACTGGAGAGAGGAGGGAAAGCAAGTACTAAGTATTGTGAGCATTGCTTTTTTTTGGCAGAGAATGCAGGTACTTAGCACTACAGGTCCCTGTGCAAAGGATGCGGATTCTTAGTACCAGCATGACTTTCTGCAGAGAATGCAGGTGCTAATTACTCAATGTCTCTCTGCAGAGAATGTAGTAACTTTGTAAGTGGGTGTCTTCTTCAGAGATTGTAGGTACTTCATACTGCAGGACTCTCTAGAGACAGAGGATATTTAATACTGCAAGTCCTAATTTTCCACAGAGAATGAAGGAAACTTCAGGCAGCAGATCGCTCTCTGAAGCACAAGACGGCGGTCATTACTGCCGGTTGTTTTCAGCACAAAAAGTAAGGAACGAGTACTTAAGGACTCTTTCTGCAGAGAATGTGGGAGTCTCTCTCTCTGCAGTGAAGGTAGATCAGTTGAACCCCAGGACTGCAGGTCTATCTGCAGAGTCAGTAGATAATTTGTACAGCTTGGCTCAATAGGTACTTAGTACTGAAAGTCTCTTAATGTAGAATGTAGGTACAGTAAGTCTCTCAGTCAAGAGTATAGATGTTTGGTACCACAGGTCGCTTTCTGCAGAGAATGTGGGTACTTAAGTAAAGTGGATCTTCTCCTGCAGACAGTGTAGGTACTTTGAATGGCAAGTTCAGTGGGTTTGATCATGGCCTTATGACCCAGCTGGGATGAAGTACTAAGAGGTATTGTCGCCTTTTCCGAAGAGTAACTCGATATTTCCACATCTTAAGTACTCTCATTGCAAAATTATCACCATCCAAAAACTGCTTAACATTCTTATTTAAGTTCTTGAAGTGAGCAAAAACATACCAGAGTGAGACTGTAACACTAGAATGTAAATACGTGCTAATACAATATTTAATAAGAAATGCCACAAACGTCATAGATATGATAGAGTTGGGGTTCACATGCAAACCCTGAGACAAAAGGTGTGAAGCTTAATACACTGCCCGGCCAAAAAAATAGTTGCACACTCAATTATTTAGTTGGAACCCCTGTAAATTTGATTACAGTGCATATTCGTCTCGTCATTGTTTTTACAACTATATGCAATGCCAGGACATTTATTTTCGATCAGAAATGCCATAATTTTTGGCCGAGATCTTGTCTTCTCGACATAATGGTTGAACCACTCGGTGGTCTTTCTTGAGCAAGTCCCAATAACTTTTAATGTGTTTAAGGTCAGGACTTTGTGGTGGCAAATTTGTTTGTGAAAATGATTCCTCATACTTGTTTTTGTCATTCATGGTTTTCTTTGCTAAATACAGGCCAATAACTTGCCTGTTCCGAAATACTGTAACATCTTTTCCACTATCAAGGGATGTGTCTTCTGACATGATTTTTTAAGAAATGAGTAGCGACGCGCTTCATCAGTCAGGGTAAAAAAGATAATTTCCAGCTGAAACATATTAATAACCGCAATAATGATCCAATTATAGAATTTGTTCATTTATTTCCAAATGGTGACTTTTTTTTGGCCGGGCAGTGTATAACAACTGCTAAAGCGCTGGTGAGCCGCATAGCAGAGAAAGAACCTGTCACAGCTGCTCAAGAGAAATGTGCAGCCCGTCTCTGCTTTAGTGCTGCTACACTACCTTCAGTGATGGCTCCCTTGAGCAGCTGCTCCCCCTGCTGGAGATCTGAGGCATCGCCGCGCAGCAGCAGGCGAGAGCGAGACCCAGTGCCCTCCAGCCCGGCGATCATATCTGCGCAGTCCGCAAAGATTTGAAGCTTCTCCGTCAAGCCCTGCATTATCTGCGCGTCCTTCTGGCTCAGCCGCTCTACAGTCACAAGTTAAAAAAAGGCAGTCTGTAATAAACTCCAGTACTACTATAATGCATTGTAAAGGCATAAATCAAAGAAAATGCAGCTTCCAAATCACACCAAGGTCGTGGTAGGTTCAACAAGTCTTGTTGAATTGTATCTGCAAGAAAATAGCAAATGAAAGCACTGCAAAAGGAATAACAATAAGTAGCTAAATGAAGGATTTTTTTTTAACAAGTTCTGCAGCGACTAAAGCGTACAGTTGTACGACGACAGGACGAAAACGAAGACGCTATTTAAGACTCATCCCCGACTCTGAAAATTAAAGGGTCAACAAAAACGGAAGACATCTGTGCACCAGATACATTTTGGAGCAGATGTGAAGGAGACAAGCAAATCAAATTCTAGAAGAGCAAACCAACATAGTGCAAATACACCGTGACAAGTGCGTGCTCATTTGATGGTTCCGTGTCAGGCGTGCTAGCATCGAGTATTTTTGCACTATGCAGTCATCGCATGGACTTGACAATAATCGGGGCTTAAATTTATATCAAAGGACTGGAGAACAGGCCATACCTTCCCTTCTGAGGCCAATCAAAGTTGGCCCAGTGTTTTTGCCCCTCAGCCTTACCCTGAAACTCTTTGAGCCTGCTCGCTCGTGCTTCCTCCTGCTCACTGAAGAGCCCCTCCTCCATGTGCGGGCAGCTGTGGGAGAGGGGACACAACAGGTTAGAGAGAAGAGGCAGCATGTGGAGACGACCTTTACAGTGGTGGCAAACCTGTATACCAAATCTACCAATCCCCAGGCTTGAGCAGTGTATCCGGTCTACCTGCACACTAGGTCTACCTGGACCACATTTAACAGCGCACAGAGCATCTCCAAGATGGAACTTCCTGTGCACTAGTCCATTAGTTCAATAGTTTTGCCTGTATGGCAGATCTGCATGCACACCGATTTTCCAATCAGCTTGGCATGTACACTGCATCTGCCCCACAGTCCATTTGCACACCAGCCAACCCGTCGGCTGTGACCAGGTCAATAAAATTGATTCCTTGAGCACGCAAGCTATACATACACAACATTTGTAACTGATATATTACAGAGCAGGCAAGTCTACCAATTTGGAGACAGTGATTTTTAATGTATATAAAGCCAACAAGCACATTTTACTTTGTACTTGTGAGTCCAACGCCTAGCTTCAGAATGGCCTGCAGTGCTAACCCCACCTCTCAACTGCCTGCCGTATCAGCGCCATCCAGGAGTTGCGCTCCTCCTTGGAGGAGGTGTGGATCTCGTACATCTCGGGCTCGTTGGAGGAGGCGCAGATGAGGAACATGGCCTTCTCCTCATGGGCCACCTCCCGCACGATCAGCTTCTGCAGTGAGATCACCGACGGCTTGTTGTCCTGGGTAACAAATGGTCAAACAAGCAATGGAGTTAAGACAAGCAATACAGCTGATCGATCCTGTTAAAGATGAACAGAGATAAAATACAGAATCCCTTTAGATGGTTATTTCCTCTGATCGGTCCACTGTTGTAGTATTGAGTGCCCTGTGCTGAGCACCTCCTAGGCTAACACACAAGTTTCGAGGAAACTATGAGCTTCAGATGGTCACGGCAAAAGGGCATCTCAAGAGTTTTCTATTAAAAAAAAAAACAAGACTTAAAATCTTCCCCTTGGTAGAAATATTTTCTGGATTTCAGACACTGTGCGCCTGACAAATGATATGTTCATATCCCATGGGCATATCTTAAAGTTTAGAACTTCATTAGAAATAATGTAGTTCTAACTGAATGTGACGATGCGACCTATCAGCGCATCGTCACGGCGTCTGTGTAACCAGTCGCCCTTGGTTATGTTCCCATTTAAACTATGGGTTCACCCCATTCAAACTTGCTCTGCCGCTCTATAGGTTTGCTTGTTCGCTGCGCAGACTTATACGTGTAAAATCACATCATCAGTGCTTTTGGGTCATGTTCTGTCTAGTGCTCAGCTTATGGGTGCACACATAGTTGAGACGCTGACAAACATTCTCGCACATTGCATTTACTCTCGCACGCAACCACCGACACTTCACACAAATACCGTTTTGCAACATGCTCCGTTTACGGTAATTGGGTTAGAACGAGTGGTTTTTAGATGCCAAAGGACACTGACGAATGTCCAGCATTTAGAAACGAAGTGTCTTACCTGATCGTTAATGTGTCAATGTAGTGTCAAACCATGCGGAGTCGGAAGTGAGAACGCTATATTCTGGGCATGTTCGCGTGTGCGCGTCCTTGCGCTCCCGCAATAGTGATAATGTGTTTATACATCCTTTTCACTGAGGTTTATGCATGTACCGATACGGTATCATTTTATAGAAGGCCTGAAATGATTAATTTGTGTGTGGCGCCATTTTAAAATAGTAATTTTGGGAATGATGTGATAATGTCTGAAACACCCCTGTGTTTTAAGTGCTCGATGGTATTGTCCACCTGTCGGGGATGCGCAGGTATGGTTTAAAGTGAGGGAGTTTCATTCATGGGGGGTTCTCTTCGGGCAAAGACGTGTCTTGTTATGCTGTTCAAGTAAATCAGCTGTGTGAGTTTGTTTGACCCCTTAGATTAAAATTATTATTGTGAGCCTGGGGCTAGTTTATGTTTATGTTTAGTGTTTTGCTTTGGCTTACCATGACCGGTTTAATTTCTGGTTTGTAAATAGTGTACAGAGTTCGCATAAATTTTTCTACTTTTTCTTTTGGGTTTATTGAGTTTTGTCACTGGCTCACTTTATTCACCTGTGGGTTGCAATAAAACATTAATAAGACATTTTTTTTTGTCCAGCCGTATCTGTGTGCCATAACCCTATGACCGCTCGACACGTTACCTTGTAACACTGAAATAAGACTAATTCTACAGGGGATAGGAATACTAAATGATTGCAGAGACTAACTTGTTAAACTATTCAATGCTTGTTGATTGCTGGTACACCACGGTAGAAGCTTGAAGAATAACTGAACACTATTTTGTGAGTGAAGAACAAAATATGGCTGTGACTGAAACTCACAACAGTGGAGAAAGTGAACTTCTGGTCCTTCTCTTGCAAGAGCAGCAGAACGTCGGTCAGAAGCACGGCGAGGATGTCTGAAATAGAAAAACCAGAAATAGGAATAGAATCTTCACACTGTGCTGACACTTAAAGGATCATTCGGTCATCACGCAACTCAAACTTCCCATTTCCCTCACTTTCACATCCGCATACAGAGCTTCAATTTATTAGACCACCAGCCAATGTAAGGTTTATGCCACAGCTGCCCTAAATTAACAGTATTGGTAATTACCAAAATAATGTAAGTTTCTGTAATATCTAATCCACCAGTATGCACAAGCTCTTTAATTGAAATATTTTTAATGCCAAAACATATTGTTATCCATGAATTTTCCAATTTACCGTTTTACAAAAAAGCTGGAAGGAAAAAAAAAAAAAAAAAAAAGTCGAGCGCATTATCTTTTGATAAAGATGCCAAATAACAGTTATTTACTTGCATTGGTGAACATAAAAATTAGTTTCAGTGGTTGAAAGCAAGAATGCAAGTCATTATCAAAGCAAAAAGAGGCCACACAAAATATTTTTGGTTTATGGGTGAATAAGGAGTATTTGTTGCAGTTTGTCATTTGCCAAAGAAGTAACAATAACTTTTAGTTTTAACCGATTAAGACCTGATGCGACGTCTGCGTTGAACTCGCTTTAAAAACAGAAGGGAAATGAATATCATATATACTTATTATTTTTAAGAAATGTGAATGAAGTGAATCATGAGGTGCCCTAGGTCTTAATGGGTTAAACCAGTCTTTGACAAATTTCTAAAATAATGTTCTCTCGGTTTTATGACAGGTGGTCTAATAAATTTGTAAAGCACTGTACATCATGGGCAAGTTTTAGGCACCCTAAAGTTCCTCCAATTAAATCTTGTAATTTTTTGGTTTTCTATGTCAGGGTTGCTGAAGATAAGAAGCACATTGGAGGTACCAAAAGGAAGATCTGAAAATTTGTGTTATACATGAATGTTTGCATCTCAAAAAAAAAAAAAAAAAAAGTTGATATAGCATGAGTCCTGATCTCAACTTGCAAGGCTGCCCGTCATTATCTGGAGGCACAGAGGCTAATGAGACAGTCAACAAAAGAACAGTGGCAAATTTTCCAATATGCTAAGAACAATTGAAGAGCTAGACATCGTACAGGTTCATGGCCCTCATGGATACATTTTTCAGCATTAAGAGTCTTTTCATTCCACAATTTCCGAAAGCATATTTTTGCTGCCAAAGCGTCTCAAATGCGCCTAAAACTTCAGAGGGAGAGTGGCTACATTGTTAGTACATTTTCATGCCAGTCCTAATGTTCAACATAAAGATATGACAAAGAAATGCAGTTCTGGTCATGGAAAAGGGGGCGATCAGACAAGAACCCCAGCAAAGAGAAATATTATGCATGAAGCCAGGAATGAATAAGCCCATGTTTAACTTTTACAATGAAAGTCCTGATGACCAACCTGCCTCACCAGTTTCTTGCATTTATTTAAAAGAAATCACACAAAACAAATCTCCTTCAGCATTTATTGGCTTGTCGAAAAATTGATCGTAGTGAAGGACACAGACCAGCAGAGAAGACGAACACAGCAGAGCTTTCCACACTTCTGAAAAGGTGAGCATCAGATTAAATATTCCTAATCTCAAAACGGATTACCTTCTTGAATACTCAGTGGTTCCCACTCTCAAAATAACGGTAAAAAAAAAAAAACCAAGATACCACACAAACAAGCGACCCTGGCGGATACCTTTGAGTCGGCCAGAGGCCGCCTTCCAGTTGACGGTGGCTTCGTGGAGCAGCGTGCGGCGATCCTGCGACAGATCCTCCCGGCGGAACACGCGGCCATCCTTCATCTTGCCCAGCGACTTTGGCTCCAGCTTTCCAGCGATTTCCCTCAGGCGGGACACCTTCTCGTACTCGTTGACCTGCATGTCCACTCGCGTGAGGGTGTCCCTGAGCAGGCCCAGAGCCCGAATGAGGTCCTCGTGGTCTTCAGTACCAGCTGTGGGCGTTACAAACACAGAGCTGGGCGATCAGAACAGGGGGAATTTCACAAGGCAGGAATAACCACTTAGCCAGACACTATTAGCTGATTGAGAAGGCTAATAACAAAGCTGCTTAAAAAAAAAAAAAAAAAAAAAAAAAAAAAAAAGAACGGCTGCCTTGTCTATGAGCAACAACGTGAAGCTCCACTGCGGTCAGGAGAGCCATGTGTGCACAGAATTAGGACTCGCACAAACACAAACACACAAACACAAACACAAACACAAACACAAACACAAACACAAACACACAAACACACAAAAACACACACAAACACACACACAAACACACACACAAACACACACACAAACACACACACAAACACACACACAAACACACACACACACACACAAACACACACACAAACACACACACACACACTTTCAGGGAGAGTCAGTCCAAGGTGTTAGCCTCGCTGACCCACAGACCAATGTGGTACACAGTGTATCAGCCAGGCAACAATGCTGCCCCTATGGTGAAAAATAAACACTTAATTTTTGCACTGAGGTCACGCCAGAGGGGCATTTGAACTGCTGTAATGCACCTCTGGTACGACCTTAGGGCAAAAATAAAGTGTGATAGAGTCTCATTAGGGCACAGATCAAATACACTGGCTAAAGAAAGGCTAAAATGTCATTTTAACACTCCAAAATAAAATGGGAGGGGCAGTTGAACTGCTGACTTAAATCACGCTAGGTAACAGCATCCACTAAAAGCAGTGATGTTAATGTAATGTTATATGGATTACTGTAGAATAGTAATCAAAATAACTCTCCAAGCCAGGGGTGCCAAACTGGACTGTCTCAGCCTACGCAGGTGATAAGTTGTATCAAGTGTGCTTCTGCTTGCTCGGGATGAAAACCTGCAGCCTCTCGGCCCTTTTACGGACCAGTTTGACACCCCTGCTCTAAGCAGTCATTGTTCCATCTAGTGCCTTACAGTAGATGGCGCTGCTCCGCTGCCACAATTTGAGGGTTAATCTCTCGCCAAAAGCCAGCCAACCAACCAACCAAATGAAGCCCTTTCCCAGAATCCAATCCCCATGACACACATTATTACACAGTGAGGACCCAAACTATAGGACCTGATCATTAATCATTTAAATTGTTCTAAGACCATAGTCATGGACATCAATAATTTAAAAAAGAAATAAAAATTCAATGCCACAAGATGCACTTTACTCAGATAGTAGTTGTAATGCGCAAGACTGTTCCACTTCCTCTACACAGTACCTTCAAGGCTGGGCTCCCCAAATCTGGCCCTCAAATCCGAATCTAGCCTAGATTCTCTTTCCAGGCGATAAAGTGTACAGTTATTGCTACTGATTGGCCAGAATTAAGTGAACAGTTATTGCCACCTATTGGCCAGACTGTCATCTCACTTGACTCCCAGGTAAAGGGAGGGTGGAAAACCAGCAGTTCTCGTCCCTCAAGGACCATGATTTTGGGAACCCAGCTTAGATGGGATCAGAGGATCCTGATAAATAAAGAGAGTGCGCAGGAATTACAGCCCTACACAGTTGCATTGCTGTCCAAATATTTGCAGACCCATTTCCTGTCAGAGTATAACTCCAGCAGGACTACATTACACAAACCCTCAGCGCAGAACAGTGCCAATTACCTTCAGTGTACTGCAGCATACGTTCTACAAGCACGGGGTACTTCGTGATGCGTTGTGTGACCAGCAGGATGCATTCTGGGACTCCCAGCCTCCGCACTATGGGCAGGTTGCGGATCCGCTGAAAGGTCCAGAAAGGATTAAACAAGGTTTTTGCAATAACGCCCAGGATAGTAGTGAACCAGAGCATTAAGAGTTAAACCCTTCCCTGCTAAGGATGTACATCATGCTTAGTTTGAGCCAAGTTTGGAAGAACAAAATACCGATGTACCGAATGATGATACAGTACCAGTCAAAAGTTTGGACATACCCACATTTTTCTTACAATACATGCTGAACAAAGAAATAAGCACCCTTTATACCGCGTAAAAAAAATCTAGTTCTTAAATCAAGCTAACCAGCATTTTTGTCATAATTTATGATCATATTCATATTTGTTTCTCTTTTACTACAGCAGTTATAAGGCGATAATGAATTTGCAGCTAAGCAGCTTTCCAAGTTCCCAAAGATATTCTGCACTTGTGGTAATTTGCTTTTCATTGACCTTTTTGACAAATAAGTCCAAAAGCGGCTTGATTTTAATTTGGCCGTTGGAAAATGGAAGGTGCTTGTTATTAGTTCATTTTAAAAATGATAGCTTCTCTGCAAATTCCAAATTTTTGGACACTATTCAAACAAGAAAATTATTCTCTTCTGAATGTTTACCTCTGACAAAATTCCCTTTGAGATTACAAAGAGGTTAAGCCTCATAAATTCCTGCTGTGCTGTGACATTAGCAAAGTGTGTCCAAACTTCTGACTGGACCTGTACTGCACTGGAAGATGGGGATAACAACGAGCCACAGTTATCGGCAATTATCTTCTCCGCCCAAACTCTCCTCTGCTCTGTTTGGCACATATGGATGACTGTCTCGGCCATTTTCATCATATTTTATATTAAAAGACTGGATGCACAAAAATTTTGATTCCATCGTCTTCTGATAAGTGTAACACTTGGGCAACATTCCATTTTACATTCAAAGCATAAACAAGAGGGGTTTTCTGGAAAAGGGCAAATGCTTGTTGACAGCAGTCTTTACCAGGCAGTGCCTCAACTCTTCTAAGCTACCATCATAAGTAGCGTGATTATGTTTGTAGACACAGACTCTGGGAACAAAACACAATACGTTCGGACAAAAACAGTCACAGAACTATTTTCCACCAACATAACCGAGTGATACATACACGGTACACAACAGCTAAACTACATTAAAATCTCACAGATACAAGGTTTCCATTAAAAAACCATTATAGAATGTATGCATATCTACCTTATGCGACAGCTTCTCTGGTCAGTAATAATTTTTAATTTCCCCAAAACAAAGAACCAACACATTTAGATTCACATACCCTGACATTACAGTTTGGTCTTTCTGGCAATTAAAGTAGAATTAAATAACCTGAATGAGATTAAATAATGTAATCTCTCCGCACACTTGCTGATGTTTAGAGGGGGATTTAAAAACAGATTTTTCTTTCCTCTCACCCGAATCAGACCCTGAAACTTCTTGTTGTTCTGCTGCAGCTCTTTGTAGTAACCAAGCGCTTCGTTGTGATGACTGCAGAAGTCGCCATAGCTTTCCTTCATTCGCTCTCCAGTCTCACCAGAAAACTGCACAAAAAAAACATTTGTCAAAACTACAGAATTGTTTTTATGTCGACAAAAACAAAATTTTTTTGTTGATGCCTACTTAGTCACTGCTGGTTTTTGACCATTGCGCGCAAACTGCTGCTATGGTCAGTGCGCTGCAAATGGGTGGTCATTCACTCACTCCACCACGGACATTTATGCGGGGGTGCGCTCAGTGGGACGTTTAATGGAACACATGCACATTCTGCACCGTGGCTCTGCACAGTTTTGTGCTGGCCTTTAAACCCCTTTACTTTCAAAAACTGACTTTCAGGGACACAACAGCTTTACACCACTAGGGGGCACAAGAACATACTGCATTAGCACTGCGACTTCAGGATTTGAAGCAAACCCCCCAGAGTAAAAGTCTCTACGCCCCCTAGTGTTGGATAGCAGGGAATATCAACCTTCTCGGATCCAGAAAACACAACTCAGGCCAAAAGGGCATCCGGAGTAACTGTTACTCAGATGAAAAGGGAAGCGAACAAAACTTCAAAAAAACTTTGATCCAAATCCATCCACTGGATCTTGAAGTCGCCAAAAATGTGTCAGCCAATCAAGATATTAGGAAAATAATACTAGATTGTAAATCGACCCAATACAGTGTTCTGCCCAGGATGCTAGGAGTGCTGGTCGGCAAATTTCTGCCGTGCCGGTTCCATTTTGTTGAGCGGGGTGGGGAAGGTGCGGAGATGCATTCTCTTGTTCAGCAGGGGGCATGGCAGTAATATTGCGCACTCAATCGACCGTCTTCCAGTACTTACGAATTACTCCTTTTTTTTTTTTTTTTGACCGGGCGCCACAGGGTTCTGAGGTCAAGTGAGAGAAGCCACACGGAATTGTAAGGGGGGGGGGAAATAAAAAAAAAAAAAAAGAAAATGAAAAGTTGACGCACTCCTCAAACCTATGGCTGGAGAGCACGGTGATTTAATCATCTCGGGTTTACAGTACGATATACTTCTATGCATCTCGAGTACAAATAAGCATGCATCTGGATCACGATCATTATGCAGCCTACTTAGACTTGCAGCAATGTAAATTGAGATAATGCTGTTCAAAAGCCATAAGGAAAATAAATAAATATAAATATATAAAATAAAATAAATTTCATCATTAACGTTACGCAGTGGAAAATTGTATTTTTTTTAAAATGCACTGAAAACACATCTATTATCAAAGTCAAAATATGCTTATTAAGACATAGCCAAGTGTACTCTTTCTTGGGTTAGGAAGAATGCTGCCATTATTAAGGTCCGACTGGATAACATGAAACTTGATCATTTTGTTCATTCTAATTCATGAAACATCGCGCTTAAAGAAAGCCGTTCATGTATACCAAAGTGCGGGATATATAGCCAACATTGACACAATATCATTTAACATATCTGTGCACGTAGGAAGCTTACTTTTTCAGATGAGCTGTTTATTATGCATAATTTCACAGAACAGGTAGCCTATTCAATTCATCAGGTTGAAGACATTCATTTATCTCGAACAAATATTAGCAGTTACGTTGGCGATTTACCTTTTTGAAGTCATGGAGCTTCAAAACGGACCACTTAAATTTAAAATGGGCATTTAATTTCATTTTTCAGATTAAATGCATTCGCGAATGGGAGGGAGGACATGTCTTGCGATATGCCCCGGCAGTGAACACTATTGGCGCCTCCTTTTGAAATCGTTCTGGGAAAATAAAAAGCAGATCACGGAATTCTTTCCATGTCGACAATAAGACCTCGTGCCGCGTGAAGTGCTCTCGCTTGATTATCGAGCTGCTTCAATAGAAAATGTAGACTATTCATTTACTTGTCCAGAAAAGGCGACCGTTATGGGGTCTGACATTCCAATTTCAAACTTCGACTTCGGAATCAAAAAATATTTTCGTTGGGGTGTTGACAAGAGTCATGGTAGAACGGAGATAAACCTACCATTTCTTTTTTCCCCCCCGAGTACTCGGTATTTATCGTAGGCAAGATACCTGGAAATTTACATTTGAAACCGAAATGTCCAAGTATCTATCCTACGATAAATACCTTGTGTTCGAAAAAAACTGTAGGTTTATCTCCTAATAAGACACTCGGACTAGTTTGAAGACAAGTTTACAAGTCCGCCTTAATTTTTACTTTTGCGTGCACTAGCGGACTACCGCACATATTTAGGGTCATTTATGTTTTGTTTCTTGCGGTTTAATTGGACACTGGATGCATTAGTTTTAACTGATCTTTGAAAAAATAGTGCCATGCACTTTCTGGGCTGAGTGCTGGTCGATGCATTCAGAGTGCTGGTCGGCACTGACCACCGCCAACCAGCATCGACAGAACCCTGCCAATATAAACCAACACTTGGTCAAAGCTTAGTGCTGAACATTTGTAATAAGTTTGATCATAAACTTACCAAGTGGCAAGAATTTGAAAATGAGTCATCTAATCAGACGTTGGGGGGGCCATATCGAGCTGAAAAATAACCCTTGGTCAGGGACATGGGATGAGTAACTCCATCCCTGATTGGCACAGCCCATGGGCGGGGCTGGTACACACTTTGCCTGATTGGTGGAGCCTGCAGAAGGGGCTGGCACCCATTGTGCCAGATTGAGGAGACACAGCTGGCAGAACAAGAGGGTACCTGAGAGCACAGTATGTCGCCCAGCCTCTGTATGGCGTAGTTGCGCTCGGTGCCCGGCAGTAGGGAGTCGCGGCGGCGCTCTTTGAGGCGGGAGAGGAAGTGGCGGTGGTTTTCCAGAAGGTTCTCCAGCTGGGGGAAGATGCGCTCCAGCCGCCGCTCCTCCAGCTGCAGGCTCTCCCGGAGCTCGTGCGCATACACGCCCAGCATGATCTTCAGCGTGCGCACGTGGTGCATCTCCGTCTGCATCAGCTCTGTGCAGGGGGGGGTAGAGACACCAAATCATTACCATGACAACAGTACCATCAGGATAACTGCAGCGCCACCATGTCAACAGGGACACTGCCACCATAACCGCGCAAGACAAGAACGACAACACCATCCCAATAATTGCCACACGGTCATGATAAACGTCAAACTGCCACATCTGTGGCACCATGATAAACTGCAATGCTGTCAAGACAAAAGCGACGGTCGTCACAACAGCAGCAACACAATCATGATAAAGGGACCAACATCATGACTGCAGGGAACAGCAACTGCAACATCATTTCAATACCTGTGATGCGATCCTAATAACAATTGCTTAACCACCTTCATAACTGCTACACCATCTTGAAAACTGCTGGGGTAACTAAAACTGTGCCACCCTCATTAGAGTGGCAACATCTTCACAAAACCTGTGCTACCAAAATGAAAACTGGCACCCATGAGGTGACTGCCACTCGCAGTAGTGCTTAATAATGTTATAGATAAAATGTAACAATCTCTGAAATTGAAACACATTTATAAATTCACCGTTTAAGCATATCTGTAGTCAACATTCAGACTTAAGCAAGTGCGTGAATAACATCACTCTACCGCAAAGTCAATGGTCTTTTGACCGATAGAAGGGATAGGGGTCTTCAAGGGAAAGCGTAGAAATAACCATAATGTAAAAACTAAGAAATAAACATACTCAACATGATTTTCACCTCATATGTAGTGTTTTGATAAAAATTTACATGGTTGCCATGGAAACGGCACTTTAATGACATCAGAAAATATTTTGTGGCAATAATATTTCAATAACCCATGGTCAGATTTTACTTAAATTAGTCTCGTATGAAAGGTTTAAGATAGAACTATGACATGACATGGGATTTTTTTTTTGTTTGGAACATTTATGAATATTTAATTAGCTCTTATGTAACCATAGTGAAAATCGAGATCATCAACTTGCTTCATTTTCAAAATTAACCCCCTACGGATGCACCCATTTAGAAAATCCTATGTCATTTCATATATCTTCAACAGATATAACTTCAGCCCAAATTTCATGTCAATCAGATGAATATTAATGATTTTATGAATGCCACAAGGTTGAAATCAGTGAAAAATTGTGATTTTTGGTAACTTTAATTTAAAGTCACAAGTAACAATTGAGGCAGAGGAAAAACAGATTTTTGGCGTTTACTGGCATCTCATTGCATTCTTTTATTTATTTTATGTGAAAATCAAAAATATTGAAATTTTCACACAAAAAAAAAAAAAAAAAAAAAAAAAAACACGTTTAACCTGAAGACCCCTTAAGACTGAAACACTCCTGTGTCTTTTACTGAGAGACTGTTGGTGCAGATGAAACATAGATCAATGTATTATACTTGCATTTCAGATTTGCATTCAATACAGAACTTTGAGGAAGTCATGTCTGCTGAACAAAGTTGCCATGAGTCGACCTTTTTATTGATGTGTAACAAAATCGGCAAGTCCATTTGGGGTAGGCAAACTTCATTCTTTTTTTTGGTTGAGTGAGAACTTCAATAGACAATCTTGCTGGTAAATATTTCAAACTTTTTTTTTTTTTTTTAAATAAAAATAGAAGTGGTTTGCTTGGACAAAATGATTTCAGCCAGTGATAATGCTCAGTTGCCATGTTTAAAGTGTTTGTGACACGCTGTGACTTCGAACACATAATATGAAATAAAATTCTTACGTGAAGCGATTTCTGACGCGAAAAAAAATATTATCCAACTCCCTTTTTGACTGCAAACACATTTTGACATATTTTTGAACTTCGCGGTCAGCCTTCAAATCGAGACTGCTCCAAACCGGAAGTGACGTAAAGTGGGAACACCAGTGCGCTTGTTTACATGCAGAAGTTATTGCGAAAGAGTGAATCAGTAGCGTTATCTTTGTAAAACTCCAGGAATTATGGTGAATCAGTGTGTTGCTGGAGGGTGTAGTAACAGTCCCTCATCGGAGATTAGTTTGCACTACTTTCCAAGTGACAAAAAGATTAGGGCAGCATGGATTCGTGCCGTGAAGTTGACTCGGGTCAAGTGGGCGGGCCCTACCAAGTACAGTATGCTGTGTTCTGTGCACTTTTCCGACGATTGTTTTGAGGAAGCTACCTTGGATTTAGCGATGCAAATGATGAGAGATGGGCATGACATATCAGAGGAAAAGAAGATTAAAACCAGATGCCATTCCTATATCGGTTACTTTTCTAAAAACACTCACCAGTCCGTGTGCTCAAGTCTTGAAACATTGGCAATAGCCGGCAGTGGGACTTCGGCTCGAGGCTTGGAAGAGTCATGCTGAGCTGGTGCCTGCGGCTCAAATTGGTAAGGAACTGCTCCCAAAACGACACCCCCATCACCTACAGAACCCTGGTCGTCTTCCTCAGAGTCGTCATTTTCACGATCAGACTGAATATACAAGAAATCACCGAAATATCGGAGTCCGAGTCGCTATCTGCCATCGCAACAGAGCTGTGTTTACTTCGCAGCGTTCCCACTTTACGTCACTTTCGGTCACAAGGCATCGTCTGCTCGATCACAAAAAGGCTGCGAAGCCACTCGGTTTTCTCGATGTTTGTGACTGAATAATTAAACTGATACTCAACGCCGGGCAATCAAATATATTTTTTTTGAACAGTACAAATATTTTATTTTCGCACTCCACCGCAAATTTAGTTGTTAAATCTCCGTGTCTTATACACTTTAAGTATTTGATGATTAATTTAACATAGAGTCGTCATTTTGCAGTATCCTTCCAGGAATTTCTCAGAGAACTGTTGTTCATTGCGAGCAAAACTTGAAACATATAAACATAACACACCAACTACATGCTCATACCTTGAGTTTTAATTTGGCAAACAATGGTCAAAAGCACTGAATGGAAAGACAAATTAGGTTTCAAGGAAGACATAATTTTAATGATTAATGATTTTAATGTGATTTAATATGCAATAATGCATTTTGCCTCCCTACCTTTTCCTGAAGCCATTTCATCAATCTGAAATACAGTGGGTCTTCAAACCCCAGCAGATCTAAATGCTCACAAGTTCATGAGATTTCCATAATTTTCATCTTGTAGCTTTAAAAGAAACAAAACTATTTACTTTGCCATGCTCATTGTAGGCAGCCAATAAATAGTGTTCAACCCTGCCACTTCCTTCAAAAACATCATGCTTTTTTCTGGACCAAAAAAAAAAAAAAAATATATATATATATATATATATTCAGTAACCTCCACTCACATCATACTTTGAGGGTTATCAAAGGCATATTTCCGGGACGAGTATTCCAGAAATATGCCAACTATAAATATCATGTGTCACGACTGAAAATTCCCCCCCATCTCATGTAAATTTGTGCGTACCTTTTTCTTTTATTGGTCTTCTGAAATGGGAGAGCAACAGCTTTCAAGGATTTTCAAGCATTACTAGTGTATAATCATCTTAACCAAGTGATTTTGGGCAAAGAATATTTTCTATTTTTAAAGCATGTTGCAGGACTCCGCACGGTGACTGTACTACAGATCTTTGCGATGGAGCCGTTTGCCACCATTTTTGTTCTTTAAACATTCTTTAAATTTCTTTAGGCAAACTGAACAAATCCAGTCCTCCCACTAGTAGGAGAGGGAGCATAACGTTACAAAAATGGCTGCAATGCACCACTCATATTTTTTAAGGGGTAGAAAGTGCTAAGCTCAGGTAAACCATGATTAAAACACACTTATCACAGCTTAAAGCACGCTGCAGATGCTTTGTGAGCAAAAACTTATCATAGTCGCGGCTCCCTGCTAAGCAAGATATTCAAGTGAGCCATACTCAGAACAGCAAAAGAATAAGAAAAAGATAACTTGCCTATATATTGCCTTAATAAATCCTACTGAGGAAAGTAATTTCCCAGGACATGCTTGTGGGTCAGACCAATACCTCGGAAACAACCACTGCCATCTTATAATAAACCCTACTTCATCATTCCAGAAAGCAACATGCACAGCCTTCAGCGTACCATATATCACATCCTGCCTCTTCACCGCATCTTTTGAGTACTGCTTCAGGAAGTTCTGATCCACGGACAGGCTCCATGACTCCGCCTCCAAGTCCTGGGCATCAGACTCTAGCTCTGCCCTCAGGGAGGCATAATGGGAGTCTGCAGGGAGCGTGCACAGACAGAAAGTCTTTAGCTGGAGATGTATGGGGAAGCAAGGGATGGTACAAAGAGATGCAACCCTGACAAAACATTGGTAGACCACCAAGATAACTAATTTTGTGGTCTTCTGTCATCAAAAGCCTCAGTGAGATAAGTGGATTGTGTCTGAAAGGCTTTTTTTCAGCAGAAAAAATATTTGTCGTCAAGTCTTAAGATTCAACGTACAATATAGCCAACAAATTGTCTTATATGAATACAGAAGAAAATACAGGAATAAAAGATTTATAATCACTGCTATCGAGACATCCAATTGACAGCCAGCAACAGGCTGAGTACTGCTATGTAGTATCATTAGCTACAATACACAGTACAGTCATTCAAAGGAATGGAACATTTGCTAACTGTTGCTACCACTCATTTCTATGATCATAAGGGCTAATTCTACCAAGTGATTTATCTCTAAAAACTCTAATAATCAGCACAGGGCAGAGGGGCTCGCTGGCAGAGGTTACGAACAGGCTCAGAATTGTCACCACTGCCACCAACCAGCTTATGCTTCAGCCGCATTGTAGCCAGAAGAGACCCCGCCCTGCACAACAGCCCAGACTTACACCAACAGTGTCAGTGGTCTGCCTGGACAAGATCTCACCAAGCTGTTGCTGTTAACCAAATAATTGCCATATACTGTATACCGATGCTTTATACAGAGCTAATAGGTTTTATCTGTTCTAGCAATTGCGTTGTTTCTTGACGAACAAGAGAATAACCCCTGTGTTTGCTACGTGAGGTTTTATTGTTTTTCGTGTTCAATGTTTAATTGTGCTGTACTGTGCATCCATTACCACCTTAAGAGGCAAAATGAGCTGAACCATAATGACTAAAGGTAATACACACCATCCCAAAATAAAGGCGTACATATTATGCGTGTTCCGCAGATTCAACATGTGCTGACCAAAGTGGGCTTTAACCCCTGCAGTAGTACTGTGCACTGGTGACAACTTACAGCTCGGTAGACCAGCTCATTAGATGACTGCACAGGCACTCAGCAGCTAACAGAAAGTACATTTAACAGGTACAGAAGTCTATAACCACATGAGGGAAGTACAGTTCCAAGTGTCAGAAGCGACCACGCGGATGAGGAATATCCACGTTAAGAGATGCTGGGTCGAATCATGACTCACAAGCTGTGTTTCCATCCACCTATTTTAATGCGCATTTTGATTTTGCGCTTAAAAAAACCTGAGTGGAAACGGCCATCATCACGAAATATTGCATACATTTTTTGGTGCAAGGAGGGGGTGGAAATTTTTCTGAATCAATAAAAATAAATGAGCTTTACTGCAGGGGAAACGGGTTAGCGAACAAGTTATGCGAATAAATAATGACGTTTAGTATCTGCGTCATTTTTGCTTGCCTACGTTGGCAAGCTAGCTAGCTTACCACCTCGCAACATTGGTGTGCTAGCTATAACGTTAGAGTTCGTTATCACTTTAGCAAACTAGCGGTTAATACAGTAGAAGTGAACTGTAACCTTACACTACTGTGCTAGCTGTAACATTAAAGACCTCGTAACCAGTAGCTTAAGTGATTACTTTCATTAGTTTTTGCCACCAGCATTCCCGTTTGTTTTCCTTTTCGTTCGTCGGGCTTATTGACGTCATGGCGTGTGCCAACTGCTGCAGAAGCAAAGCCAATTGAGTCGAGAATTAGTGCCACCGAACGGCACCAACGGCTTATCCCGTGAAACAAAAGCACATAGCTGAAGTGGATGGAATCGTGCACAAATGCGCTTTTCCTTTAGTCGCATGCAATACAAGGTGGATGGAAACTCAGTTACAGTCAGATGGAGAAGAGTGTGGCTCATTGCACAGCTGGCCCACCTCACCACAACACTCACCTTCACCAATGACTGTGTCGGCAGTGGAGGGGGCTATTGACACAGAGTCATCTGGCTGGGGCCTGAACCGGATGCCATCAGTTTCATCCATCTCCCCAGGAAGGGATCTGCAATAAAGGAGCCCCCTGCCACAGTTAGGATGCTATTAAGGTTAAAATAACACATTTCACCGATGAACTGAGCACATTTCATTCCTTTTTTTTTTTTTTTTTAAATTTACTCGGAATAGCACTTGTTACTGTAGGACTGCAACAATAGTCATTTATGGAGTAACAGAGGGGAAGTTTCAGGGCCAAAGTTCGAAAAATAAAATATCAAGTCAAAGAAAAACTCCCAGTAAGGAGAAAAATGATCAAACAGCAGTGAGAAATAACTCTCAAATGGGAATAAATTACTGAAAAATCTACTGCTATATTGGGAGAGCCCATGACTCCACTAACAGGCACAATGAATATTAATTTAAACATAATATTAAACATATCATCCGTAGTTGATACAGAATTATTCATACAGTATCTGAGATAAAAAGGGGGCCCTGGCTCCTAGTCTCTCACTCTAAAGTAAATCTAAGCTCTGCAACATAATTCTGTGATTTTGGGCAATGCTAAGAATTATGACTTTCTAAGTTAAAGGAAGTACCCAATGACAGTGTGAATGTTCACAGTGCTCAGGTCACTGGAAAATGCATATTGTTTGAACAGCCATTCCTTATGAATAAATCGTGCTGACCGTTCACAGCAAAAACGGGCGTTTTGCACTGTATAGTACTGTGAATCAGTGTCCATTTATGCATACATGTGAAGACCCGCAAAGTACAAATGTATGAGCCAGACAGACAAACGGACAGACAGACACAGGCAGAAACACACAAATGAAAAGCTACAGCAGACATACAAACAGGTGAGCAGACAGTTTTTTTTTCTTAAACTGACACACTCACGCACGCGCACAGACAAACAAACACACACACACACACACGCGCGCAGACAGTCAAACACACACACGCGCGCGCGCGCACAGACAAACACACACACGCGCGCACAGACAAACACACACACGCACGCGCGCACAGACAAACACACACACGCACGCGCGCGCGCACAGACAAACACACACACACACACACACGCTCGCGCGCACAGACAGACACACACACACACACACACAGACAGACAAACACACACACGCGCGCACAGACAGACAGACACACACACACACACAGAGACAGACAGACACACACACACACACACACACACAGAGACAGACAGACACACACACACAGAGACAGACAGACACACACACACAGAGACAGACAGACACACACACACACACACACACACACACACACACACACACAGAGACAGACAGACACACACACACACACACAGACAGACCGACAAACACACACACACGCGCGCACAGACAGACAGACAGCATAAGTATGTGCGGACCCCCCCTAGACCCAGACACTGACCCGTAGCTGGTAATGTGGCTGAGGCTGGTGTTGGCGGGGGCGGAGGACTGGCTCTGTCCTCGCGGGGTGATGGTCATGCCTGTTCCCCGCGGCGAACCGGACGGGCCATCCACACCTGGGAGTGCAGAGGAGGAGGAGGAGGAGGCGGATGACGATGAAGAGCAGCGCTGGTCCCTGAGGGCTGCAGGGAAATGCAGAACATCAGAGGGGCGCCAGTACTTCCGCAGCCACGAGCGCCGAGGTGACCCCAAAAAACTGCAGGTCAGCAGGTCCCTGTGCAGCAGCACTCGTACGCCCAAACGCCGAGACAGGCCCCACACGCCCCCCCGCGTTACGCTTCCCGCCTCTCGACCCGCCCGCTCAGCTCCTCTCCCGCCCACGGCCAGCTCCATCCACTCTGGGTCTTTGTGTCGCCTCAGCTCGCCAACTCGCTGTCTGTCCTTCAGGCTTGCTGTGGGTCAGCTTTATAACCCACCTTGGAACATTCTAGAAATCACGCATGCACCTTCCAGCCTTCCCTCACCCCGTGCTGCCAGCATCTTCCCACCTCTCCCACACCTCGTGTCCACAGCGACAGTCATAATTGACAAAGATTAGCAACACCAGGGGAGGAGACAGAGCTCATCCAAGTTCTCAGAGGAAGCGCTAACTCCTAGCGTCTGCTTTTTATGACACTAACGACCAGATACACTCATAGCCAATGCAGCCCTCCATTTCATCCAGCCAATTGCATTACTTGTGGATTGTCACACAATTTTACCAATTTCTATTTTTTTCCTCTACATAAAAAATCCTGCTCAGGAATTATAAAATTCAAATGTGATACAAAATGAATTTGCATTTTAACCCCTGCACAAACCAAGACCCATCCTTTAAAAAAAGCATCAGAACTCCATGCAAGTCTTTTGCCCTCTCCCTACCCAAGAGAATCTCATAGGTTTCCTCTCCAAGGTCAGCTTGACTTCAAGGGCCAATTCACCAATACTTGACCAATGCAGTTTCAAAGTGTGGGCTCTGCAATAATAAATCTCACACAAACTTTACAAAGTTTCCTATTGCAGCTCAAGATATGAGTATTCATCACCCCCAAGGATTACCCAGAAATTAGCTGTAAAGACAACGCCTGATGTAACGTGCTCACTTAGTACTATAGACATGCCCTCAACCCTGTGTGGATCTGACAAACAGCTGCAATTGAACACATTGCCTTGGAGCATCATTCACTTTACTGCAAAGAGGACTGTCCTGAGTTGGGCACGTCAACAGTTTGTTCTGAACCAAAGGTGCACAATTCACAAAAAGGCCAAAGCTAGAGGCCTAATTTTTACACTCCTGACCAGCAAATACATGAGGGG
Organism: Gymnothorax reevesii; assembly: GCA_029721435.1. Taxonomy (NCBI): domain Eukaryota; kingdom Metazoa; phylum Chordata; class Actinopteri; order Anguilliformes; family Muraenidae; genus Gymnothorax; species Gymnothorax reevesii. Next base: position 33,791,336 of record CM056575.1, read on the forward strand.
GCAGCGTGAGCATTTTCTTCTTGAGGACTATGATCTCCAATCGGAGTTCCAGAGTTTTCCTCTGAAACAAATTCTGAATAACATACCATCCATTTTCCGACCCATGCAATTAACAACAATCAAGACTCACTTTTGCCCTCGAAACCCTACTGGAGAAGACCCTACTGGAGAAGAGAGGACCACAGACAGTCGCAGGCGAGTAAGCTAGGCAGGTAGCGGTTGTCTAATGTGAGTGCAATGATTTGTCAAAATGTTTCACTTGGCTAGCTAGCTCCAGCTGACTCAAAGTACAACCAGAAGCTAAAATTAGCTTTGCACAACAGAAATGAAGATGACAGAGCTAAAATAGTAAGACAACATTGCTGTAATAGCTGGCAAAACTTCCTTCTTTCTAGCTTGCTCTAGTCCACAACAATGGCAAGCTAAGGAAAACTTTTGCTAGCTGATTAAATGGTGAACGTTCAAAAGACACATTCTCTACCTGGATATCTTTCTTTAAAATGAATCTTCCTCAATAATATCCTCTACACTCATTTTGGGGAGCCACTTCCACTATTGGAAAGGTCGTTTACAATACAAGTAAAGACGAATTTTAGCTCTGAGCAACATCTTGGGAACAGACACCAACGACTCAGAGGCGGAGACTAGAAAGACTAGTAGTTTGTTCTTTTGTCCGACTACACTGTCTCAATTGATGGTGCTGGACAGAGGATGTAGAGCAGATTTTGCTGCCAATTTCCAGAAATATACAGTAAATGAGCAAAAACTGCACAAATTCTAGACTCCCAACTCGGATAGATGGAAGTGAGGCAAAAAAATAATCAGTATCCCATTAATAAAATAGTTGAGGCAGAGATTTTTTTTTTTCTCTGATTCAAAAATTGATTTGTTCACATTTTATGACATAGTAAAATATAATGCATGATACTCTGGACATACTCTGAAAATTTATACCCAGGATATTTCTAACAATTCATTTTTCCTAACTATTTTGAACTTTCTGCCTCAGAGGATGTTTCCCCAGGATGACTGATGAGCCATAATAAGCCACGTAGAGCGTTTATTTTTACACTTGGACATCTTTATAAGATTAAAGTATTTGTATGCCTTGTGTTCGGTTGAATTTTAGAATAATCTGCCTAAACACAACATAGAATAAAACATTTTTTTAAAAGCCCTCAAACCTGTGTTCCAGAAGATTATGCCTGATCTGAAAGTTGCTGTTGTATCTCTCGTTCATAACTCCTTTTGTACCTTAACACTCTCCCTCACAACTTTACCATACAAATCGTGGTTGATCAGGTTATCAATGCATTTTCTAGCGTTTTCCATGATGCATTGCTGTGTGAGACAGTGAGCGCAAGACTCTGTATTCCTCAGGGGAAGAGACCAGAATTTGCAGGAAGCTTCGAGATCTCCGGCTCACGTGGATGTAACCAGACATCCAAGCCCACGAGAGTTCTTCAGCCTATTAACTGTCTCGGCTGGTCAGTGGAGGCGCTGAATGTGATAATGAGCCAATCATCACAGTCCCATGAAATGGCAGGATGTGAGCCTGTTCACAATGTCAGATACATAGAAGGGATTCATCAACTTCAAGCACCCAGTACATATGACTCCGCAAGACAGCTGAACAAATTATAAAAAGGAAAAAAAAAAAGCAAAAAAAAAAAAAACCTGAAGAAACTAGGCACTTCAGCATTAAGGGATAATTGGTGGCAGTTTTGAAAAAACACAAAACAAAAGTACTTAAAGTTAAAGCATGAATATCAATACAGGAGCGGTAAATTACACTAAGCGTTGGGCAACTTAAAAGCAGCATGATATTTATTCTGGCAATACAACACGATTTAACGCTGGCAGCAGGTCTGTAAAACTATAGCTTGGAAAAGCTTGGACTTTCCTCTGAAAAGACACAGGGAGAAATAAGCTCGTCTTCGACTGGAGCAAACAGCACAGCAAGAGTAGACACTGTGCACACTTTCATTTGGTCTTTCCGATTACCCCGTGATTCCAAAACCTGCTGAACCCAATTGACAACTTGCTGCAATAGATTTTTCTACAATATGTTGCAGAAATCTACTCTAACCCTTCAACAAAGAGCCATTGAGGGAGGGCTGGGCCTCCCCACTACAGCCAGGATTTCACCGATTCCCCCACTTATTCGCGTAATTTGCATTTTTAACTCATTTTCTCGCTTGCTGTTTTTGGAGTTTGAGTCCACTTTTCCCCCCCAAGGTTTCTTGCTAGTGCAAGGTAAAACCCCTTCAGGAAAGTCCCCAGCAAACAGCACAGTCCAAATAGATCTCATAGGATTTGAGAGTTACGGCTTGCAAGCTCATTCGATTTGTACATTAACAATGACAGGAGTTTCACACCCATTTCATGAGCAGAATTTATGCTTTTCGAGCACAATCAGCAGAAATCTATGCAGTTTAAAAAGTAAAATCAGCTCTATTAAGTCATTCAGATCCATAAATCTCATGACGCTAGCTACTGGTGATTAGAAACAGGAACTGCAATCTATAACACACCATCAGACTAAGATCATAACTTTTAAACACCCACTCTTGGTGTCTTTCAAAGTACTGAGGACTACAGGGTTCATCTACAGGTATCAAGTAGGATTAAAAAGAAGAAGAAAAAAAAAAAAATCAATTTAACACATAATAACGAAGAAAATCTGATGGAGCTAAGACTGAACGGGGTGCTATAAATCAGGAAATTCACAGCAAATTAATAAAAGAATATTCCACAGGGAAAGGTGAAATGGATCAATTCCCACACCTGGTTGTTTACCTTCACACCACAGTAATACAGGTAACTCTTCCCTAATCCTACCAGATGAGCAAAGCCTCTCCAACAAGCACACCAGCCTGCCACCTTTAATTTGCTCCCTAAGGACATAAATTATCGTGCAGACCCTAGCAGAGGCAAGTCCATCACCTTCTCATCCAATCAGAGAGCTGAAAACACACACCGCTCGACCGGAGAAAGATAATTAATCTCCATCGTGATTGAAACCAGGAGAAGCGCCAAGACCAGAGACATCTGCGGAAAGGTATTTTGAAGTGGTAAGCATGAGGAAAATTATTCAGGGAGGAGCAGAGCTGAAAACAAGGGCGGTGGGTGGAGAGGGTTCGGAAAAACAACCTTTAGCACAAGGCTGTTACTCTCCGTCACTCACCTTGGTTATAGAGCTGAACTGTGCTCCGCACCAAGCCTGTGTTTCTTGGCAAGGAATTGCTTAACTGCTGTGAGAGAGAGAGAGATAAAAAAACAAGGGAAAGAGAAAGTAAAAGAGGGGAGTGAGAAAACAGTAGTTACATGAATAACACCCATTTTGCCACCTGTGGAAATCCTTTTTCACAGCAATGATATGGCTGCCTGGTTTCCACTGGCCTTTGCAAGCACAAAAGAAACATCAGTGCAAATTTGCTGATATTCTGAGAGATTTGATACCCCTTTAATTTAAACAAACAGCACATCAAAAACATTATAGAAATACTACAGCAACTTCGCAAGAAAAACTGTACGATCTTCAGGAAAAAGACTTCTCATACAACTGCTCTAAAAAGACATGCATAAACAAGGCTTATGCCGTCGGAGGCGACGGCTTAGGGTATATCCCCTAATGCCCCCAATCCTCCAATTCCCCAATCCTTGAATAGACCTTGAATAGACTTTCATTTGAACTGAATTTCAGGTCAATCAGACAAATGGTTCTGAAGATCTGGCCAAAATGGTAATTTTCCATCAGAAAGCGCCACCTGGTGGCAAAATATTGAACCATACAGGTATGATGTCATCATGTGACACGTTGCAAGGTCAGGACCTTGGAGTTGTACATAGTTTCATGTCAATTGGACAAATGGTACCAAAGATATGGCAATCAAGTGCATGGCCTTTCATTTGCACTTGATTTTAGGTCAATCGGCCAAATATTTCCAGAGATATGATAAAAACAGCTATTTCAGTTTTTGGCCCCTGGTGGCCAATCTAGAAATCGTATCAGTTCTTCCTCAATATGATACTTCCTTATATGCAAAACATGAAATCTGCAATTGAAATATTACTGAAGTTATCGAGTTCACACTTAGGGCAGCGTGGCAGCGGTTGGACCAAAAACATAATATCCCCGAAACGCCATTCGGCGTTCGGGGATATAAGTAGATTTAAGGTTGAACAGAGAGGGAGTTTTTTTTTTTTTTTTTTTTTTTTTAAATACACTTCTTAACCTGCTAGCCCCTCCCATCCATCTCATGCCAGATTTATTATAAATCTGGCATGAGATGGATGGGAGGGGCTAACAGGTATAATAGCAAAGGCCGTCCAAACCATGTGTACAAATAGCTACCCTCACACACCAAACTGCCTAAAACCCAGTCACATCATTTTTGAGCACGGCGTGAGCATACTCTACACTGAGGTGGGCTTCGACGAACCCCATGAAAAAAAGACAGAGGGTCTGTTGGCCCACTCCCCCAAATCCTGTGTCGTCTGGTCACCCAAGCGGCCAGCTTGGCCTCACCAAACAAGAAATTCACCAAGCAGTACTTGTGCCTGTTTGCAAAACTGTACCCTGGCTCAAACACAAACAAACAAAAAGGTGAGTAAAAATAACCCCCATCCTCCCACACAGGACCCTCAGTAAAGCAAACAAACTGCTCAGTCTATTGCAAAAATGTGGGCAAAGGATTCATCCTGAGAACCGAACAGAACAGACATGTCAAACTGTTACCTGGGTCAAAATGGGCCACATGCACAGCAGAGGCAATGGCCCCATGGACCAGCCTCCACTGCAGGTCTCCAGCCCGCTTTGGCAAGGGCTGCTTATAAAACACCCTCCATCCAGCTGCTGGTACTACAGCATCAGCAAACACCACCCGCCACTTATTTTGTTTGACATCTCTCAAAGCTTGTAAATGGCGCATCTTTATGAAAGTTAGATGCAAGGCCTTCTAGCTGGCATCTTCGAAACTGCTGGTGTGTGGGGATGTAAAGGAGACGAGGTACCCCTCCCTCTCCTGCCAATTCCCCACTGATGCGGACACCCGCAGCTCTGGGAAGGTCTGATCCTCCCCCTGACGGGGGCGAGTATGCACGCCGTCCAGCTCCTCCCGAACCGAAACGGGCAAAGCATCCGTCACGTTCAGCATTCGACTCTCCAGTGTGTGCACTGAGTACATGCCCAGCTGCTGAGCCACTGCCTGTACGGGTTTCCACCCTAACCCGACTGGGTTCCGTCAGTGAACAAGCCTGCAGATGCCTGCTTCAATAAAACGCCTCTGTAAGGCAGCTGGAAAAGCTCCGCTCAGCGATATTAATGGGATACCGAACAGTGGCTCTTCCAAGACCCACCGACCAGGAACCCCTTCCCAGTCCCGAGAGACCTGCAGGAGCTTCCAGGCTTTCAACACTAGGACATAAACAGTGAGATTATTCAGCTGCAGCAGAAATAGCTGCCGATCCAGCCCAAGGCCTCCGTAGTACCTCAGAAGGCAGCAGGCAGGCAGACTTTATTATGGTAAAGCAGTCTCTGCACTGCCTGCAAGCGGAAGGCAGCCACTCTGCTCTCAAGGTCGATGAGACCCTGCCTGCCTTCCTGGAGTGGCTGGTACAGCACCGCTGCTTTCAGCCAGTGATCCCCTGACCAGAACAAATATCAGCTAGGATCTTCTGAACATTTCGCAACAGGCCCACTGGGGGGTGAGGTTAAAATTGTCAACTTATGCCGCAGAGCAGCCGCCACCAAGTTGTTAATCACGAGAGCTCTGCCCCTGTACGACATATTCGGCCAAAACCCAGAGAAACCTTTGAGGATACCCTTCCAGTTTTTATGAACAAACCCATCAGTGCCCATGCGCACCCCTAAAATCTTAAGACCCTCCTGACCCCACTTCTAATTCCCAGGGAGTGCAGGGGCTGACCTCTCCCGCCATGGGTCACAGAGCAGGGCCTCGCTCTTGCCCCAATTTACTTCGGCTGTAGATGCCCTCTCATATGGCTCAAAACAAGTTTTGAGTGCATTAACATCTTTGTGATAGTTGACAAACACTGTAACATCGTCAGCATATGCAGATATAGCTGCTCCCTCTGGCACAGACCCTGGTACCAATACTCCCTTCAAGGTACTGTGCAAACATCTCAGTAATGGCTCAATTGCAAGAGCGTAAAGTTGACCTGATAAGGGGCATCCCTGCCAAATCCCCTGAAAAACCTTCACAGGACGACTAAGTCCCCAATTCACCTTAACCAGGCATGACACCTCAGTGTACAACAACTTTACCCAAGCCAAAAACCCTGCCCCAACCCAAAAGCATCAAGCACATGAAAAAGGTAACCATGATCCACTCGGTCAAAGGCTTTCTCCTGGTCTAAAGACAGCAGTCCAAAGCGCATGCGGATTAGCTCTCGGTTTAAGGGCCCTTCGTCCTGCCCAAACGTTTTTCCTTTCAAGGTCACCAATCACATTGTTCAGGTAACTGATTGAGAAAGCAGTATACTGCTGACAAAAAAACCCTCACTTGGGTTTTTCCGATCTCTCACCACTGCTTGAAGGACTTAAAAAGCAGTTCTCTTTTCCTCAATTCCTCCCAGAAAGTTTTAAATTTAGAGCAGAAAGATTTATCTTGTAAAAGCTTTAAACTTCCAATAAGTCTTCTGCTGAAAAAAATTGCAGTAACTAAAAAGTTAACAGTGGTGATCAGAAAACCCACAAGAAAAAACACTAGCTTTTGTCACTCCATTATATGTATGCCTAAGCATATTGAAATGGAATAGTCTGGCTGCGTTCATCCCATCTCTCAGTACCCTGACCCAGGAGTATTGCCTCAGTGAGATGCTCATTTCTCCACACATCTAACACATAACCGTCCAAAAAGCCCCCTTAGAACCTTCGCTGATGGTAAATGAGGCTCAACCCCATTTCTATCTTGCATGTAGTCCACTGAGCAGTTAAAATCTCCACCCAGCACAAAAATACTGTTCTGATTAACTTTTAACAGTTCATCCCTCAAGGTATTAAACATCTAAATCCTTTCCACGCCCCCATTAGGTGCATAAACATTAATGAAAATAAAAGGATTGGCTTCTAATGCTAGCCCCCGCCACAAAGAGTGATCCGGGCAAAGGTTCCATCTTTGAAAGCACACCAACTTCCAACCCCTTAGAAAAAGAAGAATTGCCATCCCGGCACTAAAATTGGTCTCATGGCTTCACATACTCCCCTTTCCACCAAATCCCCCAGTCAGCCTCATTATCCACATCACTATGCGTTTCTTGAAGAAAAGTTATATATAACCTTCTCTGCCTTATAAATTCATTAAAAACTGCCACTTTCCTTGAGCACCATTAATATTCAGGGAGCCTATGGTTTACACCCCCCATTGAATGATAAAAGGATCAAAACAGTGCATGAGAGGAACAGACAGGAAAAGAAGAAAAGCACCATTGTGCGCTCTATCCATTATTTCTCTGTAGGACCCATCCATTCTCTCACAGCTGTAGCCCACTTCTTGAGCCTCATTTTTCCTTGGGGTGAGCACCCCCATTTCCCTCGCTACCCTAATTGATCTCAAATCTTTTCCCATCTGGGAAATAATTCTCTATATCAACCCTCATCTACCCCTTTGTTGCAACTAGAAATTTAATCAAGTAAAATCTTTTAACTGTTTTCTTCCCTTCCCCGCTACCTTGATCGGACAAATCGGGCGATTCCTTTTCAGACCCCTCTACCCCTGAAACCTCAGACGCGGTCATTACTTCCGCGTAGGACAGCCCAGGCGGTTCCGCCGCCGATGCTGCAGACGAACAATCTACCCGTGTCTCAAGTTGGGTTCCCCAGCCTGCACCGGACGGCCCTGCTGCAGTAGCGGAACCGGTCTCAGGCGCCCGTTTTGATCTCTAATGTGGACAAGCAAACTTGATTCCGATGTCACCACCTTCAAAACATCGCAAACAATCCGTACTCGCAAAAACAATAATGAGTTTTCACACTGCTTGCAGCGAAACGCAACATCCAAAGTTTGAGTGGGCGAATTTCAAAACAAACACTTGCCTCCTAAAGGAGAAAAGGTGTCAAAGAGCCTCGCTCTTACAACCCAAGAGAATCATTTTTATGAAACTAGCAAAACGACCAAACCAAACAATTCTCTATTTAGCGCCCCATTTTTTTTTTTTTATAAAAGGTGGTACGTTACAAATAACTACTTTTGTCGCTGGGGCGGCAAAGCGTCGTTACCTGTTGAAATTTACCTTTCACTACGATACTACTTTCGATCAAATGATTAACTAAGGCTTCCTTTCTCAGGAAAACCACCACAGCCCTATTCATTCTCGAAGTTGAATAAATCAGATCATTCCCTACCTCTGCTCCAACAGCCAGAAGCACGTCCTAAACCATCACTTCACCGTCGGGTACACACCTAAACCCGTGACGGAGTGTTTGCACTTCCCCGTCTGACTGAGACGCCATCCTGGCATCAGGAAAACCAGGACAGTGCCGACACGCTTGTCTCAATACGCGCACTGACAAAACTCACAATCAAAAACTTGTTAAACAATTAGTCAATGTGACATAAGCGATGCAAAGACAGAAAGGGGAAAAGAAAAAGAGAGGAAGGCTGGAGCTCCACCATCAGCACCCTCACAGAGAGAGAGAGAGAAAAAACGGGAAAGAGAAAGTAAAAGAAGGGAGTGAGAAAACAGTAGTTACATGAATAACACCCATTTTGCCACCTGTGGAAACCCTTTTTCACAGCAATGACATGGCTGCCAGGTTGCCATTTGCCTTTGCAAGCACAAAAGAAACATCAGCGCAAATTTGCTGATATTCTGAGTCTTTGTCTTGACAAAAGCAGAAGGTAAATATTAACTTCAAAGCCACAAAATGTCACTGGCCCCTACAACAAACTGTGCTGCTCTGTCTGCTGGGAGACTTGCACGTGAAGTGCACCGTGTAGCGACTGGTATGTCATTGAACATTTCAGTGAATCATAATCTAGTTAAATAGCATTCACACCACAACCACCTTACCACAAATATGAATAGAATCAGTGGTAAACTGACCCAGATTCAGTCCCACAAGGATCACATTTGAGAAGGCGTGCTGGGATTAATGCTTTGTTTTTACCATTACTCATGGCTAGTTCTGAAACGGTTTCATCTCAAGACTGCCATGCACTGTAATTCAGTGACTCTTCTAATACGGGTGGCAACATAGCCTAGTAGTCAACAGACTCACTCCCTGATCCAGACAAGCCCGTGACCCATTCTGAATTCCAACCTGCATTTTACAAAACACTTGCGTAGTTGCTCATTGTAAAATGTGGGTTATAACACTAGGCGAGGTTAGAGATGACATATCGTGAAACTGAACAAGAAGTTTACAATGCCACAAGTTCTGCTTAATTAGCCTTCATGTTCAGGCATTCAGAGGACAGGGTATGCCCACAGCGAACGAAAAGGAACAAGTGAAAAAAGTGAGCGCAGCTCGCCAATACCACTGCCTCCCCCCCTTCCCATGTTTATGTTATAAATATATTTAAATAAATAAATACATTTATATTTACCTAGATTTTATATAGACATAAAAACTTCGACCTATGTGACTGTTCGGAGGCAGGAGAAAATCTAGGTCAAGGCATCATTTTGTAAGTCAATCGCCTTACAAGTAGGTTTATATTATTACAGAAGAGTACGCATTTTTTTTTTTCCCTTTAAAAATTTGGCATCTCCAAACCCACACAAATTATCAATGTCCAATTGGGGAGCTATGTACAAGGTTTTCGCATATATTGCCAACTCAGGAGAGTGAGGAGAGCTTACGGCTCTCCTCTGAAGCACGCGCCTGTCAGCTAACGTTTCTTATACACTCATAGGTTGAATCTTCGCAAGCTCAGAACGAGGGCGGATGATACCCGGACATGAACACACTTAGAATCTTCCTGACGAGTGCCCGTCTGGCCAACAGGAGGCGCCTAAGGAATGAACAAAGCAAGTTTTATTACCCTTCCTGGCAGACCCTTCCCAATTTGCATCCCTGTAGCGCATTGGCCAAAGGCCCGCTACTTCAGAAAAAAGCTGCCAACCACTGCCGGATGGTACAACAGAGACTCGAATCGGCCGTGATAATCACTTCTGCTTCTCAATGCGATGCTTTAACTGAGTGAGCGATCCGGCAGCTCAAAATACGCAAAATCTTCTTCACTTATCAATTGATAGATGTACTAAAAATGTCATTCCATTGCCAATCTATAAGCATTTCCAAGTCATCATTTTTCAAGATGGCAATATTTTCCTTGTCACTTAACATCAGTTCAAAAAAAACAAAAAAACAAAAAAAAAAAACAGGTTTTTCAAAATGCGTGCATCCAATCAAAGAGAGTCCCCCCCCCCCCCCCCCCCCACCCACCCAATTTGCCTCAATTGCTTTCAATTTGATTACATGAAAACAATGCACAATGTCATTCTCCAATTTCAGTAGGATAAATTCTGTTTGGAATTGGTTGTCTGGCAGCTAGTTTTCTGCTGAACATCTAGAAACATAAATGGCAATTTTTAGGAAAATAAACAAAATTTCAGGGAAATAATGGAGGAGGTAAGAGTACTGGAATGATTCCTAGTCAAGATTTAAAGTTTACTAGCGTTCCCGGTCGGAGAGGCAGCAACCAGCTGACAAGTGACCAAGCAGACGAATGCAATCTAAATCTACGCTGAAATGACCATCTTTAAACTTCATACACTGCAACTCTCCATGTGACAAAGCAGGAGGCTGAAGCTTCATCAACTCACTGTCAGAGTTTCCTAACATTAAACAAGACTAGGTGCAACGTAGTATATGGCTGGGCCGTCAAGTGCTGTATGAGAATGTGGGCCCAAGAAAAGGGTGCCAAGTGGGGCAAAGCTCACGCAATTATATGAAGAGCAAGTTTAGTAATGAGCTGGAGCTGATTTTTTTCAAAGCGGGTGGGGAGTGTGGGAGAGAGAGAGAGTGAGAAAGAGTGAGAGAGTGAATGAGTGTGTGAGCGAGGGAGTGGGAGTGACTGAGTGTGTGTGAGGTAATGGGAGTAGGAGGTGGGGGGGTAAGGAAAATGCATCAAAAGCAAGTTATACATTTGAATAGACAAAGAACAAGAGTAAGGGTAGCAGTAATTGATTTTGTGAATGCGAATTTGACAGAGACAGCAGCAACAGATGTAGATAGCAGATAAAGTATGGATGCATGTTCCTGAATGGCAATGAAACAATGAAGTTATTGTTTCAGTTGTGCTAACCGGGAATGAATGACACTTTTGTGAACACACAGCATAGTGAGGGTGCAAGAACGAACTTCAAAGATTCCTTTTTCCCCCCCATGTTTCGTCTTTCGGCATGTTGGAAATACAACTAATTATAATGAATTTATGACCTATTGAAAGCTCTTAAAAAGGCCTAGTTAACAGCAAGATCATGAGAATCAGCCGAGAAATAAGAAAGTTCATTCTATAATTTAATTTTGTTTGATATGGCTGAGAAACTGATGATTTCCACTAGTCCCTTAGAGGATTTATGATCAGCAATTTTCCGCCAGAATTTCTCTCTGGCCTTATTAGCAGCAAGTGTGTTGCTTTTGCTCTTTTTATAAAAAAATATATTTACATTCTTCATAACTGTCCATGACAACCAACTCCTCCAAGGAGATTTTTTAAAATTTTATTAATCACCCAGCAACAACTTACATTACATTCAACAAACGAGTGCATACATCAACCAAAATGAATGCACCAGGGATGTTTTATATGGAATGCACCAACATAAATCTCAATTATAATTTCCCAAGTGTCCACCAGAGTATGCACATGCATAATCACGCAGTCTTTCAAGTTTCCAACCAATGAGTGGAAAAGTTCATATGGATCTCCCATTAAGTTGCTGGCGGTGCTCCGGGGGGGGGGGGAAGATAACCCGCAGTGTTAGTGATCCTGGATCGGGGACAGTTTCCTTGGAGAAACATACAGAACGTGATCGCATGAAACTCCCTTTTGTTGAGAGCGCTTAGTGTTGATAGCAGAAACCCGATATTAACAAAGAAAGATTACAACCACCGTTGTGGTACCAATTATCGGATTGTGAGTTCAGGGTTTGTTGAGTTGGCTCACAAATGTACAGCCTGTCTGGGTGTCTCTTCCATTAAGCCGCTGGCGACACCCCCCTGGTGCCGCGGGGGGAAATAACCCGTAGTGTCACTGATCCTGGATCAGGGATAATGCCCTCAGAGAACGTACAGCGCGCGTACAATTGACCCATAAATGCTTTTTTGTTGAGAGCGCGAAGACTGTTGTAAGCACAAAAAGGAGATTTAAAAAAAAGAAAGATTACAAGCACTGCTGTGGTACCAATCATCTCTGATTGTGAGTTCAGAGTTTGTTGAGCCGGCTCTCTCAAATATGGCCTGTCCATGTTGAACTTGCTTCGTAGTATACCCCCCCGGAAATACGAGTGACAAACGCCCGGCCAGCCACCCAGCTAATCCTCGGCCAACCAATCGTTGAAGTTCTTGGCCGCCGGCCGACCAATCGCTGAACTTCATCCCCACCGGCCAGCCAATCGTTGCACTTGATCACTCAGGCAGTCACTCACGAAGCGACATTAACGTTTAGTGGCCTGGCTGCAATTCACGGCCCAGCCCAAAAATCTACCAATTTAAAACAGCATGAAACAGGTTACAAATTTTATGCAGCAACACATAAAATCTAGTTCTACAGCTAACCAACGTTGACGCGGATCCATTCAATTTACCTGTCATTTTAGTTTTTAATCAAATACATTTTACGCTGTTAACAGGCTGGTAAAATCCTTTAATTGCATTTCAAGCAAAAAAATTACATGAAAGTGCGACCATGTCTTGGAAACAGCTAAGTTTTTGAGTTCATGTCGAGGGTTTAGAGCGCAACGGTTACATGTCCATTTTAGAGGTATTGAGAAAAACTGATTTTTAGGTTTGTAAATATTCCATTAAATCAGGTACATTATTTACATAATTTTTATGTAACTATGTTTCAGAAGTATACGGAACATTTAATTTTCATAAGTGTGGTTCTGCGCCATATTGGCCAAAATGGAAATGTCACCTCCGTGCTCCAACAATTCTAGCACTTGATGTGACACAGCACAATGGAGATAAGACTAAAGTTAAGTTTATTTGCAATGGAAGATAGATGATTCTGTGATACCATTTGTGTTTATTAATCAAAATAACAATATTTAATTCATATAAGCAGATTTTGTTGGACACACAAAATGAAAATGTGAATTCTGTTTAAAACTGGAGGTGCATGGACATATTAGCTGATAGAAATGTGTGACAGGAGGTAAAAATCTCAATCTGGACACAATCAATCACCATTGTGCTCCAAACCCTCGATGTGTTTCTGAGGCGACTGTTGACATACTGGAACAAATTGGCCATTTCTGCTTGTTCTCCAATGATATGAGATTGCAAAAAACAGATATAAATACGGCAAATGGAATTAAACAAAACAAACTTTCAAAGATTTTTTATTTTTTTTTAATAAAAATGTATTAAAACTTGGCACAGCACCTGTGCTATTAAACCAGACTGCGTCGCGTAAAATTTGAAAATTGTTCAAGGTTTAGTTTTTGAGATATCAGTCTTTGGAAGGGTGGACAGATGGACAAACGGAATCCTCGGTAAAACTATATGCCCCCACCCTTTTGGGTTGGGGGTATGAAAATTCTTGTCCTCAGAAAGGCAAACAGCTGTTGTAGATTACAGGGCAGAAATCTGTTCAATGATTAACTGCATTCACAGATAAGCCTCTGTATGTGTGGGCCAATGGCCTCGACCGCAATATGGTGTAGCGAAGGACCACAGCTGAACTGAAACTGTGGTGCTGATAAGTCACATACCACGCTTTTTTCTTCTGCATAGTTTTCTATTCCGTACTGACGCATCAAAAGATCCTAACGTTCCATCCATCCATCAAACAATCATTGAATCCATTTATTCTTGGTGTTAGAAAACATAAGAGGCAGTAGCAGAGAGGCCTTGTGGAGGGCCAATACACAGCCTAATCTGGCCCCAATGCTTCTTGTATATACTTTGATCATTTCCTATGTGTGGTGACCTCATCATCCCTCTGCCCTGTGCGTTAACCTCATCATCCTTCAGCGCTCACCCCAATGTCCCCACACCTTGTTTGTCTCTCCCCCCACCTCCTATCATTCTAGGCAAATTACCCTTTTGTTCCTAAGTGTCCTTTGAACTTCAAGCTATAAGGGTTCACATTTTCCCTCTGTAGTTGGTTCTTAAGTGATCTGTACTCTGTACTGTACTGAAGGTGCTTCAGTGCTTCCTGCTTCATCTCCTTTAGCATAGGGTACACTGGACCATTCTACACAACAAGAAAGGAATGACGCTGTCCACCTATTCTATGCGAGAAGAATATTAAAAGTGACACACCGTCCATCCGGCTGCTGGCAAAGACAACCATGATGGGAAGGCGATGCATGATGACATAGCCTGATGCAAGTGTGGCTGGATTTTCTTAAGAAAAGACAACTGTGCTGCCAAGCCCTTATCAATTATCTTTACTAAATCTTACAGCATTTTCCATTGAGGTCAAGGAAAAGTGGTTTGGAACTACACAATAGGACTCATGTTCTTGACTATTCGACTGCAGCAGCAGTCAGGCTTGTGAGTGGGGGGAGGGGGGGTTTGAATAAGGGCTGGGGCCTGTCCATGCATCCATGGGGCAAGAAACTGCAATAGACCCCTGCATCGGCCAACCCATTCCTGGGCGCACATATGCGATACATTCACACATTCATTCCCATTCAGAATCTCAAATGGACTACGGATGGAAATCCAAGTACCCAAAAAGAAACCACGCTGAGGGAAGGGGGAAAAAAAAAAAAATCCTAAGCAGGATTCAAACCCATTACTGTCTCACTGTGAGGCAAGAGAGCCGCCTGCTGCTCCACTAAGTAACCCCAAAGCTCTTATTTCACGCCTTTATATACTCAAGCACCCAGCTTATTGGTGGTCTGGGTAGAGAATAACAGGCTACATAGCAGATTTTATTTTACAGCCAGGTGGGAAGCATGTAAAAGCTGTATTAACCCACTAGTCTCCATTTATACCCATGCAGGGTACACTCAAGTGATTTTCAGCAGGGGAAGAATGTGGGGTGGTTCAACTTCCTTGAACTAAATAAACGTAACTACTCTAGAAAGTTACTGCCGCAAAAAGGTACCCTATTGTGCCTCCTGGTAAACAGCTAATTTGCCGTTGTGATCCAGTTCATAATCTCCCCTTCCTGACATCGCAAAGGGGAGTGACCACCCAGAATAATGAAATCTCATTGACTGTTCGGCTGAATTTGATCAGTTCCTCTTGCCTGTAGTTGGTTACTTCCGTGTGATGTCAGGAGGGGAAGGATTTTGAAATGGCTTGTAATAACCAATTGGCTGTGCACCTGGTGACATAATAGGGGACCTTTAAGGAAAAATGTGAAGTCAGAACGAGAAGATAAGCTCAGGGACCGATTTACAAAAACTCAGCGATAATTTTATTACCCTGTATGACGTCTAAACCAGACATGTAAATCCGTTCAGGTGAGGCACCGCATATTAAAACATATAACCCCAATTCCAAAATAGTTCGGACGAAGTGTAAATTGTGAATTAAATCAAAATGCGATGACTTTCTGATCACATGAGCCAATATGTAGATAACATTCCAAATGTTGAAACAGACATTTTACATTTTTATCCACAAAATTGGATAAATTGGATAAAAATTTCTGGCTGCAACAGGTCTCAAAAAAGTTAGGACACAGGCAAAAAAGGGGGAAAAAAAAAACCTTTAAGAGAATCAGCTGAAAGAACATTCAGCAAGTAATTAAGTTAACTGGCATCAGGTGTGTAACATCATTGGCTATAAAAGGGATGTCTGAGAGGCTGAGTCTCTCAGAAGTAAAGATGACCAAAGGCTCTCCAACCTGAGAAGGCTTGCGTTAAAAAATAAATAAATAAATAAAAAAAATTTGAAAAAAAATTGTGGAATACTTTAAAAACAATGTTCCTCAACCTCAAATTGCAAAGGCTTTGAAGGTCTCATCATCGACCGTGCATAACATCAAAAGATTTAAAGAAACTGGAAAAAATTTGTGCGTAAGGGACAAGGCCGAAGACCTTTACTGGATGCCCGTGATCTTCGGGTGCTCAGACGCCACTGCATCACACACCAGCAGAATTTTGTCATTGACATTACTAAATGGGCCCAGGAATACTTCAAAAAACCACTGTCAGAAAACAGTCCGCCGTGCCATCCACAGTTGCCACATGAAACTATCATGCATTGTTGAGCATGATCCAGAAGCGCTGCAGTGTTCTGTGGGCCAAGGCTCATTTAAAATTGACTGTAGCAAAGTGTCCTGTGTTCAGACGGGTCCAAATTTGACATTCTTGTTGGAAATCATGGGTGTCGTGTCCTCCAGGCTAAAGAGGAGAAAGATCACCCCTCCTGTTATCAGCGTTCAGTTCAAAAGCCAGCATCTCTGATGGCATGAGGATGCATGAGTGCCTATGGTGTGGGAAACTTGCATGTTTTAAAAAGCACCATGAATGCTGAAAGGTATTGAAAGGTTTTAGAGCAACGAATGCTCCCCTCCAGACAACATCCATTCCAGGGAGGGCCTTGTGCATTTCAGCAGGACAATGCAAAGCCACATACTGCAGCTATTACAACAGCAAGGCTTCGTTGTAGAAGAGTCCATGTGCGGAAATGGACTGCCTGCAGTCCTGATCTTTCACAGGTTGAGAACATTTGGCGCATACTTAAATGAAAAGTCCATCAAAGGAGACCCAAAACTCTCCAGCAGCTGGAAGCCTGTATTAAACAAGAGTGAGATCAAATTCCAACGGCTAATCTCAAGAAACTAGTCTCCTCAATGCCCAGACGCCTCCACTCCGTGTTAAAAAGAGGGGATGCTACACCATGGTAAACAGGCCCCTGTCCCAACTTCTGAGACCTGTAGCAGAAATGAGCCTTTTTTGTGGATAAAATTGTAAAATTTCTCAGTTTCAACATTTGCCATATTATCCCTGTTCTATTGTGAATACTGGCTATTGTGATTTGAAAGTCATTGTGTTTTGATTTTATTCACAATTTACACGTTGTCCCAACCATTTCGGAATTGGGGTTGTACAATGCGGAAAAATAAAATAATGCTTTGCTAGCGAAGCATAACAACCAAGGAGCATATACCATCAGCTCCGCCTCATAAAACAGTCAATTTTGAACAGCTTAGGAGTACTTTACACTCAAAGGTGAAAAGCACTGTGGAAGGCTGAGGGACCACTTCATGACACGAGAACAGAAAACGCTTTAAAGTACAGAAGTACTGTGGATACCTTGATGTTCTTGCCGCTGTTACACTCCGCCAACAGGGTTCGGCAGCTCTTGTGGACGTTCACAGCGCAATCTGAGAAAAGGGTGACAAGGAGCAAGGGGTGAGTTTTACTTTCCCTTTCAACACATCTCCCCTCCCACCCCCTTTTTCCCCACCCCCTGTCATCTCCAGAGGTGGGAACCTGTCAGAAAACAGTGAAGTGCTTCCTACTGCTGTTTTTCAACACATGAAGCAGCAGCAGCTGTGCACTTTTAAACGCAATGACAGCGCTTCACCAAGCATTAAGACAGAAGGAAGAATATACTGAAAAGTGGCTTCCTCAGTTTCACTTACAAATCGGTCAATTTTTTAAATTCCGTTAATCCATTCAAGAGTTGGATTTTCAGAGCAGTTATTCAAGCCCTCCATGCTAGTGCTGGTGCTTTCAACTACCAGCAGTGATTGTTACATCAGCAATAGAATGTTCACAGGAGAACATTCCATTCAGACATTTGTGATCTCATTAAGGGCTAAATACACAGGATCCATTCATGAATAAGCATTAATATAGTTCATTTTTCAAATACACGTGCACTACCTGTCAATGATTATCCACAAATAGTAGTAAAATGAGGTTAGAAAAAGAAAATCCACTATTCCCAATAAAAGCGGAATCAGAGATTAAACACAAGCACCCTTGGCAGAAAAAAGGCATTTTGAAACCAACTTTCAAATCAAAATTTCCAGCAAGGATGAAGCAATCGAAGCAATCCAGGGCCCTTTGGTTCAATTCTCAAGGAACATCCTCAGATTACACAAGATTTTAAATATGAATTTAAGAGGCAGTATCGCGAGTTCAAGAATAGATTCCTTCACATCAAAATTCAGAGACCACATGAAGGTCTATTCAGTGCTGTCAATCTATGGCACATTTGTAAAAACATGAAAAACAATTGAAAATAACGTACAAGGCACTTTAGACCACTCTGTCTTGCCATTATATGAAACAGATTGGAATCGTCACAAAGGTCCACATGAATACCTGATATAAAGCCTGTCTGTCACACTGACCTAAACTGAACAAAACATTTTTCTGCTCAATTAGCACCCATTCACAATCATGTCATTGCTCTGAAATGGAAAAAAAAAAAAAAAAAAAAGTTTTTGTTGCAAGAGATTGAAAAACTATTCCAGGTCATAGTGTAAAGATCAAAGGTGGAACAATGCAAAGGTCCATCCAATGTACTTTAAGTGGCCAGTTTCACAAGGCTGTCATTATTAATGATTGAAAAACAGCCCGCACAAAATGTCCAAGGTCAAGGTCACTGCACTCAGGTCAAGTGTCAAATCCTGATAAAGATGGGTCAATTCACTGCAACATCCCAAGGTCCTTAAATGTGATCAGTATGAGGAGTGAAATATTGACAGGTACTGAGCAGGGCGAGGTCATAAATTTCTTGATAATTTCAAGTGCAATAAGAGCACTCAGACAGCGCAGCAACTCTGCCACGCCAAGGCACCTCTCTGCATTAGTCATTTTCGTTGGCTGATGTAGGGTGTTGTTGCATTCCACCACCAGGCGGGAGCAAAACTCAAAAGCACGCCGATTGGAAATCCGGCCCATTGGAAAGACTTCCAATCTCTGCCAGCATTCATCAGGTCAGCAATACGTCATCCACAGTGGGCCCTGATCGCCACGCCCCTTTTAGACATTTTAGACCTGCATAGACATTCAAAGCGCGAACACTTAAAACATGCCAATTTCACTTGCATACTATCCAAATAACAGGACCGAAAGGTATTTCATTACTCGAAATACTGTTGTCAGTCAGTCTGTCTGTCTGCGCTTGCCCATATTTGCGTGAATGGGGTGAAGTCTGCCATCTCCGATTGCCTTGTTTGTATTTCGCTAACCTGCAGACTCAATCAGATAAAAATAGATGTCGGGGCATGATACCTGGCCACTGAATGGGGTCATTGCACGAGCTAGATGCCGGGAGAATGAAGGGACATGCGTTAAGAGAAATTTAAAAATCAATCTTTTCGAAATATCTCGCACATTCTCTATCCGGGAGAGTGGATGTATTTGAATCAGACATGGTGTCTCTAGATAATTTCTCGGCTGATTTACCTTCGATGGTCTTGTATTTATGTTGTTTTGTGCAGCAATTTTACATGAAAGTCAATGGGAAGTGTGGTTAGTTTTCCCCCCCCAAAAGGGGCGGGGCTATGTTTGCCGACCTGATGAATAGCTGGATTTGATCTTTGGCCTATATCTCCGTAACACTTCAGCCTAGATATGCCAAAATGTAATCACTTGTTCCCCTTGTGCTACTCAAAGATCCTGCAAAGTTTGGTTAAAGTTTATGCGGCCGTTTTGGAGATACCCTGCCTGCAGACAGACAAACAGATAAACGCCAGCAAAAACGTACACCTCCTTGGTGGAAGTGCATAACTCCTGACATGGTGCGCACAGACTTTGCTCCCTTTGTCTTGTATAAAATCACACCAGATGTGGTCTTGAACAAATGGCAAACATCAGAGGCCACTTGAAATGCTTACAGTACAAAAATTGTGCTTTGAATTCAGCCAATTACCAGCAAGGATGGACTGCTTCCATCACACCTATGCATGATTAGCCAACCCTAAATCTATTCCTGCATACTTTGGAGAATTTTAGCACCTTGAGCCAACTTACTAATGACAACCAATATGTAGTTTGATGTAGACATCAAACTTGGCTTCTGTAGAGTGCCAATAAACTAAAAAAAAAATAAAAAAAATAAAAAAAAAAAATTAGGGGAAAAAAGCCTCTCTCTCTCCTTGCAAAATGTTTGCATATTAAGGATTCATTAAAAACAAATTCATTTTCAGATGGCCCCAGTTTTCAAGCGTCAAAATGTAGGCCTATGCAATATCAAAGACATTTTGATAAGCATATTGAGCATGACTGACGATTTATATTTGCATTTGCAATGCAAGGGAAATCAGATGTACGCCCAAAAATTGGCAAATGCACAGTCATGCAAATCTGTGACATTTCAGTGTCATTTAAAATTTCCAAATGAGAAAACAAAATAAATTGGACTGTCAACCATTTCAAAATTTGGAATTGAGTGAATCAAGTGTTTGATTGCCAATTGAGCAAAGTAATGGGAACGAGGGAGCAATTGTTGGTTAAAAACGTGATGATTTTGCAGACCTTGGCTTTGCTCTGCTGTTCATGTCGCTGAGAAATATTGAATTCAGTGAAGTTGTCTTCCAGAGGCATTTCATGATTTTTGGCAGCCTTTAGCTCAAGACTATCAGGTATGATTCGTGAGAAACAAAATGAACAAGCTCGTCTGTTCGCCCCATTGCAGGAGTTATTATTGCGCATAAAATTATTGCGATAATACTATGGCTGGGCGATAAAGTTGAGAGCTGGCCACCACAAAAAGTGGCGCTGAGTGGCGTTATCATATTGACGATACCCCATCAGCCATAATGGTGGCAAAGGCGTAAAAAGCCTAAAATTAGCCAGATATGGATATTAGGCATGGTGAAAAAACAAGCACCTCCCCAAAAAAAAAAAAAAAAAAAAAAAACACCCAGCAAATCCCAGGACTACGTCCCAGACCCCAGTAAATATTATGCAATCACTGTTACCGAGCAGACACTGAGCCCACGATAGCAGGGCAGCAAGGGAGCATTGGGCTCATTAGCCGGGCCAGCAGGATGTACTTATGACATGACCATTTCCCAAATTGTATGCTGCCTTTCTGGTGGTCGCCGAGTTCACGTCGATATCTGCCCCAGTCTCAACAGTTTAAAGGGCAACTTGCAGGTAAAGAGACCCCAGTGAATCAATGTGTAGGCTAATTAATGATGTAACAAATACAGTCTCATAAAAGCATACTTATTTATACACTAAAGCAACTTCTGGAATCATTTTTACTCCTCGGCCGGCCGATGTGCCGCCGTAATGTCGTCCCCTGCGGCGTCCATCTGTCCATCGATGACATTACCACTCTAGCGCCTTCAGGTTTGCTTCTAGCATTCTCATTTCTGGGTGGCTGGTATGTCTATGGATCCTTCACGTACCTATCCAATTCCGCCCATTTTCGGCTTTCTTTGGCCACCAGGGGGCTTATTGTGGAAAATTGCCATAACTTCCTTATCAGCTAGGACACTCAAATTTTTCACTGAAGGGACATGGGATCATCCCTCATCACATCAGACGCGTTTTTGATTTGACCTTTTTTTTTTTTTTAAACAAATTCTCTAGGTCAAATACTGCAAATGCTGCCAATCTTCAAATTCAACAACGTTACCGCTCCAGCGCCTTCAGGTTTGAATTAAAATTCCAGCCAATTTCGACTCCTACTTTGCCCACCAGGGGCTCACATACGCAGCCGAGGGGTCTTAAGTGCAATGAGCACAGTATTTTTGTATTTGTAATTTCACCTCTGCATCTAAAAAAGCCAAACCAATAAGGACATAATGGCTCTCCCTTGCGGTAAGTTTATCGAAAAGAAACTAGAGCACTCCACAACCGAGCACATCCCCCGAAGGCCCCCCAGTGGGGCCCAGATGGTCCCAGAGTACCCAAAAATCAATAGGAGTCATGAACTTACCATAATATATGTCCCTGCAAAATTTGAAAAGAATCGGTGCACTTATGTGGACTGTAGAGCGTTCACAAGAAAATCTCTGCGGACGTGGCCGCGGCGGACGCGTGACGAGGCCAAATCCATAGTATCCTCGAACTTTGTTCGGGGGATACAATAAGTGGATCTTAATGCTAGTTCTGACTGAAGAGGTTGAATGCGTTTCTTCATGTGCATATGTTGGAAAACAGCCTTATCATAGCGAGCCTGCAAGAACTCGGAAGTGTCCAGCAACAGACCACAGTAAGAGAGAATAAACAGTGTCCCAAAAGTTCATGCACACACACACACAAAAAAAAAAAAAAGTCAACTCAGATTGTGAATATTCAACAGAATGTGTTTATTCAAAAGCCAGTGTCCCCCCTGCATCTTAATTACTGCCCTCAACCTGTGAGGCATAGAATTTGCCAAGTTGTTTCGAACGGAGGGCTCAAAGTTGCCCCCCTCCCACACAGCAATTGCATTGAGCTGCTTCATGGTAGTAGGGGGTGGGCTGTGGAAGACCCGACTGTTCAGGATACCCTAGCAGTTCTCAATAGGGTTGAGGTGCAGGGAGTTGGGTGGCCATTCCTCTTTGCACAGAAAGCCAGTAAGCTGCTCAGAACACCACTGCTGAGTTGTACAAGCAATATGTGCAGGGGCACCACCTTGCACGAAGACCATTTCCACACGCCTGTTGAACATCTTCCTAGCAGTGACGGGGCCAGATTCCTTTTTCTCTGGCGAGTATGGGAAATGGCACTGGCTGGAGAATGTTCTTGACATAATACTCAGAATCAACAGTGGTGCCCTGGGGTACAACATGCAACTCCAACAGCCCTGAAGATGACATTGCCACTCAGACCATGCAATGGGCTTGATCAGAAGGTGGCACTTTCTTTCGATCGTCGGTGCAGATGCAGTCGTTTTAGCTGTTGGGAGTTGGAAATAAGTAGAGTGGACACCCAGTATTCCCAGTGTCTTGGGGGTCATAGTGGCATACTTCTTTGTAAAAGCCAGCCGCTTCTCCTTGTGCAGTTTGCTAAGGCGAGAAATCCACTGTCTTCTGTATGCTCTCAGAACCAGTTTCTCAGTCAGAAAATGATGGATGGTACTCTTAGAGGCTGCTTCCCCAAGATTCTTCAGTTTTCGACTGAGTCCCCGCCCGGCAGCATTAGAGCCTCTTTCCGTTGCCTTTCGGATGAGGTCCTTGGTCCTGTAACTCAGGACTGAGGGGTGACCTGCCCAGGGCTGGTCTTCAAGGGAGTCACAACTCTGGTGCCACCACTTCTGCTACCTCCTGCAAGTTTTCCCTGCCCTACACAAGACAATGGCTTGAGCATGGACCTGAGGCTCTGAAAGAGCAGCCTTTCCACATTTTTGTTTGGCCATCAGACATGTTGCCCACTGGGGCGCATGAACTTTTGGGACACGGTGTAACTGTCATTGGACAGAAATCATGTTCTGGTGTGAGGAAAACTAGAGGAGAACTAGGCAGGTGCCCTGGCGAGTGACGGGCTTGAGCTCATAGATGGCTACATACATCTACGGGAGTAAGCTAACAATATTTAATGCCATGTTCACAAGTTCAAGGTCACTGTGCCAAGGTCAAATGTCCAATCCACTAGTGCCCCTTATGTTACGCACCTATCCCTCTCAAATAAACTGCCTTTCAAATTAAAAGCTCCTGAGGCCAATATTTATGGAGATATGGCCCAGACAAATTATATATAATCAGGTGTTAAAGGGAGAAGCACAGGTGTCACATCAGGTCTAAATGGTTTAATTAGAAGTACGGCTAAAAAAAAAAAGTATGAGTTCGCGTTTCTGCATGCGTGTGCCAGTGGGTGCATATTTTACATAAATACGTAACAAATCGTTCAAGAGGAAGAGGAGGAGTCCGACCAAAAGGTAAATTAGCCCTAGGAGATTCTAATTGCTGCTGTATGAAATGTTAACCTGGGGGAGAAAAAAAATAAAATAAAAAAAATAAAAATACACCAACGAGCCATGAGATATCACCTACCTTCTACTGCCAAAACATCCCCATTTAAATGACATCACTTGAAACCTTGAACTCTGGGTTTCCAGACAGAAAATTTCCCGGAGCATCATACTCCCTTCACTAGCTTTTCTTCTTCCAACAGTACGTCCTAATGCCTTCTCTTCCCAGGAAAATGAAGCAAATGCACCGAATTAAAACACAATGTAAAATAGAATGGGACTCAATGCACCAGGCATCTTCTTCAACTGCTCCAAGGTCCAAATCTGAAGCTCAGGTGCCCATTAGGGGCGAGTTAAGAGGTGGACCGGGGTTAGAGTTGGCATTTTGATGAGTCTGCAAGCCAAAAAGTGCAATACACAGCAAGGCATGATGCACTGTGTGCCGTGACGCACTCCTTATGAAAGTATTTTTTAAATTCTCAGTGACTTGAGCCACAGTCACACTTTTTTCAATTTGGACCAGATGGGATTGCCTTTATAGCCCTTGTGCTTTGATGAGCCTTGGGCACCCAAAACCCTGGTACCAGCTCATGGTTTGTCCCTCCTTGGACCACTGTCAATAGGTCCTCACATCTACTGAGAGGAAGAGCCCAAGAAGTCTTGTGTCTTCAGAGATCCTCTAACCTACTAGTGAGGCCATCATGAGTTGGCCCTCAAGTTGTTTAGTTCCCATTTATACCACATCCAACATGCTGAATATGAGAATAGACTGTTCACTTACCATCAAAGATCTGTCTGCAGACCTTGACATGTACCATTGTTGAGATAATTAACTTTACTAGCTGCGTTTGAAAGTGGTTTCAATGTTTTGGCTCACTGATGTAAACCAACCAAGGGGCAGAAATTAGGGCTGGATGATGAATGGAATTTTTGTATTTTTATGCGCAATATGGTTAACTGCCTGCCATAATTACGCAAACAGATAAGCTTGCTCCAATTGTTTTCCACGAAATCAGACACAGCCTTAAACGGCGGCCAAACAGAGGCCAAGTGAAAAGCTTCGAAAAAGAACTTCGGTGACTTAGTATTTATCAGTGATGTGCTGAACAGAGCAATTTTACGATCTGAATAATCACCTCAACAATTGTTTTCACCCCGTTCACTTTACTCAATTAGCAATCAAACCGTTGATTCACTCAGCTGCAGATTTGAATCTGTCGAGAGCCCTATTTAACCATTTCACAGTCATGAAACAAGCATGTGCAGTCAAGCTGCATAAACTTGAAAAAAGTGCCAATTTTCATCATGTTAGTCACTGGCGGAAATTGCATGTTTATATCACGGTTTCAGTCATCCCTGAGCGGTTCTATCCAAAAACAAAATTTACTGAGGGCAGAATATTTTATTATTATTTTTTTTTTTTTTTTTAACATTAATTTTGCCTGCACCAACTTTGAGCTTGTAAAGATGGTCATTGGTCTGACAAATGAGTAATAGCCATATTACCATGACAATTCAGAAACATTAGCAACAGCATATTGACAAATATGTAGTCATTACTGCAAGTTGGAGTAACCTTACAAGCTGACCAATACATTCACTTTGCTTCAAATATGCTCTGCACCATGTCAGTAAATGTGAAATATAATTACTGGGTCATTCTATGTGGAGTCATTCTGCCTTCAAACATGTCTCGTATTTCCCCTAATGTGGTACAAAAAGGGTACCTGATAACAGACCAAATTCCATCTGTGCATCTTTACCTTTAAACAGGTACTCTGCACTTCATTCATTCAGGATGGAGCAATAATACAAGGAAACCTGACCCCTGTGGTTGAAAATAATGCTTTTAAAAGAACATATTCACAAAGAATTCCTGCACTCTCTATAGCCACCAATGTAACTACTATATCCTGACAACCAGTGCTCAGCAGAGAGAGGACCACTGTCTTTGACAAGAAATAAACAGGGGCTGCATTAAAACTTTTCAGTCAGTCGATTTCCCTGATGTGGTTATCAACGTATGAAGGAAGTTAAAATGAACTCTAGCATTTAGCTGCATCTCCGATTGAACTTCAACTTCTTGTAAGGATTTCAAAGGACAGCAGTTGATTTGATACACACATCTGCAACAGAGCCATTTCATAGAATTTGTTTCATGGCGGACAGGACATTTCCATGTTTTTTTTTTTCCTCTTTCCCAACCATAATGGGGGAATGATAAAGAAGTTGGAACTGGTCATAAGCAAGAGCCACAGGACCACTTTATATGGTAAAAAACTGAAGTCCTTCGACTTCAATTTTCCAGTTCAAACTGAAGCCTAAAAGTTTGTGTCAGACAGGACAAAAAGGGGTATTTTTGCCATGTTGGCAAACTGCCAAGTTCTGTCCAACCACATGGTATTCCTACAACCCCAATTCCAAAATAGTTGGGACAGTGTAATTTGTGAATGAAATCAAAAACGCAATGACTTTCAAATCACACCAGCCAGTATTTTGTTCACAATAGAACAGAGATAACATAGCAAATGCTGAAACTGAGAAATTTTTCAATTTTGTCCACAAAATGAGCTCATTTCAAATTTGATGGGTGCTACAGGTCTCAAAAAAAGTTGGGACAGGGGACTGTTTACCATGTGGCAGCATCCCCTCTTCTTTATAACAGAGTGGAGGCATCTGGGCATTGAGACAAGTTTGACTTTAGCCATTGGAATTTGGAAATCTTGTTTTATACAGGCTTCCAGCTGCAGGAAAGTTGAGTCTGCTTTGAAGGACTTTTCAATTAATTATGCACCAAATGTTCTCATGTTCTCAAATGGTGAAAGATCAGGGCTGCAGGCAGGCCAGTTCAGCACACGGACTCTTCTACTACAAAGCCATGCTGTTGTAATAACTGCAGTAGTGGTTTTGCATTGTCCTACTGAAATACACAAGGCCTTTCCTTGTTATAGATGTCATCTGGAGGGGAGCATATGTTGCTCTAAAACCTTTATACATCTTTCAGCATTCATGGTGCTTCTTAAAAACATGCAAGAGTCCCACACCATAAGCACTAATGCATCCCCATACCATCAGAGATGCTGGCTTTTGAACTGAATACAGATAACAGGAGGGTTGGTCTTTCTCCTCGAACCCAGAGGACAGGACGACCATGACTTCCAACAAGAATGTCAAATTTGGACTCGCCTGACCACAGGACACTTTGCCACAGTCCATTTTAAGTGAGCCTTGGCCTATGGAATACGGTGGCGCTTCTGAATCATGCTCAATAACGGCTTCCTTTTGGCATGATAGAGTTTTAGGTGGCATGTGTGGATGACACGGCGGACTGCGTTTACAGACAATGGTTTCTTCTTTCTTGAAGGATTCCTGGGCCGATTTAGTAATGTCAGAGAGAATCATGTCAGTGAGTGATGCAGTGGCATCTGAGGGCCCGAAGATCACGTGCATCCAGTAAAGCTCTTCAGCCTGGTCCCTTATGCACAGAGATTTTTCCAGTTTCTCTGAATCTTCTGATGACTTTGCAACTTGATGTGGAGAAACACTTTTTAAAGTATTCCACAATTTTTTTTTTTTTTTACACTAGCCTTCACAGGTTGAAGAGCCTCTGGCCATCTTTACTTCGGAGAGACTCAGCCTCTCTAAGACATCCCTTCCATAGCCAATCATGTTACACACCTGATGCCAGTTAACTTAATTATTTGGTAAATGTTCTCTCAGCTGATTCTCATGTTAATTTTTTCAGCCCTTTTTGCCTGTGACCCAACTTTTGATACCTGTTGCAGCCAGAAAATTCAAAATTAGCTCATTGTGGATAAAAAAGGTTAAATGTCTCAATTTCAACATCTGAAATGTTATCCTGTTCTATTATAAATTACATATTGGCTCATGTGATCTAAAAGTCATTGCATTTTGATTTTATTCAGTTTACATTTTGTCCCAACCATTTCAGAATTGGGGTTGTAAATTCTGGTAGCGAGTATCTGTCAAATTAGACATGCAAGACAATTATTCCAAAAAAAAAAAAAAAAGAATTGGGAAGTCATTAGGGACAATCATGGTCAACTTGGATTTAATTCACACATACCACAAATCCAAACTAAACATGCCCTTATTATCAGACAAATAAGCTTGCTCACAAACTAAAACGTAAATAACAAAAAGAAAAAACTTGAACATGGGCAACTACATAGAACTCCAGGGCAAGTAGCAGCTACCGTTTACCAACTGCTGATCATGTTCAGGGGAGAGACTGCTGATCATGTCAAGTGAAAAGCAAGGGAAGATGGAGTGCGCGCGCACACACACACACACACACACACACACACACCTCTTGACACAGGTTGCACAAGAGCACACACAGGCACACCATTCTGACTCTCGCCAGCTTGCACTCAAATCACCACTCCCTCAAAAGCTCAGCACACGCAAACACTCACACGCTCCTGTCCTGAGTCATAAACCACATGCGCGCGCTGCGGTCTGCAGCAGCAGGTGCAAGTGTGCAATCAGCTGGAGACTCCACGGGGACAGGGTAACTCAAAACAGAGCAGAACGAGGACATGCAAGCCAGCAAAAAGTCTCCTAAATAATATCAATACTATAACAGTGCCCCACCTACAGGATGTGAGGGGAACCCATGCACAACCAATGTGCCCTAGTCCTCAAAGAAGTCAATTTCTCAGGGTAACTCAAGTTCAAGAAAAGCAGTAGGACCTGCTCAAACTAGACAGCTTTCAGAGGAAACTAGCAACTGAGTTCCCTTTCAATTTTATTCTTTCCGGATGACTAGTAACTGCTCTCAGAGGAAGTCAAAGCAAGTGGGGTAGAAAGTTTTGCAGAAGAACACTGCCTACCACAGCAACTAATAATCACACGATTAATAAACCAAAAGCTCATTCCTTCTATTAAGGCTTCAAGTTCTCACTTTATACACGTTATCAACCCGTATTTCAAATTAACAGATAGAACAGAAAATTACATGCCAATTCAGTCCCCACCCATTACCTTCAATTTGCAGTAACCTAAAGGCTTTGTTGAACATGGGAAAACACTTACATTTCCCCAACTTTGTGGTTTTGTGTATTTGTTTAAAACCTCTGCAGGAGCCTCACCCTCAGAATAAATTTGATAAGTCTTTACCGCACAATTTAAAATTCCCTCCGGCTTTAAACTGCTGTCTACAATATGATTTCATCTTAACATGTTGAGGCTCACACCTGGAGACCCAATTACGGCATAAACTGTGATCACTGGAATAAGCGCAGGACACCAGCTAGCGTTCAATCCAACAGTAAACCTCCAAGCAGAGCCTGAAGTAGGTAAAAGGCCGCTTTCGGCACGTCTGATCCACACAGCAGTGCTGGAGGCAGCCCTGGACACACGAGCTGACACAGACCCAAGCCTACTGATGTGAACTGTAATGCGCCGGCGGCTCTGCCAAGTGCAATTAACAGCATGTGACCACTGGGCGCTGCAAACTGTTAAAAAATGCGGCCACTGTGCTTTCCTGCAAGAAACCACCCTCCCTCTCAAATCACTCCCACAGACACTAGGCACATTTCACAGAAAGGCCTTCTCAAAATCACAAACCGATAACGCAGTCCTGTAGGCGAAAACCGTCCCAATTTCCACCCAACACTGAACTAACTAAACTAACAGAGGAACTCGGTTTTTGCTTCTTTGTGAAAGGAGGTGCGCTCCTTCAAAACGCACCAATGCGGAATTCAAGGCATCAGCATCCGCCGAGCAGTCCTCAAAGTGACCACAACACATGAATTCTGGACTTGTTCATGAAGCGACTCAAGCCAACAAGTATTATTCGCACCACGTCTTTCGGCGTTATGATTCACATAGATGCCATACATAAACATGTCCCGTCAATTCTTACGCAGAACACATTTCCAATAAAAGTATTACCTAGGACGACCCAAATGGAGAAAAAAGTCGGATACTTAACACTGCTAGTTGGAAACAGATAACGCTACGAAAATGCAATAAAAGAGTCCCAGTAATTTAGGCTGGAAAATCTGAAGTTATGAGCTTCATGAGACAGAGAACCTGAGCACGCATTCCATTATTTTTGATTCAGTAGATAGCATTGATATACGTAAGCTAGACACCGAACAAAGGCAACGTCAGCGTTAAGTTAGCTTGCCAAGTAGGCAAAATGTATAATAATCAATGTAAAATAATCTGCACCGTCAAACAAGGCGGGACATTCAGATATGAATCAGAATCCTAATTTCACAAAATATAGCCACCATATGCTCAGCGTTTTGCTCACGTTTGAAAGCTGAAGACACCTGACAAAGTAGCACCAGCTAGCTAGCATTACGCCATCGCAGCTAGTTTAGCAAGCCTAAGACCTGAATAAACAAAACTACCATCAAGCTAGCTGCATAACTGGGCACAGTGGATGATCAAATTGGTAACTTCAATACGCAACCAATACAACTCCGAATTGCTGCGTAAGTAATGAAAACAAAATACAGACTAAACGCGACGACTAAGATACGTTAAAAAAACGCTTAACGTTATAAACACATCGGGACGAGCAGCCCAAGTGAGATTATCGAGCAATATCTCACCGTTTAGCAACCGAGCTACCACGTCAGCGAATCACTATAATATACAAAGCAAAGTCACAGTGATGAGATGACAGCAGAGGCCTACATGCCACCAAGAGGCCTGGTTAACAACCGGAGTTCAGTGTTGATCATATAACATTTTTTTAAAGAAAGTCAGGGCTTATATCTCGCAAGCTAACAAGGCAGCTAACTGTTAGCCAGCTACGAAACTCTTGAGTCAACTGTCCAGGCACCTGATCAACAAGTACCCGTCACAGGTTGCAAGCCAATTTGCTATTTAGCGACATCTGCATAGAATCTTCGAGTTTATCGAAGACGTACCACACAGACAGATTGGCTCCACATTATTAATTCTATCAACACAACAAAACAAATAATTTCCACTCACCCTGGTAATCAGTCGTGGCTATTCACCGATCTCTCAAGGCATTGTGGGAACAATCACGGGCACGCATTCCAGAGCCCGAATCCCTTAGGGCTGGGTCCCTATTTAAAGGGACACTAATAATTTCTCAGCTCCACCTCAGGTCGCGCATTGCATATAGTTTGGGCAGTAAGGGGATGATAAGAATGCTCTCAAGTTAGGAGAATTGAGTGTGCATCGCTGCACAAGTTATGCGCGACAATGCATGACTTAAAGCAGCTGTGTCAAGATTACTGCTCTTGCACAAAATGTAATCCCAAGAGAGTGAATCTGCTGGACTGCAAGTCATAATCTGATTCTGATTCCATCCTTTTCAATCTGTCTTCATGTTGCATAGAGTTTATATGCGTTAGTTACTCCGGCATTATGGTTTTTATATTACGGAGCTCCCTATGGAAGTTTGAGGATTAAAAAGCATTATTTTAAGGGAGAATACTGCTATTAAGCATGAAAATCTTTATTATATCACTAACATCAAATTTCTTTATTGATATGAGAAGCAAACATTCAAAATAGCAGGGATGAAAGTGATTTGTATAAATTATGCAAATTGGGTGTCCAAGATGGCCGCCGCAAAGGGGCATATCATGACAATTTCAAAACACCATACCTCAGTAACTAAGGCGTCATTTACATTATCAGCGTAATGCGACCCAATTCTGATTTTTCTCTTATGTGGCACAGATGGGATATGCTCGTTGACAGTGTAAACAGGAAAAAGACGCATACATTTGGATATTTTGAGATGGGATACAGGCCTCATTCATACGTGGAGTTAAATCAGATATGTATCGGATATGTGCCAATGCGACCGCCGTGTAAACAGGCTTATCAGATTTCTAACACATTGCTTCTCCAATGTCATCAAATCTACGACCATTTATCTTATTTTATATTTGAGAAGCTGGCATACTGAACATGGTGGCTGTCTCACACCCAGACATTCCTATGAACGCCTGAAAATTGCAGCATATGCATAAGATGCAATTGTGGCCATTTTCCTTCTTCTCTGCCTTGCCTTGCAAGTTTTCATGCACCACAACATTACCATCAAACATATCGTCGGCCTGCTGATTAAACTTTTTATCTTCAAAATGATAAACTTTATAGGAAAATAAAAAATAAATATAAAATTAAAAAATAATAAAATTATATAAATATAAGTTAAAATATAAATAAAATAAAAAATGCTTAATTTTGCATGCAAGAATAGTGGACATACGAGTTTTTCTTTCTTATCGATTTGGAGATACAAGGTTTTATCAGCAGGCCAACAATATGTCAGCATCATCCATTTTTTTGGCTTAGCAGTTAGCGCTTGATGCAGAAGTAGGCGTGGCCTAAAGTTTAGTAAAAGCTAAAAGTAGGCATGAGCAATGCTTCAGATGTAGGCAAGTGTAATCGCGTGAATCAGACATGGGGATAAAATACGTGTATCCGCACGGTAAAAGAAATTGTATTCAGGCAGTAAATCAGATCTGGGCATCAAGACTTACTGCGTAAATACGGCCTAATAGACAGATCAACTTCTTACTTTGCACACAGGTTGACTGATCCAGCATCTATGGGCGAAACCTCTTAAAGTTGGACACTTTAACAAAATGCAAAGGTTTTTGAAATTTTGCTCTTGACTCGAAAATTCTCTGCCTAGATATATTTTAGCACTGCCTGAAATCAAAAGAGTACCAAAAGGGCCATATGGTTGTTCAGGACAACCATCATGCTGTAAACTATTTATGTTCCAAACTTCATTAATATCGCACTAGCGGTTTTTCAGAAATGGCGTGTGAAAAATGTGGAAATGGTAATGGTATTTTTATTGCAGTAATCTACCTTAAGCTTTAGCCAAGAGATACACAGATGTAAGCAGGTAGAAATCGCCAATAATCATTGAGGAAGAAAACTACCCTGTAGATTTTGACTTGTAGTTGAGCAGATTTATTTCATTCAAAATTGAGAGAATACGCCGTAATTGTGAAACAGCTCCTTTAAATCTTGGGGCCAGAACGTGACTTTAGTAAATGGGACAACCATAGGCAAGGTTAGCCTCCGCTGCAGATGTCTTATGTGGCTCGTTCCCCTCACTCACCAACATCTGCGCACTCGAGCCGGGCTGTGTAATCAACTGATCCGAGGAAGCTCTGAAATTTTGAAGCTATATGCACATTAAACTGTTGGAGGTAAGCGAAACTTAAAATGTCTGTAGCGAAGGCTAACCAACACCAACATTTCAAAAATGTTCAAACGGTGGAATTTCTCCAGGTTTCTTTGGTGTTGATGTTTTCACTAACACAAGTTCTTGAGCTACAGAGCAGCGTGCATTGGTTGGCACTTCAGTGGTTAGACGTATGATGCAAGGCCGGTTGACCAATTTCCTGTATGTTCTCATCCAGTCTGCATTTTCTTCTTGAGAACTACTCAAATAAACAGTAGCATCCCATACAGCTCGCTTGAGGAATACACAATATTATTTACGAAAGGAACAGGACTTATAATTGAAGGAACATCGAGTTGGCTTTTTCCATATACACATATTTTCTCTTTCTTTGATCCAATTCTTATTTTTCAAACAAAAAAAATTGTCATTATTAAATAGTTTTTAGGAGTTTCTGTACCCGCCATTTTTGTTTATTACGATTTGACAGGGAGACCCAAAAGGACTGTAATTTAACAAGCATTCTGATTAGCTTATTTCGAACAATGCCATAACTTCACAGAAATCAAAACTCGTCTCGAGTGCGCAAACACTGGTGTGTGAGGGGAGCAAACCACAAAAGACGTTTGCCATGGAGGCAAGGCTAAAAGGCGAGGTGGATTTGAATCGCATCCATTCTTTAACATCGGTGGTGTTTTACTAATGGAAGACATGTTGAATTACACAAGACCAAGACAATGCCTTTACATGTCTAAATATAAAAATATGAAAAAAACAAATTTTCTTCTAACGTGACCAGGGTATGTTTTTCACAACTACCAAATACTAGTTTTGAATACAACACAACAAAATTAAAATTCAGAGTGAGGTAAATTGGTAAAAGTGGTGGCTTTTATTTTCATAATTTGCATGTAATTTGCACTTGTTCATAAACAACATAGACCAGTGAACAATATGATTTAAGTCTCCTCAAAAAAGTTTTTTTTTTACTCTTTTCTCAGGATCCAGGGGTGTGGTTATAACAGTCTGATTCAATTAGAGGCAATTCATTAGACTGTCTGCGAATGCAAATCAATTGCCATGAAAACTAGATGATGTGTACTCTATAGAGATGCTAACCCATGCCTCTTGTTGACCTTGACCTTTGACCTTTGACCTTTCGACCTGCAAATTTGGACAGGGTACCCTAGGATCATCTAGCCCACAAAGTTTGGTCACCCTAGCTTCAGTGGTGGCCGAGCTGTCGCGTGGACAGACAAACGCACACACACACACACACACACACACACACACAGACAGACAGAGCTAAACTGTATACTCACGCTGCCTCGTCGGGCGTGGGTAACAATATCCCATGCACTTAAACAGTCACAACCGCGTGGCTTCATCATTTGACTGACGACCCAAAATGGCTGCCAATCTATATGCAATCTCCTCCAGATGGGAAGCACATGACAACTAACTGAAAACAGTGCAGTAAGGTATGATGTTCAGACCATTATTCACCTTTCTTTAACTGCTCGCAAGTACATGAATGGAAGACTCAACATCAGCATATAATCTCTGTTTAGTTTACCAGATGGTAAACCTTGCGACAGCCTACATACACAAATCAAGTCAGACGAAGTGCTGACATCCCGTACTACATCTACTATGTGTTCAGCTGAAGAAACAAAAGATAAGATAGCCAAAGATAGCCAAAGAGCATTCAGTGCAGATACAGAGTCATACACCTCTATCACAGGACATTCCCAAAACCCTATATAGGGAAAACTAGGAGAGTACCTATAGATATGACAGATTCAAAGGTATAAGTGAGTACGTACCTGGAATTAAAGACGAGGCACAGCAAAGAAATAATGAAGCATACAGCAAAGGCCCCATTAAATGCAAATCCATCAGACTTCTACTGTTGGCTAAGTTTTGTTGTAATGGTCTTTACTACCACATAGCGTATTTTGAGATGTATGGTATTCATGGCCCTATCTTGCAATCCCGCAATGGTGAGGAATCCTTTAAAAAATTCCTGGATCCAGACGGTGATCACGATCACCACTAAAATCTAATGGATTGTTCCTTGAGCCATTCCCTTTCCCTCCAACAAATCTAAAAACAGTACATCCATAACTTGTTCCGTAAAGTTGCTTTCAGGCAGACAGACAGACAAACAAGAGACGAAAACATAATCTCCTTGGTGGAGGTAACAATGGCTGCAAGTCAAAGCTCTCTGAAAGGGCCAAACGGACAGTAGGCAGGACAGTTGCTAATAACCAAGGGATAAAAACACTAAAAATCACCATAGAATTGAATCAATCCAAATTTGAACCAGTCTCAATGAGGACAGTGCATTGTGAGCTTCATAACAATGAAGTGTTTCTTATGACTTGAACACCCACTGGACCATTACTGAAGTATAACACATTCAAGTGCACAGAAAAAAATGGTTCAGTGTCAGATTTGATCAGGCTGAAATTTAACCAAGAGAAGTTTTCAATTTTTGTAGTCCTTGGTTCTACCTTTCTGTTTTCTGCAGCGCTGTTGGCAGTACAACTGTTCAGACTGGCCAATGTTACACTGCATTTGGCTGAAACAGCATTGAATGTACTCAGCCTTGTAAAATATATCAGCTGGATTTGTTTAATAAGCAACTAAATCTAAACACTCATAAATAATATTCCCAAACAATCCTGTCTTTGGACTAAACGAATATGCAAGTCTGGGTGATCCTGTGACTTGTCTCTGCGCTGGGCTCTGTATAAATAAATAAGACCCATTTATGGATGCGAAGCTAATGTAAGATTCACAATATTTATTTTCAAAGGAACTCTTAATATAGATATGTATCAGTAGCTCCAGTTAAGTCTGAGGGAATACACAATGAGGAAGATATTTCTAACACTGTTCCGTTTCTATTATTAAAACAAACTGTTCAGCACATAGTGTCCAATATATTTGAAAGGTGAAATACAAAATGCCTCATGTTTTCTCACATTCAAAACAAAAAAAAAGAAGTATGTTCTGCTCACTTCCACTTCACATAGATGCAGCTTTAATTAAGCAAAAATTGTCTTCCATTACAAAGATTTCACTTGGACCTGGCACGAGTTGGCATATTGACTCCAAAGATTGGGGTTAGCATGACTGAATAATATTTTAAAAATATCTAATACTGCAGTCTTGGTCTGAGGAAAAATCCACATACAGCAAATCTTTGTACCTTGATAAATATCAGATTACTCTAAATACTGTTGAAGAACTATATAATATATGCTATTTTGTTGTTGAGCATGGCATACTGGGGTCATATTCTTTGGATCTGGCCTTAGTCCATAAGTGCTCAGAGCCTGGTAAAGGTGTACAGTAGTGTACAGTGATGATTATACACTAAACAAAATGAACATGGATAAAAAACCAAGTATTATTCAAGTATTTCATCATGTAATATTGGATCATATAGATGAAAATAAGTAAACCGATAACAATATACTGTATGCTTAGACGGCCCATGTACGCTCATTAACCCTTAAATGCGCCCTGTGACAAATTTGTCACACGATTTTGGGGGTTGTCAAAACCACTGACCCCACATAAATTTTGCAACCTAATGCCCACAGTGACATATTTAGACCATCAGTGCTGCCATCTAATGCATAAAAGTGGAACTGACACTACACTGGCTGCACCAGCTAACCTTTCCAATATGACTGCCCCCATGGTGGAATCCACGATAGATCAGCACCCATTCCTCACTGGATAAAGTAGACAGACAGGTAAGCTAATGAAAAATAAGCTATGCCTAATACTTCAGCTATATGTCAACCACCAAAACAATGATGGACAAAAGTTCTCTTTATATCCTAGAAACCTAGAGTGACGTATATGTCACAAAACTAAAAAGAGGTCAAAGGTCACCAAAAATTAAAAATTGCTATTGGGTTGTTATTAGCCCCTCCCCAGGACATATTAACAGAATACATAGATTTTTTCTTTCAACTTTTACTATAGTTGGGCATTTAACGGTTAACAATGAAAAATACACGTTAACTATTTTTCATGTGGCCGGTAATAAATTAAAGTTAAACCACTAATCCTACTACTTAATCTATTGATATTTTTGCAGTAGTGTTCAGCAATAATTGATCATGAGTCAAAGAATCAAATGGCCAAATTTCAAGGTAATATTGCTTTCATACCAGGCAATATGATGGAACTCAGGCCTTCCAGGAAATTAATTAGTTCATTAATTAATTACCGTTAATAATACAAAGCCCAACATCAATCCAGTTCTGTTTTGATAAGATCTAAAGACATACTAAATTTGAAAAGAATCTACAGCATGGACGTGCCGGCAATGATAATATCGACAAAACGTAGGTTCGCTAATATCAAGAATAATATCGGCTCACCTATTCAATACTTGAAATGAGCTTGTGCATTTTAAAATCTCCTTCGCCATTGTCCCCGTAGTGATTTCTTAAAAATCTATGGAAGCAACAGACAGAGGAGACACCAGCCACAATTTTTTTTTCTTTTAACAGCAAGCTTGGGGTTTGTGTTTTCCATTGGGGGCAATTTTGTAGCTTCAAGTCTGCAGTATTTTCCTTGAGCTCCAGAGGGCCAAAGGCTGATATAGCATTCCTCACTTGCACGTCTAATAGATTGGGCTGATCTCCAAGTGACTAGTGTAGAATTTATTTTTTCTAAAAGGGATTCCCCAAAGTGGAAGTGGTGAGGGGGAGTGGGGGAGGGCATTAAAAATGGTGGATTGAACCAGGGCGTAAAACCCAAACTGAAATAGCTTGAGGTTCTTGCTTACTGCCAACTGCACCACTGTCCATGTCAAAGAATGGCACTGAAAAGGGAGGTGACACAGATTTTGCAGATGATTAACAGAGATAGAGAGAACAGTCGCAAAAACGGCTTACGGTTTTCACATTGTATCCCTAACTCGGACAGATGGAAATAAGGTTGAAAATCGGCGAAGTGTCCCTTTTACTTTGAGTCATGCAGTACGAGGAAGTATTAACTTTTCCTTATCAATTCAGTCAGTACATTTATCAAAATGGGAGGAAATGTGATATTTATCAGAATTAGTTTACTTCAATAGTCAAGTTAAAAAAACTGTTGGTACTCATGTAGTCAGCTGACTTCATTTTATTGCTACATAACATTGAAAAGCGTAGACCCGATCTATTGAAGCAACCCCAGATCATAATACTGCCTCCAGTCTTGTACGCGGCACTGTGCATGACGGGTACATTGCTTCATTGGATTCCTTTCTTACCCTGACGTGCCCATTGCTCTGGAATACGGTAAATTTGGACTCATCAGGCCACATGACCTATTATCCATTGCTCCACAATCAAATCTTTCCAGGCAATTTAAAGTAGTTTTTTCGCATATTGCCACACAAACAAGTGGCTTTCTTGTGTGCACACAACTGACATAACTGTTTAGCAGTAGCGGTCCGTTGGCAGTCACAAAGGCCTTCGGACACCTCACCTTTCTATGTTTAATAACCTAAACCTCTGGCAGTTTACTTTTCCCAATGAGCAACAGTGGCTCAGACTGATTGGCAAAAATTCATTTTCGGTAGCATTGTTTTACATTGTACAAAATTATGAGGAGTTTTCCTCCGCACATAAACGAGGACATAAAAAATCGATATGTCTTTATAATTTCTGCGCTAATGTAGCTCGTGAAACAGCACAGATAGCATGAATTAGTTTGCAAGGCTCATGAAGCAATAATCAATGAGAATCCCTTCTATATTCTGATTATAGTCACAGCTAAAGGGTGTTTCTTGAGCATGATGGACAATTGAGTAACAATGGTAAGGATGGCGAAAATAAATGCAGCGAGGTCTGCGAATGTTTTGGATTTTTTGCATTGATGTTGCCATCCTTACAATGCCATATCAATTATATAAATACAGACAATAGGCATTCGCGTTTTTATTATCATTTCTTATTATAGGTCATGTATTGGTCATGGTTGTTCAATCGATAAATTGATTGTTATTCAGGTGAATTTAAACAAGATCAGCTTGAGGGCAATCAAGCGGTTAAGTGTGAGGTTACTGAAGGCCCTCTGAACATCAGGCGGCACAGCGCTGCTGTTTAGTCCTTATTCTGCAAGTTCTTATTGCACTGTGAGTGTAGAAATGCTCTTACTTTCAAAATTAAACATAGCCACGAGTTCTACTGTTGATTTTTTTATGATGAGATTTCACCAAGTGCTTTAGTGCTCTCTGATTTTGATCATACATGATTTTTTTTCCCCAACCAATTTCTTCCACAAAGTTGACAGCTAACCACTATCCTTCCGGGTCATAATAATACACAGAGCAGATCCAAACCCAATTTCAGTGATATCAGCAATCGCCACAGTCGTTTTCTTTGCTTGATGCCGGCCAATAATTTGCACCTCTTGAAACAGAGTAACGTGTTTTCCATGACCATCAGTTATGTCTTCCTACATGGTTGTTTAAAAAATGAAAAGCTACACATCAGTCAGGGTTAAAAGAATAATCTGAAGTATTTGCTTACTGTAATCCAAACAGAAAGTTTTTAAGGCCAGACAGTATCCTGTTTTCTGACTTTTTTCCGCAAAATTCAACATCAGTGTTTGCAATCAAGTTTTAAAGTTCTAAAACTTTATTAAAACCCCTCTCTGCTTTACCTAGCCTCCTTCATATAAATATGTATTTGCACATGATTCAAAGAAGAAATGAGAATCTGCTTGAACCAGGGAATGAGCATGTCAGACCGGCCTCAGATTATAAGAAGTACCTAATGATGTGAGCAGGACCCCACTCAACCATGACTGGAAACTCTAAGACCTGTTCACAAGCTCAAGCAGGACACACCTTAGCAGGTGATGGTGGTCTTTCTGTCACAACCCTTGTATGAATGCCTCTCATCCAGCAGTGTTCATGTTTATTAGAAGTATTGTCTCTTTTGATTGGTTTATGTCTTGCGTGCTTTCCTCACCGGCTGCATCCTATGCCTGTACCCCTTCCTCACTTGTGTGTTGATGTACTTATGCCCCCTGACCTATTTATACTACCATAAACACTACAGGCCAAAGGTTTGGGGCCACCCTCAGGTTTTTAATGGTGCACCAACTGCACTGTGACTCCTTGGTTTTGGGGAAGGCATTTATACTGAATGCCTTCTTGTTACATAAAATTGTTCACGTCCTAGTGACATAAAATGATGAAACACAAAGGCATTGAAACTCAATTATAAAACATTGTGGTCAGTGATCAATCAGTCAAGGCAGCTCTAAAATGTGGTCTGAGGTCTGGAATTCACCCAAAACCTATTGGCTTTTATGCACTGAAGTCATTTCACGTGCAAAAAATAAGGAAAGAACAGTTGATGCATGATTTTTTTTTTTTAAATCTGAGGGTGGCCCCAAACTTTTGGCCTGTTGTGTAGCAAGTTGCTGAATTGTCACTTGCTATTTGCCCTTCAGCAACCAGTCACTATTTTCAAGAAAAGCTCTCATGTCTTTGGAAATAATTTGTAACCTTTAATGATCGTTAAGTTCTCTCCTAAGTTCAGTTAATAGGAACAAGCTCCCAAGCCTTACTCCTGGTCTCCAGGATTAGAACTGCATTCGTTCCTGTTTATCTACACTCAGAATGTTCCTCTGTCCAGTTTATTTGGAACAGCCTCCCAAGCCTTCTACGGTCATCAGGATTGGGACCGCATTCCTGCTAAACTCCTCCGTCCAGCCATTTGACAGTTGGGCTCGAGCGAAGTGTGCACTCTATTTGGCGGCTATCCCAGAAGCCACTGACCAGGCACAGGATACGCCCCGACACCTTGCCTGTTACATCTGAACTGAACTGTGCCATTCTCCTCTGCGCTCCATCCTTGTGTCTTACCAAGGTACGTACAACTTCTGCCTACTGCAGTTAAATCCGCGATCATTTGAGACATTTTTCGTACAGTCAGGTCGATCTGAGGAGGAAACATAAAATACCGCTTTTTCCGTGTCTGTGAAAAGATATCTTCTCAATTAATTATATCTTTGGCTGCAACGTGTTCAATGTGAGTAATGTTCTAAGAGACTATAGTTGGGCGTACCAATATGGCGGCACGGTTACTTCAAAATTATGACGTCATCAGCTATCCAGTTATTCTATCTCGATCAGTGGGGCGTGGCAGGGTGGCAGTGTGCAGGCGATGGAGGTCTGCTGGGAGGGCATGAGGGGGACTGTGTAGAAAGGTGTAGGTGCACAAGGAGGGTGTATGTGCAATGTGCAGGCAGAGGGGGGCACTAAGGGGGCTTGTGAGGAATGGTGTGGGGGTGCACAAGTGGGGTGTGTGAGTTGCAGAGTGCAGTCAGTGAGGGTGTGGTGAGGGGGGCTTGTGAGGGACAGTGTACCGAGGAGGGGGTGTGATCGGGCAGCATCAGAGGGACTCCATGTGGTGGAGGGGGTGTGGTAGGGGGCACCAGAGGGACAGTGAGAGGAGGTGGGGCTATGCTCGAGGGGCATATGAAGGCAGTGTGCAGATGGTGGAGGGCACCAGGAAAGCATGTGAGGGACAGGTGAGGGCAGTGGGGGGGCACTGAGGGGGCATGCGAGGGACAGCATGCTGATAGAGGGAGTGCAGTCGAAAGGCGTGTGAGGGGCAGTGCGCGGGCAGTGGGAGGGCACCAGGGTGGCGTGTGAGAGCGTTTGGGCAGTGGGGGGGGGGCACAAAGGGGGCGTGTGCAGGACGTCGTGTGGGCAGTGGGGGGGGGAGCACAAAGGGGGCGTGTGCAGGACGGCGTGCGGGCGGTGGGGGGGGGGGGGCACAAAGGGGGCCTGTGCGGGACGGCGTGCGGGTGGTGGGGGGGCCACACAGTGGGCGTGTGCAGGACAGCGTGCTGGCGGTGAGGGGGAACGCAGTAGGCATGTGCAGGACAGCGTGCCGGCGGTGAGGGGGAACACAGTGGGCGTGTGCGGGACGGCGTGCGGGCGGGGCACACAGTGGACGTGTGCGGGACAGCGTGCGGCCGTTGGGGGGGCACACAGTGGGCGTGTGCAGGAGGGCGTTCGGGTGGTGGAAGGAGTACACAGTGGGCATATGCAGGACAGCGTGTGGGCGGTGGGGAAGGCACACAGTGGGCGTGTGCAGGACGGCGTTCGGGTGGTGGGGGAAGGTACACAGTGGGCGTGTGCGGGCCGGTGTGCGGGTGGTGGGGGGGGCACAAAGGAGGCGTGTGCGGGACGGCGTGCGGGCGGTGGGGGGGCACACAGTGGGCGTGTGCGGGACGGCGTGCGGGCGGTGGGGCTGTGTAGCAGCAGTACTCACTCACGCACTGCAGGCCCTGCTTCTTCTGCAGGCTCTTGCTGCACAGAGAGCAGGTGGCCCAACTGGAAAAGCTACCCGGGACAAGCAGGTGCCCAGAGCAACTGTCCCTTCGCACCTTTGCCCTCTCCTTCTCCTTCTCCCTCTCTTTCTCCTTCTCTCTCTCTCGAACCTTACCCTGTGGGAGCGCAAAAACAGCCCACTGTTAGTCATATGCACAGCCTCTTCACTCATTTCTACCCTTATGGTATGAAGCTGAGTTTTCCCGCAGAACA
This sequence comes from Gymnothorax reevesii, assembly GCA_029721435.1. Classification (NCBI taxonomy): domain Eukaryota; kingdom Metazoa; phylum Chordata; class Actinopteri; order Anguilliformes; family Muraenidae; genus Gymnothorax; species Gymnothorax reevesii. The sequence continues at coordinate 33,834,056 of CM056575.1, forward strand.
GGACACATAACAGCCCAAGAGCTGCACATGTTCTGGAGGATTAGCACAGCAGGCTTCAAAGCACATTAATCTTATTTCACAGTAATGAGGGGAAGTTGAGGTGTAGAAGAAGAATAAAAAGGCCCCACGTCAGGGATTGCCAGATATGCCGGTCAAATCTCGGCAAAATGCACAAACTGGCTCTTTGTAGCAGAACTTTCTTAGTCACTGGAGCAAAAATGAAAGTCATGCAGAGTTTGCTGGGTTCTTTTGTTATCAACCTTTAAAGGCTTTCCAGAGTAGGATTTAGAGAACTTTTCTTTTCAGTTCTAAGTCAGTTCTAAATTCTAACTCAATGGTCTAGAATTTCATTTTTTTCAAATCAGCAGTAGTGACTGTTAACATCAACGCTCAGTTAAAACTACTCAAATCGTGTAGATGTGAGTTTTCACCTTCAATGAACACATCAGGAAACCTGTTTTTGAGGGTTTCCTCCAAATACCTCTCTGCAGAGCAGGAATTCCTGTCCGGCTTAAAACCATTCACTTTATCACAGCTCATTAATCAGGAGGTTGCCTTTTAAAAATGCCACTCGCGGGAGGTAGGGCTACTGTTTGCCAGTTGAAAAAATGATTCAAATCCCTTATCAAGGGTCAAGTGTTTGTTTTAATATAATGATGATTAGCCTTCATTTCACATGTACTACGGTCATTTCCACTATGGAAAAAAATTAGCAGTACGCTGTATGGGGGTGGACAAAATATCTAAAGCACCCCTAAAAATAGCTCTAACCCTGAAGTCTTTGAACCACCATCACAAAAGCACCTACACAGGTCATTCCGCTTAACTTGTATACTAATTAGCAGCATTTATCTCCTTTATAGCGATGAAAGCAGCTGCACTTTACTTGCTAAGTCATCAAAGCAAGAAGACCATGGAGGTAATATAATAGAACTGGAGAGAGCGAGGAAGTACCACCCCTATTACTTTCAAAGGGAGATGCTAGGCTAGCTACCTCAGCTCAGGAAGTACGGAATTGACCAACGCCATCTATAAAAATGGCGTTCCATGGGTGCTTATTTCCGGTACCATAAGATTGCCAATCTGATTACACAGCACAAATGACCAAGAAAACGTGTCGTCTGTGTGGATTGGTGAATGTTTTCGAGGGGAAATGATGAGCAACGCTGTTATTCCTGAACGCGCACGCAGTTTTCACTCTTTTCGTTGAACTGCTGCAGTCAGAGCAACAGCTGGGCAACCAAACTCGTGCACGAGCTGTCATCAAGCTTTAAGTATCAGTCCTTAATTTACAGGCCCTCTTGAAAACATTGAACAGTTGCGTCAGACAAAGAGCAAAATAATGAAGGATTACCGAATACATTTTCTTTTGCTTTCACTTAGTTTGGCAAGAAAAAAATGTGCACTTGGTGTCTATGGAGGTGCCGCCTCTTTGGCCACAAAATTGTCTCCATTGGGAAATGCGGAAGCAGGAAGCTAACATGCTGACTGGCTGAAGCAAAGGTACTTCCTCGTTCTCTCTGGTTCTATTATATATCTCTATGGACTTAACAGAGTTCCCAAGCAGCCATATAAATAGTTGTCCCTCAATTGCAAGTGCCTTTGTCGCAAAAACAGCAGAATTATTAAAGGTGACATGAGTTACTGTGTCTGAAATTTATGACAACATATGTGAACACATCAAAGAAAATTGACATTTCATGACACTGTGTGATTTTGAGATAATGACTATTAAAGCTGGGCACCTTTTACTTGATTTGCGGTAGTGGTTTACTTTTTACACAATTCCATTGAAACTAATAGGTGAATCACTCAAATTTTTTCACATCAAATACTTCATAGGAACTTGCCAAAATGTCAAGAAGTCAGTGGCGTACATAGTGGGGGGGTTACAGACACGTCACTTTATGACAACAATTAGTCCTGGCTAGTTCTCAATCATTCTCCTTTATTGACGTGTTTTCCAATTATCGTAATTTGCAAATGAAGACACGGTTTTCTCCATATACATCTAACAGCGATTAAATCATTGGATAAATTTAGTACAGTGGTGGAACAAGAACAGAGTACTGCTTTGCATAAAACATCTGTTTAAAACACTTATAAGTCCTGACCTGTTCTCAGTCATTTTCACAATTAACAGAAGGTTCACTCCGAGAGCTCTGCACACTTAACAGGTGTTGCTTGTTCTCCCCGATTAGGTAAGACAACAATCAATCATCTGGACGCGTATTTGCTGTACGTATATCGACGTTGTTCAAAACTGCATACCCGTCAACTCTCATGCAAATAGCTGGAGCCGCACTCTTTTTATAGCCTACTGAACTGCTGAGTGGCACTTTTTTTTTTTTTTTTCCATCAACCCACGCAATACCAAGAGTGAAAGCCGATATTTCCTTGGAACGCGGACCAGTTCCATCAACCTGAAGCAATGGCCGATTAATAAGTCAATTATTTTTCTGTACTGAATTTAGCCCATAATTTCATTGCTGTTAGATCGCATATGGAGAAAAACCGTGTCTTCAACTGCCAATTACAATACTTGGAAAATGCGTCAATAAAGGAAAATGAGTGAGAACTAGCCAGGACTAATTCTTGTCATAAAGGGACGTGTCTTTGCCTCCCCACTAGCTACGCCACTGCAAGTCCAACTGTCATGAAATATCAATTTTTACATGATGTGTTCACATAAGTAAAAGACCAAAAATAGCAATTGTGAAAGATAAATGAAGCCGCAAGTCAAAGCTCTGTGACAGGGGCAGGCGAGCACTTGATAGGATAGTTGCCACTAACTGCAGCACTTAAGTGCTGAAAATTACCGCAGACTAGAGTAACTCTACATCTGAACCAATTAAATTGGGCAAAACAGTATGTTGTGTGACTGCAAGACCTGGTATTTATGGCAGTGTTTCTGACAACTGGACACTGAGAGTATGCTTTATTTGCCTTGTCTTTGAAAGAACCAGCCATCCTGTTCTTCAGTGAACTCAAGGTGCGCTTCACCTTCCTGCTCTTCTCCACCTTCTCCGTCAGGTCCTCTTCTTCATCGTTTCTGTCACAACACAGTGCGGTCTAAGGTCATCCATCCGACAGCTCACACAAAAACAATATCTCAATACAAGGAGGGGCTCTAAAACTGAAAAGCAACAGTGGGCTGGTGGGTTTCCTAGTTTTTAGGAAGTTCAAGCACTTCTATGCTTCATGTGCAATCTTGTTTCCCAAGAAGTAGAGATTGTGGTTAAATTGAAAATAAAAACAGAATGCAATAATTTGCAAATCATTTACATCCTATATTTAATTGAAAATCATATAGCAACTTATTAAATGCTGAAACAGAAATTTTCTTGTTTTTTGAGGAATATTTGTGTATTTTAAATTTGATGCAGGCAAAATTTCAAAAAGTTGAGATGGAGCAACGACAGACTGGAGATGTTGTATAATGCTAAAAAAATACACCTGGTTGAAGATTTTCAGAGTTTTACTTCGCGAAGAATTGCATGAGCAAATACAGTATTCAGCATTTTAAGAAAAACATTTCTCAGGGTAAAATTGCAAAGTATTTGAGGATTTCGTCGTCTATCTTACTAACATTAGAAGATTCAGTGAATTCAGATAAATCTCTGTGTGCAAGGGGCAAAACCAGTGTTGGCCATGATTTTAAGGCCCGCAGGTGGTACAGCATAAAAAAACAGACAAGATTCTGTCCTGAAAATCACAACATGGGCTCAGGAACACTCATAAAAAATATTGCCAGTGAACACAGTTCACCGCTGCACCCACAAATGCAAGTTAAAACTCTACTATGTAAAGATAAAACCATATATAAACTAGATCCAGAAACACTGCCACGTTTTCTGTGCCTGAGCTAATTTACAATGACAACAGCAAAGTGGTCAACTGACCTGTGGTCCGACCAATCAAAATGCAATTCTATTTTTGGAAATCAGGAATCATGCATCCTCTGAGCTAGAAGAGAGGGCTCATCCAATCAGTTATCAGCACACAGTTCAAAAGCTAGCATCCATGTTTGGTATGGGGGTGCATTTCAGCACCAGGCATGAGTCACTTGCACATCCATGAATTCTTCATTAATGCTGAAGAATATATACAGATTTTGGAGCATTACATGCTGCCACCCAGATGTCCTTCTCAGCAAGACAATGCCAAACCACATTCTGCACATATTACAACAGCACTGCTCTGTAATAAAGGGTCTGGGTGCAAAACTGGCCTGCCTGTAGTCCAGACCTGTCACCCACTGAAAACATTTGGCGCATTATGAAACATAAAATATGACAAAGCATGCCACAAAGTGTTGAGCAGCTGTAATCCTACATCAATCAAGAACGGGAAAACATTTTGTTTTCAAAACTACGGCTATTGGTCTCCTCAGTTCCAAAATGCTTACACAGTGTCCTAAAAGAAGAGGTGACGACCCTGTTCAAACTTTTTTGAAAGGACGTGCTGGCATCAAATTCAAAGTGAGCAAATATTTTTCAAGAAAAAAATGATAACACATTATCATTTTCAATTAAATGTTGTATTTAAATTATTTGCAAATCAGTGCATTCTGTTTTAATGAACATTTTACACAGTGTCCCAACTTTTATGGAAATGGGCTTGTAAGTCATTGTTTGGCACACCTTGTTTCCAATACCTTACTTGGCAGCTGACTGAAAGAAATTCATGAAAATTAACGGAAACTCCAGTCCTCCTTGCACTGGCGGTTCTAAGGGTGTTTTTGCTGTGATTTTTGTAATGCTTCCATAAGGCTCAATATTTAGGTATATCTTTTGTAAAATGAATAATTAGGCAGCCACCAGGAGCCCCTAGTGACCAGAGGTGTGTTTAAACTGAAACAGGTGAAATCACTAGATGTCTGACATGAAGAGCCATGGAACACACCCCTGAAAAATGGACTTAACTATACTCTCTAAATCACAATTTAAAAAAGCATCTACATAGGCAATTTCTATTGCGACCTTACTAATTTAATGCTGACTAGCAGCTCTAAAAGCACTTTAACCAGCAGCATTTCCCTCAGAAAGCCTTTTAAGCAAGAAGTGAACACCAAGAGAGGGGCAAATAGCTGAGGTCTGAATTGCAGGAGCGTTGATCACATCAGTGGGAAACTTATTTAAGGCAACCAGGAGAAGTGTCTTTAAACTTCATCCCGATAAAATAACATCATGCAGTCCAACCAGGACTTCCTGCCTGAGTGAAAAAATATCTATTTATTATGTATGAAGGAAACTGAAATCAAACATTTTCAATCATGCACATTCATATATCCTCCTCGTAAATAAACAATGCAATAAATTCTGGTGTTTTCACCACAAAATTCCATTGGTAACAGGTTGCAATAATTAAAGGGGCCCAACGCCTAGTGAAACTTACTCCTTGGAGAGGAATTCGAACCAGGTGAGGTTGTCAGACGACTGTTTCTCCTCCATGCATTCCGGTCTCCGCTTGGCTCTGTGGGAGAGATGATGTCATCTAGCGAGCAGTGCTAACGCCACAGTGTCAGAGGGGCACCTCAGGCTCAAGCACACCAGGGTCTGCAACACTACGGCTGGACTTGTAAGCTCCAGCAGCCATCTTAAGGGCTGCCCAAAGCTGCAGCCAAACTGAACTCGAATTAACATTCCAGACACATTTTTGATTAGCACTTCTGATCTAGGACCAGTTTCACCCATTTGTTCGCAATGGATACGAATTGGCTTTATTCCTGAGTGAACTGATCCTAGATGACCGCTCCTGCGCTTAAAGGCTTCACATGCACAGCCCAGTCTCTCTTGCCTCTGCTTGTGAGTGTAAGCAGAACTGAACGTCCACGCACAGCCCACAACAATCTTCAGGAAACGCCTGTGTTAAATGGACAGATAGCCAAGCGCATATACTTCCTTTTCTTATGGCACACACCACCTAAAACACATGGTGATAAGTTCACAGCCAGGAGTGTTAAGCGAGGGCTTTCCATGCTCGCAGTCAGATCAGCCCAGCTGTTATTCAGGGCAGTGGAGAGGGGAGCGAAGGTGGGCCTTTGGGCAGGCTGACTTAGCAGGAGGGTGGTGGGTGGGGGTGCTTGAGGGCTTGTTTACTTACCCGTGGTACTGCTTTAGCTCTCGCAGCACTTTCTGTACCATCAGCCTAAGGCAAACAAAACACTGAGACTGAGCACTATGTCTGGCTGCCATTCTGACAGACTGGGTGGTGTAGTGATTTAGTGTACCCCCCGTGTGCATACATCTACACAAACATGCAGACTCTCGCTACTCATCCACACACACACGCAACACACACGCACACAAATGCAAATGCACACACTGGATGCACTCAGTGCTCATCCACGCGCACACTCACGTGCACAAACTGAGCACACGCATAGACACACACTACTCATCCACACGCAGGCAAATGCAGACAATGAACACACTCTCCATTCATCCACACGCACTCAAATGCATGAACTGAACGCACATATACACACACATGCAGATACACTCATTTCTCATCCATACAAACACACACATGCTACTAGCTCTAACAAATCCAGAAGCAGTCTAAATCTTCCAAAGAGCTCTGACACATTGTACACAGTGCAATTAGCCAAGTAACTCAGTAATACAGAGGGTCGTGGGTAAGGATCACCAGCTATCAAAGTCCAAACAAAATGAGCCTGTGTTTTGATGAATGCGCACATGAATCAACAGTTCGACTGGAACACTAAGGAGTGTGGGAATTCCTCGGTAATAATGTGCACAAATACATTTCATGAGGTTGAGAAAGCAGGGGAAGACTGAGTGGATCTAAACCAGGAAAAGCTTACATGTGGCTCTGCCCGTCTGCCGACTGGAAGTTCCCTAGGTCCGGGTCTTCTGCAACAGATAGGAAAAACAGGAGCATTCAAGTCCCGTCTGTCACAGGGAAAAACCCAATGCTTTACCTCAAGCTCACCAGTTATATCACTGAGTGAACTCCCATTACGTAAATATAGATGCCGTAAATTCCGAAATTTAATAGCTAAATAATTCTGTAATTGAATTTCGAAACGTCTTTTTTTCCGTCTCTGTGGCACAAATACTGAGTTATAAAGCCTGAAGCAGACTTATGCACCACAAATAAAAATTGGCATTATTTTTATTATGCAGAAAGGGGTTAAGAAAAAAAAAATCAGCATTATATCCCATCCCACCCTAATCTGTAAGGTACAATCAGTGAACACTGCACTCATGCCGCCAGACTGCCAAAGCGCAAAAAGTTTGTGGTTCTATTCCAAAACACGTGTCTGTTAACCATTATAGCTTTTCGCATCGCGGTCACTGACGTACCAAGCGAAGAACTAGGGCAGACAAAACCTAAATAAGTGCCATTCAAAGTGCAAACCACGGGTGCCTGGATACCCAGTGTGAGGCATTTGAGCGATGAAAAATGCCAACCCAAACAACTGAGTGCCTCCCAATGCCCTGAGTAGCCTAAACCAATTATGCCCTGCGCCTGTGAGGCTGCTGGCCCGTCAGCATTAGCATGGCCAGGTGTGAATACTTTGTCTCCCTAAAGCGAGAAAAACACAAGAATGTGTGGCAATAACTACCATTCAAGCAAAGCCTTTCTGACAAGACTAACGTCACATCGTCCTGAACACCAGCCTGATCAGTTAATTAACTGACAATTACAATGATAAATGAATAAATGGAAAAGCTGTTGGTTGTCGAGGAGAGAGTGACTTGCGGGTTGTTCACACCAAAAGTAAACAAGCAGAATATGTTCTGCATAACATTGCCATCATATTATGTCACGTTCAGTGCAAGTTAATATTCCAAGTGATGCATTGTTTAAAGATCCAGTGAAAGAAGCTGAGGCCTATAACTGACCTCCATCTTTGATAGCTGCCTGTTGGGAGGTCTCCAGAACACGAGATAAACGAGCTGCACGGGACTCCTCCGATGCCAGGATGTCTGACCTCGAGCACAGGGTCCTACTGGGAACCTTCACCTCCTACAGCAAAGAAACGCAAGATTGGAGAGCCAATATTTCTTTCAAAATGAAAAAAAAATAAGATCCTCAATTCCCAGCGGAAAAATCAAACCAGCTGGCATTCTAAGCTGGTATAAGCTGAGTTTTGGACACTTTTATCTGATCATAGCTGATCTGTTGGTGGTTAGTGATAAATAACATGGGAGAGGTAGCTGTTGTACAGACTATTGGATTATCTGATCACTGGACTCACACCTGGTGAGAAGATGGTCAACTAGCAAAAGGCAACTGGAGGACCCAGTTTAAACTAGCCTGACCATCTTAGATTGGGTTTTTAATGTCAAGACATTTAAAGCAAGGTTCATAAAGAATCTTAAAGTTGACTGTCAATTTAGTCTCCCACCTGTCCAAATCCGAGATGCTGTGTCCATTGTGAAATTAAAAGTAAACTTTTCAAGGTGATCGAAACCATTTGCGAGTACAGGGGCCAGTTCTTTGTTGCACATACTGAAGCTAGAAAGGCTAAAACATAGCAATGCTAAATACTAAATCAAAAGATTGCCATTCGCTAATAACATCTATGTAAAATATGTGGTACACAGGAGCTGTTATTGCAGAGGTAGCACAGTATTAACTTCGATTCAAACAGGCGGGGACACGCTGATAAGTCACGGCTGGTTTCCTGTCAGTTGCTCAAGCGCAATGTGACAAACAAGACAGGCTACTTAACCAACTCTGTTTCCTTTGGTTTACAGCATGACAGTTCGATTTCCCTAGTCTCTACACCCATATAGTCACAGGGGCAGTGACTGAAAAGTGGACTGCCTACCTCCCTGTCCCCATCACTGTCAATCGCTGCAGTGTCCAGGCTGAACCTGACAGGGAAACATAAACATGAACTCCAAAAAAATACAAAAAAAAAACATATTTCTGCAATTTCATACAGCAGTATTTCTCTTTATTTAGTCATTTTTATATTTTGAATATGCCAGACAGTCATGTGTTAAATTAATTCTTCCTTCATCACTTAACTAATCACACCATAAACCACATCATTATTATCACTCTTACTTCTCGAACCTAAATTATTTCTGATTTAAGCTTAGCCTGGTGGCTTTTAAAACATAAACCTGGATGCAAATGAACCATAGTTCTTTATTTAGACATTTCATAACATCCCCTGTGAATCTGACTTCCTCATTTTGCTGAGCCAAAATGATACAAACAACTGTGATACAGCAACTGTGTTTTATCAACTCCAGCCAATGTGGTTTGAGCCTCTGAAACTACCAAATTGAGACATGCTAATCATGTACTTAAACGAGGCCACTGAGGTCAATGCAAAATATTACACTGGGAGAATAACAATATAACGGAATGTAAGTGCATCCTTTTAAGCTACACAAGCAGCAGTGACACTGGATAGGCTAACAGTGCAAAACTGGGATGGATTGTTGAGATTTAATTAAGCTCACTCTCAAAGAAAAATAGTGGAACTCGTCCACTGTCAAACTGATCCCTACGAGCTATACAAGCAGCAGTGACAGAGACCAGGCTAACGATACAGAGCATATACAAGTTGTGGGAGTTTAATTACCCTCACCCTCAAAGAAAAACTGTCAAACCAATGTGCAGTCCAAAGATTGAACAGGCGGCTTATTGCCTCTCAATTCCTGACCACCTCTTGTGTTTTCAACTGTTATGATAGACTTAACTGGTGGCCAGATGATGAGCTGAACAGTTTGTACATTTGTTCCGAGCAAAAAAACATTAGTCAGTTGTTTCAAGTTTTGCATTTAGACCCAAAACCAGATTTCCATGAATTTTTGCCAGTCAGGGAAGAAAAGTTTGACTCATTTCAAGATTTGCCATTGGGCGGAGAAAATTTCAGTTGTCAAGCAAAGAGCAGCTTTTAGGCAGCTAATATTTCATATTTGTGAGAGAATATTAGATTTCTAGTTTTATTACTGGACTAAACCATATTTGATAAGATGTGTTTCTTCAGTGCCGTCCAAAAAAAAATCTGCAGCAACTGTAAAGTAATGCTGGTGTCTAACTAAAGTACTGAGTAGCACAATGTCTATTTGTCTGTAAAATGCAAATTGTATTCAACTTGACTTCATGAGTACAGGGCAAAAGTTTTACCTGTAGTAAAACTGCAATTATAAAAGGAACAACGGAGTAAATAATGCGTGATTCTGACTTAATATTGAAACGACCCCAGATTTACTCCGTACAGTTATCTAGCTAGCTCAGTAGTCTAAGGGAGTGGTTTATAAAGTACTTTTGTAGTATAAAGGAGTTAGCTAAATAACAGCTTGAACAAATCCAGAAGCCTTCTTAATCCTCCGAAGAGCTTTGTCAGGTTTTACTCAGAATAATTAGCCAGCTAACTCAGTATTCCTGGGGTATTCTTACAAAACAAAATGACTGAGTTTGCAAGCAAACTACACAACATAAAACCCAAATGGCTGTTTTCATTTCAGTCCATGTTCTAGTTTAATGACAGTTCTCCATTGTATCGACTGCACTTATCTAGCTAATTTAGTCATCCTGTATTGTAAGACAGCCCCAGGTGCTTTGCGGCTCTGAAACACATTTGAATTAACACACCTCCTCCCGGGGTCGAAAGGCGACAGTGGTGCTTCCCAGCTATGTCTCCGAGATGTAGACATGGACCTCACCAGGAGGGGTAGGGTGTCAGGGTCAGAGTCCACATCCTCCTTATCCTCACCACTTGGAGGACTGGAGTGCGCTAGAGGGGAGGCAGGGGGCTTATCGTCCCTCGCCGTGCCAGCATACTGGCCTTCAGCCCTGGTGCACGAATGTGAGGGGACGGGGCCCCCCTGGCAGGTCAGCGAGCCAGGGCAAGAGGTGCTGTCAGCGGGGTGGTGGAACTGCATCCTCGGGTTGAGGCGATGGGAGATAACGGGAGAGCTGCGGTCCAGCTGAGGAGCACTCTGTCTGAGCGCCCCGTGGGGCGACTGCCCTTCCGCCAGGTCTCTGTAAAACTCGGTGCCGCTCAGAGACGAGTCCAGGCCAGTGATGTCATCCATGCTGCTGTTGGCGTCCAGGCCGGGGTCGTCGTAGTCACTATCGCAAGAGTCACCCTGGAAGGTGGATGAGAGCAGCTCAGTATTCCAATAAGTTTACGGCGGTGTTTAATATCGATCCAATTGTCTGTCCATGATTGATACTTGCATCCATTATCTGACTCGCTAATTAGCAGGTTAGCACAGAGACTGAAGCCTGACCCAGCCAACAACAGACAAGATGCAGATACACATCCACAACCCCATTCATTTACTCTCAAATGAGTGGGAAATATAGTCTCCTATTAGCCACTTCGGCATGTCTTTGGACTGCGGGAGGGAAGTGAAGTGCTCAGAGAAGACCCACGCAAATACGAGCAGAAACTTCACAGACAGGCTCTGAAAAGAAAGGCTTCGGACCGGATTTAAACCCTCAGCCTCAACAACTGACAGTGAGATGCAGTAGACTGCAGTGCCACCCAAAGTTTGAAATCTTAAGTTATCCATCATTTGTGTGGTAACTTGGGACCTTGCAAATACGTTGCACAAAAACATGCCTGAATGGGGAACCACAACTCCCTTTTCCCTGAAAAACTTGCCGTCTCTTTAAAAACACCACAATAAGTAGCAGCAGGTTTTGAATGATTAGTAAATTATTGACTGTTGTATCTCCTGAAGGATAAGGCTGAGCAGGTCAGCGGAGACCAGCTACTAACAGAAGAGAGGAAGATACAAATAGAAAGAGGAACATATGGCAGCCTTTGATGTCTTAATTGTGTAAATGTAAGGGAAAAATTCAGAATAAATGTTCTCAACGAACAAAGAACTTCCCTGACAAACGGCAAAAAACCAAGATGATCCCTCAACCCCGACTGAGGTATAACAAATCTTAAACATCTCCGCATTCAGATAAATAATTTGTTTTACAATGCTCTCGCTTGTTAAGTTTCATGTTCCTGACTAAAGATCATGGTCATCTATACACTTTCATAGTGATTTTCACTGCTATACACGCTGCAGCAAGAGAGAAGGAGGGAGAGGGAGGGAGAGAGGGAGAGAGAGAGAGAACAAGGCAGCCAGAGAGAGTAAGAGGAGGCAGAAAGAAAGAGAGAGACAGGAGAGACAGAGGAGGCTGAAAAGAGTAAGAGAGAGTGGGAGAGAGAAGAGAGAGGTAGGCAAAGAAAGAGTGAGAGGGAGAGAGAGAGAGAGAGAGAGGGAGATACAGGGAGACACTATAGGTGGAGGGGGAGCCTGACCTCTTCCTCAGTGGTGCTGAAGAAGACGTCCTCCGTGATGGGCGGTGGGGACAGGGACGAGGCGGAGCCTGGTCCAGAGACACTTGCACGCTGCTTGACACATGGTTTGCTGTCTGACGCTGCCAAAAACAGAACTTCCACTTCAGAAGCCTTCAACCCTTTCACGCCACACCCTAATAGTGGGCGGCCATGTCAGATTACATTTGTTTATACACTGTCACACAAAAAAACGGAAGAAAGTACGTGGACATTCCTTTTCTCGGGCCTCTTAGTCGCAAGTAATCTTAACACATCAGCAAACTTGGAAAAAAAGGCCTGATCACCCAATATCACTGCCTAGCGCGAACGAATCCTTTTCAGGCCCGCTGGAAGCAAATCCCTGCCAATAACATTCTAAAACCAAATGGCAAATCTTCAGTGAAAAGTGCAGGCTCTTAGAGCAGCAAAGAGGAGGCCAACTCAATATAATTCCCATGATTTTGGAAGGAGAAGAGGGATTGTGATGTGTGTCCACTACATTTTGTAATTTTGTTTTTATTTTATTTGGAATCCTGCATTTCCCTAAATAACCAACAACGCAGCACTCAATGAGTGAAACAAACTCGATAGCAAATGCAAGCATACTTTTCAGGTAAATCCACAGTACTGTGTACTGTTCGGCTGTTGCAAAAAAAAAAAAAAAAAAAAAAAGCTGAAATGTTTTACCGTGCTAAGTATGTTTATACCATTTTATGTTTCAGTTATCCGTGGCTTCAAACCAGTTTCTCTGTCAGTCATTTGTTTTTCGGAATCAAGATTGAAAGAAATCACACCACCAACAGATCCTGCCTAATTTGAACTGTATCAAACGAGCCATGTCAGCAGAAGCATGTTTCTGTGGTTGCCTGAGTTGAAGACTGAACATAAAAAAGGGGGAAGACAGTCTGGTGGCAATACTGCCGAAACCATTTCTATCTCGCTCTAAGGATACTTGACCTAATGATATGTGTCAGATAAAAAAAAAAGAAAAAAAGATTCACTTGATTTCAAGATTTCATCTTGATGAAATTTAGATTCAAGTTTAAAGAGGCATTTCATATGAAAATATGATTTCCAAGTATCAAAGTTTTTACCAAAATTTTTTGGTGATAATAGGAAGTCCAATCACTTCCATTTCCCCTGAAGACGGAGAGGCAAAAGGTTGGATGACCTCTCGGTTCTCGGTAAAACCAAAGCTGACGCATATTTCTCATACTGCATAGTGCATACATACTAAAAAGATGACGACAAACCATATAAAATGGGTGGGGTTTCTTATTTTATGGGTCCTTTAAACTGTCAGATAGAAAACTAGCAAATTCATTTTTCTAATTTTTTTTCACGATGAGTGCCTTGAAGATTTCCAGAGCATAAGCTGTGGCTTGACTCTACTGCAGTCACAATGAAAGTTCACGTACACAGTTATAAAGATGGCAGTTCACAGAATTTTCAGTTCTAAAGATGGCACCAATTGTTACCGCCTCTACTTCCCTTTTAAGCAAACTGCAGAAGATCAGTTTTCTCTGTGAACTACTCTGCGAACACCTGGCATTTAAAGTACTTTATAAAGATAACGGTCAAATCTAGAGGTTGAAAGTCAAATAAATTTTTCCTTCTTTGGCTTTTCTTTGCAACTGGATGTTTGGCAGAGGACTTCCACAGCATAGGAGAATGCTCTTTCAGCAAGCCACTGAATATTTTGCAAATGACTGTTCAAAGGTATCAAGTACTCGATAGTATTTCAATAGACAACAAGTCCTCAAAACCATGTCATTCAACTTTCCTGAAAGTAAATGACACTGCTTCCTCGATGAGGTCATCTTTTCTTGCACCAACAAAAAATCCATAATGTAAAGAAAAGCTCTTTAAATTCACAGCAAATTAGACACTCTGCTGCTCATTTTGCATGGGCAGACTGCGATTCTTCCATCCTGAGGCTATGCTAGAGCTGAGCACACATCTCCCCAGAGGACTGGCAATCAGTCGCTAGCTCAATCCTGACCATTTTAAGCTTTTAAACTCTGACTTTTGCTTGAAGATTCAAAGTATATCGACTGAAAGATACAAAAGTAGAAAAAAAGTTGGAAAAAGCATTTTCTTTCCCCCAAATAGAAAGAAAATGTCACAGATAATCTGTCTCTGCTGGTTGCAGCATTTCAGTGAAGCAGCATCACACTTCAGTTGAGTGAAATATTCAAATCCAGGAGGCCATGTTTTACATCAAATAGAAAATATCATCTTACGCAACATTTTGTACAAATTTTCCTGTTATGCAGCAGGAGGTATTTGGCATCCTTGGAAATCTTGGGATTTCAATCAGAATTTAAAATGGGTTGAAAGTTTCACAGGTTTGATAAAAGGAACTGCATTTCCTGAACTCACATAAGGCTCAGTAGGTTTTACAGCATCAAATAAAATAGTCTGTTTTCATAATTATTTCACTTATAGCTTCCTAGTTGTTGTTTGCAAATGAGTAGTTTTTCCAGCGCTAATTTAACCAAACTGAATTTCATGCTTGGCATCACGGTCTCCACAGGCTCATCTTGGGTGGAATCCAAAGCAGAGACAACGAATCTGTGAATTCAAAACAAACATGCCCTTTTGGCGTGACCATGACATCACTTCCTCTCTCAGCAGATTAGCCAAGTTAAAGAAGGCAGTGGCTGCCTAGATCAACATACAAGTGTGAAATTACACAGTGATACTGCTCAGTGAGAGTGTAAGGTCAACTGCAAGTTAAGCTGAACACAACATAAACAATTCCTGTCCTCAGCTGTGACTTAAAGCTCAAGTTTATTTTAACAAACTCAGTAAAGTTTTGCCAATGGAGTCAGAAACAGCAATAGTCCTCAATATGGAACGTTGGCTTGCCACAAGCCCTGTGTCCAGTAAGCTGCTCTGAATGCATGAAAAGACTCAGATGATCACTGACCCCGTTAAATGTCGTTGTCAATGGTAACTCCTGTGATCCAGCATTAGGTTGATTGCTACAGCATAGTTATGTGATTCCACCGATTTCCTGCTTTAAATCAGCCTCAGAGAGCAAGCCACTAAATAGCACAGACTTACCATGCATTGTAAAATATTCTGCCTGACATAGTGCTTTACATTGATTTAATGAATTTTAGTGGGGGCACTTGCTGGTATCTTACTAGGCCATCAAAAAAATCACAGCTTTTGGTTGCATCTGCTCTGAGTCACAGATGTGAAAATTGTAATGACTGGGCTCCTTGGTTACATAAGAGGCATTTAATACTTCGAAAAGCTTTGCACTGTTGAGGGACGGCAGGAAAGGCTCTATTTTGTAAAGCTCAGCTCAGGTAGCGAGATGAAAAGCAGACAGCATGGAGGATGGCCAGCAGCGCTAGCCACACAAATCTGTTATAAACTCACAAACACATTTCTTTCTCATTTGAGAGCAGGAGCAAAGATGCGTTTCTTTAAACAATAAATGCAACGTCTTAGAAATGCAAAGCTCACGAGTACTGTGGGAGTGACCATCCATTTTCCATTTGGCCCCAGCTTTTCTTTGCTTACAAATGAGTCTCTCACTGCATGTAACCTCCCTCGCCCAGCCAATGCGCAAAATGCCACGATATCCTTTTATGGCCACCCGTACAGATCTCACACTGTATTGCAGTGGCTTCAACAGAGAGTCTCCCAGCTGAACTTGAGTTGATTGCCTTCAGCCTTTCCCCTCTGAGACTTTTATAATGCCATATGACTAACTTTCCAGTTCTTATAGATTACATGCTTGCAAGGTGGGCTTCAAATTATGTCGAAGAAACTTAATCAAAGATAACCAGACTTTCCAATGAACAGATTGATGTTAAATGCCAGACCTTTGCGATTAGCATGTTACTGAAGCTTCATAATATTGAGCCACTTCACTAAATTGCTCACCAGTTCATGAAATGAAGGGGTCTGGTTCACCAGTCACAGTTTAGCCTCTCTCGCCAAATCAATGTTGAAAGTTCTCAACCTTAATGAACTCAGTCTTTGAACCGACCTGTAAGTGTTCGTTATTCTTTAAGTGTTTTTATTTAGATGCTCAGTTTCTTTTCTGTTCGTTTATTTGGTTTCTTTGTCTTTTCTTTCCTTTTTCCCCGTTTTCCACGTCTGTGTTTATCTCCGCATTTCCTCGACTCGCTGTGCTTGCTCAGTTTTCCTCACTATTCCTATCACCTCGTCTGTTACTCCTCCTGTCTGTCATTTCCCCAAACACCTCCTCCTCCAATCAATCTCACTCATTTCTCTCTTTGGTTGAGAGTATGTCTCAGTCTCTGTCATGTGACTTACAAGCCTTTTTCACAGATTTGATTTCTATAGAGCTTTGACTTTCTTTCATATGGTACACGAGTTTGGATTGCCCTTTGCATCTGTTTGCTCTCTGGTTACAATTTTGTATGATCACTGGTTTTTATCCCCTGCCATGAAACGAGACGGGGGATATTGGATTGGGGTCCGTTCGTCTGTCCGTCTGGGCCGCAAAGGGGACAAGATTTCTCTGAAATTATTACACCTAGATGCGTTTTGTATGCTTAATAAACTAGTCATGATCTACGTTGAGTTCGAAAATGGATGTCGAAGCATATTTTTCTTAGTTATGGTCCTTGATTGTGGCAGGGGATAGTGATGATACTGTTGTATTGTTGGAATCTGCCTCTGTTTTCGTACTGCATTCAGCCTGGTTGGGTTTTGGATTTCTGTCTGTTTACAACCATGATTTGAGCCCAGGGATTCTGAGCCACTTCAGGTTTTTGACATAGACTGTCTAACCCCGATTTACACTTCATTAAAGGGGCATTTCATATGAAAATCTGGATTTTCAAGAACTTTGCTGTTTCCATGGAGTGAATCTTCATCAGAATAGAAGGGAACCGAACCTCTGGAAATTTCTATACATCATATTCAAGAGGACAGAGAACTACTTAATTTGATGTATTAATCATCTGATTTGGTGCTGTGAGTGCGCGGCTATAGCTTGTCAAAAGGGCCCAAAAATAACAAACTGCTTGCATCATCTGCTCCTCATGAATGCGGCCATGATCTTGCGTTCTGTCTAGACCTCCCAGAAAGGTGACTTAGCCTAGCTCATTTAGAACTAGAATGTTGTTTACATGCGATCATTATGGTTTACTGCCAAGCATTTATCAAGCCTATGGGATAAATAATTAGCCAGCTAGCATGCTAATGCATTTGGCTATCAAATCAATGAGTTACACCTGTAATTGTTATGGTGGATGCTTGAATTTATTAATTCAACAGCAAAAATTGTTAGCATGCTAGCCAGCAAAGTATTCATCCCATCCCATGAAGCATTGCATAAAAATCAATCACATTTTTTCTTTAATTTTTTAAAATTTGTATTTTTGGTTACCAACTTTTAACAGCTGTCCTAAAATAACTAACGGCTGAAGAACGCATTTACGCACTATACAGAGTCGGGGTAGCCTCACAATGACAGCAGCCTCCAGCTGGAGTTACGATTTTTAAAAAAAATCATGATTTATATCTCTCAAGTGTATTTTGGCAGAAGGTTACATGGATCATAATAATTGGTGAAAATTTCTTGTTAAATTGAAATATCTTTGTTTTTTG
The DNA here is from genome assembly GCA_029721435.1 of Gymnothorax reevesii. Taxonomy (NCBI): domain Eukaryota; kingdom Metazoa; phylum Chordata; class Actinopteri; order Anguilliformes; family Muraenidae; genus Gymnothorax; species Gymnothorax reevesii. The sequence goes on from CM056575.1 coordinate 33,851,940, forward strand.
GTGTTCGGTTCCCTTTCATTGATGATAAAAATAGACTAATCACTTCCCTTTCAACCGAAAACAAAGACTAAAATTGTCGGATGACCTACAGGTTTTCTGTTAAGCATTGGCGTAGATAAAAAATCCACAGCAGATTCATACTTCTTTTCCCGCATACCCACTGAAAAGATGAATACCAGCCATATAAAATGGAGAGGGTTTCTTATTTATGGGTCATTTAGACTGTCAGATAGAAAGCAAGCAAATTCATTTTTCAATTTTTTTCATGAAGGGTGTCTTTAAACTGTGAAACCTACACCACGGTCTGCGCTACAGACCTGAGACCCTCCTTGGTGCACCACGCACTGAAAGTTGAGGAACTGCATACATGACAAGCATTACCAAAAGCAGGGATGTGCATATCTATTTACAGCAGGGATGGCAGGTGGAGGATGCAGTGAAAGAGCAGAGGGATGGCATTTGCCGGCAGCCCTATAAGCCAACAGCCAGTGCGTCTGCTGTGCAACTGCACAACTCCACAAAAAGGCAGGGAAAATTGGAACAAATACCAAAAGAGGCCCTCCATGGAAGAGAATCCATAGAGCTTACATTTAGGAATTATTTTCGTAGCGCAGTGCGGTATTAAGCGTGGTGCCTACTATGCGCTTTATGGGGGTCACATGGCTCAGTCTCCAAATATATCCGATTTCCCGCCCAAGTGATCAATGCCTTATGGTGTCCCTCAGCCTTTCAGTCTGTCCCATGTACTTTGGATGTGGCACTCTCACAGAACTACCCAAATTTTGAGTTGACTGGTGCATGTAATGGGTGAGGAATTACATGACATGAGAAAGATGGTTGGAGCTTCACTTTACACTCCACTATGTTATGTAACAGGAACCGTACACAATGCTGTCCAAATGCCAGTTATCAGTGCAGTACTTCTAGTCTGTGATTCCTGGGCAAGAAAAACTTAAAAATATATTTACATTTAAACCATTTACACTACAGACCATGTTATGCCATTGGGCCAGGCACTGTGTGAAATGATGCAGATAATTATTTTCTACAGAAAAACATGGGGTATACATGGTGGAAAAATAAATATTTCACACATTCAGATCAATAGATTTTCTCCAAGTTCTTCGTCGGGAAATGAATTGCACAGGCAAAAGCAAATAGAGAGAAAGAAAATGTTATGACAAGGGCAGCCAGATTAGTACACTGTGACCTGAGAGGAAGACAATAATAATCTCAATAAAAAGGCAAGTTAGGCGACAAAGTCATTCTCAGAGCATACAGCCACATTAGGCCACTTAAAATAACAATGTTTTGGCCAGCAGACACACTATTTATTTAAAGCTTACACTAACCATGCTCTGAATTCTGAAGTACAGCTAGCATTTTAACAGCACGGCGAAGTAAGACAGATGCCTCGAACAGGGGAAAAATAAAAGGTTCTTTTGATTCTCTTTCAGGACACACATCAAAATAACTGACAGCCAGTGCTGCATCACAGCTACTCACTTTCCATTTTTGGTAAGCAGTCCCTTGATCAACGATTTCATGTGATCCTTAGATAATATCTGATGTCAAACAGAGTTTTTATTACAAGTGAAAGATTTTTATAGAACTTTTTTATAAAGTTTTTTTCCCAAAGCTTTTTGGAAATACACAAACTCCAAGCAAATGATTACTGTTCTTTAATTATTCCACCCAGATAGATAATGATACCATTTTTATTAATGGCTGACAATAATGTCAGCAGCTGCTATATAGTTCCTTGCTGTTGGACTAATCCTCTCTGGCCATGGAGAAAGCACCAGATTGTAAGGTAAACAAGAGAATGCAATTTCAGAAAGTTGCGTCCCAAGTGCTGATGTTGTTCAATTCTCAAAGATTTAAAATGACTTCAAATTCAATTTCTTCACATGCGACAGATTATAAGGTTTGGCCTACGTTTGAAGATGCCTCAAATACATTTATGCACCAAAAGTTATAAAAACCAACTGGCTCACATCCTCAAAGATGGAAAAAATATTTGCAAAATGCACAATTAAAACTGTGGCACAGGAGCTCAATTTTAGAAAACAACAGAGAGGAGATCTGCCTTTTGGAAATACAATGAAAAGAGGACGACAGACAGGCTGCAGTCAGGGCTGTACCTTTCTTGAAGGACCATCGTTTCATCCACAGTTTGGAAAAAGAGGGCCAGGAGTGGTTCAGAGAGGAGCCCGCCATTGGGAAAGCAAAACAGGACAGGAAAACTACCCGCTGAATCTCACCGTGATCGTGAGAGAATGAGGGGAACCACAGGCCCAGAGCTAAATCATGGGCTGGGAGGGATTAACGAACAAACAAATCAGGGGTTTCCTTACCAGGGGCGGGGGCAAATAAACGGAGAGGGAAGGATGAGAGGCAGGAGAAAAAGCAGGTGTAATAGAAATGACAGAAACAGGGACGATTCCAGGAGAGCGGGAAAGGGCAGGCTGTAGTAGGAGAAGTGAGGAAGATGATGATTTGGATCAAAAATGGGTATGACGGAGGACTGAAGAGATAAATAGCCGAGGAGTGAAGGGAAAATGCAACAGTGCACCACATGAAAGAATGTCAGCATAATTAGAGGAGATAGATTACAATACATTCCACATTCAGCAGATATAGCTGGAATGCTGAACAAAGATTGAAAAAAAAACATTACGTTGTTGCTACACTTGAGCTTTATTTACAGAGAGCAAATGGGTCCTGGCATATAGTCGGCGATGTAACTGTAATTAAACTTCGTGTGAATTCGTATATAATAGCTCACAGTCTCTAAGTAAAATAGGGCGAAGAACATACAGCTATAACTTGTACGCACAGGTAGAGGTGACAGCATTATGAGGTCAGTCATTCGTCGGTTAGGCCAACTTATCGCTTTGATTACTATGCGATAACAGAGCCGATACTACCACTCCGCTCAAGAATGTAAAACATACATTTAAAAAAAATCAAGTGATGCACTTGCGGGCTCAGTTTAAGATTACACAATCTACCATCTGCTGATAAAAATAAATTTTGAGTTACTACTATTAAAAATAACCTATATTGAGGATAATTTTGAATGCTAATTGCGGGCCCTAATGAAAAAAAAAACAATGATTAGACCAACACATACAATATATTACAGTTTTTAAAGGTAAGGCAGTCGATTTCAAGGGATTAAAATAAGGATTCAGGATTATGGTTTGGGGAAGGGTTAGGGTTAGGTTAGGGCAGGTCTTGAAATGGGACTTCCGTACCTCTCCACATTGAAATGCATTGAAAAACTGCAGTACCCGTAGCAACTGCCAAAATATTGAGTTTGACCAACAATGAAAGCGCACAGCCCCAAAATAGACTGTGGGCCTGTTGAACTAGAGAGAATGAGGAAAATTATGAAATGGATTATTAAACATAAACGGAAAACGAACGGATAAGTAGATCCGCAATGCCTCGCGCAAAAACAGGCCAACTTACCGCCTGAAGTTCCGTGGCAAGTAATTCAGATCATGCAACGGACAGCAATGTGCAGTCGCATTCAGTTCCCAATCAGCTCCAACTGTCAGGAAGACGTTATCACAGTGTTCACTTGGCCCGCCGAAGACGAATGAGGTAGGGTGCAGACACAACCGCAAATTTAACACAGGATCCTGTCGCGGCTTCCTCTTTTCTGCTTCTGCGAAATGCGTCCACTAACAAGAATGATGGTGGAGCAGCTATGCACATTCAGAAAACAACTGAAAGCGCAACAATATGATGTCAATGCATCACATTTCCCTGTAATTGATCGCGATTGCAATCCGTTTAGGCGAAAATTCAAGTTTACATCGTTATTCTTTCTTCATCCAAGAGACCCCTTTCCCTATAATTTGCACGAGTCTTTGAATGAGTCTTCAGTAGTGTCATGCAGCTGAGCCCTTGGTTTAAGTTAGTGGTGGCAAAACTAGGGTGGGCTACGGCCTCTACACAATTGAAAATTTGTTGAAGTTTCCAGGAGTTACATTGAAGGACTCAAGCCCCTTCCAGAGGAGATCAATGGCTTCGTAGAATTCTACAGATCAGAGGTTAGCAATGACTCTTCATTTAAGGACTTAAGGAGCTGTTGAGATTGGTAATAATGTGTTCATTCAACAAGCGACCTTTCATTCAGAATTCATGTGAGTGGCTTAAATAGCATCGGACTTAGAGTGAATTTGAGTCAAATCACATTAATTTATCAGGCCCTTACTGAGTTTGACTCAGAATGTGGTGGAGCACGAGTGCACTCATTTGATTCTTTTCATGTGTTATCGCTGCTCGGGATTACGAAACATCTCCAGACTATTGAGGGTGGTACACACTGCCTGAAGAGGAAGGTCTTGGGTGTCTCTTGCAACCACAGAGACAGACATGTCGCAACTCTGGAGTGGAAATAAACACAGAAATTGGGACGGGGATAATTTATTATTGGAAGATGAAATTGATAGTCATTTCAGGGTTTCATAGCAATGAAATCTAGCCAGGGCTGCAACACTGAAACAAAATTACAAGAGATTACAGACCCATGAATCAGAATTTATAGGTAAAGGGAGCAGAGGAGGAAGTCCTTGTATGGGTCCCTGGGGTACACCCCTACAAAGGAATAGGACTTCAGTAAGCTCAACAAGTTGGAATGAAATGTACACCTTTGCATATACTGTCTTCTAATTTCTCAATTTCTCTTAATTTTTCCGGATGACCTCGCATAGGCCCAAGATATGTTACAACTCCAGGGAAATCAAAAGACCAAACTGAGATATAGGATTCAATTTAATGTGAAGATGGGCCTGAGTTTTCAAATGTAGCCAAGGTGAAGGAGCAGGTGGTCCACAGTGGCACATGCTGTTGCAGGAAGGAATAGAGGAGATGCTTTACCTTAGCGATACCCAATTCGTTCCCAGAGATCCATGCTCCTGAGGTTTCTACTCTAACCTCAATTTAGAATACCTGATTTGATAGCTATAGATCTTGTAAGGAAATGATTAGAATAAGTTGGGCCATATTTGACTGGTAATGATCTTACTGGAAGTAGATCTCTAGACTAGAGAAAGGAAGCCATTGCTTGAACTGACAGTTATTGCTTCAGAAATAAAAACAATCCAAGTCAGTCTCAGAAAAGACAACTTTCCAGTAATGGGAAGGACTGGAGACAAAGGATACCAGGTCACAAGGCCCAGATCAAGGGACACAGATGACATAATGAAGCCTTTGCTGAAAATCATGAGATGAACCACAAGCAGTAACGTTCAAGGAAAAGAGGGGAAGTCCAACGTGGTAAAGAGGAAGATGGTGAAAAAGGAGGATTAGTTAAAGAGAAACCAGCTTGGAATGAAAGAACAAGCAGAGAACAATACATTATGTAATGATCAAATACTTCCAAAGGCATTTAGGAGGTGAACGGAAGCTGTCCACCAATGTAGAGGGTATGCCCCCCAGGTATGCTGGTTTTTGTTCCAACTGCTACTGCACTTAAAGCAGCTGTTCATTTTTCTCAATGAGATCCTTTCCATGAAAGAAGGGATTAATTACCCACTTCAGTCACATTGTCCACAATAGCGAGAGCTATATGCCATGTTGGGAAAAATGCTCTTAGCTGCAAACATTCGCTAAAAGGGTTCCCATTTTGAACTGATGGAAATAAAAAGATGGTAAATTAATTGGCCCCAAATTACATTGCTGAACTTTTCCCCTTTTACATAATGCTAATTTTAGAAAAAACCTTTTCTCACTCACAGCCATAAATGCAAACGTCTGGAGTTCGCTAAGCGGTACTGGGACTTCAACTGGGACCGTGTGCTTTGGTCAGATGAGACCAAGATAGAGCTTTTTGGCAACAAACACTCTAAGTGGGTCTGGCGGAACACAAAAGATGAGTATGCAAAAAAGCACCTCATACCCACTGTGAAGTATGGGGGAGGATCAGTGATGCTGTGGGCCTGTTTCTCTTCCAGAGGCCCTGGGAACCTTGTTAGGGTGCATGGCATCATGAAAGCTTTGAAATACCTGGACATTTTAAATCAAAATCTGGTGGCCTCTGCCCGAAAGCTGAAGATGGGTCGTCACTGGGTCTTTCAGCAAGATAATGACCCTAAACATGTGGCCAAATCTACACAGAAATGGTTCACCAGACACAGAATCAAGCTCCTCCCATGGCCATCTCAGTCCCCAGACCTCAATCCCATTGAAAACCTGTGGAGTGAGCTGAAGAGGAGAGTGCAGAGGAGAGGACCCAGGTCGCTGGATGATTTGGAGAGATTGTGCAAAGAGGAATGGACAAAGATCCCTCTTTCTGTATTCTCCCATCTTGTGAAACATTATAGGAGAAGATTAGGAGCTGCTTTGTTGGCAAAAAGGGGTTGTACAAAGTATTAAAATCAGGGGTGCTAATAATTGTGGCACACATAATTTGATGTAAAAGAATTATTTCTTAATGTGGGATTTTTTTCCCACTGAATAAATGCACTTGAATTAAAGGTTTGATTTTCCTCTTTTTTTCATTATGGTCCGATATTATTAAGAAAAAAACTGAATTTATTCGAAGCTAAAGAACACATCTTAACCAGGGGTGCAAATAGTTATTTTGTAGTCAGGGATTTTTTTCCCTTAAAATTCCCTTGAGTTGAAGGATACATTTTTGTATAATTTTCAGTGTGAGAGTATGCTTCTGCAATAAAAATTTATTTTAAGGCTTTTAACACATATTAACCAGGGGTGCCAATAATTATGGAGGGCACTGTATTTATTTATTTATTTATTTCTAAAACCTCCAGAATTGGAGAAACATGGTACACGTGAAACAATCACACTAAAAACATTAAAAGCGAGCATTAAAACAATGACTAAAAGGATTACAAGGAGTGGTTTACTATAATTTCCACAGCACAATAATTAAACTAGACTTTGGTGAGCAGTCTAACTAGGTTATAACTTAAAGATAACTTGTTTGAAAATGATGGATGATGAATGAGAGATCTGACTGAGTCTACAACCTCGTCATTACTCGGGAGTCTATGAGATCTCACCCTCGTTACAGACAAAGCAAACGAGGTAGGCGAGAAACCATAATCAATTATTCGCCCCTGTAGAGTATCTTTATGGAATGTGCCTGTTCGGTAATACTGACTAATAAAATACGACGACAGATCTCTTGCCGGGGAGTCAACTTTAAAAATACGCTGCCACAGACTGATACACGTCTTGAACAGTAACTGTAACAGGACAAATATCAATCGCCTGAAGTAACTTCGTATGATGAGAAAATTTGCTCAGGCCCAGAGCACGTTTAATCATTCAACCTTGTAGTGACTCCAGCTTAGCAATACAATTGTCTGGGGTAGGCATACAGTCCAGCCCATATACTATAGAAGAGCGACAAATCGTATCCCAGAGGTAACATTTAATATTCACCGGCATACCAGTACTCTGCATGCCAGAACTAGCCAGAGAGAAGAAGCTCCGACGACATTTACTTAATCTGCTTTCAATATGACCAGCTGGACTAACATTTTTATGAAATATCATACCAAGTATTTCCAGCGACTCAACGTTTACCATAGGTACTTCACCTAACACCCATGTGGGTTCCCTGGTCAACAGACTCTTACCAGATATCATACACTTGGACTTAGATACTCCAAAATTAAATCTCCATTGCTTTGCATATAAAAAACACATGTCAATCAAACCCTGTAAGCCTCCAACAGTGGAGCTCATAAGAGTTATGTCATCTGCGTAAGTGAATGACTCATATTTATCTGCCCCGATGCATACACTATGAGGAGACTGCTGCAAACTCACAAGGAGATCATTAATAAAAATTCAAAAAAATAGAGGAGACAAAATGTTACCTTGTCGCGTGCCCCTCGTGATATCAAACGACTTACTAAATTTACCATTCCACCTTACCTTTGCATTCAAGTTTTTATACCAGCGCATCATCAGCAACCAGTGCTGTTAAGGAAGTTTATCCCATAACTTAAATAATAGACCATCATGCCAGATACTGTCAAAACACTTTTCAGCGTCTAGGCTGCACGCATACAAAGGAGACTTTTTGTCCCTGAAATATACACTGATATCATTAAGTAGGAAGCACCAAATGAGGTTCCCCGAGACTCTCTGAAACCAAACTGATTGGAGCAACACTCATCAGTGATAAGAATGAGTTTTTCTAGAAGTTTAGCAAGAGTGGAGCTGAGAGTGATGGGTCAATATATCCCCAATATATATGGGTATATATATCTTCTTCTATATTTTTTTTAATAATTTATTTGAGGTCGACGTCTGTCTGTCTGTGTGTGTGTGTATGTACACGTTTTTCTCCTACATTTCTCAACCGATTATCTCCAAATTTGGTGTGAATATCCACTTGGACAGCAGAAAGGACTTGATGTCGCCCGATTTTTGAAAAACAGTCATGCACGCAAAAAAAATGGCTATTTCACTCCGGGTAGGGGGTAAACTTATATAACCTGATGCTCGTAGCAATATCCAGTTGCATCGCTAGGAGCCGCAGTGTCCTTACGAACGTGCGTTGAGGTAACCTGCGAGCAGGCTACTGTTTGCGATGGGGCGGAGGGAGTGATAAGAGAGCCTGCAAGAAAACCAGGCTTTTGAGAGGGCACCGCGTTTGTCCACGAATGCAGAATTCTGATTAGTCGAACTCGACAGCTCCCAAATTCAAATTTGACTGTTGAACACCCGCATGTCTGGCGTTAGACCTGAAAATTCGGCTGCAATTATTGACAAAAATTAGTCCTGGCTGATTCTAGATGGTTTCCCTTGATTAACACATTTTCCAATTCAAGAATAATCAAGTGGCAATTGAAGACACGGCTTGTCTCCCTCATGCGATCTAAAAGCGACAAAATAATGGGCTACAAAGCGGGTAGCAGCTAGTATATATATATATATATATATATATATATATACACACATACACACAACCCCAATTCCGAAATAGTTGGGACGAAGTGTAAATTGCAAATAAAATCAAAATGCAATGACTTTAAATATGTTATTTACAATAGAACATAGATAACATTTCAAATGTTGAAACGGAGACATTTTACATTTTTATCCACAAAATGAGCTTTTTTCAAATTTTCTGGTTGCAACATGTCTCAAAAAAGTTGGGACACAGGCACAAAAAAAGGGTTGAAAAGCAATTAATATATAAGAGAATCAGCTGAAAGAACATTTAGCAAGTAATTAAGTTAACTGGCATCAGGTGTGTAATATGATTGGCTATAAAAGGGATGTCTTCGAGAGGCTGAGTCTCTCAGAAGTAAAGATGGCCAGAGGCTCTCCAACCTGTGAAGGCTTGCGTAAAATAATTGTGGAATACTTTAAAAACAATGTTCCTCAACATCAAATTGCAAAGGCTTTGAAGGTCTCATTATCGACAGTGCATAACATCATCAAAAAATTCAGAGAAACTGGAAAAATCTTTGTGCGTAAGGGACAAGGCCGAAGACCTTTACTGGATGCCCGTGATCTTTGGGCCGTCAGACGCCACTGCACCACTCACCGGCCTGATTCTATCATTGACATTACTAAATTGGCCCAGGAATACTTCAAGAAACCACTGTCTGTAAACACAGTCCGCCGGGCCATCCACAGATGCCACCTAAAACTCTATCATGCAAAAAGGAAGCCATTGTTGAGCATGATCCAGAAGCGCCGCTGTGTTCTGTGGGCCAAGGCTCGTTTAAAATGGAATGTAGCAAAGTGGCAAAGTGTCCTGTGGTCAGACGAGTCCAAATTTGACATTCTTGTTGGAAATCATGGGCGTCATGTCCTCCAGGCTAAAGAGGAGAAAGACCACCCGTCCTGTTATCAGCCTTCAGTTCAAAAGCCAGCATCTCTGATGGTTTGGGGATGCATTAGTGCATATGATGTGGGACACTTGCATGTTTTAAAAAGCATCATGAATACTGAAAGGTATATAAAGGTTTTAGAGCAATATATGCTCCCCTCCAGACAAAATCTGTTCTAGGAAAGGCCTTGTGTATTTCAGCAGGACAATGCAAAACTTCATACTGCAGCTATTACAACAGCATGGCTTCATAGTAGATGAGTCCATGTGCTGAACTGGTCTGCCTGCAGTACTGATCTTTCACTGATTGAGAACATTTGGCACATAATTAAAGGAAAAGTCCGTCAAAGGAGACCCAAAACTCTCCAGCAGCTGGAAGCCCGTATTAAACAAGAGTGGGATCAAGTTTAAATAACTAAACTCAAGAAACTTGTCTCCTCAATGCCCAGACACCTCCACTCTGTGTTAAAAAGAAGAGGGGATGCTACATCATGCTAAACAGGCCTCTGTCTGAACTTTTTTGAGACCTGAAACAGCCATCAAGTTTGAAATGAGCTCATTTTGTGAATAAAATTGTAAAATTTCTCAGGTTCAAAATTTGCTATGTTATCGCTGTTCTATTGTGAATAAAATACTGGCTGGTGTGATTTGAAAGTCAATGCATTGTCATTTTATTCACAATTTACACTTTGACCTAGCTATTTCGGAATTGGGGTTGTATATTAAACAGCAAAAGAAGTGCTGCACTTTTGAAGTTTGTATGATGCTCTTCTGAGAATGAAAATGCATGGATTTTTTCAACAATCCTGATTCAATTAAAGTCAAGATGATGGTCTGGCCCCCCAAAAAATCCACTAACTAAGCATTTGGCCAAGTGTTCAAACTGACTCTCCTTCAATAAACATAGTAATGCTTGCAAAGGCATCCTCATGAAAATCACGATGCACCTGCTTCTTGTTGGGCCGATGGGTATAAAATGCATCCACAGGTGCCATTTTGTCATTTTTTTTCCTGAATACTGCAGTCATGCCAAGACTTACCAGAAATCAATGCAAGCAAGCAATCGACCGTCTCCATGTTGGTCTACCCCCAAGGGTCATTGCTAATGACTTCAAAAGCAGTGTTCGACCTATCAAACATCGAAGGCAGAGATGCAACGCCACCAACAGAACCAATGACTGTCCATGCAGTGGTCGCCTAAGGTCATGATGATTCAACAAGACCAGCATATACTGCGACAGCATCTCCAGAACCGGTTCACCACGGTCACTGAAATGGCTCGGCAGACCATAGGGACCCATCAAAGACTCGTAAGTGCAGACATGGTTTGTCGGTGTTTGTGATCTAACAACTTGTCCTGCCGACGTCCAGCTTGGGGTCCCACCCTGACAGACCGTCAATGATGAGAACGTCTGCAGTGGGCTCAGCAATGACAAAACTGGAGTTATTAGCAGTGGAGGACCATAGTTTTTTCAGATGAAAGTCGTTACTGCAAAAAATAACCCTAGGTGCTTCTTTCAGTACTGTAGGAGAAAAGGGAAAGGAAAGTCAAAGAGCAAGTTAAATGCATAAAGAATAAAAATGGATCGCTGCTATATGATAACAAGGATATTGTGGATGCCTTAAACAGTTACTTTGTTGAGAATTTTACCTCAGAGTGGGTCTTTATTTGGCCAGAGGAAATGTTAAATGCTCAAGATTATTTAGCAGAAATTGAGGTTAGGGATAACGAAGTATTAGACAAGTTGCATAAACTGAAGGCAAATAAGGCAGCGGGTCCTCATGGCTTATATCCTAGAGTGCTCAGGGAAGTTGGTGAGATCATCTTTGCGCCACTATCCACCATCTTCAGACGGCTTTAGAAACTGCAGAAATACCAAATGATTGGAAACAGGGCAATGTAATACCGATATATAAGGAAGGGGACCGTACTGAGCCAGGAAATTACAGGCCAATCAGTTTAACTTGCATAGCGTGCAAAATATGGGAATCTATCATAAAAGATGAGCTGGACTTATTTCTTGAACGTAACAGTATCTTGAGGCATAGCCAACATGGTTTCCGTAAGGGATGGTCATGCCTGACAAACCGTGTGGAATTTTTTGAAGAGGCCACTAAGACTTATGACCAGAGCATGGCTTATGACATCATATACTTAGTTTTCAGAAAGAATTTGATACAGCACCACATAAGAGACTAATTTTTAAAATGAGCTCCATTGGAGTTACAGGAAGTATTCTGAAGTGGATTCAAAACTGGTTAACGGACAGAACACAAAGAGTGGTGGTCAGTGGCATCTCATCAGAGCTGGGTATGGTGAGGAGTGGCGTCCCCTAGGGATCAGTGTTGGGACTCCTGCTGCTCCTCGTCTACATTAATGACCTTGATAGGAATATTGAGAGCAGATTAGTTAAATTTGCAGATGCTACTAAATTGGGGGGTTTAGCAAACAGTTTAGAGTCCACTGAAGTGATTCAGGATGATTTGGATAGAATCCAGAATTGGGCAGAAATGTGGTGAATGAAATTTAATGTACCAAAATGTGAAGTTGTACATGTAGGTAATAAAAACATTAGACGCGATTACTTCATGGGAGGTTTAAAACTGGAATGTGCTCCACACGTAAAAGATCTGGGAGTGATTGTTGACCAAACCCTCACAAGCTCTAGCCATTGTGCCGTAGCAGTTAAAGAAGCTAATCGGATGCTGGGATATATTGCCAAAAGTACTGAGTATAAATCTAAAGAGGTGATGCTTCTTTTGTACAACGCATTTGTCAGACCATATCTGGAGTATTGTGTACAGTTCTGGGGACCATACTTTAAGAAAGATATAGAGGCTCTAGAGAAGGTTCAGAGAAGAGCCACTAAGCTAATTCCAGGTATAAAAGATGAAAGCTATGAGAAGAGGCTGAGGATCCTTAATCTCTTAAGTCTTAGGAAAAGGGGAATAAGGGGTGCTTTAATTGAGGTCTTTAAACATGTTAAAGGGATTAACAAAGTGAATTATGTAGAATTCCTTTGATCAAGTGTTGTTAGTAGAACTCGGAGTCACAAATGGAAGTTGACCAAAGGTAAATTTAGCACTGATATTCGGAAATATGTCTTCACCCAAAGAGTAATTTCGATGTGGAATAGTTTGCCTGACCATATTGTTGAGGCAGAGACCTAGTGGGTTTTCAAGAGCAGGCTTGACCTAAAGCTAGATACTATTGAGTCATTGAGTATCTGAAGGGATATATTCACAGTAGTACAAAGAAACTGGTGAGCGTAGTTGGGCAGATGGCCTGTTCTCGCCAATCATGTTATGTTATGTTATGTTATGTAACTCCGTTACAGCGTGACCTGGCCCATTTGGCACCACGGCTGCAAATAGTCCTGTTCCATTGTATACGCCAGGGGTATTCAACATTATCCAGAAAGGGCCGGTGTGGGTGCAGGCTTTCATTCCAACCAAGTACTTACATACCTGATACTCCTAATCAATCTCTTCAGGAAAGACCCTTGGGTTTGATGAGTAGTATCAGGCATTCGACTGCTCGGTTGGAATGAACACGAGCCCTTTCTAGGTAATGTTGAAAAGCCCAGGTCTATGCTTCTGACAAGGAAGAAGCAAGGTGAGAGGTACTGGGTGGGGGTGAGGGTGTAGTTTATGACTTGGTATTGAGCCGAAGTGTCTGCGGTCATTACAAACATGGACTCTGTTGATTGGAGGTCACCCATACCTGGCAATATCAGTGAAACTACTGGAATACCCTGGAGTGATTTTGGTGTGTAAGGGCTATTTGTGGGGCAGCCTATCACTCGAGCCCTTATAAGGAAACCCCACCCAAACACCCTCATATTCTACAACTTCTGGGGACACAAGTCCCAGAAGCCCAGAGCTCTCCTTATTTGACACCAACCAAAGTGGGCCGTCACCCGCAAAAACAGACCAGGATGTGTAGGATGAATGGACCAAGGCAGAAGACCCTGTGCGGTCTGAAGACCTACTCAATCCATTTGAATTGCAGTTAAAGATCCTCAACTATATTTCTAGAAAGAGCGCATCCAGTGACGACTGATGAATTGCTGAAAAGTCCAGGCTGAACTCCTGCCTCTAATCCATTGGATGCTGGGATAGGTTCCAGCGCCCACCCTCCATTGACCAGGAATAACAGAGTCGGATGAAAGGATAGACAGAAAGCATTTGTAATATCCATTCTACAATTGCTTTTTCCCATGCTGTCTGATGAAGGATGGCTTCTTCCACTAAATGTGCAGAATTCCTCCCATTGTGTCAGCCTGGGGAGTTTCTCCATGCAGGGCTTGGTTGTTACCAGCCGCGATAGGGAAGCTGATGTTTTCAGCTGATTTTGGTGTGTTATCGGGCCAAACCACAGCAAAATTACTCTGAAAATACCTCTGTAAAATTACCCAGACAGCGGTTTTAAGCATTTTTGCCGATGTTTATATTTGTCTGTTCATCAGTCTGCAAGTTTGTGGATAATTATTACACAGTACACAGTAGCACTAGAACCCTTTTAAGATCCAGCCTTCAATCTTCACAAGTGAATAGCTGAGATATAAAGGAGTTCAAATATGTGCATATTCTGAGCTATACTGTAAGCAATGCCTGCTTTACTATTGCGGCTGGTGCATTGATGCATTTCCTGGAAAAAAAGGCTCATAAATCTAAAAAAAAAGAAAAATTCAACATATCACTGAAATGTAAGACAAGCAAACAGATTTGGATTGAAATTTGCATTCTCCTTTCAAATGAAGAAATTATAACCTACAATGAACTTGAGAACAGCAACCACAAACCTGAGAATGTGCCAACAGACAGTGATGCTCATTTCTAGGTGATAATTGCACAAGTTTCTCAAGAGAAAAACCGCTCTGTTGATGCATCTCGCCTGTCTTGCAATTTTGTCCCAATGAAAGAAAACAAGAGAGCTGGTGGCACAACTCACGATTAATACGTGACAAAAAATTATGGCAAATATACTGCTCTATAAAAGGTAAAGAATTGTGGCTGCTCCATAAAAGCTAATTCCCAGACATGTTTCGTTTCAACTGTTATTCAAATGGTAATGTGTGAAGCCTCACTAATTTACACTCGTCCAAACTGTCAGCAGCAGTGCCCTCATGTGGTTAAAGCAAAATATCGTCTGTGCAGCTGCGGATATCCCACCTGTTTGCTTGTGTTGACCAAACTGACCCACCCCCCGCCAACAGTAAACCCAATGAACTCATTACAAGCGCTAAAATAAGATGTCAGGAGCGAGGCAACGAAGTTTAAATCCTTGGAATGCCTCAAGGAAACCCCATATTCCACTTTTAGGAACTTGAGGACAGGGTGGAAGCAGCACCACAAGAGACATGCTCTCCAATAATTTTATTCATAATTTTAATATAAACAGTTAATTGTCCAATAATTTACACACAGCAAGATTTATTTTCATATCATTCCAACATTTTCTGTACATGTCACTGCTTGGCTCTACTTGAAAACATAGAAAAAATAAATTGTCAAGCGGTTTTTAATCATGGCACATTTTGATCCTGTACATATGCACGCTTTGTTTGTGTGTGTTATGTTGCGTGTCCACGTAGGCGACAGATAAAGAATATATAGAATATACACATGGATAAAAGCACATCTTGATCCAGTGTGGGGATGTTTGAGTTCATGTGCGGTTAACCCATATACACATTTTCATGTCAATTCATGCATGTGCATATGTGTACGTGACAACATACATGTGATGTGTAAATAGTATATCAATATATCTTATACAATATATGACATACATTAAATGAGGAGGTATCCTACACAGCATTCTGGGACTATCCATGTGCACAGAGAAAAAAGGAGCAGCACAGCGGACGCATGGCAAAAATTAACCAATGACAGTACAGAACTCCATGAACAAGAGGCAGACAGGGGCTGAAATCATTGATGGTTGCAGTGTAAACTGGAGTAGACCACTGACACCCCAACCAATTTCTTTACCCTGACCACTGACCCATCCCATTGACTCACATCTGAGCACTTGCCCACTATCACAATGCAAGAGTTGGATTAAACCAACGCTGACATAACATGTATCTCCGAAACACAAAAAGTTGACAGTTGGCTGGTACATTAGCCTCCACCACAATTTCAGATGAACTCTTAGATCGAGAAATGCTGTAGTATTATTTTTTTGTGGCTTCGTCGCAGCACACCATGCAATCGCACACATTTCGAAACTGCCGCGCTCCACATCGCAGATCCGTAATGAATACCAACGCGGTATGAGTTCACTTGATTCAGCCCCGTGCTACACGGTCGCCAACACCGCCTCTATATTCCACCAGCACTGCATGTTATCACCAAGTCAATATTTCATTCAACCAACACGTGTTCATATTTCACTTTGTCAAGTAGGCCTGACAGTGGTCTTCTCCAGTTTTCCACATAACAAAGCAAACAGAAGCAATGAAGAAGGTTGTATAAAGTCGAAGCAGTAATTCCTCAGACCATGCAACAGGTGATATAAAAACATTGCAGAGGAAAGAGGTTTGCATTGAACATTTTGGCCTACTCTTGAAATGCAAACTCATGAATAAACCAGTTCACAGACCAGGCTGCGGAGTAAACAAACGGTGGTGTACAGGAGTAAAGGGTCAGATGAAAATGAGGCCACATATCCACTGAGTCGTCTTCTGCTCTGATCTAGGTGGGGTGTGTCATGACCAAAGGACATAAAACTCCATTTATTTAGTAAAAGTTATATACAACGATAACAAATTTAAATGTTAAATTTAATATTGTACAAGAGTAGTAAAAGTTTACAGTCAGAAAAAGTAATTGTATTTGCCCTCCCTATTTTGGCTAAAAAAATAGAAATTAACATCTCTAAATGTAATACTTTTTTCTTCCTTACTTTAAAAACAATACAATACACATAATGCCTTGATCTCAACCTGCATCGTTTTCCTAACTTGCTCTGTCAAATCAGTTTCAGGACATTAGAGTTCAAACAAGCCCAGAATTGCCAAATGAGAGTTCTCCTTGTTTTGTGGGAAGTTGTTGCCATTTCAATGAGAAAACGCAGTGTGTTTGAAAAGAAAATCCTGTAAGTAATGTTAGAAATCTTTATGTTATTAAGACTTGTGCTGTATAGGCTCAGGGTTATGGAGCCAAACCGTTATCTTTAAATTTTGGTGTCAAAAATAAAAGTTGGCACAGAAAACAAATCCGAAAGGAAACACTGGCATTGAAATTCTTGCAATATAAAAAGTTGTATTGACATTGAAAATGCTTCACTGAATAACAAAATACAGACATTAAAAAATTTAGTTATTTCAATTTTTTATTCTCTTTATGTATTCCGATGTTATAAGAATTTTTCTTCATATGGCTCTTTTTGAAGTCTTTTTTTTTTTTTTTAATGATGAGCATTTTTCCCAATTACAGTTTAAGATGACTGGTTTTTGGTTCCAACTTTGTCACCCTGTTGGTGTGGAAAGGAGGGTTTGAGGGCTGCGGCCAGTAACATGCAATCTACAGACTAAGGTGCAAATGTCATTCTCCAGAACCCGCAGTCTGCTCCAAAGCCTCTGGCAGGAACATGCTTTTACAGCACTGAATGCCACAAGTGCTGTTATTTTTCCATGCAGAACCAGGCTAGATTAAAGTTTACTTTTAGCTGATATTATGCTGGCTCGGCAGAGATCCGCTGGAACGAGTGCTATGTTTGTGTAAGCTAATATGTATAAGCCAATATAGAGGGCCCTAATCTTCCCCGTGCTTTAGTTCCACCCACCCCTTTAAAGACTGCAAATCCAAATGTAGCACGAAATGAGTGAAGTTAGGGGTACGCAAAATTACAGCACGGGTGAGATTAGGGCACTTCATATTAGTAACCTGTGGTTTATGGCAGCCAAGTCTCCAGCTCCGCTATGTTTTTTTTTCTCTCGGACTTTAACCTTTATTTAAATGCTGCTGCACAAGACCTCAAATGTGCCATCGCAAAATATTCAGCAGCATCACACCCCAGCACAAGAGAATTCAGAGAAGTTGCATCTGCGGAATTAACAAGCACAAACCCCAAACATTACTTCAGGTCACAGAAGGTGTTGCTGAAAGGGAGAAATGGCAAACTTGCAACATCACAGAGCCAAACACTTAGCTACCATTAACCACAGGTTAGCTATCAAACGCACATGATCGAACATTGGTGCTTGTTCCCACGGGCCTCTACCAAACTAGCATAATGTCAGTCAAAAGATACCCAACATTAACCCAGACCCGCTCTGTGTGGAAAAAAAACTACTGAAAGGGACTGACTAACTTGCAGATTGAATGCTCCAGATGAACTCGTTGAAGTCATTGCAATGAAAGTAGCGATATCTATGCTGGAGGTTTTGGTGTGTACACAGATTATATGTAAATCAAGCTCTCTTTGCCTCCCTCCTCAAATCCTCTCCTACATGCGGAACTGGACACAACCGAAAACCAGTCATCGTGGGGAAAAAAAAAATGTAACCAGAAAGAACAGTCACCTAAAACCAGTGACAAAGAAAAATCCGGAAGGCATTTACTGAAAAAACACAGTAATACAGAAATACCAAAAAAAAAAGGCCTGTATTTTGTTTTTCCAGTGCAGATGCATGTTTCAGTGTCAATACAACTTAACACGTGTTTCAAAGCAAATGATTCCTTTTGAGGTTCGGAGTTTTAAATGTCTGCTTTTATTTTTGAGGCCAAAATTTTAAGTAATTGTACTGGCACCAGAGAGGGTGGGGTCAAAATAAAGTCACTTTAAGGAATCTTAGCCATGACAAATGTTCAGTTAGCAGTTCATAATGGTTTAACTCATGCACAAAGCAAGCCAGGCTTAGCCAAGTAGAGCAAAGTTCAACTTTTTTTTTTTTTTTTAACCTTGGAAAATAATTCACATACCCAAATACAGTAATATTGAGCCAAGCAGAAAGATGTGCTAATCTAAAATTGGCCTTTTTCTTGCAAACACAAATAAAGAAGTCTCTCTTCGGTCTCAAAAAGCACAAGGTAATACTCAAGTATTCCTTTGACAAAGCAGTTTTATTATATTTTCCAGAGGAAGGTTTTGAAGACTATCCAATCTTGGGGATTTCAGTGTGGGATGTGTGGTTGAGAAGGGCATTCAAAATGTTGCATGGCATTTTCGGTCACAGCCCTGGCTGCACAAACGAGTCAGCTCAGCTACTACATTACCCAGAAAGCCTCAATCCTTCACAACAATTACGAGCGGAAAATTTAGAGGGTAAATCTGACTTCTCATTTTAGAGCGTTGCCAATCGCTCAATAAGCCCCTCTTAGCACATGCCTCCCTGAGTAATTTTTAATCACATAAATATTTAGTTTACTTTCTTTTTTCTTATGGCACAGAAGATTGTCCTAGTACAAATCTCTTTGGGAATATTCACTTAGTAGACCTCATTTAGGGAGACATGTATTGTGTATATCCTCCAACCTTGGCATTTCTATCATGTGATTCTCATTATTCACAGTTTAAAAAAAGGAAAATAAAAACACAGTATCTTAACAGGAAAAAAAAATATATTTTTTGGACCACACATCACATCAAAGGCCCCATCTCGGGAGTTTATTTTCGCCCCAACTTCAGGGGAACATTTTTTTTTATATGTCAAATGCTAGCCCAGGTGAGTCACGACAAGAGATGTAAATGGGTACTGCGGTATTAGCGACACTTAGCTGGTGACGGGATGTTCATGGAAGCTTCAAAACGCCCTTATGTACAAGTTAGAGAGAGGGCGCCATTTAAGCTATGTACATTTTAGCTGAGACTCACTGCTAATCAAGGGATATGCACTCTCCTAGCCCTTCTATAGAGAAGAGAAAGCATACTAGCATATTTCAGTATTTTCACAGAACACATCTTTAGTAAATCGACAAATATTTACAAGCAGGGGAACAGACAATTCATCAGGCCTACTCCGTAGCTTAAAAGGTTGATGGGTTGGGCATTGGGGTCAGTGTTTGTCGAGAGAAACTAATTTCAAAGTCATGTTAACTTGGGGGTAGGTTTCTGCATGAGAGAATGCACAGGTGCACTTAAGAGAGCGTTGTTGTCAGAGGGCGGTTTTAGGATGGTTTCTGAAACCAGTCTGCCCCTTGCCAAACTTCATAAAAACTTCTGTATTTCACAAAGTTAGTTGCGGGTTTTTCCTCCAAACACATGGCTGTCAATAAACTCAACAGCACATAGATCTAGACACAAAATGGCAGCCATCCTCAGTTCTTACAACAAACTTCCATATGTGGACTGGGGCAGAAACCGCGGGGGGGGGCATTTCAGGTGTTCAATGGGGTTTGTGTATACTTAACTGAAACGACTGATTCAGAATGAACTTCATGCGGACTTTGTAAAGTAAAACGCTCCTTAGCATTAAGCCATTCACAAAAGCAGAGTATTTCTGTAAAGAGCAGTGGACTGACAAGAGCAGGAGCTTGGCGTTCAATACACGGTCACTTGACGCCAACTAGACACTCAAACCAGGACCTCAAAATGGCCACATAACCACAGTGGTGTCAACATTTTTTTTTTTTTTTTCCATTTGACGACACAATATTCCTTATTTTTAATTAAGTGTTCTTACAACTAAATTATGGCACAAATTTATAGAACTTTCAGACTGAATTTTGAAACAAAATATTCAACAAATGTAGAATCGATTCCCAATTACCACAAATCAACACGGTGTATACAAGTAATTACAGCATAAAATTGTAATATTGCCAATATAATATTTCAACAAAAAAAAAGAAAAAAAAAAAGACAGAATGCAACAAACGACAACCTAAGCGATAGGATTTCCCTCAAAAACAACACATTTTCCGCAGCTGCAACAAAGTACAACTAAAGATAGGAAAACAGAGAAAAGCTTTCATTTTCAATGCTTGTTTAGTGAAGGGGAAAATAATCAAGATCAAATCAATGTGTCCCCTTTTCCTTTTAGAAAAAGCAGTGTTCCTTCTCCAGACAGATGAACATTCTTGAGGTCTTGGCGAGAAAAATTTGGACTTGGCGGGAAGGCGATGATATCAGTGTCTAGATTGACGGGGTGAGAGCCGCACTCCCTGACCCCTTCGGCACAGACAGAAGACCAGGACTGGAATACCGCGCGACGACCCAGGACACGGCAGTGGGCTCATACCGAAATCTCACAACACAATGAGGTAGACTGTGCCCAAATAGAACAAACGAACAAATAGACACACACAAAAAAAAAAAAAAAAACACTCCGCACCACCTCCCTATCTTTTTCACTTGTAGCTCAACTCCGCTTTGTGTTTTTTTTTTTTGTTTTAAAACAAAGCTACTGATTTTTACTAAAAATGTTAAAAATTCTAATCGGCTTTTTTTTGCAATTAATATCATATTAAAATAAATAAAATATTGTCTTTTCAAATATAAGATAATCCTTTGAATTACAAAATTGTTTTTTGTATTTTCAAATATATATTTCTGATATTTTTTCTGCTACTGTAGTGTACGTAGAATGATGAGGGTGTTCCTTTAGAGTACATCTTCTGATCTTAAAGAGAGATCGAGGCACCACTGAATTCTTTACAGTATTTACACAGCAGAAGAAAGAAAGTGTGAGACGAGGATAGCTGTAGGCCTGTGGAATTACACTGGTGATAAAGGGGAGTCAGTCTCAAATCAGTCTCATAATAAACAGCACAGCTAGCAGGATGTGAATATAGGCAAATTCATCTTACATATCCGATCAATACCATAAACCATAAACACAGCCAGAACGTCCCCGTGCTGACAATCAAAGATGTACTTTTCAAGATTTCCTCTCATTAATTTGCCCACTGAATGACCTCAGGACAAGACCAATCATGGCGCAAATATATGCACACACACACACACACACGCACGCACACGCACGCACGCACGCACGCACGCACGCACGCACGCACACATGAAGCCTAAACTGCCCTCCAAGCAAAGTGGCATATGGTCTCCAAAATTTCAATCCAAGTAAATTTTTAATTTTTTCGTGCTTACAACTGAAACCCACATCCCAACCTTGCTGTTTAAATGTTGTGAAACGATTTGCGAGGTAATCTGCTCCAGTGGAAAGTGGAAAATCGTAAGGTCGTGTCCGGTGAGGCGGTTATATGGGCAGGCTAGTTTGGAGAATAGCAAGGCTCACTCCCAGTTTCGTAGGTTGTTAGACTCTAGTACCCAAGAGCACATAAATGCACACAAAGCTCTGGGAGACAAGCGCATGTTGTCACTGATGTAAACGCTCCTGCGAATTGCAGTGAGTGCAAAACTGGAGAGGAAGCTAATATACGGTGGCAATAATGTATGTACAAATGCACTCATTTGGTTATCTGCTTCAGACGGGAAGTAACAATGATGTGAGTTCCCATTTTCTGCCACGGGTTTCTCTCAGAGACTGTCCGTTATTCAAGAACGGCACGTTGACGACTCCGGGATGAAGGAAAAACAGTCAAACCCATGCGATTACAAAACATCCATGCCCCTTGAGGACAGTCCGTGTTTTCTCCCCAGTGAAAATATTGCATAGGTTTGATTCATTCAACAGAATGTCACCACTTCTACTACGAAATCGCATCAGCTCAAGTTCACAGTATTCTGTAAATGAGGTTTGACAAAGCGTCTCGCTCAATGAATTTATCTTGCATCATGAATACATCTTGGTAAAAACTGACCGGAATGTGAGTGTATTTATACAGGATGCCTGAGCCGATTTCCATACCGGAGTAACTCCCTGGATTTGTGACAGTCGATTTGAACCAATTTCCAAATGGAAGCAAAGCAGTTTGCGTGAAAGCTTTTCTTCATCTGAGGGAAACCCGTGGAGAGTCTGCGTGCACTCAAAGCCCCTTTACAGGACTACCATGCACGTCGCACAACACAGAGCACCACTCCGAACCCTGGACCGAGTCACACGGACCTTATGTCTCTGAACTGGGGAGGTGAAACCAAAGAAACTTAATTCAGAGCACAAATGCCAATAGGAATTGGGGTAATCACTTATTTTCATTTGGTAATGCCAACAAATGTGACAGGGCTCAGAAAAGCGATGTCATCAGACTTTCGAGGGCAAAAAAACTGGACTCGAGGGAAAAAAGGGGATGGAATCCTGAATGGAAACGGACGTTTGCAAGTGGGGTTAGGATTACAGGGTAGGGATAATGTCAGAAATGGCTTCCAAAAACAGGAAAAACAAACTGATAAAGGAGTCTTTCCTCTCTGGGGCCAAAGTAAGCAAGGATAACAGGAGGCTGGCAATAGATGGATGACAGTGAGAACAGTGGAATCTTTAACCTCAGACAGAGAAAAAAAAGCCAATTGTAGAGTTCCCTGACTGAAAGAGCCAGACCTTACCCCACAGACCCCTAACTGCCAGCAGCTCTGATGACTTAGCATAAAAATGTGGCACTTGCCCACCGAACAATACAAATTGTACTTGTACAAATTGGCACAACCCCACCAAAACCTCCTGTTCTTCCGCCAGCAGTACAACAGACTCCCTGTCTCACAAAACCTCAGAATTAACGCGGACAAGCGGAAAAGTCCTGGGGGTAAAAGGAATATTGTGGTACAGCCTTTTTTATGAGAAATTTTCAAGGAAATGCCCCCAAAGTCACACGGAATTCAGCAGGAGTCAAACCCAGGTGAGCAACAGGAAGGGGACAACAGAAAAAAAAGGAAGAAGGAAGCATTTCTCTTGGACTGAGGGCAGCAACAAAAGCATTATGCCTGTTCTCCGGTGCGCATCGCACGTACGCTCTCTGACCCATCACACATGACCAACTACCAGAGTAAGAGCGCAGACACAATGACCCAGCCACTCAGCCCAAGGCAGTTCTCCACAGCTACTGCTGAAGACGGCCTCCATTGGAACAACCCTACAAACACGACAACATACGGAAGTCCAAACTCTGTAAGACCAAACAAAATCGTGACATCAAAAGACATGGTAGATGTGCTTTGACAAATAGAAACCACGGCTAGTTTTAAAGATGCTCAAATTCGCAAAGCGTTTTGTTAAAAAAAAATGTTTTTCAACACTCCTCTCCACTCACTCTTGATGAATACAGCTCACCGTGCGTGCATTTTATTTGGTCTTAAAAATTTGGGCTGACATTTTAGGCTATATGCGCCTGATTAACATCTCAAATTCTGATAGTACAGAGGGCACAAAATATAGAGGTTTTAAGGTGAATTAGTGTGAGTTTTGGGTTAGAGAAAACAATAAGATAAATGACAGAAATGTAAAAACATCTCTATAACCAGCAAAGCCTCTGAAGAAAACATTACAAATATCAGCTATGTACAAAACCATATTTGATATACATACACATACACATTTGTATGCATATGTAAAATTCTATACCCACTAAAATATATATCAAAGCAGCAGCTATTGGTCAATCTGAGGAACTCTTTTGTCCAATTTTTAAAAACTGTTTAAATATCCTTCAGCCGTGATGTGAAAACAGACATATAACTGAAAGGAAAGAGGAAAAAAAAAAAAAAAAAGAAAAACGCAAATAAATTAAAACTAATAACCAAACATCTACTGAATATGCATGAAGTTTGGAATTCTGAAGAAAAGAAAAAAAAAAAAAAGGTTTCCTCTATGGATATAGACGTTTGTACTAAGAGAGTGTTCATGCCGTCCCACTGTTCCAAACGGTAATTTCATTGTTCAGAGGAAATAGAGACAAGCATTTACACTCCTCCGGTTTATAGGCCACAGATAAAAAAGGCCACTTTCTCTGAAAAAAGTCATTTAAAAACACACAGAGACACGTCACAGGGGAAAGATCGGACAGTTCAAAAACGTGGAGGGTAAGCAGCCTTCTGGTTTTCGAGGATTTGTGTTCACATTTTTTTTTTTGTAATTTTGTCTTTTTTTTTTTCTCCATTGACCAGTCTTGGAAACTTGGCAATTGTTAAAAAAGGAGGATAAGTGGACTATCTTGGATGACACTGCGAATGCACTTTCTTTCTTCCCCCCCAAAATACAAAAAGTCTTGCATCCTTTACGTGTCATCATGCTGTGGCAGCCCAGGAGAAAAACGAGAAAAAAGAAACAAAAAAGGAAAAAATGAAAAAAATAAAAGTCCTGAGATCTGTTGTTGTGAAGGGCCTCTGCGAGAATAATAAAAATAAAATAATTACAAAAAAAACATGGGAGGAAAAAAAAAAAGGAAAGACTAGGAGGGAGGAAAAAGCAGTGGAAGGGGGCAGGAAGGGGAAGAAACTGTTAGGAGGGGCTGGATCTGGGTAAGGACAGGATTCGCCCATTCTTCTTGCCTCCATTCATGTGCGTGTAGGGCACATGCTCTTCATAGTTGCCCCGCAAACCCATGGAGGGCCCGTTGTCCCTGAGGAGGCTGGCCTCGCGCTGGGAGGACGAGGTGGGGTCCAGCGGTATGCTCTCCATGTTCTCCAGGTCCATGTCGAAGTCTTCGCTCTCGGGCGGCTTGTTCTCCTCGCTGTAGAAGAAAGACACGTCCTGGAAGGTGGGGTGCAGGTCGTCCTTAATCATCTCGATGATCTCCAGGAAAGTGGGCCTCATCTTGGGGTTGTACTGCCAGCACATCTGCATCAGACTGTGCCTGTTGGGAAGGAAAGCAGGGAAGCGCCCCCACCCCCCAAAAAAAACACAGCGTCACCCCCAAAAACCTGGAGAAGTAACCGAGCCCTTGAGCTCAGCAACCACAGCAATTACTACACTGAGCGATGGACTGAGAGTTCAAAAGGTCACAGTAAAAAATGGGAGCATTTATGCACTGACCCCAAAACATTTAAAATAGACAAAACAAACCGTTTTACAAGCAATAACAGTCTGCAACAACAAGTTCATGACCGCTTCATGCGCAATGCCTGGCTGCTTGACAAGTGTGATGAACACACACCTCATAACAATCAGAAGTCTATGCCTCTGTGAACTATATTCTGACCAAATTTTGGACTTTTATCACTTAATCAACTTGAAAATAGATATCAGTAATGTGTGACAAAAGAGGGAAAAAAACAGCTGGATCATTCTGTTTTGCCTTAATGAAGGGCAAAATTAGTTAAAAAATATAGTGATAATTAATGCATGCCCAGAGAAACTATGTGTATAATCACAATAACTAATG
The DNA here is from genome assembly GCA_029721435.1 of Gymnothorax reevesii. Lineage (NCBI taxonomy): Eukaryota > Metazoa > Chordata > Actinopteri > Anguilliformes > Muraenidae > Gymnothorax > Gymnothorax reevesii. Next base: position 33,877,954 of record CM056575.1, read on the forward strand.
TTAAAACTCTTTTCTGTAACAGAGTCTGGTGTATTATGTTGTAGTAACACTGAGGTAACAGGGGAAAATGACCAGAATCATGCCATTGGCCATGTTCAGAATAAGCTACTATAACACCAAATCAAAAAAGTAGGAACAGTATGGAAAATAGTCATAAAAACAGAGAGCAGTGATTTCTAAATTCATTTAGATTTGTATGTCATTGCAGATAATGTGAAGAGAAGATATTTATTGTTTAATCACTGCTTTCCATATAATTTTTTTTAAATTGGCAAACCACTCCCACCTTCTCTGACTTGGGGTTGTATTTTCACTCAATATCTGATATGGCCAAATGTAGCAGGGAGTTACCAGTACTGTACGAGGGCAACATGAAATTTACCAGTACGCCAAAGACACTGGGATGACAAGCAGCTGCACTGTCCAAATTTCACAGTACACAGCCAAAGATTTCTTCAAGGTGTACGGCATTAGCAATAGAATGTGGTCGATTTTCATGTCCCATCAAGGACCAGGTGACCTCAGTAGCCCAGTGGTCAAGTCACCGTTGTATACAACAAGGTTATTTCCACGTACAGGCTACTACGCTATAAACCAAAATGAAGACCAGTGAGCAAGTTGCAACATATCCGGCACAGTATGCAGTATGTTACACCTCTGCGATTCCAATCACGGCCAATAATTAAACTGAACCACTTTAAGGCCAGAGCTATAACGGGCACGCTTTGATGAATGTTCCCAGTATAGCACTTCAGCACTTACATTCTCTCGGCGCAATTTTCGGGCCGGTCCAGGTATCCCCCGTCCATGACGAACTTGAGGACCTGTTCGTTGGACAGTCCCTGATAGGGCTGCTCCGCCAGGGTGCTTATCTCCCATAAGACCACTCCAAATGACCTGAGAGACAAGCATCCAATCCACAGTCAGGACAAGCAGAGTCCGTGAAGCCATGGACAAATCACAACGCAGATTACATTCACGATTACAACCCAGGAGAACAGTGTTAAGGATTACTAAAAGATAACCCAACCAAAAAAAAAGAAATCAGCAACAGCAAAAAAGAACCTGAACTGCAAGACCAAACTCTTGGTCTTAACTTGGAAATTAATCCAAATCTGGACCAGTTTCATTAAAAACAGTATGTTGTGAGCCTCAGAAAACCAGGACTGTATCTAATTATTATCTGGATTGATTCTGCATCCAGGCTAATACTACTTAAAATATTATTTAATGTAACTTTTTTGGGCTCAGATGAGAGGACTACCATATTTAAGGCTTATTTAAAATTACAACAAGCCAATAAAACGCTCAACAAGAAATACAAGTCAAAAGTGGTGTGTGATGGGGTGATTGAGCGAAGGGGAGAGAGATGGGGCAAGAGATCGGAGGTTTTACACCAAGATGATGAGTTTTGATAGGTTGGTATGGGAGGGACTGGGTGTATATGAGAGGGTGAGCGTGTGGGGGTATGTCAGCATGAGAGTGTGAGGGTACGTGAGCGTGAGCATGAGTGCGCAAGTGTGTAGGAACATGAGTGTGAAAGGGCGAGGGTAAGAATTAAGGAACATGTCTTTGTGAAGGTTGAGAAAATAAGAGCATGAGTGTGTGAGAGCGAGTATGTGAGTGTTGAGTGTATATGAGCTTGAGTGTGTGAGGGTGAGTGTGTAGGAGCATGAGTGTGTGACTGTGTATGAGCCTGAATGCGTGACGGTGAAGTGTGTGGGAGCATGAGTGTATGAGTGTGTATAAGCATGAGTGTGTGAGGGTGAGTGCTTATGAGCATGAGTGTGCGAGGGTGAGTGCGCATAAGCGTGAATGTGTGAGGGTGATTGTGTAGGAAAATGAGTGTGAGAGTGAGTGTGTATAAGCATGACTGTGAGGGTGAGTGGGTAGGAGCATGAGTGTGTGAGGGTGGGTATGTGAGGATTAGTGTGTAGGAGCGCGAGTGTGTGAGGATGAGTGTGAGAGAGTGAAGGTGTACGAGCGTGGGTGTATGAAAGTCAGTGTGTGAGGGTGGTCGGGTCGGAGCGTGAGTGTGTGAGGGTGAGTATGTGAAGGTTGAACATGTATTAGCTTGAGTGTGTGGGGATTAGTATGAATGGGTGAGTGTGCATGGGCGTGAGTGCGTGGGTTGTACTGAGGTATCTCACCAGCAGTCTGAGTGAGCGGTAAACACGCCATCTTTCAGCGATTCGGGGGCCATCCACCTGACGGGCAAGAGCCCTTTCCCTCCTTTACGGTAGTAATCAGTCTCGTAGATGTCCCTAGTCATGCCAAAGTCTGCAAGCAAGCGTACATTAGTGATGGTTAGCACTGGATTTCTGTCCCTTTATACATCAATTACCCTCATTTTACACAGGAAGGACGGCTCGTAGCTGCAGTGTTCAATCTTCAAGCTTAGAGCTGCTCAGGCATGCTTGAGATCAGCAGTCTTGAAGATTTCCTTTCCAACCTTCTTTGATACGACTGGTTTTACTACACAGCAGCTCAATGAAACCTCCAGCAATTGAATGAAATTGCAGTTTTTGTGGGTTGGATCCTACGCTGTAAGCTAAAACTATTAGCTCATTAGGTCTCCAAGAACAGGGTTGGACAGTCCTGCCCACGACCCACTGCACATTTCTTGGAGTGTCAAGAAAGTGGCAATACCTCCAATTTTCACAGTGTAATCCTCAGCGACCATGCAGTTCCTGGCGGCCAGGTCCCTGTGGACGAACTTCTTTGCATTGAGGTACGCCATGCCATCAGCGATCTCAGCTGCCATCTGGATCATCTCTTTCAGGGTGGGCGGCGGGCGGCCGGGGTTGTTCTGTGCATAGATTGGGGGGGGTGTGAGTGTCATGTAGTAAGAGGCATCAGCCTGTATACAAACTATGGATCATATTACTGCGACATCAGCCATCGACTTTCCACTGGCTTAGCAGAAAGCATTTTGGCACATTCAAGTTCAGTTCTTAGGCGCCACAATGTTGTAAGTCACAAATTGGAGCGCGAGTTTACGCGGTACAGTCACCGGGTTGTCCGTCTAGAGTAGGGATGTCCAATCTTACCCGCAAAGGGCCAAAGTGGGAGCAAGCTTAATTTTAGCTCAGCGCTACAACCCCCGAATCATCTAATTAACTAATCATGGGGTTCAATCAAGTCACTGACAAGTAAAATCAGGTGTATTCATGTTGGGCCGTACAGAGAAACCAGCACTCACACTGGCCCCTCGCAGATAAGACTGGACACCCCTGGCTTAGATACTTAGATGTAATGATGCAAACAATTTCCTATACGTCCATAAATCATTTCTTTTCCAACAAATGGTGCAATAACTAAACCAATAAGCGTTGCACCAGCAAGCTACATCCGTCATGGAAGCCTTGAAACGTCAAGTACAGGGTCTGATTGGGGCCGCTTGATTCTGAGCGTGGTCATATCTATATGGGCTTCAAGCAAGGCTTACCTCAGAGTCAGGCCTCAGGCAGCGCAGGTAGCTCTTCAAATCTCCATGGGTCATGAGCTCCATCACCACCAGTGTGGGCTGGCCCTTTGACACCACACCCAGGAGCCGCACCTGCACACAAACATATGAGAAGAATCTGTCAGCAATGCTCCATTTGGCTATGGGGGAAAGGAGTTTGACAAAGAGCCAGAAGGTTGTTCAAGCCGTAGCGCAGAAACAACTAGATAACTCGATCGCCACAGGGACCGAGTTGTGCATCTCCCCGACCCCCAAATTTTGGATAAAATGGCTGCCAGCAGCCATACTGGATGTCCAGAATAACCCAAAATCGGTCTTGATCGGTCATTGTCAAATAAATATCTTCGCTTGTGCAAAATTAGAAAAAATTCCTGTAATAATTGTCACTTCCAGAGCCCGGAACAGAAATCTCTGCTGGCGCGGTGGCGGCCCAGGAACTAAACCATAGTATCTCCCGACAATCGTTGTCAGGGAGATACAATAAGAAAAGTACACAGCTGTCTGACCCATAAGCAAGGCCATTAAGCCAGCATTATTTTTATTTATTTATTTTTTTTAAGGCAGGGGGGGAGAGGGAATGGCCCCACTTAATAAGATCTGCTGTAAGTGGCTTTGGATAACAGCTAACAAGTATTTCTCACAGAGTAACAATGTCCCCTGCCGCGAGCCACGCTGTGACCTTGAAAAAGTGCTCAAGGTCACCAAAATTGACTAGTTTCGGAGGATACTCATACTAGACCTCCGTGTGAAATTTGATCAAGTTTGGATCACTGGCTCTTGACATATCATGCCAACAAGTCGACTGGATGGACGGGATGGACGGGATGTACGGACGGTCGCGAATACCATGTCCCATGCCACAGCGATGGACGAGTAATAATATGCAGAAATTTCATGCTGCTGCCAGACCACCTCACAGTTCTGCAAGCTTCACCAGTGCTGCACTGGCCAGGCTGTGGTGGCTGTGTAAATAAAGTTAAGGTACAGAGATTTAAATGTCAGTTTTGCCACCTCGAGAAATGAATCCAAATTCAATTAATTTATGCGAAGCCCTTCAGGGAGCAAGACCACACGCGCGATTAATATGTCGTCAACTGAACATCCCACTGCTGACGCAATAATGACTGCTGAGAGCAAAAGGCAGCGGAATGAACCCTGCATAGCAAGCAGTTGCAAGTTTCCACTTGTCTCTTCACAAATCTTTGGTCTAAACTGCTCTTGACCAGTGATTTGAGTCTGGCCCTGGGTTACACTAACCAGATCCCGATATTTGCTGAGTTTCACCTTATTTGATGAAACTAATCATGGGCTTAATGGGTAACATCAGACATGCCTGACAGCTGGATGTTGCTGGGGTGCAAGGACAGGTCCAAGAACCTCTGTTTGAGAGCATCATCTCAGAACCCACAAAAAAAAAATCATAAAAGCCGGTACTTTAGAGCATTACAGAAGGGGAATGTTTAGCACGGCGCTCTTACCACATGGTGGCAGCTGAAGGCCTTCATCACCGAGGCTTCGTTGAGGAACTCAATCCTCTCCCGCAGGCTGGCAGACTCGTTCACAGTCTTCACTGCCACACGTGTCTCTGGTTCTCCCTTCACAATGTCCTTGGCCACACCTTCGTACACCATCCCGAATGAGCCCTGGCCCAGCTCCCGCAGCAACGTGATCTTCTCGCGGGCCACCTCCCAATCATCTGGGACGTACACTGGTAAAGAGAATTTACACAACGGTTAGCCTTAGCATGCAGTCTAAATGAACACAAGCCTGGCTAACCCAGTTATAAATGGATAAACTCCAACGGTAACAACACGGAAGTTCAGGTGTGTGGAGCACAAGGCGTTGTTGGCACTTCCCCCGCCCACCAACCCTGAACTCGGCCAACTGATTTTATTTCCTGGCTGAGGACTTGATCCACTTAGCCCATTCTGCAGGGCAAGACCGAAATACTCAGGATGACCTCAAGTACTGAACCTGGACTTTCCAGCACTGCCAAACTGACAAAGTAAAGTGTGAAGATGGCCTTACCATCATTAGCACTGAGATACTCCGGATTTGAGGAGGCGTAGAGAGGTCCAGTTGGCCCCTCCGTTTGCCTATGAAAGTAAAGGCATTAAAATCAGTCAGGGACATCCATAGCTTTGCATTTGACTTGTTGCTAAAGAGCGATGGTGGGATTAATCAAGCTTTTCAAAACAAGCTACCATTGAAATGCCAATTATGAAACAATCCCTTTATCCTGCTCGAGAGACACGAAAAAAAAAAAAAAAAAAGTAGTGATGTCAGATCAGTTTCCTGTGCCCATCTCCTCAACAAGTAGGAAAAACAGAACTAATCCAAGATGAGAACTCTCACTCAGGAGCATTGGGTTTCAGCAGGAAGGGGCTCTGCTCTGTGAAGATTTGCAGGTGGGAAGAGGAGGAGGAGAGAGAAACTTACTTCTTCTTGAACACCATAAAGACACCAGTAGCCACAATCAGAAGCAGGATGATGCAAATGACCGGGCCGATCACAATCTTAAAAATGCCATCACGGTCCGGTCCTGGAAGATGAGAAATGGCAGTGAGAGAAGAATCCCAACCTTTCTTCATCGATGGGTTAATACCAATCCATACGGGCAGCCATAGCCACAATATACTGAACATCATGGTCTTTTCACACAGGGAGGCTAGCAAAGCCTCATGAAGAAATCCCCCCAAGCTGATCATAAATGTGACTAAGGCTAGCCAATATGACAAAGCTGGCAACAACTTACTGTCCGGCACATAAAAATATGCAGGCTCGGTCCAAGAGCCGTTGCCCGCCAGTGACGTGGCGCGGATTTTCACGGTGTAGTTCCCAGAATGCACCACCCGCAGTTTGCAGCCGCCGAGCAACTCGTAGGACTTCCTGGACACGCAGTGATGCTGCTCCTAAGGACAAAGCAAGTAACAGCAGCATTTATTATCAGGCAAAGTCATACAGCCAACTCTGAAGCCACCCTAAAGCCATCTGGGAAAAGTCAACAATAAAGTGTGAGGAAATTGACAGTTAAAACTTGACCCCCCACTGCTCAAGTCGCCCCATGAGTGCTGCCTGCCCGTTCATAAGATTTTCAAACAAGAGCCATCTGGCAATGGCGGATCCCCCCCGGCTGTAGGTTGCGTAACCTACAGGTTGTGTGGACAGACGGACGGACCGAAACCCCCAAAAGGCACAACAAGACCATAAGGAGAAGCTCCATACCAAATTTGGCGTTTGTAAGTGGTATAGTTTTCGAGTTCTGGTCCGGATACGATTTTATTACAGACGGACGGACAAACGGACGGACGGACACACTGATCGCTATATCCCCCCGCATTATATGCCGGGGGGATAAAGCAACTCGTGCTCAGAAATTTTGCAATTTCACAAGATACTACCTGGCCACGAAAATACTACTTCATAAATCTGCAAAAGACGACTGCATTATGCGTTTTAAGATGCGGTTACTGCAGGGCTTTTATACTTCTGATGGCAGGGCACTGAAAATCCCCCATAGAAGAGGTTAGAATGTAAATGGCAGGCTTAGCTCTGATATCTGGAAATGCACTGGATGAGATGACAGACTGCAATCTTTTTATGGAATTTGCACCAGAACGTCATCAGTGGCCAAAATCATCCATTTTGACATCAGGTAGATGAGAGCTTCAAGACGGGAGATTGCTTTCTCCAGACAAACAGAGTATCAACAGATAGCTTCCAGCCCCTGGTCCACAGAGGCAAACAGGGCTATTCTGGGAACTGCCAGATTCTACCCTATTAGTAGGGTTTCCATAGAAACAGAAATACTACAGGCACTTCAGTAAAACAGCTAAGGGTGGAGAGGAACTGTTGTAGACCCACACTCTCTTAAAAATCGAACGCAAAAACGTTGCATGAGACATGGAGATTGTAAGAGTATTCTACAATGCATCCAAAGTTCCTTTTCCTGCAGCCTTTAATGTTCAATGGCAAATCCATAATTTCACTTTTTTGCTGAAGGGCCATTTGAATGGTCTAAAAACTATCATCACTGATGTGAGAGAAACGAACAACCATTTCACTACCAGGCTAACGTCAAGATTCCCATCAGAAGAACATGACCAATTAAGGAGGCATAGGCAGGGCTCCCCAAAGCACGGACTTCTCGGCCGAAAACTGCTGGTTTTCCATCCTACCTTTAACTGGGAGTTAGGATTGATGACAGTCGGACCTAAAAGTGGCAATAATTGAGCACCTAATTGCCTTATAGGAGATAAAACAAGAGCTGGATTTGGAGTAGAGAGCCAGATTTGGGAAGCCATGGGCATATAAAAGGCCTGAATGAAAAGGTCCTCACTATGTAATGATAATTAAGTTAGTGGTCACTACAATGTGCATAAATGGTGTATAAATACATGCGTGTGTGCGGGTTTATCTGTACTTGCAGGGACCACAAGACCCAAATAGGATGGTAAAGCCAGAATAAACAGCACTGTGGGGACATTTGTGTGTCCTCAAGAGGAAGAGATTCAGTTCTGGGCTTAGGGTAAGATTTAGGTCCAGGGTTACGATGGGGCTTATGGTTAAGTATGGGTTCTACTTTAAGGTTAGGTGTTCAGGTTAAAAATGAGGTCATTTTGGGTGGTCTGTTGGTTAGGGCTAAAGGGACACTTAACTGATTTTAGACTGGCACTGTATAATTACAATGCGGCAAGTACAAGCAAATGATCAATGTTCGCCTTTCGTCGATGTTGCCTCGGCCACAAATTTATTGTTTATTTGCCCGAAATTGTCTGCCAGATGACACGTTTTACATCAACTAGCTTACAATTTCTGGCTCTGAGTGGATGATAGAACTACAAAGTGTACTTCTACATTTTCAGTATACTCCAGGATTCCAAACATGCACCAGAAAAAAAAAAAAAAAACAACCTATGCTAGGTAGGTGAAACTGACGCCTCTGGTAGAGAAAGTGTGATTGCAACAGTGCTTTGTTACTAGCATGTAGTCATGCAATAAATGTTTTTATTTGTGAGATGCAAAATATCTTTGAACTCTACAATACTATTAAAGTTTAGCCAAATGTTAGTAGTTCTGACCGGCTGTTCATACCGGTAGGTTTAGAAAGCAACATGTCCAGTGCATTCTTATAATTGTAGATTTTCTACATTTTGAGCAGAACAAAACACCACATCCTTTTTCTCCGTTTTCTCAGGTCAGGTCTCATAAATTTCAAAAAATGTTTTGTCTGTCTACGGCATATTCATCAAACTTCTATGAAAAGGCCATTCTTTCCAGCGATTGAATACTCCTTCAAGGTTCCGCTTTGGGAAGGCGTTACGGTTCAGAGGTTTGGAAATATGATTTTGGTTCAAAATTACTTTTTTTGGCGCGTGCGTGTGCCAGTGTGAATACACACCTCTGACTGGTCTCCCATTCTCTTGTAATTGACCTCATACAGGATAATCATGCCGTTGGGGGCTTTTGGCTCCAGCCACTTGATGTGTACCACTTCTGGGTTGTCTGCTATTTCGTAAGAGATTGGGCCCGTGATGTCATCAGCCTTCTCTGCAAAAGTAGAACATGATGGACATCAGCAGAGCACAAAAGCAAGTCTGAAAAGTACCCAGTCACAGGCCTCTACGGGCTTTTACCTACTTCTTACTCAAACTCATTTCCCTCAATGACATTCAGGTATTCCACTGTCGGAAAAAAAAATGCGACAGACTATCAAAATTATAAAATGTCTGCCAGTAAATTTGCTGAGTTTCTCCTCAGCTCCAAATTAACACGTACACTGCAGAAACACATCATAAAAAGTGTTCTGTCTGAGGAGTCGTGACATTTCCCCCATCCACCAAAGTAGTAAGTCACCTTTTTAAGGTACTGTATCCCCAACAAATTAAATTCCAACACCCCATTTCACAAATCTTCAGTAAAAATATCACCTCTGACAATATTTTTGTTTTATTTAGGAAACAGGACAGTCTTCATCAGTGGTAACAAACCCTGTTCCTGGAGATCTACAATCGTGTGGGCTTACACTCCATCCCTAATCAGGCATACCGGACTCCAAAAATCAGACATTCAACAGCATCTGCCGCTTCTGAAAGCGGTTCACTTTTGTCAGGGTGGAAGTGAAAACCTACAGGTCTGTGAATCTCCAGGAACAGGGTTGATTACCACTGGTCCACAAATATGACTACAGCCCTGTTCAAGATCGACTTACTGCGTGGTTCAAACAACTTTGTCCGGCAGTGTAGTTAAAGATAGAGGAGGAAGTCGGGCCACTTTAATGAATAGGGGGGCTAGGGCTTTCACAATAGGGAATCTAGTCCAGTATGTTATCCCCAAATATTGAGGATTTCAAACAATAATGTCAATTCTTTGGGGGGGAGGGGGGTCTAAAAAAAAAAAAAAACTATTTAAGGAGCGCTGAGGAATAGTGATGCCCCTGGATCACAGGCAGGGTGCGACAGGATGCAGATACCTTCCGGCATGGTGCGGGCGCTGACGTAGGCGGCCATGCTGCAGCGGGAGTTGTCTGTGGGGTGGTTGCAGGCGTGGATCTCAATCTGGTAGCTAGTGAAGTGGCGGAGGTTTGAGATGACGGTGGACTCCTTGGAGTACACGATGAGCATCACCTTGCTGCCTTCTTCTTCCTCCTTGGGGCTGCGGGTGGTGGAGACGTTGGGCAGGGCGGGTGGGGTGGTCAGGAAGTTGGGGAGAGTCCCGTTGGCCACACCTACTGCCGATCGTCGCCGCCGCGAGGGCCTGAGAGGTAGCGAGGATGAGGGTGGGGGTGGGGGCATATGAGAGGCAAGGTTACCACTAACAAAACCTCACAACAAATCAATGGTCACAATCCCAGGACATGGGCCGTCCAATCATATCCATAAAATGGCCATTACGGGTGTAGCTGGTTTTCCAAATGAGGACAACAGATTGAATGAATTAACCAATTGTGCTATTCAGTCAAGACCATAACAGTATCAGGAGACTTACTCATGGGCTAAGCAAAAGCCTGCACCTATATAAGCCCTTTTCAGGTAAGACTGGATGTCCCGCCCCTGGACTGCGTTCGAAGTGCATTCGCTAAACTGAAGACCGATCCAAATATACACCGATTCCAGAGGAAGTGCACCACCTTTTTCCCCCCCAAACAAAGTACCTTCCTCCAATTACTGTGCATGCAGTAATGTGAGCAGATTAGAAAATTAAAAAAATAACCCCGAAGAAATCACTGTTGATAAGTTTAATGAAAGCCCAGCCATTGTGCTGACCTTTACCTACGGTACGTGAAAATATGCATTAACTTGCAGACATTTTCCCAGCTTCACTCCCTCATGAGCCAGATAGAGGACTGCTCACCACAAGATGGCCCCCTGGAGCTTCCCCCCGGCTAACTGCTCGTGCTCGGAAACAGCAAACAGGTAAGCTAATGATGAGCACACTGTTGAGCCGAATAAAATTAACCATGCCCACGGGACAGAGCACGGAGGGACCTGAACTGAACTGCACAGCTCCTCTCCTTTTAATCCGAACGCATACAAGATGAACCTGATACAGAGGCAGCGAGCACCCATAAAAGGAGGGTGAAGCCCCGGGCAGTTATAACAACGGCAACCTGACACAAAGTGTCACAGAAGTAGCGCTTTGAAAGCTATGCACCTGGACGGAAGACGCGGTGGGGAAACTGATTTTCATACAGTCAGATGCTCGTATTTGACGCTACGTCAGGCCTGAGTGGCTGCGGCCAGAGACAAGTTTGTAAATTAGTCTTGGCCAGTTACGAGGGCATCCTGACAAGGGTCACTGAGACAACCATTTCAAACCATGCACCTGGACAGCAAGCACAAAAAGGTAGCAGATGTTTCATATGGGCACACGCTTGCACTTTCTGCTATATCAAGTCCAATAGGCAACTGCTGTCTGACCAGTTTCAGGTTTGCGGTGGAAACTGAGGCAAATTCTTGTGACATTCCCACCAAAAGCCTACTCAAGTCACGTCAAAAGGCGATCCAGTGCTGCACACAAAGGTTTAGAAATAACAAGCTAACCTAGCATAGCACAGCAGAGTACACCCTGAAATGCTAATTACGAATGAGATATTCTGAAGGCTTGTAACCCATCACTTTTTCACACGAGATATTAAAGCCGCATATCAAGTTCTGCGACTGAAAAGCACAGCAAGTGTAAAGTTGAAGGGGTTCATTTTCTCTCAAAGGAGGTACAGGACAGCAGCTGGAGCTCACAGGACATAACAGAACTGGGGGAAAACAGCAGCCGCACGGCAGGATTGTCTCTCACTCGCCCTGCAGCTATGCCGCATCTGTGGGCTCCCCTTGAGATGGTCTGACCTTGCGATCCAGTCCACAGCAAGGCTAAACCCCAGCTGGAGACTAAACTCTGGGAGGGTCGTCTGCACCGTCATTTAAAAGTCTGGCACGCACGATAAAAAAGGCCCCAAGGAGGAGAGCAGAGCAGGGGGGTATGTGCCACCAAACGACCTCCACCCACCACCAAACCAACTTCCCCTTCCATCTGCCACTCTCCCCCCACCAAACCTGCGCTCTCCACAGCTCTGACCTTGCTGGCCGGAGGGCCGCCAATCGGCAGAAATCACAGCCTCCTTCCTCCTGCGCGGCCTTTCTGATTGGATTTCCCCCTCGCCCACGGCACGTGTGTCCAAGCAGTGAACACAAATAAGAGGAATAACTGCAGCAGTGGCAGTGAGAGACTCCCATTCCAATTCCCATGACACATTCTAATTCCTAATACGAACACTCCTGCGTGTAAGAGCCCAGCTGGGTGAGGGGGTGCGGTCGTGTCAGACAGTTGCACGACTCAAACCAGCCACGCGGATGAGCCCACCCGCCAACCTGGCCTCCGGGAGGGCAGGGAGACTTTCACAAGTCTGAATCAAAGCTGGAATGAGCAGCTTCACAATTACGTTCTCGATCGCTTTTCGAATGCTCACGGAGAGACAAGTAGAGCTGGATTTACCCACATTTCATTTTTCTTAACGAATTATTAAAAATTTCTGATTTAAAGCAAAATTATTCACTTTTTTTTTTTACCCCAGTGCAGCCAAATGGAGAGCCGATGAAATTAGTGAGCTGAATTACTTCTTGCAAATGCTTGATACAGCAGCTGGTTATTCCCCCCCCCCTTCCCTTCCTCACTGGCGGATGGCAAAGGCTGCGCATTAACACAGAGCACCGGTTCTTACCCACTGACAGACGTTTGGCTCACGGTGGGAGTCGTTCTGTAAAAAGAAACAAGAAATCGTCCACTTTCAGCGCTGCTCATATCTGTAACCTCCATGTCGACAGCCAGCGCAATTACGCCCAACCCAACTCAGTGCCAGGCTTCCTGGCTCACAAGGGTCGACAGAAAAGAAAAGAAAAAAAAAAAAACGCTGCTATTGAGCATCGAGATTTATGAACAGAGAGCCATTTTGCGGAGTGCATTAAGTGAACGGCAACCAACCGCTGTTCAGAGGGCACTCAATCAGCAAGGACTCCAGAGTATTTCTAGTTTAAGGGCATTACAGATCAGAGAGACTGGGAAAACCAAGGGTTACTTCCTCCAGGCATTGCTGCTTGGCACAACACAATGCAACACATTTAACTGAATAGATCATTACCAAGCCCGCATAGATTCTTCTGGCTCTGTAATACAGCCCTCAGTTCCCAGGACAATGATGAAGGCAGAGAACATCAGGTCAAATGTGTTTACCGCACACAAACGTCGATTTCCCACCAGGCAAGCGGAGCCTAGTGACAGCGCGATTAACCAATGAACCCTTCAAGCTTTGAGACCACTAATGTCATTATTCATGCGTGAATGTGTGATTCTTAACACAACATTCTACCGTGGAAGTAACAATCGCCGCCGGTGACTGAATGCAATCGAGTCCTAGCACTCAGAATTTTCCGGAGACGTATCAAAATGTATAATACCACAAATGGGTAAAATACTACATTTTGAAAACTGCTGTTTCTTGCTCTGGGCCACAACGGCAGCCTACCCAAGAAATAGAGGGAGGGGGTCCAGGTGTTCAGTCCTGAGCCCGCCATTCTTAACACCACGGCAAAGCACCATAACCTGTTTCTCTTCTCGGGACTGTCATCTGCTCCCGGAGAACATTCGGAACTTTCGGGGCTCCTTTGAGGAGCTTAGGGCCCCTCTGGGATCACAGTCTGACAAACAGTGAGTTAGGGGTGAGGTAAGGGGAGATTCGTAGAGTTGAAGGCACAACCTGTACCCAGTGCACATCCATTCAACGCACCACACTTAATGACACCTCCAGGAATGCTGCTCTCCTTCAGGGCCTTTTGAGAAGAGCATCCCGTTCCCCGCTTCAAAAACAAGATAAGCTGAGGGGAGAGCTAAGGTGAATCTGTCAGCATTTGGCACTTGAATCAGTGGGAAAACTTCTGTTTAGCTCCCACCCGCTTTTTAACAAGGACACGAGAAAAGAGGTTTTACCGTTTAGAGCTTTAAATGATTTTCAAGTTTTTCCGAACATTAAAAGTTATCGCTTGTGTCGCCATCCATCTCATGCGCAGAAGCATATGGGAAAGGCATCATATGTAACCAGTGTCCCCATGTGATCCACAAACGAAACCATTTGATACCTTTACCAACTGCACCAGCGACGCAGGAGCAGTCGAGCGCAAAGAGGCCGTCTACCTGGCACCGTGCCGCGACCGAGGTGAGAGAGTGGGCTTACCTGATCTCAAAGACCTCGTTGTGAAGGTAGTTCTCAAAGGTCTTGCGGTACTCAGACTCCTCTGCCTCCTTCTTCAGCTGAGTCTCCGTTTTGGGGCAGGCGCAGCATCGGCTGCCATGCCCCGGCTCGTCCGTCTGGTTCCACTTCTGCTCCTCCTCGCTGTCCAGGTGAGTGGGCGCCCGTGATGGTAGCTTCATCCCTGTGCACGAGAAAACGATGCAGGTTAGACCTGAACATCTCTCTCTGCTGCCTCAAGTCGCAGGGAGCCATTTTTGTTCTTGAATGCAGGATTAGCTGCGCCGGGCGAAAGCCTTCATAAGGAAGGCTGTGATCACTCAACAGCAACTACTCCAGGTTCCACACAGCCCCGTCAGCAATTTTGTTGATTGTTTAAAAAAATAAATTTTACAGAATTAACTTTTTTTTATCATTTTGTGACAAGTCTGGCCAGATCTGTCTCATTAAGACCCATGCAAAGTCTTGGGCAACAAAAACATTCATGAAAGAACAAATAATCATAGTAGGGCGCATAAATTAAAAAAAAAAAAAAAATTTAATTAAAACATGGCCATGGCATATCATAATAAATGCCCACTAGGCACCAACACATCAGTCGTCAATTCTAATATGCATGCTACAGCCATGTTTTAATCAAGGCTTTTTAAATGTAAACATTCTACATCGAGTGCCATGGACTACTATGTGAGTAAAAAATTAATTCCTCATCCAAAGCAACAGTAGGATACATTTTACACTGGGCTCCAAAATTACTGGAACCCCCGACTGGCCATGCACAAATAATATTTCAAAAAAATTGGGAGAAAATCTCAATAACATGCGAGAAATACAGTACGTTATTACGGTTCCAAAGGAACCAAACAAAAATCATGAACTCATTTAATTTACAATCATTTTCCTCCAGGGTTTCACAAATAATGGCACCCGGAAAGGTTATTGTGAATAACAAATACAAAATGTAATCAGGTATTAAATTCCACTTATTTAAGCTTTATGTAAGTGTTAAGGAACTGTGATGAGCCATTACATCACTTCCTGTTTCACTAGGGTATGAAAATGAGAACGCACGTGCAGTATCTCTTTGTCATCCAACACCATGAAGGAAACAAAGCAACGGTCAGTTTAAAAGAGGAATATTGTCACAGACCTTCATAAATCTGGTAATGGCTACAAGAAGATTTACCAACAGTTTAATATGCCACTGAGTACTGTGAACAATTATTTAAAAAAAATTCCAAAGATATGGAACTGTCGAAAACCTAAAGGGTAGAGGATGCAACTGCATTTTGCCCCCCAGGATACTGAGGAGGATGGTGAGGGAAGCAACACAATCCCCAAGAATCACTATGAAGGAATTGTAAGCCTTGGTGGCATCTTGGGGTCACCAGGTTTCAAAGAGTACCATCAGGCGCCATCTGCACAACCACAGGCTCTTAGGAAGGGTTGTCAGAAGATTGATTTTCTGACCAGACTTAGAAGCAAGCACTTGCAGTTTTCCGAATGTCATTGAAATTGATAGAACAGGGATCTCTGATCTGGTGAGATTAACATTGCACATTTCGGTCAGATACAGCATTGTTTGGTGTCAAAACAGATGCATACAAGGAGAAGCACCTCATACCCACATGAAATATGATGGTGGGTCAGTCATGTTTTTAATTCAAGACGTCTAGGGGCCTGGTTAAGATTAATGGCATCATGAATTACACCAAGCATCAGGATATTTTGGCTGACAATCTGGTTGCCTCCACCAGAATGCTGGAAGTTGGCTATAGGTGTACTTTACAATAAAAAAAATGACCCGAAGCATACGACAAGATCCATACAGATATGGTTGTGAGACAACAATATCAACGTTATGAAATGGCCATCTCAGTCACCAGACCTCAATCTCATTGAAAACCTGTGGGCTGAGTTGAAGGGGGCAGCTGATAAATGCAAACCCAAGGATGTGAAGGATCCTGAAAGGATCGACTCGGAGAAATGGTCCAAAATCCCCCCAAATGTGTGCCTTAAACAGGTAAAAATCACAGGAGAAGGCTGTTATAATTGCCGGAGGTGGTCGAATTAAGTACGAAATGAAGGGTACCAATTATAACGAAACCTTGATTCTGTTGAAATTTATTTCGTATTAAATCACTGTAATGAGGACCCCCTTGCAAATGAGATGGTGTATCTCAAGCGGTTTATCCTTGCAATAAATAAATTTATACATACATGCATACATACATTTTGGTCGTTTAAATCTAAACATTAAAAAGCATTTTACCCATGTTGGTATATTCCATTTCCCGACAATTACCTTGTCTATATTTATTAATTTTTTTTTTTCCGTATTGTTTGTGCATTGACAGTCAGGGGTGCCAGAAATTTTGGAGCCTACTGTATAATCTCCCAAGAGGAACACCTTGCATTACATTCTATACGTCTGCAAGAGAAACCTGAAGGACAGCAAAACAAAGCGTCTTAAGATAAGACTGGGATGCCCAGAAATAACCTTTTTGACAGTAGTCAAACTTGAAGAGATCATTGTCTTCCGGTTGTTTCTGGCAGAAGACCAAGTAGTGAGTGATATTCCCGTTCGGGTCGGTAGGGGGTTTCCACTTCAGGATGATCTGAGAGGACGAGTTGGAAGAGGAGATGGGGTCCAGGGGAACAGATGGCTCTGTAATGTGAAGGAGACATCCAACATTGTCATGGTCGACATGGGAGAAAGCAAAGTGACCACAGTAAAAAAATAACCCCTGGGCCAACCTAAACATGGCAGTTTAGTTACTCAGTACATGGCCTGTGGATGACCGTTCAGTGAACAGCATGAAACTGAACATCGTCATGATCTGCATGGAAAATTCATAGTAATCACAGAAACAAAATGGCACCTCCCATGCAAACCTATGCCTGAGAGCATTGAGCACAGTTCCTACTGACGATTACTTGACACATTCAATGTTGATGCGGTCATCACAGAAAAATGTGAGGCAATGACAGACACAAAATGCCCCCCCCCCATTAAGCTGCACGATCATCACTCAGCGCAGTACCTGGCAGTTGACAGCTCACAGCACTGGACGACGCCCAACTTTTTCCCCATTGACGCAGTGTCAACGTCAGGCAGCAACAGAAACAAAATGGCTCCCGGGACAAACCATGCAAGGCAGTTACTCAGTGCAGTACCTAGCGGTGACAGCTCACGGCACCGGACGGGCCGCATTGTCAGACAAGACTCCATAAGGAAAGACAGATTAACGTCGGCATCCCACCGTGAGGAATGTAAATACCAGAAGGCCACACCGGCAATTCATCTCATTCTTCTTACAATGACAGATCTCCTCACACACAGTCCTGCCGAACAGACTGCTCATGACGGCGTCCTGTAATTTATCGGCACTGGCTCACTTTGCAATGCTGCCCCGAGAGCCCCCTGAAAAGCAGGGTGCTGACACGTCGCTCATTGGTGGCGAAGGTGAAGTACATGCAGCAAAATCAGTTGGCGAAGCAGGCGAGAAACGCCACATCAGAGGTAGCTCCTCAAAGGCTTGGGGAGGGTTAGGCTTTTACGTGGGAAGACCGGCAGGGGTGTCTAACCCATTGTTGTACCCAGATTAAACCCAGCATTTATATACGTCTCCCAGAGCATGTATGTCACCAAAAGGAGCCTGTCAACCAATTTGAGGGGGATGAGGTAGAATTAAAAAGCAGTTTTGTTTAACACATCATTTCATCAATCAGTTATCAAGCCTTCCGCTGCCTCCACTGAAGCACACAAAGAGAGCGAATTCAAAAACCCGAACACAATTAACCACAACTGTAGACCTGATTCAACCTTCACAGGGGTAAGTGCTCGGCTATCCAAGACTGTGCAACTATGGGTTACATTTCGCCATGACGATTTCTGCTCCGCAATTCCATCTCCTATCAGTCGCCCTCAATGATCTGCCCGTTCTATTCATAGTTTTCAGTCAAGTGACTGCAGCGTAACCCTGGAGGATAAAACATCATCTCAACATGGCTGTTAATATAAGACATTCCATAGTTGCCACGCAAGCCTTTCATTTTTTTCATTTGTTTAAACCCACAGTTACAGGCGTACACAGTCCATGTACAGCACCACTGCAGTAACTTGGCATATTTCATTCATTTAAAACAGCTACCTCCTTACCATCAGCTGAGCTCCACTTAAGCCACATTTAACGATAATATAGCAGTCTTGCGAAGAATCCTTCCTCTTACACTGCAACCAGGATCAAATCATTCCAAAGTAGGGATAGTTATGTGCATTTTTGATCTAGATGGGTCAGTAATGCTGTCATTTGGGAGGTGCAGGACGAAAAAATGATCACCGTCAAAGCAAACTGAGTGTTCAATAGCCAGCTTGCTAGCTACCAAACTTTGATTGCGTTAGTCCATAGTTTATAGTTGGCAGCAGTTCTATGGAGGTAACGTAAGCAAAAAATCCGCAATCGCCCTCTCTCTAGGTTTTATTTCATGGACAGGATTCTGTAAAACCACAACCCAGTTTTGCGTGCTTATTGGTCACCGAATCAAACCGAACAACAAACCAACCAGCTTTTTGGCAAAACAATATGACAAGTGGTACCAGGCACAACAAACCCCGCCCCTCGCACATACTTTCACCTACTTGTATGAAATTCAATAGGGAGCTATTCTGGGTCAGTGGCAATCCCTAAACCGAATTTGGGGTGAATGTGCCCATTAGTTTTGCCGCTAGTGTGTTAAACAAACAAACAAACAAACAAACAAACAAACACTGAAACAGACAAACACAAACAAACCGAACCAAAAACAATAGCCCTTGCCCTCACCCTTCGGGTGGGGCAGGGTAAAAATGACTGCAGGGAAGCAGAGGAATCTTTCTTTTGCTCTCCAGGTGGGCGTTCCCATTAGAGGTTATGTCACATGAAAACTATGAATAAGTCAAAAAACAAGCAAGCAGACCGAGTCGGCTATAACCCCCGCCTACTATTCGATTCTGAGAAAGGTGCAAACCCTAAAAGGCACATCTAGGCATGTTGATTGTTCCACACAAAGTTTCGTTGAGCTGGGTTCAGTAGTTTTTGAGTTCTGCTCCGGAAACAATGTCTATGCTGATTTTAAGTTGCTTTTCCATGGAAACGGGCAAAAATAAAATTCTGAGAAAGGTGCAAACCCTAAAAGGCACATTTAGGCATGGTGATTATTCCACACAAAGTTTCGTTGAGCTAGGTTCAGTAGTTTTTGAGTTCTGCTCCGGAAACCAAGTGGGACGGACGCACGCACACACGGACGGACGCACAGACGGAGCCCATTTCAATATCCCCACCAACTTCGGTTGGCGGGGGATAATAAGCAAGGAAAATTCTCGGGCTTTTGCTGAACCCTACCAAGGAAAGGTCAATATGTTATTAAAATTCTCTGCACTGAACATTCTTCTGATGTAACAATCGGTTCTGGAAATCAAAATCAACAAAGTTTTAAAATGTGGGCTGACAATTTTAAATGACATTCTCAAGAACTTATTTTATGTATTTATTTTTGAAAGGGGCACAAAACCAACGCTGAAGTTGTGGACAACCAGGGGGACTGAAAGCATAAAAGTTTCGTGCAGGTATTCGGGCGAACTCACTGGTGGCGTTGGTACGGACGTAGATAATCTCACTCTTGGCGCCGTGGACCTCGTGCTCATCGGTGGCAGACAGCAGGGTCTTCACAAAGATGGCGTATTGCGTCCACGGCTTGAGCGGGTGGATGAGGTGGCCGGGCTGCAGCTGCTCTTTGCCCTCTGAGGCACGTTGTGGCGGATCCACGTCCGCTATAACCCAACTGTTGGAGCCGCAAGCGTCCTGCCCGTCAAACTCCGTCAGGTTCTTGTAGGGGCTGGAGGAGAACATGGCTTCTATCAGCAAATAAAGCTACAAGCTTTCATGAACAGCACTTAAGTGAGGACAGACCTAATGCGTCTGTAGGCACCTCTGACTTACTAATCAGACATTTTGTAATGATCAGCGACTTCGCCCCAATTACTTACGCCTCTTTGTAAAGGACCATGAATCCCAGCAGGTCTCTGAAATCTGGAGGCCAGAATGGTTCCCACTTGATTATGATCTTGTCGGACGACGTGCGGATCTGCGTGAACTTAAGGACTTCGTTTTCGCCTGGGGGGGGGGAAGAGGAGGGAGATGGACAGAGAGATGAAACGATCCCCCGCACATGGTAGTAAAACATCACAATTAAGGCTTTTGTGAGGCCTTTCAAAGAGTCTACGACCAGAAACACAGCCTTACAAGAAGCCTGGTCGCCATTGGTCTTGACTGCAATGTCATTCTTGGCCTGCCGCTCTTTGGTCCCCGTTACTTCCTCCATCTTGCGGATCTCAGACATGCACAGCTTGGAGTTGTAGTGGAAGAACATACGGCCCTGCAGTATGGTCAGCTTGTGCTTGCTCCAATCCCACAACTGCCGAAGGTTCTGGTTATCCAAAGCGTAGAACGAGTAGTTCCTGAAAGAAACATTTTCCTTTATGAATGTTTTGATAAGATGGCAAAACAGAAAAAAATAAATAAATCTAAATTTGGTGTGTCCATTTGTTTCCAATTCTCCCCCAACCCCCCACGGAAATCAGAGAGCATCCTTCTCCTCCAATCAGAGTTCAGAAAGGGAACCTAAGGACCAATGGCAAGGTCTAGAGCAGAGGTCTTAAACTCCACTTCCTCAAAGGCCGCAATGTCTGCAGGTTTTTGGGATTTCCATTCAATCAGCAGCCAAGTCATGTCCCTTAAATGAGGTACCCAGACTGCTCAGCCAATAAATGGGTTAAATCACTGGTTCCCACTCGAGGTCCTGAGCCTCGCTCCCTAACAAGCTGATAAATGCTCATAATTAAGACACTGCTTAGAACAGTTAATTACTCTATTAAACCACTTTCTGACATGTCTATACATGCAATAAGGAATAAGCATTGCCTATCCACATTGTGATACATTAGAAACAACTACATCAAGCGTAAACATAAGTAAAAAATCAAAAGGTTCTTAATTGGTAAAACCATGGAAACAAAGTCAAGAAAACTAAGTTTACTAGGCAAGCAAATCACTGAGTCAAACCCCAAAATTCAAGCAATTGAAAGAACTCTACTCCCTTTTGTTCAGGAACCTAAGCTGGAGGTTGATGATTTTCTTAAGTCAAATTTGACTTGTTTAACAATGTCTTACCTGAAACTGCTTGAAATTAAGGAAAAAAGCAAATATGCTCAAAGGTCCTTTATTATTCATGGCAGATGGATACTTCTTGTCCAAATGTGGCTAAAGACCACAAATAACCACTCAACAAATAACCAAATTAAGAGCTTATTACAATCCTACAATTGCAACTGTGGTTGTAACAAAAACCAGCACACACAGGGAGGGACCCATGACAAAGTTTAGGAACTACTGGCGGAGATAAAGCACTTAAGAACAGTCCAAAAACCAGCAGACCCTGTCTAGTCCCTGTCTAGGATGTGCCAACCACAATAAAAAAAAAGATTCTGTTATAAGGAAATAAAGAGAGACCAGACAGAAAGGTGCAAATGTAGACCACTCACCCAAGTTCAAGATAGTCTCCACGAATGAGCCTCAGTTTCCGGAGGAAGGACAGGGACACCAGAGCGTAAGAGCGACGGACAGTGAGAAAGCCTGTGATCTCCTCTAGCTGTCCGAGGTTAGCTTCCAACTCCGCGGCAATATTATCTGAGGAAAAATCAGTGATAGCTTTAAAGGACTGAAGGTGCATTTACTTCACAGGACTGGAGCAGAGTTTAATATTCTGCCAAAACATTCTTGCATGAGCAGAATGCAAAGAAAATGACAAAACATTACAATACCAATCGCACACTTGTCACTACTGATAATGAAAAGTCGGCTGTAATAACTGATCCTGTCTCGTGTAATTTTTGTCAATGTGCCAAAACCAAAATCATAAGATACGAAAGACTGTGGGCCAAAAGCCTGCGCCTAGAAACTGATAATCCTGCAGGTTTTCACTTCAACCCCAGACAACCCAAAGCTAAATCTACAGCTCAATATCTTGTTGAGCTGCTAATTAGTAGAGTCAGGCTTGCCAAATTAGGGCCAAAATGATATCCACTTAGATGGCGGAGTTCCAGGAACCGCTAAAATAAGACAACCTAACACGATCAAATTACTGGGGACGATCCACCCTGCCTACCAGGACTGATTTCTAGGAGGATATCGGATCTTTTTTAATTTATTTGTTTTTGAAGTTCCAGCATCACTGGCGTTGAAGCACAAAGCTTTTTGATTCTTTATTCAAGTTCCCATTTATTCACCTCCAATTAGCACAAAAATGTCTTTAATCTGACATACACCAGGCATATAACAATTGGCAGGCTTGTTTGAATGACTAAACTGTCAAGACTTTGTAAAAACATTTTGCAGTCTGGCCACCTGGCGGTGCTATAATTCACATGACAAAATGCAATGTCAGCCCAGCCCCCAAGCCACACTTGATTTAGTAAGGAAATTAATCACCAAGGCATGTTTCCTCACAAGGAACAAATGTGTTTGCGAGACCAGTAAAATCCACAATATTTGATTTTCAGCAATTTTAACACTTCTTAAGAACCCTTAAAGTGCCTCTCATTGATAAACACTGGTTGTATGAGTATGGAGCAGCTAGGGCTCTAGCACTGCAGGGACATGACCGTCATAATTTTGTGTTAGCATCACTCAATGGCCAATTTGTGAGCTGATGAAATTATAATGGACATAGAGAGGCAGATTTTTTTTTTTTTAAATCCATAATACATCATTCCATTGATGAAATTTGATTTGTATACTCATACTTGCATTCCGAACTCAAACCGCAGTGTTTGGGCCCATTCAAATTACATGGTGGTGCATCAGAGCCCTATGTTTATGCAAATTATGGACTTTCCACTGTAACTGTTGTCGTTGTCAAAAAAGGCAACAATTTTGCCCATGGCTTACCATAACAATGCTCAACAGTTAGACTTACAGAAACAAAATTTAACAGTATTCCAAAATCTTAACTATTGAACCTCAGTTGGCAAAACACCACTGCATTTTTAAAATATAAAAAAAAAAAAAAAGAGTACATAATCACAACAGCATCACATCCATTTCAATGCAGAGGTCATTCCCATAAACAGCAACAGACAGCAAAACAGGTGCTTGGACCCCATGAACTCCTGCTGGCAGATATGTACAAATGAATATAAAAATAAAAGCAACTCAGTCAACTCTACTCTAGAAGAAGGAATGAGTGGCACGGTTTCAGAGAGAGATCACATACTGGTACCAGGATAGATCGACAGTAGTGCAGGGATTGAATAGGCTCTGGTACAAGGCTATGGTGAACTAGTGTGGATTCAGCGATGGTACTGGAGAAGTATAGATACCGGTACCGGGAGAGATTAAGCGCTGGTACTAGAGGATGTAAGGCACTGGTGCTGGGTGAGATCAGGCACTGGTACCGGGGAAGATTATGTGCTGGTCCTGGGCAGATTATGCACTGGTTCTGGGGGGCGATCAGGGACTGGCACTAGCATAGATCGGACACTGGCACTGGTATTGTGGGAGATTATGCACTAGTAATGTGGGAGATTATGTACAGGTATAAGGGGAAATTAGGCACTGGTGGAGATCACGCACTGGCACTGGCACTGTGGGAAATTATGCACTGGGATAGATTATGCACAGGTACTGGAGGAGATTATGCACTGGCACTGGGGGCGATTAGGCACTGGTGCTGATGGAGATCTGGCGCTGGCACTGCAGGAGATTAGGCACTGGTAATAGGAGAGATTAGGCCCTGGCACTGACAGTGATCATGCACTGGCACTGGAGGAGATTATGCACTGGTAATAGGAGAGATTAGGCCCTGGCACTGGGGGAGATCATGTACTGGGAATAGGAGAGATTAGGCTCTGGCATTGGGGGAGATCATGCACTGGCCCTGGAGGACATAATGCACTGGTAATAGGAGAGATTAGGCACTGGCACCGGGGAGATGAGGTACAGGTATGAAGTGATATTATGCTCTGGTGCTGTGGGAGATTAGGCACTGATAATAAGGCAGATTTGGCACTGGTAAGTAGGGGAGAAAGGAGGCAGAGGCTGTGTACTCACTCCCCCCTCGGATGTTGATCACCATGCTGCCATTCAGCACGGTACAGCCACGCAGGGCCTGGGCAGCCGTCACTGAGTCCACAGTCTTCAGCCCCATGCACACCTTCGGACAGAGGCCGGCACAGGGGGTGCAGTTCAACCTGCAACCGCAAGCATTATGGTCAGTTACACATCCCTCCCTCAAAGCCAGGGCACCGTCATGGGCAGGCGTCAATGCCCTCGCTTCACAGGCCCTCACATAATTTACAGGACTGGGCCACAAACCTCCTGCCGGATGGGGAGGGGGGAAAGATTCCTTTTTTTAAATGAATGTCAATCTCAGACTCAAGGAACAAATCACAAAGAATATGTGCTGAATAATCACTCAAATTGGAAAATGTACACAAGAGAGCAAATATACTTTTTTGATGAGAACACTTAATCCTGAGAACGGTAGAGAAGGCTATTGAGGATCATAGCGATGAGTGACATGCAGTGAAAAAGAGGATGGTTGATGGTGTGTGGGTGGAGTGTATAATTGAGAGTAATCCTGTCAAGATGATGCATTCCTCAAGGTGCACAAAAAAAAACCAACAATGTCACTCAACCGTCTCTCATGAGAGCTACACCTGAGGAAAAGCTGCAGTGCTTTTTTGCACGAGTTTTTTTACCCACTCATATATGCGACTTCAAATACATTCCCGTGTCCTTAGATGACTGAAGGTGCAACAGAGAAGCTGAGAAAAGTAGATAATTCAAAAATAATAAAAAATAATGAACTCGTAGCCAGTAGCTACATTTGCAGAAAACAAACAATAAAAACATTTGAGAGTTGCGTGTAGGGCGGCAATGCGATAAAAACAAAATACCGTGAATATTTCTGTCTGCTTACATCACCGGAACGGAATGGCAGTCGTAACTAGTTGGCCCAACTGTGCTCTATGACACGTAGAATTTTACAGGAAAAAACAGCCGAAATATGTAGCCTATGTACCTAAGTAGCTAATGAATCACCTAAAGCACTCAAGGCTTCTGTCTCACAGCGACGTTCAGGTTGACTACACAGCTTCTGTTGCAGTCGCACCGTTCCACCACTAATAGCCCATTATAATATATGGCATGACATGGCTCATAGGGGTGGACTACAGCCCCACGAACAGCACATTGATGGAGACTCAGATATTACTGGTTGACACCCCATCGTAGCCACAGTCATATCAGGACAGCTTTCAGGCCGCTGAACAAGCGTCTGAGCCCCGCAACGCTCCAGCTTTGGACCCTGATAAGACCATTAAACTTTAAGTACCTTTGGATAAAAGCACCAGCCGCATAAGCATGAAGTCAAAGCAGAGTCCAATATGAAGGCAGACACTTCAATTTCAACAAGTCGACATGGTCAACAACAGCCCCCGCCAATCGTGCGCTTCTTATTTTCGATCAAGGCCTTTATGGTCTGAAGCTACACACCAAATTTGTTTACTGTATCTGTAGTCCCCTTTATCTTGGACGGACGGACGGACGGTCAAACCTATATCCCCCTCCCACTTCCGTGTTGGCGGGGGATAATAACAGCCCTTTGCAACAGAAGGCTTTAGAAATGGCAAATTACAGGGTCAAATTGGCATAAATCAAAAAATGGACAAGCAGAAGCTGAAACATTTTAGAATTATAATTCATCATCTAAAAATGATAGTCTCTTATTAATGTATTATCACAGAGCCACTCAGAGAACTGGCAGGCAGGTTTGTAAATCTGGGCCTAGATAAAGGTGCTGGATTATAAACAACACGACACTCAAACAATTCCCAGGTCCTCCACAAAAGGGAAGATTACTGCCGATTGGAAACAAGGGAAATCTGAGAGAGGAATTAAAAAAGGGGGAGAGAAGTATTAGCAGCCAGAGAGAAACGGAGAGAAAGAAGCGCAAGTGTGCACGCCTGGGTACTCCAGAGTGACTGTTAGAGCGTCTTCTGAGGGCAGGCGGGGCGGGGTTTAATGTGCAGCTCAGAGGAAGAGTGTGGGTTGAGGATGGGGTGGGGGTGGGGGGTAAAGGAGGGTTCACTCCACTGAGCACAAGAAAAGGGAGCTTCATAGGGTCCGTCACGTTTGCCTTTCAGGAGTTCATTCACAAGAATGACTGCAGCCAACAGTGAAAAGGGACTATGGCCATTTCATTCAGAAAACAACAAGGTTATCATCATGGAATTTTTTGACATAAATAAATAAATAAATTTATTTATTTGGATTAAGACAAACACCACCAAAAGCAGAATCCCATTCTTCAAACTTCATCAATCCTACCGCACCTGTCCATGCCCATTTAGTTAAAAAAACAAAAGAAAAAAAATATATATGGCCCACCCTCATTCTCCACCACTTATGCCCCGCCCATGTGTTCCTGCAACCTCACCACACCACCCACAGCCCCCAAACAAAGCCTGGCCCTTCCGTTTTTTTTTTTTTTTTTAATTATGAGCAGAAAAAAAGACTGTACCTCATTAGCTGCTCATGTACCAGACAATGAGTGACATGGCAGGGCCGTGGTGGTTGATGTAGAGAGAGAGAGAGAGAGAGAGAGCGCGAGAGAGAGAGGAGAACATGAAGCAATTTATTTCTGCATGGCTGCCTTCCCTGGGCCCAACATGGCAAACTGAAGAGGGGGGCAGGTCGGCATGAATTAAAAAAAAAAAATGTTTTAAATGGTGAAGTGCATGAAGCCACAGAATATTAATTTCCGGAAGACGCAAGGACCCCCCGAAGCCGACTAACAAGGAAACGACGTCCATATAGCTTCTCGTTAAGGAAGGACAGCAGCATCAAAGGCCTCCCTTTTTGACAACCTATTTCAAGGGACCTCCCTGAGTCCAAATGCATCCATACAAAGGGGGCATTGTTCCCGTGTGGCCGCAGTGCACCAGCGCAGAGCCCTGGTCTGGGTGTTAACTCCCCTGCTTATGAGGGCGTCAGTCATACCCACGGCAAAGCCGTACGCGGGGGAGACTGCGTGCGCGGCAGTCTTCCGGGGACTCGATGCGCCCGATTGCAGCAACGCATTTGACGAGTTGCGCCCCGAGCGAACTCCCAAATTCGTCTTCATGTCTCGCTCGAATCCCCCTAAGGCGTGACAAAGTTTTTCCTCATGTGAACACAACCTCCGCTAATTGACAAACAAAGGTTATTGGGCCTTTCATCCCGCTCCCACGCACATTCACAAACATTCAAGCCCCTGTGCCAACTATATATCGTCCATATAAAGCCATTTGTGTACCTTCTGTTCTGTTCAGGCTGCCAAATTCCATTTCCAAATAACGCAGACGAAAGCCTGCACGAAGAATGGAATGTATCATAGAAAGCACGACATCACATTCTCAAAGTTGCATGTATTGTTCCAAATGTAAAAAAATATATATATATACAAAATAAATATAATAAATCACTAAAATGAAAATCATTCAAAAAATGCTGCAGGGGTAAAGTCAGGATAAATTCTCAACTGTCAATGTGGGTCGAAGGTAGCGAAAAATACTTCCTCATGGTAGATTAAATAGGACAGTGGAATCTCCAATCTTTTGGGAGGGGCAGACGTTTGTTTTCCTTCTGGAAGGAAACTGGAGCTAAGCAGATCCGCAGCTTGATTTAGACCAAAAAAAAAAAAAAAAAAACTATTACCTTGGGATGTAGCCTCCCGGAAAGGAGGAGGCGAGGGAGACTCGCGAATTCTTCGCAACCGTCATGGACATTTGGAGGCAGGCACGGGGGAAGCCATTAAAGAGCTTACCGCTCCTGCGACTGATTAGGAAAAAGCCCGACTGACACGGCCATCGAATGGTGGACTACTAGCTCCGTTAAAGATCTCGTTTCGAAGATGGTAGATTAACCGCCGCAGCAGCCAGAGGCTAACGCAAACTGTAAGTCTACATACCAGGCCGAGTCTCCGCCGGGGTGATTTGTGTCCAGTAATCTACACTCCCGGCACAGCTACTTTAGTTGGAGCCGACACGCCGAGAGGAACATTGCCAGATGTTGTGAGCGAAGGTCTACTCGCACAAAGTCGCTACCATGGATACATTTAACTCTGGGATGCCATCTCCTTCCCTTGTTTCGCCAGCCACAGTTTCTCAGGCGAGTGCTAATCGATTACAGGCTATACTATGTGCAATGTGACCTTCCCCTTAGAAAAAAAAAAAAAAAAGGAAACTGTGTCTGGCTTGGAGCCACAAAAATGAAAGTGACCATAGCAATCGGCAAGATGGTAACAAAATGCACATAAATGGCATAAATTACTCAGCATGTAAATTTGCATATGTACTATGTATGTACCTGTGAATAAATAAGAGCATAAATCCATAAAGGGGTGCTGCATTATTGTAGAACATATCCTACTGGCCTCCACTTGGTCATGAGAGGTCTAAGAACAGGAGTTCGATGTAGGACTCAAGGTCCAACTTTGTGCACCTATGAAAGGGACTCAGGGTCACTGCTGTATCACCTTAGCCCAGTAAAAAATATATATATATATATTCAGAGATCGAGAGCTGTGATTGGTGCACTTGGATACGTAAATGTGGAAAAAGGCAGGCCAGCAGGTTCAGAGGCTAGTCAATCTGACCAAATGTATTGGTGCATGAGACCGCACTCCTGTTGCTTGGAAGACAAAAAGATTAATTCCAAAGAGAGGCGTGTAAAGGTCATAATTATTATCGTGAATTAAAAGGCATTTCGTTATTTCAGAGGAGTTCATACACTCCGGGAAGCACAGCACTGAGAAAAAAATCTGCACAAACTCAGATAATTTGAATACCCTTGACAGACACGCCAAGGAATTCAGTGGCATTCCTTCTGACACACCAGGCCTGGATCAAGAGTGGGATGAGTAGCTGGGGGGGGGGGGGGTTGCAGGGTGCGGGGGTGTGGTCTGACTCTAAATGGATCCATTTACACAAGTCCCCATTTGGACAGAGACATCCCTGCCGCACAAAAACAAGAGACATGTCTTAATCCAGACAGGCAGAGGTCCCCTCGTCCTTTTAAGGGCCTCGCCCAATAGGAACAGATGGCTCATTGGAAGCTCTTTGGTTTGGTTTTGATATTCCCTGGGTTGGACCAATAAGTAGGGCAGTGCTGGGAAGAGGGGCCAGCGCATGTGACCCAGTCAACCCATTCCCCCCTCTGGCAGGCTACAGACGCAGAACCAGCGGCTCATTCTCAGACTTTCTGAACGGAAGCAGGAGGCCCATGTACTTTTCTGTCCTGATGCAACATGTGGAAGGATTTCACCATGCCTCTGATGTCTGGAAGTTCACTACAGAGCAGCGGTAGAGTTCCCTCCCCCCCCACAGGGCAAATATGAATTTAAAAAAAAAAAAAAAAGAAAAACACAAGTGAGCGGATATGCCTGTATGGTGGCTTGATTGTGACTGCAATCAATAAAAATATTCCGCAATTAGTATGTTGAGTATCCAGCAAAACACTCCTATTATTCGAGAGCCCCACCCCCTCGGTATGACTATGCCTGTGTTTTCACAACTTCGGTGAGCCGTCAATGAAAATTGGGAGACGCTCTGAGTTGGCGCTCAAAACCGGCCAATCACAGGCCAGGCTTCGGTGGTGCTTGCCCTTTTGTTTACTGAAGATGCACTCAAGGGAATGAATGCATCTGTCATTTAGCCAACAACAGTTGCAATGCCTGTTCTGAGATTCATCTCATTACAGAGTCAGGCTGAGACATGTCTCAAGACAACAAAACAAAACTGGAATGCCTTTTTACTCGTAAAAACATACGTCTCCCCCCGGCCCCCTTCCCTGCCCAACCTGCCCCCCCCCCCAAAAAAAAAACTGATTACATCCGGACGGACAGACAGGCACATACCAAAGGGCACCAATTCAGGACCTGAGTAGTAAGTATGCAAAGGTCATGCAAACGGTTTTGGAGTTACATTCCGGAAACAAAGTGGGAACGTCAACGTGAATGGGAACAGAGCCTGAAACAATGTCTACCCACTCCCTTCGGGGGGGAGACGTAATACAAAAAAAAAGCACAAAAACAAAATCCAAATGTGCAAAAGAGAGCAACAATGTTCTCTGTGAGACAGTCTGTTTAAAAAATATAAATAAAAATGACCACTAAAACAAGAGCCATCTGGCAACGGCATACCCCACCGGCCCCCGAAGGCACATCTTGACATCATGCTGAACATGTCTGAAGTTTCGTGAAGATCAGATGTGCAGTTTCCAAGATATGGCCAAGGTATGATTACAGACGGACGGAAAGACGGACGAGGCAAAGAAAAGGCACATGTAGACATCATGCTCAACAAGTCTGTCCAGTTTCGTGATGGTCAGATGTGTAGTTTCTGAGATATGGCCCGGACAAGCTCAGTTTCAATTCACACAAGTTTCCATTGAAACCACAAAAATGAAAAATACCAGAAATTCATAAGTATCAAAAGGCACATATAGACATCGTGCTCAACATATCTGTGAAGTTGCGTGAAGATCGGATGTATAGTTTCCAAGATATGGCCCGGACAAGATATGATTACAGATGGACGCCCGGGCGGACGCACTGATGACTATCTCCCCCATGCTCCGGAAACAAACCTCTCTCTGTACAGAGTCCAAATGCAACTGTTTCCATGGAAACAAAAAATAAGATTTTCAGAAATCTGAAAATATCAAAAGGTACCACTTCAGTGTGTGGGTAATACACATGCAAAGTTGCAGAAAGATATATTGAACAGTTTTTGAGTTCTGCTCCGGAAACGAAATAGGCCTGATGTGCACCAAGTCCAGATTCGTTTCCATGGAAATGGCAAAAATATGGCTACACATGTACCACTACACGGTACCTGCTCTACTCGGCTTTTTTGCTTTTCCGTAGGGAAAAAGTACCTGGTACCAGGTACTATTAAGTAATTTTTCTGGTACCTGCTCTCCTGGGGTTCCAAAAAATGGCCGACCAGGTACAAGTAGGTACTAAAATGTGACGTGCAACATTGCTGCCCAATGATAGGTCCGAGAGAATCCTCACCGTGAAAGATGACTCCGTAGTCGACCTCGCGACATCTCATTTGAGTTAGACTAACTAGTCTCAAGATTAGCGTAGTTATTATGATCGACTTATGTTGTTTTAGGCAACTTGCTTGATACACTGTGCATTGCCTTACCTTTCCTTTCAAACACTGTTTCACTTGTTCACCAAAGTTGCTACATTCATGAAATGCATTTCTATTTGCCCTGTAACCCAGTTCATGGCGAAATTAAGAGACGGTATTGTGTCTAGTTATGGTTCCCTGAATAATTCCCTTTGAGAAAGTTGTGATGCTACCCCAGTTCAAAGAAAATCACGCAGAAAAATAACAACGGGTGTTGACTAATCATTTTTGTCTTTACGTTATATCAGATGAAATGACGCATCGTAAAGTGATAAATTCTGATACTCTGCCATCTCCTGCGATTTGCACATTTTGCTACGTGTTTTGCCTTCAATTTCAAAGTGAAATGTTTCATGAAGCCTGAATATGAATACCCTTTGCCTTCTACGCATACCATTGCTTTGCGTTTTTAGGTGGTACGTTATTTAATGTGCTACCAAATCGGACACAACACCAGCTGCTATCCTATGCATCAGGAGAATGTCAAACAGAAATTACAATTAAAAACTCGCGGACTTTAGTGCCATAACGTGGTGACGGTAGTGCGCGTCCCCTGATTTAAACACATACATATGTAACAAAATCGACGGAATAATAGTAAACTTGATATAACTGAGGCAAGGATGCCGTCGCGGCGGTAACATGCTGCGACACAATGACGAGCTGGTACCACAGAGGCGGTACTATCCTCTAATGGAAAAGTACCCGGTGCAGAGTCGAGTAGAGCCAAGCCGGTATCATGTAGTGGAAAAGCCTCTATAGTAATCCTGAAGTTTCCAAAGTAGCAAAAGGCACATCTAGACTCTACATAGATTAGATGTACAAAGTTTGGTGCTGATATCTTATAGTTTTTCAGTTTTGCACAGGAAGCAAACACAGTGTAATTTGCACCAAGTCTAAATTTGTTTCCATTGAAATGACAAAAATAGGAATCCCGAAATTTCCAAAGTAGCAAAGGGCACATCTAGTCTATACATAGAATACAGATACCAAGTTTGGTGCTGATATCTTGCATAGTTTCAGAGTTCTGCTCTGGAAACAAAATGAATACGGAGGGACGGACAGATGGACGAGGCAATAATTAAAAAAAAAAGAAAAAAAATACAGCTGTTTGATTTGGTTAAAAGTGAAGCTGGCAGTTTTTCAATACAGTAAAGGTAACTCCATTATCTAGGACAAACATTGTAAAGTTGTAGGGGCAAGCTGGCTTCTTAATTCAGGCATTTGCACTCCTCTGCTCATGAACTCATCTCGCATCTCTCACACACACACACACACACACACACACACACACACACACACACACACACACACACACACACACACACACACACACACACACACACACACACACACACAACTACACGATCCGTGATTTCAAAAGGTGAAATTACCTCCCAGGTGTTCTGCCTGTGAGCGCACGGGAACAAAGCTTTTAGCACTCTCAGACTGCAGAGACTGTACAGATACTCAGCTCCTGAGGCACTAGTGTTTAATGACACCGCTGAGTGGCCACAATCACGGTGCTGCCCTCGGTTCTGTCCCGTTAGGAATCTTTACAAGGAGCCCCATTGGGACCGGTTTAGTGGTGGGGATGGAGCGCTAGCGAGACGCGTGCCGCGGGCAGTCGGGCAGCCAGCTCTCGGCGCACTGCCAACACCCACCACGTGCGAGGTTGGGTTCAATCCCCTTTCTCTACTGTGGCCCACTTCTGCCAGCTACCCCCTTCGCTTTCTCTCCAATCCAAAAAAAAAAAAAAAAAAAACCCAAAATGGGGGAATACTGGCCCACTGTCCTTGGAAAGATGAGATAAAACAGGGAGGAGTGAATGGCAAGGCTAAAATATTTGTGGTACAACAATGAGGCCCGAGGAGTCCTCATTGGATAGCCACCCAATGCTGGATGGAAGTTCTCCCGGGCACAGACGGGGAGCAGATTAATTGGAGTTAGGGAGGGGGGACGGGGTTTGGACAATTCTAATTTCTCTTTAACTCGTGGAATTTTTTAAACCAGTAAAATTCTATAGTTTACTGAAATATAAACAGGCTCGTTTGAAGGATTTCCCAAAGTGAACTACAAATAATGTTCTTCCTTTCAAGGTGGCCCATCTAACACAATTTCTGGACATGTTGCAAATAAACAAAATACGCTCCCTGGTCGTAATGTTGCATAGCAGGCATTTGAAATGGATAGAACTTTAAAGGTGACCAGTGCTGGCCAATAACAACTAATGGGAGCCCCAACCTCTTTATCACTTTTTAAAGTCATTAAGAAAGAACAATGAGTGACAATATTGAAGTGTTTAACATCATTGTTTGTAGTGATCTATAGCTCAAAAAGAAAAAACACTGGCCCTTTTAGTTTTTTTTTTTTTTTTTAAGATCTAGAGGTCATCTATCAGTTTGAAAGAGAGGACAGTTTCAAAAAGGAAAAGAGTGAAGAGAGTGTCCATCTGTAATGATGTCCATAGCAAAGGAGTCTTATGTGATGACAGAGGAAGTGGGGCTCTGGACAGAAGAAAAGTTAATTTTCATTATGATGTCACAGAGGGATTGTACCTCCGGTTAGTAGTAGTATTGCTCAGTTTCATTAGGATCTCAGAACAGGAGTGTTGCTCTGGTCAGTAGTTTTGTTTTGTTTCATTATGATGTCATGAGGAGTGCTGCTCTGGTCTAAAGTAATTTTGTTTTGTTTCATTATGATGTCATAGGTCATAGGGGGAGTGCTGCTCTGTTCACAAGTAATTTTGTTTTGTTTCAGTATGATGTCATGGGGGAGTGTGGCTCTGATCACAAGTAATTTTGTTGCGTTTCATTATGTCACAAGGAATGTGGCTCTGGTCATCAGTAGTTTTGTTTTATATGATGTCACAGGGGGAGTGCTACTCTGGTCAGAAGTAGTTTTGTTTTGCTTCATTATGATGTCACATGGAATGCGGCTCTCGCCACAAGTAGTTTTGTTTTGTTTCATTATGACATCATGGGGGAGCATGGCTCTGGTCACAAGTAATTTTGTTTTGTTTCATTCTGATGTCACAGAGAATGTGGCTCTGGTCATGAGTAGTTTTGTTTTGTTTCATTATGACATCATGGGGGAGTGTGGCTCTGGACACAAGTAATTTTGTTTTGTTTCATTATGATGTCACAAGGAATGTGGCTCTGGTCATGAGAAGTTTTGTTTTATTATGATGTCAGGGGGAGTGCTGCTCTGGTCAGAAGTAGTTTTGTTTCATTATAATGTCATAGGTCATAGGGGGATTGCTGCTCTGGTCACAAGTAGTTTTGTTTTGTTTCAATATGATGTCACAGGGAATGCAGCTCTGGTCATGAGTAGTTTTGTTTTGTTTCATTATGATGTCACAGGGAATGTGGCTCTGGTCACCAGTAGTTTTGTTTTGTTTCATAATGACATAATGGGGTAGTGTGGCTCTGGTCACAAGTAATTTTGTTTTGTTTCATTATGATGTCACAAGGAATGTGGCTCTGGTCATGAGAAGTTTTGTTTTATTATGATGTCAGGGGGAGTGCTGCTCTGGTCAGAAGTAGTTTTGTTTCATTATAATGTCATAGGTCATAGGGGGATTGCTGCTCTGGTCACAAGTAGTTTTGTTTTGTTTCAATATGATGTCACAGGGAATGCGGCTCTGGTCACCAGTAGTTCTGTTTTGTTTCATTATGATGTCATTGGTCACAGGGGGAGTGCTGCTCTGTTCACAAGTAATTCTGTTTTGTTTCATTATGATGTCACGGGGGAGTGCTATTCTGGTTATGATGTCATAGGGGGAGTGTGGCTCTGGTCACCAGTAGTTGTGTTTTGTTTCATTATGACAATGGGGTAGTGTGGCTCTGGTCACAAGTAATTTTGTTTTGTTTCATTATGATGTCATGGGGTAGTGTGGCTCTGGTCACAAGTAATTTTGTTTTGTTTCATTATGATGTCACAAGGAATGTGGCTCTGGTCATGAGTAGTTTTGTTTTATTATGATGTCACAGGGGGAGTGCTGCTCTGGTCAGAAGTAGTTTTGTTTCATTATAATGTCATAGGTCATAGGGGGAGTGCTGCTCTGTTCGCAAGTAATTTTGTTTTGTGTCATTATGATGTCACAGGGAATGTGGCTCTGGTCATGAGTAGTTTTGTTTTGTTTCATTATGATGTCACAGGGAATGTGGCTCTGGTCACCAGTAGTTTTGTTTTGTTTCATAATGACATAATGGGGTAGTGTGGCTCTGGTCACAAGTAATTTTGTTTTGTTTCATTATGATGTCACAAGGAATGTGGCTCTGGTCATGAGTAGTTTTGTTTTATTATGATGTCACAGGGAGAGTGCTGCTCTGATCACAAGTAGTTTTGTTTCATTATGATGTCATAGGTCATAGGGGGAGTGTGGCTCTGGTCACAAGTAATTTTGTTTTGTTTCATTACGATGTCACAGGGAATGTGGCTCTGGTCACGAGTAGTTTCGTTTTGTTTCATTATGATGTCACAGGGGGAGTGCTGCTCTGGACAGAAGTAGTTTTGTTTCATTATGAGGTTAAACAGAGAGTGTGGCTTTGGTTCAAGTTGTTCAGTATCATTACAATGTCACAGAGGGAGATCAGTCACTCACGTGGTGGAGTTCATGGTGGTGTATCCAGAGGGGCACTCTGGGATGCAGGCGCCGTTGTGGATCACATACTCCTGGCAGTCACTGGCCTTGCTCTGCTTGCACTGGTTGTGGAGCTGCTGGCAGAAGGCGAAGCTGACGCAGCGCCAGCCCTTGAAGGTGTAGTACCCGGGCGGGCACCTCTCCACACACCTGCCCTGGTACATCAGGTTGCGGCATGCCACGCACTTGCTGGGGGACGACGGATCGGAGCAGCCTCCCAGGCACTGCTCATGGCAGCAGCGGTTGTCCTTGGTGCAGGCGCGGTGTTTGCATGCAGACTGGCACACTGTGAGAGAGGGGGAGAGAGAGAGAGAGAGAGAGAGAGAGAGATTTCACCTCATTAAAAAGAGACAACTATGATGGACAACTCTCACTCAGAACTCAAACATTTTAAACTGAGAAAACTCAGAGATGCCAAAATACAACACTCGCTGAACTAGAAGTATTGATTAATATCCACCGCTGCCATGGAATCCTGTTTTCAAACCCAATCAAGGTTGTGACTAGCAGCTACACACATACTAGATTTCATTCATCTAGGGAAACCATTTTCTGCAAAACCTAGTCCCAACTTATCCATGCAGATGGACCGACGGACAGATGAAAGAAAGGACGGACGAGCTCCATTGCAATATCCCTGCTCCTCTTCCTGGCAGGGGACTAACGAACACATTCAAATACCCAAAACAAACAACAACAAAAAAAGCGCACCGGGAAGCATGCGCTTCAGCTGTATGAACTGACAAAGGACACTGTACATCTCCATGCCAAACGCAAGCCCAGGCTGTGGATGATTCAAAGGTGCAGTCGTCCCTTTGTTAATGAATATAGACATGTTTCTCCATTGGCAAGGGCCATCCCAAAGTGCACCAGCAGATTCAGCTGGGTTTTCGCTGCCTGATACACATTTAGCGAGCTGAGCAGCTGTGGAGAGACTCCCTCTGTACCAGATAATTCAGTAACGGACACTGCCAAGACCGAGCTGAACACACTGCAGTTGGGAGATCATGGACAGGAGAAAACGCAATAAAAGAGGATGACGGCAGACAGAAAACACTTGAGGTGGGGGCAACTGAAAAAAATCCCAGCAGAGCCCAATTTACACGCAACACAGCCACTCATGCAAAAGCAAAGACCAAAAAAAAAAAACAAAAAACTAAGGAGTAGTCAGCGATATATGGCTTGACTGGTTTTAATTTTGATGGAATAATTTTGTTGTTAATTAACTGGGGCCTTAATGGCCCGTAAATATTATAACAAAGAGGACTGATCATGGTCCACATCCCATCTCCCGTCTCCAGCACTAATGGTGCACGCAAAGATTATTAGCTCCATTGAAATGCTCAAACAAGAAAACACACAAACATACCAAAAAAAAAAAAAAACCCCCAGACATATGCTTGCACACACGCACACACGCACACACACACACAAATATAAACCGGGGCCAAAGGTAACAGAAGAGTAAAGAGGAGTAAAGTTCTCTTGTGGTTCGCCGATGTCGCCTCTTAGGGCCAGATTCGCAACGATGGCGTGCGAGCGCAAAACTTTTTAGCATATCCAAAACTCGAAAGGTGGCCAAATAACTGGTGCGACACAATACTATAACCAATCACTGGCAGTGTTATTTTATTCCGCAAGGGCCAAAAATTTTGTGAATCTGGCCCTCAGGTCCACAGCAGGGACCCAGGAGTCAGGTTTTAGGGGCTGACTTTTACATTACCAACAGCAGAAAACAATAAGCACTTACAGACACACACATGTAATCCCCCAACTTACACACAACTGCACAAAGCCTTTACGGGCTCAGAGCAAACTATACACAGCCCTTCAAACAGTAGGTTTGTTGGAATGCGGATGTAAAATTCTGTCAGACCTCAAGAACTCTTGTCCTTTCGATTATACCATCAGCGACTGTTGCATCATTACAATGCTCATTCAAAAACATTCTGATAACGTACTTGTGACCTCACACCAAAGAGGGTTAGAAAGAGGAAGCATATCATTTGCATGTACTTCTTTCAGTTCGCATCCAAGCCCTCTTTAGCTCACCCAGCACTGCAAAGCAAGGACCGATTCTCTGCCCGTCTACCAAAATGGAGGCGTGCCGAAAACCCCCCCTCACTGCAGACAGGCGACGCAAGGGATTGCCGTGGCGACCCAGCAGGGACGGCCCCCCCTTTATAGTCTTCTCAGCGCGACCTCTTTTGCATGCAGCGAGCACCTGCTTCGGCGCAGGCGTTAAAAATAAACAGCGGCCGCCGAGAGCTGGTAAACAAACACGGCGAATAAGAAGAGGCCGTTAAACCGGCCGAGCTGATCACCGGATACACTGGGATTCTCTGCCCATTATATAAGCAAAGCCGCTTTGACAGCCCACAGGTGTTTGTGGGGGGGGTAAGAGTTAAATGCAGGGAGTTACGCTCTGAATCGCGGGCACAGATTACTTAATCTCAGCATAAGGGCAGGTCACGTACCGCCAAAGATTCGTGAAATGAAGGGGTATGAACTGGAGGGAGGAACTGCTTTCTGTTCAATACGAACACAGATACACAAAGAGCACCCAAGCAGGCATGCGCACACATTGAGAGACTTTCTCACAAACTCATTCAATTCCACACACACGCTCATGTACACACACAGACACACCCGTAAACACACACAATCCCTCACACACCGCCCTCGCCACACCCAACATGTAAACAGACGCCTGTAACCACCGAGACAAAACTAAGGAAACTGATGGCACAATCAGCCATGGCGCAAGGGCATCTTAATGGCTGCATCTCTGTTGTCAAGTCCAAGTCCGCACCGAGATGGAGGTGGCCGAAGTCATCCAACTCTCTTTCGGCCACCTCACAAACAGACACCAGTCACAAAACAAAATGTGACCATTTAAGTAGGTTGCTGCTTCAACTGGGACAATTCAGAGGTCTGAGAACACAAAGTCATTCTTGCGAGGTGATCATGCCGACCACTGCACCACCGCAACCACCCACATACGCTGACACACATGTTCTTGTTGAGGTCATAAATGAACCATTCAGGTGTAAGAAGTGTGCCATCCTCGCTGTTGACAGTTTAAAGAGGGAACCGGAGACACCCGTAGCTCATGAATTGAATGCAGGTGAAGATGCTTACGCCTTCAGTGAGTAACTCTCGAATACAAAAAATTCCCGCAGATGGAATCATTCCAAGAAATGTGATGAATTACCAAAATGGCCGACAATGTGGGTTTAGAGGGCGGGAGAAATAGGGAGTGGAGAACAGCCTTAGGGGTTTCTCTTATGTGATGTCATCATGAAAACCTTTCATAACAATAGCAGAGCTCACAGTCAGCATGCAATGACAACATTGCACAACCCAGAGACTGATCAAAGCTGGACCCAGACAGGTGCTAACCCCAGGGGGTTCAATAAAGTTTATCTATCCATCTGTATCTATCCATGGCCAAGAAATGTCCTTCAGATTGGAATGTTTCTGGCAAAAAAACAATGAAGATTATAGATGAACTTGAGCCTTAATTGGGATGTCTGATATGCAAAAATAATGTGTGTACAAAATATTTAAACACCATACCAGTAGATAATGAAAATTATCTAAAAATTTCTCGCTATCGCAGAAAATAACAGATCACAACTGGATATTTTTTGTGATCAATATTTGCGCGATTTAAACAGCTGTCTGCGTACTAACCACGACAAAATAGACTTGAGTAAAAAAAATGCGGGGGTCAGTGATGTACATTGGAATCAGCATACAACACAGATCCTGGAACGGATCGATCCCATCCTTCGTTCTTTTGCGACCACCAGGATGAGTCGCCGAAGACGGCCCACTCCTGTCAAGGTCCAGCACTGTTTCATTCAAGTTTTCTTCATTCGTAGACAAGGGTTCTTACTGTGGTTCGCTGGAGTCCCAGTTTTAGAAATGGACTTCCGGACTGACACGGGTCAACAATTTTGCTTCTCATCTGTTCATTCATTTCTTTAAATTGCAGCATCATGTGCTGCCTTTTGCCTACTTCACATTGCCAGACAGGTTCGATTTAAAAGATGTTTAGATTGTACAGAGCTGTCAGTAATAATGCCTAGATGAGTCTTGAGAAATTGAGCCCAATCATCACTTACGTGTTTAAGTGGTTGATTGAGTTATTGAGGGGGCCATTGCTTTTTCTCATGGGGTGAAGTAGGGTTGGATGGCATTCTCACTTTAATAATCATCCTCTAAAAACAAGTTTTTGTTTTTTCTGGTTATATTACAACTAGTTTGATGATTTGAAACATTTAAGTGACAATTTTGGAAAAATAGAATAAATCGAGAAGGGGCAAATATTTCTTGACAGCACTGTGCTTGCATATGTATTGAATGAATAAATCTGAGAAAAATTTCATCATATACCCACGCATTGCATTACAAGTATGAAGTTTAAGAAACGCTTGACAGACTGCGCAAAAAAAAACGAAAATGACAAAGTGGAGAGAATGAGAGGATGGAGATTCACAGGCAGCAGGGACCTCTCACAGTTCAAAGACAGATCTCCGAATCAGTGGTGTCATAAAGCGCCCGCGTCATGTGACGTCGGGTCAACCTCGCAGGAGCAAAACAACTCAGAGCCCTCTCCCTTTTCAGTAGGCAGGGGCAGGCCATCACACTGCCTGTCTGAAAATGGCACACAGACAGACGAGGGTCGGCGAGGGGGGTGGGGTGACAGCCTGAAGGGTAAATAAAAATCAAGAAGAACACAGAGAACAAAAATCAAAAACAAAATAAAAACCATAATAAATTAGCAAGAGTCTGAAGGAAAAAAAAAGATGAAGGAATATCGCCCAGACTGTGTGTTGAAATAAGGTACTGAGCAAGCAGTCTGGCATTCTCACCCCTCCCTAACCAGCCCCCTCCCCAAAGCACAGTTAGAAAACGCAGCGCGTATCTCCTCTTCCCCAAATACCCCCCTCCCTCCAGGCAAAGCTATACATACACAGTGAGGCCATGCTCTTCAGCAGCAGCTCCCGATCCGCCCTCTGGGAAAATCCATGCCGGAGCACAGCGCAGCCCGTGATCCGCCCTCACCCTTAACCAATGCGTTTCTCGCAGTGGAAGACGGCCAATCAGCGGCCTCTTCCATCTCAGCGACAGAGCCGCCCAGCGTTAACCCCTCGCGCCCCGGCGGCAAGCACACTGCGGGAACACGCGAGGACAGGCTCTGGCTGGAGACAGAGCGACAGAGAGAGTGGCGGAGAGAGGGAGAGAGAGAGAGAAACTGAGACGGAGAAAGGGGGAGAGTGGGGGGGAGAGAGAGAGAGAGTAAGAGGAGAGAGAAAGCAACGGAGAGACAGAAAGGAGGAACGAGAGAGTGGGAAAAAGCAAGATGGAGAGCAAGAGAGAGAGAGAGAGACGGAGGAAGAGTGAGAGAGCGAGAGAAAGGGGGAGCTGAGGACCCGCCCGTCCAGACACGCTGCATGCTTCGCGTCGCAGCCTCGAAGGGGCGCCTGCTCCCGTTCGGTCCAGCCGAGAAAACCCTAGGTTAATGTTCATTTATCTCCACCTTCTGCGCCCCGGCCACCACCCCCACATCTCCACACCCGACTCCACGGGCACAAACTGCAACTGGCACTTCTCATTGATTCATACGCATCCATTGTGGACAGCGACTGCACCTGCCCAAACCACCGCAGCGTCTCGGCAGCAACGTCCCACACGAATCGCAGTGCGTACATCCCACCCCAGACTTCCAAACGACGAGGTTCGCCCCATCGAAGCTGGGGGATGTTTTTGCGGCGGGCAGAACCGTCGTCTCCCAGCAGGCTGCAGCACCAGCTACACAAAAATGGGGGGGGGGGGGGGGGGCCTCTTTTATTCACCACCACATCACCAATTCCCCCCCACCCTCACCCCCACACCACCTCTGCGGGTCTGCGTGCAATGCGAGCAGGGACACTGTTCCTGTAAGCAAACCCTTATTTCACCCCGGAGGCATAGTGTCTGACTAAAACCCAGGTGGCATCCTTGTCCTCAACACGCGGGCAATACGCACGCAAGAGGCGCTACGCGCATATACACATTTGCTGAGGTAAACACGCACACAGTCGCAGGCGTGCAGACAGCCCAAAACAGACGAATGAATGCTCATACGACTGCACCAGCAGTGTTAGCGCCACGCTGATTCTCATCATACTAATAGGGATGGAGAATGGCAGAATAGCTACAGCAGTGGGTACGGAACGGCACTGGGTCATGTGACCTGAGAGTACCTCAAGATTCTGCTGCAGAGAGATACAAACAAAACATGGACCCCTGCAAGAGAGAGAGAAAGACACATGCGCACAGGCAAATCCCTCCCCCACAGACAAAAACACTAATGGTCCATTTACTATCCCCCCCCCCCGCCCCTTCGTCTGAGCAGATAACGGCGACAAAAACAATACAATACGACGGTCAACGCCCCTCAAGGCCTTCGGTCTCCCCTGGCAACAGCGACTGCGACAACAACAACCACCACCCCGCAGATAAGCAGGAGCGATTACCCGAGGTCGGAGCCGGCAGCAGCTAAAAATCTGAACAGGCGAGTCTCCTCGTGTCAGTTAATCTGCTTTCTCTCATGAGGACTGTGCGGCTCGCCTTCACTCGCAGACTTCCGGAAAGTTCCATGATAAGCGCGGGAGCTTGTGACATGTTGGAGGCGAGAGCTTGGCATTTTTGGAATAGTTCACACCAGATCAAGCCCCGTAATTGCGTGATTATGGCGAGCCAGCTCGGATGTATAAGAGTACTTATGCTAATAAGATGAGAGGATTTTAGCATGAATGAGACTCTAGGGAGAATTCAGCTCCACCCTCCTCCATGAATGATACCCAAAGCGGGTGTTTTGTCTGTACGGTCGGCGGCCGGCTCAAAGCGGCTGTGATCAAACCACAGAGGTCTCGTGCAGTCGCACGCAAGTAAAAGAACTTAAACATGGGCGTGGGTGTCCAGTTGTGCAGGTTAGGCTCAGAATCTCTGACGGCCCAACCGAGTAGCAAACACACAGGTCCGATGCTCTTCCCACCCAGTCGAGGCAGACCGAGCC
Source organism: Gymnothorax reevesii (assembly GCA_029721435.1). NCBI lineage: Eukaryota > Metazoa > Chordata > Actinopteri > Anguilliformes > Muraenidae > Gymnothorax > Gymnothorax reevesii. The sequence goes on from CM056575.1 coordinate 33,921,150, forward strand.
GCTGGAAAAGATGGCGTAGGGCAATATGGACTGGGCATGCTCACGAGCTAATAAACCTAGCAGGACCCCAATGAAATAATCATTTTTAAAATCGGCAATATGGGTTTCTTTGACCCTTAAAGGCCGCCTGTTCCTGGAGTGCCAGCATCGCTCACTCGATCTGTAACATTCAACACTCAGATTTCCGGTGGAGCAGAAACTTATTTGGGTGGAGTATCGCCGAGTATGGGCGGAGACAAAGACTTGAACGGTGGGACAGTACATCTCCAGGAACAGGGTATGTGGGAATAGCTTTAAAATGGGGGCAAGTTAGGGCACCATAGCGGCAAAACTGTGGCCTCTGAGTGCTTAACGTGACTTCGTTGTGATTTCAGACGCTGCAACGATCATGACAATTTTCGTAGGCGGGGGCAGGGTGGGGGCAGTCTGCAGATCCCGCGGCCCATTTCTTACATTTCAGACACCACGCTGGAGAGCACTCAAGTGACCCTCTCCGTTACTCTCACTCATTTTGGGACAAGCTGTTAAAATGTACCCCCTCTATATGGACTCTTAAAAAAAATAAAAAGGAAAAAACCCTAATAGCCGGGGGCACACGCACTCAGTTCTGAAACCACACTTTGCACTGTGCGCAACTACAAGTGTGCGTGTGACTTTGCAGGCTGCAGGCGAGTGCAAGCATCTGTGCGCGTACATGCATTTGTGTACGTGTGTTAGTGTGAATGGGTGTCTATACACGTGTGTGCACACGCACAGGTTCGTGAGTGTGTGCTCATGCATGTTAGCGTGTGTGTGTGTGTGTGTGTATTTGTGTTTGCACGTTTTTTCATGCATTCATGCATGTATACGAGTCTGATTATTTATACATGCGTGTGCCTCTGTTGGATCATATTTGTAAGTGTGTGTGTGTGTGTGTTTGTTTTCATGTTTTTGTGCGTGTGAATGTTTGCAAGTGTGTACACGCAGGTGTGCGCATTTGTGTATATGCATGTTTGCATCAGCCAGTTTGTGCCTGCTCATGTTAGTGTGTTTGTGTATGTGCATAATTGCACCTACCGGTTTGTGCGCTCATATGTTTGTATGCGTGTGTACATTTCTGTATGTGCGTGTCCCCGTGCTCGTTTGTGTACGTGCATGTCTGTACGTGCCTGTTTGAGCGTTTACATGTATGTGAGCATTCTTGTACGCCCACATTTGTTATTGTGCTCAAGTTCACACTTACATATGAGCATGTTTGTGCGTGCATTTGCATGCGCTCATCCTTCTGTTTGTTTGTCTACGTGCATATCCGCGTGCGTTCCTGTGTGCGCATGCGTGTGCGAGCTCGCGTTCCCCGGGCCCTACTCCAGGCTCCCTGCGGAGCAGCACAAGCTCCGGGACAGGCTCAGACTGGTCTAAGAGGTGAGTCGCTCCGAGCGCACTCGGCGTGACCCCCCGGCTGATCCACATAGCGGCTCGGCTCACAATGCAGCGCTAAATCAGGGTAAATTAAAGGGATTAGAGAGAACAGCGTGTTGCAGGCCGCGTCCATTATAGATGCCGACAACACAATGGCTCATATTCTTCTCGGTTCTGCGCGCGTTTCGCGGCATTTCAGAAGCCGGGCCAGACCCCGGTGAAAGTTGGTTTTAATTACCGGGCATGTTCTCCTCCTTAGACCATGCTGACGGACGCCAGCGACCCCGACTCCTTGTCATCAGACCCACAAACCTGTAGAAGTCAAAGCCTCCCAAAGCCCTCTGAATGGACGGCACACACTGCTGCCACGCCCCCATCCCGGCCTCTTTCCCCACCTTTTTAAATTATTATCTGGACGTCACAGAAAAAAAACCAACAGTTCAAAACCAGTCAGACACATCACCTGTCCACAAATCTCCCACTAGTGCGTTTTTACTCAAAAACGAATTGCCCCCAAATTCTCAGAAACCCTTAAATTGCAAAAGGTGCCAGTTTAGTAGCCAATCAATGCACCGACGGGAGCTGAGCCAAAAACTACATTGCGCCTCTCTCTCGGCGGGGGGGGCTTGTGGCTGTGGTGACATAATTCCACCCATGTTAAGGACATCTAATTTCTACACCATTTTCAAATAACATACACGAGCAAATAAAAAGACCCTAGCTGCACATGTAAGGCCAACCAGCAAAAATAGTGCCACGGGCCCTGTAGCTCACCTGACCACTCAAGGGAAACGCCTTGAACAAACTTAGAGTACAAATGGATGGGAAGATACTTGTCAAGTTTCAGCTTCATTGGTCAAGTAGTTTTAGAGAAGAGTAGTTTTAAAGGTTTCAGTGTAACTGAGAGGGGTCGTACAAAGTTGAAGGTCAAAGCAAAGTCAAAATTCAAAATACAGTATAACTTGTATTATATGTGAAGCATCTTGCCTCGTACTGACTACATAGCAAATTTCAGCTGAATATGTGCATAAATAGCTTTCAGATGGGCAATTATGTGATTTTCAATATGGCCGCCGTGGCGGCCATGTTTGAAATTGGAGCGAGACGCCTTGAACAAATTTTGGTGTCCTCATGGGTAGGAAGGTACCTGTCAGGTTTCAGCTTCATAGGCCCAGTGGTTTCGGAGGAGAAGATGTTTACAGACGACGAACGACGACGGACAAACAGGCCATGACATGAGCTCATCTGACTTAGTCTTCAGGTGAGCTAAAAATCAGCATCGCCTTTCCACAACCACAAACCAAGGTGAGCCAGAATGGGGACTAAGGAGACCCAATCACACTTCTGAAGAGAGAACTGGATGACCGACAACTGTCGAATGAGCAAGGAAAGCTGTAATCCCCCAATGACAGACTTCACAGTTTCGATGACATCTTTATGTAAAGCAATAAGGGCACAATCTTAAAATGTCCACACTGGGGCTTGAACTGCCAGTGTTCTGGGTCCAAACCAGACACCTCAACCATTTGGCTATAGGCCTACTTGGCGCGGAACTTGGCTCTCAAACTGAAATCAATGCTCACCCATGAGACACTTGCGACACATTTACCTACTGAGCAGCCTGAGCCATGAAATTTCACCCAACACATGGAGTTCTTTGTTTAAGTCGCAGTATTCAATAAACATTTATTCAAATCGAGTTATTCGTTCCCCTGGATTGTGCAACTTCTTTCCAAAACGCTTCGCGTCACGCTCAAAGCACATCCTCCTGCTATGCCATGCGTTTACATTAATGGCCTTTGCTGGGAGGCTTCCGTTTGGTTTGGTACAAGTCCAAGAAACAGTAACTCTACACAAAACGCCGTCTCTGTCAACTGTTGGGCGCTGCTTTCAACCAATCACAGGTTCAGAAGATAACGACCTGCGCACACTGAAGAGGGTTAAAAACACGCAAAATGCAATCACACAACAGAGACAGACGCACACAAGCGCAGAAGCAAAACCAACAAAACAGGCACACAAACGGTAAACGCGGAGCGAGTCGGCACTATAATGGAGCCATAACCGCATTATGGAAACCCTGATGACAGCACAGTTCAATGCTGGTGTGTTAAGAAGAATCTGGATTGGTCCGGCAAGCATATGTCAGCAGCAGTGATAAATATAGAGGTCCTGCAGCGACACGCGTTGAAAAAGGGGTCGACTGATTGCGATGCACATCGGTCTGGATATGGCCTGCGCTACAGCGCTTCCCTTAATGCCCCTTACCATTTTAGGGACTTCGCAGTAGGTCGTGCAGTCAAGCCGGACCCCTTCTCGAGCCAGGGGCGTATGAGGCAAAGACAGCGCTTGCCAGGATCGTTTCAGAGTCTGACGTAACGAAGGCGTGGGCGAGAGAAGGCCGCGGGCCTTGGCTCTCCTCGGGCAGGGCTGTCGCCTGACTTGAAATAAGAGGCTTTCTTTGGGTAATCTGGCAACCCAGGGGCTGAGGGGGTTGAAGAGGGGGCGCGGGGGCGGGCTGCAAACATTCGTGTCAAAAACACGCAGGGCAGCCGATCTTTCCGCCAACGGATGCTGTGTATTTGTCCCGAACCCCTGGCTCGATACAAGGAACTGATTAGGAGCAGCACGTACGCGCTTGGAACAAACAAAACTGTCCGCACGCCCAGCCCGGAACGTTCCGAGCCTAGGCAATGATTTAATTACCGTTTCCCAGGGAGAGAGAGAAAAAGAAAGATTGTGAGTCACCTGCGATCCCACGACCGCTTCCTGGCCCCGACACCTGCCTTGGGGGGTTGCCCACAGCAACAACATTGTTATCCACCCAAGCGATGACTCACGGCCCCAGCCAACTAACGTGGGAGAAAGCGTGTATCCCCCACAACGCAATGCGCGTCGCATCAACAACCCCCGCAGAGAAACACGGCGGGCACCTGGACAAATAACGACGGACTCAAACAACAAAATGAAACGTCACGTAGCACATCAAATACAAGTGTTGACCTTGACAGAAAGAAAAACAACCAAAGGTCCGCACGTCGTTTCTCTGTAGTAAAACTAAAGGCCATTGTTCTGAGTCGGCGTCCAGATTCTGATCCTCGCCGTGTTGCGTCTTAAGCTTAACTGCGCACCAGGCACTGGGCAGACCTCGCTTGGGACGGGCGTGACATTTTGAACGCGTGTGCGCTGGAATATTTGGCAGAGCGTCACAGGAGAAATTTCATTAAAACGGAGGAATGACAGGAGGAATGAGGATCTGTTGGACGAGCTGCCGTACTTTCGGCTTCTACAACCATAATTTGCCTGTGATCTTTTCCTGGCCAATATGAACACTCATGTAGAGACTTGTGAAGGCTCTCAAAACAAGTGGAGAGAAGTTTAAACTTAAAAAAAAAAAAAAGCCTGGAGTGTTTTTCCATTCCTGTTTCAGTTCTGGCTGTTTTGTCATGGGGCAAGAAAATAAGCTTCCCTACAACCACAGCTGATAAACTGTTTTTGCTCCCACCAGTTCAATTAATAATGAAGAGCATACACGTTTCCTCGTGTGGTGACTCATGCAAGGCAATAATTCTGCTATGAAATTTCTAAAGAGTAGATTTTTGGGAATGTTTCATAAATTTTGGATTAGCACTTTGAAACAAAACTGCTTTCTCTGGTCAGTAACGGCAATGACTTCAGGGTTAGAAGGTTCAGAATTGAACGTTGTAACTACATTTATGGTCATACACCTTCGGAAGACAGCAGGCTACATCGCTTGCACGGTTTTTGGATGGACGAGCAACATCCGCTCTGCAGTTAGTCTTCTTCTGGGTATCACAAAAGACCCAGCTCCTCGAGGTCCGGAGAATGCTGGAACACCATCGTTGGTCTGTTGAAAACCCCTTTAAAAAAAGTGCCTTTTCCAACAACATGCAGAGTACTTGGGTCCTAGCGCTCACGCGCCCACCCACACAAACACAAGCCCAACCACATGCACAAGTACGGACACAACCGCACAAGAGGTGGTACACGAGCGCAAGAGAAACCCATACACACACACACACACACACACACACACACACACACACACACACACACACACACACACACACACACACACACCCGCACACACACACACACACACACACACACACACACACAAAAAAAAACAAAACGCGCAGCAGCTTGCTTCCTCCGGCATGAGCACAGCGGCCCTGTCTGCAGTCTGCCCACTTGATCCCCTCTCCAGACCCGCGCCCAGTGAATTATTTACTCTTCATCTGTCCCATCAAAACCACAGTCACAGGATCTCATTACAGGCCTCCAAAAAAAAAAACAGAGTAAGAAAAATCAATGCACCCCTCAGTTACTGCGCCCAACCCGCCGCCACTTCCTGACTTTGTGTCACTCACCATTGGCCACAACAAATGCTGTCCAGTGCACTTTTTCACCTTGACTTGGGGAATAGAGGACATGGAGCTGGGAAAGCTGACTGGACAGGACAGCGGCTGAAAAAGGTGACAAAACGGCGGCCAAACATTTCCAGCTGGATTCTCCAGCCAGTGACACAGGAGTAAAGTTATTTCCCTTCACCTCGAGCACAATTACAGCCCCCCCCCCCCCCCCCCCCCCACACCCCTAATAAATGAACTGTGAGAGGGGGAAATGGGACGGTGATCCAAGGGTGGGTGCAGCTTCATAGCATGCTCGAAAATAGAAATCTTCCACAGCGCAAGTCATTAATCTTCGGTCTGGAAGCAGTTGAACAAAATCCCGTATCCATGTGAGCTAATCTTCAGAATTCGTTCAAGAGGAAACTTTCTAAATGTGACTCAACGGGTTATTGTTTTTTTTTTCATATTTTTGACAATCGTGCATCAGAAAAAAATAGCCTCAAAGCTGAAAATGAGGCGAGAGACAGAAAGCGAGAATATGAACGCCAAGAGGCAGACGGTGACGTGCGCGATCCGTACGGCCACAACCATCCAAATCCTGTCATGCGCCGATTGTCCCATTTTAACCGTAAAACAAGAACTCACTTCCTAAGCAGAGCTTGTTTCGGTTTCAAAAGGCGTTAAAATTCTTCCGGGAATCCGAGACTTTCAACTGCCAAATTCATAAACACAATCTACTGAAACAAAGTTTATTAGATGTACTTTATTGGATCACCGGGAGTTCAATTCTCAGATCCCCAAAGGCATATGGAGGGCCAAGTAGCAAGTAAGTCGTTAAAAAAAGTCATCTTATTCACCGAAGAAAGAGATAAACCTAAGAACGCGCATGTTTTTTTATATTATGCGTGCGTCCATTGATTGCACATCAGTTTTTATAGGGAGTCGCTAATCCTTTAATTTTTTAAGGTTGTGTTGAAAGTGTTTTCGTCAGCATGTCTGTGGGTCCATGTGGATTTGAAAAAGGTAATACCAAGCGAGGGTGAGTCATCAGGCCTTGGTCTTTTCGGCACTGCGACACCCTGACCGTCCTGCTCCGAGCACCATTTCAGGCCATCGCGTCAAACGTATTCCCAACTTGGCACCCAACTCTGCTTCTTTTTTTTTTTTTTTTTTTTCTTAAATTTGGCATCTCCAATCCCACCCGAATCTGGAATGCCCAATTAGTGAACTATGTACAAAGCTTGCTCGTATGCGACCCCTTGCTGCCAACTCAGGATAGTGAAGACAGCTCACGGCTCTCCTCCGAAGCACGTGTCCGTCAGCTGCTGATTCTTATACACTCATTGGTCGAATCCTCGTAAGTTCCGAACGAGGGCGGAGGATACCCGGACGTGAACAAACCCAAAGTCTTCCTGACGAGCGCCCGTCTGGCCAACAGGAGGCGCTGGAGCAACGAACAAAGCTGATATTCTTAACCCAAATCCGGCAGTCCCTTCCCAATTTGAAACCCTGTAGCGCGATCGCCAATTGTGCGCTACTCTGAAAAAGCTGCCGACCCCTGCCGGTGGGTACGCCGGGGCTCGAACCCGCTCTGCTTCTACACGATGAGCCCAAAACGAACGTTTTGACTGCCAGAAATAGGCGCATTTTGCCAAGAGTGGCAATTCCTAAAATGAACACCCATCATGCTGCCCATCGTGCCAGAAGAAAAACTATTTTAGCACAGGGTGTTTCAGGAACTCCGGGGAACGCTACGAAGTAACACACCCTTTGGGCCCAGGGAAATTTATTTACAGAAAATTTCTCATGTTTGCCGTTGGCCATTTATGCAGAGTAACAAAAACAACAAAACGCAGGAAAAAGAGGGACCAAAATGTGGAACAACACGCGCGCAGACACAAACGCGCGCGCACACACACACGCGCACATACACACGCACACACATTTGCATACCCACACTTGTTAGGATATTTTATAGACTTGCATTAATTCCATATGGTCTTCATGGAACCGTAAATGTAAGCCAATTATGCCAAATCCTAACCCCTCCTGTGACCGTAACCCCAACTTGAACCAATTAGCCGTAATCCTTAGCAAGGACAACCCAAAAAATCCTCACAACTCCAAATGTTCTCTGATCTATGCTTTCTCAAGTGTTGGTTCTCACAAGTGTAGCTTTACAAGCCCACATACACACACTCCCAAGCCTGCCTGAAAACACACGAGCATATGCCAGAGCAGAGTTGGGGGCGAGCTATAGCCTAGTGGCTAACGGGTTTGACTCTGGGTTGGTGACTCAAGCCGACACAATCAGATGAGTGCAGCTGTTGGGCCCTGAACCCCACATTAATCCAGAGGGATTCTCCCCCAGCTTAGCCTAATCAGCTGCGAGATGCTGCAGATAAAGGCACCGGCTAAACGGCTATCGCAATGTGAACGCATCCGGTTAACAAAAAGCATTCTCAAAGCATCAAAGACCCGTTCCGACAGTCCTCAACCCATGCAGCAATACTGTGACAATGTCTCCAGTTAGCCAGGTTGTGGTTCCTCCATTGGCTAAAAACTTCCAGCTGGGTTGGCTCAGGGAATCAGACGCTCACTACATATGCATACAAATGCATGAGACGCACCTCTGTGCCACACGACTGCATGTAGGGGGAAGTCAATTCGTTAAACAGATTCACTTTGAGTCACGCCAAAGGTCACGCCAATCCTGGCGTCCCGCCCCATAATCCACTTTCATTTTTATTTGAAACTGCGGTAAATGTCTGCTCTCGTAGACATGCGTATTGTGTTTGTGCATATACATGCGTGTGCATGCGTCCGCGAGTCAATGCATGCGTCTGATGCGCGCGTGCACATTTGGGTGTTGTTGCATGGCTTTGTGCGCGTGCTTGTGCGTCAGTGCATGTGTATCTGTATGTCTGTGCACGCGTGTGTGTGTGTGTGCGCGTATCCATGTACTTTTAGTTACCAAGGGAGCACGACCTGCCCCATTCTTACTTCTACAATCAGAAATAATTGTTTCTTTACTGGAATTATTCCATGTCTGGCTGTATTTTTTGATCAATCAAATATTACTTGGAATGAGTAAATGTAACAATTTCTTCCAAAAACAAAAGTGTAAATCCAGACTTCTGAACATCAGACCGCTATACATGTATCTTGAGTGAGTACAAAAATGCGTCAGCGTATGTGTGTATTAGGGGTGGGTCATGGGTTCAATGGCACTGTAACGGAGCGATTTGAAGTGTTTATGCAGCTGGCATAAGGATGAGGCAGGACACTGGTGTCAACGCTGATCTACATAAATCAATGTGCTCCTTCTGCATCCCCAGAGGTAAAGCGGAGAGGTTAACGCTCCTCACCCCCCCCAACTCTGCAGACCTTAGTCCTGATCAATAGAACTGATCGTTTCAGGAGTGGCCATTTTCCCCAAGCCTGAGCCCGACAAACACACTGCGTCACACAGCGTGTCCAGACCCTTTGCGGACCCCCCAGTGCTGAGACGGCAGCAGGATGTGGACATCCTTGCCACACCCTCGGGAGACAGGATTAGGACCAGACTCCGCTGGCGACAGAGCTCCGTTACCCTCCCATCGCCCCCCCCATGGGTGCACCACAACTGCCCTCAGCACAAGGGCAAGCAACGAGCGGAAACACCCACTTCCTTCCAGCATCGCTCCGGCGTCCTGCTGCCCACCCCGATGCGGACTGTCACCTCCGCCCTCACATTCGACTTCTGAAGAGGGAGCCAGGGGGCTAAAGGCTAAAGCAGATTATGTTTTACAGTAGCAGAGGCCAATGTGCAAAAGGCCAAAGCAGAATAAAGTGTTTTACAGCAGCAGAGGCCAATGCGCAAAAGGCCACAGCAGAATACAGTGTTTTACAGCAGCAGAGGCCAATGCGCAAAAGGCCAAAGCAGAATAAAGTGTTTTACAGCAGCAGAGGCCAATGCGCAAAAAAAAGGCCAAAGCAGAATACAGTGTTTTACAGCAGCAGAGGCCAATGCGCAAAAGGCCAAAGCAGAATACAGTGTTTTACAGCAGCAGAGGCCAATGCGCCAAAGGCCACAGCAGAATACAGTGTTTTACAGCAGCAGAGGCCAATGCGCAAAAGGCCAAAGCAGAATAAAGTGTTTTACAGCAGCAGAGGCCAATGCGCAAAAGGCCAAAGCAGAATACAGTGTTTTTCAGTAGCAGAGGCCAATGCGCAAAAGGCCAAAGCAGAATACAGTGTTTTACAGTAGCAGAGGCCAATGCGCAAAAGGCCAAAGCAGAATACAGTGTTTTACAGCAGCAGAGGCCAATGCGCAAAAGGCCAAAGCAGAATACAGTGTTTTACAGCAGCAAAGATCAATGTGCAAAAGGCCAAAGCAGAATACAGTGTTTTACAGCAGCAGAGGCCAATGTGCAAAAGGCCAAAGCAGAATAAAGTGTTTTACAGCAGCAGAGGCCAATGTGCAAAAGGCCAAAGCAGAATAAAGTGTTTTACAGCAGCAGAGGCCAATGAGCAAAAGGCCAAAGCAGAATAAAGTGTTTTACAGTAGCAGAGGCCAATGTGCAAAAGGCCAAAGCAGAATACAGTGTTTTACAGTAGCAGAGGCCAATGTGCAAAAGGCCAAAGCAGAATAAAGTGTTTTACAGCAGCAGAGGCCAATGTGCAAAAGGCCAAAGCAGAATAAAGTGTTTTACAGCAGCAGAGGCCAATGTGCAAAAGGCCAAAGCAGAATAAAGTGTTTTACAGCAGCAGAGGCCAATGTGCAAAAGGCCAAAGCAGAATAAAGTGTTTTACAGCAGCAGAGGCCAATGAGCAAAAGGCCAAAGCAGAAAAAAGTGTTTTACAGTAGCAGAGGCCAATGTGCAAAAGGCCAAAGCAAAATACAATGTTTTACAGCAGCAGAGGCCAATGTGCAAAAGGCCAAAGCAGAATACAGTGTTTTACAGTAGCAGAGGCCAATGTGCAAAAGGCCAAAGCAGAATAAAGTGTTTTACAGCAGCAGAGGCCAATGAGCAAAAGGCCAAAGCAGAATAAAGTGTTTTACAGTAGCAGAGGCCAATGTGCAAAAGGCCAAAGCAAAATACAATGTTTTACAGCAGCAGAGGCCAATGTGCAAAAGGCCAAAGCAGAAAAGTGTTTTACAGTAGCAGAGGCCAATGCGCAAAAGGCCAAAGCAGAATACAGTGTTTTACAGTAGCAGAGGCCAATGCGCAAAAGGCCAAAGCAGAATACAGTGTTTTACAGCAGCAGAGGCCAATGTGCAAAAGGCCAAAGCAGAATACAGTGTTTTACAGTAGCAGAGGCCAATGCGCAAAAGGCCACAGCAGAATACAGTGTTTTACAGCAGCAGAGGCCAATGTGCAAAAGGCCAAAGCAGAATAAAGTGTTTTACAGCAGCAGAGGCCAATGTGCAAAAGGCCAAAGCAGAATAAAGTGTTTTACAGCAGCAGAGGCCAATGAGCAAAAGGCCAAAGCAGAATAAAGTGTTTTACAGTAGCAGAGGCCAATGTGCAAAAGGCCAAAGCAAAATACTATGTTTTACAGCAGCAGAGGCCAATGTGCAAAAGGCCAAAGCAGAATACAGTGTTTTACAGTAGCAGAGGCCAATGTGCAAAAGGCCAAAGCAGAATAAAGTGTTTTACAGCAGCAGAGGCCAATGACCAAAAGGCCAAAGCAGAATAAAGTGTTTTACAGTAGCAGAGGCCAATGTGCAAAAGGCCAAAGCAAAATACAATGTTTTACAGTAGCAGAGATCAATGTGCAAAAGGCCAAAGCAGAATACAGTGTTTTACAGTAGCAGAGGCCAATGTGCAAAAGGCCAAAGCAGAATAAAGTGTTTTACAGCAGCAGAGGCCAATGAGCAAAAGGCCAAAGCAGAATAAAGTGTTTTACAGTAGCAGAGGCCAATGCGCAAAAGGCCAAAGCAGAATAAAGTGTTTTACAGCAGCAGAGGCCAATGAGCAAAAGGCCAAAGCAGAATAAAGTGTTTTACAGTAGCAGAGGCCAATGCGCAAAAGGCCAAAGCAGAATAAAGTGTTTTACAGCAGCAGAGGCCAATGAGCAAAAGGCCAAAGCAGAATAAAGTGTTTTACAGTAGCAGAGGCCAATGCGCAAAAGGCCAAAGCAGAATAAAGTGTTTTACAGTAGCAGAGGCCAATGTGCAAAAGGCCAAAGCAAAATACAATGTTTTACAGCAGCAGAGGCCAATGTGCAAAAGGCCAAAGCAGAATTCAGTGTTTTACAGCAGCAGAGGCCAATGTGCAAAAGGCCAAAGTAGAATAGTGTTTTACAGTAGCAGAGATCAATGTGCAAAAGGCCAAAGCAGAACACAGTGTTTTACAGTAGCAGAGGCCAATGTGCAAAAGGCCAAAGCAGAATACAGTGTTTTACAGTAGCAGAGATCAATGTGCAAAAGGCCAAAGCAGAATATAGTGTTTTACAGTAGCAGAGGCCAATGTGCAAAAGGCCAAAGCAGAATACAATGTTTAACAGTAGCAGAGGCCAATGAGCAAAAGGCCAAAGCAGAATACAATGTTTAACAGTAGCAGAGGCCAATGAGCAAAAGGCCAAAGCAGAATAGTGTTTTACAGTAGCAGAGGCCAATGAGCAAAAGGCCAAAGCAGAATAGTGTTTTACAGCAGCAGAGATCAATGTGCAAAAGGAGAAAACAAAATAGTGTTTTACAGTAACAGAAGTCAGTATACAAAAGGCCAAAACAAAAGTGTTTTACAGCAGCAGAGGCCAATGAGCAAAAGGCCAAAGCAAAAAACCGTTTTACAGTCGAAGAGGCCAATGTGCACAAGGCCAAAGTAGAACACAGTGTTTTACAGTAAAAGAGGAGAAAAAGTTCCCTCACTGGAAACCTTTAAGAAACCAAAAAATAGAGGCTGCCACAGCTTATCCCACAGCTTGGGGAAGTCCTTTCTGGGAAAGGACACTATTCCTGAGGTCTACAGAGCTGGCCTTCCATCACAGCCACAATTATCCTCCAGAGAGAAGATACATCTTTCAAAATAGTGAAACCTAAAGGAAAAGAAAAATAATCTCATCCCGTCCTTTTCAACAACAGATAGACGTGTTCTTCAGTTCCAAGGGCAGGAAAGAAAAGATTGCAACACATGAAAAACATTACAGACTAGAAACGCGGCCCACTTGGCGCTCAAGGCCCAAGGAAAACACTAGTCACCTTGGGTACGTGTGCGCAACAGAAATAATACCCCCACGATAAGTACATAAGGTCTGCATGTCCGTGGCTCATCGAGTTCATCCCCTTGAAAAAACAGAAAACAAAATTGCACACTCAAGGGCGTATTTCAACGTCAATGCAAACTAGTTTGTTGTCTTCTGCCAAATAGTCTTCGTGGAAGCCCCGGAAAAACATTAGTTGTCACCAGTCAGTCTGGACAGATTCCTGGACGTTTATTAAAAAAAAAAAAAATCGCAGGTTTTGACAGCCGAGACCAAGGCTACAGCGCAGACCAGAATCAGCACCGGGACGCCGCAGCGATCGGAAACGCTGAACGAAGGACCTTGCTTGATGTGGAATTTTAATAACCGCTTAAATTGGGGGGGAAGAGGAAACAGAGGTTCCCCAAACTCCACAAAACCCCAAAACTGTGGAAAGAAATATGACCCAGCTCACCTCTCTCCTAAATAAATTGCCTCGCTCAATATGCACGGGGTGCCACGATTTTAACTTGGGAGGGAGGGAGGGAGGGAGGGAGGAAGGGGGTGGGTGGGTGCCTGGGATACAGGAAGTGGGATAAACTTTTCCATGAGCGTGTCATCTGCTGCAGGACCAGCTGGCAGGGCCCACCTTCATTGTGGTGCCGCGAATGGAGTTTACCCAGAACCCGTAATGTGCAACAAGTGGTGCAAAGTACAGGCAGCGGCAAGTCTTTGGCAGGCCCAGCATCCTCTGTTCTGCTCAATATAGGGGAGAGAACACTTTTCCAGGCCGCACTCCCGTTGCTCTCTAGTGTTTACGCAGCGCATGAAAGCACGCAAGCGCGCACGCACGTTTGAACAGCTATACTTGTGAGACACTGCATTGACTTCCATTCATTCCACACAGCCCTCCCTGAACTCAAAACCAAAGTAACCAAAGCTGGCCTCACCCCATCCGTATCCTCAACCAAACCCTAACCGTAACCCTAAGTTTAACCAATTAGCTGTAATACTCTGTAGACCTCTGAAGACCAACCAATACATCATCACGATTTGGAATGTCCTCACCACCTCTGGGTTTTAAAAAGTCAGTTGCCGCAAGTATAGCAAGCACATGCTCAGAAAAACACAAGTTACAACCCTGTTCCTCTATGGTGAATGAATAAGTAAACGGTGTCTGTTCGAGTTCACGTAAGCAAACTGAATTAATCGTTTCCGCCCCTGAACTAAAGCACCCTGGGAAAAAATGTTATCGACGGAGGCCGCAGAAACATCTGCCCACCCACCCCATAACCAACATGTCACAGTCAAAGCGGTAATTTAGCGCTTTCGTTCTAGAACGTTCCCTAATTAAAACGTTCGTTCCCATAACTGCCGCGGTAAAGAGATTTACCATCCAGACGGCCCCCCGATTAATTCGCGCGGGGAAGGTCTGGCGGAGCGCTGCGCGGCTATTTGTGTTTCTGATGGCCTGGTGCAGAGCAGGCATCTGAAAGTCTGATTTTCCCAGGGATCTTGGGCGGCTGCAGTGCCCCTGTGTGTACAGACACCAGCTCCAGGCTCCGAGTGTTAAAGATTAACAGTCACCCCCCCACCCCTCCAACCTCCCGACTTTCTACACTGCAGCAATAAACAAGCCCATCCAGTCACCTGACCTACCCAAGCCCGACCCTTCAGGGGGCGGGTCCTCGCTAAAATGGAAAGGGAGATACAAACGGGGCGAGGGCAAACAAGATGAGCGGTGTGATGGAGGAAGGGAGAGAGAGCAGGGAAGGGGAGGGGGAGACGGAGTGCGAGAGAGAGACGGAGGGAGAGGCGCGCAGAGGGAACGGGGCGTAAAAAGGAAAAAAGATACGCAGAGCTGGTCTAAGAAAGGCCAGTTAGGGAAGAAAAGGGCTAGTTGGGGGGAGCAGAGATGAAGCACTTACAACTCACCTCAGGGGGGGGGGTGATTTGCAAGACAAATTGCCCCAACCTACCATTATTTTACACAATAGTTCGCCTCTATGAACATAAACCAAAGGCCGCGTACAGGATATTTGTGCAGAGAATGGGTTATAACCAAGTTCTCTGCGTTAACAAACAACTGGTCGGCCAACGGCCAGTTCAAGTGATGCCTCGCCCTCCCCAGTTGCCTCAACCGAAACTCATTTCTTCCACATCCGAGGGAATGGCCAGCTCTTAATTTATCAAAAAACAGGACATTCGTGCATCTCCAAATAACCCTTAGTGAACAAATACCAGAAGAAAAAAAAAAAAAAAAAACCCTGAACACTGATAAAATGACAGTATGAGTTTTGGAATAAATGTGACAAGGTTGGCTGGTTTCAGGTCTGGATGAAGGAAATGTTCTCAAGCCAGCCAATACAAGAAGGTAGAGTCCAGTTTGAAAACAGCGGGCGGGTGGCTCATGTCGATAACAGGCAGCAGTTTCTAGTGCCGTGTTCTGTTTCGCTCAGCACCGCTCTCCATCCACTTATCCCAATTAGTGCCCTTGGCAGGCAGCCGTATTGTCCAGCCCGGGGACAGACCAGCCACACCGGCGAAGGCCAAGCGAAACACATTCACACTCTGCTGGGGCAGTGCATTCTTATTTTAGTCCGGATGAACCAGGCCATTGATAGGTTCTCCCCCCTTCTCTCCTTTCTCGTCTTGTCCCTCTCTCTACCTCCCTGACCATCTCTGCCTCATTCAGTCTCTCTCTCTCAGCCATTTTGTCTATCTCCACTCAGGTCTCCCTCTCCCTCTCTGCCTCTCTCACTCACACTCAGCATTTCTTCCTCTCTCTCGCTCATCCCTCTTTCCCCATCCCTTTCCCTCTTTCCTGCGCGACAGCACACAGGAGTCATTTCGGTGTTAGCAGTAAGACTCCAAATAAAGATTTTCACAGCAGTAGGGAAAGGTGTTCCAGTCTAAAGGGGCCGCTGCAGCTGTGCTCATCAGCCTGCTGACAAGGGAGCAGCGCAAAGACGTGTGATACCGCCGCATGATGTCACAGACAGGAAGCCATGACAGTAAGAACTGGTGGTCAACTGACAACGCAAATTACACCGCTGGCTCACAACGGCAGGCATCATGAAAACAGACAAGCAACACGCCTTAAACCTTTGGCTTCAAAGGCGCACTATGCGAGTTTGATTAGTTTAACTTCTGTTGACATTCAAACTCAAACAAAACTGAGGTAGCCTGCCCCTCCCACCAATAGTTCCCTTCTTCCCATGCTTCCGTAACTGACAACTCTTGTCGGTGAATGGCCGGGACAATTTGCTACGTTATGGAGCTCAACCTAGGCCACTTGTATTTTTTTGAAATTAATGAGGCCTATGCGTTCTCCAAAGCTCAGATTTTTTTAATGCACTGTATTAAGGGGCAGGCAACTGGCAGATCATGAAGAGTTGTTAACTGATTGAGATTAAAATATTTTTCCACAGAAAATAACCACACTAGCATAATGCATCTTTAATGGGATTCCCCTCACCAACAGAGCTACAGACCAAAGTAACACAGCCATGGGACCCCGGGACTGGTCAGTGAGGACGAGGGGTTTTGAATATCGAGGAGGGGGGACTTGTCAGTAATGAAGAGCTGGGATTTGTGGGAAGTAAGGATCAAGGGTTAGTGGGGAATGAGAAAGAGGGGTTTTTGGGTAATGGAGTGGAGATTTGTGGGTAATGAGGAGCGGGATTAGTGGGTAATCAGGAGGAGGGGTTTTTGGGTACTGGAGTGGTGAATTGTGGGTAATGAGGAGCAGGGTAAGTGGGAAATGAGGAGGAGAAGTTTATGAGAAGTGAGGAGCAAGGATTTGTGGGTAGTGAGGAGGAGGGGTTTAGGAGTAATGAGGAGTATAGATAAGTTATTATGATGAGGAGAGGTCTGTGGGTTAATGCGGAGCATCAGTTTATGGTACTTGGGAGGAGGGCTTTGTGGGTGGAGAGGAGGAGGGGTTTGTGGGTAGCAGGAATCAAGAGCATAGGGTAATGAACAGTAGGGGTTGGTGGGTAGTGAAAAGGAGGAACTTGAGGGCTGTCAGGACAGGGGGTTCATGGCTGCGTCCGAATAGTCTTTTTTGCCTGGGAAGTTCCAAACCTCCAAAAAATGATCTGGAAATAATTATATGGTGGCCATGACAACATCCAAATGATTAAATGCACTTAAGGAAAGGAGTCTTAGTGCTTCCTAGTTTACCTCCTTTAGCATAGGGCACACAGAACCATCCTTTTCGAAAAGAAAGGATACAACGCTATCCCACAAGTCTATGCAGCAGCAATATACAAAGCAGCAACCATGCATCAGGCCAACCCTGAAAAGACATGTATATGATGGACAGGGGACTGATAATCACATTGTCTAGTGTCAGTGAATTCGGATTCTCAAATTAGTGCAGTGGTCTTCCTAAGCCGTTAAGTATTCCTTTTCACCTTTCCTTTACCTTTTAATGTTTTCCATAAAGGTTAAAAGTAAAGTGGTTAGGGATTAGAGGGCAGGACGTAATGTTTTTTACTCTTCGAACAGAGCCCATGAGTCAAGAGGAAAGAGCGTTTATGGAGTGAGGAAACTGAGTTAATTGGCATCATCTTCAGCTGAATCTAGAATAATCAGGAAATCCCAAAACCAGAAGAGCGAGAGAGAGCCGGATCACAGGGACCCTCACGAAGCCCTGGTTCAGACGCACGTACTCGAGTGTCACGCAATGTCTCACGGGGTCATTTTCCCTTTTCCGCCCTCTGGTTACACTTTAGCCGTAATCGGCTGTGGGAAAGAGCAGAGGAGGATGCAGGAAGGATGTCTCCATCACTTTGCCACTGCGGCCTGCAAATCCATCATCGGGCTCGCAAAAAGCTCCTTTGTTATTTTTAGTAATCAGCGCGGAGCCGCTACGCGTGTCATACGGACAGGGAGCCGCTGGTACGATCCTGCGTTCTTATCTACGCCCAACAACGGCAAACATTTACAATGAAACGCTTCCAACAGGATGCGTACTTTTTTTTTTTTTAAAGACACAAAGCATACAGTTAGTACACTACGTACACAATGTAAAAGGCCATGAGATGACAAAGTGTGAAATTCGATACAGAGGAAAAAGAAGCCCAGTCAATGCACAGAGGAAGCTTGCGGTTTACACATATCTACCGATAAGGATCAAACACAGAAAATGTACAAGTTAGCCATCACAATCAACCAATATTTACCCAATCAGAAGGCTCTCTGTGTGCATGTATCCAATCAGAAAGCCCTCTGACTTCGACCAATTAAAAACCCTTGGCCTGTGCTGACCTAATCACAAAGCCCTCTGTACAACTTCACCCAATCAGAAAGCGCTCTATATGTGTTTACCCAATCTTGAAAGCTCCTGTTTGCCTAACAGTCAATCCCTCAATAGTGCCGAAGCTTTAATCTTCAATTAATCACAGATGTTCCTAAGCAGAAGGGGAACGCGACTGGTCCTCGTGGAACCTCGTCGAGCGGACCATTCATGGAACCCGGACTTCCAACAAAGGACGAGAGGAACGGCATATATGGTGAAAAATTATCGTCTCCAAAAATCTGTCCAGAATGTGCAGTTAAATGAAGACTGAATTCAACCCTCTTGGTGAAGCTACACTGCTATCCTCATGTGGGGTCAAGGGAAATCAGACGGTGCATTTTATCGAGTCGCGCAGTAACTCCCATTCATCTACAAATCATTACGTCTCTATCAATGAAAAGCTTTATTGTTCAACAAAGTGCAATGCATTGAAGAGCTTATTTATTTCAATTAAACTGGAAACATCAGGACATCAATTCTGCCACAAGTATAGCGAAGAGATGGGCCCGGAGCATTCGTCTTCGACAATACTGAACAGCTAAAAGACACAGTGTTTAATTTGGGTAATGTTTAGTTTTAAAATTTAAGGTTCACTGGAACCAAAAACTTCAGTCCAGACCGTAAAGTAATGGACAAACGAAAGCAGTATCGCCATACCAAGTTTGCGCCTTATTCATAGCGGTCCTGTGACCGCGGCGGCAACGAGGGTGATTCACTGGGATCTTTGTACGACAGCCTCAGTCAGGCCCTTAGATCAATAAGCAACGGGAAACAAAATGAAGGAGCTGGGCCTCAGGGCAGCAATTGTCTGCTCCCCGTTTAATGTCAGCATAACTCAAGCAATAACGGAACAGAAAAGTGCTTGCAGGATGCTAAAGGCCTTGGAGGGATCGTTTGCATTTTACCCGTTTGTCCCTTTCCGGCATATTGCCAATTCTGTCACCCACTTCAGTCCCCAAACTTTTTTTTTTTTTTTTTTTTAACCTGATCATGGCAGTGAAAGGGACACACAGCAAAAATATACTCCAGTGTAACTGCAGTATGCCTGTCCCAATTTCATGCCAGCGCAGACAAGTTACAAAATGTGTTGTTCCAGGCACAACATGCCCCACCCGAGGGAGACATGTTAGTACTTTGTGTTGAATAAACTGGGACCTCCTGACATTCAGCCCATACTGCTAAGAGGCCTAATGATGTCTCACTGGAGTGTAGCATATGCCTGGAAGCAGAAATGAAAAACGCATGTTTTGAATTCATTCAGAAATTAATCAGAGCAGATGAAGGCAAGTTATTGTGGACACACAAAAAAAAAAAAAAAAACTTTGATTTTTCCTGATGACCAAGGCATGATCAGATCTGTGGACCATTGCACACCTTGCCAGAAAATGTTGTGTTATTTTATAAAGCGATTTTTGCACTGAACTGCAGACAGACAAGCAAACAAATGAAATTGCTCAGAGAGCAACAACTTGGCGAAATCTCAACATCTGGGCTCAAATTATTTCTCAGCAACCAAACTTCACAAATCCCCGTACTGAGAAAAAATGGACAGAGGGCAGCACTAGAAACAATAATGTTGCGAACAGGGATTCCTATTACAAATATAGGAGGGTTCCAAATTCGCAATCTGCAGCTGAAGCAAATAATATTTAATCAGGACACAGAGCATACCAATGTACACGGTCGGTCAAATTAACGGTCAAAAGGATCAATTTTGATAAAGATATTAATTTTTGAAGGCCGGGTAACCAAAGTGCCCTGATGGGTCATGTCAACTACCGCCTGAAGTGAAAACACTTAAAAACCGTTAGTTTAACCCGTTTTTGAGAAGGGGAGCGAGGTGAGGGTCATGCATGATGTCTAAGCTGAACAGACCAGTCTCGGCGAATCCCAAACCCCTTCTTCTAGTAACGGCCAAGGAGGAACATCGCAAAAGTTCTGAGGCGTTTGTTACTCCTAATCACCCCCCCCCCACCCTTCGTTTTAAAAAGGTTCTAGTTCCAAGAACCAAGCAGGTTGCAATTCGCAGAGATAGAGAAAATTTAAAAAGAAAAAAAAAAAAAAAAAACCTGCCCTCTACAAAACCTCCAGGCCAGGACACAAAAACACAACCCACCACCCCAAAACACCACAGGGAGAGCAGCCACTAAATGGCGGAGGCCAGCCTCCTCCACCTGCCAAGAGAAATAGGATAAAAACAGAGGTCGCCCATGTTCGATTTTATTTGTTTACCACCCCAAAGACCAAGACCAGTAACGAAAATAAATGTGGCCTCCTGTGAGCCTGCAGGGCAGTCTCTCCCGAAAAATCAAATTACTGTCCTTTTTTGTCATTTGTCTTTAAAATGTGCAGTCTTGATGCAACCCTGTGGAAAGCAAATAAATTGAGCCGAAGCACGAGTGGTAACAAAGATTTACGTCTGCACTGAAAACTGAAACTTAATGGTGAAAGTCAATCAGGAAATCTCATAACCTGAGATGGATGTGATAAAATCAAGAGCTCAGCTCAACTGAAGCGATAAGAAGATTCGGCCGTGAACAAATTTGCGGTTTTATTATTGACAAAAAGCACATTTAGAAACATGTGCATCTTTTCAACTGACACAACAAAAGGTGAAGATATAAGAAAATTCTGTCTTGCTTCACGCCTTATTCATCATTATTATAATTTTTTTAAATTCCAGCAGGTTTTTATTTATTTTTTTTTTTTAAATCTAGTCATCGCAGGACCTTGTATTTTGGTCCAGATCTCTTCCACCATATACGAGTTAAACCACAGGTTAATCCAGGATTATAGCTCTGAAATCATTAGGCAAGGAAATGATGCTTTTACGACTTGCAGAAAATGTAAACAAGAGATTCGCAGATGGGGTACTTGAACATTCATAGAGGGGTCAAATTCTCAGTGGCCAAATAGAACATTAACAACACTGCCATTGTGTAAAAACAGAAAAACAATAGCAGTGCCCTCAATTTCATCCAAAACAAGCTGGAATCAGTACAATTAGAACTTGGAACCACCAACAAAAGCGAACCATTAGCACTAACTAAATAAGAGCCGCAAATAATCGCTACCTGTGTTAAAATGCAGCAGAAAATTTAGAAATGAATGTAATGTAAATACACTTCAGAGGGACTATTTAGGGGTGCTCAATATTAACACCAAAAACAAAAAAACACACAAAAAAAAACCATTCCTAGGAGAGAGCTGCTTTTAAGAACAATCAAATACACAGAAAATTAGGCACCCAATTCAAAACTTAATTCAAAAGTAATCACCTGAAATACCATTTTTGCGTTCATTTGCACTCATTTTGACAAGTGTCAAAATAAAATTTGACCCTGTCAAAATAAATTCAAACAACTTATTGGAACATTAAAATAAGACTAGCGCTGAAGTACATTTCTGTGAAGACCACTTCCATCAGAAAATTTAGAGTTTAAATATTCATTCATCAGGCTACAAATTTGAGACTCATTTTACAGAGAATTCGAACTTACGAGACAAGCTGCTCCAATGAGTTGGCATGTCCCTCCGAAAATCCTTTTCTGTGTTGGCAACAGAATACATTTCTTGTAAGATCACAATTCTAGATGGGCACAGACCCAATTATGTTTTCAAAAGCATCAAAGAATCCTGGACACATCTACCCTAACCCAGATCTCTCCAGTACTATTTGATGAGTGGCATGTTTTGCAGTAAATAGCGCAAAATAGGTGTGCAATGCACGGAATACCCCTCAGCCCAATGTCGAAGTTTTTGGAGACGCCCAACCGCACGAAGGATAGCAATAGACCGTCAGCCTTGAGGGCTGAAGGGTAAAACGCAGAATGAATCAGTCAAAGAACAGTTAAAAATTTAGAATGTAATTTAATGTATTCATATTGCATAGTCCATTTTTGAAATTCTCCTTCAACTGTAGATCCCTTGAAAGTCAGTTTAAGAATACAGCACTGAGAAAAAGTATTAGCCCTATTGCTGATTTCTTCCATCTTGGCTTATTTATCATCTTCAAATGTGCCGATCATTTAAACCAATTTGAATAGAAGACAAAAACGAGAAAAAACGATCATTTAAAAACTGCATTTTGTGTTATTTATTGAAGGAAAAGAGCCATTCAAGACCCATATCACCCATGTGAAAAAAATAATTGTCCCCATCAACCTAATATCTGGTCACACCACTCTCGAGGCCAACAACGGCAATCATTCGCCTGTGATAGTTGGCAATGAGTCTCTTACATCATGGTGGAGGAATTCTGGCCCACTCTTCCAAACAGAATTGTTTAAATTCAGCCACAATTTACAGTATTTGAGTACGAACTGGCTGTGTAAGTTCACGCCATGACATCAATAGGCCCATTTCCACCAAAGAAGTTCCTGGTAGTATTTGGGGGGGGAGAAACTACTACAGGAACGTCCTCTGCCCGAGAGGGCGAAGTAGGAGGAAGGTTCCTGTAAAGTTGTGTGACATCCTTTTAAAAATGCAACCTCTCGTAATCCGTTTTTTAAAATGCCGGCTATTTTGTTGCTTTCTGTTGACGTCACATCACGCCCTGAGTAAATCCAATCAGCGCCAAGTAAACCCCAAGCCCCACCCAGGAGTTTTTCGGGGCCGTTCAGAGTACCTACTCCGAGGCAGGGACTTTTTTGCCCCTGTAAAAGTTCCGGAACTCTATCCTTTGGGGGTGGTTACAGCGGTGGAGACACGCAACAACGGACCCGGACCCGTAAAATTACCCTGAAGTTCCTGCAGTGGAAAGGGACCTAATCAGATTCATGTCAGGACTTTGCCTAGGCCACTCCAAAACCTTAATTTTGTTTCTATTAAGCCATTCAGACTAGGACTTGCTTTTGTGCTTCGGATCATTGCCCTGCTGCATAACCCAAATGTGCTTCAGTATAAGGTCACAAGCTGATGGCTGGACATTCTTTTTGCGGATTACCAGACGAAGAGCAAAATTCGTGGCTCTGTTAAATATGGCAATACCCACAAGTCCAGAATTCCGGACCATTACACTACCACCACAGTGTTTGACTGTTGGTATGATGTTCTCATTGTAGAATGCAGTGTTAGCTTGATACCAGATGTAACGTGACCCATGTCCTCTAAAAAGTTCAACTTTTGACTCAGAGCACAGAATATAATCCCAAAAGTCTTGAGCTGGGGTGGGGAAACTTTTCCAGTAGGGGCTGGTGTGGGTGCAGGCTTTCATTCCAACCAGGTAGTTACACACCTGATTCTACTAATCAAGGCCCTTGGAAAGATTCCAAAGGTTGGTTAATAGAATTCAGTGTGTAACTGCTTGGTTGGAATGAATGCCTGCACCCACACTGGCCCTTTCTGGTTAAGGTGCCTCAACCAAGGTCTTGAGGCTCATGAAGATTTTTTTTTTTTTTTTGCGAAAGTGGGACGAGCCTGCGTGTTGTTTTTCGTCAGCAGTGGTTTTTATCCTGCAGCTCTTGCACGGATGCCATTTTTTCACAAATCTCAATTTGGAATCATGAGCATTGATCTCAAAGACAAATTTTTGCACAGCAATGCCTGCCGCTCCTTAGATGTGAGAATGGGTTCTTTTGTGACCTCCTGGATGCATTGTTGATGAGCTCTTGGAGGAATTTTGGAGGGCCTGCCAATCTTTTTGGCTCACCACTGTTCGAAGTTTTGAAGAAAATGGCTTCCACTGTGTTTCACTGGACTCCCACAGCCTTAGCAACGGCTTTGCAATCAATTCCAAAATAACGTCAAAAACTTTGTTTCACATCTGATCTTGAATTTCACTAGATTGCGCGATCGAGTGCAGCTTTTTGCCCATTTCATATTGCCAGACAGGTTCCATATAAGTGATGTTTAGATTCATCAGGGCTGGCAGTATTCATGCCTGGGTATGTCTAGGGAAAATAAATTTATTTGGTTGGTTTAGTAACAAAGGAGGCAATTCATTTTACACATAGGGCCAGGTAGGGTTGGATAGCCTTTTCCCTTGAATTAATGAAATAATTTTAAAACTGCATTTTGCATTCACGTTTGATTATTGTCCACTATTCAAATTAGTTTGATGATCCCTCCGAAACATTGCGACAAATATGCAAAAATCAAAGAAATCAGGAAGGGGACAAATACTTTCTTCACAGCACTGTACAGGGTTATGAAAAATATATCCGCACTCTCCATTTGCTTTTGTGCCGGTATTACATTTCAGCAATGCCTAGAAATCACAATCTTTCCAGATAATCAGTATTTGTATCAGAAAAAAAATTGATACTCAACCCTAGCATTGACCGAAATTTACCCAGAGTACATCTGTTGAGATCACACTAAGTCTACCTGAAGCCAAATCAAACACAATTTAAATATGAAAACGTGGGCACAGACAAAAAGACATTGTTTGTTTGAAGCCAATTTCATTACATCACTGTGCATACTTTAATCTGCCCATATGCGTGATGTCTTCTGGGTCCATGCCAAGAACAAATTTGCTCTCTCGCCAAGAGTAAAACAGACATCTGGCAAATAAACATAGTGAGTCCTGGTAGTTAAAGTTCCAAGTGTAAAGCAGGAACTGAAAAACAAGGGGATACGCTGTGTCTTTCATAAAAACTGGGATCATAAGATGTTAGTTGTCTCGAGCATACATGGAACAGAAAGAAAAAAAAAAAAAAACTACGCGAAAAATACTTCAAGGCACAAAGAATTACATTGAATACGTATCCCCAGCTAGGGTCAAAAACACAACCAAACTAAATTGCATGCGCTAGCTAAAATCTGAACAGTCAATGTAATTCTGCTAATAGTCCCGCAGCTGATAATTTTGGCGATGGGATTTCTTCAGGCGATCAAGAATTGGAGCGAGCACAACTGGATGCAGAGCCATTTTCTGTCCCAAACACACAACATACTCAGATGTTTGGCATGCACATTTCCGGTAACGTAGCAACAGACTGAAACAGCAAGTGTTTTGGACTGCCAGCACATGCATTGCTTTGACATCATCACCACCTCAGACTGTTATCAATCAATCTTATTTTTTTCAATTTAACAAGGGACACCACTCGTGTTCTTCAGTGCGCAAAAGGGATTGTGGTTCAACTTATTTGAACTTTCAAAACCAGAAAGCAACAAATACATCCTCTACAGCAGAACATACGCTGGTTTGTCAGTCTTGGTTTTTAAATTTGTTCCCTGGCTAAGATTGCCCTCAACTTATCATTTCTGAACGAGTTTTGACCATGAAAGTAGTACACATTAAAATTTTGAATCAATGTATTGTTCTTCTAAGATGCACATTAACGGGATCATTATTTTTCCCTACATTTTCATACTAAGAAAGGGGCTCGATACCGCCTTGTCATTCAATATGGCTTCTACGCCACTTATGCGAACCAGTTTCCTGTGTTTGAGCCAATCAGATTAGGCTTCCCATCTGAAATCTTACAAATTTTAACCCTTCGGGGCTGGGGGTGGGGGGTGTGTCAAAGTTCAGGCTCTGGGAGACTCTTGGAATTTCTCGGTCATCAGGAATTACGAGAGAGAATGGACATTCTTTCCCAAAAAAAAAAGTCCGGATGTCCCGTTCCCCCTCTGCATGTCACATCTTGATTTCACATTTTTTGATTTGCGACAGGACCCACTAAAGCAAAGTGCCATTGCCTATCAGTGTCTTAGCTGGAGACGCTTTAAACCTGAGATGGGAATGTGCCGTTCCTCACTACCTTCGACAAAGGCCTCTTTCAGGGTAAGCACAGTGCCGACCAATCGTTTAACTAGACAACAGCAACGCAGAGCTGACAACTGAAACACAAGTCTCCCGTCGATTCATTTACTTGTTTTTTTCTTTAAATAGTTTTGAGGCATTTGCACTGATAACCCGAGGAGAGATTTAAAAAATAAATAAATAAATAAAAGGGAGAAATTCTAAACCCAAATACAAGAGATCTGAGGGAGATTCGCCAGGACCCCATGTTTGCGGGCATCACTGGCACCCTCTAGCAAATTCCGGCCTGATCTCCTCTCATGTGACTTGCGTAAAGCACACAGGGTCACATGCAGGATAGGGGAACGTGGCAGGAATGCCAGGCTCTTTATCTCATTAGCTGAATTTCTGAGGGATCACAAACGCACAGACGCACACACGAGTAAAGAAATCCCAAAAATGCCTAGCGCATGACAGCAAATACCACGCGAGGCCCAATTTTTTTTTCCCAGCGACAAACGCAAACAGAAATGCAACCTCTGTTGAGATTAAACATTTCAACACATGCTTTTCCCTCAACAGTTTTAAATCAAGAGCAAAGCCAGAAAATGAACACTTTTCCTGTAAAGCAACATCTCTGGCTACGACGTCACAGGAATATCAACATAGCGCTGATCTGGGAGGCGACGGAGCAAAAATTCCAAACATTGTAAAGGGCGGGTGTCATAATGGCTGCTGATATAAACAACTAAGCTATGAGCCACGCGCAACCCGAATACTTCAGCATGTGGATAAGCAGAGTTTTGTGAACCTGAATCAAAAGAGCACGAGGCGAACGCACAGAGACCAATGCTCTTCTGCTCCCAGCACAATATCCAGTCTCTTGTGCACATTTTGTGGGTCGCTCTGTGTATCGCCTCATGGCAAAGACCATCACCATGTTTCTTTGCGTGTGAGAGCTTGCAAATGTTTTTTGTGTGCGTGTGTGTGTGTGTCCCTTGAACACACATCCCTTGCAAATGCCAAGTGGAATGTTGTGGTGCTCTGGTTAGCAATTAAAATTCCAAGCTCATGACAAGGGGAGCATTTAGTTGCCTGCAACTAATAAATGATTAGGCCCAGAAAAGAGGGAGAGCGAATGAGAAGAGGAGGAGGCGGCTGGAAGAGAGGGAGAGGAAGCCCCGCCGTGCGGAGAAGGACAATTCCAAGAATGCGACGACGAATCGTCCCCTTTCAAAGATGCATCCAGAAGTCAACCGGGGTGAATGTGGCCAGTGAAGAGGGCCGCAGTGAAGAGCAGATGATGCTGTTGGGTTTCACCCAGCATAATAACGCTCCCCCGTTTCCCTCCTGCAGCAGGCCAGCCACGCTTTCCACGAATCTGCATGCACGCACACACACACACAGACGTGCTCACAAGCAGACAAAAACACAGGAACACATGCGCACGCATACCCAAACAGGAGAGCAGACATCATTCTGCCTGGGATCTGACCCATCAGTTCACAATAAGGCAAACCACGCCGTCAGTTGATTTGGCCTCTAACAGCGGCCATCTAACCGGAAATAGCACAACTTTGATTGACAGGTCAAAGGTTTGTCGTTCTGCTTCAAAGAACCTCTCGGCCGTGTCCTCAACTAGCTCCCGATTCTCAGAGGAGAGGAATGCACAGCCAGGTGTAATTAATGCCTTGGAAGCAGTGCACTCGCACCCGGTGAACACCACACGATTGGAGGGACCGGGGGAGGGGGTTGGGGGAGGTGTGTGGAGTTTCTCGACCGTGATTCACAAACGCTCCGCAAGCTCCCGCGCAAACGCGCGTGTACGCCCTTCCCACACGCAAACGAGGCGGCCATCTTTTGCTGGTAACGCAAGCCAAGGGCTGACAAGTATGGTCTGTCATTTTGAGGCCCAGAAATTCCTACGTGTCTGCATACCACAGAGTGCGCGCAAGAGCAAGGAGGAGAGAGAGAGAGAGAGAGAGAGAGAGATTGAGATTTTGGCAGCAAACCCACACAGACTGGTAATAAACCCACACAGGGACCATACACAGTGAAGACGTGCCTGCAAAAATCATTTGTTAGGTCATGGTTACAATCTCTGGAAGGTTTCCTCAGTGTATGCCAATGATTACACACCTACTCCCACCACACAATATGGAAGGCTGACGAATCCAGTAATGGCGAGTTCCAATTTTACGACTTAGCAGTAGTTGCTTTGTCCAGAGATGCAATGCTTAGTTTTGCACAGGCCAGAAACTAGGGGCGGGGTGGCAGGGTGGTTGATTGGTTCATGTCACAGAGCGATTTCATGATTGATGGGTTCAAAGTCCTGAGAGATACTCCCAAAAAAATAAACAACTCGTGCTCTCCCACTGTGAAAGTTTGCCTTTAAAAAGCAAGAGAGCTCTGCAGGCAAACCCGCTATCACGTGATATTTAAGCTCAATGGAGGCTTGCATCAGGCAGATGTAAATGCAGCCAACTTCTCTCACTCACACACACACACACACACACACACACAGATTCTCTATTAAACACAGATTACAAAACAACCAAGTTCCCAATGAAAGCACCACTCCTCATGACAGCTCTTGCTTGTTGAGGGCGTACATGCGCGCACGTGTGTTCAAACCGTCACTGTCAGCCAAAAGCTTGCGTGCCAACGTGTATTTGCATGAAAATATCTATGCAAGCTTGCACGTTTGTGGGCGTGTGTATGACCGCGAGTGCGCTTTTGCCCACATTGGCTTCGATTCCCACAGACTACTGAATAAATTAATATTCTTATTGGAATTTAAGCAAAGATTTTTCTACTCTTAGTAATTCATTCCTGAGCTCTACATATAGCGGCAATAATGAAGTGCCGTGAAATGTCTTAGATGGCTAAGGCCGAAAGCTCAGGCGTGAAAAAAGCACGTCGCCTTTCGACTTACGCCAGCCTTACGGGCATGGACCCCACGCGGGAGGCAGATGATCAACAGCAGTGCTATGAGAACGCACTGTTCTTGATATGTCGCTGCTCGACAATGCATCAGCCACAGTCACCAGGATATATTGGCTTCCACCTCTGCTGCTACACAGATCTAACGCCCCCCCCCCCCCAATAATACACACCTCCTAATGCAACTGAGCAAACACTGTTCTGGAATTCCACAGCTTTCAAGAACTGAAAAATGCTCCCCCCTCCAGTGACTTCAAAACAGTGGCTACTGCCGACCAAATGACTGGAAAATAGTCACATCCGAAGAGTAGCGCTGGAACTCGCACACGTAGCACGACGACAAAGTCCTGGTGACTTCATTATGCAGAAACAGATGGATGACACCAAGTGCAAACAAATGGGGGGGGGGGGGGGGGTGTGCTTCAGTGGAAGAGAGACAGAGGCAGAAATGAGCTTAGAGAATGTATTCGTCGTCGGCACTTCCGCACATCGCTCCGGGTTAGAGCGTACGTACCGCGCGAAGCGATTGTAATGCAGTGTAATGCGATTGGAGCTGAAACGGTGTAATCTCGTTTTAGACAATTCTCATGGAATTGAATTAGAGGCATTCTTTCGTTAGAGCAAAGCGCTAAACCTTGAGTAAGAGAAATCGGCGAGGAGAAGGGACATGCAGTATCCTGGCCTGTCACCCCTCGCTTTAACCGTGAAAATGGAGAGAAGCCATATGCTGCCGGCCCTCCGGTGATCAAAGGGTGGGTCAAAAACATTGGATCTACAAGGGCGGACCCCCCCCCCCCCCCCCAAGTCTCATTAATGCAATCACTCAGGAGGGCAAGACATGAGAGGGTTTACATTTTTTTTCCACAAAAGAAAAACACAATAATCACTTCTAAACAACAAGAGGTGCCGACAGGAAAAGGCACTCATGACTCTTCCGGAAGAAAAATTGCCCACCGGAGACGTCGCATTTCGCCGGTATGTGGCCGCTCCCATTTTAAGGTTAAATAAATAGATACTTCCAGGATGTTGAAGTGTTTGATTGGTTATTGTTGTTGCTGTCGTTACAGCCTACAGTGACGACACTCCGCTTGAACTGTACACCCTTAGGGCTCCGCCCCCCCTCCCCCCCTTAACTGCCAGTCACATTCTCCAGTCAGTCTCCATGAACGCGGCAGCACCACCACTGGAAAACAACATGCAGCTCGGGTCTTGGGGCCTGCAGGGTCAGCATGCGGTCAGAGCCGCTGAAGAAGAGGTAATAAAAAGTGTCCCCTCCATAAAAACAGTCACTGAGACGTCTCACAGATGCAAGACAGAAGGCCAGACTGTTCCAGGAGGCTACAGCCATTCAGGGGGGGACTGCTGTCGCGAAAGCTACCTCATCAAACATCAAAAAGGCCTCCGCTTCCTTGCGCCACATGTCAGCCAAACATTCAACTTCTCCCTGCTGTGAAAAGGAAAAAAAAGCCTTCATAACTGATTTCTTTGTTTCCCAAGCAGAAAATAATAAAGCTTGTTTTCACGTTTTGACAGCTCTTGAAATGTCTCCAACCTCATTGGCAGCATTTCGGTCTCATTTAGCAGGAGGAAAAAAAAAAAACTAAATCGGAATAAGATCTTAAATAGTCCAAATATAGCACTAAGGTACTTTTCAAGATTACCTAAAAATTGGCAGTCTCAACCCCACTGTAGGATTTGAAAATGCCTCATTGGAGCTCCACGATCAAGCCCTTTTATGGAAGTGTCCACTTTGTTTTTAATAGGGTAAGTGGTCATTCTGATAAATAACATGTCATTCAAGTCCAATTTTGACCCAGTCTCTGAGGAGAGGGGCTATCCTGTACCAAGGCTGCAGAGCCAAATCTGCCAGGCTATTTTCCAGCTTTGCATTTCATATTAAAAGACAAGAGACTGTACAAGTGTCATTGTGCCAAATCTCAATTTTGTCAGCCCTTCGTTACACTGCAAACAAAGAACAAGGGATTTTACAGCTCCTAAAACTTGATTAAACACAGAGAGCAAACTCCTCGAGAGAGATTTAAGTGCTGTCAATTTTGGTGCAGTAAATTATTGAAAACCTCGTCTAGGATGACGTGTGACGCACCTTCTCTGGGGCAGAAACTGCAACTCCACCAGCAGTGGCAAATGGGTAGATCAGTAATGGAGCGGAATCATACGGGTGACTATCTCCATTTCCTCATCTTTCAACAAGGCTGCATTACATTACATTACATTACAGGTTCTTAGCAGCGCTCTTAGCAGCGTACCCCTGGTTAAGATGTGTTAAAAGCATTAAAATAAACTAAATTATTGCAGAAGCAAACTCTCACATTGAGAATTGTATAATTTTGTAACCGTCAACTCAAGTGAATTTTAAGGGGAAAAAAAATCCCTGACTAAGAAATAATTATTATTCATAAAATCACCTGTTCCACAATTATTGGCACCCCTAACAATTCCTAGGAAATAAATGTAATTGAAGTATTTCTGTCATTTCTATAGTAGCTTACAAAGTTGATCAGAGTATCTAGGAACATTTAATTAGTAATTCATCACTTCCTGTTTCCCTGGGGTATAAATATAACATGACACAGAGGCCATTTCTCTTATCCACTCTTCAACATGGGAAAGACAAAGGAACACACCATTCAAGTAAGGCAGATGTGTCGACCTTCACAAGTCAGGCAATGGCTACAGGAAAATAGACACTCACCAGCACCTGCCCATATCTACAGTCAGAGGAATCATTAAGAAGTTTAAAACAACTGGAACAGTGGTAAACAAGCCTGGAAAAGGACACAAGGTTATTTTGCCACCAGACACATTGAGGAGGATGGTAAGAGAAATAAAGTTCTCCAAAGCTCACTGTTAAAGAAATGCAACAAATGGAAGCATCTTGGGGTTACAAAGTCTCCAAAACAACCATCAGGTGCTATCCACATGCCAACAAGCTGTTTGGGAGGCATGCACGGAAAAAAAAAACCTTTTCACAATCATGAGGCTCCATGGCATCATGAACGCTTTGAAATACCAGGACGATTTAAATCAAAAATCTGGTGGCCTCTGCCGAAAGCTGAAGATGGGTCATCACTGGGTCTTTCAGCAAGATAATGACCCTAAACATGTGGCCAAATCTATGCAGAAATGGTTCACCAGACACAGAATCGAGCTCCCATGACCATCTCAGTCCCCAGACCTCAACCCCATTGAAAACCTGAGGAGTGAGCTGAAGAGGAGAGTGCAGAGGGGAGGACCCAGGTCGCTGGATGATTTAGAGAGATTGTGCAAAGAGGAATGGTGGAAGATCCCTCTTTCTGTATTCTCCCATCTTGTGAAACATTATAGGAGAAGATTAGGTGCTGTTTTGTTGGCGAAAGGGGGTTGTACAAAGTATGAACATCAGGGGTGCTAATAATTGTGGCACACATGATTTGATGTAAAAGAATTATTTCTTAATGTGGGATTTTTTTCCCCACTGAGTAAATGCTCTTGAATTAAAGGTTGGATTTTCCTCTTTTTTTCATTGTGGTCCTATATTATTTAGAAAAAAAACTTAATTTATTAAAAGCTAAAGAACACATCTTAACCAGGGGGGCCAATAATTATGGAGGACGCTGCATGTGCTTAAATATACACACTGATTTTTAAACCATTGATATGCTGGCTGAGTGAAGCCCTTACAGTATAACGCACATACTAACAGCCAGCGAGCCACTAAAAAAAAAAAATCAAATAAATACAAGGAACAAGGCAGCACACCATGGTGACAGGATCTCTTGCTTGGCTTTCAAAAACATGTCAGATTAAGCGGGCATTTGCACAGCTACTATGAATACACAAGCCTCCAAGGCCTGTTGGAATGGGCTGGCGTTTAAGCCCTACGTGTCAAAGAGACATGAAAGGGCCGCGCCGGCACCAAAAAGGAGCTCGCAGGTGTTTATGCTAAACTGGCGGAGGGGGCTATTGGGCTTTATTATCGAGCAAACAAGACAAGCGGGATCGAGCCCGACAATGCAAGCTCCGAGCCCGAAATGCCTGCGCCATGATCAAAGATCCCAGTTATGACAGCAGAGACCAGGATCGTTCCGAGCCGACGTCGACACACAAACAAAAACAGCCCAGATGGCTACGCCGATAGGGACCCCCAGCAGCGATACTTGAATTTCAGGTGTCCCGTAGCTCGGGGAAACAAAATAAACAAATTGAAACCAAACGATTTGTAACTGCGTCTCCTGCGCAGTGGGGCCCATATACGCATCTTGGCAAAGGCGAAAAAATCACATGTCCTGGCCTACTGGCCCACTCCAGAAACATTTGTTGCAGCACGTCATTGTCGCTCACGGTTAAGCCTACACTTTCAGCACAGTCAACAAGTGTGTACGCGAATTAAAAAGCCTGCGGTCTCCCACGCCGACAGCTTTGATCAAATAGGCTTCCTAATCAGTCGACCATTTTAGTCCAGTCCATGTTTGTAAGCGAGATGCTTTATCAAATAGGCATGCTATCAAAAAAACTCATCTTCACAACTGAGTTAGGCTATCCTTGCCAAAATGTCATTTTAAAACGCTAGTAGGGAAAGCCCAAGCCCACTGTAAAGTGAAGTTGTTTCATGGTTTTATTGTATTGACTGAACGGTTTGTACTCACTGAACTACAGATCAGGCTGAAGTAGAATAAAAGGAGTTCTGGCAGACAGACACAACAAGAAAACACAAGCAGTCAGGAAGCCAAACTAAGTGCTGCCACAGCAATTAACTGTAACCACAAATAATACCATAAGCATTCTACACAAAACTGATGGCGAGCCCTCACTTTCGGTATTGACAAGTGCACCGCCTATCGGCGAATGTCGTATTGCTGCGCAATACTAGTACCCTACCGGGGCATGCATAATATATTTCCTAAAAAGTAGGTCAAAGTGACCTGAATAGGGTACATGACACACCCTCTCCCCAAGATGCATCCACACACCAACTTTGATGTTCCTAGGTCATACGGTATTGCAGTTATGGAGCGTACACGAATGCGGACGGACGGACGGACAGACAGAGTGCAATCCTGTAGTCCCCTCCGTTTCCGGTAGGGGACTAAAAATAATTTCTCTTCCGCTCTCAAAACATTCAAATGGGGTGCAGCCCCCGAAAACAACTTCTCCCAATGACTAGAAGGCTAAGAAAAATAGGGGGAAAATAAATTCAGGAGTTAGCCATCTGCTGAATATCTGCGGTATTACCGATGGCTGAAGCCCTTGGAAACTGCTGTCAGAGAAAAGGAATAAAAGCGCTTTCTTCACTGCTCATCAATGGAGACGCACTTTCACCACAGCCTCGGCGTTCATATCCTGCCACCATATTGTCTTACTCCTGTGGCTTTCTCACGTCTTTCTCATCATTTGTGGTTGAACAGAAAGAAGTTGCAAGGCGCAGCACTTCGAGAGCGGTTTGCTTTTCATTGGCCGCAAATCAGGTTGACGACATCCAGGTTTTCTTGGAAGATTTTCCGGTGGGCGAGAAAATTGTGGTTAGCCACGGGTGCATTTTTAAGTTTTCAATTATCGCATTAGCACCCTTTATCACATTACCAACACAATGGACACCATTGCTTACATCACACATTCACAGCATCACTTTGCAACTGTTTGTAACTGCAGGTATGCTTTGAACACCTACATTCAGGTCTAAATTGCAAATAAAATCTTCCACAATGCTCTCTGTACACTAAAGATCAGGAAATCGCAACATTTTAAAAAAGAAACTAGTGGTTTATTGCAAGAAATCTGTGTGGAAATGAAAGCAGGTAATTAAGGGGCCTTTACCAGGTTCAAAATTAATTCCCCCCCCCCAAAAAAAATTTCTCTCTTTTCCCCTTTAAGGTTCACAAAATGTGTACTTACAGATTTTGTCAAATTTTAGCAATTTTGTTAAAAGACTTTCTGAACCTCTCCCACCTCAATTTTATAAGTCAACTAAATCTGGTGACTTTCAACACTCGTGGTGCTGATAACCATTTTTCAACCAAATTGGAGACTTGTTGGATATTTCTGCATGCAATCACACTGGCTTTTTCTGATGGGGGCAAAGGTATCAATTTCATGGGAGTGAATGTGTCATCCAACTGAGGAATAAAAACAAATACACAATAGATAGATAAATCATCTGTGCAAGTCACTCAAGGATTTTTCTAACAGGAAAAAAAAAAGAATTAAATGATTTTGGTTGGGTGGTTAGAGAGTAAGCGCAATACGGACCGTGATTTTGCGTATCAATGTCAATTCCACGGTAACAATGCAAAGAAAAACCAAACGAATGGTACATTTTTGTGTTGAACTAAAATTGTGCTGTTATTATACCCATATCTGCCCTGGAACAAGGTAAATCAGATCAACTTGGGAAGGCCCCTTAATCCTAGTAAGGGGTCAGAAAAATTTGTTTGGCACGTTACAGGAACAAGTGACAAGTTTTGAAAAGTGAAGAGTGAGTGGCCTGGGGTTAGGAGGGGACTGCGTAGTTGTATTTGTGGTGAAAACAAGCGAGAATTACC
Organism: Gymnothorax reevesii; assembly: GCA_029721435.1. Lineage (NCBI taxonomy): Eukaryota > Metazoa > Chordata > Actinopteri > Anguilliformes > Muraenidae > Gymnothorax > Gymnothorax reevesii. The sequence goes on from CM056575.1 coordinate 33,956,568, forward strand.
CTTTGTGGATTGATGCAACCCCTCGTTGACAAAACACCAGGGAAGAGTCCTGGTATTTAACAGCCGCGATTAAAGCTACAGCCCCGCTGGCCAACGACAATGATCTTCAAGGACTCGACAGCAGGGAGAGCCGACATTACTCTGAAGAGGCATTTGGTGCGAGAGACCGTAGTCAGATGATCAGGACTTCACTGGGCACAGGGCTTACTTCACTGGCAACACAGGTCACTTGATACTTCAAAACACTTGAAAACAATCCGGGTCCCCTTTGGCCGAGGGGATGTGCTGGGCCTGCCGTTTCTGTTATGCAATCCTTCCCTTCTTCATCTGATTAACCTCATCTCAGAGGACCTCTCCTGTATCCTGTGGCAGAGCAGGCGTTTGCAGACGCGCACGCCTACAGTCTCCCCCCTCTTACTCACACACACATACAGTAACAAACACACACATATAAACACAAACATTCTCTGACATGTATGCGTGCACTTGTACATGCACTCAAACACACACACACAAAAAACATTCGCAAGCTCTCATGCATGTACACACGCACACAAACAGACAGACACACAGACAGTGACAGTCACCATGTTCACCGGCTCCCAGCAATCTCCCCGAGGGCCCATTCATAATTCTAGAGCAGGAAACCGCGGCACAAAAGGAGGAAATAATCGGGAAGCACATTCTGTGAACTTTTTTTTATGATTATTATTTTTGAAACAACTATTGTCCCGCTCCCAGATTGACCTGGCGCCAGCGCTTCCTACGACCGGTGGTCAGAGTGCGGCCCCAGCGCGGCAGATGACCTGTGTGCACACTGATGGTTACATCATGACTCTTCCCCCCCCAAACGTCAGACAGCAGCTCAGCCAAAGAACGGCCATCACCTTGACTCCGCCCCCCACCGCCCCCAACCCCACCCCCTCAGTTATTAATACTCACCTCAGGCTGTCCCTCTGCCAGACCCAACAGGTCCACCCCAACTGCCCCACCTACCCCCACCCAAACTCCAAATCCTTGGGAACGGATGAGAGAATTTTAGGAGGGGAAATGTCCTCGTCAAAATGCACAAGGTCCGTGTTAATACACAAACCAGCTCCCGCCCAACCCTCCTCTTCCAAAACAAGGGTTCAATGACCAGAGCAAGAGACGGGCGTTTAAGCGTTTTTCTCATCGCATGTCCTTTGCCACATTCCGACGTGCATCTAAAATCTCCATTTGTCCATAATACAACTCTTACCAGCACCACGAAGAATGCCTCAGGATTATTTTTCTCCCCTTGTGATATACAAATTCTGTGAAAGCCAGACTCCAACAGTGCAACAACCCGAGAAGGCCAACTGTTCTCATTAATTGACAACGTGGAACTGAATAAATTCCAATTAAAGCCTCGCGATACCACATCGCTTCACTGCCTTAGTTTTAAGAGTCATCAATAATAATAGTGTCTACATAGCAAAGATGCTAAAGCAGAACACAGCACTGACAGAGGTGAAAGTGTGATGCCTGGCGACATTCGACTACATGATGCGAATGACATATTGATAGGGCCTGGATTAAATTACAGCTTTTTTTTTTTTACTCCCATCTTTCAACTTTTCCATTTCTTATTTGACCTCCAAAGGTTTTCACAAATCCATTCTTTTAATGGGATTATTGTAAACAGACAGATTATTGTAAACAGACAGACAGTTCCACAGCTGAATATATGCGGAAGCGTTTAAGGGTAATTATCTTTCCAAAGGACTGAAGCCCACAGCCTTTATCCCAAGAATTGATCTTTTTTGTCCTGAAGTTCGGTTCATCATCCCATTATGAGTTGGCTGTCCCTACTACCAACTCCAGGTGAGGACAGGGCATCTCCAGCATGTCGCGTCTGCGGTCATTTCGTAGATATCGGATTTTAATATCATGCTAAAAGTGAGCCGATGGTATTCCACAGGCTTCACAAGGTGCCATTTTGCTTCCAGAAGGGGAGAAGGGAGCCCAAGTGAATAATTAATTGTACCTGAAATGGCCGAAAGTCCAGACATCGATTAAGAAGAGTAAACAAAAAAAATTCAAAAATATTTGCTTCAATGCTTTGAGAAAAAAACACTGTGAAGGCTCAAGGGATAATCTTCCACACAAATTTAGAACTTTTCCTAAAAAACAATGCTTCATAAAAGGTTACAAGGGGAAGGAAAACCCAATATGCAACAGATGCGTACAATTGTTGCTCTACAAAATTAAATTCTCAAAAGGTTTTTGAGGGGGGAAAAAGTCACCAAACAACATGAATGACACAGCGCGTTCAAGACGTTTCGTTTCCAAGGCAACAGATATTATCGCCTATTTGTTTTTGCTGTCGCAACCTGAGCTGAAGCCTTACGGACTGGATTTTACTACCACAACAACAATGGGCGGGTGGAGTCGACAAGGCCGACAGCGGATGAACCAAGGAAGGCGAGGGGACAGTTTAAGGGATGCTCGTAAATCAGCTAACGACGCCTTAGAGAGCTTTGGGGGGGTATGGCCATTTCAGGAAGCCCCTCCTGAGTTCAAGACTTGGCAAAGCACTCAGAAGTCTGCACTTTCACTTCCTGGTTTGCCACACCGCTCACAGACAAATTATTATTTCAGTCCGTGTACCAACAGAGAAGGCCCCACCCCCCACTGGTAGACAGACGCACAACCTTACAGGACTGCTGAACCCTCAACAGGGACAAAAGCGATCAATGCAACCAAAAACAAGAGCCGCTGCCGACGACAATAGGCACACTTGGCTACCTTCAGAACAAGGCTGTCCGCAGCAAATTCCACCAGCTATTATATACAGCCAATCAAAATGCAGCAAAGAAAAGCATAGCAGGCAAAGAAACAGCGACTGCCTTAGATAACTGCAGGAGGACACTTTGGGACACCTGAATTCATTATTTTTAAAATAAAATAATCATGTACGGGGGCCCTGACGGCTCATCGGTCTAAGCGTGCGCACCATAAAGGCTTTGACCTTCCTGCTGCGACCCGGGTTCGATTCCGGATCGGGTCATTTGCCGCATGTCTTCCCCATTCTTCTCCCCAGCTTTCCTGTCTTTCTCTACTGTATGACTATCAAATAAAGGAAAAAAATCCCCAAAAAACAATCTTTAAAAAAAAAAAAAAAAATCATAATTTATATCATTTAAGATTCATATAAAATAAGGCAGTTGGCACTATTCAACTTGAGGTACAATTTTCTACATTAGATGAGTAGTGGATGAGAAACCATGTGAGCGAGGTCTTAAGGTCCTAACAAAAAAAAAAAAAAAAAACGAAGGGAAAACGCAGCGGGACTCGCTGTCCAATGCGGTTGATGTCCTCAGTATTGACACACAGATGGATACAGAGCTTCCCTGGGAGGGTGCAGTGCATATGCGATATAAATGCTATTTGAGTACTGTTGCACTACTTTCCGTAGAAATAAAGAGAATTCGATCAAAACGTGAAGTACTTTTCTGAGGGGGATCAACACTTTTTTTGTTTTCCTCCCCTTCCCCCCCCCCACCCTAAATAGAGCCAAATTTCTTGACTCACCGCCAAGCGACCTGCTCCCGTTGACTCAGGTGGATGCCATGGCACCCAATTCCTCCAAGTGACGTGAGGACTAGCCTGCGTTTCTTTACACTATGCAGTCACACTGGAATTACACACTGCCTACGCCCTCAGAAGATCACATAGTCAGCGTACAATTTAGCTTGCACAGCTATATGCGCCTGGCCGACCAGAAGATGAACCAACAATTTTTTTTTTTTTTTTTTTTTTTTTTTTTTTTTTTTTAAATCGGTTTAACACCCATTATCCCCAGAAAGGCTACGCTAACTGTTGCTTTGCTCATCTCGTCGCTGGTTATGGCGTGGCTGAGAATCGAAGACCTGACCGAAGTGCTCTCAGACAAACGTCTTCGCAGAGAAGCACTTGGAGGTCCTGCTTTATTTTAAACTGAAATTTAGTGCCACCCAGTATCCAATTCCGTGAAATTAAACGTGTAGAAGCAGCAGGTATGATCACAAGCCGGGTTATTGGTAGACCATGACCAGTCGTCTGCAGTGGCAGGACACGTTCCCCTATTACTGGTAGAACGGATGAGTTGGCCAGGGTTCATTACACAGCGTTTAAGCATTTAGCAGCCATCGTACACGGTTTCACTTTTTCACCTGCCGGACATCCTACTGAGGCAATCCAGTTTGAATTGGACAGTGAAAGAAATTGAGCCTTGCTACAAACCCACTTCTGTCAGAGTGCATTAAGCCCTCTCACTGAGGAGACTGAAGCTTGCAATGGAGCCATTTTGCCCAAGTGTGCATGCACACCTCATTCCTGAAAAGGGACCCTTGACGTGCGTAACACCAAAATCTGAATCATTTGATAAAGTAATGTAATAGTAATTTTTTCGTCAAACTGCGTGAACCACTGGCACTGTTTAGTCTGAGTTTCTCAGAGAGAAAATAATTTTTAACCATGAACCACCATCCACATATTCAACTTCAGAAGTGCATCATTGTGTTTTTTTTTTTTGTGTTGATGTCACCTGAAGTCCAAATCCCCAGCCAATCAAAGAAATAACCGTTTGTGAAGAGTAGTGCGTAGAGACGGCAGACAACTGACATTACGCAATACAACTAGTGCAGACACTAAAAAAAAATTTAACAAGGAAATTTGAGTAAGGGAAGTAGTTAAAATGGTTACACAGTAAGAGGATAGGGATTAAAAAATTTGTGTTACCCGATGTCCCAACAACCACCACATCATAAATAATTGCACAGTAATTAATACATCAATTTAAAATTATTTGCATAGATGAGCACATTCATAGTACAGTCAGTCTCAAAATACATTGCTTTCAGGCCCATCCACCTAGTTTCACTGAATTCAGCATCTTTTATTATGTCTGGCCAAGACCTAAGCAAATCGTTGTTTACAGATTTTCACTCTGCCATGCAAGACATTTAGAATTCAGAAATCAAAACATTTATCACCTTGTCAAAAAAAACAAGTGAGGTCTTGCTATGGCCTTTTAACCTTAAAACTTGGTCTTCAGAAACACTTGCGCCGTCAAGATTTCAGTCAAAAAAATAAAGCCATCTTTACATCTAATTTCTTTCATTAGACCATCATCTGTATATGCAACCTACATTAGTAAGGTATTGAGGTTTTGGGAAAAGGTCTTAGTGGGATTTTTACTTTTAGGAAAAAGGCATTTACACAGGATTAGTTATAAACAGAAAACTTGAGTATTCAGAGGAAGAGATCAGAATTATGATGAGAATGTAAACATGGAAATTGCCTTGCAGGCCAGTACACCTGACTTGCTGCAGGGGCTACCGTTTCAAAGCCCTTCATCCAAGAGAAAAACTAGTTTCTTTACGGAGAATAAAAAGCTCAGAAAAACAATCAACAAAAGTATTACTGGAACCGGATTATATGCTCGAGCAAAGACCTAACCGGGAAGAAACAAAGTGTGGCCTCACAGACAATGAGTGAAAAGCTGTTGTTTCAATTCAACCTCCGGATCCGTTCCCGATCACAGCGGTGTGCGGGGCGTGGCCTGGCCGCGGGTATCAGAATAGGGAAATGCGCTGCTAGTTGTGCCATGCAAATAAACGCTGGAGAGAACTGCCATTGAGAAGGTGGAAGGCGAAGCCTCCCTCCAGATCACCCCAGGGCTTCCTGCTGCTAATGAATGGGAGCCACTGTAACGGCACAATCGCGCCAGCAGCCGTAGCCTCCAGTGGGCGCGCAGTGCAACACGCCGGAAAGCAACTGCAGCTGCCGAATCCATTCTTAAAAAACCCATACTCTCCATGTTAATAAAATGGGATCCATATTCTCTATTGCAGACACCAATAGCGACTGGGGAGGGAATATCCCTCAACCCCCCCTCCCGATGTTTGCGCTCTCACTCAGCTGTGTTTCTTATCGACACAAAGTCCACATAATTATGAATATGTATACAGCACGGGAGAGCCTGTAAAACATTGCCGATCCTTTAACAACAAGGAAGACTCGACATAAAACCATTGACGGCACAACCAAGCTGCGTGATCAGGGAGAGACACGGGGGGTGTGGGGGGGGGACCAGGAGGGCTGCTTGTAAACTGGAGGCAATTGAGCGTAGAGCCAGGCTGTAACTGGGAGGTGCATGGGACCGGACACTTAGCTGTAGGGCGGGGCGACGTGGACAAAATCTAATCTCAATTTTTTTTGACCAAATACCTCAATATCGATATTCTGCCAATATTATTTTTGATAACCATTCATTAGTAATGTGCACAACCAAGCAGGTGGAGGCAACAGCTACGACAGTCTCGTGAGAGCAGAAAAATGCGACCCTTTACTGTAATGCAGCTTTTAAAACCAGAAGAGCCAACTCTTCTCAAATCACAATATTATGATATCCAAAATCCATGACGATATTTTACTTTGCATCACGATATCGATATACTTCCCAGCCCTACTTAGGCACATGCCTGCTTAGTGCATTCCTCCCCCAACTCACCCAAACCCTTCACACCACTCCGGTGCAGTTTCTGCACTGCCCTCGGAGGACTGCGAAAGCGCATGTGATGCCTTTGCCCCCCCCCCCTCCCCCCCCACCCCCCCACCCCCCCCCCGCTCTAATTTTACCCAGGCACAGGACACCTCCAAACTACCCTCGACGAGGGGGAATGTGTGTCAAAGGGCAAGAAGTGCTCCTCCTCGGGAGGCGTAGATGGGCATCCGACATCACGCCTCCGAAGGACCGGCCACACAACCCCTGCCATGTGCCCCCCGACCACCATTAGCACTGCTCTCCCTTTCAGCCGCTGTACATCATTTCTTTTCTTTCGCCTCCTTTGAAGACTTACCGCTTCAGTTTTTTTTCCCCCTGCCCGTTATGTCCTCAGAAAACAATTTTTTTTTTGAAGAAAATGAGGCACATCACAGAGAGGCCAGACTAGGGTTGACGACTCAAAAACATCCATTTGTTCTTGTTCATCAGGAGAAACAAAAAAAAAAAAAAAAAAAAAAAAACTCAAAAAGGAGCAGCCAGCCCTCCCCCAAATATCCCGCTGGTTAGGCGATGCCATTCGCAAATAATCTAAGCTGTGCCACAGAGACGCACCAGAATAACGCAGGCAAAAAAAAAAAAAAAAAAAGCAAAGTCATGAGGAGACTGCTTATCAACATTGTAAAAAGCGTTTCAACATGTTTTGCTTATAACACTGCTTATAACCAAGCCTGAACAGCGTTTCTAAATATACCACCAAACAGTCACACCAGCCGGACAGAGTTGCCAAGGAGCACAGCAACAGTAGCCTGAGCAATCAATTACAGCACCAATAACACACCGCCCAGGCGCCTACTGTATCGCAGAGTAACACCAGATCCATTGGATCCGACAGCACTGCTCTGTACAGTGTTATCCAGTGCTATGCCCTACGCGACACTTTGCTACTCTGTGCGCTGGGCTTCGGTTTGGCACACTTTAGCCCATTTCTTTCAACCCCCCCCCCTTTAAAAAAAAAAAAAAAAAATCCCTGGCAAAGACAGAAGAGAGAATGTGCATTCTGCATGCCTGGGCCCACGCAAGACGCTCCTCTCCCAGCACTTGCCAATGGAAAAATCTGGGCCTGGATCAAGCCAGGATGAGAGGGAGAGGGAGAGGGAGAGAGGGAGAGAGAGAGAGGATCCCAACTTCTTGGCTTCGCTGCTCCCGCACTGGACCAGTCTGTTCCTCTGCTGACTCCCATTCCTAAACAAGATTCAGTGTGTGTGTCTACATCTGGGCCCACAAAACAGGCCCCCTGATTAACAGAGGAGAGGAAAATGTGCCCATACCCCAGAGCTCCAGACGCATGCAAGCCAGCCCCGGCGTTTTCCTGCAACAGGACGGGCAGGACTATTGGCCAAATTTCAATCTCCGACCCAAACAGTAATCCGGGGACTCCTTTTTTTAACAACACCTTCTGAACAGGAGCGTGCAAAGAGCAGAAAGCAGAGCGAAGAGCAAAGACCGCATTTCAATTTACGGGGAGGCCAACTCTAATCGGTTCCACGGCCCTGCTCATTGGCTGTTCCCGTCAAAGGCAGAGGACGTAATTACCTCGGAGACTGGTGGGGGGGGGAATTAGAGGTGGGGTGCAAGCATGAGAGAGGGCCATCTCTCTCCACGGACCACTATCTTCAATTTATTAGCAAACACCTAATTGTGCTCAGCAGCTCCAGGAAAGAAGTTCAATTCCCTTCCCATTAAAGAGGGAGAGAGAGAGAGAGAGAGAGAGAGAGAGAGAGAGAGAGGGAGAGTTCACCAAAGAAGGAAAACAGGGAGAGGGAAAAAAAAAAAAAAGTTTAAACACAGACATGATTTAGAAAGAACAAGCAGAGCCAAGAGTTTGTGGTTTTTCTATTTTATTCCAACCGCATACCACGCTTGTGACCTCCTGTGACTACCGCTACCGACCCCGGCTCTCCTTTCCCCAGCTGCAAGGCGCGGCGGCTCACACACCAGAGCCGCCAGATCTGAAGCACCGGGGCGCCCCGGGGGACCGGACTGCGGCCACCGCCCCTGAAGAACCGTGGACACGTGTCCGGCGGATCTGGCAACCACGCAGTCAAGCAAGTCCAGACAGGGATGAGAGGGCAAGCCGTCGGGACTCGGGAGGGGAGTCTGTTTCCCTTCGCCAAAGCCCAGACACTCCGTAGTGGCCTCCGTGACAACCTCGCAAAAAAGCAAGGCTGGAAAAAGTCCCGCAAAAGGTCGTACAATAACTGCCACAAACAAATAAAACCTGAGATGAACAGTCAAATTAATTCTTTTCTCCTCCCCTCTAATGATCATATTTGAGATTTTTCAGACATGTCGTCTACTAGTGTATTTCAGTCCAATTTCTTCCATCATCTTAAACTACCCAAAAAGACTGCTCTTCACAGACTGAAGCCAAGGAAAGGATTCTACGGCCATTTTTGGAGCTTACAGCACTCAAATGGTATTCCCCCCATTATCAATACACTGCCCATCGGCTTTGAGGAATAAACACAAAGACTGAATGAAGAAAAATGGTAAAAATTAAAAATACATACACCAAGAAATGTGTTTTCCACCACTGAACAACCAGCAAAACCAAGGATCAGGTCTCACATCTGGACAAGCCAACAGAATTAGCAAACGACTGGCCCCAGCCTCGACCGCAGATGGAAGGGCTTCCGTGGGTCAGGATGCAAGATCCAAATGAATCCATGTGTTGATGACGCAAACTGGCGTTTGCCTCCTCTGAAGATGAGACTATTCGAGCCGGGATGCACTTTTAATGTTTCTTTTCAGAACAAATGATCATCTCCTTCACCATTACAATGCATTTCATGGTTGTGCCTTAATTTGCACTGTGCAACTAGCAACGCAACAATGACACCCGGGCAAACAGACTGACTGAGAACCGGGAGCTGGGGCAACGGGATTTTCAGCTGAGCTGGAACGAGACATGTGCAGGGACTAAGCACTATACTCAATTTTTCTAGCATGTATTGAAAACTGGCCCGTTTAGACAGTACCATGACTCTCTGTACTCACTTAAAGAAATGCTTACCTGATTTTGTATTTCCAGCTGGTACCCTGTTCCAGATCAATCTAAATGCAATTCTCGCAAAGCATGCTAATCACGTGTAGTTTAGGTAATATTACTCCCATTGATTAAAAATGCTCTACTATTCCTCCGCGTTGATTTGGAATTCTTGGTTTTCCTCAGATTAATACTCATCACCTCCATCTGTGTGCACTGCCCAGGCTATAAGTAGCAACTGAGCGATTGTACTGCCACATAATACAAGCACAGCCAGTTAACTGCCGCATCGTCGTCGGTCAGAAATCTCCCCATGGTAGAGAGAGTGAGGGTTTGTGGTCAGTCTCGCTGCAAACACCGCAGAACGGCATATATCGTGAAAACACCATTTTCACGCGATCAAAGCGCAAAAGGACCGAATGTGGCTGAGAGCAGTAATGGGGCGAAAGTTCGCAAGGAATGCATCAAGCCTGCACCAGCTATCAAAGAAAATTCTTAGTCCATTCTAGGCTTCAAACAAACGTTCAAAACAAGCCGTGCAACATACTTCACACAAATACTTCAGGGAAGACCATTATGTGTAAGGGAGAGGATCAAAGCAGACATTTCCTATCAAGTTGATGAAGTCCACGTGGAATCTCAACTGAACCCCTTCGCTACTTGAATGCAGAGCCAGAAATGCTAGTTGTCTTGATGCTAGTGGATGAACTCCACCCGTCTTTGTGCTCACTACAACAGGATTGATGCGAACCAGACAACCAAGTTCTTGGTAAACAAAGAAGTCAACGCAAAGCGTTGGTTGCTATATGCCTCCACCTACCATAGCTTCATGCATCCTCAAGGTTGATCTTTGATCTCTGCACACTGCTGATCATGTGACCAAGACCTTTGACCCGATGGCCGCCAAAATCAAATCAATTCAGCAACCCTCCATGGGGAGTCGCAATGTTTGTTTTGGTCAAAAGCCATCCACTCCTCCAGGAGATATCATGCACACTTAACGGGTGACCATCACACTATCTGGCTAACAAAAAGACGACTGGTAAACAGCATGTCTCCCACCCAATGTTCGTGGCAGGGCTGTAAAAATACCGCCAACCATGCATTTTTGGATGGTCAAAGGAGCAACACTGCCACCCTTTGAGGTGGGTGAAAACTCCTGCACCTTGTGCAGGGTTCTGTCGAACGTTATTCAAAATTGCTCTCTGTATTGAGTGAAAAAAGTGGCACTCGCCAGTGAAATAGGCTATAAAAAGCATACAGCTCAAGCCATTTGCGCAGGTGTGCTATTTAGAATCACGTTGATTTAAATACAGCAAATATGCGTCTAGATAAATGATTGTCGTCTTGCCAAATCGGGGAGAACAAGCAGCACCTGTTAAGCGTGCAGTGCTCTCGGAGTGAACCTTCTGTTAATTGCGAAAATGACTGCGAACAGGTCAGGACTAATGATTGTTTAAAACGGATGTCTCTTGTCCACCCCGATTCTCAGTTCTACAGACTTAACCCCATGATTTCATCGCTGTTAGATAGAGAAACCATGTCTTCAGTTGCCAATTACGATAATTGGAAAACGCCTCAATAAAGGAAAATGATTGAGAACCACCCAGGAATATCCTAATTGTCATCAAGGGATGTGTCTGTGCCCCCTCAATTCCCTATTCTAGCACCCAGCCTGATGAAATCATGGGCTAAATTCAGTAGGATACAGTGGCAAAGCCAGAACTAAGAATTGGGTGCACAAAACATCCATTTAAAGCAATTATTAGTCCTGACCTGTTCTGTCATTTTCATAATCAACAAAAGGTTCACTCTGAGAGCACTTCACACTTAACAGGTGCTGCTTGTTCGCCCCGATTTGGTAAGACTACAATCATTCATCTGGCCGCGCATTTGCTGCATTTAAATCAACGTTGTTCAAAATTGCATACCTGTCGACTCAAGCAAATAGCTTGAGCGACTGGCTTTTTATAGCCTATTTAACCACAGAGTGCCACTTTTTTTTTTTTTTTTTTTTTAAATCAACCGACGCAATACCGAGAGCGAAAGGCAATATTTCATTGGAACGCGGACCAGTTCAATCCAAGCGGAGCACCGGCCTATGAATAAGTAAATTATTTTTCTCTACTGAATTTAGCCCATTTTTTCCCATTGCCGTTAGATCGCATATGGAGAGAAATCGTGTCTTCAGTTGCCAATGACGATAATTGGAAAACTTGCCAGGATTAAAAAGGGACGCGTCTGTGCCACCCCAAGTCGCAGTTCTAGACCCGCCACTGAGCACACATGATCCTAATTGCCCATTAACATTAATAAGTGCGCACAATTGATTTCGGATTGTCATCTGTGCTGAAAATAATGTCAAGGACTTGCCTTGACAGTATCTCGCCGATATAGTCTCTCAAATCTGTTGCTCTGAAGAAATCAATGCTTTCAGTTTGTAGAAGAAACCAATAGAACTTATAGTCTAGCTATATCGTCAGGGGGAAAAGAATTTCGGATCTAGCCTCCACTGTTTTCCGGCTTTTTATTTTCCAGAACGATTTGCAAAGGGGGGCGCCAATATGTTTTAGTGGAGTTTTATCAGTGATAAAGAGGGTTTAGAATTTAACATAGATATTTAATATCGCAAATGCATATGCTGCGCCTGCCCTAGCAACCCAGTGTGTCATCAGTGACATAGTGACGGCAGTCAACGACATGCAACTGACATGAACAGCAGCACATCAAACTAAACTCTAAATTTCCTTCACTGGACGTACGCTTGACATGTTTTCATATCTTAATGTTTCTCTGGGTACCCAAACATTAATCCATATTTGGAGAAGGTTGAACAGGCTACAGAACTCCTAATCTTGCCATCCAGACACAAAATGTACGCTGCACAGCCTAGAATCTTCCCGAATGAAAAATATTCCTGTTTATAGTCCGAATCCACGTTGTAAACTGCCTTTCACCTTGGGGAAAGCCAAAGAACATATGATTCCCCACCTTTTAAATAGGATTTGAGCATCTTCTGCCCCACAGTCTACAAAGAGCATCCGCACTCCAAATCTCACTTTTCACATCCTTAAACTGAAAGGGTCGAAATTGCTGCCATGCCCCCTGCTGAAAAAGAGAAAACGCATCTCGGCACCCCCTCCTCGCTCAACAAAATGGAACCGGAAGGGCAGAAATTTGCCGACCAGCACTCCTAACATCCTGGGCAGAACACTGCTTGTGGGGAATGCTAAACTCACCAGTGAAAAAATGCAAAGAATCAAGTGAGGTTGACTTTGAGCTAAAACACACAAACAGGTCTTGAGCTTCCTTAAAGTGGCGCGATGCTCCGAATGTCCCGTCCTGCCACCCCTGCATGTACACGTGAGCACAATCCCAGAGAAGAGCAGGAATACAGAAACCCGTGGGATCTTGGAAGAAAATTCCATCCATCTGCGTACCCGAGTCGGTTGACCTGGGCACTATCCCCAAGACAGACAAATGCCAGAATGGCCTTTTCTCAACTCTGGCTGAAAGTACGAACAGAAATGCCAGAAGTGCCAGTGAGCAAAGTTCAACAAGCTAGGTTGTTCGTTCTCCTTTCGTCATGTTTTTTTGGCTGGTTGGAAAAAATGCAAAAAATAAACCAATGAACAAAGAGCCTCAGCTCATACAGCCCAATTGCCATACTTCCCAGTTCAATTAATACAAAATAAGACCGCAGCTTAGGGAAGGACTTTTCACAGGTCAGAGATGGTGACCAAAACACAATGCCCTCTGATGTGAACTGCAGCTTGTCCGCTAAAAGGCAGCTGTGAGGAAAAATTAAAAAAAATAAATAAATAAAAGAGGAGGATAAAGGTAGACTGATGAGGAGAGGGAACCAACCCTGCTTCATAAGCGACAATTTTTTCCCCCCCTTTATTTAACCAGGAAAATCCCTTAAGAAAATCTCCTTTTTGTGGGAAATCTGGCCAAGACAGCTCACCAAGGTGGGGGGGGGGTGGTTTAACTGAAGCAGAATGCCACATGAAGAGATGCGACAGAGCTGAACAGCACAGCAATGCAGCCCAAGCCTTAATGACCACGAGCCATGCATCTCGCCGACAAGTGCCAATTTTCTGAGCAGGGAATGGGCAAAAAAAGCACACATCAACCTCCGGAGATGCTGAGCGCTCAACCTCGGAGTCTCTTTTTTTCCCAGCAACATTTAGTAATATTTCGAAACAACTGCACTGTAGATTGCATAAGACACTACACAGTGTTCACTTCTTTCCCAGCGAGAGGTACAACATGAGAAAAGTACTCGTAAATTTGCTGCCAAAACCACTGATAGAGACTCCATGTAACCAGTCACAGTGGGCATGAAAGAACACAAATGGTTAAACAGGGCCTACGAGAGAGCAGGCAGACTCCCCACAGCCGAACTTTGACCTGAAAAACTCCTCGTTGCGCAAGAGCCAATGTCTACGCAGCCGATCAACACTTCACAATAGCTGTACACAGTGTGCCAGCGGAGGAGATATCATTTATCTAAGCAGGGGATCGGCTGTTTATGTGCGGGCCGCCTCCCTTTCTCTGCTAACTATCATGTCCTTTCAGTTTACAGAGACGGAAACCTTCCAAAAAGTACAATGATATCAGAATATGGATCACCACCCTTCAAGAGAAACTACTATGGCCAATATCTAGAAGACTGGGGCACATAAATAATGGTAGAACGAGCAACCATTCAGCACTACAGTACTACATCATAAGTAATGCGACAAGTAGTACAGGAAACAGAGGCAGAACGGAGTGCTCGCTATATATTTATAAATCATAACAAATCACGCTGAAGGAGGCAGAGAGAGAGGGGAACAGTTGATTGGCTGTAAACACAATCTAGTGTCATTTCCGTTGTCCCGCTAAAAGCATTTGTTCTCAGAGCTGAAAATGAGATTGTTTTGAACCGAATTTCAGATGAGATTTAATGGCAAATGATAAGTCAGGTGGCACTAGTGACAGAAACGAGAAATATCTGATGGCTGAAATGCAGCACTTGCGTCAAACCCACGTCAAACAATACAAAACAAAGTACAATTAACCCCTTTGCAGTTTGCACAGATAGACGCTGCTGCCCGTAAATTCCAAAATTCTTAAATATTTCCAAATGTCTTGCTTCACTGGAATAATTTTCCCGAGTCTCTGTGAAAAAATACTGAGCTAAAAAGCCTTAAATAGGCTCATGCATAGCAGGCAAAATAGGCGTCATTTGTGTTCTGTGCAAAGGAGTTAACCAAGTCACATGAAAACTTAACTTATTTTATTTTTCAGAGGACATGATTGTGATATTATTTTCTATGCATGCGTTAGAGCATAACACAATTGGTTGTATCGAAATGCATAACTCCGGTAGGGACGATTACACACAAGGAATATGGCTTTGTTTTTTTTTTTTATCGTCCTACTTCCTCAACAGTGAAAAAAAATTCCTGTAAACGTACAGGAGACCAGCCATAATGGAAAGCAATGTCCTGTTCCTCTACCGCACCTTTCACAAGAGAACACTGTCCTTGGGAACGGATGACCTTCAAATTACAAATGAGAAACCAGGCAACAGAGAGAAAAATAAAGCCGGAGGGCAGAGTGTGTATTCATACGTGCTCACTACATGCATCTCTGCGCGCATGTGTGTTTGTTGTATTTATGGGCGCGTTTGCGCCAGGGGGGGGAATCTATACTAGTTGTTGCTACGTGCAGATATCACCTAGCCACCGCGCAGCAGCCCTGCGACAGCCCAGCAAAGCCACACAACGGCAAAGCTGCAACTGGTGAGCTGCTGAGATTATCCACTTGTCCACAGCCATCTGAAATCCATTACGCGCAGGAGAAACTGCGATGCCCCTCGCGCACCCCTGTTCTAGTCCTTTCCGAGTGCCTCTCCCTGAAGCTTTCTGGAACGCGCCAAGCCTTCCCACATCCTTGCCGCGTTTCCCCGGGATTCCCCAAAATCCCATGGGACGGCCGCTGCTAGCAACTGCTGCGCCACAAACGGGCCAATGGTTCCCCCCGTTCCGCAAACAAAAACTCCAAGTAAACAATTAGACCTGAGCAGCAGATGCAGGGAGGGAGGCTTTGAGAGGGAACTGAACACCCTTCCTCGAGCTGACAAACCCAGTGATTATGACACTCGCTGCTTTTGCAAGGCCTGATTAAAATAGACTGCAAACAGTATGTGAAGCTCAGAGAATCTACCGGCAGTACGAACTTCCCTCTAAGACATGCTCCAGGCAACATGCTAGCTTAGGGATGACAATGAATAAAAGTCAATGGAAAAGGCACTTGTTAGCTTTTTTAGCCTTGGTCCACACTTGTATTCATTGTCATTACACGGTAAGCATGTAAGCTAGGAGTGTGCCTTTAAAAGGTGCCCTCAGAGACAGCGAGGCATGTCAAAAGAATCTCTACCACTGCAGTTTTAACTACTCCGCATGTGAACACGTCCTTTTATGCCTCTCTTAAGCCGTACACTCACAAATTGGGGGGGGGAGTAACACTGCCTAAGCAGTGCAAATGCTGAAATCCGCCAGAAAACCCACAAGGACTTCTGACAGCTCGTAAAAAAAAAAAAAAAAACAGAGGACATAGCAGTGTGCCAACAGTTTACTAACCTCAAAGAAAATAAAGGACTCCCCACATTGTGCTACCTGCAAACAGGCCAAGATGTGCAACTTCTATTTTTCTAAACTTGCGGAAAGATGGGAGAAAAGCTGGAAGCGACTACGGCTCAGTCACAATCTGTTGCAACGAGGCTACTGCCCGTGAGAAATTAACTGCTTACAGCAGATTCTCACTAAACGGGTAAAACAAACTTCACAGCTATGTCACAGGCTGAACTCCTTCTCCATTGTGTTAAGCAAATGAACCTGAAGACATGAAAATGACTCGATTCACTGCCATGTCAAGCGCTGAGTGTAATGTGCCTGATCCTCAAACACTTCCACTAGGAAGTGCATGTGACCCGCTGAGCTGAGCACGCCGGCGAGCCCGGAATACGCCTGTTTGCCTTCACTCAGCCGTGCGCTAATTTGGGCTGATCCATGCGGTGAGGTACCTTAGCATTAGGCCAGAAACCTATAAACACACTGCAAAAACAGAAAACATTCCATTTCCCTTGACAAATTGTATAAGAAAAGGTGTGCGCGTGTGCAAGCATGAGAGAGAGAGAGAGAGAGAGAGAGAGAGAGAGAGAGAGAGAGCGAGCGAGGGTGCATATTTGCATTTGTGAGTATATAGAGGAAGCATTTTTTCAAAAAGATTAAAATGTCATACATCAAGCACTCTTGATTAAACAGTCAATGTTTAGGCGAAAAAAAAAAAAGTTAATAAATGGAGGAAAAAAGTGCCTTTGGTAGTTGAGTCATAAACCAACCAGACTAAACTAACCAATGACTAAACCGTGAACAATTAAAGCAGAATTCAAACAGCAAGCCGCAACAAGCCCCCAAACTCTAACTGAATAAAGCCAAGAACACAGCACTCGTAAAATGCCCGCTTTCTATATGCGCAACCCGACTGTTTGGCTTTTTTTTTTTTTTTGGGGGGGGTGGGGGGGGGAGATGAGGGGGAGGGAGGGCTGAGGGGGTGGGGCTGGAGAAAGGGGGGGGTGGGGAAAACTGTGCCACACTACTGTTTCAGCACATAGTTCAGGGCTACGTGTGCGCCGTGTTGCGCAATAGGCCAAGCAAACAGGCTCCATTTTGGAAATGTAGAGTGTATGTTAAAGGTTCCTCTTGCGGCTTTCTAGGCTGCATCTGTCCGTAGTGTGTGTGTGTGTGTGTGTGTGTGTGTGCGTGCGAGACAGAGGGAGAGAGAGAGAGAGAGAGAGAGAGAGAGAGGGAGCGCAAAAGGGAGGGAGAGCAAGAGAGAGAGGGAGGGAGAGTGAGGGAGCCATGTTCCGGTAGGTGTTTTGACGAGAGGCTTAAGAAGGGCAGCTCGCGCGCTTGCGCACGAGGATCTGGTCGGAGGGATCAGAGAGGACACGTGTCGGCCTGGGAGTGGAAGCCGCTCTCCCCTCCAGAGCCTCACCTCGAATAACGAGCCAATGTGCATGACCGTTCTCGCGCACACATGCACACACAAACACACACACACACACACACACACAGAGATGCAAAGGTGAACAAGCACACGCGCACAGAGACGTACACAAGGCAAAAATGGCATACAGACAAATGGCTCAACCACACACAGCCAGGTAGACTCGGGCGCGCACACACACACTAACATACGCAGCCTGAGCGTACAGATATATATACACTGCGGCGCGGGTCCGTACATCCACAGACTGACAAAATGAACACACAAACACAACCACAAAGAAACACACATGCGCATGGACAGGTAAACAGACACACAACACTAGTACACATGCATATACAGACACCACACAAACGCAGTCAGCCACACACGGGCACACATACAGACACGCAAGAACACGCACACATACACACACGTTTCACACGCTCGCTCGCTCACTCACTCTCCTGGCAGGGAAGCATTGCATCATATTCTGAAAATGGCTCCTGCTTTGACAACACTTGACAAAACTAGAGCTAAACCACATGACCCTATAGGGCATCACACCTGCATTCTGCCCTTTCCAAAGTAAAGGACATCCAACAGCCCCACGATCCTCAGACCCTCACTCTACTTTTCATGAGCTTTTATGAAAAAGCGGTGTCCTCTCTGCCCAAACCTGAACCCACCACATTCAGGGAGCCCGTCTACCCCAGAGCCACACAAAGTCACCATAGAGCCGTGCAAACAAACCATCGCCCTGTCATTACCTCAGCTCGTACGCATAAAGCACATGTTCCGTCTAATTGACTCAAAGACGAGACGGTGAGCGCCAAGAGTTTAGAATCTTTAGATGGGAGCAAAATTGACCTCAAATTAAAAAAATATATACATATATATTTTGAATTGGGAATTAAAGCTCAAAAATCCAAACAAAAGAAAGACGGCCAATAAACATGCAGCCTCAGAGAGCGGAGGAGAAAACGGAAGGCGGACACTGGCCTTCATGGGATCAAGGTTTTGAGGGGGAAAACAATAAGGAGAATGCGAGGAATGCATGGAGCCATCTGACCGAAGGAGGAGTCAGGACGACAGCGCTGCACACTGCAGGATTCTCGCTGCCACGAACTCACTTCCGCGTAAAATCTATGCGTTTCCCCGCCATATTCGTGTTTTCTTTGAACTGGACACCGAACAGCCAGCCTGAACAGCAGACAGTTCTGAACTGCTAATTTTGCGAAGCCTGTAGAGGCAGCCAATGTATTTCATAGTTTAAAGTCTTGGATTGATTAAGTAGCCTAATTCAAGAATGGCACAGAAATATTATATGAGGTTTTGCGCTTTAAGAAAAAGTAAATAAATAATTAAATGTAGCCGTTTACATTTTCCCTTGTGGAATATAAATATTCCCTTGACAACAGATTTCCGAAGCCTGTTCTTCGGAGTAGTATTTCCTTGTGACACTGGCAAACAAGCTCTTCCATGCAAATCATGTCAGTGCCTCGTAACGCCATTCACAAAAAGTCTGCACACAATACACCATCCATTTCCCTCCAGAAACTATTTGTAAATTAATATAATCTTTCCAAAAAAAAAAATTGAAGGTCTTCTTTTTCTACTAGCATTGAAAATATAAAGACACAGTGGTTTTGACTCATTTCCAAGGAGATTCTGTCGCTACCCAAGTAAGTATTTTTGATTTTGTTCAAGTTACTGAAATTTGCATAGCGACTGCATGTCATGCTTGATCGTCTATGTACCTAGCTAGCCAAGAGCCACCCTAAGAATTACCTTAGCACACATGCATTATCTTCGC
Source organism: Gymnothorax reevesii (assembly GCA_029721435.1). Taxonomy (NCBI): domain Eukaryota; kingdom Metazoa; phylum Chordata; class Actinopteri; order Anguilliformes; family Muraenidae; genus Gymnothorax; species Gymnothorax reevesii. Next base: position 33,975,981 of record CM056575.1, read on the forward strand.
ATAATTATTGCATAGTTTATTAGCTAGCTATTAATCAATTCTGTACTCACAAACCGTTGCTAGGTTACCCAAAGACGATATACGAGACTTGTCAACAGGAACAAAGAGAATGGGCCACCATTTAATGGCATTCAGTTGCAGAAGACTAGTGAAGCTATTCACATTAAATGGAATGTTGCTCCTGAACAAATGCTAGCCATGGACCATTCTTATCACAACTGACTGATTTCTAAGTTTTGCTAATCTTAGGACAACTGCGTGTTCTACTTGGTTGTAAATGAAACAACTATCCTCATAGTTCTAGTTGCTTAGCCTGCAGACCATACCTTTGCACACTCACTGTACAGTCCACCAGCTACTATATCAGTTAAAGTGAATTTAGATATTGCTAGTTTAGTCTGGGAATTTTGATATGGTCATGATCCATCGATGCCTGGAGTATGAGGCCGAAGGCTGCTTGCTGGGGAATAGGAGCTGAGCTCTTAAAGGGAAGGCCCACTCAAAACAGCCAATTATCAGCCAGAATAATGTAAATCCAAAGTCGCACACCCCCAAAAAAAAAAAAAAAAAAAAGTTTATAAAACTCCCTTTTTGGACCTCCAAGAATATAAGAACTAAAACAGCACAGTAGGGGACCTTTGAAGTTGTAAGGAGAAATGTCTTGTAATAAGAATTAACTTCATTAACCTAAATAGTCCCTGCTCAGGGCAGAGTACTTTCCAATGGGCCAGGGGCGTGGCCTGCAGGGCTTAAAATCTGATTGGTCCAGTATCCACAGCATTTCGGGCATTTTGAATCCACTTTGCAGCAAGCACTCACCTCCTTGCCAGGGTGAATTTGATTAATCTATCTGCAATGTGATATTATAAACACAGAATATTTTGCAGTGCGGAAATTTTTGCGCATTTCGCTCAACCCGCATCTGGCGTGGAAATAAGAACTCGCAAAAATTGTTGTTTCCGTTTATTATATTTTTTTTGTGCGCGTACATAGAACTTGAAACTAAAAATGCTAAATTCAAGCACGAGAAAACAATCGCGCAAACATTTCCACTTCAACAGAAAAGTAAAATCAGAAGAAAATACAGCTCCAATATCCTCCATGGATATCCTCCACTCGCAGAAATGATGATGCCAGCCTGTTTGTTGCATTATACGGAGTTATTATGGCCTTCGTTTTCCTCTTATTGCAACCTACCGAACTGGTGGTTTACTGTGGTTACTTTGATTGCTTTTCCATACGTCATCAGCCTGATCTGCATAATCTGCCCAGGACTTCAGGCCGCAGTCGGAATGCAACCAACAATGGGCCACAGGAACCTTTCAGTTCCTCGAAGAGAATTACCAGGAACTACAAGTTCCTGGTATTTGTGGTCGGAAAGCGGCTATTGATAGTTCTATTTTGTGGTCCAAATAAAATTAGATGAATAAAGCCCTACTGAAGCAAAAAGAGGACACAAGGCATTGATTTGTTGGCTAGGCTTTCCTGCAAAAAAATACCTCATGGCCATCTTAAAAATTAAATCATATTGAAATAGTAAAAATTAAATGATACCAATGAACAATGATATAGTATACTGGTTTCTAATCGATGAAGATAACATTTCATAAGATTGTGCTTTTGACACAACTAAAGTGGAAATCTAGTCAATGGAAGCATAAGCATAACTACATGCTTGAGAATGATGAGCAGTAATTAAGCAAAATAAAATAAAAAAAACACTAAGAAAATAGGAACATAAAAAAAAAAAAAAAATGAACCTTTAATTTAAATGCATAGACAAAATAATCAAGCTGGTGTCAAGCCCGATAAGGATTTTTTTCACCCCCAAAGCTTAACCTACGACACACATTAAATAAAAATCAGAAGACTTTGGAGTAAACGGAAGAATAAAAGTTAAGTCGCGTTTCAACGCGCTTCATTCCGCACAAGCCTGGCCAGAACTGCAAAAATCATTTAATGGAGAGAAACAAAGATGAGCTTGTTTGCAATGCCACTTTTTTCAACCGATCATTTCTGCTCATCTACCCAGAAAAACCTATTTTTTAAAAAAGCTCTAAAAATGATGGACCAGGACAATGATACTTTCTCTAAAATACCAAGAATTCAAAGAGTTGATAGGTTAAAGGTTAAGGGTTAAAGGAGCTGGCCACTTACTTCTCTGGCAATGGTCCTGCGTCCAGCAGCGCTCGCTGAAGTGGCCGTTGAGTGTGGTCTGGTTGCAGGTGGTCTTGCCCTTGGCCGTGCCAGGACAGACGTCGCCGCACTCTCGGTCATTCTTGTTGGAGACGATGTAGTTGTCCTCCATCGAGTCGAGGATCTTAGACCAGTCGAGGGTGGACAGGTAGCAGAGGTCGGGGTTCTTCTCAATGCGCACAGCACCACGAGTGATGTTCATGAGGCTGTGCAGCCCAATGTCCTTCATCTGCAGCATCTCAAACACCACCAGGGCATAGTTGAAAAAGAGGTTGTTCCCCCGAATGACCGTGAGGTTGGGGAAGAGGTCGCGGAGGCTCTCCAGACCGTAGACGCGGAACAGTAGGAGGTAGTCTGTGACGACGGTGAGGCGCGGGAAGCTCAGGTCTCGAAAGTCCTCCGGCCTGGTCTTAAACATCAGCAGGATTTTCAGGTGGCCCTCAATCACCGTACAGTTCTCCAACGACTGCAGGTTGGTCACATTGTTGCGAATGTCTTTGCTTGAACAAACTGGAGAAAGAGGAGAGAGGAATAAAGTCTATTAGCTCCTCAGTTTTGGCCTAAATTACTCACCAACCATGGATGAATTCAGATTTGCAGAACTACCCAATTTAGCTGTCGTTTTACTCAAGAACTTAATAACATCTAGTCATGTGTTCAGGGGCATCAATCCAAAGGTTTCCTAGAAAACTAAATGCAAGTAATTATCAATGAACATGGGCCAAACCCGGGTATTTATAACTGTAGCCTAAAATTACACCGAAGTTCAGCTCGGAAATTGCATTTTTGCATTTATAAAGAAAAAAAAAAAAAAAAAAAAAAAGTACAGCGAAAGGACTTGTACTGAGCAATTCTCGAAAAATGTAGGCTACGGTTTAATCATGTTTAACCATTAATCATCTTTAATCTGTGGCAGTTCTCCAATAAGAGAGAGGTCACGGGGACAGAGCTGAGTAAACATCATAGTCAGTCACGCTTGCCCAGCCCGCTCCATTCACAATCTATGCGAGCAGCGAGAGGAGAATGGAAGAATTCATTAGGGCACGGATACTCATGAGATGCACACTGAGCAGGAACATCTGCCTGCAGATAATAAAAAGCAGCACTTCATTCACTACCGCATCATGGTTCAATCATTACGACGGTGACTCCGATTCCTCTTCAGAATCTCTCTTCGAAGTATTTTCATTAAACCCCGCCCGCACCGCTCAGATTTGAGTTCAAAACCTGGACAGTGGCTTACGTTGACAACCTCAACCCAGGAAAAAAAAAATGCGACGAACCAAAAGCACGTCCCTAGCTTTCGTCTTGCGAAACGTGAACGTCACAGAGAACACGCCGGTGCTCTTGAAAGAGCGCTCTGCTGTTGCACAGGCTCTTGGGCATTTAAAAATCCGACGCAGACATGAAAATACTGGTGCTGGCAGTGCTGCTACAGCCTCTCCGGTGTCCACTTAAATTTTCCACACTTATCAGCGGCATAAAAGACTTCACACACAATACTCAAAGTACACTTCCTGATACCATTTCAGCAACAGACCAGAACAATAACTTCATTTAACCTTCATTGAACCAAATATTCCCCACGGATATCGAAATCTATTTCGCAAGGAGGACTGGACATTTGGTTTAATCACAGTCTGACCTCACAGTGTTGTCAGAAAAATCCCTGCTTAAAAGTTTTAGCAGCATTGAAGAACATGGAGGAGAGAGGGCTGAGGACCTACGGTGCCCTTAAGTGCTCCCATTTTACGTTATGAAAATGCACGGGTGCTCACACCGGGAAAAAAAATTTAGTATTATAATTACAGCTTTTTATCTTGTAATTGAAATTCATTTGTGTACTCCCTTCGCAGCTTATTAGCACAACATGGGATCCTGAGAAAAAGCGGCTCCGGAGAGCCTCGATGCACGTGTGTTTATAAAGGTCACACATGCTCCAAGGAAACGAGCGGCCCTGTAACTGCTCGCGAAAATGCGGCACTCTCAGAATCTCCTCCAGTCTCCAAGGAGTGGTCATCGTACTTGCTACGTTGCTACAGCTCCGTCTGGGGCAGGACTGCACTGCAGTGCAGTGCAGTGCGTTACACTGGGCAGAACCATCCGTATATGTGCTCGCCACAGACACACAGGCTGCATCATGGGAATACAAAACAGCCACGCCATCTGCTAGCATGAGCCCACTGTTCCATCACTGACAAATGCCATACAGCACAGCTAGCAGGAAACTTAATGGAACACAGCAGTATATGACCACTATATTCAAATTCAGGTGTGGTAAGAAAAAAAAAAAAAAAAAACAAGCCTTTATGGCCATTTCCTGTGTTGAGGCTTTTCAGGCAGAGTTGCACAGCAGAGGCGGTGGTTTAAGTTCAAAGCCATTCTAGAGTTACAGGTGAGGTCAATGTAAATGCAGATAAAAAGCTTTATGACTTGCAATTCGGGTCCACTGTACAGTATTCCAGACAAGCAGGTGCAACAAGGGGAAAATCTTCACCTGTGTAATCAGTCATGAACTGGTTGCACTTGAAGCCATTACAACTGGCAATACAGTAGACAAAGTTCTTCGAGTGCAAATAAAATTAGACCGAACAGAGAAAAATGCCCAGATTCTGTCCAGCAGCGGTCAGTGATTCTTTATGCCACTGCAATTCAGTTTTTGTAAATCAAACAGAACACCCATTCATTTAGGTTTTACTCTGTCAGAATTGCATCAGAACACAAGCAATTCCACTGCATCAACAAGAGTAGTTTTAGTGAACTAACATAACTAAAATGAGCCAAATAATATCAGCCATTAGAATGATGAAAAAATATTCACATTATTATTAGGAGATAATTTTGGGTAATTGCCAGAAAAACAACCGCGTCTAAAAATATGCTTAACCCAGGAACACAAAAAAAAAAAAAAAAAAAACCCCACAACTCGTCGATCCTGAAATACTGACAACAGAATATTGAGAAGAGAGACAATCATCCTGAAGCAGAAACAGCCATTTCATTGCAACTAGCCTAGCTATTAAACCCTTTTGGTTGTCATAGTGTTCAGAGCAGCAACAAAGAACATGCCAATCATGCACCTTTAACAATTGCTTACGGTTACAAGTAACGCGTTTCGCTCGTCTGCTTGAAGTAGGCTTGTAACTGTATGATGATACCAGCAGACGCAGGTAGAGATGCTGCAAGCATACTGACAATATTACTCACAATTACACAGCCCAGAACAAAAACAATATAGAGGGGGGGGGGGTAAACTCAGTTACATCAGGTCCCTCAAGACTTAATTGGGCAAACATAATAAAAAAGGCACTCTCTCTCCATAGCAACAAGTCGCAGCCAGTATACATAGGCCAGAGCTGCTCAAAAAACACTGGCAGCTCCAGGCCAGTCACATGAGCTCAAGCACCGAAGAAGGGTTTTACGGCGAGCTTCAACTGTCCGAGTCAGCATCTTCTGCTCGGAGACGCAGTGGGTGAGAACACGTGTTTCAGGGGCTAAACCTTCAAGAGGGTGATAGAAGTGATTAGGCCTTAGACAGTGCTTTAAAAAAAAAAAAAAAAAAAAAAAAAAAAAAAAAGTGCAGGAGTCGCATTTGATGGACATTTTTTTAATGCGATGCCAGTGGCTTAAAGTGAAATAGTGTGAGCTCAGTACATTTGGAGAGGTAGGAAGGTGGAGTAAAACATTTGGAGAGCCCCCGCTTCAACCTCCGTTCACTTTTCTAAGCCCTCTCCGCACCTCGAATTTTGGCCACTTGCGTGAGGTAGGACCCTCCCCACTTACAAAACGCTTTGCCGAGAAGGAACCTGCATTTTTCGTTGAGCTTGCATAAGCCTCTCAACAGCTTCCGTAACCCTTATGGTGAAAAGGGACACCCCGCCCGCTTCATATTGCGTGGAATGTGTGAAGACACAGCGGGGGAGCTCTTGTAATTACACTGTTTCAGTTCATCACTGCTAGGAGGCCACAAATTTGTCAAAGGCTCAAGAACAGCATAATAAATATACTGGGATTACTTCAGCATTTCCATCTCTTCCTCACATACTGTACAAATGCCTCGTAAAGTCTGGGAACTTCCTTTCCCCTCCTGCCCCATTACATACAGACACTACTCATCAGGATTATTACGCAAATCTACTTAAAATGACAATTGCAATGTAAACTTGCAAAAAAATTGAATGGATTTGTGAGTGCATACAAAACTACAGAAGTCTGTTATCCGCAGCCGCAGGTGTACCCTCCATATCTTAATTTCATGGTAGTCATCAGTAGTCAGTTATATTGGTAATAATGCAGTTTCCAAAAGCTCTCTGTTATGTCCCCTGAATAGAGGCAAAGTTACACCCAATTTGAAATTAATAATACTAGGCAACATCTGCAGTGGAAGCAAAATGACAGCTGATCCATACCCCAATACTTCAGTACAGAGGATAGAATAAAAGCGTTGCATACCACCTTTTGCAAGCTAATTTTCAGTAATGAGCCACACAAAAATACCTAAAACAAGCTCTCAACTTGAAATAATGAGCTTTTCCTCTTCAAGTGGCCAAATCATAAAATGGCCACCTGCACTTAACTAAAAAGGAGCCAGAGATTGTTTTTAAAGCAAAAAAAATAAATAAATGACTCCCCCCACCCCACCCCAACGCAGCTGCCCCTCATTCATGTTTGCAGACATTTGGGAAGAAACTAGAAAAGTTAACAACCTCAAACTAGCAAAAGGCACATCTGCACGAACTGATGCAAATGTGTGCAAATTTTCATTGAAATATATTAAACGTTTTCGGAGTTATGGCCCGGAAACAATGGGAACGCCGATGCAAACGTGGAGGGGAAACCGTACAAAAACAATACTTCACCCCTCCCTCCTGGTGGGGGGGAGGGGGGCGTAATAAAAACTCCTAATTGGGCAATGAAGCAAAAGTAGAGGTTTCATGCACAGCTATGCTCCACAAGTCAGAATGAAATCATGGGTTAAAATGGCCACAAAAATCACTCGGGGAGGGAGAGTTCTGGTCAGCAGCGCATTACCGGCTTCATTCAACAAAAGCAAAAACCCTTTTTGAGACTCGTGTAATCACACAGGGGGATAAGCAGCACATTTGGGGAAGGCAGGGTGGCCAAATGGTAGGTTGCTTGACTGGTAACTGAAAAGTAGCTGGTTAAAGCCCCCAGAGGGGCTTGGGATTTCGACTTCTTCTGGAAAGATGACATCGGGAAGAACTTTGCCGTTAGGCCCTTAAGCAAAACCCTTAACCCCAAACTCCCTCCTGAGGCTTTACCCAGTTCCTCTATATGCCTCCTCACTTGTAACTGTTCTATCTGGCATTACTCCCTGAGCATGCTTGAGAAAGAGAAACACGTTCTAAATGGAACTTCGCCTGGTTGAATCAAGGTTAGAGAGAAAAATGTGTCTGTGACAACTTCTAATTTCGAGTACAATGGGCAACTATTTAAGCAGACCGTAATATTAGGACTGCGTCACAATTATTGATTTTTGGCCATGTATTTGAGCGCATTTGATTGAAATATGAATATCAGCTTGAAGTCCAGATAGTTTTAATTTCGCTGATATGTATAACAATATTTGCCTGAATCAGCGTCCAAATACTTATGCACTGCAAGGAAATCAGCAGCTGAATTTAGCCAGTCGCTTCATTATTTAGTTAGACGCAGTCCAGGCTTTGTTTGACCATTTTGAAGAACGCGGCAGGCTCAAGAAATGAGTAAGAAGTTTGCCACAGGTTTAAAATGGCTTTACGCTCCTTTATATGCAATAGCAGAGCGCACCTCGACAGAACTTTGGAATCAATCATCGACTGGGCAATTCTTCAAAAGATTAATCATTATCGTGCCCCACTGGCCAATCGAGGAGAGAACCAGGAGTTAACTTTATTTTTCATGTTTTTTTTTAAAGACATGTCAGAATAACAAATGAAAAAATGCTAACAGTGGCAAAGACTGGGAGGAGATTGGAAATGGGACCTGCTTCAGATTGATTGGTTGCGATTTCTCACAAGGAAAAAAAGGAAATAAGCCTGTGACAAGAATAAAAATGGGAATGATAAAAATGTTATTACTTTTTAAACACGCCGGTAAGGACTTCAATTTTCCGTTAGGCGAAGCATGCAAGACGCACTTAATATGGCGAGTTAACTGCAGCTGATAAGCCAAGTGCATAAAAATAATTGCATCTGATTGCAAGCTCTCACTTCTCACCTTCATGAACTGGTTTATCGTACACATTTGTAAAACAAGCAAATTTTATTTTCAACAGAATATAAGTAACAGAAAGCTGCCGTCAGGATTGCGATTTCCTTTCAGCCAGGTTAACAAGAACCTTTGATGCATCTCAGATTTGAATGGGCTAAAGTACGAATACAAAAAATATTCCTTTGTTCACTCAACTTTCCCCAGCAAAGAGATTCCTACATTCAGGCTAAAGGGCTCTTTCTCAGACACTCTAAGCACTTAAACTGACCGTTTTACTCTGGAATCTGTGGTTTAAGAGCAGAATGAGGCGATGAGCAGCACAGTTAACTGCCGCTTCATCTTCCACAGTCACTGCACGAAAACGTCTTTCTAAACATTTGAGCACCTCAGATAACCTCACTGCAGACCAAATCCGCCCACCTAAAAATCACAGAGGCGCTCTCCATTCAGCCGAAGCAGACAGCGGAAAGCTGAAAATTCATTTACAGTACACGGGGAGAGAAACGATTTGCGCTCGAGTCCAACGCAGGACTCCGATAAAAAGCATTCTTACGGAGCTTGAATTACACACAGCTCCTCAGGCTTAGTCGTGTGACACAAGGCGATCAAAACTACTCCAGAGCTCAAAATTACTCAACTACTTGCCATGTCCTTTGCAGGGTACAAAATCTCAAAGGCGCGAGATCAGAAATGTGTCACTCCAGTCCAACAGCACAAATCCCAACCAGGTAACAGTCCCAGAGCATGGACTAAGAACTCTGGAAAAAGCGATTTGGAGGGGGAAAAAAACTCACTCTTTCGAATGGATAATGCTGAAAGAAAATGTCTGACTTTTCCATTTACCTCAAAAAAAAAAAAAAAAAAGCAGCTTGTCAACTGCTGTTAACAAATTATTTTTATCCGGCTGCAATTTTAGTTTCATAGGATGCGTAAATTCCAGACGGAAACCATTTAACAGCCAGAAATACTGAGTCTTTTTATTTTTATAAGGCCTATTAAATATTAATAACCGACTCCTACACAGGGATGACAACCATCCAGTGACAACCTAATATACACTTGGGAAAGGAGGGCAGTTAAGCCCATAGTTAATGCAGCAGGTTCTCTGTACTTGTGGGAGTTCCGACATGGTGTTGTTCTCACACAGGCTCTGCATTAGACACTTCCCCTTCTCTCCCATACAATCCATTACCACTGACGGGTGGAAAGAGGACCCGACTTGACAAGGGAGGGTAAGGGGACACCAACCAATCACTCATTTTACAGATTTACAGCCGTCACCATGGTGACATCATATTGGAGCCAATCTGCGCCAGACCTCAAAAGGGACATTTTCCATTACTTGGGAAGAAGTAAGTCTAGGAATCCGCTTCTAGCAAGGCTGCGACTACTTTCAGTTCCGTGCGGCCATGATCCCAGGTTGGCTCCGCAAGAAAAAAATAAATAAATAAAAATTTCACAAAAACACAATAAAATCAAGCCATCAGCTTGTATTTTGCATAGAAGATACCAATCACAGTTCAAAACTGAATTAGAGGCTTGTTGTGACACTTCATCTTTGTACTGTAAACAAGCAAGACTCGTGAGATAACATCTAAAAAAGCATGGCTCATATTAAAAAAAAATGGAGATGCAAGCAGTTCTATGAAATGTCCAAGTCATGTAAACGTTGTGATGAGAGAAAAAAATAAATAAATAAATAAATACCGGTAGCACCTGCTGCCCTCAGCCAAACCTCACAACTTGAGCACAGGACTACGTCTCTTTTCAACAGTTTAAAAAATAAAAAAATCCCAAAAATGTGATTCCAGAGAAGACTACACAATGAAAAAGGAGCACCATTCTGATGATTCTCAAAGTATGACCTCTAAATTTTATGTTCTTTTAAATGTGAAATTCTGTCAAAACCAAAACATTTTTTTCAGAACATAAAAACTGTTTGGTGTTTTTTTTAATTTTTACACAGATCATGCTTTGAGTAACGTGCACAAGAGCCAGGAAAACGTGCACTACAAAACAGTTTTTAACCTGCTGCATCAGGGTTAAATGTGATGGATAAATCTGAAAAGTTGATGGACATTTACTACCGCAGGACTCGAGTCACAGCTAAGGACGAGTCTCACCTTCCACTCCGAGAGCAACACTGTAACACAAGTACCATAACTGATGGCATGAAACATTAGGCTCCTGACAAGGCTGCAAAATGGAGTCGTGTCTTTATTTAACACAGGGGATGAAGGGGGGGGAAGCTTGGAAGAGTTGGTGCCACTGTAGCTTTAAAAACAATGACACTTCTAAATAGCAGAACATAAATTGGGGGGGGGGGCAGGGAGCATTTTGGAAGTAACATGACCCCCCACAGAGGATGACGTAAGGCCACCAGGACGGTTAGCAATCGCATGCATGAATGGAAATCCCAATGGCACGCCGTTACTGGAGCGCATGCACACAATGGCTTAATAGGGGCCTCCGCGTCCACTCAGAGGCCCCTGGCAACACTGGGAGGAACACCAGTCTGGCTGGTCGGCCCCCTCGCAGTCAGCAACAAGCCAATTACCGAGCAGACTGCCGGCTACTCCTCCAGACCACAGCTCCTCGCCTTCGCTGCCGACAAAAATCAATTAATCAAGCCAATCTGGAGCCAAGAAGAAGCAACTCCATATAGGGACGGGCAGCGGATCTAACCAGAGATGGCGGGACCCCCAGAAACTCCACAGCCCTCAGCTCCGCCTCGGCTCGCAGTATGCGTTTTCAACGGGCATGTTATTTTTAGCCCCACATTCCCAATTGAGAATTTAATACGCTTCCACCAATAGTAAGTGGCACTTGGAAACTGGAACACAGTGACTCTGGAACGCGTGTCAGGAATTCTGGAGTGCACCAAAGGCGGGGGGGGTGCAGTTTGGTCACCAGCTTCTTATTATGGCCCCACGACACTCAAACTCAGGTGTAAACAGTTGATCATAGTTCTTAAGAGCTCATGTCCTTTGCCCAACGTTCCTCCCTTTTCATATATTAAAAGTCCTCAGTTTTTTTAAAACTCGTGCAGGAAACCGCTGTCGCAAAATATGGATCACGGTTCCTCTGAAAATGTCACTTTTCGCCAAGAGAGGTTACACCAAAACCAAATCTGCAATTTCCCCATCACACAAAGAAATAAAAATTTATATTACTTTTACACCCCCACTGCCCAAATAAAAAAAAAAAAATAAAAAAATAAAAAAAAACATAAAAATAAAAATATTAATGAACGAATAAATGTATTTATCGTTTAAAAATGTTCTCAGCACACTAAAGATTAAAAGAACAACAACAGTGTGGGTGACATGGGGTAGCTCTTTAAACAGAGCTCAGTGACTAGTTTTACTGTTTGTTTCACTGAGACCGCAATGATCCAGACTGGGATTCAAAGAATGGTACGGTAATGTACAGTATTTAAAAGATAACAGCCATTCCATCACGCAAGTTAAATTGGATGGCAGGAGGACAGCATCCAATAAAATTACAGGTTGCAGAGGCATACCTAATAAAGTTTTCCACAAAGTGTCCTGAGTTTGGCTAACCACCCAAAGGAGTTTCCTGCAGGAGTACAATGACCTCATAAACACATCCTTTACACTGTAACCTTTGACCACAAAAAAAACAGATTTTCAATCCAGCTTCATCCAAAGCTCATCTACCATAGGGCCTCAGTGTTTTCAATCAAGAATCCGTGCACCAAGCAAAAGGATTTTATAACATGCACGTTTTGAACTTCATGCCCAAGGACCGAATCTGCCAAAATGTCATCAACCTGTTGGCAAATTTTCTTCACACTGATAAAAGCAAAACAATACCCAAAAAAAATAAAATTCCAATAGCAGCCCTGTTGCCAAATCGGTAGTCGGTGAAAATTTGTAATGAGGGCTCACATTCCTGACAAATAACATTCACTGTCAAGTGTTACCACCTCAATTATTCATTTATCTGTCTGCATGCATTTATTTCACCAATATCTTCCCTCAACACTTCAGTAACCATACTTTCACTGACATATGAGATGCAAACTATTCCAAATCACATCAAGCATATTGATTATACTCATGAGGTGCATTAAGAAGAAGAAAAATAAATAAATAAATCAGACGTCTGAGTGAACTTGCAACTTACAAATCCAGAATCTCTCAAAATTCACACAATGCCGGCTCAACAAAATAAACAAGCCATCAGTAACTTGCAATGAGAGTTCTCAACCCTCTTCTACATTAATTTAAAACAGGCTACATTCCGGTTGAAACATTTGGGGTATTTCAACCAAAAGCAAGATGGCACAGAACCAAAAAAGTTGCCTTTTCTGGTTTTAAAAGCTGCATTACAGAAAAAGGGTTGCATTTTTCTGCTCGACTGTTGTAGCTGTTGCCTCCACCTGCTTGGTCGTTACGCCAACATTACTGATAAATGGTTATCAAAAATATCATAGTGTAAATATTTTGTGACCGCACCAACATTTGTCCCAATAAATATCAGCAAAATATTGAAATCGAGGTTCTCAGTCACAAATCGAGAGATTGCATTTTGTCCACATCGCCCAGCCCTAACTCCATCCGCATCAATGGTAAGTTCAACAACACAACGCCAGGAAATAACTACATGTGGAACGTACATTTTTCTTCCGTCCAATCGTTTCCCTGTGAGACAATTTAAGCTACTGCACCAAGTGGACAACACAGAAATGTTCAATGGACCAATCAGGAGGTTACGTCACTGCGCCCGACAGGCTCAGCGCGAGACTTTGACTCAGCAGACTGCTAACTGCACAGCATGGCTGGACCCAAAAACTGAACCTCTGCATGGTAAAATGCTTTTCTCCCAAGGAGAGACTACGGCAAATGTCGGGGTATTTTGTCCCATAATGTTTTATACAGTCCCTGGTTTCAAAACAGCAGGATTCACATAAATAATCACGTTCAATCAACCGACTCAAGCAAGAGTATTCCGCTATACTTCAATTCTAAAACATCGATAAACATTTGTACCTTAAGACGGCAAGAAATATTTTGTGTTTATTCATCACTAATAGAGTAGAATACATTGAAAGTGTGTTGATACCTAATATAATGTTTTGACTTGTACGAGCAGTTTCCTTAAAGCGATATTTTTATGACTTTTAATCTAGGGCTTTATATGCAGTTACAAATGCATACTAAAAATTTTGCAAATGACTCACCATAGTTGCATGCCTCTGATGAAAAGTGGGGAAGGGGGGTGGGGTGTTGAACCCCCATTCACTTGCACCAAAAAAAAAAAAAAAAAAAAAAAAAAAAACACGCTAGCAGATCACAAATATAAATACTGTGTTTCAAATCCGAAGTTTCCAATATACCATGATATTTTTACACTCAATAAAAGGGTTTGTTTGTTTTAGTCGATTAAATGCTGGGTTTGTGTGTATTTGTTTAACTCGTTTTAAACAAGTAAATGCAATCTTTCGGACAGGAAATCCTTTGACATCAATGTGCCCCTAGACGTACTACCATTGGTCCGGCCGCCTTGCGAGGGCGGATCTGAGACTAGATCCGGAGTAAACAAAAGCAGCAGTTGCAGAGTGACATTGTGTTGCTACAGTTTGTTAACACAACACGCTCATTTCTGATGTTAGTCCTGTGCCAGCTCACCTCATGTAATGCTTCGGTGGAGTAAACATGGGACAAACTACTCAGACGTTTTTTGCGGGGGGGGGGTGGGCGTACAAACACAGTATTGGATAGTTTCATCTGAGAATACATATCGTATATTCTGCAATATTCGTAGACACAATGTAAGTGAATGGGGAGGTAAATGCCATTCACTTCCTCCTTGCCACAGAGGCATTGAATCTTGGTGACTCATTTGTAAAATGTATTGCACACATCAGTAACTGCTTATTAAGCCCTATATTCAAAGTCGTGAAAATACTGTTTTAAATACAGTATGGCTAATGTGTATTTAGACAAAGCACTTGGCAATATTTGTGAATTAATGAATGCGTCAACCAATCTTGCATGTTACCATCTCAGCATCTGCCGTAAATCATATCTGCTATTGCCAAAACTTCAGTGCAGGTTCCAGGCCCATTTTTGAGGCCATTTATGACAATAATCATGTGCAATCAGAAGTAAAACTGAAAACCACTTTTCCTTTTATACTCACTGCCATCACACTAAATTATCCAAAACCCAAATCCATTAACAGACAGCTGCTCATATATAGCAAATAGTTCATAATCTAAGCAATATAATTACAGCTTTTTAATCAACATAAGCAGCAAATGATGCCATTATCCCTTCAGAGGACGTAAAATCATTACTGGCAGGTATAGCAAAAACAGGCCTTTCTCACAATTTTAAGAATTTTTATCAAATTCAGTTTTAGCATACTTGAATCAACATAGTGAAAAAATTTTGAAAGCTTTATTCTCACGCAGTGTCTAGAGACAACGGCAGTTGATTTCAAGGGATCAGGATAAGGATTAGGGATTATGGTTAGGGGAAGCGTTAGGGGTTGGGGATACGGTTAGGGTTAGGTTGGGGCTTGAAATGGGGACTGCCGTACCTCTCCACATTGAAATCCAATGAAAAACTGCCGTACCCGTAGCAACTGCCTTATTCTAAATCCCTCTCTCTCCCCCCCCCAGCCAACATAAATACTATTCGACGATGTACGTAGACACTTGTTCCAGAATTCAGAGCCATTCAAAAATGGCTCGTACTCAGTATCCAATTACTTGCACATGACGCGTGTCAATGCCCGGCTGAATGTTGAACTGATAAAAGACGGACATTCCTGGCACACGCCTTCAGATCCCTGGCCAAAGAACAGCCAAAATTAAATCGCAGGGAGCAATTTTGGGTTCATTTGAACATTGGCGGTGTGGTGGTGTGGATCGTCACGGGTCGTTGTTGGTGAAATGTTTTTAAGCGTGAGGCAGATTCAATGTCAAAGGCCTTCCTTAATGTGGTTTTTCAGTTACACAGATTCCTGTCGCACCGATGCCAGATGGTTAAATATGAGAAAGCACCAAAAAATTGAGATCAAAACAAAACCACACGCCTCATAGAGTCCTGTCGCACTCCTAAGGAAATGTGGAGCAGGGATAAAAGATTTTTTTTAAACCAGTCTTTAGAGGACGTAGGGGACTCCATCCTGTGCTACTGTCCTCGCAAAATCGGACTTGCGGAACTCAAGATTTTCCCATGAATTCATACTCAAAAACGGCCTTCAAAAAGGAAGAAAAAGGAAAAAAGAAAAAAAAAAACCACACTTATGAAGAAAAGGTCAGCGAGTGCACGAGGCACTGTTCCAATTAAAAAACATTAAAAAAAAAAAAAGTATTCAAACAGCAGGTGCATTCAGTAATGTTAAAAATATTTTTAAAACACCATTAATGCACAATGACATGTGAACTCCATCAAGGTCAGACATTGAAACACTTTCTAAATGGAACATAACGGTGTCAGGTGTCAGATCTCACTACATACCCATCGGTGGGACAGATTAGGTCCTTTATGGGTACGCGAGTGTTGGCATGCCTGGTCAAAGTAGTTTTCCTTAAAATAACACTAATGTTCCACCAGAATCCACGTGTGCTTCGGTTGTATTTGTTGCACCACATCTTTATCCAGTTTTATCAGACCAGAAAACAATATACGAAAGACTAGGAAAACATTCATAGACCTTCAAGCTATGCAATATCAAACCAATAAATAGATGCTTGAAGTTGACCTTTCCAGGAACAGTTCGGTGCCATTTAAAGCCATTGGTAGGATGGGGGGAAAGTGCATTTTTTTAAAGTGGCAAAATTGAACAAAGGAGGGTAAAAATCACACTGACCAGGCCCTGATGCTTATTTGCAGGATATTGGAATAAAATGGCCACTGTGAATGTAACAATGACTGCGGCCAGGGTGCTTTGAGGCCACATGCTGTCAGCTTGCATAGTGTTCTGGGGGCCATTTTCTGGTAGGGGCAGCCTAGGCTGCTTCTAGGCCCCAAAAAAAAAAAAAAAACAACTCTTATGCAGAGTGGAGGAAACCTAAACTAATGCACACTACCACCAATGCTGAGTTTGCATGCCATGAATCCTACAGCAAAGGAAAAAAAAAATGTTTAATTTTTACTCCAAGGGCATAAGCCTGGTTGGGGGGGGGAAGAGGGAAATACGAGGAGGCCCCTTTAAAAAAAGCTAGCAAGAATTACTCATATAAACAAACAAATGCGTGCACACACACATATCAGGATGCTTAAAATTTTCAAGAGATTTAATTTCTCCAGAACAGCAGCGTCACTGAAAATGTCGTCACAGCAAACAGCACCATAAAAGGTTGACTTCAGGAGACTGGGATGGAAAGTCTGACAGACATTCAGACATTGGCGCGGAAAAGGGATACAAACCACTGTGCCCCCCTACCCCCACAAACCGCGACAAAGCCCTACCGTTCCTGGATACAGAGCTCAACCCTCTTCAGCTGCAGCCTTAAGGCTGGATAAGAAAATTAAGTTAGTCATTCACAGGAAAGATTACGATTGTAGGCAATTTTTCAGATAGAGAGACTGTATTAAACCACTTGCGTGTAAAGACATACATACCAAAACAAAGCCACTCACTTATCACTGCAGGAGCATTTCATGCAGATATTCTTAAAAGTCTAAGAATTTATGTCCTTGCCTGAAATAACCATAAATTATCTCCCAACATTAGGTCAAACTGAAATATCAATTTAAAAAAAAGTCTGCATCCTGCATCCAAAAAATTTTTTAAAAGTCTGCATCCATTGTCCCATTTGTTAATGGCTCTAACAATTATGAACCGCGGTTTTTTTAAAGCGTAGTATCACCACCTGCTGCCATGGGGAAAACATCCGAGATTTTCCTTTTTCTTCATTAAACCAACAAAGGGGGGGGGGGGGGGGGAGAAGAAGGAAAAAAAAAAGAAAAAAAAAAAAACCACACTTGACTGACAACAGTATTTTTCGGTGACATACTGCACAGAGCCAAGTAAAAGACTACAGAATCGTATCCTATCAACCAATTAGGCAGCTCTAAGAAAAGTAACCTGTTCCCATTTACTTTGCTTGATTAGCAATCAAATGGTGGATGTGTTTACTCTCCAAGTTGAATGAATAGAGTTGTTTATTAAGACTGCGTTTTTGATTGCTGCATTTTGAAATTTATATGGCCATAGAACAGCACAGATTTGCATGAACAACATTGCCATTGCCACGCCATTTTGTGCGACTGTGATAATTCATCTCTCACATTCACGTTTCATCTGCTTTTCAGAATGTTTTCCACTGTGTATTTTTTAGACGCTTGAAATGCAGGGTGATCGGAGAACAAATATCTTTATTTTATCATTATAGATCTCCAAAAAATACTAAAATGAGAGATGAAATGCTGAGTTGGAAGGTGGCGATGTTGAACAAGGATTTTTTTAAAAGTGTGATGAGACTATTTGCCGTCATGGGGTGTGTAGGCAGTCGCATGCAATTTCTTGAAACATACACACCTGAAGCGGCTTAAAACGACATAAAATGCCATCAGGAAGAAGTCCGGGGTTAGATTTTGCGAATTGCAGGTGCCCCGCCCTTCCCTATATCTGCTCCCGTGTACTTGGCCTAAATAACGATCAAGAAATTTAGCCAGTAGCCAATAACGATTAAGATGTGATGGTGAAAAGCAGACAAACCTAAGTGGGCTATGGCGTTACATTGAAAGAATGCCAAATTGAATAATTAGAAAAAAAAAAAAAATCTTCCTCTGAATTACATCTCTCATTGTAGCATTTTAAGACGCTATAAAATATTAATTATAACAAATCTGTTTTAAGAACACCCTGGAGTTTAAGCGTCTGAAAATACACAAGGTGGAAAACATTATGAAAAGCAGATGAAACGTGAATGTGATATATGTATTATCACAGTCGCACAAAATGGCGTGGCAATGGCAATCTTGTTCGAGCAAATCTGTGCTGTTCTATAGCCATATAAATTTCAAAATGCAGCAATCAAAAATGCAGTCTTAAAAAACAGCTCTACTTATTCAAAGAGAGTAAACAAATCCACATTTGATCGCTAATCAAGCAAAGTATAAGAAAAATAAACCTGCTCCCTTTGAGTAGCCTAATTGGTTAATAGGAGAGCATTCTGTAGTCCTTTACTTGGCTCTGTGCAGCATGTCGCCGAAAAATACTGATGTCAGTCAAGTTTTTTTCCAGAAGCATTTCCCATGCCCTTTGATGTTTGGCACTTTTGTTCAACCTGCGTCGGGTTTAATGAAGGAAAAGGGAAAGCTCGGATGTTTGCCCCATGGCAGCAGGTGGTGTACTACTCCTTATTAAAATAAATAAATTGTTACAGCCCTACAGTTAGTCCATCGAAACTGCACAAAAAGCTGTGAGGTAATCAAATACACCAATTTAAATGGGCACTTAACACTGATTAACACTAATTAACTTATAACCAATGAGTGCAAATGGGTTTCTGCCAAACTGAAGCAGTGCCCTCACAGTTAACATTTGTAGTATACCAACTTAAATGTATGTTAAAGAAAAATCATAATTACTCTGCCTGATCTATCCCCATTTAAAAAAAGAAAAAACCCAAAAAACTGCTTTTAACTGAATTGATGGGCGGGGGGGGGGGGGGGAATGAAATCTCACAGAAAATATAGTACCTAATTTTGCAGTGCAGGGCCTGATGGGAGGTGAAGTCAAAAGCCTACAACCACCTCCTCCAAATTACAATGATCATAGCACAAGATTACGGACTTTTCCCAACCTATTTCACCAATCATCACCGATTTGCATGACACAAGCAAGACAAATGGGAAGACCATTAGAAGGAGGAAAACCGAAACAAGCACATTTTCAGGGCTTCACAAACATCCATTTCATTAATATTCAAAAATAGTCTCAATGCAAAGGGGTAAAAGGACCAAGATGGGAACATGCAAATTACCTCTGGTCTCGTCCGCATAGGGAAGCTTTTCTTTTTTTGGCTAGACGTCATGAGCAAACTCGTGGGCCAGTTGATAAAAGCTCATTTATATCCAAACTTTGTAACAATGATAGATGCTGCATTGTTGTGATTAATGGGAACCAAGGATTGGGCACAGCTGCAATGCCACTATCATTTCATCCTTATTCATGCAAAACACAATGGGGATTGTATTGGCCCCACCAGAACCACCTCTGACCAGATTAATAAGCTGCATTCAAATTTAATCAGCAAAATAAATACCCTTGTTCAACGGCTCGAACAAGCCATCCAATACAGTTTGGCAGGTACACCTGCCTGCCTCGGATCTACCACACGGCAGCTTTTCGTAATTTATTTTACGGACATTCACATTTTGGTGACATTTAATGAAGGGCTTCAATTTGCATCATAAGGGGAGAAATTACTACCACAAGATAAAATACCCCACCGATGCCACCCATTTTGTGGACTTACAAACATGCCTGACTAGACTAATCAATCTACTGCCAAAAAAAATAAATAAAAGTTCTTGAAACAAAGTCTTCAATCTCATGCATCAAACAGTGTAGGGGAAAGGGGGGAGGGGTAATTCTGCCATCGACCTCACAATGCTGTCATTTACCCACTTGCTGAAAAGTTCATCCATGTCAGCCCCAACATTTGGAAGGAGCAGATTCCCCTCAGAAGTACAGGCATGTTAAAGGGAGTCGCATTACTCCGGCCTGACACAAACAGAGGCATCCTCATTCCACTGGGTCTTCCTCACTTGGCGCAACAACAAGCTGCACCAGCAAAGCAGTTCCCACTCAAAAAAAAAAAAAAGCCAACCTCAAACCTCACCGTTTTTAAAGCAACGGGGGGCCCCCTCAATAAACAGGGAAGGGCAGCCAGCAAGATAAAATAAATATATAAAGCCTTGCAAGTGTACTTTTTATAATTAACAATAGATTTACTGTTTAGGCTACAGCGTCGTAAACTACGGTTAAGTTCCCTGCTTGGCGGCCCGCCAAAGCCCAGCAAGAGCTGTGGATTTGGCAGTTGGGAGTGCAGCAGAATTGCTGCCCCGGTCTGAAAACTGTAGCTGAGCTGCTCGCGGGAACGTCTGACACAACAAACATGGGAGAAAGAGGGGCTGCTGTCTCTCCCTTTTAATTTACTGGACCTCTCTGCGAAGACAGGTGGGATGTCTTTCCAGCCCATCACAAATATCACTTCACAATTCCCCCATTCGATCAGTTATTTGTTTTATTTTATTTAACCTAAAATTCAGCAGGAAGTCTCTTGAGATATTGTGGATTTTGAGAGAGGGACCAGGGCCCGGATTCAAAAAGAATCTTCGCGCTAAAAGTAGGTCCTGACCGCCGGATTTAGGAGAAACTCATAAAAATTAAAAAAAAAATTTTTAAATTTAAAAAATTAAAAAAAACAGTCATAAATTTAGGACTCCTAATTATTTTTACTAAATGTTATTCACAAAACATTTTAGGCCAAAAAGTAGCTCCTAAGTCTGGGAGAGCTTAAAAGTAGTCAAGAGGACTCCTAACTCGCCAAAACCTATTCACAAAGATTGGAAAATGGCTCCTGCTGTTGAAAGACTGAATGACTTGGAAATTCTGAATGATGCGCAGCTGTTGAAAAGACATCGGATTGACCGTGAAGGGATTTTATTTGTTGACTTGGGAGAGAATATGTCTCTCCAACCATGAGAAAAACAACCCAATAAGCCCCAAAATAAAATGTTTGACAACACTTCGTTACTTGGGCGCCGGAAAAATGCAGCTTTGCAACGCGAGCAATTTAGGGATTTCACAGTCATCAGTCAGTCGCTCAATTCACAAACAAATTATTATTGCGCTCAGTGAACCCCATGTCATCTGACAGTTTATCCAGTTTCAAATGGACATTCACCAACAACAGAGAATCAAACTTGAATTCATACACCTCTCAGGTATGCCCAGTATCATCGGTGCTATTGACAAGACCCATATTTGAGTCATTTCTCTGACCCAAGATGAAGAGGTATTTGTAAATACAAAACCCAAAACCAGTGAAGTTGGCACGTTGTGCAAATCGTAAATAAAAACAGAATACAATGATTTGCAAATCCTTTTCAACCTATATTCAATTGAATACACTGCAAAGACAAGTTACTTAATGTCCAAACAGGTAAACTGTGTCATTTTTTGCAAATATTAGCCCTTTTGGAATTTGATGCCTGCAACATGTTTCAAAAAAGCTGGCACAAGTGGCAAAAAAGACAGTTGAGGAATGCTCATCAAACACTTATTTGGAACATCCCACAGGTGAACGGGCTAATTGGGAACAGGTGGGTGCCATGATTGGGTATAAAAGCAGCTTCCCTGAAATGCTCAGTCATTCACAAACAAGGATGAGGCGAGGGTCACCACTTCGTGAACAAATGCGTGAGCTTATTGTCGAACAGTTTAAAAACAACATTCCTCAACGAGCTATTGCAAGAAATTTAGGGATTTCATCATCTACGGTCCGTAATATCGTCAAAAGGTTCAGAGAATCTGGAGAAATCACTGCACGCAAGCGACAAGGCCGAAAACCAACATTGAATGCCCGTGACCTTCGATCCCTCAGGCGGTACTGCATCAAAAACCAACATCAGTGTGTAAAGGACATCACCACGTGGGCTCAGGAACACTTCAGAAAACCACTGTCAGTAACTACAGTTCGTCGCTACATCTGCAAGTTAAAACTCTACAATGCAAAGCGAAAGCCATTTATCAACAGCACCAAGAAACGCCGCCGGCTTCGCTGGGCCCAAGCTCATCTAAGCTGGACTGATGCAAAGTGGAAAAGTGCTCTGTGGTCTGACGAGTCCACATTTCAAATTGTTTTTAGAAACTGTGGACGTCGTGTCCTCCGGACCAAAGAGGAAAACAACCATCCGGACTGTTAAAGGCGCGAAGTTCAAAAGCCAGCATCTGTGATGGTATGGGGGTGTATTAGTGCCCAAGGCATGGGCAACTAACACATGTGAGAAGACACCATTCATGCTGAAAGGTACATACAGGTTTTGGAGCAACATATGTCGCCATCCAAGAAACGTCTTTCTCATGGACGCCCCTGCTCATTTCAGCAAAACAATGCCAAGCCACATTCTGCACGTGTTACAACAGCATGGCTCCGTAGTAAAAGAGTGCGGGTACTAGACTGGCCTGGCTGTAGTCCAGACTCGTCTCCCACTGAAAATGTGTGGCGCATTATGAAGTGTAAAATACGACAACGGAGACCCCGGACTGTTGAACAACTTAAGCTGTACGTCAAGCAAGAATGGGAAAGAGTTCCACCTGAAAAGCTTCAAAAATTGGTCTCCTCAGTTCCCAAACGTTTACGGAGTGTCATTAAAAGGAATGGCGATGTAACACAGTGGTAAAAAGGCCCCTGTGCCAACTTTTTTGCAATGTGTTGTTGCCTTTAAATTCTAAGTTAATTATTTATTGCAAAAAAAAAAATAAAGTTTCTCAGTTTGAACATTAAACATCTTGTCTTTGCAGTGTATTCATTTGAATACAAGTTGAAAAGTATTCGCAAATCATTGTAATCTGTTTTTGTCTACGATTTACATATTGTGCCAACTTCACTGGTTTTGGGTTTTGTAGAAAAAAAGTTCATCCATCAACACCCAGATTATATTTGATGCCGAATACAATATTTTGGACATTGTTGCAAAATGGCCAGGATCCATGCATGACTCACATTTTAATGGAAAGCAGCTTATGCCAATTATTTGACAGGCATTATGTGCCCGCGGGACACCACTTGCTCGGGAACCGTGGCATTGGTGCTGTACCTCCTCCTACTATGCATTTATTTTATTATGCTTTTGGGCGAGGGTTACATTTAATAGATCATCATAATAATACCAGCCTATGTCATATTTTGTATATATATTTAAATTGTAGGCTATAAATTACAAACCAAGCCTAGAATGCTTTCCTGTTTAAACGATAGCCTGTTTGTAGGCTGCAATCTCAGACCTCACCCGCGATGGCAGCCCATACCACCGCTTCTCGCAGCCGTCCGTTGTCCAAGGATTTGCCGTTCACCCCAAGCCAAATTTCCCTTTGATTACATGCTTTGCTTTCACTCCAGCACCAACTGGGCCAGCAGCAGTAACTGTTCGTAGCTCCAGTTGGGCTTTCGCATCCTTTTTGAACTTTCATCCAAGGCAGTTTAGGGCAAACAAATTTAAACGGCTCGACATTTAAATGATTGCAACATATTGTCATAAGGTAAGAAGTTGCCAATTATTGGGAAAAATGACGCGTTTTATTATTCGCTCGTTTTATGCTATTGGCATTTTTACAACTCTATGTATGTTTATTTGCCTAGAGCGTGATATGTGGGGATTGCGCATAGTGCATTTTCAGGAGAGCTCAACATGTTGTTAGTATTTTATGGGACAAACCAGCTTCTTTGACTATTTCCTCATTGTTTCCTCCATGGGTTGTATGTGAGACATTTTTTCTCCAATGGGCCGCCAAACAACCAATCACCACGCTCATTGTCCCAAGACTCGTGCAAGAGAATTGACGTCATCCATAGCAACGGAGCTTTACTCCCACTCATCTCTGAGCAACTCGTAGTCTAGGAGTCACCAGTTAAGTAAAAGTTGCTCTCAGCGCCTTTGTGAATAAGATTTTACTCAGACGTAAGATGTTTTAGAGCAAATTAGGAGGAGTTCTCCTAGCAGTAAGATAAGATGCTTTGTGAATACGGGCCCTGGCCAAGACAGCAGGACAATAAATATTCAATGAGGGATCAATTATAAATAAAAGAAAGAAAATGACTAGGAGAAAAATCAAGCAGTATCACAACACAGAATTTAAAAACAGCCTGGACCATTAAAACATTTACTAAAGGTCTCTTGGATAATAATTTTAAAAACATGGATTGAGGGCAGCGAGTCCAAATTTAATGCTTTTTTGTAACGGATTCCAATCCCAAGGAGCACAGTGCAAAAAGGCAAATTTTACCAAAATCAGACTTAAGGATGGAATACCAACCTCGAGAACCTATTGCAGCAGCTGTTAAAAGATATTAAAAGTAAACTGCAATGATAAAGCAGTAGTTTACCTGATAAAAGAGCTTAACAAATAAAAGGAATGGATACACATAAAGTTACTTACAGAGTTTCAATCACGCAACTAAAAGTGCGCAATGAGCAGCACATGATTGAAAATTTTATGTAAACAGCAAGGAAGTATATGGCATCCATCTTGCCTCGCAAGAAAAAGGGGGGATGCATATACAATATCATAGTCCATAACAACCAGTAACAAAACTTGGAAAAATTTCTTCCTTGCTGAAAGGGAAAACATTTATGAAAATGATATATATATATATATATATATATATATTAAAAAAAGTAAGATGTACACTGAAAGCTAACTTCTCATGCAGCCATATGCCAAGGTGCTTTCAGGAAGTGGCCCGTTCCAATTAGCATTTTCCTGCAGGCAGGATAACAAAATTTTGTGCACAACTTGAGTGACATCTGAAAGATGCCAAATTTTGTTTTCTGTGCATTTAAGACTAATTGAAGCAGAATATAAGCACCTTGAAAAGCACCGATAGCAGCTCTGAGCTCAGCTACAGCTTGATTGAGGGAGCAGGAAGGCATCGTGTCATCTGCATAAAAATCAACCACCCTATTGCATCCACACTCATATCAATATAGTGTGGTCCGTTTAAAAGTAATCTGTGGTTCAAAAATTATGAAAAGGTAAACAAATAATGCTGCACAAACCTGCTTCCAAGGAAATGAACTTTAATCATTAACCATCAATGTAACTGCTGCAATAGCATCATGTCCTGACCTGAAGCCAGATTCTGATCCATGAGGTATATACTTTTGTTAAAATCTTAGAAAATGTAGATAACTTCCATAGTCAATAATTGTTGACATCTGAGAGATCACCTCCCTTCAGAAGTAGAAGATAAGAACATTTTGAACTTTGGAAATGGAGTTGGAGAAAAGACTCCAATTAAAAATTGAGGCAATCGGCACAGCAATTAAGCCTGATGCTGTTTTTAAAAAGGAAGGCATCGAAATTGCCTGGCACAGCAGATGTCTAGCAGTCAATGCTTTTCAGGGCCTGATTTGCCTCTAATGTTGAAACTAGATTAAATATGAATAAAATTTGTTCAAGCATTTGTATTAAGGTTTTAAGCGCTATAATTTGAGAAACTCTGGTCTTTCCACAAGTTTTTTTTTTAAAAATGATATTGCTGTTCACCATCAAGCAGTCAGGCATGAAGATATGATAGTACCAGCAACTAATCAGTTCCCAAAACTTGGCTGGGTTATTCAAATTTTCAGTCTCCGCATTTAGGTAATAACTGGCCTTCACATTCCATAACATCACAGTGTGCTTGTTCATCAGTGCCCCACAGAAGGAAGACTCCACATGCCACTGGTATTTACAGGCCTTAACCCCTTTGTGCAGAAGCCAAATTTGGCTATTTATGGGTTACCCACTTTAATGCTGTATAATTCAAGATTTAAGCTTCACAAAGAGGAAAAATGTGGCTCAATTCAGGAAAGACACTTACAGCATTTAGAATTACATTGTATTTCAGTTTATTTTCATGATTTTGGTAGAGAAAATGAGCAGCAAACATAAAAAATCTTCATGAGAATTCACCATTGAAATTGCAAAAAAAATAATTCTGACGATTGAAAAACTGCTGGGGCTTAAAACTATACATTTATGGTATCATAAACTCCTTGAGCACAAGTAGAATTCATCTTCAAAATTACATTCTAGATTACCTACATGCTATTAGCCAAATTATACAGCTACCCAAGTGTCTCCCCAAAGTCTCAAAATGATTTGCTGTCAAATCATTAAAAAAATCATGTATTTAACACAATTAAAGCTTTAAGGCATGAAATTTAATATGAACGAATGATTTTCTGGTTGAGTTTAGTATGAATTTATCAATATCAGTGCAGTTGAATACCAATGGTCACCAGTAACCTCTCCAAATATGAACGTGCCTTTTCTCCATAATAAAGTTTAGAGTTTTGGCCATTTTTCTTCAAAGCCAGCACAAACACGCATTAAATAAACTGCTAATTAAACGGTCAGAACATTCACCCTGTAATGAAAGCTACCAGTCCCCTCTTCGAAGCTCACGAACCCATTTCAACACTTATAAGGAGCAAGTACACCTCACTAACACAGTAATATCTGAATTCTGAAATATACCTTATTTTAACTGAACAGACACTCCACTTTCAGGGAATATCAAATCCATTGCGTCTCCCGATTCAAAAGAAACGTGCAATGAACGTACCGGGGGTCCACACCAAAATGCACGGGCAGTTCGCGTTTTAAACAGGAAAAAAACCTTGACATTCGACTTTGTTGAGTACATATACATTCCGAAACATAAAAAAAAAACAAACAAAAATAGCAGCCTGACCTTTTTCGTGAATCCCTCCTCCAGAGACATTGACTGTATAAAATAGAGAGCGATGTATCCAGTAACAAGAACCCTCCGGTCCTGTTTCATTCGAAATAATTCCAATAGAGCATATCGTTCTCATTTAAATTCTGTAATGTAACTGAACACTTCAAGGCCAGTTTTGCGAACCGATTTTCTATAAATCCCGTCTATTTTAGCCGCGTAATGTGCATAACGTAGACAGGATACAACAGCGCATGCTGATACGCATTGGTTTGTATGCTCTGTGTTTGTCCAATCAATGTGTTTCATTTACTCTAAAATGTTTAAACACTCGGGAATTGGATAAGAAACGAGCCATTCAATACATTGTTATCAGGGAAACTTCAGGAGGCCATGAAGTGTAACTCTACAATTACGCAGAAGAGCTTGAGTGTATGGTTGAGTGATTGGCTATCAACGCCAGTACTCGGGTGGATATAAGGAAGCGCTGGATTTGGCAATGAAGGAATCTACGCGTAAATCCACGGTAGGGAACTACAATTTTTTTTGTATGGGACAACTGTAATAGGCAATAGAATGTGAGAGAATTAATACCATGTCGATTTTTTTGCCTCAGAAAACTGATTTTTATGAACTACTAAATGGAATACTGTTAGCTCACTGTGGCTAAACTGGTTGCTACAAAGGATAACGATTTTTTCTGTGTCAAGATATCGTTTTTTCAAACTGCTGAATCGACACTATGGGCAAGGATACTGACCAGTTTGCACATCAGGCTTAGCTGAGTAGTTTAATTCATGCAGCTCTCGAAAAACAGGGAGTGGAGTGAACTTCACCATATTCAGAACCGCGTTCGAGGTCTGCTTGCTTGTGAACTTTCAATAACTGATCCGGGGGTGCTATCTAGTGATCGAGTACAGTAACAGCGTACTTCCAATTTGCAGGTCTATAGACGCGGGCATCTACATCTGCAGAAAGGGGTTAACCAAGGGTGCATCCCTTAAACGAGGCAAGGAGAAAATTTCGGACGACCGGTGCCCTTTCCATCGTTGACTAAATGTTTTAATAGAAGCATACTTATCACGCATAGCCATGGATGTTGTTTTAAAATATTCCCAAGCAGTATCAACATCTGTCAATAAGGAAATATTTTTATATCGCCCTCGTAGAAATAATTAAAAAATTCCTGCTTTTTAAAATGTTTAAACTGTCTTTTATACATAAATTGCGGCTTTACCTCAGGTATCTTCGCATTTCTCGCACAAGTAATTGGACAATAATGACTCAGGTCATTACAGAATATCCCAGCTGCCATGAGCTTCAACGGATTAAAAGTCAAAATAATACCAAGCAGTTTGGATTTATCCATCACATTTGGATGAGGTCTAGAGGGATGGGAAATCAGTTGCTTCAAACTAAGAGTCACATAAGAGTCTGATGCTTAATATGGCCTCTCCAAGTCCAAGTCACCAAAATTAGAAGTTCTGAGTCATTTATTTAGTGTAACGCGTCAGAAAATTCAGAGAGCTTCTCATGGAGTTGATGGTGGTCTATAACATCCAATTACTGTCAAATCCGCTCCACTCATCACACTTTTAACCAGAATATGAAATTGCTCAGGTTATACATAACTTTATTTACAGATAAAGTTATGGTGCAAATACATTTTGTTTTACAATAAACTGCTACTGCACCTGCCCCCACCCACCCTTTTATCAAGTCTGTCAGGTCTAAAGAAAAAAAAAATCTTAACCATCAATAAAAATAGAAATCAAAAAACACCATAACATCAGCACCAGTTCTACTGGCCCAGATTCTTATGTCAATCGCTGACCGAGGACCTCTGACAGATAGACAGTATAAACCTTGGCCAGTCATATTTTTTAGGTCAGAAGCTTAATTCAGTATGTTAAGGGCTAGGGTTTGGCAGGACACTTCCTGACTGCAATAATTAGAGCACAACTATACATTTAAGTTGTTTGGAGGAGAACCCTTCACCCCTGTACTGTGAAAGGAATCCAGGAATAAGTAAATCATAGAGCATCTTTAAATGCTTGAGGCTATGCTGCATTCCCCTGGCTGTTAGATTGGCACATGCATAACAAACCCATTTTATAAAATGAATAGGATAAAGTGCATGACGTGCTTTCATAACTAAATACGGTTCCTTCAATGTGCATTCAATATGGCCAGGAAGCCTGACATGGCCCAGAAAGAGCAAGGGGGAGAAGAGAGGAGGGAAAAAAAAAAAAAAAAACCCCACACATTACTGGAAACAAATTATCAGGCTTAATTTGTAATAAATGTCACTGTAAATTTTCCGCTGAAAGTCTAATCTTTGCACGCAGTCTAACCTTCAAAAAGATGGATTGAACGATAGTTTCGGCGCCCAACCTAAATGAATGGCAAGCATCTCACCTGAGGAACTCAAATTTAAAACGTTGATCGTCAGCTACTGAGCAGAACAAAACCCGATCCACTACCAAACAAGCAGGCAGGAATGTAGAGCCAGCTTTAACCTAAATTAGCGCCACGTTAGCACTCCAGTATCCAGACTGATATTCTGCAATGAGGCGCATTCAGCTATGAGAAAATGGATGCGAGCAGCAACTCACAGCCGTGTGAGCAGGTATGCAGCCAAAGTGTCTCGCTTGATCGTTCCCGAGGCCTTCCGTAGGGAGTGAGCAGGTGATTGACCATTTTACCAATAAGACGGTTAAATGCCAAGTCACCTACAAGTCACTGTTACACAATATGTATAACACAAAGAAATAGCCAATAATTCTTAAGTTTCAAGTATTAGTATTTGATTTTAAGAAATTTTAAAAGTGAAATAACAGCCTCTTTACAAACACACAGATGGGACGCACTGACTTAAAGTGCTGCCATTAATCCTGTCAACCATTCAGTGTCGAACAACTTTCGCGACAAAGCTCCCCCCCATATTTTACTCATTTCCATTTGCCAGGTGAGTCATAAAATGGAATCAGGCTATAAAGATACAGGTAACAGCAGGTACAATTCACTGCAGTCATACCAGTAGCATGAAGACCACGGCACTAATTTTGCTTCCATTATTAAACATCTTGCATATCATTGTCTCCCATTTCAAATCCAAACCCTAGTATTCATTGCAGAGAATTGGTAAAATTGCACAAATTTCATTGTTTTTGCAGGTGGAATTTAGTGAACAGTCATATATCAAATTAATAAACCACTAAAAATAAATCAGTGCATTTTAAAATGTAATAAGCAGACACTGTAATTTCAATATTCATTATTGACTTCATGTAAAATATAAAAATACCATGCATTTTTTTTCAAAATTACATGTAACGTGACCACTCAAGAAATTCTGATGCAAAAGTTAGCCACGACATGATGTAATGAAAAAAGCCAATTAAAATGTAACAGTAATGTGCGTTCAACCTCTGTTCAGAGCGCAAGGAAAAGTGTCCTGTTCATATAAATGTGCGAAAGACAAGTAAGAGATATACTACTCGCTTACAGAGAGTCCATTGGTTAAATTACTAAACACTCATTCATTTACAATAACCATTTCCAACACACAAAAAGAAAAAAATCATTTCAACTGGCTGTTCTTAATGCATACAGAAAGAAATGTCTTCAAGAGAAAACCTAATGGAAAAAGAAATAGAAGAGAAAAGCAAACAAGTTAAATATTTCAACCGTTATTAGAAATCATGAATACACAAGCTGAAAATGATCTTGTTTCCGGATCAGCAAATGTGACAGCATTGCCATGGAAACCAATCTTGAGCTATTCATTATATCTGAGGAGATAGGCCGTCTTCAGCCAGATGATGCCGCCTCTCATTGTGGGCCGACGCGCTGTGGGTTTATTCCAATTGTGTGGCTAGAGGCACCACCAGCCGAGCCGGCAGCATCACAGCACTACATCGGCAGGTGCGCTTTCCTGCTCGCAATTCATGGCTGGCTGACATACACCAAAACCAAAAGCTACATTTAAAAAATAAATAAATAAATAAATAAATAAAAGCTTCAAAAACAGGAGAAGGGTTTACTTGTCACTTGGCGTTCACACCTTTGGCACTCAGTGAAAGAGGCCGCTATACCACTGAGAGGGAGATTCATCTTGGAGAGCAGGTCGCCTGGTGTAGTGTGTGCAAGCTGGGAGGGGCGAGGTGCATGTGCATGCGTTGGGGGGGCGAGAGGGGGGAAAAGAACAGCCCGGCTGCCCGCACGCATCCGCGAGAGTGAAAAACAAATCACCAAATGGGAGTGAACCCTTTCACCTCTTTGATGGCGGAGGGATTAGCCAATCCCAGGCCCGCGTCCAGTTCTAGCATAGATATCCCAGAATGCTTGGCGCTCAACCTTGTTGCTGCCCAGCTGAAAGGAGTGATTCAGCCAAACACGCACCCTCACCCCACCCCTCCAACCCCTACCCCAACCCCAGCCCTGAAATAGACGCATCCCCGCGCTGCACATTACTTATCCATCAATACTAGGAAATCAGTGTTCACGCAGCAAAGAGAGATGGGTATTTATAACAAACTTGTGTGAATGAGAACAAGAGAGGAAGGCCATCCTTTCATGAGTAATACAACAACTAAAAATACACAGTTAATTTCAAAGCTGCTGTTCTGTCATCATGGGTCTTAATTCTGAAGACATGCACTATCAATAGCCTCAAATGACGCTTGCTTTTATTTTTTATTTTTTTTACAAAGTATAATTCCATTTTGTTTCTAATAAAGTTGCTCAAGCATAAACTGCATTACAAAAAATCTGACGAGCACATGGGGGAAAAAAATAACTTCGATCTCAGAAGCCATTTAAGACATGCTTTTCCAGATACAAGTATTCACATCTTAAACCTAGCATTCCTCTGGTCAATAAAGGCGCTAAAGGATTCCATCAAATGTACACCCAAAACACAAAAGGTTGATGGCTCACCTCCCTGTCAAGTGAGTAAATGCAACCAGCATCACTCTCCCCAATTGAAGGCAATTCCGTTAATCTCACCAGTGCAACACGAAAGAATGATGTGCGCACACGGATGTGTAACTGAACGACACCTTGCCCTCCTCAAGCAAAACAGACCTTCCATGCGGATATTGCAGTCTAGATCAGAACAAGCCTTATTAACCTAATGTCCAGGTCAATCTTGCAAGATACAGAGGAAGTGGCCACAAAGATGCCAAGCAACCTCGCTGCACACAGAAGACCTGCATATCCACTAGAGATTTCCAATGCCGTTGAATGGTACTTGGCATCCTCGTGCCAAAAGGGGAGAGCGGAAAATGTAATTAAAGTGCTACTGATGCCCCATGGCACCAAAGTCAACTATTTCAGATAACAAATACGGCCAGCCATATTCCCACCTCACCTGGAGTAATGCGGTGCTATAGCAATCGAGGCACGCAGCCTTGCAATGTGGTTTGCTTGTACAAACTGAATGCAGGGAGGGGGAAAGAAAATTTTTTTTCCTCAATGATAATTGGTGGGGGTGGGGAAACTGTAATATGGGAAAATCGCTTGTGGGAACACAGAGCACAAGATCGGTCTGATTTGAGGTGCGCAAATCAGTTAACTGGACACACTATGGTTTACAGCAGAAATATGCCCAAGGGAGAGTTCTTTCTGAGACAATGACAGGAAATTATTCCATGCTGCCTCTAACGCATGTTGTACTTCATCTGTAAAGGTAAACTCATGCGCTTGACAAAAGCAGCCTTTTTTGTCAATCTCGCAAACTTGTCAAATGACTAAAGTCTAACAGCCTTACAAAAGCCCAAGCATATAAATCCTAATTACATTAGCCCCATCTGAAACTCTTATACTGTCTTAATGTTCAAAAGAGTCACAGTTTATTCCTCTTCTGAATGAAAAACCAATACATAAATATATTTGTTATCTTTATATTGATTTAATTTTGCCAAGTTATCAAAGAGGAATCCAAAGATGAAAATGGAGACATGAACAAGCTATTGAAAAAAGCAACCAAGAAGTTAAAAGGCACGTCCATCCAGCCATATCTTTTCCTGTCGAACACACACTCGCCCAGTCCCAGTCCGCTCTGACACTCCAGGTATGCAAACACAGGGCATATGGTTTTATGACCCTGCCACTCAAACGCTACAAAGCAATTAAAAAAAAAAAAAACCCCCAGTGTAAAAAACACCCAGATTAATTTAGCCATCACATGGCAGAATGAGGGGGGGGGGGGGAAAAAAAAAAAAAAAAAACCATTCCTCTTTTACCAGGAACAAGTCGCGCTTTTTCCCCAGAGAAATCCAAATTTAATTCGCCCGCAAAATAAAACAAATTAACGTCACCCTCTTAACCCTGTTGAAAGGTTTATAGCCAGAATAAGCTTGAGTATCATACAGATTTTATGAGCGAGTACTTGAGGGTGCAGAGGAGCCGCCGTGCTCGTATAGCCTACATCTTCCCTAGACACAACTTGTGTGCCGGAAGAAAGGACGGTTCACACCACTTCATTCCGGCTAAAAAATAAAATAAATAAAATAAGTAAGCGCGCGGGAAACCTCACAATAAAATAAAAAGCGGCACCAAAACCGCGAGATCATGCAGCCAAGCTCCCAGCCGCTTAATATCGACGATGTTCTAAGCTTTGCCTCGCGCCGACCCAAACCACAACACGCACGTAGTAGACTCTGCTTTACGAGAGCCCCTCTCAATTATTCATTCGCGAATTGCGGTTTTCGCTGAGTTTTATTACTGCAATCAATCTCATCCAGATCGCGGGACCCTCTAAAGCGCAGTTCGAGGGGAACAACTGAAAACTGACTGCGTGTCAAAGGTGCACTTTTGAGTCACATGACAGGCCTTAAAATGCATTTAACCCTTCAGGTATGGTTGCAGAAATGTTTGCTTCAGCGCAAAAAGAGCAGAAACTTCCTCATACCATCAACAATGCCCCCTTACCCATTGCCATCCTAGGATCCTGCCACAGTTTATGAAGTTCCACCCTGACAGGCAGTAACCCCAGTGTCACAATTTGCAGTGCAGGACATTGGTGGTTATCAGTTGGGGTCAATCCAAAGCGCAAACAGCTTGAAATCAGCCCTTGTGACCAGGTCACCGATGGCCATCCAATCTCAATCGCAGTTACATAAACTCATTCAAATAGAAAAATCCATCAACTCTATTCAGCCAACAGGTTTTTTTGAGCCATTTTTAATGCAGTCTAATCAGCACTGAAGTTGGGGTGGGGGGGGACTTAGAGATCAGGAGATGAGCTGGGCACATGATAGACTGTGGAAAAAGGAGTCCACTGTAATATCAAATACATTTGGCAGCCCCACTCTCAGAAAACTGAATACCTCTCCCTGAACCCGACATCAGGATGTTTTTGTTTTTCACCCCAACACTGACCGGTGATGCATTGCAGAAGTCAAAGGGCACGTTGTGTTTTCTGTCTCACCGCCCTATCAGGACTGTACCACAGAGGAGTAGGGAAGGGAGGGGCTGGGATCGGCCTTTTAACCATTAAGCTGTCCTGACCACCGACACACATTCGCAGGCAAACAAGATTATAAATCACTGCCAGGGCAGAGGAAAGGTTGAAAAGGGTACTTCGGACGATAAGACCCTAAAGGAAACACAGAGGAACGCGACCCCAACCGATTGTGCTTCCTTCCCAGAGCCCGTTGCATTCCCGCCGAGTCGTGTCATACGGACTGGCGTGGCGTTTGTTTAACAGACTCCGTCATGGGACCGTTCCGTGTTGATTTTATCAATGGTGAGCCCATGAATCAAGATCGTTTGACATTCTACGCAGTCTGCTAGAAAACAATTATGCTTCCAGCTTGGCATGCGGGATCGTTCGATTGTTTTCATAGAAGGAATGATTTCTGACACTGAACTTAAACTGATCTAACTAGTCTAAGACAGCAGAATTGTGGGAAGTAACATTTTAAGGATGGGACACTTGAGTGCGCTGAATTTAAAAAAAAAAAAAAAAAAAAAAACTTAACATGAAATCATTAAAACTGTGAAGAGTGGGTATATTTTCATTTTCTCCCACTTTCAATATTCTAATCCTGCACTGTAGAACTCCATCGCTTTCATTAGCCAGCATATTACAACTGAAACATTGGAATGTTCTGTTAAAAAAATTCTAATCACATATTTGTGATCTTGCACTGGTCAACAGTGCGTGACATGTATAATTTACTGACTTATAAATATTATAATGCTCAACCCCAGAAGCTTTGATGCAAAAAATAAAAAAACATTTTCTTCAGTCCATGTTCATTACAGCCAGCAAGACCAATCAAAATCAATCCCACAAGTTCATCTGAAGACCTCAAGTCTAAAAATTATTTTTCTGCATTCATTTCATGACTACAATTTAATAAATCTGTAATTTAATAACATGGCTGAGGCCATTGAAGAAAATTCCTACCCTTGCACAAAAAAAATTTTTTTTTTTTTTTTCTATTTTACCAATAAGTAAGAAGTCATTATCTTATGTAATTGGCCAAGAATTCAGTCCCACTGCTGACCTTTCCCGTAGGATTTTTAAAAGAATACTCTTGCCATTAACTTGCAATAAGCAAAAACCACCCATATTGGGTGCGTTTCCCAAAACCGTAGTTGTTAGCAAAGTTAGCAACTTGCATATGTCGTCCATTCACAGTCGATGGTTAAAACTATGCAAGTTAACACCTGTGCTTTCGGGAAACGCACCTCTGGTTAAGAACCTTAACTAGCAACTGAAAACGGACCTCCCCAGACATTCGCCGGCAGGGACACGATGTTCACATGCCAAGTAGCAAATTTAGAGATTCGCGACCTGAGAGAGGGGAGGTCAGTTAAGAGCAGTGCTGCTAGACATCCCCTTCCCTTCTACCCGCTGCTAGAACCTACACAGTGGGGCCACTTAAAACACATTCCAAACCAACAGCATGGGGGAGACGCAAAATACCACAGCACCAAACTATCCCGCAACAACACTGCAAAACATTCGGCTAAAACGAATCTCGCTCCACGTTTTCAAACTACTGTCCCCACGTTTTCCAATATAGCCTACGTTTGGAGCGTTTTCCCCGGAAAGACCAGCCAGCACTCCCATCCATTCTTCCATTAAAATAGAACTGAGCCATTCCCGTTCCTTCAGACTGCCCAGAAAATGTAATCAGATGCAAATAAACACGCCACAAATCCCCCCCCCATTTATTCGTTTATATTTTTATTTATTTATTTTACGATCAACAGCGTCCAATTCGCTGGCCGCGTTTATCACAAGCATAAATCGGGCGGTCGCTGTACTAAGAGCGGAGCGGTTACAGCATGCGTCTGCTCAGGCCCAGAGGCTTTTCGGAGGCCCAGAAATATTTTCAACGTTTCCTCCAGCGCCTCGCTCGCAAACTCGAGAGGAGCGAGAGGGGGGCAAGCCGCACAGTTGCACAACTTGTTTTCGTCTAACCAGACAGCCGAGATTCGCTCGTTTTTATGAAACATCCATTATCTGTAGCTCTCTTTTGTCCTTTCGTGTCATTATTACTGCGAGGGGTAGCCTTCGCCCTCAGGTGACTAATTATTTCTGACATTTCAAGGATCCATCAGGAAAACCAATGGCATGTCAATAATTGTTCCTTCAGCTCGTACATTTGAAAGATTTACATCAGTTTGTGATTCAAGCAAAGCGGGGCTGAATAACTACCTTATGGCAATCAGGGGGCAAAACGTGGCCAGAATAGCAGCAGCAATGCTCAAATAATAGATACATTTGCCATATTCATTTACAAAAAATACCGTTACCAAACATCTGAGTTCAGATGCTCATTTAACCCTTTGACAGCTTAAGAACTCCGTATATTTGCTTTCAATGGTCATTCATAAACTTCGTGATATTACTAAACTGATAAATATCTTGAATGAAAGACCTGTTAAATCACATTTGTATTCACCACCACAGAGTTGAATCAATGAGCAAAGCATTTTCTGTAACTAAAAAGGCTCATCCGTACAGTGTAAAATAAAGTGACTTTAGAAAAAAGTATTTTAACTGCAAAACGGCACCCAAAACCACTTGAACTGCAACTCATTTAGCCGTTCTCTCATGACTCGATTTGTCGCCTGTTAACCCATTCGGATGTTAATGCTGGCAACTGTACAGCGTTTCTCTATACAACATGGATTGTAATAGGATTATAAGCAACGGAAGTGTCGTCAGAATTGTCAGAGTTATGTTTTAAAAACAATAAATAAATAAGTAAAATCCATCAATGCTACGGGGTGGTATAGAACGTGTCATCGTTACATTTGAGGAAAGACGAGATCCTTACATTTTGTTACTAAAATACACTGCCAGAATTTAGTTTGAAATCCCATTTCTTTGGGGGGGAACACAATAATGGTGGCTTTACGTGATACACAAAGCTTAAGTAGAATAAGCACAACTCATGACAAACCCACTTTTGTAATTAAAGTCACTTGTTATTCAGCCCCATCTTCTTACACAACATATAAACACAGAACACACGCTGTCACGTGTCCAAAGGCCAGGCGCAGTATGCCCGCTTCTCCCGATACAGATCGACTCTGAGGGACGTTCCGACACAGAAAATAAACAGACAAGAAGCAGGGAAACGGAACAATAAATAAATAAATAAATACGCCAGTGTGGCGAGTAGAAGCGAAAGTCACAGCTATTTAGGGCTGAGCTCAAACTAGTACTTTCATGAGGAGGCATCTGACCGATTAAGGCACCCGCTACCTAAAACTGTTAAGCTCACTTCAACATAAAGCACTCGCTTACAACTGGTAAATTGACAAATGTCAAATCGCTTAATTCGCCAACTCATACTGCGCATCTCTGTAATAACGCAATATTCATCCTCGTAAATCAGGGAAAGGCTAAGCCACCACAGGTGATAACGAAACGCATCAAGACTGATGTATAAATATGACTCAAGATTCAACAAATTCCATACGCCTGCCACCCGCTGTAATCCCTGGGTCTGTCAATTTCAACTTGGTCCGATGGCAGAAATCTTATCATACTTACACTGCTACATTCAAAACATCAACATGACTAGAAGGCAACATTTCATCCAACTTTCTAGGATTTAAATGAATCTTTAAAATACAGCCATTTGACTGATTAATCAGTATTTTTTCATTAATTCAGCAATATAGAGTGATCGGAAGAGTGATGAAAATAAAATCATATTCTCTTTTAAAAAACACTCGTCATATCAAACATCTAACAGTCTGAGCTAAAAACAGTAGTCAAACAAGTAAAGCAATTTAGTCCTTTTGTCATATTAAAAAAAGCGTTCCACTGGAGATTCAGCCAAGTCAAAAGCAAGTAATGGAACTGGGTTCTAACAGGTGAATTTTTTTTCAATCCATTTCTGTTCAAAGGAGTTGCTCAAAGGATTAGCCAGCACACTTCAGACGTCACAAAACTATTGTTTCACATCATGAGCATATATTCAGAAAGAGCACCATTTCAGGTCTGAAAGGAGCTGGGCCACGATTACTAAGCAGTCTCAGAACTTACATCCCAAGAAAGTTGATCTGCTTGACTGCAAAACAATCTGATTCCATCCTTGCCAATAAGTCTTCATTTTTCATTGCATTTACACATTTTAGTTACTACGGTATTATGCTTTTGATATTAAGGACCTTTCTGTGGAAATTTAAGTATTCAAAGTACTGTTTTAAGCTTTAGCCAAGGGATTTGAAAAATGTTGCCATATGGTTGCCATCGCAAATATAATGGAGGAAAAATTCCTCCCAGTTTTTGACTTGCAGTTGAACAAATTGACTTTGTTCAAAGTTGCAAGCAAGAGCAGTAATCATGACACAGCTCTTTAAGAGACAAAACTGTTCAAAAACTGTTGCATATTTGCCACAGATGAGCAAGGTTAAATGAGCAAGTACAAAGGGCAAAAAAAAGAAAATGTGTAAAATATAAATAAAATAATATCTGAATATTCATACTGGCAAATTATGAGCAATAAGAATGTTTCACGCATTTCGCTAGCTATTGTTCCAAGACTGATGCTACAGTTTATGAACATTTCCTGTTTTTCAAAAAACATATTTGCAAACAAGCAGGGTCAACCAAGAGCCCAATTTTCTGAAATAAAGAGTAGGACATGTCTTTATATTGTGACAGTTTGAGTCCTTCAGAACAAACAGCATTTACAGCCTTTTTCAGTTTTAATATATTCCAAAATATTGAGTATGATCAACCTATACAATACATCTCTGGACATTTTAAAACAAAAAACCTGACATTTAATAATAGAGCAAGGAGGAACTGAAATGGGCCAAATGCACGCAGAACAAGGAATGTAGATATTATAAACTAAGGAGATACAAAATAACTTTTTTTTTATTCAATATCAGCGCTCTTAAGGCATTATTTTTCAACATAAAATTGCGCATCATTGCAATGTGCAAATAGTTTAATACATACTACACCTCCAAATGCAATGATTACATCTACAGCAGCAGTAAAAAACAGTATGGTGAAAACAAATCATGTCAACATACTCTAACAATAAAATACAAAACGAAACATTCCATTACAGTTATACCGTTAGAGCTACTCATCACCACTTACTTTGAATGTTTTGAATAACTAATGTGGGAGTCTCAAAGAACATCCTCACTATCTACATAATGTTTTGAATGGATACAACAGCAGAAAGCAAAATTTGATCAATACTGTACAGGGCACAGCAAAGGAAAGGACAAACATGCTACTTTGGAAGAAATCTCACTCTCAAAATGTCAAGGTTTCGTAAAATATTAAACCCCAATTTCTTCTTACTCCGTCATAAGAGGTTTTAAATTAAATATAATCGGTCGATCCACTGCACACCGCCATATCCATATCAGGAGTGACGATGCTTAAAAACAAACATGACAACAATGAGTAACTGGCAATCTTTTTCAATTAAATGCACAATGAAAGGGGCAAAAATGAAGGCGAAAATGCAATTGCACAGTATAAAAATATTCTACTGGACTAAATGTAAACATACGCTTGTTTCCACTGGGTGAAATGCATCGCAGCATTGAAATACAAATCTAATACTACCACCAAATTCGATATTAAAAATCGTACCAGGGAGGATTACTTTTGCAACTAAGGGGAATGACGTTCGCCCCAAATCAAGGGAGGATTTTACTTGCTGGGCTGGGATTTCATCATCATCATGCCAAATTAGCCGAAGGTAGATTTAATGAACCAGTGGTATGGGACTGTGCTACACGCAAAAACGATTTGCATACACAATTTCCGTCTTGTGATTTATCATACAAATACAACAACGGTAAAGTAATTTGGCGCTCGGGAAACGCTTGTCTATGTAATCCATGCAACAGCAGTCGAATGAAACACTCCTAAAGCGCATCTATATGCGCCTGCACACACGGACTTATAACATATGCAAGCCGCAAAATAGGATTGTGTCGACTACGTGACCCTAATGCTAAAGCCATGTTTAATCTAGTCTCGGCTGACAACTGAAGTACTTTGGTCATCGCGTCAAAAATAGAAACCAATTCCAAACCGCGAATTTACATTTGGTGTCCTGTATTGCCCAGGGAGGTTGCAAAATTGTTTCAATCACCAGGCGACATACACCTTGAACACAAATTGACAGGCTACTCGATTTTGTTCGTGGTGTGTATGATTTGGCAGTACAGCCACGTGGGCAGACAGCATCAGACGAAACACAGACACACTCACACAAACTGTTTAAAACAATATCGTTTCAAATTTAGCGTTTTTAACGCATTTCACCTACATCTCCAGACTTCCACGCCATCGTTCGCAAGTGTGTGTGTCTGCATAGGCTATCTGAACATTGCATGGCAGCAAACCATCACTACTAATCGGCGAGTAGCAGGGCTCACTTCGCTACACTCAAGAGATTAACGTCGGAACAGGTGGCCCCGATGCAGCTATGCTCAATCTAAAATCCCACTGAATAATAATAATAGCCCGGCGTAGCCCAAGATCCGCGAAAGGGCATGCGCAAATCTCACAAGCGATTAGCCGACATGTAGCCTCGTAACTCAACAGAAACCCATCGGCTTAAAGATCGTCAATTTTCTATTAACTACTTCCATAATTTATTTTATTAAATGCCCGGTGTCAATGACTTGGAAATGAAACGCAGTTGAATTCAATTTTATCGGTAAAAAAAAAAGTACTCAACGCCGCGCTACTCACTTAGCTCATTGCTACAATACAGCCCAACAAGAATGTATCCACGATTTTGCTCATTTTTGGAAACTAAACCAAACTGGAATGGACGGAAATGCCCATGTCTGTCTTTTAGAGAAATTCAATCACGAAATGGCTGTGAAACAATGAAACACAACGCTGGCCAACAGGATACTGGAAGAGTCTTAGTTTGTTTACATTCACAGACTAATGTTAGAGGCCTAAACGAAGGCTACACACGAATCCCGCTAGTTCCAGTTTAGTCTCGCTGCAATAGACCACCCCACACCAGTAAGGACAGCTAATCTGGCCTTCGGTCTGACGTACGTACACCAGGCCTATGTTTTTTTTTTTTTCTGGGGGGCATGGGGTAGGGGGTGGTTCAGATAATTTACTAATGACATTAACAATCAATGATAGACAGCTACATGTGTTATGCATTAAAACGCATACACACGTGTGCTGATGCAATAGCTTAAACAAAATTTATGCAACTTTTTTAAGGATAAGCTTTACAACTACGGATTGCTTCAGTTTTTAAATGGGTTTGCTTGTCTTGGTGTAACTTTACATTCAAATAAAATGCACAGAAAATTAAGCCTGGGTACTTACTTTCTCCATTCGTCTTCCCCCAGCTGCATACAGCGTAGATGAAAGTGATCAAAACAAGCGCCGTGGTCTTCAGCCGCATTCTGACTTCAATATTGTTGCTAGCTGTAACGTTATCAAAAAAAAAAAAAAAAAACTGAGGGAACTTCTATATATCAACCAAATTTCCAGTGTATCTGGAATAACCTTTGGATCTAATTCATTCAAATAATATCCAATCGTAAAAATGCAACATCAGTCGGCCCCCAAAAAAGGGGCCGAGGGTCCAACGTGGTTGCGTTTCAAAATTTACAACGTGTGATTAACAATTTAGGCCTATTACTGATCCGCACTGCTAAATTCACTACTAAATAATATGATCTTGGGTTCTAGCAACATTTAAGCGACTAAAAATTTTCATCTTCAACACTCTTCGATGGGACTGTCCTCTACTTTCATTAGGTAAAGTTTGTTTGACAAAATCCTTCTCGATTCGAGAATAAGCAATCCCACACCGCTGGCTTGTGAGGAGGTACCCGAAGGGGTAGCAAGTACTGATACCCCGATAAGTTTGATACCGTTTAGAAAAATTGTGAAATAATTCAAGTGTTTCTTTCGACAATTAGTCAATAGGTTTTGGAGGT
The DNA here is from genome assembly GCA_029721435.1 of Gymnothorax reevesii. NCBI lineage: Eukaryota > Metazoa > Chordata > Actinopteri > Anguilliformes > Muraenidae > Gymnothorax > Gymnothorax reevesii. The sequence goes on from CM056575.1 coordinate 34,018,273, forward strand.
TGTTCGTCAAATTCGTGCAGAAATATGTTAATTTTCCAATATTGGCTCCTGTGGTTGTAAATCAAGATTTTTTTCTTCGAACTTCTGCCGAAATCAGACGAAGTCAATGTTTTAGCTATCCAACAGGCTTGTGCGTTTTATTCCACAGGTCGCTGCGTTTTATACACAGCCAGGTATTCCACTTCTTTCCTGTATTGGCCTACAGGAAGATCGTTTTGTCAAAACGTCCAGTAGAAAAATAAACACATCCCAGGAACTCCTCAAGAATCGCTTCGGAAAAAAATCGTGCTGATTGCTTTTCCTTTTCGGCGTATCAACCTTCCTTTGAACTCCTTTGCCACTGTTCCAAAGTGATTCGTGGAATAAGAAAAAACAGCGGAGAGAGGAAACGTGAGACACATTAAACAAAACAAATAAAAACCGCTGCTTCAACCACAAGGCTTCGAAGTGTGAAAACTCCACGCCGTATCCTCTGGCTATTTCTTTCGGATTAGAAAGCTTGAAGGCTAATCTTAACCCAGCGAGATCTCAAGATTGGCGGTTAATTAAATTATTGTTTCTTCTGTGAGATACAGGACAGCATGGCAAATAAGCTCAACAGTATGAGAATCCGCTAAAAGCGAAAAAACTTATCTCCCCCCGCCTGCGGTACCTCTCTCAGATTCCCCCCTTTTCCGACTCTTTCTGTCTCTCTCCACCAGTAAACAAGTACTGCCAGTCAGCTGGGGTGGATGAGGGTGTAGTGTAAAGTATGGGGTGGATCATGGAATGGAGCCAACAGGAATACGTGGATAGGCGAGAAATAGAACGTCTATTGGCGCAGACAACCCCACACGAGCAGAGACACAATTAGTTCTACATATCAGCCAAACCTGAATCGATGGTAAACCGAACGCGTTAGATACAATTTATACAATGGCAGTACACCAGCTTTTATATTACAGTGATTTCGAACGGAAACGTGGCCTCCTAGTGAATTGAATATTGCCCAATGTTCCCCTATGTCCTAGCTACTGCATATTTGTTTGGTCGGCTGGCGAAGTACTCACTGCACTCGATAGAAAGCCAGGGTAATAGAAATGAGACCTAAAATAATCAATGATTTCATTCCAGTATTTGGGATTGTTGTGAACTGCCTGTTTAATTTGGTCGAAAATATATTGTAGAAAAAATAATAATAATAAGAATAATAAATGAAAGATAATTAAAATAAGCAAAACTTCTACAAAATACGGTACATTTTGTTCATTTTAAATCTTACTAATACAATTTAAGACGTCATACCATATTAATGGAAAATAGTAAGAAGGAAAAAATGTTATGAGCAGGAGCTGCCCTTGCAGAAAATGTAGAGAAACTGTGTTTCTGATCAAAAGTAAATATTTTTACCATTATTGTCTGGTATGTCTCAAACTTGTTATTCATCAATGTTGAACCTGGGAAATTTCAGTGCGATTTTTTTCCCATTAGCGGTGCCTTCATGGAGATGTAAGTTACAGTACCCTTACCTTGACAGTGCATTGCTTCTGGACTTGTTGCTGTAACCTGACTGGATGTTCCTTTTCTTTTTTGGTCCAGAAAGCACAGTATCCATTTCTTCCAAAAAAAAAAAAAAGACCATAAGTATTGATTTGTCTGACCACGACACATGGTTAACTGCAGTTGCAGTTGCCTCCGAGCTCAGGGAACTGGACGGTGCTGCCCGTCTGGTTATATCACTGACAGTAAGTGCTGTCTGAATGATCGAAGGTAATCGGTATTGAACTTGGGCCTGCACCCTTGCCCTTTATACAAAGAAACTCAAACTAAATTTCTTGAATCTTTAAATTATGTTATGTTCCATAGAGGTTAAAATATCCAAGCCCCCTCTTTGTTATGTCCTGATTCCATGTTAGTCAATTTTCCCCACAATCTAGCTCTTGGTGTGTTGTTTTGGTTTGTGTTCCCAAATAATATCAATAATTCAATTATTGCCTTGTGGCTTCACCGCCTCCCCTTCTGCATTACTCTGCCTTCTTCCTCACCTGACCCCCATTGTTAATTGTAGTCTCTATGTATTTAAGTTTGCGGTCATCAGTATTTATTCCTTCCTAGTGTACCAATACTTTTATCATCCCTTATTACTATTTTCTGGTTTTCCTAGTCAGTTGCCTTTCACTGTCCATCTTCAATTCCTTACCTAGTGTCTCCCACTCCCTCTGGATTGACTCTATGGTATTGGTCTTCAACATCATTCCCGGGGACCCACTGTGAATGCTGGTTTTTGTTCCAACCACCATAGTAATTGCATTGTAACTGTAATTCCGTTATCAAAGGAACATTAGCAGAGATTGCAGTTTTTCCTTGAAACTTTGTGTTTTTATAAACTAATACATCCTTCAATGTCATGTTTTGCATAGGCTCTGCATCAGTATCTCATAATCATCATATCCTTCCATCTTTAAGCACCAGTGCCCACATCACACTTTTCAACTCCATACTTCTCTCCAAATTGTACAAAACACCATCATCTGATCAAGTCAAATATGGAGCACTGCTTTAAACAGATAGACATTTTTTGTGTGGGAAGTTTATTTTATGCTGGCTGCTGCATGCTATGAGAACTTGTTTGTCATAATGCATGAAAAGAATCATATTGGTGAAATTGTCCCAGAAAAGAAGAAAGGAACATTAGTAGTTCCCTCTGATTTCTGTAAAATATTTCAGTAAAAAACTTTTTTTGCACCCCCTTCCCCCCCTCCATGTTCAGCCTCGCATCATGACCCTCCAAATTATTCATATCTTGTTGAGAGCTTCTTTGTGACAGGATTTGAAAGAATTTTTGCACATCTCAGTCAGAGCTGTAAAACATGAGACATCCTCAAGACACTTCCTTTTGGTCACTGAAAAAAACTAAGGTAATGGTGTGGATCATACTTTTACAGTTTCCCCCACCCACCACCCAACAAAGACACATAGACACACACACACACACACACACACACACACGTGCGTGCCCAATCATACCATTCCCATAAACACACGCTTTCCATTCACATTCTGGTGAAATTCATGACACACTTATCCAATTGATTTCATTCTAAACATGAGGACTCATCCTGTCAATCGGAAATCACCATTTCTTGCAATAATTAGCTAGTTTATTGGTGGCCTTGCCGGTTTATGTGACCCGGTGCAGCACACAGAACATAACAGAGATGTAACTTGTAGATTTCTATTTTACAGGTTTTCTCTGGCACAATTTTCTAAATAAGATCACAAATACATGATTAGTTTGTTCTGAACCAATAATTCCAATGTGAAGGTATCAATATCTAGTGTTAACTGACAGCAACTGACTTCTTAAAGGGCTTGATTTGGACCACTGAATCTTGCATATAAATATATAATTTGTGCTCTGGTCATGTCAAATTATAATCAACCATTACAGATTTATTCGAATTTTAATCACTGCAAATCGCGATCATCTCGGAAACAATTTATATTCGGCCATCTTCAGCCATGATGTCACAGAAGGTATCTTGCCAGTGTCAGAGAACATATTGTCAATGGCATTGTACTCAATAATTCGTAATAAAGGAATAAGTCCAGTGAAGCAGTGGGTGACAGTGATTTTATAACGGCGGTAGGGCGTTCTGAGGCACGATGCGCAGCGGAGATCCTTTGATCTCCCGAATGCCTCGTTAAATAATTTTACGTTCGTTTTGGTTTTCGAGTTTCCTTGCTCTCAACTCGCACCGATCAGCCATATCATTACAACCAGCAGCAAGAGTAGGGGACAAAATTGACTTTTGTTCCCCACACTTGCCGGTGTCCAGGAAAATCTGTTGAATTGTGCATTAGTTTGTTGGCCAGCTTGTCAACTAGCTAGCGTTCACTACAATGGATGTGGTTAACCAACACATAGCCCTTAAAATAAACACACACACCCAAAAAAAAAATCAATAATTTATCACTATTACTGAAATAGCGAGCTAGTTAGCAATGTAGCTAGCAAGCTAAAATGAGCTCGACCTCTGTAATGCAATTGCAAGCTAGGTAGATAGCCAACTGGTTAGTGGGTTAAAAGGCTAAACTTCACTAACACAGAAATAGCGAGCTAAAAGTCTTAAAACAAACGTATTGAAACAAGTCAGTTCAGCGCCTAGTAGTTGATTGCACGCGGGGATATTTTGTGCTGCAGTCTGCCTCAGAATGCAGTGGGTTACAGTGATTTTATACCGGCATGGAACGCGGCTCAGCCAATCACATTTATGGATGGGAAGCACCCGTTTTATAATTGTGGATTATTCCCTTGGGAAAATGCTAAATATCTACCTTGTTTACAGCTGCAACAGTAAGGCTGATGCAAGCAGAGGCATGGTCCATAAATTAAAATAAAATAAAAAAACCCACAATTCGAAAGGCCTGGGTAGATTTTGTGAAGAGGAAATGAGCAGATTCGAGTGTTGTGTCCGATTCTGCTCCCCCGTCAAATCGTGTTCTCCCTTTGAGAGAGTTTTGTGATGCTACTGCTGGCTGAAGAAAATCAGGAAAGAAATAACTTAAAGGGGCAATAAGTGAAAATGCATCATTTCAAGATTGAAGGAATTAAAAATTGCTATGAAAAGAATGAGAGGTGTAATTTCATCTGGAGTATAGCAGGACGTCACACACCCGCTGTCTGTGTTGATCTCCAGCCCATTGTTTACGAGGCTGGTCCAGCCGCGTGTTCATGTACGTTCATGTGAACAGTGGCGGAGCTAGAAATGGGAATTGGGGTGTCACAGACACGTCTCTTTATGACAATTAGGATAGTCCTGGGTAGTTCTCAATTACTTTTCTTTATTGATGCGTCTTCCAATGATTGTAATTGGCAACTGAAGACACGATTTGTCTCCATATGCAATCTAACAGCGATGAAATCCTGGGCTAAATTATGTAGAACTGAGAATTGGGGTGGACAAAACATCCGTTTCAAACAATTATTAGTCTTGACCTGTTCTCTGTCATTTTCATGACTAACAAAATGTTCACTCTAAGACCACTCCATACCACCCCGATAAGGTAAGACGACAATAATTCATCTGGACGCGTTTGCTTAATTTATATCAATGTTATTTGAAATTACTCTTGATATTGAATGACAAAAAGTGGCACTTGGCTGTGAAACAGGCTATAAAAAGCATGCGGCTCAAACTATTTGACGTTGATTAAAATTCAGCAATACGCGTCCAGAGGAATGATTGTCATCCTACCTAATCGGTGAGAACAAGCAGCACCTGTTAAGTGTGGAGTGGTCCTTATTTTGCTCATACTGCCATCCGCAAAAAACCCCATTTGTAGTCCATTGTAGTCTCTGCTTGAAACGCCTCATTGGGGTGGCTCTTCCGCTATGGCCCCCACTCCCCGTGTGCCCACTTTCTTCTGACTGGCCAGCTCTGTGGAGGGCGGAGTTGGGCGAAACGAGGCTGCAGAACGCAGTTTTTCGGGTCCGCATCCCCAGAGTGAAACGTGAGACACGTCTGCCATCTGATAAAGTATCGGCGGGGAAATTCGGCAATCGGCAATGTAGATCCAATGAAATTAACTTGTTCTACTAAACGCAGCAGCGAAAGTGGAGGATGCAGTGCGAAAATCTGGCAGCTCAAGCTCAAATTTGCTATCTGCTACAGTGGTGAGTACAACGTTTTTTCAACTCTATAGCTAGGATGCAGGGAAAGCTAGAATCTACCCCATATAGAAACAATTGTAGTACGGGTCAACATACCCACGTGTAGACCGGAAACCGTAGAAATCCGGTGGGTCTGAATTTAGAGGGAAACATGGACAGTGAGGAGCAGCAAAAAGTGGACCAACAGCTTATGGACTGCTTGGGTGTGTATTATAAGGACCTGCTGGTTCGTGTGCATAACTGTGGTGTGTCGTTAGCGTGGAACAGCTTCTGCGCTGGTATATGACAGAGAGGCAAAAGCTCCAGGCTAAACGGCCTTTTCGGAAATTGCCCGTGGTAATGGTTTACTCATTGCGTCAGAATGACCAGCGTTTCCTCGCGGAGAATGGGCGCGTTATAGATAGTGCGCGAGAGCAAACTAGAGCTCCGGTTATGTTATGAGCATAATACAGGTTTTACAGACTGTAAGTTCCGTTTGCGTGAACCGTTGCTTATGTGGAGCTAGTGAATCGATCACTTTTACAGGAAAGAATTTAATATTCAATCGACTGCAATGCAGAGAAATCGTTTGTGATACCAGACACGTTATAGCCTGTGTGTTTCCCTATTGCTTTCACCAGTAGCACCAGAGAGCTTCCCCAGGTATTGGAGAAGTATCAGGCATACCCTGGTCATGGATAAGTTTAGTGATCACAAGCAGCCGTAAACAAACCCAAACACTATCCCAAGCTCTGCAAAACCTACGTCTGGTCTAACTGTGCTGTTCCACCTAACTTTGCGGACACATACAGCACCTCTTCGGTTAGCTTCAACTGCAGTGGCTACAGCTGGGCAAGGTAATGATGAAACTGCTACATTGATGCTTACCGAAGTAACACAAGCATACCGATCAGAATTATTACATATAAGTTAACCAGGAGCATTTTTAATTAGCACGGCATGCCTACTAACATGCAGTACCTGGTAACCGAGTGGTCATAACAACCACAGAGACAAACCCTTGCTATACAGTTTTAAAGACAGCAAGTTCCGTTTCTGTGGACAATTGTACCAAGTATTAAAAGTTTGCTTCAAATGGGGTTTATGTTCACACACTTCTTGTAGAATATTTAGGACACAAACATTAGCAACAGTAACTTGGCTACGTTAGCCCCAGTGCTACAGCCACAATCAACTGGCTATCACGTCTGGTTGGCTTATGCAGTAAAAGCAACTTACAGCTTCTGTGTCTGTGAGTCACAGACAGTCGCGACCGATCCAGGATTTATCTTCAGATATTTTAGAAAGCCTGCGCTTGAGGCCAGTTGTTAGTGCTAACTATCATTAGCGGTCCTGCTAGCCAGTAGCCACCTGTAAAACGTCAGCTTCACTTGTATTATTTGCTGTTGTATTGTTACTTACAGCTTGTGGCTCCGAGCGCTTGATCGATGCAGCTGCTTCAGGTTTGAGAAGCAGCTGAAACGCTTATCCTGTGTCGAATTATCCTTTATTTATAAAGCTGTCTTTACTGAAATGCTGAGCACAAGCAGCTGACGTTCCCTTTCACCGCGGCTATTTGCTGCTAGCAAACAAAAAAGCTACCCACTGATTTCTGGTGGCATTGTCTTTTGGAAGAGAAACAGGTGTTTTTCTCCACGTCCAAAAGTAAACGGACAAGCAGCTTTGGGAGAGATACTGACAAAACTGTACCTCAAATGATCTGCAGTTCTTCTTATGTATTTCCAATAGTGTAGACGCTACTAAGGCATAGTATGATCTGCCATTGTTAGTGCCTGCTAGAATAGTTTCTGGTGTAAGCATGTCCAGTGCCGTGATTGGCTCTGTCTAGGTCTTTATTAATTGGACGGCACAACCTGACGTCAGATTTTGCCCAGATCTCGTGAAGATCTTGGGAGGAGCTGTTCAGAGAGGAAATCACCTTCACGAAATCACGTTCTTGGATTATGGCAAAACCCCTGTATCTTATGTTTAGAAATTTTCAGAGGTTGAGTATGGACAACCAACATTATTACATTAATAATACGTATTAAAAAAAGGATTAGCATAATAGGTCCCCTTTAAGGAAGTTATCACCGATGACGCCGCATAGACGATGCATTTTGATACTCTGCCATCTCCTGCAATTTATCCTTTTGTGATATTGAGCTCTTCTGCTCGGCAGTGATCACACAATTACCCCATGCTTTAACGATCTGTTCTGCTGTCAAATTCAGATTAAAAAGTACACTCAATCTACGCACTATTTAGGGATGTCATTGAATTACATTGTTCATGGAAACATGATTTATCAGGGAGACTCAATCGGACACAGCACTGGATCCGGATCGGCGACCTCGTCTAAACCACTGATGACTGCTTTTATACAGCCAGAGTCTGGGCATCACTGTGTGTCAGGAATGACTGAAATATGCCATCAGTCAATAAGCCAAGCCCAAACTGCTCCAGTCCCGAATCTTCCACATCTATTCTGCATTCAGAAAAGAGGGTTACTAAGCCCAGGACGCCACTTAATAAGTCCATCCTAAAATGAGGTTAGAAACTATTTTATACAACAACAAAAAAAAAGACTCAAAGCGAAAATAAATCCATCTTCCACCACGACACCTTGATTAAAATTGAAACTTCAGCCATGATAGCAAAACTGGAGCGGGAACAGGAGCTGAAATTGGAGAATAAAAAAGGGTGAGCTTCTAGCCTGTTTAAGTCAATGGCTGAATAATTTGCTAGCTAGTATGCTAACGCTTTTTGCCATTAAGCTAATAAATTAAAGCGTAACATAATACCTTAATAGTGAAAAGCCTAAGCATGCCGGCCAGCCAGGGGTGCATTTCCCAAAATCTTAGTAACTGACTAAGTTACTAACTTACATAGTTCGTCCATTCACAGTCAGTGGTTCCAACTGGGTAAGTTAGCATTGGTGATTTCGGGAATTGCTCCCCAGCTGCGCAAGCAGCCTCATTTGACCTGCATGGGCCATGTTATTTGTCCAGTGTGCACTGTGGAATAAGAGTTAATAGACTGAAGGTCTCATGTAGTAATCATGTTGGCTAGCTACCTATTTTCGGACCCCTTTCCTCATCATAGCCTAATTAAACTCTCAGTAAGTACTTTTGGTGCACCATGCCTGCAGGCTGATTGTCATGTTCCATTACCCCCTCTGATGTGAAACATCTTGTTTATTTTTTTTTTATCAATTTATGGAAATTATTTTCTTTGACAACATCTTGGTTTTCTATTGTCTCCAGCATGACTTCCGCGTTTGGAACACCTCCCGTTACACCACATCCCTAATTGGTCAATCTAGGTCAATCCTGCTCGGACCTCAGTAAAAGGCTCATTTTTGAGAAAAGGGAGCAAATATGGGGCATTTAATTTGCAGGATACTGTTTGGTAAAACGTACTCCAGATTAGTAACCTGACACGTCAGACGGACAGTTCCATATATCCGCCACGGAAATCGCAAGTCCATCTGGGAAAGAGCCGTTCAAAAAACTTTTCAGAGGAGGAATCTTCAAAAAAATCTGCGGCTGCTGATTGGACGATGCTTCTACTTGTCACACTCATCACTGACCAATCCACATGGGGTTTGGAGTCCTTCACATCTTTTTCACGACCAGAGGAGCCAGCTGGTTGATCAAACCAGTCGAAGAAGAGCAAAAACATTGTTTCCCGTCAGAAAAGCTTTTAGTAATGTTCTTTGCTCCTCTTTTAATGAAGAAATTGAGTCTATTTCTAAGAAAACTGCTGATATTGACCCATCCACAGGAACCCCTTCGCACGCCGCCATTGAATTCAAACATAAAGTCACTTCCTGGTGATGTCACGTCAGCATCTCCCGCCTCTCTTTCCCCTGATTGGGCTGTAAAAAATTTAGCCGTGAAATTGTTGGACGACGGTAGTTGGCAAGACGGATCTGCAGGATTTCAGACAATGAATCAGGCAGGGCTGTCTGCTCTGCAAGGCTACCAGATTAGTTTTTATTTGAGAAAATTCAATGAATTTGCACTTTAAGTTCTGGCTTCCTAAACCCATGTTTGTTGCTATAGCTATTCTTCTGAGAGAAATGTATTGAATTGCATACATTCTGCACTGCCTTTCCCTCACCCTAACCACTTCAGACCTGAATTATGTTCCAAGGTTGTGAAAAATATAGCAATCCCTGATTATCAATTCATTCTCTTGTTCTGATGTGCTATTTTTATCGTGACAAATTCATTCTTCCCTAGTGTAGAATTGAGTTCAATGACATAGTTTCAGACCCACTGTCCATTCAAATGGACAGCAACATTTGAAAAAATCCTGAGTAAATAATTGCTGTTAAACATTTGATATTATGCTTTAATTCAAACATTCCATCTGTCAATATTGTTTTAAAAGTATGATATCATTGCCCAAATATCTATAAATGTGAATAAAACTGATGAAAATAGTTTACTTCGTCGTGTGGAGTGAAGTCCTGCCATGTCTCTCTTCAGTGTGTTGTATTTTTTTAAAATGGCCACAAGGATACCTATACTGCCGTTTGATTGGTTGCTAAACGTCCACTCAAACGGTCTTGAGGACTTAGGTGGTGTTAAATGTTGCAAAAAAAAAAAAAAAAAAACAGTTGTCATGTGACATCCATTGTAATGGACACAGGGTCTGAAGGGGCTAACCAAACCCAAACTATGCCTAAGCCTAACCGTAACCTCACCCTAACTGTAACCGTAACCCTACCATGAAGCATTGAGCAGTAACATTCTGCAATCCTCACGCAAGTTCACGCAAAATGTTCTCACAACTCAACATGTCCTCACAACATGTGTGGGTACCCAAGACTTGTTTCTCACAAGGATAGCTACTCAAACCTTCAGTACATTCACTCGCACACACACAAGCTCATTCTCTCTTCAAAGGGTTATTTGGGGGCTCATACCCATAGGGAGGTCCTGTTTTTATGTGCCTGTCTGTGTTTCATGAGGTTCCTGTCCTCTGTTCCTTATACGCCCCATCACTCCAGGGTTTTGATTCTGACAGGGTGGTATCAGTGATGTTCAGTGGGATGGCTGGGGCTGTTAACCTGAGGGGGCCCCATTAAAGGCTTGGCAGGATGCCTTGCTATACATGTACTGTTAGTGCTGGGTTTTAGTGAGAGAAGCAAAGGTGTTCGAGAACTGGGAGCACCCATCAGGTAATTCAGCAAGGTTTTTATGAAAAGCTTTACAGTGGGGGAAATAAGTATTTGACCCCTTGCTGATTTTGCAGGTTTGCCCACTAACAAAGAGTGCAACGGTCTATATTTTTAATGATAGGTTTATTTTAACAGTGAGAGACAGAATATCACCAAAAAAGTGGAATAAGACATTGTATGCATTTTTTGAATTTATTTGCATATTTTTGGTCAAAAATAAGTATTTGACCCCCTTGACAAATAGCATGTTCATATTTTGTAGAAAAGCCATTATTGGCCAGCAAAGATGTCAAACAATATTTATAGTTGTTGACAAGGTTTGTGCTCATTTTTGCAGGGGTTTCGGCCCACTCCTCCCTGCAGACAGCCTCCAAATCATTCAGGTCCGAAGGCTGTGGCCTTACAACCCGAATTTTAAGCTCCCTCTAAAGATTTTCAATTGGTTTCAGGTCTGGACACTGGCTAAGTCACTCCAGACCATTGATGTACTTCTTCAGCCACCCTTTTGTTGCTTTGTGCTTAGGGTAGTTGTCGTGCTGAAACACCCATCCTCAACCCATGTTCAGCTCTTTCACTGAGGGAAGGAGCTGTTGGTCCAGAATTCCACGGTATATGGCCCCGTCCATCTTCCCCTCAATGCAATGGAGTTGTGCCGGCCCCTTGGCTAAAAAGCACCACTGTGCTTGACGGTGGGGATGGTGTTCTTTGGGTTGTACTCTGTGTTCTTTGCCCTCCAAACACGGCGAGTTGAGTTGAGCCCAAAAAGTTCTATTTTGGTCTCATCTGACCACATCACCTTCTTCCAGGCCTCTTCTGAGTCATCCAGGTGGTCAATGGCGAACTTCAGGCGAGCCTGTACTTGTGCCTTCTTGAGCAGAGGGACCTTGCGTGCGCTGCAGGATTTCAATCCATGACCGCGTTGTGTGTTACCAACTGTTTCTTTTGTAACTGTGGTCCTAACAGCCTTCAGTTCATTAACCAGTCCCCCCCTTGTGATTCCTCACCGTTCTCACGAGGCGAGACCTTGCATGGAGGCCAAGACAGAGGGAGGTTGGTGGCAGCGTGGTACTGCTTCCATTTCCTGATCACTGCACAGACAGTTGATCTTTTCTCTCAAAGTTGCTTTCCGATTCTCTTGTAGCCCATCCCAGCCTTGTGTAGGTCAACAATCTTGTCCCTGATGTCCTTACACAGCTCTTTGATCTTGCCCATGGTGGAGATGTTGGAATCTGGTTGTTTGGAAGTGGACAGGTGTCTTTTATACAGGTAATGAGGTGAGGCAGGTGTATTTGATGTAAATAATTAGTTGGGATTGGGGGTGTGTCTTAAAGAAAGACTAACTGGCTTGTGGGACCCAGAATACTTGCTGTTTGGTAGGGGGTCAAATACTTATTTTTCCTCATCAGATGGTTATCAATTTTTATAAATTCATATGATGTGATTTTCTGGAATTTTCTTTGTGATTCTGTCTCTCACTGTTAGAATGTATATATGATTAAAATTATAGATCGTTGCATTCTTTGTAAGTGGGCAAACCTGCAAAATCAGCGAGGGGTCAAATACTTATTTCCCCCACTGTATATGGGCCTATTGGAAAGTGACAGGCTCAAGGCGTAGCTGTGTACACTGATGTTTAAGATGGAACATAGGGGCCGGGGTGCGGGGGGGGCATCCATGAACCTGAAAAATGTATCCTCCTTTTCAGGGGCCTTACGTACAAAAATTTGCTCAGATTTCATGCTTATATATTGCATACGCTCATAAATAGAAAAGCTGTATATGGTATGAAATATACTAATTCAATGAACCATGGGTGAGTTGAGCTGCACATAATTTTTGGTTATTTAATTAGAATCAACTTGAATATGCAAACAATCTTGTTAATTGGGCCAGATTTTAAAGTGAAGTTAGTTTTTAATTTTGGCCCCCAAAATGCTCGTGCAAGAGAGGACTGGAGGATTGATGGGTGCACATTTTTGATTATTGGGATGCAGTTAGAATGTCGTCTGGAATTTACAGAATCTGGCTTACGTCCAATGGAGAGGATGTGCTCAGACGAGCCAACCAGAGAGGATCCTGCAATTCCTGTGCGGCATATGACCAGGGTTGTCCTGGTTACCAGGCTGCTTGCTGGCCAGAGTGTTCACTCTGCTGCGTTTCTTTACTCCAGCGACAGATGTCACTAAAAAATATTGAACGGTGTGCCAGAGAGACAATACAGGGAAAGAGGGGAAGGGTGAATCATTTCAAGTGTTAAATGCATAAAAAGACATGAGCAGGGGCCTCAAATGTCTGCTTTGGCAAGACTGAATGAAACCATTCAAAATGGTCTGACAATTTACTGTCCGAACCACGCTGAGCCATGATGGAGGTGGAATCCTTCTCTCAAATTGGTATCTTGTTTTTACTTATTTTACTTTCTTTCTTTTTTCTTTGTTTCTGTCTCTTACCGCACACGCTGATAGCAAACTTTTTTGCAATAATTCAATAATGTTTTTATTATTTTGAACACTTCACACCCTACTATCCACTGCAGACCCCAGTCCTAAGCAGAGTGCTTTACACTGAAAAAAGTGATTTTGACCCCTAGTAAATGTTCCATATATTAATTAAGCATATTTTAATAGAAATAGGTGTGTTATTTAACTCCACTTAAAAAGTATTAGTAATTTCAAATAGTCAACATAATAAAAATATCTAGCTTCAGATAAAAATATTTTGTGTAACCACTTACCTTAAAAAAATTATGCTCATTCAACAAAACATTTTTTTCAGTGTAGAGAAGGTCGGCTGTGCATTGAGGGTGCATGTGGGGGGGGTCACTAGGAAGATTGAGCAAGCAGCCTGCGCCCATAAACCTGTCATGAGCCAGTGCCCAGGATCGCGGGCAGAGAGGAGAAATTCTCCCCCATCTTCCCCTCTGACCTCTCTCTCTACAGCGCGCTCACTCACAAAGCGCGGCCAGTTCATGGGCTGTCACCAGACTCTGCTCCGAGATCATCGCTCACTCTGATAATTTTGTCTCCCGAAGAACAGAAACAGGGCAAATGCTGAAGCAGCTCCCCGTTGGAACTGTATCTAAAAATGTGAGGTGATGACCTCACATTTTTTTGTGAAATAAGAAATTAAGGACTTTTTTTTAGTAAATATAATTATACTTGTAGTCCCCAGACATTGATTGACTGCAAATGGCATGTCCGTCATCTGCTTCATAGCTTCATGTTGCTAACATTGGCGGTATCTAGGTTTAGCCGCTGTCAATCTGCCAGTGTTAAACTTGTTTTGGATACACGTCCAGCATCACAAGGCCGGAGGCGGGATATCGCGGTTGGAGGCCATTCAGATAGTCTGGAGCAGCCGTCAGATGGAGATGGAAAAGTTAGGAAACCCGCATAACCTTATTTTTGCAAGTCCCCCATGAACCAGACAAAAACATATTTCAGAATAGAGATAAATGTTTTTTTCCCTCTTTTTTCTCCACCCGGGAGAGGCACATCCGCGATATCCCAGACACAGACGTGATAAGAAACATTATTGGCTGGGGCCCTTGGGTTTAAGAGAGCACTGCATTGGAGAATATGGATCTTCAAGGCCTGCAGATCAGTGCATATTAGACAAAGAGACAGCTATGACAGTTCCTTACATGCAAAACAGAAGGCCCACAAACCGAGACAATGACACACGCATACCGTGACAACAGCACAAGGAATCACCTTGCTACAGACGACAAACCACAAAAGCACTGACAGTCTCCTTATGCCAAACAACAGAAACTGTCATTGACACAACACACTGACAGCCTCCTCATGTCACACAATAGAAAACGCACACAGACACATACACTCACACACACTCACGCATACACAAACATGGAACCACAACACCAACACTAAATCGCACATCAGAAACCAAACAAACTCATTAACTACAGCATAAACAGCCTCCTTTCATCTCACAACAGAGAGCCCGCACAACACACACACACTCAGTAACAGCACCAACATCAAACTCCATGAAGTGAATACACACACACACACACACACACACACACACAGTGACACAGATAGTCTACTAGCTCCTAACACACCCATTCAGTTACTGGCATACACATTCAGACTGTATTGTACACACCAATCAATACCAATGCACTCAATTCATCCATATTGGGTCAATTTGCATTGTTTGCTTCATGAATTCATAAAAACACCCATCTTCATTCTTTAGATCTCTGAGTTTGTTAAAAAAATTTGATCAGGAGACTGCTTCCAACATCGTTTGAGCGCTGACAGCACTTCCCATGTCTCGGTGGCCTGACTCTCCTCTAAACTGCAGTTGCACAGAGGGGTCTCAATTATATTAACCAAAACATCTGTAGGCTTGTAGCAGCATAGAGTGCCACAAAACACTGCTTCTTTGCAAGATCACTATTTATCACACCTTAGACATCAAAGTACGAAGCACAGCTGCCTGTCAATTGTGAACCAATCCAGAAGGCTTTCATCTTTTGTTTATGTTGAACATTTCATCCACCCAAGACCAGGGGTGACCAGTCCTGATCCTGGAGACCCACAGTGTCTGCTGGTTCCTTTTGTTACTCAGCACTTACTTGCTTAATATAAGCAGTTGATTACACAATTACCTTGCCTCAGCAGTACACTGTTGCACGAAGCAGCATTGCCGAGTTGCTCAGAAAGCTACTCAAAGTCAAACTCGGCATGCTCTTTTGTATTAAAATGAGCTCAGTCTGTCTGTTTGTGCATCCGTATGGAGCCATAACTCAAGAACCAATTGCCAGATTTCAACGAAACTTCACAAACAGAAGCATTTTGACATCGCAATGTATCATACGGAAAAGTAGTTCACTAGGTCAAATGTTCATCCATCTGTCGTAATTTTCAAAATTTCGAGGTCTATTCTGTCACATGCTCCTCTCCAGGCTGTAAATTATTTTTTGGCTAATCCTTTTCAATCTTTTCAGGTGAACACATCATGATGTAAATGTCTGTCATGTACTAAATGTTCTAAGTTATAATGTGTGGTCGCAGGGGATATGGATGACGATGCCAGCTTGTTACTTCTGTCCATGTTCTTGATTTGAGAGGTTTTCAGAGTTTTTTTTGGTGCAATAATGCAGTTGACTGGCTGACCTTGCTTTATGGAACAGGTCTCTGGTTTCTTGGGTTTACGGCGGTTGGTGAAAACAAATAAGCAGAAAAACTGCGCAGATCCATGGAGCGTAATGTGCCAGCGTCCCAGAAACCATTCCCGCTAAATCTCCATCAGTGAGTGACCGCAATTTGCAACACACAGACCACAGCGGCAGTTTGTGAGCAGTAGAAAATGCAGCAAACCATGCGGCTCTACGGGGCTAGACACTAGTCCGACACAAAGTGATACAGAAGTTGAAAAATAAATTAGATAAAGGATCATTCTCAGATTTGTGTTGACTCTATGAATCCTAATTTATTCAAAAAAATGTTCCCACGCTTTGTGTTGCACCAAGGTGTATTCAGTGTACGCCAGTAAATTAAGGAATGATTGACTCATGCTTGTCGAAATTCCACATTTCACGGTGATGCCCTTTGCGAGTGGCTGAGATGTCAGAAATGTGTGGTCTTTTGCTTTCCCCCCTTCTTCCCACCCTCACCAATCTAGAACCTTCGACGCCCCCCATGCAGCTGCAGCCGATGGGGCATCGTGCCCGAGGGGGGCCCCATCTGCCACCTCCCCGGCTGGTAACTGCGCGATGATGTTTATCAGTGTCAGTTACTGGTGCTGGCATCAGGTGCGCGCGGCTTCATCTGCGTCAGCCTGCAGGGTGGTGGGGGTGAGGGAGAGGAGGGGAGGGGGACTGAGTTCAGAGAGGCTACTCTTTCCCCTCATGTGACTCTCTCTCTCACGTTTTCTCCAAGGCCTGAGCGAGGCAGCCTGCGGTCCGTAGTACGAATAAGTACTCATAAGAGCTCGACGAGGGAAATTTAAACTCACGGCTAACGCGTAGAATCGCGATTTTCTTTCTCAAGGCTGAGCCTTGATCACCGTACTTACTGGCTTCCTAAAAATAGTCGAGGTCGGATGTTTTTTTTTCCCCTTTTGGCGTGAGATGGAAACGATCACATAAAAATATGTTTATAACGCAGAGAATAACAAAGGGATTGTCATAAAAAAGCAGACACATTTCTGTCAGAACACGAGAACAATAGAGTCGTCAATGCCATTCGTGTTTTCAGAGTCAACTCTGATCACGACATCCGCCTTCCCCAGAGGTTAAAGAGAGAGAAAAAAAAACATTTACGTGGACATGGTTTTAGGGATGGTTTAGTCACTTTCCTGGTCGAAGGCAATAATGTTCGTGGGTTAGGCTCGTTTTCTCCGTTCACAGATTTGTATTTGTTGCTGCTTCCTTCCGTTCAAATCGACTTTTCCACTTAGACATTTTCAGTTCCGAAGAAAGCGTTTCCTGGAACAAAATGCTGAGGTCTACATCCTTTGGCCGATGTCCTTACGCACGAAACGCGGCTGCCTCTTCTTTAGGTCCGAGGACGGAGAATTAGCAGGAAAGAAGCTGAAAATACCCTCTATTTATTGAGCGCAGGCTCTCTGAGTTGAAACTGTTGCGAAAAGCGTTTCATATTCAGAAGACAGCTCTTTAAATGAGTTAATTTTATTAGGAGCGATTCTTCCAACGCAAACATTGGAAGATGTTGGGAAACGCAAAATTACTGTCAGTGTGAACTCAAGGCTGTGGAAATTGTCAGAATTCCCGGAAAAAAACCCGAGCACCATAAGCTAAAAAAAAAAAAAAAAACATTTCAATGTGGAAATGATCAATCCTATCTTCTGAAATCATGTGACTGCACGTTTACTGAGAAAAAGACGTGGAAATGCATGTCTAATTGTCGTCTTTCCCACGTCTTTTCTTTGGTAAACGTGCTCGCGTGAAATTTATATTTTTATTTTTTGGCCTTTCATGGTAGATATGATCCAAAAGTTCTTTTTGTCATAATTAGGTATCTCATTTTGCAACATTTAAATATGTCTAATTAGCAAATATTGACCATTTTCACTTACCAGTGAATGCCAGTTTTTTTTCATCGAGAATTTCAGGTGACTGCACCTCCATCAATGTCCATTGCCAGGTGATATGTGGGCCTAGTTGTCGAGAAAAAAAGGAAAACCGCCGACATACATTATTTTTTTACACTTATAAAATTTGAAAATTAAATAATAATAATATTGTGATAACTAAATTATGATTATTATTATTTACATTTTTTTAAATTCAATATTACCATACAAAATTTTTGTTGAAAAATCCATTGTAGAAATTGTTGAGACATTGAGGTGAAAGAATAATGGCATTCCCAATTTATTTTTTATGTCCAAGCTTATTACATGGCTCCATATTGACAAGGAGTCCCTTTTCTGAGAAAAAAAAATCCAAATTTTTAATACCTTCTCAGCATCCACCTAAATTGATATTCCTTCCCATCAATTTTATTTTCAACTTTACTCGGTCAGGACAGAGTAGCCTTGGTTGGCCTGATTAATAGGGAACAGGGGAATAGGGTTGGGGTATGGGGGCAGCTGATTTTAGATTGTGTTCCTCCATACAGGGTAAACATGCAGCTAATAATACAGTGTAAATATTTAAATACTACAACAAAAGCAGGAAAATTCAAACAAAATAATCTTCATTTCATATAAAGACTATAAAGTGCAATGTTAACAATTTAATTCATTATGAAGAAAATAATCTAAAATGTAATTGTACCTTTTTATCCTAATCATATAAAGTAGTGTTGACATATCATACTGGAGGTAGAATGCGAGCTTTGTCTTTCAGGAGAGATAATTGCTGCTTGAAAGCAAATAAGTGATACATAAAATGTATGGGAGAAACATTGGGTTCTGAGTCAAGATAAAGAGGTGAGGACAGGGGTCAGAGCGTAATCCTGAACTGCAGGTGAACCTGCAGAAAGAGCTGAGAATATGATGACGAGCACCCTCTTAATCCGCTGAGTGGATTTCAAAACCCCTGACCGGATGTGGCGCAACGTGCAATACTGTGGCAGTTTGTGTTGTGATGCAAACGCTCATCCGCTAATGCTGTCATTTGATCACAGCAAAACACATTGCTCAAGATGGTGTCTGTTGGTGAGGTGTTTGGTCGGTGAGGATGAGATTTTTCTCTCTATAGGCAGTTAGAGAGAATGCATTAGAGGACAGCCTGGTTCAACAGTTCAACAGCCTGGTTACTTTTTGGAATCATCGTTGCAGTGCATCCTGACATGCCTCCTTACGCAGTCATACTGCCTTTACGGAGGTTAAAGGAGTTACTCCAATCATGGCGCTAAACGCAAGCAGCTGGCTGTGCGCGTATGAGAGCCGGCCATTGGGTCAGGAGTATTGACACGCGGTGAAGCACCTGGTCGTGTGGGAGGGTGATTGTCCTGGGAATGCTGCACATTCTACACAGAGGTCCATTCCAGGTTAGCCCTGCATTTTACATTTGTACTCTCTCCATACACAATCAGGTTGAGGTCAGCGACCTTCAGCTGTATCTCCTGTCCAAGGGCTCCCAGTTTTCCATGTATGAGAGAAACAAATGCAGAGTTATCTGGAGACAGATAAAACTCTGAGGCTCGCTCTCCCTCCATGTCCAGGTGGCAACTCCTCCCACCCCAGCGTGTCTGAAGGACTGTCCTTCACAACAAATGCAGAATCCCAAAGGTACACAGCGGAATACCATTCCCAGGTGACTGAGGCGGACGTCATCTCATGCTCCAAGAGGCCATTCAAGGTTGGGTCAAGGTCATGCAGCCTGTAGCAGAGTGTATACTGCTGATCAGGATGTGCTGTGCATATATCGAAACAAGGGAAGAAGCTGCACGATGCTTACATGATATGGTGATGTTTTTAGTTGTTCCCTCAAAATAATGCACGAACACAAATATATATTTATATATAATGTGTGTGCATGTGTGTGTTCCTATTTGACAGCAGCACAAATTTTCAGTTTTTTCGTTTTGGTGCGGCAGTCTGGTACATTTTTCATTTGAAAATCAAAGCTTTAACTGAATCCATTTAGTCCCACTTTCAGACTACACATCAAAAAGGTTTCAAGACCCTATTGGATCACCTGATATACGGTACAGAGCAAAAAAAACTTCCGCACATATAAAACTATTCAGTGAGACCAAGATGCTTCTGAAAATCTGAAATAAAAGCTTTTTAATATTTGAAAAATGTACCAATGACAGTTAAAAACTAAATCAATGTTAATATTTAGTCTGACCACCCGTTGCACAAAATTTAGGTACACTGACCTGTGTCGTTCAATAATTATGTTAGATGATCAGCTTTTTGCTTGTCCTGAGCATATTGGAGAACTTGCTACAGTTTGTCCACAAACTGTCTCACTTTTATCTCTCCAGGTAATGACGGACAGTCTCAATGATGTTGAGATTAAGGGCCTCATTCATTAACTCTGCGTAGGTGCAGAAGTGATGCATACAGCACTCTTTTTTTCTTTTTTGCAGATAAATGAAATCAAGCTTGACATAAAGAAACTAGCAAAATTAGTAAGATTGTACACTGTGTGTAATGGCTGGTAGTATACGGAGGCCAAGTGTAATGACAGAGACAGAGAGTAGCACGAACACAGTACAAACGGAGAATAATATAGACGAAACGCAAGTACTCGCACCTCCAAGGGACGTATAACAGTCTGAACCACGGAAGCAAAGCGAGATAGAAAAAGGGAGAAGAAACTCCAACAATAAGAAGATAGAAAGTCATACAAAACCTGACTAAAGATATCTTCAGCCAAAGTGCGAATCTAAACACAGACACTCTAGCGAAGGAGGCGTGCCGGACATCCTGCTTATATAGATTCTGGGGAAGTGCCGCCCCAGCTCAATCAACTAGCTGAGTAAAGAATTCGATGGCCCAGGAATTCGAAATCGTCCCCGAACGAAACCCGCAAAGAGAGGTCCAAACAACACACAAACCTCACAAACCATGACACTGTGGGAAAAAAAATCAGCCTAATCCTGATCAATGAAATTAAAATTTAATGCCGTTTAGCTGACCCACAAATTTTTTAAATAGGATTTTTTTTTTTCAACATGCAGTTCTGTTTTGGAGCACACACAATATGTAACTGTGAAATTTGCGCAAATTTTTCAAATAAATTTGGCCTCTGGGCTTTGTGAAAACTGTATCATCTGTATCAATTGTCTTCAGTGAAATACAAACATTTATTTGTAAAATTGGTTTTTAAATGAACATTTGGTATCTACAAATGTACTCTTTTTATCTTCAGGAACTCTTATCAGGAAGAACCAATAAAAAAATCCAGGGTGCCAAAACCTTTTGTACAGTACTGCTTATAAGAAAGATTAATGCTGACAGCCCACATATTATCAGTTATTCATATTCTTAGGGGACTTTTGAAGTCAATGTGTGCTGTGCTATGCCAGATAGAAATGACACTGTCCAAATACTTAGGACAGAGAATTGAGTATTTTTTTTCCCAGTCAATTATTGTATTCTATTATGTTTTTTTTTTTGTCTTAGAGCATTTTATTTTTCTAATGGGTCCAACTGGTTTCATAATAGCTACATCCTTTTATTTTGTTGACAAGGCTGAAATCGCTGGTATTGCGCTGCTGATGAACAGGCACTAACTGAAGCGCCTGCATTAAGGTTTGCAACCCATTAACAGTAATTGCATGTTTGCAGGATTTCAACGCTTCCTTTGTCAGTCAGAGGGCTATTTTTAGATTGTTTTGAAAATGGAGAAATGAAAAACAAACAAATTAAAAGGCGCTTTGAGGTTTTCTACCCCATGAACAGAAGTCAGGGCGGGAAATCAGAATTGGGAAACATGAGCAACGCTTGTTTTCCCAGAATTCATAGCAGTCATGGCGTTGACATCCGCCACCCACTCAAGGCTCAGCATGGTGGCTGATGTACTTTGACAAGCATCCTGCCTCGTTTGCTCTCCCTTCAGCAACCTCAATACGCTTCCAAATGTGAACGTTCTCCCTCCTGGCAAAGCTATTCAACATGGTTTAAACATTGCTTCAAAGTTTATCTTTGACTACTGACTAAAATAAGACCCAAAGTGGAAGCTGAGTAGTCATTTTGTTTTTATTTTGTTATTGACACCAATTTCAACAAGAAATACCAGCCTAAAAGTAGACCAAACATGAATGCAGTTAATGTAAAAAATATGCGCATAAATTATAACGTCTTTAAACATGCGAACAACTATATTTTATGTAAGTCTTCTTATCCTTTGATTTACTAACTGTTGAAACGCAACTGAAAAAAGAAATGCAATCTGGTCTGACCTGTTTGGTGCATCCTGACTTTTTCACGTAGTCTGATTGACTTGGACCCTTGGCTCTACAAAACCCTTGACCTTTTTTTGTTAAGCCCAGACTGGAGCTAGGTTTGGACATGTCCTGGGCATGTCTGAGATGGAAAGCGCCAGAGAATTTAAAAAAAGTCTAAAAGGTGGGAGGGGTCTGCAAAAGAGTATATAAAGAGGAGAATTGAGAGAGTAAAGTAGTTGGAGAAATTGCAAGGAGAAGGATATATTTGACCAGACCTGTCACTCTTTTCAAGACCTGTGAAGCTTTTTGTGGATTTTTGCCTGTGTTGGAGCATTTTAATCTCCCGGAACATCACCAAGCAACCCAGCCAAAGGGACTGTAAATATTTTTTTTCTTGTATATATTTCAATCTTGGTCAGTAGAGTAGATAGTAGATTAGTTAAAAGTCTTTGATTAATTAAATGTTTTTAAGTTTTAAAATTGTCTGTCATCCCTAGCCGTCGTAAATGTAATTACAAATTGGGGCAATAACAGACCACACATAAAAGCAATGACATGTGAAAAGATTAACCATAGCATTTCACTTGCACCTCATTGTTTGGGATGTTTGTTTTTTGATTAGCATGGGATAAAGCCCTTAACAAATCAGGCGCATAGTTATTTTGCAATGTGCCAACCCCTCCCAACTTCAGGTGATGATTATGAATAGTACGTTTCTGTGAAGGATGCTATTTATGAGTGATTAGCAAAGTTTTGTTGTCTTTTTTTTCCAGAAACCACGGGAAATAGCTGTACTGGAATCTGTTAGGCCAAAGCGGTGACTTTCCTTCGCAATTGACTCCTCTTACATGAGAGGCAGTAAACAAAATCAAAACCCAGGGGTGAATGCTACAAGGTTTGCCAAATGTTGATTAATTTCCTTTTCCGCCCCGGTTTGGCGCCAGGGCAGCTCCCAGGGCCTTCGACCCGCCATCCTCTCACCGGTGTCCAGAGGTGCATATGATCACCACTGCCGGTCTCCGAAACCCCTGTCAATTCTCAAGCTCGCTCTCTCTGCCCAATAATAACACGTGGTGGCTGCAGCTCCAATTCGCCCTACAGATGTGTTGAAGCGGCAGCAAATTTCTCACCGCCATGTCAATAAACTAAAGTATTCTTTTCCCTTTTCGTATCAGGCGACAACAGGACAAAAAATAGTGACTGCTAAAAAATTCACAAGGGTCAAGGGAACATTGGTCCATAAACAAGTGTGAGGCCCACAACTGCTGTTCTCTCCAACAATCTGACAAGACAGCTGAGAGACTGCCCTATCAAGGCAGCGATGAGACAGCCCCGTAGGAGCAGAACTGAGGGAAAACAAGCTATAAATAAGAACGGTTTTAGAGAATGTAAGAAGAAAATGGCCATGTTTCCGTTTTGGCGAGTTGCCAGTGAGCTGGATTTATGAAAGGATATTTTTTTACATAAATAAATGCATTATATCAAATGTTCCAGATGAAAAATTTATTTTAAGGCAGTGTTTTTTTAGGCTTGTGTTAACAGTTAGTAGTCATCATGGGTAAATTAGAAATGATGTGTTCTCTCTCTCTCTCTCTCCCTCTCTCCCTCTCTCCTGCTCCCTCTGTCCCTCCCTTTTGGCAAAGTTATCCTTAAGGCCATGTTCCGAAGCATAAAAATACATGCCTTTCCATTGACTAATATTGATTTTCTTTCTTTCCTTACAAAATTAAAGATTTATTATCTGAGCAAAGTTTCAGATCATCAAATTAAATTATCAAATTAAAAATTAAATATTACTCTAAAATGACCAAAGTAAGCACAAAATGCAATTTTTAAATTTATCTATCAGGCTTTTTTTCATTTATTAAAGGAAAAGATCTGCGCAACCCTGCCTGGCCCTATATGAAAAAGTAATTGCCTCCATTGTAATCAAATCAATCAATAGGACACATTTTTAATAGATTATTGAATTCAGTTTTCTTAGGCACACACGGGCATGATTACTGCTAGTCTTGGTGAACCTAAAAATCACTTCAATAGAACCTGTTTGGCAGTATGAAGTAGGCAAAAAGCAGCACATGAGGCTGCAAAACAAAGAAATTCTAGAATAGTTGAGAAACAAAGTTATTGAAATGTATCAATCTGGGATGGATTACAAAGCCATTTCTAAGGCTTGAAGACTCCAGTATGCCACAGTGAAAGCTATTATCTACAAATAGAAAGATGTCAGAACAGAACTTAATCTTCCCAGGAGTGGCTGACCAACCAAAGTTCCTCAAGAGTGCATCAACAAATCATCCCGGAAGTTTTAAAAAAAATAATCTATAGAACTACGGACCTCACTTGCCTCAGTTAAGGTCAACATTCACAATTCCATAATAAGAGAGACACTGGGCAAAGACATCCATAGGAGAACTACCAGGCAAAAACCACTATTGACCTAAAAGAACACAAAGGTTTATCACACATCTGCCAAAAACAACTTGCTGACCCCCAAGACTTTTTGGATAATATTTTTGGATAATACTGATGAGTCAGAAGTGTAACTCCTTGGAAGACCCATTGCAGCTGGCCAAAAGCTGACACTGCATCCCATAATAAGAGCATAATATCAACAGTAAAACCCGGGGTTAGTGGTGTGATGGTCTGTGGCTGCTTTGCTGCTTGAGGACCAGGGCATTTTGCCATAATTGGTAGTACTATACTGAGAGGCATTAAAATACATTGTGTTTTCATGGTCCAAGTTGACAACTGATAGTTTTTCCTTTTGCTGTTTCATAAGATGACCATCAGGTATGGTACACATCGCAAAATATCAAGCGTCTGGGTTCGAATCCCTTCTTGATTTAAAACCTCGTGAGGACTACCCAAATGCAAAAAAACTCCTTGGATCATGGCCTTGAATTGCATATTGCGAGAAATCGCTTGCACACGATAAGTTCAAGGTTAGGGCCAATAAAAACACTCATTAAAGAAAGTCGCATCATTCCCATTTCAAATGCTACAAATGAATGAATCTCAGATAAATCAAACATTTTGAATGTTGAATGATGGCCAGTCTCTAAGAGAAGTTTCTGGATGCATTTATGTTTATTAAATGACTGCTGGGAAGACACAGAATAACCAGATGGGTCAGCAATTGTCCTTGACATAGTGCATCATCTATGACGTCACAAAAACACATTCCATAAAAAAATCTTCTGCCATGTCAGATAGCGCATAAGAACTGCTGAATTGACTGCCAATGTAACAACAGGAGTGAGAGCAAGTCTCATTACCCAAAGCACAGTCCCGAGGCCGTGATCTGCAATAGTGTATTTTTGTATGTGTTTTTAATGCCTCAGTATACAAATTCTGCTTTATACCAGAAAACCATGAAGTAGAATGTGCAGGCATCAGTAGATGACTTTAAGCTCAAGAGCAGTCGGGAGTCATGCAGCAGGACAATGATCTGAGGCACACGAGCAAGTAGATCTCAGAATGATTCAAAAGAAACAAAATAAAGGTTTTGGAGGGGCTGAGCTTAAGTTCTGACTTGAACATGATTGAAATGCTGTAGTATGACTTAAAATGGGTAGTTTATGCTAAAAAACCCTCAGATGTGGCCAAATTAAAACAATTCTGCGAAGAATAGCGGGCTAAGTCCTCAATAAGTGAGATGATTAGCTCACTCAGTTAAGGCATTCGCGGAGCAATAGTGACTACCACGGTACGGGTTCAATCACTGGTCGTACGAACCAGCAGTGGTCGGCACCTTTGTCAGGGCAGCACTGCAGCTATGCAAATTTGGAAGGGACTGCCGGGAAGAGTTATTAAAAACAGCTGCCTAGTTTGTTGCTCAAGCGCCTCCTGTTGGCCCGCCAGGCGCTCGTCAGTGACATTCTGAGCTTGCTCATGTTTGGGTATCCTTCGCCCTTGTCCTGAACTTGTGAAACTTTCAACCAATGAGTGAAAATATGCAGGGGCTGACAGGCACATGCTTCAGAGGAGAGCTGCGAACTTGCTAACTGTCTCTCTCTCCTGAGCCAGCAACAAGGGGTTGTATACGAGTGAGACTTGTGCCTAGTCGTCAAATTGGGCATTACAAATTCGGGTGGGATAAAAAAAAAAGTTAAATTGAAAGTTTCAAAGCCGCATTTTGTGTTTTCTCAAATTGTCTTTGTCTCAAATTAAAATTTGTTTGATGATCTTGTACATCTATATATGACAAATAAGTAAAAATAGAGGAAACTGAGAAGGAGCAAGTACTTTTTCAAAGCACTGTACCTACCTAGCTACCCACATTACTACATACCTACTGACCCACCCACCAAGCTGCCCTAGCTACCTGCCCACGTGCTAACCTACTTACTTACCAATCAATTTATCAATCTCTTTCCTTTGTTCTTTTGGGATTTGCCTGGCTATACACGCAAGATAAAAATAAAGGAATTTCTCACTAAAAGCAACAAAAATCATCGTGTTTGAGAGATTTCGGCAACTCAGTAATGATTTTGAGACTCCGGAAAGAACATAAAAACTTCAAGATGTGCAAGTGCAATTGTTCAGCTAGTCTAAGTATGTCCGCATAAGAACTGATCCCGCATGGTACAAGTAATCAGCAGAAGATGGAAAAAGGAAAGCAGGCGTGTGAGATGAGGGAGACCGGAAGGAAAAATCGACTGGAAAGTCTCAACAGCGTTGGAAGGTGGTTTGCTGTGGTGGGAACCATCGTGCTCCACACAGCATATAGAAAGGAAATATACAAATATTGCAATAATCTCTCTCTTACTGAAGAAGGACAAGCCACCTGATGACTGCTCTTCTTACAGGCCTTTAAGTCTTTTGAATTGCGAAGTTAAGCTTTATGCTAAGGTTTTAGCTACTCGTTTAGAGCGTTACATGCCCCATTTGGTCCATCATGACCAAACTGGGTTTATTAAAACCAGACTAGCGTCCGATAATGTCCGCCGCTTGCTTCATATCATAGAAAGGAAATATACGTAAAAAACACTCCTAAAATATATTTTAGCATTATCTGTGAATGGGACGGCACGATGCAAGATGGTCGTGGGCACGAATCCTGTCTGGGGCCTTTCTGTGTGGAGTTTGCATGTTCCCCCGTGTTTGCGTGGGTTTCCGCTGGGTACTCCAGTTTCCTCCCACAGTCCAAAGACACGCATTTCAGGTTAATTGGAGATGCTAAATTGCCCATAGCTATGTGAGTGAGCGCAAATGGTGGGTGAATAGTGTGTGTACGCTGCGATAGATTGGCAAGTCGTCCAGGATGGGTCCCAGGCTTTCGCCCAGAGTCAGCTGGGATGGGCTCCAGCTCCCCCACGACCCTAGTGAGGAAGAATCGGTATAGAGAATGGATGGATTATCTGTGAATATTAAAATTTGAATGTTAAAAATATCAATGTAATGATCCAGACTGGAAGCCTGATGCAGAGATGGAGTACAGTGTAGTAGTAGTGTCTCCTGATAGTAATATGGTAATGACTGTTAGGGAAGGAGCAGTATGGCACAGTTCAATTCAAATGGAAATTCAATTGGTTTGTGTGTGGGGGCGTGTCCAAGCCCGACCAATGGTGACCGGGGGCAGTAGTCAGATGGAGAACACAGTTGCCAGAGCAGAACTGTCAGATGGCAGGACCCGAGAGTTAAGCAGGAATGTAGACCCAATTCTGATGACTGCAGAAGGCTTGGGAGGTGTTCCTAATAAACTGGGCAGAGGAACAGAGTGGTTAAGAGTAATGCAGTCCCAATGCTGGAGACTGCAACACAGGGTTGGGAGTTTGTTCCTATTAGTATGACAACGAAGAGTACTTTTGTATTGAACCATCATTAAAGATTACAAATAATTTCTAAAGAAGGTAAATTCAAACTGGTAGATACTGACTTAAGGGCATAAATCTGTGAAAATCCAGCAACTTGAACTCTCAAAATAAGGGGTATCTATACACTGCACACACGTAAGGGAATTGGAAACAGGAATGGAAAACACCTGGTGGGGGAAGCATGCAGGATGTCAAACCAATCAGAGGAGACAATATACAGTATCTGAAAGACACCCAGGCTGTAAGATAGACAGAGACACGAAAGGGATTCGCAAAAGGGTTGTGACAGTTCTGTATATTCTGAATATAAGAAATATATTTCCTCAAGAATTACCATGTATTGACATTTAGTGCACATACAGTTAGGTCCATAAGTATTTGGACAGAGACGCAATTTTCATTGTTTTTAATCTTTTTTTTTTTTGCCTCCGCTATGAATTTTTACTATCAAGGCGCGCATGAAGTGCAGAATTTTAACTACGGCTTAAGAATTTTTTTCAAAAATATTGTCTGAACTTTGTATGAATTATGCCCATTTAATGCACAGCCCCCTCAGTTTTAGGGGCTCAAAAGTAATTCAACAGACTGACATAAAGAAATTTTAATTTTTGATACTCGTAACAACCCACCTCCACCAATCTAATATAGCATTCCTTGCTCTCTTATGACTAAATTACCATTCTATAGCACTGCCTCCTCCTTTTGATGTCATTGTTGCTATAGGCTCTGCTCTCTGGAGGGGGGAGGTAGTTGCTCCTCCCCGCTCTCGGTCCCTCGCGTGGATGTGCAGGGATCTCTCAGAACAGAGCCATGTCGCCAAACACCTTCTATGCTTGTGTGCTTTCAATAAATATTTTCTTTTGGACAAAGTGGTCCTATCAGAATTACACTTGCCCTAACTCTGACCTAAGCCAATCCTGAACTGAATCACAAAATAGCCAAAAGTGACAGAACCTAGGGAGCACGATTCCAGCTGAAGATCAGTGGAAAATGTTATGTCACAAGTAGTTGAGTGCAGAGACCATACAGTATGTGGGAAAGCCATTGAAATATCCAAAAGAACATACAGTATGAGTGCATCTCAGGTTACATAGTGTTTCCACATATGGAACGGGTCAGAACACATCATAAACAGGCCTTATAATACATCCATGTTTCCAAAGCAAAAAAATTGTGGCCATCACAAATCTCTGATGGGTCAAGAAGAATCACATGGATTAAACAGAGAATCGCCTGAGGAAAAGACATGAATTTTACAACCTTGCAGTGTACTTGATTGAATACATTCAGTCTCATAAAAAGCCCCTTTGAATCAGTTTGAATTGACGAAAAGCACATTTTTTTACATTCCAGTCCTTCTTAAATAATTTAACCAGTATCGAAAGTGTTATGGCCCCAATTTGTTATTACATTTATAACACAACAGCAACAGCAAGGGACGACAAACACAGTTTCAACAACTAAAACACATTTAATTTTTAACAATGACAAAGACTAATAACAACCTACAACTAAAGACCAAGATTGATAAATAAGAAAAAAACAGAAATAATTACAGTCCCTTCTTGGTGGGGTGGCTTGGTGATGTCCTGGATGAAGAAAATGCTCAAACACAGGCAAAGAAATCCACAAAAGAAACTACACAGGTCTTGAACAGAAATGACAGGTCTGGTCACACGTATCCTTCTTCTTGCAATTTCTCCTACTACTCTAATGTCTCAATTCTATTCCTTATATACTCTTTTGCAGACCCCACCCACATTTAGACCTCTTTTTTTTACTTTTCTGAGACTTGCCCCAGACATGTCCAGGACATGTCTAAACATGACTGCAGTCTGAGCTTACAAAAAAAAGGTAAATACTGCCATCTAGTGGCCTATATTCACATTACACCTCCATTCCAAAAGGGAAAAATTTTGACTCATAAAGGCAAAATTTTTCTTTTCAATACAAAATGGTTAAGTGAACACTTGTCTATATATACATATCATACAATATTCAAACACATGATATATATATACACATTCAAACACGGGATAAGCAATCAGCAATTACATTGTCTGTACCCTTCACATGCTTAATTTCCAAGTCAAACTCCTGTAAAATCAAACTCCAATTCAACAATCTTCGATTCTTGTTTTTCATCTTACTCAAAAACATTAACGGATTGTGGTCTGTGTACACAACCATTGGCTTTTGCCCTGTACAAACATAAACATCAAAGTGTTGTAAAGCCAGAACCAGAGCCAACAGCTCCTTCTCTATTGTGGAATAGTTCCTTTGGTGGTGATTGAACTTCCTGGAGAAGTATGCCACGGGATGCTCAATATCATCAGAGTCACTTCTCTGTAGGAGCACAGATCCACAAGCTTGGTCGCTAGCATCGACCGCGATGGAGAACGGTTTGTTGAAGTCAGGAGATTTGAGCACGGGGAAGTGACACAGCAGAGACCTCAGGTGATCGAAGGCTCTCTGGCATGCATCATCCCAGGTGAACTTTACGCCTTTCCTCAGCTGGTTAGTTAGACCGAGAGCAATCCCAGCAAAGTTCCCGCAGAACTTGCGGTAGTACCCGATCATTCCAAGGAAGCGGCGCAAAGCTTTTTTGTTGTCAGGAACTGGAAAGTCCATGATGGCTTGGACTTTAGCATTTATGGGTGCCACCTTACCCTGGCCTATGACGTAGCCAAGATAGGTGACAGTAGCACAACCAAAGTCACTCTTGCTCAGGTTAACAGTCAGGTTAGCCTGGGTCAGGCGCTGGAACAACGTCTCTACATCTTTTAGATGTTCTTCCCAGGAGTCACTCCATGTGATCAGGTCATCGATGTACGCACCCGTGTGTGGCAATCCGGCGATTGTAGACTGTATCATCCTTTGGAACGTGGCTGGGGCATTTTTCATGCCAAAGGGTAGGACTTCATACTGGTACAATCCAGATGGTGTGGCAAAAGCAGAGATGCTCTTGGCCCTCTCAGTTAAAGGCACACACCAATAACCCTTCAATAAATCAATCTTGGTCAGAAACTTTGCTTGCCCTACACTATCAATACAATCATCAATCCTAGGTATTGGAAACACATCAGTTCTAGTTACAGCATTGACTTTGCGAAAATCTGTACAGAATCTAGTACTTCCATCAGGTTTTGGAACTAGCACACAGGGTGAACTCCAATCTGAGTTGGAGGGTCTGATAATATCATGTTTTAACATGTACTCAACCTCTTTCTCAGCAATCTTTCTCTTTTCAGGATTCATCCGGTATGGATGCTGTTTTATTGGTTTGGCATCACCAACATCTACATCATGAGAGGCTATAGTAACTCTCTTTGGAACATCAGGAAACAAATCCTCATATTTCTTGATCAACCTTTCAAACTGATCTCTCTGTGAGGGTTCTAAGTGCTGGAGTTTTACATCAAGATTTTGCAACACTTCAGAATTTGACAATTTACATGAAAGAACTTCAGCTTTAATTCTTGGTTCATCATCTTGAAACTCCCCCTCATCTTCACACGTTTCGACCATTGGAGAATCTGAAGTGACAGCTGCAACCCTAGCATTTCTGTCATGATAAGGCTTTAGCATGTTAATATGACACAATTGTTTTGGTTTTCTCCTATCTGGAGTCTTCACAATGTAATTGAGATCATTGAGTTTTGTCAGAATTTCATAAGGACCATGAAATCTAGCCTGCAATGGATTGGACTGCAAGGGAAACAACACAAGGACCTTTTCTCCTGGTTTAAACTCACGGCTTCTAGCCTTATGATCATACCAAGTTTTCATTTTTCCCTGACTTGATTTCAAGTTCTCTTTGGCAAGGTCACAAGCTGCACGCAATCTTTCCTTGAACTTGCTAACATAGTCTAACAGACTGATATGCGGCTCTTTCTCTTGCCATTGTTCACTCAATAATAGCAAAGGTCCTCTCACTTCATGACCAAACACTAGCTCAAATGGACTGAATCCAGTAGACTCCTGCACTGCTTCTCTTGCTGCAAACAACAGCAAATGAACCCCTTCATCCCAGTCTTTCTCATGGTCATAACAATAAGTCCTCATCATTGTCTTGAGAGTGGAATGAAACCGCTCTAAGGCACCCTGACTTTCTGGATGATAGGCACTAGAAAGAATCTGTTTTGCACCTAGTTCATACACAACCTGCTGAAACAATCCTGAAGTGAAATTGCTACCTTGGTCTGACTGAATTTCCCTGGGAAGACCAAACAACGTGAAGAACTTAATCAAAGCCTTCGAGATTGCAGCTGCCTTGATGTTACGTAGAGGTATGGCTTCAGGGAATCTGGTAGATGCACACATGATTGTCAACAAGTACTGATTTCCAGATCTAGTCTTGGGTAATGGACCAACGCAATCAACAATGACCCTAGAGAATGGCTCCCCAAATGCTGGGATAGGCTGCAATGGAGCTACAGGTGGGTCTAACTGGTGTTTTCCAACTACCTGACAAGTGTGACAGGTTTTGCAAAAGTTGGAAACGTCTTTCCGAAGCCCAGGCCAAAAGAAGTGTTTCATGATCTTATCAACAGTCTTGTTAACACCAAGATGACCTCCTAGAGGTAAACTATGAGCCATTGTTAAGATCTCATTCCTATAGACCTTCGGAACAACAATTTGCCTGACCACTGCCCAATCTGCATTGGCAGGGATATCAGGAGGGCGCCACTTCCGCATCAACACACCATCCTTGAGATAATACCCAACTGGAACTGCATCTATTTCTTTTTCAGGAAGGGCTCTCCTCTTTAGTACACCAATTTCAGGATCATTAGTTTGCTCCTCAATCAACCGCTTTCTGGACAGAGACAAGTCTCCAGACACATCAGAATCACCAGACCCATCCGGCTGGCTGAATAGAGAACTGATAAAAGTATCTGATAAGTCCTCAAACGGAGAAACCATAGTAGGCCAATCAGAGTCATGAGGCGAACCACCTGAGTCCTGACTATTCAATGTACTGGACGGCACCACATCATCTTCTTCTTTAGCCTTCTTGGCCATAGCACGAGTCACTGCGCAAGAAGGATACAGAGATGGGTCCTCATCCCCATCTTCAGTGCTCGGCTGTGAAGTAAGATGTACAGGGGGAACTACTTTACCCCCAGCCAGGTCATTGCCTAGCAACAGAGAAACACCCTTTATAGGTAGACTTGACATAAGTCCCACCTTTACCTGTCCTGTAACTAAATCTGACTTCAAGAATATAGAGCGCAGGGGTACAGATACAGTCCTCCCTTCAATACCTTGTACAAGTATGAAATCCCCTGAAGCGGTCTCATCACGTAACTCCAAGGAGTCCATCAACAAAAGTGACTGAGAAGCTCCGGTATCCCTTAGGATATATATGGGGACAGGAGTAGTATGCTCATTCAGAGCCACAAATCCCTCTGACACAAATGGAAGAAATTCCTCCCTCACAAAGTCAGCTGTATTAGGCTTTTTAGCCCCACAAGAAGCAGGCAATTTAGCAGATTGGTTATCTACTACAGGGGTTTCTAACCTTGTTTTCACAAAGGCATTTGGTTTGGTATCCTTTTCTTTTTCTTTCTTAGCTTTAAGGAACCAACAGTTAGTTGTAACATGACCAGATTTCTTGCAATAACTGCAAACTAGACCACTTCTGTCACTGTCAGCTTTCACACTTTGATCAGACCTGTTACTGGATTTCTGAGCACCATCACCAGATTTTTCTTTGTCTTTGGGTGAGAAATCTTGGGTATCACCATAACCCTTTTTCTGAAATTGGGACCATCTATTATTACTGCTAGACTGAAATTTGGACTTATGTGTGAGAACATATTCATCTGCAAATTTGGCAGCTGATTGCAAATTCAGTGCTTGCTTCTCATTAAGGTAGGTCTTAACATCATCTTTAACACAGTTCTTGAATTCTTCAACTAACACCATGTCTTTTAGTGAGTTGAAATCATCCTTGACCTCCATAGAAGTACACCAGCGCTCAAAGCAAACCTGCTTTTCATTAGCAAATTCAACATAAGTCTGATTTTCAGATTTCTTCAGACCTCTGAATTTCTGTCGGTAAGCCTCTGGAACCAACTCATAAGCTCTCAAAATAACCTTTTTGACAACCTCATAATCAGAGGAATCATCTGCAGACAAAGCCGAATAGGCTTGTTGAGCTTTACCCTTGAGGACAGTTTGCAACATCAGAGGCCAGTGTTCCTTTGGCCACTGGCAACTCTTTGCTACCTTTTCAAAACACTGGAAATAGTTGTCAACATCCTTTTCCGAAAATGGAGGCACCAGTTTTACCTCCTGGCTAGCCCGAAATTTATTTTCAGTTTGAATTTTTATTTTTAGTTGCTCCATTTGGAGTCTTTCTTCTCTATCAAGTTTCTCTAATTCAAAATCTCTCTGTCTTGCAAATTTTTCTAACTCAAATTCTCTTTGTTTTTCTTCTCTTGCTAATTTTTCTAACTCAAACTGCCTTTGTTTTTCTTTTTCTTCCCTCTCAAATTCTCTTTGTTTTTCTTTTTCCTCCCTTTCAATCTCTAGCATTTTTAATTTAAGTTCCATTTCTATATTTGGATTTTCCACTGGAAACTGTTCCAGATCTCCTGGTGCAAACACATTTTCATCAATGTAATATTCAACTATCTCTCTAGCCAGTCTTGCTTTTCGCATGGCTGGTTTTACCTCTGTCAACTCCAACTGTCTGCAAATTTCTAGCAGTTCTGTCTTTTTAAAAGACTTCAAAACCCCTACGGTTGGTGATGCCAAGAAATCATCCATTGCTGTTGTCAATATATATCTAGGAAAATTCACAAAAACAATTTCACAATTTGGAATGTTAGATTTTCAATAAATTACTCACACAATGGTCTATCCCGGACCTTGAGCCCCCAATTTGTTATGGCCCCAATTTGTTATTACATTTATAACACAACAGCAACAGCAAGGGACGACAAACACAGTTTCAACAACTAAAACACATTTAATTTTTAACAATGACAAAGACTAATAACAACCTACAACTAAAGACCAAGATTGATAAATAAGAAAAAAACAGAAATAATTACAGTCCCTTCTTGGTGGGGTGGCTTGGTGATGTCCTGGATGAAGAAAATGCTCAAACACAGGCAAAGAAATCCACAAAAGAAACTACACAGGTCTTGAACAGAAATGACAGGTCTGGTCACACGTATCCTTCTTCTTGCAATTTCTCCTACTACTCTAATGTCTCAATTCTATTCCTTATATACTCTTTTGCAGACCCCACCCACATTTAGACCTCTTTTTTTTACTTTTCTGAGACTTGCCCCAGACATGTCCAGGACATGTCTAAACATGACTGCAGTCTGAGCTTACAAAAAAAAGGTAAATACTGCCATCTAGTGGCCTATATTCACATTACAAAAGGTAGAGAAAATAGAGGAAAAAAGCGAAGAAAAATGAAGCAGTGAGAGTGAGGAGAGGGAGGAATTGTGAAGAAAGTGGAAATGGTGAAGCGAATGATGCTCATCGCTGAGGCTGCTAGAGGGCGGCGTGACATTTTACGCACGCTGCAGTCTTTGCAGAACACTGGCATTTTTGCACCGCGCCATACGGGAAACTGAACCAGCACTCAGTGCCCTCAGATGAACTCGCTCTCTCGCCCGTAGCTAAGGAAACCTGCCCAGATCCACGAAAGGTTCAGTGCCAGCTCTGTGTGGAACTGCCTTAAAAAACCTGCAGTGGGAGCTTATCTAACAATCCCGCCGCACGGTTCATTGGCCCAGCGCCACCCCTGGAATAAGACCAAAGCAACACTCTCTTATTTTTTTTCTCTCCATTTATTCTTTCCATTTCAAATAATGTAAATGCTACCTGCGACAAAGAACCAATTAAAAAAGATTGACTGTAGCAACTCTAAGAGCACGGGGAATTCTAGTGCATTTTACTATGATTCAGGTGAGTGCATGGTGTGTATTTGCTAACACATACTGGGTTTCTTTTTGAAGCCTTTTCTGTTAAAGGCTTCACCACATCATGATACATGTTGTTGTTACACTCTACTGAAGATCGCTGTAATGTGATATCATTCTTTCTGTACATGCTCTGTACAATAAAATGATCTGTGATATATTGGAATAACGCCTGTCTCGGGAGTACAAAGGGGAGGGTAAGATTACGTGGGTATGAGAATATTTATCTTCCAGCTGTGTAAAAACCAGGCCCAGGTACAGGATTTGACTAGTGGAACTGGTGTCCAGACACCGTCTGTCCCCTTGGCTGAAAAATGCCAACACCTGGCATACCCAGGACCTGATAAGAGTGTTTTGTGGGCCCTCAATTCCAAGCAGTGCAACTCTAGTATGAATAGTGGGACTAGGGGGTGAAATGCATAGACTCCCAAGCACTGCTATCTTCTGTGTAGACTAAACTTTCAAAATGAACAGCTGTGAAAGATATTTTTAGAAAAATCTCCTCAGAACATTGTCCAGACCTCTGACTAGTACCAACACAACACAACACAAATTCATAATTTTTATTGGGTGTTAAAATTTTTATAATATGCTGTTTTTTTTTAATTATTCTGCATATCATGTTAAGTGTATATGAGATTTATTTCTTCATGTTTTTTTTTCATTTGTTCATTCATCAGGGCGTAATTTCTTATAATAATAATATAATAATGCATCAATTTTATATAGCGCTTTTCTGCTTTCTGGGCACTCAAAGACGCTTCACAAGGATACATTATTCAGTCACGCTCTGATGGTAATAAACTACATTTTTGTAGCCACAGCTGCCCTGGGGCAGACTGATGGATGCATGGCTGCCAGTATGCGCCTACGGCCCCTCCAACCACCACCAAACATTCACACATTGCCATACAGGAGTGTTCCTATATTGCATGTTTTTGTGGGTGGGGGAAACCGGAGTACCCGGAGGAAACCCACGCGAACACGAGGAGAACATGCAAACTCCACACAGAAAGGCCCCAGGCCAGATTCGAACCCACTACCTTCTTGCTGTGAGGCATTGAGTGAGAGGCAAAGGTTTACTTTCCTATCCTGCAAAAAATGAAAAATCAACTTCATGGTCAAAATATTTAAGACTATTCTCCATTACAGATAGTCCTTGCCCTGACAATGATACACACAGCATGTGCCCAGAAACATGCCCATCGGCCTGATGGCTCACTTAGAGAGAGAGATAATCAATACGGTACATAACTTAAAGGGCAGACAGGCTGTTACCGAATCTGCTGGCATCAACATTCATTTAGACTCACAGAATGACATCAATACATACGGGGCTGAGACCCAATATTCTGCAACAACATTGCATGCATAATTCAACATGTTCTATTCTAATTGTAACAAATAGTTACACTAACTACATTAACTGACACCTTAATAAATGTGGCAGATGCTATTGCATGCCAAAATTCTGATTTGAAAAATATAGATTCCACAATTGCTATTTGAAAAAAGTTAATTGAATTTAAAATTTAGAACATCTTGTCTATATTAGACATTACAGGACACGATGGATAATTTTGACCGGCAGTGTATGAACAAACCTACTGACCTACAGTCCATGCACAGTGATGGAAGTGAAATGCAGCATGAGAGTGAATCCATGAAAATGTCCCTGTCCCAGTTCTGCAAGAGAAACTTGAAACACTGCAAGGAGAACAGCTCAGATGAAGCCTAATTGTCGGTTATGTCCAGATTATTTGTCATGTTCTGCCACAGTAATCTTACAGTGTTGCAGAAATCTTGTTTGAATTAGCAGAGGGTGTTCCATCGAAGGCACATTCTGTTTTTCTGTGACGCATGTGTCGGTTGACTGGTTGACTTCCACTGCACAAGCATCATCCTGGGTGCAACAGATACAACTGCATACAGCTGACCAAAACATTATTAAAAATGCACCCATGAATGTATGCTGGGATAGTCTTCACTACGGTGGGGGGTGGGGGAGCAGTTTAGACATTGCGGGGATGGAAATGAACCTTCAGTGCTGAGCGTCATTAAATGCCTTTCCGATCAGTGTTTTGTGCAAAGATGTGATGCGATGTCAGGTTGCTAATCAATCGGGCACGCATACATTTCAGCACTGGATTGATGCCATCTCCACCAACAGAAAATTAGTTGTCCACTGTGCGATGACAGATGCCTGTAATACCCGAACGCACTGTTAGGCAGGTTAAATATCACACATATTCATTCATTCATTCATTCATTCATTCACACACACACAGACACACACACACACTCATTCATTCATTCAAAAGTCTTTAGAACATTCTGGAAAAAATATTGAACAATTAATATTTTTGGACAATAATTAGGGTATATTTTTTTTTATTATGGAGCCAGAATATCCAGACTATTCCCATAAATGCAAATTTAATCACCTGCTCAAGAAAAAGAAACACAACAAAATTTTCTGAAATTTTCCATCACGGTTCACATTTGAATTGGATTTACAGAGGAAAATTTAACATGGGAAAATTGGGATGGACCAAACCTGAGGCTCACAAAACAAAACAGTGGTAAAAAGCAAAAACAAACAAAAAAAACCCATTTCCTGGAGAAACTTAGGGGAGCCCATCCTCCTTTGGCCATGCTGTGTCAGTAAGTACAGTTCAGCTTAACGGTAATAGAGATGTAATGGGAAATCTATCGACACAAATAATTATAGTGGTTGGACAGATTGCAGTCCAGAATGTAAGACACGATGGTAAAGGAGACAATTCAGACAAAAAAAGTGCTTAATAATATGCTGGTCAGAAGTGGAAGATAATATATTGGGGCCTCCTCCAGGTTGCCGTGTGGTGTGTTCCTGCTGCAGGTGGGGGTTGGGGCTGGAACAGGCTGTAAACTTCAGGCAGGGGGAAGTGGCAGGACCCCTCAGGGAAGAGAGGAGCACGGGAGGATGGGAAAGGAACCAGATAATTACAACGTTATGTGCTGCGCATGCAGAGGCCTGTGTGCAGTGTGGAAAACCTCCAATGCTACACATTGGCAATTCATCTAAAAGATGAGAGAGAAAGCAGAGGTACACGCCGGTGGGAGGGAACCTGGTAAAAACAGGTATGTATATATGTAGTACTCCATGTTGCCCAATCCTGAACCCATCCTGGAAACAACAGGGCCCGCGCCGATTAATTATTATTATTTTCTTTTACCTCTTAACACTTCTTAATCTTTGTGACCCCCAAGCAACTCTCAGATGCTTGTGCCCCCACTGTGGCCTCCTAATGGGGAGTAAAGCTGTGGATTTGGGGCCTCTGGGAGGTGTGTCCCAACAATCCCATTACAGAGCACTCAGTCCAGCCACAAGGCTTCCACCGTGCGGAAAGTTCCAGCCGTTGAAGGTGAAAGACCAAGTGGAGAAGTGAGGAATAAAAATTGCCCTCGGCAGCCATCTGGTTTTCACTCAGCACAGCCACACAAGAGGAGGCGGCCATATTGGAGTTTGAAAACCTGCAAACCTCTCAATGAGGCCCGGAGGTATTGAGTGGTGAGTGTCACATGGTATCAGTAACATGTATTCTCTGCGCAGTCGGTTATAGTGGTTCATGCTCATGATTTTCACATATAATGTTCCCATAGAGACCAAATAAATATTTTAAATATCATTGCTCAACAAAAACAGTACCAACAACAACTACAATAATAATAATAAACGATTCAGAGTCCATAATTACATAATAATTCGCATAATTTCGTTAGATTGTATTTTATTTCCTTGGTTTACTATGATTTAAAAAAATGAAATAGGTGGACATTTAGCATAAAAATGTTTTTTTTTAAAAAAACCTGAATTTTACATGGTTGAAAATCAAACTACAACAAATTTCAAACCGTTATAACCTGTGATATTCAATTAAGAATTTGCCCATAAAATGCACTAAGAAGATGACAGAAGTGTGATGGAAATGGGGTCAACGGAGCTTAATGTGGACAGAAAATGACTCCTGATGAGGAAAAAAATAAGTCTCACGTTGAGGGGGCCAAACCGTCTTTCCTCACAGTGCGCGCAGAGACCCTGCTTTCATCCCAGTCAACTTCCTGGTGATAAGACGAAATGGACTGCTCTCTCCAGAAAAGGAAATGGTTGAAACACCATATTAGTTCAGCCACAAATAGGCACACAGTGACCTGATGAAAGCCTCTGATTGCAAAGTCCCGGAAATGCAGTTACTGTAAATTAGCAGCAGCAAATTGCACCTGTAGGAGGCACAACGTTTGGATCAAGAACAACCACACTTCTCAGTCTGAGATGCACGTGGGTCACTGGAACTAGACAAGTAACCTGGAGTTCTCAGTGAAATGTTTCAGTTGGATTCTGTGGCTAAAAAGATATAGTTTTTAAGAAACAGGTGCAAATTTATGAGCCCCTGGGACACAAAATATCTGAACTGTACATGTCCCAGATTTTTCTTCCCTGAACAGAGCTATACAGTGGAAGCACTGCAGATCCATCACAGACCACTTTGCACAAGCGAGTAAATCACTCCAAAGAAAAAAAAAAAGAAAGGCAGAACAAAAAAATATGTTGGTCACCCCGAGCCAATAGAAATCACTGAGAGTTGTGAGGATCAGATGGTAAAAAAATTCCAATACCCATAAATCAGAGGAAGGGAGGCATACGAGTGACAGTCATGAGCTTCTCTTTCAAAGGGGTGTGACGTTCAACAGAAATTCATCTGCCACTATTTCCATGAGTCTGCTTAGGTTGTACCAAGGTTGCAAATTCCAGCACTGTACAGACTGTACCCAAAGATATGAGATGCATATGAGTACTGGCCCTCAGTCAGTGCGACCAATCTTCCTAAAAACTGTAACATATCAGCTAAAACAAGTGTGTTACTACAACGGTTTTTAGGTAAAGTTGGGTTAAAAAACAACACGCAGAGAGATTAAAAAGAAGGCCCATATCTATTGGGGCAAGTACACAGACATCCTTTTCACCTGCTAGCGTCTGTTTCTTAAAACGCCACCAGCTCCCTTCTTGATAATAACAAAGAAAAGAAGAGGATAATATTCCAGGTCAAGGATCCAGAAGGTCTTTTGATCAGCCACCGCAATATCTACTGGAAGGTAAAGGCAGATTATCTAAATGCCGCATCTTATTTGTAAGCACGCTTACCGCGTGCAGCGAAACTAATTTCAGAGAGGAAGTGCTGGAAAGAGGCTGTTGTTTCTTCCTGTGGTTTATAGACATGTTTGGGAGGCTTCCTGCCCCAATTAGCAACTGCCAAACAGGGTAAAGGACATCTGTATTGACCCTCCCCCAACTACTCTGGTGAAAAAAGCTAGGTGCTGTCATCCAAGAGCACTGCATGCGTATGTATCATATTGCAGGTCTGTTCAACAGCAATTCAGAAACCTTCCCCAACTGTCCCTCTGACAAATCACAGGATGGTACCATAAACAAATACCGCCTCATCCATAAGACAACTGGAAAAGAAAGCACAATTGAAGAATGGAAACTGTTTTAGGGATACGGTTTACAAAACCGCTCTCACTGGTTGAAAAAGGGGACATTGGCTAAACACTGTGGATATGAGACTTCTTTCTGAATTGGAAAGGAAAGCAATCAGTCGAATGCTTATCGTCATACCCTTACCTAAATTTTACCTTCCATGACTCCATCCGTCGAGGACAATCCAGCTGGGTGTCATTTACCTCAATGGCACAAACTGACATTGAAAACGACCCCCGAAAGACAGCAGACGGCGGATCGCAATTTTCTGACCTATCTGTTGATTCAATTTAAAAAATACAGCAGTTGAAGAGGTAGCCATTATTGATTGATTGATTGGACCTGTCATTTCTACCTCTCGGTGTCTGAAATGTTTAAAATGCCCCAGGGGTATTATTTGCGATTATCAGGTATGACTCAAATTTGATTTAGACAATTCCACAGGCAGACAGGATGACAAAAAGGTTCAATTAGGTGCGGACATTATGAGAAATAGGAAAGTTCAACCTGTTTGCAGCATCAGCCTTGATTTCATTTTGAACTTGGGGGGGGGGACTTCCTACACAAACACTAAAGAACACTCAGATGGCACAGTGGCACAGTGGTTAGCATTGCTGCCTCACAACAAGAAGGTTGTGAGTTTGAATCCGGCCTGGGGCCTTTCTGTGTGGAGTTTGCATGTTCTCCCCGTGTTGCGTGGGTTTTTGCCGGGTACTGCGGTTTCCTCCCACAGTCCAAAGACATGCATATCAGGCTAATTGGAGACGCCAAATAGGAGGCCCATAGGTATGACTGTGAGAGTAAATGCTGCGTGCGCCCTGCGATGGATTGCCAAGCTGTTCAGGGTGAGTCCCTGCCTTTGCCCGTAGTCAGCTGGGATAGGCTCCAGCTCACCCCGTGACCCTAGTGAGGAATAAGCGGGTATAGAAAATGGATGGATGGACTCAGACTAGATCAGTATTTTTGTCTTGCATTAAACCTTTCAGTCCATTTTATTTGAGTTCAGATATTTTGATTCATTTCAAAATATGTAAGAGGTGATAAATTTCACAAACTCAAGACAATATAATTTTCTGTATTTTAAAAGAGGAAAAATGCAAGTCTAATTACAAGACTTTTTTTACAGAGTAGCCTTACATAGTCACTTGTCAAGTCTCACAAGCATGTAACCAGGTTAGGCAATTAAATTCTATGAAAATATTGGGCGATATGTCTGTCTGCCCCCAAACCTATGCCGAGCCAGGAGCCGAAGTTCTCTTTGTTTTGTCTTAATGGTGCAAACATAACCAACAAGGCAAAAATGTGCTCCACCACAAACTTATATTTATCTAATATCCTTGAGACAACATACCAGTCCCTCTGATAGAGACCTCAGAATTTTGGGAAAGAGTACTATGCCATACTTAAATCTGGAATCACCAAGATATCCCACATTTTTCTCTCAAACTTATTTCCACCCACCGGTGGGGGGAAAGCTTGATCAACAAATATAGCCAAGACAGGATTATATTGTAAATCAATCATATTGCCGGAAATAATTACTTTGACAGCAAAACTTTACTCATGGTCAGCGGACCCCATTTTAAGTGGCAATTACTTCCGTGTTTTAACAGCATGCAGTATAACCGCACTCTTAAGTAAGCAACATGTGCACTGTGCTCTTGAAAGAAGGGTGCGAAATTTGTGCAAGCAGGGCAGAAATTGAAGGCCTATGTGCATAAATGTGCACAAAGACCAGGACACTGGAATCAGTTATATTAACAGATAGCATGAGCCTTCAGCAGGCACCTTTATCAAATAGTACCCACCAAAACATCAACAACTCTAATAGCACAATTCTAGGATGCTTCAGAATCAGGCAAACAAAAAGAAAAAGATGAGAAAAGATCATACATTTTGGACTAGTATTAGAAAATTACACCTATAAGGCCCGAATCCTGAAAAAATCTTTCCAATGTTGCAGATGAAAAAAGTTTGCATGCACTGTTCAATGAAGCTGCAAGCAGAAGTATTGATTTCAAAAA
Organism: Gymnothorax reevesii; assembly: GCA_029721435.1. Taxonomy (NCBI): domain Eukaryota; kingdom Metazoa; phylum Chordata; class Actinopteri; order Anguilliformes; family Muraenidae; genus Gymnothorax; species Gymnothorax reevesii. The sequence goes on from CM056575.1 coordinate 34,061,754, forward strand.
TTAGAGATTCTGATGTACTTGTCTCCTTGCTGCTAACCTCTGTATATCATCAATTTTCTGACAATCTCATGCCTGCATTGGCGTTTATCTCTCAAAACAATTGAAACAGGTTTCCCAACTTTGTTGGTTTTTGACCACGTTAAAACCGAAATTGAAATTTTGAAATTCCTATGCACTAGACAGCATGACAACAGGAAGAATAATGATTTAGTTTCTTTAGACATGAGAATTTTGCTTAGTGTAAGTGCTTGGGCACCCCAACAGAACGTACCAAAAGGCACTGACACAAGATAACAGAAAAACAACTGTGAGTGGAGTTTGTGTGGCAGAGTCTGGAAAAACCAGCATGGCCTGATGATCTGCCTGGCTAAAATGAAATGCTTGATGGGGAAGCGAGTGGCGCAATGCATAGGACCAGTACCTGGTGAGAGGCAGGAGCAGGAAACCACATCTGTGCAGATGGATCCTCCAAGGCCTCTAGCGACCCATCAACTAGCACCAACCTCTCTAGCCTCTGCTGGTCTACGGTGCTCCACTCACCACCGTTGAGGGTTTTGAGAGGAAGGTTAGCCACTTTCTGCACTGGTGGGGGGGGAATACCACAAAACCTCAGCAGCATCGCCTTGCACGGGAGTAAGAACACACTGCAACTCCCCTTCAGTAGTCTGACAGAGTTCATATTTACTTGGGTGAGAGAGGTGCTGCTGTACAGAGACTCCAATGACATCACAGTCTCCTTTGCTGGCATAACAGTGAGAACTTGTGGGAAGTGGAGGGCATGAGGCAGTCACCCAGGCTGAGTATCAGCAGCAGCACAGTGAACTGGTGGAAGCAGTAACATCAAGATGGGCAGGGCTTTGTAGCAACCCAAATCCTCATTACAACAATCACATTGATAGGAATATTGAAAGCAAATTAGTTAAATTTGCAGGTGATACTAAATTGGTAGGTTTGGCAAACCGTTCAGAGTCTACTAAAGTGATTCAGGATAATTTAGATTGAATGAAGAGTTGAGGCGAAATGTGGCAAATGAAATCAAAATGTACAGTTCTACATATAGGTAATAAAAACATTACAGTAATGAAATTTAATGCAGCAAAATGTACAGCTCTACATGTAGGTAATAAAAACATTACAGTAGACACTAGACAGGATTACTTCATAGGAGGTTTAGAACTAGAATGTGCTCCACATGAAGATTTAGGAGTGATTGCTAACCTGTGAGGAACCCTCGCAGGTTCCACTCGCCATTGGCCGTAGCAGATAAAAGGCCAACAGGATGCTGGGATATATAGCCAGATGTATTGACTAAAAATCCATGGAGGTCATACTTCTCTTGTACAACACATTCGTCAGACCACATCGAGAGTATTGTGTACAGTTCTGGGGATCATACTTCAAGGAAGATATAGAGGCTCGAGAAAAAGTTCAATGAAGGGCCACTAAGCTAATTCCAGGTATGAAAGCTAGGAGGAGAGGCTGAACAACCTTAAACTCATCAGTCTTAAGAAAAGGAGACTTAGGGGTGATCTGATTGAGATCTTTAAATATGTTAAAGGGATTAACAAAGTAAATAATCTAGGATTACTGAGGCCAAGTTTTGTTAGCAGAACTCAGTGTCACAAATGGAAGTGGACCAAGGGTAAATTTACCACTGACATTAGGAAATATTTTTTTCACCCAGAGAGTAATCTTAGTGTGGAATAGCTTGCCTGACCACATTGTTGAGGCAGAAACCTTGGGAATTTTCAAGAAAAGGCTTGATTTAGCGCTAGATACCATTGAGTCATTGAGTATTTGAAGTAATAGATTCACTATAGTAAGAAGAAAGAGGTGAGCCTAGTTGGGCTGAACGACCCGAACGGTTCTCGCCACTCATGTTATGTTAACAAGACCCAGAGGAAAGAATGAAGAATGACGCCAGATGGTCCAGGAAGCAGTCTGAGCTGGGGTGGAGGAGGCCTACACCAGTAGGACTCCTGGACTTGCAACAGCAGGAGACACAGTGGGAGCAGGCAGTGGACCGAAAGGTCTCCTTGTCAGAGCTCTGGAAGGCTAAGCCACAGGATAAAATTTCTGATTCAGCCGGTCAATGCTGGGGCCTGGCAGAAACACCTGCATGCCCATTTTGCCAGAGTAAAGGATCACTGGAGCACATCTGTTTCCCAAAAGTCCTGAGACAGGGGTGCTACCGACAGCACCATGACCAGGTGCTGAGGCTTATGGCGGAGGTCATCGGGAAAGGGATCTTGGCCAGTGAGCAGCAACAATCAGCAAGACTCTCCATCACCATTGTCAAGGCCAAAGAAAAGCCACAACAACATCCAAGTCAGAGGGGGGCATTTTGGCAACAGCACAGGACAGGCGGCTGAAGGTCAACCTTGGGTAATGGGTAAAATTCCCAGACTCATTACTGTATTGACGCTCAGGCTATACATGGTTCTGTTCTTGGAGACAACAAGGCAAGTCGTCCTGCTGGATTTGACTGTTCCCAGGGAAGAGCGAATGGAGGAGGCTTTTGAGAGGAAGAGGGTCAAGAAAGAAGGGCGAGCGAGCGAATGCCCAAACAGGAGATTTCAGACCTGGTGCAACCCCATTGAGGTCTGCCGCAGAGGGTTTGCAGACACAAGTTGGGAACTGATCACCCCTGGCTGGATCGCCTGGGTGACGGTGTCAGATGTTGAAAAAACTGAAACACCCAATGACCCAAGGTTACATCACTGAGGATGTGTCAATGTTGCATCGTAAGGTGTGTTAGAAACAGATACATTTTTTAAAATTAATTTCATGTTGTCATTGTGAAAGTACAGATTTCATTCAAAACCTAAAAATTTCTCACTTTGCAAACCTTGCATTGGTGCTAAGTATGATTTTTTTTTTCTTTTTTAACAATCGTGTATATTTGAATGGTTTTCAGTATGCTCAAGCGGGACTGACACTAAACTGAACACTAAACACTAAAATGTGTAGCTATAAGCCAATGCTAAAAGACGCTGTTCTGCATTTCATAACAGTTATCTTCTTCGCATATAGAGAACATAGCTTTTTCCTGGGTTTTTTAAATGAACGGATTGTAAAAATAATAAAAACAAAGCTTAGTTTGATCATACGTGGCATTTTCCTCAACAAAATGCATGCAGAATATTTTGACTCCATTTCACAGACAACCCCTATTCCAAAATAGTTGGGACAAAGTGTAAAGTATGAATGAAATCAAAACTCAATGACTTTCATATCACACCAGCCAGTATTTTATTCACAATAGAACAGAGATAACATAGCAAATGTTAAAACTGAGAAATTGCACAATTTTATCCACAAAATGAGCAAACTTGATGGCTGCTAAAGGTCTCAAAAAAGTTGTGACAGGGGCCCGTTTGCCATGGTGTAGCATCCCCTCGTTTTTTTTAAGAGTGAAGGCGTCTAGCCATCGAGGAGACAAGTTTCTTGAGTATAGCAACTGAAATTTGATCCCACTCTTGTTTAATACAGGCTTCCAGCTGCTGGACAGTTTTGGGTCTCCTTTGACCGACTTTTAATTATGTTCTCAATCAGCGAAAGATCAGGACTGCAAGCAGGCCAGTTCAGCACACCGACTATTCTACTATGAAGCCATGCTGTAGCTGCAGTATGTGGTTCTGCATTGTCCTGCTGAGATACACAAGGCCCTACCTGGAATGGATGTTGTCTGGAGGGGAGCATATGTTGCTCTAAAACCTTTATATACCTTTCAGCATTCATGGTGCTTTTCAAAACATGCTAATGTCCCACACCATATGCACTAAAGTATCCCCATATCATCAGAGATGCTGGCTTTTGAACTGAACACTGGTAATAGGAGGGGTGGTCTTTCTCCTCTTTGGCCCGGAGGACACAATGCCCATGATTTCCAACAAGAATGTCAAATTTGGACTCGTCTGACCACAGGACACTTTGCTACAGTTCATTTTAAATGAGCCTTGGCCCACAGAACACAGCGGCGCTTCAGGATCACGCTCAACAATGCATGATAGAGTTTTATGTGGCATCTGTGGTTGGCATGGTGGACTGTGTTTACAGACAGTGGTTTCTTGAAGTATTCCTGGGCCCATTTAGTAATGCCAATAACAGAATCATGCCGGTGAGTGATGCAGTAGCATCTGAGGGCCCGAAGATCACGGGCATCCAGTAGTCTTTGGCCCTGTCCCTTACACACAGGGATTTTTCCAGTTTCTCTGAATCTTTTGATGATGTTATGCACTGTCGATGAGGAAACCTTCAAAGCCTTTGCAATTTGATGCTGCAGAACATTGCTTATAAAGTATTTCACAATTTTTTTACACAAGCCTTCACAGGTTGGAGAGCCCTTAGAGAGCCTTTTTGTGGATAAAAATGTAAAATGTCCCAGTTTCAACATTTTGAAATGTTATCTATGTTCTATTGTAAATAACACATTTGCTCATGCGATCTGAAAGTCATTGCATTTTGATTTCATTCACAATTTACACTTTGTCCCAACCATTTCAGAATTGGGGTTGTAGAATACATATGCCATTGACTTAAACCTGGGTCTTCACAGGTGACAACAGCTGTTGATGTATAGCTGGCAAAATTCAATTTACTGCGAAAATGCCTCTACCTTGCCTCAAGCTAACTGACTCACAGCTAGACGGTTACCAAGCACACAGCTTATTCACACAGCCCAAAGCATTTCTGTGAGCCTCTGTAAAAGCTTACACACATTTTCAATGAACAGTAAAAATAAATAAATTTGGCGTTCCCCAAAATATAAAAATTTCCACCACTGATGCATGGGGACAGCAGAATAACTGCCACTTGGCCCATAACCCTGAGGTGAACTCCATCTTTGCTGTAGCTCAGCCAAAAAAAATGAATTGGGCCACAAGAGTTCTTTAAATTCAAATCCAATCAAACCTAGAGGAATAAGAAAATAGCTGATGAGGCTTGAGTACCAATTGAAAAAAAAAAAAACACAAAAACTCATTCACGAAGGGGATTTCAAGTCATTTATGAAAATAAGAAGCTTTCATAATACAATTTCATTTTGCCAGAGGGTTGAGTTCCAGCAGTTTTATTGACTGACACGACCCCAGAGAAACACGGAATAAAACTGTTGATTTGGGCAGATTGTCCAACTGCGGAGAATAAACTTGAAGAATGGACTTGGGCGAAAATGAGTGAATTTAATTAGGACCTGTTGACTGACCATTGCAATTAACATCTATCAACGCCAATCATGTAAGTTGAAAAAACCTGGGAGGGGTGGGGGGGAAGAATTCAAACAAAACATGGGAGACAAAACATGGTTCACACCAGAGAATATATTTCATGAATGGAATATATAGTACACTGTATAGTGGTTTTCATTCAATCCAAAGCGAGTGAACAAAAGAAATCTGCAGGAGGAATGATTAGTCGCACTGTAAACCTACGCACTCTCAAACCCCATTGGCAGATGATGGGGCATCCCAGCTCAATATGTCTGCACAACTGAACTACATTAACTTCAGATTTGATGCATGCGAAGAAGGGGAGTCAAAACTACAGTCCTGGAAGGTCACAGTCTCCGCTGGTTTTTGCGATTTCCAATCAATCAACAGCCAGTGAATTAAGCGATGCACACGTTTTAGCCATTCTGTCACTTAAATAAATTAAACATTTAAGCACAGGAGCACGAAAGTAAATCAAAAGACACAGTGGGCTACCAGGATTTGAGTTTGAGATCCACGATAAGGTGCAATGACTGCTCTACATGAAACAAGCTGTGTTGAGATATGCCAACATCACCCAAACACCCCCTGTGCACGTGTACTGCATTTAAACCAGGAGAAGCTCCACCCCGCACAGCCTTGTCACATGGGAAGGGGAGCTGAGGGTTCCATGGCAGAAGACCGGTTCGGGATCAGGCACGATTCAGTGATGTACGCACTTCTAAGATTCAAAAATATCCCCAGCGCAGCCTCTCTCCTACTACTCCCCCCCCCTCCCCACGTCACATGATGTTGTAGCCAGGGCTGCAAGCCTGGACAAGTGAGACAGATCCCAGAATAACCCCTGTGCCCCCACACATACCCCTTCCCCACCACTGGCCAGCAAAGAGCTTTTTAAGGACGGCCAGCCATCGGAAACCGCCAAACTTTCTCTCTGTCGACTGTCTCCACTGCGATCAGTCGTAGTCCCCCATTAAAACCTGCCCCTCACCCCCCAGCCCTCTTTCTCCCCCAAAGATAGCAGGATTTATCCCAGACAGATGATGGAATGCCGCTTCCTTTCCACAGGTCGAGTCGTCACAGTCATCTACTCACAGCCCTACTGGCACTCCACCACCTAACTCAATTCCATCAACATCTGCGCAGTGTTGAGGGCTCAGGCTATTCAACAAAAGAAACTGAAGGCAAAACACGAAAATCAAACAACTAAAACAAGGTGATGGATGGTTATGAGAGTGTTCTTATACTTGTCCACAGGTTCAACTGCTAGGACAGTGGAGCATCATAAACCTACTTGAACATGCAAAGGGGAACTCACTTCAGCCTGTTGTAGCAAAATCGTTGGCATTAACAATGAATAGAGTTGGATCGTGCTGTAAAGCTAAGCATGAGAGCGCAACTAGCATTTCTCCACTAACAATACAGATAATCAAAAAAGAAACATTAAGTCAAACAAATGGTAGGAGAGGTAGGCTATATTTAGGTTCTACTTGGCCTAGCAGCTCTCAAGGAGAGGGTAGATGAATGAGAGGCTTCACAAGGCAAACCCATTCATTGCCCTTCTGCTGAAACCTGTGAACAATGAGATCATCACTCACTGTTTTACAGTCAATAAAGTCTTAATCTCGACTACAGACGGGGCCCGAGTTACTCCCTGCTGCCAACGAGCGACGATGGATGACTGTTAATGCTATCCATTATCCCCGTTCTGCGATGTTAAGATCATGCAGCCCCTCTCCTGTAACCAGCCCGCTTCGCTGCCTTGCATATTAAGGGTTGTACACAGTGGCGATCTGCAGTCAGGTCTGGACCGATAAAGACGATGATCATCTGAGTTTGGGGAAGAGTCTGATGAACAGGATCATGCTGATGAAGGTGAAGCAGACGAGGATCAGCATGAGCCAGAGGAACCAGTTGACGGACTTCTTGGTGTGCTGCTCCAGACGTTCCGATTCAGTCTTCAGCTTCTCGAAGTTCAGGTCCGCGTGCCTCATGGACTGCTTCAGGGTCTGGGGCAGGGGGAAGGGAAGATCAAACAACGAACAAGGCTGCCCAACCCTGTCCTGCAGTTCAGAGGTAACTAACTCCCGTTCCTGGAGATCCCACCATCCCGCAGGTTTTCATTTCAAATCGAATTTGGCACACCTGATTCCACTAGAGTCTGAACTGTTAGGTCCACTTTAAACTTTAACAACAGAAAATTGGAGAGCCTGGTTAAGCCGAGTGGCCTGTTCGCCCCACGTCACGTCGCGTCAGCAATTACCAGTACAATGCAGCTCATAAGCTACTAAATGAAGTGGTCATGGACAAGGTTGGAGTGAAAACCTGAAGGTTTGATCACCAGGAACAGGGTTGGTTACCACTCCGAATCTCGCTCAGTTCACCCCGAACTCACCTCATTCGACGGCAAGAAATCCTGTTGGGCTGCTGAATGATGGAATCAGATCAACTAAATTACAGCTGTAATTGAGGAACAAGATTGGGCAGAATTCAGTAGAATCAGATGTGCCAAATTTATTTTGGAATGAACACCCTCAGGACAGTAGAGCTCCAGAAACAAGGCTTGGCAGCTCTGGAGCAGTGGTTTGACTCCCTTGTTTGTTAAGTAAACATTTTTTTTTTTTTTAATGTTGTAGGGAAACCCCAATGATTTACTTTCAAAATGGCTGTTCCTTCTGCAATACTGCACAGATGTTGAATTAAAAGTGCTCGGATTTAAATTGCATTTCCAGTACACACCAGCAGTGGAAGGGCAATTAAAAACAGAATCTCAAGTCAGGGACGATTTGAAACTTTGCTGTGGCACCAAATCATTTGGTGAACAAAATTAAGGTTATCAATTCAGCATCAAAATGTATCATGGCTTCTAAGCAGGATGAATTTTAATGAAAATAACATGCAATTCAAACTCTAGCAATATTAATATTCAGAAAAATGTTTCCCCACCATTATGCAATGGATTTACCCACAATTCCAAACTCTTCAAGCTTCTATGCACACAGTAACCATTCATTTTACTTGTGTGAATCCTAAGAATAGTTTTCAATGTGGAAAGACAGGAAGAAGAAGTACGAATCTCACATCAATAGCTAACCTTGGACTAATGTCATACAATAGCAATTTTTCCCTCCAGATGCAATCCTTATATGACAGGACCATGTAATGTGACAATGCAGCAAATATGGTGAAAATATAAGCTGAGTGTGGTGATGTCATGACAGTTAGAGCAGATGTACATATCCTTGAAAGCGCTGCCAGAAATAGCAGCTAAGTGAACATCACATACTGTTTTTATGGAGTTCTGGTTTAGATATATTGTGCTATTTGGAGCTGCAATTCTGCGGCCATTAGTAATGATCCATTTTCAGGGTCGCTTCTAATATTTCGGCTAACTACCTTAGGCCTATTACTTCCAACCCAAAAATTAAATGCAAGAAAACAGATTCAACTCACAACGTGGGGCTATATAGTCTTAAACATTGAAGCATTCAATTAACAATTTTGGAGCCGATTAATACATGCTCGTTGATATCACAACAAAAGTGCTTTCTGCACACTCCACTGCGAGAATGCTCGGCAGGGCCGCTGGAGCCGGTTTTGAAATATATCTGCCGAAATGCTCAGAGTGCTTTCACGGCACAAGAGGGGGGAAAACTTTCTTCTTCTGCAGCTGCTCTTCCACATGTATGCTGACGACATTTCTCAAACACCACAGAAACCGCAAATACCGTTAATGTTATTGGTATTACACTGCCACCTGCTGGAAGAAATATTAAGCATCGGCAAGGCCGGGCTCGGAAAAGGCGATGTGCCCATTCTTGTTTTCACCATTTACTTTGGATCAAAGAAAAAGGGGAGGCAAGTTGCCGGTGCATTCAACTGCTTTAATTGATCAATCAAGAGCTGAGAAAAGTCAGCAGGCGCTGTGGCTCTCCAGCACCAGGGTTGGCCATCCCTGCTCAACAATGTCTGAGAGACATGATTATAGTTATACCACAATAAATTTTACTCACTATTTTTGTGATTTGCTGTGGGTTCAGTTCTAGGGCTCTATCAAAATATTTCAGAAATTTATCTGGACAAATGCAAGACTCTAGCTGGCAACATTTCCACTCCCACAAAATATATAACAGAGTCACATCAGGATTGCACAGTCTGTTCCCCAAAAAACCTCCATCAAGAGCTGTAAAACATAGCTTCCTAACATACAAGAATTTGTTGAGTACAAGCTTGTGATTTAGGTTAATCAGCCTGACAAAGCTGTTGGACTGACTACAGCCCAACAGATTAGGTTCTTGACCAAGAATCGGAGTGCCTTTGGTCCAAGTCCCAGTGCAGCCACTGTAAGATGAGCGCAGCTGTTGGGCCCTTGAGCAAGGGTCTTAACCCCAATGTTGCAACTGCTATTGTAATAACAGTCACGATTGAAATAATTATTAAGACAGCAGGCGCAAATGATGGCAAACTCAACCACTATTGTATTAACTTATTACTAAGCAAATATATGGCAAACTCAACCATAATAGTACAGTAATAACACAACAGCGGGCAAAAATGACAGCAAATTCAACCACTACAGTAATAAATTATTACAACAGCGGGCAGAAATGCACAACAAATTCAACCACTATAGTAATAAATTACGAAAATTGAGGGTCCATAAGAATAGGCCCGGTAGTAGTAGTAGGCCTGACCTAGTAGTCGTAGCAGTAGCAGTAGTTGTGTTTGGAAAGAGGGATTAGAATGTCATAATGATGTAATGTCAAAGTCATGGCGTTGTTTTGTTTTGAAATTTGACTTGTTTGGAGGAATGTTGAAACAATTGAAACCTAGGCTAAGATATCTTAAAAATGGTGAGAGATTTATGACTGATGCCGTTAATTAAATTTTTGGCGCTATTGAGAAGTAGGTCACAGGTCAGTAAAAGCAGTTCAATCTGAATTCCAGCCAAAGGATGGGATAGATTGTGGCCAACAGTAGCATGCAGTGATGAATGTACACTTCATAAAACGAATATAAATCAGAAACCAAGTACTATTCAAGTATTTATTTCATGAAATATTGGATTATATAAATGAAAATCTCAGAGCTCCTTCCGTCGTGCCATCGTGTTTAACTGCGACACTGCTCAAGTGTCATGTCACCTTATATACTGGAACAACTGACCATCAGAGATACAAAACCCAAAACCAGTGAAGTTGGCACGTTATGTAAATCGTAGATAAAAACAGAATACAATGATTTGCAAATCCATTTCAACTTATATTCAATTGAATACACTGAAAAGACAACATGTTTAATGTTCAAACTGAGAAACTATATATTTTTTTTGCAAACAATCATTAACTTAGAATTTAAAGGCAGCAACACATTGCAAAAAAGTTGGCACAGGGGCCTTTTTACCACTGTGTTACATCGCCTTTCCTTTTAACGACACTCAGTAAACGTTTGGGAACTGAGGAGACCAATTTTTGAAGCTTTTCTGGTGGAACCATTTCCCATTCTTGCTTGATGTACAGCTTAAGTCGTTCAACAGTCCGAGATCTCCGTTGTCGTATTTTACGCTTCATAATGCGCCACACATTTTCAATGGGAGACAGGTCTGGACTACAGGCAGGCCAGTCTAGTACCCGTACTCCTTTACTACGGAGCCATGCTGTTGTAACACGTGCAGAATGTGGCTTGCCATTGTCTTGCTGAAATAAGCAGGGGCGCCCATGAAAAATACGTTGCTTGGATGGCAACATATGTTGCTCCAAAACCTGTATGTACCTTTCAGCATTAATGGTGCCTTAAGTTCACATATGTGTAAGTTGCCCATGCCTTGGGCACTAATACACCCCCATACCATCACAGATGCTGGCTTTTGAACTTTGCGCCTATAATAGTCCGGATGGTTCTTTTCCTCTTTGGTCCGGAGGACACAACGTCCACAGTTTCCAAAAACAATTTGAAATGTGGACTCGTCAGACCACAGAACACTTTTCCACTTTGCATCAGTCCATCTTAGATGAGTTTGGGCCCAGCGAAGCCTGCGGCATTTCTGGGTGCTGTTGATAAATGGCTTTCGCTTCGCATTGTAGAGTTTTAACTTGCACTTGCAGATGTAGCGACAACTGTAGTTACTGACAGTAATTTTCTGAAGTGTTCCTGAGCCTGTGGTGATGTCCTTTACACACTGATGTCGGTTTTTGATGCAATACCGCCTGAGGGATCGAAGGTCACGGGCAATGTTGGTTTTCAGCCTTGTCGCTTACGTGCAGTGATTTCTCCAGATTCTCTGAAACTTTTGACGATATTACGGACCGAAGATGATGACATCCCAATATTTCATGCAATAGCTCGTTGAGGAATGTTGTTTTTAAACTGTTCGACAATCAGCTCACGCATTTGTTCACTTAGTGGTGACCCTCGCCCCATCCATGTTTGAGAATGACTGAGCATTTCAGGGAAGCTGCTTTTATATCCAATCATGGCACCCACCTGTTCCCAATTAGCCCGCTCACCCGTGGGTTGTTCCAAATAAGTGTTTGATGAGCACTCCTCAACTCTCAGTCTTTTTTGCCACTTGTGCCAGCTTTTTTGAAACGTATTGCAGGCATCAAATTCCAAATGAGCTAATATTTGCAAAAAATTACAAGGTTTACCTATTCGAACATTAAGTAACTTGTCTTTGCAGTGTATTCAATTGAATATAGTATATATTCAATTGAATATATTCAGATATACAAATCTCTGTGCGTGAGGGACAAGGCTGAAGACATTTACTGGATGCCCGTGATCTTCGGGCCCTAAGACGCCACTGCATCACTCACCGGCATGATTCTGTCATTGACATTGCTAAATGGGCCCAGGAATACTGCAAGAAACCACTGCTAGTAAACACAGTCTGCCGTGCCATCCACAGATGCCACCTGAAACTCTATCATGCAAAAAGGAAGCCATTGTTGAGCACGACCCAGAAGCGCCACCACGTTCTGTGGGCCAAGGCTCATTTAAAATGGACTATAGCAAAGTAGCAACACGCACGAAACGACAGTATTTTATCCAGTATGAATACTTCCGTGATGCTAGCAATGATGCCCGTTTTGGGTGATTGCACATACGGGTTTTGCAAGCTGTGCTCTGTGAATTTGTGTGCAGTGTACGTCTCTCTCCAAGCTTTATATTTTGTTATTCAAGGTTCAAATTGTGTCATACTTTACTTGAGATGGATAAATTATAATATAGAAACATTCATCAGTCGTTTTTTTATTTAAACTCATATTTTTCAATATAGTACATTGAAGAACAACAAGGACATATAGGCTAAACGATATGATGGAAATTGTGTAAAATATGGGGAAGGACTGATACCTTAATTTATGATGATATTATTTCCATGATTGGACTTGATAAGAGCGACGACATAAGAAAGGAAGATTTTTAGAATTTATTCTCTCTCTTAACTCGCACAGGAATACATGCACTTGCAGCTGCCTGTCGTCAGATCTTTCTATTGCGTATATTGTAGCTATCTAACATTATAACATTTGCTAAGTTTTATTTCGTTTTGGCCATCATGGAAGAGGAAGGACCAGAAGTTGAAGAAAGAACCATGGGAAGAGATACAACAACTATGAAAAAAACAAAAAATGGGCCTTGCTGAAGAGGGCAATACCCCTCAGCCCCGAAGGTCACTGCTGCAAGGTCAAAGGTCAAAGTGGGACGAAACCTCGAAAAGGCACACCTACCCCCCATGGAGAGTACACATATGCAATATGAACTTCCTAACCCAAGTGGTTACAGAGAAATAGCCCGGACAATTGGCAGCCGCCCGCCCGCACAGACGCCGGCCCGCCGAAGGGACGACAATACCCCTCGGGCTGAGGGGTAAAAAGCAATTAAAATTGAACTTCAGTGCATGAGAAGTACAGGTGGACGATTCAGGCAGCTTTTGAGGTACTGGGTGGAGATATCTGAGGGGTACGATTGTGATCTAAATGGCATCGACCTCTTCACTTCATATTTCTATGTCAGTCAGTCACTGCGATGAGAGTCCTCTTGATCGTGTTTATTAAGGGGTCTATTCTCCCATTAGTGCGCAAGTCCTTTTTTACGCGATTCGAGTTAAGCTCTTTTGAGTTATGCGTATTCTCCCCTACTCGCTTCGATCACGCCCACAGCACTTAACTTCAGAATGTAGGCGGCCTTATGAGAGAGGTGTGACTGATCCAAAAGAGAGGCAGACTCTGTACCAAGCTCATTGATTATGGCTATCAGGAAAACAAGGAACAAGAATTTTCTGATTAATTGGGCCTGCTGATAAAACCTCGTATCAACAAACTGATAAGAAACACCAGTCTTTCAGCTGGTGTTTCGGGGAACTTTAAAGTGGCTGATGTGGTGTGGCATAGCGTCAACCAACTATGTCAGACACCTTGACACAGACGCCTGTGATATGTGCATGACATCACCAGCCACTCTCTGGAACGACCCAGATGCCAGAACCGACAGCGCAGTTGTGAACTTGATGACCACTGGTATGTTTGTAATGCGTTTGTAATTGAACTAATTGGAGAACAGACTGTTGCGTAATATCATGTGATGATTTCGTTTGATAATTTATTATGGCTATGAAAAATGTAGTTTAGAAATAAGGATGAACAATCAAATATTGAATGTCTCAACCTTTACCATGCTAAATAAAATAAAATCAGTGTTAAAATTCAGCCTATTACCGACATCAAACCCAATATTCCATTTCGCCTAATGTCGGTGCTTCAAGCGCTTACAGAAAAAGTGCATTAGGCAGGGGGAGACTATGTTCGGGGCGCGTAATGCACAGACTTAAGTCGAGGGGAGAATACGCGTAGGCTGAAAAGCGCGTAGCAACGTGCTTTTTTTCCAACTTGCGCGCATGGGAGAATAGACCCCTAAATACCATTTTTTTTGCAGCCCAGAGCATTGGCTTATCCAATGGTAGCATGACTCCAATAAAAACATCATTTTCTTTCTAAACTAGATAACGTGTACGTGTTAACCCAGTCAGCAAGCACCTCCGCTACGGATTTGCCCATTTGCCATGGGATTTAAAACGATGAACTACTGGGAGACCTGGAAGAAATCTATCAAGAGTTCTGGCTCGTTAGGCTTTAAAAACACTAGAGTGTTCAGGTGAACACGTGTCGCCTGCGAAGCTTTAGTTTGAAAGTGTGACTACCAACTGAAAGTGTGACTACCGGACAGACAGACGGACAGACAGATGCCGGACAAAGTGATCCCTATGCGGCGCTATGCTTCGCAGGCGACACAAAAATTGAAAAGAATTTTCACAGTGATCACTGTATTATAACTATCGAGCATCTGGGTACTTTCAGAGTACACAACCCGTATGTGATGTCTTGGAAATTGAGACTGACGGCGGACTGGTTACTGTCGAACAACAAAAACATTTGGAAAGAGAATATCGAGTAACATGAAAATTTTTTTCTCGTTATATGAATGAATACCTTCAACATGTCATAAAATTGCCATAACGGACCAATTTTATGGGTAGTTATTTTCTTTGAGTCCCTACTGTAAACAACAGTGGGATCACATTCCAATGGCTAAACTCAAGAAAATTGTCTCCTCAATTCCCAGACGCCTCCACTCTGTGAAAAAGAAGAGGGATGCTTCACCATAGTAAACAGGCCCTGTCCCAACTTCTTTGAGACCTGTAGCAGCCATCAAATTTGAAATGAGCTCATTTTGTGGATAAAATTGTAAAATTTCTCAGTTTTAACATTTGCCATTTTATCTATTCTATTGTGAATAAAATACTGGCTGGTGTGCTTTGAAAATCATTGCGTTTTGATTTTATTCACAATTTACACTTTGTCCCAGCTATTTCGGAATTAGGAGTGTACAATAGCACAGGCGAATGCACGGTGAATTTGATTACTATTGCAAAAACTCAATTGCCATTCTAACAAGTTATTCATAATTACGTCATTGATATGTTCACAGTGCTATAACTCATAGACGGTGCAAGATAGAGTCATAGTTACTATTAGAGATGAAAACAAAATCTGGTATACCCTTTCCCTTGGTATCATTATTTTTTACATGGCAGGAGGGATGACGTTACAATGGTGTCATCGATATCCTCAGAGGACCATTTAAGCGTCTTTCAGTGTCCAAGAAAGCGCTATATAAATCAAATTTATTATTATTATTATTATTATTATTGTTATTATTATTATCCTGAAACTTCACAAGATTCAATCATGCTTACTACTAAAGACAAATAGGAAGTCATACATGGCTGCTCATCTGATACTTTGACTTCTGATGTGTCAGAACTCTAAAGGCTTTGCATAAGGTAATGCAGACAAGAGTCGAAATTGTGATTGAAGCTGAATTCTGAATTCAACATTGTAATCTTCTTGACACCAAGTTTCTTAACTCTGGGGAATGGGTAAAATGACATCATCAATTAATCACTTGAGGTCATCCCCCAAGGTATGTGATCCATTGTTGCATCACCACAACGTGTATAATTACAACAGTGGTTGAATTTGCTGTCATTTGCACCTGCAATTGTAATAAGTTAATACAATAGTGGTGAAATTTGCCATCAGTCTTGCCTGAAATTGTAATAAGTTATTACAACAGTGGTTGAGTTTGCAATCATTTGCACCCATTAGTGTAATAATTATTACAATAGTGACCACTATTGCGACAGCAGTTTCAACGCCCCATATTATAAGAGGATTGGCCCTTGATCAGACCAATCAACTGAAAGATGTTTTGGACAAAATAGCTTTAACAAAATAACTGTAATGTACAACCTCATTTCCAAAAAAGGTGGAACGTTGTTAAATGCAAGTTAAACAGAATGCAATAATTTACAAATCAATTAAAATCCAATATTTAATTGAAAATAGGACAAAGATAACATATCAAACATTGAAACTGATCAATTGTATTGCATTTTGAAAAATATCACCTCATTTTGAATTTGAAGGCCACAATATGTTCAAAAAAAAAGTTGGGTTGGGACAATAAAAGACTGGAAAAGTTGCATGATGCTCAAAAAAGACACCTGGCAGACCATCTCACAGTTAGATTATTTAGCAACAGGTCACTATGATGATTGGGTATAAAAAGTCTTCCATAAGGAAATATGGTGTGGGCTTAACCACTCCATGAAAGACTGCATGGGTAAATGGGTCAACAATCTAAGAATAACATTTTCAACTTAAAATTGGGAGGAATATGGAGATTTTGTCCTCTATGGTACATAATATCATTAAAAGATTTTGAGTATTCAGATAAATCTCAGTACGTAGGGGGCAAGGCCAAAATCCAATTCTGAATGACTATGATTTTCTCAGGTGGCACTTCATTAACCACTTAACGCTCGGAGCCGTGTTTACTCGCAAACAATCACCGGGCTTGAGTTCCGGATCCATCTATGAACGATAGCTCATGCGAGTCGTGTTTAACAGGGCAGCAGTGATTGTTGCCGTGCGTGCTGGCCCGAATTATTTTCACTGATAGTGGTTGACGTAATGGGTGATAGGAACTGTGCTGTTTAGCATCTTGACCATCCAAACACTGGCATGACTTCATGCGATATACAATAAGGATGCATTCAATTACGCTACATACATCTTTTACTTACAAAGAAACAGACTACTAAGTGACAGAATGATGGCGACATGGAGAAAAAAAAAAAAAACTGACATAAAAATTCTTGAGAGTATGGTAAGTTTGGAAGCATGGTTCGGCGCATAATGGAATCTCATAACTCGCACACATGTAGCGTGACTCTTACACTGTTCTTACACGCAAACTACTCAAGATTCCAACAGTCTCAACTCTTTCACAGTTGGCGGGGGTGAATAGCCAGTTGATCACTGCAGTCAACACCTCTCATATGCAGTTGGCCTGATTAGCTCCCAAAACGCTTATAGAGTGTTGATTGGAGAGAACGTGATGCAACACAGTGGTAAACATGCTCCTGTGCCAACTCTCTCAAAGGTATTGCTGGCATCAAATTCAAAATGAGCTCATATTTTTTGGAAAAAAAAAAAAAAAAAATCTGTTTCAACATCTGTTATATTGTCTTTTTACTACTTTGAAATAAATACACAATTCAAATGATTTGAAAATCATTGAATTCTGTTTCTATTTATATTTTACGCAGTGTCCCAACTTTTTTAGAAATGAGGTTGTAATCATTGGCCCTGTTTACATGGGTCCAAAAATCCTATTTACAATCAGATTCAAAATGTCTCATATAAACACCTTAGCCAATCTGATTCACCCGGATCTGACTGCATTTCGGATCGGTTTGTAAGAGGTAGTCTACGCCGATTGATAATCCGCTCCATGCTCTATGTAAACGATTGAGTGGAGCGGATTGTGTTGATAGAGGATTGTTCGGTCCGCGCATGCGCTCCTAGTACGTAAGAGGTTCGTAAGTGAAGTGACGTACGCAGAGCCAAACACGGCCAAACTAAATATCCAAATATCGCTTCAGGACGATTAACTGCTGAGACTTCAGAACCGCAAATAAATATAACCACGACACAATAAGCTTCCCCAACAAAATACGGTGTTGACCCATCTTTACAGAGGTAAACAGGAAGCAGGAAGTACAGCTCTTCTTCTCTTACACATTTACAGGTAGTGGCAGAGTGACGTAATGCGCAGGTAAAAAAACACAATACAATCGGATTCAGCTGGGGCCATGTCAACGCGGATTGAACGTGGATCTCTTTACTTAAACTTCATGTATTGAGATCAAATCAGATTCACTTATTCTGATCGATTTCAATCAGATTGAGGAAAACTACCCATGTAAACGTGGCCATTATGAATGAGCCAGCAATATGAGCTATATGCAGTTATAATAGCTAAACGTAATATTCTTGCAAGTATTTGCCGTCAATAATAAGACCTACAGGAAGTGGTAAAGCTTTTGAAATTAGCTTGATGTGTGCGAATGTAGTGAAATGCTGCATATCAAATGCTAGACTGCCTTCCATAATGAAAACCAGGCAGAGCCCAAGAGAGCAAGTCAGCCGACTCAACAACGAGAAAGCAGTCTGCCATTTTGCCTTTGGATACATGACGAGTCTACACCCTATTTTTACAAAGATCAGAGCAACCCTAGTCAGCTCCTAAAAATCAACCATCCAGTGCGATTAGATCACACTGCTTTGGCTGACTTCATTTTTTGCAACTCAGCAGCTCCATCAGATCTTCAGCTATGGGTTGTTCTCCTATGGCAGGGGTGTCAAACTCACCCGTAAACGGGCCAAGAGGCTTCAGGTTTTCACTCCAACAATGCAGAAGCGCACCAGATACAACTAATCAGTTGTGCAGGCCTAGATCAGTTGATTAAATCAGTGCTTTCAGGCGAGCTTCTGCTTGGTAGGACTGAAGACCTGCAGCCTCTTGGCCCATTTACGGGTCAGTTTGACACCCCTGTCTTATGGCCATTACGAAAACCGACAGAACAATAAGAAAGGCCTCAAAGAATACCGTTGGGTGGCAGTGCTCAATGCTTCAGGTTCGGATCAACATTAATGTACTTTCAATTCAAGGAAAGGCAACAACTAAACTTGCCATTTTTAAGGCTCGAGGCCCTCCAGACAGGGTTCAGGGAGCGCTTCATTACGCAAGGAGCTTGGCTCACCTGGTTGTCCTGCTTGATGATGCTCTGGGCTGCCAGAGTGTTGTTCTTCAGGTTGCGTGCCAGGTTCACCATATCCTCTGCCAGCTTCTCCTGTAGATTGTGGTGATGCTGAAGCACAGCGTCAAGCTCGGCGGCTGACTGCCTCTCATCCAGCGCTGAGAGGCCCCTGCAGAGGAGCAGGAACCAGGAGAGAGCAGCAACATATGTGCCACGTTTCAGCTTTATAGGTCCAGTGGTTTCAGATAAGATGTCTAAAGTAAACACCTTCGAAAGTGGGTGTGGCACAAGTGCTGAGGTGAAATCAAGGTCAAATTTCAAGATTTCAGCAAACCAGTCAAATAAGTTTTGAAGCTTGCTTCCATCTACCCATTTACCAAATATTAGCTTAATCGCCCAAAAAACTGCTTCAAAATGGCTACGTATGGCATTTTCAATTGAAATCGGATGAGATCACAATGAACAAACTTTGGTGTTCTCATGGGTAGGAAGATAATGCAGAGTTTCAGCTTCATCGGTTCAGTGGTTTCGGAGATGAAGATTTTTACGGACAACGCTGACGCACAGACAGCCCATGACATGGCCCCACCGGACCTTTGGTCCAGGTGAGCTAAAAATTGACAAAGAGGAACAAGGCCACAAGAGTCACAGTGGAAGCCTCTGCATTATCAGCCCATGGATGTAGATCCCTGAGAAAATCTCACTTTGGAAAAACATTATTTAAACCCATCCTCTGCCCCCCAACATCATCAGGTTGCACAGGGTATTTCAGGCAGAGACCCTGCAATAAGAGGGGGTAGGAGGAGGAAAAAAAAAAAAAAGCCTGCAAAGTTCTCTTTGCAGTCTCACCCAAAATTTCCTGCAAGAGCCTCTTACCTTCTTTGTCTTAAGTCCCTTTCTTGACCATCTGTAAACAGAAGAAACATTCTTTTAACATAAATTATGCAATAATTTTCAGTCTGTATTTATATTTCTCAAAGGAAAATGGTTTACTTACCTGTACTTGATGAACCCTGTTGGAAAAAAGCAAAAAATTAAGTTTAAAAAGCGTTAAAAACAGCCCCCCCTATAAAATATAACCGAGCACATTTCAAAAATATATCCACCCCATTTACAGTTGATACGCTGTACAAAATGTAAATAAAAACAGAATGCAGTGATTTGCGAATGATTTAAACTACATTTTTTTGAAAATAATGCAAAGACAACAGACCAGATTCTAAAACTGAGACTTTAAAATTTTTTTTCTTTTTAATTATTGCTCATTTTGAATTCGATGCCAGAAAAGCATTTAAAAAAAGTGGGACAGGGACATATTTACCACTGCACTGCACTTATAGATATTACAGCTGCATGTTCTTTAGTTTGCCACGGCACTGTTCAATTGTGATAACCGCGCAAATGTAAATACTCACAAATTATACGAGAAATCTGTGCATTTTTGTGTGATTGTATGTTTTTGTCTGCCCAAATTTCGAGCAATCATTTCATTTTTTTTATTTCTTAGAACTAAAGAGTCGAATAGTTAAGATGTCACGTAACAGTCCACTTCCAAGTTCAAGTACGGTTGCTTTCACATTTGGTACGAGTGCGGATAAACCGTCTCCAAGACCGCCTCTTCCAACCAGACTTGTGTACCATGCCCAAGTACGGTGCGCTTGTTGGGTTCAAGTGTAGTCGGATCCGTGCCCAAGTCCCTAGTGTGAAAGCACCCGAGGTCTCCAAACGTTTTTCATCGCATATGCAAAAAAAACAAAAACAAAAACATCTTTAAAACAACAATCAAACTGAACTTCAACTTTTGACAGGAAAAACTAAACCACTAAGTGACACTGCTTTTATTTTGGTGAGTCAAATGATTTGTCTTAATGTAATTCACCATATGATCTTTGGCAAATAGCATTTTTGCAGACATCTTCGCAGATCTCATACTTAGGCAAAACTGTTTTGAACCACTTTTTCAATTCAGCGACAGTCTTGCAAACGCTCACCTCGAAAACTACCAACCATTAAGAAAGACGCTCACAAACATTCAATGGGCTTTTGCATGAAGCTTTGCATGAGGGCTCTGCTAGAGAACACCAACAGACTGCAAAGCAGCTAAACCAGCGAACAAGAAAAAAAATGATGCCAGCAATCAATGACGTTACCACAGACATCGGGGATCGGCTTTTCTTTTTAAATTAAAAACACAGAAATATGTTTAGGGCCGGACCTAATGAGGTAGGGGGGGTCAGGAAACCAGAAACACACCTGTTTTTTCATTTGGCCCAATTCAATGCCATTTGCAGGACAGATTATCACGCCCATTCAATATTCATCTTCAGCCTTGTCCCTTGTGCAGAGAGATTTCTCTGGATTCATTGAATCTTTAATGATATTAATTAACGTAAATGATGAATTTCCCAAATTCTTTACAATTTTACGTCAAGAAACAATATTCTGAAATTGTTAAGCTATTTGCTCATGCACTCTTTCGCAATGGTGAAGCCTGTTCTGAAAGACTCAGCCTCTGCGAGATACCAAATCATGTTACTGACCAGTTGCAAATTAACCGTGAGATGTTAGATCTGGTGTATGCTTTAGCATCATAAAACTTTTCCAGTCTTTTGTTTTCCTGTCCCAACGTTTTTGAAACTTGCAGCCAGCATCACATTCACACTTCATACATATTTTCCGTGAAACAAAGAATTGCTCAGTATCAGTAACATTTTATATGTTGTCTTTGTACAATTTTCAATCAATTATAGGGTTTAATTGTTTGCAAATCAATTTTTTATTTACATTTTACAGAGCTTCCCAACTTTTTGGGAAATGGGTTTGTGTATATGTACATGGCCCATTAAGATGAAACATTTCATTAAATATGACTAAAGTATGGGAATTACTCTGGTTAGGAACTAGACCACATTAAATACGCAAAAAAAATTTCTTTCTTTCTTTCCCCACACATTCTTAATTGTGGCAGCCCAAGCTTGTTCTTGGAGATCACCAATCATGCAGATTCTCATTTCAATCCTGCTTAAGTACACTTAAGTACACCCATGAGCATTTCAAGAAGATCTCTTGCTGGAGAATTATGCTAATCAGCCGCACAACAACATTTGTAAATGTTGTATATGCTGTGCTTTGCTAGAGTTTACTCGAAACCCAAAGATTAATACATCCCCTGGAGCAGGGTTGAGCAGCCCTATTCTCGGGCACAGAAACCCAGATGTCCGGAAGCACCTTACATTTCCCATCAGCTCATTCCTCATCTCCCCAGTACAGCGAGCCTTCGTCTGCATGTGGACCGTCTTACTGGCAGGCATTCTTTCATTGGCTATGGTTGGCGTTCGACCAGGGGCCAGGAACTGATTTGCCAGAGCTTTTTCTGTCGGGGATGTCTAAACACCAAAGCAAACCACCGACAATATCACTTTGGACAAGGTACTACTCGTACAGAAACACAACCTGGAAATGAACCTTTCATATACATTCTCTGACAACATTTTCAAAGCCCATCGGGTGACTTAATTTGACACTAGAAATGAATTAAACGTACCAGTTTCTCAGCATCTAAAAGTCCTTTAAGAAAATCCACTTTGCGACTGTAGTCTGTCAATACCTCCTGGGAAGGTTTACTTCAAAAACAAGGAGGTGAGGGGGTAGAGAAACCAAAGATTATCTTCTTGTTGAACTGGCAGCAAGTAACCCAACCACACTGACAACTGAAAACAAACTAACAGTACCTTGAGCTCTTCTTCAAAGCCACCAACATCTCTTCAAGTGCACCAACATACTAAAAAAACAAGAAAATGGTTAAAGTAATGGTTAACCAACATCATTGTGAAAATTCTTCCTGCCTGCTGAGGTCATGGACAGATTTACCATCTAGGCATTGTACTCTTAGATTGGCACCTGCAGACACAACAAAATAAAAGCTGCGAGCTGCGGCTTCAGCCACAATTCATTTGTGCACGTTACAAAAGGGCAACGAAAAAACTTGACTAATAGATTGAAGAGCAATATTATTGGTCTGTGCCGTTTATTTACAGGGTGTCATTTGGTCTAATGTTTAGTATTGGTTGGTGTCTTCCCTCTTTGAAATATGCTTTTTAAATGACTTCATATAAGCCCAATACAGAGCTCAAAAAACCAGGTTAACTTAATTCACATCATAAATTGAACCTTGTGCACAGAGCCTGAACACTAGATCACTTGATTAATCTGCTGTGTCATCCCACGATGACATTATACCTGTTTGGTTCAAATTTTTGACACAAGGTGGAGCTTTGTCACATAAAATTCACTATTTTTGCCATATCTTTGGAACTATTTGTCCAACTGACATGAAACTACGTGCAACTGCAAGGTCATGACCTCACAGCGTGTCACATGATGACATCATACCGTTATGGTTCAATTTTTTGCCACCAGGTGGCACTTTGTGATGGAAAATTAGCATTTTGGCCATATCTTCACAACCATTTGTCCGACTGACCTGAAATTCAGTTCAAATGAAAGTCTATTCAAGGTCTATTCAAGGTAGGGCTGAGCAATATGGACAAAATCTAATATCTCGATATCCGTGACCGAATACTCGATATCGATATTTTGCCGATATCATCGGGACAAATGTTGGTGCTTTTGCAAAATATGTACACAATAACATTTTTTATAACCATTTATTAGTAATGTTGACATAATGAGGAATCAGGTGCAGGCAACAGCTTCAAGAGTCTTGCAAGTGCAGAAAAATGCAACCCATTACTGTAATTCAGCTTTTAAAACCAGAAAAGCCAACACTTATTTCATATCACGATATTACGATAGTCAAAATCCGTGACGATATTTTACTTTGAATCACGATATCGATATAATATCGATATATCACCCAGCCCTAATTCAAGGATTGGGGAATTGAAGGATTGAGGGCGTTCGGGGATATACCCCCAGCCATCGCCTCCGACGGCATAAGCCTAGTTTACAATCGAACATGGATAATGAAACTGAGACATTTTACATTTTTATCCGCAAAATGAGCTCATTTCAAATTTTCTGGCTGCAACAGGTCTCAAAAAAGCTGGGACACAGCCAAAAAGGGCTGAAAAACAATTAATATATTAGAGAATATGTTAGAGAAAGAACATTTAGAAAGTAATTAAGTTAACTGGCATCAGGTGTGTAACATGATTGGCTATAAAAGGGATGCCTTAGAGAGGCTGAGTCTCTCAGAAGTAAAGATGGCCAGAGGCTCTCCAACCTGTGAAGGCTTGTGTAAAGAAAATTGTGGAATACTTTAAAAACAATGTTCCTCATCGTCAAATTGGAAACGCTTTGAAGTTCTCATCAATAGTAAATAACATCATCAAAAGATTCAGAGAAACTGGAAAAATCTCTGTGCGTAAGGGACAAGGCTGACGACCTATACTGGATGCCCGTGATCTTCGGGCCCTCAGACGCCACTGCATCACTCAACAGCATAATTCTGTCATTGACATTCCTAAATGGGCCCAGGAATACTTCAAGAAACCACTGCCTGTAAACACAGTCCACTGTGCTACCCACAGATGCCACCTAAAACTCTATAATGGAAAAAGGAAGCCATTGTTGAGCATGATCCAGAAGTGCCGCTGTGTTCTGTGGGCCAAGGCGCATTTAAAATGGACTATAGCAAAGTGGCAAAGCGTCCTGTGGTCAGACAAGTCCAGATTTGACATTCTTGTTGGAAATCATGAGCCTTGTGTCCTCCAGGCTAAAGAGGAGAAAGACCACCCCTCTTGTTGTGAGCATTCAGTTCAAAAGCCAGCATCTCTGATGGTATGGGGATGCATTAGTGCATATGGTGTGGGACATCTGCATGTTTTAAAAAGCACCATGAATGCTGAAAGGTATATAAAGGTTTTAGAGCAACATATGCTCCCCTCCAGACATCTATTCCAGGGAAGGCCTTGGATATTTCAGCAGGACGATGCAAAACCACATACTGCAGCTATTACCACAGCATGGCTTTGTAGTAGGAGAATCCGTGTGCTGAAATGGCCTGCCAGCAGTCCTGATCTTTCACCAATTGAGAACATTTGATGGATAATTAAACGAAAAGCCAGTCAAAGGAGAGCAAAAACACTCCAGCAGCTGGACGCCTGTATCAAACAAGAGTGGGATCAAATTCCAATGGTTAAACTCAAGAAAATGGTCTCCTCAATACCCAGACGCCTCCACTTTGTTAAAAAGAAGAGGGGATACTACACCATGGTAAACAGACCCTGTCCTACTTTGAGATCTGTAGCAGCCATCAAATTTTAAATTTTGTGGATAAAATTGTTAAATTTCTCAGTTTCAACATTTGCTATGTTATATTGTGAATAAAATACTGGCTGGTGTGATTTGAAGGTCATTGCGTTTTGATTTTATTCACAATTTACACTTTGTCCCAACTATTTAGGAATTGGGGTTGCAATTATGATTCCATAATTACAACCCCACCGCACCTTTGGACACTGCAACTGCACTGCCACTACATATTTTTTTTGTTTTCTGCACTGGAACTGCAGAGTATGTCACTGCAACTGCACCGCACAGCAAACACTTCCACTGCCATTACAACTTTTTATAGCATATGTAATATGGGTACTGTTTAATAAGGCATTTATATGGGATATTAATATACTATGTTATATTCTGTATGACAGAATATATGCATCTAAAAGTTTTGGAAAAATCTCCAATCTTGGTAACATGTATTTACACTGTATATGTCAGGTACAAATCATTGCCCTCCGACACCCAAAAGGGACTTTCCCACCATCTTTGTGTTGCACGACTAGCCTTTATGGTCTTCCGACCCTAAAAAAAAACCCACATAGCTAGCACTGCATTAAAGAATTATTCTGATATCCAAATCCCAAAATAGATTTTCTGGCTATGTAGCTATACAACCAATTATCCAAAACACAGAATACAAATAAATGAAAAGAGCATTGATACTTAATCACAAAGTCATCAAAAGTTTATTGATGATATGCATCAGATAATGAGGGACACATTTGTGGGCATATGGTCTTCGAAATCCACAACTACAACTACTTCATGCTTGTGTGAAGTAATAAGTTTCTGAAGAGAATATTGTCCACATTTTCTGGCTTCAAACAGGCTCTTCTCATAGTGACAACAATGCCAGCCAAAGAGAAGTAGAGCTCACTTGCAGAGCTGGATGCCATCACACACAGTGTGTTCCTGGCTAGGCGAGAGAGAGCAGGTAAGTCCTTAGCATGTTCGCGCCACCATTCCAGGATGGAGGTCTGGCATTCAGAAGGAGGGATTTGCTTGTATTTGTCCATCTCACTGGTGTCTTGCTCGTCATCTGAGAGGTCATCAAACTCATCCTGGCAGGGGCGCTTGGCTGGAGGTTGAGCATCACCAGCGTGGAGTCTGTGGTCTTGAAGGCGTGGATTGTCAAGCTGTTCTGTGACATGGTCAAGGACTTCCTGCTTGTCACTAGTTGAGGGCACACACATGCTCTACTGATGAGCACTGAAGTACACAGCAGTCTTGCACAGGAGATATGGCTAGAACTTCTTATCAAGGAACTTGGCTGCTTGCCCCCTCAGGCTAGCAAGTGGTCCAGAGTCATCTGGAGAAGCCTGAAAAAAAATATTGCGGGGGAAAAAAAAATCCATCATTCCAAGCAAGTTTTAAAGTGACATCCATTAAAAAAAAAAGGATGCATTCTCATAATACTATAATTAGTATTTTAGATATGTTATGACTCGTTTTAGAATTTCTCATCATCTTCTAAAGTAAATAACGCTTAACCTGGCAGTGATTCTTGAGGCGCTTCATCCAAGGCATAGAGATTGGGTTGATTTTGACCCTCGCACAGCTCTGTTGCTGACATGAAAAGCTCCAGGAAGGTGAGCAGCTCCTTGAGGAGGTTCTAGTCAATGGCAGTGACTCTATGTGGCTTCCTCTCTGAGAAGAGCTTGACCAGATCCTCATACTGGGAGTAGATGGACTCTATCATATAGTAGTGCTAGTTGCAAAGCCCCTGGGAGACTATCCTGGAGGCTTGACTTCTTCACATGACTAACCAAGTCCTAATGCATGCACTCATTTGAGCTGAGATTTCTTCCGGGCAGTACTTGTCCTCAAAAGACTGGGCTAGCACTCTGTTGAGAACATGGCAGGTATAATCCAAGCATTCATCATCCTTGAGTGCACTGATGATGTTACTCCCCTTGTCTGTGGTAAAGACGGCATTACTCAGCAGGTCACGGGCGACTCCATACTTTGCAAAGGATTCCAGAAGGTGAGCCTTAACATTGACAGCATTCTTCTGCAGCGTAGAGTCAAAACTGTCTGTACACATGACACGACTCTTGAGTTCCCACTTGTCAATGATGTAATAGGCAGTGATGGTCCAGTATGTGGTGTGCTTGTGATTGTCAGTCCACGTGCTGGTGGTGAAAGGCCACGTATCCCGACTTCCATTAGTTCTGAAGTAAGCTGCTGTTGCTTCCATTCAGCTCTCTTGCCTACATTCCAGCTGATAGTGGTACGATGGGGTAGTACTGCTCTGACATCAAGTTTCTCGGATGACTGGTGTTGCAAATCAGCTATCTATGAAGGAGAAATTCAAATGGTCAACACTGGTCATACATAAACTGAAGGATTTAAAAACTAGCCAGACATGAAGAATTAATTGACTGATGTATTCTGGTTTAATTGTACAAAAGTTAAAAATTTCTCATTGCATTTTATCGAATTCATCCTAGTGTAATAGCTTGGCAAGAAAATTGCTTATACAAGAGATTTCCAACTGATCCATTATAAAATCATTCCAGTAATTGCAAAGAAATACAAAATTGTCCTTATAGAGAACTTAGCCTCGAGAGACCAATAATCAGCTAATCTTGATCTGTATCCAACTTGAGATTTTCTCACCGTTTATCCTGAACTTAAGAAACAGAGAAAGCTTACCTTTTCGGCAAACCTGATGAACCCTTCCCCTTCAAAGATATCAAAGGGGAGCAGGTCCATGCAGACCTTGTCCACACAGGTGGAGGTGACTGCCTCGTTCCGCTTGGCTGTGGACTCAGGCGGCCGGCTATCTTTGGGCGCGTTATCCAAAGACTGATTGACATGGAGTGTATTGGGGCAGGTCAGAAAAGTCAGTCAGCCAGATGCCTTACACTTGTGATCAGACATTGATTTGGTGCTAGTGGAGCGTCCCTTGTAAGTGTAAACGTGATAGCAAGATTTGCATACAGTGAAATCCAAGTCATTTTTTTCTTGGTCTGTTACAATGCCAAACTTACTCCAAACGGGTGACTTCCCTGAGCTTACACAACGAAGGTGAAATGCTCCTGCCAGCAATTTTTTTTGAAACGACTGCTGTATCCATCACAAATGCTATCCTACAAGTGGGTGTTCTGAAAACAATCTGAAAGGCCTTATCTAGACAAGATGAAGCCACACCCTGAACCTTTGTTGCACTGGCCACATGCCCAAGTAATTAGTCTTCTTTAATTGAACAAACAGCAAGGGATAATTAGACTGAAAAGCTACTAAGTTAATTAGGAAGCCAAATTAAATGTTTCTTCATTTGCATGGTCGTTAAAATAAGTGCTGTTTAGCACAACTCTAATTGCACAGCTGGACTTGGC
Source organism: Gymnothorax reevesii (assembly GCA_029721435.1). NCBI lineage: Eukaryota > Metazoa > Chordata > Actinopteri > Anguilliformes > Muraenidae > Gymnothorax > Gymnothorax reevesii. Next base: position 34,090,280 of record CM056575.1, read on the forward strand.
ATGAAGTTCAAAAAGAAGCCACTTCATGTGAATCTTTTAGGCAGACAGTTTGGTTGCAGTGAACACATGCCAGTCCTACTCTCCATATTTTTTAATAAATGAACTAAATTTTGCAATTAAGAATGGCATATACAAAAAAAAAAAATCAAGTCTGGAATAAGCAAAAACTACAAAATGAAAACAAAGAATATACTTCCAGTATAACAGTTATAATTTCTTCATAATGTCTTCATTCCAGACTAATTGTCAAAGAAAAGTGTGTAGAGAAATATTGCTCTTAGAGATCTGGTTTATATCTGCATTGAAACGTTCTGCAGTGCTGCAGTAAATAGCATCAAAACTGCCACTGCACTTGATTGACTGAAACTGCCACTACGAAAGCAGATACAGCCACTGCACTGCACTGCAACTGGTCGGCATACACTGCACCGCAGTACGCAGTTAGAACTGCGCACAGCCCTGATGCCCATGCCTACCCTAAAAAAATCGCTCGCAATTGGTTATACTTGATTGCACGTGAAGGAATAGCTGTGATGCTATGGGATAGAATTGCCTATATACTGACATGTACTGAATATTTCTCATGTAAAAGGTAGCAGAAATGAAATGAGCCAGGAAAGGAGGTTAACATGGGTTGTGTCATGGGGAGCTGATTAACTTCCTTAATTACTTAATCAGTGTGTGAGCGTGCGTGTGTGTGTACATGTGCGGGCAAATGTGTGGGCACATGTGTGTATGTACATAAAATATAATATAGTATTCTTCAGTCCATGTTTTTATACATTTATGTAGTCTATTTCCAATATCCATACCTTGAGAATAGATTAAAACAAGAGTTTGTCACAAAAGTGGCTATATCCCCCGCCTTTAGGTCACCAAAACCGACTGGTGTCTGCGCATTCCCAGTAGGAAGGTTGGTACCAAAAAGAATGGAAATAGGTAGACTCCTTCTTGAGATATCGCGCTGACAATGTTCGGGACGGACGGACGTACGCATGTACGGACGGAGCTGAATACTATATCCCCTGCTTCGCGCTAAACGCGTGGCGGGGGATAATAACTGATCTAAAACAAACTAGATAGTGACCTTTTCTTACAAAAAGAAATTATTGTAGCACTATGGATTTGCGGTTGTCGCGCGTTTGTGTCCTGGCCCAGAAGTACCTCTGCATGAGGGGAACGATAGAAGATAAATGATCGTGATAGAAGAATAACAGTTTGAATATCATGTCAAATTTTTGCTTCAGAAAACCGATTTTTCTTCACTACTAATTAGGCCTGTCGCGATAATCAATAAATCAATTAATCTAACGATAACAAAAAATGAGGTCGATATGTTTTCTGGGGTCGATAATTTTCATTTATCAAAGACACTGGATGTCAAGAGAGTTAACTCCAGAGCATTGATCTTGACTGATTACTCGCGGTTCCTTACTCCTCCATGGAGTGAACAGTCTTGTCAATCACTCACTCTTTGTCTCAGGGATGTGATTTTTCCGCTTATTCGCGGAATTCCGCTTTTTTATCTTCAAAATCAAAAAAATAATTATAACTCTGATTTTTCAGACATGAAAATACAATTTCATATCTACTGCATTCCGACTTCTAGTATTTCCGTAACTGAATTGATCTTATTCATGATGCATTCTACAGAACTTCCGTTTTCAAATTAGCCAGCTAAGGCACACCCGTCAAATGTCATGCTGTGTGGGCAGGGGCTGCGGCGGCAAGTTTCAACACTGCGGAAAAGAAACGACTTAGATATTGCGGATATTCGAGACGACAGATAGCTTGTAGTATAGTAATAATAATTAATATTCTGTATACCTGTATTTAGAGTAGCTCATTCGGCTAGTGGAGCGAGGATGAAGCAGTCTTGTAGCCTTAGTTTCTGTGGCGTGAGTGGTTGACGGCTGAACACTGCTGCGTCCCTTTATGTAACTCGTCGAGACAAATGCTGTACACCGCTGGCAAGTTGTGTGGTTGGTTCAGTGTGAATCAGTATCCCCAGGGTGTGCGAGCGGGTGCTGGTCTTAGCTCTTTGACGCACCTTCGCCAGCTCCCATTAATGGTAGTATGGCCAGTCAAACCATAACATTGCATTATGTAAGCTTACCAACAAGCCTGATGGACCTTTATTTTCCTACCTCACTTTCGCACACTTTAATATGAAGTATCATCACCTGACATTTTGACTTCGGTGATGCTGAATTAGTTGGTTACTGTGGCCAGCATACGCACGGGTTATCAGTGCTAACGCAGCTGGGCGTCCCGCTCCAAAGCTAAATCATGGTTATTCTATAAGCTGCCCAGCTAATCCATGACCTTTAGGAATATTAGCGAACGATACCGCTAACTTTTCTATCGCGTCGAAAAGGTAAAAGTTAGTGGTATCATTCGCTAATATTAAAGGTGCTTCAGCCCTTCCTCGTAGTTTCACTTTTGTTTTTTCATGTAAATGGACCGTCACTGGACACCGAATATAGCCGAATGTGGCCAGTTAGTGACACTGTTTTCCGTTGTCGTTTGGCTTATTCACTTGATTAATTTGTAATGCGTAATATGTAATGCATATTTCCAGGAGTACCATCAGGATTGTGTTTTTAGTCAATAATTGGACGTTGAAAATACTCACAGAACTCATAGATGGTTTCTACAGATAAAGAAACAAGCTGTGTTCGTGGAGCATTGATGCCCCCAGTGGCGGGTTAAAGTATTGCAGGTTAAAGGTTTTTTTCCCCCGCTGCAGACAAACAGACGGACAGACAGACAGACGGACAGGTGAAAAACTATATGCCCCCGAATCTTCGATTCCGGGGTCATAAAAAGATTTATTAGTGGTGTGTATCTATAGTGATTATGTTCTTATTTTTCATTTTTGCTATTACACAGGACATTCAGAGTAGTCTAAATTCATAAAATCCCACGAGCACGTGACTTTGTGATATGATTTTGGAGTTGAATGTGAAGTCAATGATTTTATTGATATATTGGCTATATTCAATGAATGCTATTTGACTTTTATCTGAGTGCAATAGTGGCGGATTAAATTCTTTACAAGCTTGGAGCTTGTGACTTTTTGACTTGACTTGGAAATGAAAGATTACATGCGTTTGTTGGCTTGAATATACATTGGATAATAATTCTGTTTTTTTATTTTATTTTAATGAAGTCTTAGTACACTTAAGGCACTTAAAATCACTAAAACCTAGGAGCTCATTGATCTTTAAAAAGGGTGAATTTGCATTTTTAAAGAATATCATTATATTTGAAAAATGTTACTGAAACGACAATATTATCGTTTATCGCAATAAATTTTGGGACAATTTATCGTCCAGCAAAATTTGTTATCGTGATAGGCCTACTACTAATTTGAATACCAATGGCTGAGTATAGATGAAGTGGTTGCTACAGAAGACAACAAATTTTTCAGTCACAAGAGAGCACTTTGGGAATTGCTCGATAGATAGTATGGGCAAGTATATTGAGCAGTGTGCACAGGAGGCTTAGCTGAGGAGTTTCATTTATGCAAATCTTGAAAAACAGGGTTGGGAGTTGGGACTGAACTCGCCAATATTGTAAACGGCGTTTGAGGTCGGCTTGCTGGTGAATATTCAATAACTGGTCTGGGTGTGCCATCTAGTGAGAGAATAGTGTAACTGCTTGCATAAATACAGCAGCTCCATGTCCGCTGGCATCAACATCTGCACTGACGGGTTATGGGTCTGACTGGAACACGTGTGTGTGTGTGTGTGTGTCTGTGCATTTTATATATATATATATATATATATATAATTATTTATATATATATATATATATATATATATATATATATATATATATATATATATATATATATATATAAGATACACACACACTCGCTCGTACAAACTGAAGACATAAAAACCACCGTTGAAACCAGTGACCACAGAAGTAGTCAAATGTTATTTCAAACAGTACAAATGTTATTCCAGTTATATTTCATTGTGATTCCACATAAGTTCTTTGTAAATTTTCTTGATGCAAATGAAATTACTTCACTTTATTTATTCATGCACTCATTATTCTTCGTAAATTATGTACCGTACGACAGGCTGAGCCATAAAGTTATGTATGCAAATATTCCTCGGAGGTTTAGCTTATCTTAACGGTAACGCTGGCAGACAGATGCTGATGACCTTGCAAGCCTGTATTGTAAGTAGCGAAGACATAACGTTTGCTAACGAACCTTGCATTAGGTAAACACTAGGTTTGCTAAGCAGTAATTTCATTTTAGGTAGACTGCAAACAGTGGCATATTGCATTAATGAACATATGTTTTACTTTTTAACATTACATTTCTATCGAATGCTACTTTGAGTTTGACTGTTTGACAAAGAGAGCAACGTTTTAAAATGGTGCAGAAATAGCTTACACCTGGCAGCGAAAAAAAAACAGCCTTGAAAATGAGGTAGGTTACCATTTCAAGAATGGGAATTCATAGCATCGGGTGAATTTCAATGTGCGCAAAATCGCTGGCTATTCTAACTTCGTTCTGATGATGACACACGGAATGACCATTTGTTCACTCCCTCCCTCTCTGTCTTTATATTGTTTTCAAAGTAGAACATTCACAACATAATGCCATACATAGTGGGTGAGTGTACATTTCGAACGTGCCCTATTCTAACCAAATCATCCCCATGCAAACTCAGCTCAGTCAGCTGAGCTGTTAGATTTTAAATCAGCCAGTCGCAGAGGGCCACAGCAGGACTAGTTGGTTCTCCATGCACAGAGAATCGCTGAGTCACTCAGTAAAAGAAATTCCTGCTTGCCCATACCTCGAACTCATGCTACTCAAGCAAAAAACATTCATCCTGTCACAAATGTAACCACATTATTCAAGGCATGAGACTTTGCTGAGTGTGCGGATGTCTTTTTTATTTCTCTGAGTGATATAAAGTTGGAATTACAGCGATCTAAATACTCTGTGTTTGCTGTTCTCCCAAAAAATTTTGGGCGATTTTTGAATGGGTAAGAAATTAGGCGTGCCTCATGTCCTTTGACTGCTCCCTGAGGCAAAGCTATGTACTTCTGTGCTACAAAAACTATAGTACTGTGACAACAACAAATTTTCCTACATTTTTTGGGAAATTTCATGAAGAGGAGTTCAAATTTGTGGAAGTTATAGTGATATGAACAGCAATCTTTGCAGCCTCTGTCCTCCCAGCTCCCACTCTAGGTGTGATATCACGCACTCTAGCAATGAGAACCCAGCTCCCATTTCCAATGGGAAAAATTTTGTTGTTTTTTTGTGAATATTTCTGACACCACACGGTGAAACTCAACCAAAATCAATATGCTTAATCCTCTAACCACCATCAACGTGCATGTGAAATATCAAGAGGATCGGAGAAGAATTGCAGTCTGTAGAGCGTTCACAAGAAAATCTCTATGGACGCGGACACGGGATGACCGCAAATCCATAGTACCCCCGGACTCTGCATCTGGGGCTACAATGATTGGAAGAAACTCAGGGCTTTCATGTGCCTCAATGATTAAGGGCGGCCTAACTGGCCTTCTTATTGACCGTATGCCTCTGGCACAAAATGGAGCGAAAGAACTAACCGCCAAACACTTGTCAGTATCACCACTGACACACATTTATGGCGCTTTTCCACTACATGGTACCTACTCTACTCAGCACCGGATACTTTTATGGGGTTGCTTTTCTATTAGTACCGCCTTTGTGGTACCTGCTCCTTGTTGCAATGCAGCATGCTAGTGCCGCGACAGCATCCGCAGTTTTATCAAGTTTACTTCTATACCGTCTATTTTATTAAATATTTCTGTGTTTTAATCAGGGGATGCGCACTACCGTCACCACATTATGGCACTAAAGTCCAAGAGTGTTTAATAGTAATTTCTGCATGACATTCTCCTGATGCATAGGATAGCAGCTGGTGTTGTGTCCGATTCAACTGCACATTAAAACATAACGCGTTGCTGAATACCCCTCAGCCCGGACAAGATTTCCTCCCTCAAGGTGACAGCAGTAGGGTCAAAGGTGAAATCCAGCAAAAACATGACACTGCACATCTATGGGTCATAGTGAGTTACCACACAAAATTTGGTGAAGCTGCGATAATTAGTTGCTGAGTAGTGGCATGGACAAAAGTCATGGTTGGACGACAGACGACGGACAGTGAACGATAGACAGACACGCAGGTGATGACAATACCCCTCCAGCCTAAGTTGGCTGCAATTTTTGTAAAATAGGGGCAGCACAATAACTTTCTCAAGGGGAATTGGGGGAATAGAATTGGACATAATTTCACTACGAACAGAGTCACAGACTAAGAAACGTATTTCATAAATGCAGCCCCTTCGGTGAAAAAACGCAACCTTGTTTGAAAGGTAAAGTAACGCACAGTATATTTATCAAGCTGCTGAAAACTACACACGTTTCAAAAACACGATTTGAGGACCTATTTCAATGATGGCAAGTGAAGCCAGTTTCCTCGCGGAAGCGATTGTCTTTTGCAGACAATTCTCTCTGGCCAATCAGGGGGCTGCAATGTTGCACGTCACAATTTAGTACCCACTAGTACCTGTTCGGCCGTTTTTTGAAACTCTAGGAGAGCAGGTACCAGAAAAAGTACCTACTAGTACCTGGTACCAGGTACTTCTTTCTGAATGGAAAAGCAAAAAAGGCGAGTAGAGTAGAGTAGAGTAGAGCCGGTGCCATGTAGTGGAAAAGAGCCATTAGAAATGATTGTGCATATAGTCAGTGTATAATCTCTGTTTGATGGCAAAGTTATCATGGGCTCATTCAGAGGAAACAGAGAGTTACATGCATTTGGGAGAGGGCAGCGATAAAATGGATGAAAAAAACCTAGTTATTACAAATGCCAAAAATAGTTTTAACAGTAGCTGCCCGAACATTACATTCCTAAAAGGTTTGACATGTTTTATTTAATTATAGTAAAATTAACTACTTTTGAAAATTTAAAATGTATTTTTAAAATGGACACAAATATTCTGTTTAACTGAAGATGGAGAGATGAATTTCCTCCAAAAGGACAAAAGTTGAAAGGCAAAAGCTGTTTGATCTGCTGAGCAAGCCAACACCATATTCAAAGACTTCCACTCCAGTGCACTTGGGGCACATTAAGGAGTCAAAAAAAAAAAAAAAAAAAAAAAAACATTTGATGCTAGTGGCATAAGATTTTACTGGTCTGGGATAAGCACTGATGTAAAAAGTAGGTGTCACGATATTTTCCTTTGCATGGCCAAAAATTTCTTCAGATGGTTTACATGTGTATTGAAATAAGCTTTAGGTAACAGTATGTGCCCCATGCAGGAAAAGGATCATAAAGCAATAGAAGGAATACACCCCAGTTCAAGTAGATGTCCTGAATCGCTCCAAAGATTGTCAATCTACATTTCATTGTTCAGTCACTCTAAAATATTTGGAACTGCTCAGGTGTCTGAATCAATTGAACTTCATGGGATGAATCTTTTGAGGAAAGTTACGCCAAAACTAAGAGGGAATAGATAAATCTAAGATTATTAACTACATGACAAAGAGGGCAGAGGCATATTCACTGAGGTCCACACAATTTCGTATCAAGGTTTGTGAAACCTCAGCGAATTTTGAATGCCCAAGGAGGAGAGTCGCAGTTTAAAAGTAGGTCGTAATGCCTTGTGTTGAGGTGGGCCATAATGTCGAGGTCAATATGTCAGTAGACTCAACGAAACACCTTGATAAATTTGTTTCGGTATGTCAACTGAAGCTAACCAGTTTTTTTTTAAAAGATCAATCCAAAACAAAATATTCCCTGGATCCTGACGTACTTGATTATAACGTTACCGAAAATTAGGAATTGTAAGATCATACTATAATTTGAGGAACGTTGGTCTGTTTGTTCCCCTACTCCTCCGAGGTCCTCTGACGGATCTTCACCAAACTTGGTGGGTCTGTGTAGGTTGTCCCTGGAATTGTCCTTGAGGGGTTAGTGTTTTGAATGGTCAAGGTCACTGGGGTCAAAGGTCAATTTCTACTTTGAACACTCCACCACCCCCAAGCCAGACAAAACTCCCCATCCTCTTGGGGATAAGGGTGTGGCATAGCCCTTTACAAATGTAACTGCTGTATTTCCATCTCGATTCTCAGACAGTCGAAATTTTTCTCGCCACGGGTAATTCACTAGTTCTGATTAAGTGTGTGCAGGGCAGGGCAGCTTCATCCAATTCCGAGAGACCACTATTTTGCTCCAGTGAGACTGAATCCAGCTCGATGCAGTACTGCAGAAACTATACTTTCCTAAATTTCTCTTGCGTTGAAGGCTGTGATGTGGTGCTCTTTTAAACAGTCACATTGCTGGAGGAGGTATGATATAAATCTTGAAACTATCCAGGAACATGTTTGGGAATTTATGACGAATGTGCAGACAGAGGGAGACCACACCTGCTGTTTGGTGAACACAGCGCCTGCACGCGCAAGGGAACCACTTAGCTTGGAAACCAACAGGGGCAAAACACCGCAAAATTTTATGACGGCCTTAGCTGAGTAGCAAGACGACAGAGTTAGCTCGCTAAGCTTCTGATAATTACTTTTCCTTGGCGGGATCACATTGCCCAAAGAGAAAGCAAAGTTAAATAGACAAAAACGTATTATGCAATATATGCGCCTTGAAAGCATCTGCTTCAGGTTCGCGATATTGACGCCTGCATAGGCTAGAAAGCTGCCGACGATTAACGTTGTTTACGTTACATGGGACGAGCAATACTGACGTGGCTAGCTTGGCATCGGCTATAGCTAATTTAATGAAATTACAAAATTGCTTTCATTGCAAATTGAACATTGTTCTTTCTCACCTTTTCAAGCCTCCATTCCGTTTCTCCTCGTTTCTCTGACGCGATAGATTCGCAACGGGACATTAACCTTATAAAATTAATTTCTAGCCTAGAAGTCGCCATGTTTCTGGGGACCTGCGGAAGTTCCTGTGGCGAACCAAAAAGGAAAAGGCGGGTATCAGAGATGCTCTCGCACGTAGATCTCTATGGTAACCGCTCCTCTTCTTCTTTTGTTTTACACAACTTGCAAGGCTGCCAGAAATGAAGCTGGGAGCTGGGACTGTGTGCGCGGATATTAAACATCCTAATTTGTCGCACGTCCAGCTCTCAGCAAAGTTCATTAGTCTCACCGACATGAATTTTAGATCCACAAAAGAAAACACTTTAAATGTTTCCGGAGATTTTCCCTGTAATTTTGATACAAAATGCACACACATCCGTCCAGCGAGTTGCTTATAATAAGCTTTTTTATTCCGTGTATTTTGCCTCCCGTGGATCGGTTTCATTTTGCCCGAGGCCAAGTTCCGCTTTGTACTCGCTGGCATGCGTGAGGTCACATCAGTGTATGCGAGCGTTTCTCCAGAATGTCAATCACACAGCTAACTTTAACCCTGCCGTTTCAAATGAGTGGCCCTATGCCTATAGCAGGATCCGCAAAGCCAGTTAGACTGTAATCAATGAATTGTGGGGTTCTTAGCCAATTAATACAATATCACTACATCAACAATTATTGTTAGAATGTAGGGGTAACGCTGTAAAGAAAGAAGAAAAAGAACACTGCCGGTATCCCTGAAACAAGCCTCTCCTTACAGGTTTTCAATGTACATTCTTGCTCTGAAATTACTTTTGCATTATACTTTTTGAGAAAGAAAAAATATATAATCCAATAGAATATACCTCCTTTCATACCCATTGCACGCACAGTAGTTAAGTGGCCAAGCTTTCTTACCTTGATAAATATGCTAAGCCAGTGCCATTTGTCGCCGATTCAAAAACAATGTCATATTTCTGAAGAAAGTCCTTCCATTCTGACAGAAGCCAAAAGAAGCACTACCTATAGTAACCAGCAGATGGTACTAAATGTGTTCAATTATTTTATTCATTGTTGTATTTAGGCGACATTTTCTGTTGTGTACGATAATAATCAATTTTGTTTTTACTGCTGTCATTACTTATTTTAATACTCAACAAATATTATAATTTTTTTTTTTTTTGTGTGTGTGAATATCGTGGTCAATCAAGGACAACATATTCAGAGATGGCAAGTCTCACGCATTCGACATAGGTCTTACGCATTTTTTAGGCTTATTCACCGTAGTCCGTAATTATTCATTGAATGCTTAATGAGATTGTCATGCGGAATTAAAATCCTTGTGCACTGAAGTCTCCATTTCACTTGCGTAAAGGTGCACCTCATCACAAGTAACATGGAAAGCGATTATGACTCCGGGGTTTCCGGGCCTCTCTTTACTCAGGGATTGGAAACAATGCATGTGTTTCATGATCGTCAAATTGTTTTAATGAAATAAAACCATTTGAAACGTTTTTATGCAATTCCATCGCTTTTAATCCCTCATTAAAGACAAGCCTGAGAATTCCCGAGTCATAATCGATTTCCGTGTCATTAGTGGGGAAATCCACCGTAATGCATGTGAAACTGAATAACTTGATGCACAATGACTTAAATTCCGCGAGTGAATTTTTTTTCAGTGCGCTTTGATTGAATAATTGCTGACTACGGCACAGAAACGTGAATGCCACTAAGAGAAGAAACTCACGCCTAAGACGTAAGCCTTGGGATCTGTGCATATCTGCTGCATTAGTCACCAGAAGTCTTGAACATGTAGATCAAAGACTATACAGAAGGCAGTAGCACACAGGAAAAAGAAGCAAAGCAAATAAAGACAAACAGTAAAGGGCTGTTTTTAAGTAAATATAAGTAGAGGAGGGGAAGCAGGGATGGAGCAGTTCGTAAGGAAGTGGGAAGGTCATTCCATCACTGGGGAGCAAGATGGGAGAAGCTCAGTAGAACAACCAGATTCCCCACCCAGGGTAGGGGGGGGGGGGGGGAGTCATCCTGCTGCTGCAGAACGAAGTGGCGGGGCAGGTGTGTATGGGATGATCATCTCTTGCAGATAGGAAGGGGCTATCTTGTTTGCTGCACCATAGGCCAGAGTTGGGATTTTGAATCTAACTAAGAATGCAGCTGGCAGTGCAGATTTTCATGCTTTCATCAGCACATTGATTTGGGGTAGGAGTCAATCATTTTTAAAAAGGCCATGACGCAACACACAAAAGAATACCACTCCAAACAGAAAAGAAGCACTGTACAAAAATGTGGCATTTTGTTCCTCAGTTATTTGGCACAAAAAGACAAAATATTCCGGTCCACACAACATACCATAAATTCACACACACCATGAACCAATAGAACAAATATTACAGGCAACACAATTTAAAACATCACTCAATCATCATTCATAGTTCCTTGCAGGTGCTCCAATAGCGCAAGGCAAACATCTAACATAGCGAAAGTTATTTTATCAGTGTTTCCAGAGAGTGAGCTCAGTTCAGGGGAGTTGTGTCCACATTTCACGCTGACATCTCCCGTGCAAGGGCACAGCACAGAATGTGTTCTTCCTTTTGTACGCCACTCTTGCGGCAACACACACATTGTTCAGGTGCTGTACGGCTCTACCGTCCCATTTCCACTCATAGGCTGAGAGAAGACGACCAAAAATAAGTAAAACTTATTCACAAAGTAGCGGGACGGACAAATCTTGCATGATGGCTCAGAAGGTGTTATATCTTGTTCCCTTTCGATCATACAGTACTTTCAAAATCAAATTTGCTTTTGTCTTCATTAACAAGCATGCCACATTCATCACCTTATTCCTCCAAATGAATCAATTTGAAGTAGAGAAAAATAATTAAATTATATAATTAAATTATAATTAGGTCTATGGAACGGCACTTGGCAACGGCATTTCAGAGCTCTTCAGTGAATGGAGGTAATTTTGGTGACTAGAACGTGGTTTCGCCTGTTTACATTTTCCAATGAAACAGCTATCTATTTTTTACAGCGAGTTGTGTGACCGTCCTGCAAAAACAGGTGTACGCACTTGTCATGCTGTTGTTGCCGAGTGCCGGTGCATAAACCTAACTATAATTAAATTATTTTTCTGAACTGAATGTAGCCCATTATTTTGTCGCTTTTAGATCGCATAGAGGAGAGAAGCCGTGTCTTCAATTGCCACTTGATTATTCTTGAATTGGAAAACGTGTTAATAAAGGAAAACCATATAGAATTAGCCAGGACTAATTGTTGTCAAAAAAGGGAGGGATATTAGCCCTGGAATTTTCAGGTCTAACGCCGCCCCTATGCAGTGACATTATAAATGATAAGACACGCACATGCCTGTACCCAATAGGCTTTGTGCTGGATCAAACCTATCCTGTAAAGCCGAAAAGGAGAGCGATGCGCTCACTAGCCTGTATAGTGCCTGTTGTCATGATTTACTGCTGCAGAAGTAAAATTATTCTAAATCATCACTATTACAGCAATAACCCACATACAATCATGAATACGGGAGTTATTTGCAGTGATTTTATCATTATAATTAACTTACGCATTTACACGGCAGGCAATTTTATTCCCAACTGCTCTTTCTGTATTTGGCAGCTGCAATGGTGTTACTTTTTGCCAGGATGATATGTTCATTCTCTTCATATTTTTATTAAGAGCTCTTGCTCCGCATTAGAAAGTATGCAGCTTTGCTTCAAGTCGGTTTGTCCATATTTGCAATTAGTCATTTGCTTCAAATACCGCCCCTTTTATAAGAACGCACACATACCTAGGTTGGAAAACCCTGCGTTCAGTTCCCGAGTTAATAACTGGCTTTGTAGTCCCGCTTATCAGGAATGCGTTAAGTGCTGGTTAAGTGCTGTCAGATAACTAAGAGAAACCCTGGGTATGTTAATCCACTTTATGGTACAGGCCCCTAGTCCCAACAAGGTCAGTGTTTATAATGGAAAAGGTCCCAAATTGGTAACAAAAACATGAACACGCACAAAGAGAGAGAGAGAGAGAGAGAGAGAGAGAGAGAGAGAACCTATTCATTCCATTAAAATCACCTCTGTGAGGTCTGAAATGATCATAGTACCGCACTTACATCATCATCACTACTACTATTTGAGTAATGTCTGTGTCTGTCTCCCTCTGTCAGCAGTGCGTAGCGCACAACGTACATCACTCATCGTACGTCATTACATTGCTGAGAGATGAACGCTGGCCTTATCATTTCTCTTCGCTTCACACAGGCTCTATTCAGCCTTGCTTCATTTCACAAAGCCAGACCCCAAATTAGCAGTGCTGGCTTCAGTCAGTCTGGACCGAACTCAAAAGCCAAGGTGATCTTTCGCTACAAATCTGACCACATTATGAGATTAACTATTGCTGAGGATCATATTTCAATAATTCTCATCATATTCATCAGTAAATCAATAACCATAATTAATAACCATAATCAATAAATAAATTATGTATGCAGCAGAAACACACACACACAGACTCACACACATACAAGCAGTTCACACACGTAGAGAGAGGATGAGCAGTGCAATCAGACACATACCCATAAAACACACATACAAGCAGTTCACACACATGAGCAGTACACACAGACACATGCACAGGCACAAGCAGCACATGTACACATGCACACACACACACACACACACAGACACACACACACATACAAGCAATTCAATTCACACATACATGTGCAGCTCACACACACATAAGCAGCAGGCTTCTGTAGCTTTGATTAGTAAGCAGGCTTCTGTTTAACTGATTCAAAAACATAATCAGGTGATGTATTTGATTTCTGTAGGCTTGATCAATATTTGTTCAGTAAAATCATTAGTTGTGATTAGGTTTTTCAGTAGAATCATTTATGTATCAATGTGTATCCTATGCTTTTGGCTGTATTTTTCCTCTCTTGACTGTAATTCTCCTCTCCTTTTTAGTGATGTGCATGCATATCTTTTGTTCTCATGGGAAGTGTTTTGGTTTGCCAGTACTGTTGTAGCGTGAGAATGAGAAAGCGGAAAGACCTTATTTGGAAGATATTTCCCGTGATGAAGGTATGAAAACTGGGTGTGAAAAGTAAGACGTCAGTTTTTCTTGCGCAACAAGAACTCGGCTGTATATTTATCAATATGCCTCAGTAAAGCCTAATTGTCTGAAGAATTTGTCACTCTCCAATTGCTTGAGGATGGGGGAACCTCATAATATGAAAATATGCCTGAATGAAAACCATGACAAATTGAACACCTCGGCCAAGTTAACTACATTCGCAAGCAGAATGCTTGCGTCGGCTACAATCAAATTATATAACGCCACTGTTCATCTGTACATAACAATACAAATAAGTGCATATGCCCAAGTATCACAAAAGTAAAGCCAAGTTGATCTTTTGCTTCAAATCCGACAACATTATGATGTAAACTATGAACACCCTGGCTAACTTCACCACATTCAGTATCATAGAAGTAAAGCCAAGGTGATCTTTCGCTACAAATCCGAGCGCATTATGAGATTAACTATGAACACCCCAGTTAAATTCACCGCATTCGTTAGTCTTATAACGAAAAGGGGAACACAGTATAATTTCAGCCAAAAGTATCCCAATGATACTCTCGTGTAAATAAATGAACAAAAGCTAAAATCTTTTGTATCACTAGCAGGAGGACATCACATTGATTTTTTTTTTTTTGGTCACTGGCGCAAATGTAGGGAGTATTATTTTATTTTTGTAGTGAGGTGTGGGGAGTATTTTTTAAGCAGCGTGATTTCAGGAGTGTTATCTGTAGTCTTATTCTATAACTGCCATGAAATCTGGGAAGGATGATTTTTATCAACAGTGTGATTTGGGGAATGTGATCATATCTGCAGTGTGATTTTTGATGATTTTTCTATCTGCAATGTAGGAATGCAATATTGTGTCTGCTGTGTGATAACTGAGGGAGTGCCATCTCATGTTTTCACTGAGTGCAGTATTATTTTTTTAATGAAATAAGATTAAAGGAGTTTTATTCTGTCGGTGCAGTGTGATCTGGGGAATTATATATAATAGATGCAACGTGATTTGGGCTGGATTATTTTGTATCCAGTGTTATTTGAGAAATGTGTGATCCCATGTGTGATTTTGGGGGAGTGGTATCTTGCGTTTGCAATGTGATCTGTGCAATTTTATCTCCAGTATGCAATGTGATTGAGGGAGTTTTATTTTGTATATGCGATATGATTTGAGCAGTGTTGTCCTGTATTAGCAGTGTGACTTGGAGAGTGCCATGGTATCTGCGGTGTGATTTGGCTTGTCCTACTTTATACCTGGTTTGTAATTTGGAAAGGATTACCGTTTGTCTGCAGTGTGATCCGGGGAGTATTAATTTGTATCTTCAGTGTGATTTGGGGTGTGGTTTGTATTTCAAATGCGATTTTGGGGCGTTATTTCGTACCTGGAGTGTAATTAGGAGGGATTGATTTTTCTACCCGCAGTGTGATCTATGGAGTATTATTTTGTATGCGCAGTGTGATTTGGGTGGAAATATTTTGTATCACTAGTGTTATTTGAGGAGTGCAGTTTAGTATCTTAAGTGTGATTTCGGGGGCATGCTATCTTATGTTTGCAGTGTGATTTGCACAATGAAATTTTTTCAGTCCAGTGTTATTTTGGAAGTTCTATTTTGTATCTGCACTATGATTTGAGGAGTGGCATGTTGGATCTGCAGTCTGCTTTGAAAAGTGCTGTCTTCCATGTGCCGTGTGAGTGGGAGACCTTTCATATCAGCAGTGTGATTTGGAGACTTATTTTATGTCTGCAGCGTGATTTGGGGATATTTTATTTTATATTTGCAGTGTGATTTGTGGGTAATATTTTGGATTTGGTGTGTGATATATGAAGTAATATTTTGTATCTTTCACGTGATTTGGGGGGAAATAAAATCAGAATGATTCTATTCTTTTCACTGTTCTACCATTCCTAAGGACAGAAATTCCAGAAAAAAAAGCGCTTTGCAATGTGGATCTGATCCCAGTGCCTGATGAAGATAATGGCGGTAAGTGTTAATATGGCATCATTCCACTATAGCTTTGCAATTTGAGGTTTATGCCTTCCTGTGCAGGTTTATCATGCATCACTTGTCTTTTTTGGTATGATTGAAATATACTTCAATAATGTGGTAGTATTTTCCTATTACCTGTAGTATCAAAGCATAAACAGAAATTATAAACATGCTTGAAATTTCAATCCAATGTGGTAATTTGTTGCCAGAAATAAATTTAGTAACATGCTGATCTTGTGCTCTCATTGGATTATGTAGTAGCAATTTTGAGAGTGATTGTGCATCTGCAGCGTGATTTGGGGGGATGATTTTGTATCCGCAGTATGAATTGGGCAATATTATTTTATATCAGCATTGTCCTGATGGGAGAATTTTATTGCACCCGCAGTGGGATTTGAGGAAAGTTACTTTGATTCTACAGTGGGATTTGAGGGTTATTCCACCGAAGCGGTGTTGAACACCTGTCCGCTGCCGCAAAATGTATAGATTGGATATCTGTCAGGAATCAGACCTCACATCATCAGGTACCTGCTTCCTACTGTCACTGTTTAGTTGCTCATTATTCATTGGGGAGGAATAATAGCGGCCTTACCAGATGTGCGGTTCAGCTTTCTGCCGCTAGATGTCCTCACCTTCCTTCACGATAATCGGGGTGGTCGGCCGTCCAGCTTGTACTAACTGCCATCACATATCAATGGGAGAAATTTTGTTTTTAGCTTCATCGACTACTCTATCGTCCTTCGTGTGACAGAGACATCTGATAAATGAGGTATACATGGATCAAGACTCCAACTAACAACTTATGAGCAGAAAAATTGGCATTTTGGAGTATTAAATGCATTTATCCGCCGATAAACACCCCAGGTGGCCCTGGTGCTCTTCCTCTTGACCAAAATCGCCCCAGCGCATTCGTAAATTAATAGAGGTAAGATTAAAGAAACTTTATTGATCATTGAGGGGCAATTTTAAAGGCAAACAGAGCAATTTAATGCGAACATGTCCCCACGTCCCCGCATGGCGAAAGCAGTCTATAAGCGCCATTTTACGATCATCTCCGCACAAACAATACTTTCAACACGCCGATTTTTGGTGCATCCCACCCTGGACAGAAAATATTATTGCTTTGTTTCCAACAACATCTAGCGGCAGAAAGCTGAACTGCACGTCTGGCAAGGCCGCAATTGCTATCCTGCACTCTTATATGTGTGCTCGTAGAACTCCTAACCGGAGCCGATAATCTGTTATTGGAAGTCCGTGGTCCACAGTCCGCGTCTTGACTTTTGCCAGTTACTGTCATCGGGCTCCCCCGTGTCTCACCTTCTCTACTCATTATCTGTTTCTCGCCTCACCTGTTTCCCTGCAGCATGTGACCTCTGTGTGGCGCATTTCAGCCCTGCATTTCTGTTCCTTTGCTGTCAGAACATTTATCTTTTCCTCTGTGCCGAGAGACCCATAGGCCTGTAGATCTGAGACATCCTTTGCCTGACTAATGTTTTCCGCCTGTGCTCTTCTGATTATTTTGTTTGTTGCTCTGGTTCTGACCCTGCCTGACCTCTATTCCGGTTTTTTTTTTTTTTGCTGCCCTGGTATTTTGGATCTCTTATCGACTTTGATTTTTGTCTGCCGTTTATGTACATTTGCCATTCTGATTCACGGTTCCCGAACTCTGCCTATCCCACAACCCTGAGTTTTGGATTGTGTTTTGTGGCACCGTACTTCCCTGATCTCTGGCTTGGAAAGAATAAAACATTTGACTTTCACTAGGCTACTGCTTGACTCTGGTTCCTGGGCTGTACCATTACAGTAACAGTTCTGAATCTTCTCATGATGTGAAAAGGTAGGATAAGATCAGCGAGAGAAATCCTACTTGTATGTGGGTCAATAGTCTTTGTCAGCAAGTTATGTAGCTTAGTGTGACCAAAGTCATTATTCCTTAAAATGCCTTGAAATCCATTGAAGCCAATTTCAAACATTAATTTCACACACTGGGTTTATAGTGCTTTAAAGGGACTGTTTTTATAAAAATGAAACTAAATGTACTGAAATAACCAATTGAAGTGATTGTCTAAATTTTCAGTACACATATCTAAGACTCATGCCAGTATATTTAATTTTAATAAAAGTTGCTCTAAATTATTAGGCCTGATCAAGTAAACACACTGGCTTTTAAGTGCTTGAAAGTCTTAAAAAAAGATACTGAAACAAGACCTTTGTCATTTTGTGCGTCTTAGTGAGCAGATAAAGAAAATGCAAAAATCTGTTGGGAATTTTTGGAGAAAATCCTTTTTTTTTTTTTTTTTTTTTTTTTTTAAATGTGGCAGTTATCTTGAATTGTAAAATCCTAAGAAAGGGGTTAATTATTGCAAGCCATCATGGTTTTTTTTTCGATAGTTTGACTTATTAGATAATCATACCACAGGGTCAGATTGGTGAAAATATAAAAAGGTTACCATTGTAACCAAATTTATTGTTGAAAATATACTCTTCCAAAAAACAAACTATACAAATATTGAATTATTGATTACACTTTTTTTTCAATATGTTTTCCAAATTTGTCAAAAACATTTCATGTATAATGAATTGATGCCAACTACAATGTATAGTTTCTTTTTTGGAAGAGTATATTAAATCCCTGAATATAACCCATCATGTGGCTTAAAATGTTGGTCAGCTTTAGTCCAATAGTCCAAAATTCTCCTTTTGTGTGGTAGGAACAATTGGCAGCTGATTACATCCTGTATAATAGGCCTTTTCATTCATCACCTCAGCTGGAGTGGAAGTAGAAACAAGATACCCAGAAGCAATCTAGTGGTGAAGGAAGAATTCCATAAATAGTAAGAGGGAAACGAATGCTTCACCTTACTGTGCAGAACTGATGTCTTATTCCAATTCATAAGTTCAACGACGAAAACACCAGCAAGCCATCCAGCCACACCCTTCGCAAATGCATTTGCAGCAAAGGGAAAGATAGTCACTTCCTGCTTCGGACAAGGCCTAAACAGTGGATGGAAGACCATGTTGCCGACTTCTGCGAATCCTTCGCGAAGCTTGGCATCTCGATCACACCCAAATTCCACATCATCAGAGACTATTTGCGCGAGTTCTGTAAGTGCCATGGTTGTGGACTGGCTAGATATTGAGCAAGCTTTCGAAGCAGTTCACGCTGACTCCTCAACATTCTGGGAGAGGCATCAGATTAAGGATATCAGCAACAAACTATTTGGTTTGTGCTTAAAGCAAGCTATCAAAGAATACAATAGCGCACATGTCTAAGCATTACATTTAGCGAGATAGAACATTTTTGCCACATGAGGGTTAAAGAAAGGAGATGGACAACTATTACTATTTTTCACATTCTTTTGATCGACAACCCTGCAGAGGAGACTTTCAGAAATAAATCACCAAAGCGCAGAAGTTTTTTTAACCCTTTAACGTCAATTTGAAAATTTCAAGTTGGGTGCCAATGAAAAAGTGGATTTTCTCCAAAAATTCCCAACAGATTTTTTTTTGTTTTTGCATTTTCTTCATCTGCTCACTAAGACCTACAAAATGGCAAAGGTCTTGTTTCAGTATATTTTTTCAGACTTTCAAGCACTTCAAACCCAGTGTGTTCACTTGATCAGGCCTAATAATTTCCAGCAACTTTTATTCAAAATAAAAATATACTGGCATGAGTCTTAGATATGTGTACTGAAAATTTAGACAATCACTTTGGTTATTTCAGTACATTTAGTTCCATTTTTTATAAAAACAGTCCCCTGTGGCCAAAGACTAAATTTAGTGTGATAAGAAACACGTTTTTAACAATTTCAAAAATATCTTCAGATTTGTGCCGAGGCGAGCTCGGAAAACACACTGCCCAGCCAAAAAAAAAAAAAAGTCACGCTCAAATTAGTTGGACTGCTTTTAGTTTTGATTTTGGCGTGCATTTACGGTTTCAATATGCTAGCGCAATGTCAACATTTATTTCTGCCCAGAGTAGCATTAATTTTTCACCAAGACCTCATATCGATGATGGGGGAGGTGGACCGCAGTGTAAAGTCTTCTCTTGCCCATCCCAAAGATTCTCAATGGGGTTAAGGTCTTGATTCTGTTGTGGCTACTCCATGCGTGAAACTGATGCCTCATGCTCCCTGAACCACTCCCATAACTTGAACTCGAATCCTGGCATTGTCATTTCGAATATGCCTGTGCTATCAAGGAAGAAATAAATCCAACGATGGAAAAAACTGGTCATTCAATATATTCAGGCAGTCAGCTGACCTCACTTATTGGGCACATATTGCTGCTGAACCAAGACCTAACCAACTGAAGCAACTCCAGATCATACCACTGCCCCCACAGGCTTGTAAGGTGGACGCTAGACATGTTGGATGCATCACTTCATCTGCCTCTCTTCTAAACCAGATCACTCTGGAACAAGGTAAATCTGGACTCATCAGATCATATGACCTTTTTCCATTGAACCAGACTCCAATATTTTTGCTCCGTAGCAAATTGAAGCCTTTTTTCCGATTTGCCCCATTGATAAATGGTTTTGTTACGGCTCCATAGCAGTTCAGTCCCAATCCCTTGCTTTCTCCTGGCATATTGCATGTGGAAATGCTCAAACTTTCACTTTTTTTTTTTTATTTATTTTTTTTTAAATTTGGCATCTCTAATCCCACCCGAATCTGGAATGCCCAATTGGTGAACTATGTACGAAGCTTGCTTGTATGTGACCCCTTGCTGCCGACTCAGGAGAGTGTAAACAGTTTGTGGCTCTCCTCTGAGGCACGTGCCCGTCAGCCACTGCTTCTAATACACTCATTGGTTGAACCTTTGCAAGTTCAGAACAACTTACCCGGACATGAACTGGCTTGGAATCTTCCTGACAAGCGCGCGTCTGGCCAACAGGAGGCACTTGAGCAATGAACAAGGCAACTATTTCTTTCCCCTACCCGGCAGACCCTTCCCAATTTGCAACCCTGTAGCGCAAAGCCAGTTGTGCGCTACACTGAAAATGCTGCTGACCACTACCGGCTGGTAGAAACTTTCACTTTTAAAGACAGCCGAGAGTTCTACTGTTGATTTTTTCACGATTTAATTTCACCAAAAGTTTGTGAGCTCTCATCATGATCATTCAAGATTTTTTTGCGACCGCATTTCTTCCTCGAAGATGATGGTTCACGACAATCCTTACAGGCTTTAATAACTCGTTGTAGGGTTCTTAACCAAATTTCAGTAGTTTCAGCAATCTCCTAAGCCGTTTTATTTGCTTGATGCCGGTAAATAATTTGACTCCTCTGAAACAGCGTAACTTTTTTTCCATAACCACAGGAATTGCCTGTTTAGATATGGAATCAAATTAAACTAGGTACCATCTGGAATCGAACCAGCCATGATGCCAGTCATTACCTGAAGCGGGACTCAATGTGATATGTATAATAATAAACATAATCAATAATAATCAGTATGATGACACAAACACAAATAGAACCCTAATTCCGCATCATGTACAATACACTTTTAATAAATAAATTTGACATTAGTTTTCATATCTACATTTTTTACACACTCATGTTTATTTCTCTTTTAAACTAAATTTTAGGCACATAAAGGAAGAGGCTTCATCTTTTCCTCAGGCCATGAACCACATCATAGCAACCACCCCATAGCAACCACCCAGGAATGATCTGCATAGCCTGCAGCCAGACTGGCAGATTTATGCCTAACATCGCCAGTCAGCCAGTCCTTTACAAATCAAATTAACGGGAGATCAAACAGCGTACGAACCCATCACCCAGTATGAAGATAGAAGAGAAATGCTAAATTACAATTTGAACTTCTAATTCAATGACCAGCAAAAAACCAAAACATGAACAGACAGCAATGAAACTGAGGTTTGGGTCTCTCAATCAATGTGTGGAATGCCCAAACATTCAAACAATTGATGCCGTTTGTGCATTAAAAGCCACTACCCTGTCGCACAAACAAGTCGTTCATCACCGCATTGAATGCAAAGTCCAAAATGAGCTGAGCAGCACATTTTAGGCCAGCGCAAGGAACTAGTAGATCGTAAAAACAAGGAAACAAGATGAGTGATGAATTAAATATCCATATGGCACAGGTAAAAAGAAACCTTATGTTTACAAAAAAATGAAAGTATTCAGAGAATGTTACCATTCTATCTCACTGCACTGCTAGGATTTGGTCATTTCAATGCACTGCTGACTTGCCATCGAGAAAGACGATCATTTTCACGTACAGTCAGTAACGTCTTTTCAAAAACCTATGCATTAAATTCCTTTTTAAAGTCAAAGACCAACCAAGGTCTAAAAATGAATGTCCTCAGATGTTTCAAAACTGTTGACAGTCAAACCATAATACTACTCACCACACTGGCAGTCTTGTGTACAACAGCACATAAAATAATTTATATAACCCCAGTTTTTCTAATGCAACAGTGCACACGAATATCTCAATTTACAGTCATAAACCTAATTAATCATCTAATTTGATATAGATTCTCTATGAACAAAATCAGTGCTGACATTAATAATAACACATCTAGATTTTAAGACTGTCCACAGGTTTAGAGAGTGTTCAACAACTGTTCCGGCACAGGTTTACAGTACTCTTCTGCTAACCTTCATAAAGATGAGGAGTTAGAAATGTGAGACCGAAAAAAGACTAACAGTCCAAAAAAAAATAAAAAAACAGAAGAAAAAGCCATTTGAAATGTAAAGAAGCTCCAATGGGAGCGATGTTATAAATTACCAACCCTTTTCAGAACAGAGATTCTTCATTCAGGTTGGGTAATATTAGTCACTTAAAGGCAATTCTCTTTCAGTAAATGAAACCTTTTAACACAAATACCCTCTTGTTAACAGACATGACAAAAACAACCAGAGTGGTATCAGGGCAACATATGACGACACTGTAAATAAAACTACAAATTTCACTGGTACATCTGAAAGCAGCATTTTGCCTTGGACGAGACAGCCTTTCAGAAGTCGGTGAAAAGCATCCTCTTTTGCAACCACTGATCAGTGAAACAAACTCTGTACAAATTAGCTTTTGCACGTCTCCACAAAGTAAACTAAAAATAAATACAGTGTATTGGATTCAGTCCAACTACCCAGGAGGTGAAGGATACTTGCACTGTTTGGCATTAATGTTCACTGATAAAGACTTGCGCCTGTCACACTGACACCTGCTGCAAGTGGGCAGGAACTGGAGATTGACATTTCCGTCATTTTTAAAGACTGCAGCGATTAAAAAAAAAAAAAAAAAAAAAAAAAGTGGCATCTGGGTTCCCCTCATATTCAAAACGACCCCATAACTGACAAATTCAAAAAAAAAAAAAAAAACAGTCAGCCGAACTACCGATAACGTTAAGCCATTGATCTGTGACTTTCTTTGGATAGCGAAATTAGTGACTCTCCTTTGACTTGGCAGCTATAAAAAACTGGTTTAAAAAAACAGAACAAAAAGAGATGAGCACAGACCTTGTTTAAAATATAATGGGAAGGGGGGGGGGGCACAATATCCCAATATCCTTCAGCAAAACCAAAGCGTGCACACATTTGTTCGCGCTACTTGCAACACGAGTCCTGAGCCCACATTCCTGAATCCCATGTCACGAGACCAAAGGCTAACTCCAACAGGACCCTAATAACTGCTGTCCCCGTCCCCACAGTCTCTCTCTCTCTCCCTCTCTCCCTCACACTCTCTCTCAGTGTCTCTCGACCACACTCCAGCCAGCTAGCCGGCCGACGGCGTGGAGGTCCCCCAGCCGGATGGCCCCGTCAGAGGACGAGAAGCGGAGGACAGCCGAGCTTCCAGAGGGCGTAGCCCCAGCTGGGGAGGGGGAGGGGGGGCCGGGGCTATACACTGCTGTCCTCCAGCAAGGGCTCCTTTCCCTCGGCCCCCCCGGCCTGGGGGCTGTGACAGTGACTCTGCGCTCCGTTGCTGTGTTTCTTGTAGCTGCCCGAGCGGATGTTCAGCCCGCTGTGCTCAGGGATGAACAGTGCCACCAGCAGGGAGAGCAGCACCGAGCACGCGCCGAACAGGAAGGGCGGCCCGGGGATGATGGCACTCTGCGGGCAGAGAGAAAGGGGAGGGATATGAGGAAAAAAAAGCTCTGGGAGCCAACATCTTTAGAGAGTTTCTGCGGCAAAGCTGTGCTCTGCTTTGCAACAATATACACCACAAAAACCAATAAACTAGACGCAGTCCAGACGGTCGCCCGCGACCGCGACTGGTGTCCCCCGGTGCGCACCTGTCAGATGAAATTGGGCAAAACCCCATCGGCATGTCCATTGCCCATCTAGTACATAATGCTGTACTTGTAAATGTGAAAAATGGTATATATATATATATAATTGTATACGTGGGGTTTAGGATTCCAAGGGAGCGGCTTAAGTAGGCAATGGAATCAGTCAGGGTAATTTTTGTTGAATTAGACCTCATTTTGAATGTTTAGGTGCAATGGATATGCCAAAGCTGCGACGGCATCTTAGTGATGCCAGTAAAACATCTAAAGGTATATGGCTCTGGAATATTTATGCCAAATTTTGTACAAACTCACTGAATGGTTTTCGCTGTATGACTGGAATGGCACATGGAACATGATGGCAGAAGTCCGTTGTGCCATAGATCCAAATAACGCATGCATGGTGTGGTGTGGTGTGCGTGCGTCTCTCACTGTCTCTCTCTCTCTCAAATACCATGATGTACAACATATTGGGCCACTGGACGTTAATCGGGCTCCTGGAGGGACATGTCCCATAAGGCAAGTCTAACTGGCAATATTGTCACAGGTTTTGCCCAAAAAAAAAAAAAAACTTTTCATTTTTTTCCTTTTCTTACTTTCTTTTTTTTTTTTTTTTACAAAATAAGACAAAATGATTGACAGTGAAGTGGGACAGATTGACTTTTGATGTGAACCTGTGTGTGGCTTTCCTGAAATATACACACTGCAAAATCCAATAAATAAGTCGAGTTTAACAGGTACTTTTGTCCCAGATTTCAACAAAAAAATTAATCAAATTTTGCATTTTTTGATGGAATTAAACAAAAACACTGATAATGAGGTAGATGGATTTGACCCATTCCAAAATAAGCCCCATGGGGTAAAACATAATGCAAATGAAAGCTAATGTATAGCATTGGAGGAAATTGACAATGTCAAGTCTCAAAACAGCAAAATCACACATGCCAATACTTAACTGGTTTTGAAGAGTATTTAAAGAATAAAGGCAATTATAAATCTTTGATAAATGCAACTGTTTTGTAGCACATAGTCTGTTATTGGTCCAAGCAGTCTAACACAAGCCCAGTGTACACATTCGGGCAAGCAGAGGGCGGTCACCTCGTCAGTAGGGTTGGCCATGTTAGGCTTGGCGTCCTTGTCGGGGCTCTCCACAGCATCCATCTCGTTGAGCTCCACATGGAACAGGTAGAAGACGAACCCGTATAGTGCTGGTCCCAGCCCGTTACACAAGCCCCTGATCCCCGTGATCATTCCCTGTACCACTCCTGAAATCAAAGACAGACCACTTCACTGGCTACTTCGATGTTGCTGCTTTCAAGCAAACATCACTCGTCTCTTTGAAGAGGGAATCTTTCCTCGAGACTCCATGTCAATGTTCTACAACTCCACTAACCTCAGTTGCCAGCGGAGATCGTTTCATTAGCACGAAAATGTTCAGTTAATAACACTGTACCCGCCTATAAATTAGTCCCAGCAGGAATCTGCGGAGAAAAACTGTTGATTCCGCGGAGAACATTCCTGATTCTGCGGAGAGCAATTCTTGATTCCGCGGCTTGAAAGTTGATTTTCCGCGGGCATTAAAAAAAACTAAAATGACCAGTCATAAAGCAAATTTATGTAATAATGAAGCAAGAATTCTCTTATGAAATTATTTGCAATACCAAAACACTGTGAAACATTGCGGTTATAAAATAATCAACATCAATATTCTCTTTGTCCCTCTTGAGCATATTTATTTGGATAACTTATAAAGTGCAAAACATTTCACCAAACTATGGGTGAACGAAGCTTAGTAACAGAACAAGTGCCAAAGATTAAAGTAAAGATTTAAGCACAGTGTAAACTATTCACTGTATCCTCTGGATATTGTAAACGTTACTGCATACCATAGACTGTAAAAATGGATGAAGCTACTGTGACGTCACTCATTGGTCTCAGCATACAATACAGGAAGCCTCGATTTTGGCCATTTGAATTGCACCATGTTGTGAAAACTGGATGTGATTTCTAGTGGACGAGAGCGTGAATCGAAGATGCGGGGAGGAACGTGGCTCTGGATCTGACCGTATCGGACGAGGACCAGAGGATAGCCATGCCCCAGAAGCATATTCTGGCTTTATACTTTATTCTAGTTTATATGGGACCATAATTCACAAAAATGAGCGTCATGATATATCAAAGGAGACTTGGAACTTACTATAGCTAACATAAAATGATGTGAAATCATTATTTAAATGAAAAATCAGGTGGGAAAGTAGAATCATTTTCTCATAGACTTCGATTGCATTGTACTTCTCTCTGCAACCACTGACGTCGCCATCTGCTGGCCATTAAATAGACTGCCATTCTACGGTACTTCCACATGGGCTTCTTTTTTCAGATCAGGGTGCTGCATCCATCTATTTACATAGTTTATGCTGCATACGGCAGAAAAAAAATCTCTTAGATCCCATTTATCTGACCGCGATATCTAGTGGCCGGAATGAAAAATGCATGTAAAGTATAATATTCTGCACCTCGCCCTATATTCCGCGGACTGCTTTGATTTCCGCGGAGGGCTTTGAAATCTGCGGTAAATTCCGCGATCGCGGAATCGCGGATTCCTGGGGGGACTAATCAATGACCACACATATTGTGTACTTCATCACACAGAAAACAAAAGCAGCAGAACCAGCAGCCAGTTATAAAATGTCTGCTCAGACTCACCTTGCTGGTCAGGGTCGGCGTTGCGGGACACGATGGCGCTGATGGCGGGGAATGTGATGCTGGACATTGCAGCAACAGCACCTGCTGCCCACATCATCCTATGGGATCACAGAAACAGACCAACCCCAAAGTCATTCCCTTCCATTAGCGATACATCCCTCCGTGCTGAGAGCGCCTCATCTGCTGCAACCAACATCCAGGAGAGCTGGCGCTCATGAGGGGCTTCGTTCCCACTAATTGCTCAGAGCGCATTAGCCGTTCTTTCTACACACCAAAAGGGTTGCATTTGTGGACAAAATTACAGCATATCATTTCACACACTGGGTCAAAAGATAAATCCATTGATGACTGCCAAAAATGTTATCAAGAAAATTGGTCAAAATGTAAGACTATTACATACTTATTCTAAAGAGCTAATTCAGTAATTAAGGGTGGTAATCAGTAGGAAAACAATGGATGCGTCATCATTGCCCACATCTTAGGTGGCCCTCAGCTAGACCTTGCAGGAGTGATTTTGGTACGGTCAGCATTTCACTTCATGTTGAGATTTAAATTACAATGCATTGAAGCATAGTGCCTTATATAGACACACCACTGAAAGCAATGAACTTCAGCAGTTCTATTGCCATTTACAGGCAGTGAGTAGTACCAAGGGGAGAGAAGGGCCCACTGATTTTCACATTAAAGACTACAGCAACTAGGGTGTCAGTGTATGAACCTTTTATTTGATGAGGAGAGATGCATTTGTGCTGTGCTTAAAGTGTGGAAACACGACAATGGGGATCCGGTTTCACGAGGATGACGTTTACCAGCGTCGCGACACTAAATAAGAACGCCCCTTCCGAAAAAAGGCCCTTTGTTCCGTTTTTATGAGCGCTGGCTCATAAGAGGACATGATAACCGCGTGGAACAGCAAAATGAGGAGGTACAAATATTTTTTCCCCAAGCCTACAGATAAGACCAAGCTTACTGCAGCTGGCTGAGTGCCCAGGTCACATAGGTTTCTTTAAACCGCTCATTTAAGACTGCATAATTACCGTTTATTACCAATAGATCTCTGCTTTTGTCACTCCAGATGATTTTCTGCAATATACCGTAATGGCCTTCGGGATGCGTAATGCACCCTTGACGTTTCAGCGTTTGATGCAGAGGGTTCTGTCTGATTAAAATTGTGAAGCATATCTCGATAATTTGGTCATCTATTCAGCCACTTGGGAAGAACACCCAGTCACTTTGCGCACTGGGTTCAGCCGTCTGCGAGAGGCATTTTTCATTTTTTTAATACATTTGGCATCTCCAATCCCACCCGAATCTGGAATGTCCAATTGGGGAACTTTGTACAAGGCTTTTTTTATTATGTACAATACCCTATCCCGGCAGACCCTTCCCAATTTGCATCCCTGTAGCGCATTGGCCAATTGGCTACATTGAAAAGAGCTGCCGACCACTGCCGACTGGTGCGAGGCGGGAATCAAACCCTCGCTTTGATAGACACTTCCGCTTCGCAAAACGATGCTTTATCGACAGGGCTAGTGTTGTGACTTACTTGGGAAAAAGGATTGGTTAGGGGCAGGTACGACCGGTTGATGCCAAAATATCGGGCATTGTTGATTTCCCTACACCGAATAATAAGCAAGATTTGTGCCGTTTTCTAGGCATGGCCGGGTATTATCGTGCTTTTTGTAAGAACTTTGCCACAGTTGTCTTGCCTTTAAAGGATTTGTTGAGCTCATCGAGGCATTTCATCTGGGGCCTTGAGTGTAAAACTGCGTTCGAGGGAATTAAAGATGTTTTGTGTAGAAGTCCAGTTCTCTCTGCACCTGACTTTGCTCTACTGTTTAAGTTAGACGTAGATGCAAGTGCAAGTGCAATGGGGGTTGGAGCATTCCTGCTTCAGGAAGATGACATGGGCATTGACCATCCAGTTTGTTATTTTTTGAGGTAATTTCTGAAGGCTCAAAGAAACCGTAGTACAATAGAGAAGAAAGCATTGGTTTTATTATTGGCGCTCCAACATTTTGAAGTTTATTTAGGCGGAAGTTCTTCACCGATTGTGGTTTATACAGACCATAACCCTTTGGTGTTTTTATATCGTATGAGCATTTCAAGCAGCAGACTGATGCGTTGGTCTCTAATGTTGCAGGAGTTTAATTTGGACATTAGTCATAAAAGGGGGTCAGAAAATGTTGTCTCGTGCTTTTCAAATTGATTGTGTTTCTAGTTGAAAAACTTCATGTTGTTCTTATTGGCAGGGGTGTTACATCCGGGGATGTATACGTTTGCCTGATTGTCATCTCACAGGTGATCCTGCTAATGAAGCTGCATACGATTGGACCTGACCAGAACCTCGACGACACAAGAGTCTGCGGAAGCAGTGTGACAGGAGTCTTCCCTTTCTCGCCCCCAGAAACGCATCTGCTGTCGTTATCGTTGTTGCGCGGTAGTGTAAAGATCCTTGAAAATATTAAAGTATATTTGGTGAACTTGATCCGAAACTATAATCTATACTTAAATTTGTTGTAGTTGCTGAGTACAATCTATACATTGTGCCGCCTACTTGTTGTAAGGAGCTGTAAGGATTGGGTGCCGTTTGATTTTGATTCCCTTTTTTCTCCTGGTTATGCAAGTTAATTTGTCCTTTTTGGTTTTTGGTTAGGAAAGTTAGTTTGTTTTATTTTCAGATTCTTTTGTTTGTCGTTTTGGCGTTGCGCACTCTAGAGCCTGAAGCTCTTCAGGGGCCAACATGTGTAAGCATTATAATAAATACATGTTCATCTTTTTTGCAATTGTGGAGTGTCTACGTGTTCTGGGGATGGGATAGGGGATGCTCACTTGAAGCTGTGTTACGGTTTTACCCAAGACGGGGGCCGTAATAATTTATTCCTTGAGATACGAAAATTAAACGGTTATGACAATTTTGAATGGGTGCGCTCACAATGACAAACAGTTGGAATAAGACAAGACATGCCCATGACAAGCATTGCAAAACAGTCTTCCAGACAAAAACTTAACTGTGAAGTGAAAATGGTATTACAGTTTAATGCATTGTTCCAGAGTGACACGACCAGTAATGAAACAGACCTGAAACAGGCTTCAAACAAGAAGACAGCTGCTGTAGGTCAGTGATGTTACTTCTGACAAGGAGAGCCAAAGCAGAATGAAGTCAGGAACATTTCATGTTTAGCCAGTGCTAGACACAAGATTTGATGTTCATCTCTTGAAAGTTATAATGACTGGATGAAGACATCAAATGCAGCTTACAGGCAGTAGATAGGGCAAAAATTGAAAATCCATTCCTGATATAAATCAGTCTGCTTTGTGTCTCATCTCACATTTATGGTGTAATACCAGGGCAAGTGGGTCTTAAAATTTATACTCCCCATAAACATAAATTCTAGCTGTTCTGACACTATATCATAACAATTCATATTCTGAGAGTGATGACAGCAGTGGTGGACCTGACATTTTCAAAGGGCACAAAAAACAGATTTGCCAGCAATTGGCCACACACCATAACTGTGTTGATTTGTTCCAAAATCTTTAATCAAGGCATAGCAATGACACATTCACAGAGAATGGAAAATTCTAAGGACATGACCAGCACTATGGTTTCAAATTCTCACAAAAAACCACCACCATTTTACAATCCTGGGGGACATTCATTTAAACATGGAGCAAAAAGAAACAAGTAGGAAAAAAATCTGAGTCGGTGAGCAACACATTTCCCACATTCTGTCTGATTTGACACGGAATGACCCTGGTAGGGTCAGAATTCACGTTGACATCAAAGCACAGATCCATCCTGCCTAACAACCAATGATTCAGGCTGGTTGTAGTG
This sequence comes from Gymnothorax reevesii, assembly GCA_029721435.1. NCBI lineage: Eukaryota > Metazoa > Chordata > Actinopteri > Anguilliformes > Muraenidae > Gymnothorax > Gymnothorax reevesii. Next base: position 34,121,047 of record CM056575.1, read on the forward strand.
GTTTAATGGAAAGGGGGATATTTCCTTGGGCCCCTTAGTATGGAGGACCAAAAATGACTAAAGTATAAATAAATAACTAAATAAATAAATTCATAAATGAATAAATTATTGTTGAAATTAAGCTAATTAGTTGGGAGGTCCTAGCTTCAGTCAGAATCTGGACTGTTTCAAGGAGTGTGATCGACTCAGGTCTACTTCTTATTCCTTGCGTGCCAACATGCTGGCTCGTGAACACGAAAGTTGATGCTACCAAACCAGTGAGCTCACTGATAGCTGAAACTTGTGCAATTGACACGGGTTACTACCAGCTAAATGCAGGAATTGCACCAACCTATGATTGGAACATAAATACAGCATTTCAGCTGCAGTTAAGAATAGCATTGCGGTGGCCTACAGAGGCAAACGCTCTGCAACGGCCAAAAACATCTCCAACTGGAGAAACGCACTGCAAAAACAGAAAAGAAGCAAAGCCAAAAAGATGCAAACCACAGAAGCGAATGCAAGAGAGAAAAGTGCTGCATTTAGATATCAACACAACGGAAGTACTCCTAGCCGCTATGAGGAGTGCCAACTAAAACAGCTTTTACTTCTGTCCTGGGGTGCGTTTCCCGAAATCACACATGCCAACTTACATAGTTCGGCCCACTGACTGTGAATGGATGAACTATGTAAGCCACCAACTCAGTTACCTACTATACTTTTGGGAAACTCACCCCTAAGCGAGACTAGCCAGCTAAGGCATTCTAGCTAGCTAGCCAGCTACCTAGCTAACGTTAGTTCGCTCGCTTACCTAGCAGGTTCGCTAGCCTAGCTAGCCAACAGTTTGGTGCACGGAAGTCAATAGAAAATAAATGAATAAAAATATCTATTATTTTACGATATCACTTAGCCACAGCTGAACCGCGAGCATTTATGTTAAAACAAATATAACTGCTTGCTATCTAGCTCCCTAACGTTAGTTTGTTTGCTTAACTAGCTAGTTCGCAAGCCTAGCTAGCTGACAGTTACATTGAGTATTTCGTAGATGCTCAAGGTTCAATTTTAAATATATTTATCTTCCAAGCACAGGTCGGTGCAACTCCTGCAATTAGCTGCTAGTTTTTCAAGCTGGTCAGCCACATACCACAGCAGCTCTGCCAACAGCCTCCCAGTCGAAGCCATTATACCCAAGCTAATTGACTTAAACACTCAAATAACTTTACAGTGAAAATTCACAGAGGATCGTTTGCTTCTGTCTGGTTCTCCTAATTGACCAATCGAGCTTTAGACTGGGGTAAAATCTCCCACCTAACTAGCATACACACAGAAATACATAAATAAATAAATGTAAAAATGTAGAAATAAATTTAAAGCATTAATTCATTTATGTCATGTTTCAATATAATTTATCCATTTATTTCAGCATTTATTTTTACATTTATTTATTTATGTATTAATTTCAGCAATTATGTATTATTATTTATACATAATAAATTATGTATTTATTTATTCATTCACTAATTCATTTAAAGTAATTTTTGGTCCTCCATACCTGAGTACCAATTGCGCATAATTTAAATGGCACAGCCAAAGTAAGCACTGTTGCTAACCATGTCCACCCCTTTATGACCACGGTGTACTCATACTTCCAGCAGGATAATGCGCCATGTCACAAAGCTCAAATGATCTCAAACTAGTTTCATGAACATGTCATTGAGTTCACTGCACTAAAATAGCCTCCACAGTTACCAGATCTCAATCCAATCGAGCACCTTTGAGATGGGGTGGAACAGAAGATTCACATTAGGGATGCGCAGCTGACAAAGCTGCCGCAACTGTGTGATGCAAACGTGAATATGGACCAAAATCTCTGAGGAATGTTTCCAGCACCTTGCTGAATCTATGCCATGAAGAATTAAGTCAATGAAGGCAAAAGGGGGTCCCACCCAGTACTATCATGGTGTCTCTAATGAAGTGGTCGGTGAGTGTATGAGCAAATACTTTCGCTGCATACTGCGATACATACAGACAACTGCCAGATAAATTGTGTCTATGATCCACTTGTAGTTTTTTATTGCAGAAGAATCTGACAGGGACTGTGTGTTACTGTTTATGACCATTTGAAGGGTTCAGCGCAATAACTTGATAAGTGCCAATCATGTTTTATATGAAAGCAGGGTATAAAAAGATTATATCTCAAGTTTTCCTATAGATAGATACAGAAACAATATATCATGAGAAATGCAGATTTCTGACCAGTACACAACTTTGGTACATGGTGAAAGTATATTCTGTGTAATGTCATAAAATATGAGATTGGCACTAATCAAATAATTGCACTGAACCCTTCAATTGGCCAACTGAGTGAGTAACTGGCAGCAAAAAGCCTGAAAGTAAAACCTCCATACATATCAGACCTGCGGCTGATTAACAAACACAAAGCTTACAACAGCCACAAGAAAAAGACCACTCATTTTCCTATCACTAAATTGTACCGAACAGGTAGGATATTGAAGAACTAGAAGGTATCCAGCACTGCATCAAGCAGAGTCTCAGAGATTCTACCTCCACTACAGGACGATTCAACACTGTCCATTGCTTGAGTGAGAAAATACTTACCATGTATCGGTGCAAAATTAGCCTTTTGCCAACTTCCATGACTTCCAGTTCCGCAAAATGAATTTCATACTCCATAAATAATATTGCCCAGGCAAAAAAAAAAAAAAAAACCTCATTAACTCAGCCAGCTGTTCTTACCAGTTAGTTCCATTTCCTGACTGCAGAATTAGACTATTTAGCAAATCCAGATGGTAAAAATGCAATACTGGGGAGGACTTTGTGTTTGTGGACGTGGATTTTTTCACCACAGACTGGATGGAGTGCACATAAACTCACCAGGGCTGCGAGCCAAAGCCGTACCAGGCCAGCTGCAGGATCTGGAAGCCGAGCCCCAGGAGGATGGTGTTCTTGTTCCCAATGGAGCGCATCAGCACTCCCAGCACCACGGTCTATGGAGGAAGAGCACAAACAACCAGGAAGGGGTTTAACTCCAGTACCAGAGAGCTACAGTGCTTGCAGGTCACTCCTTTGCCACAGTCGATTCATTTACGTCACGGACTGGCAAAGAGCCCAAACATGTGGCATTCATCCACTGCTTGCTCACATGATGAAGGCCATAAAGCTGACATTTTGGTGCCACCACATTTTAAAGTTAGGAGCCAGTCATCCACTCAGCACAATAGAACCAGCGACGTAACGGGTCCCCGACTCTTTTGCAAAATATTTCTCCATTGACCAGATAGCCAGTTAACTCAACAAAATTGGCCCACATTTTCAGGGCAATTCTTTTTGTGGGGAAATTCATACCTCCACCAAGCAGGACATGGCAGTTAAAATTGATTCTGTCCTGATTTTATTAGGACATCTAGTCACCCTAGATGGTTTTGTACTGCCAATACACCAATAATAACCATCCAAATATTTAACCTTTTTAACTGCAGATTGTTACATTTTTGAATAAAGAAAAAATAACTACATTCACATCATCTTACTACAAAATGGTCTTTCATCTTTCTTTGCTTAGCTGGTAAGTTAGTGACCCCAGATAAAATAATCCTCAAGGTTTTATTAGACCTGTGCCATTTGTTGACCCCTTTTATAACTAAAACAATATTTTCACAATGAAAGAAATGCAAGTTTGGAAAGTAAAATGGTTGTGGTTTCCTAGACAGCTTTCTGTGGCTTAGCCAAAGACATCATAAGAATACAATCCATATCCAAACCCAGTGGTTCCCAAACTTAGTCCTAGGGCCCCACTTTCGTTTCAACCACAATTGCAATTCCAGGATTTCAACAGGCAATTAAATCTTCAACATTTCACATTGAGTTTCAAATCATAAGCTGCATCATGTCAGAAATAGCTATGCATGCCACAAAGAATTTAAGTTACATAGTCACACTACTATATTGGAGAAAACATTTTTTATTGCATAAAAAGAGGGAAAAATTAAAAGTCTAAAGTTAACCCCTTTGTGCAGATGTGTCCGCCTGCAGACATGGAGCTGCAAATTTATGCAAGCAGTTACAATATCCAAGCACTAGATGGCACAACTGGATCAGTTATTGAATATTCACTAGCAGACAGAGCTCAAACACTGTTTAGAATATGGACTAGTTCACTCCCATCCCTGTTTTTCGGGAGTTGCATGAATTAAACTCCTCAGCCGAGCCTGATCCGCAAACTAATCAATATACTAGCGCATAGTATCTATCCAGCAGTTAAAAAAAAAACTGATCTCTTGCTACAGAAAAAATTGTTGTCCACTGTAGAAACCACTTAAGCTATAGAGAGCCAATGGTATCCCAATAAACAGTTAAGAAAAATTGGTTTTCTGAAGCAAAAATTCGACATGGTGTTGATACGGTCATTCTACCATCAATTATAGTCATCACATATCAAAAACGCATAGTTCCCTACGGTGGATTTGCGCATAGATTCCTCCATCAACGGATTCAGCGCTCCCTCACATCCTCCTATGAACTCATGTTGATAGCAAATAATTAAGTGATCAGCTAAGGCTCATCTGCGTAACTGCACACTTATAATTCACACCCACGTATATATTCCCCGGTGATGATGTATTGATTGAATCATTTCTTATCCAATCCCACACAGTACTTTCCACAGTAACTGAGAGACACTGATTGGACAAAAAGAAGACTATTCAAACCTGTGCGTAACAGCAAGGTAAGTTGTATTGGCTTTATGTCGCGCACGATTGCGAAGCTGAAAATGTCACGATTTCAAAAGAGTCCCAAAACGGCCTGAAGTGTTCAGTTATATTTATAGGATTTAAATGAGGTATGGATATGATGAATGGGAATTCTTCCAAATGAAACAGGACTGGAGGGTCCCTTCTACCCGATATGGTTGTGTCTCTGGATGAGGGATTGAATGAAGACAGGTTTTGTTCACTTTAGGTAAGTGCAATTTTATATATTTTTTAAACTATAGGTAGCTGGCTAGCTGTTTTTTATTCTCGGTATACCATTGCCATGATGATCACAGAGCTTGTTTGTCTCTTTGGTTAGTAAGAGTAACCGTTATTCTTTATTCATCATAGCTACCGTATGTTGGGGCATTTTTTTTTCCTGGAAGTGGAATGTCTGTTCTGTTAAAATATAAAGTATCTTTCAGATATTACTGAGTTGGTGAGTTATACTTCTTCCTGATAAGGCATGGAAAGTGTTTGTATAAGGCTGCAAGCTCAGAAGTGGGTGCCAACTTTTCATTGCAGGGTGAATGTTTTGACCGTTAAATAAGCAGTTCCATTAATGAGTATGTGTGCTGACTTGTGGGACTCTAAAGAAAAATGGAAAAAATTCTAAACTTTATCATGGAGAAAAGGCATGTTTTGTGTTTGGAGAGGTTACTAATGACCACTGATGTCCAACTGCACCTATATTGATAAACTCTTGCTAATTCAACTAGAAAATCATTAATTCATATTGAATTTAATACGTCAAAAGTTGATTTGTGTTAAATATATGATTATTTTATGATTTGACTGTGCGCCATTTTGAGGGATGTTGAAGTTCAGGGAGTTTTTTTTTTTTTTTAAACTTCAATGCTGAATATTCATGAACATTTTTTATGTTTGCAGCCCTTTTTCTCCACCAAAATCATGAAAATAAATTGAAATACGATGTATCCCTAAACGCTTCAAGTGTCTCGACTCAGTGGAGCCATTCCCTTCTTCTCTGTGAAGCAGCAGTCTTGAATTAAAAAGTTTTAAATAAGGTAACACATAAATAGCCAGATTTGGCTTCTGCGTAAAGGGGTTAAGGAAAAAATAGGCTCCTAATTGGTAAAACTAAACATACAGCTATTAAAAGTCACCGTTAATTAGATCATGAAGAATTCATTGACAAGTGAACAAACAGCGGGGTTCCCAAGAACGAAGTTTAAGAACTACAGTCCTAAACAAGGCATTTTCAAATCTCCCAAACAAATTCTTGGACATGGCTGGCGTGACCCGAGAGGCATCTGGGAGGCACCGTCCTAAATGATTCATTACTTCTGTTTTAATAGAAACTTTGAACCTTAAAAGTGAAATTGCATTGCTTCATTTGCATTTCATTAAGCCAGCATTCTCAAGTGAAGAACTGAACCACTGACCTGCGCCAAGATGGACAAAATCCCGACCACTGCAATAAATGCTGCCACCGTCTCCGAGGTGAAGCCTATGACCTGTGAGCAAAAAAAAAAAAAAAAAAAAGAATGAAACTTCCTGCGGCTGCCAACGAACACATCTGTGATACTACACCTAACCAAGAGAGGGCGACAAAGCTCAAGTTTGTTTTTTCCGATGCCATTTATTTTGAAGTAAATGAGAGCAAAATCAAGTTTAATCTGAACTTATTTGAAGAAACTGGCCCTTAATAACATTTAAAGTGTATTACATGACCTGCTGAAAAAAATGCAATCCAAAGTAATTACGGAAAAAAAGAATACTATAATTTGAATAAACTATAATTTTTCCAGGAGGAAAAACCCATCTGGGAAAAGTCATCATCTCTGAGCTCCCAAACGTCATGTGTATTTATGGGTGTGGCTTGAAATCCTATTCCAACAGTAAACACCTGGTGTGTTCAAGGATGGAAGCAGGATGAAACCAAACACTGTGTCTGACTGGCCTTACCAGTTCCAGTGAGCTTCGACGTGTTGAGTGATAACAGAGCCGCAAAATCTGAGCAGTCAGCAGTTTAAATACGGTTACCCTGAGGGACTGTATATGTTAAGACCCCATCCCCTCTACCCCAGCCACAGAGCACTGCCTACTACTCACTCCAAGTTAGTAGAGCTGAACCACAGCTAATGAAAATGCACTACAGCCAGTGGCAGCCTACACCTGGGAGCCCATTTCAAAAGATAATGTGTGGCCCTAAAAAACATAAGAAAAAAAGTGACAATTCAAGTATGTTTGCATCAGTAATGGCACCCCCGAAATTCAGTTTGGACAAATCAAAATAAAAACACAATTTGAATACAGACTTTAAAAAAATTTTACTTCTGCACTAAAATAAATATGTGGTTCAAACTAAAAAAATAAAAATAAAAAAAAAATCTGAGAAACATTGATGCAGCTGTAAAAGAAAAATCAAACCACAAGTGACTTAATGTGCGTTTTTATTCGATTTATCTGTTTACCGTGCTCAGATGTGAATTCTGCGACCGCAACATTGACCATGTTGCGAGACACAAACCAATTCAAGGGAGCTTACTCATGATTGACATTCAGTTCGGCTGAACTAATGCAAAAAAGTGGTAACGAACTACAAAACACGTTCAATGAGGATACAAACTCATTAATAGCCACTGCCTTGAAATAATCCAAGTGCATTAAAACCAAAAGTGCAGAACTATGCACATTAAAACGATCATCTCTGTGACCATGGTGCAGAAATTTGTTACTAAATGCAGATGCTGGCCTTAGTAGAATATAATTACCAAATTGAATTGCTTGTTCAAAATTCGCCTTTTCAAGACAAGCTGATTGGTTACAGCTTTCGAGAGCCACTCAGCCAAATTCACATACGAGACTGCAATATCTAGCGTGTGGAGGCGATCAGATGATTGTTTCTCAAGAAAATTGAAAGACATATCAAGGCTTCAAAGTATATTACTTCTCCAGACCCATTCCCATTCCCCAATAAGCAAGTAATTTGTTAAGTTGTGAAGATCAATGAACATAATTACTGTCCATTTCCTCTAAGCTTGTATTGTCGTTCATTGCAAAAGTTATTGAGCATTTTCTTATCCAAATCAATGGTGACAGAAAACGTCAATGTCTTTCAAAGCTTCTGAATTCCTTTAGCTCATAACACGGTGTATATCTATTCCCCCCCGGTCAGTGTCCGGTTGGCCCAAGTTAACTTTTTTTCAAATGCCGGGTCAGTTTTGAGTATTTTTACTCATGTAAAAATAAAACAGTCTACAACCAGTGACATTATCATAATGCAGGATAACTTGCAACATGTTTTGGATTGAGAATCTCATCCGGTTTCAAAAACACAAGATGGTGCTGGTCAAAATGCCTAGATATGCTGATAGGTGACGTTGTTGTGGCTTTGTTCATATTTTTATCCAGCCGAGTTGGGAATCCCCTGGATAGCAGGGCCCATTTCAATTCAAATAATAAATCTACCTATGGGTAACAATAAAGTCACCTTGACCTTTGATGATTAAAACACAGGTAAGCATCAGTCACTTCATGTGAAAGCGTCAGCTGTATCTCAACTATAAAACAAAGAATCTCTGTCGGTGCGTATGTACGACTGTGGGCATGTCTTTCACGTATCTCTAAAGCAGTTCATCCGATTGACTTCAGACTTGGTGCTTGCATTAATGTGGACCTAAGGAAGTGCATTTTCCAGTTTGAAGTTGTTCAACTGAGCTTTTCTCGAGAAATCAAGAAAGCTGCACGCACCAGCACCAGTCAAGCAGTGATCAAACGAGCACTGCACTAGCAGCCAACATCAACTGAAAACACCAGCACTGATGAGTGATCCAGGACAACAGAAGAGGCAGTCGGTTACCTGTCTGAGATAGAGGAAGAAGCTGGAGTACTGCCCCGCTTCTGGTAGGTAGGAGAGAAACACCGTGATACAGATGAGAAGGACAGTTGAGTCCTGGCCCACCTTTCGTAGCGACTGGGAGGAGAACAGAGGGAAAATGCAGCACCTGGTCAGACAGTGGACGAGCTACCCAATTCTTTCAGCCCCACTAAACAAGAGGGACATTAACATGCTCTTACTCAATGACTCCCTGCCTCAAAGACAGAAGATGCCACCTCAATGGCCAAGGGCACACAGCTGAACTTTCAAGAGAATTTCCAGGTCAACTAGTAAAGCTAAATTTAATTCAGTTTACGAATTACTCATTGTTAAGCTTGGCTCCAAAAAAAAAAAAAAACGCAACAAACACAAACGATGAGCAGACCAAAATACAAGTTTACACAGATCTTTTACTGGGGAATCTTGCAAGTTTACAAAGACCGGCACCAAACAAACGGCCAACTTGCAGCCTACTACAACACAGGCCACGTCCAACTGAAGCGGTCCAATTTAAATAGACGTGCTCGCAGGTACGGGCCAGGTGATAATCAGTGACGCAGGAGAGCACAGCCACGCTCTCCGCCAGGGCAGCTGTCAATCAGGAGCGACGCAGCGCAGCCACGTCCACAAGTCCACGCAGTCGTCACACTCATCATACTGCAGGTGCATTACATACTGAAATAGTGGTGTTTATCCAAGGCAAGGAACATGTTTCCAGTGATTTTCCCAGCACTGCAGCATTAACGATGGAGTGATTTTTCCTCCCATTTGAGCGTCTATTTTTGATTAGATTTCATACGATGTTTCGCCACAACACAAGATCTTTTTGTGACACCTCTTTCTCGGTTCAGTAATACGTTTAAGACTTCTCAGTTTTTATGTATAGGGGTAGCCTAATACACCATCAATTGCTGCGATTACGTAAAGAACAAATGCAGGACTCCAATACTATGCCTTTCCCCCAAAAGGATCACATAACCTCCAAAGCTAAAACACTGAGCACTGTGAGGCGTCTCAATTAGTGAATGTGCTTCTAAATCATTTTCCCAACCAGCACACATTAATTTTCTGAAGCAAATGCTCCTAAAATGAGAGTGCTGTTGAGCCCAGTAATATAAAATCTATTAACGGTCTGTAGGGAACAGCTAATGGCCAGAAGCTAACTGGCTAAACCAGGAGACAAACTGGCGAAGCAAACACAGTCTGTAAGAGAGGTTGTGTCTGAATCAGTGTATTTGTCTACAATTAAATATTGAGAAGAGATACTGCATACAGTTTGAATTAGGGCTGGGCGATAAATGTATCGCGATAATTTTAAGCGCAATAAAACTAACTTCCACCATGGGGCAGACAGACGAGCCTGCTCATTACCTTTTCTACACCTAATGCTGCGTGGAGAAAACATCTGAGGTCTTTTGAAATGTTTCTGGGAAAAAAAATTACCCGCTAATTACCCGCGAAGTTGGACAACTTCCTTCACCTTGGCGTAATTAGCTTACCTTAAATCAATTCCCGTGTACTTTGCCTAATTTCCAATGAAGGCATTTATTCAGCCAACTGACTAATCAAAACCCAAGATGTGGCCTATAATGATATAGAAGAGAGAGCCTAATGAGAGGCATACAGACCTAACCAGGTTAGTGTTAAACTGACAGAATGTCAATTATCTGAATAAATAGCAAGTCTCTGAAGTCACTTTTCATCGTTACATTTTTACGTGTCATTTAAAAGATTTCTGAAAAATAAAAACATTTTAAGATTGCCCTGGTTTTAAAGCGTTTAAAAATATCGCAAAGTGGAAAACACTTCATGAACACTTTTGTGAAGCATAACAAACGTGAATGTGAGAAATTATTTTCGCATTGCACGCAATTTTCGCATTGAAAAATTTGATGCTTGCTCCATGCAGCATTAGGAATAGAAAAGGTACTGAGCAGGCTCGCCTGTCTGCCCCATAGTGGAAGTTAGTGTTATTGCGCTTAAAATTATCGCAATACATTTATCGCCCAGCCCTAGTTTGAATACTTGGTGAGCAAGTGTGCCACTCTTACACTGCTCACCTCAGCACATTACATTTCCTGGTTGAGTCAGTTAGCTGTTTGTAATTAGCCAATGCCCAAATGAGTGAATAAGGCCATATTATCATTGACGGCAGATCAGGCGGAGACTCACGGCGAAGGGGTCGGCCTGTTCCCATGAGATGGGGGCTCCCCAGGACGCCGGCCTCATCTTCTCCGGTAGTGACTCTGGTACAGCTACCAGGATGAAGCAGATGTCCAGCAGCGCGATGGCCGTGGCCAGGATCACAACCAGCGTGTCCCCATATGCCCGCGATAGGTATGCCCCAATCGCCGGGCTCGTCACCAGGCTGGCAGCAAAGGTCGCCGACACCTACGGGGGTGGGGTTGAGAGGGCGAAGGGGCAGCCTTTTCATTTAGGATGATTACATCATCAAATATTTAAGAAATTTTATACCTACACAGTCAAATTAATGGCGTATGTTAACCTTAGCATCACTATCAATCATGTGTTATTCACTAAAGACCACCAATGGTTTCTTTCAGCCCATTCAAACGCATCATGGTGTTTATACCGACTCAAATGAAAGCCCTTCTTCTCGGGTGTCCACATCTATAAGAACAGAATATCTATAAGAATAAGCACCACTGACTGGCAATGCACAAACAATACAATAACTTGTATGGATAAACAATATAATTATAGTGAAACCGAAAATACAAACGTGTGGAATACAAATTAATGCATCGATGGAAACAACCAAAATCATAATAATCCTTAATAGAAGATAAACTGTAACAAAATCAAGGTTTCATAATAATTAGCACCCTTCATTTAGTACCATCTCTCGCAAGGACACCAGCACGAAGTCTTTTCCTGTAATTTTTGACAAGGTTAAGGCGTACTTTTGGGAGGAGGGGGTGGGGGGGGATTTTGGACCATTCCTCGAAGCAGATCCTTTCAAGATCTTTCACATTCTTGGGTTTGTGTTTATCAGCTGCCCTCTTCAACTCAGACCACAGGTTTTCAATTGGATTGAGGTCTGGTGACTGAGATGGCCAAAAGAGAACGTTGATTTTGTGGTCACAGATCCATTTGTGTGTGGATGTGTGTGGATCTTCAGTTATGCTTTGGGTCATTGTCCTGTCGGAAAGTCCACCTATGGCCAAGTCTCAGGCTTCTGGCAGAGGCAACCAAATTGTCAGCCAAAATATCTTGATACTTGGTGGAATTCATTATGCCGTTAATCTTAACCTCCAGACCACTTGAATTCAAACATCCCCAAAACATGACTGACCCACCATCATATTTCATGTGGGTATTAGGTGCTTCTTCTTGTATGAATCTATTTGAACACCATGTACACTTATGCTTATCTGACGGAAATGTGCAATTTTGGTCTCATCAGACCAAACCAGCTTGTTTGAGTTATAATTTCGATGACGTTTCACAAACTCCCAGCACTTGATTCTGTGTCTTCTGGTCAGAACCCCTTTCTTCTGGCAACCCTTCCAAAGAGCCGGTGGTTGTGGAGGAGGCGCCTGTTGGTGGTTTTTAAAACCTGATGACCTCAACATGCCAATAAGGTTCCCAAGATTCTTGGGGACTTTGTTGCTTCTCTCACCATCCTCCTCAGAATCCTGGGAGGCAAAATGTACAAAACCCAAAACCAGTGAAGTTGGCACGTTGTGTAAATCGTAAATAAAAACAGAATACAATGATTTGCAAATCCTTTTCAACCTATATTCAATTGAATACACTGCAAAGATAAGTTACTTAATGTTCGAACAGGTGAACTTTGTAATTTTTTGCAAATATTAGCTCATTTGGAATTTGATGCCTGCAACATGTTTCAAAAAAGCTGGCACAAGTGGCAAAAAAGACTGAGAGAGTTGAGGAATGCTCTAACACTTATTTGGAACATCCCACAGGTGAACGGGCTAATTGGGAACAGGTAGGTGCCATGATTGGGTATAAAAGCAGCTTCCCTGAAATGCTCAGTCATTCACAAACAAGGATGGGGCGAGGGTCACCACTTAGTGAACAAATGCGTGAGCTGATTGTCAAACAGTTTAAAAACAACATTCCTCAACGAGCTATAGCAAGAAATTTAGGGATTTCATCATCTACGGTCCGTAATATCGTCAAAAGGTTCAGAAAATCTGGAGAAATCACTGCATGTAAGCGACAAGGCCGAAAAGCATGACACCCCTGCTTATTTCAGCAAGACAATACCAAGCCACATTCTGCACGAGTTGCAACAGCATTAGCTCCGTAGTAAAAGAGTGCGGGTACTAGACTGGCCGGCCTGTAGTCCAGACCTGTCTCCCATTGAAAATGTGTAGCGCATTATGAAGCGTAAAATACGACAATGGAGACCCCGGACTGTTGAAGGACTTAAGCTGTACGTCAAGCAAGAATGGGAAAGAGTTCCACCTGAAAAGCATCAAAAACTGGTCTCCTCAGTTCCCAAATGTTTACTGAGAGTCGTTAAAAGGAAAGGCGATGTAACACAGTGGTAAAAAGGCCCCTGTGCCAACTTTTTGCAATGTGTTGCTGCCTTTAAATTCTAAGTTAATGATTATTTGCAAAAAAAAATAAAGTTTCTCAGTTTGAACATTAAACATCTTGTCTTTGCAGTGTATTCAATTGAATATAAGTTGATAAGGATTTGCAAATCATTGTATTCCGTTTTTATCAACGATTTACATAACGTGCCAACTTCACTGGTTTTGGGTTTTGTAGTTGCATCCTCAACCCTTGAGGTTTTCAGCAGTGCCATATCTTTGGATTTTTTTTTTTAATAATCGCCCTGACAGTGCTCAGTGTCATACTCAATCGTTTGTGAATCTTCTTGAAGCCATTACCAGATTTATGAAGGCTAAATTCAATCTGCCTCCTTTGAACTGACAATTGTATTGTTTTCTTCATGGTGTTGGAAGACAAAGAGATATTATATGAGCGATACCTTATTTTTATACCATAGTGAAACAAGAAGTGATGTAATGGCTCAATATAGTTCCTTAACACTAAGATAGAAAAGTGGAATTTAAAACCTAGTTTAATTTTGGTAGATATTATTCACAATAATCTTAAAAAGTGCCACTAATTGTGAAACCTTCATTTGGAGGAAATTGATTTTTAATTCGAATCAGAGAATGATTTTGGTTGTTTCCATTTGAACACTAATATTGTACAATATTTCTCACATGTTGTTAATTAGATTTTCATAATGAATATATTGTGTAGACTTTTTTCTTTAAGTACTGTGAGTGCATTGCCAGTCAGAGGTGCAAGCAATTTTGTAGCCCATTGTATTGATTCAAGGAACAAATAACATACAGATATATCCACCCACCACTGCAAATATCTCCCATACAAAAAAAAAAATAGAAAGTACAAGAGGTTACATTTAAATGCTTCATACTATGCACGATGCCTAACCTGTCTGTCTAGACGATTAGTTAGCAAATGTAAATGGTTTAAATATACACATTCACACAGACAGTATGTGATCTTTTTGGTAAATAGATGAGGCCAGCGTTATCATCGCAACAATAAACCTCAGCCTTAAAGCACAATAAGACAGGTAAACAAATGCAGGGAGGCACGACCTGTGGGGGGGGGGGCACACTCCCCTGTGGCCGTCTGGACTGCCTCAAAAGCAACCCTGTGCTAATCAGAGCCCCCCTAATCCCCCCTTACTTAAGGGACCACAGGATGTGCAATCAGGCAGAACTGAGAAAGCATTACTCAGCCCTGCACACGCCCTTATGCACACAGGTGCACAGACACGCGAAGGTTAACGCACAGATGCACACAAACACATTCACTCTCTCAGATATGCTCTTATTCACACACATGATTGAATATGTACACAGCTGCTAACCCATGTACCTGCAGACACACGCATGTACATACAAACAGACACACCCACACACAAATACACAGAGAAATGCATTAGCTTAGTTTCTAACCTGGACTCCTAAAAATAGCTTTTCAACCTTAAGAGACCGCATAGCTTAAGCTAAATAAACAAACACGCTCACATACATGCATAAACTCGAATGTACGCACGCATATTCACATGCGCTCACAAATACAGAGGCCTCCCCACGCAAACACATGTGGAGACACTCTCAAGCATGCAAACACACGAACGCAGTCCAGAAAAAAAAAGCTGCTTCGTTTCCAGCAGCAGTGAAAAACAGTCTTGCGGCTGCCTGCGTGCTGACAGCAGCCATGGTGGTGACTTATGATCTCAAGCACAGCTCATTACCCACAGGCCACCATTACATTCAGATGTATTACATCAGCCAAGAGCTTTCTGACTCCCTCCCTCCCTTTGAGTCGCGGCCGTCTCCTGTAAAGCACTCCAAAAGGGCCGTCACACAGCTGGGATCGATGGGGCTCTCACCAGGCCGTAGGCCGTGCTCCGCTCGTGCTCCTGCGTGATGTCGGCCACATAGGCAAAGATCACAGAGAAGGTGACGGCAAAGACGCCCGACATGGAGATGACGGCGAAGTACCACCTGAAGGAGAACGCAAGCAGAAAGCCATTAGCTCAGTGCGGTTACAGTCACTGGCTACATTAGTTCTGCACAATCACAGACTCCATTTCTACAGCTAGGATCACAGTGTAAATAACTGCCCGGATCAGTTAACTCTGAAGTTTTCAGTACATTCACAGTCACTGACCGATTTAGAGTAATCAGAGGCACAGTCACGGAAAAGTGCAGCAAAGTCACAGTAATTTCAAGTCTTTGAGCAGTACAGTCAATGACTGGTTACAAAGCAGTAAGAGCCATAGTCCTTGACTGCACTAGCGCCTCCGAGTGACAGTCATTTACAGAGTTTGTACAGTGTACTCAGTGTCACTGATTAGTCAAGAGCATTAAGTCACAGTTACTGACTGGATAAGCACAGTAATTCACTCACTGACTGGACAGGTGAGATGGAATCACAGTCACTTAACATGTCTCCACAGAGAGGTCACAGTCACTGAGTGTTATAGTGCAATCGAGTCACAGTCATCAGCTGGATTAATGGAGGAGGAGACAAAGTCACAGAGTCTGACTAACTGCATTCAAGCAGAGGAGACAGTGACTGACAGTGCAGGAAAGTCACAGTTACTGACTAAAATACAGCACAACAATACAGGACTCATCCCCAAAGGGCCCTCCCAAGTCTATACAAAAGAAAGCTGTGCAAAACAAGCCCATCAATGTCCTTGAGCAAGGCCCCTAACCACAGGAACTGCTCCAAAGGTTTTAGCTTTTTCTGCACCACTTCCTACTTGCTAACTGTCCACACTGCACACCTCCTCGAAAGGGAGAAACATGCTGCCCAATAGCAGTCCTATGGTTAAATAAAAGGCTAAAATAAAGACACTCACCAGGGACTGATACGCATGAGAGGGATGGGGGCGCAGGTGAAGAATACGGTCAGCAGCAGGAAGGACTTGCGGCCCCACACATCCGACAGGGCCCCGATGAGAGGGGCACTCAGGAAGGACAACAAGCCCTAGTAAGAGATAGACAGATAGGCACATCCTGTTAGGCTGAGTGACTGGTGACACCTCTCCTTATCCTCTCAAATATACACAAAAGCTTCCCAAAAAAGGTGAAAATACACCCTTTCAACATAATATCACCAGCAGTACCAATTATACAACTCTGCAGTTTTCATGTCCCCCCACACATTCAGGTGCGTAAAACAAGCACAAGAAAGTCTGGCAAGTGCTCAGCAAACAAAGTTTGTCTAAAAAAAAGTGTTCTAGTCT
Source organism: Gymnothorax reevesii (assembly GCA_029721435.1). Classification (NCBI taxonomy): domain Eukaryota; kingdom Metazoa; phylum Chordata; class Actinopteri; order Anguilliformes; family Muraenidae; genus Gymnothorax; species Gymnothorax reevesii. The sequence goes on from CM056575.1 coordinate 34,137,443, forward strand.
TTTTTGGAGACTTAAAATTTTTCTCTTTTTTTCCAGGACTTTCATTTAGTACAGTGTGAAAATTGAATGAAACTACATCTAAAAATAGAAAAAGGAACATTTACATGCCCAACTAGATTTGAAACACAGAACCAACCCCATTATAAATAAATCAAGGGCGTGCAGCTTCAGCTCACGGGTACTCTGTTCAGTATACAGTGTGGGGCACCATAGATTCTGAAATGGAGAATTATATCCTCAAGTTATATTTAAGTGAAAGACAACTTTTGCACAAAGCCAATGTAAATTTAATCACCCATATGTGAGTCCGGGTATTACGACTTTTTTTTGTGATTTTACTGAAAAGTTTCACAATGCTTCAAAGAATTAAAATGCGACCAAATAATTTAAAAAAATGAGAAGAAAAAAAAAAGAAAACTCAAGGTCACCATCTTGAAATCCCTCGAAAAGGTTTCGTCACTGAAAGGCCGAGGAACGCTTTGGCAGTCACGTGACAATGACAAAGAATGACCATAGCTTAATCAGAGTCTGGGTAGGTTTAACTAATTCCAAACCAAATTCCTATTCATATTGAGCCGTTTTTTCAGCTTAAATTGATTAATGCCCGAGCTTGTGCTGCCCCTCCCTTTCTGTGTGGGTTGTCTAGCAGCAGGAGATTGGTTTTTGATCCCTTTTTTCTCTCATTGTTAGTTTCTTTTCTATGAGGTACTGTGAGAGAAATGTGAGTGGTCTTACATATGCATTATAGTGAGAGGATAATTACATTAGTGCAGGCATTAGTTACTATCAGTATGTCGCTCCATTTATAGCTCTGGGATCTGGGTATAATCACAAAATACTGCTGGCATGTTTAGAAAACTCTTTTTTATTTTAGCTTCTGTGGTTAGCCTAGCTAGCCTAGATTACTATGCATGTGCAATGGTTTATTTAACCCCTTAAACTCTACTTTTTTGCTTATGTTTTCCCTTAAGTAGCTTCAAAGTAAAAAAAAAAAGCTTTTTTTGTATTGTAAGACTATCACATACGCAGGCCTCAAACTACAGGTGATAAGGGGCAGGGCAAATATAAGGACACCACGGCAAATGTGCCTCCATATAAAACGCACCACAGCAAAGACTGCCGCTACCTTGGGAGCACCGCAGCAAATCCATCATGGAGATTTAGGTCATCACTTTAGCCAATAAAAAGTAAAGGTCCGTCGTCTCAGATGTTCCTCGCATAAAGTGACCAATCAGCGTGCGCTATGCAAATCAAAACCGTTGTTGAAAGAAAACGTTTCCGTATTTTCCCCCGCTTGCTGTCTTGGAAATTGGCTCGATATTGCACATTGTTTGGGCAAGTACAAGCAAAGGACATTCCAATCAAACGCCGGGCATTGAAAAAAATAATCATATTTAGCCATTTTGTCCATCTTCTGCCACCTGCGAAATTCGGACTTTCTCCTGTCACTCCAACTCTCACACTGACAACAGCGCTAGATATTAGCAATAAAGACCACTTCCCAAGCTTTATAAACACACGACACGCAACCTTTCAGCACCTCCGTAACTTCGTCAATTTGCCACACTTGGCGGCTGCCGACTGTAATTCGGAATTCTCCCCCTCCTTTTTCAGTTCCTTTCACCTGTCGGCATCGTGATCGGAGTAAAAAATAGAGGAGATGCGTAAAATATTCAAGAATAATTATGCGCCCACGATCGCAAGAAAAGGGCGAAACGGACAGTTGTAAAAACCAGTGGCGGTAACAAAGGGAAGCCAAAACCTCGCCCTCGAAAGCGTAATGACTTAAACCTTTCGCAGATTACTTTACATGATCAGCAGATGCTCATTCCAATTGGCAGGACAGTCAAATTTATTTTCGATAGCATTGTTATACATTGCACCACGAAATTATGAGGGGTTTTCTTTCACACATAAATTACGACGTAAATTCCGGGCCTACGTCTTTATAAATTCAACGCTCAAGTAGCTCATGAAACGGCATAGAGTCACAGATTGATTAGTGAGGCTCATTAAGCAATAAGCTGAGCAACATCGCATTCTTTTCTTCTGTAATAAGATTGTAGAAAATGGATTCGGCTTCTTGCGAAAGAAGCCTCGCAAACTAATTGATAAAGACGTATTGATAATTTGCGTCATCATTAGCTATCGAAAATAAATTTGACTGTCCTTCTACAGATTTGTATGAGTTCTGCTGATCAAGAAAAGTAAACTGCGAAAGGTTTAGGCCAGTAAGCATTGAAGGGCGAGGTTTTAGCTTGTGGACGAACCGCCACTGGTAAAAACGGGAAATGCTGGGTGATTTATTTATTTTGGGTTGGGCGTTTTGGCCGAGCGGCACTTTCGGCAATGCGGGGAAAGGGCGCGGCATTCTACTGTCGTGAACTGGGGCTTTTATAGGTGGGAAGCAAGGCAAACAGGTAGGGCCGTCGTGAAATTCGAGCCCTGCATACATATTCTGTATCTGCTAGTTGGATCACTTCCCTGAAGCTACACCATGGATATTGAGAAAAACACTCAAGCCCAGGACACCATATTTTGAGGACCTTAACATTACATCAAATGAAAAATACCTAAATGTTGCGCATCATTTTATACACATTTCCCTGTAATTCATTGGGACATCTTTAGGATCGTTGGAAACCATGGGATCTCCACAAGAATTCAAGACAGGCCTCAAGTTCCAAATGTCTGAGTGGCTGCATCCGAAGGACCAATATAATGGTGCTTGTTTGCTTACATAGCAGAGTATTTGTTTCATTGGTGGATACGATTCTTTATTAAATGACCAGTGTATTCTGCTGTTGAGCGTCAAAACACTCATGGGAAAGCAGACGATTCGGCTCTTCAACAGGAGCTTTTGTTACCTCTTGCCAAGAGAGTGTTACTCAAAGCTTCACATTTTGTCACAGTCTGATGAGAATGCCCACTTGGAGGACAAGAGAGAGATCCCTCTCCTTCACTCTAGTCAATTTCACCACACCGTTTTGCCAAAAAATGATTAGGCATTGTTGAATCAGATGCAGTGACCAAAGAGCAGGTAAGCCTGGGTTGCCCTTTAACAGTATCCCATCCGAGAAACAGAACCCAGAGAAGAGGCGATAGTAAATTTGTTGAAAACTTTTCTACCATATAACGGCTGTCAACCGCAGTACATAAACTATTCATGCTTATGTGCGCTTTCATCCTGGCAGCAGTGTAAGGGGAGAGATTCTCCACCAGATAAATGTCAACATCGCAGAAGTAGAGCAAAGGTAACGTTAGAGACTTTTGTGTTTTCAACCTCTTCGGTCCAGGAACCTTATATACTAGCATGAAAAGAAATACCTTGTGCAGATGGTAGCCTTGTATACTAGTGGGCGTGCCAGGCTTGATACAGCCTGATTTGTTTCGACAAAGAAGAGGCGAGCGGACGGAATTTTTTCTGTTGCTATTCGGGTATTGGACCGGGTCTGACAGGTTATTGGATGGGACATCTTATTCATGAGAGTCGGAAACAAAGGGTTTTACTGATTTCCTCCATTTCCAATTCTCTCGCCTCGTCAGAATCACATTTTTATTCTGAATCACTCCCGACTTCAGCGTCAGACATGTCTGCAAACCAGATGAAATCAGCGGCCACTTCACTGTCAGTAGACGTGAATAGGTTTAGTAGTTCTTCGTCCATTGTAATGTCACAAGGGTGCAGGCCAACACCATGTAGCGGTATTTTCATCAAACTTTTGATGCTGAAATTCTTCACCATACGCCTAACAAAACACCCAATGAAATAAATCATTCCCAATTAGGCCATTGCTATTATTAAAAAAAAAAAAAAGTCATAAATACGTGTTTTTTTTTAATAGATAAGTCAGATCCAATTACAAAACAATGTTTTTTAAAAAAAAAAAAATAGGCATTTCTTCAGCGCGAGCTTCCTTGTAAACTAATTTTCCCACTAGACAGTGGTCATAATAAGACACTTGTTATCAAGGTTCCGGCATCTGTGATGATAAATTATCCTATTAGCAAACAAGTGCCCAGTCCTGGATCGTACAGCTAGAGAAAATAAACCCAGCCTGACAGAACAAGGTAGGTTATAACATTACCATACCGAAGGGATTAATGAATTAAATTGGCCTACTGCGGCAAGTGCTGAACAGCGCCTTCGGTGCTGAATATCGATTCCAAGTACCTATAACTTGGAGTTTGTTTATACAGTACATCATTGTTCTTCGTCTTTTGAGAGGTGATCTAAATATCAGCAGATTGAAACAAATGGAAAAAATGACAGGCTTGACTGTCAGCTCTGTGGAATGTCCAGTATTAACCACTATGTTGAAACAGGGTTATGCCCTCCAGGAATGTGCAGCAGTCACGTGACTGAAAACTATAAATAGGCCATTTGACTTAGCTATTAAAAGGGAAAATGGCGGATTGTATGAGTGATCCCATTCGGATCTTTATGCATCTATAATCAGTTCGAATTTGTCTTAAAATGAACAAAAAAAATTTGTAACTCCTAATGGACAGTTCTTTAGTTTGCAGTTCTCTTTAGACAAAGGTTGACATTCCCTTCAGCCAGTGATAATGCCCCGAACGAGACTGAGGCGACACCTTGGGATTCTGTTTAAATTGGCTAATAACTGAATATAAATGAAACAAAAAATATGTACAGAAAATATTCACAGTTCAGGATTCATTCGGGCAATATATGTGACCAATAACAAACGAAAATGTAGGCATCCTCCTCTAGACGGTGGAATTTGAGGCAGCTAAAAGAACTTGTCTGAGTCCCAAATGTGCATGGGCGAGCCAGAGAGCAGTTTCACTGGTAAGCGCAGTGCTGGCTGTCAGTTACAGCCTGTTGCTTTGCGGTGATTGACAGCAGGCCCTGGTCTTACCTTGACCCCATGAATCAGCCCGTTCATCAGGAATGTGTGCTGGGGAAAGGTCTGATGTAATACCTGAAAAACAAAATGGAGGCCCCGTGAGTGACATATGTAATGTGAATATAGGCCACTAGATGGCAGTATTTACCTTTTTTTTGTTAAGCTCAGACTGGAGTCATGTTTGGACATGTTTCCAGACATGTCTGGGGCAAGTCCCCAAAAATAAAAAAAAAGAGGTCTAAATGTGGGTGGGGTCTGCAAAAGAGTATATAAGGAAAAGAATTGAGACAGTAGAGTAGTAGGAGAAATTGCAAGAAGAAGGATACGTGTGACCAGACCTGTCATTTCTGTTCAAGACCTGTGTAGTTTCTTTTGTGGATTTCTTTGCCTGTGTTTGAGCATTTTCTTCATCCAGGACATCACCAAGCCACCCCACCAAGAAGGGACTGTAATTATTTCTGTTTTTTTCTTATTTATCAATCTTGGTCTTTAGTTGTAGGTTGTTATTAGTCTTTGTCTTTGTTAAAAATTAAATGTGTTTTAGTTGTTAAAACTGTGTTTGTCATCCCTTGCTGTTGCTGTTGTGTTATAAATGTAATAACAAATTGGGGCCATAACAAATTGGGGGCTCAAGGTCCGGGATAGACCATTGTGTGAGTAATTTATTGAAAATCTAACATTCCAAATTGTGAAATTGTTTTTGTGAATTTTCCTAGATATATATTGACAACAGCAATGGATGATTTCTTGGCATCACCAACCGTAGGGGTTTTGAAGTCTTTTAAAAAGACAGAACTGCTAGAAATTTGCAGACAGTTGGAGTTGACAGAGGTAAAACCAGCCATGCGAAAAGCAAGACTGGCTAGAGAGATAGTTGAATATTACATTGATGAAAATGTGTTTGCACCAGGAGATCTGGAACAGTTTCCAGTGGAAAATCCAAATATAGAAATGGAACTTAAATTAAAAATGCTAGAGATTGAAAGGGAGGAAAGAGAAAAAGAAAGGGAATTTGAGAGGGAAGAAAAAGAAAAACAAAGGCAGTTTGAGTTAGAAAAATTAGCAAGAGAAGAAAAACAAAGAGAATTTGAGTTAGAAAAATTTGCAAGACAGAGAGATTTTGAATTAGAGAAATTCGATAGAGAAGAAAGACTCCAAATGGAGCAACTAAAAATAAAAATTCAAACTGAAAATAAATTTCGGGCTAGCCAGGAGGTAAAACTGGTGCCTCCATTTTCGGAAAAGGATGTTGACAACTATTTCCAGTGTTTTGAAAAGGTAGCAAAGAGTTGCCAGTGGCCAAAGGAACACTGGCCTCTGATGTTGCAAACTGTCCTCAAGGGTAAAGCTCAACAAGCCTATTCGGCTTTGTCTGCAGATGATTCCTCTGATTATGAGGTTGTCAAAAAGGTTATTATGAGAGCTTATGAGTTGGTTCCAGAGGCTTACCGACAGAAATTCAGAGGTCTGAAGAAATCTGAAAATCAGACTTATGTTGAATTTGCTAATGAAAAGCAGGTTTGCTTTGAGCGCTGGTGTACTTCTATGGAGGTCAAGGATGATTTCAACTCACTAAAAGAGATGGTGTTAGTTGAAGAATTCAAGAACTGTGTTAAAGATGATGTTAAGACCTACCTTAATGAGAAGCAAGCACTGAATTTGCAATCAGCTGCCAAATTTGCAGATGAATATGTTCTCACACATAAGTCCAAATTTCAGTCTAGCAGTAATAATAAATGGTCCCAATTTCAGAAAAAGGGTTACGGTGATACCAAAGATTCCTCACCCAAAGACAAAGACAAATCTGGTGATGGTGCTCAGAAATCCAGTAACAGGTCTGATCAAAGTGTGAAAGCTGACAGTGACAGAAGTGGTCTAGTTTGCAGTTATTGCAAGAAATCTGGTCATGTTACAACTAACTGTTGGTTCCTTAAAGCTAAGAAAGAAAAAGAAAAGGATACCAAACCAAATGCCTTTGTGAAAACAAGGTTAGAAACCCCTGTAGTGGATAACCAATCTGCTAAATTGCCTGCTTCTTGTGGGGCTAAAAAGCCTAATACAGCTGACTTTGTGAGGGAGGAATTTCTTCCATTTGTGTCAGAGGGATTTGTGGCTCTGAATGAGCATACTACTCCTGTCCCCATATATATCCTAAGGGATACCGGAGCTTCTCAATCACTTTTGTTGATGGACTCCTTGGAGTTACGTGATGAGACCGCTTCAGGGGATTTCATACTTGTACAAGGTATTGAAGGGAGGACTGTATCTGTACCCCTGCGCTCTATATTCTTGAAGTCAGATTTAGTTACAGGACAGGTAAAGGTGGGACTTATGTCAAGTCTACCTATAAAGGGTGTTTCTCTGTTGCTAGGCAATGACCTGGCTGGGGGCAAAGTAGTTCCCCCTGTACATCTTACTTCACAGCCGAGCACTGAAGATGGGGATGAGGACCCATCTCTGTATCCTTCTTGTGCAGTGACTCGTGCTATGGCCAAGAAGGCTAAAGAAGAAGATGATGTGGTGCCGTCCAGTACATTGAATAGTCAGGACTCAGGTGGTTCGCCTCATGACTCTGATTGGCCTACTATGGTTTCTCCGTTTGAGGACTTATCAGATACTTTTATCAGTTCTCTATTCAGCCAGCCGGATGAGTCTGGTGATTCTGATGTGTCTGGAGACTTGTCTCTGTCCAGAAAGCGGTTGATTGAGGAGCAAACTAATGATCCTGAAATTGGTGTACTAAAGAGGAGAGCCCTTCCTGAAAAAGAAATAGATGCAGTTCCAGTTGGGTATTATCTCAAGGATGGTGTGTTCATGCGGAAGTGGCGCCCTCCTGATATCCCTGCCAATGCAGATTGGGCAGTGGTCAGGCAAATTGTTGTTCCGAAGGTCTATAGGAATGAGATCTTAACAATGGCTCATAGTTTACCTTTAGGAGGTCATCTTGGTGTTAACAAGACTGTTGATAAGATCATGAAACACTTCTTTTGGCCTGGGCTTCGGAAAGACGTTTCCAACTTTTGCAAAACCTGTCACACTTGTCAGGTAGTTGGAAAACACCAGTTAGACCCACCTGTAGCTCCATTGCAGCCTATCCCAGCATTTGGGGAGCCATTCTCTAGGGTCATTGTTGATTGCGTTGGTCCATTACCCAAGACTAGATCTGGAAATCAGTACTTGTTGACAATCATGTGTGCATCTACCAGATTCCCCGAAGCCATACCTCTACGTAACATCAAGGCAACTGCAATCTCGAAGGCTTTGATAAAGTTCTTCACGTTGTTTGGTCTTCCCAGGGAAATTCAGTCAGACCAAGGTAGCAATTTCACTTCAGGATTGTTTCAGCAGGTTGTGAATGAACTAGGTGCAAAGCAGATTCTTTCTAGTGCCTATCATCCAGAAAGTCAGGGTGCCTTAGAGCGGTTTCATTCCACTCTCAAGACAATGATGAGGACTTATTGTTATGACCATGAGATAGACTGGGATGAAGGGGTTCATTTGCTGTTGTTTGCAGCTAGAGAAGCAGTGCAGGAGTCTACTGGATTCAGTCCATTTGAGCTAGTGTTTGGTCATGAAGTGAGAGGACCTTTGCTATTATTGAGTGAACAATGGCAAGAGAAAGAGCCGCATATCAGTCTGTTAGACTATGTTAGCAAGTTCAAGGAAAGATTGCGTGCAGCTTGTGACCTTGCCAAAGAGAACTTGAAATCAAGTCAGGGAAAAATGAAAACTTGGTATGATCATAAGGCTAGAAGCCGTGAGTTTAAACCAGGAGAAAAGGTCCTTGTGTTGTTTCCCTTGCAGTCCAATCCATTGCAGGCTAGATTTCATGGTCCTTATGAAATTCTGACAAAACTCAATGATCTCAATTACATTGTGAAGACTCCAGATAGGAGAAAACCAAAACAATTGTGTCATATTAACATGCTAAAGCCTTATCATGACAGAAATGCTAGGGTTGCAGCTGTCACTTCAGATTCTCCAATGGTCGAAACGTGTGAAGATGAGGGGGAGTTTCAAGATGATGAACCAAGAATTAAAGCTGAAGTTCTTTCATGTAAATTGTCAAACACTGAAGTGTTGCAAAATCTTGATGTAAAACTCCAGCACTTAGAACCCTCACAGAGAGATCAGTTTGAAAGGTTGATCAAGAAATATGAGGATTTGTTTCCTGATGTTCCAAAGAGAGTTACTATAGCCTCTCATGATGTAGATGTTGGTGATGCCAAACCAATAAAACAGCATCCATACCGGATGAATCCTGAAAAGAGAAAGATTGCTGAGAAAGAGGTTGAGTACATGTTAAAACATGATATTATCAGACCCTCCAACTCCGATTGGAGTTCACCCTGTGTGCTAGTTCCAAAACCTGATGGAAGTACTAGATTCTGTACAGATTATCGCAAAGTCAATGCTGTAACTAGAACTGATGTGTTTCCAATACCTAGGATTGATGATTGTATTGATAGTGTAGGGCAAGCAAAGTTTCTGACCAAGATTGATTTATTGAAGGGTTATTGGTGTGTGCCTTTAACTGAGAGGGCCAAGAGCATCTCTGCTTTTGCCACACCATCTGGATTGTACCAGTATGAAGTCCTACCCTTTGGCATGAAAAATGCCCCAGCCACGTTCCAAAGGATGATACAGTCTACAATCGCCGGATTGCCACACACGGGTGCGTACATCGATGACCTGATCACATGGAGTGACTCCTGGGAAGAACATCTAAAAGATGTAGAGACGTTGTTCCAGCGCCTGACCCAGGCTAACCTGACTGTTAACCTGAGCAAGAGTGACTTTGGTTGTGCTACTGTCACCTATCTTGGCTACGTCATAGGCCAGGGTAAGGTGGCACCCATAAATGCTAAAGTCCAAGCCATCATGGACTTTCCAGTTCCTGACAACAAAAAAGCTTTGCGCCGCTTCCTTGGAATGATCGGGTACTACCGCAAGTTCTGCAAGAACTTTGCTGAGATTGCTCTCAGTCTAACTAACCAACTGAAGAAAGGCGTAAAGTTCACCTGGGATGATGCATGCCAGAGAGCCTTCGATCGCCTGAAGTCTCTGCTGTGTCACTTCCCCGTGCTCAAATCTCCTGACTTCAACAAACCGTTCTCCATCGCGGTCGATGCTAGCGACCAAGCTTGTGGATCTGTGCTCCTACAGAGAAGTGACTCTGATGACATTGAGCATCCCGTGGCATACTTCTCCAGGAAGTTCAATCGCCACCAAACAAACTATTCCACAATAGAGAAGGAACTGTTGGCTCTCGTCCTTTCTTTACAACACTTTGAGGTTTATGTTTGTACAGGGGAAAAGCCAATGATTGTGTACACTGACCACAATCCGTTAATGTTTTTGAGTACGATGAAAAACAAGAATCGGAGATTGTTGAATTGGAGTTTGATTTTACAGGAGTTTGACTTGGAAATTAAGCATGTGAAGGGTACAGACAATGTAATTGCTGATTGCTTATCCCGTGTTTGAATGTGTATATATATATCATGTGTTTGAATATTGTATGATATGTATATATAGACAAGTGTTCACTTAACCATTTTGTATTGAAAAGAAAAATTTTGCCTTTGTGAGTCAAAATTTTTCCCTTTTGGAATGGAGGTGTAATGTGAATATAGGCCACTAGATGGCAGTATTTACCTTTTTTTTGTTAAGCTCAGACTGGAGTCATGTTTGGACATGTTTCCAGACATGTCTGGGGCAAGTCCCCAAAAATTAAAAAAAAGAGGTCTAAATGTGGGTGGGGTCTGCAAAAGAGTATATAAGGAAAAGAATTGAGACAGTAGAGTAGTAGGAGAAATTGCAAGAAGAAGGATACGTGTGACCAGACCTGTCATTTCTGTTCAAGACCTGTGTAGTTTCTTTTGTGGATTTCTTTGCCTGTGTTTGAGCATTTTCTTCATCCAGGACATCACCAAGCCACCCCACCAAGAAGGGACTGTAATTATTTCTGTTTTTTTCTTATTTATCAATCTTGGTCTTTAGTTGTAGGTTGTTATTAGTCTTTGTCTTTGTTAAAAATTAAATGTGTTTTAGTTGTTAAAACTGTGTTTGTCATCCCTTGCTGTTGCTGTTGTGTTATAAATGTAATAACAAATTGGGGCCATAACACATAATGCGGATGGCCGTCAATGGAAGACGAAAATAGGGCTGAGCTGGCGATAGGAATGAACACTGTATGCAGGGGTTTCCGACCACAACCTTCCCCAGACCTCCTCCATTTTGCTTTAATTGCGTATTACTGTGGCCTGTAGTGAGAAGCAAGACTAAATGGAGTCATCGAAACTGACTCTACAGCGGCCACCCTCACTGAACGGTGGGATGAGTGAGTGAGTGCAGTGATGGCTTAAGGCACTAACACCAACTCTAGCACAGCAGCACAATCCTAACACTGAAGAATTTTGACTAATGAATTGGGACAGTATTGCTGTATAAGAATCTAATCTACAGCGATTTGTTCCACGGTCTACAACTGAATTTAACAACACTTATTAGGAGCAAGAAAAATTATACAGCCACCTCTGCATGCATGGCAGAGGAGTCTCTTAACATAATTTATATCTTATTTCTTTGATCAAGACAGTAATGCGATAGTAGACCACTTAACTTGAGGTACATACTGTTACACCAACCTGCAAGAACATAATGCAGGCTTCAAACAAGATAATTTTACAAAGGAAAATGCATACATTATAGGGTCTACCACAGTGAGCCATAGTTAATATTAGCAGAGAGGATTAATTCAATGTGACTCTGACAAATTAGGGTGCGTGTTGGAGGAGACATGGTGATAATGAGGGCAGAGGAAGTGGTGGGGTGATGGAGCTTCTGAAGAAGAGCGCTGGCACAGAATAAGAAACACCGTGGAAACATCTGCTGCGGTACAGCATCAGAACGAGAGGAAGCAGGGAGGGGGAAAAAAATAATGAAATCACGTGCCTGCAGGTAGGAGTGCAGGGTCAAAGGGTGCTTCAGGCAACATTGCACACATGCAGAAACAAGTTAGGGAGCAATGCAGGCGAAAGAGAGAGAGAAACTGAAAGACAGAGAAAAAGCAAAATAATGAGAGAGAGAGGAAAGGATTGAGAGACTTTAGGCCCGAGACGGCCGAAGCCGGCGAGGGGCTATTAAAACCCCACGGTTCGGTTATTATTATCCTTTCCGCATTTTGAACGCAAATATGACCCCTTGAACATTATGGAAAAGTCAATTTTATTTGACCAAAAATTCAAGTCTGGTGAAATTTTTTTTTTTTAATTTGAAGTCCCCAAGAATAAATATTGAAAAATGACTTGGCCACGCCCTGTCAAAAATCAAAATACATTGCGCTAATGGGAGCCCACCCCAAGCTTTTTTCCACGTAGAAAAATTAAACTTGGTACAGACATAGCCCATGTTTCTGACGTTAAAAATTACACTATGGCCCCACCCTAAGTTGGCCATGTTACGCAGAAGCGTGGACATATGAAATCACACCCCGCATACTTTAAACATCGCCTCCCAGGGTTTTCATCCAATTTGCACCAAACTTGGTGAAACTCACCTAGACACATTTGTGGTCAAAAGTTACTATTTACATTTTTGATAAAATGTTGGGCATAGCTGTGATAAGCTTACTACGAAGCTGCCATTTTCAGAAGTATAAAAGTATGTCTCTCTCACGCATACAGTGTCGGATTTAGTTGAACCCAAAGTAACATTTGTGCAGACTGACAACCTGAACACATTTATATGGAAAATGGTTCTCCAGCGCCCCCTTTACTTTTGGAATGGGAGGAAAACAATTATTTTGACACAGTCAAAAAAAAAAAAATTGGCAATTGCAAATTGTACACTGAAAGACAAGATATGCTGTCCTCTCATTGTTGATTGGCTCCACCGTGCACATGGGAGGTGATTGCATGGGAGGGTGAGGGCCATAACACCGCTTGTGGTTTTAATTTTACTTTTAATTTTAATTCACTGTCAGATCAAAACAAATACCCTAAAAATCACTTCAGCAGCCTCATCCAAAAACAAAATAACAAATCAACAGAAAAATTTAACAATAAAATTTGTGTCCTCGGACACGGATGCCCCTGCCACTGAAAGTTGTGATTTTTTTGATAAATAGACCACGCTTCTAGGTGGTTCAGAGGATTTGAGTCAGCCCTAAGCCTTTGACAGTCCGAAAACATGTTCAATAGTCTCCTAACTTCCACAAAGAGCAGCCAGAGGAAGAGAAAGAGAAAGAAAAAGAGATTGGACTGCTCCTGCTTGGCATTCACTCTGACACAGGGAAATTAACTGGAATAACATAAGCGTCAGCTACTTAGTCAGCACTGCCATTTTTATCCCAAGCAATTTACAGACAACTACACTAATCAGGGGCCAATCCCCCTTAATTCAATATTGGTTTTAGGGCCTTATTCAACAGCTGCACTGATCTTATTGTGGTTACACTGGGGCCTGAATCACCAGCCTTTCAAGTTCGATGCAAAATGCCCCATCTGCAAGCCTATAAGCAGCCCTGTATGTACTCAGTTCATACTCATCTGGTGCTGCCAAGAACACCTCCAAACAGCCCTGACTAATAACAACTCTTGAAGCATATTTGCAGAAAACCACTGAGAGAATTAAGCAGTCATGTGACAGCACGGCTCGGGAAAAAAAAAACAAAAAAAAAAAACATCTCCTGATGTCACTGCGTCGGGGGGTAGTACTTTAGAAAAGTTACACAACTCTAAAACGTCACAGAATGCCTAAAAATCACAAAATTCCCTCTGGCAGTTTCCCCACATCGGAGATACACCAAACAGCCATAACATCATGACCATTCGCCTCATATGCTGTAGGTCTCCCTTCTGCTGCCAAAACAGCCCTGAACCATCGCATGGACACCACCAGACCTCTGGCATGGTGCTGCGGCATCTGGCACCAAGACATTTAGCAGCAGATTTTTAAGTCCTGCAAGTTGTGAGATGGGGCCTCCATGGATCGGCTTGTTCATTCAGCACATCCAATAGATGCTCAATTACAGTGAGATCTGGGGAATTTGGAGGTCAAATCAGCATTGCAAATTTGTCGTGGTGTTCTTCAAGATATTCCTGAGCCATTTTTGCAGCGAGATAGGGTGCATTATCCAGCTGAAAGAGGCCACTGCCATTAGGGAATACCGTTTCTATGAAGGGGTGTACTTGTCTGTTTTGCATATAAGTAAGTATCATAAAGAGGAAGAACTGATTCAATTTTGGACAATTTACAATTTCTAGATTGGCCACCAGGGGCCAAAAACTGAAAAAAAAAAATCACTGTTTTTATCATATCTCTGGAAATATTTGTCTGATTGACCTCAAATCAAGTGCAAATGAAAGGTCATGACCTGAGGATGTGTCCCACGATGACATTATACCTGTTTGGTTCAAAATTTTGAAACAAGGTAGAGCTTTGACACATAAAATTCACCGTTTTTGCTATATGTTTGGAACTATTTCTCCAATTGACATGAAACTATGCGCAACTGCAAGGTCATGACCTCACAACGTGTCACATGATGACATCATACCTGTATGGTTCAATATTTTGCCAACAGGTGGCGCTTTGTGATGGAAAGTGACCATTTTGGCCATATCTTCAGAACCATTTGACCGATTGACCTGAAATTAAGTTCAAATGAAACTCTATTCAAGGATTAGGGAATTGGAGAATTGGGGGCATTCGGGGATATACCCCCAGCCGTCGCCTGCGACAGCATAACCCTAGCTATTTTCATGCCTTGAGTGGATTTTCATTGTGTTCATTCTGCGTTTATTTTTCCACCGCCATTTACTGTTTACCTTCTCTAGCTTCTGCATGAACTCAAGTGATCTAGAGCTGCTTTGTCATAGGATGTGCGCGAATGCAACGTCAGACCTGCATTTGGGGGCAGCCTCAAGCGTCCCCAAGAGACCGCCTACTTCTCACTTTCTTTGAAAACTACCAGTTAGTTTGCTCTATGGCCCCTGAAATAATGCTGTAAAATCGTTGAATAACAGCATTTAGAAATTAGTTTGCACGTAGGGGTGAATCGAGATCACGATCTTCTGGCGATATATCCTGCAGACTTAGTTCTGACACCTGTTCCATCGGCATGAACATTTTCAGCATTTTGAGCTACAGTAGGCATTTAGTTGGCTCTGACCACACGAGCCAGCCTTCGCTCCTCACACAAAATGAGCCTTGGCCACCAATGACCCTATCATCAGTGCAACGGTTTTCCTTCCTTGGACCTTGGTCCGTAGGTACTCACCACTGCAGACGATAAACAAACCACAAGAGCAGCAGTTTTGGATATACCCTGACTCAGTCTTCTAGCAATCACAATTTAGTCCTCGTCAAAGCTGCTCACATCCTTACACATGCCCGTTTTTCCTGCTTGCAACACTTTAACCTCGAGGACAAAATATTTACTAGTTGTGGAATATATCCCACCCACTGACAGGTGCCATTGTAACAAGATGATGACTGTTATTCACTTCACCTGTCATTAGTCATAATAGTATTGTTGATTGGTGCATATACATCCTGCCCTCACTGAGAGAGGTTAGAGACTGGGGTTTAATAGCTATTGAAAAAACTTTTACAAAGCAGCCTTTTGCACTGCATAGTCAGACACCAGCTCTATACCCTCCACAGGTTGCTTGAGGGTGCATGGGAGTTTGCCCAACCAGTTCACATGTGTTTTGTGGACTTGGAGAAGGCATTCGACCGTGTCCCTCGTGGCATTCTGTGGGAGGTGCTTCTGAAGTATGGAGTCCAGGGCCCTCTACTAAGGGCCGTGCGGCCTCTGTATGACCGGAGCAGGAGCTTGGTTCGCATTGCCGGCAGGAAGTCAGACCTGTTCCCGGTGCATGTTGGACTCCGGCAGGGCTGCCCTCTGTCACCGGTTCTGTTCATTATTTTTATGGACAGAATTTCTAGGCGCAGCCAGGGGCCGGAGGGAGTTCGGTTTGGGGACCACAGGATCTCATCTCTGCTTTTTGCGGATGTTGTTGTCTTGTTGGCTCCTTTGAACCAGGACCTTCAGCATGCACTGGTGCGGTTTGCAGCCGAGTGTGAAGCGGCTGGGATGAGAATCAGCACCTCCAAGTCCGAGGCCATGGTTCTCGACCGGAAAAAGGTGGCTAGCCCCCTCCGGGTTGGAGGAGAGCTCTTGCCTCAAGTGGAGGAGTTTAAGTATCTTGTTCACGAGTGAGGGAAGGATGGAGCGTGAGATTGACAGACGGATCGGTGCAGCGGCAGCAGTAATGCGGTCATTGCACCGATCTGTTGTGGTGAAGAAGGAGCTGAGACGAGAGGCAAAGCTCTCGATTTACCAGTCAATCTACGTTCCTACCCTCACCTATGGCCATGAACTCTGGGTCATGACCGAAAGAACAAGATCTCGGGTACAAGCGGCTGAAATGGGTTTCCTCTGCAGGGTGGCAGGGCCCATCCCTTAGAGATAGGGTGAGGAGCTCTGACACCCGGGAGGAACTCAGAGTAGAGCCGCTGCTCCTCCACGTCGATAGGGGCCAACTGGGGTGGCTCGGGCATCTCCATCGGATGCCCCCTGGACGCCTTCCTGCGAAGGTGTTCCGGGCATGCCCCACCGGGAGGAGGCCTCGGGGGAGACCCAGGACACGCTGGTGGGACTATGTCTCTCGGCTGGCCTGGGAACGCCTCGGGATACCCCCGGAAGAACTGGAGGAAGTGTCCAGGGAGAGGGAAGTCTGGGCATCCCTGCTTAGACTGCTGCCCCCGCGACCCGGCCCCGGATAAGCGGTAGAAGATGGATGGATGGATGGACAGTCAGACACCTCCAATAACCCCTGCAATGAGTACCACACACAACCTCCGCTAAAATAGAAAAAAATCACAACTTTTGGTATCTTAACATTAAGGTAAGCTGAAAGTGAAATATTCGGGTGTTTAAAAACGTTGAGCGCACGTCCAGTAAAGATAATTTACACTTTAATTTCTTGAGCGACTATGCGTGCTACTGGCTTAAGAAGGTGGCAGCCATGACACTGTTGACTTAACCTTAACGCAACTCATAGGGAATGATATCCCTATCCCTGTGCCTAACCTTAACTCAACTCATAAAGAATGCTACCCCTATCCCTGTGTCTAACCCTAACCCTAACCCAACTCAGCCACAAACAATGGTTTGTTCTGCTCAAATGATTCTACCCAGTGTCAACGAATCAACAGACTCACTAACATGAAACATATCAAAATGGATATTCACCTGAGGTCTCCTCATTGAGAACAAGAAAAAAAAAAGAATATATTATATCTTTACACACACACACACACACACACACACACACACACACACACTCTTTCGGTCGTCTTTCACCCTTCAGCGATGAATGGAAACTAATGGCACGGAGCTGGCAACAAACTCAGTTGGTGTAGTGGTTAATGCCACAGTGAATGGTGTGATTAACATTGCTTTCTCCACAGGTTTCCAGGTTCGAATCCTGTTGCAGACACTAATGTAATGTCTAACTTAACATGTAAACCTTTGTTCACAGCCTCATCGATGTAGAAAAAAGAAAAACACATTAAAAAACAGGAGATAAGTAGTTCAAGAGATAGGACTCGGAGTGAATGACAAGAGGGAACAATACAGATATGGAATGCGGAATTAGTGCTAAATTTTTTATTTTTACCCGTGCCGCATTGACCCCATCCTTTTAAAAATCCCCCAACCCATCATTCTAAACCCCCTTCTCACTCATAAAAACCCCCCCAAAATATTTGGGCCCCCTTTTAAAATCATTCGGCAAAAAAAAAAAAACCAAAAAAGTGGAGGTTGTGTATGGCACTCATGCCACACCGGCTAAGTGCATTTCAGAGGGACTGTGAGGAATGTCACAACCTGATAACTCCATTCCTGCACAGACAGCACGGGGCGAGGGTACAGAAGGACGACTGGCTGTGCTGCTACACAAGCATCATCAAAAACAGCAACAACCAAGACGTCTAACATGTTTCCTTCAGAGCAACTTCAACCCCAAACATTCTTTCTCTAATGCAGACGAAGTGTCGCTCCACATTTTCAACCAAACTAATCATAGTTATATCTAGGGGACTGAATCTAATAAAAGGCGCCTTTAATTGTTTATTCAAAAAGCCAGCCTTGCAGCACATGGTGAAAATGCAAAGCAGATGCGTGCATGAGCAGGTCCAAAACCCCTCGAGAAAAACAGTGCCACTGGGTGAGGCAAGGAATATCCTAGAGACCGAATGCCTTCCTGGACAATGCTAATGCTAACCATACTTTCAAGTGACTCCAACCAATTAATGCATCATGGGGTGCTTTTCATTAAGCTAGCGCCTCTCCTTGCTTCTCTCGCTTGAGTCTCATCGTGTCTTAGCTCGACCCATGGTAGGCCTGCGACAGAGATGCACAGAAGCGCCACAAGGATGGAGGAGCAGAAAGTTGCCCGATGAGAAATCTTTTGTTTCATTAAGCAAGGTCACATGTGGACATGCGGTGTGTAAATGTCACACACCACGAGATAAAAGGCTTCGGCAAAGGATACAGTAGCGTTCCCTCACTTTAAGGTCCCCGAGAAGAAAGAGGAGAGGACTCTAAGAAGCACAAAAAAGCATAATGAAAAGCATCCACAGTCTTGGACTGGAACAGTTGGTTAGCTTCCAGGCCATGGTTGCGTTCTAAAGATAATGTGGTTTTAGCCGGCAGGAGCCCTTTATAATGGGACTTAACCATAGGTAGTAGAACTCACACTGCACCCACCAGTAAGGAGCTTCAGTCAGCACAATTAGGAAGTGGGACATGACAGTGCAATAAGATGCTACAGATACCAAGAATAGACAAATAAGGACATGAACAAAATGGACAAAGAAATGACAGCAATGAAGGTTGCCCTATGAGTGGAAAACACCACCAGCATAAACTCACGTCAAGTCATTTCAAGTCTTGTGAGAACTGTCTGTCACCCTACACAGCTTCTGCTCAGCGGGTCACACTGTTTTTCGCCTTCAGGGACTCCAAAGAGACACAAGTCTTTAACTGAAGCTCAACTCCTGACACTTACTTTAGGGCAGCAGTAGTTTTTCAGAAACAGAAAAACCTTTTTAGAAACAGGAAAAGTTGACGCCCCCAATGCCAACTGCCCTTAAAAGGCCCAATATGTAATTCTCTGCCACTAGAGGACGCTTAACCAGACAATAACAAGAGACCAAGTTTGATGACGCATGGAATTATGGGAGTTGTTGTCTACATCAATTTACCTGCACCGCTGACAGCTAAATTTTCCGACGTGACATGGCGAAACCATGTACATGGACGAGGTAAGGTTATATTTCTTTACTTTTAAATACGTTCATCTTATTTCATTCAAATAAAAAAAATGTAAGGGATAATGATTAGTCAGCCGTTTACAGCGCTTATGATGTGCTGCAGGTCAGAGGCTGAGATGGGGCTGGCTCATGTTGCCCATCTTTGTAGAGAATAACAACAGATGTGAACACTCTGTTGCTGAATCCAAATGCTAAAGGTAACAGACATCAAGGAAATGCCACTGTCAGCTGGCAATGTATGCTTTCAGTTGCTCCTGCCGCTATTGCTATAGCTTCCTTAGCCACGATGTGCTCAACAGACCAGCGGTTATCTGTCGAGACACGCCGATAGACCAAACTGAATCGAGTATTCAAGGGAGCCGTATTCTAACTGCAAGTAATGTACCCAACATAGTGCTGACTTCTTAAAGCGCACAAACGATGTGCCATACACATCAGCTTTCTGTTTGTCATGAAATATCACAAGAAAAATTTTTTTTGAAGTGGAGTAACGCTACATTTATGTTACCATCTTGGCTTGAAACTCTTTGGCAACGCGAAGCACGCATGCGTGGTGGGTGATTTTCTCAGTCTCGTGCACTCTGTGTTGGGAGTGATGTCAAATGTACAACGAAAAGTAACAGCCCGTGTCCCTACATTGATAATACAGATATCTCTGTCTATGATAATCATTGAATACATCACGGATAATGTAAGTACACAACACCAAAACAGATATAACGTATCTATATATTTTATAGATATTTGAATTGGGAAATTTTACATACTGGGCCTTTAAACAATTTTGGTTCAGCTTCCATGTCATTTACACCTCAGTTTATCGTATTTATGTCTCCCCAACCCACCCTCCCCCCTTCAACAGTCACCAGACCCCACCTTGTTGCCTTAGTGACACTCCCACAGGGTAAGTCCCACACTTTCAAAGCTGCTGCTCTCTGATCCAAACTAAAGCGTACAAGCTCAGAACTCACCCAGCAAAATTACAGGGGAAGAACTTTAAGGAAAAAAACAAAGTACATTTACTCAGGCTTGGGCAGGGAGGTATCAAACAAAATTGTGACAATGAATAATTCAAAGCGGGCTCTGTCTTTATTGTTCTAATTGAGCAGTCGGGAGGCGGCTGCTGCTCGAGAAGAGGGGCTTTGGGAGGGGGAGAGGCTGAGGCTCTGGGGATCCTGCTTGAACAACTGACATGCAAATCCGTCCCCACCCCCTTCCCTTCCTCCTACAGGAGAAGAGACTCGGCAGAGATTTGGCGACCATGCTCGCTGTCAAAACCCAGCAGTGGCGACGGCCAACAGACAATGAGCAGCCTCTAATCTAACGAGCAACATCAGACAGAGGAGAGGAGAGTGGAGAGGACCCTCACATATATGAGCACCACACTGCTCGTGAGAGGTTACGTATACTTGTGAATAACAGGCACAAGGCCCCTTATTGGTGTTTCTTATGGCACATTTCAACTACATGGTACTGGCTCTACTCTACTCTATTAAACACCAGGAACTTTTTTGGGGTTGCTTTTCCATTAGAGGATAGTGCCGCCTCCCTGGTACCTGCTCGTACCACGCAGCATGTTACCGCAGCGACGGCATCCTCACCTCAGTTATATCAAGTTTAGTTTTATTCCGTTGATTTTGTTAAATATTTATGTGTTTAAATCAGGGGACGCACATTACCGTCACCATGTTATGGCACTAAAGTCCGCAAGTTTTTAATTGCAATTTCTGTTTGACATTCTCCTGATGCATAGGATAGCAGCTGGTGTTGTGTCCGATTCGGTTGCACATTAAAGAACGTACCGCCTAAAAACGCAAAGCAATGATACACGTAAAAGGCACAGAGTATTCACATTCAGGCTTCATGAAACATTTCCCTTTGAAATTGAGGGCAAAACACAAAGCAAATGCGCAAATTGCAGGAGATGGCAGAGTATCAGAATTTATGGCTTTACGATGCGTCATCTCATCTGATACCTTTCCTTAGAACAAAATGCTCTATTTTCCGAGCAATTTTCGTAAAATAGGGGCAGCATAATACATTTCTTGAGGGGAATTAGGGGAACAGAATTGGACGTAATTTCTCTTCGAACAGGGTCACAGACAAAGAAATACATTTCATAAATGCAGCAGCTTTGGTGAACAAACTTGTTCTTGTTTGAAAGTTAAGGCAACGCACAGTATATTTATCAAGCTGCCTAAAACAACACACATTTCAAAAACACAATTTGAGGACCTGTTTAATAATAGCAAGTGAAGCCAGTTTCCTAGCGGAAGCGATTGTCTTTTGCAGAGATGATTCTCTCTGACCAATCAGTGAGCTGCAATGTTGCACGTCACATTTTAGTACCTACTAGTACCAGGTTGGCCGTTTTTTGGAACTCCAGGAGAGCAGGTACCAGAAAAAGTACCTACTAGTACCAGGTACTTTTCTCCTAATGGAGAAGCAAAAAAGGCAAGTAGAGCAGAGCCGGAACCGTGTAATGGAAAAGCGCCATTAGACGTACACACACACACACACACATACACACACACACACACACACACACACACACACACACACACACACACGAAATGCACAAGGTTTAAGAACAGTGGTCTTTCGTTGTTGCCATGCGACATCATTGTAACAGGTGTTAGCTATGACTGATAGATCAGCTTTATTTTTGATTTTTTTAAATACTCAAGTCATTTTACCGGCTCAACCTCGTTCTCAGAGATGATGCCCTGCAGGTTCTCATTCCAAACCCAAACAAAACATGCCTCGTTCAGCAGCGAGAGATCTCCAAGAGCTGCTAATTAGTAGAATCAAATGTGCCAAACTGGTGCTGAAAAGAAACCTATAGGGCAAAAGATCTTGACAAACAGGACAGGATAATCCTGCAACATATCGCATGGTACTGAAGTTTAAGATTATCTTATCAAATCAACACCTTTTAGTGAATGGGGCTTTGCAACGAGACATTTTGTTCCACTGTGTGATTAAGAATCACCATCACTTGTGCCAGGACTTCTTTAAGAGGCAGCGATTACCAGAGGTGCTATGGACAGACTGATAGGAGAAGGATGCTGAAGGAAAGCAACCAGTCAGATGCTTAAGGGTGGAAGACTGATTCTAAAAGAAGGCTGAATAACGGACACTAACAGGATGCTCGAAGCCTGACACAAACATGGAGCTGGGAGACAGATACTAATGGGAAACAGGGAGACAAATGCTAACAGAGAGCTCTCATCTTTAGCACCACTTGGAGAGGAATAGGGCTGTGTGATGTTGTTTTACCGTTAGCATCGGTGTCGTGAGCAATCCCCAGGCGAAGAACTCCAGGAAAATGACCACCACCGCGTGATAGACGCTCGGCTCGCCAATCCCCTGGGGCTATGGGAGCAGAAAAGGGCTGTTAGCGAGGAAGAAAACAGAGCGAGGCGCCAACCGGCCCAGAAACAGAGCCTTTAATCGCAAACCACTCGAGCCCAGCGTCGCTTCCTGTCTTTTCTGCAGAAGCTAACATCACGCCACAGCTTCCCACATCCATACAATCATAAATAACATGAGCTTCTTTCCAAAGACAGTTAACCTTCATTGCCCTCTCCATTAATTTACAAAGACAAAAGTTCTGAATTTAAAAGTATTCTTTCCAAGATCTAAAATGCTGAACGAGGCACATATAACAAAGGAAGCATATATATGAGGCAAAACAAAACTGCTTGAGAAACACAATTAATATAACAGTAGTAATGACAAAAAGGAAGGCTCAGTTTTAAGAGAAACAAAAACCTGGCTTATCAAACATAATTATGATGACAAGCCAAGTTGGCCAATATGATCATAACATGGCACAACATTACGCTTCCCATTTACACAGCAATCAAAAATCTTAAAAGCCGCCCTCTCTTCAGTAAGTACATTTCCGCGAAGGGAGCAGTTATTTCCTGATTGAGGTCCTCTAGCTCTCCATAAATTTGAAGTCATTAGTACAGGGTCACGGTTTGCCTTAAAAGCACGAACCCTTCCGTTAATGTGTACAGGTGCAGGGTAAATAAATGAGAATGGATAAAGGATCACTGGCAACAAGAATGTAATCTTGGCAGCTTGGAGTAAGACTTGAACACAAAAATCCTGCCATAGCCAAATTAGTAAGCAGAAGAACAGGAAGAGAAAATACACGATTGCCAATCATGAGGAATAATCCAGTTCATTGAGAATGGTGCTCAATTGTTGTTCCACCTAATAACAGCAAAAGAACAATCGTGCCCACATTCTATGGTTATTGTCCAAAACAAATAGCTTCTGAATTTCAAGAAAAATGCAGTCTAGAGGGAAATTCACTTTCAGGTTTCGTGAACCAAACAATACATGCTTCACTGAGTGCAAATAATAATGTAACTGCTTCATGTAAAACTGTAATCAGGTACGTATAAACCAGGCCTATTATAGAATAAGTTATAGGTCATACTAAATTTCTGAAGGCGGACTAAAAAAACCCAACTCCTACAGACTAAGCTAATTTCAGTCAGTCAAGCTATAGGTGATAAGGCAAAAAAAAAAAACCCCAAAAAACTCTGACATCACTCAACTTCAAAAATATGTAACATGTTTGGATTACGTCGAAATTGACAGAATGCCTCTCATATATAAAATGCCATTCAAAAAATGGTTAAGCACATTACTATCAGAATGGTCCAGCAGACCGATAGACAATAATGTAACTGACACAAAGCTTGGGAAACTTTTCCTCCAACGTTAGACTCGCGACAGAGAGGAGGCACACGGATCAAACTCTTCCTATATTCTACAAGAGAACCCCCGACTTCGTTGTACAATCATGGCGAAAGGGAACGTTGGACGAAGCCTTCAGTTCCGTTATGCATCCCTAAGCATACACGCGTCGATTGCGTTTTCGTTGCTTCATTAAAAAATTAACGGATTGACCATTTGTTTAAAGAGTTTTATTGTAAATTCATACACACCACGTTGCACTGGGTATAGCTAATCTGCTGAAAAACTACATCAATCAATCAATACTTACCTACATAATTTCTTTATTTCTTAATGCATTGTGATTAAATTTTCAGCATTTATTCTTGAGATGTATATCTATCAATAAAAATTATAAAGGAAAGTGTAGATGGTTGTAGTTTTTCAGCAGATTAGCCCTAACCCGTTGGACTAACAGGAACAAACCGCACCTTCAAGTAGCTACCCACTCTAAGGTCGAGTAAACGACAACTTCTCGGGCTCCTCTCTCACAATTTTGACTTTTGGACAGCGTCATAGCCGAATCAAATCAGCCATGTTACTCGAGAAATATCTAAACTCATTTACAGATATTTGCATCATTGACCGATATCATGCTGATCGAGCCCCAAGTTGACAGCAGGCATTGCCGCGCGTTTTAACAAAAAAAAAAAAGTTTTGAAACCGAGAACAGAACACAGTTAGACTACTGTTTGCCAAGCACAATAGTGCGCTGAGATATGTGTAGTAAGTAAAAATGACATGATACCATGCAAACGAAATATCTAGTGACAGCCAACTCTGAAAAGAAACGTCAACACTTAGGAGTTTTCTTGTCTCAGGCCAGTTTAATGGAAAATGCACTGCCCGATCGATATTGATTTAGTCGTACCTAACTACCTTTAACGTTAACTTAGCAAATCAATCAAAACGGTGATTCTGGATTGCAAGCTAGCGAAACCAAGAACGATCAGATGTTCTATTCGCCAAGTTAGGCAAGTAGGACATTAACTTGAGCAGGTCTAGATGGCAACTTCTTCCAACATATGGTTCGATACGATCACCGACCAAGCGCCACATCTGTCAGAGAGCCAGCAAGCTGACTACGTTCGCGACGAGAAAAATAACAGGCTGCGAGCCGCAAGCTAGGAAGCTGCATGTGTCACAATTTTGACAAGCTAAACGCTAGCTTGCTAGCTTACATTCGCCGATAGAATTACTTGGCTAGTTAGCTACATTATTTGATCCGTTTAGCCAACGTATTTAGTGAAACATAATGCTCGCCCACCACATGACAATAGAAAATAACCCCGCCCTCTTCAGTATTACTTAGATGCAATAGGTGTGTATTGCCTAAATAAAATAACGGTATAGATGAGCTGGCTCTAGCAAATATTCACCTGATGTCGCTATCGCTAGCTGCTTTAAATACATGCTGAACCAGATGGGCTAGCTGGCTATGGCTGGCCTACCAGCACATACTCATTTCACGTTACCAGTCATCTCGGTCAGATCAGCACAAATGTGTTTTATTGCCTTGCCAGCAAACTGGCCTGTACGCAAAATGAAACATCGAGAAAACAAACTGAGCAGCTGTTATATCTGCGTTTCAACAATGTTTGCGCTAATGTGAGCTAGGCTACCCATAAGAAATAAATATTTAACTCACACTGCCTCCATCTTTTATAATAATTTTCTTCGCCAGCAAGATGCTGCGGTTCAACCGCTTTTTCTTCTTTTTTTCTCCAGTCATTGTTAACTCGTATCCATTCTTGTTGACAGGATAGAAACATATATTTCCGGACGCCTAAATGTAAAATAATTTCAATGATTTCCTATCTCCCCACCTCACTTAGCCCCATCTTCCTGAACAACCCAGAGCCCACACCGCCTACACAGCACATGAACGCGATTGGGAGTTGTAAAGGACAAACAAGATTGTATCCAGACACGATTGGCGCAGAGCTGTGTTTGTCATGGAAGCCCACAAATGCTATTCGCTGAAATCATCGATTCATTTTCTTCCAGCGGTGAATGAGAGGGTCCGCCATGGTCGTAAGCCCCACCTGTTTACGCCACCAACAAGTGTTTTTGAGCGTGTTCCACTAAATCGGGGTCAGTTTAAGAACGTGATGGGCTCAAAGACGCGGTCCGGAACCTCTGTGGGTATTGGCTTTCATACAGTGACCAATGTGTACCCTGACGTTGCACAGGAGTGGTTCCTCATTAGCATGTGACAGAATGATACACAATTGATTAAGACGAGAAGTTAGTTAAAATGTTGAAGTCTGCCAAATTGGATGAGGGGGGAAAAACAGTTGCATAAGTGACACGTTACATGATGGATTAATTTGGCTACCTGTGGAATACCAGGAACGACACGATTGATTAATTAAAAAAAAAAATAACCCAATGAAACGGTTCAAATGTATGAACCATGTTCCTTGATTTCAAGTGTACCAGATAAATTGAGATAGGTTAATTGAGCAGCCCCCCAAAAAGCAATGGAACACTTTTGCTTATCTTCATGTGCCCGCATGTGAGAGAAAGCGTCACTGAAATCGTCAAAAACCCATAACTACATTCAACCTTCCAGCACGTTGCAAGACTCATCTTTTCAGGCTCAACCCCAAAGCGACACACGCTCTATATTCTGCACCCACCGTTCAGAAATGACTTAGGGCAGAACGCTTCGGTTTCTGCTTTCTTTTTTTTTTTTACGTGAGTACAGTGATATAATGTTGTTTCAGCCAATTGTGCATTAACTAATCCTAATTGGGCTCCAATGTTAATGCATGTTGTTTTTCAAAGGATAGTTTTGGCTTCCTTTTAGAAACACTTTGCACAGCTTAAATATGAAATATCCTGTTCTGGTTTTCTGTACGTTTTTTTTTAAGGCATCTGCCATTTCATCCTTCAAATCACTCAGGATAAACCATCAACAATTAAAATTAAAAAAAAAATTGTGCGTTGGTGAAAATACTGTCAAGCAGTTCCAGTGAGACAGTGGCAATCAGATCCCTTTCAATTAACAGGATCCAATATCCTTGAGATACAAAAAAAACTAGAGGCACTCGTAGAGTGCAAACCTCTGCCAAGGTTGCACAATCCAAATCTTCATTAGTGGGAGCAAAGTTGAGTTATCGTGTGTCATGCGATTTGAAGACGGCTGCCGTGGTGGCCATATTGTTTCACTGATCACGGTGAAAATCGATAGGGTCCAGCCTTGATGTAATAGCAATGCACCCACAAAATTCCAGAGAAATCTGTTCATTGCTTTTTGAGGTATATTGTTCACAAACAGACAAATAGGGTCAAAAACATAACCTCTGCCCCAACTTCGTTGGCAGAGGTAAAAAGGGAGGACTTATTTCTTTGGAGAAGTCCAGCAGCCCCATCCCTACTGGCTGCCAACTCTGACTCATGACAATCTCATTGTTTGCTTATTCATTTAATTCATTCCAATAGATGGAGAATAATGTAATTTGCCATTTGATGAAGCAGCACAAGATGAGCCCCATTGTTGGTCTTCTCTGTGTGTAGCCTCTTGATTGTGAATAGGTTACTTAATTTCTCCTCAAATTGCAGATGAACAGTGGTCATCTATATTTCAACAATATTATAGAAACTTAAGCACTGAATTAAATTTTGTTTCAAATAATGAGCCATTAAATCCACTGTTGTAATTTTCCAGTTTTCAGAGCGGCGGGTAGCATTTTGATTTATGAGTCCATCGTAGGGAAGTATATCAACACCAAACCAGTCTTTGTAGAGCTCCAATTCTGATCTTGATGGCTTAAGAATTTATCACAAACATCCTCATTAAAAAGGGGGAAAAAATTAAAAACTCCAAATTACAAAGATGCAGTCTGATGCCTTGTGGGCATTATATTTGCTCTGGTATGACGGTTGATAGCATTCCTAGTAGGGTGATTCATCATTTTGCAGTCTCCACTTTTTTACTTTCAGACTGAGGTGTCATATACGTGCTGTAATACAGCACTAATACAGAGGACACCTTACCTTTACTGAACACTCCACAGCAGTTCTAAAACACTACCACCAAACACCTTCTGTGAAAAGAAATGCCCTTCCATTCATCCACAAGAGTGCATGGTCAAATGCTGCATGTTTTATTTTATTTAACCAAGGAAGTCCCATTGAGATTGAACTCTCTTTTTCAAGGGACCCCGGGGGGTTCAGATGGGGAGGGAGAGGGCAATTTGCACAGCCAATTAGATCAGGAGAGGATTAGGTGGCAGGTCAAAAGAGCCAGAGTAGGACTTTAGCCATGACACTGGGGAACCCCTTACTCTTATTGAAGAGTGTCATAGGATATTTAATGACCACAGTGAGTCAAGACCTCGGTTTAACGTCTCATCCGAATCCTTCAGTACAGTGTCCCTGTCACTACACTGGGGCATCGGGGATTATTCCACCAGAGGGAGGATCGCAACCTACTGGCCCACCAACACCTCTTCCAGCAGCAACTTGGTTTTCCGAGGTGGTCTCCCATCCAAGAACTAACAAAGCGCACAATTGCTAAGCTTCAGCTACGCGGCTGGAGCAGATCGAATAGTGGCATGGCTGCTGGCATGTGTCATCTAACTTTTCTCCTGCGGAACAATATGTAAATGAAACCCAGTGCAGCATTTCAGGATGCCACTGGATAAGCACATAAGTTTTTAGCTTGACAGCTCAGACCTGCAGAACTGCACTGCATGTCTCAATACATGGAATTTCCTCCAAATTAAAACAACCAGCATAGACACTGACAATGCATTTTGCATCAGCTGTGATCACATATAGCAATAAACGGCAGACACAGAAGAAACCAAACTTTTGTACATATACAGATCATTCCATATGAAACCAACCAATTTTCAGATAAGTTCCATGGGCATAGTCATGGATTTTCTTCAAACTTTAATAGAAGGTCGGTTTGGGTGCCAAATGAAAAAATACCAAGTTTTAGCTCAGCTGGCCCTCTAAAATTGATTTTCTGGGGGGAGCGGGGGGTCAAAAAAGTGAGCGTGGCGGCACAGTTAGCGAAATTTGCATTTTTTTCCATTTTTAACAGGCTGTAAGTCTGGAACTAATAAAGCTAACCCCATGATTTTTTCAGGACTTGTTCTGTAGGCACTGTGCTACCCTTTATTGCCAATAAAAAGTACAAGTAGTTTTAACCTTTTAATTGTGGTTTTATAGGCCATCAGAAATGCTACTTTTACAAACTGGCATCAAAAACGTACACATTTAAGGGTACAATTTTCACACCCATCGGATCTCAGATGTGAATTTGTGGTAATATCAGCAATTAGTAATGGTCAAGAGCTTTCTATAGTCACCAATTAATATCCTGTAGCATTATTTATAGTTCTTTAGCAATATTGACCCTCATTTACCCCCCTATGGGGGGTGACCCTTTTTCAACCCCTTTTTTCAGGATGTGAGAATCCTTCCAATTTTAATGAAACCTATATTTTTAGAAAGCTCTTGATGTGCACTGCCACTAAAATAAATTTCATTATGAAACTAGCACACCTTGATTAAAAAATTGTCATTTTCTTCGCATTTCTTCCTAAAATTAACCCCCTTTTAGGGATCATTCACAACTCTCAACAATTTCAAAAATTGAGTGCATTTTTTTTTTCAGGTCCTCCTCCCCCAAAAATGTACTGTAAAAATATTCAGTTTTAATTTTTAAAAGAGGAATTATTGAAGTGTAAACAGATAACCCCACCCCTTTGATGTTGAAAATCGTGAATGGCCCCTTCAGCTGCTTTAGTTCTTACCAATACAATTACAAGAGTCGCTGGCGTCTAAACCACTTAGCAATTCTGTCAAACTCATAATCTGAAAGAATGTACTGCCTTCAAGATCCTGCAGTACTTGATGCAGGGATGATTAACAAATGGTTCAGGGGAGCATGACAAACGTCATCTTTATTCTTGGGCCTCTGAATCTTCCGCGGTGATCAATGAAAACACACGAGGGTTGACTGTCCTTTGTGATCAGCATCCATCATCTGCCAAGACTGAAACCCACCATCATCCCCAGACACAGGTTTCGCACTGATGGAACCATCAGCTGAAGGAATAAAGCTGCGATTGTCCCTGGAACCAGGATTTTTAGGAGCATCTTCAAAACATCTGGCGATGCTGAAACAGC
The DNA here is from genome assembly GCA_029721435.1 of Gymnothorax reevesii. NCBI lineage: Eukaryota > Metazoa > Chordata > Actinopteri > Anguilliformes > Muraenidae > Gymnothorax > Gymnothorax reevesii. The sequence goes on from CM056575.1 coordinate 34,167,568, forward strand.
AATAATGTAAAAGGCTTTCCATCATGGCACCTTGCTGGAAAATGCAAAATTTCAGTTCCAGGTAGTTTCAAACCAGCCTGCCTAAAAATATTTTGGAGAACACTGCAATCTCTACCTGCAGCAGAATATTGAGTGAATACATCCATTTTTACAACAAAGCCTTTCAACTGTTTTCATTTCACAAATTGGTTTCTTGGCCATTACATGTCAATTAACAGGCTTTGTCATGAAATTACATGTAGGCCCTACTTAGTACATTGAAGAAAGATTAATGGCTTCACGACTTCTAATCTTGATGAAGTTGTTTTTTTTGAAGATTTTTTTTTTATTCCCTGTGCCCAAAACTTACCTAACATGTCTTTTAATAACAATCGTTTAAGCTGAGGATGTTTCCATCGGTGCTAGACTGCGAGGTACCTTCTCCAACTTAGGGAGCCATTGTGTCAAGACATGTGCTCATTAGCATGTCTTACCACCTATACAAATGTTGAGGAATCATTGCTGTCATCTCTTTTTGGAAGGATAAAAACAAAAACAGCAACTCCAAGTTTGTCATCTTCTACGACACCTTTCTGCTCATTTTGCAGCACAAAAAAAGAAAACATATGGGAGAGGCGCATCGATTTTGTTTAAATGAAGGTATGCTAGTTCCATAATAAAATTTATTTTGGTGACAGTACACGTCAAGAGCTTTCCAATAACATAGGTTTCATAGAAATTGAAGGAAACAAACATCTTGAAAAAAGGGGCTGAAAAAGTGTCACCCCCACAGGGGGAATAAACTAAGGGTCTGTGTATATTACTGTAGAATTATAAATGCTACAGGATATTAACTGGTGGCTATTGACAGCCCCTGATTATTACCAATAGCTGAGATTACCACAAATCTACATATGTAATCAGATGGGTGTGAAAATTGTACCCTGAAATGTGTATGTTTTGATACCGATTTGTAAAAGTAGCATTTTTTATTGTCTATAAAACCACAATAAAATGGTATAAGCTAATTATATTGACAAGAAAGGGTGGTAGTTTGCCTAGAGAACAAGTCCCGAAAAAAATCATGGGGTTAGGTTTATTAGATCCAGTAAAACAGCCTGTTAAAAATGGGAAAAAAAAAAAAAAAAAAAAAATTTGCTCATTTTGCCAACTGGGGTGCCACACTAACTCCCCCTCCCCGGTTGATCCCTGGTTGACTTCATGTGGAATGACCCATAAACAGACCACCCACTTGAACATTACATTACAGGCATTAGCAGATGCCCTTTCCCAGAAAAACATACAGCACAAAATGCATTTTAGAAGGACCAAAAGTGCTTCTAAATACCCTACAAATTCGAAGCAGTCCAAGAATCAGAGGTGACCACTAAACTTGGATCATGTGGTAATCCTACCGCAACAACTAAAGCTACAATTAAATTATAAAGACATACATTTTTCCTACTGAGCGGTGTGCTGATCAGCTTTCCGGGAAAGTGAATGAATATGACATTCGAGACTTTATGAATATTTTCGTTATTGATCAACCAGTTCTTCTGCCAGGAAGTACAACTGACCAGCCACCAGAGTTCATGTGAGGAAGATGAACGTCAGAATGTATATCAATGTTCTTACAACCTCTGCTCAAAATTTTCCATAACTACAAACTGATTTTCCTTTGAACCTATTTGACGGGGAATTCAGAAGTCAGAAAAAGCATTTTCCATGTAGGGAAGTGTCACTTAAATACTCCATCTGCTGGTTGAAGGGCTTCACAGAATCTAATCACATTTCTATTGAGTGAAATATTCAAACCCAGGATGCCATGTCTTCATGGTCACAGTATTACATCAAATTGAAAATATTTGCATCTTTTGCATCATGTTGCACACATTTCCCTGTACTTCAGCAGGACATATTTCAGATCTTTGGAAAAAAATCATTCTAAACTAGATTTTAAATAGGTTGTAAGTTCTACAGGTTCAAATGAACCACTTTGCGCCCGCATTTGGAAAGTTATTATGCCAATTGACTCATCTGTCCGAATATGGATTTTTACATGTTTTTTTCCCCCCGATTGCCTTGGTCCAGAGGTCCTCGGTCTTATCCAGAAAGGGTTGGCGAGGGTGCAGGCTTTCATTCCAACTAAGCGGATACATGCCCGATTCTACAAATCAAGGTCTCTAGTAGAGAATCAAATTCTAACCGATTATGAATCTCTGAATATTTGCTCTCAAGATGTGAAATCACCCACACTTTGCTGTAAATCAATGCATCCAACTAGTGCTGAAATGTATAAGCGACACTGAATTTTACCGTTTCACACCATAAAATGCCATGGGCAACTCAGAATAATGATATGAATGGTCCCAACTAAGGCAGAGCAGTCATGTTTGGTTTTGTACAAGTTAGGAGTCAGAGGATTAAGCAACTGTATTATCGGGTTAATCACTCACCTCAAAATACCTTTTCTTGATGAAGTAAAAATTCAACTAAATATTATTCATGGTAATTCAATCAATATTTCCCAGAGTGCAGAAAATCTTTAATACTTTCAGATCAGTTCTGAGAGGTGAATTGTAGCCATTTACATTGTTCATTATGCAGTCTTTCTTCTTAAGGGAATTCCAGGTAGGACAAGGGTAAACGGCTCACCATAACAGAGGAACAAACAACACTAAAGCTAGTTCGTACAAAGCTGATAAAATAACAGATAAATTAAAGAGGAGAAACACTGGCCTGTCTGATATTGTAGGAAACATAGGATCCATCAACTGTACTCAAAGGAAAAAAAACAACATGAATTGGTAGTTCGAAGATGAATATAAATCTTGGACTTTAGAGAACCTAGAAGAGTTAAGTTTTCGGTCCAAATTAAAAATGCCAATGCAACCATTTCTAAGTCCTCGTATCTAGAAGAGTTGTTTTCAGTCCAAATTAAAATGTCGATGCAAGCTTTTCCAAATCCTCTTCAAAAAAACTACCATTAGAAACAACCACTGTAAAACAATTTGAGGTGAAATTAGGATACTGACGCTGCCCTGTTGTCCAATATGGACATTTTCCAATGAAAATATGTAAGCTACTCAAATTCAAAGGAAATCTGCCAAGAATGTGCCGTTCACCTCTCAATAGCAACACGACGATTGCTGGAGAGATCAAGTCCTCTGAAAAATTGGAACCTGCTTTACTACGAAGAAAAGAAGCATACATTTGCCACTTCCATCTTGCTCTTCTCTGTCTTCTGCAAAAAACACAGCCAACTTCCAGCTGAAGTGAAAGAGAACCTTCGTCTGAAGTGAACTGCAAACTAAAGAACTGCCCCTTAAATGTCAGAAAATGGTCATTTTAAGACAAAGCTGAACTAGTTAATGATAACTTAAACATCCAGATCAAAACTCTCATGGCTTCCACAATTTTCTCTTTAATAGCAATATCAAATGTCCTACAGTTCTTTTACAGCAAGAGGTTAAAAAAGAGCACTCATTGAAGACCTGAATTGTCTGCTTTCACCTTGAATGTTCTGACACCCAAAAGCAGAACACACTGGCAATGTAATGAAGAATCATATCCCCATCAATACGACAAATGCTCTGCAATATAACCAAACAAACAGTAGTGGTAAGCCACCCATTACAGATGCACAGTAATGGAACATTGATGCCAGCTAAGCTAACCACATCAGCTAAAACTAATTATTTACTTAAACATACCAGCGGTGATAAAATCAGCGGAAAACTTCTCAGATCCCAGAACTATAGAAGGAGCGACACACAGCTAGTAACGGTAATACCTGCGATGATGTTAATACCTGCTCAACATTACAATGAATAGGAAAGAAAGCAAGCATTAATCTCACACATACTGTTGTACATTTGTTTAATAAATGGGTTCTGACACCATATTATACCTTAGACGGTATATTAATAAACGCACACACTCGACATCTTTCGTATTTCCTGAATGTAGCTGGACATAACTGACCAGGGGTGCGTTACCCAAAATCACAGATGCTAAGTTACGTAGTTAGCCTTATTGACTGAATGGTCAAACTATGTAATTTGCTAACTTAGTTAGCAACTACGCTTTGGGGAAACGCAACCCAGAACTCCTTCAGTCTCCATCAAGACAACACAGCCATCAGTTCTGTTGGAGCGCCCTCTAGTGTCCAGTACTACAGGCAGTTAACATAACACCACACATACTTCGTAGAAAACAAACCTACGACGAGAGAAAGAAAAAGCAGATCCCAAATAAATCTCCCGTAGCTAGACAGCCAACACAGAGAGGGATGGGGAGCATTACCTTGTGTATTAACCAATTTCAGCTGAGAAAACTCCTCAAAACAAGGGAGAATTAAGTGCAAATTTATTGATTTAAGCCTATATTTAACTGGGTAAGCTACGGTCAGTTGGTGTTCACTGTCACACAGTTACTCAGTCTCTCACCGGCAAAACATTTGAGGGATGGAAAGACGCCGACCACCAGTTTTTATTGTTTAGTCGCATTTTCATTACTTGAAGAGCTGTGCAACTTCACAGAAAAATTGCAAAAATACCCAAGACAGAACCTGGACTCCATATCGGCAATTCTTTTACTTAACATTGGTTTTGTGCCAGAGTCGTGTTTCACTCTAAAAGAGGTTCAGTGATTGTCACATTACTGTGGTAACAAAATTGTCTCAGGACTGGAATACAATGCTGGGTATGCAGGAGTTCAAATATTTGGCGTCTAGACAGATCACGCAGATCTTCGGACATAAATTCAGCAACCTTTAGTGTGACCACAAACAAGCATTATAATATTCTGTTGTTCAAACATTCAAATGCAAATTCAACAATCACTCATGGTAACTGAAAGCAATAGGGTGCCAGAACATTGCCTTGTACTGAAATACATAGAGAAGCTAAAGGAATAAGATGCATTATGCTACACCGGCAGTTGAATTATTCTCTATTGAAAAGAAATAAATGTTCAATTAAAAAAAAAAAGAGTAATTGGATTTATCTGCAGTTATAAGCAGTCAAAATGCCCAACAACACTTGAATTCAATATTGTGTTCTGAAGTTGGAAGTTCTCCAACAGATTTCCATGGTGCAGTTTTTACTTTTTTCTGTGAACAGTCCCTCAAGCTCATACCATCCGTCAATTAACTGAGGTAACTAAGGACTTGCTTTATTTAAACACACACATTCCAAATAATTTCAGAGGCATGATCAAATCTTGTTGTTCTCAACACGTGCATGACAGCACACTTACCTGTATGAACAAACCCTTGAAAACCTTTAACAAGACAGGCCTCAGAACACTGGGCAACAGCGTCTTCACTGCCACAGCGAAAGGATAAAACTCATACAATCACAACAGAAGTCACCTCTGTTACATTGATATAACCAACATTTAAAAACAGTAAAACAGGCCAAAGACGCTGGCACCGAAACTTTATTCTTGCTTGTCCTTGCAAGAAAAGAACTGCATACAATCTAGTGAAAAGATGAATAGGATACATAAGGGAAAATACATAAACCAGATAATCTACTCCCTACTTTACAGTCAAACAAGCTCATTCATTGCGACAAATACAATCATTCTTTTCAAACGACCGTATCAAATTCCAGGAGAGAAACTGAGAAGTTCACCACAGAGCATCCTAGACCACATGTATTACATCGGTGTGCCATTTGTAACCATAGATATAAAATGGAAATCAAGTAAAGAACAATTTAAAAAGCATCTCTGCCAACAAAGCACAGCAGGCGGTCCAAGCATAATCCAGTTCTGCCGGACCAAGATGTCCTCTGTAGGCATAGTGCATCATGCAATACTAATGACATTGAACAGTTTCAAACCACAGACGCTCCATCTGTTCTGGTAACGTTGGAGTGCTGTGTGCACGCACCAAATATTTTGGACCAAGAAACATCGACGCTCTACACATTTTTACAGCAGTCTCACACACTTCCCATTCAGACAGAGGACTCAGAATCAAAGTGTGTTTCCAGCACAAAAAGAAATCAATCTGTGCGCAATGGAGGCAGTTAACATTTGTAATCCTTTGAGGCTGCAGCTCAAAGGGAGATCTGGTCCATACAAATAATGCAAAGCAGCATTTTAAAAAATATTCTGAAGAGTTTTCAGTCAATTGATTGCCTGCAGAGACAGTTCTGGAATCTCAGTTGTCACGGATAAGAATTTTGAGCAATTTTAAGCCTCACGACAGCATTGGATTTTTAAATAATTAAATACACAACTGTCAATTTATTGCCATGTTTGTCATATGGAGGATTATCAAGACTAGAGGAGCAAGAGAAACAAAGGGAAGCATCAGGAAAGTCAGACACTAAAAGGTAAGTTAATGAACAAATAATCCAAGGAGCATTTGATTGACCGTTTTGAACACATTCCATACGCTGCGGAACTACAGCACACCCTTGTTTTAACGATTATAAAAGACACCCCAAATGGAGGAGACTACACCATTGTGTTCCTTTCATTTAAGGCACTATATTAACACTAATGACAAGCCGTTTCACCGACTGATAGCTCGTGGAATACAAGGGAAAAAAAGACATTTGGGAGGGAAGAGAATGACATGCCTCAAAGTGTCAAGGAACTAGCTTTGATACAAAGAGAACCAAGAGAAATCTGCTCTCAACAGTGAAAGATTATTGCTGACAGTCTGCCATTTCATTTTGCTTCGCATAACCTGCCGACTACTGGATGGAAAGGAGCGCAACCATTTCAGAGTCTTTGTAGAAAATTCAACAAGGAGGTGGGTACTAGCACGCTGCATCCCAAAACAAGCAATTCATGTTACATGAAGGATGGCGCCATTTAATCACTCCACCCGAAACATTCTCAAACCAGTAATGACCCCACAAATGACAGTAGTGACAATGTGACAGAATGAAGGAACCACATGGATTAGAGAGCACCTCCTTCTTTCAGTGAGGCCTGTAGGAAAAGGCTGGAACTGCAAAGATGTAGACACTTATAGTATTCAAAAAATGACCAGAGAAGTAGCAAACCGACAAGATTTAGTCATTTTTGGTCCAGAGACAGAAGTGGCTGGTGCCAGTGTCATAGCTCCAGTTTCCCCCTTGGTGAAGGAAGTCCGTTTGTGTGATTTCTTCTCGCAGGGGCAAAAAAGGTGGGGGGGCAGGAACCAGGCAGATTTCTGACAATGCACCAAAGCAAACATGAGGGGGGCATTTAAAAAGACTAAAATAACTGTTAACAGAGGATTAAATCAATTTAGCTGTACCTACGAAATCCATCCCCTTCTGCCAATTAAAATGGATTAGCAGACTATTTGTACAAAATATGCAAGGCACAATTAAGTAGATGTTGAAAACGGAGTTTAGCCCCCAGACACCATGGTCAATGCAAGGAAAGAAAAAGACAGGTGCAATTCAACTTGCCTTTAGTAACATTAGTCCCTTTCTGAAAAAAAAGTAGACTGCTATAAGAAGTTATTGGTCCATAGTAATGTCTTATTTGCTGCCTAAAATGCAGCTCAATTTTTCAATCAGTCTTTTTTTTTTTTAATAAAACTTTACATTAATAGTATTGAAAAAGTGCTTGGTGAGAGAAACAAGGGTTTTCAATTATAATTGTGATCTCAGTTCTATCACAATGTGAGGGAGGAGAGGGCGGCGCAACGGTAACAGTATCCAGGGCCGCCCCAGCTTTCCCGAGCATGCTCAGTGCCTCCAGCTGGGCTCAGTCATCAATGTACGGAATGTCGGGGTCTGAGAAGCGGCGGACAAGTTTAGCGGTGAGCTGGGAATCGCTGGGGGCGGGGGAGGGAGGGTTGGGGTCCGGCTCCTGCTTGGGGGCGAGGTACAGGGATTGGACGCTGTCTTTGCGGCGTGCCGGCTGTTCCCGCCTCTTCACCAGGGAGAATGAGCGTGCCGCATGAGGGGGCGGGGTCTGCATCGACGCCAGGGAGATCACCCCGTGGGGCAGCCTGATGGTATCGGGGATGATGGGCTGGCGGCGCAGCAGCTGTTGCCGGGAAACGGGTTGCAAAGACCCCGTTGCCGCTGCCGTTTGGGGTTCCGGGCTGGCAGCTTTGGAGATCCAGGTTTGCCTCAGCCTCCTCTGCGCCGCAGTCATCATCCCTGTGTTGAGCAGGACGCAGTTAGGGATGGGGTGTCCACGAACCCGACACATGCACCCAACCATGCATGCGGAGAGGAGCAAAGGTCAGGGGGTCAGGGTTCAGACAGTAAATGTCCAGCCCCATCACTCTATCACCCATTAACACAACCACCTGACTTTACCGATTGGCTCCGCCTCCTGAATTACACCCCTCAGCCAATCAGGGTGGTTGGATAAAATACTGGGCTGGACTATTACTTTCTGAGCTGTAATTTCCCCCCTCTCCACATGGGGGCCAGAGAAAGTGGACAGCCCCATAGGTCCCCCCCACCCCGCAGCCATTCCTTACAGATGAACACAAAAAGCATTCATCTCCAACAAAAACCATGCTATTATTCAACTGCCCCAGCAAAACATGCACCCCATATTAGAACTTCCCAACATGCTCGAATCTCTGTTACAGAGCTCAGCAAAATTATACACAAACCCATCAGTGTACAGAAAATTAATATATATACCTGACATCTGATAATTTCCATGCAGTTGCTGATATTGGTTTTAAACACGTTTCTCTGGGACGTTTTGAACAGCTTTCCATTACAGCCAGGCCTAAAGAGTAAAGCTGTTTTAAATCTGTCCGACCCAGGAGGACCGAGGTTAACCACGGCACACAGACATGCATGCAAACTTGCGCTCACGAAAAAAAAAAAAAAAAAAAAAACCGCGGTGCGTTTGATCTGGGAGCTTTCACGACCTGCTACAGAGCGGTTGGCACCTTCACCCTCTTTAAACGCACCACCACCAGCCTCTGCAGACCTGCGCAAGACACGAAGGAGGGAGAGGAGCAAACGGACAAGCGTGAACCAGGCGGAAATGGAGGAGGAGAACGGCGCCGACTGTACCTTAATACTGACCTTCGGCGTCCGAGTTCACCAGCCGGTCCTCCAGCAGGCTCTCAGAGCTCACCGAAGCCTCCGAGTCCAGATTCTCCTGGTCCGAACCGGGCTGCTCCAGCTCAGGCAGCCTGTAGGCCAAGTCCTCCCTATCAAACCCAGGGAGAGAATATCAGCCCACGGCAGCTAACAGAAGACGGGAACCAGCCAATGGGCGTTAACGGCAATTTGTTGATGACAGCCATCAGCCGATGATGTTGCTGCGTAACATAAATCAGTAAATATTAATTTGCCCATCAATGGGACAGGGACAATGAAAGACGAGAAACAGTCTACGACAAAAATGAAATCCATTCAATTTGATCCAAATTCTCTTAACCCCAAAATTACGGCAGCTAAAGGCAAAAAAAAAAATCACGCAGAGCACAAAATGAAATCAGACAACGATATCAAAATGAAATCCGTACAAAACCTGGAATAAAGCCACCCCCTAAACTCAATGCACAGTCCAGTTCCTGAACATTTACCACCCCATAAGTTTTTACTCTGAATTCAAACAAAACACTTTATTCTACGGCTCAAAATTTCATTGGACAGCTAACCAGGTGCACCGAATCAGTGTAGAGATAAAACCAACAGGACTGTAGACCTTCAGGAACAAGGGTGGGCAGGCTTGCTCCGATACACGTCATTGGCCCCAGACATTGACTTGGCATTACTACCCAACCCAACCCCAGGAGTCCAAAAGCTCACTTCTCCTGCTTGATGGACTTGATTCGCTCCATGAGGGTCCACTCCCCCTCGGTTTCCAAGTCTGCTGGCTCATTCTCAGGCACCACATTGAGATCGGAGCGTCTCTCCTTCTCGTGGATCTTGGGAAGAAATACCAAGGGTCAGGTCAACCCCCTGGCACTGGCAACTACAAATCACTGACATTATTAGCTGAAGGGGCGAGTCATACTGGGGTTAAATCAAACACCCCTAAGGCTCTTCGGTATGTCCATGCTGATACCGTGAAAGGGAGCGCAATCGTAACAGTGACTTAAGCCAGGCATGAAATAAACTGAGCTGGGAACAGTGTCACTGTCATCCAAAATGCATGCCAGGAGACCTGTATCACACACTTAAGAAAAGCCATTCAAAGAACAGGTCAATCTAAAGTTCGCCATTGTACGTTGTATTTCAAATAGTCGTCTCACGATTCCAAAATAAGGATGGTTTTGGTAATTTTCAAAGCTTTATTTAAAGCAAAAAACACAATATAAGTTTTGACTAATGTCTGGTCATTATGTTATTCTATTTTTTCAGGCATTTGAATTGGTGCGGCGTGATTTTCACAGTTGTGCCTGTAAAAGCTTTGAAAACCGCCATTTTACCCACATAAAATGGATTCTGACAATCCGGCGACATTAAGAGGGCAGGTACACACACACAGACACCTTTTCACCCCCCCTTCTCATAAAAAGCACAAGACAGAACCTAAAGGAACATGCATCAGGCTACAGGTTAGTAACGGAGGTTCGGTGGGATGAGATCGGTGGTGGTTAACGTCTCCCGGTCATGCACTTGGAAGCCCGTTTATATATGAGAACTGAGGCATTATGGGTACCTACCACCACTCCTTTGCAAGGAGAGGGAAACCTGAGAGGTAACTGCCAGAGCTATGGGGAAAAACACAAGCAGAACCAGGACATGGGGCATGTTACACTCACTGCAAGCACAGCACCATTCATAGACTGAGGACAGTGAGGCCATCTATGAATACTGCCCCGACGAAAAACAAGCAGTGACAGCAAAACAAAAAACACAATGTCCCCATTTCCCTGACAAAAACATTTTTCCTCTTGAACAGAGGAAAACCCGACAGAATCACCAGAGCACAGAGTTAGTCGGATGGGTTCCACACTGCTGGCGTCATTGGCTTCGTATGTTGAATCATCACCTACAGATCAGACGGGAGGCTTTCCAGGCTTAGCGGAGGAGAAACTAAGCCTGGGGTTCAGGACCCCTCATTACCGTTTTTTGGCGCTTTAGCTTCAGCTGATTGACGGCCAGGGCCTCGGCGCACTCAAGCTGCTCGATTTCCTCCATCTTCTCATTGTATCGCCTGGTCTGCTCCACAATCACCATCTCCACGCACCTGTGCCAGAGGCTCACATATTTCAGATTTCAGCCTTCAAAAGGTCAACTATTTTGTCGATTTTGAGTTGGAAATGACCTTCAAATTTGCAGGTAATCACGTAACAGTTCACTTCACTGTTCAAGTACGATTGCTTTCACATTTGGAATGTGTACAGATTAACCATGCCCAAGACTACCTCTTTGAAGTGGACTTGGGCAGGGTACGCTTGTGTTCACACATGAACTAGACTTTGGGGTCAAGTGTACTTGGATCCATGGCAGAGTTCCTAGTGTGAAAGCACCCTAACATTGCCTTCCAAGGGCATGTCTCTGGTAGCCTAAAAAATGTCTCAAATAAAAAAAGGATATTCTTTAAATAGCTCCTGATTGGCCTTACTTTAGACAAAATAAAAGCAATAATAGCTTGGACATCTCAGAGCTTCTCTCTGATAGGTTGAACCAAAAACCCAGTTTGAGTGTGCAGACGATGGGTAAGAGAAGCAAACCACATAAGACGTCTGCAACGGAGGCTAGTGGCGAAGCTGTGCAGAGCAACCTCAAAGTTTATTTTTGCCTACAGCAGCTCTTACAGAGGATCGACGCCAGTGCATGATGACAAAATAATGATCTCTGTATTCATTAAATCTTGATATCACACACCAAACACACTCCTGCAACTTTCAGCAGCAGTACAAAATAAAATAAAAAATTGCAGTGATGATGGTAATTAGCTCTGCCCAGCGGTAGGCATCATATGACCGCCGTATTGCGATCATGTGGTTATCAACACAGCCCTGTTGTATTACGTGTGATGTTATCAACACATTAGATGACTAATGCTGAGAGAAGCATGATTATTTCACAAACACAAGCATTTCCTCTTGCTGCTTTAATCCATTGAAGCCCTCAGAGGTGGAAAATTCAAATTTCCAAGGTGAAAATCCTCAACAGGATTTCATTCAATTCACACTGAAATGACCATCATTCTTACCGTAGAAAACAAAACCAATAAGTGAGTCATGGGAAGAAGGAAGCCACAGCTGGACTCCTGCTTTCCTTTCAGACCCTGTGGACTGGCTACCTCTGGCAGCACCAGCACACCTCCACACAGATCTGAATAGCAGGTCATGGCGGCGCACTCACGTGGTTGTCTTGGCGACATCCTTCATGCTCATGAGGGGGTCGGCGCTGTCGGGGCTTCGGAGGATGCAGGGGGCGAAGACGATGGCCAGGGAGTTGGGAGACATGCGATTGTGCTCTTCTTGCTTCGCCACCCTGCATGGGACAGAGGAGTCACAACAAACATATAATCTCATCCACAGAACCGTACATTCCCCTGGGATCCATACAGCAGTACAAAGGACCCAAACCCTGCTCCCAGAGTACCTACATACTCCGGGGCCATGCCTCTTACCCTGACAATACGTACCGCAATCAATAGCTACAGATCTCACAAAAATCAAGAGAGTAAAACAAGTGTAGAATCCATTCAGTTTATCACTCTAAATCTAAACAAGACGACAGTGTCACCACTATGCCCGCCACGATCAAGGGCCTAAATCCATGAAAAAATATGTTGACATCCATTTTCAAACTCAACAAAGATCATGAGTAGCTTATTGAGTATATAAAATTTCACACATCTAGGGACAATAGTTTAAGAGAAATGTTGTCCCCATTGTGGCCCGGACGGACAGGCGCACAGACAGACAGCCCAATCCAATATCCCCAGGTGAAACTTTGTGTAGGGCGGGGGGAATTAAAAAATGCACTGTAATCTTTACCTACATTTACTAACGAGTGATCTCAATGAGCTGCTAAATGGCTAAAACCGGAGTGCAAAACTACTGAAGCATCCTTGTATGCCATCACTCTAAAGTTGACAATATATACTGAATTCAGTAGTCAGATTAGTTCTCTAGTCTAGACATCCTGATGAGTTGCTTTAATTAGAAAAATCAGGAGTGGATAACTAATTGAGGATCCTGGATTTCATCACTCTAAAACTAACAATATGCATAGCCGTCAGTAGCCAGAAGTCTCACTGAGCGACCAATTAGCATAATCAGGAGTGCAAACTAGTCAAGCATTCTTTTAGGCAATCACTCTCACACTACCAAAATATACTGCATTCCATAGCTAGAAATCTCATTGAGCTGCTAATTAAACAAAACTATATGTGCAGAAACCAAGAGGCTGTCTATTCTTCAGATGTCCATTAACCACTTGTTTCCCGTATATTTACATTACCGCAACTCACGCCTGCCCGATCTCTTATCAGTTGGCTCATCGAACTTGCACGGAAACGTGTGTACTCGTATACTGCCGACCGGTTCCAGTCCCAGAGCCTCGTCTTATCACATTGCTCGCTTTGCATCTAAACACACAGAAGTGTTATCATGAATGCTTTTTGCTTTGTGTCTAAACACAGACAATGGTTTGAGTTTGTGACATTATGATTGGTCTTGGGAGATATAACAAGGGCATACATTCCAGTTTGTAAATTTTGTTTCGTTCATTTTCACCATGATCACATTGCGACAGCCAAACGAATAGATGCTGGTCCTGCTGTGGCAAGACAAAAAGCTTGTGAAGATGCTGTCAACCCGCGGGCCACATGTGCGAAACAGTGATCAACTGGCTAGTTTGCACCCGCTGACTGCGAAAAAGTTGACACTGTGCGAATCCTGGGTAGTCTGCACCAAGAACAGTGTAAGGAAGGAGTCTAGGTACATGTGCGTGAGTTATGATATTCCATTTTGTGTCGAACCGTGCTTCCAAACTTACCATACTGCAAGTTTTTTGCAAGTTTTTTTTTTTTTTTTTTTCCCATGTTGCCGTCATTGTCACCTCGCGATCTGTTTCTTTGCAAGTAGAAATATAGCGTAATTGATTGTGTATATCGCATGGACTAAAGTCAGTGTCTGGATGGTTTAGATGCTAAACAGTACAGCTCTTATGACCCATTACGCCAACGACCATCAGTGAAAATAATCTAACCAGCGCACACAGCAACTGCTTCCCTGTGAAACACGACTCGCATAAGCTATCGTTCATAGACGGATCCCGGACTCAATTGTTCGTGAGTAACAACGGCTCCGAGCGCCAAGCGGTTAGAAAGGTTGGCACAACTCAGTTTTGTTTGCAAAGAGCCTTTTAACTGAAGTTTCACAAAGTAGCAGACGGGCAGATGCTGATGGGATGAAGTCCTCAAAACAGCTAATTATTATCATCTTTTTTTTTTATCCTGATGAGTAGAAATCTTAGTAGAACAGTGGTGGAGAAAAGCCACCCATACAGAGGTAATCTCAGGAGAAACTGCTGCAGCAGGCGAGACCATCCCAGGCTAGCTGACAAGTCAAAAGTAAGTGAATTCTTGTGATAAGTCTCCAATAGTTACTTAAGGGGCCTTCCCGGGTTCATTTGATTTACCTTGTTCCAGCAAGGATATGGGTATAACAACATTACAGTTTATTAGTTGAACACAAAAATGTACCGTTCCATTGGTTTTTATTTACATTGTTACCATGGCATTGACACTAATAAGCAAAAATCACGGTCCGTATAGTGGCAAGCCTTACTCCCTAATCACCCAACCAAAACACTTCATTCCTTTTCCCCCCCATTAGATCTGTCATGCCTATGCAATCACATGTGGATTCTTCTTTATATTGTGTATTTATTTTTTTTTCTAGTGGTTTTTCTGAAAAAATTCCTCAAATGGGTCCGTTGGATGACACACACACACCCAGGAAATTGATACCTTTGCCCCTATCAGAAAAAGCCAATGTGATTGCATGCAGAAATAACCAACAAGTCTACAGTAAAAATTGAGGCAATTTGGTTGAAAATAAAAACTGTAATCAGTACCACAAGCGTTGAAAGTCACCAGATTTTAGATGTTAAAATTATTTGAGGTGGGAGAGCTTCAAAAAAGTCAATTTTAACAAAATCGATGAAATTAATGACAAAATGTTCTAATTTTCTTAAAGTACACATCTTGGTGAACCTTGAAGGGGGGAAAAAAATCATTTTGAACCTGGGAAGGCCCCTAAAGCAAGATGTCAGCTACAGCCACCTTGGCACGGTCACATCACAGACACAACGCTCAACGAGATGATGGATAGAAAAGGCGATACTCACCTGACGAGATGGAAAATGAGTCTTTCCAGAGTGCTGAAGTAAGCAGATGGAAGCTGCTCCAGCTTCTTGTAGATGGCGTGGAGCTGCTCCTGCTTCTCAGGAAGTTCTGTACAGGGGTGAAGCAGCCCGTGAGAATGAACTGCCTGGCATTTCACAACATGCCAAATACTTTCCCCGTTTTCATCTTCAGTCATGTTTCAGTCATCTCCAGCTTGCTATCATAAGATATCAGGTTCTCCTATATATTTGACAGATGTACACACTCGTCAATGATATTGAGAAAAATTCCTCTTAAAGTGCAGCCTCACTCACCCACGGCATGTACAAAGTCGTTGTAGTGCGTGAAGGTCATGAGGGGGTCGGGCAGCTCTCGCAGCCACTGTTTGACCAAGCTGGTGACCGTGTGGATGGGGTAATCATCCAGGCACACCCCGTGGGGATCTGCAAGCAGAGGGGGAATGCCACATGAACCGAGGCCCAAAACCTTTATCCACAAAACTGAGCTTCTAACAGCACAGCTGGGAGCACCATGGGCTATAAGGGTAACCAGGATGAGGAGGAGAGAGAGGAGGATGAGTTGGCTGGTTAGGAGGAGCAGGTTGATTATGTGGAGGAGGGCAATGAGGTAGAGCAGACTGAGTAAATAAGGAGGCCGAGCAGGGCGAGCAAAGTGCATTCAGAAAGTATTCAGACCCCTCCACTAGTCTCACATTTGCCATGTTGCAGCCTTATGCTTAAAACGGTTTGAATTTTTTTCTCATCAATCTTCACTCAGTATCCAATCATGAAAAATAACGCATTGCTGAATATCCCTCGGCCTGTGTACATCTATGGGCCACAGAGAGTTACCATACCAAAACTGACGACGCTGCCATCAATAGTTACTGAGTACTGGGACGGACAAAATTTCCACGGTGAAGGTCACAGTGCTAAGGTCAAAGGTCAAATCCAGCCAAAACCCTGGCAGTACACATCTCTGGGTCACACTGAGTTACCATACCAAATTTGGTGAAGCTATGATCAATACTTACTGAGTGCTGGTCTGGACAAGATTTCCTGCATCAAGGTCAAAGCGCTAAGGTCAAAGGTCAAATCCAACAAAAAACCTGATGCTGCACATCTATGGGTCATAGAGAGTTACCACACCAAATTTGGTGAAGCTGCGATCATTAGTTGCTGAGTATTGACCCGCACAATGTCATGGACAGACGACAGACAGACACGCAGGTGACAATACCCCTCTAAGCCAAAATTTGGCCGTGGGGTAAAAAGCCAAAACAGAATTTTAGAATTTGCAAATTTAAAACTGCAAAAATGCAAATTTGTTAAAAGGAAAAAATAAAATATCACATTTACAGAAGTATTCAGACTCTTTCACTCAGCACTTAGTTGAAGCACAGCGATTTCATCTTGAAGTCCTCATGGATTTGACGCAACAAGTTTCAGCAATCTGGATTTGGGGAATTTCTGCCATTATCCTCAGCAGATCCTATAAACCTGTGTCAAGTTGGATGAGAACCCTCAATGGACAACTGTTTTTGAGTCTCACCAAAGATATTCAGTTGGCTTCAAGTGAGAGCGCTGGCAGGGCCACTCAAGGACATTAACAGAATTGTCCCTAAGCCACTACTTCATTGCCTTAGCTGTATGCTTTGGGTGACCTGTTGGAAGGTGACCTTTTGACCTAGTCTGAGGTCCTGAGCACACTGGAACATGTTTCATGAAGGACAGCTCTGTACTTCGTACTTTTCAGCGAATTTCTCAACCTGGACCAGGGCGCCAGTTCCTGCCACTAAAGAGCACCCCCAGAGTATGATGTCGCCGCCACCATGCTTCACCAATGGGATGGTATTGGGCTATAATGATGAGTGGTGCCTGGTTTCAACCAAACATAATTCTGAGAATTGAGGATAGGTAGTTCATTCTTGGCTGCATGAGACCAGAGAATCTTGTTTCTCACAGTCTGAGAGACCTTCAAGTGCTTTTTGCGAACTCCAAGCGGGTTTCCATGCGTCTTTCAATGAGAAGACGTGTCCTTCTGGCCACTCAGCCTTAAAGCCCAGATTGCTGGGGTGCAGCAGCAATGCAGGCTTCTCCACACAGGATCTCTTATGCTTAGCCAGAGTGGCCATTGGGTATTTGGTCACCTCTCTTACCAGGCCCTTCTCCATGGAATGCTCAGGTTTGGCTGGGCAGTCAGCCCTACCAAGAGTTCTGGTTGTTCCGAACTTCTTTGATTTAAGAATTATGAGGGCAACTGTGCTCTTGGGAACCTTCAATCCAGCTGAATTTTTTTGGAGCCATCCCCAGATCTGCGCCTCAACGCGATCCTCTCTGAGCTCTGCAGGAAATTCCTTCAACTTCATGGCACGGTATTTGCTGATATGCATCGACTGCTGTGAGACCTTGTATAAACAGATGTGTGTCTTTCCAAATCATGTCCAATCAATTGAGTTTATAATAATAATACATTTTATTTATACTGCACCTTTCATTAATTATAAATCTCAAAGTGCTACAGGAAAGAAAGTAAAAACCAATGATCAACAAGAGATTAAAAACAGATCTAAAGATAAAACAGTCAGTAGAATGGAATAGAACATAAGTCATACAACAGCAACCTTAAGTGGATTCTAGTCAAGGTGTTGAAACATTTCAAATATGATCAAGAGAAACAGAAGGCATCTGAGCTAAATTTCTAGTGTCTGGAAGTTTCTGAAAACTTTCGTCAATGTGATATTTCAGTTTTTCCTCTTTAGTAATTTGCTGCAATTGCAAGAATTCTGGTTTTGCTTTGTCATTATGGGGTTTTGAGTGTAGACTGATGAGGGGAAAAATGAATCAAACGGATTTTAAGTATAAGGCCGCAACATAATAAATGTTATAAAAGAGAAGGGGTCTGAATACTTCCTGCACTGTAGGTGGAGAACTCTGACTAAGTTAAAATGGAGTGGGGTACGAGGACAGGGGTGTAAGTGGAGGGGGATGAGGACGGACTGAAAGGAACCCCAGCGCTGCTTAAAACAAGCAGACTGTAACCTAAACTCAAATATAGCTGAAAGACGACAAGCGCAATAAGGTGTTGAAAGTGGAGGCGGGCGAGGAGTAGTAAGCAAGGTTCCTATGTCCTTCCTAAAACCAAATTTGAGCACTTTAAACGCATTTTCAACTTTTTCAAACATTTTCAAGGTGCATTTGCAAGCTCCTCCTTAAAGCGGTGGTAAATTACACATTTAAACTTCTCAGATCGCAATTAATCACACAAACAATGCAACTATAGTTACAATTTCATGTAGCTTTAACAAAATCATTCAAAATCCATTCACTTCTTAAATCATGAAAACATTACAATACAATTCAAGCATGTCCAATGATTTCCAGCGCCTATAGGAGCCCTGAGCGAGGTAAGCCAGCCCGGGACGTGGCATAGGACCCTGATTGACTCACTGGACTCCAGCCGCTGGTGCAGCTCCTTCATACGGTTCGCCGAGCCGGACTTGCGGTAAATTCCCTCGGTGTAGAGGCCGTTCATCTCCACATGCTCCAGCAGCATCTCCAGGACCACGGGCACTGGGGTCTTATCGTTGACCAGCATGCACACGTGCATACCGAAGTGCTGCGAGCTGGACTCCCCCTCGTACTGCAGCGGCAGACAGCACAGAAAGGCAAGGGGGAACCCTCGTGAGCGAAAATTCTATATTATGGCGGCAAATTTTATCGAAAATGCTCACGACCACCTACCTTTGTGATGGAATAGGCGGAGCAGCTTCTGTTGATTTTGTTAAGACACTTCCGATGACACACCATTTTACAAGCTGGGGGGGGAAAACGAACAATTACACAATTATAATTTATGAGCAGATTTATCATTCTAATGTCTGAACTCAACAAAAATCATATATTCTGCAAACTTCACAAAGGTTATGCTTTAAGTATTCCACAGCCCAAAATGAAACACTCCGGATAAATCATCAAGCGCTCTCATGTGGCATTTATATCTTGAAACGATTCCTCACCAGTCAGCGTAAGATTCACTGTAACTATAGTAACACCGCATATACACACCAGGTGATCTCAAATTAATCTTCATGGCCTATGGATAACTGATATCTAATGAGGACAGCACCTTACCTGACCTGTGTTTTATGGTGGTTTATAGAATGTGTAATATGCACCTATTGTTCGTTAGTTTGGATAAAGTCTTTTGCCTGATACATGTACTTAATCAAATGCAAGGCAATGTAAGGCACACTTTGGAATAAAATTATTCACATGGGAGGCTAGTAGCATGTTAGCTCTACACCTTCTGCGAGAAAGGAGGCCTTTGCCTCATTGTTACGGTTCCTGAATAGGAGTCAGAAGGTCTAAGGTTCAAATTCACTCCACCATTAGACCAGCCGTTGGGCCACAGAGCAAGGTCCTTGACCCAAACACTGCTCTGGGGGGGAAGAAAAAAAAAATAAATAAAAAAATAAAATCGGACCCTGCTTATCCTAATAAAATACAAGTCACTTCAGATAAAAGCATCATCCAAATAAGAAACTATTGCGAGGATATAAGGCATTGTGGGTACTCACAGCTGCACATGCAGGCCTTCTCCATGACCCAGATGTAGGAGCCGCACTGGTCACATGACTGCATGATGTTCACCTGGTACATGCTGAACATGTGGTCCAGGGGGTTGTCCAACTAAACACACAATTAATCCATTCAGTCGAGTTCCCACTCACAAATCACAAAAATTCCCTTCGTTTACACTTCATACAGCAGTTTTTGTGCAAAGGATTAGCGCTATGAAAAAACCACTTACATTCTTGTCCTTCTTCCGCCTCTTCTTTCGCGCTTTTGTAGTAGACTGAAATGCAGGAAGGATGTCAAAGATAAGGCAAAAATTGATACCTTTCTTGTATTTAATTCCGTTCCAGAGGTAGCCAATCTCCCATAAAGAATAGCTAACTCAAGAAGCAAAGCACCTAGCGGCTTGCTCACACACTTGCACTTTTGAGTTTAGCAGGCTGTGTCTCCAAAAGATGGAGCTTGTAGAACTCACTGAGCTACATCAATAGCACAACGTTCCTGCAGGATACACAATACATAAAGACGGGGCAAGGGCACAAGTGCGTCTAAAAGCATGTGAAGGCTATGGGGGGGGTCCATAGAGAAAGTGATTGGTGTGCAGGACACATCCCAAATTACTGCCCTCGAGAGGTGGGTGAATACTTCTGCAGGTCATGTTTTGCGGGCTGTGAGACTACAAAGGGGAGCCATTGACATTCATGTAGAGACCGGGTCCTCAAATCACACCCTACGAGGTCTGAGGACTGCTGGTTTTCCACCCTGCCTCTACCTGGGAGTCAGGTGTTAACACAGTCAGGCCAGTCAGAGGCACTAACTGTTCATTTACTTGCCTGGGATAACAGAAAACCTGTGCTGGATTTGGATTCGAGGTCCAGATTTGAAGATCCCTGATGTAGAGCATTCACACTATGGTTAATCCCGAGCCAAATCCTTCCTGAGCTCAGGGTGTTTAGCCCCAGGCTAAGAATGCGTTCACTCTCTGTTTCTATGAGTGGGCAAGCAATGACTTCAACCCAGGGTTGTACAGACGTTTGGGGGATAAATCAAAGGAAATGCATAGCTGAAACTGCCGGTATGAATCGGGGGTCAGTAGAAATCAATGTGAACCATGGTATGGACATGGGCATCGTAAGCCCCAAGCTCACTTAACCCTGGGCTACTGTTAGCCTGGATCTAAGCACTGTGGAACATAAGTGTGAAAACCCTCACAGAGCTTCACACCACTGACCGATTTCCTCTTAAATAGATCACTAAGGGTGCTTTCACACTAGGGACTCCGGCACGGATCCGAGTGCACAGTACCCAAAAGTCCGGTTTATTTCGTAAGTGTGAACACAAGCACACTGTGCTCGTGCACGGTACGCGAGTCTGCTTGGAAGAGGTGGACTCAGGCACAGTTCATCCGTACTCGTGCCGTATGTGAAAGTAACCATACTCAAGCACGGAAGTGGACCATGATGTGACAGCTTAACTATTCAACTCTTTGTTCTGACACATATATAGCGGCGAGAGGATCTCTCTGGTCAAATGAAGAAATTAAATGCTTCCTTGAAATTTGAGCAGACGAAAGAACACACAATAACAACCGGATACAACACAAAGAAATGCGGAGATTTACAGAATAATTCACAAGTATTTACACTTGCATGGTTATTGCCGAACAGAACAGGGCCATGACAAACTTCAAAAAAATCTCTTAAAGTGTGGTACGTGTTGCCAAAGCCTAGCAGTTTACGTGATGAAAAACATCACCTTTGTGTGTATTTCTGTAGATGTATACTGCCACCTGCTGTATTGAAATTTTGACATGTATGCAAGTAGGGGTGGGACGATTTTGAATCGCGATTTTTTTAAGGCGTAGTACCACCACCTGTTGCCGTGGGGCGAACATCCGAGCTTTCCCTCTTCCTTAATTAAACCAGACGCAGCCTTGAACGAAAGTGCCAAACATCAAAGGGTGTGAGAAATGCTTCCGGAAAAAACTTGACTGACATCAGTATTTTTCGACTACGTGCTGAAAGGAGCCAAGCAAATGAAAACAGAATCATCTCCTATTAACCAATTAGGCAACTCGAAGAAAAGTAAACCTGTTCCCGTTAACTTTGCTTGATTAGCGATCAAATGTGGATTCGTTTACTCTATAAGCTGAATGAGTAGAGCTGTTTATTAAGACATGTTTGATTGCTGCATTTAGAAATTTAAATGGCACAGATTTGCATAAACACAATTGCCATGGCCACACCATTTCGTGCGAGTGTGATAATTCATAGCGATCTCACGTTCATGTTTCATCCGCTTTTCAGAATTTTTTCCAGCCTGTGTATTTTTTAGAATCCAGCGCGATCTTTACAAATCTGTTTTAAATTCATCTTGAATAATGTCCTAAAATGCTACAATGAGAGATGTAATTCAGAGGAAGATTTTTTTTTCTAATTATTCAAATTATTGGCATTCTTTCAATCTAACAAGCCCAGTTAGGTTTTTCTGCTTTTCGCCATCACATCTTAATCTTTATAGGCTACTGAAATTGCTTGATTTTTATTTAAGCCAAGTACTTGGGAGCAGATTTAGGGAAGGGCGGAGCGCCTGCAATTAGCGAAATCTAAACTCAGACTTCTTCCCAGCGGCATTTTAAATCGTTTAAGCCGCTTCAGGTGCGTGTTTCAAGAAATTACGTGTGACTGCCTACACACCCCATGACTGCAAGTGGTCTCATGACACTTTTAAAAAAAAAATAAAGAAATTTATTTTCAGATCGCCCGGGATTTCAAGCATCAAAAAATACACAAGGTGGAAAACATTCTGCCATGCGGATGAAACGTGAATGGGAGGAATAAATTATGAAAATCATACCACAAAATAGTATGGTAATGGCAATCGTGTTCATGCTGTGCTGTTTTATGTCCATTTAAATTTCATAATGTGGCAATCAAACATGCTGCCTTAATAAAGAGCTCTAGTCATCCAGCAAAGTAAATAAGTGAATCCCATGTTTGATTGCTAATTGAGCAAAGTAAACAGGGACATGATTAAAGTAGCCTAATTAGAGAAAAGGAGGCGGTTCTGTAGTCCTTTACTTGCTCCATGCAGCAAGTTTTTTTTTTTTTTTTCCCCGGAAGCATTTCTCACGCCCTTTGATGTTTGGCACCTTCGTTCAAGGCTGCGTCTGGTTTAATAAAGGAAGAGGGAAAGCTCGGATGTTCGCCCCACGGCAACAGGTGGTGGTACTACGCCTTAAAAAAATCGCGATTCAGAATCGTCCCACCCCTATATGCAAGTGTGCTCGGGTACGGTACGATATTACTCGTGTAAAAGCTGACCAGCGGGGGGATTGGGGAGGGGGAGGATAATCATACTGTGGCACGGTAAAGAACATCCGTACCCAGTGTGAAAACAGTCTAACACGGAGGGCTGTGCAGATGTCACGGAGGGTACCTTTACAGGCTCCGCCTCAGTCTTCTTCACCTCCGCGCGAATGAAGCAGTCCAACAGCGACTGGAAGAGGTTCACCACCACCTGCTTCTCCGCCTGGGGTCTGTCCCCGGCTAGGTTGGCCACCCTGTTCTCGTATCCACTCATCAGCCCCTTGTAGCCGATCTGTGGCTTCTGTCAGGGAGAGGAAGACAGGAGCTATGGTTACATTACATTAGATCACACTTATTTAACCAGAGTTTTATCCTAAGAGCAAGCAATGGCTGATTCTTCCTCCACCTAGTACAAAGCAGGGATAAGGCCTGAGCTAACTTTTATCCTAGCCTAGCATAGAGTCCAGGGCGTTTGAACCGCAGGGCCACCAGCCAGCATGAACGTAATTACCATCATCATCCTCAATTACATCTACCAAACAGAGTACTTAATTTTGAGAGACCAGAAATTTTTAACACTGCCATGTGTTAATTCCACCAACTAACCATCCCCAATTATTTCTACCTTCCCGCAGAATTGTCAAAATTAGCAAATCCAAATGTTTGGAATAATAGATTGAAGAGTACTTTTATTTTCTGAACCTGTATTTTATACCTTTGTTGATGACTGCGTAATTAAAAAGACACTCCATGCTGCATGTGAGCCTTTAGTTGACAGATGCATATTTTTGCATAACTTTTCTGATGAATTTAAAGACTGCGGAAAACATATGTAGACTAGCATTTTACGTTTTGTTCTACAAATTGAACTGCACCTCGCATCGTCTCAAATGTGAGATCTGAAGCAGTCGCGAGCGTCAAAAAAGAACCATGTAGCTTACAAGCTGCTGTTCTGAAATGGACGTCACACTCCTCTAGTCACCACTCAAGAGTCATTTAAGTCAGCGTGCAACATGACATTACCATTGTAGTTCTTACAAGGCGATGCGTTTGACGACACAGCTGAAACATGGCGTGATGTAAATCAAATTGTAGAACAACACTTCAAACTAATGTCCACTTGCAGTGGTCCACAGAAGCACTGGTAGAATAGCTTTAACTAGAGGCACCTCCTAGAATGCAAACCTCTGCCAAGGCAGTACAGTCCAAATCTTGGTGAGCGGGAGCAAAGTTCAGTTACCGTGTGTCATAGGATTTCAAGATGGCTGCCAATTGCGGCCATATTGTTTGACTGATCATTAACAAAATCAATAGGGTCCACCCCTGATGTAATAGCGACACACCCACAAAATTTCAAAGATATCCGTCCATTACTTTTCGAGTTATCTTGTCCACAGAAAAAACGGACGAACAAACGGCACCGATCACAACACCTCCTGCCAACTTTGGCGGAGGTAAAAATGGCTGGAGTGTGGCACTCTATTGAGCTGCAGTACTCACTGAGAGCGAGTACATGCCCTTGATGACCTCCCTGAACTGTGAGGTGGCCATGATGAAAATGTGCTCAGTCGCCGACAGGTCCTTCCTCTGATTACGCAGATTATTCACCTAAAGCGATGAAAGAAAGGGAGAGAGGGAAGGAGAGGAGGGGGGGGGGGGGTCACAGAGGAAGCAAGGAAAGGTAAGGGAGAGGAAAAGCATGAGAGAAGAAAGAGAGGGGAGATAGGATGGGAGAAAGTTGAATCGCACAAGCAGTGGACATGGTAACAAAAAAAAAAAAAAAAAAAACAGCAGAGAGTAGCTGATGGCTACGCCATTTTGAATTTGCTGCACACTTCTGAGTGCTGCAAACAGATGAGAAAATTGGGTAGTGCTTACGTGGAG
The DNA here is from genome assembly GCA_029721435.1 of Gymnothorax reevesii. Lineage (NCBI taxonomy): Eukaryota > Metazoa > Chordata > Actinopteri > Anguilliformes > Muraenidae > Gymnothorax > Gymnothorax reevesii. The sequence continues at coordinate 34,192,574 of CM056575.1, forward strand.
CGCAACCTTGGTGCGACCACACAGAACAATTACATGAGTACACCGACGTGAAATGTAGAAGGATAACATAAGAGCACTAACATGGAGTGCCAATGTGCAGCGCCAATGTAGAATGATAACATGAGAGCACAAATATGGAGCGCCACTGTAGAATGATAACATGAGCACAAATATGGAGCGCCACTGTGGAATGATAACATGAGAGCACAAATATGGAGCGCCAATGTAGAATGACAACATGAGAGCACAAATATGGAGCGCCAATGTAGAATGACAACATGAGAGCACAAATATGGAGCGCTACTGTAGAATGATAACATGAGAGCACAAATATGGAGCGCCACTGTAGAATGATAACATGAGAGCACAAATATGGAGCGCCAATGTAAAATGATAATGAGAGCACAAATATGGAGTAAGACTGTAGAATGATAATATTAGGAAGCAAGCATGGAATGCCGAATAGAACGACAACATAGGAGCGCCAACATGGGGCGCAAATGCAGAGCGTGAGCCCACCTGAGTCCCCAAGTACTCATCCAGGTGGCGCAGCTCGTTGGCATTGGTGATCTGGCGGTCCAGCGAGGGATTACACAGCTCCGATCCAAATGTGCTGTGGCAGACCTCAATGGTGGGGTTCCACTGGTCCCGACTGCCCGAAGGATCTGCAAGTGAATAGGTGTGTGTGTGCATATATGTGTTTGAGTGTAGAGGGTGTGAGAGCATGAGTGGGTGGGTGTGTGAGCGCATTTGAGTGAGTGAGTGAGTACGTGAGAATGAGATTGTGTGTAAGTATGTGCATGCGTGAGTGTGTGTTTGCATGAGTACGTGTGCGTGTGTATGTGCGTGTAGGACAAATGCAAAGGCAGAAGCAATTGTAAACACTAGAGTTACAATCCTGGCATCTCTCGCAACAATACATCAACTTTTTAATACTTTGACTAGTAACTACTGCAGCCATCACATTCTCTATGACCAAATTCCAAAAGGGGACGATGCATAAAACATGAAAAAAATACATGCACTTAGAAACTGAAATGTTCATTAAAAGATGCAATCCAATGAACTTGAGCGAAAAATGTGTGTGTGCAACTGGTATAAAACCTGTCCCACCTTGACTAAAGATGGAAAAATTTCACGCCACTATTCCCAGTCCAAACTAGGTAAATTTTATCCTCCTTTTATGATTGCTGTGTAAGGCATCTCAAGAGTGGCATTTCACAGAGCAGATCACAGATTTAGGGGAATAACCATGACAGATTAAACCTGGAACAGCTCTCCTCTCCCCAGTCCACGTTCCAGATTTGGGCAAATTCAAAATGTTACTCCGCTTGCTTATCCATCTAACTCCTTAATCCCGTTGCGAGAAACAGCACGCGGTGCGCAATTGCGCATCAGCAGCGCTGACATTGCATTTTCTTTTCCCTTCAGTGCTAATATCTGCTTCACCAGCCACTAGAGGGCAGTGCAGCCCAAAGCTGCCGTTACAGAAAGCACGCAGTAGAATGGTTACCCTCGGCTCCCCTCTCGGCGATGCTCTGGGCCAGCGTGAGGTCCCCATCTTCGGGCGTCTGCGCTTCTTTGTTCTGTCGTTTCTTCAGGATCTTCCGCAGAAAACCCGATCTGCAGGCCAGGAAGTGAAACCGATGTTCAAAAACGTCACCAAAAGAGGTATATTAGTCGGCCACCACCAATCATGTAAAGCATCTTTGACCATTTTATCCCCCATCTGGAGCCGTATCTACAGTATTGCTATATCTACATTTATATATATATGTGAGCAGTGACCGAATTTGTGCTTTTATACTCTGTAATTCAAGAGATTGGATATAAAAAAAAGAATAGACAGTAAATTAGAGACAGTCTGCTTTATTTTGCTTGCATGTACATAAATATTTTGCGAAACATATAGGAACTGCAGCTCATTTAATACACAGCCACTGTCCAAGACTGTAAACACACATCTTTATATCTTCATATCCAGCGCAAGGGATACAACAGTACTAAGAAAATAAGCTAAAACCAACAATATGCTGTCCAGAGATATTGTATGCATCTAATCACTTCAGTGTAAAATATTAACACATCACAACGGCTCCTGAGGAATTCGTAATTTATTTTAGAAATTAATCCCCGGGCCTCATAAAATGGCTTAAAGTTCACATCCAAGGAGGACAGAGAGACAACAGCAATCAATTCTGAGCCAATTAAAAGAACGAATTTTCAAAATCTGCCCTGTCCCAAAAAAGCCTTGGTTTGCAGTTAAATAAGGGACGAAAACTGAAGAGCCAAGAAGGATGAGTCAGGACCAAGACGGTACATAGACGGGGACGGGGAGGATTAGAGGATAGATTCGCCCAGTCCGCACTATTCGCAAATAGTGATGGGAATTGTGATTGCTGCTGGTGAGTGGTTTCCCTATGCAACCAATCGTAATGAAATCATGGTTGCCCGTACTTGGAATGCATGAAAATGAAAATTGTTAGCCAAAACCGAAACCAGAAATGCATAAACACTTGGCTGAAAACTATTACTTTTTCATTTATTGGCCAATTTGCACTATAGCTTAAAAAAAAATCAACCATTTATCTAACTAGAACAAGTATTTGCCACTATCGTGTCTTTGTCCCCTGCCACAAAATGTGAAATCGTGTCAAAATGAGCAATCTCTCGGTGTGACCTTGAGTGACGCGAAGGTCGCCGAAATCGACTGGCGCCGCCGGGGTATCACCCTAATACATGTTGACATCAAATTTGAAGGAAATCTGTCAATTCGTTCTCGAGATATCTCGCTGACAAGGATTCGGGACGTATGGACGGACAGTCGTGAATACTATGTCCCGCCGCTTCGCGTGTTACGCGCGGCGGGGGACAAAAAAAAATGGGTCAGTGATAAGAATTGCACAGGCTATCAATACATGTAACGACGCCAGGAAAAAAAAAATAAATAAAAAAAAAATAAAAACTCGTCTCCCCTATTAAGCATTGTATGGAATCCATACAAATAAAGTGCTGGTCGCTCCCTACGGTCACTGACTGATATCAGTCTGGCCTCAGTTGTATCGCCAGCGTTTAGCCCTTACGTCACTAATTACGTGAATATATGAATATTCATGTTTTCTGCTCTTGGCTTGACCTTTTGGCGAGAACCACCAATCGAATATGAGTCAGCTCGCCAGCAACGGCATTCGTGAATGTTATTTGACATGAGCTTAAATATTAGATTGTTGCTTGCTTGCGTTCTCTCTTGGAGTGGTTGTTAGGTTTTGAACAGTATAATGTTTGGCCATATCTGCATTTTGTTTATTTCTGTGGGATTCCCCGGTTTAATAAAGGCTAAATTAAATAATACTCAAATTATATAACGTATTTCACTGTAATTGGCATTAGCTATAGCTCGAAGGGCATGATTGCATCAGCTAGATTAATGTGATACTCCACCGAAAAACTATAATTTGTATATCAATTCCTCACCATTAGATGTCTTGAACGGACAAAGTTGTTCTTCACCTGGCGCAACTTTATGGCCGCTGGAGAGTTTTGAAAAATTATCCAAATTCCTTTTATGCTGGAAGCAAATGGGGTCTCCCAGTAGCAATGGGAAAACTCCACAAAACGTCCGTTGACAAACTTTCAAACCATCGTCCAACGCATTGTCCAGTATAATCCAAGTCTGCTTTGTCCACTCATATCCTCAAAACTCTAGAAACGCAGTTATTTTTCGCTAAAAATAATAAAATACCAGTTATGCTTCAAGTAAGTCCGCGCATTCAACGGAAGTCTCACCTCCCGGCTCGTTCATTGCCAAGAGACTCTGCTGCCACTCAGATGAATACTCGTATAAACACGAGCCAGGAGGTGGGACTTCCGTTGAATGCAAAACTGTGGTATTTTATTTATTTTTGTCTGTCTAAAGGGGCGGGGCACCCTTGCGACTGTGAGCCAATAACAGATCTCGCATGGATTTTGCGTGAATATTTGAAAGTCAAACGCTGGTCTACTGACTGAGGCCAGACATATAAGCAAGGGACTGTTGGGAGCGACCAAAGCTTGATATGGGTGGATTCCAGGCTAGCGTTTGGCTGCAGTAGGCAGTAAAGACCCTCAGCTTCTCCTCTCCCTGGAAAGCATGTTAACTTGTTATACTACAGGGACATATAATACAAGAATACTCTTGAGCTGATCCCTCATAACAATCACAAAATTTATTTCCGGAATGATGAACACCAATAAATTGCCAATGATTTAAATGTAATTACATCAAAGTGGTAAAAAAGTTACAATGAGATTATACGGATTGCAATTAGACTAATTAATAAGAAACAAACTCTGAGCTTTCCCTGAATTCCATCTACTGTAGTGACATTTTTTTCTGAATCAGCATTGAATACGACACATAAGCCCGCTGGTTTTAGAACTTAAGTCTTGCAAACAATAATCTCTGCTGAACAGATAGACAGAAGGATATATCTTGCTCTCAGACGTGAGGATCTCTTCTTCCCTAACACAGCTAGCTACTCATGAGGGCGGGTCTCAGTAATACTATAATAATGTAATCATGTTTTCCTCTTCTGAGTGAATATAACAACACAAATGATCCCCTATGGGCAGAATGGCCAACATTTAATGTGCTAATTAAACAGAAAGACCACCGGTAATTCCTTTTCTATTAATCTTCACACAGTCAAAAAAAACTGACAAAACCACAATACATGAGGACAACTTGCCCGTTTGGCAAAGAAAATTGAATTTTTAATGACGATCATAGAATATGACCATTAAATAGCATCGTTCTAAGTAATCAATTTTAATTCTATATGGCAATCACGGTATGAAACATTTCTTTTCAATGACTGAAAATACATAGCCTGCGAGCAGGCTCTCTTGTTTGAGATGGGAGGTGCGAGTTGAGAGGAGGCAAGACGATTAGGGCGAGGGAGGGAAAAGAGAGCCTGTACGAAAGCCAGGGATTTTTGAAAATTCTGATTGGTCGAATTTGACAGCCACCAAATTAAGACATAAACAATGAAAACAGACCAACACTCGATTCAACGATAGAGTTCGACAACCTCGTGGAGGAGGCCTTTCGTGCGCGCTCTTGTGGAAGTCAGTCGAGATGCAGCTTAAACGTGAACAGAAGGAGGCAGTAAAATGTTTCCTAGATTTTATGGAAGTCTTGGCAGGGATGCCGACTGGTTTCAGAAAGAGTTTAATATTTTAGCTGTTTGCCATGGCAATGGAGTCGAAGAACCGCTGTGAAGAAAAACAGTTGAAGACTAGTTTTGTTCATTTGCCCTTTGACAAGCGAGATAGCCAATCAAGTTAAAGAACGAAAGTCACTGGGCTTAAACTCCTCTGCCCTATGTGATATAGAAGATGTTTCAAGCGGCTCCAAAAAAACAAGAGCCATCAGATGGCGGCATATCCCCCCGACCCCCAGCAAAATTGTAGAACAGTAATTTGTGAAGAGTATGTCTCAGAAAACATGATATTTTATGAACTATGAATATCTAGTCCAGGCATGACCACTATATGCATCATCTTTCCATGGAAAACCTCAAAAAAAGAGCATAAACAAGAGTCATCTGGAGATGACATATCCCGACCCCCACAAATGGTAACTCAGCTTTTATGATGAAGATATTAGAATGCAGAGTTTGCATGTATGAGGAGAGATGTCATGATCACTAGTGGTCACGTAAACGGATTCTGTATTCATGAAAACATCTTGACATAGTGGATAATGTGTCTGTGAATTAAGTTTAATGAACCTAGATCATATGGTTTGGGAGATATGCCCCAAGCAAGACAGCCACCCTCAAAGCCAATCTAAGTTCCCTGTCTCCATAGAAACTTCGAAAGAAAAATGAATCAATAAACTCCAGCATAGGAAAAGGCAGATCTACTCGTAGTGGGTAATATATCTGTGACGTTAGGTGAACCTAGGACACACAGTTTAGGAGATATGCTCTAGACAAGGTAGCCACCCTCAAAGTCAATCTAAGTTCAATGTTTCCATGGAAACCTGAGAAATTAAATAATCTAGAAGCTTCGAAATAGCAAGAGGCACATCTACTCATACTGGTTAATATATCTGTGAAGTGTGGTGAACCTAGACCATACGATTTAGGAGATATGCTCCGGACAAGGTAGCCACCTTCAAAGTCAATCTAAGTTCAACGTTTCCATGAAAATCTCAAAAATTAAATGAACAAAAAATTTCAAAATAGCAAAAGGCACATCTACCCATAGTGGCTAATATATCCATGAAGTTTGGTGAACGTAGGCCATACGGTTTAGGAGATATGCTCCGGACAAGACAGCCACCCTAAAAAGTCAATCTAAGTTCACTGTTTCCATGGAAACCTCAAATATTAGATAATGTAGAAGCTTCAAAATGGCAAAAGGCACATCTACTCATAGTGGTTAATATATCTGTGAAGTTTGGTGAACCAAGGCCATACGGTTTATGAGATATGCTCCGGACGATGTAGACGCCTTCAAAGTCAATCTGTTCCACGTTTCCAAGGAAACCGCAAAAATTAAGAAATCAAGAAACCTCAAAATAGTAAAAGGCACATCTACTCATACTGGTTAATATATCTGTGAAGTTTGGTGAACTTAAGATGCATAGTTATGAAGATATGTTCCGGACAAGAAAATATTTGCAGACGGACGGACAGACATACTGATGACTATATCCCCCCATCATTTGTATGTCGGGAGGATAAAAAAAATAATATTTGCATCAGAGGACCAGAGCTTCCAAAAGATTCTGAAGGACGAGATCAAGACTCTCCATGAGACTTTGGAATGAATCGTGGTTGATTAATCACATACTGTGGAAATCTGGACGGGTGAACGGTAGGTTTTCAACCCATGGAGAACACCATGATAAAACTTGCATGCTAATTTCTCCATTGTTTATTACGCAAAGTTATATTTGTAGCTGTTAAAACTAAGGTTATACAGCTGCATTTGTTTATTTGTCTTGTAATCCCAGAAAGGAAAAAAATCTTTCGATCTGCTTGTGGTGATACTTCAACTTTGCAGTCTCTATGCAAGGAAGGTAAGCCGAAGATAAATCTGTGTTTCACAAATTTACATGAACGTATATTGTTCCGTACCTTTATTTATCAACTTCCAAGATGCAAATACATAACAATTAATGTAAAATTGTAGGTAAGTTATAATGTTTAATACAGCTTCTCAGAGGCGGAATTCAAAAACCCCTGGCTTTTCAGGTTGTCCAGCAGTCCCCTAAAACAAAATTCCCTGACTTTTCCCTGACCAATTTGTGAATTTCCCTGACCATATATCGCACTATATTCATTGCGATTTACAACTTTGTCATCATATAAAATGTCAAAATCATGTTTAGATCCTCATATATATTACATCAATGTTCTAAATAGTGACAAGAACCAAATATATAATCATCGGATCCAATTTTGCAATATCCAACATTACTTACAATCAATAAACAAATTTGCGAATTATTTTGAATATTCTATTTTATTGCCACATACCTTAACACAACACGCGACAAGTGGCTATCAAACCTTTCCAATAATGGAGAAATTCCAACAGTGTACAACAGCTTTAAAATATACTTAACCATCCCTTGTAGTACAGGGAACAGTTTCATAGCATATACTTATCCTGACTAAAAATACAGGGAAACAGTTCTCTTTCATAATATTTCGCTCGATGTCTCACTATGGGATGCACGCCTCGCTGCAGCCTCAGAAGCATTAATCTCATTACGCCAATCCTGATTGGCTGGTGAACGTGTCCGTCCGCCCAGGTGGTACACCCACCTTAAATAGCTCATGCGGACGGCACCACGTCATTCAAACACCTCTTCTCACTCGGAGCATATCTCGCGTCCAGGGCTAGTTAGCTGAACTGTCCACAGACGGATTTTCTGTCCCCGGGCGCTACTAGCTTTGGATACCTTTTTGCTTCGTCGGTCACACCAGACCGGACTCAGTGCTCTCCCGCCCTACACGGCTTGGTCAGCACTGTCCTCGACGCCTCACCACGGCACGTTGAGTACCGAAGGCTAGCACACCAGTTGCCTCTCGGTTTTCTTCACTCGACGCCTCACCACGGCACGTCGAGTACCGAAGGCTAGCACACCAGCTACCTCTCGGTTTTCTTCACTCGACGCCCCACCACGGCACGTCGAGCTCCGAGCGCTAGCACACCAGCTACCTCTCGGTTTTCTTAAAAGTTAGCACATCAGCTAGCTGCCTCGTCTCCCGGCTTGCACACCAGCTAGCTAGGAATGGAGGCCCAAAACCCCCATACCAAGGGGCACGGAGACTCCGGGACCCGTCCCTGTCGCTGTGGGAACAAGATCTCGAGTAAAGATCCACACCAGGTCTGCTCGAGCTGCCTGGGGCTGGAACACGCCCGTATGGCTATCGAACTTCCCGGCTCGTGCCAACACTGCGCGGTGTTTACGGCGAAAAGTCTCCGCAGACGGCTAGCCCGCCAGGCTAGCTTGTCTGGAATTGACCCCCTCCTCCCCTCCGACGGTGCTGCCGCCGAGGGCAAGCAGGATTTGGCGGTCGCTACGGCGGCGATTCCGGAGGCTAGCGCCAGCTGGGGCTCCCAGCTCGACCTAGCCGCGGATCCCCCGTGTGAGGAAGACGTCCTAGAACTGGACTATGGAGACGATGAAGATGGCCTCTCTGAACTCCTCATATCAGAGGATGAGGAAGATGACGACGACTTCATTACTCCGGCTCGGGCTGCGCAGCCCGCGGCCTCCGTCACCTCTCGGGATGGAGATGAGAGTAGCATACCAGCTTCTCCTCTCCCCAGCTCGGACATGCTCGACGTGTGCAAACGCGCTGCTGTCTGGCTGGACATCCCCTGGCCCGTTGTCGTAGCTGAGACCACCAGATCCCGCTACGAGGGGAAGAAATTGCCCTTGGCTAAGAGTGCGACGAAACAACTTCTCCCCGTCTTCCCGGAGCTGCTAGATGAGGTTGCGCGCTCTTGGAAAGACCGCCCTTATAGCAGCAGGAGCCCAGTTCCCGGTGCCTCGTCTCTCGATTGTGAGGCGATGGAGAGCCTGGGTTTGCTCCGCATGCCTCCGATGGAGCCACTCGTGGCAGCGCACCTTCACCCCCGCCTGTCAGCGGTGTCCTCCCGGAGCCCCAGTCTGCCGTCCAAGTCGGACTGTTTTCAGTCAGCCTTGACTGAGAAGGCGTATAAGGCGGCTGCGCTTTCGGCCAGAGCGCTCAATGTCCTCTCCCTGCTCACGGCTTATCAGGCTGAGTTGTGCGAGGATTTTGTGCTAACTCAGGACCCAGCTACATGGGAGGAAATACCGGTCGTCACCGACCTGTGTCTCCGTGTCCAACGCTGCGCGGTCCAGGCCACGGGAAAAGCGCTGGGGACCATGGTCCTGCAGGAATGGGAGCGGTGGCTCAACCTCGCCAACCTGTCGGACAGGGAGGATGACATCCTGGACATGCCCATTGTCCCGGAGGGGATCTTCAGTTCCGCGTTGGCTTCTATGCAACGGCGGTGCGAAGCTAAAAAGGAGGAGGATGAAGCTCTCAAGCTCTGCCTCCCTCGAAAGCCCCCTGCTCCTCTTCCGCCTGCTCAGCGTAAGACCTTTGCACGGGCTGCTTCACAGAATTCGCAGTTTAAAATGCCGAAACTGCTGAGGCCTCAGCCCGCCCCGCCTGCTCCGCCAGGTCGGTCCGGCTGGCCCAAAAAGCCCTCAGCCCCGGCTGCGGCTGCGCCTGCGCGACCCGCGCATACTGCCAGCAGCCAGGCCAGGAAAAAGAAGAGAGTGGCCTGACCCCCCCTCTCTCCACTGGTGACGCAGCTGGAAGTTCCCCGTTCTCCGGCTCCACCTGTTTGGCTTTCGGGCGTGCACCCAGGGGCTCCCCACGCTCCTATCTCCCAGCTGCCTCGGACCGTGCCAGTGCAAGCCGGGAGAGATGGACATTTGACGTCGCGGGGTTTAGCGGTTGCCCCCCTCTCATGTCCACAAGCACATACATACACAAAAGTTTTCTCAAAGAGAATAAATTGTGTCCCGCTGTCGCAGCCAGGCCGAGTGCCGAGGGCGCAGCTGAAAATAAAGAAAGCCAAATCTGTCAAAATAAGCACGCCACCCGGGGGCCTTGTCATTCCGCCACAGGAGAGCACCACCGCACTGCGGCTGGGCCCTCTTGTGGTGGGAGGGCTGCAGGGCACGTCACCCGGGGGCTGTGTTATTCCGCCACAAGAGGGCGCCACCGCACTGCGGCTGGGCCCTCTTGTGGTGGAAGGGCTGCAGTGCACATCACCTCTCGCCCTCAGATGGCGGAGATGGGTCGCACTGGCAGCCCCACCCTGGGTGTTAAGGACGATTTCGAGGGGGTACAGGCTGCAATTCGCCGCTGTCCCCCCGCGATTCGCCGGCGTTATACACTCCCAGGCGCGAGGAGAGTCAGCTCGTGTTTTGCAGGAGGAAATTTTCTCACTGTTAAACAAAGGAGCAATCTGTGTCGTCCCTCCCACACAATGTCAGAGCGGTTTCCTAGTCCCCAAACGGGGGGGGGAACGGTATTCACCCTATCCTGGATTTACGGGCTCTGAACAAATATCTCAGGAAGTACAAGTTCAGGATGCTCACACACGCATCCCTGTTGCGTCTTGTACGTCAGAACGATTGGTTCACTTCAATTGATCTGAAAGACGCGTACTTCCACATCCCAATCTATCCTCCCCACAGAAAGTATCTGAGGTTCGCTTTCCAGGGGATCTGCTACGAGTATCGCGTGCTCCCTTTCGGTCTGTCATTAAGCCTGAGGGTGTTCGTGCGGTGCACGGAGGCAGCAATAGCCCCGCTGAGACGGCGGGGCATCCGTCTGGCCACTTACCTGAACGATTGGCTGCTTTTGGCGCAATCGGAGCAGGAAGCCAGGGCGCACGCGCGTATTCTCACACAGCACCTAGTCGATCTGGGTTTTGTGATAAACGCGGAGAAAAGCATGCTGTCCCCAGCGCAAGATGCTATCTTTCTGGGGTTATCCCTGAATTCGGTGTCTTTCACAGCTCGCCTCTCGGCGGAACGGGTGACAGCTTTCAGGGCATGCCTCGTGCTTTTTTATCCAGGCAGGTTTGTTCCATTCAGATTGTGTCTTCGGTTACTCGGTCTGATGGCGTCTGCCATCCTCGTGATCCGTCTCGGTCGCCTCCACATGAGAGAATTCCAGCTTTGGGTGGCCTCATGCGGGCTAGATCCCGTGCGTCACGGCACGCGGAGAGTCTTGGTCACACTGGAATGCGCCAGGGCGCTGCGTCACTGGCGGACCCCGTCCTTTCTGACCCAGGGGGTCCCAATGGGCTCGGTCCTGTCCAGGAAGGTGGTCACTACAGACGCCAGCCTGACGGGCTGGGGCGGAATTCACGGGGGCCGGTCTGTGAGGGGCCGCTGGAGTGTGGGCCTCCAGCAGTCTCACATAAATTTTCTGGAACTTTCAGCAGTGTTCCTCTCCCTGAAACATTTCCTTCCATCTCTCATGGGTCATCATGTCCTGGTGAGGACGGACAATACGACGACGGTGGCGTACATCAACCGTCAGGGGGGGTTGCGCTCCCGTCAGTTGCACATGCTGGCACGCAAACTGATCCTGTGGAGCTGCGGCCGTCTCCTCTCCTTGAGAGCGACGCACGTCCCAGGGGGTCTTGAACACAGGCGCGGACCTGTTGTCCAGGGGTGCGCCGGTGTATGGGGAGTGGACTCTGCACCCGGAGATTGTGGAACAGATATGGGCCCGGTTCGGTCGGGCCGCGGTAGATCTGTTCGCGGCGAGAGAAAACGGGCAGTGTGCGCTGTTTTACTCTCTGCGCGGCATGGATGCTCCCCTTGGCATAGACGCACTAGCGCACGTCTGGCCGCACGAGCTTCTTTACGCGTTCCCTCCCCTGGCCTTGATATCCCCCACTCTGTCCAGAGTGAGGGAACGTGGTCACGCACTGATATTGATTGCTCCGCATTGGCCGGCGATGCATTGGCTAGCGGAAATATATCGGTTACTGTGCGCTCAGCCTTGGCGGGACCTGCTATCGCAGGGGGGGGGGGCGATCCTCCACCCGCACCCGGAACGCCTGGCGTTGTGGGCGTGGCCCCTGAGTGGCTCAGTCTCTCAGCTGTGGGATTGTCACAGCGTGTGATTTCCACTATACAAAACGCTAGGGCCCCATCCACTAGGTCTTTGTATGACTGTAAGTGGAGGGTGTTTGAGGGGTGGTGTCACAGGAACGACCACGTTTCTTTTCAGTGTCCGGTGAGTGCTATACTGTCATTCTTGCAGGACCTGATTGACAAAGGCAAAGCCTTCTCCACGATTAAGGTGTGTCACGTGGGGTTTGAAAAGCGAACGGCGAGTCAGCACCCACTGGTTTGCCGTTTTATGAGGGGAGCGCGCAGGCTTCTCCCCGTGTCCAGACCACTGGTGCCTCCGTGGGATCTGGCTGTGGTTCTGGAGGGGCTTAAGGGCCCTCCTTTTGAGCCACTGGAAGGGGCAGACTTGAAGCACGTGTCTTTCAAGGCTGTGTTGTTGCTGGCTCTGGCTTCAGCTAAGCGAGTTAGTGACATCCATGCGCTTTCGGTGCATCCGTCATGCGCTCAGCTCTTCCCGGGAGATGTAAGGTTGATTTTGAGGCCCAACCCGGCTTTTGTGCCTAAGGTGGTGGGCTCATGTTCTCCAATTGACCTTCTGGCCTTTGCTGCCTCAACAGAGGAGCAGCAGTCGCACGCGTTATGTCCAGTCCGTGCGGTGCGCGTGTACATGGACAGGACTAGGGGATTCAGGAGGAGCGATCAGCTGTTCGTCTCCCGGGCTCATCCTCATAAAGGAAAACCTATCACTCAGCAGCGCCTATCCCATTGGGTGGTGGAGGCGATTGCTTTGGCCTATACGTGTCGGGGTTTGCAGCCGCCTGTGGGCCTGCGGGCGCACTCGACTCGGGGCTTGGCCGCATCCTGGGCCTTATTCAGGGGAGTTTCTGTTCAGGACATCTGTGCAGCGGCGAGTTGGTCCTCGCCTCTCACTTTTGTCCGCTTTTATAAGCTGGACGTTTCCGCCCCGTGCGTGGCACGCGCGGTTCTGCTGTCCTGACTGGAACAGATTGCTTCTCTGTGGGTTGGTGGACGCTGGATAAGCTTGTCTGGCAATACGGGAGCTACGATATCCCATAGTGAGACATCGAGCGAAATATTATGAAAGAGAACTTTAGGTTATTTACATAACCCCGGTTCTCTGAGTAATATGAGTGAGATGTCTCACCAGACAACCCTTCTTGCTGGGGCGAGTGAGAAGAGGTGCTTATCTTGAATGACGTGGTGCCGTCCGCATGAGCTATTTAAGGTGGGTGTACCACCTGGGCGGACGGACACGTTCACCAGCCAATCAGGATTGGCGTAATGAGATTAATGCTTCTGAGGCTGCAGCGAGGCGTGCATCCCATAGTGAGACATCTCACTCATATTACTCAGAGAACCGGGGTTATGTAAATAACCTAAAGTTTCATGACTTAAGACTTATCCTGACTACAAATACAAGGTTCAGCTTCATGACTTAGACTTGACTAAAAGTACACGGAAACAGCTTAACCATAACTTAACCAAGTACAGTGATCTCGACACAGATCAGCATTGTTAAGACAGGAAAAAATATACCCATTGCCATTCACAAAACTCTGTTGTACAGAAACATCTCTGGGAAAAGTACTGAACCAAAATAAGAATACATTAACTAGCATAAGTTCTGAAAACATGTACGCATGTATACACAAAATGCTTCACAAAACAACTTTGTGATCAATGCCATCAGTAGAACCGAGTAGAACACACAACTGTAAAACGAATTAGCAGTGGGTTACAGTGATTTTATAACGGCGAAGGGGCGTTCTAAGGCACGACGCGCAGTGGACTGCCTTAGTTCCCTCCGCCGTTATAAAATCACTGTAACCCAGTGCTTCGAGGGGCTTATTCCTTTTATAAAACGGTTACCCGACATATAGCCCATTAAATAAACACACAAGAAAAAAAATCGATAATTTATCGGTAATAATGCAACAATAAAATTGAGAACTTCTTCCACCAAGCAATTAAGAGTGGACAGAATGGTTGGCCAGCAACACCGATGCTAAGATTGCTTATTCATCTAGCGCCATTATCATGTCACATCAGGCTATTTGGGCTCGCTAATGCAGATATACAATGAAAGCAGGCTAGTTTGAATGTCTCCTTCGGCCTCCCGAAGACCCCGTTTAAAATTTTGCTTTCGTGTCGGTTTCCGAGTTTCCTTGCTCTCAACTTGTGCCGATCGGCCAAATCATGACAACCAGCAGCATTTAGGAAACTATTGACTTTTGTCCTCCACACTTGCCGGTGTCCAGGAAAATATGTTGAATTGTGCATTAGTTTGCTAGCCAGCTTGACCTCGTTCATTAATTTTATGTGCGTTTCTATTTTCGAGTTTCCTTGTTCTCAACTTGCGCCGATCGGCCAAATCATTACAACCAGCAGCGAGGGTAGGAAACGATTGACTTTGTCCTCCACACTTGCCGGTACCCAGGAAAATATGTTGAACTGTGCATTAGTTTGCTAGCCAGCTTGTCAACTAGCTAGCGTTCACTACAATGGATGTGGTTACCCTACACACAGCCCATAAAATAAACACACAAGAAAAGGTCAACAATTTTTAGGCTACTGAAATAACAAGCAAGTTAGCAACATAGCTTGCAACACAAAAGTGATATCGAACGTTGTAATGCAATAGCTAGCTAGGTTGATGGCCAACTGGTTATCTGGTTAAAAGGCTAAACTTCGCGGTGACTGAAATAGCGAGCTTAATCTCTTGAAAGACACGTAACCTGACGAGTGAGCTGAGCGCAGGGCAGTTCGTTGCGCGCAGGGATATTTTGTGCTGTGGCCTGCCACAGTGGGTTACAGTAATTTTATACCGGCATGGAACGCGGCTCAGCCAATCACATTTAAGGATGGGAAGCACCCGTTTTATAAGACCAAAATAGCTTCCAATTGGTCACTTTACACGTTGTAAAGTCCAATGAGCTGGAGACTGAATGAAGTTTCCCTCAGTTTTCCTTCATTGGGAATGAACTGTGTAACTGAGCAAAATGTTGCAAAATCCGTCATCAAAATAGCACGCGCGAAGTTGTTAAATCAAAATTCCCTGACTTTTCCCTGAATTTTGGAGTTTACTAATTTTTCCCTGACCACTTTCAAAATTCCCTGACTTTTCCCTGACCTGGAAAAATGTTCACCTCTCCCTGACTTTTCCCTGACCGCTGGACGCCCTGCTTTAGTACAGGCTCTCTTTTCCTTCCCTCTCCCCAATCCTCTCGCCGCCTTTCAACACGCGTTTCGCAACTCGCGCTCCCTATCGCAAACAAGAGAGCTAGAAAATACAATTAAAAAAAAAAACTAGACAGTCCGGTCGTCAGCGACCGCATAGGTGTAGAACCACCCCCCGGTGATATTGTGATAACTCGAACCTGCTGACCGTTCATAAGCCATACACTGAAACCGGCACATTTTCCGAATTAAATTGTGTTTCAATCGGCCACTTCAGTTGCCACAGCAACCAAAATAGGCTTTTCACTTGATCACCCCAAGCCTGAATGATATTTTTTGTCCATTTCAGCCAAATATTTTTAGAGATCAAACATTTGTACTTCCCTAGCATGAATACCTCATCAAGTAGCATCAGAGCACATTTTTGGTTATGAATGGTGTTCGTGCAGATCCAGAAGTCAGTAAAAATTTTTAAATTGAAATTCAAACCGCTGAATTGGCTTGACCAAAGCAAGGCAAGGATGAGAAGGAGCATCAAGTAAACATTTACAACAGGACAGTGTGATTGTGTACTCAGGATCTGAAAGAGAGAATTGAGCAGTAAAAACACACACAGTTCAATATCGGTGGGGTTTTTTTTTTGTGCGGAGAGGGCACTCAGAAATGGGGTGTACCTCTCTGGGGTTGTGGGTTCCTGGTGAATTGGGCTGTCATTGTGCTTCCTCTTTTGCATGCTGACCTTTGCCCCGTCAGGGAAGATTTCTGAAGAGGATAGAGCCTGCAGGAACATAACAGCCACATCAGGATTTGAGAACACACAAGCACATTCACACACACGCATGCATGAGGCATGGGAGAGAGTGGGAGAGAGTGTGAGAAAGGGTGAGAAGGGGGAGAGAGCAAGAGGGAGAGAGGGAAGAAGTGAGGGCGAGAGAAGGAGAAGAAGGAAAGAGAGCAAAGTGGTTGAAGGAATGACAAAGGGGAGAGGGAGAGGAAGTGAGAGGGAGGAAAGAGGAGGTAGAGGGAGGAAAGAGGAAATGAAGACATGAATAATAAGGGGGGGGCAGGGGTGAGACGATTTCCGCAAACAATAAAGAACTTTAAAGCTGAGTTTCCACCTAACGCGAAACAAATTTTTCAAACTGACAGATTACATTCAAAGTCAATGCAAAGATGCAAATACATGCGAAAAGATGCTAGTTCGCGCTGGGTGCCGCGAATCACGTGGAAGCGGCGCAAAGTGACAAAACTGACGCGCACAAAAGGCGCAAATGCACAAAGTTCACATTTCACTCGACCTCAAAATATTCTTTTGTGAAAAATTTGTGAGTAGAGCAGTGCTCTGAATCGCATCATTGCTACTCGCAGCAACATTGGCTAGATAAGCTACCAAGCTGCAAATTCAAACCGCAGTGAGCTGGTTTGCTTGAGATAATGGGAACGCCAGCTACCAAGCTAGCTAGGAAGGTAGCTAGCGAGCTAGCTGTGTCAAATAACCAATGAATCACAGTTTCACATAATAAATAGGGGTCGAGTTCAAAATTGAATATGACAACATCAGTTTCGTGAATATTTTTATTCTAAAGTAGGCACAATGTTCCAAACGTAAAATGTTTGTGATGTTAGCAGAGCAACATTAGCGTCACCATCTTGTTGATTGATGGAGATTGCAGGAAGTACCATCCCTTGAGTGTAAATACGATACAACTGGCGTTGCTATTGGTCAGCGGTGTGAATTCGCGTGTCAATCCTCTACCAAGTTGTTCTCCCAAAGAAGTGAATGTGATCTTGGTGCGAACAGGGCGGCAAATCTTCAGAGAGAAAAACTAAAAATTATCCTGCGGTCAAACTCCCACAAATAAAGCGAAATTTCATTTCACATTCAGTGGAAACTCAGCACAAGACGGCCCACAGAGAACGAAACGAACACCCAGGCACGACCGTTCAACCCATGGACTCCAGCCAAGATCTCCCTCCTGTACCACAATAAGGCCCAAACCAGTACCCCACACCACAGGTTAGTCGCATTGCCCCTCATCGCAGTTAACCGTACCAGCCAGCACTAGTCATTCACTGCCCTACATAAAACAATCCCATCCACAACGGCCGCAGGGATTTCACATTGACAGCACAACCGCTAAAACACCAATCACAGTTAGGGATTTCTCACCGCCCACACAGAAAACTCCTAACTTGTTTGAAACCCCAGATACGCCAGCACTGACCCGTTGCCTGAAATCTGACCTTTTTTTTTTACCTGCTGCCATCAGCCGCAACAGCGAAATAGGAGGTTTCGATGCTCAGTGCACTGCACTGTACTGTATTGTGAATGGCATGGACAAGCCCCATTTGTGAATCAGCTGCAATGTTAAGCATTTCTGCATGAAATCAGCTACGTGCAAAATTGGTAGTCATACAGCGAATAGTAATGCCAAAGCTACACTGCTGCCAAGTTTTCTACTACCTCCTTAAACAAAAGCTCACAGCAGGCCCTACAGCCTGGTAGCAGAGTAGGCCTGACCGGCTTAGAAAAGAGCTCCATTACTCATGTCTGCACAGGCAGAAGCAGCGGAAGAACTCGCATTCAAGGAACACTGTCACAGCTGATCATGCGTACTGCATTGCCCTTTCAAGGCGAATATTCACCTTTGACTGCTTCTAGGTCTCAAAGTTAGCACAGGCTAAACAGACGTTTACAAAACTGAACTGAAAGATATTATAAGTCCTGCCTTAAGTAAATTATTGGTTTTCAGAAACAGCGTGGGGATGGCCATGATGGACCGCGATATAAACAAGTGATTTCTACAGGGGACGAACTTGGCGGGAGAAGACGAATTGTTTTCAACTTTATAAAGCGCTACTGCGCATGCCTCAGTTCTGTGACAGCTTTCCTTTCACACCGGACTGAAAAACAGGACTAAAAAAAAGGTCAGAAGTGGAGCAAGAAGGGTGGGGTGTTCCTTTGGCCCCCTTCCTCCCTCAGCTCCGTCTCCAATTGGCTTTCCCGACTCCACACACACAGCACCCAAGGCGAGGAGGGGGAATGCTGCGGCCTCTACCTGGAGCTCGAGACTGGGACTGGGACTGGGGCTAGGCCCCTGTTTTTGTGGGGACCAGCTGAGGTAAGGAAGCCCCCCAATAGGAAGCAGAGGGAAGGGGCAGACCTCCATGTCGTCCGACTCCGCGCTGTTTAACACCAGGCGGCTGCGGCCGAAGGCTAGCCGCCGTTTGTTTTTGTGGCGTTTGCGGTTACGCGGCCTGACCTAGCAGAGCCAGAGAAACACAATGAGGACACGATGGGCTCCCGCCAGCTCTTCCGGCTGCACCTCTCCTTGAACTCAGGGAAAATTAAGCCGAAGTGACACAAAGGTAAAAAGTGGGTGAGAAGGTCATGAAGCAGGATTACTGAAGGTTGTTTCAACACCTGGTTTTTGCTGAAGCGAAATTAATACTTAGCACTGCAATCTTTCAGGATTATCCTCTGGTTTCACAACTAACTAGCACTATAATTTTTTCCGGGCTAAACAAGCCGTACACATAAGCAGAAACGGCATTACAGTTGTGGTACCAATTTTGCAGAAGTTAAATCAAAGTTTTCGTCCCAAACCTTTCGAATCCCAGGGCGTCTTAACCAGGCATCAAGAGACTAAGTTAGCTGGATAAGTTCACCAAGGACAGCTGTAATTACTTCCATCCATGTTCCAGACTTGTAAGAGTTCTGCTTATAATCTAAATTTATCCAGGTAACTCTGTAATCCTGCTTTGTGATCTACATGCCCCAACAATACAGCACTTGGCCTGTGAACAATAAGTGAAGACTGAAAAAAAAAAAAAAAACAACATTGAGGGAATTCCGAACTGTGTTGTTACTCAGGGGATTTTTGGGCAGTTTGAGTAAGGCCTGTTTGGCTAAGTACCTCTTTGTGTAAGGGAGAGGCACCAGAGCTGTCTGATCCAGAAGAGTTCAACTTGGAGATGTTTTCCAAGGGCATTGAGAGTCCTCGGATCCTGAATATGAGAAACAGAAAGAGTAGATCCGATCAAATGCAGCTCAGAGAAACCCAAGAATCAAAGTCAAAGGCCTGTTCAGTGTCCCACAAACCAAAACAAAGGACAACTTGGGCAAAAGGGCCACATTGTGGTGAAAAGCTGATTGGTATGATCATTAGAGCAAAATTATAATCAACATGAACACCTACAAGATGGCAGATCAACAGGATTAAAGCTGGGGAGCCCTGTTACAATGTTGAAGCAACAGAATGTAGGGCAGGGCTATTCAACCGTGTCCAGAGAGGGCCGGTGTGGGTACAGGCTTTCATTCCTACCAAGCAGTTACACACCTGACACCACTAATCAATCCTAAGAGTCTTTGTTAATGAGCTTGATTAGTAGTATCAGGTGTGTAAGTGCTTGGTTGGAATGAAAGCCTGCACCCACACCGGCCCTTGCAGGATAATGTTGAATAGCCCTGATGTAGGGTATAGCTCCCTGTTCCTCAAATCACATCCCTCAAGGGCCAACAAGTGCTGGCCAACCCCCACTCCCTCCTTCGTGTGACGCCAGATTGTAGGAGTCAGGAGTCAGAAGTAAAGTCAGTCAGGCCAACCAGCAGGGCTCAATATTAGCTAGTTAATTACCCGGAAGGAAAGAAAACCAAGGATGGATTTGTAATAAGAAGCCAAATTTAAGGATTCCTGGTATAGGACAAGGGGTATGGAATATGGACTATAGCATGTTATTTATTTGTTTATTTATTTCTTCAGCCCCCTGAAAAGGGGAAACATGCATTAAAACATCATAATGCATACGCACACATGAAGTACATGACTGTATACTAAAAGAGGTTAAGACAGGCAAGGAAGTAAAAAAAGACATAATAGCCTACACGATACAGAGTGATATAAAACATATAGCAGTGTTTCCGAGCCCAACAAGGAGTACTCCAGGAGTACCCCCGCCCTACATATTTTACATGTATTTTACATGTCTCACTGATTTTCAGACTTGATTCTGCCGATTAGCTCTGAGGGAGTACTTGATGAGCTAAACTGGTCTTCAGATTAGGAAGCCCCTATTGCATATTTAAAAATGTACAGGGCAGCGGAACACCAGGAGCAGGGAAGATAAACGCAGGAGTACAGGGTATAAGATATAGGGCATAGGCTAGGGCTATTAAATCTAATCTAGAAAAGGGCTGGTGTGGGTGTAGACTCATTATAACCAATCAATAGGTCTCTAGAAAAGACTCGAGATTGATTAGGAGAATCAGGTAAGTAACTGCACAGCTGAATTGAAAATCTGAACCTATGCTTGTATAAGGTAGAATACCCCGCGCATAGGGAATAGAAATTCGGGAATAGGGCATAGTTTAGCGCGGGAATGCGTGACTATAGCACCTGTCCTCAGCACTCTTCGGATAGGGGCTGTCCACGTGTCCCGTTGCGGATCTCCTCTTCCACGGGTCGTCCCTATCCTTCACGGCCGTTTGCCGGCCGCGGTGCGGGGAATCAGCAGCAGGGGGACTAGCTGGTTCGCCGTGGCCATTCTGGTTGTGTCGCGCTGTGGTGGTGGGGAGGGGGAGGGAGGAAGGGCGGCTCGGTGCGGGCGAAGAACCCTTGGAGTAGTGCTTCTTATAGGTCTCGAAGATGTACTGGTCCAGTTCCTTGCTCTTGTCACCTTCCCGGGACTGGCCCCCCGCTGCCTGACCCTTGACCTTCGCGGCAGCGGCAGGACGTTCCTGGTTGGAGGAGGCGGAGGCGGCTCGCTGGCACTCTCGTTGGCTGTGTTCCAGGCCGCGCTGACGCCTGGCCTCTCGCTTCTCCTGGCTCCGGGAGACGACCCCCTTGCGGACCGGCGTGGCCCTGCGCCGCTTCTCCTGCGGGCGGGGAGCAGGGAGAGCAACAGACTCCTCCTCCCTCTCCTCCGTTTCGTCTTCCAGCTCTGGCTCCGGAGCAGCTATGGGCGCCAACCGTACCAGCTCCTTCACTGGTTTATGGGCCTGAGGAAGAGCCTCCTCATCTGGCTGTGCGGGGGAGGCAGCCTCATCTTCCTCCTCTTCATCCTCCACCTCTTCGTCTCCCTCAGACTGGGAAGACCCTCCTTCTGCCTGACCCGGTTCCTCCACTGCGTTCGCATCTGGAGTTTGGACCAGGTCCTCCTCCACACCCTCCTCTCCACCCTCCTCAGCAGCAGCCCTCTTCGCCTCTTCCTCCGCTTTCTCTTGCTCCTCCCTCTTCCACGCCTCTTCCTCCTCCCTCGCCCTCCTCTCTGCGGCCTCCCGCTCTGCCTCTTGTGCCCGTCTGGCTGCCTCCTCTTCCTCCTCGGCCCTCCGCTTGGCCTCCTCCTCCTCAGCTTTCTTCTTCTCCTCCCTTAGTGACTGGCACCTGACGGGAGAAAATGCTGCAGTTCAGGACCAGCTGGCCACACAGAGTTCAGCTGAAGCGAGTCAAATTCCACGCCTCCGACGTCTCAGCATAAACTCGTTTAAGGAATTTAGCAGCATACAGTTCATACACCTTGGCCTTTACCTGGCTCAGACATATCCCGTTCCGACATTTGTATTTGCACCGGCGATAAGCATCAGTGCACTGAAAATGTATTTCTGTTAGAGGTGCAAGAAAGACGAGAATAACTTAAAGAACTGTCAAACAGCCAATTTTAAGGCAAATGGTCAGACCAGAGTCACATATCTCAGCGTCAGGCACAGTTAGTACATGTGTTGCAGGCACAAGACATTGAAAGCAAAAAAGGTACATCAGGATGTCCACAGCTATACACTTTCAAGAGGGTTGTGCCACATTTATCAACATAAGCTAGATGGAATCACGACAGTAACCAATCATTTTATCGATCATCTCAACAAAAGTTTAAAATTGAAAATTGGTGAACGGTGGTTTGTTCCCGGTTCCTCTGAGATATTACAGCCAAATTCAGGTCTTTCACTAAAAAGGCTGAGCAAAAGGTGTTTCAGCAGTGTGCTTCTCGGAATAGTCGATGGGTTTCAGTAGTACCTCCGCCGTGCTGAATGCCCCCTGACGAGGGCTTGCATCTTCTTGATCCTGGCTTGCTGCCGGAGGTACTCGGCCCTCTGTCGCGACCCCCGCCATGCTGCCTGGATTATGACGGCAGCCCGGTAACGGCTCTCCACCCGCACCCTACGCCAAGCCCTCTGCGGAGTGAGAAAACGGCAAGAGTGACAAGGCTGTGATATGAAGCACTATCACAACATGCAACTGCAGCTACAACCTTATATGAAACACTATCAGGACATGAAGCTTCAAAAAGAACCACACAAATGTGATGGTCTGTGGATCACGCCACATTGAACAGCACCAAGACATGTAGCATGCGGATAATCCAAAACAAACTCTACTATCATGTCATGCAGGCAGTGTGCAACCCCATATAGATGATCACCACGTGCGCTTTGGGCTATGACCACAGCTACTGTTGAGACAAGCAGTCTGTGCTTCAACCTTACGCAGACCACCGTCATGGTAGACAGTTTCCTCTGTATAGCAACCATCATAATATCAAATTAAATTCAAATAAAGATTGTAGTAACAAGCAGCTGACAACTTTCATCCTTCTTTATTAATCACATAACCTACAATCACATTATCCTTCTGAGGCATGACACCAAGCCAATGCTGGCAGAATGTAGATCACAAATAGCAGTAGCAACTAGCCCACACTGACAAAAGCACTTCGATTTGTCACCTGGATGACGACAGCCGCCTCCCTCATGCGCTGGAATTGCCTCCTCTCCAATGTGGCGCGCCACCAGCGCTGGAGGAAGACAATCTTGCTCATGATCTCCTTGTGCCGCCGATCCCGCAGAACCTGCCGCTCAGGCGCCTTCAGGAACACCTGAAGAAGAAGTGGAGAAAATCCACGTTCAAGTCAGTGAAATGTCCAGTCTTGATTTGTGTATCCATCAGCAAGGAGCCGATGAGCTCGATCAGCTGGCTGAGTACATGGGCAGGTTAAGTGCACTTGTAGCCCCCAAGACTTGGGCACAGAAAAGGAAAAATCCAGGTTCAGAAAGTTAAAGTCCACAGTAATACTTCACCCCAACTGCCCAAATTATTCTTCAACCATTTACCAATTAGAGGAATCAACTAGTGAAATTCATGGGGACAGGAAATGCACAGCAGGGGTTTTACTGTCTGCATCTAGAACGTAACGGGAGGGGAACACCACTCTGGGTGCTATGGGGGGGACAAAAGACAAAAGCGGGAGCCAGCCCAGTACACTGGCGGTTAGCGGTTATAATGTGAAAATGGAGCCTGGCGCGGGCGACCTTTGTCTTGCCAATCTGGTAGGTGGTGTCGTCCGGGAGGAGTCTCTGCAGGAGTGCAGCGATGTCATCCTGAGACGGTGCTTTCTTGTTCGGCAGGAGCACCCGGTACTGATCGATGAATTCCTGCGGGGAGACGAACGTAGTGAACAACCTCACCGTCAGTAACTTACACAAGAGTGTGACTTGCATTTGTCAGCATTTCTGTGATGCCATCCTTGTGTCTTCAGTAAAAATTGAAATATACGGATGTATTCATTGAGTTATGAAAACATAACGCTATAGAATCATATAAAATGAAGACACAAGATTAAATACTGCACATTTTATATGCAGTCTACAGGTTATTTTAAAAACACATTTGGTGAAAAAAAGTCTGGTTCCACGTTGCTTGGAGGCATTGTGGTGAAATGCTTTAGACTGGCTTTTTCTCTCGAGCAACAAATGAAAAAAAAACAACAACAACTGCCCAGGCATTAACCTTGCCAAAGTAAAAGGACTGCTTTTCCTGTCAATAACCAGGGCTACTGAAAAGCTAGACTCGCCCAGTCCTGAACCCTGCTCACCTTGAAGGTATATTTGGCGCCATAACCAGACCTCCGGATCCGCACAGTTTCCAACATACCCGTGTACCTCAGCTGCTGCAGGACTAGGGCCTCATCAAAGCACATCTCCCTCTGTAAAGAGCAAACACACACACACACACACACACACACACACACACACACAGGTATGTTAGGTGTATCCAGTTACCTTCTTGCGCTAACGGTAGTACAGGTGGGGCTGGGTACGGTACCTTCTCAGCATTTGAACGAATGCAGCGGATGAAGAAGGGCTCTGCCTTGCCAAGAGTCTCCATCAGCTTACTGAGGGACGCCTGAACGACAGAGTCAATTCAATACAGTATCACAGCATCTCTTGCATGTCACTTCTCACACTCAATTTGAGCCTTCTAAAATCTAAGCGTTAAAGGCAGCATAACAGCCTTTTCAGAACAATGTTATAGTTCAAGCTTTACAGAGTTTAAATGTAATGTAACTGCTCTCAAAAAGGAGAAGCAGTGAGGCTACTCAAGAGGTTCTCTCTGATGATCAGCTCCTTACCCCCATCAGGGAACCATAAAATTAGAAAACCTCACTGATACATGTGTGTCTGTTCGTGGAAGAAAAAAATTCACCTGGAACTGGGCGCTGATGCTTGGCGGCTTCTTCTTTTTGTGTAGATGCATAAGAGACTTGGTGGTGCGGTCGTGTAAGGTGAGCCCCACGATGAACTTGAGGGAGCGCGAGTCGATAAGCCTCTGCAGGGCAGAACACACAGTGCACTTAGTGGGCAACACGCCAACCAGCCCACATTCTCCACAGACTCTCAAGCTAAACGGGCACCACGGGGTGAACATGACTTTGGGAATTTTGCCAAGTAGAGTCCAGGGTTCAGAAGGTGATGTTCTTTCTCTAGTTTGAACCACCCAATAACACAATACTCTGGATTTTACCACCGAACTACGTCCGCACACTGAGTGAGCTTGTTGATGAGCAAATCCAGGTTGCGGGAACAAAACACTTGAGGAATTCTAAACCACATCTAGAACAAGCTAAGGGCAGCGGGATCAAAGTTAATTAGGGCATCAGCAGGAATGGAGTGAATGACATGAGGTTCAAATTTGCATACGAATACAGAACACACCAAATTTGAGCCGTTTAAACAGACCCAGATTCAACCCAGCCCAATGCAGTTATGGAGTAAAGAATCACCATTTAGTTCATGGCTAAGTTGTAACTGTGCCAGTGAAACTCGCCCGTAATGTTTTGAACTCGTTCTGAAGATGAGCCATGCGGGGACTTCCTTACCTTGGGAATGAGCTGCTTCTGTCTGGTGTTCTTATTTTTCCTGTGGGAAAGCGAGGAAGAGGGGCAGTGAGAGGGGGGCAGGCGGCTTCTTAGCAAGTTGCCTCACTAGGCTAGTGGGATATTAGCTGGATGAGTCATGCGTCGTTAGCATGCGATGCAGGGAGAGAGGGTTATACCAGGCAGAGACAGACACGATTAGCGGGGGAGCTGGAAAGAGGTCAAGAGAGTAGAGGTTAGATGGGGGTCAGGGGGGCGGATCAAACAGGCCCAACATACACCACTGCTTGGCGAGGGTCCTCCAGGGTCATCATCAAATCAGCAGCATTTTGCCGAACATAACTGAAAGTATAACTCAACACAAAATGCACCAAACGAAGCTGGGGGAAAACACGCCAAAGCTGCAACGTGCTATGTAAGACAGCAAACGGATGCAAACTTTCTTCCTCCAACAGTGAGAGGACAAATGTTCCATCTGAATTTTCAGAGGTAACATTCGGGATACCATCGCCCTAAGATTTCACAAGGGTCGAGGAACCCAAAACAGACAAAAAGGTTTCTAGCCTCGCACACCATGCAAAGGGAAAGCACGGAGAGGTGCACGCGCACCGACGAAATCCCAAAACGCACTGTTTACACATCATGCAGCAGCACCACATTCAAAGTTGTGCATCTCCGAAGCATGCTTGGCTTGAGCGAACAGCCTCTCCGGGTCTCATGAAGCAACATCTGAGCAGTAATGAAGATTGAGCCGGTTTTGGTATGTTGGTGAGCCAAGCGGACTAACTGCATTCCACTGTCACGGAGTGATTTGCTGCAGATCATCATCTTCCATAACTCTGCAGGGAATTTCACTTTCTTCGAGGGAGTGTGGGGTGGGGTGTGGTGGGGGGGGTTTATAGAATTAATCACAGGGTGCGGCTCCGTCCTGTCAATGCAAGCTACCACTTTTGCACTCTCCACAGTGAATTAGAGAGCCATGAGGAGATTCTGCGGTGGCGTGGTCCAAGTGGTTCTGCAGTGGAATTAAATGGGTCTTCAGTTGCCAATGACAACTGTCCTTTGCTTATGTAGCAGGCACGTATACACTGGGTTTGAAGGGATATAAATTTCACGGGCGGTTTTCTATGGGGTGGGGGGCCAAAATGCATTGTAGGATTGGGGGGGACTGAGTTGGGGGTGGCAACAGACAAGGCTACATGGGGTAGGGGGTGGGGCTAGGAAACTGTGTCGAAACTCACTGGAGGACGCGCCGAGGAAACCGAAGGCGACCCCACGACTTCAGTAACTTTCGAGGATCCTCGCCATCCAACTGCAAGTCCTTAATGGAGCTGATGATTTGGGCATACATTTCTCTGGTTCACCCAAAACCAGCGGAGCAGTGCATAATGGGTAAGGGGTGAAGACAGGGAGTGAAGGAGGGGTAATGAGGAGGAAGGGAAACACAGAGAGGACAGGAATTCAAGACACACGGTTAAGATACAATTAGACGAACAAACAAGCCCCGACACCAAAAGAACCCAAGAACAACCCAAACAAAAATTCTGTTAACACAGAAACGAAAACAGGTTGGCCGGGGGGGGGGGGGGGGGTGGGGGGTGTAGAGCCAAAAATCATCTTTTTTGGTTTCTTGTTGCCTCGCTCCCACATCTGGAACAAAGGCCTTCAAGAACAAGTTCTTGCAGGAGGACATGACCACAAAATACGTACGCCTCTGTCCACCTGCTCAGGACCACCCCGGCCGATGTTGAAGGTTGCGGAAAGAGCTCCACCATACACAGCGTTAAAATATTCTCATGTCATGCTCTCGTCAGAGGGAGACTGGCGCATGCGTCTCCCAAATAAGAAGTTGAGTTTGTGGACTGTCTCATGCTGGAATTAAGCTGGTGACTGGAACTGGTGTTAAGAGTGATGGCGGTTTTGGTCTGGCCTGCGCCCATGCACTGCTGTACTTACCACACCACTAACTCTCTGGAAAGGTAGCCTGGGTTGGGGGGGGGCGACCTTATGGCACCAAACACCTCTGGGCATGCTCAGATATACATAGGGGCTTGCCACGTTGATACTGCTACTGGGGGGGGGGGTGCGACCTTATGGCACCAAACACCTCTGGGCATGCTCAGATATACATAGGGGCTTGCCACGTTGATACTGCTACACTAGATCTGCCATTTTATATTGTGATTGCTTTCATTTCAAACTGGCTCAACTCGGAGCATACCTTACTATAATTCCGACCCGATCACAGGACTTAATCTACCCTTTATTATTTTCTATCCACAATATTTTAATAGATTTTTAATAACCTGTCATTAGGACATTACATCAGTATATGTCCAGCATCTAGTTATTCACTGGATTAGCTGCCACTCTATACACCAAAGTCACACCTCAACAGCAATAAACCACACTGGGAAGAGATTAAGCGTATTTTTGAGAAACAAGTGTGTTCCCAGTCTATGTGTATGTGTATGTGACAAAAAAGAATTCCTTTAATTGCTTGTATGTAAAGAGGAGAAAAAGTCAGAAGTGAGAAATCAGCTTTTATTAAAGTAACATGGATCCCACACCAGTGCTGACTTCAAATTCAAATCTCAAAAGGATGTTTAGATTTAATCACCCTTGCCATCTACAGTCGCATTTCCATCTCCCAATTTTTATGCACATTTTGAAAATTTGCATTGCAAAAAGCAGATGGAATCGCCAAATGCGATTAAGAGTTAATGTGCATAATGTTGGATGGAAAGAGCCCTAGCTGACCAAGTGTTGAAAGTAGCTGCCTTGTTGCCGCTGCGTACATTAGCACTCGACTCTGTCTTCGACCCCAGAGAGTGTCAAACATTGCAATCATTAGTTGAAAAAAATATGCTCTATGACAATTAGCTGAATTGCATGCAACTCCTCTAAACTTCTCCCCATTTTTAGTGTCTCGTGTCTCCCACAGCAGTTTCTTTT
This sequence comes from Gymnothorax reevesii, assembly GCA_029721435.1. Classification (NCBI taxonomy): domain Eukaryota; kingdom Metazoa; phylum Chordata; class Actinopteri; order Anguilliformes; family Muraenidae; genus Gymnothorax; species Gymnothorax reevesii. The sequence goes on from CM056575.1 coordinate 34,221,012, forward strand.
CTGGTTGTCTTGCCTCATTTTGTTTCTCTTGTGGTTTGCAACCTTTTCTTCTGCTGTTCAACATATATCGTGAGTGCCCTCTCCTGCCATCTTGCGGCGAAACAGAGCTACAAGCCAGTTGATGGAAACGCAGATAATTTGAATTTTCTTTTGGGCGAATTTTCTAAAATTCACAAAAAATTCACTTGAAATGAGATGTAAACTCAACTTATGATAGGTTCCTGAGGTTCTTGAATTTGCTCCCATCCATTTACACAGTGAGCTCAAGCTATAGGTGCAGCTGGCCCGGGAACATGATACTCGACGCAACTGTTCAAATATATGGCCATGCAAAAGGAAGATTTAGCTGCCACAGACCCCACTTATTTGTATAGTTCTGAATTACTGGCTGATTATTTCACCTCTTCCAGTAAAGATTAATCCTTCAACTGCTGCCAAATCTAAATATTGTGACATAACTCAAGAGAGAGGGAAGCATTTGAAAGCTAGAGAATTTAAGAGTAAGCATGTTGACAAATACTAAGCGCTCTACACCTTCCCCAACACTAGATATTATCCTTAATTGGCACTGTTACCAGAGCTTGTCTTTGAAAGCATAAATGTTTGGGCAACATCCAGCACCACTGGAACAAACAATGCTCAAAAGCCAATGGGGATAATGACTCAAAGCTATTTATGGTCTTCAAATACCTTGAGTCGATTTGCTCATTTCAGTCACAACAATGTTCTCTGGCTATGGAGATGCAAAGTCATTCAAAACTCTGACTATGGAAGCACATTTTTTTGCCATCAGAAAGCGTGATCGCATCACATCAAGAGAATGAGTCTGCAGTCTTTCAATGTTGCATGACTTCAACGCCAATAATGCCTCAAAGAATTCGGCAACACCAGCTCCTAATTATTAATCCTAATGCTGAAGTGCAATAATGTCCCTCATACAAACCTACGCAAGGCCGTGTGCATGACTTATTATCACGCATTTCGTGCTAATTTTGTGTGAATCTCAAGTGAATGCGAAGTCGCTATATTTCAAACTTGTTATGTGGGTACGAGATATAAATCTTGACAGGTAAAGATGAAAAACAACAGAGGCAGCAGAAGCGCAGAAAGCGTTCGAAAGAAGTACAAGGCAGTAAATCTGTCGCATCTTATGCCCTGCTTTCTGCAGTCTTTGATGAACTACTTTACTTTGGGGCTGATTGACTTTACTTCCTTTATGACAGAATATGGAATGTTCCAGTGCACGTCTTCACGGAATGTAGCTACACACGTTACCCTCAGCCAATTCCTATCAGAGTCAAAACCCTACCAAGGTCTTCAGTTCATATGCTGGGCCTGGTCAGTGATATAACCTCGCAGCATGACCTGAGCCGTTAACATTCTTTCACGATTCTTAAAAGCAAATGAGGCATGAAACGACCTCTTCTGATCACCATTTCAGCTGCATGCCTTTGTTTCACTCATCAAGCATGTGCTGAAGATTATTGAATGATTCAGCAGAGATTTTTTTTAATACAATCAGTGTGAGCAGTTTCACTATTCCAGGAATCACCTCCCTCTTTGCGCTTAAAATAAAAAAGCAAGCTTGCTAAAATCCATTTGTGCGGCAATCAGTGCAACCATGTGGCTCATCCCAAAAAAGAGCAGAGCAGTTTGAACAAGTTTGATGTTACGCAAGTGCAGACAAACAGGTTTTTCTTGCTCTCCTACGATACTACCATACAGACAAGCACAACTGAATGGCCTTGGTGCAGCACACTACCGGAATATTCCCCAGTACATTAACTCCCACTAAGACTCTCATTCTCCCCCACCTCAGTATTGGGACATATCACACTTTGCTAAACTATAAGGGAACGAATCTTTGCAGGTGAAAAGCCCAAGGCCAATTAACAACCTTAACAGAGAGTGAGAGAGACCATTTCTTATCCCTCTTATTTGGTGAATAAGACTGGAGATGAAATCACCGATCATCACACTGGCAAACATCAGGTGACTTATAGGCAGAGAAGAAAAAGACTCAACTCCAGCGACCAATCTGAGCATGCCCAAAGGATGAGGAGTGCTGTTAAACTCCCTTCCCCCAGACTCAAACCCCCTTGCCACTGCACCTCTCAAAAATATTACTCCAGTCCACTTACTTCTTACTCTCATAGCTAGCAAAGATGTCTTCAAAAGCCTCTAGAGGGCGCTCCTCAGAATGATCAAAGGAGAAATCGAGCAAAGAGGCGCGGCTGTAAAGGAGAGAACGGCACAAGCTCCATCAGACACCTCCCGTCACTCGCCAAGAGCAAGTGGGAACAGACTGCAGGAAGTTCCTGTCCTGATCAGATGCCATCTAGAACTGGCTCACCATCTGGAATCACGGGAGATGTAGGCACAAATGTACAACTCCATCCAAGCCCAAATTTAGGGGAAACTTATTCACAATATTTTTTTTATACAGCAAGGTGAGCATGTATAAATGAACACTGCTCAAAATGGACATTGATAAGTTAACTATCGAGTAAATTTGAGCTGTAGACCCATTTTTTTTTTTTTTTTGTCTGGGCTATGAGAGGAATCCAGAGAACTCAGAGGAAACCCAGTCAGACATGAAGAGAACACAGAAAGGCTCAATCCCTGATTCAAACCCATGACCTTTGGGTTGTAATGCATCAGCCGCACTCACGCCGCTACTGACAACTTGAACATTACAGGAACTCTCACATTTTATGTCAAATCGCAAAATATTTCCAGTTTCCTCCCAGCCTACAAAGAATAAACTCCATATTTTGGCTCTGAGAGTCTTGCGAAGGGATGAAGCTCATCAGGTTTGAAAATGGGTAAATAGTTTTATGGGTGACCAGGCAACATAAACTCCATGCTGGTACTGATCAGAACTGAAACTGCTTGCAGTGTGTCCCCAGAAGGAAAGGTAAGTCACATGACCACCCCACAGCACAACAAAGAGAAGAGGAGATCAGGTTCCATGTCCCCAATTCCCTGCCTTCTTACCCAGCCCCTCCCCCCCCCAAATCACCCCACCCCCTGTGGTCCCAGCATCATCACCCCTCCCCACCCCCCTTACCGGTACATCTTCTCCACAGGGGTGTTGGCCCTTTGAAGCTCCCCCAGAGGGGTCCGACATGCAGGTCTGACCACACCTGTGGGACAGACGGACACAGTGACGACACAGTCCTACCCCAAACCGACGGCTCCAGGGTACATGTAACTCAAGCTCAATTTGAACGAGGAGGCATGCGGCCTGCGCTAAGCAGCTGGTCACCATACGGCCTCTTTCAAATTCAGTCTTCTCATACACTACCAGGAGATTTGAATCCTGGTTGCTGGCTAAATCCATTTCGTGTTACGATAACCTACCAACTTTCATCTTCAACCATCTATCTCACCAATTTTATCAAATTAAAAAAAAAAAAATCCTCTCTCAATTACTTTTTTCTTTGTTAAGTTAGTTTTCTTCAGATGATTTATTGGGGTGATTCCGAGGTATTGTCAACCAAATGTCCCCTCCGTGATGGACACGAAAACGATCCCGAAATGGAAGGGAAAATGAAGCCATTTCCTCCTAAATATAGTAGTGCTCTATTACACCCATAAATTGTAAATAATACTTTAGTACATCAACAGAATTTTGTTGATGGGGGACGGTTTAGTGTCTCGTCACGGAGGGGCCATTTTGTTAAAATACCACGGAATCGCCCATTTGTGATATTTGCTTCACACACTCAGGCCACTGAGAATTGCCGTGGGCACCTTGGGCCATTTTCTCTGGATATTTTTTTTCTCTCAGGTGAAAGTTTTTGGTTGATGCCATCATTTCTGTGACCACCCAAAAGTAAAATAATTAAATTAAGCAAGGATCTCCTTTATCAGTCTGAGCCCTGCTGTAAGGCCTAAGGAGGTGCGAGATAAAACCGAGGCGTTGACGGTACCCGCGGTTTTGGCAGCCCAGCGACGCCCCGCCTCGTTGAAGGCGGCCATGCCACGTATGGTGGCCCGGAGGATGCCCCAGCGGAACATGGCGACCGGGTCCATCCCGATGAGCTGGCGAACGTAGGCGTGGTCGCTACTCCGGAGGAGCGCCACGATGTCCGACCGCATGTGGTCTGTGTTCTTTTCTCGGAAGTCCTGTCGTCACAGGGACAGGAGGACGGTCGGGGAAAAAAAGTCACAGCATCAGCCATGAGATACAACCAGATTTAAAGCCAGAGTTCCTAGACAGACATTAAAAGCAGTAACAAAAAAATAGACTGCAAGACATATTCATGCAAATCAGGCATTTATTATACTTTTATTGCAATACACCATTTTTGCGTTGGGTAGATTTTTTTCCCCCTCAAACTGACGATTTCTAAACACGGCTCTTAAAAAAAACAACAGCCTAATGAACAGACTGAATACATTCGCAAAAGAAGAGCCGTTATTTGCTGATATTTCATTTCACAGACTCCAGTAACAGATGTACTTCCCGCACACGCCGAGGCAGCATGCCTTAGCCTTCGCTATGCTAATTACCCGTGTATGCTAATGGCGTATGGTCTTCTTTACCTTGATCTGGTACTTGACCATCCCAGCGAAGTGTCGGATCACAAAGGCAGGCTCCATGACTGGCGTGGGCACAAAGTACTTGTTACCATGATGCTGCTGCTTGAATTTGGCCAGCAGGGTTTTGTCAGTGGCATGAGGGAAGCTATGGAGAGGGGGGAAAAAAAGAAAGAAAGAAAGAAAGAAAGGGAGAGAGAAAGAAATAGAGAAAGAAATATATATGGAGAGAATATGAATTGGCACCTCCAGTAAATCTCAGAGGCTTGTAGCTTAATTGTTTTTGATTTGATTACGAGAAGATTTGACAAGGACTCAGAAGCAGGCAATTCAAGCAACTCAAACTCAAGACCCTTAACATAACGTTGCTCCAGGCTTCAGCTAAATCATGGTAATGCAAGGAATGGCAATGCTAATCATACTCACTCTCCTTTACACCTGGCCTCTGAGCAGACATTCTAATACAGAGCCATCAACATGAATTTTATTGCATGCAAAGTCCATTTACACATCTGAATATGAACTAAACCCAATCAGGTAAGAAATTCAATTAAGTTCCTTGAGCAGAAGCACTTCAGGTGAACAGCAGAAGGTTTCCCCAAAATCCGAGCCGAATTTGAACCAGTAACTGCCATTTGCGGAGTTGTTACACCCCATGCTGAACCGGGACACGTACTTGCTCTCCTCGTCCAGTAGATAGAAGAGTCCCGTGGGCTTCTTGCTGATCAGGTGGATGCAGCCCACATTGTCCGTGTAGTCGATGTTGTGCCAGGTGATGCCCTCAGCCTGGTACTCCTCCTATGGCACAAATACAGGCTTGTGTGACCATGAGCCCACACTAACCAACTCCACCAATCAGTCAGTCTCAATGGAAACAGGAGGCCGAACAGAGGTTCCTCATCTCCACCAATCAGATTTTATTAAGACAGAGGGCCAAGCCAAGATTTCACCTTCTCCGCCAGTCAGGCTACTTAAGGACCTGAGGCTAAGCTCACATTCTCCATCTCCACCAATCATAGCTTATAAGAGCCTGAGACAGAGCTCATACACCTCTCATCTCCTCCAGTCAGAGCTTGCAAAAGCCACAGGCCCGGTCCAACACTCAACAATCATAGCTCAGACACACCCAAGCTCCTACCTATCCTCCTCATTTCCACCAACCAGAACACAAAGACCGACTGAGTACACCATCTTAAACCCACCAGAGCTGATTAAACTGTTTATTGCCATCTTTTTGACAAGTTTAGTGGATCCACCAGCTGACCAGCCAATAGAGTTAGCTAGAGGACTAGTAAGACCATGAGGTACTAGTATCAGCCCAACCAGTGTTAGGCAGACTAGCTATAACCAGTCAGAGGTGTTGAAAAAACAGCTCAAATTAACTTTAAGCAGCACAGAATCCTAACTGGAATTTAAAGCTGGGTAAACAGACGCCAACTGTCAACAGGTCATACTACACTGAAGACCAGCACTGAGTGTCCTTTTTTATTCTGCTCATGAAAAATATGTAAATTCAAACTTACAGAAATCTCTGTGGGAACATTACATGTGCGATTTCATTCATGAATTTAATCTCAGAGGGTTTCCTTGAGTTCACTAAGCAGTAACGGGATTGACCCCAGGGTCCATTCCTCCTTGTTCTTGGCATTGATGATGATGATCATCACATCAACAAGCTCACCTGCTCCAGCTTGAAGATGTGCTGGTTGAAGTAATACTGAAGCTGCTCGTTGGCGTAGTTTATGCAGAACTGCTCAAAGCTGTTGGTCTCGAAGTCCTCAAAACCAAATATATCCAGCACGCCTATGGACAAACACTGGAGCAAAACGGAACCATTGAATAAGTTGATTTAATACGGCCAATTAATTTTTTGGGTTAAACATTTATACATTGAAGAGCTTGAAGGACAACACGCAGAGGCAAATTTCCAGGAATCTCAACACAGTAAATTCCCCCAGTTATGACTGCATTCATTGAGAACCTTTCCTGAAAAAACATCTCGCATTCACAAAGGGGGGCAGAGTGGTTGCCTAAAAAAAACAAGGAGCTTATTTATTTATTTATTTAATAGGGACAATGCACATTAATGAACATCTAATCAGAAAACAATAGATGTAAATATGCCGGAATATAGCAACAATGCTAATTTTCATCCGCTGTTCCTAGGCAGGTAACACAGAAACATAATACCAAAGACACCGCACACACAAAAGCAAAACATAAAACGAGACAGTAGATCACAATAAAAACACATCATAGGACAGTATATTACTGACACCCTAAAAATCAATGGTTACAGGACTGATTTACAGTTCAGTTTGAACTCTGGTTCCTGGGAGAAAAAAACGTATGGATATCAGCTGAAGTAAAGCGCCTAAAATTCATTGCTCCTAGTGAGTTGGGTGAACTAGCATGACTGACCAACATCATTGTCGTGAGTGCAGCAGTGTGCGTATGTCACATCTAAGCGAAATATTTTTACAATTTAAAATGCAAACTCAAAGCCCCAACTAGGGTTACAGCTGCCCGATCTCATGGTTGCCTGGCTAAACCACGCAGGACTGTATCACCGCTCGTCAAGAGGGATCAGGTCGGGAGTGAAGCGGAGCATTAGGTCCCGCTGTATTCCGAGAGACTTACCGTAACAGATTCCTCCATGTCTTTCTTGTTGAGCAGTGCGTGATTGATGCGGAGGACTATCCAGTCAAACAGCGCGCTGTACAGAGACTTGGCCATGGAGTCCCTGGCAGTGATGGCCTTGGGGGGGAAACAAAGTGAGTAGGGGAAAAAAAACCATCTTCTGCCTCTACCTGCACTACAAGAAGCTTAAGGAACCATGGTGGTAAATGGTGCTAATGTAGCAGTATGAGTATCAGCTCCTACCTCAGAGTGGCTGTAGGGCAGAATGAGCTTGTCATTAACGGTCACGGTTTTCCTCTTCGTTAGCGCTTCCACCAACAGCTCCTCTTTAACCTGCGAGACCAAAGGAAATACATGTTATTCACCACATCAGAAAGCCAACACCAGCAGAGTACGACCCATAAGGGTAATGAAGGCAACCGACCTTTGAAACACATCACAGCCTGTTCACAGATTCTGGGTTACAGCATTCTGGCTCAATACTGGACCATTTACAAACATTTCTTCCCAATCAATCGCTTAGATGAAAAATGGACAGGACAACAGGGCGCAAGTTCAAAGGCACCATAATTTATCCGTTCAGGTGGAGATCCCATTTACAGCCATTTTGTGATGCATGTAGTGGGTCAGGCCTTTTAAAGCTACACTAAGCAATATTACAAGCATTATTGCCCCTTTCTACCACACAGCTTACTGCCAACCAGCTGTGGTCCCCCATTTTCGGTTTACACAATTTTTTGACAGCCTGACGATAAGCTTCTTCTCTCCCCCCTCATGTCACCGCTCTCCGCTCCGTTAAGCAGGACTCATTAACAACGTTATTTCATCCAGATAAGCGAGGTTTTGCAAGATGTAGCAGACCATATGCCACTCAGCCCCTGCTCTGTGTGCACAGAGAGGGAACACCTGCAAGGCTTTGCCCATGTCTGGAAGTGTCTCCTGCCAAGCACACAAGTGAACCTATAGACTAATTAGACAGATTAAGCAAGTTTTATACGAGGAAAACTTAGTTGATGGTAATGTTAGAGGAAGCTTACGATTAGCTTGAAGAGTATCTTGGCTAGCTAAAAACCACTGGCTAACGCAGCCTGCTAGCCACAGGCATATCTTGCTAGCTAGCGCCAATTTCAAAGTGCCAATTTTACCACCTGGGTAACGCATGGAATAAATAGAATTCAGGTTTTTTTTTTAAGGCATACATCTTGCGCTTCGTGTGAATTTGTTAGACAAGGACTCTTGCCTGGTACCATGCATATTCACATCTTGTTCAATTCTTTAACTATTAGGGTGACTTGATGCAGATGGCAGCTAGCATGCTGCTGTTAGCTAGCAAATGTTCCTACGCTGGATCAGCCCATGTTATGTTATGAGAATTTATCAACTGACAGGTGAAAGCGATTTGAAAATCGGGAGGGAAGTGTCATATTAGTTGCAGCTGCGAGCAGCTACAAGGTGCAAAAATCATCGATGATAAAAATACATAAAAGAATCATCTCAGTTTGTTAAGAGAATTATGCATGAGGACTACTGTTCTTTTAATCCTGGGGTGAAGGCAAAGATTATGAAAATAACCCATTTTTTAGATTATGGTCTTGCCATCTCACCAAAAATGAGAGGAGTTGACCCAGACCAATGCGAGCCAGTGATAGCTCGCATCGAGCACAGTCTGTGTAATGCTGGACGTAATGCACTGCCCCCAAGAGTCCTCGGGGGTAAGGGGGAGGGAGGAGTGGCTCCGTCTATTTACATGTGCTTATGAAACCAACTAGTGGTCAGAAATTGCTTAGAGTAGCTTCTAAGCGGTTAGAACGTCAAAACACTTAAATGAGGCTCGTTTTCTGTTCGGGGGAGGATAAGGCAGTTCAAGCTAAAATGAAGACATTTGTCTCCTTGTGAAGTGCAGATAATCTTAATGACCATTTCATAATGTTGAACTTCAAGGGGGAAAAGATGAATCTGACCTGACTTAGTACACACTCCCTCTCAACTCCACCTTTATTGCCAACTCACAGCTGCGCTAGGAGAGGCATTCCATGGTAGAACACAGATGAGCACATGCCACAAGTTGAAAATACCAATTGAATGCTACTAATCTATCAAAATGGTGATCCTTGCTTCAAACACTGCCTCTCATAATGTTTTGTTTTTCTTAAGATGACAGAGCAAACCAGATCACAGGCACACCCAGAAAAAACAGAAAAAAAAATCAAGTCTGAGTTGATATAGTGTAGCTTGTGTTTTAGCCACATACAACATGAGCAGATTTCAAGAAATTAGAGGATTACGCAAACATTTCTGCCATTCATTTTGTCGATTATAAGATTTCCACTTAGGACATCAAAAGACAAAATTTCAGAAAATGGTGGCCGTTAGAGGGTAACTGCTAAGTCTTGTAAAGTGTTCCAGAAATCCACACCTTTCAATTACTCATGGTAATTCATACATTGCCAGCAGAACACTCAGGTAAGAACTTTGGAATTACACATTTGTGACCTCAGGGCTTTTTAAGGGCCAGTGTGTTCGCTGCTGAAGGAGGAGGTCACCTTGAGCAGATCAGAGAGGGTAGCCAGGACCTCTGGGGGTCCGACATCCAGGCCCTCGTCTCTCCCCGTTGACTTCCGCCTGTACGTCACGTTGCCCAGGTACAAGATGGCAGACAGTACTGAGAAAATCCTGTAGCGAACAAGGGGGAAGTTCACTCAGCGAACACATAACATCCTAATAACGCAAACGGAATGATGAGGTAACGCTGCGTGAGTGTTCTGTGCTTGCTGGGCGCAGAGGCATCCCTGCGGGAGGGGCCAAAAAACAAGGCGTATCAGGATACAGAATCTACAGCGCAGACCGTAAGCACGCGGACAATAAAAAACGCCCCACTATGGAGGCTCAATCTGAGGTACACACAGCGAGGATAATGGCTTCATTAAAATTTCAGATGACACCCAGAGGCTCATTGCGGTCGTTCTTTCACGGTGACACAATGACTCCCACATGACTCTGGATTCTGGCGTACTTCCAAGTCCTCCCTGCCAAGCAAACAAAACGAGTAGAAGCACGCCTGCGATTCGGTTCCCATTTCTGGCAAAAGGGACCAGACCGATGAGTAGATGCATCTGCCATTTACTTGTTGGCGAGTTCTTGTGCCCTAGCTTACAAGGCTAACCCTGCTGCAAATGTTTTCTGTGGTTGCGCTTCTCATTCAAAATTTTCATCACCGTGTTACTTCACTGTTTGAAGTTCATTAGTCACTAATAGGAAAAAATGCATTTGGGATTATTCTCTTTCAACAAAACAGTTTTTTTTATTCAGTGCAATGCACTGAGTCTGCAAAAAACCAAAACCTTGGGTGACAGATGCAGCTCATGCGAAATTCTGTCCGCAGGCGTACTCAGTGGTCACATATCTGGTTGTGTCATCAATAAGGGGAAGGGATGCGGCCTTAATGGATGATCACAATGACAACAACAGGAAGTGACACAGCCTCCACTTACTGTTTCTTGGTGGCAGGGAGGAAGCCCACCATCTCCATGGCCTGCTGGAGCCGTTCGAAGTCGTGCCGCAGATCCTCCTCGTCTTCAATTTTAAAGTTATTCTGGGGGGGGGGGGGGGGGGGGGGGGAGAGACATATTACACAAATACTGTGAAACCTGGCAATACTACTACTTCTCTGGAAGTGAAATATGGGAACACCTCAATAAAGAGCAACGCTGGGACTTCAACTGAAAACGTTCCCCTTAAGATCGGCAAAAATATATCGAGTTCACAGAACCCGTCCCAACCTCGAATGGTAGCAGAGCTAGAACATTTCTCCTTCATAATTAAATTCAGGAAAAGGTCCATTACATTCTGGAAGCAGTAAACTGTATCAGACCCAGACCAACGCAGAGCTTATCTGCAACAAAAAGGACATCAGAGCCCACATATGTGGGACAAATCAAGCAACAAAAGTACACCTCTGACTCATAGTGACATGAAAATGATCCCTCTCCCACAAGTTAAAGGCGGGGTATTCCATATCAAGTCACCTAGAGAAACAAGGTTTTGACCCCCATCCGCTCAGATGTGGTTGAAACTCACCCCCAAAACCCCCCCAAACACTCAATAACTTAAAAATCTGAACTCCGATTTGGACCAGCTTTGGCAGTATTACAGGTTAAAGTACAACGACTCTATAACAGCAGCCGAAAACCCCTCAATAAGCCTCCTCACCCCACGATTTGGATATTTCACTGAACTGTGCACAACAAAATTCCACAATAGGGGACAAAACATATGGAGCTGAACCATCTCAAATTAATTTCTGTGCACCTGATAGACTGAGCTCACTGAACATTGAGATGGGTATTTTTTTTCAGTCAGGAGAGTGAAAGAGGGGGAGAGAAAGAGTGGGACAGAGAGACAAAGAGAGAGTTTCAGAAGGAGAGGAGGAGGTAGTGAGAGATATGAGAGCGAAGGAGAGAAGGAGGGAGAAATAATGGAAGAGTAAGGAAGAGGGGGGAAAAAAAAGAGGAAAAGATGGGCTTAAGAGCAGAAAAAGAGGGGGGGATGGAGGAATGACAGAAAGAAAAGCAGGAATGAGGACGAGAGAACAAGGATGAAAGCACAAGAGAAACCGAGGGAGGGAAAACTGAGGGGCCAGAAGGTGAAAGGAGGTAAGCACAGAGAGAGAGAAATAAAGGGGGTATGGAAACAGAGAAAAGGAGTGAAAGAGAAGGTGACGGAGGGCAGGGGGGTTTCACAAAGCAGAGCTGATTGGTATGCGATGCACAGACGCCCTGAATTCAGTTGCTCCGCAGCGCAGAGCCAGAGCAGGAAACGGCTGCGACAGTGTTTCTCACAGAGGCCCACGTCTCTCCGGCAGAGCCATACATCAGCACTCTGCTTCCGCACAGCACCAGCTACTGAGCTCCAACAGGCCTCCACAGGGAAATGCAGTCAAAGACTAAGCAGCAGAGCCAAGGTACGTGTCCAACTCAAAGACCAAACATCAGCTTTGACCTCATTAACGCTACACCAAGGTTTGAATCCGCAATCTTCAACTCAAATGTGCTAGCCGCTAAGCTCAAGGAAACCCCGCCTGCCCCCACCCCAGCGTGCCTCAATGGTCTCCACATTACTCCACTAAAGCTAAAAAGCCAGTCACGGTTTACTAGCAAATGCACCACCTTTCGGCAGTTAAGGAGTGAACAAGCACATCAACTCCATAAAACTTACGGACCAGTATATGGGTCAGTCAAATGCAGCTGCTACATTCAAAGTTGTGGGACTTCAGGCTTATTTTAAATTCTAGCGGAGATTCCCAAGGTTTTCAATAATCCCACATATGTCCAGCTGAATTAGAGGGAAATGTGCATAAAATGATGCACAAGATGTAGACATTTTCCATTACGCTCGGGCCATAAAAACACGGCTGCCTGAGCTTCAATGTTTCCCTTAACACAAGTGAGATGAAGCTTCAGTGAAGCGCTGTAGCCAGCAGGGACAGAATATGTGACACTGACCTACAGTATGAGAAAAATGCTTTTTCTGACTTTGAACATACTGGAGGGAAAATTAAGTGAAAACTCTGAGTTTAAGGGGTTGAGCCACACAGGTGGTGGCGGGTGCTGTACCTGCTTGAGGTAGAGGTAGTCTTCAGGCTGAAGAAGTTTAAACTCCTTGCGCTCCTCCTCCGATGCCCCCACCAGCAGGTAGTAAAACACATGGTAGTTCCTGCAGAAAAAGGTGCAGTCAGCACAGCCTGTGACGTTACACCAGGGAGCAGCAAATCTGGGCCTCGAATACAAACGGAGCCCTGCCTTTCTTTTATTCCAGGTAATTCACTGAACAACTGCTGCTTCTGATTGGCCAGACGGTTTCCACACCTGACCCCAAGGTAAAGGGAGGGTGGAAAACCAGCAGTGCGCAAACCTCCAGAACTGAGATTCGATGAGCCCTGTTCTGCATCAATGTTTCTCGCTGTCCAGCCCAACATTTTAACAGCTCTAGAGAGTTAAGTCCAGGGGTCTAATTTATATGTGTAGATTTCAAACCTAAATATTGCATATGCTTAAGCAGAATAAACTGGGGGTTTTAAAATTCAGTCTTATTAATTTTCTTTGTTTTTTTTTAACGTAAAGTTTGCTCTTATAAATCCCGAGTCAACAGAGAAATTGGCATAAACGTCTGTTTTGGGCCAATTTTCCATGAGACCCCAAGGAGTCAAAGAAAGGGGAAAGGGAGGGGGGGGGGGTTCACATGAAGTGTTCATTCCAACCACAATCTTAGCAAGCTGATTTCACAAAATGGCTCTACCATCTGGTGAAAGAACAATACCAATGAGGAACTCCACTTGGTTGGTGTAAAACCCAGGGGTGGAGTGTAATTCTGTGAACCTGGATGCTACAGCTCAACTCAATCACCGAGTACAGCTGCCCAGCTAAGAGACTGTGCCAGGGTTCCATTGCTTTCTCCTGGCTTGCTTAAAAAGAGCACAGTTATTAAAAAAAATGCACCAGTACAATTAGTCGCCATGTGTGTAAGCCAAGAAGGCCGAAATTACACAGTTCCTAAAACCTCTGGAGTAATGAGCAGCGCATGTGGGGCGCATTAGAGTTGCAGATCTCCACATCACAGCTTCAGTAATACCGAGGGGAATTTCCACAGAAGCTGACAGGGGCCTCGCTCCGAGAGCTGCCGACACCGGGGAGACCGCTCGCACTTCATTTCATGCAGGCTTATGCGGGTCGGCGGAGGTCAAGGGTCACGACACGAGCGGGGCTCACTTACCTTTCATTCTGCTCCCTGGAGACCAGCCGAGACTTCTCCAGGAGGTACTTTTCCACAACCGCCCTGTGAACGAGGGAGGATGAGTCCTTTCACAGAAACCCAGCCCTGATCCACGCTCCCCCAGTTTTACCCACAGAGCACAAAACCTACTCAAAACGTAACAGCCATTCTGCTAAAATTCAAGTATTGAGAAAAAATTTCAATAAAACAGTGAGAACACCCTCTACTGGCTGGGCGTAAAGGCTAGTTTGTCAATAAGTGGTTTTACGTGGTTAACCCCTTTGCGCAGAAGCCAAATCTGGCTTTTTAGGTGTTACCTGATTTAAGGCTTTATAATTTAAGATCGCAGCTTTACAGACAGGAAAACTTTGGCTCAATTGAGTCTAGACACTTGAAGCATTTAGACTCCCATCAAATTATAGTTTATTTTTATGATTTTGTTGGAGAAAAGGGGCTGCAAACATAAAAAATCTTCATGAGAATTCACCATTGAAATAGAAAAAAAAAATAATGCTGACAATTGAAAAACTGCTGGGGCCTAAAACTATACATTTCTGGGATCATAAACTTCTTGACCACAAGTACAATTCATCTTTAACATTCCATTTTAGATTACCCGCTTGCTATGAGACAAATTAGACAGCTATCCAGGTGTCTCTCCAAAGTCTGACATCCATCAACATTTATAACTGTCAAATCAAACATTAATCATATATTTAACACAAATAAATTTTTGGGGCTTGAAATTCGGCATGAACTAATGATTTTCTGGTTGAGTTTTGCATGAATTAATCAATATCAGTGCAGTGGAACATCATTGGTCACCAGTAACCTCTCAATACATGCCTTTTCTCCATAACAAAGTTAACAATATTGTCCATTTCTCTTCGAAGTACCCCAAGCATTAAATGAAGTGCAGATTTAACAGCTATAACATTCACGCAAGACCAAACATGATATGAATAAAAAGCTAACCGCTCTCACATCCGAGCTCATAACCTTACACCTTATAAGGGTGAAAACTCACTAACTCAGTAATATCTGAATTCTGAAATACACCTTATTTTAACAGAACAGAAATTTCACTTTCAGGAAAAAAATACAACGACATATGCCTCCATATTCATCAGAGTGGTGTAATGAACGTACCGAGGGATCTACCGACCTGCGTGGGATGTATGCATTTGGAGAAACGAAAACCTCGGCATGCGATGTCTTTAAACGCGGTATAGATTCTACAGCAAAAAGCCAAATTAAGCAAAATGCAAACAGAGTAGAAGTATAACCTGTTTTCTTCACTGATGCCCTCCTCCAGAGACAGATGTATCGGGTGGAAGGAACGTTCCAGTTCTGTTTCATTCGGAATAATTCCCGTTGACCGCGTCCATACAACATTTAAATCTCGTAAATGAAACTGAACACTTCAGAACGGTCTCGAGTGTCTTTATTTCTTTGATATCGCATCATTTTCAGCTGCGCAACCGCGGCCAACATTCGAAGAATACAACCGACCTTACTTTTACGCTTAGCTTTGTATCCCATTCTTATTGTCCGATCAATGTATTTCAGTTATAGAGGAAAGTTAAGACACTGGGGAATGGGATAAGAAACGAGTCTGTCAACACATCGTTACCGGGGAAGCTTCACGAGGACGTGAACTATAACTGAAGAGTTACGCAGATGAATCTGAGTATATCATTGAGTGACTGGCTATCGACACCAGTACTTCGGTGGATAGAAGGGAGCGCTGAATTTGTCGATGGAGGAATCTAAGCGTTAATCCATGGGAGGGAACTACGCATATTTTGTGTGTGATGATTGTAACTGACAGTAGAATGTGAGAGAAGCAATACTATGTCGGATTTTTTTCTTCACAAAACGTATTTTTTTAACCACTAATTGGAATACTGTTGGCTCACTGTAGCTAAAATGGTTGCTACAGAGTAGTACGTTATTTTTCTGTCGCAAGTGATAATTTTTTAAAACTACTGGATCGATACTATGGGCAAGGATATTGACCAGTTTGCACATCAGGCTTAGCTGAGGAGTTTAATCCATGCTACTCCTGAAAAACAGGGATTGGAGGGAACTTCTCCATACTATAAATCGCGTTTCAGCTCTGCCTGCTTGTGAATATCCAATAGCTGATCCGGGGGTGCCATCTTGTGGTCGAGTACTGTAACTTAAGTGCTTACATTTGCATGTCTATAGACGCGAGCGTCTACATCTGCAGAAAGGGGTTAAATAAGAGTTAAACAGCAGCAAATAATACAAAACCTAAACTGCAGTCTTGAAGTAAGTGGACAGGAAGACAATAATTTGCTTCTCAGCATTAAATTCGGGGGTGAGAGCTTATTTCAGTAATAGTGCTGTGTGGCGAACTCTGATATATCACTTGTCAACAGGCACGAAACCCGGAACTCAAACAAACCATTCATTTCAAACAGAGGTCTATGGGAGATCAACCTCGTGAAAGAGGTTAAAGAGATTTTCTTCAGCAATCATGGTGTACATCAAATATTGTTATGGCACATGCAACAGTGGCCCCAGATAAAGGTATCTGAGGCGCAATAGGCGTATGTTGAATACTGATCGAGCGTTTTCAGGGCGCTCCTTTAGAACTCCTTAACAAGCAGAACCTACGTTACCCTAAATGATAGCACAAGACTCAAACCCTACCACGATAAAAAATTTCCTTCAGCTTTAAACACGTCAAAAAGCCTAAGAATGTCTCCAGCTAGAAGGGAAATATTTCAAATGATGATAAAGCATTTTCTTTGTGCTTATCCACTTAAAAAACGCAAACATACTTAAAATAAGAATAAGAATGAGAAACCCTGAATGTTCTGCGATATTGGTTGCCTTCAGCACTAACCATTTCCAAAAGCTCAAGAATGCAGTTATTGTTTGAAGGGAAATACTTTAAATACTCGTGTATATGACACAAAAATGTTTGTGCTTTTTGGTTCTTTGATATCTGATAAAAAGCACTGACATTAAAATTTAATTGAGCTTGTTTTTTTGTGTTCTAAAATACTGCTGTTTTCACTCAAAAATATTTTCTCGTCATTTCTAAAAAAGGTTTTCAATTACTGCACATTTCAAACAACCAAATACAGAAAAACAATCTTCTCCCACATCAGCTCAATGTTCTAAAACCCAAAATGTCTTCTTCCAGCACAATCCAAAAGCTTGACAATGTACAGTAGCTAGTCAGAGGGGAAGGGCTTTAACACTCTTTAAATGCTCACTTTTGTCAGCATTACTCAAAAAGATTTTTTTTCATAATGTGAATAATGCTGACAAAAGTCAGCCCGGAAGAACCATTAAGTTGAATTTTTCTAATGTTGTCGTATGTGGATCTTGAGAGTGGCCTATGGTTATCACGGTGAAAAAATAAGAATGTTTAGTCTATTCACAACATAGGGAGACACATTTATTCATGAGTCCCGGGCTTTAAATGTAACGTGAGTAATGCTGGAATTGCCCAAATGACATATATAATTACAAATAGAAATGTCATCAATCGCAATAAAATTAGTGATTTGTGACATGAGAGAATATTACTGTTATTTGCTACAGCTGTCAGTTTTCTCTCCCTCAAATAACCGTCAGGCCCCTCCTTTGTCAATATGGGGGATTGCAATAAAATGCCCAAACCTTGCAGTGGGTAGCGCTAGACTACTTGCGACTTGATACACGCTCCCAGTTTCAGCCATAAATAGTATATACTTAATGTTTTCAGCACGTGAAACTGGCGTTCCTTTTGCATTTTCAGGGTACAGGCAATGCAATTGAGTAACTGTTGGAACTGTTAATGTATTTTTTTCCTAGAGACATGATTGTATCTGCTCACGCAAAGCAAATACAGCAGCTGCATATCGTACACTGACCTGACACTGCTTTGCAAGTGAAGAGCATCAGTTGCGGTGCTTACCAAACTTGCACACTTCAACGTGGTGAATTGACCTCCTTTCCACTGCGTCAGCCAGTCATGCAATCATACGCAAGAATTTGGCGACAACAGCAGTAGTGTCACTGGTGGCAAAGTTTGGAAATTTAATTGCCATTCCTCCAATTGGCTCTTCTTGCTTTCTTCATGGGAAATCTTCTGCGCTGAAGCCATCTTTTCAGTTGTTTTACACTGTGACATTCCGCGTCACTGGTCAATTGTGCCCCTGGTACCTTGCGTGTTTTTAATGCAATAGGATGTTTAATAGGATCGCTCATTGCAAATAAACCCCAATTGCGATGAAGCTGCTCATAATGTCAACGAACTCTGCATTCTAGTTAAATAGGAGAAACGAGATGCAATGTGTGACATCATCGCCACAGAACGCCATTGAACCCCGTTTTAAACGGTATCACTGTCCAAGTACTGAGGGACTACACTAAATACAAATGGTGCGATGCCCGAGGTCTCAAACAACAAAGCACTGAGCAAAGCCACACGACGGCACCGCCTTTTAAATCAAATTTTAAAAAATTAGATTAGCCTTTGACTAGAATGGAAAGATGCAGGCAAACTAAATTGCCAGCAGCTAATGTCCGTGAATAGACCAGCCATTTAAAGGGGATGTTTTCAATTATACATCCACAGAGGAAGGATTAATGGTCCTCAGAGCACAAAACTTGATCTTGCTAATCTAATAGCAGCTAGTCATTTCAACCATGAAATTACTTCAGGCCAGGTTTAAAATGGAACGCACATGAACACATGCGCAGGCACACACAAGCGTGGGTAAACCCACGAGACAGGAACGGTGACACACAAAACCATACACACACACACACAAACACACACACCAGGGTTCCCCCTGGGTTCTGAAAAATATTCTTCACTTTCTCCCTCGAGAAATAAAGTTAAAAAAAAAAAAAAAATTCTTCACTTTATCGCAGTCGTCAATTTTTTATTAGTCACTCATGGACTTTATAAAACTTTGAAAAGCCTACAAAGCAGACAAAGCGCATGGAGCATGAACAAGGTCAAACCTCAAATATCTGTGTTATAAATGGTCTCTCCATAACACTTTCGACTGTATATATAATTTTGGGTCCATTCAAGTCCAATCTGTTATAATGGGGACCCCGTGGAACATAAAAGCTAATCAAAATCTCTTGAGCATTTACCATGGAATTCATTCAAAAGACTGGCAACAGAAATCCTGTTAAACTTAATTTCTTTATTTTTTTCCTAAACATTTTTATCAATGCGCCGATTTTTGGCATCCCAAACTTAAAAAGGGACACACCCTTTAAGGGCAATAGAGAGGCCTGACAAAAATGCTAAATTGGACTTGGGGTGAGCTCAAAATTTTGTGCTGTTGGAATCAGAATGAGTGGAATTGTCAAATGTTTATTTAAAAATGTTTAACTTTTAGGATTTCCATTAATTGATTGCACATTGAAATTAAGTTGAGTTCAATGTTTTGGGCACAATTTATTGGAATCCTTAAAGTAAATCTCAGATGTTTAGGGTTTAAAATGTTAAACATCTCAGATAATCACCAATTCTGATGCCAGCCACAAACAAGTCTCAGTACTGGTACCCTCATCCATTTCTCTCTGGGGAGAGCTTTCTGGTTACTGTACTGTCCGAAACCACCATGTGATGCTAAGCTGGTGAACCCAAACCCCCCAGCGACAGCAAGCGCCACGGGATTTACATAATTCAGTCAATTACAGCACCACGCCCAGCAGAGTAACATGTATTGTTACTGGTCAAAAGCTTGGTGTCCATTCGGTCATAAGGTGTGGTCTATTTTTACAAACACATTGCTGCTACTTGTACTAAGTTTTTGAAAATCATTGAATGCATAGCCATTTTAGTCATAATATAGTTTAAAAGAGTGAAATGCCCCTCTAACATTATAAGCCACTCGTTTAGAAAATTGATGGTTTGGACCTCGTTAAAATTCTGCGACAGCAATTCCAGTTGGAGCAAAAATCATCACACACAGTGTTCACCCCAGGACCAAGTTTGAGAACTGTTGAGTCAGGCTTCAGCAAACTACCTCACTGGCTAACTGTCGCACTGGCCTGAGCATATTTAACAGAGCTGAGTTCACAGACAACCAACCCAGCTGTGTAGGAACAATTCGTTGTCAATTAGAAGTTTTGATTATGATTGATAATGAACCAGATATTGTATAGAACTGTCTTGTGCCTTTAAAGCAAACTTGGAAGTACCATGTTTTGCATAATATCAGCTGAGAAAACACCAGTCATACTGTGGTAGAAAACATGGCAACAAATGACATGATTGTACACATCAAGCGATTGCTAAGTCGAAGACTAATCAAACCAATATATGCTTTGTAAACATGCGCTCATATCTGCTCATATCAATCACGTTTACGTAACTAGGAACTCATATAGAAATTTTCACACCTCGTTTTCCTAGTTCATTATGCGTGGATGACAGCCACCGATTTACAGGTAAAACTAAAATTCGCCAATACGCACTCCCTCACATGACTGACTGCCTGATAACATCATTCGGCTTTTCAACTCCACGGTGACCTGTCAGCCAATAAGACAGCATTTGGACGTATTTTCCCGTAAAACCCCTCTCTGATTGGTCTTACTTGGCTCTGTTCATTGAAGATAGAACAATACGGAAGTACTGTCCTGTTTTATGGACATTTAGTAACGTAATAAACAGCCCAAAGAGAAGAACTATTTATTTATTTCATTGATGTATTAATGCATTCATATAAACTCTATGGGGCTAAAGAAAACATCTTTGGGGCTACAGCCTCGAATCCTCTGGGCAATCGAAGCCACCATTTGCCATTGAATTTTTATTGGTCATTAAACAAATACATTCGCCACTATGACGACTGCTCATAATTTTCTCCTCGTCACTGATGAATTATTTTTGTCAATGACAATCAACGCGCACGCGCGCGCACACGCGCACACACACACAAACGCGCACACACACACACGCGCACACACACACACGCGCACACACACACACGCGCACGCACGCGCACGCGCACACACGCGCACACACGCGCGCACAGACACACACACGCGCGCACACACACACACACACACACACACACACACACACACACACACACACACACACACACAATGCCGTCACAACATTACAGCAACTATTCATTCGGAACCTCATATTTTTTCTACCAGTTAACGTTCCGCACCCATCAGTTATGACATCAGAGCTCAACACGGGTCTTTCAAAAAAAAAAGCTGGTGTTTGTTTGTTTACTTAGAGACTCAAATACAGCCTGTCAACCCTACACAACCAAAGGATATTTTTAGTCGTATGTTTAGGGCAAGGGAAAAACCGATGCAAAAACTTCAGCTTCTGTGGGTTGCACAGTCATGTACAGGCATCTGAAATTAGTATCAAAAACTTCCCCCATTTGCCCGTAGCTGAAGTACGATTTTCATAACAACCCGGTTTCCCATATTTTATAACTAGCATACAGAGATTAATGTAGAATGTGGCCAAGCGATAAAAGTAAAGGAAGGAGAATGGAGAGGTAGCCGATCCACAGGCAACATCATAACTTAAAGGGTCTGCTTTCGCAATCACAGAAAGTCATGCATCACCCATATGATTACGATGACATATGTGCAGCTGGGGAAAAAAAAAGTACCAAAGACACAAAAACACCAACTGTTTTCATCATTTCCAAGAGCGAAGGTGGTGGTGAGAGGTTTAGTAAAGCCCGCTCTTACATGTGGCGACCATGTACATGTAATTCATTCTGACAGGGGAGCTGCCAAGTTCACGTACATATGCAGAACTGCAAAATTGCACTTAATGGCTGCTAACTGGAATTTGAAATGGCTCCTTACTTAAAAAAAAAAAAAAACTTTTAAAAATATAAAAAAAAGAACATGTAGCATGTGGTCATGCCGAGATGCAGAAGTGAATCAACCAGGAAGGAAAGAGCTCAGTTTTTAGAAAAAAAAAAAAAAAGCTAAATATCTTCCCTTTTCCAATTGTATTATTCTCTTACTGCTTATTCTCTCACAAATGGTGGCTTTGTGACACAAAAATAGAACGAATGAGCTAAGGTTGCGATGACCTCCCTAATCCCCCGAGGAGCCTCCAGCCCTGTGCCCTTCAGTGCCTCAGCACAGCGGGGGCTGGAGGAAGTGACATGTTCTGACTCACACCCTTGCCACACAGACCGCAGTGAGAGAAGAGACTGGTAGAGGACAGGACTCTGACCTGCTACTGCACAAACACTTCCTGCAATTTACTTCCTGCGGAGCTGAAAATGGCACCACTTAATAACCCAGCGTAGAGTAATGCCTGGAAAGAGGAAAATTTGGGAATACTGCAGAGTGCAGAGAGTTTACTGGGCAAAAATTACTCACCCCCGGACTGCACCGCCCTCCAGATAATTGACTTGGATGAACTTTCCGAATCGGCTGGAGTTGTTGTTGTGGGCGGTCTTCGCGTTGCCGAATGCCTGTTCGGATTTAAAAAAAAAAAAAAAAAAAAAAAAAAGTCAGTATGTTTAACACAGCAGACAGGGCAAAAACTTTTTATTCCCAGCAACTTTCACCAACAATTTACAATGAAAAACATTCCCACCTTTTTCATTAAATGAATCCCTACAAGAATTTATAAAGACCATTCGAAACTGTTTGCATAACACTCCATTCAAACAAGGAATCTGCAGCCAGATGAATTAGGCAGCCTTCGTCGCATGAGTACAAGAAAAAAAGAATAGAAAAAGAAAACAGGCTTTTGTGTGGAGCGCCCAGCTCAAGCAAAGGGTCCCCCACCCAAATCAGCAAAAAACATCCCTCAATCAAGTCGGACAGCCACGCACAACAAAGCAACATTATTCTCTAAAAGAAAGACTGCTCTCAAACACAGAAGAACAAGGACAGAGATTAGAGCAATCGAACATCAAAAGACTAC
Source organism: Gymnothorax reevesii (assembly GCA_029721435.1). NCBI lineage: Eukaryota > Metazoa > Chordata > Actinopteri > Anguilliformes > Muraenidae > Gymnothorax > Gymnothorax reevesii. Next base: position 34,243,882 of record CM056575.1, read on the forward strand.
TGAACGCTCTGCAATGAAAGTGCATTCATGGGTTATTTAAAGTTGACAAGGACACTGCTTAGTCGCTAATGAAGTCAGAAAAGCTAAAAAGAACACATAACCGGTCAAACTGACGCAAAGCTCGACCGACTCATGTCCAAGAGCTTGACTCAAAAACTGTGGAAATGAGAGGAAGCCTGGACTTCTCAGATCTTTCCGGAATCATGGTGGTAAGTAGCACCAATGAGCACAGATTAAAAAGGCATTTCAACCCATAGCAAAAAGTACAGCTGGTCGATATGGACAAAATCAAATATCGTCATATTTTTGGCTGAATACCTTGACATTGATAAAGTGGCAATATTGAAGGGATAACTACTGGTGATTTCACACAATATTAACACAATGCGAGTTTTGATAAACTGTAGTTATTAATGTGGATATGATGACTAAGCAGTGAAGGCAACAGCTAGAACAGATCAGAAGTGCAGAAAACTACATGCCCTCAGTGATGCAGCATTTAAAACTGGAAAATACAACATTTCGGACATATCACAATGCACAAGAGTCCAGATGATATCTTACCTCACATCAAAATACCAATATAAGATCAACATATTGCCCAATTCTCACAAAAATATGTAAAATGAAAAAATATAAAAAGTATGATATTTGAAAATGTGCAAAACGTAAAACACATTGAAGTGCAGACTTATCTGGCCGGTACTGCATGAGAAGTACTGTGATTCCAACATGGTTCATGGTAGTGTGTGAGTAAAGATGTAAAGACCCCCAATTAAAGCTGACCATCAATGTGCTGCGGCACCGAACCAAAAAGCAAACACTGTGAAACTATCAAAATGCATAAGGACTGGAGTCCAGCTACAGTGAAGAAGCTTTTGCCCAATTCACATATTTGCGATTTGTTTAAAAACTTTATCGAGCCAAGCGCTGGCCGATACACCAGTGTTGAGGACATTTTTTGTTTAGAGGACCTTAAGAGGTCATTATGAGTTAAGAGGACATTTTGGGTGGTCCTCACAAATGATTATGGCCAATTTGTTTAAGTTAGGGTACCTCTTAAACAGTTTAAGCTAGGGTCAGGTTAAGGTCAGGATTAGGCATAATTTGGGTATGATTACGGTTTGGGAAAGGCAGCCCAGAGTGAAAGTCAGTCAATACAATGTCCTCAGTAATAAAATGATACAAGTATGTGTGTGTGTGTGTGTGTGTGTGCGTGTGTGTGCGTGTGCGCGCGTGTGCTTTTGCTCGTGTTTGAGTGCAGATTCTAATGCGAGCATGTTTGCATGTGGCGCACATCTGTGTGTATATAACAGTATATGTGTTAGCATGAGTGTGCATGTGCGTGTATGAGTGTTTGCATGTGTGCGCGTGTATGCGGGAGTGTAGGTGTGCACATGTGATGCTTGTGTGTGTGTGTGTGTGTGTGTGTGTGTGTGTGTGTGTGTGCGCGTGTGCACGCGTGTGTGTGTGTGTGTAAGAGGGCGCAGAGGAAGGCTCAGGGGTCAGGACACAATGCTCATTAAAAGCTCATGACATAAGGACTGTGTGACAGAGTAAGGGCTGTGTGTGTGTGGGGTGCAGGGAAAACTCCCCTCACCCCCTCCTGGAGCAGAAGCCACCCTCTGGCAGGGGCAGAGGGTGAGGGGGGGGGCTCGCCCATCCTGAATGAGGATCAGTGTTCCCACCCCCCACCCCCACAGAGGGGGACCAACAAAGCCCTTCCGCAGGGGGAAGTCCATCTGCGCATTACAAACAGGGCAGGAACTGTACAGCTAAAAATGCGAGCAGCACATTAATTTCGTCAGGAGTAGAGGGTTAGAGGGCAAGCACCCAGCGCGGGGTGAGAGTTGCCTAATTTACACCCTAGCCTGGTGACCTTGCGACTAGTTTTACAGCACTTTGTAAAAATGTTGTGAGGGGCCTGTCCCTCTGGTCTTTCCAGTGTAGGACATGGATACTCACTTTTCCAAAATGAGCCAGTGTGGGTGCAGGCTTTCATTCTAACCATGCAGTTTCACACCTGATTGAAAGATTCAATCCTGAAAGCTTTTGCCATAGATGCTTGATTATTACAACCCCAATTCCAAAATAGTCGAGACGTAGTGTAAATTGTGAATAAAATCAAAATGCAATGCCTTTCAGATCACATGAGCCAATATGTTATTTACAATACAACATGGATGACATTTCAAATGTTGAAACTGAGAAATTTGACATTTTTATTCACAAAATGAGCTTATTTCAAATCTTCTGGCTGCAACAGGTCTCAAAAAAGTTGGGACACAGGCACAAAAAAAGGGCTGAAAAAGCAATTAATAAAAAGAGAATAAGCTGAAAAAACATTTAGCAAGTAATTACATTAACTGGCATCAAGTGTGTAACATGATTGGCTACAAAAGGGATGTCTTAGAGAGGCTGAGTCTCTCAGAAGTAAAGATGGCCAGAGGCCATGTAAAATTTCCCAGTATCAACATTTGCTGTTATCTCTGTTCTATTATGAATAAAATACTGGCTGGTATGATTTGAAAGTCATTGTGTTTTGATTTTATTCACAATTTATACTTTGTCCAAACTATTTTGGAATAGGGGGTATAGAAGCAGGTGTGAAACTGCATGGTTAGATTGAAAGCCTGCACCCGCACCGGCTCATTCTGGAAAACAGTGAGTATCCCTGGTGTAGGACATGGGCGGAGCTGGAGGAATGGGGGCTGTAACCTCACATCCCCTCTGGTGCTGCAGAGTAAGTCCGATCCAAATCAGCCTCATCGGCTCTGAGTGGAGTCCGACTGCAGGAAGGAGAGAGCGTATGTGCTCGCTCACCTGAATGCTGCAGCTAAATATATGCGCGCACATGCATGCAAACGCACAAGTCCACACCCCCATTCAAAAAACACGCACCTATACACCTACTCTAAGCGTATACAAACACCAATACACACATACACATGCTCACAGACACCGCCCAGCACACAAACAAACACACACACACGTGCGCACGCACACACACACACACACACTCTGAACAGAACAGTTGCAGCAACAGGACTTTAAGCCTAATATATGCTAACGGCAGTCAAATCGAAAGAGCACACTCCTGTTGGCAGCTGCCTACACTGCAATGGAAAGAGCTGGTGACACCAGCCAGTACCAACCCCCCCATTCCTCCCTCTCCTGAACTCCGGAGGCGCCCGCACCCTCAGAACACACTCCTCCGCGCGCTGAATTCTGAACGTGTCCCTGCACCGCCCGCCATGGGACATGCCCAGAGCTGTACTCTGCTCAGGGCAGCTGCCGAGGAATGAGGAAGCAGAAAGTGCACCAGAGAAGGCGCAGGACGTGCCGCAATGAGGAAGGGTCCATTTCACGGTGTGCATCGTTACAAACGTAAACACCGGGCAAGCGTGTACGCTCCTCTGAAAGAAAGAGGCAAAAAAACTAAAAATGATTTAAACACTGTTTGACAAAAGAAAAGTGAGAGTGAGGGTGAGGGAGAGTAATTTGGCAGGCTGGCGTACAGAGCGCCTGTCCCAACGTGTTCCCTCTGATTCACGATCTCCGGTGTCCTCAGGTAAGAGGCTCCCAGCCCTGGCGTTTCTATGATAGTGCTGTCTGCACAGCAGTTTTCCACCAATCAGAGCCTCTCTCTCTCTCCTCTCAGCCCATCAGACCAAACCCTCGCTAACTGTGCCCAAAAGTACAGCCACGACAGCTTTCCCTTAAGTGCCTCCTCTCAAACAAACCCAGTGCAACTGTTATCAAAACCATCAAGTTCCAATGAGGGAATTTAGAAACTAAAAATCTGAATTGCGCAGCTGCTCATTTCAAACACATGCGCGGCGAACCGCTGCAGACACACAGCACCCATACGCCGCCCAAATAAAACAGTCGAGTTGGAAATTTATGACGACTTTTGTTCCTGACATCACTATGCCCCCCCCCCCCCCCCGGCATGGGTACAAAACAGCCACGTATGAGCGTGTGCTGCAGTCCAGCTCCAGCCGGCACATTATGCGGCGGGAAAGCCGCCCATGAAAACACAGGAGGAGCAGCGGAGCGGTAATCGAGTTGGGCCTCGCTCCATAGCACGACAGAGGGAATCTAAATCAAGCAAAAACCCGCCGCTAATGCAGGCCAGGCCTGCTCTATGGGAGCCTCTTTAATCACAGCTACTGCTACAGCAGGGATCCTCTAATCTGGACCTCGAACCCCAACCGAGCCCAGGTTCTCTTACCTCCTGGGTAATCAAGTAATAAAAAAATCAGCAATGCTGATTGGCCAGACCAGCTTCACACTGGACTCCCCAGTAAAGGAAGGGAGGAAAACCAGTAGTTTACAGCAACTGAGGACCCTGAACAGGGCTTAGTCTCTGACTTTGCCGAAAGCTGATCCAGGAACAGTGGTTGTCTTGCAAACCGCGACAGCGTCCGGTTCCTTCCTAAGTAACCATCACTGAGCTGTCACACCCCTTCCACTTCCCCATGAGATTGATAACCCTCATCAGGGTATGTGACGCCAGAGGAGACCTACCGTCCTCAAGGTTTTCAGTCCCACTAAAACAAAGCTCATCTCATTCAAGCTAAAGAGCCTTCTGAGCAGCTGTGCAGCAGAGAGTGGGGCTCAAAATGAGAGTTTGAGTGAAAACTTACAGAATGACAGATCTCAGGGGGTTTGGAGACCACTGAACTAGACTGAACCGCATCAACAACTGTGGGAAAGAGTCTCCAAGAAGAAGGAGGTCGTTATTAATAAGGGCTGTAGAACACAGAGATGTTCCGTTAGCCTGGGCACAGAATGAGAAGAGTTGTAACAAAGCCAAGCACAACCAAGAAGACGCCCAGAAAGGCAGTTATATTTAACCGGTCATGTGATCGAACCACAGCAATGCAGATGCATGCGCTCCTCTAACAAGGTTTGCTGAATGTTTTCTGCCCAGAAATTACCAGCAAATTTTGTTTTCGTTCTACACTAATCGAAGCATAAAATGAGTCCGTTTTCCATGATGAGAGATGGATTCAAATCCATGAGTGCTGTTGCATTAACTGGCGGACTCGGGAATCTTCGAAGACTGTTTCAAACTTGTTTGTAGAAAATGAAGGCTGCTTTCAAATGGACTAGCACTTCAACTCTCCAAAAACAGAAGTGACGGCAGAGAAAAAACAGCAAACACTGCATCGTTGAAAAAAAAAGAAAGAAAGAAAAAAAAAAAAAGAAAAAAGCTTTTAAAAATGGCCTTCTCCATGCTGAATAGGGAAGAACAGTTCTGAGAAGTGTGAGCAATGGACCAGAAAAAAAAACAACCATTCAATGACCATATCTAGACACAGTCTGAAGCTGGGAAACACAGAAAAATTTAAATGCAAATAAAAGATAAGAGGCTACTTCAGCTCTCAGAGCGGCATTTCTAGGTCAGGAAGTCCTATTTTAATCAACATTCAGAATAGTTTCTCTAATTTCATGGAAGTGTTTGCAGAAGCTGAGACAAGATGTAGCACATTTCATGGCGGAACAGTGCTTAGAGGCCCAGTAAAAGTACAAGTGTCCGACCTAAGTTTCTGAAAGGTACCTTCAGTTCTGTCATTGGCTCCTTCATCAAGTCCTACCCTAAACACAAAGAGTGATTTACATTCCAACTGGTGTTCCAATCAGAGTAGCAGGAATGAATCCATTGACTTAGCAGGAAAAGGTTGGGGAGACTGGTTTCTGGTTTCAAAAGGCTGTCAGTAAAATGCTTAAGTGAAACATTTAAGTGAGCAGATGATTGTTTTTCTGCTGCTTTACAAACACGCGCTACATCTGGTCCAGCGGTAAACCCAGTCTGCCAGGCTGTAAATATCCCTTTTCGTTTTCTGGGTCATCCAGTGCTCCTCGTCTTGAAGAGGAACTTGAGCTATGAGCTCCAGACAGAAACCCAGCAACAAGTAAAATTGTCCAATTTCTGATAATGGGCTTTGCAGAGTAACGCTGCATACATTTCTTTCCTCAAACATTTTTTGGCTGCCCTATGTTGAGCAGGAAGTTCAGGAAATGGCAAAACAAAACATGATATTCCACAGTGCCGATTACCGAACAACAATGCTTATAGAGTCCCAAGCACCTCTTACTGCATTTACTTTTGACCTACTAAAATTCTTCACCTGAGGATGGAATAGTTACAATAAAATCAATGGGTTGAATTCTAACACTAATCGTATCAGAGCACACAATGCCACCAAGGCCACCAACAGGAGAAAAAATAACTAGCGCAGCGCAGGTCAGTCCTAGGGCTTTCTGAATTCAGACAGTAATAAAAAATATTACCGAGAGGATTCTGTTGAAACATTACGACATCGCGGCAGAAAACATTCATGCCTGAGAAACCCCACAAGACACCAACTTCAAGACTGGGATGCAGCCTACAGCACCTTGTGACTGAGTCAAATTCCATCGAAGCTCTGAGAAAATTCAAAGCACTGGAGGAGGCCTGATTCCAGATCACTCAGACCACTGAGGAACCACGTCAGCGCATAAAAATAGTACTCCTGTCTGAAAACAAATCAAGTCCTGGAGATGAGAATGCCTTTAATTTGGGACCCAATTTAGAATTTAAAAGTATTCAGTCTAAAACAATCCTCAAACAACCCATCCCAATGTCTACAATCACAGAACCTGAAGAAGAGTCTAGACTTTTCTATATTACAAGTTTAGGGCTGTCCAGAAAATAAACCATTGCTGAGCATGTGCCCAAATAGCAACATGAAGGCCTGCAGAATGAGAGGCATAAAAATGCTTTAGAATGCATGAGCTCTGCTTCATCTGTCATTTTCAGTCGCCTGATAATTTTACCAGACAGGATCAACCAGGGATCATCATATCACGATTCTCAAGGTCTGAGAACGACTGGTTTTCCACCATCCCTTCACCTGAGAAGTCAGATGTAAAGGCTGACAGGCCACTGAAATTATTCAATAATTACCGGGAAGAAAAGAATATTAGGTCTAGATTTGATGATCCCTGCTGTAATCCATTCGCTGCGCGGAGAACACAGATCATTTCCCCCTTAACACCTCTCCAAGACTGGGTGCAGTGCCACCATAATGAAGTCACTATGAAATAAAAAATCTGAGGCGCAAGCTCAGAGTTGCTAGAATTGTGTTCCAGGACTGACAATGGAGCCATCCAACTGCATCAGGAGGAGGGGACCGAAAACGCCAAATACGGACGACTGTCAACTTCCTCACGTGTTAATACGGTCACTTCCTCCTACATTTCCGCACAGAGTTGTCCAGCCCGACCAAATATAGTAAAAGTCCAGTCAGGACGGAAGCGGACTCCGGGCACAAACAATGGCAGTCAAAATATCCACATTTCTAATCGACTTCCCGCTGAACAATGCGGCTGTTCGTCAGCGGATTGTGAGGACAGCCTGATGGCTGCGGTTGGAGGGGTGGGTATTCAGGTGGAACTTCATGCAGAAAAAGCGCTTCCTGCTGCCAAAAATCAACCCTCAGAGGACGGGTGAGATCAGCCCCACCGGAAATTTCCGTCTGCTAGCCAGACCTCAACAATTCACGAGCATTACATATGTTGTCATATATTGTGCACAATGCGTAGCTGTGCCTACTGTCATCACAGTACTTCAAAATTTTGCATGGTTTTCATGAAACATTGATAATACAGAAGCCAGAAAAGCTCAATAATGCTATCAGTTTTTTCATTTACATCAGGTAAGTATTGTAATTTACCTATAATTGAATGAATTTCACAAATCGATCACATCATTAAACATTTTGTTGTCTATGCTTGGGCCTATGCTTGGTGTCAGCCAGTGAACCAGTACTTGCTATCGTGTGAGCCTACAGTCGCCAGTTCATACACAAGCTATGCCAATTGGATCAAGATATTTCACAACTCTCTTCCTGCTCGTAGCAATCCATCACCCACACAGATTCAATTGCCGCCCAAGAGAATTCTTTTCAAATTTTCCCTTCAGCAGGACACTTTGTAATATTATGAGACTTTATAAGACAAAATGTTAATGTATTGCGAACAAAACACTGACTGCAAAAGTGACGGAGCCAAAATTTATGTGGGGGGGGCTTACCTTTTCGTTCTACTGGTTATTTGCCGTTTCTGGGGAGCATATTGAAAGGCGAAACGATAAATGTGACTATAGGCGCAGCCAAGTAAATATTTTCTTTGGCGTTATTGTAATGACACCATCTGACTGGGTACATCCCACCGTCATATGCCCACTAAGATGCATGGATAAACTCAGAGTCCGAGAATTCCTGCCGCAATCCAAGATCCCTGAGAGTAATGGGTTTATACCCCCCACAGACAAATCTTGTATTATGAGATCAGATTTGGCAGACAAACAAATATGCCATTTCCCATCACAATAAGAAATTCCTGCTGGTGATACAATTTGGCCTCGCAGATACAAATCTCCCATTGTGATTGGGGATCCCCATTTACGCATCAAACTGCAATACTCCATACTAGGATGAAGCCAGTGGAGCGACCACCCCAAGACCCTGCAGGAAGACCCCTTTCAGCCATTGCCAAAATCACGCCTCATTGGTGAACCATGCCATGTGCTCCTGGGGCTGTGCCAGTAGCACGTGATTTTGTATGCAGCGTGTTTCACAGTTATTACAGTAACAACAGCCCATTGACATTCATTGGCAGGAGGTTTGATAGAGTTGCACAGCAGGCTGCACAGCTATTCGCTGCTGTTTACCAGGTTCTGTGGAACTTTGCCACTGAATCCTCATAGGACAAAGGAACACAAGATAAACTGAGTAAAATTTACGCTCATGGTAGACTCTGCCCAGGCATTCTGCAGAGCTCTTTTCAGAGGAAGCGGCGCCTTTGAATCGTAGATGGACCAGGGGAAACTGATCAGCTTGTTTTTGCATGTCGTCCTGAAAGGGGGCATTTTCCAGCTGACGGGAAATGTCCGCAAAATATTACCAAAATTTTCTGACCACGTTAGAACGCTGGCATTACGTTGACGCAATCTTGTGAGAATGTTTTACATTGGTTTGCTTCAGTTTCACTCCACAGAGGAAGCCAAGCCAAAGTGCGACCGGGTCAACAGTGGCGCAGTTACCACGAGCGACCCTCAAACGGACAGGCCACCAACCCCCCGTGACAATAAAAATATCTCCATCTGTCCGCGGGCTTCCACATCTGTGGCACACATCTCATCCCTCCGTCCGATACGCCATCAAAGAGCCCAGGGGAGCCTCCTTCAACGGCTCAGATTACTCCTCAGCCCCTCTAACACAGCTACAAACACTAACACCAGGGCACACACACCATAAACAGTCACTCCAAAGCCCTCCCACACAAAAATATTCCACAGGCCAAAACCACACCAAGGGCCGAACACGATGCTTCATTCCCTGCCCATAGGCAAGGTCCACAGTGACGTTCCAATTCTGGCGCGCTCAATACCGTGAAAATGGAACGAGCGAGGCGATCAATCGTTTTCCGTGACCTACATGTCATGCACAAACGCGTCTGAAAGCCGATATGGCGCTTTGGGGTAATTAGCAGGAAATTCTGAGGAATGCGGAGCAAATATAGCCGTGGGAAAAAACTGAGGGAAATAAAGGGGGAAAGTGGCACTCGAAAGCGGTTAGGTGATTGAGATCGAGCCGCCGTTTAGCTGAGGGGCCTCGTGTTCTGCACTTAGAGACCAGGCAATCACTCGGTGCCCTGATGTTACTCTTTCCTCTCTCTCTCCCTCTCTCTCTCTCTCTCTCTGGGGGTTCCAGAGTGTGTCCATCCATCACGGCCTTTCTGCATCGACAAACACTCCTTCATGAAAAGGTTAACGCTCCCCCCTCCCCCAAACTCACACAGATCCCCTCAACAAAAACAGAGCCAAACCAGCTGAATATGAGCTTGCCAGGCATGGTACATAAAACCTGGACGCCCACCCAGCTAACACCACACCTTCATTAAAATGCCAGGGGGAGGAGTAATCACAGAGAGGGCCACTTTCCACTATCCGCATACATCAGCATGTCACTCAAGGTGGAGTGGGAGGAGCCAAAGCAGAAGATGCCCTCACTACACCACAAGGGGCAAAAGAGCAAAATTAATGACTTATTCTTCAGCAAGGCAAGATGGTCGCCATTATGGGTAGACACACTGCAGTCCTTTGAGTGCGCAGGAGGGTGTTACTTGCCTGCCAGTTTGGAGATTCTCATTCCTAAGAGCCAGCAAAAACGGAGGGCAGGACTCGTGAACGGCACATTGTGAGGCAATTGTGTCACATATTATACTATGAACACTAAGGCAGGACCAGTGAAGCCAGATTCCCAAAGCACTACCGCTCGGACAGAAACATCAACCTGAATCAGGATCCAAAATGAACTTTTTGACTTACTGGCCAAAGTGGGATTTTAAAAAAATCCACCGGCCAAGCAATATATTTACCGGCCAAAATAACAAATTGTGTTTTCTTGTCACATACCCTATTATATCAATAAAATGTGCTGAAAAGAATGTGTATGTTCACAACCTTACAAAGGAGGTCTGAGCAAAATTTGGAGCACAATTAGTTTCATTAGTGACTGCTTTATGATAGCAATTTACAGGATGCTTAGTAATTATATCCCCGAACACCGAATGGCGTTCCGGGGATATTATGTTTTTGGTTCGAACGCCGCCGCCGCGGCACAACGTGTGAACGCGATAACTTCAGTAATATTTCAATTAGAAGTTTCAAGTTTTGCATGTAGGTAAGTATCATCAAGAGGAAGAACTGATTCGATTTTGGACAATTTACGAGGAGGCGACGGCTGGGGGTATATCTCCGAACGCCCCCAATCCTTGCATAGACTTTCATTTGAACTTAATTTCAGGTCAATCGGTCAAATGATTCTGAAGATCACAAAGCGCCACCTGGTGGCAAAATATTGAACCATACAGGTATGATGTCATCATGTAACACGTTATGAGGTCATGACCTTGCAGTTGCACATAGTTTCATGTCAATTGGAGAAATAGTTTCAAAGATATAGCAAAAATGGTGAATTTTACGCGACAAAGCTCCACCTTGTGTCCAAATTTTGAACCAAACAGATATAATGTCATCGTGGGACAAATCCACAGGTCATGACCTTTCATTTGCACTTGATTTGAGGTCAATCGGACAAATATTTCCAGAGATATGATAACAACAGTGATTTTTTCAGTTTTTGGCCCCCGGTGGCCAATCTAGAAATGGTACATTGTCCAAAATCGAATCAGTTCTTCCTCTTTATGATACTTACTTATATGGCAAACTTGGAATTTCTAATTGAAATATTACTGCAGTTATCACGTTAACACTGAAATCAATTTTTGGCCCCTGGTGGCCAATCTAGAGATCATAAATAGTCCAAAATCGAATCAGTTCTTCCTCTTTCTGATACTTATGTGCAAAATTTAGAATTTGTACTTGAAATATTACCGAAGTTATCGCGTTAACACGTAGTGCAGCGGCGGCGGCGGCCGGACCAAAAACATAATATCTCCCGGAACACCATTCAGCGTTCAGGGATATAATTACATGGTTATTTTGGTTTAAATGTTCACTCGCCCCGTGGCGGGTAGCCCTCTGAGATTTACGCACCAAAGGGAAATTCTGCCCACATTTGGCATGTGGTGAGTGATAATTTTGGACCCTGACCTAAATGTAAACTTTTTACAAGTTCAGACTTGAGGGAAGCTCCCAAACAAATAACCAACAGCAAGCTGTAATTATGAATGAAAGAATCGCTTCTGTAGTTCATTCGCTCACCCTGAAACACAGAAGTGCGACATGCAAGATGGGATGTATTAATGAAAGTCATGGATTTACGAGTACTTTCACAATGCACCATGCACAGCGGGCGGCCATTTTCCTTCCCCATGTCCACGTACCACCCCAATACTAAACAAAGTATCGTAACTACAGCAGAAAATGCATATAAAAAAAATTTTTTCCCACTCGCGTTCATCCATCACAACAACAAACACAACAATAAGTTTACGGAGTTGACTTGGCCTCCAAATTCCCTGGAACTGAATGCAATCGAGAATCTGTGAATGTGCTGGACAAGCAAGTTCGATCCATGTAGACCCCATGCTGGATGAAGGACCTTCTGCAGCTGAGGTCTAGTAGATTCTATGCCTCGAGGGATGAGGCCTATTCTGGCGGCAAAAGGGGGACCTACACAATATCAGGCGGTCATAATGTTACGGCTGATCAGAATACACTCTTTCAGATGACTCATTTTTATTATCCCCCGCGACTCTAATGAATGAATCAGCACGACAAAAAAGTGTTGAAGCACAACTTCTGCAATTCAAAAAGTACCAAACAAAGCCTTCCAAAAATCCCCTGGGCATTAAAAGAGGTTTCTACGTCACCCACAATGCGCAGCTTCTGCAGTTCTGAGAGAGAAGTGAAAACAAACAAAAAAAGCATCACCTATTTGGGAAGAGCCTTATCTGACAATTCGTGCTCTCTGGTATTCGGACGATGCGCCGTGCCAGGCAGTGTCGAGGGCAGCACACATAGCTTCAGAGAACACGCTGATAAAGCTGCAGTCCAATTCCAGCTGCTGGACTTGCAAAGCTCCGGGTCCATACTCTAATGGTTGAACACTACCAGTTTAAAGTATTTTCGCACAATTCATGTTTTTGCTCACGTCTAAAGTGAACTGAGCCCTTTTTAAGTGTAAAGATGACCATAATGGCACAAGGCAAGATGAGAACTGCGGAAGTAAAAAAAATGATCTTTTATTACGCAGGATAGTTTCAGTTCATGAAGCCATTCGGTTTAGAAAAGGCAAACTACTCATTACAATTTCAATGAGGAGAGTCATATCAAGTTCATTTGAGACAAATTGGACAGAACAACTCACAAGTGTAGCACATCAGTGGGAACTTTCACACCAATGTGGGTGCGAACTTTCAGAACCTCATGGCAGCCCACACACATGCCATGTTATGAATATACACGTTACTGGCTATTTTTATCACTCTCAGATTTACGTGTATACTTTTTTTTGAAGTGTTCATATTTTTTCCCCCTTCCAATCTCTTTAGAGCCAAATAATTACTGGAGCACTAAACCTTTTCAATGGACCTGTATGTGGCCTCAAACGGGGAGAAACTGCAGTTCATAACTCGTATGTACAGCCAATGTTAGAGAAAGACAGCAGTCAGTGTTCTAGCTGACTGACTCCCCAAAGCATATCAAAAACTAAACATTATACTCTTTTTGCAAGGCAAAGGCGGCTCTTCTCGACAACTTTTGGGGTTCATTTCACCAGACATTCCCTCAGAATCACGTTTATCATGACATCGTCTCCCCAAAAAATTCAATCTCCCTCACTGAAGACCGGAGGAGTCTCCACGCATTCCCTCCATCTGTCTTTCTCTTTTGTCAGCTCGCTGCATCGCCCTCAGTTTTCCCCAGGCCTTCTCATTTCTTTCAACCTCCTCTCTCCCCCCCCCATTCTGAGGGATGCTAGTTCCACCTCTGCTTCCGTAAGAAGATGGTGGGGTGGATGTCGGGCAGACGGAGACCTGAGGTAGAGGGAGACTTTGGAGGGGGCGGTTATGGTTCTTAGTCAAAAGAGCTCTACCCCACCGTGCATGACTCACAGCAGGCTTGTGTAGCCCTGCATGACCCTGGCCCCAGTTGTTGAGCACAAAACATTCTCGCAAATGTTGCCGGTATGTTTTGTCAATGTTACAGTATCAGCACGGCATGGCAGCGCTGTAGCAAGAAGCTCACACAATTATCATCATAGGCTGAATAGCTGGGATGGTTCTCTCACATGAAGGCAAAATTGCTTGTTTCAAAGCAGATATGCTGTCATCTGCCTTGTGTTCAAAAGGGAATCTACTAGAACAATCGATTGCTCAGTGTCACGCGTTTCCTGGCCTGCCTGAACATCGAACGCAACTTAACTGATTGCCGTGGCTTAGTTCCGTGCCGTTTCAGAGGGACGGGACGTTAAAATGCCGACGTTTAATCATGAGACGGTTAGCAAGCGTTAGCGTTTATTTTTAGCTTAAAGAGGGGAGGGGCAAGCATTTTAGAGAAGGATGCAGCCAAGATGGCTTTGAGATTAAAGCTGGCTATGATTACGGCTTAAGCAGACGCACAAGAAACACATTCCATGTTCCCAGAGGAACTCGCCGTAAATCAGGAAAACGCAAAGAGGCAAGCCCAATTAGACTAGGAGGGGGTAAGTGGAAATATATGGGGGATATCGGATGACAGGAATCACTGCTGAGAAGGGAATCCTCAGAATTGATGTCAGCAGGAGCATCAGGAAGATGCATCCATTCTGCAATCCTGAATGAATAACAAAAAGTTTGGTCAGACACCCTGAATGAGAAGACATTCACTCAGGACCGCTAAATGAATGAAAAGCAATTCATTCCCAAGCCCAGGAATGAAAGGACGTTCTTTAAGGAACCTTAACGAAGAACATTCTGATGTACCAGCTGGTCAGTTAGCATTTCGTCAGGAGAGCGGCATAAGCGGTGGCTAACAGGAAGCACCGAACAAGCTTCCCTGCAGCGACTTCCTTGCAACTGCATGCAAGAGCTCTCCAAAGAGCACGAGGAAGCAAACCAGCGCCTGGGGAAGGACATTTCGGTCCTCATAGCTTCTCAGATGAGCATCTCAGGAGGGCTTGGCACAGGGCCTCGGGAATGCACCAGACACAGAGTGGAACGTCGCCACATCCACATACCAGCCAAGCTCAGGCGCTAACGATGAGTGCTGCTAATGGTGCTTTCAACTAGGCCCAAACTTTTGGCTTAAGTTAAGCGATTTCTTAACAGACAGCGGAACAGACTCTACACATTTCAAACACCTCAATATCCTCAACACACTGCATGCACCATCTCTCAATAAACACCTCAATACTTTGAACACTATGCACTATATCTGGCTCCAGCCAAAGACCTCAATAACTCCAACACTCTGCACTCACCATCTCCCACCAAAGCCCCTAATACAATCAACATTCTGCACATGCAAACCTCACAAAAACTCCGCACCCCAACTGTCAGCAGATCGCAAAACAAATCCAATTCTATGACTCCAAAAGCAAAGGGAAGGAGGAGGAGAAGAGAAAAGAAATGACAAGCAGCAGCGAAGGCAAACCCACACCAGATGGGAGCCATGGAGACGGAGTGGATCTCCAGATGTGAGCTGGACTCACTTCACCCAGGCCCAATGAATGGGGAGAGTGTGAGGGAGGGGGTTGAAAGTAAGAGAAACAGGGGAGGGCCAAAGGGCGGGGGACAAAGGAAAAGCCGAGGGTGGGGGGCTAAAGCTCATACTCCAAAATTTAAATTGCTCCTTCAGAGCAGAGGCCTTTTGTGGCTTTTTGTCGAGTCCACTTGCAAGGCAACAAGCTCATATCAGGATACAGACGGGCTTCACGCAGAAGTTGTTTCTGCTCCAGTGAATAAAAAAAACTGAGGATAACAAAACTTGGCCGTGTTGCGCAACGGTGCGGGGAGCCGCTGCTACAGTCAGGGGAGCTTCCGCATCTTGGGCGGTCGAGCATGCGCATCTGCCGAGAGTGAGCGAGGGAGAAAGAGCAGGAGACAGCTGTACGTAGAGATGGGGAAAGAGAGACAGAGATCGAGAAAGAGAAAGGTCGAGAGAGCAAGAAACATAGCAAGAGGAAGTACAAGTCTGTCACCTGACAGAGCGACTTCCCGAGCACTGTCCTGTCAGCAGGAGCAAAGCGGGGCCTTGCTGGAGGCCTCAGAGGCGATCGCTTATGCAATCAGTTAAGGCCGTAATTCTCCCCAGCACTCCGCCTGCTCTATTAGATTAAATGCTCTTAAACGAAAAGGAGCTGGAATGTCCTGCAGACTTGCTGTGACAAATAAGCGCCTCTTCTGCGGCTTTTTCGCTCCGAGAATCAAATATTGTGCGGGTGCCGAGTTGATTATCTCACCTGTTCCGTTCCACCTTAAAACCTCAGGCGGGACTCCGTGAGAAAACAAACAAGATAACGCTGATAGCAGCAGTACTCAATCCGACTGCTTTCAGATGATTACTCAGAAGGGCAGTGAGGCTTTGGGAAGCTGAAACTGGTAAAGCAACACTTTCCGGTCGATCAACGGCACACAAGAGCCAACGATGAGGCCCAAGTTATTGTCAAAAAAAAAAACAAAAACAAAATGACCCTTTTAAATAACTATTAATACGATAGCTCTACGTACTTGAGGATTGGAGGGAGGGCCGTAAACATGGTACGCGACACTCCGCTCAGTGATGTTACACGTGTGTGTGAAATATCATGGATGTATCAGAAGCGATTGAGAAGTTCTGCTACGGACAAGCCCCATCTGGGCCCCATGTGACCTTTGACCTTTGACCTTTGCCAGTGACCTTGACCTTGACCGGGTGAACTAACTCCCCAGGTGAAAAAATACTATACTTGAATTATACTTTTACAGACTGTATTAAGTATGGTGTATGTTTTTTTTGCCCCCTTTATGTGTAATTAAGTGTGCTCAAGTAGTCATTGAATACTACTTGTGTACTACTTCAGTACACTTAAAGTGTACACTTTCTAAAAGTATATATTAAATATATTACTTTTTGTGCTTAATTTGCAAAAGTATATTTGTAATAACTTTTTTATGCAACAAATATACTTTTAATATAATTAAGTGTAATACTTTTTCACCTGGGCGTGGTGCGCGACACAGCGCCTAGTGATGGTGCACGTGTATGTGAAGCATCACGAATGTAGCTTAAGCGGCTCAGGAGTTATGCCCCGGACAAGAAATTGCTAACAGACAACAGACGGATGGACGGACGGACAGGGGTGATGACATAATGCGTCCCGTCTTAAGACGGGCGTATAAAAAAAGGCAAACTGAAATGCACATGCAAGCAGGCATACAGGTGCGCGCGTATACACACACAATCAAAATAATTGAGCACTTAGCAAGCTTTCCTAACCATCTTTGTCAAAATAACATAATTCTGTACTATAACAGTAAGAGTATTTCCGTGTGGAATATAATAGGCCTTTAAAATATAACGATCCTCACCACGGAAAAGGGTACAAATTAATTACCAGGGTCACTAAAGATGCATGAATTATCAGAATGCAGTGTTTCCCACACGCTCATTTATTCGTGGCGGCCCGCCACGAATAAATTTTGGCCGCCACGAATACATTTTTTGGCTTTTGACTCGACCTCGCCTCCGGACTGTTTGCTTTGTGAATGTCGCGTGTCGTTACAATTCTGGCGCATTGGGTGGCGGTATGCATTGTAACGCCGCCTATAAATTGAGAAGACGCAGAAGAAAAAGTCGTGGTGGAAGAGGCGTGACTCGAACGACGAAGGTAAGACGTGCCGGTACAAAATGGTCAAATAAGCCCAAAAGTGGTCTGAACAAAAAAAGTGGTCTTGGATATATCCATGCGTAATTTTGTGCACTTCAAACTTCACAAACTCTTTCGGATTGTTTCGTAGCGGGTGCTTCAGCGTAAAACAAATCTGCATGAAATTTGCGGTTCAATTGTTGGTTTTTGCAGGTCTTCATGTAAAATAAAGTATTTACACATGAAGGAGACGTGTCTCCATATATTGCGCGCTCTCACACGGTCACTTCTGGAACCAGGATATCTGTGTCGTCGCATTGAAAATCTTCTCGTTTCCTCCTGTTAAATCTGCTGTCATGCTGCCCGCTGGCGCACCTCTTTGTTAAAATGTATATCTATACATGTAGATCTTAAGTAAAAATGTACTGAATGCAGGCTATTCATCAATACTTGTACATAATTAATCTATTGTTCTATTCTGTAAATTTTTCTATTCAAGTACATTTGTATAGCATTTATATACGTATGTATATACTATAGTGTTTACAATTGCAGCTTTGCATATTCGTGTGTGTGTGTGTGTGTGTGTGTGTGTGTGTGTGTAATGTTACATTATAGTTATGCAGTTCCATTCAAAATGTGGGTTTTCACATCGTCTCTCTCCCCCCGCCCCCCGGACCACACCATCAAATAGATCCTTGATCTTAGGGAAACACTGGAATGCATCAACATACACTGTACAGAGCTTGGCCAAAAACCCTATTTTATTCAAGCCCATTTAGCTATGATTACGGCACACATTCCGAGTGGCATTTTTTTTCGAGACTCTAATGCAATGTCACCACATTCATTTCCAGTCACGTTACATTTCGGCTTGTATCTTGTGTTGACAACAATAAAGTCAAACCACTCTGTGAAGTTTTGTGCAGCACACTGCCAAGACTGTAAATGAGGTTAATGATGCGTTAGTCCATTCAGTACCCCATAGAACCTATGGACCCAGATATGGGTCCATCCAATGCAGCTGCAGTATTCAGACCTGTGGAACTTAAAGTCCATTTTAAAATCAAGTGGAGATCCCAAAGTTTCCAAAAATCTCAAATACGTCCAGCTGAATTACAGGAAAATGGGTGCAAAATGATGTACAAGATCCAAATATTTTCAGTTTGATGTCATGCGATGGCCAGAAAAACATGGCATCCTAGGCTTGAATGTTGCTCTCAATACAAGCGTGATGCAGCTTCAATGAAGCACTGCAATCAGCATATATAGAATGTGACATTTTCCTAAAATATGAAAAAAAATGCTTTTTCAGACTTTGAACCTACTGAAGGGAAAACTGAAGTAAAAAGTTAGGCTTTAAGGGGTTAACCCAATTCCAAAGATTTCAGCACTCTCCCAAGTTGTTTGCTGTATGAACACCAATAATTTGCCCCTCGTGAAACATAGCAACACAGTGTGTCAACACAGTATCTTTTCCACAACCACGGAATATGTCTTCTGACATCATTGAATAAGAAATGAGAAGGCACTGCATTAGTTAAAGTTAAA
This sequence comes from Gymnothorax reevesii, assembly GCA_029721435.1. Lineage (NCBI taxonomy): Eukaryota > Metazoa > Chordata > Actinopteri > Anguilliformes > Muraenidae > Gymnothorax > Gymnothorax reevesii. The sequence continues at coordinate 34,262,778 of CM056575.1, forward strand.
AGAAACGTTGCCAGCTGAATGATATTAATCACTTTAATAATGATAGGCTCTTAAATATTTGCTTATTTAAATACAAACAAACTTTTTTTGGCCAGGCAGAGTAGCCGTAAACTTTTCCTAATAAGCTCTCCTTGACTGACGGCAGGTCCTGAGTAAAGCTGTTTTAACCAACAAACCGTAAAGGGCACTAATGTTCCTTAACAGGCCTGTAAAAGCTCTAGATTGATTTCTAACAAGCTCAGCCAGCACGTGTGACACAGATGTGCTTCATAAGAGACACACAATCCAAGTTCCAAATGTAGAAATCCACTGCCGTTTTAGTTCCAGCAAACATGGATTTGTTGATTAGAATATGCCATCAGCCAAGAGGCTTAACTAATCAGGAAAATCAGTTGGCTGAGCTCCTGGGTGGAAGTACATGGTAGCTCTTTTCTTTATGAACCCTGGAATGTCTACCTCATGCATAAACCTCATTTTCTCACTGCAAACTCAACACCCATGGAACAAGAGCAACTCATTAAAAACAGACCGTCAAGCCAAGGGCGCACTTCTAAGGCCAGGTTAGGAAAACTGCCCTGCAGCCAGAATCTCCAGTTTCGCAATAATTGCTTGAAAATCTGAAGAAAAAGAAAGGGAATTCCTACAAGAACCAGATCCAAATGTGGGCCAAGAAAATGGGTTATACACGGCGAAAGCAGCACAGGGGGTTTAAGCCTTGCACAATGGGCCTGATTCATACTGCAGTATTGTGTCAGCAAATTAAAAAAAGCCTTGAATCTTTGCTTCTGACTTCTTTGCATAAGTAACCCTGACATGCGTGTCCTGGGGATGCATTTAGGACATTTCTACAGCGGTTCCTTATTTTTAGGATTCTAACAGAATGAAGTTTGCAATTTGTGATGCAACCCATCAACAGCCTCTGTACCACATTACAAATTACTTCTGGTTATCAGCAAAAAGACTCAAAAAGTAATCTACTGATTGAAGCATTTGATGGGATGAAGCAAGTTATTCATCGTGTTCCAACAATTACTTAATCTACTTTGTAAAAAAAGTAAAAAATAAAGGAAAACTCACCAACTGAACTAAGGGGGCTGAAGTGCTTTAATAATGAAACAAATTCCCTGAGGAACAAGACATGGTTCTGAAAAACGGCAGGAACAGAACAAAGTTCTCCAATTCCTTTGTTCCATTTGTGTTTCGTATTCTACGGCCATTATGTTCATGAACGTGGAGTGGACACAGTGCAAAAAGGTGAGCATGAACTGGAATGACACTTCCCATCTCTCTTCATTTCTACTTCCTGTTTAACAGGTTCCATGTAAAAGAGGGGTGCCTTCAGCCTCATTAAGACGTGTGAAGACCCCGCCATGCAATGCAGCAGAGAGGTGCACTCTCCAATGTCAAAACTTTGACCTGAAAGAGGTGAACCAGAACAAATCCTCTTGGGGGGGGAAAAAAAAAAAAAAAAAAACCACCATCAAGAGGGAGCTCAGCAGAACTTTGAGCTTCACAGTATTTGTTTTGGGTCAATTGTGGGTGAAAGCTTATATCATTAGGAACTAATGAGAGGAAGTGTGACTGTAGTTCCAGTGGCCAGCAAGGGGGACCCAATGCAATCGAAAGCCTTCAAACTAAATGCATGCTCAACACAGGCAGACAAATGATTTACAAAAACACAATAAATGGCAACTGCTGGGTAATAACCAAGTTCTAGGCCCAAGTTATTCATGAGGAACCGATTCTTAGACACGCACTTTTGCCAAAAATGAAGCCTTAAATACAAATGTGTTCACTAAAAACCAACCCTGAATGGAACCATGGCGATTAGAAACCCACCTTCAAAGGCAACTGGGATGAGTAAGACCTATGTTGAATGACGATCAAAATGTTAATGCAACTGAATTGACAAAGAACCAAAGTCTGAGAGGTGAAAGTGCTTAATAAGAACCAAACCCTACATGCTAGCATGAGCCATTAGAACCCAAGTCAGAACAGGCAAGTCTGCCCACACGGCAGCCATCTTGGCTACGCCACCAGGCAATTAATGAAGCTCAAAGTAGAGCAGCCCTCTTTAACGAGGGAAGGCCAATATTACCCAGATGATTGCTTCATCAATGTTTAGAATGCATGTCTGAAATCAGTGGTAGAACTTAAAATTATCATTTGCAGCTCCAATAAGCCAGAAACAATTTCTCAGATCATTTCAACTGATACAGATACGGCAAGAATTCACATTACGGCTGTTTATGGTCCAACAGCGACAATCAACAAATAATGTCAAACAAGCAGATCTGCAGTCAAAAAGACCATTACACCTTGGCATCTACACTGAAAAATGATTTGCTTAGCTTCTCCCCCATAGTTTAGCAAACAGCAGGATTTCCTGTATGGCAGAGGTTTCCAGACCTGTTCCTGAGGAGGTATCATCCTGTAGGTTTTCACTCCAACACAAACTCAGCACACCTGGTTCTGCCAATTAGCAGCAAAATCAAAATCTCTAAGTGGGAAATGAGGTGTGCTTTGCTTTGGCTGGACTGAAAACCTTCAGAATGGTTGCTCGGCTTGAACAGGGTGGGAGACAACTGCTGTAAGAACTTTTTGGTTTAAATGAGAAGCGCTAGATTTGGAGAAAGGAAAACACTGCTTTCCAACATAAGAACCTTATCCCATCGGTGAAACATGGTGGTGTTTCATCATGGTTTGCTGTGTCTGGGCCAGGACGACTTGCCATCATTGATGGAACAAATTCTGAATTATACCAGCAAATTCTAAAGGAAAATGTCTGGACATCTGTCCACGAACTGAATCTGAAGAGAAGGTGGGTCATACAGCAAGACAACGACCCTAAGTACACAAGTCGTTCTAGCAAAGAATGGTTAAAGAAGAATAAAGTTAATGTTTTGGAATGGCTAAATCAAAGTCCTGACCTTAATCCAATCAAAATGTTGTGGAAGGACCTGAAGCAAGCAGGTCATGTGAGGAAACCCACCAATATCCCAGAGTTGAAGCTGTTCTGTATGGAGGAATGAGCTAAAATTCCTCCAAACCAATGTGCAGGACTGATCAACAGTTTCAGAAAATGCTGTGTTGCAGTTATAGCCGCACAAAGGGGATACTGAAAACGAAACTTCACATACTTTTGCCACTCACAGATATGTAATATTGGATCATTTTCCTCAATAAATAAATGACCAAATCCAACATTTTGTCTCATTTGTTTAACTGGGTTGTCTTAATCTACTTTCAGGACTTGTGTGAAAATCTGATGATGTTTTAAGTCGTATTTACGCAGAAACATAGAAAATTCTAAAGGGTTCACAAACTTTCAAGCACCACTGTACGTGCTTCGATATCTCCTCCACCTCACTGTTTCCCATTAGAACAAAGTCATTAGTGTCATCAGCCTGTCGCATAGTAGCGCACAGCAAAGTAGCAATGGGCCCAGAGCTACACGTCATGCCTACCTCCAGCACTGGCCCGGCCCCCAGGATGGTCCTCTCCACCCCGCTGGCGAAGCCCTTCTGGCTGAGAGCGGTCAGGCAGTGTATGAGAAAGTTAGTGCTCTGTGTCTTTCCCGAGCCGCTCTCCCCGGAGATGACAATGCACTGGTTGACGTGCTCGCGCAGCATGGCGTAGTAGGCCACGTCCGCGATGGCGAAGATATGCGGCTCCAGCTTACCCAGTTGGTGGTTCTCGTACATCTTAACGTACTTGGGGTTGTAGATGGGGAGGAACTTGAAGGGGTTGATGGCGATGAGGATGCTCCCGGCGTAGGTGTAGATCTTCTGTTTGTGGAAACGCGCCCGTAGGTTGGCCAGAATTCCCGCCTCGGTCAGGGCCGGCAGGTTGCAGAGGTCATCAAAGTCCTCCTGGCGGGGCGGAAGGAAGCCTCGCGCCTGCAGCCGACGGTTTTCCCTCTCCCGACGGAGGGCGGGTAGGTGGACGTAGCGAATGCTGCCGTCGTGATTGCGCTCCTGCAGCAGGAAGTAGAAGCCCTCGCTCTGCGGGTGGCTGTCCTGGGCCCGGCGCGGCCAGAGGAGGACCCTCTGCACGGGGAGGTCGCTGGCCTCCAGGACCCACTCCTCCCCGCCACACTCCTTCACCTCCGCCAGAGCGTATCGCAGTGAGCCATCGAGCCCCAGGGCGCCCGTCGCATCCTGGATGACGGCCGCCGCCGTGGCATCCTTGGAGACGCGGAGGGTGCAGCATGACTCCGTTTCCAGGGAGAGCCGCGGGTAGATCTGGAGAACGAAGGTCCGCCCGTCTTGGCTAGCCGTCCCCTCCCCATCCGTGACACTCATTCTGACACAGGGAGGCACGCTTCAGCATACCGCGCCGTCCCCGCACTCACCATCTAAAACCTGCAGGTGGCGACAGAGAGGACAATACAAATCTAAAACACAGAAATCAGCTAACTGTAGATACATTAGTCCAGTGCTTTCTAACCCTGTTCCTCAAGAGCTACTATCCTGTGGGTTTTTACGCCAGCACCAAATCAGCAGACCTGATTAGGCCAATTAATGGCTCATTAAGATCTCTAATGTTAAATGATAAATGAGGTGTGCTTTTCTTTGGTTGGAGAGAAAACCTTCAGGATGGTAGCTTTCCAGGAACAGGGTTGGAGACTACAAGACCAGCATAAATGCACTCAGCCGGTAAGGACATAAAGTTAAGCCCCATAAGAGTTTGAAAACTGATTAATGAAGGCTTGGTTAACTCTCTTTCTTTAGTAGAAGCTGAGAAAAATTCGTGATACTGCAAAGAAACACGTGTTGGACACTGCTCATATCGCCATTGAAAACAAGGAGCGGTATGGTGAAGACATTAATATGTCATTCATGAAGCAGATGCTCTTCTCCGGAACAACTTCAAAATACAAGAGAAGACAAAACACTAGTAGGCCGGGCTACGAGCAGTAAATGCAACATGGCCAAGTTTGGGAAAACTCAAGGAACTTTAGACCATTAATCAATACATGCATCCTAAGAGTGGGGCTCACAATCAGCACTAGTGGGACAAGCGTCTTCACCACATTCCACATTCGTACTACACAAACGCCAACTTGTGAATGATAGAAATCAGACTTTAGAAATTTTCAACGGGCTGAGTGCTGGCAGTGTGAGGACCAGGCACAGGCATTTTGCCTCAGGCTGACGTGTTTGTTTACATGTACAGCCGAGTGCGTCAGAGTTTAGTCCAAGAGCCCGGTCTTGAAAGTACTCGCATTTGTATAGGGGCATCTGTCACAGAACTATGCTGTGAAAAAAGCACACATTCAAAGCTGGTAAAAACCAACCCAGCGAGACTGTGCACCTCATTCATTAGTTTGTTTATTGAGCTGATAATGGGCAGAGCCAGGCAAGCCGAAACATGATCTCCATGAAAACTTCCAGGTTGGGGCCCTCAAATTCAATTCCAGTGCTGGCATCTCATTACTTTATTATTTCTGATGCTTTGTCATTATTTCACTTTTATGACTTTTTAACCCTTTGTTGGAGGACTCTCTTCCTCCCTGTCGGTTAAGGGTGGTGGGTAGGTATGGTTACTTTAGTGACCACTATGCAACAAAGAGCTAAATTACATTCCGTTACCAAGATATCACAGTCCAGGTAAATGACCAGACACTGATGCTGAACATCTTCACACTCCAAAGTAAAATGAAGGCGGACGCTGGCAGATGATTCTAAGGCCAGAGTACAGAGACCGGAGTCCAGAGCAGAGACCTCAAACTCCAGTCCACAAGGAGCGCATAGTCTCCAGGTTTTCGTGATTTCCATTCAAATCAGCAGCTCTCAGGTCTTATAAACAAGTGCAGAGTCCTTCGTCAACCAATGTCTTAAAGGCACAGTTAACCCTTAAAGTCTGTCTCTTTCTTCTAAATTCTGCTTCTCTTGTGGTTATCGAAGCATCAAGATTTTAATACTTGAAAAATTTACAGGAAATGTCTCTTTCCTAAAATCATGGCTGCATCATTCAACGTAATCCACAGACCACGGTGTGACCAGTTTAGTATCGGAACAATTTTCTTTGTAGCAGGGGTGTAGTTCAGTAGTAAGTAGTTTAGTGGAAAGTTTGCAAGAGAAAATTCATTTTTTGGTGCTTTGAGCACAATAAGAGAAGCACAATTTAGTTCCATGATATTCAAAAAAAGGAAGAAATTTCGGCAACCACTCCCTCTGGAACTCGGCAGCTTGCACCAAAACAATCAACTTGGATAAACAGCACAATGGGTAGGAGGGAAAAAATATGCATTTTGATTTTGGGGTGAACAATTCCATTAAATTAAGCAATAAGTAGAGGCGCAAAACCTTAAGCAGTGGTTGCAGTGTCCCTCCATGATTTCAGCTTAAAATCCCCAGTTGTAATGTACACTACTTTTTACAAGAGGTACTCCCTACTCCCTTGGTTCTTGAAATACCAGTATTTTCACATTGTTTGTTTATGAGACCTAGATGCCTGATTGTTTGGGGTCCAAACAGAGCTTAACAAACTAGACGGACATCACCGAGTCCAGGCTGGAACGAGGCTGTGCCGGTACCCCTGCCCACGTGTGCGCTCCATAAATCTTAAATCTACCAGAATGGAGAGCAACGCTACACCAAGTCAAACAAGCTAATCTGAGCAAACGTTGCTCTTGGCAGCAATACGGCCATTGTTTATCCACGTTGTGTCAAAGGCCCTTTGCTCCAGGCTTGCGAAGCAGTTTTTATGGCTTTAATAATCTCCAATGCTATCCTGCAGCACACTGTGAAACACTGGTGATGATTCAATTGGGGCCTCAGCTTCACTGGGCGTTAGTTTTGAGCAGAAAAGTAAAATCTGTTTCCAGTCCATCATCATCATCATCATCATCATCATCATCATCATCATCATCATCATCATCATTATTATTATGACAGAGGGGTTACTGTTCTCTGCAGAGTGATTCAGGTCACAAATAAGCAGGAAATATCCATTTGACTCCTTGCTTTGCTGTAGCTTTTTTTTTTGGCAAATGCAACAAGGTGAACTGTTGCACTTAGCTGCACGCAGCATCGCAGAAGCTGAGAGCAAAGAGCATTTGAGAGATTCAAGCACTTCCACAGCTCGCTCCTCAGCCTCAACCCTAAACATACAACAGGGTGCACTTCTTCACAATGACGCAAATACAAACAGGAGACAGGACGGAAAAGTACCAGAAACCTGAGCAAGTGTGGAAATGGACATGCCAAGCACCCAAATTTTGAGGGTTTCAGGACTCTCCTGCACCTTCCTGTCCGCCTCCTCAATCACAACAACCTGTAGCCTGTCTATTCTATAAGCCCCGCCACCCCCCGTCCTGAACAAGAACACAGGCGTGGGTATCCGTGGTTACAGAGCACCGCAGACAAGGTGGAGAGACACATGAGCCATCTCTGCACCCTTCTCACCCACTGGAGCCACCGCATCTCTCTAAATAACGTAGAGCCACGAGTGTTTGTGATCAGCACTGCAGCGTCTATAAACCGCATCCTGACACCTCACATAAGTAAGTGTGTATGAGTGTGTGTGTGTAGACGTTTCAGAGCAAGAACAAGAGTGTGCGTGCTCCTGTATGGGAGGATATTTGAGTGCAAGAGCGAGTGTGTTTCTGTGCATCTGTGTATATGCATGTGCAGGTGTAAGTGAAAGAGTGCAAGAGTGAGCGTTAGTGTTAGTGTGTATGAATGTATCTGGGTCATGCGTGTGGGTACGCGTTACCGAGAGCTTGCATTGGTCAATCAGCGAGTGAGATGTCCGTGTGCCCGTATCTGTATGCGAGGCAGGCCGCACACACCCAAAGTGAATTAATCGGGCAGGTGACAGAGGGCACAAGTGGGAACTTGGTCTGGTACACTTCAAATCAACTCTCTCAGCCTCACAAGGTAACAGTGACTGCCTACAAGTTGCTATGGAAACATAAAACTGAACACACGAGTTTGTCGCAAGCAGCTGTCCCATACTGACACATCCTCCTTCATGCATAAGCCCGATTCTACACCTTACCGCCCATCTAGAACAGCAGAGGAAGCTTACCATTAACATTTCACTGCAGGGCCATTTTATTTAAGAACAAAGCAGTATATAACTTCTTCATGGACAACTTTCTGGCACTTGCATGACATTAAGCCTGAATTGGGGGGGGGGGGGAGCGAAATTATCGTAGTAACTCCCCCTTCCCCCCTACTGAAAATGAATATTTGAATAAAGCAATATGAATGAAACAGCAATTTCAGTCAGGTTTAGAAATTTGCTTTCCAATAATGGTCATCTCCGACATGTTCAATGAAGTTGGAAGTTTGTCCATGTAAACAGTGATCTACATCAACATTATTTTTGAGCCTTCATAGCCTTCAAATGAAGAGCTCTGAACTTGAAGTGCTAGATCATTCTAGATTCAAGAAAAGGACTTTTCACATTCCACTGCTAAGATAACTTGCACCACAATTCTTGACACAAGTGACTACAATTTTACAGCTATTTCCCATCACTGAGGATGAAGTTAACTTGCATCCCCTCTCATAAATACAGAAAAACAGCATACAAATTAGCAAGTCAGTTTCATCATGGCACAGAGCTTTTCTTGTGTAAACCATCTGATTTATGCTACAAGGCATAAAAAAAGCCTCTAAAGAAACAGCGCAGCTGAGGAACAGGCAACATGCTAATAAACGAGAGCACACGCATACCTTTGAAAGCTGTTCCATTCCAATGCATCGCTCCACACAATGATCCACCAATTTTGACAGCGATAAAAAATAAGGCCTACCAGTAGGGAGTCATGCTAGCATTTGAAATTAACAAGCTGTTGTCCCCCCCCCCAGTTTTCAATTCACGCATCCAGATAGAGTGGGTCCAAGCAGTTGCATTATTTTAAATTTGCAGGAGTTAGCATGAAAATCCTGAAGGTAATACACCTCCGGGAATAAGGTGAGCTACCACTGCCGTATATGCAAACTTTAGGCTGAGTGTTCCTAAAAACACTTAATGGGTGATTCCATGCTAAAAACTGAAAAAAATGCTTAGTTTGAGAAAAGTTTTTAACTGACTGGTCTGTTATGATTTGTAACCCCGAATACCCAAGTCATTTAGAACAAGGATTCAGGACGTATGGACGAACAGACGGACCAACTACAAGTTAGTTTTCTCACTTACATGACTGCAGAATGGTGATTTGGGGTGGAATTAAAGGAAACATGAAATCTCATTCATTATTTTTAACCACAGACCTTACTTTCCTTAACTCCAGACCTAATGTTTTTCCAACCCCAGTGTGACTTACAAATGTGTTAACTCTAACCCATGAATGCCTGTATCTACTCCAGACATACAAATATGCTTACACTACCCATGGTATGCCTTTGGCTTAAACTTTATGAAAGATTCAGGCTACCAAATCGAAAGTAGAGCAATTGATTTCATATTTAGTATAGCGATATAATAGGAAAGTTTGAAGGGGCACAGGACACAGGCTGGCCTGAGAAAGACAGTTTTAAAACAGGTTGGAATGTCTATAGACAGGTAAGGACACGGTATTTATGTTCATGTCGACGGGACAAAAACAAAACTCATTGTCTTTTGGACAGGTCCCGACGATAGCTATGTGAAATGTTTTGCATTTATTTGGAAGACATTACAATGAACTACAATTGTACTGAAGCAAAAATGATATCACTTCTGTGTAAATGACTCTTCTTAAGGAAGTTTTATAGTAGATGGGACAGCATTCTTTCGTGGAATATCAAAATCCCTGATCTGTTAAATATTTTCTAGGAACTAATGCAATTGATCAATGAAGTAAAATAACTGCCCAACAAAATGGAGAAAAAAAAATTGTTAAATCATCAATATTACGATAATGAGATCAAATAATGAGATTTGTAGATGGGACACCCCGAAAGTTCGTAGATGGAACAGATATGGGGCACAGGCAATTCTACAAGTTAATGGGAGTTGATAGGAGTATAAAGCACTCAGGTTAGTGCTAACAAGATGATAACAAGAACAACATCAACTTAAGAGTCCAAAAAGCAATTTATTGTAGAACAATCAACTAATTACAACAACTAATCAGGCTTAATTAGAAAATAAAAAATACATGTCATTTTCTTCATGATGACACATAACTTGCTCACAATACAATACAAACTAATAAATGTACATATATACCATGATTCTGTGTGTCATATTTTGAAAGTTACTAAACTCTGAAGCGCCAATTACTTGTTTGCACCGCATAAGTACGTTTGCCACATCTCCATTCATAAGATATGATTTGATCCTTGCGCATACTTTCCTGTTTAGTGAGTTTCTTGAGTAAACATCAACAGCAAGCAAATCAATCGATCAATCTGTGGTCAACAGTTCATCTGATAATCTACTCAAAGTCACATCAAAGCTTATTTAACTAGAGTGTTCAGGTGAACACGTGTCACCTGCGAAGCTTATGTTAAAGTGTGACTACCAACTGAAAGTGTGACTACCGGACAGACAGACAGACGCCGGACAAAGTGATCCCTATGTGCCACTATGCTTCGCAGGCGACACAAAAACTGACTACGTCGATGAAAAAAAAAAACGAATCAGTGAAAAAATTATTACTGATTGTATTTAGCCTAATTAGTGTTTGCTAATTATACTAATTAGCAGTGTTCTAATAGTATTGTATGTGATCAGGTCAACCATAAGCAAAAGAAGAAAAAAAAAATAGGCGTGCAATGCACGGAATACCCCTCAGCCCGATGTCAGTTTTTGGAGACGCACGCCCGCCCGCCCGCTGCCCGCCCGCCCAACTGCACGAAGGATAGCAATACCCTGTCAGCCTTGAGTGCTGAGGGGTAAAATTTGAGGAATAACTAATTAGTGATTACTAATTAGCTTAATTAGCATTTACTTATTAGACTAATTAACATTTAACATTGAAACGACAAAAATTGGAATCCTGAAATTTCCAAAGTAGCAAAATGCACATCTAGACTATACATAGAATACATGTACAGAGTTTGGTGCTGACATCTTGCATAGTTTCTGAGTTCTGCTCCGGAAACAAAATGATTATGGACGGACAGACGGAGGAGGAGATGCCTATATCCCCCCGCATTCTATGCCGGGGGGATAAAATTAATACAATCAGACAAAAAAAATTTTGACACTAATGTTGCAAATACCGAGACGGCAGCCAGACGCTACTTTGTAAATAAAATAAATAAACAAAAATCAAAAAGAATAGGGGCACGCAAAAAAAAAAAAAATGAATCACTCCAATTAAACCAAACATTAAAAAAAATACCCAAGTGAATTTCGCTGACTTACTGCAAGTTCACATCGAGTGAATATTCCTTCCCTCATTGGTGGTACTTCTCTGGGATTTTGCAGTCAGGTAAAGATGTGGCACCCGGTAGCTATACCTAATGTTTAAAATGGCACCTTTTTCGGGCACAAACTTGTGTTGTATTGTATATTTATAATGCAAATTTGGCATTTAAAGAGAAAATAGCTACACCAGTCATGAAAAACAGTAGGTAATGGAGCAGAGACGTGAGAATCGTTCCAAAAGCAACGCAGCAGAGTTCTGATATCCGTCATTCTCAGCCAGGCATTGGGGGGCTGCCAAGCTGTCACAGAATTACAGTCTCATTACATTTAGGGTTGTAACTCTACAACTAAATAAGATAAAATCAAGTATCATGTGTCATAATGAAGGTATTAACTTGTTCTTTAATATTATTAAGTGAAAATATATTTTTTGAGAAATTTTCATAGAAGAAACAAGCAAAAACTACTCTGTCACGGAATTACACAAAATTGACGTGGTTTTTTAAATGTTTTGTTTAACTCTCCAGAAAGTGATGTTCCTATCATAGTTAGGTTATGAAACTTCAATATGTTCATATTTAAGGTGTTTTTTGTTAATACTGTAAGTTATAGAGACAAATATTGATGTTAACCCTGCTTTATGGGCAAGAAATTTCAAAAAGTCAATGTCACGGAATTACAAGAGGCAAATTGTAACGGAATTACAACAATAGTATAAATAAGTTTCAAGTATTTATTTCAAATTATTATACATATATACATAATTATTTACGTTTTTACAGTTAAGCAATATATTACAATGAGTTTTCCACTTATAATGACCAATCATAATACATACTTCAAAATTTTTTTTAATCTCCATGTCAACATTGGCTTGGCGGCCCCCATTGACAGTCATGTGACCAGCCACTACGACCTCACAACTACCAAAACCTTTCCATTTGGCTGTAATTATCAAATACATCCACCTGCAATGTTAAGTTATCATGTAATCTCGCATTGCAGTCCTTTCCAGGAGTTCGCCAAGAACCTGCAACCAAGAGCCCACAGGCGGCCCAAAAAAGACCACATTTAACATGGCATTAGTCCCTCCCGTAAACACAAAGCCCTTGTCAATTCATTCACGTAATATTAGATTTCCAAATTGGCAAAATGCCACAGTTATAGCTAAAGGGCAAGAAAAGATAATTTGGGGAAAACGCAGACAGGCTTGCTTTTTGCCATACAAAGGACATTTAGTTTCCAGGCAGAAGTGAAATTCAATGTGGCAAAGGCTTAACATAGCGACCCTTCAACACTCAAGGCTGGATTCTAGCTGGGGGAAAGTACACACGTCTGATTCATGCGGACTCAATGGAAACACCCTGCCCACAAAACAAGGAATATGCAACACCCACTCAAAGACTGCAAACAGGGGCATATGAGGGATTTCAGCACAGCAGTTCCCAAACACAAGTCCTTAGCAAGATGGCTGACAGTCCCTGGAGATTTCAGTTCATCATAATAAAATGAACAATGTTCTCAACCTCAGTTCCTGAGAAGCTGACTTGACAGTCCACTCACTGGATGAAAATTTTAGGTAACCACTGTTCTCGCAGTTGCAGAAAGTTATGGAGAGAGCAGTTTGACAAAGCATGAAGAATGAGAGCCACACAGAACTGGAAACGCCAGCAACAGCCAAGAAGCTGAGTGTGTCAAACAGCGGTTGCCGCGTCGACACCAGACTCATCCTCCCTCTGCTGTTCCCATTTTCTGCACTGAATGAGAGTGGGAGAACTGCAGTTCAGTTTCTGTTTGTACTTTCTGTGGGCTTTATGCCATTAACATGGCGGGGGTGCGTTCCGAACCAAAACAAAAAAAATCACATGGTACGGGACACGCCAACATTGCCTGGCCTTTCATAACTCCAAAGTGTTCTTAAATTTTTTTTCTTTTTCCCTTTTAACCCAAATACACAAGAATATAGTACGTTCTGTTTTGCTGCAGATAAAAATTTATACAAACACTGAGCAAATAGGCCATTTACATACAGTATGCATGTAATAGTCTGGTAGTCCCAGAGCATGCACTAATAGTCAGTAAAACTGCATGCATGTTAAGATGGTGCAATAACCTCAAAAGCAAATGTATGCATTAACAGCCCAGCTAAAACAGAATCTTCACAAAATGTCACTGGAATGCAGTGTCAGTGCTTCATGATAATGCCCCTACAACGCTGCAACACCGTGACAGTTTTGGTGCTCTCGAGAGGTTACTGCGAGAAGGCATTGCTTCAAGAGCAGATGAGCAAAGTTCTGGACAAAGGAACAGTTTCTGAACGCTAAATTAATGTCCAGCACTTCATGGGCCAAAACATCAGAAATAGCTGGGATTACTCCATATAAGGGGACAGAGTTTTAAAACAGTTCTCAAATAACAGCCGGAGACCAAAACCACAGGATCCTTAAAATTGCATTGCATGCAAAAAAAAAAAAATAGAAACCACACAACATAGCATTATCATTATCCCCAATCACGGGCTGGTCTGGTCTAAGTTTCTGGGGTTACTTTTAACCCTTTCTGCGCACATTCTCCGCAACTTCAAAGCAATCTCAAAAAAGAAAAGAAAAAAAAAAGAAAAAAAAGCCCCCGGAAAGCACAGGGGACACGATGGAACATTCCAGAGATAAGGATAATGGAGCGGAGGTCTGTCTGTTGAGTCGCGGCTAAAGCCAGTGGTTCTCGCCCTCCGCAGCTGCACACTGCAGGCAGATGAGGGGCGAAAGCAAACAAGCTGCTTAAAATAACTAGCCGAGGAGGTGATCGGAGACCGAGGCACTGCTAAGTCCCCCACACCATCCTGTGGTGACAGTCTGGGCTCAATTACACCAAGGGCTCTTTTTTGAGAATGAAATGTAGCATCTGAGCTGCTACTTACCTCCTGCTAGCAACGGAGGCAATTTCCCAGGTAATTAGCTTAATACACCCCTCCTCCCTCGCCTCCAACCCAAAAAGCCATCAACTCCCCTCCTTCCTGCTTCCTATAATGACCACTGGGGAGAATGAGATATCAGAGGCAAGCGCCAGGAAGCTGGACTTCAGGCAAGCATCATGCAAACAAGCTCTAGCTGGAAAAGCAGAGAATCCAGACGAGCCGGATTGGGGAATTTTACAGTTCCAAAATTCTATCCTGCGGTGCACACATCAATGCAGGTGGTATTTAGACGACAGTTAAGGTTGGCTATTGAAAATACCCGATATCCTTTGATAAGCCCACAGATAAAGTAAACACGAGGGCTCCTGAAGCAGATTAATGCTGATCTTCAGTGGTCTCCCCAAAGCAGATTGCCTTATCTGTTAGTTTCATTACAGCTAGCGTTTGAAATAAGTGCAGTAACCAGGGCTCGAAATTAATTTTTCTGCTTGGTAGCGCTGCGCTCCCAAGTTCAAAAAGTTAGGAGCGCGAGCCAAAATTTAGGAGCGTGCACACCAGAATCTAAGCACCATCAATAAATATTTTTTAAATGTTTAAAAAAACTACAGTATGTCACTCCACATTAACAATACAACTGTCTTCAAAAAATGAAGGTTATTAAACAATATGAAAGTTTTGAGTTAATTGATTTGCAAAGGTTTCCACTACACTGGCTTTTCCCCATCTCTCACTCTGGCCATGACACCCACGCGAATGCTGAACCTTCATATGATCTTCATACAATCTTTTTGTTTTTAAAAGATAATTTTTTGGGGAATTCTTCCTTTAGTTGATAGTTATACAGTATAGAAAGAGACAGGACAGTTGGGGAGAAGAATGGGGGACGACATGCAGTAAATGACCCGAGCTGGAGTCGAACCCAGGTCGCTGCGGGAAGGACACGGCCCTTACGGTACGCACGCTTAGACCAATGAGCCACCGGGACGCCCCCAAAATGGCCGCAATTTCGAGCACTGGTAACCGAATTCAGCAGAATAAGGCTCATCATATTAATGAATTCCACTCTCCTAAGGGTCAAAGCTAATTTAGAACTCCACACTTGTTATCCCGTACACGTATCGAGCTACTCGCTGAAACTTGGCTGATTCCCTCCCATATCAAGTAACATAAAATGCATTGGGTTCAGGGGGATTCAACCACAGCTATTCAATGCAATTAGTTTTTATTTATTTTTTTTTAAATCTTGGCGCACTCCCAATCTGAAAAACAAAAACCTTCATCAGCATGCTGCATTCACATTTTGGGGGGGGGGGGTGGTTGACCACAAAACTGGGGTAGTAGATGAATAAAAGCAGACAAGTTTCACAAGTTAAAAAACTTCACTGGCTAAGAAATCCAGCTAAAAGGCCAAATTTGAAACGGCTCAAAGACCATGAACAACAGAGCGGAATGCAAATGAGGAACACAAAACGGCGCGGTTTTTCATCACTCCGTCATCACGGAATGTTCCAGTCAGCGAAGAGACAGCTCTGTTGCTTGAGATGCGCTATGCAAGTGATTTTGCCCCGCAGGGTGGGTGCAGAATCAGCGATGGCTCCCGACCACACCGGTTCTGTGTATAAATACAAGCGCAGTGACAAGCAGGTGCGCAAGCCCAGCCCACTGTGGAGAGAGGGGGCCCAGAGGAATGGAGCAGGCTCCTGGGGCACATAACAAAAATGTGTGACATTGTCTGGAACTCATCGACTAAACAGGATGGTCGACTGAGCAGCACCTCGCGATTGGGTTTTGATGGTTGCCTGGCAGTGACAAAGCATGCATCGCCAGTCAGCTGACATGAAACTCTCCAAGAGACGGACAATATATCAAAATTATATAGATACAGTGATGCAAGATATCATCCAGAATTCCAGATATCTAATATCAGGATACAACGCAAGTCTCGTCTTTTCTGGTATCAAATTTCAGTAAAGGGATGCACTTTCCTGCACTTGTTGGTCAGAAGATTGTTCTAGCTGATGTCTGAACCTACTCGGTCATCCACATTATTAATGACTGTTTCTCAAAAAATTGCATTGTGTAAAATGTAAATATTTATGAAAGCACCAACATTTATCTTAGCAATAACGACCCAATATCGATACCGGCTCTCCGGTGACAGAACTGAAGGGTCACTATGACTGAAGACAGCTGCAGCAAAGGCCTGAATCACCAGGGAAGAATCCCAGCATCTAGTAATGCCTGCTGGTTCCAGACTTCAGACAGCTCATGACTGCAAATGACTGGCCACCAAATACTAACATGTCAATGCAATTTATAAAAGCATTGATGCAATTACCTTTGATCCCTTAAAATGGGGGTAGGCCATGTGAACAAATAGTAGTAATTCCTTCAAGTTAACTGCAATATTCTTTACAAAACTGTTTAAGTTGATAGTCTTCATTTATTACAACTAATTT
This sequence comes from Gymnothorax reevesii, assembly GCA_029721435.1. Classification (NCBI taxonomy): domain Eukaryota; kingdom Metazoa; phylum Chordata; class Actinopteri; order Anguilliformes; family Muraenidae; genus Gymnothorax; species Gymnothorax reevesii. The sequence goes on from CM056575.1 coordinate 34,279,467, forward strand.
GTTGCATTTCAAATAAATTGTGATGGTAAACCGAACCATTAGAGAAATAGCGCCACTGTCCAAATACATATGCCTCTGACTGCGGCTCATAAGGTACTGCTCAATCTGTCGACAGATACTTTGAGTTGCGGCAGTTTCGCAACAGGGAAATCCGCTGGCTACCATGAAGCAGACCATCCAGAAAAAAAGCATGCTCAAATTAACTGATCTCCTGCAGTTATAGAGTTGGGTGTCACAATTGAGTTGATGAAATTTCATTAATATCTGTAGTTAACTGGGTTTTGAATTTCATAGCATTGGGTAACAGGACCCATCTTGAGACATGCTAAATAGACAATCTTTCAAGCTAACGGGATCTTGACAATGCCAAAATGCATCCTACTGTCATTCACTTGTCTGCTGTCCCCATTTTTTCAGAGAGGACGATGAGATGAATCGAAGAAGGAAGTAAACTTGTTGTTAGTTCTAAGACACTCCTCCCATCTAATTCCAGTCAATTCAGTTCCATGAAGGCTCAGCTTGAATAACATCACCTCTCATGCTGAAGCTCTAGAGAGGGGAGTCAATGCGTGTAAGCAATTCTACCTGAGTAATACAGGAAGTGATGCGCCTGATGACTCGGCAGGAAGTCGGTGAGCCAGAGTCAGAAGATCAGAGAAGTGCAAAGCTCATCATCCGCAGACACAAAGCCAAGCCACACTCCCTACAAGGTCAGCTAACAGGAAGTAGACTGTGCCAAGGCTCCTATCACCGTATGCCTCAGAAAGAACGAGCCAATCAGTGAGCCGGAAGATTCATAGCCGGGCAACAGTTACTTTGATGTTAACAAAGAAATATTCTCAGCAGGAACACAGACCTAAACCCACAGATAAGGGACAAGACAAAAGTATAGTGCCTTGAAATCACAGTCACCAAGGGCTAAGATGAAAACATTTTCAAGCCTTCAAACCAGACCTGAGAGTCAGGTCAACCAGTTTGTCTCCTACTTACCCTGAAGGAAAGAAACCCAGGGCAAGATTTGGATTGGATTTGGCAATGCTTGCCCCAGTGAATGGCAGCTTGCAACCTGCTGCTGGAACAAATTAACCTTACCCAGAAAGAGATAGTATGACAGCAGGCTTTCATTCCCGCGAATCAATTACACACGATACAATGAGATAAAGGCTTTTAGCGAAGACAGTAGTAGTTGATTAGTGGAATCAGGTGTGTAACTGTCTGATTGGCATGAAAGCCAGTGCCTACACCGGCCATTCCTCTTACGGTCGAATAGCCCTCGTCTAAGGTATTTAATCAAGACAGTTGGTGGTGACCACAAAATTAGCACCACTGTAGGTTCCTTGTGCAAAGCCATTCCGCCCACATTTCTCCAAGTGGTACTGGCCGCTGCTCAGTCCAATCAACCAAGTTGATTTCAATTTAAAAAAAAGCATCTGCTAAATAACGGTAATGTATCGTGATGAATGAGCCGCCTGTAAAGCTCTGCGAGAGAGAGAGAGAGAGAAAGAGAGAGCGAGAAGGTCTGGAGCTGCTCCCAGCCCATTGTCCCCTGAGGCACAATGACCAAAAGCCAGCTGTAAATTACCCTTCGGTCCTCCAGACCGCCAGCCCAGCCGCGGGGCTGAATGGAAGCCATCTTTTCCAAAGGAGCCCGGGGCAAAAACTGAAAAGCTTCCTTTGTCCGAGGAATACCTCGATTTAGGGCTCCGGCTAAATCCTTCAGCAGATTGCAGAACGGCTGAACGCACAAAATAAAGCTGAGAGAAAGAGAGCAGGAATGAGAGATGGAGGGATAGAGAGAGATAGAAATAGATATAAAGCAAGAAAGAAAGAGAAAGAAACTCCTAGCTATTTAAGGCAGTATGACGCAAGTCAGCTGGGCTGCTCCACACCTCCTGCCAGGTGACTGGCACAATGAGGCGGTAAGTGAAGCTGCCCTCATTTCCAACACAAGGAGAGGGAAAAGGGAGAGGGGAAACTCAATGACGGCCACACCGTTCCCTTCTGATACCGGCAACAAAATGTCTGTCATTAAAGTCTGTGCAGGTGCACAATTATATTGGCGATCAACGCCCCCATCCCAAAAACGTGAAAAGTAGGGAGAAATAAACTGGTGTCACAAATGAAATGCATGTGATTGCACAAAAAAAAAAAACACAAACACCAAATAGAGGTATGTAACCTCATGTTTGAGGAAGGATCGTGTTAAGCAGATCTGCACACAGCCGTCAAAAGTCCTCCAGGAAGCAAATGTGCGTTTGCCACACCCCCAACAGAAGTACGTGGTTGATGCACCAATCGAACTTCCATGGGGACAGTGTAGCACTAGGTTGAGCGGGATTCAAAAAAACCCTTCATTTTAGTTCCATAGCGGCGTAATGCTACAACCCTACCAGCCCCCTCCACTGTCACATACGCTGCACAGCTCCTTAATTCCATCCAGACACTTCGTTTACTCCCTGGAGATGGTCGCATCGCACAGAATGTAGGTGATGGGGGGTGCTGGAGCAGTTTGCAGGTTTCTGCAAACAAGCCAGTGGGCATGCAGCATGCCTACAGTAGGAGGTGAGAGCTGAGAGGGAGGGAGATGACATTGTGATCTTTCAGCGCCCGTTTTTGATTCGTCCACAAATGCATGCAAACAGCATGCAAGCGGAGTCGCTGCTACATATCAAACACCTTCAAAGCAGCCTGATGCCCAAACAAGACAGATTCAGAGGACAGGCTCCTCCGTCAGACCGAAGAGCATGACCTCAAAGTGCACTGATGAGTTCCACAGTGAACTCACCCGTCACAGGCTAACAGAGAAAAGTGCAGAACAGCATTAGCTCTGGGCCTCACTGGTAGCCTGGAGGACAACTGCACAGCAGTGCTGCGGATACAGCGCTTATGCTAATGCTAAATGATGAAACTACAAGACTGCAGACAAAAGGGCAAAGACCAAAATTTTAAGACTTAGCAGCTTAGAGAGGGTGAGAGCAAGTGAAGGAGGGATGGAGAGAGGGGAAGAGAGGGAAGGGAGAGAGGGAGGTAGAGAGTGAGGAAGAAGATAGAAGGAGTGAGGGACAGAGAAAGAGAGGAAGATGGGAAGAGGGAAGGCGGGAAAGAGGGGTAAAGAGAGAACCAGAGAAGGAGAATGGGAGAAAAAAGGGACAGAAAGAAAGAGGGAGAGAGAGAGAGATGGATCAACAGGGGGAGGTAAAGGGGGACAAAAAGAGAGCGGTAGGAAAAAAAGGAGAGGAGCAGCAGAGCGTAGCGGTGAGACGTGTGGTGCAGAATACAGCAGAAGGAGATGGAAGGCGAGGTGTGGAGGCAGACAGAGGGGACATTGTGCTAAAGCGCTCATGTGGGTCCAGCTGGAGAGCACACCGCCGACCTGACCCCGCTGCGGCCACACACACACACACACACACACACACACACACACATGCTCCAACACATCCTTGTGCTTCCATCCTTGTGAGGACAGTACATTGACTTGGTCATTTTTCTGTCTCTGCAGCCGTTTCCTAATCTTAACAATAAACATGCCTAACCCAAGCCCTAACCTTAACCTATCCTTAATTCTAATCTTACCCCCTTAACTACTTAGTCACAACTAACCTAAACTGTAAAACTGACCTTTTTCAGAGGAGCCCTGAACTCACAGAGACGCCAACGTGCTCAGACCGCTATCAGATGCACAAAGATCTCGAGTGAAGATGGTTCCACGAGGTGGAGAATACAGAGGCACAAGGCTTTGGCCTTTACGGCTTCCAAAAGTCCAGCGGTGGAACATTCCTCCCGCATAAGCGCATTGCATCGCTGTCCTTCGCTAATAAACACAGCAAAACCAAAAAGTGATGACTGGGACTGACAGCAGATGTGGTGCAGCCGAGCAGAGGTGAGGCCAGGCCGTCTCTCTCTCTCTCTGTCTCAGTCTGTCTTCTTCAGTCTGCTTCTCTCTCTCTCCACTCTTTCTAGGCCTCATCAGACTCTCGCCCTTTCCCTCCCACTCTACACCTCGCTCAGTCCATTTCAAGCCCACGCTTTATCCCAACTCTTGCCTTCTCCCAATCTGTCCATTCAACACCCTCTCCCAACTGCCTACTCCCTTTAAATCGCTCCCTCTGTCAACTCATCCATCTATCCATCCCTCCCTCCCAGCCTTTTCCCACAGCTGGCCCAGTTGCCGGGAGCTCTTAGTCACCCCTTGGTGGCCATTATCCCAATCTCCTTTGCTTTTACAGCTCACTTGTGCTCAGAGCGCAGGGCGGGGACGCTGTCCCCAGCGGGCCCAGGGTCTGTGGCCCAGCCCTGCTGCACTTTTCCCACTCGGCACTCACAGGGGACAGAGCAGCACTGAGCCTCCGGGGAGGGAACAGTGCTGTGGGATTCCCTCATGTGCAAACACTGGCTGCCTTGCATGTAAATAATACTCACATGTACACTCATAAGCATAGATTGCACACACACTCTCCTTAACAGGTACATGCTTACGCAGACTGACATTGACCCACACTCACTGTCATCAAATGACTCTCTCTCTCCATCTCCTTTACAAACATACATACTTACTCACAGTCTCTCACACACTCCCTTAGGCTGTAGAGTCATTAGACGCAAGCGGCAGTGTGTGTGTGTTGCACTGCTCTTCCCCAGCCCGGGAGTGATGATTAGCCCGAGAGGAATCCTCCACTTTCATTACAACCATAAATAACTCCACCGCTCCAGGAACTGCAGCCAACTGACCTCATTTAGGCAAACACCGCCACCGAGCCCATGGGAAACTCTGCTTCCTACCGACCCGAGAAGTTTGCGGATGACGCAGCGTCGCGGCAGGCGACTAGCAGGGGCTCTTTCAGCTAGCGCCACGGGAGTACGGGCGTGATGGTGTGAACAGTTGTCATGGAAACAATAGGGCGAAGGGTACGACCTTGCGCTTGCCGTGGTGATGCCTCACTCCGTCCTTGCTCGAGACGGACCGGGGGCCTGGATCACTTCCTTTGTGAGTCAGGTCAGAGTCTAACCAGTCAGTGAGGGAGATGGTGAGGGGGAGTGTGAGTGTGTGTGGGGCATGGTCTGCCATGTGTGTGGAAGATGCACACAGTCAGCCAGCATGTCTACATATGCAGCCCTCTCTGCTAATGAAAGATCGTATTCATCCAGCAAAAGGAGCAACAAATTGCTTGCCCACGGTTCAGAAAAATGTTGGCCTTTGCCAAAGGTTACATTCTTCCAAGTCATAACAATCAAATATGGATAGTAAATTGTACATGTATAATACCCAAGTGACCCTCAAGAATTTACAGTGTACTACCATGAAGGATGATTCAAAGCTGCCTGGTATTGTCAGACTTATTCCAAAATGAGAATTAGTCTGGAGCCTTTCACTTCATTCTTGGTTACCAAGGGGCATTATCAACAAGCACAGACCAAAATGCCTCAGGACACAATTGGACAGACCTACAACCAATAGCGGCAACAAAACATGAACAGCTCAGCATCGACAAAATGGAAACTTGTTAGCGCTCATAATGGTTTAAAAAAAAAAAAAGAAGAGCAGCGTGAATTGCTACCAGCAGCTTTGTTTGCATTCGCGTACATGATGTTGTCAAACCAACACCTCTACTGGGGACAGCCAAATGCGTCTCGGATGGACCACTTACTGTTTAAGAGGGTGGGTCTATAAACTAATGCAATATGTCAAAAGAAAGGTCTAATTACCCACTTAAACATATTAAAATTTGAACATAAATGATTTGATAGTATAAGATAACCTTTTCAGTGCCTCGTCCCGGATGGACAGAAAATTAACGTCTGAATTTTGTATTTTATGTTTTTCTAAGTTCCTGAAAGCGCCGTTCCCAAAATAATGATAAAACTTGGGCATTACTATCATTCAGGTGTTTATTTAAATGTCCAATATAAGGTGTATGGGAAAACAGGATGTTTGATGCCTTGATTGCAAGAGTTTTTGAAAATGTCAGTGTCTCAGATGGACTGAGCTAAAATGGTCTCGGATGCACAAGACAAGATTGATTTAGTTAACTAAGATTTATTTCTATATAATATGATTATATTACATAATATTTTACATACATACATATATATATTGGACGCGTACAAAGTAAGGTTTATTGCATTTTGTACCACATTTGCGCATTGTTTTAAGTCTGAATTGCTCAGATAAAGTCAGATATTCAGTGGCGCTCTCTGAAAAGGCCTGGGATCACTTTCCAGTCCTTAGCTTCAAGCTTAAGGATGGATGTTTTGGGAGAAGAGGTTAGTGCTGGTGGCTCAATCTCACAAAGAGTGCAGTCTGTAGAGATGGTGTCCTGGTCATCTGCCACATGGAAGCGGTTAGAACGTCCGGCTTGCCTCAAGAAGTTGAACCTCCAGGCATCGGCATTAGCTGGTTCTTGAGCTTGTCCAATAGACCACTTGGAGCTGTTTGGTCTGCAGCAGGTATACCACTTACAAGCTGAAATGGTGGAAGTGTATGTAGAAGCCTGGGGGAGGACAAACTCAACACCATCCTTCTGGGAGAAGGGAGATGTGGAGATTCTGCCAGGGGCAACAGTTCTGACACAGTGAACCTTCTGGGTGGCGAGTACTGGAACAGTCGAATCCCACAGATTGAGGAGGGCAGGTGACTTCTGGTTTGTCTCCTCAGCGGATACATATGTGATGTTGATGGTTGAGTTAACCTTGGTAGCACACTGAGCATAGGCTTGACATTCTCAATATGGGCTGTACGAGACTTGACGGAACTCTAGACTGTCCTCTTCACTGTGCTGCCGATGCAATCTACAGCACCTTTGTCGTGAGATGTGCCAAAAAAGTGCCAGTTAAGATGAATGTTCATTGATTCTAGCAGGCTGGTAATGAAGGCAAACATGCATTTCTGTTTGAAATGCATTGCAGCACCATCAGAAAAGATGTCTAGCTCCCTTATAAGAAAGGGAAGCTTTAGCTGTAAAGTGTCAATCATAGTCTCTATAAATATGGCTGCAGCATATTTATTATGGCTCAAGTAATCCGAGATGATAACAAAAAGGAGTGGGTGCCATCCTTAGTCCAGGCAACAGCAGTGAATATTGCAGCTTGGGTGTGGGACCAGTGACCACTCTGTCTCGTCCTGGTGAAACAGAGTGGTGTTCTCTGAGAAGTCAATCTGAAGAACCACATGGTTTGTTCTGGGAGATGAGGGAGTTATCTGGAAGTACTAAGCTTGCTATTTCTTTATAAAGCTGTGAAGTCTGAAGGAAGGTAGTTTCTCACTCAGGAGGGTGATCACAGCTAAGACAGTCCAGATCTCTGTACCTTGTCTGTGCCATCCTCAGTCTTGACCCACTGATACCAGGTAACAGGACCAAAAAGTTGCTGCTCACCCAAGTCGCTGGTCAGTGGTGATGTTGTCACTGCAGACTGGACAGTCCCCAAACATGCAATCCTCAACGGATGTGTCACAGATCAAAAGCTGGAGAAGTTCCTTGTGGTTAATGGGTACCCTTGGTTAGTCCTTGAAGCTAGTCAGCAGAAGATTTGCGTTTTCATGGTACACACAGAGACATTGTGTCATTTTGTCCTTACACAGAACAAACGGAGGGCTCAAGGCTTTGAAGGATGACAGATGGATCTTGTCCTCTGGGCACTCCTTGGCATACATGGCACAGGTCTCCTTCAGGGTAGTGATGAGGAATCTCTTCTGCTCCTTCACATTGGTGCCATCATCATGGGTGACAAGGATGGAGTCTCTATGGCCTGGCGCCATCCAGCAGATATCCTGGAGTTGGTAAAAGTCACAGACTCGCTGTTTGGTATCATCAGGAATCTTGGTGGGATGTGTAAATGTTGTCTTGTTGTTCTGGGCGCTGACATTGAGCTCGCAGCCAAGGAGAGGATGATTTTGGTACGCTTTCTTCGTGATGCTGGAAGATTTCTCTCTACTCGATGCTTAGCACGGCTGAAACTTGAAGGAGCACTGAGTGGTTCAAGACACTCTGGAGTAGAAGGCAGTTTCTGTATGGCTCTGTATTTCCGTTTAGTCTGCCTTTCTGAAGCTCTGACTGCATCAGGATTCTTCTCTCTGGCATCCCGCTTCCTCTTAGCATCTCTCCTTGTAGGCATCATCCCCAATCTTGGCCTTCAACCTCTCTCTGTAGAGACAGTTTCTCTCAGATGAAGATAAAGGCAATGGAAAAAGACTATGTTGTTATATGAAGTGTCACTTGACTTAGAATGATTTGAGTGACAAGATGATGTCTTTTATACTCAACTAATACTGACTGTGAAAATGCTAACACCTGGGGTGCTAGAGATAGGCCCTCTGATGTTGAGCAAATCACTCCTCTAGGTGAGAAATCAGTCATTAAAGTATGTTTGCCACCTGTTAGTCAGTTGAGGAGATCAGAATGGGTGTTACCCACATTTACCTTTGATTGAAGGGATTGTTTCACATTGTATGTAACACCTTGTTCTTATTCACACCCAGTTAGCTAGGTGTGAAAACATGCAATTATTATCCTTAGATTATTTGATTGATAATCAAATTTAATTGTTTGATATTTAGCAAAATAGAACATGACACATGAATCCAGCAAATGCAGTAAATAAAATTGCAATTATACAAGAACGTAAGTCAAATTTAAACACAGATTTAACTTTCATAGGCTACTGAGGACACTGAATCTTAATTGTACTTCCAGCTGACTGCTACTCAGCGTCTCGGATGCACACATTTCACTCAAATATATTTCAATTATAATGGGTCCAAAACAAAAAAAAATTTTAAACTGCCAAAAAATATGTTTATTTATGCTTGCTTTGAGAAAGTTTGAAGATTTTATCTGGATTTTAAGTATTTCAAATCTTAAAAAAAAAAAAAAAAAAAAAAAAAACATGTTTTCCAGCATCTTGGATGGACCACAGTTTTTCTTGAATTGTCTATATTCAAGGCACTCAAAAGCGTATTTTAAACCTAATTTCAAATTTCATATGTTTAAAACAATCTTTTAACTTGATAAAAAAAACTGTAAAGGAAATTGTTTTAATTTATAACCCAGTTAAGAGCATTATTATATGGCAACAAAAATCAGAGACAAAAAATTGGCACTCTTCAAAAAGAGCTCCTTACTTAAAACCCAAAAACTTTATCTCAACAATCTCTTTTCTTAAAAATCCATTTGAACATAAGACTAGAGATATAAGTCTATCTAAAAATAGGGCCACAGGCCCTGTAGCTCACCTGAATCAGCTGTGGTTTCAACAAAATCACATTATTCGGGCAAGTTTAAAGCTGAAGGTCAAAGGTCATAATTCGAAATACGGAAAAACCTTTTATGGGCATGTGATGCATCTTGCTACATACTACCTACATGACAAATTTCAGCTGAATATATGCATATATAGCTTTCAGATGGCCAATTATGTGATTTTCAATATGGCCGGTATAAAATTGAATCAAAGCGCCTTGAACAAATTTAGTGTCCTAATGGGCGGGAAGATACTTGTCAAGTTTCAGCTGCATTGGTCAAGTAGTTTTGGAGAAGTAGAGTTTTAAAGGTTTCAGTGTAACTTACAGGGGTCGTACAAAGTTGAAGGTCAAAGCAAGGTCAAAATTCAAAATACAGAAAAACTAGTACTATATGTGATGTATCTTGCTACTTACTACCTACATAGCAAATTTCAGCTGAATATGTGCATAAATAGCTTTCGGATGGCCAATTATGTGATTTTAAATATGGCCTCCATGGCAGCCATGTTTGAAATCGGACCGAAACGCCTTGAACAAAACTTTGTGTCCTCATTGGCAGGAAGGTACCTGTCAAGTTTCACCTTCATTGGCCAAGTAGTTTCGGAGAAGATGATTTTGAAAGATTTCAATGTAACTCACAGGGGTTGTATAAAGGGGGCTGCCAAGCTGTCACGGAATTACAGTCCTACTACATTTTGGGTTGTAACTCTACAACTAAATAAGATAAAATCAAGTATGATGTGTCATATTGAAGGTATTAACTTGTTCTTTAATATTATTTAGTGAAAATGTATTTTTTGAGAAATTTTCATAGAAGAAACAAGCAAAAACTACTCCGTCACGGAATTACACAAAATTGACTTGGTTTTTTTAATGTTGTGTTTAACTATTCAGAAAATGATGTTCCTGTCATAGTTAAGTTATGAAACTTAAATATGTTCATATTTAAGGTGTTTTTTGTTAATACTGTAAGTTATAGAAACAAAAATTGACTCTAACCCTGCTTTATGGGCAAGAAATTTCAAAAAGTCAATGTCACGGAATTACAAGAGGGAAATTGTCACGGAATGACAGCAATAGTATTAATTAGTTTCAATGTACTTATTTCAATATATTATACATATATACATAATTATTTACATTTTTACAGTTAAGCAATATATTACAATGAGTTTTCCACTTATAATGACCAATCATAATACATCCTTCAATTTTTTTATTTTTTATTCTCCATGTCAACATTGGCTTGGCGGCCCCCTAAAGTTGAAGGTCAAAGCAAGGTCAAAATTCGAAATACGGAAAAAGCCGTATATGTGATGCATCTTGCCACGTACTAACTATATAGCAAATTTCAGCTGAATATGTGCATTAATAGCTTTCAGATGGCCAATTATGTGATTTTCAATATGAAATCGGATCGGAATGCCTTGAACAAACTTTGGCGTCCTCATGGGTAGGAAGGTACCTGTCAAGTTTCAGCTTCATAGGCCCAGTGGTTTCGGAGGAGAAGATGTTTACGGACGACGAACGACGGACAAACAGGCCATGACATAAGCTCATCTGACTTCATCGTCAGGTGAGCTAAAAATATAAGTTTCGGATAAACTGGGCCATTTTTAGATTTTACCCCTGATGTTAACAAGTTCTTAGCCGTCCCCAACTATGATTAGCAAGCTAGCTTCTGTAACGTAACCATCAGTAAGCTACTAGGCAAGCTAGCAGTTCCAATATTCAATGCATAACCCTTCTTGTTCAACATTATACAATCATGTTTGGCATGGTATGATATAGTAACCAGCACTAAAGCTTACCATTCGTACACCACATGAACAGCCACTAGGTTTTCACTGCGCCGACTGTTCTTTTACTTTCTGGGGATGAGCAGGGTCGAGTGGCAAATTAAACTTTCAACAAATTCTGTCGGAAGCACAGCCAACACATTTTTCATATCAGCTAAAGCTTGAACTGCAGCAGTCTGTTCTTCTTTTACAGAAAATGTCCCGTCTAGTTTGCTTAATACCATCAGGATTGCAGATTGCACAGCCTGTTCAACGTCAGCGCCTGCCAACTTGATTATTTACAGAAATGCTCAATGTGATCGTATCAAATGTGCCCAATATTAGACAAATGGTTGTGACTGGCCCAACCAGAATTCTGTCAGATGGATATGCTTGATTGGGATGGTGGCCACACACATCTGCCGGAACAAATAAATCATAAGCTTGCAGGTTTGACTCGTTCCAAGCTTAGCTAAAAAAGGGGATTTGAGTTTTTAGTACACAAGACTGAGGATTCAAGACCAGTTGAGAATGTTGCCAAGATACAGTCCTGCCTTCTTAACAAAACATTCCAGAAATGGCATTCTGCGACTCGAACAAGCAGTATCCTAAAACAGCGAGAGTGAACTGAGCGAGTAAACTGTGGTGAACAGCCCATTCAGTATAAACAGACTTCACCTTTGGTTTCCAACAATTGAAAGAGGATGACAAGAAATGCACTGATCCGACTTTCTATTGTTTAACTTGTCATGCTATCTGCCTCCAACCACCTAAAAAGGCGTTGCTGGTGAGCTCAGATTACTTTTTGCCGGAGCACATGGATAAGATTCCCCAAACTCCGAAAATAGATGAAAACAGAGTGGTCTATGGTCCAACCTGGGGCACCATTTCGCCTTTTAAATCCGATCAGACAAGAGAGGTATCAAGCAGACCCAAAGGGAAAAGATATGCTGTATTTGTTTTGACACTATTGTAGACCAGCAAACAAAAATGAAATAAAACCACTAATAGGAGATGTTGTAATTTAATGCTTACTGGGAATTCTTGGGAATCACAATTATCTTATACAAAGATGCCTTAACATATTGCAAAAACAATTAAGAGGCTGTAATTCTATCTCTCCATATGGATTTATCTTCAGATTAAGCGCCGACTGTATAGTTTAACTGGGGTGTATGTCATCCATATGGAGTGACCCAGGTAGGAATTACAGTCATTTAAAAATGTGTCCGTGACCAAATTCTAACAGACATTACCATACATAGCGAGACCCAAAATACTGACGGCCTGCACCGTTAAGGCAAATATACACCTTATAAGTCTTGAACAGATATAAGAGCTGCAATAACAAACGCCAATCAAAAAATAAAAGAAATAAGACTATTTATGCATATTCTGCCCCCGCTTTTCCTAAATACTGCAATTTCCCATTTCCTATTTCCACCCAGCAGGTAACAAACGCCCTCATACAATGACAAGTCACAGAACATTTGATTAAACAGCTAGCCAGCACTTTTAAAAGATTAAAATAAGACTTTGTTATGGGCGAAGCCAAAACAAAAACAACCCCAACAGTTAAAACAAATATAGGCCGTCTGCAAACTGAAAAACTTGGGCCCTCACATTTAGAATGTAATTGGAGCCATTTTTAAAGCTTGCGTTACGACATTGGCCAGCGTCTGAAGAACAGTGTGGCAAGCAGGACCGCAGAGAGAGGTCCAAGTGTTCTCTGCTCTGTGAAACAATTTCTAACAGTTTCCATACGCTTCACCAAACGGACGTCAGAGAAAATCCGCACCACAGGGATGGGTTGGTTACAGGCTGCAACATTCAAAGAGATATTCTTCCCTCTGCCCCCAAGAACGACACACCCTTGTGCATTCCAGTCAAAGAACTGCACCACAGCACAAGATTACAGGCCAAGCTTCTTCATAAAGAAAGACAAATAAAACCAAAGGGAAATGGAAGAGACTTTGCTGACATCTTCCAATAAACACCACCGCTAATTTCTGTAGTGCCTTATGAAAAGCAGCGAATCATCTCAACTGAGACTTGCATAAAGAACACCTTAAAAGTTTGTCACGCACAGTCAACAGGATATTTCACTGCAGCTCAATATATGACACGTTAAAGACTATAGGTTGTACTGATTCTCGACATTCAAAGCCAATGTTCCGGAACACCATTGTTTTTCATTCATCAGTGGCAAATGTGACACGACAATGTTGAGTACAGAACTTTAAATTCTCACTTGCGATCTTGCACCTTAAGGGTAAAACAAAGAGATACTGTAGTATCCGACACACCTGCAAAAACCCTAAGGTGTCGAGAGGCAAATGTTGCTATGCTTAAACGGACTTGAGCTCTTCACAGTTCCACGGTCTCATGTTGCCAGAGCAACCACTCTGTAACCTATGTGTCACCTCCCATTGTGAGCACCTTCAATGCTTTGTTTTGCTGTTGGGGATGAGCAAGGGGCATTGAGTAACTTGATCGGTAATGAGAAAAACTGGCAATGTAGACACAGAGAGGAGACCTGTCGCCCTGCCCTGCCCACAGCTCCCCGACACAGGCAGTCGCGCAGATAACAAAACACCATGAAGAGGCAAACAAGCCAGTGACTGACCTCCACCCCCTCATAATGCCAGAAAAAAATACCCACAGACCTCCACCAGCTCCATTCACTAGGGCTCCCTACCCTGGTTCACCCACTTGTATGATCATTCAAAATATGGCAGGCAGGATTGTTAACTCCAGAGCTCCTGTGCAGTAGCATAGGAAACCCTGTTCTATTCTTGTTGACAGGTAGCAGTGGACACGCGAAGACCAAAGGATTATTGAGCCTTTTCCCTGGGCTGAGAAAACAAGCTACTGTACTCGTCTGTCAAAATTTACGTTTGAGCAACAGGCCTGCAACTGACTGACAGCATCCCGTGTTAAAGTGGGGGACTGTAACAAAGGTACTCTGAGCAGGATATTGAGAATTTAGCCAGCAGCTAAGTTTTGGTAACTTTAGGTCTTCGTTTCAATCTTACATGTTTTGACCTAGTTTTGGAAAAGGGGCCAGTTAGAGGTTTCGCGTTAGGAGACTAACAGCAATTGTGCAAATGTCTGTTTAAAAGTGACTTCTTCAACCCAAATGTAAAATCATTCTGCACAAACCGTAAGGCCTACAATCTCCGGAAGATCAGATAATCGCGCAGTCGCAGCTTCGTCTGCAGTAAAGGGAAATGTTACGTGCAAACAATGACCAGAAAGACAGAGCCGATTTTCAGACTCTTGCCTAGCTTTGTTTAAAGATGTAATGGGAGCCGGGCTTCCCCTTTATATCACAATCATCATTTCTAAAATAAAAAGTCAGCCGAGAAATTAACACGCAATCGCACTGATTACAGAGGGGAACTACGAACACAAACCGAGACGCACTCAGGAACTGAAGGCCAGGTCAGAAGCTAAAACTGAGGGCAGAGAACGCCTTTCATTTCATACTGGTCCTGTCGCTATATATGGAGCAAAAGACCCATGTCCTGTCAAGGCTACTTGATCAATTATACAAAATGTTTCACATAGCGAAGTCTTTTTAAAAATAAGCAAACTCATGTTGCAATTTCTAATGCAGTTAATTTGGCAAACATAAGGGGATCACTTTGGTTTCCCACGTTAATCATTGACCTGAATTAGCTGCGCAAACCACGAGCAGTTAAGGCAGAGCAAAAAACTACTCCGTTGGGGCCGTTACAATGAGGTGGGAAAACCTACGGGCATTCTTTGTGTCATCACTTTAAGAACATACATCACGCACTCTTACAACCCACATGGAAAAGAGGAAGAATAACAGTTCCTGTATCACTTCCAAGGGGCCTTTATTTTGAAGCAGTGTAAAGTTCAGTGGTCCCTAACCCTTTTCCCGGAGAACTACCGTCCAGTAGGTTTTTTTTATTCCAGGCCTAATTCAGCACACCTGATTTGGCCAAAAGCAGTTCATCAAGACCTTCAGCTGGGGAACAGGGTGCTTTGCTTTAGTTAGAGTGTAAACACTCACGATGGTAGCTCTCCAGGGACAGGGTTGGAGACCACTAATATAGTTGGAATTAAGCTAAAACTGAAAAGGAGTTTATTATGTCAAACATGTACACAAATAAAAAATATCCTTTTCAGAATCAAATCTGTAGCAGTCTCTGTGCTCAACAGCATTGCATTTTCCCTGAGGCCGGTAAACAGATACTGTAGGACAGACTCTTGGGCGCCTGAAATCACTGCCAGACAATGAGAAAAGGCACAACTCTGCTGCACATTGTCCAGGGGTAATCCGGACTTTCCTTGAACTGCAACGTCAATCAAGAGTAGAGGGAAAGGTTTCCATCTTTCCAATTTGATCCCCCGACCTGTTCCAGTGCCCAATGTCAAAGGGAGAATTAGTCCAACCCCTAAGACGTAAATCAAGTTCTCCTGGACAAAAGTCCAGACTTGATATGAAACAACTGCCGTTTTTGATATGTTTTAACCCCTAAAGAGGTAAGATCACAAATATTATGTAATTCTAATGTTCTCAAAAAAGCATTGGCTTGTTTATCAAACAATCTCGTGCTGGTAATGTAGAGCTACGGAGCTAAAGAACACGGGCTTGAACTTTTGTCCGGAAAAAAAATTCCAAACAACCCAATCTTCAAATGGTTAAATACTGATATCTGAACTAGTAAGACTGTCTCTTGCGGATAAACGCTGACAGTCTGATAGTAAATCGGTTTCGCTCAATCGCAGTTCCCTGGAAGTGTCTGCATCGCACGATTTAATACTTCAGTGGAGGAGGCATCCCATGAGCTCATCCCCACCCACTTCTTTACATAGAGCAGCGGGATCACGAAAGGCCATATGGCCCTTTTCTTGTTGACTGAGAAGAAAAGTCATCATTGTCTTTCACCGTGACTTTCGAGCTCCTTTATAAAAGCACACCGGCTACAAAGCAAAACTAACATCTGTTTGTTTCATATCAATCGCAAAGGATCCTCGCATTTAGTACTGAATAAATGGTTGTTTTCAATCGATTAAAAAGTAGGGTGTATGGTATAGCCGAGTGTCACCATATCAAATAGCGCTGCACACCTCACCCTACTTCAAGGAGGACTCCAGCCACTATGCCTCACGGCTAAGAAACCACTGACAATGCACTGCGTTGAGACAATACACTCAAACTAAACAGCTTCCAATGCAAGTGAAGCAGGCAGTCTCTACACAAAAGCATGAAGCATTAAATCCAAATTACACTCGCCCCACACCTTACCATCCCTAAAGTGGTCAAGTTTTCACATAAGTACCAGACACGACCCATCACGTTGTAAATAGCCAGATTTAGGAAAATATCTGACCATTCTTATCCTGGGGAGACGAACACAACCTGAATTCTGAGAGTAGAAAAAGCAAATTATGAAGAGAAATTTCCATCATATGTCTGACTGGTATTCAAATGCAGCGTGATGCGTCAACAGGCCATTTCCAAATATGTCACGTCGTGTTTGCACAAAAGAATGATTGTTGCTTAGTTAGACAGCAACGGCGGGGAGGATTAAGCGACTTGCGATACATCGTTGCACGTACGTTTCACTCGTAACCTTTGTCTAAGAGCCCACCAGTCATGCATCACGTCGTTTCAGAAATAAAGCAGGCAACATTTTCGTCTGCAAAAAAACAAGACGTTCATCGCTAGAGAATAACACAAAAGGCGCACTGAGAAATCACTGTTAACACCCTATGCATACAACCTACGCCAACAAGACCATCATTTCAATATGCAACTTGGCCAACTTCATCTGTGCCAACTATTCAGCCAGCAAATGTAAAACCACAGTTGATTGAGAACAGAGGAAACGGCACAAAACAAGGAACAACTGCCACAGAATACAAGTTAATTATTTCTAATAAGTGTGATGACTTATCTAGCGAAGCCAGTCGGTGTTATAATGTAACACAGAAATACAAGCTCCGCAAAATTAACGTTACTTTGTCAACACTACTGTTCGGCTGAGTTACTGACACCATCTGATAAGCTGGTACTTGACCAACACCATGTTTCGTGTCAGGCATCGTGTTGCCCTGAATAATGTTTACCACAGAAGGGTGTCAAGCACAACTGCAAGAGAAACCGAGGACTCGGCAACTGCCTTATCTCGGCTCATTTAATATAAGCAACGAGTCCGCAAATCGTCTGCGAAAACTTTTGTTCGGAGCAAGGAATGGAACATTCCGGGCAACGCGGCCAGCGAGCTAGCTTGCTACTTGTTCATTCAAACGGTTGCTATAAACAACTTACCTGGTTTAGGTGTTTGTTTAGTCGAATAATGTAATCCTATTCGCATCAAAATCGTAAACCCGAAGAGAGAAATCTTGAAGTTCCCTTTCTCTGAGCAAATACCAAGGCGGCTAACTTCAGTCAGTCAATGACGTGAACTTATAGTCACCGCAAACGGAGCAACAATGTTTTCCAGGCAAAGTTGTCGTCTGAAATCATATTATAATTATATTTCAGTATCGAAAAGCTTATATATACAGGGAAATATATACTTAAATCAATTACGCACTTAAAAAGCCCATCGCAGTTCAAACCCCACGGTTCGGCAGATACTTTGTGCACGGCTAGTTAGCTAGCGTCCTACTTCCTTTCACTGTATGAAATCCACATCGGCCAACTGGGAGCGTTAAAAAAAGTTCATAAAAGCCGCAAGCTGGTTGCAGACAACCCGCGTACTTTTAGACAACGTATTTCGACTCTTCAGCGGCCCCTATGGTGTGGAGGAAAATATTGCCTTGTAGCGTTCTAATTACCTGGCCCCTCCCCTAGGGGGCCAGGTTAAGCAATGATCATGTGTGTGTGTGTGTGTGTGCGTGTGTGTGTGTGTGTGTGTGTGTGTGTGTGTGTGTGTCTGTCTGTCTGTCTGTCTGTCAGTCTGTCAGCCCGTGGCTGGGGCCAGGTCTGCTATCTCTGATTGCCTTGTTTAGTAATGGTAATGGATAAAATCAAAGTGAAACATAACGGAAGAATTCTAATTCACCAAATTGCTAGTGCTTTGATGTTCTATCTAAACCATGTGTATTAAACAAACTAAAGAAGATACTCTTTCGTCATTTATAGTCCTGTGCTACTCAGTCGACTGTGCTCTTTCAGCTATCTCAAGACAGTCGGCCTTTATGGTCTAGTGGCTAAGGGAAATGACAAGTTAGATAAAAGTACCAAAATTGGCACAGACATACTTTGACAGACAATAAACAAATTTATAATGGGAACCCTCTTGGATTTTTATTTTTTTCACATACATATACCAAATTCAAAATAACCAATAAACCACAATAAACAAAAAGTTGAACATTTCATTTTTAAGTCTACTATGTCATGTCTCATATCAAATGATACCTGGGTATGCTAAATACATAAATACGATTTTGTCCAGAGGAAATACCCTTATTTAAATATGTACCTTGAAGGTTTGGCGCCAAAGCATTAGATGTGCCATTAACATAATATGTAACACTCAATTTGCAAATATGGTAAACCACCTTCAGGAAATAATGGCAAATGTCTAGTGGTTCATTCATGGTATACACAGGAAAGATGAACTATCAAAAATTGTAATAAAAAAAACTTATTACTATTGCTTTGATTTAAAAAAATCTTATTTCTATTAAGAAGTCATAAACATGTAGTTCGCGGTCATCTAAGGTCTATTTGAGAAAGGAAAACTATTAACAGATGACTTTAAGAATTTAGTGCGTTATTTTCAATTTTAAACAGTTTTAATTCGATATATTTATCTTAAAAATCATCTATTAAGTTATTCTTCTCAATAGTATTTTGGTGAGACATCAAAATAATGTATGATTCGTCTGAGGTCAACTCAGGAAAACCAACTAATATGAGATGTATTGGGAATATGGTCTTTGGGAATGTCATGGGAATATGTAGTAATTTACATTATTTTATGTTTTGATGAAATCATCTTGAAATAATTTTATTATAAAAATGTAAAAAATATTTTAAAATGTGCTTTGATTTATTTGGGGTCTGAGGAGATAGACCTTCTTCTAAAAGATGTTGTTTTGAAGATGGTATCTTTTACGAAGAGTTTGCAAGGATGAAAGCTCAAATTAGTCCACTATTAACACTAATTTCAGATATTTTCTGAAAGCATAATCTGGCTTTTTTATTCCTATGCATTTACAAGTTTGTATTCAATATATGCTATATACTCACCAAAATGCACAAAAATTGTGCAAAATTTCATCTGAATTCTGTTCCACTTCTAACCTTGTTTCTGCACTGTCGCTGTATTTCTGGTTCTACTTCCATAATAACAAATTCCAACAAGCACTGTCTTCAGATGGCAGAATGAGAAAATTTTAAAATATGTTATTTATGCATGTTACATGTAAAATATTTTATCAGAATTCTTTTGTAAAATAAATTTGATGATGAGTTTATGCAATAAAACAAGCTATTTATAAGTAATATTCATGGCATTTGAGGTATTGAATTAAGTTTTAAAATAGATACATCATTCGGAGGTGCTCCAGTTACATCGACAGTAACATAAATTAATTATACACTAAAAGTTCTTTTTTTGATATGCAATATGCCTCACTGCAACAAACAGTGCATAAAATGATGGCCATATTGGATATCCTGTAAAAAATATGTGGGGATAAAATGCACTTTTTACAAGGGTTCCTATTACGAATCGAATTCTCGTCTCAAAACGATGACTTATTTTCATACTTTTATCCAATCTGTAACAATCATCTTCAAAATGGACCCTAAGCCACGAGACTATTAATGAAAATTCCTTCCAAAATAATTACCCTGCTCTGCAATAATGAGTCATTCAAATTTGAAATGAGAATGAACATTTCCTGTCTTCTCACTGATATTCAAATGACGCAAATAGTTATTGGGAGAAATGAGAATGCTACTCTAATCTAGATGAGTAATTGAACTGGGAAAAATAATAAATGAACATCAATATACAGTAGTGTGCAGTGATGATGATACATTTGACAAATGAAGATAAATTAGAAACCAAATGCTATTTAAATATTTATTTCATGAAATATTGTCAAAAAGTCAATATTTAGTGTGGCCTCTGTTCGCTTTGATGACAGCATTTAATCTTTAAGGCATAGTTTAAACATTCTTTTTTTTTTTTTTTTTAAATGTCCTTGCTCGCAAAACTATTCCATATGGTTTGAAATTCATTCCAGAGAGATTCTTCTGATGTTACAACAGATTTGCTCAATCGGATTAAGGTCTGGATTTTGACCAGGCCAAGTCAGAACTTATATGTCACCAAATGTTTCTTTGTGACAGGGATAATTCTTGCACAACTTGAAAGATTGTTTAGGATTATTATCTAGTTGAAAATAAAATCCCCAACCAATTAGTGTCTTTTCAGATGGAGATGCGTGCCTCACAAGGATGCTTTGACCCTGCTTTTGATCCATGATCTCATCAATTTTGACGAGATCACCAGCTCCTCTTGAGCAGACTGAACCCCAAACTGTAATATCACCACCTCCGTGTTTTACTGAAGGAGTCATTTTTGAAACTCCAGCTCTACAGCACAAATAGATTCTGTATTTGGGTGAGAAAATTTCAAATATTGATTGACTTGTTCCCAGACCATCAGTGTCCAACCCATGTTTCATGTCTTTTCTTTTCTTTTTTTTGATGTTGCCAGCTCTTGGCAGCAAAATGACCATCAAACCATTTTCACACAGGTGTCTGGAAATATTTGATCTTGAAACTTTCATCTCTTCACTTCTGAGGAGTTGTTGTGCTATCGATCACCATTTTTTTAAACTTGTCATACATAGATAATGAATATCAGAAGCACTTACCTTCCATTTTGCACCTCTATCACCCTAGTTTTCAGTAAACTGGTCTCTTTGAGACACTTGATGGTGTTTCTAACAGGACCATGGCAGCATTTAACGTCTTCAGCATCATGTTAGGCCACAATGCGGTAACAAACAATCTCAGAGAGCTTTTTCCATCATGCCATTGCGTTTAACACTGTGACACTGCTCAAAGTAAATGTTACCTTTCATGCTGGAACAATTGACCATCAGAGGTAATTTTGCTGAATAATGTTGCCTCATACCAGTTTAAAAATATTTTGCATCAATAATCATGGAATGAGCTCCAAACATGCATTAGGCTTTGCAAGAGTCAAACAATAAAATTTGCGACACCTTTCAATTATTATAAAAAATTGTTGGTTTCAGTGTTTTTGTTTATTGCCATTATTTTTACGTCAGTATACTTGTGGGAATTATTTTTTGTTCTAATAGCCTAAAATAGTATTTTTCAATATATTTTCATCAAAAAATTGAAGAGAAGTAATATACTAGAACCCCTTTTAGACGAAAGTGCTGGTGTATGATTATTGCTGCACACTACTGTATGTCCCATAAACAATATGAACAAAGTTAATTAAAAATGCAGAACAGTTATTCTGTAAAACTATCATAACACCACCACCGAAGGTTCTCCACATGCTTCGGACTCATACATCATCGTCACCCCTCAAAAAATGTGTTGTGTTCCAGGGTTCTGGCCTTTGGCCAGAACAGTATTATTCATGGTTTTAACAGTTTCATGTTTCAAGATTTCATAGTTCATGTTCATAGTCATAGTATTTCATTATCCATGTTCCATGTCCATGTTTTTACTTTTTCATGTTTTTGTCAGGTCTGCCATGCCACTCCACCGCTTGTCTGCGTTCCGCCCCGTGCCTTCGTTGTTGCACATTTCAGAGCTCTGGGTTGGCTTGGTATTTCCCTCTTCCTTCTGTGCTGTGCTGATTCGGGGCTCTCTAAGCTTAATTGGCAATTAACTGTTTTTAAGTTACTAACATTTACTAACACTCACTGGGTTGGTGTAATTCTTAGATAGGCACATTACTAATACTACTAATTTAGACAGGGAGTTTATTGTCATGATTCCTGCTTTGCTATTTCAAGATCTTGCTGTGCTTTTCTGTTCTTAACATTCATGCTTGCTTCCAAACTGCATACTTAATTGGTACTTAAGCTGAGCACGCTCATTCTCTTAATGAGCAGGTTATGTCATCCAATCTCTGTCCATGTCTTTATCTTGCCATGCCTCTTGTTTCTGCTTCTCCAGGTGTTGCCCCTCATGTGTCATGATTACCAAGCCTTTATCTGGTTGCGGTGGAAGTTGGCTGGCAGACAGTGTCTCGCGTCTCATTGCATGTGCAAGTGTAGTCAAGTTCTTGTCAAGATTCCCTAGCACTTCTAGTTTCAAGTCTTGTCCCAGCCTCTTGTTTTTCGAATTTATATATAGTCTGGTTATTTATTTTTCTTGTGCTTCTTGCCTGGAGTTTCCAGTGCCTTTTTGTTTTTTGCCTTTTGTATTTATTGTTTATAGCTCTGTGTAGCTTACCTCAGTTTGTTTTTTGCAACCCTTTGGGCCAAGTTTTTTGTTGGCCCTCGTGCCTGTTTTGTTTTGTTAAATAAATCCTCATTCCCTTTTCCCGCTTCTGGTGTCGACTGATTCCCTATCAAAATGGTGATAATACAAAATCAGACCAAGTTGGCCTCGAAGATCCATCAAGAAGAAATTGTTCAACTACAGTCCAAACAAATGTTTTGTAAAGCTTGGCAAACAATTTGGCACCACTCATAATGAATGGAGCAGATGCTATTCCCTTGGCATATGTCAGCTCACCATGTCCATCCTTGTTCATGCCCCAAACCATATTTCAAGACTTGCAAGAATACTCTGAATAACAGTATGAAGTAATAAGCTGGATTCAGTTGCAATTTTCATTAGTACATCTGCACTCATTAAAACATTGACTAGTTTTAGATTCACAAAGATCATTCCCTTTGACCCAGAAAAGACAAAGAATCATTCTCACTCTGTTGAAGAGATGTGGTTCCATCAGTCTTTTCTTTATTATACTTATTTCTTATGTTCTCTCCTCTGTGGTATCAAGTTTTTCTTTGATTTTGCCATTAATGCCAATCTCCCGTCTAGTCTCATAATAAAATTTGAATGATTTTATGTATTTATTTGTTTTACAATCTGGTCTGTTCATTTATAGGAATGCCATATACATTAGTCTTTATATTGTATAATCCATTTTTTATATTATTCAGCGGCGACTGACAGAACTACACGATGAAGTGACCACATGACAGGTAAAATTAAGCCCAAGTGTAATAAGTTACACACTTTAATTAAGAGTCACCATTCTGTCACAAAATGGTATGAATTTGGCAGGAACACGCAAAAATATGCAGTAGACAAGCTGCAGGACTGAGCAAACCACTGTTGAGTTTTGCAAATGCAATCCTCAAGTCAACACATCTGTAACCGTTCAGGATGTCTGCTAAATCTTTACGCAACATTTTCCCCGTCATCTATGTGTGAATTATGCAAGCTGAGAGCTACACCTGGTGTTAAATGAGTGCAATCACAGCCAACAGCATACGATTTTTGATGCGTAGGTGCACGAAATAACCAGCAGGTGCTGATAAGAGCCTGCGAGACCGCTCCTGTAGTCAGGAAAAACCTAGTAAGTTTATCAGTGGCAAAGATCTCGCAATTGAACGAAAAATTTAGGCTCTGGACTTTTCCTAACAGAAAAAAATATGATAGAAACTTGTTTTTGAAAATTCAAATGACACTAAAAGCTAGTGTTTTACGATTTTCACCACTCTTAATTGCTGCAAATGAAGGTGAAACACAGTTTCTACCAATAGTGACACACATACTAGGCTTTTCCAGATCACAGGAGACTGGTTACTGTGCACTTTCTGTCAAACAAGCCGGGTCTTCCCCAATCAACATTCTTTTCTTTTCCCCCCCATTAAATCTTCAACTAGATAACGACGATTTTAATTACACGTAGACACAAACCTCTAATTTTCAGCGCACTGAACAAAAAACTTTGTGTCGCTTCTGCATAGCAACATTAACGTCAATGGCAAATGGCAAAACAAAAACTGTGGACGTCATCATCAAATCAAACCACAGATAAACAGGAAATCGATCAACGTCCCCATCAGCTTTGATAATAAGCTTGCACGAGTTCAGATCTCGTGCATCCATAGGTCAATTCGGAAGGAAAAAAAGCAGCATGAACTTGTTGTCGCGGTCTTGACAACCATAAAAGGGGAAATGAATTCAAACGAAGTTGCAATATAACTTATTACAGCATCGAGACATTACATACTTTTGATGTCATTAATAGCACACCCTCCTGAAGTGCTGACAGACTTACGTTTTAATTGTGTGGTAATCAATGGGACAGTTTTTCCCCATCATTGCCTGTTGTCCGAGAATATTGGTTTTTGCACAGCAAGGCAATTGTGAAGAGAGAAACACTGAATTATTCCATTGAGCAATTTCGTTTCCAAAACAGGTGAGACGCTGAGTGAAATATAATTTTAACAAGAGGCTCCTCAAAGCTTGTACTCGGGCTGGGTCTAGGTCTAGGCCATGTAGAACACTCGATTGCTGATAGGGTACGTTCAGGTGAAGCATCTGTCCTAGGAGCTTACACCCGGAAGTAAAATTCACCAATTCACACGTAAATTCCCAGTCATCTTCGCCTCCGTTCAAATGATATTTTCAAAAAGACTTGCGTGCGAGTAGGTATTATTTTGGTATCCTTGTGCAGAGCAACATTTTGTCTCCCTAAATATGTGCTTTTTGGAGGATGGAAAGCGGCACACTTACTAAAGGGAAGATCGAAATGTGACTCGGTGTTAACGTTAAAGTGCAGCGGAGAAGTGACGTTAAAGTGACCGGTCTGATAAGATAATTGCTTGGAAAGTATCGCCGTTATGAGAAACGTAGATGAATGTTCGTATACGTTATCAAATTACTCTCTGGTTTCCTCACTTCATTGTACCCGAGTTGACTATTTGACATCAACTGAATTGTTTATATTGAATCATATGGCTAATGTCAACGTTAATAAAAGGAAGCGCTAGTGAAGCCTTTCTCCCCTCCTGATCTTTTGGAGCTCTGTATAAAACAGACAAAGCGACTTGTCCACTGTTTTAAATATGCGGGTAAGAAGTATTGTCTTGAATGTCAATTACAAGTAACTAGCTAGCTTGTTAGCCACCTTGTTAATTTTATTTAATTTACTAAGACGTCAATGTAGTCCCCGCGACGGTAAGGGAGCTAAGGTAGCTTGCTGGTGACCGTTATCAATCGCTAGCGTTCACTTTCAGTCAGTGGTCTGTTCAAGTCAATGGGACGGCTAATTAGCTAGCTAGCACGAAACACAATTTTTTTCTATTAAAGTGACAACTTCGCGTTTATATGTTAACTTATGCATGAAACGTTTTATTACAGCTCTTCAAATAAATATTGCTGCAAAAGGCAGCCGCACATCTCGGCATTTTCTCGCTTGTATCGAGTTATTTGAAATTGGGCTCATAGGAAACCATTTTTATGAAGAAGTTGGGTGTATCAATATGGTGGCTGGGTGCTTCACTTAGGATGCAAATATGATGACATCGGCAATCTAGTGTTCTAAATTTTTATATCTATGCTCTGGTCTGGGCCAATCGCGAAACCGCGCGCGCATGAGCTGGACAATCACAGCCATTGGAAAAAAAAACAAAAGAAGAAGTACGGAGCCGAATCTTAAGCTGGATTTCACTTCTTCCCTCCACTCGAGTGAGCCCTCCGAATGACGGAGCAGGCGAATAAGCCCTTCCCAAGCGAGGGAGGGCAATAGTGGGGACTTCGGGGGAGGGTTGTGGGAAATCGGACAGCCTGGTGCCCGTGCCTCATTGCGCTTGCGCTCCAAGTAAGGCCTTGGTATCAATGACTTTATGGCTGCCTCCAGTGAAGTAAATCCAAGATGGCGGACCAGGTAGGTCTATCATTGAAATGTCTTCGTTTTGATATTTCTAGGAGGTGTCATGAAACGTCATTGTAGTCATAAATACATTTCGAAATACCATGCTGATTACCCATCTCTAGAAATTTTTAGAACAAAGGGATAATTTTATTTTGGCATGTCTACTTGCCGACAGTGGCATAGCCAGCGGGGGTGCTTAGACACGTCCCTTGAATGCAAGTGAAAATGTGCCCTTCCCTCCGCAAAACTGGATTGGAACGACCATACAAGTGGCAGCCATCTTACATCCGGGACTTTTTGGGGATTCCCCCCTCAATTGTAGATGAGTGAACACGACGAAGCAAGCATTGTTTCGGATTGGAACGCAGCCCTGAGCCGTTTCTCAATACTAAGAATTTTAAGAACAAACTTGCATTCTTGGGAGGAACTTTCTCGCTAGTCGTTCTAGGAAGAGTGCACTTCCAAGGCTACGAGCACTCAGAACGTTGTCGATGGTTTGAGACAATGCGTTCTCGTTGGTATTACGCAATATGCCAGCTAGTGAGCCGTGGCTTCCTCCACATTCATCCTTTTTTCCCCCAGTAATGTTATCTGCGGGGGAAGAGGGGTCTGTGTGAGCTGGTTAAAGTGGTTAGCTTAGCTACATTCCGCCGGCTGTTGCGGAGCTTCTCTACTACAAAAACACTGGAGCATATTCAACATAAAACAACGAAAGCAGCCAATATTCCAAATGTACTCAGATAATAGTTCCTCGCCTGAAAATTTGCAGAATAGTATTTAGCTAAGAAATAGCGAACGAATACCGACAGATTACATTCAAAGTCAATGCAAAGACGCAAATTTGTTTAATTGAGATGGTTCGTAATCTCAGTGGGATGATGTTTCTCAAGTTCACAAAAACAGAAGTGCACAGAAGAACACATATTGAGAGACGGCTATGGTTCTGCGTCGACTCAACGCAAAGGGCACGCCGTCGTCTCGACGCCGTCGTGGACCTTTCAAAGTTTTGTGTTGAGGTTGTTTGCGTCGTGCTGTGCCGCAAAGCAATACACTGCCAAACCGCTAGGTGGCTTCAGGTTTCCAAAGGACCTGTAGTGAAATCACATTAGACTCGAGTTGAGTGGACCAATCTGTGCCCTTGCGGTCTGCATCGCTTTGACGTGCAGTTAGAAAATTTTAGATGGATTTGTGGTTCTGTGTCAACTCCACGCAAAGGGCATGCCGTCGCCTTGATGCCCGTCATGGACCTTTCGTAGTTCTGCGTTGAGGTTGTTTGCATCGTGCTGTGTCGCGAAGCAATTCACCGACAAACCGCTAGGGGGCGTCAGGTTTCCGAAGGACCTATTGTGAAATCACGTGCGTCTGTGCGTCCTGTGCGTCCGTGACTGTGCAGTTACAAAATTTTCGAGGTGCACAGCAGGCGACCCAGAGGCTCTCCGACGGGAGTTCACGTTGCTGCAGCGGCTCTGTGTAGCGACGGTGTCGGTTCGTCGCAGAACCATAAATCGTGGCTTACCGGCCCGAGCAATAAAGAAAATTCAATGAATTGTAAACCATTTAAAGTAATCATTTAATTTATATGGACTTAGTTCAAAAGTAAGGCATCAGATCTTCAAATTTTATTGTCTTTAGATAAATATCTGCTCATTTGGAATTTGATGCCTGCCTCACGTTTCATAATAGCTCTGATGGGGGCAACAAAAGACTGGAAAAGTTGTTTAATGCTAAAAAATTTAGCCCAGTGGAACATCTCGCAACTAATTAGATTCATTGGCAACAGGTCGGTAACATGATTGGGAATTAAAAGAACATCCGTGAAAGGTTGGGTCTTTTAGAAGTAAAGATGGTGAGGACTTTGCCACTCTGAAAGAATGTGTGGGCAAATGATTCGACAACAACAATGGTGGTTAATTCAACAACTAATTCAGAACGTGCGGTTGGTCAATCCTGCTGGGGCAATGAGACCCATCTCCAAGTAGGCCCTGCAGATAGCATCACAGACCCAGTGGGTGAGGCGTTGTGTCGACAGAAGGGCCTCCAGAGCCCACCCGCCATAACAAAAAAGAAATGATCTACCCTCCAGAAATTCACAGTGCACTCCAAGTAGAGACTGAGCATGCGCACTGGGCACAGCTGATGCATCCGTTTCTGCTCACTGGTGGCATGAGGAGGTGGACAGAAGGCCTGCAGTCGAATGACAGATGACTTAAAGGCTGTCGTGATGACCATAGGCCAAAAGGACGAGTTAGGAGGACAGAGTTCCACTGAGCCCTGGTCCTCGCTGAGAGTCAAACATGACGAGTGCTAGGAGAGTGCGCCCAACTCGCTCACCCTCCTAGCTGATGCAAAGGCTAAAAGTAGGGAAGTTTTAATAGATAATATGTGCAGGTCTGCTTGGTCTAGGAGTTCAGGGGTTCAGACCATCCAACACTGTCTGCAGATCCCACTGCAGGATTAAGGATTGTGTATGGGGTCTTAGCCTGTGAACTCCCCTTCACCAGGGGGTGGCTTTTGGTCGTGAAGTGGTCAAAACCATCATGTCCAACTGCGATAGCTGCAGCAAACACCCCCAGAGTGGATGTTGTGCAACGCCCCTCAGTTCCTGTTAGAAATTTAGTGCCCCCTGTAGGCAGCGTAGACACTACCGCATCAAGCAGGCCCAACTCGCTCAACCTCATCCTTTCAATTTCCAGGCCATGAGGGGGCGGGAGAGAGTGGCACCCGGTGCCCGAATCAAGGTTGAGGGAAGGTCCGGAATTCTCCACGGGCCTACTATCGCCAGCTGGACGAGATCTGGAAACCACCTGGTGCCCGGATTCACTGGTGCCACAACAATCATGGACAGGTGCTGTTCCCGCACCTTGTGGAGCAATGGCATCAGTAGCCAGGAATGCATACAGTAGGCTGGCTAATGGGCCAATGCATTCATCCCCAGGGGAGGATTGTCTGCGGGCCGCAGCGAGAACCAAAGAGGGCACAAAGCATCCTCCCTGCTCGCAAACATCCACCACTGGTCGACCGAACAGCCTCCAAATCTGCTTGGCTGTCACCGGGGAGAAGCTCTAATCCTCCTCGGGCAGGGTTCCCCTGAACAGCCTATCTGCCAGAGTTTTGAGGGAGCGAGGAACGGGCCGGGCTGTCAGGGAGCAGAGATGGCAATCCGCCCAGGTTAGGATGGAAGCAGCCATCCGATGTAGGGCCACTGACGTGACCCCCCCCCATCCCCCGCCTGTTGAGAAAAGCCACCACTTTTGTGTTGTCTGATCTCACAAGGATGTGCCTCCCTTCCAACTGTGGAGCAAATTGGTGCAACACACTCTGAACTGCCGTGAGTTCCAGTGGGTTGACATGATGTCGGGGCCCCTGCTACGTACCTGCAACAGAAGCAGGGCCGCAAGTCCTGCCCCATCCTGTGAGGGAGGCATCCGCAAATATGTGGGTGTAGTGAGACACACACCCCATCCGAAGCCACTCGTGGAGCTGGCTGGGTGAGGCCCAAAACGCCACTGCACGACATGCTCGAATTGGTACGCAGAGCATGTGCTATTGGTCCCTCCTTGGGTCCGGACAAAGGTGTAGGAACCAATGCTGAAAATGTCTCATGCAGCAGCCCCAGGCAGACAACTGAATGGGCTGCAGCCATAATTCTCACCAGTGACATGACTGCCATCGCCGGCAACGAGACTGTGTCCAGTGTTCTTTGGGCCTGAGACAGGATCGCCTCTGCTCTGTTCACTGACAGACGTGCGGTCATGGGTTGGGAGTCCAATAACAGCCGTAGATACAGCACTGTCGGGCTGGGCTGCAGGGTACTCTTGCCGCTGTTGATACAAAGCCCAGTTGAGAAATGTGTTGCATCACCAGCACAGTAGGGGTGGCAGCCATCTGCCTGGAAGGGGCAAGGATCAGCCAATCGTCCAGATAAGTCAGGATCCGTATCCCTTTCCACCAGAGTGGTGCTAGCGCGGTCTCCAAACATTTGGAGAAGGTCCGAGGTGCCAGGGAATATCCAAATGGGAGACGGCAAAACTGGAAACTCTGATCTTTCAGCGCAAAATGAAGAAATTCCTGATGGCGCGAAAGAATTGGGCCATGGAAATAGGCGTCCATCAGATCTTTTGACGTCATCCAGTTGCCCAGCAGAGACCTCACTGTCAGCATGCAGAATGGTCTGTGGGCAATATGCGTATTCAGCTCGCGGAGATCCAGAATGGGTCTCAGCCCTCCTGATTTTTTTGGGGATCAGAAAATAAAGGGAATAAAACCCAACTGAAGCTTCTGACTGGGGAACCAGTGCTATGGCCCCCTTTCAAAGAAGCAAATCCACTTCTTTCCTCAAAACCGCACTTTCCGCAGAATTAGGGAGTACCTTCGGAACAATGCCTCTGAATGGAGGAGGACGGCAACGAAATTGCTATGCGTATCCCTTACGCAGTGTTCTGTCCAGCCAGACTGGGATGGGGGCGCACAAACTCACCCATAACTGATAATGGTTTGTGAGCGGTGAGGCAGTCGGTTCTATGGTCTCTGGTAGCCTGAGCCCTTCCGCGATGCCCCTCCCCCTGGGGGAGGAGTCGACCGTGGGGCCTCACCTAAAACAGCTGAGAAGACAGGAGCAGCAACGTTTCCACTCCATCCCCAAGCACGTCACCTGGTGACACACTCACTATGGACGGCGGGGGCACAGCTATTTCTGAGTTCAGCAAGACCCCTTCCAGACCCTCAACTTCAGAAACATTAATGTCCGGAAACACGGCAGCCTGTGGAGCAGAATGAGTGAGGACCTTCTCACAGGTTCATACGTACAGGCACTAGTATTACACGTGTGTTAATACCCCGACCCTTGCATCCGGGGTGTACAGTGAACGTTGCGTGACACCTCAGGAGCCCTGGAGCCAAAATGGCAGACAGCTCCACTTTCGTGCAACCCGAAAGAAGATGGAGCATGCTGACGTATACTAACCACACCGCTGGATCCAGTCCAGCAAGCAGTGCTAGGAAGATGCTGGCAATTTGCCTCAGTTGGTGAACGTTTCCTCACTGGTGGCACACCAGGACGAAACAAGTGAATCGAATCAAAGAATTTAGAGTGAGCCAACCCGCCACTGTATGACGGGAGGTTATCACAGTCAGAATTAAGATTAGCCACAGTGTTTGACCGTGTGCTACCCCTGCAGGTAGAACAACGCAAACCCTGATGGTGGTTAGCTAGTGTTGGGGTCACATGGAGGAAAACTTTCATATGTGAGGATACAAAATGGAGTCCAGGACTTCCCTGGACCACTTGCTGCCTGCAAGCCCCTCCCGCCAGCAGGCCAGGCACATAAAAGCAGTGGTCAACCATTTTATCACTCTCTTCTCTGCTCTCTTGGATTCTCTCTTGGCTCTTGGACTCTTGGCTCTGGACTCTCTGTCTCTCCCTTGGAGAGGCTTCTGGACCCCTGCAGACTGCTCAGGCTGGGGTACTCCTCCCCCACCTCTTAGGCCCAGCATAGACTGGCCATGTTGAAGCAGCAGCCACGCTACCAGGAGTAGAGCAGCCTTGGAAGCAACAGCTCGCTTTTGAGGAGCGGCCAGCCTCCCTCCTCTTCCCACAGCAAAGACACTGACTTTTTGCAGCACCAGAACCGCTCTTCCCAGCCGGATCAACATCCCCCACGATCGGATCCTCCAGCAACTACCAAACCTCTTTCCTCAACTAAGGACTGGTAACAACTGGGCACAAACCTTCCTTTAAGACTAAAAGTGACTGTGTGTATTTGTTAAATGATAGTTGTTGTGATTGTTTTTAGGATTGTGTTTTAGTTGGACAGGGTGGTATTAATGTATAGCAGACAAGCTGTTGCATCCAAATAACCTCCTGTTGACTAACACGGCGCCTTTCCTGTGCAAAACACACACATCTCTTCATTTTGACGTAATACACACAAACACAAACAACACTGAGCATTTTAAGTCATTTGACTGACTTTAAAACTCTAAACTTTCCATTGCTACAAAGATTTGGTCTTTGTTACAGTAGGGTTGCCTTCCACCACTCCACATGGTCAGCAAGGCACCCCCCACTCACACCTCAGATCATCCCTTTGTTCTCTCTCACCCACACTTGCACGCACGCACACACACACACACACACACACACACACACACCTCCTTCATTGTGTATATAGTGTTTAGTGTAGTCTAGATTGTGTGTTTTATTTGTTTCATTTAAATAAATATTCTTTTTCAATTCAATTCAATTTATTTTGTATAGCGCTTTTCACAGAGACTGTCACAAAGACGCTTTACAGTGAGAGTTTAAAGAAATAGAAAGGCAGTGCCCAGCCTATTCCCCACTACAGCAAATGAGGCAAAAAACTCCCAGTAGGGAGAAAAATCCTCCAACAGTGGTGAGAAAAAACTCCCCAGTGGGAAGAAATCTCAGGAGGAACCCGGCCATAGTGGGGGAGCCCATCCTCCGCGGGCTAGCTTATTAAGAACAAAAAAGTAAAATGGAGTGAACGACAGAGGAGTTCCATTTAAGTCCATCTAAAGTGGCAACGGTAGCTTCAGAAAGTGGCAAGTCGAGGATGGTGCAGGACTGGACCAGGGCAGCAGGACAGCAGCAGCCAGCGCTCATGGTGAGGGACAGGGCTCATACGGTCCAGGACTCAGGGAAGTGGAGGGAAGATCCTCGGAAAGAGACACAGAAGAAAGGGTGTGAGGCACTGGATAACTACTGCATGATAATAAAAGTACCGTCCTCTGTCATGTGCTAAGTGAGAAGTTATAAGGAGACTTTTAAGACATGTGCTGTGGTTATTAATGTTGTGCAAGAGTGAATGAAAGTGCTAACCTCTTCTATCTAGAACTCTGAATCCTTCAATCTAACTATTGATTGGGTAAATTGGTTACAATTATTAATTTAATTATTAATCAATTTCCAAATTAATAGCTTAGTGGATATTGAGACTGAGGTTTTGTGAATTGACTATCGTTTTCCCTTCACTAAAGAAGGGTGGTGCCCCGAGGTATTGTTATTAATATGTAATATTAATATTACAATATCATATGTTTTTGATAGTCAAATTAATATCATTTGGCAAATTTCCCCAACATTGGTGTTCTGTGCGAGGCCATTACCCCAACACTAGCCAGTGTTTCATAAACAGGCTATTGGCCGGTGAAGCACCAATTTGTGGATCTGGGTTGAGTGGAACTGACAAGAACACACAAGCTTCACGCACTATGTCCCTCTTATTAACCCAGTCCACGGAAGGGAGAGCCACTCTACTTCCCCTGGTAGTGTGTCCCAAATGACCCTGAAGGCTAACACCTGATGCAGCCAGTGTGTCAGTGTGTGTAGTGCGAGAACAGAATGACCCTGAGGCCATATGCACGACGCCTTTTATTATAAAACTTCCCAGAAGCAGGGTGACCGGAAGCTGCACCCCTGGTGCGGCTCTGGCGAGGCTGTTATGGCAGTGAATGGCGTGGCTCCGGATCCACTGGCTAGAGCCCGCAGATGACTGGTCCTCTGTCAACCTGCAATGGCAGCGGCTTAGCGGAGGTTGCAGCTGCTGAGGACAAAGGTGTGACCCGAGCTGCTCAGACACCTTGCGGGCCTGCTCCAGGCAGTCGACCATTTTTTGAATATCAGGCCCAAACAGCGAGGCAGTGGAGATAGGCACGATAATAACGCCCTCTTGTCCTGCTCCTTTAGGGAAGTGAGCCCCAGCCAGAGATGGCGATTCCCCACCTGTGCTGCGCACATACTTCACCCCTCATTTATGGCGAACGCCTGTCATATAGAAAGCATTGCAACCACTGTTGTCTGCATCTCCAGGATCTCGTCTGGGGACAGCTCCGCCTTCTGGTGCGCCAGTCGATCCATGGAGCCGGCGAGGAAGGCCATGTTCCTAGCTAGCACGACCACCTGAGCCGCACTAGCATAGCAGTAGTCGAGCAGGCTCGCTGTCATCCTGTCCATCTCGGATAGGAGCAGCAGCTGACTGCCTGGCATCTTCAATCACTGGCATGCCCGTATCCCATTCCCAGCCCTCTATGGTGGAGTAGAGTGCATAGGACATCGCCGGGGATTTTGCCGCCATCGAGTTCTTCCAATCCCACTGGGCGTACCCAAAGATGGGTGACATCTTCAGACACACTACCCAGGGTCGTGGTCTTGACTTTGGCGGGGCCAGCAGGCTGATGATGAAGTCGTCTACTTGAGCATGGGAGGGAGGCTGCGGAGGCAGGGGCATCTCCATCTGCTCTACTGCCGACTTGAATAACCCGGCTAGGTCGTCTCAAGGATAGCGGTGTTTCGGGGGAGGCTCGTCATCCCGGAAGAGGGCCGCTGGATCTTCCTCATCAATATGACGGTCGTCTTCTTCGTCGTACTTGTCCCAGGGCTTTGAACAGACCGCCACTGCTGGCTCCCGGGCTGACCCCGGGCGGGGCCTCGGAGGGGTAAACCAGTTGTGAAGCCCGTTAAAGGGCAGAGCATGTACGACATTAAACCAAAGTTGAATGACCATTATCTTCAGGCCCTCAGGTGGAACAGCATTTAAAAAAAGACAGTACTTGGTTGTGGAAATCATTGCATGGGTTGAGGAACACTTCGTAAAACCATTGTCAGTGAACACAGTCTGTCGCTCTACCGAAGAATGCAAGATAAAATTCTACCAAATTCAATATAAAACCATATATAAATTAGATCCAGAAACGTAGCTGCCTTTTCTGGGCCTAAGCTCATTTAAGATGAACAGCGGTGAAGTCAAAAACTGCCCTGTGGTTTGACTAATCAAACTTGGAATTTTTTTTTAGGAAATCATGGACGCGTCCTTTGGGCTAAAGAGTTTTGTTTTTCTGATTTGTTATCAGTGTAAAGTTCAAAAGCTGGCATTCTTGATAGTATAGGAGTACATTTATGCATTTGAAATGAGTCACTTACATGTAAATGAAGACATCCTTTAAAGAAGCTGTGTCACGATTACTGCACATGGTCACAACTCTGAACGCAGTAAATCTGCTCGACTGCAAGTCAAAATTTATGAGGTTCTTTTCTTCTATGATTATTGGCGACGGCAAACCAGCTAAAATTCTTTGTATACCTTGGCTTAAGCTTAAAATAACACTTTGAATCATCCAATTTCCAGACAAAGATCCTTAATAAAAAGAAAGTAATACCAGAGTTACTAAAATGTGTAAATACAATGCAAATTGAAGACAGATTGGCAAGGATGGAATTAGATTATCACTTGCAGTCAAGCACATTCACTCTCTAGGAACGTAAGTTCTGAGCATGCGCAGCAATCGTGACACAGCTCCTTGAAAGGAACTCTCTATTACCGGGTACTATGACACTAATTCCATAGTTCTGTGCTTGTAAACTATGTCTGCGCCAAAAATTTTCATGAAAACACACACAGTAATAATTTTAGGTTTATTTTCTGATGGCAGACTTGGATTTTCAGCCAATTTCTGCCCAGCCCACAATTAGGTCCAACTTTCGTGGATTTGACGCATCAACCTGCTGATGTCATATAAAGAATGAGACGAGCTCAGTGGAGCTCGTTTATCCATTACTGCTTACGGGACACAAACTGCAGTAGGTTTATAAAATCGTTATTTTCTCGTGAAATTTCGGGAAACGGCGGAGCAAATGCCTACCAGATGGATTGTAGCAGGTTGTAGTAACCTCTCCAAAGAAGAAGTCATCCTTCATCGATTTCCAAAAGATGAAAAAATAAGTCAAATTTGGGCATCTCGGGTGAAACTGACTCGGGCAAAATGGCAAGGACTAAGTGACAATAGTGTGATTAATAGCGACTACTTCAACGATTCCGACATGAGGATAAAGGGTTTTGGTCTGTGTCCGCGATGAAAAAGAGGAAAAAAATCAAGCCAGATGCGATCCCGAAAATCAGAAGTCCTTTCGAGGAGAGAAGCACCAAGGAGAAGGGGAGAAAGAAAAGCAGACTGGGCTCTGAAAAATGGAAGAAAATAAAGGTAGGCTGCTAATGAACAATTATAAAGCATTAGCTACGCCAGTGCTTCAGCAGGACTTTTGTTTTAGACACTATAGAGCTTACTAGAGCACTGGCTGTGGTTAGCACTTAGCAGTCTTTGGCTTGCATTCCACACATTTAATGCCTTCTCTTTGCCGGCGCTCTATTAAGCTGCTTTCACACCAGACGCGAAACGCATGTATTCACGTCTTTGCATTGACTTTGAATGTAATCTGTCGTACTAAAAAATTTTTTCGCGTCCAGTGTGAAAGCGCTTCCCTCTAGCTGCTGCTGCACGTCTAGTTGCATGCTGCCGCTGTGTCTTGACTCTTGTCTCATGTTCTCATCCTTTTCTCTTCATCAGATCATATTATTGTTTTACTCTAGCCTGATCAAATGGCGTACATAATCTAACGAGTTTGTTGGATGTCAGCTCAGGAGAGCATAATGAACAAAGTCAAATATACATCGAATTGTAGCAAGCACTTTGGCAAACTCACGAACAGCTGATCGAGGAATTAGATTTTCATTACTGAAATCTGGGTCATACCCAGGGGTGAAAGTAGGATTAGATTCTTACAGGAACTGTGCAAGTGAAAAATTTTGCTCGCGCGCTTTGCGCGCTCGCATCATACTCTATATATTAACAGACAGCTTTCTTCATAGTCCTTGAGTGCATAACGTGTCAGACACAAAAAATGTAATATTATGCCAAATGTTCAGATTAAGTGCAAACTTCTTTGGGAGAACAACATCAGAATAGTAACAACAGTAAGTAAAAATAAAATGCTTTCTCTGTTGTCAGCATGAAAAATAATCAGGACCCCATTAATCAATCTGCAGTAGCTCAACCCTCAGCCAGTGTTAACCACGTTTTTTCCCTAGTCTCAGTTACAGTTTTAATATTGTATGTATTGAAAGATTCAGAATAGCCTCTGCTGTACCACTCCTTTTATTTTGGTATCAACTTTAGAAAATAACTGAATACGTAGAAACAACAAAATATTTACAGTAGGCTGTTTCAATTCAGATGTAAAAGCATGCAGCCAGCAACAAATATTCAGTAGTTGACCTGCTATGGCACAAACCATTTTCTTTGAATGATGACATGTCTTCTCCAAACTCTAAACACAAACAACCAAAATTCAAACACATACACTCCTAAAGCTAACACTTCATGAGAAAACACTGAATTCATCATGTATATTTACACTGCAACAACATTTTAGTAAAATTACACAATAGCTTTCAATATACTATGTTACATGCTCAAATTTAAAACACTTGAATAAAGTAGCTGCAAAATGTTTTGCTGTATTGCATCCAAACTGAGTCCTTCCTTATTACCATAATTTGAACAATTGTCAGGATGTGGGTAGGTGTCGGTGTGTCGGTGCGGCATTTTCTTGACTAAATAATTATTTCAGTGAAATAAACCGTGCTTCGTAAAGTGTTTAGAAACGATGTAAGTAGTTTTTTAAACGATTCTGACTGGCATGAGACAGCAAAGTGAGCAGTGGCGCGAAAAATATTCAACAGAAGACAGACAACATAGTATTTCAAATTATACAACTTTTTTTTTTTTTTTAATCAATATGTAATTTGTGTAGAGTCCGTTGTTATGAAATTTTGTGAAAACGAGCCCCCATTAATAGTTGTCGTCTTGTGTCGGATATTAACTGCGTGACGAGATTATGTAAGGGATAATTTACGAGAAGGTGTGCATTCCACGGTTTAAATGCACGACGCAGAGGCGAGGTTGCCTCCGCAAAGTACATTAAAACCGTTGAATGCTCACCTTCGAGTTGATTATCTCGCTTATACCAAGGTCATTTGCCAGAAATATATCGCAGCATTCTGAAATTTTTGGTGAAAGTTTTGCACTAAAACCAAAAAAACAAGCTGGTAATCATTAATCAGGCGCCGCGCCTTCTCATACCCAATAGCCTACTATAGGCCAAATTGAATTGAACCAGCTATCTTAGTTCATCTTACGTTCATGGAGAAAGAATGTTTTGCCCACGCTTACATCCGTTTAACAGCTGATTTGATGACGGATTCCAGCTGAAATGGAAATTATGCATAACGCAACATTATGTGCGATTATGCAGACTGTAGCTAACTTGCTACGCACAATTACAAAGAACTTAGGACGGTTTCCGCAGTCAGCGAGCTGAGATCAGTCTGCTGGCATAAGCGAACTGTCAGCAGTTGCTGACACAAGAAGTGAACACGTTAGCTTCCTTTGTAACCGTAGGCCTACACAATTACAATCTTTTAATGAATAAAGCCTGATGACTTCGCTGTTGTAATATTTCCGGTCATTATCACTTGAGTACCTATAGTTAACCGCCCCGCAGGACGCAACATATATGACGCCGCTAAATTTACTGGAGATAAATGAGCAGCTAGGTTTCCGTTGTACCCAGCCCAATACTAGGTCTAACGTTTCTAGGGTTACAAGTTGGCTAGTGGATGAATTTCGAGTGGTGAAACGACCGTAAGCAAACTACCTGTGCGGTTCCACGGTTTTAATATATACCTGCCAGCCAATCAGAAAAAAAAGTATTCACCCGGACCATGGTATTAGTCAAGTTGAGCGACGGGCTCGACAGCGAGTAGTGTCCGAAACCGATTTGTGTCTACAGGGTGGGTCCACAATATGCAGCTCACTAAATTGTGGATGGGGGTAGGGACTGAGTGTGAGGTTTCGGACACAGCGTGTGTATCTGACACACAGTCATAAAAATGGGCATTGTAGCAGATTGTATCCATTGTAGCAGCAAAGCCTACCTGCTACATTATGTACCGTGCCCACATCCACATTTCCCTCTCTCTGTTCCTCCTCTTCCTCGGCTTGCTCCCTCTTTCTCTCATTGAACATGAATGTAATTGTTCTTTGCATTTTTAAAACGTTTTCATTCAAGTCAAGTGTAACGTTAAGACACAAGCGTTTGGCTAACGTAACGTTATCGGTTTCACAAATTTGCGATATGACTTGACAGAGCCTGGCCTCCTGTCATCACCTAGGCAACCACAAGCTGACCAATAGCGCATTGAGTTACTCACGCGTGCATTTGTTTGGGAAAGAGTGTGATGGCTGCGAGCGTCTGAGAGAGAGGGGAGACTGAGAGAAAGCATATTCACATTCATATCACAATTTGAGGGCATATTCTGAAGATGTTTTTTGTATATTCATCAAATCTACACTAATTTCGTTACAATTCGCTTGGAAATAGAAAGGGCTCGCATCATAGCAGGGGTGAATGTTGCTTTTCCGGTTGCGTTCCGGTGCGTTCCTGTTGAAGAGGTCTAGATATTTCTTACCACC
The DNA here is from genome assembly GCA_029721435.1 of Gymnothorax reevesii. Lineage (NCBI taxonomy): Eukaryota > Metazoa > Chordata > Actinopteri > Anguilliformes > Muraenidae > Gymnothorax > Gymnothorax reevesii. The sequence continues at coordinate 34,318,700 of CM056575.1, forward strand.
ACGGCGTTCCTGTGCGTTCCGGCCTACTTTCACCATTGGTCATACCCTTTTAAAACGCAGTGCTTATGTCATTATAAATGGAGAACCAAACACCTGGATAATGTGTTTAGCAGTAGCTTTCGCAGATGGGGAATGCGAGTGAACCACGGCTCTCTAGCTCATTTAGCGTGTCTCTGATTGCCCCTTGAGGAAACCAGTGTAAGATTAAATTAAAAATATACATATTGCCAATTTTTCTTTTGCTCATAATGTAAATCATATCAGATTTGAAGTTACTACGCACTGGGGCGACAAAAACATGTAATGAAGTGATCGAAATGATAATTTTACATGCACTTGTACATACCGGCTATGTGGCAAATTGGTCCTGAGTTCTTTGTATGACATCACGCTCAGAAAGGGTGGCATAATCGATTGTAGCGATTAAAAAGGGGTGTTCCCAGGGCAACTAGAACGTTACTAATTACTCCAAAACGGTTTGATATTATGGGAAATGATTGCCATGCTTTTAATTTCATTTTCATTTTTTTGGATGAAAAACTTCATAATGAGAACCCGTTTGTGAAATTTTGCCCTCTAGAAGCTGTAGTTCCTTTAATGCTGAATGATATATACAGGTTTTTTGAGCAACATATACTACTATCCAGATGTCTTTTTTAGGGAAGGCCTAGCTTGATTCAGGAGGACAATGGCAAACGATATTATCCACTTATTACTACAACACAGCTCCACGGAAAAACTGGTCTCCCTGCAGTCCAGACGTGTCTACCACCAAAAATATTTGGCGCATTGTAAAATAAGAAATATGACAAGGAGGCCACAAAGTTTGAGCAGCTATAATCCTTCATCAAGCAAGAATGAGGAAACATTTTGCTTTCAAAACTGCTGCAGCTGTGGTCTCCAGAGTTTTCAATGGCTCAGAGTGTTTATAAAAGAAGGGGCAATGCAACTCAGTGGTAGACATGCCCCTGTTCTAACTTTTTTGAAATGTGTTGCTGGCATTATATTGAAACTGAGAAGATTTCTTTGTAAAAACTAAGGGAAAGTAAGATACACTCAGAAAAGTTCAAACAGTCAACTCAGTCGCGATCTCACCTCGTGCTTGGCCTCGTCTTCATGACACGATAACCAAAAACGTCTGCATAATTTCTGATTGTCAATGTGATAGATAAACAGACAAAATGGTAGACCAAGACACAAGCTACCTTACAGGTAGCCCGAATTACAAGGAAATTTCTGAAATTCAACATCTGATATCGAGGACTGACTGCAATAAACAGTTATGTCCAGATGTTATATATTGGACATCACTGTTTATTGCAGTCATCCCTCGATATGTCGTCTTTGTGCTACTTTCAATTAAATATGCAATTGAAATGATCTGCATTCTGTTTTGATTTATATTTTATACCGCATTCCAATTTTAATAAAATATGGGGTTGTTATATGATATGCATTTGAATTAAATGATGAAACGCAGAGAATATTTGAATGCTTTTCATATTTTGCAGTATCATGCCACAGCTGTTATACCATTCTGAGTCACACATTGAAAATAGCTGCTGAAAATCTTTCTCTTCTACTACATGCACCCCAGGGAGTCAGTAACTATGAACTACTTTATTCCGTCAGGGCGTGAGAAGGTTAATGTGTTACCAATAATGTTCTTATCTGAACATTCTTAAGGTGATGTAACAGTTGCCACTGGTTATTGAAAGCAATTCAGTTTTTGGACACTGACAAACCTGCATATTGAGATAAAATATTCCTAAAAACCAACCTTTTAATGAGTTAAACACCACTACCCATGGGACACATAACAGAGTTGGCCTTTCCCTGTACCATGGGATCCACTATAATTGCCTGGCACGGTTAGCTACCTGAACAATTTATTATATTCCATTTATATTATATGGATATATATCCATTTATTATATCCCTTGAACACTTCATTTTGGCCGCCATCACAGATCCTTTGGATCAGCGTGGTAGCCTGAACAGTTTTTATGGGAAATGCACAAAAATTTTTGTGTTCATTCCTGGATCATAGAGGACAAATCTTGTAGTGTCACATGACTTTACAACCTTTTCTGTAGCACCACTACCAGATCAGCCTTGTATTTCCAGGTGCAATAATTCAAGCAGCTTCGATGGAAATAATGTCACTCTGCTTGTGATATCTGGTGCAAAGAGAAGGCATATTATTGATGTTGGTCACCCAATGACTGATGCTGTAGTGCCATCAACAGCTCAAACCTTCCATCGATCCATTCTCTGTACTGCTTCTTCCTCACTAGGGTTGCAAGGGAGCTTGAGCCTATCTCAGCTGACTCTGGGCAAAAGGCAGGGACCCACCCTTGACAGCTCACCAATCCATTGCTTGGTGCACACTCATACCTATGGGCAATTTTGCATCTCTAATTACCTTGACATGCATGTCTTTGGACTGTGGGAGAAACCCATTCAAACAAGGGGAGGACATGCAAGCTCCACACCGAAAGGCCCCAGGCCGGATTCGAATCCATTACCTTTTTGCCGTGAAGCAATGCTGCAAATTACTGCGCCACTGTGCCGCCCAGGCCAAACCTTTAATAGCATGAAATCTTTTGTGTTCTTTACTGGTATATAGAGAATGAACCCTACTGTTTTGTGTAATCCTATGACCTTTCCTGCAGCACCAACCCTGGTCAAACTTTACGTTTCCAAATGCAATAATTCAATCAATTTGATGAGAATCATGTCACACTTCTTGGGCTCTAAATTCCTAGACCAGGCGCAGGCGCGGCGAATGGGGGGAGTGCTGTGCCAACGGGGCGTATCCAGGCGTATTTTGCAATTTTGTGCCCGGTGCAGCCCGGCGCAAGTACTCCTCTGTCCCGCCTCTGTCCCTCCTGCCAGCGCAAGTGGCAAAGAGGGAGGAGAGAAGGCGTGAGTGGGTTTAACACAGCCGAGTCAAATCTTCACCAATCAGATGAGCACCTCTCCTCACCTTTAAAATTGGAATTAAGAAGCCTCTGTCCTATATGTGCATGATGCGTGAATGTTGCCTTTTACTTTGCTGCTTCAGGCACGTTTTCTGCTTTGCTTACATCCATATTAAGCATTACGAATATGAGTTAGCAGGCTAGCGAGGGCATTCGCGAATTATTACCATTTGCAAACTTGAATGGAATTTCAAAACAAAAGTAAGTCAGATTATTCAAACTTATGAAGTTGGGGGACGCCCCGGTGGCACATCGGTCTAAGCGCGTGTACCATAAAGGCCCTGTCCCTCCTGCAGCGACCTTGTCTCCGGCTCAGGTCACTTGTTGCATGTCTGCCCCCATTCTTCTCCCCAACCCTCCCGTCTCTCTACACCGCACAACTGTCAAATTAAAAAAAGGAAAATTCTCAAACAAAAAATCTTTGAAAAACTTATGAAGTTGGAGTGAAATTCGACAGTTGCTCATTTATTTCTTCTGCCTGCATCATTGGAAAGAGAAACGATGGATAGCATGTTCCTATTATTACACCCTGTTACTGCTTAAAATTTTGGGATTAACATGCATGGACAAATATGCAAGATACGTTACACATTTATTTTCAATATGTGATCTTAACTTGGTATGAGATAATAGCAATCATGCTGTTTTCCTTTCCCCTACTAAAAACAATAAAACCTAAGTGACTGTAATAGTATTAAGCCGCTTGCACACTGGACGCGAAACAAATTTTTTGCATGAGAGATTACATTCAAAGTCAATGCAAAGACGCGAATATACGCAGCTTTGACTGTTTGAATGTTTTCAGTCGTGTGAAAAATTTGTTTTGCGTCCTTTGCGAAAGCAGCTGAAGGACACACACCCACATAGCCTACACAAGCACTCACACGCCCACATGCACACACATCTCTCTCTCTTTCTTTGATCTGACATCAGGACAATTGATATAGATACTATAATGTATGTGCTGATTCAGATAGTTACATTAAATAGCGGTTGCTGTAATTATTTATTCCATTGAAATATGCCTGACATTCTGGAAACCTGCCTGTGACTGTGCGCTGGTCAGAAAAATGACCACTGCACAGAATGTAAACCAGGTTGGAGCTGGCGAGCTCTCTGCGCACTTTCGGCGGCGCCTTTATCCACAAAATTGTCACTGCGTCATGATGAATATGTGACACCTCCCACTACTTTGCCGTCACACCAATCTCGACGCACATCCGTCTACAAAATTGCCAAAGTGGCTGCGCACGGTTTTGCACCGCATAAAATTACCACTGCACGGGCTGCACCGGATGAAATTACCACTGCGTGGGCTATGCCACACTGAGCCACCCTGCGCTGCACCAAGAAATTAAAGCACCTTATGATATATTCTGGTGCAGAGAGAAGTTTTCTGATGTTGGTCACCCTATAACCTTTGTTGTATCGCCATTACAAGGTCAAACTTTTAGCCTTTAAAAGTTACAGAAACCTGACAGCTTTTATGGGCATGGCATGAAACTTCTTGGGCCCGATTTGAACGATCTATGCGCTTGTTCTGAAACATGTGGCGCAAGTGCATTTAGGGCGTGTCCAAATCCATTTTTGCTAGTTGAACAGTGTGTTATCTGGGAGCATTGTAAGGCCCTCAGTGCAAAGGGCTTGGACTTAATCTCTTTGGGGTCTACTCTCCCATTTGCGCATGAGTCCTTTTTTACACGATTTGAGTTTTTGAGTTACGTGTATTCTCCCCTACGTACTTCGATCACGCCCACAGCGCTTAACTTCATAATGTAGGCGGCCTTATGAAAGAGGTGTGACTGATCCAAATGAGAGGCTGACTCTGTGCGAAGCTCATTGATTATGGCTATCGGGAAAACAAGGAAGAAGGATTTTCTGATTAACCATGAAAATGCAGTTGTGGTCCATGGAAAACGTAAACCAGACTTTAAATTTGAATATCGTGGGCCTGCTTATAAAACCTTGTATCTCCAAACTGATAAGAAACAAAAACTTGTATGTCCAATATTCGTAGATGTAAAATTAAACTTTTTTATTTTAAACTAAATTTATCAATTTATATTATTTATTATTATTTTTTAATTTTATATTTATTTTTTATTTTCCTGTGAAGTTTGTCATTTTGAAGATACAAGGTTTTATCAGCAGGCCGGCAATATGCCGCTGTAATAGTAGGCCTATGTATTTCTGTGCCAGTTACAAGAAGTAATGCAGACATCTACTTTTTATTTCTTTTTCTCGCCACCATGACATTAAAGCTATGCAAACAAACAAATTTCCACGATAATGAAATAACAAATAAAGAATTTTGCGCTTCTCAACCAGCGCAATCAAATCACTGAAAATGTTTCCCTCCTACACCAGCCTGCTTATTCCGTGAAAGACAGGGAAGAAGACAAATAAAGAGAACATTCTAGTCACACAAAAATAACAATCATAGACAGTTTATACAATCTCATTTAGAAATTGCGCACTTGAAATCTCAAACTACTCCGATGTTAGGTTTGCAGCTGAAGGACATGGAAACGCTTTAACAAAGGATTGTGAGAATATCAAAACTTTTTAGATTATCATAAACATATAGGGCAGTAAATGGAACATGAAGACAATGATGGCAACGTCGAGCCAAAGCCGAAAACCAAATTTCACAGATTTTGGTGTTGTATGGCAAGGGGGCACTGAAGGCTGATCTGAGGAAGAAAGCTGCGAATCGTTCTGGATGTGGCTTCGGAGGGGAGACGTAAGTGTAGTATCCTCGATTTAAAGCATAAACAAAGAGATCTGCAGGGCGCTGCAAAAGCCAGGCTCTCTGCTCACCGAAGAAGTGTACAAGCAACAGGTGGTGGGCAACTGTCATCCCCTGTGCATGTCACTGCACTGGAGGAGGAGGTGGCATCCATTCTTTCTGCAGTGGAAGTGCATGGAGAAGAACTTGGAGCGTCAACGAACTGTGTCAGACACCCTAACACAGACGCATGTGATATGTGCATGACATCACCAGCCACTCTCTGGAACGACCCAAATGCCAGGACTGATAGCGCAGTTGTGACCTTGATGACCACGAGTATGTTTTGTTGGTGATTGCTGCGCCTGGGTAGCTGTTCATCCAAAAGTCAGCAAAGATGATTGCCTCATGCACAGTCCAGACGAAACCGCTGGATACTCTCGGTGTTTGTTAGTCCCGGGATGTCCAAACAAAGCCGATATATGCGTGGTCGCCTTCGCGTTCGGCGCGCTCCTCTTACTCTTTCCCCATCACGCAAGAGTGCAAGCAAATGCAGGACTGGCATTTTGGTTTTAGATTTTGAGGGCATGGTAGAATGATGGTCTTATGTATACTTGTATTAATTAATTACTATGCGTTTGTAATTGAACTAATTGGAGAAGAGGCTGTTGCATAATATCATGTGATTTCGTTTGATAATTTATAATGGCGATGAGAAATGTAGTTTAGAAATAAGGAAAAACAATCGAAAATTGAATGTCACAACCTTTTCCACGTTAAATAAAATAAAATAAATGTTAAAATTTGGCCTATAACCGACATCAAACGCAATATTCTATTTCGCCTTATATTTGCCCTTGACCTTAATAGAGCCCTCAAAAGCGCTTAACAGAAAAAGCCAGGGGGAGAATACCCGTAAGTGTTTTTTGCCTGAGAAACGCCCGGAAACGCCCCGATTTTGGCCTTCCTCCGCCCCAAGCACATAACTGCCTTCGGAGCATGTAATGCACAGACTTAAGTTGAGGGGAGAATACACTTAGGCTGAAAAGCACTTAGCTACGCGCTTTTTTCGACTTACGCGCATGGGAGAATAGACCCCTTTATGTCCAACATGGCTTCAGGCGCTCAATTTGACGCATATAAATTGGCGCTTTATGCAGCGTGGATGCTGGGCAGGAAATTGGAATTTTCATTCGTCATAAAGTAGCCCCTGTGTTCATTCCTGGTGCTTAGAGGACAAACCAGATTATTAAGAATGATCTTTCCGACACACCAGGTGAAATTTTGCATTTATAAATGCAGTAACTCAAACAGTTTTGCTGGGAACCATGTCACACCGCTTGTGATCATTTCTAGTGCTTCGAAAAGAATTGTTATTGATGCTGGTCACCCAGTGACCTTTGCTGTTTTGCCACTACCAGGCCAAACCTTTAATTTATCAGAATTTAAATAACTCAATTTTTTAAATGGGAATCACATGAAACTTGTTGTGTTCATTCCTAGTCCATACAGGGCAAATTATATAGTTTTGTGTGACCCCACAACCTCTCCTGCAGTGCCAGCACATTGTCAAATTTGACATTTTCAAGTGCTGTAACTCAGTTTTGATTGGAATGATGTCACACTTTTTGTGACTGCTTCTGGCGCCTTGAGAAGAAGTGATGTTGATATTGGTCACCCTATGACCTTTGCTATAGCGCTACACCAGCGAAAGTTTCTATTTTTACAAATTGCAATAATTTGAAGACCTTTACTGAGAATTGTGTGAAATCTATCTCAACAGTCCTGGCGCATAGTGGAGGAAGTTATTGATTGTCTTCTGCAACACCAAGACTTGGCCAAATTTAACATTTACAAAAGCAGTAATTCATATGGTTTTGAAAGGAACTGTGTCAAACCCTCTTTGATTGTTCTTGATTTTGATGACCCTGAGATTGTCCATGTAACACCACCACTGGGCCAAAATTTTCATTTTTCAAAATGAAATAACTTGATCATCAGCAGAGGAAACTTCATTTCCAAATGCAATAAATCAAATCATAGGCATAGATTTGGGTAATCCTGACCAACTTTCAGACATTGCGAAAATATCTAGACCAACGTTAGATCAATGGGGAAAACAAAATAATGTGGAATTATAAAACTTAAATGTTCTAATCCAATGCACTGTAGGTGCCTCTGTGGTTTGTGACGTCCATATAACACATTGGCCTCCAGTCCACAATGTGTTATTTTGTGGATGAATCACAGAGGAACCCTGAGAAGGGAAAGATGCATCCTGTTGCTAGTATTGTGCCACTGCATAAAAAAGACTTGCAAAATCCAAAAACTCAATGATTTCTGTTTTTATTTTACTGTTATTTCACCTTTAATCATATGGTCTTGCCAGCGATAGCCAGATGTCGACACAGCGATATGTCTCGGGCTATCGATATGTGTTTTTCATGAAGACAGTTAGATCGTTAGACTAACGTTACGTTAATTAGCTAGCTAGCTAACTATTCTCTGACAAGCTGGCAAACATTACGAACAATCACTGTGTAAAACTTGCTTCCAGTTTATTAAACTTGACTAGATTGTGATCAGTCACCAGAAACTACCTGTCAAGTATACTCTTCCAAAAAAGAAACTATACATTGTTTTTAGCATCAATTTATTATACCTGAAATGTTTTGACAAATGTGGAAAACATATTGAAAAGAAAGTGTAATCAATAATTTAATATTTGGTGGTGTATTGGCTACCATTATAAGTTGCTATTATGGTAAAGGAAAAGTATGGGCACTGGTGTATAAATATATAAGCTGTCCCTTTATTCCAAAGCAATGGAGGTACATATAAAGCTTCGGAGGTCAGGAACATGTGACTCTTCTAACCGAGTAAACTATAAAATGGACAGGTCTGCAAGGAGGCAAGGACGATTTTAATGGTCAACACGAAACCTGGCATTCTATTGGTTGGCGATTTCTGACAGGAATGTTTCACAAAAAAAGAAATCCAAGTTCAAGCAGAAATGTTCCGAGTACACAGAGGTAGTTTTGAGCGCAAGGACGAAAGGTTGAAGTTCACATGCAAAAAATCCATCCAAGCAGCACATCCAAGCCCAAACGGGGGCTATTTGAGCGCGAGAGCAGAATTATGGGGAAAATCTTTGCAAAATTTAAGCATGAAATTGATTTGGCTGCTCTCATGTCAGAATACCACGCTTTTGAATGAAGATGAGAATTTACCTCCCAATTTAAGAAACTGAAAGTAATTTGACAGTTGGATGCTTCCTTGGCCAGGTGTGTGTTGCGTCTGCATTGGTTCATATGTAAATCAAATGATTAAATGCGGTTTCCAGCTTTCACGTTTCCTTTGTAATTTGCTTTTTATGTCTGTCTACTACTGTATGATTATTTTTTCTTTTTTTTTGTTTGTACATGTCCAAAATTAAACTGGGACTACTCCTACTCCTACTTCTACCACCACTACTATGAAGTACTCCAAATAAGCTCATAAAACGTCTAGTTGATTTCAAAAGTTACATTTGCATTTAGATTTTTTTTTGCTGCAAACTCTGGTCTGGAAGATCATGATAAACAAATGTGTTGGATTAGAGCATAATTTCCTGGCGTGGAAAAAAACCCCATCACAAGTCAATCGCTAGACCCAAAGCCAATAAAGCAAGTAAAAGTATGTCCCTTGCTGATTGCAAAACCAAGTGCTAAATTGCTCAAGAACTAGCTGGATCAAAAGAATCACCATAGAAGAAAGCAAATGTCTGATGATGTCTTCAGGTTTCACACTTCAGGCAATCATTGACTTCAAATGATTTGCAACCTAGCATTAGATGATAGTTTGGTTAATGACTATGCCAGTTCGTCCAGTTAGTTAAGCCCCAAAATTGAGAGGCTATGTACAGTGCTGTGAAAAAGTATTTGCCCCCTCTCTGATTTCTAATTTTTTTGCATATTTTCACGCGTAAATGTTTCAGATCATCAAACTTAATATTAGACAGAGACAACTCAAGTAAATACAAAATGCAGCTTTTAAATTATGATTTCATTTATTGAGGAAAAAAGCTTTCCAAACCTACCTGGTCCTACGTGAAAAAGTAATTGCCCCCTAAACCTAATGTCTGGTCGTGCCACCCTCGGAGACAACAACAGCAGCAATGAAGCATTTGCGATAGCTGGTAATGAGTCTTTCACTTCGCTGTGGAGGAATTTTGGCCCACTCTCCTTTGATGATTGTTTTGATTTGGCCACATTGGTGGGTTTTCAAGCATGAACAGCCTGTTTAAGGTCATGCCACAACATCTCAATCGGATGTAAGTCCGGACTTTGACTTGACCACTCATTTTGTGTTTGTTAAGCCATTCAGAGCTAGACTTACTGGTCTGTTTTGGATAATTGTCCTGCTGCATAATCCAAGTGTGCTTGAGCTTGAGGTGATGAACTGATGGCCAGACATTCTCCGTCAGGATTTTCTGGTAGAGAGCAGAATCCATGGTTCTATCAATTTCAGCAAGTGGTCCAGGTGTGATGGCTGGTGAGTTTGAGACGCCAAGCACAGCGGCCAGAATAAAAGGGGAAACTGCAGATGAGAGAGAGACGCAAATAAAATAAGAGAGCGAGACTCGCGCTTCCAACGGACCTAGATGTCGTCCAAGGCAAGGAAGCAAGGCGAGCTCGACAGGATGAAAAGAAAGTGAAAAAAACACAGATTCCCTTGCTATCTAGAACTTCTCAAATATGCAGCTAAGCCCTTGACTACTCTCTTACTAGTGACCTTACCGGCAAAAGTGCAAACATAACACTGACACTCTTTCAAGGGAAGTAAGGCAGAACTAGGGCGTAAATAGAATCCGGGCAACGCCCCCAATTAATGCAAGCTGGCCCAGGAATCCGATTGAGCGCAAACCGATATCGTCCCGGAGGACAGCAACAAAGAAAGCTCTGAAAAGCCTCCACCATGACACCAGGTCCTGAAGCAGGAAAGCAGCCCTAGACCACCACACTACCAGCACCATGTTTGACTCTTGGAATGATGTTCTTTTTATGAAATGCTGTGTTAGTTTTTTGCCTGATGTAGTGGGACGCACACCTTCCAAAAAGTTCAACTTTTGTCTCGTCTGTCCAAAGAATATTTTCCCTAAAGTCTTGGGGATCATCAAAAAGTTTTTTTTGGCAAATGTGAGACGAGCCTTTGTGTTCTTTTTGGTCACCGGTGGTTTTTGCCTTGGAACTCTCCCATGGATGCCATTTTTGCCCAGTCTCTTTCTTATTGTTGAATCATGAACAATGACTGTAACTGAGGCAAGTGAGGCCCTGCAATTCTTTAGATTTTGTTCTGGATTCTTTTGTGACGTCCTAGATGAGTCGTTGATGCCCTCTTGGAGTAATTATGGTGTGCCGGCCACCCCTGGGAAGCTTTAGCACTGTTCCAAGTTTTCTACATTTGTGGATAATGGCTCTCACAGTGGTTCACTGGAAGCCCAAAGTCTCAGAAATGGCTTTGTAACCGTTTCCAGACTGATAGAAGTCAATGACTTTGTTTCTTACCTGTTCTTGAATTTCTTAAGTTCACAGCAAGATGTTTTACTTTTTGAGATCTTTCAGCCTACTTCACTTTGTCTGACAGGTTCGATTTAAGTGATTTCAACAAGGTCTGGCAGTAATCAGGCCTGGGTGTGGCTGCTGAAACTGAACTCAAAAAATGTGGTTAATCACATTTATTTATTATTATCACAATTATTTTTTCACATTGGGCCAGGTAGGTTTGAATAGCTTTTTTCCCTTAATAAATTAAATTATCATTTAAAAATTGCATTTTTTGGTTACTTGGGTTATCTTTGTCTAATATTAAATTTGTTTGATGATCTGAAACATTTAAGTGTGACAAATATGCAGAAAAAAGAGAGAAAGAAATCAGGAAGGGGGCAAATACTTTTTCACAGCACTGTATAAAGCTTGTTTGATTCCCATGAGTTTTATGCAAGGGTATTGGTTAAAAATATACATTGAAGTTGAAAGTCTATTCTTTAAGCACATCTTGATTGGTTCATTTCAAATCCATTGTGGCTCACAGACACGAAATGATGGAAATTATGTTAATGTCTAAACTCTTATGTACTTGACTGGAAGTCTCTCCATACCGTACAAATGGGGAGGAACGTGTTTTTTCACGAGTCAACCATTTCCTATCCCACGTTTGCATATTCTCATACAATGCAGGTATTTTGTCATGCAAGTTTATCACCACTTATGTTTGGAGTGATTTTTGTTCATTCTAGTCATTTCCAGACTATTTTCTGACTGTACCAAATAAACCCATTGCAGTGGGTGGATGTATTGGTCAAACTTTCTGTATTACTGATTGTGGTTTTCCTGTTGACAAGGGTATTCGTTCTACGAATGGGCGTTTTCAACAGTTAAGGTGTGTTGTTGACGCCCAGGATGTGGTTGCTTTAGAGCAGTAGGGCTGATGGCAATCAGGAGGCCAATTTTATGTGGCACATTGTTTTTGATGAATTCACAGATGAGGCTTTGCATTCTCAAACAAGGTTTCTTGCATCTTAGCTGGTTTTAGTAAAAAGGAGAAGTAGATGTAAAAGTGCTTGTAGTGATGCTGAATAACCTAGAATAGTTGTAGAGAAACTGCGGTCAGGGAGAATTAGGGAAGGCCCTGTGTATTTGCTTCACCAATCATGAAATGTAGATCACAAAGGATCTTACTTGAGTGACCAGTGATAAAAAATGCCTTGGTGAGCATGCCCGAGTGTTTGTTAGTCAAACCTTAGATGCTTAAGATGTTAAGACTGAACACTTCATAAGGGCCAAGCTAAGAATTAACAAGTAAATGAATAAAAAATAAAAAGGACAGACAGAAGCAAAAAGCTTCAGACCGTCAGTTTTTCAGAGCCTAAAAATTATATGAAGGCAAAGCATTTTTCTTCTCTGCTGTGGCGTTAAAGACAACTTTTTTCTGTGAGTTGTTTCTGAAGTCTTATTCTTGGCATTCTGTCAAGCAGGTGCTCCGCTTCACCGAGCACAAAGTGAAAACCAATTGCTTTAGCACTGTCAATCTAAAAATATATTGTGCCGCAGCATTGCGGATAGCTTCTAGTATTAATTTATGAAGGTACAGCAGTTCTAAATCACTAATTTGGCACTAATCTCAGCACATCAAGTTATATAAAAATTGTAGACAATCTTTAATTGTATTTGCATACTAGCAAGTTATTTCACGACAGAGGACTTCACTTCTGGCCCAGTTGAAAGAGTTCAACTCCAAAACTACTGCAGCACCATTAAAGAATATTAAGGGTACAAAAATGTTTTATTCCAAAATATGCAACTGCTTTCAAATCATGTTATCCCCTTCTCACCTCCATTCCTGTGCCAAAAAACCATTATCAATGATGCAGAGCCCAAGCATATAAATAAAAACCTAGCAAACACAGCAAATCACTGCAGCCACTTCCATTCTGTAGTCTTATTGTGACTATGGCCTCTTTTGGCATCTGGTTCCAAAGTTTGTCCATCAGCAATTTATTCCACGAGGTCGTGCACACTTCCCAGGGATGTTGTTTTCAGACGCACACTGTAGTCTCACCTCGTCGTGGTGAATTTCAGCTACTCACTAATTTCTAAAACCTTCAGCATTTTTTATTTTCCCAAAAGTGCATTTTTTGAAGGCTTCAACAATCATGTGCATAATATTTAGGTCATATTTGCAATACACATGACATTCAATTCAATTTATCTGTATAGCACTTTTCATTGATAGACTGTCTCAAAGATGCTTTACAGTGAGAGAGGAAGTAAATGAAAGGGCAGTGCCAGCCTAATCCCCACAACAGCAAATGAGGCAAAAAAAACTCCCAGTAGGGAGAAAAATCCTCAAACAGTGGTGGAAAAAAAATTCTCCCCATTGGGAAGAAACTTCAGGAGGAACCCAGCTATAGTGAGGAAGCCCATCCTCTGCGGGCCAGCTACTTAATAATAAAATAAAATAATAATAGAATAAAATGGCCATAAAGTTCTATTAAAGTCCATCTAAACAGTGGCATCGGTAGCTCCAGGAAGTGGCATGTCGAGGATGGAGCTGAACTGGATCAAGACTGGATCAGGACAACAGGACAGCAGCAGCCTGCGCTCATAGTGAGGGACAGGGCTTGGATGGTCCAGGACTCAGGGTAGTGGATGGAAAGATCCTCAAAAAGAGACACAGACAGAAAGTGGATGAGGCACTGGATAAAACTACTGCATATTAATAAAAATACAGTCCTGTGTCATGTGCCAAGCAAGAATTTAGGAGCAGACTGGTCAGGAAACAGTCAACACCCCTCCATCCACTTCTTGCAGCGCAGAGGCCCTAAACTTTCACCAGGCTGCAAGATCACTTTTTAAAAAAAATTAATTTGGCATCTCGAATCCCAATTGAATCTGGAATGCCCAATTGGTAAAGTATGTACAAAGCTTGCTCGTTTGCGACCCCTTGTTGTCAACTCAGGAGAGTGAAGACAGTTCTCGGCTCTCCTCCGAAGCATGTGCCTGTCAGCCACTGCTTCTCACACACTCATTGGTTGAATCTTCGCAAGTTCAGAATGAGGATGGAGGATACTCAAACTTGAACAAACTTAGAATCTTCCTAAAAAAGCTATTAATTTATTTCCCTTTCCCGGCAGTCCCTTCCCAATTTGAAACACAGTAGCGAAGCCAATTGTACGATACTCTGAAAAAGCTGCCGACCACTGCCGGTTGGAACGACCGAGATCACTTTTGATTTTCTAAACACTAGTACCACTTGGGCCTCCCTGGTGACTAAGACTGTAGCAAGCCCCACTGGCACCGTTAATGCATGCTCAGTGCCACTGGTTCCACATGGATTTGCCTAACACTACCACCATTATCATATGGACCTCCCCAGTGACTAAGGCTGTAGCAAGCCCCACTGGCACCGTTAATACATGCTCAATGCCAATGGTTTCATGTGGATTTACTGAACTCTGGCTTCCAATATCTTGTGAACCTATCATAAAACTAAGTTGTAGTCAGTCCCACCAGAGCCAAATAAATGTTTATGCTTAACTAATCATGAACTAATCATAGGCTTGACTAAAAAGGTAAGTTTTCAGCCAACTCTTGAAGACAGAGAGTGTGTCTGAAGCCCGAATTTGCCTTGGGAGAGTGTTCCATAAAATTGCCGCTTTCTAAGAGAATGCTCTTCCTCTAATTGTAATTCTAGATATATTTGGAGTTTTCAAGTACTCAGCACCTTGTGAATGAAGTAATATTGGCAGGGAGTAATGAATGAGAAGACTGAAGATATTCCGGGGCCAAGTCATTTAAAGCTTTGTAAGTTAGTAGTATTATTTTGCACTCAATTCTAAATTTTACAGGCAGCCAATGAAGACTTTTGAGCATCGGGCTAATGTGATAATATTTCTTAGTCCTAGTCAGAACCCTAGCTGCAGCATTCTGCACTATTTGAAGATGTTTCAGGGCCGAGCTAGTGCAACCAGACAGCAAGATACTACAAAAGTCCAGCTGAGAGGACACAAATGCGTGCACCATTTTTTCAGCGTCCTGAGAGACAACATTTTTCTGAGTTTAGATATTTTTCTATGATGGAAAAAAGCCACTTGAATTATATTGTTGATGTGAGTCTGGAAAGAGAGTTCTGAATCAAGGATCACGCCAACGTGTTGAACAACAGGTTTGGCAGAAACAGAAAGGCCATCTAAGTTAAGAGAAAACTTAATGAAAGAAGTGGACCAACAACTTATGGACTGCTTAGGTGCGTACTGCTCCGTGTCCATAACTGTGGTATGTTGTTAGCATGGAGTAACAAACAGCTTCTGCGCTAGTATATGACGGAGGGACAAAAGCTCCAGGCTCAACAGTCTTTTCGGACAGTCAGTTGGGACCGATCCAGGCTTTGTCTTCAGATATTTTACAAAGCCTTCGTTTGAGGCCAGTTTTTAGTGCTAACTATCGTTAGCGGTCCTGCTAGCCACCCATAACACACTAGCTTCACTTACACTATTCGCCCTTATATCGTTACTTACAGCTTGTGCCTCCGAGCGCTTGATCGATGCAACCACTTCAGGTTTGAGAAGCAGGTGAAACGCTTATCCACCGTCAAATTATCCTTTATTGACAAAGCTGTCTTTGGTGAAACACTGAGCACAGACAGCTAACGTTCCCTTTGGCCGTGGCTGTTTGCTGCCAGCAAACAAAAAAGCTACCCACTGATTTCTAGTGGCATCGTCTTTTGGAAGAGAAATGGGTGCTTTTCTTCACGTCCAAAAATAAATGGACAAGCAGCTTTGGGAGAGATACTTTGAGAAGCAGCTGAAACACTTATCCAGCGTCGAATTATCCTTTATTGACAAAGCTGTCTGAAGTGAAATGCTGTGCACAAACTGCTAACGTTCCCTTTGGCTGTGGCTGACAAAAGCTACCCACTGATTTCTGGAGGCATCCTCTTTTGGAAGAGAAATAGGTGCTTTTCTTCGCATCCAAAAATAAACAGATGAGCAGCTTTGGGAGCGATACTGAAAAAACTGCACCTCAAATTATCTCAGGTTCTTCTTTTGTATTTCTGGAAGTGTAGACGCTACTAAGGCATTGTATGATCCGCGGTTGTTTGTGCCTGCTAGAATAGTTTCCCGTGTGGGCAGGTCCAGCGGCGTGATTGCCTTTAGCTAGGTCTGTATTAATTGGACAGCACAACCTGACATCAGGTTTTGCCCAGATCTCGTGAAGATCTCGGGACGAGCTATTCAGAGAGGAAATCATGTTCACCAAATCACGTTCTTGGATTACGGCAAAACCCCTGTATGTTATGTTTAGAAACTTTACAGAGGAATATGGACATCCAATATTATAAAATGACTTATATGTGTTAAAGAAGGATCAGCATAATAGGTCCCCTTTAACACTAGTTTGAGGCTGGATGGAGAAAGAATCAATTAATTCCTCATTCGACCTAATGTTCTGCAGCGTTTCAATGCGAGCTTACAGCTGTGAAACCTTTTCAGCTAAGCTAGCATATGAGATACATTTCTTGCAAGTAAAAGTACTGCTAGGAGTAGAGGAGTCGTAACAGAACATATTACATTCAGAGCAGAAGACGGGAAAAGAGTTCGGCGAACAAGGGGAATCAATCTTGGTTGGTTACTTATTAGCAAGATTCCGGCATTGCCCAAATCAAAGGTTCACCTAACGGGCGTCTTGCAGAGGTGTAGGCCGCGAAAAAAGCGCAATATTGGCGACTGTATTCCATCGAAAGCAGAAAAACTCTCAGATTTGGTTACAAGTTTTAAAAACCTAACTTTATATTAACAGGAAAATTTGAAGGTTAGAAACGCTCAGCACTAGGCCTACAGGTGCTACCGAAAAGGCATGACATTGTACAGTGCACTTGCCTACCCATAGTGCACATTTAAGTAATTTAATTTATATTAAAAGAAGAGGAAGGAAAAGACTTATAATAAGATCACAACATTTTAAAAGGAATTCAATAATGTGTGCCTGGTTCTCCTGCCTAACAGTTGTATTTTTGAGTTATTTAAAGCTGAAGTCAGGAAGATTTTTTTGGTCATATTTACTGAAACTGTCACTATGCTTAGACATGCGAATATGAAAGAGGTGATTTTAGAAAAAAATCTGCGACTTTATCTCCACTCGCTGCCTGTGCTGTGATCTGCGAAATTCTACCGCTGCCGGCTCAATTAACCAATCAAATCATTAGCACGCCCTTCAAATATGCACGAAAAATCGAGGAAGGGACTGGTTTAGATCTCAGCGCAAATAGGGGAGGGGCTTGAAAGTTGCACTCATTCAAAAATCTGACTTAGTCCTCTTGGTCAAGCAATCTTCCCAACTTCAGCTTTAAGACATCCTCTAGACGAGAGCAGGGATTCCCAACCTGTGGTGCGCAAGCTGCCGCTAGGTGGTGTGCGACATGAGAAGGGTAATGGCAGCCTATTGTGTTTTATTCTACTGAAAAATAAATAAATCATGTATTATTTCAAATGGAGTTTCAAATGTAACAAACAGCTCAAACATAGCAATTCGGATCGCTCAAAACATTGTTTCAGTCCCACAAAACCTGCACCTTCAGACAATTCTAGCGCGCATATGCGTTTTCCACAGTCAATGTGGCAACGCCGGTATTCTGTCAAATTTTGCTCCCTTGTCAAAAAATGCTACCTTAATGTAAAGTGATCGTAAAGTCTTTGTTTTCGACTTGATATTGCAATATGAATCAGTTTACAGTACTTACTTTGTTATTTGTTAGCTTATCATAACAAAAGCAGATTTTATAACGAGTTGGATAAATTTGTTCAAAGATATAGCTATGCCCATATACGCCATTATCATCTAATTTCTCCATTTTCAGGAAAACCCAGCATGTGCATGCAAATATACAGTATCTCACAAAAGTGAGTACACCCTTCACATTTCGACTATTAATTTAGTATATCTTTTTAAGGGACAACGTTACAGAAATGAAAACTGAATATATTCTAGAGTAGTCATTGCACAATAGGTGTAGCAGTGTTGATTTACTGCACTGTCCAAATAACTGAACAAACTGTCACTATTTCCAAAATGAGTGGCAACAAAAGTGAGTACACCTCACCGTCAACATGCCAAATTGTGTCCATAGCGTCAATACTTAGTGTGACCGCCATTGTTGTCCAGCACTGCCTTGATTCTCCGAGGCATGGAATTCACCAGAGCTGCACAGGTTGTTGCTGGGATCCTCCACTCCTCCATGACAACATCACAGAGCTGGTGGATGATGGACACCTGCTGCTCCTCCACCTTCCTCTTGAGGATGCCCCACCGGTGCTCAATGGGATTCAGGTCTGACATACTTGGCCATACCATCACCTTCAGCTTCTTCAGGAAGGCAGTTGTCATCTTGGAGGTGTGTTTCGGGTCGTTATCATGTTGGAAAACAGCCGTGCAGCCCAGTTTCTGAAGGGAGGCCGTCATGTTCTGCTTCAGAATCTCACAGTACATGTTGGATCCATTATTCCATTATTGAAGTGCAGCTCCCCAGGACCTGAAGCACTCATGCAGCCCCAGACCATGATGCTGTCACCACCATGTTTGACTGTAGGCAGTACACACTTGTTTTGATACTTCTCACCAGGGCGCCGCCACACATGCTGGACACCATCTGAGCCGAACAAGTTTATCTTGGTCTCGTCAGACCACAGAACATGGTTCTAGTAGTTCATGTTCTTGGACTGGTTGTCTTCAACAAACTGTATTCGGGCTTTTTTCTGGGCTAGCTTCAGAAGAGGCTTCCATCTTGGCTGACGGCCATGCTGACCACTGAACCTCTTCGGTCGACCCTGACGAGGCCTTTTCCGAGCAGAACTCGTCTTGGAAAACCGCTGGATAACCTTGGCCTCCGTGCTGTAGCTCAGTTTCAGGGTTTCACAGATCTTCTTGTAGCTTAGACCATCTTTGTGCAGAGCAACAATTCTCTTTTTCAGATCCTCAGAGAGTTCTTTCCCATGAGGTGCCATGTTGACTCTACAGTGACCAGAATGAGAGCATTGCACCTAAAGCACTACAATTTAACTCTTCAACATGTTACACAACCTCATATGGCCCAGTCGAACAGACAAAAGCATGAACATGAAGAACAAGTCGCGTTTCATTGCTTGGTTGACCATTATCAATTGGGGTGTGTACTCACTTTTGTTGCCATCCATTTGGGAAATAGTGACTGTTTGTTCAGGTATTTGGACAGTGCAGTAAATCTACACTGCTACACATTGTACCATGACTACTCTAGAATATATAGAAGTTTCACTTCTGTAGCATTGTCCCTTGAAAAGATATAATACATTAATTGTCAAAATGTGAGGGGTATACTCACTTTTGTGAAATACTGTATGTGCGCTTACAGGTCGAAATGCGCATTGAAAATGCATCTATTTTTATGATTTTTGAAGATACTTAAGATATGAGCAAGGAAACAGCCCGAGATTTTAGGGTTGCGCAAGCGCAGAACCGCGAGGTAGCAGTAGCAAGTGAAGCAAAGGGAAAAAAATCCGTCCATGACATATAAAGTGACAGTCCACCAAGTGAGTCCCAAATAAGCCACAAAAAAGTACCCCGCAATGATGAAGCAATAATGAAGATAAAAGACGTCATTAGAGAGCAATAGAGCTTCATACATTAGTTCGTGTAAGAATAACGGGAAACTCTTAAAATGCAATTACAACCATATTTTCTTAATTTAAATATAATTCAAAAAATAAGAGAACACTTAAAATTTATGTGGCAGTGTCACACATTAGAAAAATTGAAGAAAATCATCTGTAGGCTTTTAATTCAAAACTCTTATTTAAATTAAAATTCACTCTCTTATTTCTCTTTCATTATTTTTTGTATTAAACTTGATGCACTCAATTAGGTTATAAAAGACTGTGCCTTTTTGATCAGTTGTCTGTTGGCCGTTTAATTGTGGGCTGGCTCAGCGACCATACTTTTTTTTTTTCATATTATTCTCCTCACCTTTCAAATGTGACAGCACAATTGGCCTATTATTGCACATTCACTAATGAACAGGTGTGTATTCTTATATTTTGTTGTATTAAACTTGATGCCCTCAATGAGACTATAAGTAGACGGTGCCTTTTTATGTGTTGGGCGTGGTGGTGCGTCAGCTAGGTCGGGAAGTACACGGTGGTGCGCGGCCTAAAAAGGTTAGGAACCGCTGCTCTAGAGGTAACGGCGCAATGAGATTTTTAGTGGAGTGGGTGGGCCTCTGACCCTTAAACACATAATTGCTGTCAAGCTGCCTGTTTCACATCTCTTGATTATTAATCATACGATAACTGAATAATCAAGACCAATATATAGTGCTGTGAAAAAGTATTTGCCCCCTACCTGATTTCTTAATTTTTTTGCATATTTGTCACATGTAAATATTTCAGATCATCAAACAAATTTAAATAGTACAGAAAGATAACCCAAGTAAAAACAAAATGCAGTTTTTAAATGATGATTTCATTTATTGAGGAAAAAAAGCTACGCAAACCTACCTGGCCCTGTGTGAAAAAGTAATTGCCCCGCCCCCCCCTTTTGTAAAATCACAAATTAAACTGTTAGCCGGAATGTGAGAAAATGCAGGTGACAGTTAAGAGGTTAACTGTGATTAACCACACTTTTGAGTTTAATTTCGCTAACCACACCCAGGCCTGATTACTGCCAGACCTTTTGAATAAAGAAATCACTTAAACAGAACTGGCCTGACAAAGTGAAGTAGGTTAAAAGGTCTCAGAAAGCAACTCATCATGCTGTGATTCCAAGAAATGTAAGAACGGATGAGAAGCAAAGTCATTGACATCTATCCGTCTGGAAAGGGTTACAAAGCCATTTCTAAGGGTTTGGGACTCAAGCAAACCATGGTGTGAGCCATTATCCATAAATTTGAACAGTGGTGAACCTTCCCAGGAGTGGCTGGGTTACCAAAATTACTCCAAGAGCACATCAACGACTCATCCAGGAGGTCTCAAAAGAACCCAGAACAAAATATAGAGAACTGCAGGCCTCATTTGCCTCAGTTAAAGTGAGTGTTCATGATTCAACAATAAGAAAGGGACTGGGCAAAAATGGCATCCTTGGGAGAGTTCCAAGGTGAAAACTGCCACTGGGGCTGCTTTGCTGCCTCAGGACCTGGACGACTTTCCGTAATTGATTGAACCATGAATTCTGCTCTCTTCCAGAAAATCCTGAAGGAGAATGTCTGACGATCAGTTTGTCACCTCAAGCTCAAGTACACTTGGGTAACACTTGGGTTATGCGGCAGGACAATTATCCAAAACACACCAGCAAGTCCACCTCTGAATGGCTTAACAAACTCATAATGAAGGTTTTGAAGTAACCTAATCAACGTCCGGACTTAAATCCGGATGAGATGCTGTGGCATGACCTTTAGCAGGCCGTTCATGTATGAAAACCCTCCAATGTGGCTGAATTAAAACAATTCTGCAAAGAAGATTGGGCCAAAATTCCTACACAGTGATGTGAACTCATTGCCTGTTATCGCAAACGCTTGATTGCATTTGTTATCACCGAGGGTGACACAACCAGTTATTGGGTTTAGGGGGTCATTAATTTTCACATGGTGCCAGGTTGGTTTGGATAGTTTTTTTCCCTCAATCAATGAAATCATCATTGAAAAACTGCATTTTGTATTTACTCAGGTTATCTTGGTATAATCTTAAAATTTATTTGATGACCTGAAACATTAAGTGGAACAAATATACACAAAAAAAAATTGAAATTAGGAAGGGAGCAAATACTTTTTTACGGCACTGTACGAGCACTGTAATTAGAAAGAAATCATTAAGAAGTTACAGAGATCACCAATGGGCTAAATTGACCATGTGCTTGACTACATAACATTTTACTTCAAGAATTTCTCTTAATTGCCATTCGTGCAATCTCGTATTGTAGCCTTGTCCTATTATGCAAAGCTATATATCTGAATCATTAATGGCAATGCAGCTTAATGTTGCTCTGTCAAGCCAGACAGCAGTATCTGCAAATTTCTAAAAATTGGGAAAACCCGCCTTGACCCTCTATAGCACCAGCTCCATCTATTTTTAATTATTAGCCTGATCAATACACATGTACCGATTTATTGCACGTGAAAGTTAGTAGTATCTACAAAAGTAGGGAAAGAGGTGCAACAAAATTATAAGGCCATTTTCTCAGTTTCACTATTTTGCAGATACTGCCGTTTGGCTTGACAGGGCAGAATGGTTGTTCAGTAATGGAGACGTAAATGGGAACAGATCTGGAAAAGTAATGCGCTTTAAGACGAGGTGAGATCAGGGCTATAATACCTCCGATGTCAAATCAAGGGTGGAAGCAGACCATTGAGCTCCAAAATGCAAAAAAAAAACAAACAAAAAAAAAACACCCCATACCTGTCCAAAAATTCTGGGCTTGAGAATGCGTGTATTTGCTCTGCTTTTTTTTAAATAATGTTTTTTAAAAACTGTTATGTTTCTGTCTTTGCCATGCCCTTGCCCTATGTTTCCGTCTTTGCCATGACCATGCATCATGATTCATGTCCCATGCCCATGCATCAAGTTTAAGTTCTGTGCCTGGCCTTGTGCCATGTTTAGTTTGTCTTATGTGTTTAAGTGACCACTGCTTCGTCTGACCATTCTTAGATCAAGTGTTGTATTTTTGGTAATTGGATTTCATGTCTTATTATTATCCCCCGCCAAGAAGTGTGGGGGATATAGGTTTGACCTCCGTCCGTCCGTCCGTCTGTCCGTCCGAAATGGGGACACATTTACACAAAAACTACCGTAGCTAGGATTACCAAATTTTGTTTGTAGCTTTGTGACATGATTACCCAGGTCAAGTTCGAAAACCAGATCCGTACCGCCATTTTATACCGAGTTATTGCCTTTGTCTCGTTTATCTAACTTACTGTTCAAATGGGACAGGTTTTCTCAGAAACTACTGTAGATAGGATTACCAAATTTGGTTTGTAGCTTTGTGACATGATTACCCAGATCAAGTTCGAAAACCAGATCCGTACCGCCATTTTCTACCGAGTTATTGCCCTTGTCTCGTTTATCTAACTTACTGTTCAAATGGGACAGGTTTTCTCAGAAACTACTGTAGATAGGATTACCAAATTTGGTGTGTAGCTTTGTGACATGATTACCCAGGTCAAGTTCAAAAACCAGATCCGTACCCTCATTTTTTACCAAGTTATTGCTCTTGTCTCATTTATCTAGCTTACTGCATGGTATGTTCAAAGGGGACAGGTTTTCTCAGAAACTATTGTAGATAGGATGACCAAATTTGGTGTGTAGCTTTGTGACATGATTACCCAGGTCAAGTACGAAAACCAGATCCGTACCGCCATTTTCTACTGAGTTATTGCCTTTGTCTCTTTTATCTAACTTACTGCATGGTATGTTCAAATGGGACAGGTTTTCTCAGAAACTACTGTAGATAGGATTACCAAATTTTGTGTGTAGCTTTGTGACATAATTACCCAGGTCAAGTTCGAAAACCAGATCCGTACCGCCATTTTATACCGAGTTATTGCCTTTGTCTCGTTTATCTAACTTACTGCATGGTATGTTCAAATGGGACCGGTTTTCTCAGAAACTACTGTAGCTAGGATTACCAAATTTTGTGTGTAGCTTTGTGACATGATTACCCAGATCAAGTTCGAAAACCAGATCCGTACCGCCATTTTCTACCGAGTTATTGCCCTTGTCTCGTTTATCTAACTTACTGTTCAAATGGGACAGGTTTTCTCAGAAACTACTGTAGATAGGATTACCAAATTTGGTTTGTAGCTTTGTGACATGATTACCCAGGTCAAGTTCAAAAACCAGATCCGTACCCTCATTTTTTACCGAGTTATTGCTCTTGTCTCATTTATCTAACTTACTGCATGGTATGTTCAAAGGGGACAGGGTTTCTCAGAAACTATTGTAGATAGGATGACCAAATTTTGTGTGTAGCTTTGTGACATGATTACCCAGGTCAAGTACGAAAACCAGATCCGTACCGCCATTTTCTACCGAGTTATTGCCCTTGTCTCTTTTATCTAACTTACTGCATGGTATGTTCAAATGGGACAGGTTTTCTCAGAAACTACTGTAGATAGGATTACCAAATTTTGTTTGTAGCTTTGTGACATAATTACCCAGGTCAAGTTCGAAAACCAGATCCGTACTGCCATTTTCTACCGAGTTATTGCCCTTGTCTCGTTTCTTCAACTTAGTGCATGATCTTTTTAAAGGGGCCACATTTACACAGGAATTATTATCCGCTGCCACAAAGTGGACCAGGATATAGATTTCATCTCAGTTTGTCCATCCATTCATCCGTCCATCCGAAACTGGCGAAAAAAGCTCCCATGATCTCAAAAACTGTTTCAGGTGGCCAAACCAATGTTGGTGTGTAGTTCTGGAACATGAATACCTTGTTCAAGTTTGAAAGTTCAGAACCATACTGCCAAAGCCTGCCATGTAGTTTTTTATCCCCCGCCAACACGAAGTGGGAGGGGGATATAGGTTTGACCTCCGTCCGTCCGTCCGTCCTTCCTTCCATCCGTCCGTCCGAGATAAAGGGGACAGCTTTACTTAGAAACTACTACAGATATAGTAACCAAATTCGGTGTGTAGCTTCAGACCATAAAGGCCTTGATCGAGTTCGAAAATAAAAAGCGCATGATTGGCGAGGGATGTTGTAGACCATGTCGACTTGTTTTTCATGTTTTAGTTTTCATAGTCTCCTTTCCATGTTTTCTTTTCATAGCCATGTTTCATAGTTTCCATGCCATGTTTATTTTCCATGCCTTGCACTTCGTCTTTCCCCCGTCTTGTCATGAGTGTATCTTTGCTCACAGTCCCCTGTCTAGCATGCCACTCATTCGGGTGATTTATTGGTTTCTGGGTTTCAATCTTCTTTCATTATCTTGTGTTCTTTCTTCCCCTTACTTTTACTATCTTACTATTACATACTAACTGGTATTTGCTAATTACTAACCAACACTAGCCCTGTATATTTTGACTAACTTTCTAACAAGCCCTCGGGATTGTATAGCTGCACTTACTAATTGACTAACGATCTCTCAGCAGTCGCCCTATTCTAGTCTCCGCCTCCTTGCCTTTCCCTATTATGTCTGCTGTGATTTTCTGTGGGTCTCCACAAATGCTTTGTGCTTTCCTTTCTCTAAACTATGCACTTTTTAGTACTTAGTGACTGGAGCTGTTTGTCTGTCCATAGGTTTGTCTTGTTATCCCTGTCTGCGTTTTGGCTATGGCCAAATTCATGTGATTAGTTTATTACCTTCGCCAGCGACTTCGCTGACGAAGGTAATGTTTTGATCCCCGTGTATTTATTTGTTTGTGTGTCTGTCTTGTCTGTCTGTGTGTATGTGTATCGAATAACTCAAAAAGTACCAAACGGAATTTCATTAAATTTGGTGGGTTGATTTGGCATGACCTGAGGATCAATCAATTAGATTTTGGGAGTGATCG
The DNA here is from genome assembly GCA_029721435.1 of Gymnothorax reevesii. NCBI lineage: Eukaryota > Metazoa > Chordata > Actinopteri > Anguilliformes > Muraenidae > Gymnothorax > Gymnothorax reevesii. The sequence goes on from CM056575.1 coordinate 34,344,465, forward strand.
GGTCAAAGGTCAAGGTCAAGGCCACGAAAAGGTCAAAACCGACTTTCAGCCATATCTCGGTCAATTTTTATCCGATCGGCATGAAACCAACGCCAAAATGTGCAGAATTGTATACCCGATCCTGTGATGTGAAACACGGTACAATGGGGTCAATACCCTTCTTAGCGGTTGGGGGTCAAAGGTCAGGGGGGTCATTACCTTTCGAACTTAAAGGTGTATTGATGTAAAAAAAATAAATATCGTACTCTTCTCATTCATCGATCATTTAAAAAAATAAAAATTGGTCCTCAGAGTTATGTGGCGAGGGATTCAGTGGCGTCGGCGAAGGTATGCGCTCTACCGAGTGCCCGTTCTAGTTCCTAATGTGTCGCTCCATGATTATTGTTCCATTGATTGCACCTGTGTTCCCTGATCATGTGTTTTTTTTTTTTAATTTATTCGGCATGATTGTAAACATTTCATGACAATTTCAACACGACACAACATGTATCATGACCAAAAGGGTTGCGGGAGAAGCGAAATCGCTTATCAGAGTCCCGCCCCCAGCTTCCAGAAAAAACAGTTAGGTAATGGTTAAAATATCATAAGGATTATAAATCACAGCAGAGTTAATGTCCATGTACACTACGTTTTAACGTCAGAAAGTAAGATCATGAAAATTTATGAATATCATAAGAATTAGAATTGCTGATTAAGTGAGTGTTCATATAACGTAGATTCAAATGCCACTCTTGATCCAAAGCGCCATTATCCCGAAAACCCCATTCTTGATCACCGAGATATGTATATTAGATGTCTGTTTGATTCACTTCCTTGTCAGATCGTTCTTCCGTGTTACCTGTGCTACGCTTCTCTCGCCTTGTTTCATTGTGATTTATCTTTCTGACTGGACCGCCCTAGACACCGAGCTATGCCTATTCCCTGTACTTTTGCCGCATTTTTGTTTTTTGACCTCTTTTGTCTGACTACGATTTTTGGTGCCCTGTGTATGACCCTGGATTTCACCCATTGGACTCTGTTTTTGGATTGCGGATTTTGTACTGTCGCCAACTCTGTTGGGAGGTGTCCCCCTTCAGAAATAAAGCCTCCTTTTTGTATTCTACTGGTTATCGCTATTGGTTCATTTCGTAAAACCCAACATTATGATCTGACCAGGACGGAGCCAGCGACTAACCAGCCTCTGCAGGAGGCAGTTAAAGGACAGGGAGTTCAGCTCGAGTTTCAAGAGCGTCAGCTTCGCGCTCTCATGCAACACATGCAAACTATGAGTCTCCAGATGGCATATCTCACTCGCTCGGTGCAAGACTCTTAGCTACTGCATGCTCCCCAGCCAGCTGTCCACGCCATGCCTGTGTCTGCCTCCACTCCACCACTGCCTGTCTGTGAGCCAAGCCTGCCTCCACTTGAAAGGTACAATGGCAACCCTGGTGCATGTCGAGCGTTCCTAACCCACTGTGACCTCATCTTCAGACTACAGCCCTAATCATTCCCTACTGAAAGAGCTCGGGTTGCCTTCATCATCACGCAACTGACGGGAAGGGCCAAGCAGTGGGCTACGGCTGCATGGGAAGCAGATCTACCCTGTGTACAGTCATCCTGTTTACTGGGATGAGGCAGATTTTCGACCGCACTAAGTTGGGTCACGAAGCAGGGCGAGAAATTCTACGCATTCGCCAAGGTAGTCATTCGGTGGCCGACTACGCGATCGATTTCCAGACCCTGGTGACCAACCGCAGGTGGGGGCGAAGAGCCTTGTATGACACCTTTTTTAACGGACTCTCTGAAGCTATAAAAGAAGAGCTAGTTCCTCGTGAACTTCCGGAAGGATTGGATGATTTGGTTGACTTAGCTATTCGAGTGGATGCTCGTTTAGAAGAAAGCAGACGGTCTGTTCCTTGCAATCGGCTACTCCAGCGCTGCCAGACCACTCCACCTCTACCACCCCCTCCTGGCGGCAGCCCTTCTCCTGAGGTGGAACCCATGCAACTGGGACGTACCCGCATTCCTGTGGAGGAGAGGAGCCGCTGTTTCTACTGTGGCAAGGAGGGACATCACATTGCTCAGTGTCCCAACAGGAAGAGTTCCCCTGGTGCCAAGAATGGAGCAGTGATTGGGATGACGCCAGTTCGGGAGTCCAGGAGCCGCACGTGCCTTCCAGTGATTCTGGAATGGGGAGGAGAAAGTAAGTCCACCATAGCTGTCATTGATACTGGGGCTGAAGAGAACCTGATCGATGTGGAGCTGGCCCGTGACTGGGGGATTCCTACCGAAAATATCTTTCCAGACCGAGTGGCCAATTCACTCAGTGGCCAGAAAATAGCCCAGATCACCCATGTAACCAGCCCCATCAAGCTCAAGATCTCAGGTAACCACCATGAAACCATTCAACTTTTCCTCCTTCATTCTCCCCATGCACCTATCGTTCTGGGCCACCCATGGATGGCTAAGCACCTCCCTAATATTGACTGGCAAAAGAACAAAATTAAGGGCTGGAGCTCTTACTGCTCTCTGATATGCCTCCACAACGCTCTGGACACTGGAGCTGTCCTCTTGCAGCAAGCTCATGGTGTTAAATTGCATCCTTTTGCCTATTTTTCTCATCACTTTTCTCCTGCAGAACTATCCATCCATCCATCCATTTTGAACCGCTTATCCGGGGCCGGGTCGCGGGGGCAGCAGTCTAAGACTTCCCTCTCCCCGGACACTTCCTCCAGTTCTTCCGGGGGTATCCCGAGGCGCTCCCAGGCCAGCCGAGAGACATAGTCCCTCCAGCGTGTCCTGGGTCTTCCCCGAGGCCTCCTCCCGGTGGAGCATGCCCGGAACACCTTCCCGGGAAGGCGTCCAGGGGGCATCCGATAAAGATGCCCGAGCCACCCCAGCTGGACCCTCTCGACGTGGAGGAGCAGCGGCTCTACTCTGAGCTCCTCCCGGGTGACAGAGCTCCTCACCCTATCTCTAAGGGAGCGGCCCGCCACCCTGCGGAGGAAACGCATTTCAGCCGCTTGTACCCGAGATCTCGTTCTTTCGGTCATGACCCAGAGTTCATGGCCATAGGTAAGGGTAGGAACGTAGATTGACTGGTAAATTGAGAGCTCCTTCTTCACCACGACAGATCGGTACAATGCCCGCATTACTGCTGCCGCTGCACCGATCCGTCTGTCAATCTCACGCTCCATCCTTCCCTCACTCGTGAACAAGACCCCAAGATACTTGAACTCCTCCACTTGAGGCAAGAACTCTCCTCCAACCCAGAGGGGACATATCACCTTTTTCCGGTCGACAACTATAGCCTCGGACTTGGAGGTGCTGATTTTCATCCCAGCCGCTTCACACTCGGCTGCAAACCACCCCAGTGCATGCTGAAGGTCCTGGTTCGAAGGAGCCAACAGGACAACATCATCCGCAAAAAGCAGAGATGAGATCCTGTGGTCCCTAAACCGAACTCCCTTCGCCCCCTGGCTGCGCCTAGAAATTCTGTCCATAAAAATAATGAACAGAACCGGTGACAGAGGGCAGCCCTGCTGGAGTCCAACATGCACCGGGAACAGGTCTGACTTATAGCCGGCAATGCGAACCAAGCTCCTGCTCCAGTCATACAGAGACCGCACGACCCTTAGTAGAGGGCCCCGGACTCCATACTCCCGAAGCACCTCCCACAGAATGCCACGAGGCACACGGTCGAATGCCTTCTCCAAGTCCACAAAACACATGTGAACAGGTTGGGCAAACTCCCATGCACCCTCAAGCACCCTGCGGAGGGTATAGAGCTGGTGTCTGACCATGCAGTGCAAAAGGCTGCTTTGTCAAAGTTTTTTCAATAGCTATAAAACCCCAGTCTCTAACCTCTCTCAGTGAGGGCAGGATGTATATGCACCAATCAACAATACTATTATGACTAATGACAGGTGAAGTGAATAACAGTCATCATCTTGTTACAATGGCACCTGTCAGTGGGTGGGATATATTCCACAGCTAGTAAATATTTTGTCCTTGAGGTTTTACGATCAGGACGAAAACCGCATTGTTCCTCCTGGATCCGAGGTTCGACTATCGGCCGGATTCTCCTCTCCAGCACCCTGGAATAGACTTTACCCGGGAGGCTGAGAAGTGTGATCCCCCTATAGTTGGAGCACACCCTCCAGTCCCCCTTCTTAAATAGAGGAACCACCACCCCGGTCTGCCAATCCAGAGGCACTGTCCCCGACTGCCACGCGATGCTGCAGAGGCGTGTCAACCAAGACAGCCCTACTACATCCAGAGACTTGAGGTACTCAGGGCGGATCTCATCCACCCCCGGTGCCTTGCCACCGAGGAGCTGCTGAACTACGTCAGTGACTTCAGACCGAGTGATGGATGAGTCAGCCTCTGAGTCCCCAGCCTCTGCTTCCTCTACGGAAGGCGTAACAGCGGGATTGAGGAGGTCCTCGAAGTATTCCTTCCACCGGCCGACATTATCCCCAGTCGAAGTCAACAGCTCCCCACCTCCACTGTAAACAGTGTTGGCAGGGTACTGCTTTCCCCTCCTGAGGCGCCGGACGGTTTGCCAGAATTTCTTCGGGGCTGACCGATAGTCCTCCTCCATAGCTTCCCCGAACTTTTCCCATACCCAAGTTTTTGCTTCCACCACCGCCCAGCACGCTTAGCCTGCCGGTACCGGTCAGCTGCCTCAGGCGTCCCACGAGCTAGCCAAGCTCGATAAGACTCCTTCTTCAGCTTGACGGCATCCCTTACTTCCGGTGTCCACCATCGGGTTCGGGGATTGCCGCCACGACAGGCACCGGAAACCTTACGGCCACAGCTCCGAACAGCCGCGTCAACAATGGAGGTGGAGAACATGGTCCATTCAGACTCAATGTCTCCAGCCTCCCTTGGGATCTGGTCAAAACCCTCCCGGAGGTGAGAGTTGAAAACCCCTCTGACAGAGGGTTCCGCTAGACGTTCCCAACAAACTCTCACAACACGTTTGGGTCTGCCAAGTCCGTCCAGCTTCCTCCTCCGCCAGCGGATCCAACTCACCACCAGGTGGTGATCAGTGGACAGCTCAGCCCCTCTCTTCACCCGAGTGTCCAAGACATACGGCCGAAGGTCAGATGACACGACCATAAAGTTGATCATTGACCTCCGACCTCGAGTGTCCTCGTGCCACGTGCACTGATGGACACCCTTATGCTTGAACATGGTGTTCGTTATGGACAAACCGTGACTAGCACAGAAGTCCAATAACAGTGGGCGTGGGCGTTGAAGTCCCCCAGTAGAACGATGGAGTCCCCAGTCGGAGCACTTTCCAGTACCCTTCCTACGGACTCCAAGAAGGTCGGGTACTCTGCACTTCCATTCGGTCCATAAGCCGAAATGACAGTGAGGCACCTGTCCCCGACCCGAAGGCGCAGGGCAGCGACCCTCTTGTTCACCGGGGAAAACTCCAACACCTGCCGGCTAAGCTGGGGGGCTATAAGCAAACCCACACCAGCCCGCCGTCTCTCACCGCGGGCAACTCCAGAATAGAAGAGAGTCCAGCCTCTCTCAAGGAGTTGGGTTCCAGAGCCCAGACTGTGCGTGGAGGTGAGCCCAACTATCTCTAGCCGGTATTGCTCTACCTCCCGCACAAGCTCAGGCTCCTTCCCCCCCAGTGAGGTGACATTCCATGTTCCCAGAACCAGATTCAGAGTCCGGGGATTGGGTGGCCGGGTCCTCCGCCCACGACTGCCACCCAAAACACAAGGCATCAGCCCCTTCTGAACCCTCCTGCGGGGGATGGGCCTACGGGAAAGCGGGCCCACGTCGCTCGTTCGGGCTATGCCCGGGCGGGTCCCATGAGTGCAGGCCCGACCACCAGGCGCTCGCCTACCAACCCCAACCCCAGATTAAATCATTTCTCGCAAGCTGTTGGACATGAAGCTGGCCTCCATGGAGTGGTGGCATTAGTTAGAGGGCCTCGAACTTCCCCTCTTCCTCTGGACAGACCACCGCAACATTAATACCTTGGATTCCGGAGATGTCTTGACCCTGTGTATTCCGTGACACGCTGCGTATTCGGACGTATCCGGCTTTATCCTGATCATTGACGAATCCGGGGAAATCCGGGCGTGTTTTGAGTCAAGACTTGTTTATCAGGTATCCGGACCGTATTTACGGTAACGCATTTTAAGGCAAATTGAGTGTGAGTACTTTAACTCGTTCCCTACACTCTAAGAAAAAAAGGTTTGTGAAGGGTGCTTATTGGCACCGAAGAGGTTCGCACTTCGTAATGGTTCCTTTCAGAACCTGTGGATGGAGCTGAAACCTATAGGGTGCCTGTCCGCACCCTTGAATAGTCTCATGCTCAACCGCACCAACAATCATTAGCCTAGGACAGGAGTGGGCAATCACGGTCCTGGAGGGCCGGTGTGTATGCAGGTTTTTATTCCTATCAATTACCCTGACTAATTGAGTGAATTGATTGCATGCACAAATATAGATTTACGCAATGATTCGATCAAAGGAAAATGTTTTATGAAGGGAGACAAGACTAGTCTTTGTAGTTTCATGATAATTTAAAGAAATGCGCGTGAAACCTCAGATTTCATAAATGGTTTGGCTAATTGAGACAATCAACTAATTAAAGACCAGGCGTTGGTGTGAAAACCAGGGACAGATACGGCCTGCGCTGCCCACCTCTGGCCTAGGACAATCGATGTGGACAGTAAGATATGCATACGTTGGCTCACTTTGTTACGTGGCTGCCGACATCCGAGAAGATTGTCGTTGGACTAAGATGGATTTGTTTTACCATTTCTTCTTATCATATCTTTTCTGCAGCTGCTTTGATATCTGGTTTATAAACAAGTGCATTTACTTTACATGAAATTCAGATGTCTTCTTTTCAATTTTTTCCCAGTGTCAGTGTGGCGATGCCAACAGAAGTTGAATGCACATAACAAAAAAAGTCTTCATACATGCAAAACTGGGCGGCAATGTGATTGTCATTGAAATGCACTTGTTTGCCCTATTTAAGTCTAAATACAATGCGTAAAGACACGCTTCCTGCCAGCCAGTTCATCGCTCCATGAAACCTCGGAGTGCACTTCTAATGATTATGCAATTATCATCTGTCATTAGTCAATCAGCCTGCACACCTGTTTGTTGTTCCCTCAGAGGGCTACATACATGAGTCCTGTGCGAAGGCTCTTTGTGACGTCTCTTAAATGCCACACAGTAATGGTGCCGTAGGTCTTTTGTCAGACAGTTCCCATGTTTCGTGTATACTAAGCCAAATTATGAACAAGGAGCCGCTTACTTTAAAGCAGTCCTTTTATTTTGATTGTGTATTCCTTTATGTACTGCTGTTTTACCTTCTATCATTGTGGAAACTCATTTCCTTTTTGTTTCATACTGATTGCTACGCTGATGCCCACTGCACTGCTATGTGGACATAATAAAAGCTCAGATCAATCCCTACATCTGTGTTCAGTCCATTGCTTCTGTCCTCTGTACCCATCATTGTGCGCAGGACATGTGACGTTACACAATGATTGATACATGTGTGGAACCTACAGATTATGTTTAGGGTGTGTGTTTGCTTTTGTGTGCGTGCACATGGGTGTTTTAACCAGAGTAACAATCTGTAACGGTGGAAAAAGAACACCCTCTCTGAGGCTGCAAACGCCTATTGGGTGCTTTAAAAAAAGGTATAAGTAAGAACCTTTAGCGGTGCAGACAAGCACCCATTAGAAAAGGTACATATGTGCACTCTCGATGATAACAAGAACCTTAAAAGGTGCTGCTTTGTAGCAAATGTGCGGACCCGTAAAAGGTGCTGAAACAAACCTTTTTTTCTTTGAGTGTACAGCAAGCTGCTGCCAAAGGCCCGGCGAATTCTACCATTCCCTACAGTAAGCCGGTGCCAGCGGCATGGATGACTATTCGCAATTCAATGAAAACACCTAATCAGTTGACAATCGCGGTGATGGGCCACCTGTACTTCAATACTTCCTGATGTGTAATTTTCGGTAAAAGTATTCCAGACAAACTCGACAATTTTTTATAAAAGTATTCCATAGGGAATGAGTGAATGCTATAGGTCATAATTGCATGAAGAAATGTTCCCAGTGTTTCCCCCATTTAATTTTTAGAAGTTAAAACTTGAATCCGTTTTCATATTAACCTTTTAACCAACCAAAGTCTTAAGTGATATCAATATTATGAAGTATAATAGGCATAAGCATAAATCCCAACATGGGCGGGATGCGGGTGGTAGAAAATATACGGAGATATCATGAGCCCGAATATGAATGGTATTTCCTGGGACGTATCGGGAGTTTGTATATGCTCCAGATACTGACGGGTATTCGGAGATATTTTCCCCAGGATACCTCAAGCACATCTGGTATCCGGGTGCGTGTACGGAGCCCAGACAGGACGCGTCTCAGAGCAGTCCCAATCCGGAGTTGGGATACCCCCGGAAACGAGACATGCACAAACCGGTATCCGGAGCGTATCAATCCGTATATCCCCGAATACAGATAATATACGGACGTATCCAAGTCACGATATCTCTGGATCACCAGTGTTTTTGTGCAGTGCAAGCTAAAGTACCTCTGCACAACTAAGAGACTGAATCCCAGGCATGTACGTTGGTTCTTTGTCTTTGCAAGATTCAATTTTGTCTTGAAGAACTGACCCAATACAAAAAACATTAGCATGACTACTTATCATAATTATGTCCTTCTACGTCTGAAGAACCTACTGATACCATTCTCCCTAATGACTTTCTCCTGGCTGTCAACAAGTTTCAGGTTGAGAATGATGTCAAAGAGTGATGTATCCTTCCTGTGCAGTGACCCGTGCTATGGCTAAGAAGGCTCAAGAAGAAGATGATGTGGTGCCGTCCAGCACATTGAATAGTCATGACTCAGGTGGTTCGCCTAACGACTTCGGCCTACTATGGTTTCTCCATTTGAGGACTTATCAGACACGTATATCAGTTCTTTGTTCAGCCAGCCAGATGGGTCTAGTGATTCTGATGCGTCTGGAGACATTTCTCTGTCCAGAAGGCGGTTGATTCAGGAGCAAACTAATGTTCCTGAAATTTGTGTCCTAAAGAGGAGAGTCCTTCCTTATAAAGAAGTAGACGCATTTCCAGTTGGGTATTATCTCAAGGATGGTGTGTTGATGGGGAAGTGGTGCCCTCCTGATATCCCTGCCAATGCAGATTGGGCAGTGGTTCGGCAAATTGTTGTTCCTAAGGTTTACAGGAGTGAGATCTTAACAATGGCTCATAGTTTACCTTTCGGAGGTCATCTTGGTGTTAACAAGACTGTTGATAAGATCATGAAACACTTCTTCTGGCCTGGGCTTCGGAAAGACATTTCCAACTTTTGCAAAACCTGTCACGCTTGTCAGGTAGTTGGAAAACACCAGTTAGACCCACCTGTAGCTCCATTGCAGCCTATCCCAGCAATTGGGGAGCCCTTCTCTAAGGTAATTGTTGATTGTGTTGATCCATTACCCAAGACTAGATCTGGAAATCAGTATTTGTTGATAATCATGTGTGCATCTACCAGATTCCCCGAAGCCATACCTCTTGGTAACATCAAGGTAACTGCAATCTCGAAGGCTTTCATAAAGTTCTTCACGTTGTTTGGCCTTCCCAGGGAAATTCAGTCTGACCAGGGTAGCAATTTCACTTCCGGATTGTTTCAGCAGGTAGTGTATGAACTAGGTGCGAAGCAGATTCTTTCTAGTGCGTATCATCCAGAGAGTCAGGGTGCTTTAGAGCGGTTTCATTCCACTCTCAAGACAATGATGAGGACTTATTGTTATGACCATGAGAAAGACTGGGATGAAGGTGTTCATTTGCTGTTGTTTGCAGCTAGAAAAGCAGTGCAGGAGTCCACTGGATTCAGTCCATTTGAGCTAGTGTTAGGCCATGAAGTGAGAGGACCTTTGCTATTGCTGAGTGATCAATGGCAAGAGAAAGAGCCGCATATCAGTCTGTTAGACTATGTTAGCACGTTCAAGGAAAGACTGTGTGCAGCATGTGACCTAGCCAAAGAGAACTTGAAATCAGGTCAGGGAAAAATGAAAACTTGGTATGATCATAAGGCTAGAAGCCGTGAGTTTAAAACAGGACACAAGGTCATTGTGTTGTTCCCCTTGCAGTCCAATGTATTGCAGGCTACATTTCCTGGTCCTTATGTAATTCTAACAAAACTCAATGATCTCAGTTACATTGTAAAGACTCCAGATAGGAGAAAGCCAAAACAGTTGTGCCACATTAACATGCTGAAGCCTTATCATGTTAGGAATGCTAGAGTTGCAGCTGTCACTTCAGATCCTCCTTTGGTCGAGACTTGTGAAGATGAGGGGGAGTTTCAAGATGATGAACCCAGAATTAAAGCTGAAGTTTTTTCATGTAAATTGTCAAATTCTGAAGTGTTGCAAAATCTTGATGTAAAACTCCAGCACTTAAAACCCTCACAGAAAGATCAGTTTGAGAGGTTGATCAAGAAATATAAAGATCTATTTCCAGATGTTCCAAAGAGAGTTTCTATAGCTTCTCATGATGTAGATGTTGGTGATGCCAAACCAATAAAACAGCATCCGTACCGGATGAATCCTGAAAAGAGAAAGATTGCTGAGAAAGAGGTTGAGTACATGTTAGAACATGATATTATCAAACCCTCTAACTCAGATTGGAGTTCACCCTGTGTGCTAGTTCCAAAACCTGATGGAAGTACTAGATTCTGTACAGATTATCGCAGAGTCAATGCTGTAACTAGAACTGATGTGTTTCCAATACCTAGGACTGATGATTGTATTGATAGAGTAGGGCAAGCAAAGTTTCTGACCAAGATTTATTTATTGAAGGGTTATTGGTGTGTGCCTTTAACTGAGAGGGCCAAGAGCATCTCTGCTTTTGCCACACCATCTGGGTTGTACCAGTATGAAGTCCTACCCTTTGGCATGAAAAATGCCCCAGCCACGTTCCAAAGGATGATACAGTCTACAATCGCCGGATTGCCACACACGGGTGCGTACATCAACGACCTGATCACATGGAGAGACTGCTGAGAAGAACATCTGAAAGATATAGAGACATTGTTCCAGCGCTTAACCCAGACTAATCTGACTGTTAACCTGAACAAGAGTGACTTTGATTGTGCAACTGTCACGTATCTTGGCTATGTCATAGGCCAGGGTAAGGTGACACTCATAAATGCAAAAGTCCAAGCCATCATGGACTTTCCGGTTCCTGACAACAAAAAAGCTTTGCGCCGCTTCCTAGGAATGATCGGGTACTACCGCAAGTTCTGCAGACTATGCTGAGATTGCTCTCAGTCTCACCAACCAACTGAAGAAAGGCGTTAAGTTCACTTGGGATGAATTTGTAGTAATTGAATCCTGCAGTTCCCTAAGGGCCAACTTCAATGACACAGAGGTCTCCATATCTTAGAACAAAAAAGGCATTGTCCTGTAATGTCAGCCAAAAGTATCCCAATGACACCCTCTTGTGAAGAAATAAACTAAAAATGTATGGGTCATAACTTATAGGCAAAATAATAAATTAATTTTTCCATTTCTTGAAAAAGAGTGTTCCTTGGCCCTTTAGAAAAAACTAAAGGATTCACTGTCACAACAACAATAGCAACATAACCTTTGTTATGATTCTGCCTTTTGTGTGCTGTCTTTGTGTTTATGTGTGCTTTACTTTCGTTTTTATATTTTAGCTTTCATTTCGGCCGTCTGATGATCCACTCCCTCTCTGCCAAACTCCAGTGATGTCGCGTGACAGCCTTCAGCATGCCTGCGTCTCGTCGTCCAATCACGTTTCCTCTTTCGGTTTCGGCTCTGGTATTTCATTCATTCCCTCCACCTGTTTTTTATTCTGGGTCTCGCGAAACTCTGGGTGGATGCGTTCTCTGATAGGATAATTACTAATCCGTACTAACCAGCACTTATTTGAGGGTGATTGTAAATATTTAGTCACATTGCATTAACCTTAATTAACTCGTTAGCGAGTGCGTGTGTTTATGGCTTTAGTAAATTCTGCCTAAGCTGTCTTTGATTAATTGCTTTTAAAAGCTGCGCTTTCCCTTGCTTCTCTCGTGGTGCTTTTTACTCGTCACGTTTAGATTATATTAATCTAAACTGTCTAGCTTGATTGATGGTCTAAGCGTCTTGTCTCGAGTCATTATTGTTAACCCGGTTCTCATGTAATCGTTTATTAATCCCATGTGTTTCTGTTTCCAGTCCAGATTGCATTCCGAGTCCCCGCCTCCTCACATGACTATATATGTGGCAGTGATGGGAGGGGACGTCAGACGGAACCTTGTGTATGACTCAGATCTGCATGGTGAAATAGCAGCGCCATGTGCATTCTGAGTAGTTCCTTTGTATGATTCCCCAGTCTCTTGTCTGCCCCTTGTTTAAGTCTCCCAGTGTGTCTGTCAGTCTAGTTAGGTTCAGTTTTTGTTTTTCTAGTTTATCCACTCTTGGAATGAGTATTTCTTTTTTCCCCTGCCTTTGGTAGTGTACCTTAGTCTTCCCATTTGTTCAGTGCATGTGCACAGTGTTTTATTTCTGGCGTGTCTGCCAGTTTTCTCCTAGTGTTTTGTGTTTAATAAACACTTCTGGATCCTGCATCTGGTGTTCTCCTGACCTCTTCTTACAACCTTGGCCTAATTGACAACTCCAGCCTGTTCTGTAAAGCAGGATTACTCAGTCATAACTGCAACAAGTAAAACCTGGACACGTGCTCAAGTCTTGATCATTGACCGAAGAAAAACATCTGTCCTGGGGTTTTCATCAAGTAGCTATCTGGATGACTCAGCAAACCTGCTTGGTGGAACTGGTCCCAGAATATAAGTCAAACAATCATGATTTGTGGTGTTTATTTGTTTCCGTTAACAAAATAATACACTTATAGGTAACAATGGTGTAGTACATGGGTTACGGAGGGAGAAGAGACCGAAGTTGTGCAATGAATTAGGACCTTAAAATGACACATGGACCACGAGGACCACACAACGGACCGCTGGGCAGGACTGCGGGCAGACCATATGATGGACCACTGAGGACTGATCCGGACATGGGGTGGGAATGTTTACGCATTTTTGAAAATGTTTATTGGTTGACTTTTCTGACATAAGGTATCGAAGGAGCGGACTTATGCATAACATCGATATAATGCTCAAGCGGGTAAAGAAAACAAACAAATCTGACAATAGGCACGTGCTTTTATGTGGAGCGAAAGTGAGCGCAAGTCTCATGATGAATTACGTCTTTGTTCAGGAATCGGTTACCATCCCTCCACACCCATTCGCATATTTCCAGACCAAAGTCTTGGTTGGCCTGCAATCCTTATCGAAGTATTAAATTTACTCCAAATTGCGGCCGAGGTGGTTTAATTACCTTCTGTAAATGTTACAACGCACCTGCCAAGGCAACTAGTTAGTAAATCTACTGGCAGTTAGAAATTCAGTCTTACCCCAAATGAAAGCAAATCTTGATGCTATGACAATTATTATGATTGACAAAGCATTGTCCTCATCATTGTCCTCAGGTTTCTATTAGCCTAGGCCAGTGGTTCCTAAGCCAGTCCTCAAGGACCCCCTGCCCCAACGGTTTTTGCTCCAGCTGTACTATTTCACACCTGATCCATTTAAGGGCTTCATGCTGATTGGTTGACAAAGATCTACCTGACCAGGGTGTGCATGAAGGTGCATTGGGCCTTAAATGGATATAGTGTGCAAAAGTAATGCTGCAACAAAAACCTGCAGGACAGGGAACCACTGGCCAAGGCTATGGTAAAATAGGCCGGCACACGGGATAAAAACGTACCACCGCTACTAGGAAAACATTTAATACAGCCGTGCCTTTGTCAAATAGCTAATTATAAATGCTGAGCTCGCTCAAAACATAAAGCATTTTACCAAAAAATTATTTTGCCAACATTTCAAAATGTTTATCAACGAAACAGTGCTCTAGAAACATTACATCTTCACCGGACACAGTCGATATTTAAGAGCACAATCCCCGTGAGGCAGTCAAAATAACGGCAAACAAGACTTCTTTAAGAGCTTAAAACGTTTCTTATTATTTTTATTATTATTATTATTATTTTTATTTTTTTAATATTATTATTATTATTATTATTATTATTATTATTATCACCTCCGCCAAACGAAGTTGGCAGGAGGTTATGTGATCGCCGGTGTTTGTTAGTCTGTTTGTTTGTTTGTGTGTTTGTTTTTTGCAAGATAACTCAAAAAGTAATGCACGAATTTTGATGAAATTTTCAGAGAAGGTGGGTATTAGGACAAGCAGGCGATTACATTTTGGAAGATCTAGGCGAAAGTAAAGCTGAGATATATATGCCAAAGTTCAAAATTTCAACTCTTTGCAATGGGCCGGAGTTCCAATCGCCGTGCTTTTGGGATTTGCTGCCACCTGGTGGAGGTCTGCACTCTCTGAGTGCTTTTCTAGTTATTACCCCTCAGCCCAAAAGAACTAGGGGTACTGTCGTCACGCAGGGCGTCTGTCTGTCAGTCCGTCTGTCTGTAAACAATTTCGTATTCCGCACAATAACTCTAAAAACAACTTCACCAATCACTTTCGTTTTTTGGAGTGCATGTTGGGGGTGAGGAACTACAGAAGCCTATCGATTTTGGTCGTGCTCCTATATCCAATATGGCCACCACAGTCGCCATCTTGAAAGCACATTCCACACAAGAACTCCAAAACGACTTCACCGATCACTTTCATTTTCGGTGTGCATGTTGGGAGTGTGGAACTACAGAAGTCTATTGATTTTGGCCACGCTCTGATATTGAATATGGCCGCCACAGCCGCCATCTTGAAATCACATTCTGCGCATTAACTCCTAAACGACTTCACTGATCACACAGATATAAGTCCAGTCGTGTCACAGTATGGATCCTAACAGCTGGTTCATCGTCACGTCTCTCGAATCAAGGACATTAGTCAAGTCATGACACACTGTGGATACTTACAGCTGACCTCGCTACGTCTCTCGAATCACGGACATTAGTCGAATCATGTCACTCTGTGGATACATACAGCTGCTCCCGCCACATCTCTCGAATCATGGACATTAGTCGAGTCATGTCACAATGTGGATACTTGCAGCCGGTTTTATCACATCTCTTGGATCATGGACACTAGCTAGCCGAGTCTTGTCACAATATGGATACTTCTCTGGCACATCAGCTGGAAAAAGTTCTTAACTTACATAGGAATGGTAGCACGACAGGGAGAAAGTGCTTCGAACTTCACAAGCATTGATAGCAGGTCAGCAGCAAAATACTACAACATTCTCACCCTCACTTTCTAGTGATACAATGCACAAACGATGCACATGCTCAAATAAAGCTCGGGGCTGAGGGGTCCTGCTAGCGATAGCGCGCTATTTTTAGCAATCAATACAAAAACGAATGATACGAACGTATTGGCATATTTTTTTCTGAACGAGTAAAGGAATCCCCAGTCACGTATACGTATGCACGGTCCGGACCACACGGACCACTCGACAGACCACAGAAGAACTGGTTCGGACCTCAAAGACTATGGACCACTGATTCATATTTAATCACGTTAGCACCTTCTAGAGAGTTGTAATCTCACAAATGAGAATATTCATTGCAATAATAAGATTATAGGAATAATCATCTATAGATTATGTGCAATATTTAAAACAAAGATGATCATGATATCCAAGATTTATTTCGCTGTCAGAGGACCACTGAAATGATCCGTGGACCACAAAGCCTTGGTCCGGACCAGTAGCTTCAGCGCCCCTAGTGATAGTAACCAATGGTCTGTCTCAGCGCGGACCACTATGCCGTGGTCCGCGGACCACTATGCCGTGGTCCGCGGACCACTGTGTCATGGTCTGGACCACGGACCTCCGCGCCACTAGTGGTAGTGACCAATGGTCCAAGCTCAGTGACCAGTGGTCCTTGGACAGACTGCTGATTCGGCTACAACCCCCTCTCTCCTCCAAGCATCTACACCATCTTGATGCAATCACAGTTACACTGGGCTGGCCATGTTCCTGACTATTGGTTGCCCAAAAGGATCTTCAATGGTGAATTACAGCAGGGGAAGAGGCCCAAAGGTAGTCAAAAGAAACGCTTTAAAGACACTCTGAAAACATCCCTGAAAGGGTTTGACATCAACCCCGACTCCTGGGAGGAAACTGCACGGGAACGGGACAAATGGCACTCTGCTGTACACCAAGGCGCCATGACATGTGAGGCCAACAGGACTGCTGTGGCAGAACAGAAGAGACAGACCAGGAAGTCACGGGCAAACAGTCTCCCTGATGATGTCTCCCTCATCGCCTGCCCCCACTGACAGCGTAAATTACGTGCACAGATAGGACTGTACAGCCATCTGCGTACTCACCGATAAAATTCACCATCATCAAGACCCCTCCCCCACCCCTTTATTTCTCTTTCACCTTGATGACAACGATGATCCTCATCAAAACCAATGGGCAACACTATTTTCAAAATGTATTTATTTATTCTATTTATTTCTTATCCTCTTAACTGTCACCTGTATTTTCTCACATTTGGCCCGGATTGGTATACCACATTTCAAATGCTCACAGCTCCCATATACAATGGTTCTACTGCACAAAATACTGCGTGTCTGTCGTTGCTGTTATGAGTATTTACATAAAATATATGGCTTAGTCTTCAATTTTGGGACAAACAATGTGGATATCTTGATTGCACAGGTTCTTAGCTTTCGAACAAGACCAAATGGAACAGATAATACATGGTTTGACCGTGACAACACAACTTTGATGATGAGGGATGACAAGTTTCATTGCACTCAAGTATGTGGTGTCTTTGTTGAGAAATTTATTTATTGCATTTGTTATGACTGACATAGGGCAAAAAGGTGGATAGAAATGAAATCCTGAGCATCTAAGCTTTCAAATAGTATACCGTTTGCCTAAATTGGTTGAGGATTTAAGTCAGAGTTTACAAATGAAGGATTCAAAATTTGTTGAAAATTCCGCAGCCCAGTGACAGTTAATAGGTTAATTATTTCTATATTTAATTTTTAATTATTTTCAACTGATGTCGAAAGCTGCTGAATGCACACTGCGTAAATAAACTTTAGCAGAATAGCTGAAGAGGCCAGTTCGTGGCAATATCGTATATGGACGTAGCTAGGACATCCAGGAAAGACGTCTTGGTGATGAACAAGTTACTGTCCCAGACGTCGGCACAACTTTAATTTTGGAACTATTTTGGAACCATAAAGGAACGTCTTGATTTACCCTTCAAACGAGACTCTATTTGATGTAGTCTAGTCACAGGGTAAATGTATATAAGACAGGGATTATTAAAAAATGATTCATGGTGTGGATGCCAGTTCCTAATTTTCCCAAGCACCAGAAAAACTGTTTCTACTCTCTGAGGTCTTTCTTGAGTGAAGACCATGATTGGATCAGTAGTTGAATCACATCTCATAGAGCAGGTTTCACAAGCACAGATTTATCTTAGTAGTGTATCAAGATTTCAGAAACCAATCGCAAGGAGCAGACCCAGTAGTGTCAGAAAGCAACATCTGTAATGGGATGGTCGACAGGCAGAGATCGACATACTATGGTGAGATACTGGGCAGACAGGAGGAACTCAAAAAGCAAAGTGAAGGATAAAACCCAGAGATCAGTCAGCAGCCATGGCAGGAGAGGAGATGGTCAAAAGGTGAGGATAGAGAGGGGTTCGGGACAGGAGACTGACATAGGTCACAGGAAGCATGAACACAGGAACCAGGAATGTGGGAACAGACAGGTAGGAGACAAACAAGGCAAGAAGAGACTATTAGACAAGGCAAGAAGAGAACTGTTAGAAAGGTGAATGATTTAGGCCCTGATACTGTCAAGCTCAACAAGGGCCAGGAGCAGGAATGACACAACAGGTAAGCAAAGTGGGACCAAACATACAGACAGTGAAAAATGTGGCTACACACCCTAATGCACAGAGACACGGGACATGACAATTCTGGAATAAACAATGTTTTTAATTAACTTTAATCTAGGACCACATTGGAACCCAGATTTGGAGTCTCCTTAAACTTCTGAGTGGTCATTACTTGGTCTTCCATGCTTTGTAAAAAAAAGTGGTGCCGTCCCGACATCAAATTACAACCCCAATTCCGAAATAGTTGGGACAAAGTATAAATTGTGAATAAAATCAAAACACAATGACTTTCAAATCACACCAGCCAGTATTTTATTCACAACAGAACAGAGATAATGGAAAATAGTGCTTTTTAAAACATGGAAGTGTCCCACACCATATGCACTAATGCATCCCCATTCTATAAGATATGCTGGCTTTTGAACTGAACAGGAGGGGTGGTCTTTCCCCTCTTTAACCTGAAGGACACAACGCTCTTGATTTCCAACAAGAAAATCAAATTTGGACTCGTCTGACAACAGGACACTTTAGTACTTTGCTACAGTCCATTTTAAATGATCCTTGGCCCACAGAACACGGCGGCACTTCTGAGTCATGCTCAAAAATTGCTTCCTTTTTGCATGATAGGTGGCATCTGTGGATGGCACGGCAGACTGTGTTTACAGAAAGTGGTTACTTGAAGTATTCCTGGGCCCATTTAGTAATGTAAATTGCAGAATCAGGCCGGTGAGTGATGCAGTGGCGTCTGAGGGCCTGAAGATCACAGGCATCCAGTAAATGTCTTAGGCCTTATCCCTTACACACACAGATTTTTTCCAGTTTCTTTGAATGTTTTGATGTTATGCTTTGTCGATGATGAGACCTTCAAAGCTTTTGCAATTTGACGTTGAGGAGCATTGTTTTTAAAGTATTCCACAATTATTTTTATCTAAGCCTTCACAGGTTGGAGGGCCTCTGGCCATCTTTACTTCTGAGAGACTCAGCCTCTCTAAGACATCCCTTTTATAGCCAACCATGTTACACACCTGATGCCAGTTAATTTAATTACTTGCTAAATGTTCTTTCAGCTGATTCTCTTATATATTAATAGCTGTTTTAGCCCTTTTTTGCCTGTGTCCCAACTTCTTTGAGACCTGTTGTGGCCTGAAAATTTGAAATAAGCTCATTTTGTGGATAAAAATGTAAAATGTCTCAGTTTCAACAATTTAAATGTTATCTATGTTTTATTGGAAATACATATTGGCTCATGTGATCTGAAAGTCATTGCATTTTAATTTTATTCACAATTTACACTTCGTACCAACTATTTTGGAATTGGGGTTGTAGTTGTTTGTAATATTCAGCTGAAGTTTGCAGTGCAATTGATAATTTTAAGCAGAAATAAATTAACATGTAAAATTTTGCCGGGGGTTTGCCCTCTAGCATTACCCAAAATACCTAGCCTGCAGAAATGACAGTTTTTTTTTGTTGAATAACTTAATTTATGTTTAATTATTGGTTTTATTAGTTTTCTTATTTAGGTGCTTCGTTTTCACAGCTAATGTTTGTTTGGATTCGGTAGGGCATCACAATTTAGTGGATCATGTTGCTGTTTGTTACGCTCCTTTCCTGTTGTGCCAGGTGGTTTAGGGGAATTGATGTAACCTGTGGAGAGTAATTTCAATTAGAATTCCACATGCTTCCTCATGACAATGCATGGTCATTACATAGAGTACCATTCCCTGGTTCACCACAGTCATTGGTGTAGTCGTAAAATAATTTGGTTGACGTAATCATTTTGTGTAAACACTAGTAAAATAAGTTTAATATACTGACCGCATGAAACTGACGTTTTGTGTTAATATAACTTGACCTGCTTAGTTTCAGTTCATGATAAAACTGAACGGTTTAAGGCAACGGGTTTCCATGCAATAGTGAAGTCAACTAAGTTGCGATAAAAGTGCAGGCTTAGTTTGTGTTTGCAAAACTGGCTCTTGGTGGTTTATCCACATGCCCTTTGTAAAAGAGTTCGTTCTGGATGAGGGCAAGGTGTACAGAATGACAAAGGATTGCTCAAAAATGTTTTATTTTCTTCTTGCAAGAGATTTAAAAAAAAATCATTTCAAATAATGCCTCAAAAAAAAAATGTAAGCTCAAAAATAAAAAAAAAGGAAAATCAACAAACAAACAAGCAATGCTTATTCTCAAGCAAACAGTCTTAAGAAACTGCTGTCTTTGCATGACTGTAATCCAAGGCAGAGCTCACCATAGCATTGTGCCTCACACTATGATAGCCCCTTTTTTTTCTCGCGACTTAAGGCAGACTGATCTTATATGCTTTACACCTGGGCTCTCTTTATTGGACCAAACCAACTGTCTGAAGCACAGGACAAATCTACAACCTTCACCTACAACACAAGTGAAATAAATCTAAGAAAACATTTCCAAAACCATACAGAAAATATTATGCATCAGCTAGTTAAGTATAGTTCATATTTGTGACCATACATCTCTGTACATTAAGAAAATAACAGTTTACAGGTTAATGCAAACCCCCACCCTCTTGGCTATTGTTATGTCCCAATGACATCACCCTCACTATAAATGCAGCACTGCACACCATTTGTCTGTCTGACTAAGTAACATGATTGGTAAGTTGTGTGTCTGTAGAAGCGGTAGAACTGCTGTTGCATTAATAAATGTATGTTTGAACCAAACCTTTGTTATGTCATTTGTAATATGGATTTAATTTGAAGAATGTTTTACAGGTCAAGATTTAATTTCAAACTCCCTGGATACTACATAGCATGCACAGTAGCAAACAGATTGTTTTCAACATGGTTGAAAAGTTAAAGGTGAATATACTGCAAAAGAAGAAACAAGAGTAAATATGTATGAGTATATATATTAAACAAAAATAAATTAATACACTGTGTAACTGAATATAATGTAAGCATTTGAAAATCACGCTCCTTTAGGGCAGACAAATGCTGGTTTTTCACTCACCTGCCATTACCTGGCAGTCAGGCGTGAGGTCTGACCATACAATCGTATTGTCAGTCTGACCATACAATTGCAATCATTGTTCACTTAACTTCCCGGAGGGAAAGAACCAGGGCTGCATTTGGATTTGAGGGTCAGATATGGGGATCTCTGCTGTGGGTGAAGGCTAGACGACTGGTTGGCCTCAATTTCTCAGCTTGCAGCTGGGTGCAGCGAGGTGAGAAACCTAACAGGATCAGAAATAAAGGGTGGGGTTTCTTCCTGTTCCTGTTTTGCCTAATCATTTCTGAGAAATATTGAGCAAAATCTTACAGTAGCAATAATTTTGGCATCAATTCTAAAATTGCCATCATGGAGAATGAAAGGAAAAAAATTCCCCATAATTATGTCATAGAACTGGACCATTTATGCACTGCTTAAATTTCTTGTATTCGTTGACTCATGGCTCAAATCTGGGATGTTCACTTCAACTCTGTAAGCCGAGTAGTTCGCCAATTTTTATAATTCCCATCAAATCAGGACAGACCTATAATAGTGACAAAACCATGAGTGAAATGTCAGGCCAAACAGTGGCAGTAATGAACTATCAATGAGATCAAAAAGACACCCAGCAATCGCACTGACCTCAAGTGCCAGATGTGAGAGACTCCTTGGTCAATACAAGTCTAAAATCAGGGAATTGAAACTCGAGTTGTCAAGTACAGTTGTCAAGAGTGATTCACAATGTGCTGGTGTTTGGACTCAATTCAAGTTAAAGATTGGTGACAGAGTCCATACACCAATAATTTTATTGGCTGATCATTGGCGTAGAACAGCAAAGGCTTTTTTGTGGTCCCTGCTGTAAAAAAGTAGTTTGTTTTGAGAAAGGCACATACATACGCATGTACACAGACACAGTATGTGAGATGCCTCAGCAGCAGCAGGGGTTCATCAGAGAGAACAAGCATCTTCATCTTGAAAACAACGGGGCCAGTGAGGGCGTGGATCAAACGTGAGACACTTCCTTCCCCATCGAATGTAATCGCGAAACATCTGCAGAAACTGGCACTCAGGGGCCTGGCTATGAGCAGCCAGCAGGGACCGTAGGAGGGAGCTCTGCAAGGAGCCACAGGTGAGTCAGCCACCACTGGTGAGATCGCTGCAGCTTTACTCGCCTTTATTCATGTGTTACCACAGGCTAACAGAGTCAGCTTGTGAGAATCAAGCCAAATGCATTTAGTGCAGTGACTTCATTTCTAATTGCTGAAATTACTGATTTGCCGATCTTCTTTTTCAGTTTGTCATACAATAATTTTTTATAGTGAATTGGTATAAGCTGGGAATTTTGCACTGCTGCTGCAATGACTGATGAGCATAATTCACATTATAATCAGTGTGATAATTACAAATATGAAAAACAATAGTTCATAGCAAAAGCTTAGACATAAGTTAGGCATCCAAAGGCAGACAACATTGGAAACTTTTATTTGTCAGATACATAGTACAAGCTGCCTGACCCATTTTAGCTGAATTTAAGGATTGCTTGCTCCTTTTTGCCGGTTAATTTAACTGGCACCTTTTTTGCCAGTTATTTATTCACAATTTTACAATAAGTTTACAACAAAATTCAATATGTGTTAACTGTAAACCACAGTTAAATGCGCGCAGGACTCCACTTACTGTTATAATTACCAGGAAACAATGCGTTAATTTAACAGTTGAATTCAGTCACTTTATAAGTGTGCATATTACTAGCATAAGTAAATTGAATCTTTTTTTTCCTCTCCAGTGCATGAAATTCATTATATTAAATTTTCATGCTAGTGAGTGAGAATTATTTTATTCAAACTTCAATCATGCTCCCCACATATTGATGTACATTAACTCATGTCTTGGTGAATACAGACAAAACAAGCTTTTGCACGGGTCATTGCCACCAAAACCACAAGTCCCACACAAATAGCAAGCACCTCCCTGACAAGTCTATTTGTAGATTTATGCTATTCATTCCACTACTGCACTGTGGTTAAATAATATTTAAAGGGACAAATGACAATGCAGTCATTCCAGAGTTAGATGCAAATTAAAGTTTTTTTAATGTAAAAAAATTCAGCATTGCATATCATATTCAATATCTTGTCAATAGGTATGTCTTTGATGGATTATACAGATAGAGCAAGATCAGTTTGTATTTGCATTAGCAATATTAAAAGAATGACATGTTTCATAAACCCACTTGATTGACATTAAATTATAACATACACAGGAGAACCAAATAAAACGATTGTGCTTTAGTTCTATATTTAGACGTAACTTGGGAATCTAAAAATTCCAACTACTCCCCTTCAAAGAAGAAAAACAAGATTTTAGGTTTCACTAGAAGACTGAGATATTTTTTTGACTGGCTGTTCTTGAGTTTAGATGAACGGTGACTGCAGGTACACAATTAGAGATGGGCAAATGCAAACATATTAATTTGAACATTGGTGAATGGGATTTGAGAAGCTCAGAAAGATACTGTTACACCTATGTTATAGAGGGGGAATCTGACAAAATTGTTAGCAACCCCTCTATTTCCATTTTCAATTTCCATTCCAATTTCCAATCTAATGCGAAAAGGGCCAATATGGGTGCAGATTTTCATCTTAGCCCGACTCTAACACACTTGATTTGATCAATCTAGGTCTTATTTGAACCCCGTGATTAGTCCTTAGTTGAACTAGGTGTTGTAGTGCTGGGCTAAGACAAATATCTGCACCCAAATGGACCGGGGGTGGATAAGATTGAACACCCGTAAATTACGCTCCTTGGATAAAGGGACTGAATTTCAAAGCAGTGCTTTAAATCCATTCACATCCCAATGTCTCCTACAGGAGTGTTGCTGCTGAACAGGAGTTGCTCAGCTCAGCCTGGGAACGGTGTGATAGCCTGAGTCTAAAAAAATCTTCCATCTCAGGAGTGTCACCATCTCAGCCCTACTGTCCTTATGGAGGTCCTGAGGTCCCTCAGCTCTCCGAGCTCCTGCCCGCACCTGTACCGCTCCGGCAACGTCAGCGTGATCCGCGAGCACTACAACCACACGGGCCGGCTGCAGAACCGGCCGTCAGAGAGCGAGGGCATCGGGGCCACCAAGGTCTGCTTCCTGCTCTTCAGCGTGTTCATCATCGTGGAAAACCTGCTGGTGCTGCTGGCCGTGCTTTTCCGCATCCGGCTGCGCCACCGCTGGGTCTACATCTGCATCGCTAACATCACGCTCAGTGACCTGCTGACAGGGGGCGCCTACGTGCTCAACCTCTGCATGTCCGGCAGCAAAACCTTCCAGCTGAGCCCAGCTCTCTGGCTGCTCCGGGAGGGGGCGCTGTTCGTGGCGCTGGCCGCCTCCATCTTCAGTCTCCTCCTGATTGCTGTGGAGCGCTACACCACCATGATGAAGCCCCTCCACCAGAAATCGGCCAGGAAGACGTGCCGCATCTATGGTATGGTCGCCCTATGCTGGTTGTTGGCCTTCGCCATAGGATTCCTCCCTCTGGTGGGCTGGAATTGCGTGTGCCAGCTGGACAGATGCTCCACCCTGCTGCCCTTGTACTCCAAGAGCTACATCCTGTTCTCCCTGGTCATCTTCTTCATCATCCTGCTGGCCATCGGCATGCTTTACGGCGCCATCTACTTGCACGTGCGGGGCAGCACAGAGGTGGGCTGCACCCCTATCCGCCACCGCTCTCTGCGGCTCCTGAAGACTGTCATCTGCATCGTGGGGGCGTTTATGCTCTGCTGGGGCCCTCTCTTCATCCTACTGCTGGTGGACTTCTCCTGCGAGTCGCGCCGCTGTGGCCCACTGTACAGCGCCGACTGGGTCATAGCACTGGCGGTGTTGAACTCGGCTGTTAACCCAGTGATCTACGCGCTCGGCAGCAACGAGCTGCGCCAGGCCATCGGCAGCCTGCTGTTCTGCTGCTGCGTGAAGGCAGGGCTCTGCGATTCTGTCTTTGCCTCCAAGGAGTCAAACAGCACCTCCGGGGGCTCAGCTCGACAGAACAGCCTGCGGAACAGCTTCAGCCGCGTGAGGAACCTGAGCACGAGCCCTGGGGCCCAGCCCTCCCGCAAGTCCAGGAAGCCCCGCCTCAGCTCGACCACGTCCTGCCTGTCGGTGTCAATCGATTAGACCACAGAAACCAGGCATCGCTCGCTCACTGCGCTACCCACGCTACCTTCGCTAACCATCCAACTGCGTCTCCACCCAGTGAGGCAGTTACACCTTCCTCTGCATGATGTTCTGCACAGTGTTTTGAATTTTGTTTTCTTTCTTTAGTTTTTTTTTCTTTGTCTGTTTTCATCTGTTTCTTGACTGGGAGTTATCCACGAGACTAACGGCTGGGCCGGAATCACTGAGTCACAAGCCTAGGCGCACGATACCGCTTGTGCCCACACACACACACACACACACACACACACACACACGCACACATGCACACACACACGCGCATACAGACATACGCATATGCACACACACGCGCACACACATCCTGAGAGACTGCTCTAAAAAATGACTGTTTATAAGTGAGAGGGAACATTTTTCATTAAGAGAGGAGTATCTGGTAAATAATACTGTTATCTCAAGAGGGTTCAGTATTCTTATTTCTATCTTATTTCAGATGTGCAATAATGTGAATTTAAATAAACTTATGCTTGAGAGGAAATTCTGCCTGATTGTAATATTATATTTTGATTCATACAAACAGTGTTGTGCTGACTGTGCTGACTCAGTTCAGGTCAACTGCGCTGACTGCGCTTGCAATATGCATTACATGTGAAAAAAACTGAAATGATTTCTATATTGGGTAAAAGAGTCTATATTTTGTAAATTGTGAAATATTGCTGAATGTAAATGCATATTAAATGTTCTCTTTTTTTTTTACCATGTTCTTTAAATAAATGCACTGTTCAAGTTTAATACTACTGGGCCTGTTCAATGAATACTGTTTCAAAAGTACTTCTGCTATTTTGATGACTAGTTGGTGAATGTAATATTTTTTGTTCATGCTGATTGTGTATATAATCTTGAAACTGAATTACACAGTTGAAATCTTATTAAATATCAATGTAAAATACAAATGTACTCATATTTCAGTCACGTTTTTATGTCTCAATTAATGCATATCCATCCCGTGTTCTCAGGATTTCAATAAATGATATTGCCCAAACAACAGAATTATTATTGAGACGACTCCTCCATTTATTGATCCAGTCTGGCAGAAAATCTGTCTGATTCTCCAACAGGACTGAAAATAAAATCATTGTGTTACAATGACAGTGAGTTTCTAGTAGGCTGAAATGGCCCACAAGGCGGAGCAATACTGTTTTCAAAATGTGAGCCCGTCAGTTGTGCTTGGTGGTTAAAACAGGCTACTTCAGCGTCAGCAATCAGTTTGGGAGGAGTTCAGGGACGCACATTCAAAATTACTCTCGCAGTGAGGCCTCACAATCCCTGGTGTCACATATTACAGCCCAGCTTGTACTGGCCTGAGTTTTATGAAGGCATTTCCACAGCAGGTTATGCTTACATGCAGGGGCCTGATCAAACACTGGGGGCCACTGTTAAGTGATGTGATAATGGAATTCTGACCAACTGTGGCTCTCATCATCCTGGGAGGTCTGTCAATACCTTATCAAACCAGTTCCTTCCTGGCCAGGGCTCGGCGGAGGAACCCAAAGCTTATCCCTGCATATGATTGAGAAGAGGCAGGATCTCACTCAAGATAGTCTGTTAATCCTGAGCAGGGCACAAACAAAAGTCACTCACACACCCACAGCGATGGGAAATTTAAAGCCTTCGACTAGCCTGACATGCATGTCTTTGGATTGTTAGGGATCAGCCAAAGCGCCAGGAGGAAACCCACTTTACCACAAGGATAACATGTAAAAAACATACAGAGAGGCCCTAAGATGGATTCAAGCATACAGCCTTCCCATGAGACGCAACAGCACTACCCACAGTGCCACAGGGAGTCCAGTGAGGTGGTAAGGTCAATTGTTTGTCATGTCGAGGGGTTGATGTCCATAATGAACAATGATACAGTCTTGATTTGACACCAGGCTGCAGAGCGCAGCCATTCATTAGTGCAGAGCATTTGCCATCTGAGCTACCCAGAGCAGAAGTACAACAAAATGCCACTTCTCCAATGACAACATACTCTTCCCACAGGCATGCAGGGATATTTACTTTAATCTGACAGTTCAGCCGGTAATAACCCGTACAACAGTATCACATATGAAAGCAACAGGGGTAATTCTAGCACTTTTAGGATTTACACTTGGCACATGCTCTTATTTTCAACGCAACATCAACTCCTTGCTACTATTGCCCAAGCTAGTCTCCAGTAATCTAAGATCGCATTCTCTTACTTTAAAGAGAGATCACATTTGTGTGTTTACGGGGCGCACCAGAAACTTGACTCTGGAGCCTCCAGAGGGCATGCGGCAAGTATTTGATAAATTCCATCATTGGAACAGTCTGTGGCTGAAATGAAATACCTGCGAACTGAAATGAGAAGGCGGACTTAAAGGAAGGGGGTTTTCCCCTATAGCAGTCTGGACTCTCTCCGTAGTGACGTTGCCGCTCTTCATTCAATCCTGTGGAGGAAATAAAGCCGCCTTTGTGAGGTCCGGCTGAGCCTCTCTACCCCCCCTTCTCCCTTCTCCTCAGGTGACACCCCTTGTCTGAGGTTACACCCACATCCAGTACACCTGAGCCAAGTCCAAAACAGCAGGTCCCCGCTGGCTGTGCCGTCAAATATTTACTCTCCTCTGAACGCACAGCCGATTACAGTCTTCCTACCTGTATGCAGACCTTTGCTCGCAGCGCAAAGTTGATTCTGCTGAATCAAAAGGCTAAGTAATGAGAAATTTTCTAGTGTACTTATATTACCCAGTTTACGTACGTATATATTTCTGCAGCCTGGCAAGTAGATTCAGGAAAACATATCCAAGAACTAAATCATGGTCAGAGGTGAAGAGCTGGAGCCGTCCTTGGGTCCAGTCGTGGACAGAAAAATCATCGAAGAAGAGGTGGAGGCTTTTTATTTCAAGGGCGAACACCTTACAGAACTACCTTTGGACAATAGAGAAAAAAAACAGTCGGTAGGGTATGTTTGTTAGATTGTCCATATTTTGAATGCATTAGTTTTGTGAAGAACCACAAACAGCAAAACCATGCCAAAATGTGTGTCATTTGGGTATCTTACATATTGCAGTTAACAACTTTTTAAGCTACTGTGGTAAATTTATGCAAGGGTCAGCATGTATGCAGTTTTAGACATGGCACAACCTTCCATACAGCCTACCTATTTTGGTCATTTCCTGCAGAACCAGGAGTGACAAAAGGGGGATTGAGCTGATGAGGATCATCGTCGGATTACTACGCCTAGTCCCGAGAATAATGGCGAGGAAGTGTATGCATGTTTACTACACCCAACTGCAAGATCAAAGGAGTTCTTCACCTTGTTTCTAAAAGTCTCCTTCCTATTTGAAGGCGGAGCAAAACACTCAGAGGAGAAGAGAGGCCGGTTAAGGGGCTGTGGTTGTGGTGTCACACTCATACGTCACATTCAGCAGATGGAGGGGAGCCAGAGACCCACAGAAAAAGGGTACTTCAACTTGTCTTGGCAGCGGAAGCCGTATGGTCTTTATGATACCCTCACTAATGGATGTGAAGTGTGAAAGCTCCCAGGCTGAACCAGGAGTGCCTGAGCAGCCAATCAGTACAAAAGCTCGATATGCAACATTAAAGTTGAAATTCAAAACTTGCAGGATGGTAGATCTCCAGGGACAGGGTTGGTTACAGCTGTTCTTTTTGGAACTATATATTTTTTTCCCCCAAAGTTAGAAATGGTGGGGGGGGAGGTTAGTGAAGATTGATTACATGGGGCCCTGACAAGGGGCCTAAAAAATATCAGAGGCAGGGATATTCTTCAGTGAAGGGGCCAAAAGTGAACGTCCCTGTCCTGGAACTGAAGCACTCCGATTTTAATATTACCACAGATTTATCATCAGCTGAACAGAGCCAGTGAGCAAGAGCGTGTCCCTGCACAGCTGGAAAATGTTCACAAGACCACATGACATGGCATGCCAGTTTTCCCAACGCTATTAGGCTAATGTGCTGCGGAAACACAGTACAGGCTGGCTCTGAGAAGCAAATGACGCGAAGGCTGATAGAAGAAATGTGCGTGTGTTTTTTTTGTCCCCAGCTGATTGATAACTCCGCGGTCGACGTCGGAAAGACAAATGGCCTTTGCATAATGCACTTGGTCCGATGGACTCGGTGAAGTAAACGTGTATGAGAGAGTGAATGTGAAGTGCCTTTGCCCCGGGATCTCAGGAAGACACTTAATTGTTAATGAGACATCCTTTTAGGGAAATCAAATCAATCTATTTGTTTTCCTCCAGTGGACCAAGGTCACACAGGAAAACGGTGAGCTTACGCAGATAATCTCAGTGGCTCGCCATACGAGCGCACCACTTGAAATGCGGTGAGGACAGAAATAAAAATTCTGATTTCATTGCATTTCAGGTGGCGCCTTCATGTGACGAGTCACTCTAGGCTAGGGGTAGGCAATTCCAGTCCTGGAGGGCCAGTGTCTATGCAGCATTTTCATTTACACCAATCACCCTCACAAATTGATTGTATACACAAATATGGATTTGCCGCATTAGATCAAAGAACGATCTCTCACTTTGGTAGATAAGAATAGCCCTTACTGGGCAATCATGAGAATTTAAAGAAATGCAACAGACACATCAGATTTCACAAATGGTTTGGCTAATTAGCATAATGAACTACTTAAATGCCAGACGTTGGCGCAGAAACCAGGGAAAGATATGGCCCTCACTGCCCCCTTTGCTCTGGACTATGACCGAGGGTCTATCTGTGTGTCTCTGATGGTCACATTGCAGCTGCCACAATGTTCACAAGCAGCCTTTGCTTTCTTTGCATTTTTTTTTATTGTGAGAGGGATAAGCTGTTTAGCAACAGCTTTTTTCAGACCAGGCATATGATGAAAAAGCAATGATAAATTCCACGGTTTATCAGCTGACAGCTGAGCTATTATTCGTCTCGTCTGACATGCTAGGGGCTGACCTGCACACCTCACACACACAAAGTGCACGTTCTCTGTCTCTAATTGCAGTGCAGTGCCCTGATAGCCGTTGTTTACGGACCAGGTCTCAAAATAGACAGCTAATGATGTATTGTGTGATGTCGGACCACAGCTGAACCAAGGGACCAACCCCCTCCCACCTGATTTCTCATGCCCCAGCCTCCACATTACCAAGCTTGAAGTTGGTTAACAAATAGCAGACTCTTTTCAAGGTATGTGAGAATAATCCAGGTCTTTGTACATGGAAAGAAGAAGACATACAGTATATTGATATGTATAACTGAGGTGAAAAAGGGGCAAGCCCAAAATGACAAAGTATTAAAGTTTAAATGGTCTTAAGAACAAATCATTTGTCTGAAAATTAGCAAGGATAAAACAAATGCACTCCTGAGACCTTCTGTGCCATTGGCGCATTACCTTATGCTCCAGACAGTTTGAGAAAAAGCTGAAAACTGCTTGACTGTGAAGACAAGCTGCTTCACTGTGAAGTCATTTAATGCTTCAGAGGGTAAAACTTTATTTTGATGGTATAGATGCTCAACAGACTAGAAATAGCATGTTAACAACATAAAAGTTGACTTTTAACCAAGGTTGATTTGTTGACAGTTCAAATATTATAAACAAAAACATCATCATACTATCTGCTGACTATCTTAGAGATGACTTTAACATTTATGTTGACAATCTACAGTGAAATGTTAAGGGACGCTCAAGAAACTTTCATTAAGCTATCAGGCAACACGTACTCGATATCAGCAGATCAGTCACAAGTATCAGCCAGCGTATATACCTGATCATCTATTTGATGGTGCACGTCGCATCGTCAAGTACTGACTTCATTGGCAAATACTGATAATTTCCTCACTAAGGATGAATGTTGATACAGGCATCATATTCACCTGATCATCCATTCCTACTTTGTTGGTGGTCAGTTGAGCATCTCCCTGAATTTATGCCTGATAATCTGGTGGAACTTTATTCGTTGTCAGTTGAGCATCTGCAAGCATCACCCTGTGTATTAACCTGATCATCTATTGATAGACTGCTGATCGTCTGATGAGCATTTCCAAATATTTCCCCATGTATTAACCAGATCATCAAGATAGTTGGTAAATAGTATGATGATATTTTTTTATAGTATTTTAACTGCCTACAAATCAACCTGTGTTGAAAGTCAACCTTTATGTTGCTAACTTGGTAGCTGTTTGTTGAGCATCTACAAAGGACCATCAAAATAAAGTGATAGCCAGACGTTATTTTCCAACTCTTCTTTCTGTAAAAATATTCCCGCAAGTTCAGCCACAAGGCTGAAATGTCTTAAGAATTCAAAGGGGAAAGCTATCTTATATTAAATTACTTTATCTATTTTATTTCATATTTGCTCATTTAATGACCAATTTTTTCTTTTTTTTTTTTGCCAGTTGGGGCTTTGCCCTTTTTTTTAGCTCAGAGTATGTAATTGACCAGACAAAATAAAATGCAATGAAAATTAGATGCTTGGCAAAGGAAAGCATTTCCAGCTAGTTCAACTATGGTCTAGTAAATTAAACTAACTCTGAAACAAACTGCTCTAAAATATCCAAGTCAATCTTATTCCTAATACTCAAGAGGTTTGTAACTTTTTGTAAAATTTTGCTTAATTTCCTTTACAAATAGTTGAATTTGGGCTAATCTTAATCAATGATGTTTAAAAGGGCCAAGAAAATATAAAAACAGTAATAATAATAAAAATAAATCAGTCCTGTCCTCTTGATGCAAGTAAAAAGAATCTCTTTCTAATAGACCCAGACTCTCACAAATCATTTTCAAGTCAGCACATACAAGAGACACGGTCCCAGCGACCAACCTTTATTTGCATTCACAAGGCATTTTTTCAGGAATTTAACATTTGCACCTGGGTGAAGGAATGTAACCTTGGAGGCCTGGAAAGAAGTGCAATCTGTGGTACATCAGTCTGTGTGTCAGTATTCTGATGATTTGCTCAAGGGTTTGCATGCAAAGATACCATGAGAGCTTGATCAAAGGTGAGCCTACATCATAGTGGCCTGGGGGGGGGGTACTGTTACAATGGTGACCAATGGAGAACTTACATGTTGATACTATCAGCAACCATACTTCCCGTTACATAAGCCTTGTCCCAAACCTTGCACTAACGCCCTTGTGTCTTTGTGCCCCTTGTGTGCTCATAGTCACATATGTGCACAAGACTGCAAGGTGTCGTTTTCCAAGTGTGTTCACGAGTGCCCCCACAGCACCCCTGTTGTGCCCCTAATCCAGTGGTTCCCAAACTTTTTCTGCTGGGCCCCCCCCCCAGCAGAATATGCACATTTTGTTTTCAGACTCCATTGCAGTTTATTTCACACATTGTAAATAATATAAACCTCAACCTTTTTTGAAAAAATATAAGTAAATGGTCATAAACTATAGGTTGTCAAACTACAACTAGGCTAACTTTTAGAATTGGAAATAACAAAATAACAAACAACCACTGTGTAATTATTTTAAGTGTAACTGTTTTCAAGCCCCTAAACTGTGTAATTATGTACAGTGTAACAGGTTTATTTTTTAAATATTCAACAACATTGCTATTTATGCATTTTCCGGGCACCAACAGAAACTTACTTGCATACAGCCAATCAGCAACCTTGTGCCGGACCGCTGACGGAGTGTCTTGAGACAGTTACATTTTTCTGTCTTCACTGGCCTCGCACTTTTACTAGAAAATATTAATGCTCTGAACAGATGATTTTTGTCTAGCCTAGCTGGAAACATTAAAAACGATTGGCAGGTTTGGAAACGGCCACCGTAATTTTCCAATTAAGGACACGAAAATTTGATAATTCAAAACCTCTTTTAAAGTATGTCAATGTCAATGTTTTTTTGTACGTGTCCCTGACAAATAAATTAATAAATCAATCAATCAAGAGTACAAGCATGGCAGGAGGGGCATGTAGAAGTCTGTCCAAAGTCTGTGAAAAAAACTTGTGATTTGCCCCAGCAGAAGTGTGAACCTGAGTTCCGCACTTCAGGTCCATACTTCTTCCATGGCACATATGAGCACACTTTGAGGAGGGCCACAGGGCTTAGGGTTGGTATTGGGACAAAGCCATAGTCTTTGCAAAGAACACATACAGATTTGCAAACGTTCGACATATGCAAGCTGTTTTTGACATAGTACATGGATGTACTGTAGATCTACGCCTGTAGGTCCAGCCTGAGGTTATGCATGTGTATTTCTTCTGTACAGGAGAAGAATATAAAGGCAAAGTGCCGACCATATAGCACTCATTACAGAAAATGACCTCTTCTGTGGCAGTTGCTCTTCACCAGCAATTTTCACTTGATGTTCTGACCTGAAATGCATGGTACGGCGGTAGATGTTTGCACCGCGTTACATGTTTTAGACTGCACATTTAAGAACACAAGAATGTGAGAAACAGGCCTTGTATTGTCATTGTGTATGTACTCCTTAACAAACCTAACCTAGCAACATAAGCCATGAATCCCTCACTGAGACGCTACAAGGACGGCAGTACTGTTTATGTGAATAGGATATTACTAAATGTGGCCTGTGTATTGATACAGATGAATTATTTACAGTTTATTTATATATTTAGACTTCAAAATGATTTTTTTTAAACATCAGAATCATTTTTTCAACCAATACTGTAGTTTGATGATGTGACAATCATGACACAATATGTCATATAAACATGAGGAGTTCAGTACATATGACCACAAAAAGCACTGAATATACATTGTGATGCAAAACTCAAGACAGTTTTCAGTTAGAAGACCAAAACAAGCTAACTTTAGAGATAGGTGTTTCATTAAAGGTAACAGAAGCATCCATTTCTATTAATTTTTCCATGAATGATTTGTAAACAATGCATGATTTCTGCTCAGGCATTTTCTACGATGACCTGGACGGACCCAATAAAGCTGGGACAGGGGGTGCATCAAAATACTCTTTAACAGGTCACTTTCTTCTTCTCCTTTCCCCTTTTCCTTGACTTTGCTAGAAAATGTCACAGTGGTCAAGGGGAAGTTGCAAGAAGATTTAAAAGGTTCCTTGTGACATGCTTGAGAAAAATCGGATCCTTCAATACGTCACAAGCTCGATGGCAACTGACAATGACATAACTGATCCAACAGGAAAGCTGCACTAACAACATATCCAAATACTACGGCTGCAAAAGATTATGGTCCATACTCTATGATTCCTTTCCTCCAAGGTAGTTCTTGTGTTTCGTGCCTGAAGGAACCAATGAAAGAGCAATCTTCATCCTTTCCTTCATGAAATTCGGGTGCTGTTGTCATTTTCACGGTTACCAGCCAAACAATTTACAGTTCATGTCTGTTATCAGGGCAGGTTCCTTGCTTTCTGGAGAATTCGGATACACCCATTGTGATGATAACTCCTGTCACAGGTCACCGGAGGCTGGGTTTGGTTTGATGCTCAGCTGGTGCTTCTGCACTTAAATCAATTATCAAAGCTGTTTGCATTCAGGGCCTGGGCCAAGAGGACCACTGATTCAATATAAGCCACTAGCAACTAATGAAATCTGAGTGAAATAAGGCAGCCAAAACACAACAACTCTGCAATTCATGAACAACATCAAGCAAGTCTGACAAGACTGTAGAAACCATAAAACTGATTGATGAGGGTCATGCGCAAACACATGCATCAATGTGTTTATTGTGCCTACCATAGGAGAACAGATGCATGTAACAACAGACATAATGTGTAAAGCATGTAAAAACTCGCACTGGGTTTGAAGAGCTTGAAAGTCTGAAAAAAGATACTGAAACAAGACCTATGTCATTTTATAGGTCTTAGTGAGCAGATAAAGAAAATGCAAAAATAAAAAAAATCTGTTGGGAATTTTTGGAGAAAATCCACTTTTTCATTGGCACCCAACTTGAAATTTTCAAATTGACATTAAAGGGTTAAAAAACTTCTGCACTTTGGTGATTTATTTCTGAAAGTCTCCTCTGCAGGGTTGTCGATCAAAAAAATGAGAAAAATAGTAATATTAGTCCATCTCCTTTCTTTAACCCTCATGTGGCTAAAATGTTCTATCTAGCTAAATGTAATGCTTAGACATGTGCGCTATTGTACTCTTTGAGGGCTTGCTTTAAGCGCAAACCAAAAAGTTTGTTGCTGCTATCCTTCATCTGATGCCTCTCCCAGAATGTTGAGAAGTCAGCGTGAACTGCTTCGAAAGCTTGCTCAGAATATCTAGCCAATCCACAACCATGGCACTTACAGAACTCACGCAAATGGTCCCTGATGATGTGGAATTTGGGTGTGATCGAGATGCCACGTTTCGCATAGGCCTCGCAGAAGTCGGCAACATGGTCTTCCCATCCACCGTTTAGGCCTTGTCCGAAGCAGGAAGTAACCATCTTTCCCATTGCTGCAAATGCATTTTTGAGGGGTGGATGGCTTGCTGGTGTTTTCCTCGTTGAACTTATGAGACATCAGTTCTGCATAGTAAGGTGAAGCATTTGTTTCCCTCAAACTGTTTATGGTATTCTTCCTACACCAGATGTAGCTTCCTTGGCCACTGGATTGCTTCTGGGTATCTTGTTTCCAGTTCCACGAACAGTTCACGCTGACTCACAAACCCAGTGTGAATTTATATGTTTGTCCAAGAAGGGATGGAAGCAGAGAGCAGATGCCTCCACATATTCATCCAGCAAACCCCCATTAACAATTTATTAAGTCAGTTTGAAGAATCACACTTCATTTTTGAAAAGCAGGCCAAGTAATAGTAAAGGTGAGCTTGTGAACAATGCAAATGCTCCTCATGCAGCAATTTCCAAACCATTTTGGCTGCTTTTTTATCAAAAAGAGAAAAAAAAAGGAGTCAATTCATAAACAAATTATATTCATTTGACCGAGTGCAGCAACCGAGGGACAGGCTTACAGTTCGTAATGGCTTTTGAACTGGGCTTCTTTTGAACATCTATGCATGCTTACCAAGTATTACAATGATCTCTTCATGGTTAAAACTAATTGCACAGAAAAAAAGTTTCACAATTGAAATAAAGGCCAACTACAATCAATAGGCTGTCTGATGAACAGAAATCAACATTGCCTGTAATGAAAGGCTCTGTTCCCATGCATAAATAAGGCTGGCAACACAATAAAATAATATAGCTTTTTGTGGCACTGGTGCTTTGTGCAGGTGCCTTGGTTAGTTATTCTAGTGGGTCAAGCTTTGCACACGGATTTACTTTTTGCTTTGGTCCATTATTTTAAGAGTGAACAGAGGACCTGAATTAAATCACCAGCAGTTGGCAATCATAGTAATCACTGTTTGGATGTTGGGGGTTTCCAGAATACATACATATATTTAAAAATGTAAAGATTTTCCTTTTCAAGTGGCTAGATTCACATTGGGGTGATTCTTTTCAACCCATGGTGACATCACGTTATACTTAAGTAATCCACCTAATTTCATTGGTTATGAGCTCAACCAATCACAGAGTAAATTAGGCACCCTCTCCCCCAAAATTTTCATGATGACCATGCGCATATAGTCAGCAAGAAACCGCTGTTGAGTGTTGAGTCTATTCTGCTATTTTTTAAACCAATTCTATCACATGCATGCCAATTTTTACCATTCAAACTTTAGTGGATGCTTGGGACAAAGTCAGTCTTGAAATCCGCCATTAGATTAAAAGATTGATTTTGTACCCCCAGGGACTTTAATTAATCTACCAAGCATCACAAAAATTTTGCGCTTGTCCATCTCCTTGTACAAACCCAATTCCAAAATAGTTGTGACGGAGTGTAAATTTTGAATAAAATCAAAATGCAATGACTTTCAGTTCACATGAGCCAATATGCTATTTGCAATAGCACATAGATAACATTTCAAATGTTGAAACTGAGACATTTTGCATTTTTATCCACAAAATGAGCATATTCCAAATTTTTTTGGCAGCAACAGGTCTCAAAAAAGTTGGGACACAGGCAAAGAAGGGCTGAAAAAGCAATTAATATATAAGAGAATCAGCTGAAAGAACATTTTGCAAGTAATTAAGATAACTGGCATCAGGTGAGTAACATGATTGGCTATAAAAGGTGGCTTAAAGACGCTGAGTCTCTCAGAAGTAAAGCTGGCCAGAGGCTCTCTAACCTGTGAAGTCTTGCGTAAAAAAATTGTGGAATAATTTAAAAACAATGTTCCTCAATGTCAAATTGCAAACGCTTCGAAGGTCTCATCATCGACAGTGCATAACATCACCAAAGATTCAGAGAAATTGGAAAACTCTCTGTCCGTAAGGAACAGGGCCAAAGACCTTTACTGGATGCACGTAATCTTTGGGCCCTCAGACACCACTGCATCATGCACCGGCATGATTCTGTCTTTGACATTAATAAATGGGCCCAGGAATACTTCAAGAACCCACTGTCTGTAAACATAGTCCACCGTGCCATCCACAGATACCACGTAAACTCTATAATGCAAAAAGGAAGCCATTGTTGAGCATGGTCCAGAAGTGCCGCTGTGTTCTTTGGGCCAAGGTTCATGGACTGTTACAAAGTGGCAAAGTGTCCTGTGGTCAGACGAGTCCAAATTTGACATTTTTTGTGGGAAATCATGGGCGTTGTGTCCTCCGGGCCAAAGAGGAGAAAAACCACCCCTCCTGTTATCAGCGTTCAGTTCAAAAGCCAGCATCTCTGATGGTATGGGGATGTATTAAAGCATATGGTGTGGGACACTTGCATGTTTTAAAAAGCACTACAAATGCTGAAAGGTGTATATAAAATGTTTTAGAGCAACATATGCTCCTTGCCAGATAACATCTATTCCAGGGAAGGCCTTGTGTATTTCAGCAGGACGATGCAAAACCATATACTGCAGCTATTACAACAGCGTGGCTTTGTCGTAGAAGAGTCCGTGTGCTGAACTGGCCTGCCTGCAGTCCTGGTCTTTCACCAATTGAGAACATTTGGCGCATAATTAAACAAAAAGTCCGTCAAAGGAGACCCAAAACTCTCCAGCAGCTGGAAGCCTGGATTAAACAAGAGTGGGAACAAATTCCAATGGCGAAACTCAAGAAACTTGTCTCCTCAATGCCCAAATTCCTCCACTCCGTGTTAAAAAGAAGAGGGGATGCTACACCATGGTAAACAGGCCCCTGTCCCAACTTTTTTGAGACCTGTAGCAGCCATAAAATTTGAAATGAGCTCATTTTGTGATAAAAAAGGTAAAATCTCTCAGTTTCAACATTAACCAACATTTACTATGTTATCTCTGTTCTTTTGTGAATAAAATACTGGCAGGTGTGATTTAAAAGTCAGTGCGTTTTGATTTTATTCACAATTTACACTTTGTCCCAACCATTTCGGAATCGGGGTTCTGCCATTTTTAACTTATTACAACGTCAAAAACCTAAATCACTGATGTATGTCCATGGTATCATGTTGTTTGTTTATGTTTTTTCTAGTCTGAAAATAGCGGAGTTGGTGCAGGATTAATTACAAAAAACTGAATATCTTCGACTGGATGACTTTAGCTGCCACTCACACACAGAAAGGAATGTGAATAGAAGCGATCTGGCAGTTGGTAGGCTTTAATAATTTTCTGCCAATGGCTCAATTTTTTGGTTTATAAAAGGATGCAGATTGGTTATTTTGTGTCGATTGATTTCAGTAATACAACACATTTTCAGTCAAATCAGCCTTAAATCTCTCGAAATCCAATGAAATGCTGTTGTTTGGTTGGTCGCCCACTAGCACAGAAAATACACAGTGTTATTTTCAACTTTATTCTTTGATATTGTGATTTGACTTATGGCAGTTATGGGTATTATGTCATTCAGACACCGTGTGCTTAATAAGGAGACCCACATACCGCACTAATACCTGCATAGGGCCTTCTAATTCCAGCAATGCCTGATAGCAGCTAGACTCTGCTAAACTGTTTGTTTTTGGCAGCTGTTAATCAAAACTCTGCTTTAAATCCAGTCGTAAATTGGTTGAAATTTCTGAAATGGCAAGAATCTGAGCTTTAAATCAAGTCGCAACTTGCCATATTCAGGTCCACCGTCCTATAAAAGATGTTTGTTTTTAATTTTCCCTGGCGCCTATGGGTTCTACACCCGGAAAAGTTGAATCATAACTCATCCCTAAAGCGGAAGCTAGATAATATTTTCAAGATTAACGGTGGCCTTTAAAAAGCTAAACATGAAACATTATTTCAAAAGTCATAATTCACTCTCATTGCATTATCTCAAGGGGATCGCAAAATAGCATTCAAAATATGCATGTCTTTGTCTCCATCAGTAAGTGAATAGGCCATTCATTTTACAAAGAGTTTCACTTTTAGACTGTAATAGCAAATTCATGTTATTGTATATTTGTGTTCTACTGTGAACAGAAACAGAACAGTGAAATACACTTATCACTGAAATTTGATGAAGTTTGTGGGGTGTAAATCAATGTGCCACACACTAAATGACAGCTTGGCTAGAGTGACCACACAATCAGAAACTATCGGCTGGGGTAAAATCTTATCGACATCTGATAATTAAACATCCAAATTCACGATTTTCCCAAGAAAATTCTACACCTGAAAGCAGAGTTTGCCAAATGAAATCAGGGGTCAAGTATCCAATCATTATCATAATACGAGGTCTTCTCCATGCTGACTGGACGGTGATGATGTCATGGCACCAATTGGGCTCCACTCCTGTTCCTGCTGAACTGAGCCAGTATTCTGTAGACACACTGATACCAGTTCAGTAGGCACGGGAGGTCACAGCCCTGATCACAACATGGCCCTCCAAAATCCCACAATGCACTGTGCAGAGCCAAGGGCCAGGTAGAGCTGAGGGCACAAATGTCATCCTCACTTTTACTCTCCCTGAGAGGATTTTCCATCATGGCTAGCCATGCAGTAATTACAGACCGCAAATTAACTTGATGACTTGAGGAAGAATTTTGGCATTGGCATTGTCAGGCCATCAATGAAATATAGACAGCACCTCATCTGTTTGCATGACAGGTTTCACAAGTCTCACTCATGGATATTAACTTCTAGGCGGAGTATTAACTAATTGTCTGCCATCTTCTCTCCCTCCATTTCTCTTTCTCCCTCTCTGAGCATTTGTAGGAGACAAATACACGTATGCCTCCACACATTCATACATAAACAAAAAAAAAAAAAGACAGAAGACGACAGACCTACTATTGAATAATTTGGGGAAAGCGTTGCCACCATTACGTTTTTTGTGAGGTCAGAGATCCCTATCCTTTGCCTCATAAATCAACACTGCAGCTCACTGTCAAACCTCTCTGCTCCACCAGGTGAGCTGGAACTCTGCATGCCTCGACTAGCTTGACATTCAGGGAACATTCCAGAACTCCTTTTTTCAATTGCTTTTTCAAAGGAAACTTGCAACTCTGCAGTTCTGGCTCCATACCCACAGCAGAAAATCAGGTCTTCATTCCCGGCCGCTTATATCTTTTTCTTTTAGTCGTCTTTTCCGAAGTGGGAGGGGTCTGAATTCCCATACGTGCTCTTTACATCCTATTAACTGTTTCACCTCAGGCACTGAACTTAGCCACTGTGAACAGTATGTTAATGGGATCAATGCTCGACAATTAGCTAAGCTCTATGCCTTATGAAAGTGACAGGGCTATAGGATGCACTGTACATGGTGTGGTTGAAAAGACTCGCTTGGGAATTGTAGTGAACTTGATGGCTCTACACGTTCCTTTACATTGTTCATTGCAACTGCGTCATCCAGTGGATCAAGGTACTGTGTGTCCCAGTAAAGCATGCATGAAATTAGATACGCACAGTACAGTTCCGCTTTTATTCCACACTCGTCCCTTACGCGAACATTTTAACCCCCTTCATTCCTTCCGTTAAACTAAATAGCCCAATGAACACAGAATCAGTTTTGACCCCGCCGATCAGTTTCATATGGTGTGTTCTAGTCAAATACTTCTGCAAGTAATTCAGCATTCCTCAAGATGATAAACGATACTTCCCAAAAAACATAATACAGTGCGAAAGCTTCGAGAGACTCATCCACTCCTGGAATTTTTACCCTAGGAAGCAACACGTGCACTCAGGAAGATCAGATTCAAGAGGGACATTTTAGCCCATGTGGACTGACCCTAGTCTGAGATTTTCAAGAATACTTGAATCAAATTATGTTCACAAGAAAATCTAAAATGATCAAGCAACTTTCCACCCTCACTCATCTTTATAAATGTGATTCTCTGAGCGCTAAGTCAAACCCATTATCATAATTTTTTTTTTTTAAGGATAGAAGCGCATTTGCTCCACGGCTTCGGAAACTCCTGAGATGAGGAGACTACCATTACAAATGGGGGGCCCTTTGTAGGAAGAACGCACACAATGCAGACGGTCAAAAACCTGAGACAGAGTGGAAATCCCTGGCAATGTGATTTTCGTTTCAGTTTTTGCACCAAATCACGGTGCCAGGAACCCTCCCGGCCGCAGTCTCACCCTTGGCGACAGATGTTTCCCAGCTGCCGTCCAGCTGTGACCCGGACCTACCCCCCTCCCTGTGTGGAAAGAGAGAAATCTTCAGTGCCAACAGTCTCCACATAAAGACACAGTTAGTTCCATTACCATTTTGAACAGTGACATTAATAACATTAATCAGTGTTAAATAAATTCTGCGAGTAAAACCAACTCATTCAGAGATACAAATGACAGTTGTAAAGTTAAAAGTACTCCATCGGATATTAACTGTGTACGTAGTTTGCACAATATGGATATAAACATCGGCAAATGAACGTTGAAGATCTCTACTTCAGCCTTGGGTTCACTATGTTAAAATCTGATGTTTTGGAATATAAAAAGCAAAAATTGAGTCACAATCCAACAATATTAAAATTTCAGTCTGTAAACCCTAAGGTCGTGGTAACCAAGCCTGTTTCTGCAGATATACCGTTTCACAAGTTTTCAACCCAAATTTGGTACATTGCACTCTACAACATTTTAGCAAGAATAGAGTTCACATTCTTCAGGATTAGGGTGAAAACCTGCAAGATAAGTCAAGCTCTAGGAAGAGGGTGAGTCACTTCTAACCGTAGTTGCATTCTGGTTTGCATATAAAAATCATTGTTCTTACTTTCTAAACAGTTCTCTGCTCCCAGTCACTAAGAAAATAATCATGGACCTTGCGCAAACATGCATTCATATATATATAAAAAAAAAATCAGATGGTATTTGCTGGAAAATGCATTCGTGTCAAGGAAGCGGATTTAAAAATGTGCGCAATAGGAAGAACTGTGCAATACAATGGGCTTCAGAAACAGTGCTAACTAATTCAGCTCCTCTGGCTAGTGAGAGGATCCCTGTTGAAACAAGATGCACTGCCGTGGGACAAATCTGTCTATGCAATGAAAACTGCTCCAAAGCTACCATACTGGATGGCCCCTTGACAAAATATTTCATATTCAGAAACGAATCATTCCTTTCAAAGAAAAGATGACTTCAGCTTTTTTCTGGCAATGCAATGACAAGTTCAGGATTGCTTTAAGACTATTAGGGCCTGATTTACTTAGACCTTTAGCACTTGCAAAATGCAAAACCAATCACATTGCCACTGACTGGTGCAAGGCAAGTACCCTGGCCAATCATGAGCAATGTCATTGGTTTTGCAACATAGACTGTATAAAAAGATGAACGAAGCAACGGTGACGTCACCCATTAGTTTCAGCATACCATTTAGGAAGCCTAAATTTTGGCAATTTGAATTGCGCCATTTTGTAAATTTGCAACCAGATGTAATTCCTATTGGACAAGAGCGTGAATTGAAGATCGGGGAGGGCTGAGGCTCTGAATCTGACCGTATCTGACGAGGACCAGAGGATAGCCACGCCCCTAAAGCATATTCTGGCTTTATCCTTTATTCTAGTCTACTTGGGACCATAGTTTACAAAAATGAACATCAGGATATATCGAACTTGCGATAGATACCATAAAATGATGTGGAAAATCATTAATGAAATAATAATCAGGTGGCAAAGTAGGGTCGTTATCTCATAGACTTCAATAGCATTGAACTTCATTCTGCAACCACCTATCTCTCCATATGCCGGCCATTAAATATAATGCAAATTTTTGAGATTTCCACATTGGCCTCACTTTTCAGACCCGTGCTGCATCCATCTTTTTATCCAGTCTATGTTTCACACGGGCAAAAAGATTTTGCATGTGCTAAAGGTCTTAGTAAAGCAGGCCCTTAGACACCATTTATACAAGACTCTTCCAAAGGTGATTGATTGGGCCACGCACACAGTGGCTGCAGAGCTAAATACTTGTTTATTTGAGTGTGCAGTTTGGAGTTGAAACACAGATGAACTGAGGAGTGGGAGATCTCTTAAAGAGGAAACTTTTAAAGCATTATTGCCATTAGGAATTACAGAACACTGATAAAATCACTGCAGCTGCTTTCTCAAATGAGATGATTTATGACTTCATGTACACAGAAAATCCTGCCCTCAGAAATTGCACAAATTGCACACAACAGTTGTAGGATTCTAATATTCTGGGCATTGACCCATTATTTCTCATGTACATTTCCATGTAGATTAGATTGAAATGTCAGCTTATCGTGCCCTGGAATCATCTTCCTTTCAGACTCTTTGTGTACGAAATGGGCTTCGACAATATGGCCATTAAATTGGTATCTTTTTCCAGCGAAAGAAGTGATATCTCTACCAATGCTCCATTTTACCAATACTTGAAATTCTCCTTCCCATAAGACCCACAGTCCAAACCATTGCACAAAAATCATGTTTCTATATCACTGGATGAGGACTGTGTCCAAGAAATCTCACATCAAATGTAGGAGCAATTTCATTACTAATATATTTGAGCAAGTTGCTGTGTGTAGAACATCAATAGTCTGAACTCGTAACTTTCTTCATTGAAGTCTAAAGTGTCTTTGTAACTTTCCTGCAAATTATTCAAATCCTCATGGATACGTCATACATGCCTTGAATAGGAGCTTACAGTGTTCAATATTGCCAGCAGGGGAAAATATCAGTGCCTAGCTCTGGTTCTTGTTTAACATGCATATTCTTCCAATACCCACCCCCACCCCCAGGCCGCCAGCTGAGGGGTAAATAAATATACACAGTATGTTTTTAATTTTGGAGGGAGAGCAGGCAGGACTCAAATGACGGGGGCAGAAAAGACAGGAGAGAGAGAGAAGGGGCGCCAGATATCTAATGGAGAGACAGAGAAGGAGGGAGCAAAAGAGAGCGAGAGAGAGATAGAGAGGGTGAGCCCACAGGAGCGGAAAACTGTCTCCATCTCTTTTTGACTTCGCACATTTATCTGTCAGAGTGCTGAAGTGAATGGTTTTCAGTTTATGTAATTTTCCGCATATACTGCATATATCTCAACAAAATGACTCCACAGCAGGGCACATATCATTATGACTGTTTCCAAGACAACAATACAGGAGGGCGGGGCACAGAACCAAGCTAGCGTGGTTCAGGAAGTGATGTCGTTTTCCTAGGGATGACTCATCAGAATATCCTCGGGAAAATATGAGCATCTATCAATAACAGGCAAAGGCTAAGTTAATTTTAGAAAAAAATTTCATTCTGTATTGAGCATTTGGAAATAACAGATAAATATTCAGAGATTAGCAACGTTATATCATACAGTCAATTTACGATACAAGCAGATTCTGCTATCACAGACAACATTTCAAATATACAAACTGCAGATAGGCTCCATACTCAGACGTGATTTCAACGAGGTTTTGTTTTTCATGGTTATCTTATCAAGTTTTGAACAAGAAAAGCTTTACATCTTTCAAGGAAAAACAGTTCATTCTTGAAGATAATCTTCTGTAAAACAAATGTGAACTTGACT
This sequence comes from Gymnothorax reevesii, assembly GCA_029721435.1. Classification (NCBI taxonomy): domain Eukaryota; kingdom Metazoa; phylum Chordata; class Actinopteri; order Anguilliformes; family Muraenidae; genus Gymnothorax; species Gymnothorax reevesii. The sequence goes on from CM056575.1 coordinate 34,389,414, forward strand.
TCTCTTGGCTTTGAACATGAGTACATACAAATCAGCAAGGGAAAATTTAAATAGTATATTCCGTTGGAGCAGATTTCCATAAACATTTGTCTAGGCTACTCAAACATAAATTATGATTTCTGTTTATGCACTTTCATTATGCCGATCTATTTAAAACAAGTTAAAAAAAGGTGTGTAACATTTAAACATCAGACCGTGAAAAATGTTTAGTCATTTATCAAAAAAATTATGGTTTAAAGCTCAAAATGTATGGATTTAAACCCGAAATACATCCATTTTCTAGTGCATTGTACCTTGAAGAAAAATGTACAGTGCATCAGTTTTCTGTATTTTGATTTTGATGTGATGTACATTGTATTTACTATTTTATTTTTCATCCTTTTTATGAATGATTGATGTACGGTCAGGTAAAATGTGTATCAACACCTCTAGGGTTTAGATATTAGCGACTATGGTGCCTCAAATCAAAATATCTGCCCACATTTTTCCTGTAAAATCTGTTTTTATTTTTAATGGAAAGTGTATGGGGGATATAGGAAACCTCAAAAATCAATACACTTTGAAGAACACTTTCATGGAAAAACAGTAAGAATAGTTTTGGCTGGTTTTAATGTTCTAGGCAAACCTGTTGTAAACTGTAAGTGGTGTTTATAGGGATCACGAACAAAAACAGAGAATGGACACTAATACTGGCAGGCAGCGCAATGTAAGAGTCTGGAAACTGGACTTGTGATTAGTCCAGAATTGATTTCTTGAGGGCTCTGCCATTGCGCCCAGACCTAAATACTAATCCTGGTTTGCTCTTGTAAATACTTTTTTATATTTAAATAAATTGTATCTAAAGTGTGATTGAATTGACCCTGGTTAGGTGGGCTGTCTGTCAAAGGCCTAGGTGGAATGTCATAAACTGAAAATAAACAAAAATAAACAGTTAGGGACTATTAGGCCAGAATTTTATTACTTGTTTCTCGGATCCGCCGAGGACCCAATTCTGAAAACCAATTTAAAAAAAAAAAACCTTTCTTTTTTGTCATTTCTCAGATCCGTCAATCATTGATTGCCCCAGTACTGAAAAAAAAAAAAATCTTAATTTTATTAATCCTCCTTCCGCCAATGTAGAAGAAACTGTATGTCAGACAAGTTTGATTAACCTCATAGCCATAATCCTTGATGTTCTTCAAATCGATAATAAAAAAAGATTTATTTTTATTTCTTCCTCCATTGCAAATACAAGCTGAATGTTCTTCAAGAAACCCAAAAGTGCTGAAAAATAAATATTTTAAAAAAAAATTTCCTCCCTCCTCAATTAAATCTTCAGCGCAGAAGTCCAAGAAACAAGTAATAAAAAAAGTCTGGCCTTACAGTATAAATGTGTACAGAATGAGTGAGTATCATTGTAAAGCATCAAACCACAGTCCTGAAGGTCCAAGAACTGCTAGCTTTCCACCCTCCTTTTACCTGGGAGACAAGTGTGTAGACAGTCAGGCCAATCAGGAGCACTTAATTGTTCAGAAAATTAGTTAATGGCCTAGGAGACTAAACAAGGGCAGTATTTGAACCCGCAGTCCATATTTGGTGATCCCAGTCACAGACGCTTTGAAGAGTAATAGACTACTCAGTGACTCGCAGTTTCTCCTGTCAGTATGGTCTATAAAGGCCACATTAGGGACTAAACATCAATCTGAGTCCAGTCGACGAAGGCAAAGTCTCCAGTGAAGTCCAGGGGGTTTATTACAAAGCAAAATTACTGTTGGCTGGATAAATTCAGTTTGATACCCTTGATACCCTTGCCAACCTGTGGCAGTGACTTTTGCTCCAGTCAGAGTTCCAGAGTTTCAGTCCATGAACTCTCATCATCTCCAGTTAACTTCAGCTAGCTTTGAGGCAGACCTCCCAGGTGACACCCCCCCCCCATTATGCTTAGACTAAAATTCCATAGCATCATTCACTGGTCATTGTTTTGCTTCTTGCTTTGGCATTATAAACATTATTGCGACCTTTCACAACAGACTAATCCATTCAACAGCCGAGCATTTCTCTTTCTTTGGCTGTGCGCCGCAGGAAGTTCGTCCCCCCTGATGGCACGGACGAGTCCCAGGAGGGCAGATCGGCTTTCAGAGCAAACTGCGAAGCAGTGGAATTAGACGGAATGACGTCAGTCTCTTGCAAGCGAGTGGTTCTCACACAGCAGCCACTGTTTGGAGGTGCGCAAACAAGGGCAGCCGCATTTTAATCAGAGCTGTATCTTTCATGGGAACGCTATCCTGTAATGGCATCTGCACTGAGGATATTGAACCGGCGTATGGCTGTGGGCTTCGAGTGCAAGTGTCATTTACTCAATACTTGTTACAAAACTGTTGGGCTATCATATTTTCACTCACAGAGCCCTGATACATCAATAACCCTATTTTTCCAACATATCAAATAATACATGAACTGTCGCAGACTCTGTACTGGAAAAAGGCCGTTTAAGGCCGCACTGGAATTTTTTCAGGAACGGCAAGAGTTGCTTCACCTTTGAAGCTGCAACACGGCACGTGAAATGTGAGGTCAAACTCTCTGATATGTTCATAATACCAAAAATTCCCTTCTTAATACTCATTCTTAAACCAGCCAAAACTGGTCTGGCTAGTTTGAGTTGTGTTTCTGATACATCTTGCTGGTTGATCAGCTTTTCTCCAGCGCAAAATCCTGGATGCACTAGTTTGACCAGCAATGACCAGCGAGATGTGTTTAAAATAGTTAAAAACGTGTTAACACACCTGCTAGCCTACACTAGCGTTTACACCAAACCTTTTGGCATTAAACTCCACAGATGACAAGATAGTGAAGTTGCTCAGAAATGACTGACAAGGAGGCAAAAAGTGGTCAAAGAAACATTAATTAACAAAATGGAACCCCCTGCTCCTTCAAACAACATTTCGAAGTAAAATCTGTTGCAGAAAGTCACAGGCGTGGCAGATTCTGGCAGATGATGAGTGACAGAATCATCATCATTAGCTTACATCACTCATTCCGGTAAAAATATTTCCCAAAAAGATGGTCTTGATTTTCCTTGACTAAAGTTACCATGAGGAAACCTCTATTCTGTTTACTGAATAATTTAATGAAGTGGAATTTTCTTAATGATGGCATAAAAAATAAGCCAATAAAATGAGGTGTATTTGCAATGGGACAGGATGTGTAGCTAATCAGACTTATAGGAGCATCTGGCAGAGCCACACGGTTGACTCAGGAGAGAGAGCAGTCAGCCACTGGCTCACATGTCTGTTCTGGCCCCAGTGCATTCTGGTATTACGGAACAGAGCAGCATCAGGAAGCCATTATCACATCATGACTAGCCATTAATTTGCACAGGAACCCATGCAAAACCACTGAACAACAAACACCTACATTTCCCCCATGACTCGAAGTTAAAATGGACAGGTGCGTCACAGATCCTTGCCCGAGCATTATCCTTCCATTGTAGCTTAGACTTGGCTTCAAAGTTTAAAAAGGATGCACTAACCCTCATGAAAACAAATGGGGAAAATTAGAGTCGGAAAACAAAAAACACTTCTTCAGCGCCTAAAATTGAATTTTAAAAATTTATTAATTTTTTAGTTGAGGGAAAACAATTTGTGATGCTCAGTTAGCCAACATCAGTATATCAAAATCTGACATGCTATTTCTGGCACTGAAAATTTGTAAACATAATAATGAGGACATAGCTTGGTGGTTCAGATCAGTGACTTGACCCCGACTGAAAATTTCCCTCTGCTTTTCTCGCGGCGAAGTAAGGAGACTGCAGCTGAACGGTGGTTTTTCTATCTGACCACTTAGCCTCACAAACATGATCCATTACAATAAGAAGGGGAACAGCAACATAAAAGCTGGTGGGTATGATCAGATTCCAGACTCCAGTAGCTTGTGTAATTGCTGTTGCTTCTGGTCTGGGCAAGGATAAAGTGACAGAGGCGAGAGCGAAGCCAGTAATGGAATAAGTACAGACATAAGGACACAATTGCCATTGTGATCCAAGCCATTATGGACCTGGGCAATGGAACAGCTTGTCCAAGGCTTTGAAATTTGCAGAGATTTCAGCCATATTTAAAAAAAAAAAATCTCAAAATGCCCTTTTTTAGTCAGGCTGCTAATTACATTTATTTTAGTCAATTATATTCACTTAGCAATTCTCCTTTTAGAATGTCCTTTTACTGTTTCTTGTTTTTTTTTTTTTATGTGCATTTGACATCCTGATTTAATTCTGAACGCTTGGAGTTGCGTCTCTAGCATGAGTGGTGCTATATAATTAAAGTTTGATTGATTTATTGATTGATTAGAGGTGCATTGATGTACCGCCAGGGAAGGCAAATGATCTGCAGATGACCACGTCAAATTTGATGCGGAGCGATTACCGAGTCACATCCAGGCCAGTATTTCGAATGCATAGTCAGCAGAGGCGGCGTGGCTAGAAACACTGAAGAGGCGGACGAGGGGGAGGACGAGAGATATTGACCCGCAAAGTTCGCAACCCCACAACCGTGAGGCAACTACACATTCTCAGCATTTAATCTTCCACACATTTCAAGTGTTTGGCCGTGACAGATGTCTCCCATTAGCGTAGCCGAGAAGCCACACATCACAGGGCCTTCACAGCCCGATTATTCAGCGATTCGTGAAATTACTGCGCTAAACATGACCCAGATGGAGCAAGAATGCCAAGTCCGAGGGTTGAACCAGCGTACGTCTCCATGGTGTGCACTTTGCAGACCTTCCCATTCGGTTAGACATGTAAAATGTAGCCTGCTTAGAGCAATAGAGTTTGTACCATTTGATAATCTACAACGTACTTTATTGAGAGGGGCTGACAGGATAGAAATAATGCCAATTTTTTTCCTGTTTTGCATGAGCCTATTTAGGCTTTGTAATTCAGTATTTGTGTCACAGAGACTCTGGAAAATTATTCTCGTGAAGCAAGGAATTTGGAAATTCAATTGCAGAATTATTTATGAATTAAATTTTGGAATTTATGGATGCTGGGGTCTATATCTGCGCAAAGAGGTTTTTATAAGGTCTTGGATTAAACTTAACTGTGTAACATAAGCACATGTATGAGTTAAGGGATGGAAATGGGGGGTGTCCGACATACAAAACTGACAGACAAAACTGTTCCTAGCTTCGGGAAGTAGCAAATATCCAGGTGGAGTGATCAGATCCATAAAAGATCCCCTCCATACACGTGCTGCTTGGATGTGTTTGGTCATTTCTATTGGCCTCATCTCCATTTCTGTTCCACTGTGACGGCAAGCTGAGGATTAATCAGTGACACCATTAAAAAAAAAATTCCAGCTCCTGTCCACGCTGTCTTATACCAGCCCATACAGGGAGGTGCTGAGAACAAACACACTCACACACACACACACACACACACACACACATACACACACAGGCACACACCGCCTCCACCACTGACAATGGCTTTTCCTCAGTTCCATACGCAATGAATCCTCGAAGCTAAGGCCGGTGTCTCAGTGGCAACGCCCAACATCTGAACCCAGTACAAAATCTTTCCCACAATGCCCCCTCCCCCCCGCCACCTTTCTGTAAAACCCTGTGATCACTATAACTACTCTTATAGCCCATAATAACGATGATTCTTCATTTGGTGCCTCAAAACTGGGGGTTTACCACCCGGAAATGACCCCACCCATTCGCTGGGCTTGAATAAAGTATTGTGAGGACGGAAACACAAATGCCACTCACTAATGCCAACAGTGCATTTCAACATCGACATTCAGTGGGAAACTGTAAGCTATCTTTATGATTGGACTAAAAGATTGACGTAATGCACTTCATGAAAAAGATTATAGCAATCCAGCTTGCAGTATGAAAGAAGAAAGGAGTCGGCTGGTTTACAAGCAGCTGAGTGTTTCCCACTCTGTGTGAGAGCAGATACCTTCCCAGCCTTTAGATTTTACAGGTTATTTAACAGGTTAATGACTTAACCCTTTAAGTGACAGCACTTTATGAAAACAAACTGAAAAAAAAAAATAATGCCACTGTGTTTGTCCAAATTACAGGTAAGTCTAAAGTCAGAAGGTACAAAGACTGCTGAGGGATGGCGACACTACAAATTAAAGTCATTAGGAGTAGCCAGCCCGAACCAATCACTGCGCACAACCGGATTCCTCGTACACGTTACACATTCTCCAGCCTCGTTTGTTCCAACTCACAGCAGTGTTGCGGACAAAGCTGAAAAGCTTTCGCACAAAGTTATTTTTGTAAAAAATCTCCTCGCAGTAATCCAGAAAGCAGCACCCAGAAAATTCCACAGATTGCAGAGAATTCTTTGAAGTTTTTTTTTTTTTTTTTACCGCCCGCACCAAGGAGCAAATCAGTCTGCACGGAAAGATGGAGAAAAACAATTAAGAAAAGGAAAGTGAGTTAGCCTACCCTGTGTCGCCTGTTGAAGCGTGGCGGACAGCTCTGCAGTTCAGATGAGGATATTGGTAGTGAAGCATTGAGGGTCCACTCTGGGGGTTGGTGGGGGGGATGGGGTGGGGGGCGGCGGGTGGTGCTGATCGAAAACAAGATGCGAGGTGTGGGGTACGTCCCATCTGTCAATGCCGCTCCTGGTCCGCGTGTTCTGGGAGAGGCGGTAGGAGTATGTCTTTCACCGCGCTTCGAACAACTCCTCCCTCTTCCCATTTGCCTCTTCTGCTCAGCGGAGAAGTGGGGGGGGGGGGGAGAACTCAGGTGTTCCTGCAGTTTACACCCGGGCGGATTTCAGCTCTTCCAGGTTTCGGCTCATAACTTGATGAGTCGCCCTCAAAACCTTCAGTACTCGGCCCAGCCCTGTCTGCAAAACTTAGACCAGATAAAGACAGAAAAAAGAGAGGGAGGCTGGGAAAGAGTAACAAGAGTCGATGAGGGAGGGAAAGAGAGCGAGAGAGAGTGAGTGAGCTGAGAGAAAGAGAGGGAGAGAGAGACTTTTAGCTGGTCCTCCTGAGGGATATGAAGCTATGGAATCAGTCTTGCCTTCCCTTTGCTGCTCTCCCTCTTGCTTTCCTTTTCCTCCCCCGGAGTCCGTTGAGACTCCTTTATTGTGGCAATTACATTAGCCTTTAGCCGGAGAGGAATGGTTCTTAGAGTCTAATGCATGCTCAATTTCCCCCCCCCTTCCTCCCTCCCTCTCTCTCTCTCTCACTCTCTCTTTTTGCTATCAATCTCACTCATATACATGCTCGTATACACACACACACCTCACTCACTTTTCTTCTCTTCGGAGTTATTCCTTAAAGGGGCAATGTCTCCTTTTTCGTTCTACGCTTGAGTTGAAGACATAGCTACAGCCGCAGATACCATTTTTGGTAAGCAGGTTCAGAGCAATGTGTCTGTCTGCATGTTGCTTGTTTCTCTGTGCTATCGCACACTGCTAATACAGATTAGATTGAAGGCCTTTGTGAGAGTCCTCGGTAGTTCAAATCTGCCCAAAAACGAAACGTTCATTTAATCCGAGGTAGACCCAGGCAAACTTCTCCACGACGATAAATAAACCAAACACGTCCACACTTACTCAACAAGATTTAAGAAGAAATATGATAGAAAAATGTTAAAGAGCCTGGCAACAAAAGGACAAAATTAAGGCTTTTTAAAATGCCAAGGTTTAAAAAGGAGTTGCCTCAGTTAAGAATGTCAATCAGAAAGTCAGCACTGTTTTGGTCCAAGCATTTCTGCTGCTCCTCTGAAAACATTTCCCCAAGCAAATGTCTCTTAACAGTAATTGCCATCTTAAATGCTTCTGAATCGCACCAAGTCACCAGTCTATCTAGTCATCACCTCTATCAATTCTAGCAATGCTAAAGGCGAATGAACGCACGTGGGGTTCCGACACTAAGAAGACAGGAGTTTCCAGCATATCAGGCACCTGTGTCACCTATATACACTTCACATCTTATCGCACAGTATACTGCGGGCTTTTCACAGGCCATGAAACTTTAAAGAGTCCCTTGAACCCGTATTCTGGGAATATGAACGGCGTTTAGCAACTTAGAATGTGAGTCCAAATAAAACATAAGGGAGCCAGCATCTGGAGTCTGCCTCATGACGCTCGTAAGAGCCGGTCTTAAAATCTGTCAGATCGCAACTGGAAGGCATTCAGCAGGTGAACCGTTTAACGAGGAGGCGTTAAAGTGTCATGTGATTCGAACTTGTGAGCTTGGAGCTCTGCGGCACGTCACAAGAGCCTCTCTGTCATACGTCATATAGCCCTGGCCATGAGGATGGCACCAAAACGTTGCTCTCACCTCATCCCGGAGTTTGAACAACAACTTCAGCAATTAATAACATATTTGCGAGTGAACAGAGGAAGAAACAAAAATAAAAGTTATGTGCGTGAAATGCACACAAAGTGAGGCGATTCGCCTCATTCCAACCATCTAAAAATGGATTTTAATGTTAGTTTAATTGAATCCTTTGAAACAAGCTCTTTGGAAGCGCTCCTGCAGAGCCTCCATAGAGGAAGAAAGAAAGGAGAAAGGTATTTATATGGTAGGATGTGCACAGAGATCAAATTGTTGTATAATATAAAGCAGGTTTTTGAGACATGTCCAAAATAATATTTCCATTCAGATTTGAATAGGAACTTTGGGTCATCTCAGTTCATACAAGCTATGGCCACGAACAAACAGTGCACTATTCAGTCGTATCCCATCAGATTAAATTCATACTTGTCTTACTCTATGGTGCAAGACAGGCATGAAGACATTGCAAGCAAAATGACATTGTAATTGAAGTGCAGATGGAAAAAAATGCTGAAGGCAAAAAATGGTAATGTATGCAGAGGTCATATTGTTCTTTTCCTGTTTTGTTGTTCTCCCTGATAGCACACATGACTGCTTAGTGGAGAAAGCACTACTTGTTAATGAATGGGAGGCCCTGGTTTTTATTGTTGCAGTTTATTAATCTGTGTCAGAAGCATTTACAGTCAAGACAAAGCAGACATGATTTCGCGGGCCGGGACATGACTTTGTTCATTCTAAACGAGGAGAGACCGCCAAATTGCATGCTGAGATGACTGGCGGTGCGATGCAAACAAGCTGATATCCCTTGAGTAGGTCCCTGCAATGCCACCCAATTCGGCTGTGCTCGGTCAGTCTTGACCTGGCCGCTGGGATAGGCAGTCGCGTGTTCCAGCTTCGCCAAGAGTCGTGCACTGTCTTTCTCTGTCGGGTGGGTGGGGGGCGTGGTGGCTTGGATGCCTTGCATATTGCAGCGCTGAGCTGCAATCCCACGCACGAAGGGCGCCTTTCCGCGTCGGAGGTGGGCAGTCGCGTGTCATGTGACGAACACCCAGGCCTGCTGCCCACGCCCCAAGACAATCACTCTCTTCATTCTGAGACAAGGGAAGCCCGTTATCCCCAACATTTCAGGATGTCTGTTTTTTTGTATTAACGCACATGCACGGATAAAACACAAAATTAAAGGCGCCCGCCTGATAATATGTAGGTCCCAGGTCTGTCAAACTGATGACCACTTGAATTGCCAGACCCAGTGTTTCTCAGCAGAGCATTTCCAAGAGCATCACACTTCCTTCACCAGCCTTTCTTCCTCTCTCAGGACATGCTTGTTCAATTTTCCCCCAAGTAAATAGTGTACACTTGCCTGGTTGGTGCACATGTTTGAAAGAAAACAGGACACACTGGACCAGGCAACCTCCCAAAATTGCTTCAAAGTCCAATATCCATGTACCCTTTGTCAGTGTTTTTGGCAGTGGAGCTGGGTTAGAATGGGCACTCCACCAGGTCTGCAGCCACAAAGCGCTAATGCAGCAGGGTGCAATGTACTGTGTTGTGACACATTCCTCCCATAGGTATCGTTAAAATTCTCTGTGACTTCTGACATAGTAGCCTTTCAGTTGTTCCCGACCAGACGGGATTTCCTTCTTTGCCCCGTACAGCAATTCGCCTTGGGTGCCCAACACCCTGTCACTGGTTCATGGTTTGTCATGCCTTGAGCAACTGTCAGTAGGTACTCACCACTGCTGAGTTGGAGCATCCCGGAAGCCTTGCCATGTCACATATGCTCTGACCTAATTGTCTGGCCAGAAGTCCCTTCGGTCCCATTTCTCCCACATCCAACATGTTGGCCATGAGAACTGGTTGTTTGTTGACTAAGGTCTGTCTGCAGACATTGACATGCTCCAGTGATATTAGATAATCTTTTTCATCTGTAAGAGGTTTTAATATTTTGGCTCATCACTTTAGATTTAAACAGATAGCTTTCAAGCCCTGCACCATAGAAAAACTCCTGCCCCTGATCAAGACACTGGCTTTCAACCAGGAGTTAGTTTACTGGTGTTACACAGCAACAACCCCCTGCACCTACCGTGAGGTGAAAAAGTATATATGTCACATTTATTTGTTTCTGATCATTAGGATAATTGCAACATTAGATAAAGAATGTGGAAAAAGTAATTGCCCCGTTAGAAACAAAATCAACCGATTAAACTGATTTCATTGATAATTGAGTTTCAGTAGGCACACCCAGCCCTGTTTAATCTAAATATCACTTAAATAAAACCTCTCTGGTAATGTGAAGAAGGCCAAAAGCAGCACATAATAACAGGATCAGAAGAACTACAGAGAAACAAACTCATCAACATCTCTCATTCTGGAAAGGGTTACAAAGCCATTTTTATATGGCTCTGGAACTCCAAAGAATCAAAGTGAGAGCCATTATCTACAGATAAAGAAAACTTGGAATGGTAATGAACCTTTCTGGGAGTGGCCAGCCTCGCTAAATGGCTCGAAAAGTGCACTGACAACTAATCCAGGAGGTCACTAGAGAACCCAGACCAACATCTAGAGGACTCCAGGCCTTGCTTGCCTCAGTTATGGTAAGTGTTCACAATTCCACAATAAGAAAAAGAAAGTGTGAAATTGGCATCCACGTGAGAGTTGCAGAGCGAAAACCGCTGCAGATCAAAAAGAATACAAAGGCTAGTCTCACATTTGCCAAAAACACAATAACGGTCCCCAAGACCCAGAGGATAATAATCAGTGGACTGATGAGTCAAAAGTCAAAGTTTTTGGAAGACGTGGATCCAGTTACATTTGACATAATGCTGAAAGAGCATTCCACATTGAGAATATCATACCAGCAGTCAAACACAGTGGAAGTACTGCAATGGTCTGAGGCTGCTTTGCTGCACAAGGGCCTGAGCCACTTGTCATGACTGATGGAATCATGTGTTTTTCTTTCGACCATAAAATCCTGAAGGACAAAGCTCAAATGCAGTTAGGTTAAGCAGCACGACAATGATCCAATGCAAACAAGCGAGTTCACCTCTGAATGGCTCAAAGCAAACAAAATGAAGGTTTTGGAGTGGCCCAGTGAAAATACCGACTTGAATCCAAGTAAGCTGCAGTGACATAAACCTCATACTAGAAAATCCTCTGTAGCTGAAGCTGAATTAAAACAATTCTGCTCATGTTGAAGATTCATTGCCAGTTATCGCAAAAGTTTGATTGCAGTTGTTGCAGCCAAAGGGGGCAACAAAGGTTAACTTAAGGAGGGCCATTATTTTTTCACATGGGTGATGTAGGTTTTGAGTGATCTGCGTGGCGGGCAGTGGACAGGGAACAAGGAGGGCGTTAAACATATCTTTAAACTGTTTATTAAGCTTGGTCAGTTTTCAGTCAATTTCCCAGGTAAAAGACACTTTAACTCTCCCCTCTCAGGTGTAACTAATTGTCTTCGTTAAGACGAGAAATCAAGCGCACCAGTTGAATGCAAAAAGAGCGCATTTCAATCTTTTTCCATTAAACAGTCATTATGCACAGGTTCGAAGACTTGCTTAGGATGTGACAAAATTTAACACGGAAAATCCACAGCGGTTTTTTTCATGAAGAGTTGCCTATTAACCCATTTATGCCTGAATTTTCTTTTTTTTACTTTTTTATGTTATTATACTTCAAAATACCACTCTAATAATCATTAAAACAGAACACTTCTTCTTAACAGTCCTCATGTGAGGACGCTAGGCATAAATGGGTTAAGGCTCGTGAGTTAAACATTTTACAGAATGTATTATTCTCTCACCTAAACAAGTCATTATAAGGGAAACTAACATGTTGACCAAGAACAATGATTGAAATTGTGTCACTATTCTTCTCCGCTTCAAGGGATGTTTTCCAACCCCCCCAAGTTTTCCGTCCACCGCCCGCCACTGATGATCTGAAACATTTATGACAAATAAGCAAAAATTAAAAAAATAATAATAATAATTGGGAAGGGGAAAGTACTTTTTCGTCACACTGTAAGCAATCAGGATGGGTAAAATGCAGGGGACAAATTACCCCACGGGGTTCAAAAAAATATATGTAATATAATGTTACATGGGCATGTGCATGTGTACCTGTGTATAACATAGATTAAGACTGCATTACTGGCTTACAACTTCAGAAACGAGTACTTTAGGGAATTGGTTGAGCAGATCCTTAGGGGAGCAAGAATTTTAAATAATCCAAAAATAGCCCGAAGAATGTCATTTATGATTAGCCAGAAGCACCCAGATGTCGTATGCAGTTATTCATGATCAAGTGCAGAGTGGTCAAGATTCAAAAACACAAAGAGAAGCTTTTTTGCTCACACAAAAATGTGCATGCTCTTTGATTCCATAAGAATTTAACCTCAAGTGATTAAGGCAGAGGAGTGCGGGGTGCATGAGGAGTTGAGGAGGAAGCGTCAGTGTTCAGCCAAAATAATCACCGTTTTCCCTTGATTTCTTCATGAACTCCTGCTGTTTTTGTAATGAGGTCCCACACATCCTTAGAATGTAGGAGGATGGGAGATAAACATTGATGAAAGCTATGTTCTGCTTGTGGCCGAACCCGACTATTTAAATTTGTGCTTCAGTGTTGGAATCGCAACTACATTTCACTCATTGCTCCGCTGCCCAGGAGAAGGAAACTGGGCCCACTGAATTTGGGATTAAACAGTGAAGATAATTTTAAAATGCAGAATGTCAGTTTTAGTTTGACTATATATGCAATGATGGGCTAAAACACATTCACAGGAGATGTGCATAATATTGGTTTTCTCGCAACAATGGGGCATATGAAGGTCTGCAAGCAGACTTTCACTGAACAGCTGGTTTTTGCAGTCAACGCGTTCGATTCGGGGAAAAATGGGGCCGGAACAATTTTGACATGGACCGCATTTCACTGACCAGATGACTGGGTATGAGTCGTTTTGGGTGTTCCTGATCGGCAATGGCGAGCTGTAACTGACAGTGGTCCAAGGAGAAACAAACCACAAAGGTTTTGGGTACCCATAGACCAGTTTGACTTCCCATTCTCACCACTGTCCACAGTAGAAAATGCCTACGCTGGACTTGCAAGGGTTGAAACAGGATATTAAAGCACTAGAAGAAAGTCTCCTGGTCCTAAGAGTCCCATTTTTTTCCCTAAATCATGTATATTGGCAAGGGAAGGGATGGCACCCGGATGTACCATTGAAAGACATGCTAGTAATAGGCGTGTGATGTGCTGGTAAACTCTTGGTCTCAGATTTCCCGTGGAAATCTATTTATTGAAGCCGTTTATTTGGCACATGAAGGACCAACTGCATATTAGGTAGGTGGTCATAATGTTGTAGTTCATCATGCGCACATCCATATCAACAGTGGCCGACGAGGGTCCTGAGCAAACCCTTTGCTGAGGTGTAAAAACAGAATACGCCAGCTGGTTTCGCTCAGGTGAAAACTAAAAGCAGTTCTAGCACTCCCCATAGCAGCTTGGAGAATTTCCGTTGTGTTGACGCGGATATGCAGCCTTTTTCTCTCGCATTTTTATTTTTTTGAGGTTCATCATCTTCCATGGGTATTGTTTGAATCAGAGGTGATGCAATAGGGTAGGCAACTTACAAATTCATTGAAGCTTCAGCATGGCTTCTAACAGGTGGAAATTTGGGATTTCCTTGGATGAGGAATGCAACAGTATGTATGTTTGTTGCATTCCTCATCCAAGGAAACCCCAATTTTGCACCCATCAAAAGACATGCTGAAGCGTCAATGAATTAATTGATTAGCTACTCTATTGTATTAACTAGAGATGAAGCAATAGCCATGGAAGATGATGCAATACCTGGGAGATCCTAGGGAGGGAATGCAACATCATGTCAGATGTCAGATTATCTTAGGAAATGGTGGAACTTGAGTTTATGAGTAGGCACTGTCTATTTAAAACTTCTAGATGAAGAACAAAGGCGATTATAAAGGGTGTTTTTACCCCAAAATGCCTATATTTGATAACATGATTAAATAGTGAAAGAGATAAGAAAACAAGATGTAATTTTGAACAAATTAAGCCAGGATATATACATTTATGAACAACCCCAATTCCGAAATAGTTGAGACAAAGTGTACATTGTGAATAAAATCAAAATGCAATGACTTTCAAATCACACCCGCCAGTATTTTATTCACAATAGAACAGAGATAACAAAGCAAATGTTGAAACTGAAAAATTTTACAATTTAATCCATAGAATTGGCTCATTTCAAATTTTATGGCTGCTACACGTCTCAAAAAAAGTTAGGACAGGGGCCTGTTTACCATGGTGTAATATCCCCTCTTTTTTTTAACACAGAGTGGAGGTGTCTGGGCATTGAGGAGACAAGTTTCTTGAGTTTCGCCATTGGAATTTGATCCCATTCTTGTTTAATACAGGCTTCCTGCAACTGGAGAGTTTTGGGTCTCCTTTTATGGACTTCTCGTTTAATTATGCACCAAATGTTCTCAATCGGTGATAGATCAGGACTGCAGGCAGGCCAGTTCAGCACACGGACTCTTCTGCTACGAAGCCATGCTGTTGTAATAGCTGCAGTATGTGGTTTTGCACTGTCCGCCTGAAATACCCAAGGCCTTCCCTGGAATAGATGTCATCTGGAGGGGAGCATATGTTGCTCTAAAACCTTTATATACCTTTCAGCATTCATGGTTCTTTTTAAAATATGTAAGTGTCCCACACCATATGCACTAATGCATCCCCATACCATCAGAGATGCTGGCTTTTGAACTGAACGCTGAAAATGCTGGGGCGTGGCTTAGCACATAAATGGACAAAATTCAACAACCATCGGGCCAATAATCACAGAACTTGCAGAATATGTCCATATATGTACCAGGAACATATTGAGGCTGGGGACATAGTATTCAGCTCCGTCCGTCCGTTCGCCCGTCCGTCATGTCCCGTTCGTTGTGAATGAGATATCTCAAGAATGGTTTGACCGATTCCATTCATCTTTGGTGTCAAGGTGTATTAGGGGAGTGCTGACAGCCCAATTGATTTACGTGACCTTGCCATTATTCTTAAGGTCATTATGACCATTTGACCACTTACAAATTCCTTGTCAACATGATATCTCAAAAACGGTTTGACCGATTCCATTCATTTTTGGTGTCAAGGTGTGTTAGGGGTGGGGGACATAGTATTCAGCTCCATCCGTCCACCCAGCAGTCCATCTGTCCGTCTCGTCCCGTTTGTTGTGAATGTCATATCTCAAGAACGGTTTGACCTATCCCATTCGTCTTTGGTGTCAAGATGTATTAGGGGCGGGGGACATAGTATTCAGCTCCGTCAGCCTGTCCGTCCGTCCGTCATTTCCCGTTTCTTGTGAACGCAGTATCTCAAGAACGGTTTGAGCGATTCCATTCAGCTTTGCTGTCAAGGTGTACTAGGGGAGTTCTCACAGCCCACTCGATTTATGTGATCTTGCCATTATTCTCAAGGTCATTACGACCATTTGAGCACTTACAAATACCTTGTGAACATGATATCTCAAGAACAGTTTGACCGATCCCATTCATCTTTGGTGTCAAGGTGTATTAGGGGCGGGGGATATAGAATTCAGCTCCATCCCTCCGGCCGTCCGCCCGTCCCATCCCATTTGTTGTGAACGCAATATCTCAAGAATGGTTTGATCGATTCCATTCATTTTTAGGGTCAAGGTGTATTAGGGCCGGGGGACATAGTATTCAGCTCCCTTCGTCCATCCATCCAGCCATCCATCCATCACGTCCCGTTTGTTGTGAACGTGAAATCTTGAGAACGCATTGACCGATTTTATTCATCTTTGGCTTCAATGTGTAATTTTGCGATACGCTTGACCCCAGTCGATTTCCGTCACCTGGCGGGGGACATGGCCACATTTAGTGGAAACACTTGTTAATTAAGCTGTTAAAGCTTTCAGCTACTAATGGTCTTTCTTGGCTTGAACCCCAGCATTGCCGCTTGCGGCTATATTATATTAATTATTTTTTCAGCCCCTTTTTGCCTTTGTCCCAACTTTTTTGAGACCTTTTGCTGCCAGAAAATTTGAAATAAGTTCAATTTGTGGTTACAGATTTAAAATGTCTCAGTTTCAACATTTGAAATGTTATCCA
This sequence comes from Gymnothorax reevesii, assembly GCA_029721435.1. Lineage (NCBI taxonomy): Eukaryota > Metazoa > Chordata > Actinopteri > Anguilliformes > Muraenidae > Gymnothorax > Gymnothorax reevesii. The sequence continues at coordinate 34,405,843 of CM056575.1, forward strand.
TCTTCTATTGTGAATAACATATCTGCTCATGCAATCTGAAAGTCCTTGCATTTCGATTTTATTCACAATTTACACTAATATCCAACTATTTTGGAATTGGGGTCGTGAAACAAGTTTCATTACCATGGGTAACTACCCACATGGTGAACTTGTCAATCCAAAGTTGGCAAAGAGGTGACTTTTGCAGCTGGGACCCTTTTCAGGGTCACCTAACTCCACTATTATGACCTAGATGCATTCAATCGTCCTTGTATAGACAGAACTGTCCTCAAATAGAAGGCATCCAGCACAATTTAGCCACTGGAAAAGATCCTGGCCTCATAGGGGGCCCTTGAAAACTGAATTTTTGAATTTCACCCATAAAAACTTTGATATTTGAGAGGCCAATATCTTGAAAACGAAAAGAATTAGAAACATTTTGACAAAAGATTCTGAAAGCATGGACCGTATTACCCTGAGAAGCATTTCTGCCCATACCAATGGTTTGTTCCAAAAATATTGGCCTCCAAAATCCCTATAAATTAACGTTTGCGATTCGCTTGGGAGTTCTTGATTTTTGGGAGGGCCATATGCTGGAAACACCTTGGAGTAGCACCCTAAAATTTTGCATGAGTTCATTATGAATATAGAGGTATTCCAAAAATACATCTGAGCCTGTGACCTTGGAGGATTCTTGTACTTTGGTTGAGTTCATATGGAATGACGCAGCACATTTATCCAATTAGCGATGTTTTGGGCCATTGCAGTGCATTTGATTGTGTCGGCCACCATTATATCAGATGATCTCAGTGGGAATTACTGCTTATAGACATATAAGCATGTCTTTTTTAGTACATGTAGCTTGGAGGTATTGGAAAAGAATTAAAACTGAAATTCGAAGAAAATGTGGGATGTATCACTTCAACACCTCAGCATTAGACTCTTAGTGGTTCACCTTTCCTGGTTTCAATGATGTAAGAAAAAGCTCTGGTTTACTGGTTTTTCAGACTTTTCATGAAGGCCCCATGCAATCTTTGATGCAAATCATTTATACCTATCAAAATTATGGTTATTTTACAGTTCGTTTTATAAATCTGATTTCCATGGTTTATCATTTTCTAAGCACTGAGTTTCTTTCCAATGAAACTTTTCTAAGCATATCTGACACATTAGAACTTATGCTGAGCATTGGCCAGAGGCCAATCAAAGACAGCTGACCATCCACAACCACGTGGAGACATTACCACGGTATTTCTTTGTTATATTTAGTCATAGCATTGCAAACTTGGTATTTAGTGTAGTCTATCATTTTGCAGCAAAAGACTTCTCTCACATAACATTGGCACAAAAAAGTGGAAAGAAAAGGGTGAGATAGACGCGTATAATTTCAGACATTAGGCAGACCCTCTAATCCGGCATGATTTAAACAGCTTCTCATTTCAACATGGTGTCAATTTACACAGCTGGATAAGATCTGAAGAAATTGAGGCCAAGTATCTTGCTCAAGGGTAAAACGGTAATGTCGCACCTGAGAATTGAACATCCAGCTCCAGAGCTGTAAGCCCGGTTCCCAAGCCTTAACACACCACCAACAAACATACTTCTTAATAAAATGACATAGTTGAAGAGCTGTAGCCATGTTTTAAAAAATTGTGTTATTTTAAGGTATTAATAAGATATTAAAACACTGTGAAACTGTCGTAGATTTCAAACAACAACCTACATACATCATGATCATGTAGTCTCACACTTGTAATGTTAAAAATGCCAACTAATCAATAAGAGCAGTGCATAGACTTTGTGGAATTTATCATTGTGACTCTAGCCCTAGTTTAGAACACATATTGACCTATCTACAGACTTTCCTCATCTTAATCACCATGGCAATGGGAAAGAGCAAGAGCATTCTGGGATTGAGCCACTGTGTCTAAAGCACAGCTGTAAGACAGGTCTTGGGCAGAACATCTGGCAGCCAGGTGATGTCAGATCCTGAATTGAGACCATGATGGTGAGCATGGTAATCCACCAGTGCAGCTACAGTGGGGTGCAAATATTAGGGCACCCCTGGTTTAAATGTCTGTTACAATCTCCAAGTGTTTGATAGCAAACCTGAACACTAAAGGCTACAAAGTTAAACATGACACATTTCAACACTTCCAGTTTCAAAATAGTAAAACAAGGACAAAGGCCTTGTGCAAAAGTTTGGGAACCCTGTCAGCTAGTACTTTGTAACTCCTCCTCGTGCAGCTATAACAACTTGCAAACACTTCCTGTAGCCAGCTAAGAGTCTTTCCATTCTTGTCATTGGAATTTTTCCCCATTCTTCCTGACAGAACACCTCTAGCTCAGAAATATTCTCTGGCCTTCTTGCATGCACTGCATGTTTGAGGTCTCTCCACAGATTTTCAATAACATTCAAGTCTGGGGACTGTGATTGCCATTCGAAAACCTTCATCCGTCTTTCAGGAGGTACTTCATGGTGGATTTTGAGGAATGCTTCAGGTCACTGTCTTGCTGGAATAACTAATGTGTCTTCAACTTTTTCTGGACTGAGCTTTGAACATTAGCCTCTACAATGTCTTCATATTTGGTGGAATCCATTCTTCCTTTTACCCGCACAATATTGAATGTGCCCCCAGCTGCTACACGACCCCAAAGCATAATGGATCCACTTCCAAGCTTAACAGATGGCAACATGTTCTCTAGAAATGCTTCACCCTTTTTTCTCCAAACATACCTCCTTTGGTTGTGGCCAAAAAGTTCAATTTTGGTTTTGTCAATCCAAAGCACATTGTTTCGATAGGCTTGAGGTTTCTCAAGGTTCTCTTTTGCATACTTCAGGCGCTTAATTTTGTGTTGAGGTCTTTGAAAAGGCTTCCTTCTTGCAACTCTGCAGGTTTTTGTTGTTTAAGGTATGCTGTATTGTTGTCCCATGAACAACTATACCTGTGTATGGTACTCTTTTCTGCAGCTCTTTTGCAGTGATGCGTGGGTTCTTCTAAGCATTTCTCACCAGAACTCAGGCCATTCTATCTGAAATTTTTCTTGGTCTTCCAATTCTTGCCTTGGCTTAAATTGTTCCATTTATTTTCCATTTTCTTACGATGTTTCTGATGGTAGAAGTGGGTAGATTGAAACATTGCCAGAGTTTTTTGTAGCCCTCTCCTTGTTGGTGGAAGTGAATTATCTTGATTTTGACATCCTTGGACAAATGTTTAGAGGAGCAGATGGTTTTTAACACCAGACACATCATCCACCACAGTTGAATACTTTAGAAAGCATGGATTTACTTCAGATTATAAAGTTCAACCCTGGATTTATATTCACCTGACTCACTGAGGTACTAACGAGTAAATCACCTGGGTCTGGGCCTTTGTAATCATCTTCTTAAAGACAACGAAGAATAATCCAAAAGGGTTCCCAAACTTTTGCACAGGGCCCTTTTTCCTTTCTTATCATTTAAAAACTCATAAAAATTAAAATAAAAAGAAACCTTGCTTTTTAATTTGCAGAAAAGGTGTCATGTTGAACTTTGTAGCATTTAGTGCTCAGGTTTGCTTTCACTCACTTGAAGATTAATTGTAACTGACATTTAAACAAGGGGTGCCCAAATTTTTGCACCCCACTGTACTTCCACATCTATAACCATATCCTGAACAGCACCATTAACCTGCTTAGTGCCCAAAGCCAATACTGTAATCAAAGCCTACTCATAGGCTGCACTGTATCCATATGAATGAATGAACATTGCATTTATATGTTGCCTTCTCATAGACACTCAAAGTGCTTAACAGTCATATGGGACTACCTCATCTCACCACCGCCACTGTGAAACACCCACCAGGGTGATGCGACAAAAGTTAAATTACACTAAAACGCTCAACATACATCAGCTGAATTGAAGCAGGAGCTGACAGTATATGCACAGCTAATTCAATCAGGGGATGTTCAGGTAGCAGGTTTAACAAGCCAGGTTGGGAATTAAGCTAGGACTCCGGGAATAGGGTTTGCAGAAACTCATAATTTTCTCAAACCGAATGCTCCTCCCATTGCGTGAAAGAGTCCTCAAATAACCGCTATGTATTTTAAATGAGATTAAATTAGATTCCAGCGGTGGCTGTGTAGGATTAGTTGCCGTTCTTGTGATCAAATCATATCCAATGCAAGCGTTCTGGCCTAAAGTCCAAACTCAAAAAGTAGAGAATTATTGGGAGAAGATACATGCAATCATTTCCAAAATCCGTAACATTTTTGCCTTACAATATATTCTGTTTAAATCCGTATTTAATGGCCATTATGTTTCAGAGCTAAGTTTTTGCTACAGTCAATAACTGCTCTACTGCTTCCCTCTCGCATACAGATGTATTAATGGGGCGGTCAGCCGCAATCTAGCAGCACCGTAAATTATATTTATTTACCACTGTATCAGAAATTTCAGATATTTCACCATTTGGGCTTTGCACTATTATTATAAATTACTTAAGTTGTGACAAAAAAGATCACATTACGCCTATGTATCGGCATTTGCTCAGCACACGGTGGTCCATTGCGACATCAGTCTCATACCAACAGGCACTGTAAGAAAGATGTCAGATATCTTTGTAAGTTTATTTATCCTGATGGTAATTCCTAAAGGCTGAATTTTTAGGCCATCATTACTTTCAGATTTACTGAGTACGAGCGTAATTGTCATCCTTACAATATTGACTGTGCAATATATACATTTTCAATTTAGCCTAATGGCAGTCTCTTAGTCATTTCCTAGTGAATAATTTTTCATTATTACACATTTAAGTATTGGTCTTCGTAATGCAGTAAATAAACTGTTTGGTAATCAGGTGATCTCAATGGGGAATGGTTTGCGATCCATCATGCGTTAAAGATGAGAGGCTTCTATCTGACAGCACTCAACTGAAAATCCCATAAAGCCAACATTACCAGAGTTAAGGTTGGAGATATTCAAATAGAAAGAAGGAGTATCTGCACACCTTGTGTAGATCTATGCAAGTGCAGCTATCTAAAGAAGAGGAAAGTTAAATTAAGAAAAGAAACAAATGAAGGAAGTCAACCGTGGTTGAATGGTATTTTGCCAAAAGGGTCATGTTTTTTTCAGCGAGAACCATGAAGGTCAAGGCTGATCGCCACCAAAAACTAATCAGCCGAGTGCCTGACCATATACTACATTCACACCAAGTATGAAGTCGATCCGATTAAAGCTACTCAAAAAATAACGGTTTCGTCAAACCCTCAAATTGACCAAAAATTGACCTTGACCTTTGACCTTGACCTTGAAGGAGTCCCCCGAATAGTAGGAATCGTGATGAGTCATTGTTAGGCAACCGTACAAAAGATCTCAAGGAGCAGGCATCACGCAGTGCAGAGAAAATTGTTCAAGGAAAATTCCCGGTAAAAAACAGTTTTTTCGTCATAACGTCACCAAATGACGTCAGAGCGCAAAAATTTTGACTGATCTGGAAAGCGGTCATCAGGGCTTTCATATGAGGTATTCCTCGACATAGTTCCTGCAAGTTCAAAATTTCACCTTGGGGTCAAAAATTTTCGACCTTCAGCGAGAACCATGAAGGTCAAGGTCGATCGCCACCAAAAACTAATCAGCTGAGCGCCTGACCATATACTACATTTACACCAAGTTTGAAGTCGATCCGATCAAGGTTACTGAAAAAATAAGGGTTTCGTCAACCCCTCAAATTTACCAAAAATTGAGCTTGACCTTTGACCTTGACCTTGATGGAGTCCCCCAAATGATGGGAATCGTGATGAGTCATTGGTAGGCAACTGCACAAGAGATGACAAGGAGCAGGCAACGCGCACAGCAGAGAAAAGTGTTCAAGAAAAATGATTACAGACAAAAAAACAAACAATTAAACAAACATTCCAAACAACATATCTTGCTAGATAATAATAAAAATTGCGCAACACTGCCAATGTTACAAAAAACCCACCAACTTCATTGAGAATGGATGTTTCATCACACGATCTTCATCAGAGCTGAAGAAGTTGAAATAAATAAACCAACAAGCATGAAAGCTTCCAAAATGACACACATAGACTTACAACCCCATTTCCAAAGAAGTGGAGACGTCGTGAAAAATGTGAATGAAATCAGAATGCAATTATTTGCAAATCACTTAAGCCCATTATTGCATTGAAAATAATGCAAAGAGAATATATCAAATTTTAAAACTGAGAATTATTTAAAAACATTTTTTGAAAAATATCACCTCATTTTCAAATTGATGCCAACAACATTTTTCAAAAAAGTTAGGACAGGGGCAACAAAACACTCAAAAACCTGTATGATGCTATATATATATATATATATATATATATATATATATATACACACACCAGGACAGGTGGATCATCTCACAGCTACGTAAATAAGGATAATTGGCAATGGGTAAGAAACATGATTGGGTTGAAAAAGAGCAGCCCAGGGAGGTTGAGTCTTTCGGAAATAAAGCTGGCAAGGGCTTCACCTCTCTGTGAAAGCCTGCAATGGCAAATAATTTAAGGATAATGTCTCCGAAAGCATAATTGCAAAGAATTAGTGGATTTCATTCTCGACGGTACAAAATACCACTAAAAGGTTTGAAAATCCAGAGAAATTTCTGTGCACAAGGGACAAGGCCACAAACCAATATTGAATAGCCATGTTCTTCCGGCCTTCAGGGTGGCGCTGCATTAAAACAGACATGATTCTGTATTTGAAATCACTGTTTGGGTTCAGGAACACTTCTGTAGACCATTAAGTCAACACCAGGTATTAACAAGATCCAGAAACGTTTCCACCTTCTCTGGGCACAAGCTCGTTTAAAGGACCAGTGTGTAATATTTGGTATGGTTTACTGGCAAAATCTGAATATACTACCCATTAATATGTTTATGTCATTGTATAATCGCGATGAAATAAAATTTGTTTGGTTGTTGTAGCCTTATAATTATGCGTTTATATATACATATAGCAAGGGCCTTGCTTTAGAGACATCGCCATCTTGCACCGCCATGTTGGTATGGCAGCCCGACTGGACAATCCAGCCAGCTAGAGAACTCCCAGTCGTGGAAGACGCCAATTTCCGCAAAAGTGCTTTGGTCCTCGGAGGCCACCGTCTTTTTGCCGACGGGAGGGGTGAGCGTGAGTGAGTGATTGCTGCAGTCTAGAATCTGAACGTTGGATGTCACAGTTCCCTCCCCATTTTACACACTGGTCCTTTAAGATGGACTGAGGCGAAGTGGAAAACTGTCAGGTAATCTGACCAATCAAAACATGAAATTGTTCAAGGAAAACACGGATGCCATGTCCTCTAGGCTAAAAAGGAGAACGACCATTCGGCTTTTTATCACTGCATAGTTCAAAACGTCAGCATACATGATAATGTAGGGGTGCAGTACTGCAGGGGGCATGGGTAACTAGCACGTCTGTGAAGACCCAATAAATGCTGAACGCTATGTGCAGGTTTGGAGCAAGATATAGTGCCATCTAGATGTCTTTTTCAGGAAGGTCTTACTTATTTCAGTGGCATAATACCAAACACCATATTACGGACATATTATAATGGCATGACCCTGTAGTAAAAGAGTCTATGTGCTAAACTGGCCAACCAGCAGTCCAGGCCAGTCATCCACTGAATATATTTGACGTATTATGAAACATAAAATATGACAAAGAAGGCCTCCAAGTGTTGAGCAGTTGAAATCCTACATCAAGCATGAACTGGAAAACATCTTGTTTTCATAACTACAGTCATTGGTCTCCTCAGCTCCCAAATGCTTGCGGAGTATTAAAAGAAGAGGTGATACAATACAGAGGTAAACATGCCCCTGTCCTAACTTTTTTGAAACATGTTGCTGAAGCATTTTATTTTTCAAAACAAAAAAAAATTCTCTGTTACAACATCCAATACGTGGTCTTTGACTATTTTCAATTAAACAAAGAGTTTTAATGATTTGCAAATTATCGCATTTTGTCATATTTAGTACATTTTACACAGTAACTTTTTTGGAAATGGGGTTGTACATTCCACAGGAACTTACTGAGATAAAACATAGAAAAACATAGGATAAGCAAACAATCATCAATTTTTTTTTGTCAGTGGTAATGATATATACTGCGAGTACTTTTATGCACCCCTACAGAAACTGCTTACTCTTGTTCAAGAGTGTCATGGGATCTCACTGACCACAGACAGTCAGAAGCTTGGTTTTACCTTTCATCCCAAAGACTGCTTCTCCTGCAGCACAGTGTCCCCACCACTGCACAGGGGCATTGGGGATTCTTTCACCAGAGGGAAGACCACCATCAACTGGCCCACCAACACCACATCCAACACCAACTTAGTATTTCCATCCAAGTACTAACCGAATTGTTATGGCCCCAATTTGTTATGACATTTACGACAGCAAGGGATGACAGACACAATTTTAAAACCTAAACACATTTAATTAAATCAAGACTTTTAACTAATCTACTATCTACTCTACTGACCAAGGTCAGTATATACAAGAAAAAAAATATTTACAGTCCCTTTGGTTGGGTTGCTTGGTGATGTTCCGGATGAGGAAAATGCTCCAACACAGGAAAAAATCCACAAAAAGCTTCACAGGTCTTGAAAAGAGTGACAGGTCTGGTCAAATATATCCTTCTCCTGACAATTTCTCCTACTACTTTACTCTCTCAATTTTTCTCTTTATGTACTCTTTTGCAGACCCCTCCCACCTTTTAGACTATTTTTTTAATTCTCTGGGACTTTCCATCTCAGAGATGCCCAGGACATGTCCAAACCCAGCTCCCGTCTGGGCTTAACAAAAGAAAGGGTCAATACTGCCATCTAGTGGCTTCTATTCACATTACAGAACCAACACCTGCTTAGCTTCTGTCACATAGCTGGTCAAGTTCTGGTGAAACTGCTGGCCATACCCTATACTATGCCAATACCCCATACTGCATCATTAGTCTGTGCTGTACCTATAGCTTATACTGTACCAGTAGACTCTACAGTACCATTAGTCAGCATTGTACCCAAAGCCTATACTATATCATTGGCTGCATTGTACCCATACACTATACTGTACCTAAAGCCTTTGCTTTATCAATCGCCTGCACTGTACCCATTAGCTGTACTATGCTCATAGTCTGTACTGCACCGATAAACTGTATTGTACCCACTGGCTCTTCTGTACCTATTGGCCATACTATGCCAATAGGTTGCACAAAACTCATAGCCTGTTTTGCACCTACAGGCAGTATTGTACCTATAGCCTGAAGACAGAAGCCTGTTCTGAGCCTAGTGGCACTTCAGGCTGGTGCATAACCCCATTTTCAGTCGCATTAAGCTATTAGGAGAATTGTTACCCCCCCTGGATGGGATGCCAGTCCATTGCAGGTTACACCCCCCCCCCCAAAAAAAAAAAAACTCTTAGTCAGGTTTCCTTGACATTTTGCCACTATCCAATTGTACACCAGGGCGGAGTGCGGCACTGTAGGAGTGAAGTGTTGCCAAGAACACACTGCAAAAGCCATGGCAAGGACTCGAATTCACAACCTTTTCATCCCAAGTCAAGCACACTTAACCACTGCACTACTCATGCTCAACTACTCACTACTCATATAGCCAATACTGTACTCATAGCCTGTGCTGTACCTATAGGGTTTACTGTACCCATAGCTTTAACTCAAACCAAAGGCAGTGCTCTATCATACCCCATATTTCACTCATAGGCCATACTGTACCCAAAGCCTTTATTGCATCCATAGGCTGTACTGTACCCATGTCCATTACTCTAACCATGGACTACACTGCATGACAGAATGAGCTTTACCCCGGAGGGTAGCAATGTTCCTCTTTGCCGAGCTTAAGATTCCGGCTTCCTTCACAGCAATAGGCAGGTATTTTAATGTGCACGTCAGAATGGTATTCACCTTTAGGCTGCGTCAGAACCTGACATGAGCCACTAAATCATTCTTCCACCCACATCCATCACTGTGAGACACCGCTGCAGCGAATATGCTCAAAAAATAATCAAAAGAGGAATTCACCACACATGCAGTTAAAGCCTTTGAGACGCAAAATTAGCTTGAATTTTTAAAGGCCGAGGATTGAAATTTCAAGACTTGATACAGTGAGAAAAACTGACTTAACTTAGTTACCTCAATAGTTAGTGCTGTGGTTTTAGAAAACCCTTGCATCATACCTGCAGGGCTTCAACTAAGTTGCTGATGTAATTAGTAACTATGCTTTTGGGAAATGTACCCATGGTCAGCAGATTATAGGAAATCCAACACAGGGGCCTAATCAGCATTCAAGGCAGTCATTACAATACATTACATTACATTACAGGAATTTGGCAGATGCTCTTATTTAAAGCAATGCAAAACACAAGGTTGATAAGTATGCACAAAAGCACTTAAAATCCTGGAGGGAAGTTCCAGGCAGACGCAACACAGCATGGTAATCATACTGTGTTCAAACCATGATGTCACTTTGAACTAGAACCACTTAAAAAAATGTGGGCTTTCCTTTTGCAGATTCAAAAATACAGTAAAGTGGCATCACATTTATATTTCCTGGTGACTGCTCACAATGCATTGAATTTAGCCTAACAAAAGCAATGCATAAAATTATTACACTTCCAAGCTGACCTACCGTATATCTCCAATGCAATTCAAAGTCCTGTTTACAGCATAACAGCCACACCTTTCCTTGCAGAACCCTGCAATTTACAGCCCTCTAATTTGCGAAGGCCACATAGGCCATGGCTGCTGGCAACACTGCAGAGCTTGCATATTGTTCTTACAGTGTTCAGTTACCTCATAGATTTTGAACTTCTCCTGAGCTCTTTGGGAATGTCCGAAACCACAGAATTACATTTCATACTTTTATTGTCACACTATGAGCATAGGAAGTCTTCAAGACGACAAAGTGGGTGGCACAGAACTGGAATTATGGTAAATGTTGCCACCAAAATACAGAATGTAAACTACTGTGAGTACATCCTGTAAATCATCAACTTTTAATTATAAGGTTGGATGAGGATTGCAGAACTACTGCAGAATACTTTATGGTTTGCATTGTTTAATTGTACACTGCCGGGCCAAAAAAAAGTTACAGACTCCAAAATTTTGTTAGGCCGCCTTGAACTTTGATTATGGCGCACATTTGTTGTGGCTTTTTTTTTTTTTTGGACAACTGGATGCAAAGTTACAACAATTTTTTTGAACCAGACTTGCATTATTTCTTGCATTATTAATGGTTGAAATCTTGTATCGAAAATACAAATCACTCCATAAATCCCAAAGACTTTCGATTGGTTAAATTCAAGTCCCTGTGGCAGCCAATTCATGTGTGAAAATGATTCTTCACGCTCGCTCGCTGAACCGCTCTTTTACAATTTGAGCTCAATAAATACTGGGTTTGCCATCCTGGAATACTTCTGTGCCGTCAGGGATTAAAAAAAATCAATGGTTGGCATAACCTATTATTCTGTATATTAAGGTGGTCTACTCACTTCATATCATTGCTGCATAACATTGCTGACCCTAGACCAAACCAGTTCAACCCCAGATAATAACACTGCCCCCACAGGCTTGGACAGTGGGGACATAATGGGTGCATTGCTTCGTGGGCTTCCTTTCTTACCTTGATGCACCCATCACTCTGGGATAGGGTACATCTGGACTCATCAGACCACATGACCCTTTTCCCATTGCTCCATAGACCAATCTATCAGCTCCCTAGCAATGTGAAGTTCTTTTTTCCCTATCAGTCATGCTAGCAAGTAGCTTTCTTGTGGCCACGCAGCTGTTATGTCCCAATTCTGCAAATTCTTTTCACATTGTACATGTTGAGATGCTCTTATTTCCGCGATTAAACATAGCTATGAGTTCTACAGTCATTTTTTTTTTTGTGATGCCACTTCAAGCATTTTAGTGATCTCCGATTATGATCATTCCTGCTTTTTTCTGACCAAGTTCTTGCGCAAACTTGACAGTTCACCACTATGCTTCCAGGCTTTAATAATGCACTGGACTGTTCTTAACCCAAATTCAGTGATTTTAGCTATCCAGTTGTTCATTTTCTTTGCCTGTTTCAGGCCAATAATTTGCCCCACTTGAAACAATGAAACATCTTTTCCACGACCATGAGATAAGTCTTCCTATGTGGTTGTTAAAGAAATGAGAGGCCACAGACTGCATCAGCTAAGGTATAAACAAGAGCCATCAGGCAACGGCATATCCCCCTGGCCCCCGAAGGCACATCTAGACATCATGCTGAACATGTCTGTGAAGTTTCATGAAGATCGGACGTGTAGTTTCCAAGATATGACCTGGACAAGATATGATGACAGAGGGACGTCTGCTCGGACGGACAGACGGACGAGGCAATGGCTATATCCCCTTGCATTTTGATGCCAGGGGGATAAAAATGAAAAATTCCAGAAAATTTGTAAGTATCAAAAGGTATATCTAGACATCATGCTCAACAAATCTGTCAAGTTTGGTGAAGGTCGGATGTATAGTTGCTGTTATATGGTCAGAAACAAGAGCCATCTGGCAATGGCATATCCCCCCGGCCCCCCACATTCATTGATAAAATGTTCAATTTACGTGAGTAAATGTACTACAGTATTAAAGGACTTGATCTGAAGTAATAAGTTAACAAACTTGCCTGAGTAGGAAATGGCAATCCATACAATGTTGCGGTGAGACCAATACATGTTCACTGTCCCTGTGTCAATTGCATGTCGATATATGTTGGTGAAGATGTGGTCAATCAGTGCTCTACTGTCTGTCTGAGGACATTACCGGTAGTAGTTGTGGTTGTTTGATCATCTTGCTGTTCATGTTACCAACAGTTACTGCGAGGAAGTGTGCTGCCACGAGTGCCAGGAGTTTCATAGGTTCACATTTTATTTGATAATGCTTTAATGAACCGGTGTAGTCGGAGATGGCTTCAGAGATATTGCCCAAACAAAATTATCAGTGAACTAAGTCCACCTTCACACACATTTGCATGAAAGACGCAGAAAAGAATTTTTACAGAAACTCCTAAATGTCAAAAGGCATGTATAGAAATCATGCTCAACATGTTAATCAAGTTTGGTCAAAATTATTAGTGAGCTTAGTCCAAATTCACCCATGTTTCCATGTGAAGTGCAAAAATCAAAAATTGTAAAAATTCCTAAGTATCAAAAGGCTCATCTAGACATAATGCTGAACATATCTATTAAGTTTGGTGAACGTCAGATGTATAGTTTCTGAGATATGGCCCGGACAAGCCAAGTTGGATTTCACACAAGTTTCCATGGAAACTGCAAAAAAAAAAAAAAAAAATTCCAGAAATTCCTAAGTATCAAAACGCACATCTAGACATCATGCTCAAAAAAGTGTTAACTTTGGTGAAGGTCAGATGTATAGTTTCCAAGATATGGCCAAGACATGATATGATTACAGATGGACACTCGGACAGAGGGACGGACAGACGGACACACTGATGACTAATATCCCCCCTGCATTAATGCTGCCGGGGGGATAAAAATTATTCAATCATAGGCTTTTAACGGCAGATCACGTCTTGCAGCTGAAGCACATGCTTCGGACTCGTGGTTGCCCCCAACAATAAATTGTTTTTTTTTTTTTTTTGCTTTTCTCATGTGCCGTGTGCACTGTTGCATCCCCATACTTTCATACTGGCTTTTGAACTGTGCGCTACTGGTCTGGGTCAAACTGACTGCAGCATCCATGTAGGGTTTTTACGAAAGGTACAACCAGACCTGAAAAAAAATACTAGTACAAATACAGTGCCTTATCCTGTTGCGTTAACTTTGCCAGATAAGCAACAGTTGCTAAGACTAATTGGTAGAATGACTGTACTGATTCTAAATAGGATTGTTGAACACTGCATCACAAAGTTATGAGCTGTTTTATTGCGCAGATAAATGAAGATGTACAAGGTAAAATGTCAATGTGTCTTTATAAATTCTAAACTCGTAGCTCATGAAACAACACAGATTTGCGCAACTTAGTAATGCCAATTCAGCAATAGGTATTGGAATCAGTTCTGAATTCTGAATAAAGTCACAGCTAAAGGGCATTTTTAGCCACAAGGCATCCCTAAACCTAGATTACAAACATGCATGAAGTTAGACTACACCTAGATCAAGGTCTAGGTTAAACTGCACATCAGAAAGTGGATCTTAAACCCAAGGTTTAAGTATCGATAGACTCAATAAACTTTGCTTAAACCATACTTACAACAACGACTAAGTTTAAAATGCACTTAGACCTAATTTCAGAATATGGGTCAAGTACTAGCTCAGGCCTTTTGGACAGAAAGTTCTTCGACCTCAATCATGATCTCTATGTCTATGTGTCACCAGATGTTCTCCTATTGGTCCGACCATCGAGCGGGGGCAGGTCTGTTCTGGAGTAAACAAACTTAGCAGTGCCAAGGTGAGGTTACGTAGCTACAGTTTGTGAGCACAACTTTGTGCAGCTTGGGGAAATAAAAATAGAACCAAACTCATAAAAAACTTTTTGGTAAAAATTTAACAGACAATCTTGAGGGGAAAAAAATCATAATAACACCTACTATTGTATAGTTTCTTAGAAGCAATCAAATTGTTCATTCTGCAATTGTCCTCGGTGCAACACATGGGAATGGGGAGGTAAATTTCAAACACGCCATCTTCATCACAGAGGCATGGAATATTATTGAGTAAATAATAACATATTGCTTACGATGATTAAGCCCTGTATTCAAAACTATGAAAATACTGCTTTAAAACCTCCATATCTCAGAAACTAAAGAACATAAAAGCCAAATATTTTTGTTAACCAGTTGTTAGGAACAATGACATTATTATTTACATAAAGTATAAAGCAAATCCAAGACAATCAGTCGGGAGGCCCCTGTTGATTTCATATGGAATAACCCTTCAACAACTTGTACATTGGTTTGGTATATATGTGATGTTTAGCCGGGGAAAAGCTGACACCAGTATTCACTATGGGAAGAAGACAAGTTTGTGGACAGAGGTCAAGGAAATGTTCTGCTGTGAAACCCTGGGACCGGGCATTCATGTGGACGTCAATTTGACAAAGCTGTTTTCGCGGCACACAGAGGCACAAGACCATATTAGGCAGGTGGCCATGTTTTGGCTCACTGGTGTATGATATAAGGTAGGTCACCAAGTATCGCAACTATCCTTTTCCCCAGAAAATCCTGGCCAGATTATAAATAAATATACTGGAAAATGTCTCTTTGGTTTGACAACTCCCTGGAAACAAAGTGAAATGTTTCAGCTGAGTCACTCTGTTGCATCTGGAAACAGCACTAATTCATAACAAAACAAGACATCTATGGCTACGTTCAGACAGCAGGTCTTGATGCACAATTCTGATTTTTTAGAGAAATCCGTTTTTTTGTGTGCTTGTTCATATTACACATTATATGCGACTTCAATCAGTTTTGAGTATGAACTGAATGCGGAGGCATCTCATCTCTGCATTTCAATGACGTAAAGGTCAGATAAATGCGACCTGGCCGTTCAGACAGCAGTCGTATTGCAAAATATCAGATACATATCGGATTTAGGATGACATATGAAAATGGATGGGGTCGGATTAAAAAAAAATCGTATTTGTGCTGTTCAAATTGTCTTTAACAGATCGGAAACAGGTCACAGGTCCACATTTGCCTGCTGTCTGAACATAACCTTTGAAGCATCCATCCATCTTCTATACCCGCTTATTCCTCACTAGGGTCGCAGGGCGAGCTGGAGCCTATCCCAGCTGACTCCGGGCAAAGGCAGGGACCCACCCTGAACAGCTTGCCAATCTATCGCAGGGCGCACACACCATTCACAATTTGGTGTCTCCAATTAGCCTGATATGCATGGTTTTGGACTGTGGGAGGAAACCGGAGTACTTGGCAAAAACGGGGAGAACATGCAAACTCCCCACAGAAAAGCCCCAAGCCAGATTCAAACCCACGACCTTCTTGCTGTGAGGCAGCAATGCTAACCACTGTGCCACCCCCTTTGAAGCATCTGCATGAAAAGAACAGAAAAAAACCTGAACTGGGCAACGAGGACAGAACAGCAGCCAAAATACTTTCTTTTTAATCTAAGGACAGGAACAAGTTATTTTGAGCTACATTAGACGGACTCAGTGCTTGTTGCTGCAAAGCTAAACCCTAAACTTCTTGATCTTTCCAGAGTTCACTTCATGTGCAGTCAATACAATTATATCAGCCACGAATGAACGAAAATCGAGCGTACACTTGATTGATTATAAAAGTCAATTATGTCATTCATTTCTCTTTCATTCACAGTGTGCAGTGTGATGTGAGCAAAGCCTTTGGGTGCCATACCCCATGAGAGAGCAATGGCTCCCAATAACCACATTAGTGGCCACATTCAATCCAGCCAGATAGTTCACACTGGAAAATTTGGTTGTCGTAACCATGTGATTCAGCCTCTTCATCTCAGCCGTTCCAAAGAAGAGTATTAGCAGAGTCGAAAGCCATGGAGTACAGGTAAAGCTCAATGGACAGTGCATTTTCACAGCCAGGCTAGCATTGTCATAGCTGCGAACTGCGGTTAATTTGCAATAGGTACAAGATCACAGAGATACCAAGCCTCCCCCGGCTGTTCATGCAACAAGGCCTTTCGCAATCTTGCATATTGCTACTGCTACTTAATGATGATATTGACATGTCCTAAGAGGTAAAAATGAATTAACATAATCCTCAATACTGAAGACAAAACCAATAGGGCAACAAGAATGATTATGCCAGAAAATTGCACCCTGAGTAAACATGCTGATTCGTTCTTACATTACCTTCTGGCTGGTTTATCTACAAGAATGTCTACTTAAAACTCAGCTTGCCTACCTACCGGGCAGCGGGCGGCTCCAACAATCAGTCAACGATGATTTAATTAGCAACATAAACAGAAAAAAAGCCATGACCAAAGATTGATCTAATAATTTTCAAGGCTAATTGATGGTAAAGTGCAATCACACAGACCACACTTCCTACCCCTATTGGCTCATAAATGCAAGCATTCTTCCTTGCTAGTCAAGAGAGGGGACCGTAGGAGGGTAATTGCCTCGTATTTCCATTGCTGTGTTCATTACGCTAACAGCTCAGCCCACACGCCACATACTTCTGACCTGCTGCAATTTGTTTTTGTATTTATTAGCTTGCCAGTGGCCGATCTTTGTCGCGGGAGCCCAACTGAACGGAGAAGGTCAGAGCAGTCCTATTGTGACAGTGATGAGAGCGAGACACAAGGCCCTTTGTTAGTCCGCCAACAGTGCGGGTGAGAACATGACACAGCCGCAGAACGGCAGATTTTAATCTGGTACCAATTGCGTGCAGGAGGTTGACAACATGCCGGACTTGCATTTTGCGTTTGGGGTTCACGGAGCGTGATGAAACATATATAAAAGTAGGCCTACTCATTTAGACGAGACGGTAAATGCCCTTTGAAATATCTTCACTACCAGCCAGCCTTTCGGTGGCATGATCACTCATACTAGTTTGAGTCCATTTTGATTGTGCATAGGATAAAAAAACTTCAAACTCTGAAAGAGGGGACATATATATGCAAATACATTTCCAGCAGCAGTTAGTTATTTGCCATCTGAAACAGACATGGCACACTGTTTAAACAAGTCCAAAAAGCAGCTGAAACCACCAAGCTCAGTTAAGTGGAAGATTGGCCATATAATTTGCATGAGAAAAAACATTTTAATGCGGGTGGAGCGCATCAAATATGAGAACAGAAAAATTAATCTGAGGATTAGAAAAATAACCAACTCTATTCCCGGCCCTGAGAATCAGTAGGCCTAGATTCTTTCGAGGTATTTATCACTTTGTACAACATGGCTGCGACAGCTTGGCAATGCCTGTCCCTCTGGAAATTTGCCTGTCTTGCCACTTCATACCCCCTCCCTCCCTCTCATTCTTTCTCTTCCTCTCATTCTGTGTGTGGATTGTGTTTTTCCTGTTCAACCCTGGTCTTTTGACATCGCAGTTTACTCCATGTCATGTGCGCATGTAATTGCAGATACATGAGGATTTCGGCAATTAAAAATCTACTCAAAGCAATATTTTCACAACTTTGAAGATAAAACTTAATACGCAGTCACATATTCAGTCATAAGACAAGAT
Organism: Gymnothorax reevesii; assembly: GCA_029721435.1. Taxonomy (NCBI): domain Eukaryota; kingdom Metazoa; phylum Chordata; class Actinopteri; order Anguilliformes; family Muraenidae; genus Gymnothorax; species Gymnothorax reevesii. Next base: position 34,424,019 of record CM056575.1, read on the forward strand.
TCTGACTTCAGTTTTTATGACAGGTTTCTAAAAGCTGCAGTGAAATATGCACCAAGCTAGTGTTAATGTCTTCAATTCAGTTTGCAATGCCGCGCACTGAAACCTAAGCTTGCTTAAAAGGCCAAAATGCTTTTACCCACAATGCCGCAGTCTGCCAGGCACTTACATCACCGTAAAAGCACTCTGAGAAAATACTTATTAGAAAACCATAGGGAAGATGTCAACTATTATCAGATTGGGAAAAAAAGGTTTTACTGATACATTATCTACCAAGGCTAACACTGCAATGCAATGGGTCCTCCCCGAAAAGTCCACAGACATGCATGGTGGGCTATCTGGAGCTTTAGCATTGTTCACATTGTAGTGCTTGTGCAATATGCAAATCCTGCAGTGACCAATATTGGTTCTGGTCTCTCTTTCATTGCATTCCGGTATAAACATATACTATAGCCCCTCCCGTCTTGACTTAATATATAGCATGTAGCTTATTTTAACCCTTTAAAGAGTGAGATCAAAACCATATTATTAAAACATTTCAGGTGATCTAAAACACTGGGGTTCAAATAAAAATTCATTGGATTTATAAAAGTCAATTTTATCCCTTTCTAAAGGTTTAGTAAGCATTCAACAAAAGGGATATGTGCCCCACATAGAATCCATGAGGACTTTTGAGGGTTTCGAGTGAAGACTTATGGGGGCTTCTTATAAGAAGGGGCCAGATTCCAGGATGTTGTACAAGCAGGCAAATGAAATGTCAGGCTACATAGTGAGTGACTGAGGCCCCGGGAGTACAGATTCTGTTTGATACCAGGGGGTGGAAATGCTTAGATCCCCACAACTGGAATTCTATAGGAGCTTCAAGGACGTGCTTTTAAAAGGAACAGCTGTGAAATCAGAATTTCTAATTAACCATCCCAACCATTCATGATCTAATCCTGCTCTTATTGGTCAAGGTCATAAGGCGATCCAAGCAACCACTGGCCATAGGGAAGATCACACCACCCATTGGACATTACACCCATCCATTTAAGGGCACAGACACCCACGCACACCAAATCGTCAATCGTCATATTCCAATCGCGATGCCAATTTTTTGGATAGGACAAGTCAGATTTAACCATTTATTAGAGAACAACGTGCATTTGTATTATGCGGTGATTCTGCTCGAGTGATATCGTGAATGAACACGATATGAACAGATGCTGCTTATGATGAGCAATGCTATTTATGAAGGAGCGGGCTAGGGAGGTGGGGGCGATGAGATGCAAATCTGCAACAGACCAGAATAGGAGTGGTACAGAGAGCATGGAGTGGGCGAGATGAATGAACACTGCGTTGGTCGTGAAAGCTTGCCATTTGGGTGGGAGAAGCTAAAGTCAAGAATGATTGGACAGAAAGGGACTTGTGTCTCCAACTGACTTCTGTGCCTACCTGAGCTAACTCTAAGGCTCCATTTATTCAATGAGATCATTCTTCAATCATCAAGAGGCATTGCATTTAGAGGGGTTTCTTGGCCTGTTATGCAAGACTGCAGGCATGACGCCTAAATCCTTCCATAAATTGTGTCGTTGCTGAGCCCACACTCAGAATGGCTAGTATGGGGTATCTGAGCATTTCTGTACCGTCTATCAGTGGTAGAGCACCACTCTGAAAATAGATAACAGTTCTAAGGTTCTCCTGAACGCATTAACTGGACTTAATGGACGAGACGGCCCTATGAGATCCCCCATCCATTATCTGTGGCTCAGCATTAGAGCAGAGATGGACAGTCTTATTACACTGACCTTTCAAAAATCATCTCGTCCATACTGTGCCAGGCAAACCGCATGGCTGACTTCCACAGCGCATCAATCATGGCATTTATTTTGCTCTTTGTCAGCCTGTATTGGCTCTTGACTCCTACCTTCATTGAGTGACCATGATCATGTACTGCATTGAGTAAGGGTTGCATCCCTATTCACTGTATGAAATCGTTTGCTCACTCAACTTTATTAAGTCAACTCTGCTTGTTGAGTTAAGTCCTGTGAAAGTAACGAATAAAGTTTATCGCGACAAAATTTGACTCTTCAAATTCAGAGAACTCAACTCAGTCCAAGCATGTTCAAAAAATAAGTGTACAGTTTTCAGTTGATGCGTTGTCGGATTTATCTTGTTTATGATGCGTATAGCTAAAAACATCCAGCTTGCTTCCCTACTGTCCCCACAAAGTCAAAGCTCACAAAAAAAAACCATGGTTTACAGGTTAAGTTCATACAAAAAGGATAAAGAGAGTGTTTGTTGAATCTGGGTTTATTTTTATTAAATATTTTATTAAGAAACTCTCATGAGGTATTGATGATGAGATTTTTGTAAATGAGAGAGATCAGTTATTTTTTGTAATCAAAACATAGAGAAGCAGCCTACTTGCTGTGGAGAGGCTGATTGTCCACTTATCACAGGCAATTGCCCAATCCCTGACTGCATCTTTTGTTTAGCAGTAGAGAAAGGTTTTTCTGTCTACATGCGTGACTGGGAAAGATGCCAAGTCAGAACCTACCTGGTTAAGGTGGAGCATCACACTAATGCAGCACACAGGCACTTTCAAAAATATACACACGTATATTCGCAGGTACACTTGAGGAACAGTACACACACGCATACCTACACACATTCGAGCGGAAAAATGCACGCACGAATCTGCAGTTGACCTCAGTGCTGACTTATTGAAAAAGCTGTGCCTCACCCACTGACTGCCTGCGTTTGCAGAATGGAGCAACAATTTTACGTAATGGACACCCGATTTAGCAGCAGTTTCAGGACTCAAACTAGCCAGCCCATAACATGGCTGCCTTTCCCACACATCAGCAAAAACTCTGGCTGGATAGTGAAATTCTTTCAATGACTCATCTAAAAAATACGCTGTTGATGGTCAATGAAAAATTGATTTCTGTCAGGCTATTTTGATATAGGCTAGGGTGACCAAAAATGGAACACGCAGTTTCTCACATGAAAAACACTCCAGCATGTATTGCAGCCATTTCAAAAACCTTGCAGAGACATCTATAAAGATGCATCTCCAATAAATTTGTTCTCTGTCTTTCAAACCACAGCACCCTTTTGTTTGGTGGTCTCAATAATATATTATACCAGTTCTTAATGGATAATTGTTTCGGACAAGCACTATCACTCTTAAGAAGAACTGATAGTTCTGTGCCTAATTGGTTTTCCACTTTGCTCGTTTAGTCCTCTCATAGCCTGGGCAAAATTACACACAACGGAAATAATGAATCCTCAGGTCCATTAAGTGAGATTGCAGGGCATCAGCTGGCCATTAATCTCCCACTTACCGCTGCAGCAGGCTAAAAAGAAGGAAAGAAATGATATGACATCATTATATCTATTCTTCCTGCACTCATATTTAATCCAAGTTCAGAAAGGTCTCAACCCCTCATTGGCATTGCGTACTGGCTACACCTATTTTTGCAGTTAATCAAACCTTATCTTTTCCTTTAGGCACAAAAAATTATAATTGTATACAGAATATACAGTTTATATAATACAGTACAAACATATATAAACCAGTGAAAAAGAGATAAAAACCTTTGTCCGTTAAATTTCTCTATTTGTCCCGTTTTTTGTCTCACTTTGGGGTGGGTAACTGAATTTCCCCTCCAGGAAGATAAGTCTATAGCTCATACAGCCCTCCACAGGCAGTGAGCTTGTTCCTTGTCTTTTTACTACTAGGTCATGTTTCTCCCCCTACTGGTTTTTGGGTGATACTGCAACCGCAGTGAGAGAACAACAAGAGAGTGAGGTTCAGGGGTTAAAACCATATACAGCAGGCAAAATAAGCGTTGAACAGGACAATATTTTTCTCAGTAAATATATTTCTAATGGGGTTATTGACATGAAATTTTCACCAGATGTCGGTGACAACCCAAATAATCCACACATACAAAGAAATCAAAACAAATAATCCATGAATTATGAGTAGTAAAGTGGAATGACACAGGGAAAATGTATTGAACCTGCGTTCTGAAATTTATTTAATACTTAGTAGAAAAGCCTTTGTTGGTAACGACAGCTTGAAGGTGGCTCCTGTATGGAGAAACTAGTCTCATGCATTACTCCAGTGTGATTTTGGCCCATTCTTCAACACTAACTGACATCAAATCTTAAAGGTTCTGGGGGCCTCTTCTATGAACTCTGATCTTCAGTTCATTCCATAGATTTTCTGTTGGATTCAAGTCAGGTGATTGACTGGGCAATTTTAGCAGCTTTATTTTTTTCTTCTGAAACCAATTGAGTTTTTCATTGGCTGTGTGTTCGGGATCATTGTCTTGCTAATATGTCCACCCTCGTTTCATCTTCAGCATCCTGGTACATAGCAGCAGATTCTCATCAAGAATGTCTTGGTACATTTCTCCACTCATTCTTCCTTCAATTATATGAAGTCTGCCAGTAACATATGCTGAAAAACAGCCCCACTTCATGATGTTCCCACCTCCAAACTTCACTGTTGGTTAGGCATTTTGGGGGAGATGTGCAGTGCCGTTTGTCCTCCAAACATGGAGTGTGCTATGACATCATTAAAGTTCAATTCTGGTCTCATCTGACCAGACTATATTCTCCCAGTATTTCACACGCTTGTCCAAATGTTGTGCAGCAAACATCGAACAAGCTTCAATATGCTTTTTCTTCAGTTATGAAGTCTTGCGCAATGAGTGTGCATAGAGGCCATGGCGGTTGAGTATATTACTCAATGTTTTCTTTGAAACAAATGTACCTGCTGATTCCGGTTTTTCTGAAGCCCTCCACAAGAGGTCCTTGGCTCTTGGACAACTCTGCTCATTATTCTTTTGACTCTTCTGTCAGAAATCTTGCAAGGAGCACCTGGTTATGGCTGGTTTATGGTGAATTTTAGGTTCTTGCCACTTCCAGATTATGGCCCGAACAGTGCTCACTGGAACATTCAGAAGTTTAGAAATACATCTGAAACCAAAGCTATCAGTATGTTTTGCAACATTAAGGTTGAGAAGGTCTTGAGAGAGGTCCTTGCTTTTACCCATCATGAGATGCTTCTTGTGTGACACCTTGGTAATGAGAAACCTTTTCATTGGCCATAAATTAGGACAAAAACATCTGATATTAATTTGCACTGATAGGGGGCAGGATTGCCTTCTAAATAATGACAGATTTCAGTTGGTTTCTTGGCTTGCCATACCTTTTTGCACCTCCTTTTCCTCATGTGTTCAAAACTTATTCCCTGTGTAATTTCACTTCATGACACATAACTTAATCCATGGAATTTTTTTGTTTTGATCTCTTTGTATGTGGGGATTACTTGGGTTGTTACTGACATGTGGAGAAAATTTCATGTCAATACCCACATTAAATATATTTACTGAGAAAAATGTTGACGCATTACTTAAGAAAGGTGAGTAAAAATTTCAGCGTCGTAGCTGAAATAATAAGGAAGTTATGGCAATTTTTCATTTTTCACAATAAGCCCCCTGGTGGCCAAACGAAGAGTTGAAAATGGCCAGAATTCGATGGGTTCCTGAAGCATGCGTAGATGTACCAGCCATACAAAAATGAGAAACCTAGAAGCAAACCTGAAGGCACTAGAGCGATAACGTCGCTGAATTTAAAGATCGGCAGCATTTATACAGACTAGAGTGTTCAGGTGTACACATGTGTCGCCTGCGTGTGACTACCAACTGAAAGTGTGACTACCGGACAAACAGACAGACGGACAGACAGACGCCGGACAAAGTGATCCCTATGTGCCGCTATGCCTCGCATGCGACACAAAAATGGAGGAAAATATGTGAAATCAAAATCTCGTCTGGGACATGATAAGGATGACCCCATGTACCTTCAGTGAAAATTTGTGCGTCCTAGCTGAAATAATAATGAAGTTATGCCAATTTTTCATTTTTCACAATAAGCCCCCTGGTGGCCAAAGTAAGAGTCGAAAATTGCCGGAATTCAATGGAAGTGAAGATTCCATAGACGCACCAGCCATCCAGAAATGAGAGGGCTGGAAGCAAACCTGAAGCGCGAGAGTGGTAACTTCGTCGATACAGACGGACGCCGCAGGGGACAATATCCCTCGGCCGACCGACGTGCCGCCGGCCGAGGGGTAAAATCCCGGCATTAGCCTTGAACATACCTTACTAACTCTCTACTCTTGCTACATAATGTACCCACCGAAGGAAACCGTTTCTTCGCAGTGATTGTGAAATCAAACAACTCAAGTAAAGATGGGGAGATAGTTCGAAAACATCTCACCACTGATTCTCCATACGATATTTTACGATGTTTTCAAATTGTTGGGAATGGAAATACACTTTCAAAACATTTAAAATGTCAAATAGCTGTCAACAAGCACAGTCGCAGTAAGTGACTGCGGTCAAGCTATCACCAGTTCGCAAAACGACGGTCAAACTATCACCGCTAAAATTTTGATGCGCAATTACAGCGGATAGCGCGGTACTTTGGTCACGTGATACAAATGCTGTCAAAATTTGGCTTGCTGAGAGAAAAAACGAGGCTTATTCAACGAAAGAATGCGTATATTTTCTTCATAAAAAAATCGTCAACAACTTCCATAATGTAGTTTGAAAATGACTTTTCTTTTTCTTTTTTCAATAAATAGTTCACATTTTGTGCAGATTGAAATGTGAGATTTTGGCGAGCTGCTGTGAATCCAGATGACAAATAATTGCTTGTAACTGTAATAAAGTTTTACTTAAAGCAAATAGTTAGAGAAAAGTGACACTTGATTATGATAGAAGAGGGATCCTCCTATAAGCCCACCAAATATTGAGAGATTCTGTGGTGGATATTTTTAATAAATGGCCATCAAAGTTGATACTGTGCAATGTGGGATTGCAGAAAATTGGATGGGGGCGTCATCCTTAAGGGCCTCTATTTCCTGCAAATCAAATAGTTAGAAAAAAGTAACACTTGATTATGATAGAAAATGGATCCAACTATAAGCCCACCAAATATGAAAAGATTCTGTGGTGGAAATTTTTAATAAATGGCCATCAAAGTTGATACTGTGCAATGTGGGATTACAGAAAATTGGATGGGGATGTCATACTTGCGGACCTATATTTCCTGCAAATCAAATAGTTAGAAAAAGGTAACACTTGATTATGATAGAAGAGAGATCCTCCTATAAGCCGACCAAATATGAAGAGATTCTGTGGTGGAAAAATTTAATAAATGGCCTGCAAAGTTGATACTGTGCAATGTGGGAATGCAGAAAATTGGATGGGGGCGTCATACTTGCGGACCTCTATTTCCTGCAAATCAAATAGTTAGAGAAAAGTAATTTTTGCATGTCATAACATATGTATCCTACCCATAGAATATCAAGAGATTCTCTTGTGGAATTTTTAAATGAATGCCCATTAAAATTGATACTGTGTAATATGCCAATGCAGACAATTGGATGGGGGGATCATTTTTGAGGGCTGATAATTCCGGCAAATCAAAGTGTTTGTCAAAAGTTACCATTCAATAGCATAACCCAACACTTCTCTGTTTTGATGTTACTTTTTAAAAATTTTATTATGCTGTTGTGCATGAATGCCATGAACAATAAAATTTTCACATGCATGCTCTAAAATTCATAAAAATACAGCATAATAAAATTTTTAAAAAGTAACATCAAAACAGAGAAGTGTTGGGTTCTTCATTGGTGAAATTATGAACAAATGGTCGCAAAAACTAACCATTTATTCGGCGAGCAAATTAGTCCAATCTCTTTTCTTTCATGTTTATGTTTAGGTCAAGAAAATTATTTTGAAATAAATAAAACACTTATGTTCAGGTACTTAAGTTGGAGATATCTAATTCTATCATTGACTTATTCGGTCTGTAAGATTATATAACTTGAAATAATTAGCATAAGTGAAAATTAAACAATATGCTCAAGGTTATTTTATTTTGCAAGCCATACATGGATATTTCTGGTGAAGGGGAAGGTTAAGAGGTTAAATACACCGAAGAAGACAAATGAATAGTTTGATGAAAACATACAATTACAAATGTGTTTGTAACAAAAACCATCAAATGTCGGTGGGCCGCAGGATCGAGTAAGGCAAGTTCAAGCTAACGCATTTTTTTTTTTCAATCAAGGCAGTACAAAATACTTCAGGTGATGCAAATTGATTCAAAAATTTCCGGTACATTAGGCCGACACTTGACGTAAACTATTACAAGTAATATTCTGTGCAAGTTCTTTTTGACAAATTATTGGTCCTAAAACAGACATCCATTCAATTTAATTCATGGTCACCCATTCCATTGTCTTCATTCTCACACTGCAAAGTGCCTAATTTGATGGCCATTTCTTTAATAATTCCGCCATGGAATCTTTTCATGTTTTAAAATTTTATAATAGGATCGATGAGTTATGCTATTGAATGGTAACTTTTGACAAACACTTTGATTAGCCGGAATTATCAGCCCTCAAACATGATCCCCCCATCCAATTGTCTGCATTGGCATATTACACGGTATCAATTTTAATGGGCATTCATTTAAAAATTCCACAAGAGAATCTCTTGATATTCTATGGGTAGGATACATATGTTATGACATGCACAAATTACTTTTCTCTAACTATTTGATTTGCAGGAAATAGAGGTCCGCAAGTATGACGCCCCCATCCAATTTTCTGCATTCCCACATTGCACAGTATCAACTTTGCAGGCCATTTATTAAAAATTTCCACCACAAAATCTCTTCATATTTGGTGGGCTTATTGGAGGATCCCTCTTCTTCACAGCAGCTCGCCAAAATCTCACATTTCAATCTGCACAAAATGTGAACTATTTATTGAAAAAAGAAAAAGAAAAGTCATTTTCAAACTACATTATGGAAGTTGTTGACGATTTTTTTAATGAAGAAAATATACGCATTCTTTCGTTGAATAAGCCTCGGTTTTTCTCTCAGCAAGCCGAATTTTGACAGCATTTGTATCACGTGACCAAAGTACCGCGCTATCCGCTGTAATTGCGCATCAAAATTTTAGCGGTGATAGTTTGACCGTCGTTTTGCGAACTGGTGATAGCTTGACCGCAGTTAAAAACTGTGTCACATATTTGGCATACAGTTCGATGACGATGATAATACTACTAATAATCCTCACAAGTTTATGATATTTTTTAAAGAAATGAGACAAAAATTAATATCTGATTTAGTCTTGTCGATAACGATTGTTCTCCCAATAGCGCATTGAAATAGTAGTGCCTGGACAGTTCACATTCAACGCGATCTATATTTGAATGACAGTGGTGAAAATGTAGCAATTTAGACATTTTAATATTGCTCACCATTGTTCAGTTTAAAAATTTGTCAGACATTAAGCGTACTTTGCGATTCAAAAAGAAACATATCTGTATCAGCCGCACTTAACGTAGATGCACTCGTTCTCTCTAGGAAGCGCTCTCTTGCTATTAGGTAGCCAACGAGAATGCCCGAAGGTCCTTCGAGTGTGGTGCGCTTGTGTCTCAAAGCCAGTGTGAGTTGTCATTAGCATTCCTCAAACCTGCGTGGGTCTGCGACGTTTCTGTAGAATTAGGAGGCAATATAAGTTAAAGTTGTTTTAGCCATTAAACGCTATTCAAGATGTTCGAGGAAGCAAGCGAGGTGTTTGAGAATATGTTTAAGTCTTCTTTTCCGTTGACTTTCATTGTATTTCTACCAGCGGTGCTCATTCTCGTCTCCCCGCTCCCAGCAGAAGCGGCGCATGAATTTACAGTGTACCGCATGCAGCAGTATGACCTGCAGGGTCAGCCCTATGGTACGTGCAGTAGATTCGAATAATTAACCAGACCCGTTGGAACAGTGCAGTCTGTTACTTTTGTAAATGTAGAACCTTTAGATTGATCTGTCCGGCTGTTTTGATTATATCAGGTATATAGTGTTGTCGCTAGCTTATTAGCAAGCTAACGTGAGTTAGCATTGTGAAACTGATTCGTGTCCATTTAACGTCTCGCGAAATTGACACGAGTAACATAAAGCGAAATTAAATCGTTCTCTTGCATTAGGTCTCTTTGCATCTTACGGTTTCACGTAATTAAATTGTAGGCAATGCGGATCTGTTTAGCTAGCCATGTAAATGCAGAAAGTTGTGGTTAACGTTTCAGATCGGAAGCACTTTATAGTCAGCATTAGCAGGCAGTGTTGTCCATTCATGAACCACTCTGAGAACGTGACAGCTTTCACATGGTGGTGAAGGAAGTAGGAAAGATTACCAATGGATGAATATACCTTTGCGGTACATCTATCAAAACTGCATCCTACCAGCTTAGCTGGTATTACTGCATGACAAATTAGCTCTTCCATCTAATCAGCCCAGTAGTTAATAAATGTTGAACTGTTATTTAGTCCTGCTGTGGGATATCTGGTATCATGTCGTTGAGCAACCTTGCGATCCGAAGATGTAGCCTATAGCCTTCATCATAAAATGATCTGTTGTTTTTCTAGGAACTCGGAATGCTATATTGAACACGGAGGCTCGGACAGTAGAGGCAGAGGTGTTAAGTCGCCGTTGTGTCATAATGCGACTCGTGGACTTCTCCTATGAGAAGTACCAGAAAGCTCTCCGCCAATCTGCGGGAGCTGTGGTCATTGTTCTCCCACACAACATGTCTACGATGCCACAGGACATTGTTCAGGTACTTGCAGACGACTGATGCATTATCGGGGTGCCGCATTACACTTTTGAACAACTGGATGTGAACGTGGTCTTGCTGGTTTTTCAAAATAGGACGTGTTTTCCTCGAATTTTAATCTCTGTGGTCAAATTTATGTTTGTCCTCACCTCGGCCAGTTAAATTGCGTCACCAAAGTTCTGTTGCCAAAATGTCCCTCGTAGTGACCGACAAGACCTGATAACGACTCTGAAAATGCAAAGAACAGGTAAACAGGTTATCAGACTTCACATACTGCTGATGATTGCATACCATGCAAGCAGTTTGCTTAACGGGCTGGGCTCCCAAAATTCGATCTTATTTGAAAGAAAAATTATTTTTCCACCCATTGGCACCACTTATTTCTCAAAGTATGTTCTCCCTGTGTAATACGCCGCAGTCAAATGTTGAATCTACTCGGCCAAATAGCCTTCTCAAAATTTTATGGGAGGTAGTCTGACATCGAGTTCGACTGGGGAATACTACATGGCGACAAAATACTTTGAGAAAGAAGGTGTGCTGATGGATCCGTAAACCATTTATCTTTAAGATAGGATTTTAAGGGGCCAAAGCCTATTAAAGTGACATCAGTGAGAGGTGGATTCTGAAAATCCCGTTTTTCGCCTCACCAGAGTCGTTGCCAAGTCAATCGAAGTGACATGATTATCAGGTGTGGTGACCGATGTACTTAAAAGAGAAACATGAAATTGTTATTGTTTAGTCTGAACTAGTATTAAATGCAGTAATCGCAGCTTGTGACTGTTTATGATCAGTTGGCATCCATTTTGTCTTGCTTAACTTCCCATCTACTTGCTTTGCAGCAGTTCATGGAATTGGAGCCGGAGCTCCTGGCCACCGAGACCATTGTTCCAGTGTATTTTGCCCTGGAGGACGAGGAACTGCTGTCCATATACAAGCAGACCCTCTCCTCCTCCTCCTCTCAAAGCTCGGCATCTGCGGCTGAGGGTAAGGGAGGTGAATGATACTGATTCGGCTATATCTGCATTCAGAGACAGCGGTAAGATCCACAAGATCAGTGTTGGTAACAACCAGTGGAACAAGCCCGTTAGTGATTGGTGGATACTTTGAAGATGGCTGATGGAATTTCTATGGAAACAAAGGTGCTGGATTCTGGTTCAGAAAGTGTTTTGTTCAAACCGCAGGATTTGTGCACTTGCACAGTGAGTATTAACCGACTGGTGAAATCCTTTGGCTGAGTTCATGGCTCGACGAAACTAATTTCCGGGCTGTAACTTTCTGACTTTCTTTTTTTTTCTTTTATTTTCTTTTTAACTTCTCTCAGGAAATAATGGAAAGGTATTCAGCAGTCACCAAAAGTGTTGATTTTGTTGGTTGTCACAATTGTACTGGGGGTGTTGATGCGCTCTGCTGTTTTCAATTTCTGTGATTTAAGTAGCAACTTGGCTGCCTAGTTTCTATTTCATTATCCCTTACAAGTAGGGCTGGACTGTGCATTGATATTATATCTATATTCTGAATTTAGATATCATTTGGGATTTTCAATATTGTAATATTGTGTAATGACATAAATATTGTACAGTAATGGGATGCTTGCTTCTTCTTGGCCATCATAAACAGTTATTTGTAACATGGTTATCAAAAATTGCATTATGTAAGTAATATGTGAAAGCATTAATAGTTATCCCCGCAATATTGCCACAATATCAATATTGAAGTTTTTGGTTAAGAATTTTGCGATTAGATGAGATACACTTCATTGAACCCAGTGGGGTGATTTGTCCTCTGCATTTGACCCATCCTATAGTTAGGAGCAGTGGGCAGCCACAGAGCAGCGCCCAGGGACCAACTCTAATTCTAAGGCCAGTTCTTTGGTCAGGGGCACTGGTTGGAGTGTTCCTATGTTGCATGTTTAACGCTCATCACCAATCCCCACTGATAAATCTAAGGTGGTATCCCATAGGATTTTTTGTTTTCACAAACCCAGATGCAGCCAGCTAAGTGAACGTGTTCTGAATCCACCAGTCGGGACTGTATATGGTAAACCAGTCTGGTGTGCTTTGTCCCTCAGTGTTGCTGCATACGGCCACTGCCAATGGCTTTCAGATGGTGACTAGTGGAGCCCAGAGCAAAGCGGTGAGCGACTGGGCCATCACCAGCTTAGAGGTGAGTGGTTGCCTCCAAACTGTGGCTGCAATCTTGGGTTTTTCTCTGTGTGAAGGCATATGACCTGACTAAGCCCTCTAGACCTTGGGTTTGCCTTTGTGTGAGAGAGTATGATTAGGCAGGTGTCTCTCAACCAGGGGCGTCAAACTAGTCCGTAAAAGGGTCGAAGGGCTGCAGGTTTTCATTCCAGCCGAGCAAAAGCACACCTGATTCAACTAAATAAACTTTGCAGGCTGAGATTATTTAATTTAATTGTATCTGGTGTGCTTCAACTTGATTGGATTGAAAACCTGCAGGCCCTCGGCCCTTTTTACGGACCAGTTTGACTCCCCTGCTCAAGACATGGGGTTTGTTGCTGTGTGAGCGCGTATGGCCAGGCTGGTTCCTCTGGACCTTGGGTTTGTTGCTATGTGAGAGAATATGAGCAGGCAGGTTCCTCTAGACCAGGGCTCTCCAAATCTGGCCCTCGATTCCAAATACATTCCTGGTTTTCCTTCCTTCCAGGCAATTAAGTGAACAATTAATGCTGCTGATTGGCCAGATTGTCATCTCGCCTGACTCCCAGGTAAAGGAAGGGTGGAAAACAGCAGTTCTCAGCCCTCTCGGTCCGTGATTTGAGGAGCCCTGCTCTAGACCTTTGGTTTGTCACTTAATGAGAGCATATGACGAGGCTTGTTCCCCTAGAACTTGGGTTGGTTGATGTTTGAGAGTATATGACTAGGCTGATGCCTATTGACCTTGAATTTGTCTCTGTATAGAAGCATGTGACCAAGCAGGTTCCTCCAGACCAGTGGTCTCAATCTCTGTCCTGGAGCTCTATTGTCTTTGATGGTTTTTGCTCCAACCACAATTGCAGTCTTAGGATTTTAACAAGCTGTTGGTTTGTCCTAATTGAGATATATGTCCACATTGAGATGTTAGGAACTAGTATAAATAACTGCAGAAGGAGACAATTTAGCCAAAAATTTAATCAATGTAAACAATCAATAGGTTTCTCATTGGTGAAACTGTTGACAAATGGTTGCAAAAACTATCAGAACTAAACTATTTGGCTAGTAAATTCACACCTGTTCTATATTGTGTTCATTTTATTAAGTTCAGGCAAATTACTTTGAAAGAACTCAATACACCTGAGATCAGCAACCTAATTTGGAACTTACTGATTTTTTTTCTTATTTCTTATTTGATCTGTTCTAAAATGTTTTTACCTGAAAACCCTCACAATATAGAAAAATAAGCACAATATGTTAAAGAATAAAAAACTTTTATGGCACAATGGGTATGTCCATCAAAATGTGGCTTAAGATGGTAACTAACTGCTCTAAACATAGAATCCAGCTAATTAAGACAAATTATCATCTTTTTAACTATTTAATTATCATCTCTTTAATTCTACAGTTGCCATTGTGGTTGGAACAAAAACCAGCATACATAGTGGGGCGCCAGGACTTAGTTTGAGAACCACTGCTCTAGACCAGGGATCTCTAACCCTGTTCCTAGAGAGATACTAGGCTGTAGGTTTTTTTTTCTCTATCCTTAATTCAGCACAGCTAATCAGGCTAATTAGCATCTTATCAAGATCTTTTCTTGGAAAATTAGGTGTGTTCTGCTTTGGTTGGAGTGAAAACCCTCAGGATGGTAGCTCTCCAGTAACAGGGTTGGAGACTCCTGCTTTAGACCTTGGGTTTGTCTCTGAGTGTATATCTCCTGGCAAGGGAATTTGGACCCAAGGTTTGTCACTGCGTTCTTCAGTTGCGGTAGGCATAGTATCAAAGGTTCAGTTTGTGTTAATAAGTCATATACTATATTGTTAACTATTCCCTCGCCTGCTCTGAGGTTAATGGTATACAACCCGAGACCTAGAAAGAAATCCAGGTTATTGAAACAATAGTCAGTGGTGCAGAGGTCATGTTACGCTTGGGCAGAACGGTAAATTTATCGCGATAATTTTAAGCGCAATAAAAGTAACTGCTGCAATGGGGTAGACAGATGAGCTTGCTTTTTGTTTTCTCTATGACTCATACCTGAAGCGGTGTTGAACGAAACATCAGAGACCATTTGAAATGCTTCCGGGAATAAAATTGTGTTTTGAAGTCAGCTAATTACCAGTGAGGTTGGACAGCTTCCTTCACCTTGGCATAATTACCCTACCTTAAATCTATTCCCGTGTACTTTGCCTAACCAACAGCCGAGCCATTTATTTAGCCTACTGACTAATCAAAACCAATATGTGGCCTATAATGCCTAAGAAGCAATAATGAGAAGCAGACTTATGGAATGAAATTTGTTCCAACAAAAATTGACTTGAATTTTGGTTTTGAGTTGAATTTAATTCCTTTTGAATTGAGTTTGACCTGCTTTGAATTGAATTTTATCAGGTTTTGAATTGAATTTTGGGTTTGAATTGAATTTAAACGGCTTTGAATTGAACTTTATCGGTTTTGAAATTGAATGAACAAGTAATCTGAAACTGAGTCAAATTATTTGTATTGAATTTAAGATAAAACTTGAAGCATTTCATTCAGGTCGCACATTCAAATTAAGTTCATAAAATTCAAATTCAGTTCTCTAAATTCAAATTCAAGTTGAGTAACGTCATATGAACGCACATCACAAGCTGCAGCCCCGCCTCCGTCCCTCATAGCCTGCCTTATTTTGAATAAGGTGACCTATATAATTTCCGGTAAGCGCACCTCAGAACGAATTCTATCCCCACCCAACTATACACCGAAGACGTTAACCAAAACTTTGGCTATTTATCAGTTTATTTGTTTTAGCTCATCATATTAATCTTCAGCAGTTAACCCTGAGTTAGCCCAAGATCATCAGTAAATGCACTCGCTAATTTCTAGCATTTCTTTGGCGTAGTAAAAATGCAAATGTTAGTTAACGATTGAGTCACTTTTTCTCCCATTCGGTATGTGTGAATGTATTTCTCTGGTGAGCCTACACATTTAAGCTTGTGGACTTCAAGTGTAACGTTATATTCAGTCAAAATCACAATAATTAGATAGAGCTGTTCAGATCTTTAACTTCAACTTCATATGGCTTAATGGTTCAAAATACCTGGAGTCACAAAATGATGACATGCCTGCGAGGAGAAGAGACTGCAATTAATCCAGTGGGGGTTGCAGCTGAAACTGGTCCAAGAAATATTCTGTTTTTGGAGCGGTACTTCACACACATGCAAATTCACTCATGCACAAAAATATGCAGTTAGGAGTGGGGGGATATGCCCTCTGCTGAAATACGGTGCCAATACGGATTTACGCATTGTGTGCACATGGTTCTGTAGTGGCATTGTAAACGCTCCAGGTTCATTTACAGCTGGCTTGCTATATCCGACAAATCTACGGCATTCACGGACACATGAAATGCAATGTAAATTCGGTGGCTCCTCGGAATTAAGTACTTTCTACTAGTCATCGGCGATGTCACTAGCTTGGTCTCTGGCAGCGCCTTTACAGTGAGTGAGCAATGTCCGAGTTTTTACTTAAGCATATTCCTTCTGGGTTTTAACCTGCCAGAGACCGAACTAGTGACATTGCCGATAACCGGTAGAAATTACTGAATTCCGAGGAGCCACCAAATTTCCATTGCATTTCATGTCATCATTTTGTGATTCTAGGTGGACCATGAAGCCATATGAAGTTGAAGTTTAAGTTTTGAACAGCTCTATCAAATTATTTTGATTTTGACTGAATATAACGTTACACTTGAAGCCCACGAGTTTAAACGTGTAGGCTCGCCAGTGAAATACATTCACATACTGTATACCGAATGGGAGAAAAAGTGACTCAATTTTAACTAACGTTAGCATTTTTACAATGCCAAAGAAACGTTAGAAATTAGTGAGAGCATTTACTGATAATCTTGGGCTGACTCAGGGTAAACTGTTGAAGATTAATATGATGAGCTAAAACAAATAAACTGATAAAGAGCTGAGGTTTTGGTAAACGTTTTCCGGTGTAGTTTGGTGCGTTCAGAATTCATAAGGTGTGCTTCTCGGACATTATATAGGTCACCTTATTCCAAATAAGGCAGACCGCGAGGGTCAGAGGTGGGGCTGCAGCTCGCGATGCGCATTCATGTGATGTTACTCAACATTGAATTTGCAGAACTGAATTTGAATGTGCAAACTGAATGAACTGCTTCAAGTTTTATCTTAAATTCAATGCATATAATTGGATTCAGTTTCAGATTACTTGTTCATTCAATTTCAAAACCGATAAAATTCAATTCAAAACTAATAGAATTCAAATAAAACCCAAAATTCAATTCAATTTCTGTTGGAACAAATTTCGTTCCATACTGACCGACCTCGCCAGGCTACTGTGTTAGATTGAAAGAATGCCATTAATCTCAATAATTAGGGGAAAAAAAACATGTTCTTTGAATTCCTCCTCTCACTGTAGAGTTTTTACGTATTAAAATGAATTTATTTTTGATGAATGCTTTATAAGATGGCCCTGGTTTTTAAGCATCTAAAACACAAAGCGGAAAACCTTTGAAGCATATCAAACGTGAACGGGAGAGAGAAATTATTTTCGCATTTTACGAAATAGTCCAATATACCAAAAACCTGGCAAAAGATTTCTGGCAAATTTGTTCAGCAAATTTGTGGTATTTTTTATTTGATAATTGAAAAATATTTATATTAAATTTTGGTTACTTTTGAGCATCTAAATGGCCTGCAGTGAAGGTGGAATATATTTTGTTTAAGCGTATTGAACATGTCATATAAATCACATTCACAGGAAGTGGCCATATGTAAAAACAGAAATGATCTAGCAATTGCATTCATGCAAATATGCCGTGTTTCATGGTCATGTCAATTTCAAAATGTGACTAACAAAAATGTTATTGAAATAAGTTACTGTTGACCAATTCAAATTGTAAATTGAGCAAATTAACTGATTGGAAATTGAGCAAAGTATATGGGAGCGGGGTGAGAGAAGTTGTCAGCAAGAACGTGATGATTCTGAAGTCCTTCATGTTGCTCAGTTCAGCACGTCGCTGATAATTGCTGAAGTTGGTGAAGTTGTTTTTCTGTAAGCATTTCCTCTGCCCTCTGATTTTTGGCAGTCATTTGTTCGACACTGTATCAGGTATGCGTCATTGAAAAGATAAAAGGTAAGCTCGTCTGTCTGCCCCATGGTGGCAGTTACTTTTACTGCGCTTAAAATTATTGTGATAAATTTATCGCCCACTCGCATGTTACGCCATTATATAGTGATTTATGCATTTGGTAAAGTAAATGGAAAAGGCTGGTACAGTTTGTTCCCAAAAAGCCTTGTGCAGTTGTTGTAGGTATGACAGCTCAAATAGGTACAAATTTATCTAGGAACGCCTCCGCAGTAGCTGGATATATGTATGGTATATGCTGTGATCGCTCAGAAAGATGCGTTTTGATCTCGTTGTTGTTTGCCAACCGGTTTGACAGGGAAGGCTAACAGGAGAAGGAGGCGAAGACCTTCCAACTATCGTCCTGGTTGCTCATTACGACTCCTTTGGTGTAGCGCCGGTGAGCTCCCTCCCTCTCCCTTCGATCAAATCCCTCCATTCATTCTGAAGAGTCATTGGGTGTATCTAAAACGACTCTTTTGTTGATTGCACTGCATAAGTAGTTTATTCTGCACTTACTGGTATAGCTAATGCACAAGAAACTCCTTTTTTCTGCAGCTGTACTAAAACATTTGCTGGAAATCTTTCTCCCTGAATACAAAAAAGTAACTAACACACGGTGCCAGCTCGGCTTTGGTCGACTCCGCACTCCTCTGAAGAAGTTATTGTTCTACTCGTCTGTAATAACGGCTTGTCACTGGCTGTTGTGACAGTGGTTGTCGTATGGAGCGGACTCCAATGGCAGTGGGGTGTCAGTATTGCTGGAGCTGGCCCGCCTCTTCTCTAGACTCTACAGCTACAAGAGGACACGAGCAGGGTAGGCTTTCTGCGCACATCCCAGACAGCTTGTTTGAATGAAATTAAGGAACTTTTTGAGCTTAAAAACATGAGGCTGGAAGGAGGAGGAGATGCCTCTTTGCGCGCACCCCGCCAGAACGGCGAGTGGCACTTACGGATGCTCACTGGAGAGAGATCAATGGAACATGGCACCAGAGGTTTTAGGTGCTTGCATTTTTGCTGCTGTCCATATTCCCCAAATGAATGAGTGAATGAGTCAGCCTATGCAAGTGGGAGTATGCACTTGATGTCGGAACGACAGCCAAAAAGTCACTGGCAGACAATGCGGAGGTATTATCAACAGACTAATGCTTATAGTCAGGCAAATGGGTATAGTGCACTTATATACATCAGTCACATGATGCCCCTCTGCCTTTTCTCCAGTAATCTCTATGTTGATTGTTTCATAATTTCCATTGTATCTCGCCACCATAGTATGAAAATGATTGCATAAGCTATTTCCTGCCAAAATCTTATGTAAACCTGATGTCTTGATGAAAGTCTTTTTTGCACTAGCAAAGGCACCGCTTTATGACTTGAATTAAAGCTGAAAGTGAGTTTATTTGTCTTTTCCAAATACATATTTTATTGCTGGTATTCTTCTTTCCTAGGTACAACTTGCTTTTCTTTGTTTCGGGTGGTGGAAAATTCAATTATCAGGGAACCAAGCGATGGCTTGAGGACAATCTCGACCATACAGGTGTGTTTCCCTCATGCATAACGTAGAAAAAGAAATGGTTATTGAAGCCAGGTTACATGGAAGTGGGATAATCGGTTAAAATTCTTCCAAAGGGATTATAAGGTGGTTAC
Source organism: Gymnothorax reevesii (assembly GCA_029721435.1). Classification (NCBI taxonomy): domain Eukaryota; kingdom Metazoa; phylum Chordata; class Actinopteri; order Anguilliformes; family Muraenidae; genus Gymnothorax; species Gymnothorax reevesii. The sequence goes on from CM056575.1 coordinate 34,443,629, forward strand.
ATTGTCTGGAGACCAGTAATGAAGTTTTGGAGTTTTGTATTGAATCGGTCTGAATCTTGTGGAAGCCATCTTTGCTTCCCCAAGTTTCCCTGTTTCACGGGTTTTGCAGCTCAAATGCATCCTGCTTGTTCCCTCTAAAACTGGCTTAAAGAAGCGTTTGAGGATGTGGTAATTGAGCATGGAAGCTGCTCAGTGACGAATTTGCCTGCGTAGGTGCACGGTCGGAAGAGCGAATGAGGCATCGGTGGAAAAACTTCGGGGATGAATTGGCACACAGTGGAGGGCAGAAGGGAGTGCGGGTGTGATGATTTTTTAGGGTGATAATTCTGTTCTGCTGGCTGAATCTGCGCTTTTCCCACACTGCAGACTCCAGTCTCCTCCAGGATAATGTGGCCTTTGTGCTTTGTCTGGACACCCTGGGCGGCGGGGATGGGCTTTACCTGCACGTGTCCAAGCCGCCGAAAGAGGGCAGCCCCCAGCATGCCCTGCTGAAAGAGCTGGAGACGGTACTGTGTCCATTCTCTGTGCGCTGTCGCACGCACACGTTGCGCCTCTTGCGCCCGGCTTGTGAGCATGTGACAGGAGAGTGGTCGCGCGTTTACATTATCGCATCAAAGGCTCATTTGTTCTGAATATGCGTGTCTGTGGATTGTACCGCACTCGCATACAAGATTCAGCAGTGGCGGCCGGTTGACAGAAAGCTGGGAGGGCGTAAAACGTGCCTTTAAACTGATAGTCTTGATCGGTTTTCAGTCATTTACCTTGACTTAAGATACTTCATCTTGCCTCTTTCAGTTGTCACCAGGTCTCTTTGTAAAGATGAGAATTGGAACGGACAGTTTTGTTGAAAAAGTTTGCACATTGCAATCTTTATCATTTTAACAATCATGAAGAGTAGGCTTGATGGCTTGCTTTGCAGGATATGACTAAAGTTAACGCTAAAAATCCAGAATAGTTTTTCTTTTCATGAAGGGTAGCCTTTTGAGACTAGTGAATAAAATATTTTGAGTGAATCGATCATTCACCTTAATATTTCTTTGAAAACAAAGCTGTGTGTTTAACTGCCAGCGAATCTTAATATTGTTTGAAAATGTGTTAATTAAGAATAATGATTGAAAACGGGTCAATTATGATCGTTTTAAGGGACGTATTCCACCCCCTCGTTTTCTATTCAGCAGCTGCCCATGAGTTTCAGTTCATGCTTGTATTGTTGTGGAATAAACATCACATCTGTGGGAAAACAAGGTTTTGAAGATCTAAGCATGGGTCTTCTTTTACGAGCAGAGACGCCCATGTTATGCTAAGCTCTGTTGCCTGTCATTCTCCTGTAAATCAGATTATGTTCCGGCAGTTGATGTGTCTAAATTAGATGTTGGCATGGTGAGTGGGATGGTGGATGCGTTGGCTGTCACTGTCACCTGCAGCAGAGCTTTGAGGCCAAGAGGTTTTTGTTTTATCCTGGTGTAACTCCTAGTTCACCAAACGTGGCATTTTTAAAAAAACTAAGTGTAAAATGGCCCTCTTTGTCCCAGAGAACTCATGCTTGTTGTTGGGATCCTATACAATTGAATCTAACACTTTGCTTTGAAAATCCAATGAAAATTGATTTTGAAACTGTTACAGCACTAGTGAAATGCTCGGATCTCTGAATATCAACGTAAGGCCAAAGTAATTTCAGCTGCAAAACTAATATTGGCCAGTAATATCAGCTTGATTAGATTAGTGGGCTACCTTCGTTTGCTTGGTAGTTTTAAGTAACGTGAAAACACACGCTCTAAGGCATAGTTATCAAGTACTTGGGTGTTCTTATCAGTGGGAAATTTTGTAAACAAAAAAGAGCCACTCTTGATCTAGATCATGTTGACAGACTTGTATTTTAGGCAAATAATTTGCAGTCGGCGACATTATTTAAGATGTTGTTTGTGCTACCTGCTGCAACTGACTGCTGTGCTAGCCTTGTTAGGAAATTGTTGGGCTTGAAATTCATGGATATATTTGAAGGGAGGATGAATCTGTTTTTTATTTTTTATCATTACCATTTTTGCTGGAGCTGGAGTGTGAGAATGTATTGCCTGTTGCATAGATATGCTCTGCATTATGAACACTGTTCCTTTAAATCAGCCGAGGGGCCGAATGAAGACTGATAGAGATGAGCATATTCATAAAACTTCAGCCTGCATTCTGTCATTTCAAATTCCTATATGTGAAGATTGGGAGATTGTACCATGCATTTGCAAATGATACACATTTACATTAATTATAGTTGTCGAACAATTTATAGGAGCATGTGACGGAGAAGAGAGCTTTTCACTGCAAGGTGTATGAACAGTAGTTTGTGAGCCAGTTTGTGATGAAAATAACAGGGTCCTACTGAAATACTTACTACAGTAAATTTTTACTGCAAATACAGGTCATTGTATTTGCTTAACCCCTTTCTGCAGATGTAGAGGCTTTCGTCTATGGAACTGCAAATTTAAGCACGCAGTTACTAGGGAAGTTCCTGGCGACTTATTTTCCTGTCGACTAAACAAAAATTTTAATTTAGACTGGTCGACTAGTCTAAAAAAGGAACACACTCAGAAAACAGTCAAAATTTTGCACAATTTATTGTTAAGAATTTGAAACATTGTCCCAAAAAAATATTTTGTGTTATAAGAGCTCTTGAAGCCTTTAATCACAATGTCCTACATCCGTTTTTGTGCGCAATCATTTTCTAAACTAGGCTTATGCAGTCGGAGGCGACGGCTGGGGGTATATCCCTGAACGCCCCCAATCATCCAATTCCCCAATCCTTGGATAGACCTTGAATAGACTTTCAGTTGGACTTAATTTCAGGTCAATCGGAGAAATGGTTCTGAAGATATGGCCAAAATGGTAATTTTCCATCACAAAGCGCCATGTGGTGGCAAAATATTGAACCATACGAGTATGATGTCATCATGTGACACGTTGTGAGGTCATGACCTTGCAGTTGCACATAGTTTCATGTCAATTGCACAAATAGTTCCAAAGATATGGCAAAAATGGTGAATTTTATGTGACAAAGCTCCACCTTGTGTCAAAATTTTGAACCAAACAGGTTGTCATCGTGGGACACGATCCTCGGGTCATGTCCTTTCATTTGCTCTTGATTTGAGGTCAATCGGACAAATATTTCCAGAGAGATGATAAAAACAGAGATTTTTTTTTTTCAGTTTTTGGCCCCTGGTGGGCAATCTAGAAATCGTAAATTGTCCAAAATCGAATGAGTTCTTAGTCTTTATGATACTTACCTATATTCAAAACTTGAAATTTCTAATTGCAATATTACTGAAGTTATCGCGTTAACACGTAGTGCGGCGGCGGCGGTTGGACCAAAAACATAATATCCCCAATGGCGTTCGGGGATATAATTAGAAATTCATTCACTCTGAAAACACTCCACAGTATCAGGCGTTGCTAGTTCTCCCCGTTAAAGTTAGGCGATGCGGACGAGCACTTTGGTGCATTTAAATCAGCTTTGAAAAATGCATTGTAAAATGCACGCAGGCGTTTCAATGTTTGTTTACCTCATTTCAGTAATTTAAACGATCGTAGAACGCACGGTATATTGCCTGATTTGCTGATGAAGTGGCTCAGAAGTTCCAGAGCAGTTTGTCTTTCATGAAGCATAGGCCTATTTATAAGCAAATTATTTTTCAGTTCTGAATTTAGCCCATTATTTTGCCGCTGTTAGATTGCATAGGGGGAGTGGCTGTGTCTTTAATTGCCAATGGATCATTACTATGATAGACAAGTTTTTCAATCTTTTCCGTTATTGACAACTAGGCAGGCTGTTGTTCAAAAAAAAAAAAGGATGCGTCTGTGCGCCCCCAAGTCCAGTTCTGGCGCCTACACTGACTCGAGGTCAATAAAGCCCGCGATGTGACACACATTGCCGACATATAAGTCTTAACAAAAGGAATTAAATACTTCGCTTTATGTTTAGACAGAGCAATGTTGGACTATATAAGCGAGGCAAACCAGTAACGTTGCGTGTCATTCGTGCATAATTACGTATAATTAAGCTTTCTGACTCTCCGCGATCAAGGTAATTTACCTTGCTCCGTTTCTTTAATCAGAAATGACCATAAACCATAATTAGACAGCTTGACAACTAGGAGAATGCTGTATTCACTCAACGCCCAAGCTTCATGCCTCAAAAGTGATTGCTTTTCTGAGTATTAATCAAAAATTTGGTCTGAAAGTCCAAAAAAGTATGAAAGTATGACCAAGTATTGCATCTGTTCAGAGCATTATTTCATAAGACACTCAGCATAATTGCCTTAGTTATTTTTTTTATTCATGTTTGCTAAATTCCGATATCGGCTGCCTGTTCTTTCGTCCTGCCGAAAAAATGCGTTTCCCCTTTTTTTTTTTATTATATGCCCGTCATAAGACGGGACGTATTATGGAATCATGATGTCTGTCTGTCTGGACGTCTGTCTGTCTGTCTGTCTGTCCGTTGCTTGTGTTCACAATAACTCTGCCAATCCTCAATCGATTTCATCCAAATTCACACAGCATGATCATATCAGGTGGAAATTTGATGAGTCGGAAATCAGCCTGATTGGATCACCCTTCTTCTCAAAATGAACCCTTTTATGCCCAGACATCGACAAAAAGAGTCTTTCCGCTGATTATGTTCACAATACAATTCACACAGCATCACCATATCAGGTGGAACTTTGAGTTCAGAAATCAGCCTGATTGGATCACCCTTTTTCTCATAATTAACCATTTTCTGCCCCAAAATCGACAAAAAGAGTACACAAAGTAAGGTGACAGAATGAAGACATTCGAAAGAGAGAAGCTAAAAAAACATGTTGAGGCACACAAACCACGGACACAATGTGAAACATGCTGAGGCAAACAAACTAAGGAGACAAAGTGAAGATGTACCTTCCCATCAAACTGTTGCGTGACGTGCGTATATTGCTGTCTCTGACTGCTCTCGCTCTTGAAACTTTACGAGGCAATTATGGTACGAGGCTATAACAACAGTTTGATTAAAAATTTGTCAATTCGGGAAATGACTTGAGTGAGACGCAGGAACCAGTACGTTATTAACAAATTATGGCATCAGAACACTGCCATAAAGCTTGGGCACTAAAATCTATGTGGTAAAGTGAGAATTTATGCGGGACAGCAGTCATATCTCGAACGGAGTCGTCATTTTGCTAGCAGTTCCTGGCATGTTTCGAACAAACGAGAACAATTCCGCTCCAATGTGTCGAGCGACAATATGATACAGGAGAAGTCTTTGATTCTTCTTGGATTCGACCCCTTATCCCGCAACAAGGAAAAAAAAAAGCGCACAGTATATTCACTTTCTCCACCATCAATGTTTAGACTAAGCACGTATACGATGGCAAACAGAGACCCAAGCACATTTCACAGAAAATGTAAGTTTAACTGGCAATAAGTAAAGCAAGGTTTCACAATTGAAGATGAAACGGGGAAAATGTTTGCTGTGTGACCTAGCCAACACAAAATTTTTGTACTTCAGACTTACAGCTTGCTACGCTCGTTATCTAAAGTTATGGTTAGTTAGCCAAGCCAGCATACTCTCTTGCATGCATCAAGTCAGACGGGCGTAGCTACCAGGTGATGGCTAATGCAGGTTTGGCATGTACCTTCCAAAGTTCATAAATAGTCATAATTTCGCTTGTCAGTAAGATTTCAGGTAGTAGGTCCTGCTGGACCTGAAATCCTACCGACTAAGGAAATTGGTGCCATTTACGATTGTAAATCATTGCATTCCGTTTTTATGCCTCCGCCCTCGAAAAAGGAAAGGGGGCATTATGTCGACACCATGTCCGTTCGTCGTCTGTCCGTCGTCTGTAAACTTTTCGTTTCCGTGGGATAACTATAGAATCCCTCATCCGATTGATGCCATTTCTTAATGGCGTATTGGGAGTGGCTAGAGGAAGTGTCCTTTCGAAAACCAGCATAGTGCAATATTGAATATGGCCGCCACAGCAGCCATCTTGACTTTGGTTTCCGCCCGATAACTAAAGAATGCCTCATCCGATTGATGCCATTTCATGGTGCCGTATTGGGGGTGTTTGAGGAAGGTTCCTTTTGAAAACCAGCGTCGTGCAATATTCAATATGGCCGCCAAAGTAGCCATTTTGATTTTCCTTTCCGCCCGATAACTAAAGAATGCCTCATCCGATTGATGCCATTTCACGGTGGTGTATTGGGGGTGGCTAGAGGAAGGTTCCTTTCGAAAACCAGCGTCGTGCGATATTCAATATGGCCGCCATAGCAGCCATTTTGATTTTGGTTTTCGCCCGATAACTAAAGAATGCCTCATCCGATTGATGCCATTTCATGGTGGCATATTGGGGTTGGCTAGAGGAAGGTTCCTTTCGAAAACCAGCGTCGTGCGATATTCAATATGGCCACCACAGCAGCCATCTTGATTTTCGTTTTCGCCCAATAACTAAAGAACGCCTCATCCGATTGATGCCATTTTATGGTGGCGTATTGGGGGTGTCTAAAGGAAGGTTCCTTTCAAAAATTTGCATTGTGCGATATTCAATATGGCCGCCACAGCAGCCAACTTGATTTTTGTTTCCGCCAAACTACTAAAGAACACTTGGTCGGATTGATGCCGTTTCCTGGTGCTGTATTGGGGGTGGATGGAGGAAGGTTCCTTTCGAAAACCAGCATCGTGCGATATCTAATATGGCCGCCACAGCAGCCATCTTGATTTACGTTTCCGCCTGATAACTGAAGAACACCTCCTTCGATTGATGCCGTTTCCTGGTGGCGTATTGGAGGTGGCTGGAGGAAGGTTTCTTTCGAAAACCAGCGTCGTGCGATATCTAATATGGCCGCCACAGCAGCCATCTCGATATGCCCTTGATCTACATACTGGCGGGGGCATATGCCACGCTCTGCGTTGCTCTTGTTACATTTACATTTTGCGCAGCATCCCACCTTTTCTGGAAATGGGGTTGTAGAGATAATGGATACATTGAAAAAAGGTTCAAACAGCCAAAGGACTTTGTTGATTAAATTCTTTGATATGAATCGAGGAAGGAGAATACTTGTCTGTAAGGCAATAAATGATGGCTAGCCAAACCCAAATTCTTTCGTAAGTTGCCAGACACACTTAATCAAAGTACAACAAAGAGCTCTTTTTGGGCAGCAATCAATTGAGAGATTCAGCATCTGCTGAGCTCGCTGGCATTTGGAAACCGGCACAACTTTTTGTGGATTTTTTTAAAATTGCAAACGTTTATTCTCATAGTTAAAATTCTGTGATCAGTTCTCCACCACACTTACTCAACCTTCTTTTCTTTGCTGTGAAATGTGTTTCACTGTGATTAGAAAATGTTTGAATGAGAGGTTAGTTGTTTAATAGTTGTAGAAGCTGTACAAACTATAGAAACAATCCTTCTTGGAGTGCTACTATAATAGTAGCTGGATGTTCTTGTTGGAAAAAGTATATTTGTGATTGACTCGAACATGATAGAACATTCATATTTTGTGCTCCTAAATGCAGATGGGATCAGAGCTTCATTCAGCAGTGGTTTCTTAATCTGCCCTTGAATCATATTTTAAGGCTTCATTTGGTTCTAAATGTGTGTATTCACAGCTGCTGATTTCAGTCAGCCTGCTGAGCTAGTGAATTATTCAGTGTGGAGTAGGCGCTAAACTGGCACTGATATTTTGATTCACACAAGGCCTGTGGATAGCAAGAAGAACTGAAAATGGAGCAGAAAGACATGTCTGTTCACAGCCCCTGTTTATGACCTGGCTGCTTGGCTAGCGAGTTATCCTGTACCGCATAAGAGCCGTTCTCGGGGCGGTGTTCTGACTCGTTGGTTGTTGTGTCCTGCTAGGTGGTGGCGGGGCAGTACCCAGACCTGAAGTTTTCTATGGTGCACAAAAAGATCAACCTGGCAGATGACACGCTAGCTTGGGAGCACGAGCGATTTGGGATTCGCCGTCTCCCGGCCTTCACGCTCTCGCACCTGGACAGCCACCGGGCGGCGCTACGGAGCAGCATTATGGACGTGCGGTCAGTGTGCTTCGGGGGTGGGGAAGGAAGGAGGGGGGGGGGGGGGTGTGAGGATGGGGGCGAGGGGTTGAACGAGTCCCACCTCTCAGCTCATCCGCTCTGACGCGGGAAGGACATGCCTGTTTCACCTGTTCCAAATTAAATGGGGCCTCAATCTGCCATGAAGCACTCAGTCTGTAACTAATCATGAGCTAACATCAGTCATGCTTAAGATGAAATGGAGCTAATACCTGGATCTAGCTATTGAGCTCTGGGGAGAGGGCTGGTAACCACTGATGTGCAGCAGATGGTAGTTTCCAAACTGGGTCCTGGCAGATGCCTCTGAATGCTGGTTTTACTTCCAATTACAATCGTGAACAAATAATTATTCTGAGCAGTTAGTTGTATCTCCCCGATGACAATAGTCAGGAGATACTATGGTTTAGTTCCGGGGCCTCTGTCGCTGTGCCAGCAGAGATTTTCCGTTCCGGGCTCTGAAAGCGACAATTATTAAAGGAATTTTTTTCTAATTTTGCACAGGCGAAAATATTTATTTGACAATGCTCAAGACCTATTTTTGGCGATTTTAGACGTCCAATATGGCTGCTGGCGGCCATTTATATATATGTGTGTGTGTGTATGTATGTATGTGTGTATATATATATATATATATGTGTGTGTATATATATAATGTGTGTATGTATATGTGTATATATATATATATATATATATATATATATATATATATATATATATATATATATATGTATATGTGTGTGTGTATATGTATATATATATATATATATGTATGTATGTATGTATGTGTGTGTGTATATAATGTATGTATGTATATAATGTATGTATGTATGTATGTATGTATATAATGTGTGTATGTATGTATGTATGTATGTTACGTACGTACATACATACATACACTGCCCGGCCAAAAAAAAGTCACCGTTTGGAAGTTAATGAACAAATTCTAAAATTGGATCATTATTGCGGTTATTAATATGTTTCAGATGGCAATAATCATTTTAACCCTGACTGATGAAGTGCGTCGCTATTCATTTCTTCCAAAATCATGTCGGAAAATACATTCCCTGATGGTGGAAACGATGTTACAGTATTTCAGAACGGGCAAGTTATTGGCCTGTATTTAGCAAAGAAAACCATGAATGACAAAACCAAGCAGGAGGAATCATTTTCACAAACAAATTTTCCACCACAAAGTCCTGACCTTTAACATAATAAAAGTTATTGGGATGTACTCAAGACCACCGAGTGGTTCAACCATTATGTCGAGAAGACAAGATCTTGGACAAAAATCATGGCATTTCTGATCGAAAAGAAATGTTCTGGCATTGCATATAGTTGTCAAAACAATGACAAGACGAATATGCACTGTAATCAAAGCTACTGGGGTTCCAACTAAATATTTGAGTGTGTGACCTTTTTTTTGGCCAGGCAGTGTATGTGTAGTATTATCATAATTGGAAAAAATAAAATCTCAAAATAATTTTGAGACCTATTTAAAAGTAATATCCAATTGTATTATTGTCAATGTAAATCCACAAATGCATGGCATGTATCACAGGGCTTATTGAGTATGTAGTGTTCTGTTAGGGAGAAGTCCAGACCTGAAATTCACGACTTGTGTGAAAGCAATAATAAACTGCACCACTGATTATTGTTGTAGGCGAAGATTCACTGAAGCATGGAGTATATCATTGGGTGGGCAGCCTAAGCCATGGAGTGGCTTCAGCTGAAAACATAGCCCTGTCCCTTAAGTCCTTTGAAATTTCATGAAGCGCTGAATATGAATTGGGACTCCATGCAGAATACTCGCCCGCTTGCAGCAGTGAGCGCTGCAGTTTTGACGGGTGTAGCACCTGGGGCGGTGACCTCTGTCATCTTAGTGCACAGATTCTGGCACCGGTGTTCTGACAAATTATGCTACCCATCAAAATATGCTACCTCGCGGTTCTGCGCTTGCGCAAACCTGAAATCTCGCGCTGTTTCTTCGCTCATATCTTAAGTATCTTCAAAAATCATAAAAATAGATTTATTTTCAGTGCGCATTTCGACCTGTAAGCGAACATATATTTGCATGTACACCCTGGGTTTTCCTGAAAATGCAGAAATTACATGATAATGGCGTATATGGGCATGTATCTTCAAACAAACTTATCCAACTCTTTTTAACATCCGCTTTTGTTATAGTAAGCTAACAAATAACGAAGTTACTATTGTAACCTGATTCATATTGCAATATCAAGGCGAAAACAAAGACTTTACGATCGCTTTGCATTAAGGTAGCATTTTTTGACAAGGGAGCAAAATTTGACAGAACACCGGCTCTGTTGGAACACGTGTTTGTGTTCTAATGGGCCTGGACACCTCTGCTTGATGGGCAGAGTACCTGAGCATTAACATTCTCTCTATATCCCTTCTGAATGTGAGAAAATTCATTTGTCAGAATTCTTTCCCATCTCAGAGTTTGGTGGCCCTATCAGAGGCTGACATTTGTTCGGGAATCCCACGGGTCACGGGATTCCCGCAGGATTCCCGCGGGATGGGAGTCAACTTTACTATTAATCACGTGATTGGGACGGTACGGGAGTAAAAAGTTAACGGGAGCAGACGGGAGCGGGAAGCGAAATTTTTATTACCACTTGAGTTCCAGACCCCAACAGAAACTCATTTGCGTACAGCGATCTTGTACCGAACCACTGAAGGAGTATCTTGAGACATTTTATTGTCTTTACGAGCATTGCACCGACGCACGGTCTTGGAACCACTGACTGCGCAGTCCATACTCAGTATACTGCACTTACATCGAAGATGCCTGCCTTGCTCTCAGCAAAACTGTTGGGCAAATCATTCGTCTAGCCTGCCATTTAGATAAATGCACTCTGAATGTATTTTTTTCAAATATCTGAGGCTGGTAAAATGAGCTGGTTACAATGATTGTGGTCTAGCACTCGCCGCTTTTTTATCCTGCACTGATCATATAAATAATAAACTAGTTAGTGACACCGAACAAAATCCAATGAACATAAAGTAGAAATAACCGAGATTGCGTTATTTTATTCAAGTAAATATGAATGCTCTGTAGGCCTACAGATTATTTTAATCTAGCCTCGCTACTGAACATTATAAACATACCGGCAGGTTTTGCAAGTGCTGTTAATAAAATCGTATTTGCACTTTGCTGTCGGGTGTTAATATAGGTTTTCGCGATTCAGGTGCTTTCTTTCGGCATCATCGTAAGTAGGGGGTCATAGCTAAACTCAGGCTGAGTGGTGTGATACAGCTTAATGATTTTATACATTTTATATGATCCGAAATACACTCAACATACACACTTACAATAACATGGACTTATTTTGTAATAATGAATTAGTTAGCCCTGATTGCTTTCTGGGCAGTGTTTTCTTGCAAATAGGCAAATAATAAATAAAATCCAGACTAGCAAACCAGACTGAAATGGTAGTTGTATTTTTATTTAATATTTGAATCTTGTGCATTTTTTTTCTTTTTCCAAATTAAACTTTCCTATATTACCACAGATGAACTGTTCTTGCTGGCATTTTTTAAAAATACCTTGTAGTCTGCAGTTTTAATCTTAAAATAATCGGGAGAAGATCAAGTCAAATATCGTGTATGCATCGAGGCTAGAAGGAAAAAAAAATGGGAGCGGTACAGGAGTGGGAGTCATTTTGAATGGGAGCGGGATGGGAGTGGGAGTCACTTTACTGGGAGTGGGACGGGACAGGAATTGTTTTTCCCCTCTGGCCCGGGATTGGGACAGGACACAAATTTTCTCTGTGGGAGTGGGACGGGACAGGAATGAAAATCCACTCCCGTGTCACCCTCTAGGCCCTATGTAAACGTCAGCCACAGTGATATTCTCTGATTGAATAAATTGAATCTCTTGCGGTATATTAGCTTTGTATTTTCTTGATGAGCCATTTTTTATCCATGTCCTCTTCCCTGTATCTTCACTAACTACAAATTTACTACAAGGAAAGTTCACCCAGCCCTGGTTCAAAAGTTCAGTTATTCCATCAGGTGTGCCAGACATAACAGCTTCTCTATTTGTAAATACATTTCCCTCCTTTCCAGAGATTCCATTTGTTTATGCAATAGAATAGAGAAAGGTGTGGGTTTGACTCTCCCTTTCTCTGTCTCTGTCTGTTGGAGAGAATGAGAGGGTGAGAGAGAGAGACGATTGTACTTATGAGTCAATAGTTTTCACCGAAAAGACCTTATACATCATTCCTTAAAATACATTGAAGTCAGTCGACACTAACGGAGGAGGTGTTCTCAAGCACATTATATTCACTAGGTCTAGCCTAATAGTTCAGAGCAACTCTTATTTATATGGAATATATAGGTCTGAGCATCATACATGAATAGAATGAAAGAAAATCCATTTAGGGGGTCTTTAGTGTAAAGAGTAGAAATAACCATAATGTAAAAACTAAGAAATAAACAGACTCAACATGATTTTTAACCTTATAAAATGACAAACTTAATGACAAAAGCTTAATGTTCAAACTTAAATGACAAAATCTGAAAATATTTTTGTGGCACTGATTTTTCAGTAACCCATGGTCTGATTTTATTCAAATTAGTCTCCATGAAAGGTTGAAGATAATTCCATGAAATGACAGGATTTTTTTGTTTGGAACATTTATGAATATTTAATGAGTTCTGTTTTGTTACCATAATGAAAATTGTGATCATCAACTTGCTTCATTTTCAAAATTAACCCCCTAGGGATGCACCTATCTAGAAAATCCTATGTCATTTCATAGATCTACAGATATAACTGCAGCCCAAATTTCAAGTCAATCAGATGAATATTAACGATTTCATGAATTCCACAAGGTTGAAAATCAGTCAAAATTGTGATTTTCGGTAATTTGCATTTAAAGTCACAAGTAGCAGTTGAGGCAGGGGGAAAACATAGATTCTTGGTGTTTACTGGCATCTCATGAAAAAAAAAAATGAAATTCTTATCCTGAAGACCCCGTAATAAGTTATTTCAGGAAAATTTGCACCATTTTTAGAAAAAAGTGTAAGCCCTCATGCCCTTGGACTGAATTTAGTTTTATTAAAAAAATGGCCGTCTCAAAAACCACATGAAGCAACAATCACTTATTTGATGTCCATGAATTCAGAACAAGTTGCAGATTAAAGATATGCACATTTATCTGGTGGGAATTTTTCAGCCCATAGCTATCAAGTTATAAACAAAATTTTATTGTTTTCCTAATATTTCCAAAATCCCAAATTTGACTATATACAGTATATGATACTTTCATGCTATTCAAAAAATGTAATGTGTCCAGTTAGATGCTTGTCCATAGCTTGTCTGTGCAAAATGTCATAACATCAGACCAATCAGGACAAATTCTTTGGCATATTTTATTATTTGACTAAATATAGTTCACAAATGGGGTTGAATATAGTTAATATAATAAGTAATATATGATAAGTAAATATATATGTATATAAAATTCCCAAGGTGATATTTTTCTTTCTGTATTATTTGGCAAACAACTGCATAAAAATATGTGACATATAAGACTGAGGTTAATGGGCTTAATTGAAAATTGTGAAAATTTTTCTTCCTTATCAACACAATGTAAGCGAGCCCGAACCCTAACCCCTTACCCTGGTATCCTTGGCAGGCCCCAGGTCGAGCTGAGGAAACTGAGCCGCAACACAAAGATCATTGCAGAAGCTCTTGCCAGAGTAATCTACAACCTCACAGAGAAGGTACTGTCCACATGACGCTGGTATGGTACCGTGCTTGGAGTAGAGACCTC